>CM065589.1:221102872-223793487 GCA_033119425.1 Bufotes viridis
ATCCCAGGAGAGCGGGGGGTGTGGTTCCTAGTCTGGAAGTGTAACAGACTGGGAGTAAAGCTGTGTGGTGTATTGCTGTGGATAAGCCTGCCATTGCTTACTCTTTTCTCCCTCCAAGCTGGTGGTGGAATCCTGGAACTACAGAGGACTGTGAGTTATACCATTTCACATGGACTGTGTTTCTTTTGTGTTGACCCGCTGAAGTAAGCGGCCATTTGTTAAACCTGTGTTGAACACAATAAAAGACTGTTGTTTAAATGACACCTGAAGTCACTGTTTGAGCCGATCCCCCACAATATTATATATATATATTTTTTTTTTTTTACAGATAGTAAGTGGGAGATAGTCAGTGTACATTAGATAGTGATATAGTGTAGCTGATAGGCTCCAGTGCATGGTGTTAGGTAGTGTGATTGTGGAAGGTTTTGCTGTCCATATATACATGCTACAGACATAGTGCTGTGATGTCACAACAATACTTAGTGCACCAATCAGTAATATGTAGTCAGACCTGCTAAAATGTAAAGTTGCACGTATTGCGCCAAAATATTCGCATCATTAGTGCCAATTTGCACAATCGCAAATATATTGGAGCACTCTATCTGCATATAAAGCTATTGTAATGTTCTGCCTTGCCAACCATTTTTTCCAGTCTCAGGAAACTTCTAGCAGCTTGAAAAATGTAGCAATAGTGACCCACGCCTGTATTGCGCGTGCAATACGCGCATATTACATTGCCGATTTTTGCAATCAAGAAAATAATCATGAATTCTCGAATTTAAGAATATATGATGAATATTCTACCAAATATTTGCAAAATATCACAAATTCGAATATTGTCCCTGCCGCTCTTAACTAAATAATTTTTGGGCAAATGCTGCCAAACACACTCCTTCCAAATCAGATGCTGAATACACTATGGTGTGTCTACTACACCACTGATTGGCTGATCCAGTGTCACGCCGGAAAGATACAATACACACACAAGAAACAACAAACAAGCATCTAGGCAAAAACTGGGAATAATGGTCACCTCCTGACAAGATCATATCAGCTGACCCTAGACTGCTGTGCACACGTTTAGACCCTAAAGGTGGGAATAAACGTGCCCCCGTGCCTAAGACTGAATTAACCCTATAGTCCCTGAGATAGTGGACAAGGGGGAAAAAGGCAGTCTGCTTCCTCTAATCCTGGATGAAGCAGGTGTCTAACTAACAGCCTAGACAGTTCCCAAATGAAACCAAAAACTCACTTATCTTTGAAGCAGAGAAAAAACAGCAATCCAACTTTCCTCAGAGTGAGAAAGAAGCTTTAACCCGCAAGGGACACTGGGTAGGTGCTTGATTTTTAAACTCACACAAACGACACCACCCATTCTCCCTGAAGGGAGGCAGGTATAGCTCACTCCAAGTAAACAGAAAACTACACACGTGCTGCCAACCTGACAGACCTCCGCACCTCACCAGAGCAGGGCATGACAGTACCCCCCTTCTACGGGTGACCTCCGGACACCCAGAACCAACTTTATCTGGGTGAGATCTTTGAAAGGCCCTCACCAGTAGGCTGGCATTAACCTCCACAGCCGGGACCCACGTCCTCTCCTCGGGACCGTATCCCCTCCAGTGTACCAACTACTGAAGGGAACCCCGAAGAAAATGCGAGTCAAGAACCCTAGAGATCTCAAACTCAAAAAGTTACCATCAACCAGAACAGGAGGAGGAGGCAATGGCGATGGCTCTACTGGTCTCACATATTTCTTAAGTAAAGATCTATGAAACACATCATGGATCTTCCAGGTCTGTGGAAGATCCAAACAAAATGCAACTGGATTGACAAGCGCAGATATTTTGTAAGGTCCAATAAATCTTGGACCCAGTTTCCAAGATGGTACTCTTAGTTTATTATTCTTAGTAGATAACCACACCAGATCACCCACACACAGGTCCGGACAAGTCACACGTCTCCCGTCAGCCATTCGCTTATACCTCTCATACATCTTCTCCAAATTGTCCTGGATCCCCCGCCAGATAGAAGACAAGGCAGCAGAGAATCTCTCCTCCTCTGGCATCCCAGAGGAACCAGTCCCAGAAAAGGTACCAAACTGAGGATAAAAACCATATGCGCCAAAAAATGGCAAATTACCCGTGGACTCCTGCTTACGGTTATTCAAGGCAAATTCTGCTAGAGATAGGAATGAGGACCAGTCCTCCTGGTTCTCAGCCACAAAACACCTCAAGTAGGTCTCTAGGTTTTGGTTAGTACGCTCTGTCTGCCCATTCAACTGCAGATGAAAAGCCGAAGAAAATGAAAGTTGAATGCCAAGACTAGAGCAGAATGCCCTCCAAAACCTGGAAACAAACTGAGTATCGCTATCAGAAACCACATTGGAAGGAATACCATGTCATTTCACAATGTTATAAACAGAAACCTGAGCAAAAGTCTTAGCATTGGGCAGACTAGCTAACGAAACAAAGTGAGCCATCTTGCTAAAACGGTCCACAACCACTAAAATCACCATTTTCTCAGAGGAACTTGGCAGATCAGTAATAAAATCCATAGACAAGTGCATCCAAGGACGAGAAGGGATAGACAAAGGAAGAAGTGAACAAGAAGGTCTAGTGTGAGCAACCTGTGACCGTGCACAGGTCTCACAAGCTGCCACGTAATCCTCAATACTCCTATGTAACCCAGGCCAGTAGAACCTCAGAGAAATAAGATCAAAGGTGGACTTACCACCAGGGTGTCTAGCAAGTACTGTATCGTGATGTTCCTTGAATACTTTGTATCGCAGTCTAGAAGGAACAAACAACCTCCCTGGGGGACAAGAATCAGGAGCCGCCTCCTGGGCTTTCAACACCTCCATCTCCAACTCGGGGTACAGAGCGGAGACCACCACTGCAAAAAGCCAAAATTGGAGTAGGATCCTCAGAATCACTTCCCCCGGGAAAACTACGAGACAAAGCATCTGCCTTGATGTTTTTAATCCCCGGGCGAAAAGTAACCACAAAATTGAATCTAGTAAAGAACAGTGACCATCTAGCCTGTCTAGGATTTAGGTGCTTGGCAGACTGCAAATAAGCCAAATTCCTATGATCAGTATATACAGTAACGGGATAAAACGCCCCCTCCAACCAGTGATGCCATTCCTCAAAGGCCAATTTGATGGCCAGCAACTCCCTATGTCCTACATCATAATTCCTCTCTGCAACCGAGAGTTTCTTGGAAAAGAAGGCGCACGGATGCAACTTGCCAGGCGAGAGACCCTGCTACAGCACTGCTCCAACCCCCACCTCTGATGCATCAACCTCCACAACAAATGGTTGAGACACATCAGGCTGCATCAGAATGGGAGCAGACACAAAACACTCCTTAATAACTGAAAAGGCCTGCAATGGCTCATCTGACCAGACAGAGCAGTCAGTGCCCTTCTTAATCATATCAGTCAGCGGTTTTACAATGGTAGAGTAGTTCAAAATGAAGTTTTCTATAATAATTGGTAAACCCCAAAAAACGCATCAAAGCTTTCCGATTCTCTGGTTGGTCCCATTCCAGAACCGCCCGGACCTTTTAGGGGCCATCCGAAAACCAGAAAGCAGGTATCCCAAAAAACAGAAACTCCAGGACAGAAAACACACATTTCTTCAACTTAACACATAATTTATTCTCCCGAAGGATTGTCAAAACCTGTCTCACGTGATCCTGATGGGTCTTCAGATCAGGGGAGAAAATTAATATGTCATACAAGTAAATTACAATGAACCTTCCTACCAAATTATGAAAAATGTCATTGACAAATCACTGAAACACCGCTGGCGCGTTCGTTAACCCAAAAGGTGTAACCAGATTTTCAAAATGACCCTCGTGCGTGTTGAAAGCCGTTTTCCACTCATCCCCCTCCTTGATTCTGATCAGATTATAGGCCCCTCTTAAATCTAACTTGGAGAAACTCTTGGCTCCAACAATTTGATCAAAAAAGGTCAGAAATCAAAGGAAGGGGATACGGATCAGGGACCGTAATGAGATTTAATTCTCGAAAATCCAAGCAAGGTCTAAGCGATCCATCCTTTTTCTTTACAAAGAAAAAACCAACTGCGACCGGAGACTTTGAGGGCCTAATTTACCCCTTTGCCAAACTATCGGCTATGTACTTCCGCATGACCTCTCTTTCGGGTTGAGAAAGATTGTACAGCCGAGACTTGGCCCCTGGGATGAGATTAACAGGACAATCATATTCACAATGAGGAAGCAACTTCTTAGCCCCATCCTCCGAAAAAACATCTGCAAAACCTGAGAGATACTGAGGTAAAATCGTAGAAGACACCCCTGCGATAGATACACTAAAGCAATTGTCTGAACAAAATTCACTCCAACCAATTATCTCTCTTGCCTGCCAATCAATAGTAGGGTTATGTTTAATCAACCACGGCAAACCAAGGACCATAGGAGCAGGCAAGTTTTTCATGACAAAACACAAAATTATTTCAACATGCAAATCACCCACCCATAGTGGAATACCATGAACAATATGACTGAGATTCTTCTGAGAAAGAGGTGAAGAATCAATTGCAAACACCGGAATCTCTCTCTCCAAAGTGCACGTACTTAGGCCCAGATTTTGAAGAAACAGAAAATCAATAAGATTTACTCCAGCACCACAGTCAACAAACACTTCAAACTTAAATTTTCCAGATTCTAGCGCCACATAGCTGGAAGGAGAAAACGGGTATTGCAGGGAGATTGCATTCCTGCTTGCTCCGGCACCCCATTCACACTACCAAGAGTAAGGGATGTTTCTTTTTCTTTTTTACGTAAACCTCTTTGTGGACCAGTCTCATCAACTTGCGGTTTCAGCAAAGGACAAGCATAAACAAAATGACCATTTGTTCCACAGTAAAAACATACCTTATGCAACCTTCTAAAGTTCCTATTACCTGAACGAAAATACACTTGACCCAGCTGCATGGGCTTCTCCCCCATTCCGGAACTACAAGTCATATTAACCTAGGGAACCGGTGAGACAAAACCACTGTCAGAAGGAATCCCTCGCACTAAAGGGGCCTTATTCCACTCTCTAATGCGTCTATCTAAGCGCACTGCCAAAGACATAGCATTTTCCAACGCATCCGGATACTCATGAAAAGCAAGGGCATCTTTCAATCTCTCTGATAACCCCTGACAAAACTGATTACACAGCGCGGGGTCATTCCACTCAGTCTCTGCAGCCCATCTCCGAAATTCAGCGCAGCACACCTCTGCAGTATGTTCTCCTTGAATCAAATTACGCAACCTAGATTCTGCCATTGAGACTCGATCTGGGTCATCATAAATCGATCCCAAGGCCATAAAAAATTAATCCGCTGACCGAAGTGCCAGAGAACTGGTCGGCAGCGAAAAGGCTCAGGATTGAGCGTCCACTTTAAGCAAGGAAATAATTATCCCCAGTCTCTGACTTTTATCACCAGACAAAGAAGGCCGCTACCGAAAGTACAGCCTGCATGACTCTCTAAAGTGAATAAAGTCACCCATACCCCCTGAAAAATCTATCAGGAAGAGCAACTCTAGGCTCCCCATAAATTTGACCTCCTCCAATACACCTGATGCCAGAGCATTCTGACAACGTGTGACAGAATTACGCAGATCGGCAACCTGCATCAACGGACTCCATTTCCTAGCAGCAGAGAAATGGCAGTCTAGGAATTATAATGGCTGGCGGGTTATAATGTCACACCGGGAAGGGTACAAGATACAATAGACATACAAGAAACAACAAACAATGTCTAGGCAAAAGCTGGAGATAGAGGTCACCTCCTGACAAGATCCTATCAGCTGACCCTAGACTGCTGTGCACATTTTTAGACCCCAAAGGTGGGAATAAACATGCCCCCGTGCCTAAGAATGAATTAACCCTATAGTCCCTGAGATAGTGTACAAGTCTGCCTCCTCTAATCCTGGATGAAGCAGGTTTCTAACTAACAGCCTAGATAGTTCACAAATGGAAACCAAAAACACACTTATCTTTGAAGCAGAGCAGAAACAGCAATCCAACTTTCCTCAGAGTGAGAAAGAAGCTATAACCCGCAAGGGACACTGGGTAGGTGCTTGATTTAAACTCACACAAACGACCCCACCCAGTGCACCTGAAGGGAGGCAGGAACAGCTCACTCCAAGTAAACAGAAAACTACACACGTGCTGCCAACCTGACAGACCTCCGCACCTCACCAGAGCAGGGCATAACATCCAGGCTGTGTGTCAGCCTCTGAGCCTATCGGTGCCAGCTCTCCTCACACTTCCTCCCAATGTCATGTGATCCTCTGTCTTCATCCTCCCTCATGGTTTTTCTCTGGTAATATTACCAATAAAATGGTGCTGGGCATCATTTTTATGTGATTCTTCCTTACTGAACAGAAAAACATAAATTATTGTGATCTTTAACAAATCTAAATTGTTTATGATCGATTTGCTCATCCTTATACAGCTTTACAAAAAATTTGGACAAAGACCTTAGCAATTAAAATATTTTAATTACTTTATTAAATGTATCAACATTCACATACATGTATAAGAGAAACAGCACAAGCAAGGAGAACATCAATAAAGACAAGTGCCTAAAAGGGGGCTGGGGGGGTCGGCATGCATAGGGGCATAAGGAAATAAGCAAGGAACCACACCAAGCTTAAGGAAACAAAGTAACAGCACAAGGACAGAAAATAACAAGCAAAGTGTGGAAATAGTCAATAAATATACCCACAAGTAGCACGCAGATCCCTCAGCCGCCTCCTCCCAACGCCGTTTCGCCAGATAACTGGCTTCTTCCGGGGACAGGAAACATATGACACTACTCCTCCTATATACCGTATGGTTTTTCTCTGCCAATATTAACAGTAAAATTGTGCTGGGCATCATTTTTACATGATTCTTCCTTAGTGAATTGCAAAAACTAAATTGTTGTGATCTTTAACAAATCTAATTTGTTTAGAATCAATTTGCTCATCCTTATACAGAACAAAACTTTCCATTACCTTATATCTTCGGAGGCTTCTTCGTTTTGACTTACATTAACTGATGGATTTCACTAACCAAACATTGACTAAAACAATTATATTTGAATGAGGCCTAAGGCCTCTTTCATGCATCAGTGAATCGCAAAAGTGTGCTGTCCATGTTAATCACAGACAGCTCACAGAGCCATTCAATTTAATATGTTTATTTACAAATCAGTGGGATGTGCCCTACTTTAGTGAGGACCAAACATGCCCATTGAAGCCTATGGGTCTGTGAAAACCACTGACAGATGGATGGCATTTTGTGAGTGTTCAATGTCAGTGGTTTTTCACTGACCATTGGTTGGATAGTCTCGGCAAATCCCTTCTCAAGTTAGCAGTGCATTTGTAATATGGATGACACATGGAGGGTAAGAAACAAACTAGTGATGAGCGAGCACATAGCAATATTCGTAAGCTCGGCCGAGCACCCAAGTATAATGTAAGTCAATGGGAGACAACCAGGCACCCCCGGCTATGCGGCGGTGTGTTGTTTGTCCCCTATGTAGATCAGCTTCAACACGGCCTGTTAACGCTTACCCACAGCAGTGCTACACTGCTTCCAGCTAGCGACTGATGTCTGACTGCTGTTGGAGGTGGAAGTGGAGGAGAAGGCGTCGGAGGAGGAGAAGTGAGGGTTGGAGCCAGTAAAATAGCTGCTGGCGGAGACCCTGATGGACATAGGGCCCGCAACCCTGGGCGTAGGTAACACCTGTGCCATCCCAGGGTACGACTCACTCCCGGCCTCCAAAACATTCACCGAGTGTGTGGTCAGGGAAATTTAGCATCCCTGGCCGCCAGCACTTGTCCATGTGTCTGTGGTGAGGTGGACCTTTCCAGTAAGTGCGTTGGTCAGGACAAGGGTAATGTTCTGGGACATATGCTGGCGTAAGGTGGGCATGGCACACCGTGTGAAATAGTGGCGGCTGGGGACTGCGTACCAAGGGACGGCCGCCGACATCAGGCTGCGAAAGGCCTCAGTGTCCACAAGCCTAAATGGCAACATTTCATGGGCCAGTAATTTCGAAAGTTGCACATTTAGTGCTATGGCCTGTGGGTGGGAGGCCTGTTGGGTATTTGCGCTTGCATTCAAATGCCTGGTTTTGAGATTTGCACACTGCGCTGAGACAGAGAAGTGGATGTTGTTGCTGACGGTTCATGCGAAGGTCCAGGTGCAGGGCGAGGGGCATCTGGGCCTACGCCTTAGACAGGGGATTGGCCAGCAGTGCTTAACACAGGGGAAGAGGAGTCAGTGGTGTGACCCGCAGACCCAGATTGTGGACCCAGGCACACAGGGTGCTGGGTGTTTATTAGGGTGCTTGGATGCCATGTGACAGATCATGCTGGTGGTGGTGAGGTTGCTAGTGTTCACACCACGGCTCATTTTGGTACGGCACAGGTTGCAAACTACCACTCTTTTGTCGTCCGCGCTTTCCTGAAAGAAGGGCCATACTGCGGAACATCTACCCCTTGGCAGGGTAGATTTACACATGGGGGTGCTCGGTGTAACGGATGCTTGCCAGTTCGGTGTTGGCCAACATCTCCTTTTTGCGACCCCACTGCCTCATCCAGACTGTTGCGGTGCTACGGATCCTTCCCCCTCTGTACTGCTGTCCTCGCTCGGCTTTTCATCTTCCCATGTTGGGTCAATGACCTCATCATCTACCACCTCCTCTTCCACTTCCTCACTCTGCTCATCCTCCTGACTTGATCTAACCACAACCTTAGTGATTGACAACTGTTTCTAATCATCATCCACTTCGCGAACAAATGATTGCCGTTCACCGCCGTCATCTTCTTGAAACTGTAAAGGCTCAAAAGGTTGGGAATCAGGGCACAATATCTCAGGTACCTCTTCAAGCGTGCTTGTTGAGAGAGCCAAACCAAGTACTGGCGATGAAAAGAGGTCATGTGAATATCCGAGTGTGGGATCACTTGTTTAGCCAGATGTGACATGGTGGAAGGAAGAAGGATCAGAGTGGGGATTCAGTTGACTAGACTCTTTGCTACAGAGACTGGACTTAATGGAAGAGAGGGAGGTGCTTAACAGACTGGAAGCATTATCTTCTGCAATCCAACCAACCACCTGTTCGCACTGGTCCGACTTGGAAAGTGTTGCCCTGCGCTGCCCAGCTAGGCCCAGATTAATGGAATTTATATTATACACAGTGTTTTTAGATTCAGTTCAGTATTGGATAGAAAAAGCCACAGATTTTGAACACTTTACTAGGCCTAGATTAATAGAAGTTGTAATATACACATTTTTTTTAGATTTAGTTCAGTATGAGATACAAAAATGCACAGATTGTGGACACTTAACTAGACCAAGATTAATGGAAATTGTAATATATACAGCGTTTTCAAATTCAGTTCAGTATGGGTTACAAATTTGTCCCAAATGAAATTTATTCTCTGCTGGCATACTGTATATACGGTTGCGGCCTAAACGCACACACAGATGTCACCAAAACTAGTTAATTTTGCCCAAAATATAAATTATTCTCTGCTGGAGTAATGAATATAACGGTTGCGGACTGAACGTACACACAGATGTGGGACAAATTAGGCTAATTTCCACAGAATTTATTTTGGATGTCGCGTTGTATATCTCACTAGCAGGCACACTCTAGTGAATAAGCCCCTTTTTTATAATGTCTGCTAAACACACTGCTTTCTGATGGCATACTGTAGATCTCACTTGCAGACACACTCTAGTGAATAAGCCTCCTTTTATAATATCTTCTAGACACACTGCTTTCTGATGGTGTACTATAGATCTTACTAATATAAAATCTTTCAGTCTTTTAAAAGTTTTTGGGTACTTAAAAAATCGATTTTCCAGCCCTGCACTATCTGTCCCTTCCTGAAGACACCTGTCCCTGATACTGCTGAATTTAACCCCTGGTAAAATAGTGTTGCACTGCTATCAAACACACACTGTACTCCTTAAGAGGACTGTTTGGTCTTTCAATAGTTTTTTTGGAGTTAAAAGTGAATTTCCAGCAAAACGCTATCTGTCCCTGCTCTCCCTGATGTTAAATGATCCAAGCACAGGACATTGGCTCCTATATTAACTGGTATCACGTGTTCCAGCCAGCCAATCAGTGTAAGGCTAATAGCTAACATGGCTATGGTATTACACTGAAGGGAATTACTTACCTGAACATTGATTGGCTGCTTAGGAGGCACCAAACGTGCGGGGAGGGGACTCGAGCAATGCAACGAGCACACGTGGTATTCAGCCGAGTACCACCACATGCCGAGCATAGTGAAGACATTGGAAGAGCCAAATAACCAATTATAGAAATGTTAAAATTGTAACTGTCTTGAATTGTAATAATTAAAGTGGCATTCCCATTGTTTGCTTAGCTTTGTAACTTTTTTGGACTTCTATACCGTGTGTTCTCCAGAGGTAGAATTCCATCTTTCCCAGACCTCAGGCATTTATGGCATATACTCTGCGGGAGTATTTTTGGCAAAAGTGTCTGATGTTGGAATATCTTTTAAGAGTGTACACTGTATGTGAGAAAACTCATTTGTTTGTTATGATATAAACTGATATCAATGTCACATACGTATGTGACATTGATATCAGCGCACATCATAACAAACAATAGGAGTGGAATCAACATCTAAAGTGTGGATAAAGGATCACTAGTCCACTGCATGAGCTCTGCATGTCAATGTGATTTTTTTAAAAAGAAAAAAAAAGGGGAGGGGGGGACTGTTTATCAATTATTTTATGAATTTATGTTTTTTAAACTATATGTTATTGTATTTTATTAGATATATGTTACTGTGAGCCAGCCATTTTTATAATAGATGATAAGTGTCTGATCACTGGGGGGTCTGACCATCTCAAAAAGGGGATCTCATGTCTTCTGTTTGAAAGGAGTGCTGATTAAGCAAGAGACTGCCAGAGACAGCCTAGCATTGAACTTGGCTATCTAGAACATTCCATAAACTTTGAATAGAGAATGATACATTCTCAACCACTGTTCCATTTAAAATGAGGACACAAGGCTACTGTTCTTGTAGGGTTCACAAAGATCAAACATCCTCTTGATTAGACAGAGTTACAAGTGCCACAAAATGGTACAAAACAACCCTACAGCTTACCCCACAAAAGGCCCTCAAACAGCTTAGTAGTGGAAATATAAAAATGTGAAAATGTAAATACAAGGATTTTTGTAATGAGGGGCGGGTGACGCTTGCTTCCTTCGCAGCATCGCCGGCACCCTGCGCGAGGAGAGGGGCAAGGACGTAGCCTGCGTCCTCATCTCCATGGCAGCAGGCGAGCAGCAGGGGAGCTGAGCACCGATAATAAAGATCAGTGCTCGGCTGAGTTGGGATGCTGTGAGTCACATGACGCTGGCCACGACATGTGACTCACCAGCCAGGCCTATTTAAACAGGCAGCCTGCTGGCCACATGTTGCCTGTGATTAAGGTTTTTATAAGCTCCTCTATTCCTGGCATTGTTTTCCTGTATCCTGACCTAGGCTCTGCTTGTTTGACCTCGCTCCTGCTCATCCCCTGTTGCTTGTCGTGATCTCCTGGTACTGATTTCCGTCATGTATTTGGACTTACTTTTGTTTGCTCCCTGGTACTGACTTGACTTCCTGGTATTGACTTTGGCTAATTTGACTTGCTTAGTGTTCTGTTTGACCTGTCTTTTGTTCCCCTGCACTTAAGTTAGGGACTGCCGTCCAGTTGGGCCCGGTTACCTAGGAAGCATCATTCAAGTAGGTAGGGACAGAGGCATGGGTGGCAGTCAGGAGTGCTTGCTTCCCTACCCCTGCCCGTGACAATTTTCTTCTTCTCTCTCTCTTTGAACAGCAAAGTAAAAAGTTATTGCTGGATAATTAAAATCTACTTTTAATCTACTTTGAAACCTGTGAAAGTAAGGAATGTTGATATACTGAGTAATTATTTGCTTTATTTAACACCTCTATTTAACAGTCAGAAGAGGTTATCTTGCATTGCTCTAGGAATCAATAATGCATATTTTAGTTATGTTATTATACATTATTTATTGAGTTAAAGGGCATCTGTAAGCTGGTTTGTACATATGAAACTGGCTGACCTGTTACATGTGCGTTTGGCAGCTGAAGGCATCTGTGTTGGTCCCATTCTCATATGTGCCTGTATTGATAAGAAAAACTGTGTTTTAATATATGCAAATGAGCCTATATGAGCAACATTTGAGGCTTTGCTCTCTCTGTAACTGATGAGCCCTCTCCACTGTGATTGACAGGTCCAGGCAGTATACATGTGATCATGCCTAGTCCTGACTTCTCTTTAAGTCAATCAAAGTGCAGAGGGTGCAGCAGATACAGAGAGAGCAGTACCTCTAGGTGTAACAGCAACACCCTCATTGCTCCTAAAGGCTCATTCTCATATATTAAAACTTCATTTTTCTCAACAATGTGGACACATATGTACATAGAACCAACACAGATGCCTTCATTTGCCAAGCGCACATGTAACAGGCCAGCCAGCTTAATAGGCACACATCTGGTGACAGATGCCCTTTAAATACATGACTTGACTTGACATGACATGAGGTATGGATAGTGTTTCTCTAGGGTCACTTTGCTGCTGTGGCCAAGCATCAAAGGGATTTGCCTGTAGATTACAAATTCTTTCCCATGGCCTGAAACGGGGTAAAATAAACCAGCTTATGTCACCGTCCTGATCCCCTGCTACTGTAATTTTGAGGGTATCACTATGTTTAATTTCCTGTCAGATACAGCATGAAATGGTTGGGAATGCCATTTAATCATTCTCTGGTGGGAGTGCTGACCATTTCAGTCAGCGATTCGCTGGGCCACGTTTAAAGCCATTTCCTGCTGTGTTGAGAGCAGGAGGTTATGCTCAGTGAGGACCTGGTCACCACTGGAAAGGCAGCACTGGGGGATGAGCAAGGTATATATAAGCTAGGTTATTGTTTTTTCACCATTTACACTGTGACCTTCTGCATGGAGGAGTGTTTTAATGTAGTGGACTACTCCTTTAATTATTAATTATTAATGACTACATTCACATGTATAATTTCACATAATGCCTTAAAGAGTTTGTTCCATCTCAATAGGAATAACCCACAGTACACATAGGCCTGACGTGACTTCATTTATGAAGTTACTCTGTTTGCGTGGCTCCCATTCACTGCCATGGGAGTTACAGAAACAGAGCCAACCATTCTACCATTAAGGTAACTCAAGCACCCCAGGCTAATGCGTCTTGTGGGTTATTTCCATTGTGGCAATGAAAAGACTGATAAGGGGCAAAACCTTTAACACAAAAGTTTCTCCATCTCCAGAAAACACTAAAATTATAAATACTCATTTTTTTATGTCAAATCAGAAATTGTATTTGTATTTAAACATTTCTATTCTCCTTAATTTTCTAAAAGTCACTAATTGACATGAATGCTTTATATTTACCTTATGGCTTATCATCCAGAGCAGCCTAATGGAGAGCAAGATCTATATATGTTACCCTTATATTCCCCTGTCTTCAAGGAAATAGGAGTGCTGTAAGAATATGGTATTCCTACATATACAAGCTCTGTATATTGTTTGTTAAAATAAAAAGGGAGTCTGAAAGCAGTTTTAACCCTGCAAAACTGCTGACAGTGCTAAGTAAAGTCACAAACAGTTGATAAAATATGCAGTTTATAGTATTTGCAGAAAGACTGTGAATTATTATAATTTTTTTTATTCAGTGTATACTTTTCTTGCAATTGCCTGGGAAACAGCCACTCATATCTAAGAGCTCTTGGCAGACAGCTGCAACACAGTACCTCTCTACTCTGGGTGACAGCTGCAGAAGTCTCCTGTTATAACACTACAGCCATCACTCACTGCAGGGGCATGGGTTGTGAAGCAGCTTACTGCAGACAGTCACGGGCATTTTAGAATGAGGGACTACACTGGGGCACCCTGGATTGAAAGTTTTTTTTAGATTTTTTTTGTGTCACTGCTTCTAATCAAAGCTATCCATGGCTCCTACCTAGTGCTGTCAGCAGTTCTGTAAATAATCTTTTGTCAGAGAATGCTCATTGACTAAAGTTTGTTGCTAAGGAGACATACTTCTATATGGGACAAAGTACTTAAAGAGACCTGTCACCACAAAAATGCAGTGTAATTTGCAAACATCATATTATACAGCAGGAGGAGCTGAGCACAATGATGTATAGTTTTATAGGAAATTATTCAGGAAACATGTAATTTATACATTTAAAGAGTTATTCCGATTTTAATAATTGCATTTCTTTCTTTAGAGAATAGGATATTGAACAATTTTCTAATATAGACTATTTCAAATGCTGCTCAGAGAGCTTCATTATATCCACACAATATCCTGTCTCTAAAGAAAAAAATATTGTATGGCCCATTTAAGTCCTTTAATAATGACTCCATTATTAGGGGAACAGATAGGATGATCTATCACAAAGATCCTGATCGCCGAACAGTGTGCTGTCTTCCCGGTGCTAGAGTTCGACACATCTCGGATCGTGTTGACAGATTACTGGGAGGGGCTGGAGAAGACCCAGCGGTCATGGTCCATATCGGAACCAATGACAAAGTTAGAGGAAGGTGGAGAGTCCTTAAAAATGATTTCAGGGATTTAGGTCAAAAGCTTAGGGCAAGGGCCTCAAAAGTAGTATTTTCTGAAATACTGCCTGTACCACAAGCCACACAAGAAAGGCAGCGGGAGATTAGGGAGGTTAATAAGTGGCTCAAGAACTGGTGTAAGAAGGAGGGGTTTCGGGTTTCGAGAACTGGGCCGACTTCTCTATCGGCTATAGGCTCTATCGTAGGGACGGGCTGCACCTCAATGGGGAAGGGGCAGCTGTGTTGGGGAGAAAGATGGCTAGAAGGTTGGAGGAGTGTTTAAACTAGGGACTGGGGGGAGGGTAATTACATTATAGGAGGGGAAGATAGTGCAGATAGAGACCAGGGGCGAGGTAGTGTAACTGGGGGAGGAATGGAAGGGGGGACTAGAACAGCTCAGAATGAAAGATGTAGGGTAATTAAATACACGTAAACCTCTCAAATATATGTATACTAATGCCAGAAGCCTGACTAGCAAGACTGGTGTACTGGAATTAGTGATGTGCGAGGAGGACTATGACATAGTGGGAATAACTGAGACATGGCTGGATGATAGCTATGACTGGGCAGTTAATATAAAAGGTTACAATCTGTTTAGAAAGGATCGTCAAAACCGAAGAGGTGGAGGGGTCTGCCTCTATGGGAAGTCGTGTCTAAATCCCGTAATTCGAGAATACATCTCTGAGGGACATGAACATGTGGAGTCACTGTGGGTAGAAATACATGGAGCAAAAAAGAATAATAAATTACAGTCCACAGAAAATCTATTACTAAACGAGATAGACGAGGCGGCAAATCAAAATGAAGTCGTAATTATGGGGGACTTCAACTTTCCAGATATAGACTGGGAAACTAAAAGCTGTACGTCCCAAAAAGGAAACAGGTTCTTGGCAATAGCCAAAGACAATTACCTTTCCCAGGACCCCACTACATTCAGGACCCCACTGGTGGGATGGCCATACTGGACTTAGTATTAACCAATAGAACTGAAAGAACAACAGATGTGCAGGTTGGGGGACACCTAGGAAATAGTGACCATAAAGTAATAACCTTCCAATTATCCTTCAAACGAGAGTTTCTAAAGGAGGAACACAAATACCAAACTTTAAAAAAGCTAAATTTCGCCAACTAAGCGAGGCCATAGGCCTAACTAACTGGGACAAAGTCCTCAAAAATAAAAATACAACCACAAAATGGGAGATTTTTAAAAGCATTGTAACATTTAATTGTGAGAGGTACATACCTTATAGGAATAAAAGGCTAAGAAACAATAAGAAACCAATGTGGATAAATAGAACCGTAAAGAAAGCAATAAATGACAAAAAGAAAGCATATAAATCACTAAAACAGGAGGGGAGCCAGGAAGCACTGATAAACTATAAGGAAAAA
Organism: Bufotes viridis; assembly: GCA_033119425.1. Lineage (NCBI taxonomy): Eukaryota > Metazoa > Chordata > Amphibia > Anura > Bufonidae > Bufotes > Bufotes viridis. The sequence continues at coordinate 221,118,920 of CM065589.1, forward strand.
AATAGAATATGTAAAAAATGAATAAAAATTGCCAAACTAGAGACCGAGAGATTAATTGCCAAAGAGAGTAAAACTAACCCTAAAATGTTCTTCAATTATATAAATAGTAAAAAATACAAATCTGAAGGAGTCTGCCCTACATAGCAATGAGGGGGGTGTTGCAGAGAGCAATGAGCATAAAGCAAAACTATTAAATATCTTTTTCTCCACTATATTCACTGAGGAAAATAAACTGTCAGATGAAATGCAGAATGTAAAAGTAAACTCCCCATTAAAAGTGCCCTGTCTGACCCAGGAAGAAGTACAACAGCGACTTAAAAAGATTAAAATAGACAAATCGCCAGGACCGGATGGCATACACTCCCATATCCTAAGGGAATTAAGTGATGTCATCGCCAGACCTTTATTTCTGATATTTATGGACTCTATACTGACTGGGAATGTTCCACAGGATTGGCGCATAGCAAATGCGGTGCCAATATTCAAAAAGGGTCCAAAAACAGAGCCTGGAAATTATAGGCCGGTAAGTTTAACATCTATTGTTGGTAAACTGTTTGAAGGGTTTCTAAGAGATGCTATTTTGGAGTATCTCAATGAAAATAGGCAAATAACATAATATCAGCATGGCTTCATGAGGAATCGGTCATGCCAAATGAATTTAATCAGCTTCTATGAGGAGGTAAGTTCTAGACTTGACAGTGGTGAATCAATGGATGTCGTATATCTGGACTTCTTCAAAGCATTTGACACTGTACCTCATAAAAGGTTAGTATATAAAATGAGGATGCTTGGACTGGGAGAAAATGTCTGTATGTGAGTAGTGATGTCGCGAACATAAAATTTTCAGTTCGCGAACAGCGAACGCGAACTTCCGCAAATGTTCGCGAACATGCGAACAGTGCGAACCGCCATAGACTTCAATAGACAGGCGAATTTTAAAAAACAAAGGGACTCCTTCTGGCCACAATAGTGATGGAAAAGCTGTTTCAAGGGGACTAACACCTGGACTGTGGCATGCCGGAGGGGGATCCATGGCAAAACTCCCATGGAAAAATATCTAGTTGACGCAGAGTGTGGTAAGTTGTAATCGCAATGCGATTAATACAGGTTATATTAATCGCATTGTGATTACAACTTAGATCTGAGTTCCTAATGGTTGTATTGCTAGAATATAACGAAGATTGAGAATAGGAACCCAGCTCTAAGTTGAATTCGCAATGCGATTAATATAACCTGTATTAATCGCATTGCGATTACAACTACTAAGATGGATGCCATCCTTGCTTTTTGATGGGAGGTGGGAGGGTCTGGGAGGGAGACTGATGTACTAGCCCTAAAAAGGGCTTTTTGGGGTGCTGTCAGGACGCAGTCCTTACAGCAGAGATCTGATGAGTCTTTCAGGACTGGAGTGGACACTGAATACACTAGCCTAGCTATCAATTTCCCTATTAAATCTCAGCAGCAGCTACACTGTCCCTGCTCTCACTAAGACTGCAGCTTCCAAATGAATCTAAAATGGATGCTGTGTCCAGGAGATGGGAGGGTCTTTAAGGGAGGGTATGCTAATTGGCTGGAATGTGTCTGCTCACTGTGAGGTACAGGGTCAAAGTTTACTCAATGATAGGGGGTGGACCTAACATCGCATATGTTCGCCCGCCGCGACGAACGCGCACAAGCTATGTTCGCCGGGAACTACTCGCCGGTGAATAGTTTGGGAGTTGGGACATCATATTTGCGAACTTAACTTAGAGATGGGTTCCCAATGGTTGTATTGCTAGAATATAACTAAGATTGGGAATTTAGCTCTATATTCTCAATCTTCGTTATATAATTCTAGCAATACAACCATTAGGAAACCCAGATCTAAGTTGAATTTGCAATGCGATTAATATAACCTGCATTAATCGCATTGCGAATTCAACTTAGAGCTGAGTTCCTAATGGTTGTTGTATTGCTAGAATATACGTTATATTCTAGCAATACAACCATTAGGAACTCAGCTCTACGTTGTAATCGCAATGCGAATAATACTTACAATTATTAATCGCTTTGCGAATCCATAGGTTTTGGTATAGACACATGATCTAAAAAATGAAAAAATTATAAAAACGCAGATGCGTTTTTTATGCGTTTTTTATGCGTTTTCTATTAAAAATGCCCAAATGGCCCCTGGGGGGTTCAGATATCTTGCTTTGGAGGCAGCAGAACGTTGGTGGTAGTCATAGTCAACCGTCATATACAATCAAACAGAGGCATCAAATGGATTTGCAAAGCGATTAATAATTCTAAGTATTATTCGCATTGCGATTACAACTTAGAGCTGAGTTCCTAATGGTTGTATTGCTAGAATATAAACGTATATTCTAGCAATACAACAACCATTAGGAACTCAGCTCTAAGTTGAATTCGCAATGCGATTAATGCAGGTTATATTAATCGCATTGCAAATTCAACTTAGATCTGAGTTCCTAATGGTTTTATTGCTAGAATATAACGAACATTGAGAATATAGTGCTATATTTGTTATCTTCGTTAATATATTCTAGCAATACAACCATTTGGAACTCAGATCTAAGTTGTAATCGCAATGCGAATAATACAGGTTATATTAATCGCATTGCGATTTACAATTACTAACACTGCAGCTTCAGAATGAATGTAAGATGGATCCTATCCTTGCGTTTAGATAGGGGGTGGGAGGGTCTGGGAGGGAGGGTATGCTGATTGGCTGGAATGTGTCTGCTGACTGTGAGGTACAGGGTCAAAGTTTGCTCAATGATAAAGTATAGGGGCGAACGCGAACATCGAATATGTTCGCCCGGCAGAGGCGAACGCGAACAAGCTATGTTCGCCGGGAACTGTTCGCCGGCGAATAGTTCGGGCCATCTCTATATGTGAGTAAGTAGCTGGCTGAGTGACAGAAAACATAGGGTGGTTATTAACGGTAGATAGGGTCACTGTCACTAGTGGGGTACTTCAGGGGTCAGTATTGGGCCCTATTCTCTTCAATATATTTATTAATGATCTCGTAGAAGGCTTGCACAGTAAAATATCTATTTTTGCAGATGACACTAAACTGTGTAAAGTAATTAACACTGAAGAGGACAGTTTTCTGCTACAGAGGGATCTGGATAGATTGGAGGCTTGGCCAGAGAAATGGCAGATGAGGTTTAACACTGACAAATGTAAAGTTATGCACATGGGAAGGAATAATGCAAGTCACCCGTACATATTAAATGGTAAAACACTCTGTAACACTGACATGGAAAAGGATCTAGGAATTTTAATAAACAGCAAATTTAGCTGCAAAAACCAGTGCCAGGCAGCTACTGCCAAGGCCAATAAGATAATGGGTTGCATCAAAAGAGGCATAGATGCCCGTGATGAGAACATAGTCCTACCACTTTACAAATCACTAGTCAGACCCCACATGGAGTACTGTGTACAGTTATTGACTCCTGTGAACAAGGCAGACATGGCAGAGCTGGAGAGGGTTCAGAGGAGGGCAACTAAAGTAATAACTGGAATGGGGCAACTACAGTACCCTGAAAGGTTATCAAAATTAGGGTTATTCACTTTAGAAAAAAGACGACTGAGGGGAGATCTAATAACTATGTATAAATATATCAGGGGTCAGTACAGAGATCTCTCCCATCTTCTATTTATCCCCAGGACTGTGACTGTGACGAGAGGACATCCTCTGCGTCTGGAGGAAAGAAGGTTTGTACACAAACATAGAAAAGGATTCTTCACTGTAAGAGCAGTGAGACTATGGAACTCTCTGCCTGAGGAGGTGGTGATGGTGAGAACAATAAAGAAATTCAAGAGGGGCCTGGATGTATTTCTGGAGTGTAATAATAATGCATCAAAAGGATAGCTGGATAGGACAAAACCTGCTGACAGTTATGTAATCCTGGCTTTCAGTTGACTTCTAAACTATAGGTATATGGTAGTGTATTAAGGAGAAGAACATATGCAGTATTTACACATTTACTATCTGATACATCACCTTATCATGTCTGTTACTGTGTATAAGCAGATCTCTGTTAGTGTTGAGGGCGAATATTCGAAAAGCAATTTTTTTTTGCGAATATCGGCACTTCGCATATTCGCTAATATTGTGAATATAGCGCTATATATTCGCTATTTCGAATATTCGTTTTTTTTTTGTTGTTAATTCTTGTTGCTCTCTGGTTGTCTAACTTATCTTCCCACTTCCCAAAAGCTGTTCTTACCTGTCCGGAGGATTCCTGGCTCCCGCTCCAGTCAATGCTCGTTGCCGTTTCTGCCAACTTCCTGTATGAATTGGACTGCCTCCATGCTAAAATGTACTGTCGGATGTGAGAATTACGATCTCACAAATTTGACTAAGTTTTAATCACAATGCAATTAATATAACCTGAATTACTCGCATTGCAAATTCAACTTAGAGCTGGGTTCCTAATGGTTGTATTGCTAGAATATAATATGAATATCACAAATTCACGAATATAGCACTATATTCTCAATCTTCGTTATATTCTAGCAAGCCAACCATTAGGAACCCAGCTTTAAATTGAATTCGCAATGCGATTATATGTTAGCTTCGCGAATGAAACTTAGAGCAGAGTTCCTAATGGTTGTTGCTAAATGCTAGAATATAACGAAGATAGAGAATATAGTGCTATATTCGTGAATTTGTGATATTCGTCATCTTCGTTATATTCTAGCAATACAACCATTAGGAACTTAGCTCTAAGATCAATTTGCAATGCAAATATATGTTCCCTTCACAAATTAAACTTAGAGCTGAGTTCCTAATGGTTGTTGCTAGAATATAACGAAGATTGAGAATATAGTGCTATATTTGTGATATTCATTATATTCTAGCAATACAACCATTTGGAACTTAGCTCTAAGATCAATTCGCAGTTCAATTATATGTTCGCTTCGCGAATGAAACTTAGAGCTTAGTTCCTAATGGTTGTTGCTAGAATATAACGAAGATTGAGAATATAGTGCTATATTCGTGATATTCGTTATCTTCGTCAATTCAAGGCAGAAGTCTGATCAGACTTTGTAAAGTAAAAAATACAGTGCAATACACTATATAGTGTACTGTACTGTATTATACAGACATCAGACCCACTGAATATTCAAGAACCAAGTGGGTCTGGGTCAAAAATTTAAAAAAGTGAAAAAAAGTAAAAATAAAAAAAACACATTTATCACTGAATAAAAAAAAAATATGAAATAACTTACACATATTAGGTATCACCGCGTCCGTAAAAACCTTCTCTATAAAAATATCACATGACTTAACCCCTCAGATGAACACCACAAAAAAATGGTGTAAAAAAGCCATTTTTTGTCACCTTACATCACAAAAAGTGTAATACATAGCGATCAAAAAGTCGTATGCCTCCTAAAATAGGACTAATCAAACCGTCATCTCATCCCGCAAAAAAAGAGCCCCTACATAGCACAATCGCACAAAAAAATAAAAAAAATATGGCTCTCAGACTATGGAGACATTAAAACACGATTTTTTTTTTCTAAAATGCTGGTATTTTGTTAAACTAAAACAAAAAAATAAAAAGTATACATATTAGATATTTACGCATCCCAAAAAACCTGCTCTAAAAAATTATCACATGATCCAACCCCTCAGGTAAAAATGAAATAAAAACAGTGTAAAAAAAATATTTGTCACAGCACAAAAAGTGTAATAGAAAGCAATCAAAAAGTTATATGCCTCCAAAAATAGTGCCAATCAAACCGTCATCTCATCCTGCAAAAAGTGATACCCTAAATAGGACAATCGCAAAAAAAAATAAAAAAATATGGCACTCAGACTATAGAGTCATTAAAACATGATTTTTTTTGTTTCAAAAACGATATTATTGTGTATAACTTAAATAAATAACATAAAATATACATATTAGGTATCGCCGCATCTGTAACAATCTGCTTTTAAAAAATAACACATGACCTAACTCTTCAGATGAACATAGCAAAAAAGATAATATAAATACGGTGTCAAGTCATTTTTGTCACCTTACATAACAAAAAGTGTGATGCACGCCTACTATAGAAACTCCAAAAAATTTACTCCATCTAAGAAACTACACCCCTCAAGGCATTCAAAACTGACTTTATAAACTTTGTTAATCCTTTAGGTGTTCCACAAGAGTTATTGGCAAATGGAGATGACATTTCAGAATGTCTATTTTTTTTGTTACCTTGCCTCAAAAAAGTGTAATATAGAGCAACCAAAAATTATATTTACCCTAAAATAGTACCAACAAAAATGCCACCTTATCCCGTAGTTTCCAAAATGGGGTCACTTTTTTGGAGTTTGTACTCTAGCGGTGCACCAGGGGAGCTTGAAATGGGACATGGTGTCTAAAAACCAGTCCAGCAAAATCTGCCTTCCAAAAACTACACAGCACTCCTTTCCTTCTATGCCCTGCCGTTTGACCATACAGCAGTTTACGACCACGCATGGGGTGTTTCTGCAAACTACAGAATCCAGGCATAAATATTAGGTTTTGTTTGGCTGTTAACCCTTGCTTAGTTACTGGAAAACATTTATTAAAATGGAAAATTTGCCAAAAACTCTTGTGAAACACCTAAAGGGTTAATGGAATTTGTAAAATCAGTTTTGAATACCTTGAGGGGTGTAGTTTCCAAAATGAGGTCACTTTTATGGAGTTTCTACCCCAGGGGGCATCAGGGGGGCTTCAAATGTGACATGGTGTACATAAACCAGTCCAGCAAAATCTGTCTTCCAAAAACCACACGGCACTGCTTTCCCTCTACGCCCTGCTGTGTGGCCATAGAGTAGTTTATGACCACATATGGGGTGTTTCTGCAAACTACAGAATCAGGGCAATAAATATTGGATTAAAATGGAAAATTTGACAAAATATTGCAATTCTGAAATTTCATCTCCATCTGCCAATAACACTTGTGAAACACTGAAAGGGTTTGCGACATTTGTAAAATCAGTTTTAAATACCCTGAGGGGTGTAGTTTCTAGAATGGGGTAATTTTGGGGTGGTTTCTGTTATGTAAGCCTCACAAAGTGACTTCAGACCTGAACTGATCCCTAAAAAGTGGGTTTTTGAAAATTTCTGAAAATTTTCAAGATTTGCTTCTAAACTTCTAAGCCTTGTAACATCCCCAAAAAATTAAATGGAATTCCCAAAATGATCCAAACATGAAGTAGACATATGGAGAATGTAAATTAATAACTTTTTTTGGCAGAATTACTATGTATTATAGAAGTAGAGAAATTAAAACTTGGAAAATAGGATATTTTTTTTTATAAATAAAAATGAATTTTTTTTTGCTTCATTTTAACAGTGACATGAAGTACAATATGTGACGAAAAAACAATCTAAGAATGGCCTGGATAAGTAAACGCATTTTAAACTTATTCACACATAAAGTGGCACTAGTCAGATTTGTAAAAAATGGCCTGGTCCTTAAGGTGAAAATGAGCCCGGTCCATAAAGGGTTAAACTAATACTTTGATGAAGCACCTTTTGATTTTATGGGTATGAGTCTATCAGCATGGCACATTTTGACTTGGCAACATTTGCCCACTCTTCTTTGCAAAAACACTCCAAATCTGTTAGATTGCGAGGGCATCTCCTGTGCACAGCCCTCTTCAGATCACTCCACAGATTTTCAATTGGATTCAGGTCTGGGCTCTGGCTGGGCCATTCCAAAACTTAAATCTTCTTCTGGTGAAGCCATTCCTTTGTTGATTTGGATGTATGCTTTGGGTCGTTGTCATGCAGAAAGATGAAGTTCCTCTTCATGTTCAGCTTTCTAGCAGAAGCCTGAAGGTTTTGTGCCAATATTGACTGGTATTTGGAACTGTTCATAATTCCCTTTATCTTAACTAAGGCCCCAGTTCCAGCTAAAGAAAAACAGCCCCAAAGCATGATGCTGCCACCACCATGCTTCACTGTGGGTATGGTGTTCTTTTGGTGATGTGCAGTGTTGTTTTTGCGCCAAACATATCTTTTGGAATTATGGCCAAAAAGTTCAACCTTGGTTTTATCAGACCATAACACCTTTTTCCACATGCCTTTGGAAGACTTCAGATGTGTTTTTGCAAAATGTAGCCTGGCTTGGATTTTTTTTCTTCATAAGAAAAGGCTTTCGTCTTGCCACTCAACTGCATAGCCCAGACATATGAAGAATGCGGGAGATTGTTGTCACATGTACCACACAGCCGGTACTTGCCAGATATTCCTGCAGCTCCTTTAGGCCTCTTTCACACGAGCGTGTCCGGATTTGGTCCGGATGCGTTGCAGTTGCGTTCAGTGAAAATTTTGCGATTTCGCAGGCAAAGCCATTTAGTTTTGCCTGCGATTGCGTTCAGTTTTTTCCGCGCGGATTCAATGCATTTTGACGCGTTTTTCACGCGCGTGATAAAAAACTGAAGGTTTACAAACAACATCTCCTAGCAACCATCAGTGAAAAACGCAACGCACCTGCACTTGCTTGCGGATGCAATGCGTTTTTCACGTGAAAAACGCAGAATATAGAACATGCTGCGATTTTCACGCAACACACAAGTGATGCCCCCACTAATACATATAAAAACAAATTAGAGACCCTGATAAAAACAGGAAAAACTAGGGGCATTCTTAGTCTAGAAGAAGCTTCCTTCATTTATAACAAACACCCTAGGATACCGTTCTTTTATTATTTGCCAAAAATTCATAAGTGTAAGATCAATCCCCCAGGGAGACCCATAATCTCTGGTATTGAGGGATTGACTTCTAATCTATCTCAATATATTGATATAATATTACAACCATATGTCCAGCAACTACCTGCATAGCTGAAGGATACAAAACACATATTGCAAATCTTACATGATACCCAATGGAGAGATTATTACATTCTAGGTACTCTAGATGTAACCTCTCTGTATACAATAATCGAATACGAAAAAGGCAGGGAAGCAACTGAATATTTCCTTAGAAAAAATGGTAACATGCCAGAGGAACAAACGTTTTTTATTGGTGATTGTATTTCCTTTATTTTAAGACATAATTATTTCAAATATGGTTCCGACTTTTACTTACAGACATGGGGGACCGCGATGGGGACCAGATTCGCACCGAGTTTCGCTAATTTATATATGGGCAAATGGGAGGAGTCCACCCTAGGGCCCGATCTCGGTGCGAATCTGGTCCTCTGGAAACATTTCATTGATGATATTGTTTTTATTTGGAAGGGGGATGAATCACTCTTAAATGAATTTTTAATTAATTTAAATAAAAATGACTTTTACTTGAATTTTAGTCCCACCTGGAGTAGGGAACAAATTAATTTTTTGGATCTAACTATTTTTGTCGAGAATGGAGTTCTCAGTACCAAGACATACCATAAACCCATGGACACTAATGGATTCATCCCCTTGAATAGCTGCCACCTACCATTGTGGCTACAGAATATCCCAAGCAGTCAGTATATCCGTGCACGTAGAAATTGTACCAATGACAATGATTATGAAATAGAGGCACAAACTCTCAATATCAAATTCAAGGAAAAAGGATATCCCATAAAAAATTTAGAACCCATTGCCAATGAAATTAAGGAACGGGACAGGTATACCTTGCTAGGAGATACACCAACACAAGAATTTAAGAAAGAAAAGGAAATACAAATAAAAACAAAAATAAAAAAAAAGAGGATACTGAAAAATTACAGATCCCGATTATAAGTAAATATAGTGTAGGGGCTCCAATTTTCAGAAAAATAGTCAAAAAATATTGGGAGGTTCTAAAACAAGACAAACAAATAGGAGAAATGATATCAGAAAATCCCAAATTCATTTTTAGAAAAGCTCTCGATCTTGCCAATATGATAGCACCCACAATAAAAAATCAAAATATCTACCGAACATTAAAAACTAACAGGATAACAGGTTTTTTCTCCTGTAGAACCTGTAATAATTGTAAAAAATGCAAAAACATCAAAAAATCTGAAAAAAGGCCAATAAAAATGATAGTTAATAACAATGTCACATTTAAAATCAATAATTTCATAACGTGCAATACTACGGGAGTGATCTACTATATAAAGTGTCCATGTCAAAAATTGTATATAGGAAGAACAAAAAGATCATTGAAAACCAGAATTAGAGAACATATTAATAACATACAGAAAAAATATGATGGACACCCTTTATCTCGGCATTACACACAACATCATGCAAATAGCTTCACAGGTTCCACATTTTGCAGCATTGAAAAAGTACCAGCTAATAAAAGGGGAGGAGACTATATTAATGCCATGTCACGCAAAGAAAGTAATTTGATTTTTAAACTAAATAGTCTGGCCCCTTATGGCTTAAACCAGGAAATAGAACTATTTGCATTTGATTAGGGATGAAGATGCTTTCAGATGTGAACATTCCATGAGCTTAACAAACACAGCCGTTACCATGGGAACGCTTGTCTATATATAAACTAGGACTCACAAACTACTACATCCCTGAGGAAGGAGCCCGCTAGGCTCTGAAACGCGTATGATTGTTTGTGTAACCTACAGGCTTCCATACCTAACGCGGTGACGTCACACGCCGGAGCATCAGTGGATTACGGACTGTGTTTGTTTCTCCTCGTGCGAGCGTTTAGCGCTTGAGCGCTTAGCGCTTGAGATGAATGAAGAGCAGGACTGCGCACACTGCATCCCTCGCCTGGATTAAAGAATTTACATCTGGACTCGTTCCGCTCCTTAGCAACTAAGGTAACATTATAGCGGCTTTATTCAGTGTTTTTATCCACTTATAATATTTAGTTATGTACTAACTTAGGGAACTACATTATTGTCAGCCATTGTAGTATTGGTAACACTCTTTAGAAAAACCGATAACAGCTAATGGAATTATAGTACCATTCAGCGACACTTTCTATCTCTTTATTAGCCTATCAATTAAAACGGCATATTTTTTTTTTTTTTTTTACACACACTAACTCTGCGCAGGTATCCACCTGGCCAATAATACAGCGTACCTAATCGGATACACTGTTTATTAGTCCAGTAATTTATTTATATGATTTTGAATGTGATTGCTTAATTCTGAACACAGCTACATCCCCAGTCATGCACACTTATGCAACCACATTATTTTAGTTTTTTTTTTTTTTTTTCCTTCCCTCCACCTAAAATATTTCAGTTTGTTCTTCGATTGAGTGGTACAGTTTATAGATCACATTAAAGGTGGAAACATTTCTGAAATGATCCATCTTTGTCTCATTTTTTACAGCACAGAAACCTGACATTTTAAAAGGGGTGTGTAGACTTTTCATATCCACTGTAGGTAGCCATGTGATTAGGCCATGATGTAATTACTGTAATAACAATAAAAATCATTATTTCAACACTAGTCCTATTCAGTAATCCTATAGATGTGTCCTATTTGCTGACCTGGTACATGTATGCCATGTCACACTGCTGCATACTGACTGCTTGTGATTAAATAATGTGAATAGTCTCACATGACTGATGCCATGTTTCAGTTGGACCATGGATGCATCACATAGGATTGATACTTGAGCTATATCATTGTACTGCATGTAGAGGTCAACTGCCTGATATAAGAAAGGTATCTATGCAGAATGTTAACCCCTTCATGCCTGATTATGTACATGTCCGTCATTGGGCGTGTGTTTAAAGATGGCGCCCGCTCCTGCCCGCTGCGGGCACAATAGACACAGGTGGCTGCCTGCTTCTTATAGCTGATATTTGCGGCTAATGTCCGCAACCGGCAGTAATCCTGACCATGGCATCTAAGCCCACTTAAAACTGAAAGCTTTCGCTTTCGTTTGTGCTCCGGCTCCCCAGTGTGGCAAGCGGAGGAGCCGAAGCTTGTATGTAGCAGCCCCTGTCATAGTCTATGACACAAGGCTGCTGCATAGTATTTCATATAAAGCCCTTGCCTGTAATAGGGCTCCATAGGAAAGTAGTGAAATCCTCATAGATTCCAATGCAAGTGCATTGGAGTCTATGATAATAGCAATCAGATGATTGCATGTTATAGTTCACTATGGGAATTATAAAAAAGTGTAAAAAAAAAAGTTAAAAAAAATTTCTAATCACCCCCATTTTATCTAAATAAAAATAAAAGAACTGCATAGTATAAAAATATAAAAATATATTCCCCATACGGCAAACAGCAAAACAAAAGAACAAAAAATGGCCGATTCTCTTTAGGTCGTTTAATTTTCTACAAAATTTTTTTTTAAAAAGTGGTCAAAAAGTCACACACCCCAGAATGGTATCAATGAAAAGTTCAGATCGCCCCACAAAAAATGAGTCCTCATACAGTTCCGTACACAAACAGATGTAGCAGGGGTAACACTCAAACCCTTAACTCAAATTTCATTATCTTATCGCGTTATCTTGAAACAAAATCAATTGAAAAGCAATTGCTTAACGTGTTTAGTTGATTTTAGTTTAGTTAGCACATCTCATAAAGCATGAGTGTTTACCCGACTACATCCGTAATTACAAAAAAGTGATAAGGGGATAAGGGTCAAAATATGGCGACAAAAAAATAAAACTGATTTTTTTCCCCACTTTGAATTTTTTTATCACTATCAAAACACAAGAAAAACTATACATATAAAAGGTATTGCTAAATTTGTACTGACCTGTAGAATAAAAGTAACTGGTCAGTTTTATCGCACATCGAACATCGCAATTAAAAAACCCGTAAAACTGTGGTGGAATTGCTTTTTTTCACCACATTTGAATTTTTTTTTCCCGCTTCCCAATACATCATATACAATATTAAATGGTGGCGTTGGAAATTACAACTTGTCCCTCAAAAAACAAGCCCTCATATGGCTATGTGAACAGATAAATAAAAAAGTTATGGCTCTGGGAAAGCAGGGAGCGCAAAACAAAAACAAAAAAAATGTCCTGAAAGGGTTAAATATATGTATATTCAAAATTTCTATCATCTTCTATTATATAAACAAATTATTAAAAACTAAAATATCCCTATAAATCTTCCCTTTTTCTGAGCCCAGCAGCCATGTGTTTCATTTGATCAGTGATTGATACCATCCTCTGTGTAAGTGTGTATATAAAGATAGCTGTCAGTAACTGATAGTTGTAAACGGGGAGGTGTTATCAGTGACTGATAGCATTCTTTGTGTAAGTGTGTATATATAGGGATGAGCGAACACGAACTGAACATTTACGTAAAAGTTCGGGTTCGTCTTTCAGCGATTTCTATGGCGCATTTTGAAAGCCTGCAAAGCAGCCAATCAACAAGCGTCATACTACTTGCCCCAAGAGGCCATCACAGCCATGCCTACTATTGGCATGGCTGTGATTGGCCAAGTGTAGCATGTGAACCAGCCTCTATTTAAGCTGGAGTCACGTCGTGCCGCATGTAACTCTGCTCTGATTAGTGTAGTAATAGGATGCAGCTGCTGTTAGGGCGAGATTAGGCAGGGATTAACTCAGCAAAAACACTTAATGAAGTGATTGATCTACAGCTGTGAATCATTCAACTTCTGCTAGTTAATTGCTCACTGTTTTCAGGCTGCCTAGAGCGTTTTTCTGTCACTTTTTTTCTGGGATACTCGGCGGCTATTTTGTGTCTTGTGGTGGGCCAAAATGAGCTGCCACCAAGTCCATTAATCCATCAATAGTAGTTTTTTTTTTTTTTTGCTATATCCTATATCAGGGGCTTGGCTGTTCTTATTGTCACCCCTAGAAGCTCAGAATAGAATTTTCTATATTTTTTTGACTATATTTTATATTCACTTACAAAATAGCAATCCCCTAAATCTGGTGTTCCAGCTGTGGCTAACCAAGTGTAATACTGTCTGGCAAAGAATATATTTTTTTTTCTGGGGTGAAATTCAATTTCCAAAATAGCAATAACCTAAATAAGTGGATTCTGCTGTGGCAGGACAAGTTCTATAGTGTCTGTTAAAGGATAGCTTTTGTTCTGGGGTGAAATTCAATAGCCAAAATAGCAATACCCTAAATAAGTGGTTTCAGCTGTGGCTGGTCAAGTTTCATAGTGTCGGTAAAAGTATAGCTTTTGTTCTGGGTTGAAATTCAATTACCAAAATAGCAATACCATAAATCTGGTGTTCCAGCTGTGACTGGACAAGTTTCATAGTGTCCGTCAAAGGATATATTATTTTCTGCGGTGAAATTCAGTTGCAAACATAGAAACACAGTAAATCTGGTGTTCTAGCTGTGGCTTGACAAGTAGTTTAATAGTATCCATCAAAGGATATATTTTGTTCTGGGGTGAAATTCAATTTCCAAAATAGCAATAACCTAAATAAGTGGATTATGCTGTGGCAGGACAAGTTCTATAGTGTCCGTTAAAGGATAGCTTTTGTTCTGGGGTGAAATTCAATAGCCAAAATAGCAATACCCTAAATCCCCCCCAAAATAGCAATACAGTGAAATCAGTGGTTTCAGCTGTGGCTGGTCAAGTTTCATAGTGTCCGTAAAAGTATAGCTTTTGTTCTGGGTTGAAATTCAATTACCAAAATAGCAATACCATAAATCTGGTGTTCCAGCTGTGACTGGACAAGTTTCATAGTGTCCGTCAAAGGATATATTATTTTCTGTGGTGAAATTCAGTTGCAAACATAGAAACACAGTAAATCTGGTGTTCTAGCTGTGGCTTGACAAGTAGTTTAATAGTATCCATCAAAGGATATATTTTGTTCTGGGGTGAAATTCAATTTCCAAAATAGCAATAACCTAAATAAGTGGATTCTGCTGTGGCAGGACAAGTTCTATAGTGTCTGTTAAAGGATAGCTTTTGTTCTGGGGTGAAATTCAATTGCCAAAATAGCAATACTGTAAATCTGGTGTTCCAGCTGTGACTGGACAAGTTTCATAGTGTCCGTCAAAGGATATATTACTTTCTGGGGTAAAATTCAGTTGCAAAAATAGAAATACAGTAAATCTGGTGTTCTAGTTGTGGCTGGACAAGTAGTTTAATAATATCTGTCAAAGGATATAATTTGTTCTTGGGTGAAATTGAATTGCCAAAATAGCAATACCGTAAATCTGGTGTTCCAGCTGTGACTGGACAAGTTTCATAGTATCCGTCAAAGGATATATTTTTTTCTGGGGTGAAATTCAGGTGCAAAAATAGAAATACAGTAAGTCCGGTCTTCTAGCTATGGCTCGACAAGTAGTTTAACAGTATCCATCAAAGGCTACATTTTGTTCTGTGGTGAAATTCAATTGCCAAAATAGCAATAAAATAGCAATACCCAAAATCTTGTTTTCCAGCTGTTGCAGGCCAAGTGTAAATCTGTCCGTAAAAGGGTATATTACACTCAGCATGCATCTCCAAGTGTATTTCTTTCCGTAAAAGGGTATATTACACAAAGTGTTAAATTACAATTGCTGAAAGCATAATCCTTTAAACTTGCACGCACTATTGTGCATCTCATAGTGTATTTCTGTCCGTAAAAGGGTATATTACATTCAAGGTGTAAATACAAGTGCTGATAGGGTCATCCTCAATAACTTCACATGCTACCGTGCATCTCCAAGTGTATTTATTTCCGTTAAAGGGTATATTACAGTAAGTGTTAAAATACAGCATAATCCTCTACATTTGCACACACTGTTTTGCATCTCTAAGTGTATTTCTTTCCGTTAAAGGGTATATTACACAAAGTGTTAAAATAAGAGTGCTGACAGCATAATCCTATATATTTTTTTACACGCTACTGTGCATCTCTAAGTGTAAATCTGTCCGTAAAAGGATATCTTTCATCCAGGGCCTAAATACTACGCCTACAATTGATATTCCCCTAAATCTGTGGTTACTGCTGTGCCTGGATTACTGTAATATGGTACATAAATAGATAGCCAGATAGTGTTAGGTGCCTGTAAAAAAAAGGCCTGGATTTTAATTCAGTACATTGGGCCAAATAATTTTTTTCTTATTTTCTTATTGCGGTGAACGGTAACAATGAGGAAAACATCTAGTAAGGGCCCATCACTGGTGCGTGGCTGGGGGGAAACGGAGGACGATGACGATACTCCTCCCACAGAGGACAGCTTGTCCTTACCTCTGGGCAGCTTGGCACACATGAGCGACTACATGCTGCAGTGCCTGCGCAACAACAGCAGAGTTGCCCACATTTTAACGTGTGCGGACTACCGGACACCCTGCTGGATCCCCAGTACAAAGACAATGTGCCCACCTTACTTCCTGCTCTGGAGCGTGATAGAAAGATGTGCGAGTACAAGCGCACGTTGGTAGACGTGTTACTGAGAGCATTTCCAAATGTCACAGGGGAACAAGTGGAAGCCCAAGGCAAAGGCAGAGGAGGAGCGAGAGGTCTCCAATGCAACTGTGTCACGGCCAGCTCCTCTGAGGGCAGTGTTAGCATGTCAGAGATGTGGAAATGTTTTGTCACCATGCCACAGCTAACTGCACCACCACCTGATACGGAACGTGTTAGCAGGAGGCAGCATTTCACTAACATGATGGACCAGTACGTGTGCACACCCCTCCACATACTGACTGATGGTTCGGCCCCATTCAACTTCTGGGTCTCCAAATTGTCCACGTAGCCAGAGCTAGCCTTTTATACCTTGGATGTGCTGGCCTTCCTGGTGGCCAGCGTTTTGTCTGAACGTGTATTCAGCATGGCAGGGGGGGTCATTACAGACAAACGCAGCCACCTGTCCACAGCCAACGTGGACAAGCTGACGTTCATAAAAATGAACCAGGCATGGATCCCACAGGACCTGTCCATCCTTTGTGCAGATTAGACATTTATAACTACCTCCCCTTAACCATATATTCTTGGACTCCAGGGCACTTCTTCATTCAATCCTCTTTTTTTAATTTTACCATTATATTGCGGGGCAACCCAAAGTTGAATGAACCTCTCCTCCGTCTGGGTGCCAGAGGCCTAAATATCGTAAAGTGGCCTGTTCCAATGGTGGGTGACATGAAGCCTGATTCTCTGCTATGCGACCTCTCTCCTCTGTATTGGTGCCTGGGCCTAAATATCTGAAAGTGACTTGTTCCATTGGTGGGTGACATGAAGCCTGATTCTCTGCTATGGGACCTATCTCCTCTGTCTGGGTGCTGGGGCCTAAACAAGTTAAAGTGGCCTTCTCCATTGCTGGGTAACATGAAGCCTGATTCTCTGCTATGGGACCTCTCTCCTCTGTCTGGGTGCTGGGGCCTAAACATGTAAAAGTGGCCTTCTCCATTGTTGGGTGACATAAAGCCTGATTCTCTGCTATGGGACCTCTGTCCAATTGATATTGGTTAATTTTTATTTATTTTATTTTATTTTAATTCATTTCCCTATCCACATTCGTTTGCAGGGGACTTACCTACATTTTGCTGCCTTTTGCAGCCGAACCCGAACATTTTCGAGAAGTTCGGCCAAATTTCTCGAACCCAAACATCCAGGTGTTCGCTCAACTCTATGTATACACACATAGCTGTCAGTCACTGATAAATTTACACAGGGGTGGTGTTATCAGTGATTAATAGCATTCTCTACGGAAGATAGCAGTCAGTCACTGATAGTTGTACATGGGAAGGTGTTATCAGAGACTTATGGCATTCTCTGTGTAACTGTTTATACACATCTAGCTATCAGTCACTGATAGCTATACACAGGGGTGGTGTTATCAGGGATTGATAGCATTCTTGGTGTAAGTGCCTAAATACAGATAGCTGTCAGTCACTGATATTTGTACACAGTGGTGGTGTGATCAGTAATCAATAGAATTCTCTGTATAAGTGTGTATACAGAGATATCTGTCAGTCAATGATAAGATAACCCCTGTGCATAACTAAACTTAGAAAGACCCCAGACCTAAATCCATAAAATTCAAAGTCTTACTGAATCTGTTCCCACAAGGCTATACATTAATCTACTAAACTTCTCCTTTTTAACATGCTGCCTGCAGATTTATTTGTATTTTGTGGTGACAGGTTCACGTTAAATGTTAACTGGTTGTCAAAAGTCTGTACAGTCTGCAATAAATTACCGTATTTTTCGCCCCATAAGACGTACTTTTTTCATTCCAAAAGTGTGGGGAAAATTCCCCTGCGTCTTATGTGGAGAATGCTGACAATTTACATCCCAGCCTGTGATGCTCCAGCATCGCAGGCTGCGATGTATGAGCGCGGAAGGAGGAGGGGCGGCAGGCTGGCATTTTATGGCCCGGAGCAGTCACTGTATTTACACTGGGCCCTGCTGCTCCACATAGTATTTCTAAACACCAATGCTTAAATTCTTAATAGGTTTAGCTAAAGCTGCAATCTCTCATTTATTATAACTTACAAGAAATCCTCCGTAGCAGGCAGAACGGCTGGCTGGGTTACGTCACTCACTGACGTTGCACGCCTGCTCCACCAACTTTATGAATGAAGCAAGCGGAGCAGGCATGCAAAGTCAGTGAGTGACATAACCCAGCCAGACGCTCTGCCTGCTACGGGGGATTTCTTGTAAGTAATAATAAATGAGAGATCACAGCTTTAGTTAAACCTATTAAGAACTTAAGCATTGGTGTTTAGAAATACTATGCAGAGCAGCAGGGCCCGGTGTATTGGGGGACATTGTTATAAGGGGAATCTGTGGATGACACATATTATAGCAGTGTCATCCACAGCTTCCCCCCATAACAGTGCCATCCACAGCTCCCCCCCATTATAGTGCCATCCAGAGCCCCCCCCCCATAACAGTACCATCCACAGATCCCCCATAACAGTGCAATCCACATATTACCATAACAGTGTCATCTACAGATCCCCCATAACAGTGTCATCCACAGATCCCCCATAACAGTGTCATCCACAGATCCCCCGTAACTGTGCAATCCACAGATTCCCATAACAGTGCCATCCACATATCCCACATAACAGTGCATCATATATAGATCCACCATAATGTACAGACCAGCATTAGTTCAAAACCCACCAAAAGCACACCTTTTGGTAAAAAAAAATATATTTTCTTATTCTCCTCCCTAAAAACCTAGGTGTGTCTTATGGGCTGGTGCATCCAGGGCCGGGCCGACACAGAGGCTGGGGAGGCTCCAGCCTCTGGGCGCTCCAGCCTCAGGGCGCAGCAGGGGCCGGAGACCGGTCACCGCCGGAGTCAAACACTTTAAGTCCCCCAGGCGGCAGGCCATGTGACAGCAGTGCGCCGCGCCATGCATCATTCACAGCCGAGCCGGTGATTCAAAGGACCCAGGAGGGAGCCGGCGGCGGCAGCAGCAGCAGAACGGTGGGCGGGCCCAGAGCGTGATGCGTCACGCTGCGCCAGGCAGAACCCGTCCACTGACTGAATTCTTCTCCCGACTCCTGCGCCTGCTGCCTTCTCCAAGTTCTCCCGCCTCAGCGAGTCAGGCAGCCTGCCCACTGTGCCCAGCTGTCTTGGTGTGGACTGTAGTCTCAGAGTAGACTCCAGCAATAAAGTGCCCTGGCCCCTGCCTCTGTATAACTTGTAAGTAGTAGGCGGCGCAAAAATCTCAGGGAGGGAGACAGTTTGAAAAATAAAAATGTGATTTTTACAGTGCCTGCTGGGTAGGGGGGTGGATGGATGCATATGAGGCATAAGCAAAGCTCTGCAGATGTGACTGTATTGGTCAGTCAATCACTAAATGAACCCTGTTATGGGGAGAAACTGTGGATGACACTATTTGTCATACACAGACCGTCTGTGTATGACAAATAGTGTCATCCACAGTTTCTCCCCATAACAGGGTTCATTTAGTGATTGACTGACCCAATACAGTCACATCTGCAGAGCTTTGCTTTTATAGTAGTAGAATACAGTCACATTGCACGGGCGACGGGCCCTGCTGTCATTATGAAAGCAAATGCGACTCACACTCTTTTATTGGTGGTCAATAAATGGGTCTGTGACAGACCCATTTACTGACCACCAATAAAAGAGGTGTGGGGTCGCATTTGCTTTCATAATGACAGCAGGGCCCGTGCAATGTGACTGTATTCTACTACACCCCCCCCCGCTCATACTTATGTGTGATTACAACAGTAAGTATTTAGTATAGACTCCACAAGTTGATGGGGGGGGGGCACATTTGGGAAGCTCAGCCTCTGTTGGTGGTTGACCTTGTCCCAGCACTGGGTGCATCTTATAGGGCGAAAAATAGGGCAAGTTGGAATGCAAACAAATGGAGTTGTAATAAATGCAGTGGAAATAATGTCATCTACAGCTTGCACTAAAGTTGTGGATCTTTACCATGGAAAGCCCAGTCTGTATGTAACACATGTTATTTGTCATGGATTTTCCATTGACGTGTAAAAAGTATTGTGCAGACCTAGTTGCAGAATTCACCTATTGCACAGCAAAAATCTGTATTATTTTCAAAAAAGATACTGTAGGGCATGCTACATATTTTAAAATCTGTAATTTGTCTCAGTTCACTTACATTTTGCTACATGTTGTTGTGGAATTTTGGTGTGCATACATCCATGAAAGCAGTGCAGTAATTTGTAGCATATGTCATGCCTATTAACCTAGACACATACAGTAGCAGGTACAAGCAAGACTAGTCTTCCAAACTGTGTGGATTGCTCGGGAGATATGAGTTAGGCCACTTTCATATGGTTAGCATTTGGTCAGTATTTTCGGAAACCAAAACAGGAGAGAAAATGCATAATGGAAAAATCTGTGCCTTTTTTGTGTTCTGGACCCATTCCTGTTTTTGGGTTACACATACTGACCAAATATTGACAATACAAAAGGAACCTTACCTTACGTTCATATTACATTTTTGCATCCAGTTAAAAAGTAGTATTTTTTGTAAATGATAAAAAAGGTGCAGGATAGAAAAACATAGCCAGTCTCAAATGTGTGCCCTGCTGCATCCATTTTTAAGGTAGATTTGACAAAACAAGAAAATATATAGATTTTCATGTTGTTAGTATTGATTCTAACATTAAGATATTTCCAGAATTATGGGTCATTGCTGTTCTATTAACCACTTCAGCCCCCCTAGCTTAAACACCCTTAATGACCAGGCCACTTTTTACAATTCCGCACTACACTACTTTCACCGTTTATTGCTCCGTCTTACAACTTACCACCCAAATGAATTTTACCTCCTTTTCTTCTCACTAATAGAGCTTTCATTTGGTGGTATTTCATTGCTGCTGACATTTTTACTTTTTTGCTATTAATCAAAAATTACCGAAATTTTTGCAAAAAATGACATTTTTCACTTTCTGTTGTAAAATTTTTCAAAAAAACTACATTTCTATATAAATTTTCTCTAAATTTATTGTTCTACATGTCTTTGATAAAAAAAATCCAATAAGTGTATATTTATTGGTTTGGGTAAAAGTTATAGCGTTTACAAACTATGGTGCAAAAAGTGAATTTCGGCATTTTGAAGCAGCTCTGACTTTCTGAGCACCTGTCATGTTTCTTCAGGTGCTAGAATGCCAGGATAGTATAAATATCCCCCAAATTACACCATTTTAGAAAGAAGACACCCCAAAGTATTCGCGGAGGGGCTTGGTGAGTTCATGTATCATTTCATTTTTTTTCACAAGTTAGCGGAAAATGACACTTTCTGAGAAAAAAAAAAAAAAAAAAAGTTTCAATTTCTGATAACTTCTGGCAAAAAAAAAAAAAAATCTCAGACGGACTCACTATGCCCCTCAGTGAATACCTTGGGGTGTCTACTTTCCGAAATGGAGTCATTTGTGGGGTGTGTTTACTGTTCTGGCATTTTGGGCGGGGCTAAATTGTGAGCCGCCATGTAAAACCTAAAAGTACTCGTTGGAATTTGGGCCCCTTTGCGCACCCAGGCTGCAAAAAAGCAGCACTTATGTGGTATCGCCGTACTCAGGAGAAGTAGTGCAATGTGTTTTGGGGTGTATTTTTACATATACCCATGTTGGGTGAGAGAAATATCTCTGTAAATTGTCAACTTTGTATAAAAAATTTTAAAAGTTGTCGTTTACAGAGATATTTTTCACACAAAGTATGGGTATATATAAAAATACACCCCAAAACACATTGCCCTACTTCTCCTGAGTACGGCGATACCACATGTGTGCCACTTTTTTGCAGCCTGGGTGCGCAAAGGGGCCCTAAAACCAAAGAGTACCTTTAGGATTTCACAGGGCATTTTTACGCATTTGGATTCCAGACTTCTTCTCACCCTTTAGGGGCCCCTTCATTATGAATGAAGCAAGCGGAGCAGGCATGCAAAGTCAGTGAGTGACATAACCCAGCCAGACGCTCTGCCTGCTACGGGGGATTTCTTGTAAGTAATAATAAATGAGAGATCACAGCTTTAGTTAAACCTATTAAGAACTTAAGCATTGGTGTTTAGAAATACTATGCAGAGCAGCAGGGCCCGGTGTATTGGGGGACATTGTTATAAGGGGAATCTGTGGATGACACATATTATAGCAGTGTCATCCACAGCTTCCCCCATAACAGTGCCATCCACAGCTCCCCCCCATTATAGTGCCATCCAGAGCCCCCCCCCCATAACAGTACCATCCACAGATCCCCCATAACAGTGCAATCCACATATTACCATAACAGTGTCATCTACAGATCCCCCATAACAGTGTCATCCACAGATCCCCCATAACAGTGTCATCCACAGATCCCCGTAACTGTGCAATCCACAGATTCCCATAACAGTGCCATCCACATATCCCACATAACAGTGCATCATATATAGATCCACCATAATGTACAGACCAGCATTAGTTCAAAACCCACCAAAAGCACACCTTTTGGTAAAAAAATATATTTTCTTATTCTCCTCCCTAAAAACCTAGGTGTGTCTTATGGGCTGGTGCATCCAGGGCCGGGCCGACACAGAGGCTGGGGAGGCTCCAGCCTCTGGGCGCTCCAGCCTCAGGGCGCAGCAGGGGCCGGAGACCGGTCACCGCCGGAGTCAAACACTTTAAGTCCCCAGGCGGCAGGCCATGTGACAGCAGTGCGCCGCGCCATGCATCATTCACAGCCGAGCCGGTGATTCAAAGGACCCAGGAGGGAGCCGGCGGCGGCAGCAGCAGCAGAACGGTGGGCGGGCCCAGAGCGTGATGCGTCACGCTGCGCCAGGCAGAACCCGTCCACTGACTGAATTCTTCTCCCGACTCCTGCGCCTGCTGCCTTCTCCAAGTTCTCCCGCCTCAGCGAGTCAGGCAGCCTGCCCACTGTGCCCAGCTGTCTTGGTGTGGACTGTAGTCTCAGAGTAGACTCCAGCAATAAAGTGCCCTGGCCCCTGCCTCTGTATAACTTGTAAGTAGTAGGCGGCGCAAAAATCTCAGGGAGGGAGACAGTTTGAAAAATAAAAATGTGATTTTTACAGTGCCTGCTGGGTAGGGGGGGGGGGGTGGATGGATGCATATGAGGCATAAAAGCAAAGCTCTGCAGATGTGACTGTATTGGGTCAGTCAATCACTAAATGAGCCCTGTTATGGGGAGAAACTGTGGATGACACTATTTGTCATACACAGACCGTCTGTGTATGACAAATAGTGTCATCCACAGTTTCTCCCCATAACAGGGTTCATTTAGTGATTGACTGACCCAATACAGTCACATCTGCAGAGCTTTGCTTTTATAGTAGTAGAATACAGTCACATTGCACGGGCGACGGGCCCTGCTGTCATTATGAAAGCAAATGCGACTCACACCTCTTTATTGGTGGTCAATAAATGGGTCTGTGACAGACCCATTTACTGACCACCAATAAAAGAGGTGTGAGGTCGCATTTGCTTTCATAATGACAGCAGGGCCCGTGCAATGTGACTGTATTCTACTACACCCCCGCTCATACTTATGTGTGATTACAACAGTAAGTATTTAGTATAGACTCCACAAGTTGATGGGGGGGGGGGCACATTTGGGAAGCTCAGCCTCTGTTGGTGGTTGACCTTGTCCCAGCACTGGGTGCATCTTATAGGGCGAAAAATAGGGCAAGTTGGAATGCAAACAAATGGAGTTGTAATAAATGCAGTGGAAATAATGTCATCTACAGCTTGCACTAAAGTTGTGGATCTTTACCATGGAAAGCCCAGTCTGTATGTAACACATGTTATTTGTCATGGATTTTCCATTGACGTGTAAAAAGTATTGTGCAGACCTAGTTGCAGAATTCACCTATTGCACAGCAAAAATCTGTATTATTTTCAAAAAAGATACTGTAGGGCATGCTACATATTTTAAAATCTGTAATTTGTCTCAGTTCACTTACATTTTGCTACATGTTGTTGTGGAATTTTGGTGTGCATACATCCATGAAAGCAGTGCAGTAATTTGTAGCATATGTCATGCCTATTAACCTAGACACATACAGTAGCAGGTACAAGCAAGACTAGTCTTCCAAACTGTGTGGATTGCTCGGGAGATATGAGTTAGGCCACTTTCATATGGTTAGCATTTGGTCAGTATTTTCGGAAACCAAAACAGGAGAGAAAATGCATAATGGAAAAATCTGTGCCTTTTTGTGTTCTGGACCCATTCCTGTTTTTGGGTTACACATACTGACCAAATATTGACAATACAAAAGGAACCTTACCTTACGTTCATATTACATTTTTGCATCCAGTTAAAAAGTAGTATTTTTGTAAATGATAAAAAAGGTGCAGGATAGAAAAACATAGCCAGTCTCAAATGTGTGCCCTGCTGCATCCATTTTTAAGGTAGATTTGACAAAACAAGAAAATATATAGATTTTCATGTTGTTAGTATTGATTCTAACATTAAGATATTTCCAGAATTATGGGTCATTGCTGTTCTATTAACCACTTCAGCCCCCCTAGCTTAAACACCCTTAATGACCAGGCCACTTTTTACAATTCCGCACTACACTACTTTCACCGTTTATTGCTCCGTCTTACAACTTACCACCCAAATGAATTTTACCTCCTTTTCTTCTCACTAATAGAGCTTTCATTTGGTGGTATTTCATTGCTGCTGACATTTTTACTTTTTTTGCTATTAATCAAAAATTACCGAAATTTTTGCAAAAAAATGACATTTTTCACTTTCTGTTGTAAAATTTTTCAAAAAAAACTACATTTCTATATAAATTTTCTCTAAATTTATTGTTCTACATGTCTTTGATAAAAAAAAATCCAATAAGTGTATATTTATTGGTTTGGGTAAAAGTTATAGCGTTTACAAACTATGGTGCAAAAAGTGAATTTCGGCATTTTGAAGCAGCTCTGACTTTCTGAGCACCTGTCATGTTTCTTCAGGTGCTAGAATGCCAGGATAGTATAAATATCCCCCAAATTACACCATTTTAGAAAGAAGACACCCCAAAGTATTCGCGGAGGGGCTTGGTGAGTTCATGTATCATTTCATTTTTTTCACAAGTTAGCGGAAAATGACACTTTCTGAGAAAAAAAAAAAAAAGTTTCAATTTCTGATAACTTCTGGCAAAAAAAAAAAAATCTCAGACGGACTCACTATGCCCCTCAGTGAATACCTTGGGGTGTCTACTTTCCGAAATGGAGTCATTTGTGGGGTGTGTTTACTGTTCTGGCATTTTGGGCGGAGCTAAATTGTGAGCCGCCATGTAAAACCTAAAAGTACTCGTTGGAATTTGGGCCCTTTAGCACTCAGGCTGCAAAAAGCAGCACTTATGTGGTATCGCCGTACTCAGGAGAAGTAGTGCAATGTGTTTTGGGGTGTATTTTTACATATACCCATGTTGGGTGAGAGAAATATCTCTGTAAATTGTCAACTTTGTATAAAAAATTTTAAAAGTTGTCGTTTACAGAGATATTTTTCACACAAAGTATGGGTATATATAAAAATACACCCCAAAACACATTGCCCTACTTCTCCTGAGTACGGCGATACCACATGTGTGCCACTTTTTGCAGCCTGGGTGCGCAAAGGGCCCTAAACCAAAGAGTACCTTTAGGATTTCACAGGGCATTTTTACGCATTTGGATTCCAGACTTCTTCTCACCCTTTAGGGGCCCCTAAAATGCCAGGACAGTATAAATACCCCACATGTGACCCCATTTTGGAAAGAAGACACCCCAAGGTATTCTGTGAGGGTATGGTGAGTTCATGTAAAATTTTATTTTTGTCACAAGTTAGTGGAATATGAGACTTTGTAAAAACAAAAAAAAAAAAAAAAAACAATTTCCGCTGACTTGTGCCAAAAAATAAAAATTCTGTGGACTCACCATGCCCCTCATGGAATACCTTGGGGTGTCTTCTTTCCAAAATGGGGTCACATGTGGGGTATTTATACTCACCTGGCATTTTAGGGGCCCCTAAAGTGTGAGAATCCAAATGCATAAAAATGGCCTGTGAAATCCTAAAGGTACTCATTGGTTTTAGGGCCCCTTTGCGCATCTTGGCTGCAAAAAGTGTCACTCATGTGGTATCGCCGAACTCAGGAGAAGTAGGGCAATGTGTTTTGGGGTGTATTTTACATATACCCATGCTGCGTGAGAAATATCGCTGTAAACGACAACTTTTTACATTTTTTATTCAAAGTTGTCAATATACAGAGATATTTCTCTCACCCAGCATGGGTATATGTAAAAATACACCCTAAAACACATCGCCCTACTTCTCCTGAGTACGGCGATACCACATGTGTGACACTTTTTGCAGGCAAGATGCGCAAAGGGGCCCAAATTCCAATGAGTACCTTTTAGGAGGGCATTTTTACGCATTTTTCTTCTCACGCTTTAGGAGCCCCTAAAATGCCAGGGCAGTAGAAATACCCCACGTGTGACCCCATTTTTGAAAGAAGACACCCCAAGGTATTCCATGAGGGCATGGCGAGTTCATAGAATATTTTTTTTTGGCACAAGTTAGTGGAAATTGATTTTTATTGTTTTTCTCACAAAGTCTCCCTTTCCGCTAACTTTTGACAAAAAGTTTAATTTTTCATGAACTCATTATGCCCCTCAGCGAATACCTAGGGTGTCTTCTTTCAAAATGGGGTCACATGTGGGTATTTATACTGCCCTGGCATTTTAGGGGCCTAAAGCGTGAGAAGAAAATGCGTAAAATACTCTCCTAAAAGGTACTCGTTGAATTTGAGCCCTTTGCTCATCTTGGCTGCAAAGTGTCACACATGTGGCATCGCCATACTCAGGAGAAGTAGGGCGATGTGTTTAGGGTGTATTTTTACATATACCCATGCTGGGTGAGAGAAATATCTCTGTATATTGACAACTTTGAATAAAAAAATGTAAAAAGTTGTCGTTTACAGCGATATTTCTCACACCCAGTATGGGTATATGTAAAAATACACCCCAAAACACATTGCCCTACTTCTCCTGAGTACGGCGATACCACATGAGTGACACTTTTTTGCAGCCAAGATGCGCAAAGGGGCCCTAAAACCAATGAGTACCTTTAAGATTTCACAGGCTATTTTTACGCATTTGGATTCTCACGCTTTAGGACCCCTAAAATGCCAGGGCAGTATAAATACCCCACATGTGACCCCATTGTGGAAAGAAGACACCCCAAGGTATTCTGTGAGGGTATGGCGAGTTCACAGAAAAAAATTTGGCACAAGTTAGCGGAAATTGTTTTTTTTTTTTTTTTACAGTCTCATATTCCACTAACTTGTGACAAAAATAAAATTTTCCATGAACTCGCCATACCCCTCACGGAATACCTTGGGGTGTCTTCTTTCTAAAATGGGGTCACATGTGGGGTTTTGTACTGCCCTGGCATTTGAGGGTCTCCGCAGTCATTACACGTATGGCCAGCATTAGGAGTTTCTGCGATTCTCCGTATATTGAGCATACGGGTAATGAGATTTTTTTTTCCGTTCAGCCTCTGCGCTGAAAAAAAAAAATAAAAATGAACGGCACAGATTTTTTCATTCGCATCGATCAATGTGGATGAAAAAATCTCTGCCAAAATCAGTGACTGCGGTGCGGTGCGGTGGGCTGGGCGCTAGCTACCTAACAAGTAGCTAGCTAACTGGCGGTGATAGGGGACCCTTATGCCCCATTCACACGTCCGCAATTCTGTTTGCGGAACGGAATTGCGGACCCATTCATTTCTATGGGGACAGACTTTGTCCCGCTCGGATCCGGAATTACGGATCCGCGCTTCCGGGTCTGCACTTCCGTTCCGTAAAAATATAGAACATGTCCTATTCTTGTCCGCAATTGCGGACATGAAAAAGCATTTTCTATATAGTTCTGGCAATGTGCGGATCTGCAAAATGCGGAAAGCACATTACCGGTGTCCGTGTTTTGAGGATCCGCGGATCGGATCCGCGGATCCGTGAATCCACGGATCCGTGAATCCACGGATCCGCAAAACACATATGGACATCTGAATGGAGCCTTACAAGGGTGTGATCAATGACAGGGGGTGATCAGGGGTCTAGATGGGGTGATCAAGGGGTTAATAGGTGAGGGGGTGGGGGTTAGTGTAGTGTTTGGTGCAACTTTTACTGTAGTTACCTGGTCCTCTGGTGGTCGATCCCAGAAAATGGGACCACCAGAGGACCAGGTAGCAGCTATATCAGAAGCTGTTCATAAAACAGCGTCTGATATAGCTGTTTGATGCGATTTATATCGCATCTACAGCCTGCCAGCGATTGATCATTGCTGGCAGGCTGTAGTCCAACTCTCGAGACGCGCTTCACTGTGAACGCACGCGCGCGCGTTCACAGGAACTCTCGCGTCTCGCGAGATGACGCCCCGGCGCGTCCAAACAGAAGATCCCGGCCGCCCGCAGGACGCAATCCTGCGTACGGCGGTCGGGGACTGGTTAATGGTATTTTGATAAATGCAGTAAATATTTTTCATGTAGCTTTGTATGCTTAAAAGGGGTATTCTGGTTGTTAAAGGTTATACCCTATATACAGTATAAGGGATAAATATTAGATTGTTCGGAATCCTAACACTGGGATCCACACAATCATGAGAACAGGTACCCCATACCACTTGGAGCCCACTGAAATGAACGTGCGGCAAGTCGCCCCCTTCATCTCTATAGGAGTTCTGGAGATAGCTAGACTGTCTCCAGCACTCCAATAAAGATGAATAGAGCATCAGTGTACATTCTCAACCCCCCGTTCCACCCATTTCAGGGAGCTCCAAGGGGTACGGGGACCTGTTGTCATGATCGTGAGGGACCTGGCAGTGGAACCCCCATTAATCTAATAGTTATTCTCTATACTATGAATAAGAGTTAAATATATATATATATATATATATATATATATATATATATATAATCATAATCGTAATGAAGTCGTTATTATGGGTGACTTCAACTACCCAGAAATAGACTGGGAAACTGAAAGCTGTACATCCCATAAAGGAAACAGGTATTTGGCAATAGCCAAAGACAATTACCTTTCCCAACTGGTTCAGGGCCCCACTAGAGGGACGGCCATACTGGACCTAGTATTAACCAATACACCTGACAGAACAACAGATGTGCAGGTTGGGGGACACCTAGGAAATAGTGAACATAAAGTAATAACCTTCCAATTATTCTTCAAACGAGAGTTTCTAAAGGGAGGAACAAAGATACCAAACTTCAAAAAAGCTAAATTTAGCCAACTAAGCGAGGCCATAGGCCTAACTAACTGGGACAAAGTCCTCAAAAATAAAAATACAACCATAAAATAGGAGATTTTTAAAAGCATTGTAACATCTAATTGTGAGAGGTACATACCTTATAGGAATAAAAGGCTAAGAAACAATAAGAAACCAATGTGGATAAATAGAACCGTAAAGAAAGCAATAAATGACAAAAAGAAAGCATATAAATCACTAAAACAGGAGGGGAGCCAGAAAGCACTGATAAACTATAAGGAACAAAATAGAATATGTAAAAAACTAATAAAAATTGCCAAACTAGAGACCGAGAGATTAATTGCCAAAGAGAGTAAAACAAACCCTAAAATGTTCTTCAATTATATAAATGGTAAAAAATATAAATCTGAAGGAGTCTGCCCTCTACATAGCAATGAGAGGGGTGTTGCAGAGCGTGACGAGCATAAAGCAAAACTATTAAATATTTTTTTCTCCACTATATTCACTGAGGAAAATAAACTGTCAGATGAAATGCAGAATGTAAAAGTAAATTCCCCATTAAATGTGCCCTGTCTGACGCAGGAAGAAGTACAACAGCGACTTAAAAAGAATAAAATAGACATATCGCCAGGACTGGATGGCATACACCCCCGTATCCTGAGGGAATTAAGTGATGTCATAGCCAGACCTTCTTTCTGATATTCACGGACAGGGAATGTTCCACAGGATTGGCGCATAGCAAATGAGGTGCCAATATTCAAAAAGGGTCCAAAAACAGAGCCTCGAAATTATAGGCCAGTAAGTTTAACATCTGTTGTTGATAAACTGTTTGAAGGGTTTCTAAGAGATTCTATCTTGCAGTATCTCAATGACAATAAGCAAATAACGCCATATCAGCATGGCTTCATGAGGGTTCGGTCATGCCAAACAAATGTAATCAGTTTCTATGAGGAGGTAAGTTCTAGACTTGACAGCGACGAATCAATGGATGTCGTATATCTGGACTTCTCCAAAGCATTTGACACTGTACCTCATAAATGGTTGGTATATAAAATGAGGAAGCTCGGACTGGGAGAAAATGTCTTTAAGTGGGTAACTGGCTGAGTGACAGAAAACAGAGGGTGGTTATTTATAGTACACACTCAGATTGGGTTAATCTCAATAGTGAGGTACCTCAGGGGTCAGTATTGGGCCCTATTCTCTTCAATATATTTATTAATGATCTCGTAGAAGGCTTGCACAATAAAATATCAATTTTTGCAGATGACACTAAACTGTGTAAAGTAATTAACACTGAAGAGGACAGAGGGATCTGGATAGATTGGAGGCTTGGGCAGAGAAATGGCAGATGAGTTTTAACACTGACAAATTTAAAGTTATGCACATGGGAAGGAATAATGCAAGTCACCCGTACATACTAAATGGTAAAGCACTCGGTAACACTGACATGGAAAAGGATCTAGGAATTTTAATAAACAGCAAACTAAGCTGTAAAAACCAGTGTCAGGCAGCTACTGCCAAGGCCAATATGATAATGGGTTGCATCAAAAGGGGCATAGATGCCCGTAATGATAACATAGTCCTACCACTTTACAAATCTCTAGTCAGACCACACATGGATTACTGTGTACAGTTCTGGGCTACTGTGAACAAGGCAGACATAGCTGAGCTGGAGACGGTTCAGAGGAGGGCAACTAAAGTAATAACTGGAATGGGGCAACTACAGTACCCTGAAAGGTTATCAAAATTAGGGTTATTCACCTTAGAAAAAAGACGACTGAGGGGAGATCTAATATCTATGTATAAATATATCAGAGGTCAGTACCGAGATCTCTCCCATCATCTATTTATCCCCAGGACTGTGACTGTGACGAGGGGACATCCTCTGCATCTGGAGGAAAGAAGGTTTGTACACAAACATAGAAAAGGATTCTTTATTGTAAGAGCAATGAGACTATGGAACTCTCTGCCTGAGGATGTGGTGATGGTGAATACAATAAAGGAATTCAAGAGGGGCCTGGATGTATTTCTGGAGTGTGATAATATTACAGGCTAAAGCTACTAGAGATGGGTCGTTGATCCAGGGAGTTATTCTGATTGCCTTATTGGAGTCAGGAAGGAATTTTTTCCCCGTAAGTGGGGAAAATTGGCTTCTGCCTCATAGGTTTTTTTTTTTGCCTTCCTCTGGATCAACTTCTAGGAAAAAGAGCGAACTAGATGGACAAATGTCTTTTTTCGGTCTTATATACTATGTTACTTTGTTAGCCAGTAAATATAAGATGAAAAAAAGATTGAGATTCCTCAGTGGTTGATACTAGTGTTGAGCGAACAGTTCGAGAATAGTTCGGGTTCGTACCGAATTTTGGGGTGTCCGGGACCCGGACCCGAACCTGGACATTTTCAAAAAAGTTCGGGTTCGGTGTTCGTCGATTACTTCCCGCATTCTGAAGGGCTGCACAGCAGCCAATCAGCTAGGGTTTTACTTCTTGCCCTAAGAGCCCATCACAGCCATGCCTACTAATGGCATGGCTGTGATTGGCCAAGTGCAGCATGTGACCCAGCCTCTATTTAAGCTGGAGTCACGTAGCGCCGCACGTCACACTGCTCTGATTAGTGTAGGGAGAGGACGCAGCTTCTGTCAGGGCGAGATTAGGCAGGTTAAAGTCAGCAACAGCACCTAATGAACGGATCAATTTACAGCTGAGAATCATTGAACTTCTGCTAGTTACTTGCTCGCTGGTTTTTAGGCTGCACAGAGCGTTTTTCTGTCACTTATTTTCTGGGTTGATCGGCGGCCATTTTGTGACTTGTGGTGCGCCAGAAGAAGCTGCCACCAAGTCCATCAATCCATCAATACTATTTTTTTTTTTTTTTTTTTGCTATATCCTACATCAGGGGCTTGGCTGTGCTATTTGTCACCCCTAGAAACTCAGGAAAGAAATTTCTATATTTTATTAAGGGGTTAAATACAATTGCCCAAATACCAATCCCCTAAATCTGGTGTTCCAGCTTTGGTTAGACAAGTATAATACTGTCTGCTGTCTGGCAAAGGATAGATTATTTTCTGGGGTTAAATTCAATTGCCAAAATAGCAATACCATAAATCAGTGGTTTCAGCTGTGGCTGGCAAAATAGAATAGTGTCCGAGGTAACGCACACACGTACAGACGCACGTACACGATTCTTGAATAGTTGTATTATCGCGATAATAAAACTAACAGTGTAAAGTTGACTGTATTGCTCTAAGTTATATTCGCGTACGAATGTAACTTCTATTACAGCACACCAATACTAAAACTGACTAAGAGACAGCTTTAAGTTCTATTTGAACGCGATTGCAACTTTGGAACTTAAAGTGGTGTACGATTTTAAAAGTTGAGTACTAAAAAGTTGGAATCGCAATGCGATTCTTATGTATTTGCTTAATCGCATTGCGATTACAACTTTGAGCTACCGATCACCATGGGAACGCCTCCTCCAGTAGAATGTACGGTCGGATGTGAGAATTAAGTTGAAATCGCAATGCGATTATTATATATCTGCTTAATCGCATTGCCGTTTCAACTTAGCATTGCTAAATAATTCCATCCATATTCGTTAACTTACTGACTCAGTAAGTTAACGATATGGATGGAATTATTTAGCAATGCTAAGTTGAAATCGCAATGCGATTAAGCAAATATATAAGAATCGCATTGCGATTTCAACTTAATTCTCAGATCCGACAGTACATTCTACTGGAGGAGGCGTTCCCATGGTGATCGTTAGCTCAAAGTTGTAATCGCAATGCGTTTATTGCGGTATATTTTCCCTCTGGGTGTCTTTTACAGCCTTTTTAGTGCCCAGAAGTTCGGGTCCCCATTGACTTCTATGGGGTTCGGGTTCGGGATGAAGTTCGGGTTGAGTTCGGATCACGAACCCGGACATTTTCCGGAAGTTCGGCCGAACCTCTCGAACCCGAACATCCAGGTGTTCGCTCATCTCTAGTTGATACCACTGCTCACTGACAACAGGAACATTCTCCTGCAAACAGACCGGATGTAAGACCTGTACATACATATTGACCACTGACAAGATGAAGGTCCCTAATACAGATCAGGAAGTCTCTATGTTGGTGAAACTGGGCAAAAACTCAGAGCAAGAATGAACACTCATCGCCACACAATAAAAGAAGAAATTAAAGATTTGCCTGTACCTAAACACTTTTTCAGCCATCACCACAACATCACAGACATGAAAGTATTGATATTAATGGGTAACTTCAAATCACAGAGGGAAAGGAGAATCTGGGAATACAAGTTCATGATAACCTTTGACACACTTAGATAAAGAATGAATGTTTCTCATGGATTTCCGTCTGCCTGCATCTCTTAAAAAATGTGGTTCTCAGATCTCTTTGCTTCATCGCATTTATGGACAGAACATCAATTAGAGGACAATAAAACTTTCACACTTTTTATCTATAATCCTCATGTCATGTATAATTGATTCAGCAATTTACTGTTACAACAGTTTTTTTCCTCCTCCACTCATACTGATCTGCTTTACATACATCACTTGTCTCATCTACCTCATTACTCCTATGTACTTTGGAGTATAAATTTGCGAATCTTCAGATACTGCCTTAAAAGAAGTCTGACAAAGAGGCCCAAGTAGCCTCGAAAGCTTGCAATTTTGTCATGATCTTTTCAGTTAGCCATTAAAACGTATCAATAAGAGACAACTTTTAACAATTAGAACACCTCTTTAATAGTTTAGAAAATGCTAATGAGTTCACAGAAAAACTGTTTAAAACATTCATAGCATTAGAATAGTATTATGTCTCAAGATGAGCAAATCATTCAAAATTTGTTGTGGGTTCAGTTTGACCAAACTGGTTAACCAATTTGATCTGGGTCCAAATCGATTCTACCTGAATCAAAAGTGCTCCAATTTGCCTGCTAATTTATGTATGATATTCTGAGGTCTTCTAAGTATTTTTCTATCCCTCTCTCTCACCAAAATTTGCCAAAATCGAATCACTAAAAATTCAGATCCATCTCAAATTTTTACTGAATTTCTGTTCTAATCCAAACAGTTTAGAATCTATACACTCATCTCTAATCTTCTCCTGAATATTTTTATATCTAAAGTCTCCACAGAACTGCCAATAAATATCAAGTAAGTTGTAAAAGAACTTAAAGAGAGTAGGACATAAATGTAAAAGCATGACAGTAACTACTGAAAACATTCTCACCTCTTTCACATATTATGGTTGAAATGCTAATCCTAAGTAGTGTTTGATATCAGGAATTGCACATATTATTTTAGGCTCAATGACCTTTCAAATGTTGCATTTGAAATCTTTTATGTACTTTCATTGTAATCTCTGGAGATTTATTACTTATTTAAATGCCTCTTTTAGCCTAAAGCCAAGAGATTTTGCCAAGCCCGCATGCTCTTTCCTAATGTAATGATCCTTGAAATTAAAAACATACGCACGTGTAGGAGTCGTAAACAATTCTGTGTTGTACATTTAGTACTCTGTTGCAATTCTTTTTATGTAACAAAATTATACTGCTGTTTTAAATTGTAAACTAAGTTTAATAGAATTTACATTTGTGGCAATTAAATTGCAGTGAATTTTATGCTGGTTCATGAAGGGCTATTTCTTTTACATTTAAATGGTCATCGCTACTGTTTGTAGTCATCCTTGGTTTGAGTACTATGAAATGGAATTGAAAAGATTAGAATAATTAGTGCTGAAAATGTTATTTTCTGCACTGCTATTTATGCTTTAAATTACCATTACGATAGTTATGTAAAAAGACAGAAATGGGGTTTGTGCAGATTATAGAAAACAAAGCTTGATTATTTTATATTAAAGTGGTAAAATTCATACTACTACTACTATTATATACTGTAGCTCTGTTTGATTAAAGTTATTAATATAATTTTTTTTCATATATATGTAGTATTAACTTTTGTAAAATATGTTAAAATAGTTATCCTGTACTCTTTTTGTCTGTCTGTAGCTCAGAAGTATCACCAATCATCAAAAGATCAATCTAGATTTAAACAGTAAATACAGTACTGTATAGTGAAGATGTGGATAAAATATAGCAGAATCTCTTCCTCTGTGTCTGCGTGAGGGGAAGAGGAGAGAGAGAACTTATGTCATGATCTCTGCTTCAGCTTTAGGCCTCTTGCACACGAACGTGCGCTAGCCGTGCCCGTGCTGCGGACCGTAAATTGCGGTCCGCAGTGCACGTGCACCGACCGTGGGCCAGCCGCATGTGGATCGCAGACCAATTCATTTGAATGGGGTCCGCAATCCGTACATTCCAAAAAAAGATAGAACAGCACGGAAACAGTATATAGTGCTTCCGTTCCGCACCACATTTCCGGATTTGCGGACCCATTCAAGTGAATGGGTCCGCATCCGTGATGCAGAATGCACATGGCTGGTGACCTGTGTATTGAGGAACCACCGTATGCGATCCGCAGCACAGGCATGGAGCCCTTATGTTCATGTACAAGAGGCCTTAGTGTAAGACTAAATGAGTGGTGTGAGTATCTTAAAGCACACATCAAACCTCATGCAAAGTAAAGTTCATCTACTCACCACAATTAGCATAAAGGATATAGAAGGAAAGAAGGAACCCACAATCTGCAAGATATACACAACATTTATGGTTACACAACATCTAAGATTCTTTTACAGCTTCCTATGGACGGATTGTGATTTTTTTTTTTGTTTTGTAGGTATAGGTATGCTTTAAATTGCACCTATACAAATATTTTTATGTACAGTACATAGCTCATTTCGTAATATATATTTATAATGTTCTTGTTTCAAAATAAATTAAGAAAAATGTATCCAATAAAGATAAAGTATCAGATTAATCATCAAATAATTGAACAAAAAACATCAAAAATGACTAATTCATAAATGTGGTTGAAATAATAAAAGGTAATTGCAGATTAATGGAAGAAAACATTGTATTATAGATATCAGTATGAAGAATATTGAATAAGAATATTATATTTTGAGGCTAGAAAAATATTTTTGTTCAAAGTCCATGTGTAGTGCACCATAAATCCTATGATTAGTGAGTATTCCACTAGTATGTCTATAAAAATCTATAAAAATCCAAGAAATACCATAAGAAAAAGAAGAAAAGAGAAATTTACTGGAGAATGGGGAGAAATGAGAACATTGGTGCTGTCATATAAATTGATTTTTGATGGAAAATGTCCAGTTATTCAACTTTTTTATTGGCAGTCCTTGCTTATAATCCTTTCTTATTTATGGCTTTTGTCACATGCTCTTTCATAAATTTATATCACTACATTCCAAAATTTAGGGACATATTGTGTGTATTTGTGTTTGTCTGCAGTCAGTGACAAAAAGAGTGAAAGTAAGTTTCTTCAAGTTGCTTTTCAAAAACTATGTTCTACAGCATCAGTTATTTGTTATTTAATGGAAAATGTTAACAGGAAATCGACATTATGATTATTCACCAATCTATTAAACAATGACTCTGTCATCTGATAATATTTCTAATCTCAGGTCAGTTCACAAACTTATTTACCTACAAAATCTACATTTCTTAAGTGTGGGAGGTCCAAGCAAGCACAGGATGAATGTCCAAAAGTTTAGTAGGTATTACTAGTGATGAGCTAAATGCTATTGATGAGCTAAATTGATTTATGTATAGAAGAGTGACATAGAGGTGTAGTACCACATTTCCATACTGAATACTAGGCCCTGGATATGTAGATATGTTTTCACTGCACTTGACTACAAATTCATGATGAAAATGAACAGAAAAAAGTTGTGCTATGTTCCAGCAAATGCTATATTATGAAGTTTATTTTTATTTTTAATAGAATCATTATTTTTAGAGGAGAATACCTCCGCATCTGAAGGTATCAGAAACAAGTGTTGACTACCAAATAGCCATAAAACTAAGCTGTAACCCATTTGACTAGACTCCACTTCCATGCATTAGGTCATAACAACACATTTGTTCACCAATAATTTATATAGTGTGCATGAACTCTCAGTCATCAAAGCATTGGCAAGTTTTAAACACTATGCACCTCAGCATTTGGGAACTCTCTGTGACTTTATGAAGCCTGCCACTTTGTGCCTGAGTTGCTGTGGTTCTTAAACACTTTTTCACTTTGCAATAACACTACTCACAGTTGATTATGGAATATCTAGGAGGGAATACATTTCACAAAAAATAACATCCTATTACAGTATCTTGCTCAAATTCAGTGAGCTTTTTAGAATGAACCATTGTTTCACAAATTCTTGAAAAGGCAAACTCACTGCATGGCTGGGTTTTTTATTTTATACACCTGTCGCAGGAAACAACTGAATTCAGTGTTCAGTGGCATGCAAACTTTTTGGCACATGTGGTCAAAATTAATGTTACTATGAACTTTTAAGCAAGATGAAGATGAAATGATCTCCAAAAGGCATAAAGACGACCTATTTCCTTTGTATTTAAAAAAAAAAAAAAAGGACCATTCACTGATCCTGACTTTACCATATAAATACCTGGTACTGTAAGGGTACTTTAACACTAGCGTTATTTTTATCCAGTATTGAGTTCCATCCTAGGGGCTCAATACTGGAAAATAACTTATCAGTTTAATCCTAATGCATTCTGAATGGAGAGCATTCCGTTCAGCATGCATCAGGATGCATCAGTTCAGTTCCTTTTACGTTTTTTGGCCGGAGAAAATACTGCAGCATGCTGCAGTATTTTCTCCATCCAAAATTCCGGAACACTTGCCGGAATACCAGATCCGGCATTAATTTCCATTGAAATGCATTAGTACGCAGACCTTTAAAAATTTTAAAAAGATAAATACCAGATTCGTTTTTCCGGATGACCACCCGAGAGCCGGATCCGGTATTACAATGAATTTGCATACAGATTGATGGATCCGGCAAGCAGTTTCGGCGACAGAAATGCCTGCCAGAATCCAGCAACGCAAGTGTGAAAGGCATATTGATGAGGCATATTGATGAGATGTGATATCCCTTTTTTTTTTTTTTTCCTGTAGCCTGTTCAATTCCCCGGCTGTGCCCCCTGTTCTGGTTTCTCACCCTGTATATAAATGCATACCATCTGTACAGGGAAGAGAAGAAGGCCATGTTTCTGAGCTGGCCAATCACAGCAGAGCATGTCATAGCCAGGGAGAAGGCAAGCTTTTTTTTCCTGTGACGCGGACTGCGATTGGTGAGTTTATAGTCAGGGAGAATGAGACGCCCCGTGAAAAATATGGCTGTCTCATCCTCCCTGTACCAACGGTATGGATTTACATATGGGATGGGAAACCAGAATGGGGGCACGGTGGGAGAACAGAGCAGCCCACAGAAAAAAATAAAAAAATATCACATCTTATCAAGATGCCTTACACTTCCAGGTATTTTTATGGTAATCAGTATGCAAAGGTGATAAGAACGCACAGAACCACCAGTTTGCCAACGAGGTGCTCTCAGTCCAGCAGTACCGCCTCACCGCTAATTAGAAAAATATATAAAAGAATGGACTGGGCACTCTACTAGATATCTGGATTTTATTGAAAAGACGCACAACTAACATAAAACCTATCCAATAAAATATAATGACGTGAATTTGTAAAAATGGCAACAGTACATTAATAAAAGAGAGTCAA
This sequence comes from Bufotes viridis, assembly GCA_033119425.1. Taxonomy (NCBI): domain Eukaryota; kingdom Metazoa; phylum Chordata; class Amphibia; order Anura; family Bufonidae; genus Bufotes; species Bufotes viridis. The sequence continues at coordinate 221,158,140 of CM065589.1, forward strand.
TCCACGTATGCCAATGGCAAGTAGAGGAGGTTTGCAGGTGTATAGGTTGACCAGTGGCAACCGGGATTGAGTCCACCTAATATCAAATACAATAAAATTCAATAAACTATCTGGTAATATATAAAGCCTACAGGACACGTGAATCAATGTCCCTGTGGCCCATAAATCACCAGTAGTAATATGCACATAAATCAACCAAGTGTGTTCAAAATATTGTGAGATATAAAATGCTGTGAGATATAAAATACAAATGGAATACAAAAGGAATAAAAATGGATACTATATTGTCCCGCACTTGAAGATACAGTGTTGGTAGCAATATAACTAGCCGACCAGGCGTTTGCAGATACCAAATGACAAACACAATCTTGTAGAGTAGCAACACTGATCACATTGGTATATGTAGATTGCAATATGAAAGGCCTGCCAGACGTTTGCAGATTTCCAGTATCAAACAAGGTCTTTTAAAATCGCATCAATATCGCCTCACTTCTTATAAAATAGTGAGTAGGGCATATAGTGGGTACATCCGATTTAAGTGTTTCTATAGAGGAGAAAACATTGCCTCGATATCCACATGGGGAATTGCTGACTCCTGAGGTAGATAGGAATGATTAGAACAGTTGCAAGCGGCGTCCTCAGCAGCGTCCCGCTGGGCACGTGTACCACCTGTACATTAGAGTAGTGCCGGCACTATGAACTATCTTACCCCCACACTCCACACTCTCCTCCGGTATTCTGTCCTCGGTGTCCGCGCTGGTGATCTTTGTAAGACTGGGATGGTTCACCGTCAGTTACTCAGCACACTCGCTGAATCCTCCCTCACCTCTCACGCGGCGTTTTGGATTTCCAAAAATGGGAGGTGGATAAGGTGGATCGGGTAATACAAAAACTGTTCCTCATAAATATTGTTCCTCATAAATTCTGGGGGTCCGACCAGACGCGTTTCGGGGTGTAAAATACCCCTTCCTCAGTGGCAATCCGACCCCCAGATCAAAATGCCTTAAATACCAAAAATCTCAGATATATTGGTCTTGTCAAAAGTCCGGACTGGAATACTGCAAACATTCCATAGTGATATAGTGTTTAAACTCCACTCGTTAACTGTATTTTTCCATGGACTTATTTTGATCCTCAGTTACAAACTAATGTATCTCCATTGATGTATCAATTTGCCCACACTCATGCACATGCGGTTTTATTGCGATTCACATGCGGTTCAGTTGCGTTTTGTAAGCCGGACAGTACTAGTTGCTGCGTTTGCTCATTTGGTTATATTAGTCCTGACTTATGATTATATATATCATCAGACCAATAATTTAATTATGTTTGCAAGTGCTACAACCAAATGAAAATAAAAATAAAAATAGAAATAAAAATAAAAATAAAAAATAAAAAATGACAATCAAGATAAACATAAATACAAATACAACGGGCAAATTTATCCTATATCACTGAATAATAAAATCATTCCATCAAATATTCAGAAATTGGTACCCTGCTTCTTATATCTTTTTAATCTTAAATTCCTGCTTCTTATGTGCTACTTCTTATGTGGCTGGACCACTAGAAGGGTCCCACATCAAGGGAAAGCACCACCCGGACTAAAAATACTGGGAGGTGCTTACCCTCAAGGGAGGACCCCCCTATAAAAACCCAAAAAGTTCTTTTTATGGTAATGTCAGGACCATTGAAAGGTCCTCTTTAAGCAAAAACATTTTTTTTTTATCTTTTACATTCTCAAAATAACTAAGAAGGAAAAGGCCCAAAGAAAAACTTTGGGCACCCAGCATGGTTATTACCTGGTAGCACCCACTTTGGCAAGTATTACATATTCAAGACTATATTGTAGATAGATAAACCCACGCTGACTGAGAGATGAGACAAGTATTACCCATCACTTACAATTTTAAGGGTGTCGGCAATTAACACTTACTGAACCCAGCAGTGAGGTGATCAACACATTGCAATAGAATGTGGCTCCTTGTATAACAACAGTGCTAGTATCCTTTGCTCTTTTTTTTTTTATTTCATCTATTTTTATTTCATGCTCACAGACAAAAATCACATATTTTTACTGACTGTAAAAATAATTTCTAGATGGTTGACAACCCGGGTCTGTGCCAATTGGAATACCTTTGGTAAATATAAGTTTTTGGACATGTCCATACTTCAAACATAGACAAATAACTAATTGATAAGATAGCCACAGGAAGAGATCTCGGACGCAATGTCTACTGATTTTTTTCAATAAAAAATATGAAATACAATATTGAAAAGAAAAACACTAGTGTGAACAGAGCCATAGCCAACTAAACGTGTCATTTCATACGGTAAAGTACATGTCCATTGAAATGATATCAGAACCAATGTGGGTAAACAGTATTACAGTATAACAGTGAAATGCATAAAAGGTTTAAGGTTAAATAAGCTACTCACCAAAGCAAGACATGCTAAATGAATATGTATACTCAAGACAAGAACTGCTCCAAGTACTGACCTTTCTTTTACCTCTGAAAACTACAGAAGCCATTCAGCCAGGACTACATTTGCATAATCATGAAGTACCATGATATAGATTGCAGACATGTTGGTATTTCCATTTGCCTATTACACTGTGAAGCATTTCAGTTTTTACATTGGAATGAGAAAGTATACTTTTACTTTCCACCATTATTTGGCTCGAGAGAATGAGGTGTCATTTATAAGCAAATATATATTTTATAATAAAGTAACCTTAACCTCTGAAGTTCTGAGAAGCTCCGGTCACACCTTTAATATAAAGTATGTAAAGCAGAGCACCAGCCTTTATATTATCCTTTAATAGATTGCTTTCCTTAGTGGCAAACATGTCCTTGTTCTATAATAATAACCTTCAGCGCTTAAGCTCTACGGTGACCTGCTCTGTCCATGGAGCTTACCACCGTGAGGTAGGACACATTGTTCAAGTTTCATAACTGCAAATGAAATATATTTTACCGCAAATAAAACTTGGTAGTGAAAAAAAAATAAGCAAGAAATAAGCCGGTATGGCAAAGTGCAGATGCAGTGGGTTCGCGTGTATCATTGAAACAGTAATCATTGTCATTTGAGACAACATCAAGAAATGGTCAACAATACTTGTGGGACATAACAACCAAACATTGTGTCTCATCATTGTTACAAAGGCAGTAAGAGTAAACGAGTCTTAAATTATTTCCTCTCATGATGCCACGTATCTGAAAGCTTTCCAAGCTTTCCACCTAGTCTCAAATTTGTTAAGTGAATAAGTCTCCCAGGCGGCCAATTCCTCAAATCTATAGAGGGAGTCGATCTTCTTAAACCAGTGGTCTAGGGAAGGGGTGTCAGGGGTCAGCCAGTGCCTCGGAAGTAAAAGGCGAGCTGCACATAAAAATTGTCTGACCAAATATGAGTGGGGGAAAGGGGAATCTGACGTGTCCAGGTTAAGTAGGGCTAAAATGGGGTTAGGGTCAAGCTTCGTACCACAGATGGTGTTACATTTCTCAAAAATAGAGTTCCACCATGTCTGTACAATCGGGCAGGTCCACCATATGTGATAGAAGGAGCCTTTGTCCACTTTACATCGCCAGCAAATATCCGAATTTTGAGGAGAGAATCTTCTAGTGATATTAGGGGTTTTATACCACCTAGAGAGCAGCTTGTATCTGTTCTCCTGAATCCTTACACACCTGGAGGAGGCATGGGGAGTCAGGTACAATTTGGATTTCTGGATATCGGAAAACATGTGCTGTAGATCCTTCTCCCATAGACGGACAAAAGCTGGGGTGGGCATTAAAACGGGGATGCATAGGCGCTTATAAAGCTGTGAGATTTGCTTGGTTGGTGGTCTGTGCTTCAAAACAAGACTCTCGAACCAGGTTACAGGTCTCAGCAAGGAGGAGTAAGATATGTGTTTGGCAATATATGTCTGTAGAAAGCGAGTGCCCTGGTAGTATTTAATCAAGTCAGGGTGAGAGGCCTTGATAAGGTTTTCTGAAAGGGTTCCCTCTTCATCAAACAGTTGAAGAATAGGAGTGTTTAGCGTTCTGAGGGAGATGGGAAGGGTCTGAATTAGTTGTTTGGGAGCAAGTGCAATAACATATTTTACCTGTATTAATGGGGAGGGCAAGGGGAAACCCCAGGGAGATGAGAGGAACCATTTCCAAGCAGAGAGAGTAGCTTCGACAGTGGGAGGGCAGGGGAGCGGGACATGTCTTTTGTCTAGTGGCACTACTAATAGGCTCCTAAAGGAGCGAAGATATTGGGCCATTTCCATACCAACCCAAGTTTTATGTTCGGTGTTCCTTAACCAATCCACGACTCTAGCCAAGTGAATAGCTTGTAGAGGTGTGCATTGGGCAGTCCTATCCCACCATAGGACCTGGGTCTGGATAAAGTGGAAAAGGCTATACGTGGGTGCTTGTCTTGCCAGACAAAGGACCTGACAAGTTTGTTCAAGGCTGAGAAGTAAGTTTTAGGAATGGGAATGGGAAGGACCTGTTGCAGATAATTCAGTCTAGGGATTATCAGTGAGGTTACCATGTTTTTCCGGCCAAACCAGGAAAGAGTCGGAATATCTAGGGAGGACAATTGGTCCCGTATAGATTGAAGTAAAGGAGTGTAGTTCGACTGGAAGAACTTATGTGGATCAGAAGTAAGTTTGACCCCCAGGTAAGTAATGGAAGGTGTGTTCCAATTAAAAGGGGAACCACTAGCCAGGGCATTGCGGTTAGCAGGGGAAAGACCAACGTCCAGGACGAAGGACTTACTCATGTTTATTTTAAAATTGGAAAAAGCACCAAAATGTTCAAAAAGGTTCGTGAGTATGGGTAGAGACGTTTCTGGGTTGGTTGTCATAACTAAAAGGTCATCAGCGAAGGCTGCTACCTTATGCTCATGACCTCCCAGAGCCAGTCCTTTGATTTGAGCCTGTTGCCTAATTATTTGGAGTAAGAGTTACATGGTCAAAACAAAGATCAATGGGGAAAGGGGGCACCCCTGCCTTGTGCCGTTTTTAATAAGGAAGAGAGGGGAGTAAGTATCATTCACCAGCACCGACGCCGAGGCATTGTGATACATGAAGAAAAGTGCGTTCAAGAATGAGTCAGGAAGACCAAAGCATTCAAGAGCAGATTTCAAGTACGTCCAATCGACCCGATCAAATGCTTTCTCGGCGTCGGTGCTGAGAAGAACCAGGGGTAGGCGGTGTTTAGTGGCAAAGGAGATGGCATTAACTATCCTAGTGGAGTTATCTTTACCCTCCCTACCAGTAACAAAGCCAGTTTGGTCCTTAAAAATGAGTTGGGGCAATAGGGGGGCTAGGCGGTTCGCCAGCATTTTAGCAAAAAGTTTAAGGTCCAAGTTTAATAATGAGATAGGGCGGTAATTAGAACAGGAAGAGGGGTCTTTACCTTCCTTTGGGATTATTGTGATAGTAGCTTTAGTCATCTCTGAGGAAAGAGGACAGCCATGTGGGGTTCTATTACAGACCTGTAGTAGGTGAGGACAAAGCAAGTGTTTAAAGGTGGAGTAATATACCGCCGAAAGGCCATCTGGCCCTGGGGCTTTACCTTTTGGTAAGTGATTTATAGCTGCCAATAGTTCCTCCGAGGAGAATGGAGTTTGAAGTGTTTCAATTTGGCTAGGATCCAGTCGAGGGAGGGTAGCCTGGTGAAGAAAAGCCTTGAGTAAATCAGATTTGGAAGAGAGAGAGCTAGGAGGGTCATGTTGGGCCAGGTTGTAGAGTGATTGGTAGTAAGCTTGGAATTGGTGGGCAATTTCAGAAGTAACAACAGCATGACCACCATCAGGCTTGACTATCTTAGATATAAAGCTTTAAGATTTCCTGCGCTTCAGTCTACTCATCATAAATCTAGACACCTTGTCACCATGTGCAAAGTATCTATATTTAGAGTACAATTGGAATTTGGCAGAGCGCGTATTCATGAGGTTCTTCAGTTCCGCACGTAGAGAGTCAAGCCTGAGGAGGTGAGCTTCCTGTAGGGATTTTTTGTGTATTGTTTCAATTTTATAAATCTCTGATAGGATAGAGGACATCTGGGCATTTCTCTTTCTTTTGTGTTGGGAACCAAGGCTAATAAAATGGCCTCTCAACACTGCTTTGTGAGAGTCCCAGAGCACCTGTGGCGAGGTGTCAGGTTGATTGTTTAACAGAAAGAACTCATCAATCTGTTTCTTTATATAGGCAATGTCGGCTGCAGACGAGAGTAGTTGTTCATTTAATCTCCACCTGTAAGATCTTGGAGGAATCTGGGGAGCTTGGATAGTGGTGAAAACAGGGGCATGGTCGGAAAGGTGAATGGAATCTATATAGGATTTTGAGCAGAGGGGGATATGTTCTTTGGAGATTAGGATGCAGTCTAACCTATGGTAGGAACGGTGGGGATTGGAGTAAAACGTATAGTCTTTAGACAGGGGGTTGAGAGTTCTCCAGGTGTCAAGTAAACCTAAGGAGAAGAATTTTTTCTTAAGGGAGGCCAAGGTTTTATGGGAGAGTGTGGATTTTTGGGAGGTAGTATCGAGGCGTGAGTCAAAAGCTAAATTGAAGTCTCCTCCCATAATGGTGATGCCCTCCATGAAAGCTTCAACAACAGGGAGCAGAGCAGTGAACCATTCATATTGATTGGGGATAGGTGCGTATATGTTAATAAATGTATAGATCTGATTAGCAATGTTACCTTTAAGAAGCAAATATCGACCCTCAGGGTCTAAAGTTTGCACTAGCAGCTGAAAGGTCATTCCCTTCCTGAATCCTATGCTGAAACCCCTGGAAGCCGAAGAACCGGAACCGCAATGATACCATTCTGGATAAGAGGAATAAGATAAGTTTGGATAATGATTGAAATGGAAATGAGTTTCCTGTAACAGAGCGACAGTGCAATTCTTCTTTTTTAGGTGAGAAAAGATTTGGCATCTCTTCGAGGGAGCGTTAAAGCCCTTTACATTGTATGAGGCTATTATTAATTCCGCCATATCTGGTAGCTATGTTTGTGGTCCGGTTCTCCGGGCCCAGGGAAGCCGACCTGTAAAGTAGTAGGAGGTAGATTGTACAACTAGGAAAGGTAAACCTAGTGGTATTGGTAATGGTAAGGGGGGGGGGGGGGGGCCCCCTTAAGAGTAAACACATCATAGCATCACCCTGAGTTATTATCAATACCCAGATGGGAGAGGAGGAGAGCAGAGATAAAAGAGGAAAGGGAGGTGCATATTGGAGAAGAATGAATGAACAGACCCAAATATGGAGTGGAGAGAGTGAGGTAGGGCATAGAGAGACAGAGTGGGGGTCTGGAAACTTGGCATCTCATCTTATCCAACAAACCTGGGGTGGGATATACCCAGCAGAGTGAGAAAAAAGGCAATGCCAAGCTCAAGAGAAGAGAGAGACAGATAAGAAAGTATTCCCAAAGCATGAGTCTAGGGAGAAGTAGAAGAGAGATGAAGGGATGTATAGAGCAGGAGGGAGAGCGAGAGGGCATGAGGGCAGATGTGAGTAAAGAACATCGTCAAGTTTAAGATATAGCATTATGCGGTGTTATTGGTGGATCAGCCGCCGCAACCGTTCTGTACTCAACAGAATAGAGAAGGCGGAACATTAAAATGGGTTAAGAGATAGAAAAACACTTCAACCATCGAGGTGGGGGTTAAAGAAGTCTCACATAACCCCTGTCTGAAAAAGTTCCTGCGTCTTGTTGGAGGGGATATTTCCTCATGTTGGCTGTATGGGCGTTCTCAGGTATCCATTGAGAGCCGTCTGGGTTGTGAACCCGCTGCATGTCTCCTGTTCTTCTGAGCCTTTGGGGTACGTGGTTTCTCCCACGGTTCCGTAAGTGGTAAGTCAGGGAGGTCAGATAGGGATTGCACAGGGTCCCAGTTCTGGATGTCTAGCGGGTTGATCTGTAGATGGTCATATACCGACGGCATGTCAGTGAAGGATGAAATAGAGATCCTTTTCCCCTCGTATAGGAAGGAGAGACCGAATGGATAGGACCAACGGTAAGGCGTGTTGTGGGAGCGGAGCCAGTCAGTGAGCGGTTTCAACGCTCTCCTTTTCAGTAGTGTGGATTGGGCAAGGTCTTGGAAAATAAGGACATCATGGCCTTCCCATTTCACCATCCCCGATTCTCTGGCTTTAGACAGGATTGCTTTCTTTACTGGGAAACTGGGAAACTTGCAGATAATGTCTCTCGGCGGGGCAGACGGTAGTGGTTTCGGTCTTAGAGCTCTGTGTGCCCGTTCAAGAATCATTTCATGAGCGGTGTCCGGTCCCAATATGGAGAGACACAACTGCACAATAGTATATGAAATGTCACCAGGCAGTATAGATTCGGGTAGGCCTCGAAAATGCAGGTTATTACGCCTGCCACAGTTTTCCTGGTCTTCGAGGGCATAATACAAAGAGTTCAGATTAGACTGTATTGCAGTTAGATGACTGCTCACCACCCGCTGATGTTGGATTATGGGGATCTGGGCCTCTTCCAGGGCTTCTACTCTCCTGCCCACCTGCTTGATATCCTGCTTAATATCCGCGATGTCGGAGCTGATGGGCTCTAGCGCTGCGGCAAGGGAAGAGGCTAAAGTCTTTTTCAGAAAGGAGCGGGATATGGGTAGAGCGTCTGTATCTGTCTCACCTCCCTGAGTACAGTCCTCTGTATCTGTAGGCTTGCGGCCGGGAACACGAGGAGAGGTCGGCGCCATCTTGTCATCCCGCGCCACATAGGAGGAGGCCGCTTTCCTGATGAATTTCTCCATCTCTCCGCTCGGAATGTTTGATTTCAATGTTCCCTGGTTGTCCCCAGGTCTAGCTCCACCAATCTTCACCATCTTAGGGTGGATAAGCAGTAAATCCAGGCAATTTGGGTGATGCTGCAGATGGAGCTAAGCACTCACACTGCCATCTGCCTCAGGCGCTATCTCCGCCCCCCCATCCTTTGCTCTTTTAAGTATTACATCGTGTAAACACTTTTTGAAGTCAGCCACAAGTCTCTCAATTCATGCTTGAGGGATTTTCATCCATTAGTCTTTGCAAAAGTCTTCCAGTTCTGTTAGATTTCTGGGCTGTCTTGCATGCACTGCCTTGTTAAGGTATACCCACAGATTGTATCCAACAATGTTCATATCAGAGGACTGTGAGGGCCATGGTAAAACCTTCAGCTTGTGCCTTTTGAGGTAGTGTAGTCTATTGTGGATTTTGAGGTGTGCTTAGGATCATTATTCATTTGTAGAGGCCATCCTCTTTTCAACTTCAGCTTTTTTATTACAGTTGATGTTATCTTTTCTTCTAGAATTTGCTGGAATTTCATTGAATCCATTCTTCCCTCTACCTATGAAATGTTCCCCATGCCATTGGCTGCAACACAACCCCAAAGTATGATTGATCCACCCCCTTTTGGAGAAGTATTCTTTTCATGAAATTTGGTGAAATTGTGGCCAAAGAGCTCTATCTTAACCTAATCGGTTCATGGGACTTGTTTCCAAAGTGCATCAGGCTTGTTTAGGTGTTCTTTTGCAAACTTCTAATGCTGAATATTTGTGCAGGTGTTGCGGAACAGTAGAACTCTAGAGTCTGCTAAGTCTTCCTGAAGGTCTTTTGCAGCCAAGCAGGGATTCTGATTTGTTTTTTAGCAATCCTATGAACACCTGTTTCTGAAATTTTTCTTGGTCTTCCAGACCTTCACTTAACCTCCACTAATCCTGTTAACTGCCGTTTCTTAATTACATTTCAATGTGAGAAAATGGCAACCTGAAAACGCTTTGCTATCTTCTCCAAGCCTTCTCCTGTCTTGTGGAACTCAATCATTTTCATTTTCAAAGTGTTAGGCAGCTACTTAGAAGAACCCATGGTTGCTGTTTTTGGGAAAAGGTTAGAGGAATCTGGGTATTTATAAAGCTTTGAAATTTGCATCAGCTTGCATTTCCTAATGATGATTGTGAACAAGCCTTAACCCTAAAAAGTTATTTAAGGTCTGAGACTAGAGATGAGTGAACCACTCGAGATTAGTTTCAGATCTGCTTCGCTGAATTTTTGAAAGAGTTCAATTTGGACTTAAATTGCTTCTGGCCAAACCGAAGTTGTTCAAATTGCACTGAAAATTTTTATATAACCCAATCTAGCCTTCTAGGATTCTAGGAATTTTTATGAAAACTTGATAGCTCTTTTCATTTATTTTTTATATCCAACCCCCCTTGCCCAAGCAGTGGAAAGCAATGACAGCAAAAGTACTAGGTACTAGGTACATAGTACTAGGTAAACATGTTTGTGAGCGTAAACATGTAGCCTGTTTATAAACACACCGCACCGGCACATGGGTTATGCTTTTTTATATTCCAAAGTTTCCATAAATTGTACCTTCTCAAGTGGCCCATTATTAACAATCTTTACAAAATCTTTTTAAATTAGGAGCAACAGGAGTGCAGTGTGGACATGGAAAGGGAACGGTTCAGATATAGTGGCATGCCGCCACAATAGTCGTGGTAGCAGAAGCAGCATAGTACGGAACATACAAGACAGCAGGCCAGCTGTCTAAGGTTCGTAGTAGTAGTAGTAGTAGTAGTAGTGGCGGTAGAGGCATTTGCTTTGCATTAATAGTGCAGGCAGTAGATGTCAGCACTCCATGGCAGTAGCATGATGGAGGCGGCTGCAGCAATAGTACAGAACATGTTGGTAGCAATGCAATGGCATGATGGAGGTGGCAACAGTAGCTGAACAGAATGTGAAGGTAGATAGGTCGCAGCAGTGGCATGATGGTAGCAGCAGAAGCCATACAGAACGTTACGGTGGGTAGGTTGCAACAATGGCATGATAGCAGCAGGTAAGCTGCCAGCAACAGTGGCAAGATGGGGCACTGCCAACAAAGATAGATCTATTAATCTGAATCAGCCGGAGGAGTGTGAAAATCCTCCTGAATCCAGGCTTGGTTCATTTTGACAAAACTGATGTTTTGGACACTGGCAGAGGACAACGTGGTCTACTTGAGTGTCACCACGCTCCTGCGGCACTGAAAACCCTCTCCAAGATGACACTGGACACTTGACACTAAAGAAGAAAGAGGGCATGATATGCCAGTTCAGGCCACTGTTCAAGTCTAGAATTGAGCGAACACCTGGATGTTCGGGTTCGAGAAGTTCAGCCGAACTTGAGGAAAATGTTCGGGTTCGGGATCCGAACTCGACCCGAGCTTCATCCCGAACCTGAACCCCATTGAAGTCAATGGGGACCCGAACTTTTGGGAATTAAAAAGGCTGTAAAATAGTCCAGGAAAGGGCTAGAGGGTTGCAAAAGGCAGCAAAATGTAGGTAAATCCCCTGCAAACAAATGTGGATAGGAAAATAAATAAAAATAAAATAAGATAAATAAAAATTAAGCAATATCAATTGGAGAGAGGTCCCATGGCAGAGAATCAGGCTTCAAGTCACCCACCAATGAAGAAGGCCACTTTCATTTATTTAGGCCCCAGCACCCAGACAGAGGACAGAGGTTGCATAGCAGAGAATCAGGCGTTGTGTCAGCCACCAATGGAGAAGGCCACTTTTAGATAATTAGGACCCTGGCACCTAGACGGAGGACAGGTTCATTCAACTTTTGGTTGCACCGCAATATAATGGTAAAATAAAAAAACAGAGGATTCAATAAAAAAGTGCCCCAGAGTACAAGAATATATGGTTGAGGGGGAGGCAGTTATAAATGTCTATTCTGCACAAGGGATGAACAGGTCCCGTGGGATCCATGCCTGGTTCATTTTTATGAACGTCAGCTTGTCCACGTTGGCTGTGGACAGGCAGCTGCATTTGTCAGTAATGATGCCCCCTGCCGTGCTTAATACACGTTCAGACAAAACGCTGGCCGCTGGGCAGGCCAGCACCTCCAAGGCATAAAAGGCTACAGTAGCTCTGGCCACATGGACAATTTGGAGACCCAGAAGTTGAATGGGGCCGAACCATCAATCAGTACGTGGAGGGGTGTGCACACGTACTGTTCCACCATATTAGTGAAATGCTGCCTCCTGCTAACACGTTCCGTATCAGGTGGTGGTGCAGTTAGCTGTGGTGTGGTGACAAAACTTTTTCACATTTCTGCCTTCGCCTTCCACTTGTTCCCCTGTGACATTTGGGAATGCTCTCAGGAGCGCGTCTACCACCGTGCGCTTGATCTCGCGCATCTTCCTATCACGCTCCAGTGCAGAAAGTAAGGTGGGCACATTGTCTTTGTACCAGGGATCCAGCAGGGTGGCAACCCAGTAGTCCGCACACGTTAAAATGTGTGCAACTCTGCCGTCGCTGCGCAGGCACTGCAGCATGTAGTCACTCATGTGTGCCAGGCTGCTCAGAGGTAAGGACAAGCTGTCCTCTGTGGGAGGCGTATCGTCAAAGTCCTCCATGTCCCCACAGCCATGCACCAGTGATGGGCCTGAGCTGTGTTGGGTGCCACCCAGCTGTGAACCTGCTTCATCCTCATCCTCCTCCACCCCCTCCTGATCCTCCAGTAGAGGGCCCTGGCTGGCCACATTTGTACCTGCCTCTGCTGTTGCAAAAGATCTCCCTCTGAGCCACTTCTAACAGACTGGCCTGAAAGTGCTAAAAATGACCCCTCATCCTCCTCCTCCTCCTCCTCCTCCTCCTCCTGGGCCACCTCCTCTTCCATCATCGCCCTAAGTGTTTTCTCAAGGAGACATAGAAGTGGTATTGTAACGCTGATAACAGCGTCATCGCCACTGGCCATGTTGGTGGAGTACTAGAAACAGCGCAACAGGGCACAGGTCTCGCATGGAGGCCCAATCATTGGTGGTGAAGTGGTGCTATTCCGCAATGTGACTCACCCGGTGCGTGCTGCAGCTGAAACTCCACTATCGCCTACTGCTGCTCGCACAGTCTCTCCATCATGTGCAAGGTGGAGTTCCACCTGGTGGGCACGTCGCATATGAGGAGGTGAGCGGGAAGGCCGAAGTTACGCTGTAGCGCAGACAGGCGAGCAGCGGCAGGATGTGAACGCCGGAAGCGCGCACAGACGGCCCGCACTTTATGCAGCAGCTCTTAGATGTCGGGGTAGTTGTGAATGAACTTCTGCACCACCAAATTTAGCACATGCGCCAGGCAAGGGATGTGCGTCAAACCGGCTAGTCCGAGAGTTGCGTCGAGATTTCGCCCATTATTGCACACCACCAGGCCAGGCTTGAGGCCCACCGGCAGCAACCACTGGTCAGTCTGTTGTTGAATACCCCGCCACAACTCCTGCGCGGTGTGGGGCCTGTCCCCCAAACATATGAGTTTCAGAACGGCCTGCTGACGTTTACCCCGGGCTGTGCTGAAGTTGGTGGTGAAGGTGTGTGGCTGATTGGATGAGCTGGTGGAAGCAGAGGAGGAGGAAGCCGAGTAGGAGGAGGAGGCTATAGGAGGAAAAGAATGATGCCATGCGATCCTTGGCGACGGAAGGACGTGCGCCAAAGAAATCTCCGCCTGGGGCCCAGCCGCCACTACATTTACCCAGTGTGCAGTTAGGGAGATATAGCATCCCTGGCCGTGCTTACTGGTCCACGTATCTGTGGTTAGGTGGACCTTGCCACAGATGGCGTTGCTCAGTGCACACTTGATTTTATCTGATACTTGGTTGTGCAGGGAAGGCACGGCTGTCTTGGAGAAGTGGTGGTGGCTGGGAACAACATACTGTGAGACAGCCATCGCCATCAGCTGTTTGAAGCTGTCTGTGTCCACCAGCCTGAATGACAGCTTTTCAAATGCCAGTAGTTTAGAAATGCTGGCATTCAGGCCCAGGGCTCGACGGTGGCTAGTTGGGAATTTACGCTTTCTCTCCAAGGTTTGTGAGATGGAGAGCTGAACGCTGCCGTTTGACATGGTGGAGATGCTTGGTGACGCAGGTGTTGGTGTCGGTGGCACATCCTCTGTTCATCCTCTTCCTCCCGAGGCGGAGGAAGAGGCCGAGGCAGCAGCAGAAGAGAGAGCAGGAGGAGCCAGAGTGAGTTCCTTGTTTTTAAGGTGTTTACTCCACTGCAGTTCATGCTTTGCATGTAGATGACTGGTCATGCAGGTTGTGCTAAGGTTCAGAACGTTAATGCCACGCTCCAGGCTCTGATGGTACAGCGTGCAAACCACTCGAATCATGTCATCAGCACATTGTTTAAAGAAGTGCCAAGCCAGAGAACTCTTTGAAGCTGCCTTTGGGGTGCTTGGTCCCTGGTGGCGGTAGCCAGTAGCAGGTGAACTCTATTGGCGGCGACTGTTCTGCTTTTGCCCCCTGCTCCCTCTTTTGCTACGCTGTTGGCTCGGTCTCACCACTGCATCTTCCTCTGAACTATGAAAGTCAGTGGCACGACCTTAATTCCATGTGGGGTCTAGAAGCTCATCGTTCCCTGCATCGTCTTCCACACAGTCTTCCTCCCTGACTTCCTGTTCGGTCTGCACACTGCAAAATGACACAGCAGTTTGCACCTGTGTTTCGTCATCATCAGAGATGTGCAGACTCCGATGAGGTGGTATCCCCATGTACTCATCATCAGGAAACATAAGTGGTTGTGCATCAGTGCATTCTATGTCTTCCACCACTGGGGAAGGGCTAGGTGGATTCACTTGGGAAACCCTGCCAGCAGAGTCTTCAAACAGCAAGAGACTGCTGCATAACTTCAGGCTCTGACAGTTTTCCTGATATGCATGGGGGTGATGTGACAGACTGATGGGCTTGGTTTTCAGGCGCCACCTGTGCTCTTTCTGCAGAAGACTGGGTGGGAGATAATGTTGTGAACGTGCTGGATCCACTGTCGGCCACCCAATTGACTAGCGCCTGTACCTGCTCAGGCCTTACCATCCTTAGAACGGCATTGGGCCCCACCAAATATCGCTGTAAATTATGGCGGGTACTGGAACCTGAGGTAGTTGGTTCACTAGGACGTGTGACTGTTGCAGAATGGCCACGTCCTCTCCCAGGACCAGAGGGTCCACTAACACCACCACGACCGTGTCCCTTACTAGATGTTTTCCTCATTGTTACCATTCACCAAGCACCACAATAAGAAAAAAAATATTTGGCCCAATGTATTGATTTCAAATTCCGGCCTTTTTTTACAGGCACCTAACACTATCTGCCAATTTATTTATGTACCATATTACACTAATCCAGGGACAGCATTAATCAGTGAATTAGGGGAATATCAATTGTAGGCCTAGAATTTAGGCCCTGGATGAAAGGTATCCTTTTATGGACAGATTTACACTTGGAGATGCACATTAGCGTGTGAGAAAATATGTAGGATTATGCCTTCAGCAATTGTATTTTAACACTTTGTGTAATATACCCTTTAACGGACAGAAATTCACTTGGAGATGCACGGTAGCGTGTGAAGTTATTGAGGATGACCCTCTCAGCACTTGTATATACGCCTTGAGTGTAATATACCCTTTTACGGACAGAAATACACTATGAGATGCACAATAGTGCGTGCAGATTTACAGGATTATGCTTTCAGCAATTGTAATGTAACACTTTTTGTAATATACCTTTTACGGAAAGAAATATACTTGGAGATGCACGCTGAGTGTAATTTACCCTTTTACGGACAGATTATCAATTGGCCTTCAACAGCTGGAACACCAGATTCAGGGTATTGCTATATTAGCAAGGATGAATTTCACCCCAGAACAAAATCTATCCTTTGACGGATACTATTAAACTTGTCCAGTCACAGCTAGAACACCAGATTTACTGAATTTCTATTTTTGCAACTGTATTTCACCCCAGAAAATAATATATCCTTTGACGGACACTAGGGAAATTGTCCAGTCACAACTGGAACACCAGATTCAGGGTATTGCTATTTTGGTGATTAAATTTCACCCCAGAAAATAATATATCCTGTGACGGACACTATTAAACTTGGCCAGCCACAGCTGAAACCACTGATTTATGGTATTGCTATTTTGGCAATTGAATTTCACCCCAGAACAAAATATATCCTTTGCCAAATACTATTAAACTTGTCCAAACACAGCTGGAACACCAGATTTACTGTATTTCTATTTTTGCAACTGTATTTCACCCCAGAAAATAATATATCCTTTGACGGACACTAGGGAAATTGTCCAGTCACTGCTGGAACACCAGATTCAGGGTATTGTTATTTTGGCAATAAAATTTCACCCGAGAAAAAAATATACCCTTTTACGGACAGATTTAAACTAGGCCTGCAACAGCCGGAACACAAGATTCAGGGTATCGCTATTTTGGCAATTAATTTTCACCCCAGAAAAAAATATCCCCATTTATAGACAGATTTATACTAAGCCTGCAATAGCTGGAACACCAGATTTATGTTATTTCTATTTTGGCTATTGAATTTCACCCCAGAACAAAAAATATCCTTTGCTGGACACTATTAAACTTTGCCAGCCACTGCTGGGACACCAGATTTACGGTATTGCTATTTTGGCAATTGAATTAACCCCAGAAAATAATAAATCCTTTGCCGGACACTATTAAACTTGTCCAGTCACAGCTGGAACACCAGATTTACGGTATTTCTATTTTTGCAACTGAGTTTCACCGCAGAAAATAATATATCCTTTTCCGGACACTATTAAACTTGGCCAGCCACTGCTGGGACACCAGATTTACGGTATTACTATTTTGGCAATTGAATTTAACCCCAGAACAAAATATATCCTATGATGGACACTATTAAACTTGGCCAGCCACTGCTGGGACACGAGATTTACGATATTGCTATTTTGGCAATTGAATTTAACCCCTTAATAAAATATAGAACTTTCTATCCTGAGTTTCTAAGGGTGACAATAAGCACAGCCAAGCCCCTGATGTAGGATATAGCAAATAAAAAACTAGTATTGATGGAAATGGCCGCTGATCACCCCAGAAAAAAATGACAGAAAAACGCTTTGTGCAGCCTAAAAACCAGTGAGCAAATAACTAGCAGAAGTTGAATTATTCACAGCTGTAGATCGGTCACTTCATTAGGTGTTTTTGCTGACTTTTCCCTGCCTAATCTCGCCCTCACAGCAGCTGCGTCATATCCCTACACTAATCAGAGCAGAGTGACGTGCGGCGCTACATGACTCCAGCTTAAATAGAGGCTGGGTCACATGCTGCACTTGGCCAATCACAGCCATGCCAATAGTAGGCATGGCTGTGATGGCTTCTTAGGGCAAGAAGTAAAACGCTAGCTGATTGGCTTCTGTGCAGCCCTTCAGAAAGCGGGAAGAAATCGCCGAACAATGGACCCGAACCCGAACATTTTCAAGAACTATGCTCGAACTGTTTGCTCAACCCTATTCAAGTCTACCTGCACTGAAATCAATGGGGTCAGGGAATAGGGTAAGTGCCATAGACTGGCCAGAGTTTAGGTAGGCCTGAACCTGGGCAGGAGCTGTTGACTTTCTGAGTGGCCTCAGCCTGGTGCGGCACATGGAAAAACTGATGCATTAAGCAACAACTTTTTTTAAAAGGCCATACAGGGAGCATGTGTTATTTCCCCCAAGTTCAGGGCAGCAAAAATGTTGCGTACATTGTGACTGACCACCTTGCACAGTTGGAGTCAGCGGAATGACAGCCAGCAGGAAGTTTGCTGCTTGATGTATTTTAGCTGCAACTGCTCTTCGGTGTGGCTACTGTTGCCCAGGCGGATCAGCTCCAACAAGCCATGGCAACACTTGACACCTCTGATAGGACAGTAGGGTAGTGCAAGCAACGCTGTTCCCTGCCGCTGTTGAGGATGGGACAGTGTAGATGGAAGAGGGGTAGGAGGAGGAAGATATGTAAGTGTCTGCTGTGGGAGCCAGTCCCATGATATGTTGGGAGGGGGTCAAAAGGAACTGGCCAAGTTATGTTTCTGGGGTGCTTCCTCTCCACTGCTGCAAAAAACATAGACCCAATGGGCCGTGAAAGATATGTACTGTCCCTGTCCTCAACAGCTGCTCCAGGTGTCCACTGTGGAGTTCAGCTTGCTACATAGTGAGAATCATAAGTTTTGGCCCGCATTCTCCATCACGTGAGAGTACAAGGCACTACTACAATGGTACTACAGTGACTGCACTGCCAGCAAAGTGGACAGATGGGGCTTCAGCTTGTAGACAAGTGACAATTGGTGATGGAGAAAAGTTTTTTTTCATGGCCAAATACTCTGTTGTAGATGCATCACGATGAAGCCGAGGACAAGGAGGGGTCATAGCATGAGAATGTGAAGATGATGATTAGAGATGAGTGAATTTATGAAAAGTTTGATTTGGCCGATTCACTGAATTGATAAAAATTTGCTTTGTGATGAATAACTTCGCCACAAAGTGCGATTTATAAGTAGCAGGTGCAATGACGGGGACCCGTCATTGTACCCCTCAGATACATTATTCATACATGATCTTGGCATCTGAGTGCAAAAACAGTGTGAAATTAACATAAAAAAGAAAAAAAGAAAAATCAATTTTACTGCCTCCATTTGCTTGCGACGGGCCGGCTGAGATCTTCAATCAAGATGGAGCAAATAATGGAGGTAAGTATGATTTTTTTTTGTTTTTTTTACACTATTTCAGGTTAAATTAATTCGCTGACACGAAGCACGAGGAAATTCGGCTTTGTGGTGAATTAAATTTATCCTGAAATTCGGATCAAATTCCACTTTGTGGGATTCGTTTTGCTCATCTCTAATGATGATGATGACAAAGATTCCCTATTGCTTGGGGATGCAGGTTGGCTGTCAAATAGAGGAATAGGTGAAGGAGGAGAGACTTGTTCTGATTGGGAATGCTGACCAGTTGCTTGCACAGAGCTATGGTATAGGCAACCGAGCTGGGCTTAGCTCTGGCACATTTTGAGCCTAACCCACAAACAGTGTCAGCAGCATTACCAGAACCATCCCCCCCAAAAATAAATTCCAACCGCATAGAAAAGGTATTAACGGATACAGACCATTGAGGCCTGATGCTAAAATTCACTGTAACAATCACAGGAAAATTGATGCACTATCCTGTGTATTTTTGTAGTAATCGTGTACTGTACATATGTTGGTTTAATTAAATTAAACAATCCACCAAAAATTAAACCGTGTGAATATAGAATACAGGGAAACAGATGATTGAGGCCTGATGATCAAATTCACATTAACACTCACAGATAAATGCTGCCCTAGGCTGTGAATTGTTGTAGTAATCACATATAAAGTGGTCCCTCAAGTTACAATATTAATTGGCTCCAGAACGACCATTGTGTGTAAAAACCATTGTAACTTGAGTTATTGGTTCCAAAGCCCCAAAATGTCATCCAAGATGAAAGAAAATAAAGATTTAAAAAAAGAAGTCCTTACATATAAAATTTAGTAATAGCTTACTAGCAACTAATACAGATATTTTACCAGAGAAGTGGCATTGATTGGTGGAATCTGAGTCTGAGACATTGTATGTTAGTTTTTACCTTATGCTGGGTCAGAAAAGACCATTGTATGTATAAAATATTGTATGGTGAGGTGTATATGATGTTTCATTAACCCCTTAGTGACTAATGACGTACTGTGTACGTCATGATGTGGTGTTAATTACCACATCATGACGTGCACAGTACGTTATGAGATGAATGTGTCACCACAATCACAGCCTTTGGACACTGCGATTGGTCAGTCATATTTGACTGACCAATCGCAGCGTTCAGAAGTGCAGCTATGATCTCTTCAATGAGTGTTGAGGAGATCAGGACTGCGCAGCTGTGGTTACTGTGCCTTGATGGTTCCCATGGCAACTGGACGCCTTACCCAGGCATCCAGGCTTGCCATGTTATGTAAGCCTGACAGAGGCAGGAGCCTGGAGCTTGATCAGGCTTACTGTGAATGATAATACACTGCAGTACACTATACAGTGTACTGCAGTATATTATAGAGCCATCAGACCCACTGGATCTTTAAGAACCAAGTCGGTCTGAGTAAAAAAAAGTATAAAGAAAAAAGTTAAAAAAAAAGTTAATTTTTTTTTTTACATTTTCCTATATACACACATTTGTGTCCGCAGCTACGGTCTGTGACATGAAGGGAAGGGACCCTGATAATTGGCTGATGTGTGCCCGGAGCCACGTCACGTGGGCAGGCCTAAAAGAGGGCCCACCCTAGGTAGATTGAATAAGGATAAAGAAAGGGGAGTGGGGGGGTGTAGAAAAGACGTACGTGCCGTGGGATGAAAGGAGAAGGGTTTATGAAGGGTGAGACCTCGGCCCCGCCCACAAATACAGGCTGAAAGCAGCCATAACTATTTGTGTCCGCAGCTGCGGTCCGTGACACGAAGGGAAGGGGCCCTGATAATTGGCTGATGTGTGCCCGGAGCCACATCACGTGGGCAGGCCTAAAATAGGGCCAAAGAGACACTAAGTAGGTGAAATGACCAATTTTATAAACATTACAAAGCCAAAGAACGGAAAACTTCACGGGTTTCAGATTGCGGATCTGGAATGTACCGGGAAAAACAGGCAGATCTCCACCTGCCCATATGACGTATGATATGCGGAGGCGTGTTGTGTTTGGAGGCTGCGGATGCCGCCCCGATGCGGAATGAATGTCCGGATATCGCTTTGGGGTCCTGACCCAACCCAGCGACCAGAGACCTGATGTGAGAAACGAATTGCAGCGTGGTTAGGGGTTTCCCCTGGAACGAAAGTAATGGCGAGTAAGGGTCTGGAGTTTGTATTGTGCACAAGAGATGCCTGAGCACATGAACCGGACACCATGCGTTCTGGGTTTTAAAAAAGCGAATCTCTGTTGGAGTTCCGGTCTGAGACGTCTTCGTGGAAGGTAGGCTTAATACGAAGTGATCCTGGTTCCAGGACAGTTGTCTTTTCTTCAGGAATGTCCCCTTTTGGGAATTAATGGAGAACTCTCCCGGGCACAGGAAGCCGTAGAAACTTAGATACATCGCGGCTTTGATGACCAGACTGAAGGAAGGGCCAAAAGGATTTCCGTCTAGGATCGCTGACAGTTGCCTAAAAAGTTCACCGGAGACCGGCCGACGGGAAAGGGTCGTGACCCTACCGCTTTTCTCAATGCCCCTGAGCGTGGCTTTGACAGCTTGAGATGTGAACGCGGAGCGATGTTCCGGATTTTGCAACGCTAAGAAATGCTGCGCCCCAGCAAGGTACAACCGGATGGTGTTGGGAGCCAGCTTAAGATTGACATGACAATGGGCCATGAAAGCCATGATATAGGATGTAAACACTGTATCCTCCTGAGGATGATCCATGGCAAATTTTGAAAAGAGATTCCAACCTGTGCGATAATTGCGGGCCGTGTTGACAGAGAGGGATCGATGCATAAGGTCGTTGGCTGTTGCCAACAGTGACCTTAATTCAACATTAGGTCGCTGAATCTGGGAATCCATGCCCCGGTCTGGTCGGCTTCTGGATATTCCTGAAAAAATGTGTGAAAGTTGAAGCGAGTGTTACTAGCACCAGATATGTGTGAACATGAAAAGTGAAAGTTATATATCATGGACAGCCAGACCAGCTTGCGCAGTAGGGACATGATTTTTGAAGACTTGGCCCGACCCTTAGTAATGATGTCCACCAAGTCTTGACTGTCCGATATGAACATGACACTGGAATTAGCCCATAGGTGCCCCCAGGTTGCGGCCGGTGCCACGATAGGATATAATTCCAGAAACGGAGAAGAACTGAGGGCCTGAGGGTCAGTACTGATCTGAGGCAGCCAAGGTCCAGCTAACCAGTGGCTCTCGAAGATTGCCGCAAACGCCCGGGAAGCCGCGACATCGGAAAACACCCTGGCTGATGACTGAGTCCAGGTTGGAACGAACAGGCTTACCCCCTTCCATACTGAAAGGAAGTCGTTCCACATGCGTAAGTCCGCCATGGCTGCCCTATCTAAGTGAACAATGCTGTCTGGCTCTGAGGCTGCTGGGAGGAGCGAGAGAAGATGCGAAACGAAGGCCCTACCCTGGGGCATTACCCTCATGGCGAAACTTAGTCTTCCCAGGAGGGACTCTAGCTCTACTTTGGTCAACTGGAAAGACGCTAATGCCTCGGAAACGACCTTATGAATTTGTGCCAACTTAACTTCCGGAAGGCTAGCTTTCATCCTGCCGGAATCCAGGATTATGCCCAGAAAGGCGATGGAGGTGGCTGGGCCTGTCGTCTTGCCCTGTGATATGTGAATGTGTAAGGAGGAGAAAAGTTGAAGGAGGGAGTGAAGCCCTGACGGATGGCATTGTGGTTGTTCTATGAGGAGAAAGTCGTCCAAGTAGTGGATGACTGACGGGGTACTGCCATATTGGATCAGAATTCAATGTAATGCCTGAGCCAGTTGGTCAAATAACCATGGACTGCTCTTGGAGCCGAACGTAAGACGATTGGCAAAGTAATATTTGCCCTCCCACTGTATGCCGTAGTATTTCCATAAATGTGGAGCGATTGGCGGAAGCTTAAACGCGTCTGCAATGTCGGTTTTTGGATAACCAGGCGCATCTCCCAGCCCTGAGAATATGTGCAATGGCCTCATCAATGGATGCATACCTCATAGAAAATTCTTCGGATGCAATTAATAAATTGATACTAGGGATGACGGAATCATGAGGGGCTGAGAGATCATAAATCAAACGCTTTTTATTTGATTCTTTTTTAGATACAATTCCTATGGGGCTGATCCGCCACCGGGAAAATGGAATCTGATCAAACGGGCCCAGGAGGAACCCTTTCACGACCTCCGAGCTCAGGAGCTCCTGAACGGCGGCGGGTTCAGACCTGGCAGACTGAAGATTGTTACACTCCCAATTAGTGTGGGGGAGCGCCACCATCCCAGTGTCAAAGCCAAAGGAGAGCCCAGAAATCAAGGAATCCACAAAACCCGGATCCGGATGTTCCCGCAAGAAGAAAGCCAGGAGACCAACATTACAGTCGGCTAGTCATGCCTGTTTGGAAAACCTTTTAGGAGAAGTGGACCTGGGGTGATCCCTAGCGCAAATGTGCAGGGCCCTACAGCCACTAAAGAGACAAGTGCCAAAGTTGAAGTTATTACAGACTTGGCTGTTGCCAAGATAGACAATGGGTCTTCCTAACTTGTCTGAGGTGGAGGGGCTACGTGAAACCCCGGAGGGGTCGGGGGTGGCCCTATCTGGTTGGGCAGGGGCTGCTTGGGGACACCACTCAGTGGAATGGAAGATCGACTGGCAAGTCGAACAGGAGGGAGCCCGGAGGCCGGCGAAGTGCCGGCAGAATAACTCCATATCAAGAGTGGCCCAGTCAATGGTGAACTGAAATTGAGCTAGCGCAGCTGCGGCCTTGGCTGAGAAGGAGCGGTGGTAGTCATAGAAGGCCGTACCGTCATACTTGTGCCCAAGATCAGTGACCCTGTACAGGTAAGTATCAAGCTCCTCCCTCCACAATGGGTAGGTGGAGCAGATAACATCCCTATGCAGGCTAAAGGCCAAAACAAACTCCGATATGGACAGCTTGCGGTTAAGTCGGGCATCCTTGGACCTGAGAACAACCGAGACTTCCCCGCAATCAAAGGTCTTATTGTCGGCAGCATCATGCGATGCTATAAGGATGAAAGCCAGGTTGACATCCTTTCCTGCCAAAATGTCCTTCCTGATATTGTCAGGTACGAAGTGTGCCGGGGCGATCACTGGAACCGCCGGAGCCATACCTGGTGCCGGTAGCTGATACAATGAGGGTTCGGCGGGTGGCACCACCGCCTGGGGTGTCGTGTGGGTACTGGATTCCAAGTCCACCACCCTGGCCCTGATGTCAGCCATAGATGAGGCAAAGGAATCCATGGTGGCCTGCAACTGCGCCAGAGACTGCTGGATGGATGGGGACAAAAACTCCCCTGCTGAAGGACCGGGCTCCGACATTAAGAGCCTGTATAGCTCGGCTTTTCTGGCCGACGCTGGATGCCTGATGCCCCTTCTGTTTAACTCCGCAACGAGCTTTGGTATAGTCCATCTCCTGAGAGATTCTGGACCGCCTTTGCCAGAGACCGAAGTACCCGGGAGGGACAACACGTCGTCCACGTCCGACACCTGAGACATGGCTTGACAGTCCTTGTGGTTGCCTACGTCAGACCTGAAAAAAAAAGAGAAGCTAACAAAACCTGGCAGCTGGCACAGGTCACGTGGACCATGTTCAAGCACTCACTAAGGTGATGAGAATCATAATTGAAAACATACCTGTGGCTATGGACCCGATACACTGGCCTTACAGCTTGAGGCTTGACAGAAGAAGACCCGATTCGCTCTGGGGACTGGAAATGTTAGGAACCGGTGTGAGTGCGTAATGCGGGGCTGGATTAACAAAGAAAACGGTAGTGGTGCCGAAGGACGAGGGATGGTAGCACCGACGTGCTGGTTGAAATGAGAAACAGGTGTGATGCTTGGAAGCGTCGAGCAGGAAACTGATAGACGCCCCCGCGAACCGAGCGGAGAAACAACCAGGGAGGAAAGAAAGATGCAGAACGTGCGACTGGAGTGAATGGGAGGAGGGTCAGTGGTAGCAGCGAGGAAGTGACCTGAACGCTTCAGGCTCTGAAGGATGGGGACGTCACCTGAACGCTTCAGACTAACAAGGATAACAACGTCACCTGAACGCTTCAGGATAAGGTCAGAACAGGATAGCGTTTACCACACTGACCCGACCAAAACATAAAGGCGGTTTGGGATTGCCAGACTTTGGGAAATACAGCTTAGCGGCAACTTTAACTAGAGTTAAAGAATGGACTGTACACCCACCTAGGAAACTTTAGGTGGACTTGGAGGAGGCGTGCGCCCCATGTCCGCTGAATTTTCTGGTCTGGAAAACCAAAAGCAATAAGCATATGTACAATCGAATAGACAATCCCTACACTAAACATGCGTTACATGTTTGGCAAACTGTAATTAAAAAAACATGCTGTCCCATTTCCTAATCGATTAAATCTCCCTATACTTTCTATAATTCCGAACAATCTTAGATCTGTCAGACACAGGATTATTGCCCATCCGGACGGATATACGCTACCCCTGAAAATCCTTTACTCAGCTCTGACCCCGTTGGAACACTCCAAATATTTGGAGAATAATTGGCTCCCTCAGTTTTCAAAGGCAGAGTTTGGTCAGATCTGGAAATTCTTAACAGCTCCAACCTCACAACTCACTATTCATGATAGTGACTATGACCTCACCAAACTCATGTCAACACGCACCCATCTTTGCCATAGTATATCAAGGCTATATTTAATCATCAACGAAACTACCTCTCCCCCACCATATCTCACCAGTTGGACCACCGAACTACGCAGGCCCTTTAATGAACAGGAATCCATGCTGGTCCTGCAATCTTCTATTCCCAAACTCACCTCCTCAAGACTCCAAGAGTCTCACTATAAATTGGTAACTAGGTGGTACAGAACTCCGGTCCTCTTGAATAAGATCAACCCAGAGATACCTGTACACTGTTGGAGATGTGGTGGCGGGATCGGTTCCCCTAGTCATATCTGGTTCTCTTTTTTGCAGCGCCAAAATACTTACCTGGGAAGACACCAAGGCCCCAGTGATCCACTTGATTGACTAGGAGAGATACTTAGAAGAGCCTATGGGAAAAAAAACTTTTTTATTTTTTTTATTTTATTAACTATGTAATAGGTGTGCAAATCCAAACCCCAATACCTAAACATGAGCTGCATGAAGGTCTAGAACACGGCAGAAGCCATGAACGCTAAAAGGAACCTGCGGACAAGCAGAGTTATGAGATTTAAACTTAACTGAGACCAGAGGCTCGCCGGGCCCGGTATAACATGGAGCCCAACAATGCCGGCTTGCGGGTAACTTACTAAAACAAAAGTCCATGCAGAGTTAACCATTCCTAGACTGAAGACAAGCAGTGGGCACTGGGAAGCTGCCCCCTTACCAGGCACATCCCTGCTTACCCTACCTGTGTTCCCCCTGCTCCGTGAGAGGACTGGTGGCAGCGGTGCCAGGTGCTTGGGGGATGCCCTCCCTGTCCACCTTTGCCTGGGAGCTGACAGCAGGATAGCGAGCAGCTGCCCTGTGAACGTGAGCCAGCAGCCAGCCTCCTCCTCTGCTGCCAAGCCCCTGATGTGTCACATTGGCACCGCCCTAGGAAGGTCTCAGGGATATGCCAGACAGCTGCCAATCCTTAGGATGGGATGTGCCAGGGTCAGGGGGAGGAGATCCAAGCCATCCAGATGCAGGGCAGGACACGGTGGTGCCGGAGAAGGAGGTGATCACGTGACCGCCCTCTTGTAATGGGAAAGACCTGCCGGAGTCGGCTGCAGAGGACGCGGAGGTGCCATGGATGGGGCCCATGGGGAGCGCGAGCCCCGGGGGAACGAGGGAGAGGGGTGAGGTGGTGGGTAAGAACGAGGGAGAAGGAATGAACCCGTGGGCCGGGATGCCGCGCGCCCTGACTCACCTTGCCTGTGCGCTAACCGGACGCGACGTAGTCCGAAATGCACATGCGGTAGAAACGGCGTACGTGCCGTGGGATGAAAGGAGAAGGGTTTATGAAGGGTGAGACCTCGGCCCCGCCCACAAATACAGGCTGCAAGCAGCCTTAACTATTTATATTTGGGTAAAAATGAAGAAAATAAAATACCCTAAACATGTTTGGTATTTCCGCGTCCGTATCACATGACCTAACCCCTCAGGTAAACACTGTAAAAAATAGTGATAAAAAAGACACCTACCATCACAAAAAGTGAAAAACCAAGCGATCAAAAAAGGCATTTGCCCCGCAAAATAGTACCAATTGAACTATCACCTTATCCCGCAAAAAATGAGATCCTACCTAAGACAATCGGCCAAAAAATAAAAAAAAGCTACCACTCTTAGACTATTGAGACACTAAAACATTATTTTTTTTTTCCAAAAATGCTATTATTGTGTAAAACTTAAATAAGAAAAAATATACATATTAGGTATTACCATTTTTGTAACGACCAGCTCTATAAAAATATCACATGACTTTACCCGTCAGGGTAAACACCATAAAAATAAATAAATAAAAACTGTGCCAAAATTACAAATTTTTTTGGTCACCCTGCCCCAAAAAGTGTAATAATGAATGATCAAAAAATCATATGTACTCAAAAATAGTACCAATAAAAATGTCAACTCTTCCTGGAAAAAACGAGCCCCTGCACAAGACAATCAGCAGAAAAATAAAAAAATATGGCGTTAAGAAAATGGAGACAACAAAAACATAATTTAAAAAAAAAAAATGCTTTATTATGTAATAATGAAACAAACAAAGAAAGTAGACATATTTGATATCATCGCATCCATAACAACCTTCTCTATAAAAATAGCACATGATCTAACCTGTCAGATAAACGTTGTAAAAGAAAAAAAAAAAAAACGGTGCCAAAATATCCATTGTTTGGTTACCTTGCCTCAGAAAAAACATAATATAGAGCGATTAAAAATCATATATACCCCAAAATAGTACCCGTAAAATCGTCACCTTATCCCATAGTTTCTAAAATGCGATCACTTTTTGATTGTTTCTACTGTAGGGTGCATCTGGCGATACATGTCAGACTTTCAAAAATAAGCCTGGTCATGACGGTGCAAAATGGTCCAGTCATTAAGGGGTTAATACATAAAATTAAAATTAAATTTCAACCATGTGGAAAAGGAATTCACAGAAACGGACAATTGAGGCCTGGCACTCAAAATAATGTTAAGGCTACATGCACAGGGACGTATTTTGTTTCCGTGTCCATTCAGTTTTTCTTTTCCGGATAGGATGCGGACCCATTCATTTCAATGGGTCCGCAAAAAATGCTGACAGCACAATGTCGTAGCCCCGCAAAAAAATAGAGCATTTCCTATTCTTGTTTGTTTTGCATACAAGGATAGGCCTTATTGCAATGGATCCGCAAAAAAAAGATGCCATTTTTTTTTTTTTTTGCACATCCGCAAAACACATACGGTCGTGTGCATGTAGCCTAACACTCACAGGTAAATTGTTACTCTAGAATGTATTGGTGTACTGATAAATTATATGCTCATTTGATTAAATTCAATAACTCCCTAAAAAATAAAATAAAACGAACTGAAATTTGTGCATGATTTAGCCCTAATATTTCATTCTCAATCACTGATTGCTGATATGGTTTTTCAAACTAAAACCAAAGGAAAAAAAATTAAATAAAAAATGTGAGATGACTTGACACAGAAATCTCACTAGTATTCTATATGCTATGCTAGCTTGACGGTAGAAACCACCACTCAGCCAAAAAAGGGATTTCTGTGATTTCTTCCTTGCTGGTAGCTGCTTTTTAGTTTTGTAGCGGCTGTAGTTTTGCTAGGAGGCACAGAGGCCACAGCACCACACTTCTTCCTCCCTGCTTGTTCCTATTCTACACACATAATTCTTCTTCTTCTTTGTAATTCTAATCTTTCCCTTTACTCTCCCTTGCAGTATAAAAATAGTTGGATTGATTTCTGACAGACATTGTGAGACCCAACTACCCTCATTTACAGCCCACCACAGAATGACATTCTGTCAGCCTGGGAGCCAATCAGGGAAAGCCCTCTCCCCCACTTCCTCTAAGGCCCCTTTCACACGAGCGAGTTTTCTGCGCGGGTGCAATGCGTGACGTGAACGCATAGCATCCGCACTGAATCCTGGCCCATTGTGCGTTGCGTGAAAATCGCAGCATGTTCTATATTCTGCGTTTTTCACGCAGCCCTAGCCCCATAGAAGTGAATGGGGCTGCGTGAAAAACGCATTGCATCCGCAAGCAAGTGCGGGTGCATTGCGTTTTTCACTGATGGTTGCTAGGAGATGTTGTTTGTAAACCTTCAGTTTTTTATCACGCGCGTGAAAAACGCATCAAAACGCATTGCACCCACGCGGAAAAAACTGAACAACTGAACGCAATCGCAGGCAAAACTGAATGGCTTTGCCTGTGAAATCACACAGTTTTCACTGAACGTATCCGCAACGCATCCGGACCTAATCCGGACACGCTCGTGTGAAAGGGGCCATAGACATTATCCCTGGGTCCTGTGAAACAACATAAACCAGGTGACTCCACTGCCCATTCGGATCCAGAGAAAGCGCCATCTTTAAAAACCTGACCTGCTCCAAATATGTATGGTGCTGGTTAGCAGGGCCGGGCCGACACAGAGGCTGGGAAGGCTCCAGCCTCAGGGAGCAGGCCAGCTCCCCAGCCTCTGGGAGGCAGGCAGGCCACTGACCACGTCGCTGCTGCTGCCGCGCCTGCCGGCCGCGCTGGAGGACGGAGGGAGTAGTGAGCACTTGACACTGACTTACGTGCTCCCTCCCCGCTCCGCCTCCTGGCTCGGCCGCTCCGCTGCTCTGGTCTCTGCTCAGTCGCTTGCCTGACTGGCTGTGTACAGCGCGCACTTTGACCTGACGCTCTGTACGCAGTCAGGTCACATGTGTGCCCTCTGGAGACCAGAAGTGACGTGTCCAGTTTGATGTTGTGATGCTGCAAACTGATGAAAATGTGACTTACCCAACACTCTGAACCTATAGTAACCTTTGAATAAACATCAAGTAGCGAGTTGCAAGCGAATAAAGTTTCATTTATTTTTTTTTATTTTTTTATCCTACTACCTGAGCAAAAGATGTAATTGAGCACCAACTGAGAATGGAGAGCTGTGACAGTACCTGAAAAGGAAAAGTGACATGCAATGATGATCCTGGCTGTTATAGTATGATGACACTGACACAAGGCATGCAGGCATCAGAAACCAATGAAATGGTTGAAATCGCCGAGGCCTGAGTGACGGGTCAGGTCTAATGTTGTGACACCGCAAACTGATGAAAACGTGACTTAACCAACATTCTGAACCTATAACAACCTTAAAATAAAAAGCCAAGTAGCAAAGCCCGTAACCTAATTGGAAATCCACCGGTAATGTGACTTTTTTTCCTTTCCTTTAACCCTTTAAGGACCGGAAGTTTTTTATTTTCTTTGAGTTTTCGTTTTGCGCTCCCTGCCTTCCCAGAGCCATAACTTTTTTATTTTTTGGTTCACATAGCCATATGAGGGCTTGCTTATTGAGGGACAAGTTGTACTTTCCAACACCACCATTTAATATTGCATATGATGTAGTGGGAAGCAGGAAAAAAATTCCAAATGGGGTGAAATTGCAAAAAAAATAGCAATTCCACCACAGTTTTGCGGCTTTTTAAATTCCGAAGTTCGATGTGCGATAAAACTGTCTGGTTACTTTTACTCTACAGGTCAGTACGAATCCGGCGATACCCTATATGTATTTGTTTTCTTGCGTTTTGATAGTGAAAAAAAAAAATGGGAAAAAAATCAGTTTTACTTTTTTGTCACCATACTTTGACCCCTATAACTTTTTTGTAATTATATGTACAGAGCTGTATGGGGGCTCATTTTTTGCGTCAAAATCTTATCTTTTTATTGATACTATTTTGGGGTGTGTATGACTTTTTCATCACCTTTCATGTAATTTTTTGTGGAAAATGAAGCGACCAAAAATGGCGAATCCGCCATTTGGACGCTTTTTTCCGTTTTGATGTTTGACGTATGGGGAATATTTTTTTATATTTTTATACTATGGGCATTTTCACACATTGCGACACCCATGATGTGTATTTTTTTAATTTTTTAATTTTTATTTTAGCAAAAGAGGGGTGATTTGAACTGTTTTTTTAATTTATTTATTTTTTAAACTTTTTTTTTTTTTTTTACACTTTTATATAGTTCCCATAGGGAACTATAACTTACAATCATCTGATTGCGATTTTCATACATTCCAATGCAATAGCATTGGAATATATGAAAAAAAAAAAATCGCATATTTCCTATGAAGCCTCTTACAGGCAAGGTTCCATAGGAAATACTACAGAGCAGCCTGGGTTTCATTCATAGAAACCCAGGCTACTACAGGCATGCTCCGGCTCCTCCGATTGCCACATGGGGGAGCCGGAGCGCAAACTGAAAGTAAAATGTTCGGTTTGTGCGCACTCAAATGCCGTGGTCAGGATTGACCACGGCATCTGAGGGGTTAAATGTCCGCGATCAGCATCGCGGGTGTCTGTAATACAGTACAGTACACTATATAGTGTACTGTACTGTATTTTTTAATTTACATAGTCTGATCAGACTTCTACAGGAACCATGCGGACACCCGCGGCTAAGGCGCCCGCATGGAGCAGGAGCAGGAGCATCTTTAGAGACAGGACATAGGACGTACGGGTACGTCCTGTTTCCATAAGAGGTTAAATCCCCCTTTTTTTTTTCTTTCTACTACCTTAGCAAGAGATGTAATTGACCAAACCAACTGAGAATGGCGAGTGGTCACGTGGCCTGAAAAGCAAAAATGACATGCAAATACAATCCTGGCTGTTGTAGTATGCTGACACTGACATGAGGCATGCAGTAATATAAACCACCTGCAACACACCACTCAGCTATAGATGAGTACATACAAACGTTGCCACCATTAGCACGTACACCCTGTTGAGATGTGCGTGTATATGCCGTTAAAACAATCTAAACTCAGTTATTGGCAAAAGCCACGCTCATATCTAGTCTGAGCATAAATAAAGCAATAAAACGAGGCAAAATAACAAAGTAAATGGTCCTCATGGGTCTCTGCAATTGCCTTTGTAGCAAGTAGCTCCCCCAGTGTCTAGCTAACACTCTGAACTGAAGATGGATCCCCAGCACCTTGCACAGGTGCTTTTTAAGTACACAAACTCAGGTTCACAACCTTAACCACTCCAGGACCATGGACGAGAATGCTTGTCCTAATTGAGCGGTACTTAGAGCATAAGAACAAGCATTCTCATCCTACAGTTAAGCTGTCACCATGTCTGCAGACATGGTGACAGCGCTGAGACGCCCGGCTGTTACACACAGCCAGGGGTCTCAGCTAACCGGCCGGGGACCAATCAGGGCATTCCCCGGCCAGTGATCGCTCTGATTGGCTAGTCTGTACAGACTAGCCAGAGACTTCTAATACCAGCTGAAAGGTTCTGATCCCTGCAGTCCCTGACTGTGCCCCCTCCTTATTTTATACGTGGCTAAGCGGCAGGTGGCCGCGCGAACAGTGTGCGATTGAGACTCTCCTCCATCCCTCTATCAGGATGGCCAAGCCGTTTAACCCCTTCCATGCTGTGGTCCATAGGGAATGCTTGTCACGGCTGTATGTGGGCAACAAGAGCATACACAGTGAATTAGCTACTGACCGGACCCAAATTAGGGAACATAAAGGGTGACCCCTGTCAGACCCTAAAAGCTCTCCCTATGCTGCTAAGCCCATGTCCAGATCCAGATGGTGGATCGAGACATGCCCGCGTACCTAAGGCTGATGACCACTGTACCCTTACAATAGTGGAAGGGGCACGGCCACCGGTGCCCTGCTCAGTATATGGACGGAACCGGGGTCGCCTCGGATCCAGTCAGCAAACAAACAGAAACACACAATGTCTGCACACTTAACTGAAAGAGCTGCAGCAGCAGTGAAAACAGATCCAAAGTCAGCAGACAATATCCATAGTACTTGCTTCAGCAGAACACAGGTCCAGTGAAAAGATATCACACAAGTGAAGATACTCAAGCGAGAGATACAGCTCAAATGAAAAGTATAATCCGCACCCTACAAAGAAGGAGGGGTGATTTAAAGGCAGAGCAATCAAACACAGAAGGGACAGCTGGGAGGAAGGAAATAGAAAGTAAAGACCTCATCACAGGGGCGGAGAAACAAAGCAGAGAGAACTCCTCCAAGCTCTAGTAGTGACATCATCACAGGGGTGGAGAAACAGAGCTGTGAGAACGTCTCAAAGCTCTGGTAGTGACAATGCTGTATGGAAGGGGTTAATAGGGAGGGAGCTCCCTCCCTCTTCCATCGAGGGCTGCTGTACCCTTGCAGCCCCCGATTCTTGAGGGGATCGCAGAGGGAGGGGGCTCCCCTCCCTCCCCATCACCTGCTGCTCTGTTCTGGCAGCGGGTGATGGTTATCATGGCAAAAGGACGCCTTCACAGGCATCCTGCTTGCTATGGTAATAGAAAGTCTGATCTAATTTCTAAGTCTGCAGAAGTCTGATCAGACTATGTAAATTAAAAAATACAGTACAGTACACTATATAGTGCACTGTACTGTATTATATACACATCAGACCCAATGGATCTTCAAGAACCAAATGGGTCTGGGTCAAAAAAATGTAAAAATAAAGAACACATTTATCACTGAATAAAAATGTAAAAAATAAAATACACTACTCATATTAGGTATTGCCGCATCCGTAAAAACCTGCTCTATAAAAATATCATATGACCTAAACTCTCAGGTGAACACTATAAAAAAAATAGTGCAAAAAAAGCAATTTTTTGTCACCTTACATCACAAAAAGTGTAATACTAAGTGCTCAAAAAGGCGTATGCCTCCCAATATAGTACCAATCAAACCGCCATCTCATCCCGCAAAACATGAGCCCCAACAAAGCACAATCGCCCCATAAAATATGCTGTTATTGTGTTAAAGTAAAATAAATAAAAAAAAGGATACATATTAGGTATTGCTGCGTCCATAAAAACCTGCTCTATAAAAATATCACATCATCTAACCCCTCAGGTAAATACCGTAATTTAAAAAATAAATAAAGACAGTGTCAAAAAAACATTTTTATCACCTCGCATCACAAAAAGTGTAATAGCAAGCTATCAGAAAGTTATATGCCTCCCAACATAGTACCAATCAAACCGGCATCTCATCCCGCAAAAAATGATACAATCGCCCAAAAAAATAAAAAATATGGCGCTCAGACTATGGAGACATTAAAACAAGATTTTTTTTTGTTAATGATATTATTGTGTAACACGTAAAAAGTATACATATTAGGTATTTCCGCATCCGTAATAACCTGCTTTATAAAAATAACACATGACCTCACCCCTCAGGTGAACACAGCAAAAAAAATAATATAAATACAGGGTCAAAAGCAATTTTTGGCACCTTACATCACAAAAAGTGTTATAGCAAGCGACCCAAATGCCATATGCACCCCAATATAGTGCCAATCAAACCGTCATCTCATCCCGCAAAAAATGATACCCTACATAAGACAGTCTCCCAAAAAATAAAAAATAAATATGGCTTTCAGTATGTGGAGACACTAAAAAATAATGCTACATAACATTAGATGCAAGCATAACTTATGGACTAGGCCCTTACTCTTGATAAAAACTGAGACACTTGGTCAATACATTTTGATCAAAATACATCTAAGCCCACCTACCGGCGACAAGGTGGTCTCAGTTCAGGTGGGTTCCTATGCTAACCTATTCATGCTGTGGCGCATTTTTCAGGAGCACATTTTCTAAAATGCGGTCATTTTTGGGTGGTTTTTATTATGTAAGCCTCATAAAGTGACTTCAGACCTGAACTGGTCCTTAAAAAGGTGGTTTTGGAAATTTGCTAAGCCTTCTAACGTCCCCAAAAAATAAAATGGCATTCTCAAAATGATCCATACATGAAGATATAATAACTATTTTTAAAGTTATTACTATCTGTTATAAAAGTAGAGAAAAAGAAATTAACGAATTTGCAAATTTTTTCAAAATTTTTGGCAAATTTGCTAATTTTTTCATAACTAAAAATCACATTTTTTGACTCAATTTTGCCACTGTCATGAAGTACAATATGTGATGAGAAAGCAATCTCAGAATGGCCTGGATAAGTAAAAGCGTATTAAATGTATTACTACATATAGTGACACATGTCAGATTTGCTAAAAATGGCCTGGTGCTTAAGGTGAAAAATGGCTGGGTCCTTAAGGGGTTAAAGTGACACACACGCATTTTATATTTCCAAAACAAATGAAACAAGACAAATGAAAGATACCTCAACACAGAGGAGCTTACCGTCTACTTAATATACATATCGCAAAATAGCATTTATACAAAAGAAACAATAACACTCTGTTAACAGCAACTCTGCTTCACCTGGATTAATCAGCTGCCTACACCTCACCCTCTATAAAACAAATAAGGGGATAATGTTGGATGTCAGTGTGAACAAGGCCTTAGTCTGTCTACAGAAATAATAGCGTATAGAAAGAGGGAGGTTTTCCGGTCGAGCAGGACAGTGAAAGAAGACAAGAAAGACATACCGATATACACAAACAAACTGATGACATATTTACCCCATAAACACCCCCCCCGAGAGGGCGGCACTGAACATGGCTATGTGCCATGCCATAAGCGAGGTCCATGCCGCTAAATACAAAATGCAGCTGGTGCTACCACCCATGTGCTGCTGACATGAATGTGTAAAACATCATTGTAGCAATGGCATGTACCCTACCATCCCGCCCCCCTGCCCCTAGCGAAGCACGGCGGCCCGTGCAAGACATAGAAACCTGCGAGAAAACGAGACGGAGTCACGCTGACTCCTGCTGCCTAATCGTATTGCCTCGATGCCGAGCCGACCGTGGGCTGCCAGGCAGATCACTCCGGTGTGTTGCTGCTCCTCCTCACCAAAGGAGCCGACACAGCGCCGCCGGACTGTAACAGGACGATTTATTATTATTTTTTTCTTATTGCCGCATGGATGCCAACCGTGGGCTGCTAGGCAGATCGTTCATTGCGGTGCTGCTCCTCCTCACCAAAGGAGCCGACACACCCCCGGCCGGACTGTAACAGGACGATACTGCACAAGCTTGCAGCAAACCCTCACCGACTGGGTACGGAAGCTGCTGATTCAGCCCATGTGCTACATCAGATGGCTCAGACTGCACACAACTACACAGCACTGTCTACACACCCAAGGGAGGCACCTGCTTGGTATAAATGTGCTACTAACGCCCCTCCTACAAATACAGGCCAATAAATCGGCCTTCAAACATATTGTAGGAAGGCGCAAGGGGCCGTCATTGATGGTCGATATGTGTCACCGAGGTTCCTGACCTCAGTGAGGTAAGAGCTATTTTTTTTCCTGAAGTGTCATTATTGCAGATTGCTGTTTGACACTTCAGCTGTTATATGGCTGTAAAGCCGATCCAGGACGGCTCTTACTGGGACTGGAGTAGCCAAAGTGCTGGGTGGGTGGCTACTCCCCACGTTCCAGGCCGGGTCTTGGGAGGCTTATAAAATCAGTCAGCACTATCAGGCGTGGTGGATTGTCCTCCATCTGACAGTGAAGCTGTGAAGTCCTCTGTGCTGAAGGCTGAGGACTGCAAACAGGCGTGCAGGCCACCTGAAAGCCTGCCAGTGAACTTTTGTGTGGCCCAACATTCAGCCAGGTGTGAACCGACACCTAGGATTCCAGGTGAACATTGTTTTGCTGTGTATGAATAAGCACCCAGACTGTTTTGCTGAGTGTGAATAAAACACTGACATTTTATTTACAACCTGGTTCCTTGCCTCTATACTGCATCCGCTAACCTGTCTACCAGAGCAAATCCCCACTATATATATATATATATATATATATATATATATATATATATATATGTATATAGAAAAATAGCAGCACCGTAACAATGTCCAAAGTCGGGTGCAAGGCCTTTCAGGGACCAGCTAGTCCCAAATTTAAATCAGAAAAATAATGCAGCACTCCATATATAAAAATAATATCCTACTTTATTCACCCATGCGGGCAGTGCGACGTTTCAGCTCCGAACTGAGCCTTTCTCAAGCAATGTACAGGACCGACCATGTGTAAGGGATTACAAATCAATCAAATCAAAACAGTCAAAAAATTATACATAATCGAATAAAAATTAATGTGATGACAGTGAAATTAAATATGCATGAATCAATAAGATGAATATATGTGCATAAAAATATCATAATATCTTAAAAAGTGATGACAATTCATCTAATACATAATCAATAAAGATTATAAACACCCGTCAAAAAAGTGCTGCAGTGCATAGTGTAATCATTTACATACGGTGTATTCAGCTGAGGGAGGTGAAACATCATGGGATGTATAAGCAGCTTGTTACATTGGAGAAATGGAGTCCGATTGATCCAGTGTTCGCGTCCTGTGATCCTCTTTGCGCATGTCTGAAACATACGTAACATCAGCAACAAGAGTAACAGAGTGCGCATGTCTAAAAAAGCTCCGTCCGCCATCTTGCTTAAGGGCTTCCTGCCAGCTCTTTTTTGAAGTATAGACCGCATATCTCAATGATGACACAACATAAAAATTGTATTACTATTAACCATTGTTCATAAAAGAAAAAGGAAAAAGATCGCCCAAGGATGTGTGATAATGACTTAAGCCGGCAAATGCTGTACCGGGTCCCGGTATCCAACACCATGCTCCAGACGGAGCTAAAGTACGGACCCGGAGGGACTAGGGTCACAAATGGTCACCATATCACTGAAGACCAGATGTCCAACCCCAATTTCAACCGAAACCCACAGCTGAATGCCGCAGGAGGGATCTCCTCCAATACGCCATGTTGATCACAAACCCAATAGGGTTTTAACAACCAATGTTGAATAAAGAACTTATCCAGGACATAAATGTTAATTCACAGGAGCTTCATTGTAACATAGACATCCTCCAGGCCATTATATAATCTCCAAGTTTCCACCTCCCACTTCTGACACACCAAAATCTGTAAAAAAGTAATGATAATAATAATGAGTAAAAGTTAAAATCATTGTCCAGTGTAAACTACCATATACACAATTGTCGGAAGAGCACAATAAACTAGGGGAGTCAAGGGAAAGCCACATCTCATACCCTCACACCCAAATTATGTTCTACATTCAAACCATGTGGTTTGAGGGATGCCAATGTATGGATCCATGTGAGTTCCCTCCCTTTTAACAATATTGATCTGCCCCCCCCCCCCCCTCCTGGGCATAGTAACATGATCAATTATACAGAATTTCAAATCGTTCTCTGAATGCTTGAGCTCAACAAAATGTCTAGAGACTGGTAAATCCGTTCTCTTTTTTCGAATCGAAAAACGATAGTTGTTGAATCGGGTTTTAAAATCGGTGGATGATTCACCCACATATAACTTGTGGCAAGGACAGATAATGACATAAACAATATAATTGCTGTCTCACGTTAAATGAAACTTTATAGGAAAATTCACACCCGTGCCCAGATGTACAAAGGATCTCCCCCTGATGATGTATCAACAGTTCACACAAGGGAGGCGGGGATAACATCCTGCTCCTGTACCCATTATTGTGGACTGTCTACTCACAGTGGCAGGTCCAACGTCTGCCCTGACCAATCTGTCACGCAGACTCCTGGACCTGCGGTAGGACATCAGTGGTGGCATATTGAATTCAGGAATTGTACTGTGGCATCCTTTTAGTATTTTCCAATGGCGTTTCGTTATCTGAGCAATCTCCCCACTTAGATCAGTATAAGTGGAAATAAATGCAACCCTAGGTTTTCTCTCAGCAGCATTATAATCACTTAATAGTATTTTTCTGTCAATCTTGGATACCCTGTTGATTTGGGTCCTCAACACATCCCTGGGATAACCTTGTTCCAGAAATCTGTTGGTGAAATCATCCAAGGTCTCATTTAATATGCCAGGATCAGTTGTTATACGCTTTGCCCTCTTAAATTGTGAGTATGTGAGACTCCTGACCATAGATCTGGGATGGCTACAATTATAAGCTAGAATGGTGTTCCTATCTGTGAGTTTTGTGAACACCCAAGTACTTAGTTTACCATCACCAAACATTACATTAGTATCCAAAAACTGTACTTCAGTGTTTGAATGTACCAATGCAAATTGAAGTCTCTCATCAATGCTGTTGAGGTATCCATGAAAATCCAACAGTTGTTTCTCTGTCCCTGTCCAGATGAGGAAGACATTGTCGATGTAACGCCACCACTCCAGCATATGGCTGAAGTGGTGTGAAACAAAGACGACGTCCTCCTCAAATACACGCATGAAAATGTTGACATAAGTTGGGGCCACATGGGACCCCATGGCCACGCCCTGTTTTTGTACATAGTAGTTATCAAGAAATAGGAAATAACTATGTTCTAGTATGATCCTAAGTAACGCCAGTATGAAGCTACTAGCCTCTATCGTCAGTGTGGACATTTCGAGCATACGGAAAACTGCCTCTATTCCCCTGTTGTTTTCAA
Source organism: Bufotes viridis (assembly GCA_033119425.1). Lineage (NCBI taxonomy): Eukaryota > Metazoa > Chordata > Amphibia > Anura > Bufonidae > Bufotes > Bufotes viridis. The sequence continues at coordinate 221,197,245 of CM065589.1, forward strand.
TAGACGTATACAATGAAGTTACATCAAACGATGACAGAATAACATTTCCTGCGTTAGATACATCAGGTTCCCCCAACTTCCTCAGGAAATCGGATGTGTCAATAATATGTGATTTACTACCTGTTGTAAAATTACGTAATGTTTTATCCCAAAAAATTGAAATGCGACTGAAGATACAGTCAGAACCCGAGACAATTGGCCGGCCAGGCGGGTCGACCAATTTTTTATGGTTTAATTGATTTACCTATAAATCCCTTACACATGGTCGGTCCTGTACATTGCTTGAGAAAGGCTCAGTTGTTTTGAGCCGAAAAGTCGCACTGCCCGCATGGATGAATAAAGTAGGATATTATTTTTATATATGGGGTGCTGCCTTATTTTTCTGATTTTTATATATATATATAACAGCAGAAATTTGCCTTTGGATTATCAAAACTGAATAATGCAAAACAAATTGAAGCTTTATTGCTAATGCTATTTTCTTAAAATGAAACAAAAAGAAATAGGGCATGTTTTATAAAAGTGAATCAAGACTGTACTTAATGATCCCCTTCTTTGATATTGATAGATAGATACCATTAAAGGATTTTCTTAAAGTAGCTTTTGATGTTAGAAAGCCTTTGGTAAAGCCTATGGGAACATACTTTGATCTTTCTGGTCCTGATTTTAGTACAGAATTGCAAAATCATTATCTCATTTCAGCAGATCTGTGTGATCCATTTACAAATATTCTACCCTATTCTGTAAACATTGATGTACAGGACTGTAGATTATTTATACAGTCATGTGCGTATAAGACTAATGAATATGAGACAGATTACAGTCAGTGGCATGCCTAAGGTGTTTGGCACCAAGGGCGGGTTCTTTCTCTGTCCCCCCCCCCAATACTTGACCACATACCTCTTATATCCAGGGACATCTCCTGTCGTGTAGACCTTCTCTTTCCTCTTTTCCTCCGTTAGACCGCCACAACAAATTCTTTAAGCCATATCTCATCTCTACAGAGTTTGTAGTACAGACACGTTAGATTTCTCAGTTGTTTCATCAACGTCCCCATCCTGGTGTCCCCACAGTGTCATCCTGCTTCCACCCCCAATACTGTCCCCTTTGTGCTCCTCAGTGTCCCAGGTACTATACTGCTGAAAAAATTGTGACCCTATAGACATTATTGGGATCATTTATCAAACTGATGTAAAGTAGGGCTGGATTTCCAAAAGAGCTGTCAAATATGAAAGGTGAGATCGGATTTGCTTGCTTTTGACAACTAAGCCAGTATACTTTACACCGGTTTGATGAATTACCCCGAATGTCCCTATAGTGTCCACAGCAGCTATAATGTCCCCTAGAGTGCCCCCAATAATAATATTAACACCCTATATTGTGCTCCAGGAAATAATCCCTGTGTAGCGTCCCTAAAAATAATAGAATCGCCCCTACAGTGCCTCCCCAATAGCAACGCCCCCCCACGCTGCCCCATATAGTAATTTCCCCCACAATGCCCCCATATAGTAATTTGCAGCACACAGTAGTGTCCCCCACACAGTAGTGTCCCACTGCCCGCCACACAGTCGTTAATAGTAGTGTAGTAGTGTACTGTACCCCACACTGCAATTTCCCACACACAGTAGTGTCCCCCACACAGTAGTGTACCGTACCCCACACTGCCCGCACACAGTAATTTCCCCCTCACAGTAGTTTCCCCCACACAGTAAAGTACCCCACACTGCCTCCCACACAGTAATTGCCCCCATATCGTAATTTGCCCAGCACAGTAGTGTCCTCCACACTGCCCCCTACAGTAGTTTCCCCCACACAGTAGTGTACCCCACACTGCCAGCCACACAGTAGTGTATCCCACACAGTAGTGTACTGTACCCCACACTGCAATTTCCCACACACAGTAGTGTCCCCCACACAGTAGTGTACCGTACCTCACACTGCCCGCACACAGTAATTTCCCCCTCACAGTAGTTTCCCCCACACAGTAAAGTACCCCCACACTGCCCCCCACACAGTAATTGCCCCCATATAGTAATTTGCCCAACACAGTAGTTTCCCCCATATTGCCCCATTTAGTAATTCCCCTCCCACATAGTAATCCCTACCATAATTATTTGCCCCACATAGTATCCCACCATAATATTTTCCCCCAACATGTCCTCCTGTCCCCCCCAAAGTTTCTTGGCACATAAAAGAAAAAAAAAAAAAGCTAAAAACTCACCTATGTCCAGGCGCTTGTTCGCTACTTCACTGTGCTTCTGCGTCCAGGCACAGGCGCGTGCGATGATGTCATCACGGATGCCTGCGCCGGGATTTCACTACCGCATAGGCCTCAGGCCTAATAAGCCTGAAGCCTATGATGGGCAGTGATCGGCGGCAGGGCAGGGAACTATGAGCTCCTGTGCCCTGCCGCAGTATGTGGGCTTCGGGCGTCAGTGCTGCAGTAATGAACGTTTCCATCTGTATTGATTGAAGCGGTCATTGCTTCTCTGGCTCCCCCCTGACAGCCGGCACCAGTGAACAGCTACCGTCAAAAAATAAGACATGTCCTATTTTTGGCCATTTTCACGGCCAGGCGGACCCCATTGAAATGAATGGGACTGATTTGTATGGCCGCTTAGACAGGAGTGTACCTAACAGCCGCTAATAACAGGTACGTTAGTTCAATATGGCCTTTATGGGGTTAAAAAAATTCACTTAACTCACCCACTTACAGGCGCAGAGAAAGTCGCTCCTCTCTTGATTGTGAAGAATCTGACTAATTTTGTACTCAGCGTGATGATGTCACCACGCAATCATGCTGGGAGTGCACAGTGATGTCATCATTCTTAACATAGGTCATTTGGCAGGTCCTTCACAATCAAGAGAGGAGTGTATGCAAGTGGTTGAGGTGAGTGATTTTCTTTTCTGTTAAAAGAAAACATTACAGCTGAGACCACTGTGGGGGCATTGAGGGCCACTATAGGGGACACTATGGGCCTCTATGGGGGACATTATTGCTGCTGCAGCCACTATGGGGTACATTATTACAGCTAGGGGCCACTATAGGGACATTATTACAGCTGGGGGCCACTACTCCATTTTAAAAGGCCATGAAAAGCAGATGCAAAACGGTTGCAAAACAGTCATTAAATATGGACAGAAGACCAGAAAATACATGCACAAATGGTTGAAAAATGGCCATGAAAAACTGACAGCGTGACAGGTGCATATAGCCTGAAGGTAGTAGAGCTAGGATTTATATTATCTTCTTGAATTATTTCAGATTAGTCACACATACATGTCTGAAAATAATTAGACTACAAAAATAGTAACTTTTTTTTATCAGATGCTCAGGCCCCATATCAGATGCTCAGACCCCAATATCAGATGCTTAGGCCCCCATATTGATGCTCAGACTGCTATATCAATGCTCTGTCCCTCATATCAGATGCTTAGACCCCAATACCAATGCTCAGACCCCCATATCGATGCTCAGACCAGTATCAGAACTCAGCTCAGACTCAAAATAAATAAACTTATCTCTCCTGCTTCACTGATGCTCTCCATGTCTGGGGTCCTCTCCTGCAGTCCCGGCTCACTGGTCTCCTCCGGGCCGTGCAGCGTCAAGTCATAGTGCCCACAATACTTCCTGATATTGTATGCAGTCAAGACAGTGCAGCATGGCCTGAAGGAAACCAGGCAGGAGGCGTAAGTACAATGCTCACAGCACTTCACTTCCCCGCCCCCTGCAGACTAGTGAGAGCTTCCATAATGGGACTGGTCACTTGTATTCAAGAATGCCCCCCCCCCCACGCTGGGCCCCTGTGCAGCCGGTTCAGCTGTGGTATATCTGCCCCTGGTATGTAGTAATAAACCAAAGTCTCTCAGTTCAAGGATTTTGTCTGTCTCAGTTTGCGACAAATTGCTATAACTGGCACATCTATGAACAGCACTGCACAATCATCTCACAAGAAATTTGCTTTCAGTCTGGCTATTATGCTCTCTCCACATGCCACAGATTGGATCTAGGTGCTTGGGAATGTAATTGTCTGCAGATCTTAGTGACACCTACTACTTTGTGGTTTGCATAACCATATGTCCTTCTTGGTGTTGCAATTTCAATGTAGAGGAGTGTATAAATGACTCTGGAAAGTAAAGAAGCAATTGCATTTTCCAAAGGAAAATGAAACACTATCCTTTTTTGGGGAACAGTTTCAGGTTTGTGCAGAGTAGTGTTTCCAGCAAGAGCAGTACAGTAAGGAACATAATGGACAAGGCAGGAGATGTGTGGCTTTGTAGGGAAAATAGTAGCCACAGCACAGTATGGTGCATGATGGAAAAGGCAGGATATGTGTGACTATGTTGGGGTAGCATATGTGGACCTGGATGTTCTGATTCTACAGGTTCGGCCGAACTTCACAAAAAAGTTTGAGTTCGGGATCCTTACTTAACCCGAACTTGACCCTGAACCCGAACCCCATTGAAGTCAATGGGGACCCGAACTTTTGGGCACAAGTCTTGGAAAGGGCTAGAGGGCTGCAAAAGGCAGCAAAATGTGGGAAAGTGCCCAGCAAACAAATGTGAGTTTGGAAATGACAAAATAAAAATTAAAAGTCAAAATCTTGATCTAGGAGGATGAAATGGATGTGGAGTAGGAGGTTAAGAAGGCGTCAGGTGGGAATGACATCAGCAGCGCGTTTACCAGCTTGCATTTGTAGTCACACATCTTTCGATCATTAACAGATGTTTTTACCAAATTTGGTTTCCTGTTAGCAGTGCACAGCAGGGGTTTTTCAGTGGCAAAACGGGATTCATATCAACCACCAATGGAACAGACAATTTTTAAAAATGTAGGCCCCTGGCATACAGGCAGAGCAGGGGGTTTTTACTGGCAAAACTGGGTTAATGTCACCCACCAATGGAACAGACGATTTTTAAAAATGTAGGCCTTTGGCATCCAGGCAGAGGAGGGGTTTATTCATGGCAAAACGGGGTTAATGCCACCCACCAATGGAACAGGCGATTTTTAGAAATTTTGGTCCCTGCCACCTATGCAGAGCAGGGGTTTATTCCCGGCAAAACAGGGTTCATGTCACCCACATATGGAACAGGCGATTTTTAGAAATGTAGGCCCCTGGCACCCAGGCAGAGGAGAGGTTAATTCACGGCAAAACAGTGTTAATGTCACCCACCAATGGAACAGACGATTTTTAAAAAGGTAGGCCTCTGGCACCGAAGCAGAGGAGGGGTTTATTCACGGCAAAATGGGTTTATGTCACCCACCAATGGAACAGGCGATTTTTAGAAATGTACGCCCCTGGCACCTATGCAGAGCAGGGGTATATTCAAGTCAAAATGGTTTTCATGTCACCCGCCAATGGAACAGACGATTTTTAAAAATGTAGGCCCCTGGCACCCAGGAAGAGGAGGGGTTTATTCACGGAAAAAATGGTAATATTGCACCCAACAATTTAAAAGAAGATTTTCCACATTTTCAGTTACTGTCACCTATGCAGAGCAGGGGTTTGTACCTGGCAAAAATGATAATATTTCACCCAACAATTTAAAAGAAGATTTTCCGCATTTTCAGTCACTGCCACCTATGCAGAGAAGCGGTTTGTACCCGGCAAAAATGGTAATTTTGCACCCAACAATTTAAAAGATTTTTCAAAATTTCACCTAGGGTTACTTGACAGCAAAAAATTGGAATATGTCAACGCCTGAACTCCCAGACGGATTAACTATATTATTGTCCCCGACACATATGCAGCGCAGGCCGCAAAAGTAATTCCTGGTTTTAAAAAATATGATTTTTCCACCACCCATGAATAACATGGATTTAAGTGGTATATTTTGGGGTGTAGGACCTCATAGTTCTCAACTTCATCTTCCTCCCAGTCTTCACCCCTACCTTCTTTGTCGGTCTGCACACCGCAGAAAGCCACAGCAGTTTGCACCTGTGTTTTGTCATTATTGGAGACGTGCTGCGGTGGTCTTCCCATGTCCTCATCCTCAAATTTAAGTGGTTGGGCATCCGTGCACTCAATTTCTTCTACTTCTGGGGTAGAGCTATGGTTATGGCCCTGGGAAACTCTGCCAGCAGTGTCATCAAAAAGCATAAGAGACTGCCGCATGACTTGGGGCTCAGATTGCTTGGCTGATTTGCAAGGGGGTGAGGTGAAAGACTAAAGGGCATGGGTTCCAGCTGCCAACTCTGAGCTTTCAGCATTGGGAGACAATGCTAAGGTACTGGAGGCACTGTCAGCCACCCAATCTACTAGCGCCTGTACTTGTTCTGGCCTCACCATTCGTAGAGTGGCATTCGGGCCTACCAAATAACGCTGCAGGTTCTGTCGCCTACTCACACCTGGGGAAGGTGTTTCACTTGGACCTGTAGTTGCAGCTGAATGGCCACGTCCTCTCCCAGCAACAGGAGCTTCACCAAGACCATGCCCACGTCCCTTTTTTAATGTTCTCCTCATTATTTGCGTTCACCTACCAAACTAACTGATGGTTTATCTTCGTTGTCAATTTAACTGCCAATAGTCGACAATTAATTTCACTAACAGTAAGGCAGTGCCCGTGTCATAAACAGAATACATTTCTTTAGATCACACAACAGTGTAACGGATCAATTCAATACATATACTTCACTATCACCAAAAATTTGATTTTTCAAACCAACAATGTAAAAGCAGAAGTTAACGGTTTAATTTGACTGTCAGAAATGCAGCGTACACCACTAATGTGCTATCTACCACAAAACCAGTGTTTTGTAACCAACTATGTAAATGCGGAGTTCAAGAGGTTACTTAAAATGACTGAAATACAGGGTAGGCCTCAGATCTGCTATGTAGCAAAAAAACAGTATTTATTGCAACAAACTACAGAAATGCAGTATGTCACTGCTAAATTTTAAAATAGGTTTTTGTGCGTTGTATGCCAAACTGCTCTGTGGAACAACAATATGGGTTTATTTCCCCCAAATACACAAATACTGTATGTCACTGCTGAATTTTAAAATAGGTTTTTCAGCGTTCTATGCAAAAGCACTCTGTGGAACAACAATACGGGTTTATTTCCCCCAAATACAGGAATGCTGTATGTCACTGCTAAATTTTAAAATAGGTTTTTCAGCATTGTATGCAAACGTGCTCTGTGGCACAACAGTACAGGTTTATTAACCCAACTACAGAAATACAGTATGTCTCTGCAAAATTTAAAATAGGTTTTTCAGAGGTGTATGCAAACGTGCTCTGTGGTACGACAGTACGGGTTTATTCCCCCAACTGCAGAAATGCACTATGTCACCCCAAAATTATAAAATAGGTAATGTAGGGGAACTTGACCTGCTAGAAAAAAGGAATTTTTCCTCCACTGAGCTACCAAAAAATAATTAGACTGATGTCCCTGGCAGGCTGGCACATATGCAGGTCACATGCAGCTCAAATGACACTGCAGTTGCTAAAATGGCTGCCGACCCCCACTTTAGTAACAGATGAATTAAAAATTATTTTGCAGTATCACTGGGCTCAGGGCTGGGTACAAATATGTAGCATAGCACCCTCAATAATTGTTGTAGTTTAAAAAGTTAACGCCACCAAATTCAACAGATTTCTTCCCTAATTTCTCCCTCACAGAAGTGGCAGCATCCTATCCCTACACTGCGGCGCTATGTGACTCCAGCTTAAATAAAGGCTGGGTCACATGCTGCACTTAACCAATCATGGCCATGCCAATAGTAGGCATGGCTGTGATGGCTTCTTAGGGCAAAGTAGCGAAACGCTTGTTGATTGGCTGCCCTGCATTAGCTGGAGTTGGTGAAAATCCTCATGGATCTTCTGTGCTAAATACCCTCTCTGACTCAGACAAGACAGTGCACCAATAGAAAAGTGGTCAGTTTCTGCCACTGGTCCAATCGGCTAAGACAGAATTCCATGGAGTCAAGGATTATGGTAAAGAAAGAAAACAGTCTTGATACAACTGAACCTCATCAATCTGGCATTGCGTATTCAAAAGCTTACATGCTTGAAATTGGTGCAGAAGTTGAAAAAAACTGTTCCATCATGTTCATCAAATGGTATTGGCTACTGTTACTTGCTGTAGTGCTGGTAGAAGCAGAGGAGTCATGACTCATTGTGAAGCTGAAAGGGAACCCCTGGTTAGACATTCAAAAGCTGAGACAAACGGTGTAAAGAGTGTATACTGGTAAAATGCCAATTTTGTCTCTTTTAGAAGCAGGTGCAAATTCTCCCATTTTTCTTTTACAGTTAAGGTCTAAAGCATGGCTATTCAATAGTGATCCCTTTCCTTGATTCTAACTATATGCTTGCCAGCATGCATGCAGCTTTCCATGCTCACCAGTGTGCCCAAGTTGTTTCAGTCTCTGCCCCACATTACAATGTTTGGCTAACAGTTAGGCCCCTTTCACACGAGCGTGTGGATTGGTTCAAGATGCATACAGGATGCTTTCAGTTAAAAACGTGCGATTTTGCTAGCAAATTAAGTCAGTTTTGTCTGCAATTGCGTTCAGTGTTTGCGTTTTTTCCACGTGGATGACATCTGGATTGCATGCGTTTTTAACGCGCATGAAAAAATGTAACCATCCTCTATAGTCACATGTTCATTTGAAACACATATAAAAAAAAACAGCATGCTCTTCTGTTTGGGAAAGCTCCATTTTGTGAGGATATAATCTAGTGTGTGGAGTGTTTGCATTTGTTCCTTTGCAGGATGTCCGCTTTACCGTTATCAAATCCTGACCATGTGCTTTTGCACTTGCTGGTGTACCGATGCTTTGGAGAGTGGAGAGAAATGCTTGAGGATAAACCGCGGAGGGAGAGGATGCGGGTTAATCCTATTATTTCACAGAGGGCTTACATAGGTCAGTTTATGAGTCTGTATGCAGACCTATGTGAGCACCCTGCAAAATTTTATAATTATTGTCGCATGTCGATCACTACTTTTGATCGGCTTTTGGCAGAGTTGAGGCCTGGCTTGGCCTTCATGGACACCAACAGGTGGTGTAGTGTTTCAGCTGAGGAACTCTGAAGTATATAAATATTTGTGCACTTATAACCTCAGAAATTTAATTTTATTTCCGATATATAGATGATTTGATTTTGCATATTAAATAAATATAGTGGATGGTGATAGTGTTTTGACTGTTCCCTGATTGTTTTTATTTTTTGTTCACAGATTTTTGGCCACAGGAAATTCTTTTTCCTCGTTACATTTTGAATTTCGAATGGGGACCTCCACAATTGCTGGGATAGTGTGGGCAACCTGTGGCTGCCAGCTGCTGTGCTGCCACAACCAACAAGGCAGCAGTGGTTTCAGATTGCTCAGGGCTTCCTGGAGAGGGCACAATTCCCCAATTGTATTGGTGCCCTTGACGGGAAGCACATACGGATGAAGAAGCTATCAAACTCAGGGTCCCGAATCTATAATTATAAACAGATTTTCTCTGTAGTTTTGTTGGCCCTGGCTGACACAAACTACAGGTTTATGTTTGTAGTTATCAAAGCCTATGGAAGTTCGGCTGATGCTTGCATCTTCCGGCCTTCCAGAATGGGTCAGTGGCTTCAGTCCAACCAACTGGACATTCACCGGCCAGCTCCTCTTCCTGGCTCCTCTGGCCCACCTGCACCATATGTCACAGTTGGCGATGAGGGGTTTGCCCTATCGCCAAACCTCATGCGTCCTTTCCCTAGACGAGGATTGGATTAGAAAAGGCGCACATTTAACTATCGGTTAAGCAGGGCCAGAAGTGAGGGAATTATTTTCAGACTATATTATGTCTCCAGTTCGTTCATTCCCTTTTCAACAACATAATTGGAGCAACATAATTTTTTTCCGTCCCCTCAAGCAGTGTATGTATCGTGGATGGATAATTTTTTTTAGTTAGTATTTTTGCTTTTTTTTAGTTCGGGACTCGCAAAACGATGAGGACCCTTGAAGTGGGCCACATGCATAATGTTAGTTGAAATATGTGTGAAATATAAACTAATCCCTTATTATTACAATATAACAAATCATCTTTAGAACTATATTTAAATCAAATAACAGCGTATATTACTTTAAAGAAAAAATAAAACCAACAACCTTTTTTGTCTTTTGTTTTTTTATTTGAAAAATAAGCAAATAAAAAACAATAGTCTGATCTGACAATGTAATGATCACTTTTTACACTATAACCAACATAATTACAAACTATAATAACATCCTGGAGTGACCAGCGACCTTGATATTGAGAAGGCTGGTAAGTTCCCTGAGAAGAGGGTCCTAAGTGCTGGGGCGGAGCAGCCTGAGATGTAGAGGAAGCTTGGTGTATATAGGACAGTGGCGGCGAACCTATGGCACGGGTGCCAGAGGCGGCACTCAGAGCCCTCTCTGTGGGCACCCGCACCCTATAAAAAGTGTATGGTGTGCCAGAATGCATTAGACTTTTCCTGCCATTCATCAGCGCAGGACGCACTATGTACAGCACAGGCAGCGCACTTAGTGTATGCAGGCTATTATACTACATGGATGATATACTGGACTGTAGTATTCAGGTTATTATACTACATGGAGAATATACTATACTCGACTGTAGTATTCGGATTAAATTGACGTGTTGGCACTTTGCAATAAATAGGTGGGTTTTGGGTTGCAGTTTGGGCACTTGGTCTATAAAAGGTTCGCCATCACTGATATAGGATGTTTCACCAATGTATTGCTGGCCATATTATTGGGGTGGAGGGGCAAATGTTTAACGAGGAGGAGGGTAGTGGAGAGGCCTGATGGGTATCTGTGGAGGAGCCCTAAGTGGTAGCCCATTGATGTTCCTATATAGGCACCAGAAATACATCTATGGGGTCATTTGGAAGAGTGGCTGCCTCCAGAAAAATCCCAACTGTGCCTTGGGTCCGCAAGGGGTGCCCATACGGTTAAGAGTCAGGGCCAGGAGTAGGGCTCTCTAAGTGGTGACCTTTTCCTTTCCCTACTGTTGAGGCCTAGTGGCTTTCCCTTTCCCTCCTGGTTGTCAGTGTGGTGTTTCCTACTATACCTTATCCGTGACAGGAAGGTCCTGCTTCGGCCGTATCTTCCGTAGCCTGTGAAGGGTGATTCTCTTCCTCAGCTGTGAAAGAATGCTGCTGGACAGCCTGGTCACTCTCCTCCTTCATGTTCTCCTCTGTTCTTCAATAGAGAAAGCATTAAAAAATAGATAAATTGTCAATCCGAGAATTTTCTATTACCAAGCATATATGTTTATATATATATATATATATATATATATATACTTACGGGCGCAGGTCTATTATGTCACAAAGGAACATTAGCTGTTCTTTAAACATATAGGGCCTTTTCTTAAGGGGGCCCGACTCACTGCAGCTTGATTAACAATTTGATTCGGGAATTGGTCCCGTCAGCTCCTCCATCAATTCTTTACTTCAACTACAAACAATTTAAAAAAAAAAAAATTTTCAACATGAAATACGGTATTACTACCATGTGCTAACCTAGGGATATCATCAGTAACATAGCAAATGTCAAACAATGTTGTCAGTAGCATAGCACATGTAAAACAACGTTGTCAGTAGCATAGCACATGTCAAACAATAATTTCATTTAACATGTGCTATGTAATGGAGGACAACGTTAGACATGTGCTATGCTAGTTAACAGAAACTGAATATCATCTATCTATCTATCTATCTATCTATGAAATCAGACAGCACTCCAAGACTTGAAACAACGTGATGTCTTTATTCACTCATGTGGGACAATTGCAACGTTTCAGCTCACAACTGAGCCTTTCTCAAGCTTGAGAAAGGCTCAGTTGTGAGCTGAAACGTTGCAATTGTCCCACATGGGTGAATAAACACATCACGATGTTTCAAGTATTGGAGTGCTGTCCGATTTCATACGCATATTAAGGGTGAGAAGCTAATTCCCTTGGACTTTGCACCTGAGCTCGTTCACTGGTGCCACCGAAGTTCCTTTCCTATCTATCTATCTATCTATCTATCTATCTATCTATCTAAAGGAGCCCAGAAAATGATGCTTAAGTGATTTTTTATTCTTTTGTTGGTATCATATGCAGCGGTGTTTTTTAACGTTTCGGCATACCATTGCCTTCGTCAGATACTTCATTAAAGAAGAGTATAAGTTACATTCATGGTGACATATAGGAATACAACAAAAAAGTAATCAGCAGTGATCGTATACAGTTATAGAGATACATGATGGCACAAAATACACCGTACACTTTTGCGGAATCTCATAGACACAAATTAGTGGTAATGTTTTAAACGTAGTTCAGTAAGTAGTAAATGGTACTACTATGTAAATAAATAAAGGAAGGGGAAAGCGCTCCCCGAAACGCGTTTGGCTGGAAGGAATATTACCCCGATTTGTAACATCGTAAAGATACAGTGCACTGTGAAGAGGACCATTAGTTTCTCACCTGATAGTACGGGTAGGCAAAACTACAGCCTACGTGAACTCACACGAGACATCCGTACGAGATCTGGTTGCTGCAAGCATACCGAGCACACGTGGAATGCCGGGACGCCGGCGATCTCATATTGGAAATACAGGTATCTGGCACAAACTGTAACCTCATACGAAGAGCGGAGGTAAGCCCACTTGATGTGGGAAAAATCATCGTTATTATACCAACATAAACGGACTTTGATACATCGCTTATGTGGCCTATTGATCCACTTCAGGTGTGAGACATATATGATTGATTTGGTATCCTTACATTCGATACAATAGAGACATTTAAATTTCAGCTGGCACCGTTTTACATCAGTTGTACGAAATTGGAGACATCCAGCGATCTTTTATCTAAAAGAGCGATCCTCAATCCAAAGAGAGGATCGGTTTGGACTTTTCCTGTCATTCTCTGTCCCACGTCAATAGACCATCTGCATATACAATTGCTGGGCCATCTCTAATAGAGATATACATGCCACTTGAACGATTGCAACATACCATGTGTCAGTAGTTTGACACCCCAGTGACACCCCTACAATCAATGGTGACAATCAGGGAGCATTCCACTATTTTTTATCTGAGTATATTTTATCTATTTTTTATCTGAGCATGCTATAGATTTATTTATCATTTATTATCTATTTATTATTTTGTATGCATTCATTGATGTACTAACATTATTTGGGATCATTAAAGCACTTTTTAGAATCACTTTCCAGTCGTTCTGTCCATATATGAGTGCCCGCCGCCAGTATCCAAATAAATAAAGTACTATTGAGTAATAGGATATAGTGACATACAGCTTATTTTATACAAAGCACCTGCAGGGAGAGATACACAGGTCTATTTCTGCAGTTCTGTATATGAAAAAACATTAAGGAAAAGAAACATGTAAAAATGGTGGTCTGTATCACAATATGATTAGTGATGTCGCGAACATAAAATTTTCAGTTCGCGAACAGCGAACGCGAACTTCCGCAAATGTTCGCGAACAAGCGAACAGTGCGAACCGCCATAGACTTCAATAGACAGGCGAATTTTAAAAAACAAAGGGACTCCTTCTGGCCACAATAGTGATGGAAAAGCTGTTTCAAGGGGACTAACACCTGGACTGTGGCATGCCGGAGGGGGATCCATGGCAAAACTCCCATGGAAAAATATCTAGTTGACGCAGAGTGTGGTAAGTTGTAATCGCAATGCGATTAATACAGGTTATATTAATCGCATTGTGATTACAACTTAGATCTGAGTTCCTAATGGTTGTATTGCTAGAATATAACGAAGATTGAGAATAGGAACCCAGCTCTAAGTTGAATTCGCAATGCGATTAATATAACCTGTATTAATCGCATTGCGATTACAACTACTAAGATGGATGCCATCCTTGCTTTTTGATGGGAGGTGGGAGGGTCTGGGAGGAGACTGATGTACTAGCCCTAAAAGGGCTTTTTGGGGTGCTGTCAGGACGCTGTCCTTACAGCAGAGATCTGATGAGTCTTTCAGGACTGGAGTGGACACTGAATAAACTAGCCTAGCTATCAATTTCCCTATTAAATCTCAGCAGCAGCTACACTGTCCCTCCTCTCACTAAGACTGCAGCTTCGAATGAATCTAAAATGGATGCTGTGTCCAGGAGATGGGAGGGTCTGGGAGGAGGGTATGCTAATTGGCTGGAATGTGTCTGCTGACTGTGAGGTACAGGGTCAAAGTTTACTCAATGATAGGGGTGGACCTAACATCGCATATGTTCGCCCGCCGCGACGAGCAGCGCACAAGCTATGTTCGCGGGAACTACTCGCCGGTGAATAGTTTGGGAGTTGGGACATCATATTTGCGAACTTAACTTAGAGATGGGTTCCTAATGGTTGTATTGCTAGAATATAACTAAGATTGGGAATTTAGCTCTATATTCTCAATCTTCGTTATATAATTCTAGCAATACAACCATTAGGAAACCCAGATCTAAGTTGAATTTGCAATGCGATTAATATAACCTGCATTAATCGCATTGCGAATTCAACTTAGAGCTGAGTTCTAATGGTTGTTGTATTGCTAGAATATACGTTATATTCTAGCAATACAACCATTAGGAACTCAGCTCTACGTTGTAATCGCAATGCGAATAATACTTACAATTATTAATCGCTTTGCGAATCCATTTAATGCCTCTATTTGATTGAATATGACGGTTGACTATGACTACCACCAATGTTCTGCTGCCCCCGAGGCAAGATATCTGAACCCCCAGGGGCCATTTGGGCGTTTTGATAGAAAAGCATCAAAACGCATTTGCGTTTTTAATTTTTAATTTTTAGTTTAATTTTTGTGTATTTTGCCACATTTGGTTGCATATTTACATTTGTTATAGGCAAATATGGTAGTCTAGATCATTACTCTGCCCAAATCTATATTCAGCTACATGGCTTAGAAAATATACTGTCAAACAATGATCCTAGGTTTTGGTATAGACACATGATCTAGACTACCATATTTGCCTATACCAAATGTAAATATGCAACCAAATGTGGCAAAATACACAAAAGAATAAACTAAAAAATGAAAAAATTATAAAAACGCAGATGCGTTTTTTATGTGTTTTTTATGCGTTTTCTATTAAAAATGCCCAAATGGCCCCTGGAGGGGTTCAGATATCTTGTCTCGGAGGCAGCAGAACGTTGGTGGTAGTCATAGTCAACCGTCATATACAATCAAACAGAGGCATCAAATGGATTCGCAAAGCGATTAATAATTCTAAGTATTATTCGCATTGCGATTACAACTTAAAGCTGAGTTCCTAATGGTTGTATTGCTAGAATATAACGTATATTCTAGCAATACAACAACCATTAGGAACTCAGCTCTAAGTTGAATTCGCAATGCGATTAATGCAGGTTATATTAATCGCATTGCAAATTCAACTTAGATCTGAGTTCCTAATGGTTTTATTGCTAGAATATAATGAAGATTGAGAATATAGCGCTATATTTGTTATCTTCGTTAATATATTCTAGCAATACAACCATTTGGAACTCAGATCTAAGTTATGTCGCAATGCGAATAATACAGGTTATATTAATCGCATTGCGATTTACAATTACTAACACTGCAGCTTCAGAATGAATGTAAGATGGATCCTATCCTTGCGTTTAGATAGGAGGTGGGAGGGTCTGGGAGGGAGGGTATGCTGATTGGCTGGAATGTGTCTGCTGACTGTGAGGTACAGGGTCAAAGTTTGCTCAATGATAAAGTATAGGGGCGAACGCGAACATCGAATATGTTCGCCCGGCAGAGGCGAACGCGAACAAGCTATGTTCGCCGGGAACTGTTCGCCGGCGAATAGTTCGGGCCATCTCTAAATATGATATGTAATAAAGAGATCCCACGAAGGACCAAGATAGCACTATTGGAGTTCACATGGTGACTGTCCAGGGTCTATAGTAACTTACCTATGCCGCAGAGTGAAAGAAAGGATGAGAAGTGCAGACACTGGTATGGTATATATTGTAAGAGGGTGCAAGGTACCGTGGTCGACGGGAGGTACGTGTCACCGAGGTTCCTGGCCTCGGTGAGGTAAGAGCCGGGTTTTCTTGGGTGTCAGCAGCAGCTAGTGCTGCTTGACACATTTGTATTTAGTTTGGCTGCAAAGCCAATCCGGGCTTACTGGGAGTAGGCAAAGAGTTGGGTGGGTGCCTATTCCCCACGTTCCAGGCCGGTTTTTCCCGGGCCTTTAAAACACAGCCAGCACCAGCAGGTGTGGCTGTGATTGTCCTGGAGCTGCTAACAGTGCTGTGGAGCTCTCTGACCTGGAGGAAGGAGCTCAGCAAAGTGGGGTTTTTCCTGGAAGCCTGAAGATGGATTGCCCTGCGGCTCGACTGACAGCCAGGTGCGAACCCGCACCTTAAACCTCACAGGTGATTGGATCCTGCTTTGGACTCTTTTTGTTTTGCCTCATGACTTCTGATGTGTGTGTGAATTAACACCAAGAGACTGTTTATCGTTTGTTTTGTGTCAGTGTGAATAAAACACTGTTTATTGCACGTTCTAGACTCCTTGCTTTGCCTCTGTACTGTACCCGCACCGCTATCTACCAGAGCGACTCCCCACATTTGGTGTCGGATGCGGGCATGTGCAGTGAGGCTGGCGTGAACGCCGAAAATTTTTTGTTTTTGCTGGGCACGACTGGATGTTGCAGCCTGTGTTCCCTGTGTTCCCTGACAAAATGGAGGCGGTTGTAAAAGCTCTTGTGGAGGCTAACTTGCAGCAGCGGGAGGCCAACAAGCAGCAGCAGGAGACCAACCAGCTACTACTACAGCAGGTGATGGCCTTACAAGCGACAGGAGCGTCCCAGTACGTCCAAGATGCCCGGAAAGCTGTCCATGCAGCGATCCCTAAGATGACCCCCTCGGATGATGTTGAGACCTATCTGGCGGTGTTCGAGAAGGTGGCCGTGAGGGAGAAATTACCCCGAGAACAGTGGGCGGAGGTCGTCGCTCCGTTCCTGGCGTCTGGACCCCAGCAAGTATTTTTTGACCTCCCAGATGATCAAGCAGCTGACTACCCGACCGTGAAAGGTGAGATCCTGGCAAGACTGGGGGTGAATGTTTTGGTCCGGGCCCAGCGGGTGCATCAGTGGGAGTTTAACCCGGCTGAACCCGCCAGACCACAATACTATGACTTGCTACATCGGTTGCAAAAATGGCTGCAGCCAGACATACTGACTCCTACTGCTATGCTAGACCGTCTGTTAGCAGATGTATTCTGGAGGGCTTTGCCATACCCTCTCCAGCACTGGATCGGCCAGGTGTCACCTGGGAATGCCTTAGAGATGGTCAACCTGGTGGAGCGATATGAGGCCACCAGAAACCTGCAGGGGGGTTCATTTGGGAGGGGGCCAGTCAAACCCCGGAAATCTCCACCCCAGACCTGGCGGCCGGCCAAACCCGCCTGGGATATACCCCCTTGCAGACCCATCCCCAGTGGTCTGCTGGCAGTGTCGGTAGCCTGGGTACATAAGGGCCAACTGTCCCCATCGGGGTGAACCCATGGACACGAACTATGGTTACCGCCATTCGTTGTATGCCCGGAAGCTGTGTGCCACGGGTATCTCTGAGACTATAGACAATAGCCACCTGTGTCAGGTGGAAGTGGGGGACACTCTGGCGGTGGTTCTGCTAGATTCAGGGAGTCTGGTGTCTCTGGTAAGAGCTGCCCTCGTGCGACCCACGGAGTATACTGGCCAAAAGGTCGGGGTGGTGTGTATTCATGGAGACTTAAAGGACTATCCCACCGCCCTGGTCTCTCTATCAACTGTGGCTGGCAGGTGGGTTCATGAGGTGGCCGTCGCTACAAAGTTACAGCATGAACTTATAATTGGGAGAGACTTCCCCGGTTTCCCAGCACTCTGGCCGGATACGAAAGTCACCACTGCCTGGGAGGCAGATGGAACCCTAGCAGAGTGGCCTGGTTCCAGTGGGGGGCCAGAGCCCTGGGAGCCTGAGTCCAAAGGGCCTGCGGTAGGGGTGACCACCACTTCTGTGATAGAGGGGGAGACACCCCCACTGAGTGTAATGGTGGGAGACATGGAGGACTTGCCACCAGGTCCTGAGTTGGCAGACCTCCACGTCTCCGGAGACAATTTTGGAACCGCCCAACACCGGGACCAAACCCTGTCCAGGGCCTGGGAGAATGTGCTGGAAATTGATGGTAAACCCCAGAAACCAGGGGCTGAGTTAATATTTCCCCGCTTTGTTGTTCACCAAGAAATGTTATATCGGGTGAACCAAATCCGGGGTGAACCTGTTGAACAGTTGGTGGTGCCCACTGCGTATCGCAAGCTTGTCATGGAGCTTGCCCACCAACATGTTCTTGGGGGACACTTGGGGTGGCAGAAAACCCAGGACCGCATACTGCAGCGGTTCTATTGGCCCAGTGTGTTCAAGGAGGTAGAAAATTATTGTAAGTCCTGTCCAACCTGTCAGTTAAATAGCCCCCAGCCACAATTCCGTAGTCCTCTGGTACCTCTTCCAATAATTGAGGTACTGTTTGAGCGAATCGCTATGGATCTAATCGGGCCTGTACCAAACTCTGCCAGGGGCCACCAACACATTCTGGTATTTCTCGACTATGCCACTCGGTATCCGGAGGCGGTGCCTCTGCGACATACCTCAGCTAAGCTCATTGCCAAAGAGTTAATGGAAATGTTTTCCCGTGTGGGCCTGCCAAAAGAGGTTCTGACAGACCAAGGGACCCCTTTTATGTCTAAAGTTATGAGGGAACTGTGTAAATTGTTGCGTATAAAGCAGTTACGGACGTCCGTTTACCATCCGCAAACAGACGGTCTTGTTGAAAGGTTTAACCAAACTCTAAAAAATATGTTAAAAAGGGTGGTGTCTAGAGATGGGAAGGACTGGGACCTGCTTCTACCCTATCTCATGTTCGCAGTGCGAGAGGTGCCCCAGGCCTCTACTGGGTTCTCGCCCTTCGAACTGCTTTACGGCAGACACCCTCGAGGCCTGTTGGATATTGCCAAGGAAGCGTGGGAACAACAGCCTGTCCTCCACAAAAGTGTCATTGAATATGTCACCCAGATGCAGGAACGGATGGAAAGGGTGTTGCCGCTGGTCCGGGAGCATATGGAGGCAGCGCAACAGGCCCAGAGTAGGGTGTACAATCGTCAGGCTCGGGTACGGGACTTCAATCCAGGAGATCGGGTTTTGGTCCTGGTACCCACCCTTGACAGCAAGTTCCTAGCTAGGTGGCAGGGCCCCTATGAGGTGATCGAGAAGGTAGGGGAAGTAAATTACAAAGTACACCAGCCAGGGTGGCGCAAGCCGGAGCAGGTGTACCACGTGAATTTACTAAAGCCGTGGAAAGATAGGGACACGGCCGACGACAGCAGCCCCCGGCCAGGGCTTCTAGGGGCCAGCCCCACAGTTCGAGGCCTGTGAAGCAGTAACCACGGTAAAAATGGCAGACAGCCTGTCTTCCAAACAAGTTCAGGAAGTCAGGGAGTTCATAAGTCGAAACACGGATGTGTTCTCGGACCTCCCTGGCCGCACGTCTCCCATCTAACATGATATCGTCACTGAGCCTCAGGCTAAGATCTGGTTAAAACCATACCGGGTACCTGAGGCTCGGCGACGGGCCATTGCGGAGGAAGTGCAATTAATGTTGAAGCTTGATGTCATTGAGGAGTCGAGAAGTGAGTGGGCCAGTCCCATAGTTCTAATACCCAAGCCGGATGGAACGTTGCGGTTCTGCAACGATTTTCGCAAATTAAATGAAGTGTCCAAGTTCGATGCGTATCCCATGCCCCGGGTAGATGAGCTTGTTGAGAATTTAGGGCAAGCCCGTTATTTTTCTGTGCTAGACCTCACTAAAGGATACTGGCAAGTACCCTTAACGGAGACGGCCAAGGAAAAAAACGCTTTTGTTACCCCGCAGCGCCTGTATCATTACAAGGTGTTACCCTTTGGCCTGCATGGCGCCCCCGCCACCTTCCAAAGGTTAATGGATATTGTACTGCGACCTCATCGTCGGTACGCTTCGGCCTACTTAGATGATGTAATCATCCACAGCACCGACTGGGAAAGCCATTTGCCCAAAGTGCAGGCTGTAGTGGATGCCCTGAGGAAAGTTGGACTAACCGCCAATCCAAAGAACTGTGCGATTGGGTTGGAAGAGACCAAATATCTGGGATATGTTATTGGGCGGGGAGTCATCAAGCCGCAGGTAACTAAGGTAGAAGCCATACGTAACTGGCCCCGACCGGTCACCACCAGGCAGGTAAAGTTCTTCCTGGGAATGGTAGGGTACTACATGCGGTTTGTGCCCCACTTTGCCACAATAGCAGCGCCGTTGACAGACCTGTTGAAGGGGCGAAAGTCTGGGAAGGTTAGCTGGAGTGAGAAGGCGGAGGAGGCTTTCTCCGCGTTGAAGTCGGCCCTGTGTGGGTCCCCGGTTTTGGTGACACCCGACTTCAACAGGGAGTTCGTCGTACAGACCGACGCCTCGGAGGTAGGCCTCGGTGCTGTGCTGTCCCAGGAGGTCAACGGGGAAGAACATCCCGTTGTCTTCCTGAGCCGTAAGCTCAGTCCCGCCGAGTCCAGGAATAGTATAGTGGAGAGGGAGTGCCTGGCTATCAAGTGGGCACTCGAATCTCTCCGCTACTACCTGTTAGGGAGGAGGTTCCGTCTGGTGACCGACCATTCCCCTCTCAAGTGGATGAGCCAGGCCAAGGAGAGGAATGCTCGGGTCACCAGGTGGTTCCTATCCCTGCAGTTCTCTGTAGAACACAGGGCAGGCCGCTTGCAGGGTAACGCAGATGCCCTGTCCCGCGTCCACTGCCTCACATGTGTTCACCCCCTCAGGGTTGAACAAAGGGGGGGGGGGTGTAAGAGGGTGCAAGTTACCGTGGTCGACGGGAGGTACGTGTCACCGAGGTTCCTGGCCTCGGTGAGGTAAGAGCCGGGTTTTCTTGGGTGTCAGCAGCAGCTAGTGCTGCTTGACACATTTGTATTTAGTTTGGCTGCAAAGCCAATCCGGGCCGGCTCTTACTGGGAGTAGGCAAAGAGTTGGGTGGGTGCCTATTCCCCACGGTCCAGGCCGGTTTTTCCCGGGCCTTTAAAACACAGCCAGCACCAGCAGGTGAGGCTGTGATTGTCCTGGAGCTGCTAACAGTGCTGTGGAGCTCTCTGACCTGGAGTAAGGAGCTCAGCAACGTGGGGTTTTTCCTGGAAGCCTGAAGGTGGATTGTCCTGCGGCTCGGCTGACAGCCAGGTGCGAACCCGCACCTTAAACCTCACAGGTGATTGGATCCTGCTTTGGACTCTTTTTGTTTTGCCTCATGACTTCTGATGTGTGTGTGAATTAACACCAAGAGACTGTTTATCGTTTGTTTTGTGTCAGTGTGAATAAAACACTGTTTATTGCACGTTCTGGACTCCTTGTTTTGCCTCTGTACTGCACCCGCACCGCTATCTACCAGAGCGACTCCCCACAATATGCATGTAGCATATGTTGTATAAAGGGTGGTGTCTGGGGAATACAGGACGGCAGGCATATCTATAGATCAGCACACCATGTGCATAAGGCGTGTGACGAAATACCGGATGTTGAGGAGAGGAGACCGGGCTGACGTCACCGGAAGTGGAAGTGGAAGTGGATGCATGTCATGCTGGAACGCATTAAGGAGATGCGCATCAGCAGAGAGCAAAAGCGGAAGTCAATGCGTTCCACTGTGGAGCGCATTGAATCCAGCGCTGTCAGTGCTATGTTGTGATGTGAAGTGGAAGTGAATGTGTATCATGTTGGAACGCATCGAGGAGATGCGCATCAGCAGAGAGCAAAACCAGAAGTCAATGCGTTCCAATGTGGAGCGCATTGAATCCAGCGCTGTCAGTGTAATGTTGTGATGTGAAGCAGGGATTGTAGAAGTATGGCCATACTGGAGGGTGGAGGTTAAGGATAATGGGACACAAAGACTAAAAGTTGGCCCGATATTATAAGTGGGATGATGTATGTGAGCAATGGGATATACTAAGATTATGGTGTAGATGGGAGGAAATGAGTGGTATAAGGAATGTCATGGGTGTCAGGACAAGGTATAGGGAGATACTAATGATTTAAGGGCGTGATGATGGCCGTAAATAAGAATCTAAGGGCCTAATGGAATCATGACCCAAAATTAGGTAGGCAGGTGTATAGTGGGCCCTAAGTATGGGGAATGAAAGGGAGGAAGAGTATGGACAATTTTATAGATAGAACAAGGTATTTAGAATGCATCAGTGTATGAGATGGAAGGATATAACTGGGATGTGTGATGTTTGTAGTTGGATAGGTGTTATGTGACAAATGACTAGAGTGGAAAAGAAAAAGAAAAGTATTACCAATACAAGAAAGGATATTTAGCTGCGGCATGGAAGTATTCTAATGAGCCTAAAAAAGAAAAGCAGATGTTAGTGTGGATATAGTGTCATAGTATCAAAAGTAATTAAACAAAGCATTGAATTTCATATTCGCGATTGAGACCTTTAGGTGAAAGGCTATCAAGTCTATGGATCCAATAGGCCTCTCTCATTTTCAGTTTCCGAGTACGGTCGCCGCCTTTGCGTGGTGCAGGAACATGTTCCAGTACCTGGAATTTTAATTGCGCAATGTTGTGACGCTTTTCATAAAAGTGGGCGGGAACCGGGAGCAGTAGATTGTTATTACGGATTTTAGACTTGTGTTGACAGACTCCTTCTCTTATTTTCTGAGTCGTTTCGCCGACTATACAAGACCGCATGGACACTTTAGCATGTAGACGACATGATCAGAGTCACAGGTAAAAAAATCGCGAATGGGGATAGATTCGCCTGTCTGGGGGTGTGAGATATGGGCCCCTTTCTGTACATGTGAACATTGTATGCATCAAAGACATGGAAAGGTACCTTTTTTGCGTGTTTTAAGGAAGGTTTGCTTTGGTGATTGTATATTAGAGCCCTCATCCGCATGGACCAGTAAGTCTTTTAAGTTCTTAGGACGTTTGTTACAGGGTAGTATGGGTTGTCCAAACTCCAAGATGGTCGGGTACGCCTTACCCAGAATGGCCCAGTGGCTACGGATGATGTTTAAAACCCTTTGTGCGCAGGGATCATAGGTATGGATGAAGGGGATCCGTGGGGCCTGGGGTAGAATTTTAGTTTTGCGAATCATATTCCTTTCAGTGATGGATTTGGGGTAACCCCTCTCCTGAAATCTTTCTTCCATCTCCTTAAAACGTACCTCCCTTACTGAGTCTTCTTGTAAAATTCTATTAATACGATGGTATTGTGATTTAGGTAGGGCTTTTTTGGTATTAGGTGGATGGAAACTAGTAAAATGTAAAAGATTATTACGGTCGGTTGGTTTGCGATAGAGATCTGTTTTGAGTTTCCCTGATGTGTCAGTTGGTTGGTGTAAATGTAGGAATTCTCAAAGTGATCCATGTAACAATTCGATCCTTATGCAAATTGTTACATGGATCGCTTTGAGAATTCCTACATTTACACCAACCAACTTTTCATCAAACATGCGACAATTTGGAAACGATACATTGATGAAATTTTTTGCATTTGGCGGGGCCCCTTGGACTCCCTTTTACAATTCCACACACTCTTAAAATCCATCTACCCAGAGCTCTAATTTACAATACACTATGATTACTCTACCATCAATTTCCTGGATACTACTGTAATACGTGACACATCAGGGAAACTCAAAACAGATCTCTATCGCAAACCAACCAACCGTAATTGGTTTCCATCCACCTAATACCAAAAAAGCCCTACCTAAATCACAATACCATCGTATTAATAGAATTGTACAAGAAGACTCAGTAAAGGAGGTACGTTTTAAGGAGATGGAAGAAAGATTTCAGGAGAGGGGTTACCCCAAATCCATCACTGAAAGGAATATGATTCGCAAAACTAAAATTCTACCCCAGGCCCCACGGATCCCCTTCATCCATACCTATCATCCCTGCGCACAAAGGGTTTTAAACATCATCCGTAGCCACTGGGCCATTCTGGGTAAGGTGTACCCGACCATCTTGGAGTTTGGACAACCCATATTACCCTGTAACAAACGTCCTAAGAAATTAAGAGACTTACTGGTCCATGCGGATGAGGGCTCTAATAAACAATCACCAAAGCAAACCTTCCTTAAAACACGCAAAAAAGGTACCTTCCCATGTCTTCGATGCATACAATGTTCACATGTACAGAAAGGGGCCCATATCTCACACCCCCAGACAGGCGAATCTATCCCCATTCGCGATTTTTTTACCTGTGACTCTGATCATGTCGTTTACATGCTAAAGTGTCCATGCGGTCTTGTATACGTAGGCGAAATGAGTCAGAAAATAAGAGAACGCGTCTGTCAACAAAAGTCTAAAATCCGGAATACCAATCTACTGCTCCCGGTTCCCGCCCACTTTTATGAAAAGCGTCACAACATTGCGCAATTAAAATTCCAGGTACTGGAACATGTTCCTGCACCACGCAGTGGCGGCGACCGTACTTGGAAACTGAAAATGAGAGAGGCCTATTGGATCCATAGACTTGATAGCCTTTCACCTAAAGGTCTCAATCGCGAATATGAAATTCAATGCTTTGTTTAATTACTTTTGATACTATGACACTATATTCACACTAACATCTGCTTTTCTTTTTTAGGCTCATTAGAATACTTCCATGCCGCAGCTAAATATCCTTTCTTCTATTGGTAATACTTTTCTTTTTCTTTTCTTTTCCACTCTAGTCATCTGTCACATAACACCTATCCAACTACAAACATCACACATCCCAGTTATATCCTTCCATCTCATACACTGATGCATTCTAAATACCTTGTTCTATCTATAAAATTGTCCATACTCTTCCTCCCTTTCATTCCCCATACTTAGGGCCCACTATACACCTGCCTACCTAATTTTGGGTCATGATTCCATTAGGCCCTTAGATTCTTATTTACGGCCATCATCACGCCCTTAAATCATTAGTATCTCCCTATACCTTGTCCTGACACCCATGACATTCCTTATACCACTCATTTCCTCCCATCTACACCATAATCTTAGTATATCCCATTGCTCACATACATCATCCCACTTATAATATCGGGCCAACTTTTAGTCTTTGTGTCCCATTATCCTTAACCTCCACCCTCCAGTATGGCCATACTTCTACAATCCCTGCTTCACATCACAACATTACACTGACAGCGCTATATTCAATGCGCTCCACATTGGAACGCATTGACTTCTGGTTTTGCTCTCTGCTGATGCGCATCTCCTCGATGCGTTCCAACATGATACACATTCACTTCCACTTCACATCACAACATTACACTGACAGCGCTGGATTCAATGCGCTCCACAGTGGAACGCATTGACTTCCGGTTTTGCTCTCTGCTGATGCGCATCTCCTTGATGCGTTCCAGCATGACACGCATCCACTTCCACTTCCGGTGATGTCAGCCCGGTTTCCTCTCCTCAACATCCGGTATTTCGTCACACACCTTATGCACATGGCGTGCTGACCTATAAATATGCCTGCCGTCCTGTATTCCCCAGACACCATCCTATATACAACATATAATGCGTATACATGCTACATGCATATATACCATACCAGCGTCTGCACTTCTCATCCTTTCTTTCACTCTGCGGCATAGGTAAGTTACTATAGACCCTGGACAGTCACCCTGTGAACTCCAATAGTGCTATCTTGGTCCTTCCTGGGATCTCTTTATTACATATCATATTGTGATACAGACCGCCATTTTTACATGTTTCTTTTCCTTAATGTTTTTTCATATACAGAACTGCAGAAATAGACCTGTGTATCTCTCCCTGCAGGTGCTTTGTATAAAATAAGCTGTATGTCACTATATCCTATTACTCAATAGTACTTTATTTATTTACATAGTAGTACCATTTACTACTTACTGAACTACGTTTAAAACATTACCACTAATTTGTGTCTATGAGATTCCGCAAAAGTGTACGGTGTATTTTGTGCCATCATGTATCTCTATAACTGTATACGATCACTGCTCATTACTTTTTTGTTGTATTCCTATATGTCACCATGAATGTAACTTATACCCTTCTTTAATGTAGTGTCTGACGAAGGCAATGGTATGCCGAAACGTTATAAACACTGCTGCATATGATAACAACAAAAGAATAAAAAATCACTTAAGCATCATTTTCTGGGCTGCTGTTATTGAATATACGTGTCTTACGGGGTGGAACCCTACAGACAGCCTCTATACAGTGTGCACTGAAGACAGATATTATATCTATCTAAAGGAACAGCACTCCTGGGATCCGCAAAAAGGTTTTTCTTTTATTCACCCATGTGATGCACAGACACAGAAGGACCCAGCAAATTATGCAGCAACAAGGTGCGACTTCCAGTAAACAAGGGACTGACATCAAAGAAAAAGTGACTGTTGTTAATTTATCCTCCAAACAGCTAACTCCTTCACAAGTGAGTGTTTTATCCAAAGGTTTTTCTTTTTGTCCAAGTTCTCATTTGAATTGGTTTGATTTAGAATCTGATATGCAGTCTTTTTTTCGCCAGATTAAATTAAAAATGTGGTTCTGTAATAAAAATACAATTGAGGATCCCCAGAATAGTGAATTCACAATGGGGTCTGTCAATTTATTTTAGAAGAGTGACTTTACACCAGTTATTAGTGATCCTGCTGTGGAAGAATATATGTGTGCGATTAAACGTGAGATCTCTGAACTCAAGTCCTCTTGTAGAGAAGGGGAAGTGAGATTCAGATATCCAAATCTAAGAGCAGCTGAGATTGAAGCATTGGAAGTTCTTAAAATGGACCCCACCTTAACTTTAAAACCAGCTGATAAAGGGGGTGCGGTGGTCATTATGGATACCACCAAGTACATTCAGGAGGTTTTGAGGCAGTTGGATGACAAGGATGTGTACCGTATATTGGACTTTGACCCCTAATTTGATATTGCCAAAATTATCAAAACATGTTTATCTGATGCAGTGATAGCTGGAATTATTGATACTGATTTACGTGATTTTCTTGTGGTAGCACATCCGGTCACACCGGTGATATATGTGCTGCCAAAGATACACAAAACTATGATTGGTCCTCCTAGATGGCCCACTGTGGCTGGATTGGATTCCATTTTCAGTAATATAGCAATATTTCTAGATTCTAGATAGTTTATCCACTGGAGGTATGTCCAGTATACGTGACACATCCGGTAAAGTTGCAAAAAGTGGATTTGGTACACTATCCATCCATTTTACTAGCTTCATTTGACGTTACTTCATTATATACCTTGTACATTATAGGGGTATCTCGGCAGTTAGAAAAATGCTGGAGGGGTTGTCCCTCACAACAGAAGCAAGAGCATTTATTTTATCACTACTAGATATAATTCTGAATCACAATTATTTTCTTTTTCAGGATGTATTCTATAAGCAGAAAAGGGGAGTGGTCATGGGGTCTCATGTGGCCCCAACATAGGCCAATATCTTTATGAGGTGTTTTGAGGAGGATTTCGTCTATCTATCCCACCACTTCAGACTTGTACTGAGGTGGTGGAGATATATTGACGACATCATCCTCATTTGGACCGGCAGTGAGGCCCAACTGCTGGCATTTCAAACATTTTTGAATGATTTTGATAGCAATTTACATTTTACATTGGTGTACTCGAGCAATGAGGTGCAATTTCTAGATACCAAAGATGTATTTAGCAATGGGTCATTGCATACTGAACTATTCATTAAACCAAAGGATACGAACAGTTTTCTATGCTTTAATAGCTCTCATCCCAGGAAGATGATTAGATCACTCCCTTATTCACAGTTTTTAAGAGCTAAACACATAGTAACAGATCAGGGCAAACTTGATGTGACCCTAGATGTTATGACTAATAAGTTTCTGGAAAGAGGCTACTCGCATCAACTTCTTATTGCGCATAAGGAAAATATACGACAATTTAGGATTTTCCTAAGTCATGACGTAAAGTCATGATTTTATGAAAGACACGGAGGCTCATATTGCTTAACTCTTTCTTTACTGAAGCATAGCAGCAAAGAACAACCAAGGAAAAAAATGTCAGTAACCATGGTGATAACTCCTCCCCCCCGCTCCCCTATATAAGGAGCCTCTCTCTCATCTTCTTCCTCTTTCTTTGTCTGTGATGAACGATCCTCAAACATCTTCAGACTGCCAAACGAACAGCGATAAACCGGGCCGTCGAAAATGCCGAAACGAAGCCACCAAAACTAGTGGAAACTCTGGAACTGACAACGATGCACATCAAAGGGAATCTGGAGATCTTAACCTGGAAGACAAAAGATGACAGACTACCATAATGATTTGTGAGGAAGGCGTCCTGAAGGTAATAAAAAACCTGTAGAGGCAAGGATCATAAAACAGCATGATACCAAACACAATAAGAAGCATATAAGGCAAAACATTAGAAGGGAGGGAAAAATACCAAACACCAGGTGGGCAATACTCGCCTCTGTGTCTTTCATAAAATCATGACTTTACGTCATGACTTAGGAAAATCCTAAATTTTATATCAAGACACGGAGGCTCATATTGCACGTTTAAAGCTGCGCTATCACCGTAGTAAAAGCATGCGGAGGAGGCCTGAAGTAGAATTCTCTGAAGGTGGACGCACGCGACAAATCCGCTAACCGCAACACATCCTCCAAGCGAGCCCCGGCGACCGACATGGAGGTGGCCGAAGCCCCTCGAACCGAGTGGGCCGTGAAAATGGAAGTATCGATACCAGAGAGAGATAGAATCCATTTCACCCAACGCGAGAGGGTAACGCTAGTGACTGGAGCGAACGGCCTACGGAAAGAGATAAACAATTGAGGAGAAGAGCCCGAGCGAAAAGTAAGCGTCCTAGCTTCATACTCCCGTAGACAAGAGACCGGACATAATTGAATTGAAGAGGGAAAAGCAGGGTATGATACCGATTGGATGTTGGTTTTTGTACGGCGCGAAATGTTGAAGGTAACCCCGTCCGGAGTGAAGTAACGAGCATCCACATCCAGAGCCCGGACGTCTGAAACTCGTTTGCAAGAGATCAGACATAATAAGGTCACCAACTTCGCCGACAGCTGACGTAAGGGCAGCTGATCGTTGGTTGGCCAGGATTCCAAAAATCTAAGAACGCAAGCGACATCCCAAGTGGCTGAGAAACGGGGTCTGGGTGGACGAGTCAAGCGAGAACCCCTAAGAAGTCTACACACTAGGGGATGTTGTCCAGCCGGACAACCATCAAAACCCTGATGCCTGGATGAAATTGCCGAACGATACAGATTAATCGTACGGTAAGCCTTACCCTCCTCAAACAGAGAGGTAAGGAATCCGAGAATATCTGTCACAGAGGCTTGAACGGGATCAAAGTGCCTTGTAGAGCACCAGCGAACCCAAACCTCCCATGCGGCACCATAGGCTCTCCTAGTTCCCGGGGCCCAAGCTGAGTCCAACAGTTGCCTAGTAGTTGCCGAAAAACCAGAGGCATCCCAAGATCCCCTGACAGGTTGCAGGCCATGAGTTGTAGAGTCCCGTCTAGTAAAAGGGGGTGGTCGCGCCCGTAAGGGTCCCACAAGAGGTGAGGGAAAACTGGAAGAAGGACCGGCTCCTCCACTAGAAGACTCAATAATTGAGGAAACCACGACTGGGTTCTCCAAAATGGGACTATTAAGATCAACCGAGCCCTCTGACGGGAAATCTGAGCTAGAACGCGTGGGATGAGAGCAAACGGTGGAAAAGCATAATTGAGGGATTCTCCCCACTGCTGTAGGAAGGCGTCCACCACTTCCGCGTCTGGATCCGGACGCCAGCTGTAAAATCTGGGGAGTTGTGTGTTCAAACGGGATGCAAACAAGTCGATGGAGAAGGGGCCCCATCGAGAAGAGATATCTAGGAATACCTGACGATCTAACTTCCAATCGCTGGAGTCCGAGATGCACCGTGAACTCCAGTCCGCCAAGGTATTGTGAAGGCCCGGAAGATACTCCGCCACCACCGAGATTCCCTTGGCCAAACAGTACTCCCAGAAATCTTTGGCCAGGAATGAAAGAACCGAGGACCTGGTGCCCCCCAGGCAGTTTACATAGCGAACTGCGGAGATATTGTCCATGCGGAGACGCACACAAGCTCTGACCGAACCCTGAGCGAAGCTGCAGATCGCAAAGGATCCTGCCAACAGCTCGAGAGCATTTATATGGAGACGAGTTTCCTCTGTCGACCACGCACCTCCGATGGACACGCCTTGACAATGAGCACCCCAACCCAGCAAACTGGCATCGGATTCGATGACCAGATCTGGCTGGGGACCGAAGATGGCCCGTCCGTTCCAGACGGACAGATTGTGGATCCACCACCAGAGTTCGTGCCTGGTCTCCGTGTCTGGGACCAGAGTGTCCGAGTAGGACGCTCCCGCCCTCAAGTGGGCAATCTTCAATGGTTGCAAATCACGATAATGAAGGGGGGCTGGAAAAATTGCCTGAATAGAGGAGGCTAACAGGCCGATTAGACGAGCCAAATGCCGTAGGGATACCTGCGGAAGGGAGAGCACATGACGGATTTCTTTGCAAATCACTTTGACTTTGGGCATGGGAAGACTGAGGGTCTGGTCCAAGGAATTCACGCTGAAACCCAGAAATTCCATGGTAGTGGCCGGAGTCAGGCAAGATTTGATGATGAAACCGAGACCCTCCAGAAGGGCAATCGCTAGATCTAAGTGGCTTAACAAAAGGGGTGGCGACTGGGCCATGATCAGCATGTCGTCCAGGTATATAATTAAACGGATTCCCCTTGCCTGAAGCCAGGCCACTACAGGCTTCATGATTTTCGTAAAGCACCTGGGGGCGGAAGACAGCCCGAATGGAAGACATGTAAAACGCCAAACCTGGCCCTTCCAGAGAAATTGCAGGAGATCACGAGACCTGGGGTGAACCGGAACCGTCAGGTAAGCATCCTGTAGGTCCAGTTTGACAAACCAATCCCCTGGTAGGAGCATGTCCCTCAACAAATGTATGCCCTCCATTTTGAAGTGTCTGTACCTGACGAAGGCATTCCGATTTTTTAGATTGATAACAGGACGGAATTGACCGCCCTTTTTCTGGACAAGGAAAATACTGCTTATCACCCCCGGCCGTGGGTCGGGAGATAGCTCTATGGCCTCCTTCTGGAACAGAGTGTCCAGTTCCGAGTCTATCAGGGCGGACGCCTGAGCCGACTCGGGACGGGGATGAGGAGTTGGGGGGTTCTCCGGAAACACCACCAGTTCTATCACGAAACCCCTGACCATAGACAAAACCCATTGGTCTGAGGTGATCTCTAACCACGCATGGAAAAAGAGACGGAGTCTTCCCCCTATAGCTGTCTCCCGAGAGCAGGCACCCTGGGTTCGACTTACCGTACGGACGGCGAGAGCTTGGGGTGCCTCGGAAACCTCTTGAGCGGTTGGTAGCCCCTCTTGACAGAAAAAAGGCCGGTTGATGCCTCGGGTCTTGGAGGGATTGTCTGTAGTTAAAGGAGCCTCTGCCTGTACCTCTAGGCTGAAAGGAGGAGCGGCCGGACAGTCGGCCCCTAGAACTGCCGGCCCTAGCAGAAAAACGGGTTTGAAAAACCCGGCGCATAGAGGATTGCGCCTTGTCCAGCACCGTGAAGGCGCCTACATACTTGCCCAGTTCTTTTATAAAGGGCTCTCCAAAAAGCAATCCCTGAGCCCCTTTGCCTGCTTCCGTGAGGGACAGGTTAGCTAATTTGGGCTCTATCTTCATAAGAATGGCCCGTCGTCTTTCCACGGCGATAGCCGTATTGGCGTTACCCGCCAAACAAATCGCCCTTTGGGCCCAGCCACGGAGCTCGTCCGGGTCAACCTGCCTGCCCTCAGTGATGGCTGATTCCGCCAGGTCAAAGATTTTTGCCAATGGACCGGTGATGTCCAGAAGCTTGTCCTGGCAAGCTTTTAGGGCTGCGTCAAGACCCTTGCGTGGGTTAAACCCCGTCTTAGCTAGGAACTGGACTACCTTGGGGTCCACGCTGGGGGTTTCACAGGTCTTATTAGGAATTAAAGGACGCATTCTGTGCACTTTACTGCGAGCTTCTTTTGATAAAGGGGCCCTAATTCTAGATTCAATATAATGGGCCACGTGAGTAGCGGGTAACCACTCAGAAGAGCGAGGGTGGTGGAGGTGGTCAGGATTAAACAGGGGTTCCCCTCTGGGATCTAGGAGGGCATCGGGGTCCTCTGCCGTCACTGTAGCCGTTACAGCCGCATGAGAAGCGGGAGCTTCTACATCAGGGTCTAGCGCCACCTCACCAAGGTCATCCCCCGAATGGAGGGAAAAATTGTCAAAGGCCTCCTCTTCAGACTCAGGATCTGAGTTAGAAACCGGTTCCGGGTGTGACCGGGCGGTTTTCCAATTTCTAGCCCTTTCTGACGGGCAAGCTCTTTTGCGCGACATAGTCACCCCAGACAGGTCGGTGGGAGTAGTGAAGAACGGTAGGGCAGATATATATACACTCTAAGTACCTAGCAGGCAATGGATAATACCAAGGACTGAGCAGAGAAGACAGGCAGGGGAACAAGCCGACAACAGGAAAAATGCGCCTGGAGCAAATCGCGATGCTGTTGGAAGTAACAGAGCAAAATGGCCGCCGAGAATCTTGCAGCTAGGAGCGAGATTTCGGGGCCTGAATACCCAAAATGGCGCCCGAGATTCCCGCAGGCAGCGGGAACTCAGCGCCAGGTTGTGTCCAAGATGGCGCCCGAGAATCTCGCGGATCGCGAGATCACGAGCGCGATGCGAAAACGCCAGCCGCGGGAAAACGATGCGGGGAGAAGAAACCAAGATGGCGTCGTCACCAGAGGGAAACCGGAAGGTAGGGAGACCAGACAGTACTCCGCTGAAAAAGGGGGCAGAAGACTGGGTGGACCGGGGAAGCGGCGCTGCCCCTCCAGACAGGTGAAACAAAATTCAAGAGTAAAAAACAATATATGCGGAATATACAGTTAGGAGTGAAAAAAGGACCTAAGGAAAGATGGATAAGGTAGGGAAGGGAATCAGAAGAAGGAATAAATTCTATAAAATCAACCTGAAAACCAAGGAGCAATACATACAATATAAAGTGAGCTGCTATACTTATCTTTACTGAAGAGCAGCAAAAAAAGAGGAAGAAGATGAGAGAGAGGCTCCTTATATAGGGGAGCGGGGGGAGGAGTTATCACCATGGTTACTGACATTTTTTTCCTTGGTTGTTCTTTGCTGCTATGCTTCAGTAAAGAAAGAGTTAAGCAATATGAGCCTCCGTGTCTTGATATAAAATTGGATAGGCAGAACACATTGATGAATCAGGGTCCTAAACAGAAACCCAGTAGGATCCCATTTGTCTCTACATACAATGGCATGAGTCCTAGCATTAACAAAATTATCAAGAGACATTGGGGTATACTGGGAGGCTGCTATGCGGATATCTCAGAATTCCAATGTCCCCCATTATTCTCATATCGACGGTCGAGAAATTTGCGAGACCAACTTGTAAAGGCAGAGATTGGATCAAAAGGAAAAATGAGACAGACTACTTTGATGCAGCTTGGACTGGGATGCTTCCCATATTTAGGTTGCGTCAACTGTAGGTTTAAATGCAAGTGCAAAACATTTATTCACCCCATCACATGGGCCTTTTTTGATATTAAATTCTATTTGACATGTACTTCAAGTTATGTGATCTATGTATTGTCCTGTTTGTGCAATGTGTTGTACGTAGGATAAACCTCTACGGAACTGAAAACCCGCCTTAATAATCACAGATATAGTATAAGGAAAAAACGTGCAGATTTACATGTGTCCAAACACTTTATGGAGACTGGACACACGGAACGGGATCTAAAATGTTGGATTATTGACTATATACCTCCTCCTAGGAGAGGGGGTGATGGACTTAAACTATTAAAACGGAGAGAGCTACAATGGATATATACATTAGACTGTCTGAAACCTAAAGGTCTCAATGTTGAATTTAATCTTTTGGGGTAGCACAGGGAGGGTTTTGGATTCCCTCCTCTCCTGTGGTGTGTGCTTTTCTTTCTCCTCTTGGTTGTAGACAGAAGTTATAGAACTATTTGTGCTATATTATATTAATGCTATTTTTTGAATCTCTTTATAGTACACTATTGAAGAGAGGAGATCAAGGACTTTGGACCAACATAACGTCGGGAATAAGTGACATTTTGATATAGTTACTGAACCACCGCTTTATCCCTATCCAGATTGCACCATGTACAACTTTTTCTGCATATGTCTCGTTTTGCCAGATTTTGTCTATATACCCCATCATCTAGATAGAGAGGAGATCCCTCTTGGGCTATGTGATGTGATAACGGACCACTGGTTAGACCTGATGGCTGTCCGTATTGACATGCGGTATTCCACAGGTCATTTTCCGGTGGGGGAGGTGGATAATTCTGTCCTAAGGACGATCCCCTCCCACCGTACACACTTTGCCCTTGTTTAGTATAATGGCTGTGTATTTGGGGTTAGTGTCTGAAAAGAGGGCAATACTGCCATGAAGGTAGATGGCGCCTGACTCTCGATGATAACTACGGGCATGTGTTAACTGCCCCTCCAGTCTATTATCTGTTTAAAGATAGCTACCGCGGTGCTGGGTCCCAATGCAGGTGCACCGGCATTTAGCGCATGCGCAGTGGGTTCTGCAACCATGTAATCAATGGTGGCAACCTGGAGCAGGCGCAATGCGGTTTGGATAATGTTAAGGAGACTCTATGTGGATTTATATGCATATACCCGATCGGTATTGTTTTGTCCCCCTGATCTCTTCTCCCTCATTACACATGATGTACTACACCTGATCTAGGAACTTTGGAACAGGTTGTAGTCTATATCGCACTTGCACTTTATGTATTGATATAGTGACACTACATTGCTCTCTATAGGCGTACTTTAATACATTATGATGTTACTTGTATGAATCTATGCACTGATCACTTTATATTTGAACACTATAGTGGTTGTTTTTGTATCTATGAATGATCTGTATCACATGATTTGTATCACATGCTCTGTATTACATGATTTGTATCACATGATCCTGTAATTGAATTGACTTCACTTCCTGTTGGGTATTTATACCTTAAAGTATTCACTAGTTCAGAGCCGAAATGTTGCATCACATGGGTGAATAAAAGAAAGCATCACATGGGTGAATAACAGAAAAACCTTTTTGTGGATCCCAGGAGTGCTGTTCGTTTTTCCATTAATATACTAAGGGGTAAGCAGCCCATTCCCCCGATGAACGTGCACCCAACCTTCCCAATCATTTTTAGTCAGTGCCGCCATTCTTCTATACTATATATTTATTTATATATAGACAATGCACTTACCTAAACTCATGCACTTTTGTTCAGGGGTTTTTGACCACACACTTGAGAACACCTCCTGTGTTACTTCCACCCAGGAGGCATCCTTTTTGTATCTGTCATGATAGTCCCCCGACCCGGTGTCCTAAATGCAGGGCCTCTCCTGGACCATCACTATTAGCTTCTCCACACCTATAGGCTTGGTGGGTTGCCTTGATATCTTGGCTGTGGCTCAGCAAGGGCAGCAATATGTCCATTAAAGCAGCTCCACACAGATAGCAGGAGCCAGACACAGAAAATGCTCATTTTCTGTGGAATCTACCTTCAACTGTTGCCAAGTAACTTGTGTTAAAAACGGAATGCAATGCATTGCATCCGGTTGCAATGCGTTATTCACACAGCCCCATTAATTTCAATGGAGCTAGGGCTGAGTGAAAAACGCAGAATATGGAACGCAGAAGTGATGTGTGAAAAATAACACTTATGTACACAGATAGAGATGTCCCGAACTATTCGCAGACAAAAAGTTCCTGTCGAACATCGAATGTTCGTGTTCGCCGTGGCGGGCGAACATATGCAATGTTCGATTTGCCCCCTATACTTTATCATTGAGCAAACTTTGACCCTGTACCTCACAGTCAGCAGACACATTCCAGCCAATCAGCATACCCTCCATCCCAGACCCTCCCACCTCCTATCAAAAAGCAAGGACAGCATTCATTTGAGATTCATTCTAAAGCTGCAGTGTTAGTTAGAGCAGGGAGAGTGCTGCTGCTGCTGCTGAATTAATATAGGGATTCTAGGGAAAGCGTTAGCTACTAGTGTTCTGTGTCCACTTCAGTCCTCAAAGACTCATCGGCCTCTTTCACACGAGCGTGTCCGGATTCGGCCCCATTCACACGTCCGTATTGTGTTGCGGATCCGCACACACCATGCTGGCACTCCCCATAGAGATGCCTATTCTTGTCCGCAGGCTGTGGACAAGAATAGGACATGCTCTATCTTTTGCGGAGCCGCGGCCAGATGTTTCGGGGCCGAAACCCGGAAGCGTGCTCTCCGCATCACGTCCGGCCCCATTCAATGAATGGGTCCACATCCATTCCGCAGAATTGCGGAATAGATGCGGACAAATATTGCAGATGTGTGAATGGGGCCTTAGGTCCGGATGCGTTGCGGATGCGTTCAGTAAAAACTGTGCGATTTCACAGGCAAAGCCATTCAGTTTTGCCTGTGATTGTGTTCAGTTGTTCAGTTTTTTATGCGTGGGTGCAATGCGTTTTGATGTGTTTTTCACACGCGTGATAAACTGAAGGTTTACAAACAACATCTCTTAGCAACCATCTGTGAAAAACGCAACGCACCCGCACTTGCTTGCGGATGCAATGTGTTTTTCACACGCACAAGTAATGCGTGAAAAAAAATGCTCATGTACACAGACCCTTTGAAATGAATGGGTTAGGATTCAGTGCGGATCACGTCATGCATTGCACCCGCGCGGAAAACTCGCTCGTGTGAAATGGGCCATCTGCTGTAAGGACCGTGTCCTAACAGCACCCCAAAAAGCCCTTTTTAGGGCTGGTACATCAGTCTGCTTTTATTTTTTTTTTCTATATATATATTGCAGTTGCCTGCCCGTGTGTGAGAGGCCGCAGGCCCACAGACTGTACTGTGTGCACACCACTCATATAGGGTGTCACAGTAGATTGCACGGCGCACGCACAGTGACCTAAAATTCAAACGAAGCGGACCGAGCACGGATCTTTTTCCATCTCCCAGTTCCAAAAATCTATGCACTACACTGGCCCTGGCCCTGATAAGGAACAAAACAGAGATTAAACTGATATGAATAGTACTTAGTTAACACTAGTTGCATTGGTGGCAAATTCCATTGCAAGTGCCCAAAATTAGAAGGAAGCGGACATAGCAAGCTTTTTTCTCTATCTCCCCATGCAAGGATTCAATTCAATACATGTCCCCTGATAGGGGACTTAACAAAGATTAAAATGGTAAGAATAGTAGTTCACACTATTTGTATTGGTGGCACAGTACATTGCACGGCGCACGCGCAGTGCCCCAAGTGGGAAGTAAGAGGACCGACCAATCATCTTCTGCAATCTCCCGGTTCCTAAAATCTATTTGATACACATCCACTAATAGGGGACGTAACAGGATTAAAATGATAGGAAAAGTACTACTTAACACACTACTCATATAGGGTGGCACAGTACATTGCACGGCGCACGCGCAGTGCCCCAAGTCGGAAGGAAGAGGACCGACCAACCATCTTTTTCCATCTCCCGGTTCCTAAAATCTATTCCATACACTGGCCCCTGATAGGAGACAAAACAGACATTAAACTGGTAAGAACAGATTTTTTTAATTTAAAAAAAAGAGGACAGCCTCTGCTAAGCTGGGTTATTTTTTGGCCGCGTTACTGAACGCTCATGCATAATGGCTTTAGGCTCATGCATCCTTTTGCGAAAGTGACAAACCTGGTCAGTCAAACCCAAAGCAACATCATCGACCTCATCCCATATGGGTTTTTTCTGGAGCGTGCCCTGCGAAGTGTGCTGGATCAGGCCATAGATGAGCATGAAGAGGAAGAGTTGTGGTCATCATCACCATCAGAAGCAGCCTTGTCGTTGTCTATTGCTGGACCTGCGGCAACACAGAGGAGTCTGAAAAGAGGAGACAGAGGAGGAAGGTGGCTTTGAGGAGGTGGAAGACCAACCACAGCAGGCGTCCCAGGGGGCTTGTTGTCACCTTTCGGGGACCCTTGGTGTTGTATGTGGCTGGGTGGAGGGAGAGACATTCAATGACGTCAGTGAGGACAAGGAAGGGGACATGGCTAGCTTGGTATCCAACCTTGTGCAAATGGGGAGTTTGCGGTTGTGCAAATGGACTGTTTGCGGTTGTTTGCAGTGCGTTAAATGGGGAGTTTGGTCTGTCAGAGTTTGGTTTGTCACTGTGAAGCGGGCTTAAACCTTACACTACCTGATCGATACAACATCATACCTGATCATATACACACACTGAATGTTTTAAAGCACATTATTTCTAACAATTTAGGAATGTTAGGTATTTTATGCCCTTTATGGATTACAACCCGACTGCGTCATCTACATAATTTTCCATGGGAGTTTTGCCATGGATCCCCCTCCGGCATGCCACAGTCCAGGTGTTAGTCCCCTTGAAACAACTTTTTCCTCACTATTGTGGCCAGAAAGAGTCCCTGTGGGTTTTAAAATTCGCCTGCCTATTGTAGTCTATGGCGGTTTGCCCGGTTCACCTGTTCACGAACATTTGCGGAAGTTCGCGTTCGCCATTCGCGAATAGAAAATTTTATGTTCGCGACATCTCTATACACAGACCCATTAAAATGAACGGGTCAGGATTCAGTGTAGGTGCTATGCGTTCTCATCACGCATTGCACCCGCTCGGAAAACTCACTCGTGTGAAAGGGGCCTTAGTGTCGTATGTGCATGGCCAGTCAAATGCAATATTTGACCCTCTCATACTGAAGTAGCTGCATATAGGGAGCAGTATATTGTATTCACGTGTACATTAAAGGTGAGGGCCTGAAGCCTAGTGAACCCCATAAAATATTGTAATGATGGGTTTCAGGTGAGCAGACCTAAAAAAGCATTGAATGGGAGGGCCTGAAGCCTAGCGAACCCCATAAATAATTGCAGTAATGGGCTACAGGTGAGCAGACGGTAGAAAGCATTGGAGGTGAGGGCCTGAAGCCTAGCGAACGCCATAAATCATTGCAGTGATGGCCTACAGGTGAGTAGATTGTATAAAGCATTGGAGATGAGGGCCTGAAGCCTAGTGAACCCCATGAAATATTGCAGTGATGGGTTACAGGTGAGCAGACCTTATAAAGCATTGGAGGTGAGGGCCTTAAGACTAACAAACCCCATAAAATATTGCAGTGATGGCCTACAGGTGAGCAGACGGTATAAAGCATTGGAGATGAGGGCCTGAAGCCCAGTGAACCCCATAAAATATTGCAGTGATGGGTTACAGGTGAGCAGACCTTATAAAGCATTGGAGGTGAGGGCCTTCAGACTAATGAACCCCATAAAATATTGCAGTGATGGACTACAGGTGAGCAGACAGTATAAAGCATTGGAGGTCAGGGCCTGAAGCCTACAGAAAACCATAAATCATTGCAGTGGTGGCCTATAGGTGAGCAGACGATATAAAGCATTGGAGGTGAGGGCCTGAAGCCTAGTGAACCCCATAAAATATTGCAGTGATGGGCTACAGGTGAGCAGACCTTATAAAGCATTGAAGGTGAGGGCCTGAAGCCTAGAGAATCCCATAAATCATTGGAGTGATGGGCTACAGGTGAGCACATGTTATAAAGCATTGGAGGTGAGGGCCTGAAGCCTAGCGAACCCCATAAATCATTGCAGTGATGACCCACAGGTTGGCGGACGGTATAAAGCATTGGAGGTGAGGGCCGGAAGCCTAGAGAACCCCATAAATGATTGCAGTGATGGCCTACAGGTGAGCAGATGGTATAAAGCATTGAAGGTAAGGGCCTGAAGCCTAGTGAACCGCATAAAATATTGCAGTGAAGGGCTACAGGTGAGCAGACCTTATAAATCATTGGAGGTGAGGGTCTGAAGCTGGATTGAGCACAGTATAAAGCATACATTTAAATTGCATTTTTGTTCCTCATTAGCTCAGCTTTCCTCTGGTGGAGTGGAGAAGTCAGGGGCAATCCAGGCCTTGTTCATTTTTATCTAAGTCAACATGTCAGCATTGTCAGTGGACAAGCGGATAGGCTTATCTGTTATAATGCCACCAGCAGCACTAAATACACGCTCAGACAATACGCTGGCAGAAGGGCAGGCCAGAACCTCCAAGGCTGTAAGGCACTGAGGGATCATTTAGGACACGTCCTGCAATGTATTCCTTCACTATCTTCCAAAACTTTTCCCTCCTTGTAGCACTAGGCTGTGATTGAGGGTGAGGTTGCTGACGGGGTGTCATGAAAGTGTCCAATGCCTTGGAAAGTGTTGCCCTGCCTCTGTTGGAACTACTGTGTGTTCTCCTTGTCTCCCTTCCTCGGTTGCCTAAGGATATATGGACTCTGGCGGCCGCATTGTCAGATGGAAAATTTTGGAGCAATCTGTCAACAAGTGCCTTCTGGGATTGCACAATTTTACTCGTCCTCTCCACCACAGGAATCAGCGATGAGAAGTTCTCTTTGTAGCTGGGGTCTAGAAGGTTGAACACCCAGTAATCTGTGTTACCTAAAATGCGTATAACGCGAGGATCGCGGGAAAGGCAGCCTAACATAAAGTCAGCCATGTGTGTCAGAGTACCTGTGGTCAAGACGTCAATGTCAACTTCAGAATGACTCTCCATACCCTCATCCTTCTCCTCCTCCTTTTCTGCCCATCCACGCTGAACAGATGGATTTAAAGTTCCATGGGTACTAGCCTCTGCAGCAGAGTCAAGTGTCTCCAGCATCTCTTCCACCTCTTCATGGCCAAATTCGCACTGAGAAGACGAACTGGGGGAGGTCTGGCTATCACCCTGTGTCATCTCCTCCCCTATTACCTCATCTGCCACATACAATTGTGAGCAGCGATCGTTTGAGTAGACACAGCAGTGGGATGGTTACGCTAATAATAGAGTTATCGCCACTAACCATCTGTGTGGATTCATCAAAGTTTTTTAAAACCTCACATAGGTCTGACATCAATGCCCACTCATCGCTTGTGAATAGTGGCAGTTAACTGGAAAGGCAACAACCATGTTGAAGCTGGTATTCCACAACTGCTCTCTGCTGCTCACAAAGCCTGGCCAACATGTAGAACATAGAGTTCCATCACGTGCTCACGTCGCACAACAGTCGGTAGGCTGGAAGCCGCAAGCGCTGCTGCAGCATTGAAAGACCGGCTGAAGCTGTGGACAACTTTCAAAAATGAGCACACAAGTGGCGCGCATTCACTAGTAGCTCCTGCAAATTGGGGTAGGTTTTGATAAACCGCTGAACTACTAAATTTAAAACGTGGGCTAGGCATGGAATGTTTGTCAGGTTGCTGAGATCCAAAGCCGCCACCAAGTTACGGCCATTGTTGGACACCACCATGCCTGT
The DNA here is from genome assembly GCA_033119425.1 of Bufotes viridis. Taxonomy (NCBI): domain Eukaryota; kingdom Metazoa; phylum Chordata; class Amphibia; order Anura; family Bufonidae; genus Bufotes; species Bufotes viridis. The sequence goes on from CM065589.1 coordinate 221,238,758, forward strand.
TTGTAGGTTGAGTGGCGAGAGCAACAGCTCAGTCTGGTCCATTATACCCTGCCACAGCTCTGCGGCAGTATGCTGTTGGTCCCCTAAACAGATCAGCTTCACCACGGCCTGTTGACGCTTACCCACAGCAATGCTACCAGCTAGAGACTGATGGATGACTGCTGTTGGAGGTGGAAGGGAGGAGGAGGCAGCGGAGGAGGAGAAGGGGGGTTGGAGCCAGTAACATAGCTACAGGTGGAGACCCTGATGGATGTAGGGCCCGCAATCCTGGGTGTGGGTAGCACCCGTGCCATCCCAGGGTCCGACTCACTCCTGGCTTCCACAACATTCACCCAGTGTGTGGTCATGGAAATGTAGCGTCCCTGGCCACCAGCACTTCTCCATGTGTCTGTGGTGAGGTGGAACTTCCCAGTAAGTGCGTTCGTCAGGGCATGGATGAAGTTCTGGGACACATGCTGGTGTAAGGCGGGCATGGCACACCGTGAAAAATAGTGGCAGCTGGGGACTGCGTACCAAGGGATGGCCGCCGATATCAGGCTGTGGAACGTCTCAGTGTCTACAAGCCTAAATGGCAACTTTTCAAGGGCCAGTAATTTCGAAAGTTGCGCATTCAGTGCTAAGGCCTGTGTATGGGTGTGTATTTGCGCTTGCGTTCAAATGCCTGTGTTATGGACATTTGGATGCTGCACTGGGACAGGGAAGTGGATTTTGTTGCGAAGGTCCAGGTGCAGGATGGGGGGCATCCGGGCCTGCGCCTTCGGCAGGGGATTGGCGAGCAGTGCGTAACACAGGGGAAGTGGAGGCAGTGGTGGGACCTACAGACGCAGAGGGCGGACCCAGGCGTTCGGCCCACTTATTAGGGTGCTTGGATGCCACAGCTCCGGCTCATTTTGGTACGGCACAGGTTGCAAACTACCACTCTTTTGTCGCCTGTGCTTTCCTCAAAAAAGCACCATACTGCGGAACACCTACCCATTGGCAAGGTAGATTTGCGCATCGGGGGGATCCGTGTAACGATTGCTGGCCTGTTTGGTGTGGGCCGACGTTTCCCTTTTGCCACCACACTGCCTCTTCCAGACTGTTGTGTGCTACGGATCCCTCCCCCTCTGTAGTACTGTCCTCACTCGGCTTTTCACCTAACCATGTTGGGTCAGTGACCTCATCGTCCACCACCTCCTCTCCCACTTCCTCACTCTGCTCATTCTCCTTACTTGACCTAACCACCACCTAAGTTATTGTCAACTGTGTCTCATCATCATCCACCTCATAAATTAATGATTGCGGTTCACCACTGTCATATTCTTGAGATTGTGAAGGCTCAAGAGGCTGGGAATAAGGGCACAATATCTCATGTACCTCTTCAAGCATGCTTGGCGAGAGAGCCAAACCAAGTACTGGCGATGAAAAGAGGTCGTGTGAATATCCGAGTGTGGGATCACTTGTTTAGCCAGACGCAACATGGTAGGAGGAAGAAGGATCAGAGTGAGGATTCAGTTGACCAGACTCTTGGCTACAGAGACTGTACTTTGTTGAAGAGAGGGTGGTGCTTAACCGATTGGAAGCATTATCTTCTGCAATCCAACCGACCACCTGTTCGCACTGGTCCGACATGGACAGCATTGTCCTGCGCCGCCCAGCTAAGTTGGACATGAAGCTGGGTAAGGTGGATTTTTTAGTTTTTTCTGGTGCACTGGCAGCAGGCACAGTTTAATTGCGCCCAGGGCCACGGCCTCCGCTTGCACCATCAGCATCACGCCCAGGGCCATGGGCTCTGCTTGCACCATTAGCATCACGCCCACTTCCCCCTCCCTTTGTGTTTGCCTTCTTCATATTAATGGTTTTGTCTGTAGATATGGCGCAGATTGTTTTACTGCCCGCTATAGAAACAGTTTTCTGATGCAGGACAGTACTGGACACAGAAAAATACAGATTTTCGGCACTACACTAGCCCAGAGATAATGTAATTTTTACAGTACACACTGTATTGGCTTGCTGTAATGTACTGTAGACAGAGAAATACTAATTTTAGGCACTACAGTAGGCCACAGATAATGAATTTTTTTTACAGTACACACTGTATTGGCTTGCTGTAATGTACTGTAGACAGAAAAATAAATGTATTCAGGAGTACACTAGACGAGAGATAATGTAATTTTTACAGTACACACTGTATAGGCTTGCTGTAATGTACTGTTGACAGAGAAATACAAATTTTCGGCACTACACTAGCCCAGAGATAAGTACATTTTTACAGTACACACTGTATAGGCTTGCTGTAATGTACTGTAGACAGGAATACAAATTTTCGGCACTACACAAGACCACAGAAAATAAAATTTTTACAGTACACACTGTATTGGCTTGCTGTAATGTACTGGAGACAGATAAATACAAAATTTTGGCAATACACTAGCCCAGAGATAATTTAATTTTTACAGTACACACTGTAAAGGCTTGCTATAATGTACTGAATACAGAAAAATAAATATTTTCAGCAGTACACTAGGCCACAGATAAGGAAATTTTTACAGTACACATTGTATTGGCTTGCTATAATGAACAGGAGACAGAGAAATGCAATTTTTCGGCACTACACTAGCCCAGAGATAATGTAATTTTTATAGTACACACTGTATTGGCTTGCGGTAATGAACAGGAGACAGAGAAATAACATTTTTCAGCACTACACTAGCCCTGAGATAATGTAATTTATGCAGTACACACTGTCAAGGCTTGCTGTAGTGTACTGAATACAGAAAAATAAAGATTTTCAGGAGTACACTAGGCAACAGATAATGACATTTTTAAAGTGCACACTGTATTGGCTTCCTGTTATGAACAGGCGACAAAGAAATACAATTTTTCGTCAATACACTAGCCCAGAGATAATGTAATTTTTGCAGTACACACTGTATTGGCTTGCTGTAATGTACTGGATACAGAGAAATACAGATTTTTGGCACTACACTAGCCCAGAGATAATGCAATTTTGAAAATACACACTGTATCCGGATGTAGTTCTATACTGGATACAAATTTGTCCCAAATAAAATGTATTCTCTACTTGAATACTATTTATATGGTTGCGACCAAAACGCACACACAGATGTCCCCAAAACTAGTTAACTATGGCCAAAATATAAATCACTCTCTGCTGGAGTAATTAGCCCCTTTTGATAATATCTGCCCAACACACTGCTTAATGATGGCATATTGTAGATGTCACTAATCAGAAATCTTTCTGTCTTTTAGATGTTGTCAAAGCGATTTTCAAGCCCTGCACTATCTGTCCCCTCCTGGTGATGCCTGTCCCTGACAATGCTGAATTAACCTCCTTCTTAAAAAAAAAAAAAAAAAAAGGTGCTGCACTGCTGTCAAACACACACTCTAGTCCTTAAAAGGACTGTTAGGTCTTTCAATAAGGTTTTTGGAGTGAAATAAGTAAGTTTAGAGCAAAACGATATCTGTCCCTGCCTAATGTCTGCTCTCCCTGGCGCTGAATGAGCTGAGCGCTGTCCTCAGCTCCTCTATGAAATGGTATCACATGTTCTGGCCAGCCAACCAGTGTAAGGCTTACAGCTAACATTGCTATGACCTTACACTGAGGGGAATTACTTACCTGGACCTTGATTGGCTACTTAGAAGGCGGCAAACGTGCGGGGAGGAGACTCGAGCAATGCGACGAATAGACGTGGTGCTCGGCCAAGTAAAGCCGAGTGCCGAGCATAGCGATGCCCCAGCCGAACCACTACTCGGCTGAGCATGCTCGCTCATCACTAATTAAATACACATATCGAAAGTCTAAAGTGCCCACATATAACACATAGTGGGACACTGCAGTAGTCCGAAGTTGTTCCTGGCTTCAGACAAGAGCAACATTATAATTTAAGGTCACTCCTCACAATTGCAGCAGGATGACGTGAAGGTGATTTCTGAGTCTGAAACCTTGCCAAAGAGGCTCAAGCTAGTGTTGAGCGAATCAAAGTCTACAAAGTTTTTCAGGATATATTCGATTTGCCACGTACCTTAAATAAGTGTTTTTGGTACCCGGACCCCAACCTGAACATTTCTGTAAAAGTTTGAATTCGTTGTTCGGCCGTTTAATAAAGCTTGTTGAAAGTCTGCAGGGCAGCCAATCAACAAGCGTTTAAGATGTGTGCCCTTAGAAGCCATCACAGCCATACTAATGGCATGGCTGTGATTGGCCAGTGCAGCATGCGACCCAGCTTCTATATAAGCTGGAGTCAAGTAGCGCCACACGTCATGTCAGCTCTTACTAGTGTAGGGATAGGATAATGCTGCTGTGAGGGAGAGATTTGGAAAGAATCTGATCAGAGCTTGGTGTTAAGTCTGCGATCAACAGCGATTTTTTTTTTTGTGGGTGCAATACAACATTTTTGTACCCTGCCCTAAGCCCAGTGACATGGAAAAATAAGTTTGTTAGCTAGGTGGGCGTCGGCGGGCCATTTTGTCAAAGTGCAGTGCACTTGCACCTGCATATGTGCCAGGGACAATAATTTAATCCTGTTCTTGTAGTTCAGTGGGCGACATATACCCATTTTTTAAGTGCACCTACACTGCATATGTGCCAATGGAAGGGAAAATAATATAGGTAATCCGTCTGTGAGTTCAGGGACTCAGGGGGTGACATATTCACATTTGTTTCTGTAAAGTACCCCTGTGCTGCATATGTGACAGTGTAATTAATTCAGTAAATCTATCTGTTAGATTCTGGGGGCACAAATTAATTTTTTTTTGCTATCAAGTACGTTTGTGGACTGTGCTTCATTTGTGATGGTGAAAGAAAATCAGTAAATTCATCTGTTTCATTGTGGGCGAAAAAAAAAAACTTTTTTTTGCCAGAAAGTACCTTTGCGGCCTGTACTGCATTTGTGATAGTGAAATATAATCAGTAAATACAACTGGGAAATCACTTTTTTTGCCATAAAGTACAGTATTTTTCGCCCTATAAGACGCACCGGCCCATAAGACGCACCTAGGTTTTGAGGAGGAAAATAAGGAAAAAAATATTTTTAACCAAAAGGTGTGCTTTTGGTGGGTTTTGAACTAATTGTGGTCTGTGGATGGCACTATTTTGGGGGATCTGTGGGTGGCACTGCTATGGGGGATCTGTGGGTGGTACTGTTATGGGAGATTTGTGGATGGCACTATTATGGGGGTCCTGTGGATGGCACTGTTATGGATCTGGGAATGGCACTGTTATGGGGGTCTTCTGGGAATGGCTCTTTTATGGGGGATCTCTGGATGGCACTATTATGGGGGATCTCTGGATGGCACTAGTATGGGGGATCTGTGGGTGGCACTCATGGGGGCATCTGTGGGTGGCACTTATGGGGGCATCTGTGGGTGGCACTTATGGGGGCATCTGTGGATGGCACCTATGGGTTGGATCTGTGGATGACACATATATAGCATGTTACCGCTATTACAGTGTCATCCACAGATGCCCCCCCCTCCCCCATAAGTGCCATCCACTAATAGATCGGGCCCGCCACTCACAGTAGCATTTATCTCTAAGTAGGAATCCTTGTCCTCTTAATAACCAACTAAAGTTGTGCTGTCCCCGTGTCCCTACTAACTAATCGCGTCCTAAAGCAGGCAGAGCGGTGCAGCGGCTGTCAGGGTAACGTCATCACTGACGTCACGTGCCTGCTCCGCCTTCTTGGCGGAGCAGGCGCGTGACGTCATTAAGGACATGACCCTGATAGCTGCTGCGCCGCTCTCCCTGCTATAAGACACGATTAGTAAGTAGGGATACGGTGACAGCGCAACTTTAGTTAGTTATTAAGAGGACAGGGATTCCTACTTAGAGATAAATGCTACTGTAAGCAGCGGGGCGCCCCTGCCAGGGGTTGCTGGACTCCGCACCCTCCTCCTTAGAGATGGGAAATTGGTTGCATTCTCCCCAAAGGACGCATGCGTATATTCGCGTGAATCAACCTGATAGTTCGCAACAGGATCCATACACATATATAACGTCAATTATAGGTCCAATACAAAGCAACAAAGCTTTGTTGGTTTGGTGTAAAATGATCATGGGACCCCTCACCGTTCAGGCTTATGGTCGATTTATTAGTAATGAGATCTACTGGATAATTTGCGCATGCGCTTTATATTGGGCCTATAATGTGTGTATGGATCCTGTTGCAAACTATCAGGTTGATTCACGCGAATATACGCGTGCATTGCTTCCACACCATCAGGTCAGGTGACCTGGTTCGAGGTCCCGATCATGTTATGAGTGGCGGACACGTAGCAATTAGCCAGGAAGTCATGAGATTGGTGCATGCACGGTTGTATGCGCAGTTGCGCAGACGCGATCGCCTTTTAGTGGTGAGATACAGGTTGCGTGACGTATAGACATGTGACTAGTGCGTACAGGGAGCGTACCAAGCATGGCGGGGATTCGGCTGGGGACGCCTGGGCCTCGCATGGATGGTCAACTGATGTAAGTACATTATGATGATGATTTATGTGGAGCAAGGGTGTTTTGATTTTATATTGATTGTAGAAACACCCGCCCCCCGCCACCCCGGTTGGGGGGCACCAATTATATTGCACTTATGGTTATTTAAGGACACTATTGTTCACTTGTTTATTGCTTGATAAAGACTTGTTTAAGTCGAAACGTTGCTGAAATAACATGCTGCTTGTTTGAATAAAGAACCGGATTTGATTATGGAGGAGTGCTGTGGATCTTTCTAAAATTCCATTACAACAAGGGACCCAGGCCTGGATCCCAATCTGCGAGCACCGCAACTGGACCACTAACCCTGGTACCGTGAGAAGTGGATGTTTGCCCTATGATAGGGTTTGTAGTGCTGCTGACTGTGTTTATTCGTATTTGTGATAGTGAAATATAATCATTAAATCTATCTGTGACATTGTGGTTTAAAAAAATCCCTTTTTATTGCCATAAGTTACCTTTGCAGCCTGCACTGCATTTGTGATAGAGAAAGAAAATCTGTAAATCCATATGTTTCACTGTAGGTAAAAAAAAAACCAACACTTTTTTTTCACATAAAGTACCTTTGTGGCCTGCACTGCATTTCTGATAGTGAAATATAATCAGTAAATACAACTGTGACATTGGTGACATTGTGAGTGAAAAGATCACCTTTTCTTTGCTAGAAAGTACCTTTGCGGCCTGCACTGCATTTCTGATAGTGAAATATAATCAGTAAATACAACCGTGACATTGTGAGTGAAAAGATCACCTTTTCTTTGCTAGAAAGTACCATTGCGACCTACGCTGCATTTGTGATAGTGAAAGAAAATCTGTAAATCCATCTGTGACATTCTGGTTGAAAGAATCACCTCTTTTTTTTACTGGAAAGTAACTTTGCGGCCTGCACTGCATTTCTGATAGTGAAATATAATTAGTAAATACAATTGTCACATTCTGTTTGAAAAAAATCACCTTTTTTTGGCTAGAAAGTATCTTTGCGGCCTGCACTGCATTTCTGAAAGAAAATCAGTAAATCCAGCTCTTAGATTGTGGGTGGACATTTCCACGGTTATTAGGCCAGTCATTCATAAGTGGCTTGGAGGGTATGTTCCTGCTGCACTGCATAACAGACAGGGAAATATATTCAGTAATTTCTACATTTAGATTGCTAGGTGATCTGTACCCCTTTTTTCTTTCAAAGTACCCCTGCACTGCATACCTAACAGGGAAATATATTCAATAAATTCTGAGGCGTTTAGATTGCTGTGTGATCTGTACCCCTTTTTTCTCTCAAACTACCCCTGCACTGCATACCTAACTGGGAAATAAATTTTGTAAATCCGTCTGTTAGTTTGGTCAGTGAACGCAAAGAATGAGGAGAGTGTCAAATAAGGGGCGTGGCCATGGTCGTGGTACCGCTGATGGTGGTAGAGCTCCTGTTGCAGGGAGAGGAAGTGGTCGATCTGTGCCAGCTACATGCACAAATGAAACACCTTCCTCAGATGCGCGTAGGCGACAGAACGTTCAGCGTTATTTTGTAGGCCCGAATGCCGCTCTACGAATGGTGAGGCCAGAACACGTACAGGCGATAGTAGATTGGGTGGCTGACAGTGCGTCCAGTTCCTTCACGTTGTCTCCCACCCGGTCTACTGCTGAAAGCTCAGAGTTGGCATCTGCAGACCATGGGCATCTGTCTTTTACCTCACCCCTTTGCAAATTAGGCAAGCAGCCTGAGCCCCAAGTCATGCAGCAGTCTTTTATGCTTTTTGATGACTATGCTGGCAGGGTTTCTTTGTGCTATCCATATAGCCCTGCCCCAAAAGTGGAAGAGCTTCACCAATTCCCAACCACTTATGTTTCAGGATGAGGACATGGGAAGACCACCACAGCACGTGTCTGATGATGACGAAACACAGTTGCCAACTGCTATGGCTTTCTTTAGTGTGCAGAGCAACAAGGAGGCAGGGGTTATGAGTGGGTGGAAGATGATGTGGAAGATGATGAGGTCCTAGACCCCACATGGAATCAAGGTCAAGCAAGTGACGTGTGCAGTTCGGAGGAAGAGGTTGAGGTAGCAGAGAGCCACCAGCACAGCAAAAGAGGGAACAGGGTGCAAAAGCCGAGCGACCGCCCCTAGACAGTACGCCTGCTACTGGCCACTGCACCCAGGGATCGAGCACACCAAAACCAGCTCCAAAGAGTTCCCTGGCATGGCAGATCTTCAGACAATGTGCTGACGACAAGACATGAGTGGTTTGCATGCTGTGCAATCAGAGCCTGAAGCGAGGCATAAATGTTCTAAACCTGAGCAGAACCTGCATGACCAGCCATCTAAATGCAAAGTACGAGCTGCAGTGGAGTATACACCTCAAAAATAGAGTTGAGGGAAAACCAGAAAGTTCGGGACCCGAACTTGACCCCGAACCCCATTGATGTCAATGGGGACCCGAACTTTGGGTCACTAAAATGGCTCTGAAAAAGTAAAAGAAAGAGATAGAAATTTAAAAAAATTAAAAATTAAAAATATTAGTCTAGAACTAGGAGGAGGAAGTCCATATGGAGTAGGAGGGAGAGTTGGCGGTGGACGTGTCGATGTAGGTGGAAGCTGTGGTGGAGGAGGTAGTCGCCAACAACACTGTTTTTTGTTTTTAACTTTTTATTTTTAATTTGGGTAGACCCCAAAACATTGGGAAATATAGAAAAGAAAACAAAGAGAAAGCGCGTTGGAGTATAGCAAAGGCTGGGTGAGGACAGTATACATGTCTATTCTGCACAAGGTACGGACAAGTCCTGTGGGATCCATGTCTGGTTCATTTTAATGAACAGGAGCTTGTTTACATTGGTTGTGGACAGGCGGCTGCGCTTTTCTGTGATAAGGCCCCCTGCCGTGCCAAACACACGTTCAGACAATACACTGGCTGCAGGGCAGGCCAGCACCTCCAAGGCATAAAGGGCAAGCTCAGGCCATGTGCCCAATTTGGAGACCCAGAAGTTGAATGGGGCAGACTCATCAGTCAGTACATATAGGTGTGTGCACAAATACTGTTCTACCATGTTGCTGAAATGCTGCCTCCCGCTAAGACGTTTAATATCAGCTGGTGGTGCTGGTTCTTGTGGCGTTCTGACAAAGCTTTTCCACATTTCGGCCATGCTAACACTGCCTTCTGAGATGCTGGGGGTGCCTAAGCTGCTTTGACGACTTCTTCCTCCTCCTCTTCCTTTTGCTTCCACTGAGGCCCCGGTGTCAGGTGGGAATGCCATCAGTAGCGCGTCTACCAGTGTGCAGAATATATTTCCCAGTCAGATATGCAGTGCAGTGGTAGTGTGAAAGAAAAAAGGGGTACAGATCACCCAACAATGTAAACACCTTATATATCTTTCCCCTAGTCCAAAGCGGGACATCACCTTCCAAAGGAATGACCACTCCACCCTGTCAAACGCCTTAACAGCGTCCAACGACAGGATGGAGCAGTCATCCTCCCCCCCTACCTGGAGATTCAAAAAAACCCTGAGTAAGCTGTCCTGAATCTGTCTCCCAGGGATAAAGCCCGTCTGGTCTCCGTGGATCAGGGAAGCGGCAACCCCCCTCAATCGATTTGCCAAAACTTTGGCAAAAATGTTATAATCAGAGTTCAGCAGCGAGATGGGTCTATAAGATCCCACCTCGCTGGAACACTTCCCTTTTTTGAGGATGAGGACGATCGCCGCCTCCCTAAAGGACACAGGGAGAGATCCACAACACAGAGATTCCTTAAGAACCTCCAACAACATAGGTAGCAGGGTCTTTGCATGAAACTTATAGACTTCGAAGGGGAGCCCATCATTACCCGGGGATGTGTTGAGTCTAACCTGCGATATCACCTCCTGCAGTTCCGATAATTGAATTAGCTTACTTAGCCCTTCGGAATTCAATTCATCCAAGCTAGGAAGTCTGATTTGGTCTAGATAGTTACCAAGATCGATTTTGTTGTAGCCACATTCTGAGGCATACAGGGCTGAAAAGGCATTTACAAATTCCTCTCGGATCATTTCGTTCTCTGAAATTATTGTACCGGTTTTACTTTTGATCGTATTGATTTTGATAGGATCTTCTCGATTCGACGCTAAAGCCGACAGGAACTTGCTCGGACGGCCCTCTTCAAAGAAGCGTTTTTGTCCCTGAAAAAATAACTTATTTTGTGTCTTGCTAATCTGCATTTGTCTATATTGAAGCATTACTTCTTTGAATTCCTTTCTAAGGGCCTCTGTATTTTGCTTCTCAAGATCGTTTTGCACCCTTTTTATTTTATTTAACAACTCTTTCTCCTGTTGAAAAAAGGTAGCGCGTTTTGTTTTAATCTTACTATAGTAAATCCCTCGCAGAAATGCTTTAAGCGCATCCCAAACATAATGGATATGAGTTGATCCTATATTAACTCGCCAAAACTCTTCAATCATTATATCTACTTCTTCCACCTCATTCAACACCTTTAACCAGTGGGGATTCAACTTAAACGAACGGCTTCCTAACTGAGAGGTACCCTTACAGATTACTAAGACCGGAGAGTGATCCGACAACCCGTGTACTTCATATTTCATTTTTACAACATGCTCTACCATTTCTTTATTCACAAGTGCCAAATCTATCCTTGAGAGAGAGCTGTAAGTTGCGCTAATGCATGAAAATACTTTCTTCTGACCGTAGAGCTTACGCCATACATCTATTAATTTGAAATCCTGACAGAATTGGAACAATGACGTACCGGACTGTTTGACCTTATTTGAAGATGTAATCCTATCTACCTCCGGGACCATAGCACAGTTATAGTCACCCACCGCTATCAGCGGGCACCTCCCTTTTCCTTCCGCAAATTCCATTAAACATCAAAATTTTCCTGGAAAAAGGAGGGGGGATATAGACAAAAGCCATAATGACTTCCTTTCCGTACCAGATCGCGTGCATAAAGACAAATCTACCTTCAGTATCCATCCTTACATCCAGTGGGGCAAATTCCACATCCCTGTGAATATAAACACTTACTCCCCATGAGTAAGAGGAGTGGCAGGAGTGATACTCCCATTTAGCCCACCTCCTGCCCAAGAGGAGCTTGTTCTCCTTAGTCACATGTGATTCTAGGACAGCTACTATTGCGGGTAGGTGTCTATTAATGGTATCAAATACGGCGATCCGTTTTATTCTATCTCCCAGCCCACGCACATTCCAGGTTAGTATTCTATGTTCTTGTACCATAACAAAAAAAGGGGCACACTTAAGGGAGCTGTAGTAGAATGTATCAACGTCAACCCTTCCCCTCCCCCATCAACCCACCTCCTACTTGGCTCGTAGGACCACATGATCCACTTGCCTCTTCCACATCACCAACCCCTCCCACCACCAACCCTCCCGACCCCCACCTCCAACCCTAACCTCCACCCCCCCCCCACATCCCGTCCCATACCCAAGGGCCCATCAACAGCATTATCTCAGATTCCTTCTGCATCACACCAATTCGAAGCTTCCACTGAAGTCCCAAAAAAATAAATGGAATCATTATAAACTACCCTTAAGCGTGCAGGGAACATCATAGAATATTTGACTTTTGCTGCTGCTAGTCGTTTTTTAATGCCCAGGAATGCCATTCTCTTTTTTTGTGTCTCATGAGAGAAATCCGGATAAATCTGAATCTGTCTACCCTCAAATTCAACTGTATCTATTTCTCTTTTCCGTCGCAGGACCCAGTCCCTGTCGCTTGCACACAGCATTTTAATCAGGAGGATTCGCGGAGGAGTCCCGATAGCGGGTTTTTTGAAAGGAACTCTGTGAGCACGTTCTACACAGAAAGTCGAGGCCTTCTCCTCCAGCTTCAAACTCCGAATCAACCAGTCCTGAATAAAATTAGCCGGGTTATTTTGTTCGGCGCCCTCCGGGAACCCCACAAATCTCAGATTGTATCTACGTGAGCGATCTTCAAGGTCTGTGAGTTTATCCCGGAGTTCGCCGAACTCCTGTTCCCTTGCCTTCAACTGCCCCCTACATTTTTCTATATCTTTAATCATAGACACCATTTCCCCCTCCATTTGCTTTACTTTAGTTCTTAATTTGGACATCTCATCTCTAATAATTGTCACATCTGATTGCAAAGTGGCTACTGACACTGCTAAATCCGTTACCGTTTTATTGGTAGTTTGGACTACCTCTAAGATATCCTCAAAAAAAAAAAAAACAATGTAAACACCGCAAAATTTACAGAATATATTTCCCAGTCAGGGATGCAGTGCAGGGGTAGTTTGAAAGAAAAAAAGGGGTCATGGAGCGACCCCGTTATCCAGCATCTATTCGCCCCACTGAAGGATTATTATAAAAGTGTGTAGAAGCCACATGGAGCCCCCAAGCTGCAGATTTATCATGGAGATATGATGGAGATTTTACAGCATATAACTAAAGCACCCAACAATGTAAACGCTGCCGAATTTACAGAATACATTTCCCAGTCAGGTATGCAGGGCAGGGGTAGTGTAAAAGAAAAAAGGGGTACAGATCACCCAACAATCTAAACGCCGCCGAATTTACAGAATATATTTCCCAGTCAGGTATGCAGTGCAGGGATAGTTTAAAAGAAAAAAGGGGTATAGATAACCCAACAATCTAAACGCCGCCGAATTTACAGAATATATTTCCCAGTCAGGTATGCAGTGCAGCAGGAACACACCCTCCAAGCCACTTGTGAATGACTGGTCTGATAACGGTGGAAATGTCCACCCACAATCTGAGCTGGATTTATTTATTAATTTTCACTCTCAGAAATGCAGTGCAGGCCGCAAATGTACTTTATGGCAAAAAAATAGGTGATTTTTTTCACCAACAATGTCACAGTTGTATTTACTGGTTATATTTCACTCTCAGAAATACAGTGCAGGCCGCAAATGTGCATTACGGCAAAAAATAAGTGATTTTTTTCACCAACAATGTCAAAGTTGTATTTACTGGTTATATTTCCCTCTCTGAAATACAGAGCAGCCCGCAAATGTACTCTATGGCAAAAAATAAGTGATTTTTTTCAACCACAATGTCACAGTTGTATTTACTAGTTGTATTTCACTCTCAGAAATACAGTGCAGGCCGCAAATGTACTTTACTTTATGGCAAAAAATAAGTGATTTTTTTTCACCAGCAATTTCACAGTTGTATTTACTGGTTATATTTCACTCTCAGAAATACAGAGCAGGCCGCAAATGTTCTTTATGGCAAAAAATACGTGATTTTTTTCAACCACAATGTCACAGTTGTATTTACTGTTTATATTTCACTCTCTGAAATACAGAGCAGGCCGCCAATGTACTTTATGGCAAAAATAAGTGATTTTTTTCACCAACAATGTCACAGTTGTATTTACTGGATATATTTCATTCTCAGAAATACAGTGCAGGCTGCAAATGTACTTTTCAGAAAATAATTAATTAATTAAATTGTCCCCGCAGAATCTAATAAATGGATTTACTGAATTGTTTACACTGTCACATTTTTTCTTCCCCTGGCACATATGCAGTGCATGTGCACTTAAAAAATGGGTACATGTCACCAACTGAACTACAGGATAACATTATTATCCCTGGCAAATTATTGTCCCTGGCGATATTGTCACTTGCTGAAAATAGCTGCCGACGCCCACCTAACTAACAGACGGATTAAAACTTATTTTTCCATGTCCCGGGGCTCAGGGCAGGGAACAAAAATGCTGCATTGCAACCACAAAAAAAAAAATCGCTGTAGATCTTAACACCAAGCTCTGATATCAGATTCTTTCCTAATCTCTCCCTCACAGCAACAACATCCTATCCCTACACTAGTAAGAGCTGAAGAGACGTGCAGCGCTACGTTACTCCAGCTTATATAGAGGCTGGGTCAAATGCTGCACTGGCCAATTACAGCCATGCCATTAGTAGGTATGGCTGTGATGGCTTCTAAGGGCACACATCTTAAACGCTTGTTGATTGGCTGCCCTGCAGACTTTCAACAAGCTTTATTAAACAGCCGAACGACGAACTCAAACTTTTACGGAAATGTTCAGGTTGGGGTCCGGGTACCAAAAACCCTAAAGTCCGGTACGAACCCGAACTTTACAGTTCAGGTTTGCTCAACACTACTCAAAAACCAAGAAAGGTCTCAGGCTCCTCCTGCTCCCTCTTCTGCTCGGCCTCTTTAACCACCTCTGGAGTGATAGTGGCACCTGGCACCCCGCAAGCAAAGGATGTGGCAGCAACGCCACTACCTCCATCACCAAGCATCTCCACAATGTCCCATGGCAGTGTTCAGCTGTCCATCTCCCAAACACTGGAGAGAAAGAAAAAGTACCCCCCTACCCACCCACAATCCCTGGCCCTGAATGCCAGCATTTCAAAATTCCTGGCCTTTGAAATGCAGCCATTTTGTCTGGTGGAGACGGACACTTTTAAAAACCTTATAGCGGTGGCTGTCCCACAGTATGTGGTTCCCAGCCGACACTACTTTTCCAGGCGAGCCATCCCTTACATGCACAACCAAGTGGCAGGCAAAATCAGGTGTGCACTGTGCAACGCCATCTGTGGTAAGGTCCACATAACAACCGATACGTGGACCAGTAAGTGCAGTTGCTGCTGGGCCTGAGGCGTATAGCAGTTTGACGCATGTCCTTCCGCCACCAAGGATTGCAGGGCATTTCTCTTTGCCTCCTTTTTGCTCCTCCTCCTACTCCACTTCTTCCTCTACCACCTGCTCATCCACTCAGGGTAACACCTTCACCACCAACTTCAGCACAGCCAGGGGGAAATGACAGCAGGCCGTTTTGAAACTCATCTGTTTGGGTGAAAAACTCCACACCGTGCAGGAGCTGTGGACAGGCATGGAACAACAGACCGATGAGTGGTTGGTGCCACTGAGCCTCAAGCCTTGCCTGGTGGTGTGCGATAATGGGCGAAATCTCGTAGCAGCTTTAGGCCAAGCCGATTTGACGCACATCCCTTGCTTGGTGCATGTGCTTAATTTGGTGGTGCATAAATTCCTGAAAAACTACCCCGATATGTCAGAGCTGCTGCCGAAAGTGCGGGCCGTCTGTGCGTGATTTCGGCATTCTCACCCTGCTGCTTGCCCGTCTGCGCTGCAGCGTAACTTCAGCCCTTCCGCTCACAGCCTCATATACGACGTGCCCACAAGGTGGAACTCCCCCTTGCACATGCTGGAGAGACTGTGCAAGCAGCAGCAGGCGATAGTGGAGTTTTAGCTGCAGCACACACGGGTGAGTCGCTCTGCGGAACAGCACTACTTTATCACTAATGAGTGGGCCTCCAGGCGAGACCTGTGTGCCATGTTGTGCTGTTTCGAGTACTCCACCAACATGGCCAGTGCCGATGACACCCTAATCAGCGTTACTATCCCACCTCTATGTCTCCTTGAAAAAACGCTTTGGGCAATGATGGAGGAGGATGTGGCACAAGAGGAAGAGGAGGAGGAAGAGGGATAATTTCCACGGTTATCAGGCCAGTAATTCACAAGTGGTTCGGAGGGTGGGTTCCTGCACCAACATAGGCCAGGTACACAATTGTCCAGCCAGGGTACAGTTCTGGAGGATGAGTTGGAGGACGATGAGGAGGAGGAGGAGGAACCGTGTTCACAGCAGGGTGGCAACCAAAGAAGCTCAGGGCCATCACTTCAGCATGGCTGGGGTAATATGGAGGACACAGACGATACACCTCCCACAGAGGACAGCTTGTCATTGCCTCTGGGCAGCCTGGCACACATGAGCCACTACATGCTGCAGTGCCTGCGCAACGACCGCGGAGTTGCCCACATTCTAACCAGTGCAGATTACTGGGTGGCCACCCTGCTGGATCCCCGTTACAAGGACAGCGTGTCGTCCTTATATCCCTCACTGGAGCGTGATCAGAAGATGCGTGACTACAAGCGCACGCTGGTAGACATGCTGCTGATGGCATTCCCACCTGACACCGGGGCCTCAGTGGAGGCACAAGGCGAAGGCAGAGGAGGAGGAGGAAGTGGCCAACACAGCTGGGGAACCGACAGCACCTCAGAAGGCTGACTTCAGTACATGACCCCATGGACTTCTAGGCGGGCAGACTGTAACAGTGGCCTGAACTGTCACAGCATGCTCTCCTTATTCTTTCTTGCCCAGCACCAGTGTCCTCTTGGAGAGGGTTTTCAGCACCGCAGGGGCACCCAACCGGACCAGATTGCCCTCAGCCGGTGTCCAAGACAACACTTTTGTCAAAATGATTCAAGCCTGGATAGAAAAATATTTTCACACTCCTCTGGCTGAGGTCGATGAATAGATCTGGCCTCGCTGACGGTGCCCCATCTTGCCACTGTTGATGTCTTGCCTGCCTACCATCATGTTCTGTATGGCTGCTGATGCGGCTTCCATATATTGGGTATTGTCGCGTAACGACCGGCTCTACAAAAGTATCACATGACACATACCCTCACCTCAACGCCGTAGAAAAAATAAAAACTGTGCTAAAACAATCATTATATTTTTGCCTTACATCGCAAAAAGTGCAACACCAAGCAATCAAAAAGGCGTATGCCCCCCAAAATAGTAACTAAAAAATGAGCCCCTACATAGAACAATCGGGCAAAAATGAAAATAAAACTATGGCTCTCAGAATATGCAGACACTAAAACATGATTTTTTTGTTCAAAAATGCTTTTATTGTGTTAAAAGGCAAAAAAAATAAAAAAGTAGACATATTAGGTATTACCGTGTCCGTAACAACTAGTTCTAAAAAATTTAACATGACCTAACCCCTCAAGTGAACACCGTAAAAGAAAAAACGGTGTCAAAAAAGCTATTTTTTGTCATCTTATATCAGAAAAAGTGTAATACCAAACGATCAAAAAAGTCATACACACCCCAAAATTGCCCCCATTAAACCATCATCTCATCCCACAAAAAACAAAACCCTACCTAAGACAATCGCCAAAAAAAATAAAAAAAACTATGGCTTCAGAAAATAACACATAACAGACACTAACACATGATTTTTTTTGTTTCAAAAATGCTTTTTTTGTGTTAAAAGGGAAAAAAAGGAGGCATATTAGGTATCACCATGTCTGTAACAACCAGGTCTATTAAAATATAACATGATCTAACCCCTCAGATGACCACCATAAAAATATAATATCAACTGTGTCAAAAAAGTTTTGTCACATTTTATCACAAAAAGTGTAATACCAAGCGATCAAAAAGCCATATGCACCCTAAAATACTGTCATCTCATACTGGAAAAAATTGGGTTTTGGAAATTTTCTTAAATTTTAAGATTTGCTTCTAAATTTCTAAGCCTTTTACCTTCCCAATAAAAGAAAATATAATTTACAAAATGATTCAAACATGAAGTAGACATATGGAAAATTTAAAATGATAACGACTTTAGGAGGCATCACTATCTGTTTTAAAAGCAGAGAAATAGAAATTTTGAAAATTGCTAAGTATTCAAATTTACCACTGTCATGAAGTAAAATATGTGACCAGAAAAACAATCTCCCAATGGCTTGGATAAGTAAAAGCATTTTAAAGTTATTACCACAAAAAGTGACACATGTCAGATTAGCAAAAAAATGGCCTGGTCCTTAAGGTGAAAAATGGCAGGGTCCTGAAGGGCTTAAACGCACTTTTTGTTAACACCGTCAAACATGCAATTTAGAGTCACTCAGATATCATTTACTATTGCTGTCATTGCGTTCCAGTGCTTGGGGAGGGGTGAGAGAAAAATCAACATTTTTAAAAAATGAAGAAAAAGAGACAACAATCTTTCTTAGGAGACAAGAGTGTGTCATATACCAATTTCCAGGGCAATTGGATCCAATCTAGTTCAGCCTGATCCAGTGCGGACTGAAATTGTGAAATATTTGGCAAACCTGAACTGAACCTTGAATGGTTTGCTAATCACTAGTGACATCACATTACCCATGATCTTACTAACCATAATTTATCCCTATACTAGCAATGATTGTCCAAGTTTCTGGAAAACACAGTCTTTGTAACTGAAGACTGAAGTTTACCAACTAACTATTGCTGGTATTATTTGATCATGAAATCTTTCCCAAACATTTTACTCTATGCAATTATGTGTTGCATTTATTATGTTGCATGTTAACAGCATTCATTCATTCAGTTTCAAAAGAACAGTGACAAGCAAAATCACCACAATAATAAGACATTTTAAAAGAGTTTTCTGAGATTTAACCACTTAAGGACCACAGGTTTATACCCCACTAGTGACCAGGCCCTTTTTTACAAATCGGCAATTCACAACTTTAACGGTTTATTGCTCGGCCATAAAACTTGGCACCCAAATGAATTTTACCTACTTTTCTTCTCACAAATACAGCTTTCTTTTGGTGGTATTTTATTGCTGCTGAGATTTTTTGTTTTTCTGATATTAATAAAAAAAAACTGCAATTTTCTCAAAAAAACTTTTTCTGGTAAAATTGTTCAAATATAATTATATTTCTATACAAGTTTGTGTAAGAATTCATTGTGCTACATGTCTTTGATAAAAAAAAATCCAATAAGTGTATATTTATTGGGTTGCGCAAAAGTTATAGCGTTTACAAACTATGGTACAAAAAAGAGAATTTCCGCATTTTGAAACAGCTCTGAATTTCTGAGCACCTGTCATGTTTCTTCGGGTGCTATAATGCCAGGATAGTATAAATACGCCCCAAATGACACCATTTTAGAAACAAGACACCCCAAAGTATTCGCGGGGGGGGGGGGGCATGGTAAGTTCATGTATGATTTAATTTTTTTGCACAAGTTAGCAGAAAATTACACTTTCTGAGGAAACAAAATAATAAAGTTTCCATTTCTGCTAACTAATCTCCCACAGACTCACTATGCCCCTCAGTGAATGCCTTGGGGTGTCTACTTTCCGAAATGGGGTCATTTGTGGGGTGTATTTACTGTTCTGGCATTTTGGGCGGGGCTAAATTGTGAGCAACCCTGTAAAGCCTAAAGGTACTCGTTGGACTTTCCGACCCTTTACGCACCTAGGCTGCAAAAAAGTGTCACACATGTGGTATCGTCGTACTCAGAAGAAGTAGGGCAATGTGTTTTGGGGTGTATTGCCCTACTTCTCCTGAGTACGGTGATACCACATGAGTGACACTTTTTTGCAGCCAAGAAGTGCAAAGGGGCCCGAATTCCAATGAGTACCTTTAGGATTTCACAGGGTATTTTTACACATTTGGATTCCTAACTACTTCTCACGCTTTAGGGCCCCTAAAATGCCAGGGCAGTATAAATACCCCACAAGTGACCCCATTTTAGAAAGAAGATACCCCAAAGTATTCCGTGAGGGGTATGGTGAGTTCATATAAAATTTTATTTTTTGTCAGTGACTGCGGTGCGGTGGGCTGGGTGCTAACTACCTAACAAGTAGCTAACTAACTGACGGTGATAAGGGACTCTTAGGCCCCATTCACACGTCCGCAATTCTGTTCCACATTTTGCGGAACGGAATTGCGGACCCATTCATTTCTATGGGGACAGACTTGGTCCCGCTCGGATCCGCACTTCCAGGTCTGCAAAAATGTAGAACATGTCCTATTCTTGTCCGCAATTGCAGACAAGAAAAGGCATTTTCTATATAGTTCTGGCAATGTGCGGATCTGCACATAGCCGGTGTCCATGTTTTGCTGATCCGCGGATCCATGGATCCACAAAACACATACGGACCTCTGAATGGAGGCTTACAGGGGGGTGATCAATGACATGGGGGTGACAGGGGGTGATCATTGAGTTAATATGGGGTGATCAGGGGTTAATAAGGGGTTAATAAGTGATGGGGTGGGGGTGGGGTTTGGTGTGTGGTGATTGGTGCACTTACATAGCTGCCTGTGTCCTCTGGTGGTCCCTTTTGCTTGGCAGCGTCTGATATGCGATTTGGATGTGATTTATTGACATCTACAGCCTGCCAGCGAACGATCAGCGCTTGCATGCTGTAGAATAAGTTGTAACCTGCCGCGCTGCAGTTCACATGCAATCTCGGGTCTCACAAGATGACGCCGATAGGCATCATTGAGACCTGAGAGAACAACCTCCTGGACGCCTTTCGACGTTAGTGTGACGGGAGGTGGTTAAAGGGGTTGTGCAGCAATTTATAATGATGACCCATCCTTGGGATAGGTCACCAATATCTTATCAGCGGAGGTCTGACACCTGGCACACTCACCAATCAGCTTTTTAATAAGGAGGCGGTGCTCCATGCGAGCGATGCTTCCTCTTCATTACATTGTGAGATATCTCCTGTGGAGCGGCGGCATAGTATAATTACAAGTACTCACTTCCGAGACAAAGTGGACTGTAATGAAGAGGAAGCTGCCCTCGCATGGATCGCCGCCTCCTCTTCAAATAGCTGATTAGGGGGGTGCCGGGGGGTGTTGAATCCCCCCCCCCCACCCGATCAGATATTCCTGACCTATCCTGAGAAAAGGGCATCAATATAAACCACTGCACAACCCCTTTAAATACTGATGATCCATCCTCTTGATAGGTCATCAGTATCTCATTGTGGGGGGTATGATACCCAGGATGCCCGCCGATCAGCTGTTTGAGAAGGCATCAGCATTCGCAGTAGCACCTCAGCTCTCTCGCTGATTTCCCCAAGCTGAGTGATGACATCTTCATCTGTCACATGGCCTAAGCGTAGCTAAGCCCCATTGAAGTGAATCAGACTGAGCTGCAATAAAAAGGATAGCCATTGTACAATGTACAGTGCTGTGCTTGCTGGGCACAGAGAATGCCACGGTACCCAAAGAAGCGCCAGTGCCAACTCAAACAACTGATCGTGTCGGACCCCTACCAATCAGATACTGATGACCTATCCAGAGGATACTGTAGGTCATCAGTGTTTAAATCTTGGAAAACCCCTTTGATTTGGTTTTCAGTATTACAAACTGTATGCTATTGATATCAAATTCACTATTTATCTGGATAGAACATACTCTACTCTGCTGCTCACCTTTGACATCCTCACTTACCTGGAAAATGGGGGCTCCCTGATGGTTGGCAATTATATTCAGACCGAACTTGAGAAAAGCTCCTTCAGGTAAACTAAAAAGTACAATAGTGACAATAAATAAAAACTGATCAGGTACAGTACTAAAGACAATGCATTGGCTTCTGATTGTTTAGCCAGTCAGGTTCCTTGGGGAGGTACACCATGAATTTATTTAAAACTCTTTTCACACTTTATGTTTTGTGTCTGTTTATTGTATTCTAAGGGAAATCTCATATAAATCTGAGCAATTCATAAATAATATAGAATATTTTTTTTCAGTTGGTGCATAGAAATTGAAGTAAATAAATGTTGTATCAGTTTTATTTTACTCATTTCCCAGGTCCCCCTCAGTTAACCTTGTATTTTATTACTATGCAGTATATCTATGTACTTACAAGTAATTAAAATGTCCTGCCATATACAATTTGAAGTAGAATTTATTCTTCATAGCAAATCAATAACAGTTACGACTGTTTCATATTATTTATAAACCCTATTATATTCCATTCTTTTTTTTCCACGAAACATTGACAATTATCCATTTGGGAAATCCTACCATCTGTTATTTTGATGACTGCTCAGCTGTCTGTTAGATTTTTTATAGTACAATGATCACAATTTGTTAGCAGTAGCATCTTTGTATTTGACTCCAGCTATCAATTTTGTTTTACCTTTCAAAGATTTGCTGAAAAGTTCCTTATGCAAAAGTCAAAATGAATATGCATTGTACTTTGGAACTGTAGAAACATATGCATAATTCATTTAACTTTTAAAGTGTCCAACTGTCTATGTGCAAGTGTAATATATACAACACAGTATATACAGCGTACCTCACGTTTATTTATACAGTATTATACTCATAAGAGCCTTTCTCCATAATCTATATATACTATATAAACTAATGAATACTGTAAATACACTAAAACCACACACTACATCTACATCTAGTACTATAAACAGAAAATCTGTCAGCACTATAAAAAATAGAAAAAAGGAAAAAAGCAGGTGCAAGCCCAAAGGGACTAGACTATTGCCCAATATACATAAGCAGCAAACAGGCAGCACTTCAAAAACAATAAAAATAAAGAAGATCTTTTTCACCCATGTGGATACGCAAAGTTTCGGCTCAACCCTAGAGCCTTTCGCAGGGTTGAGAAAGGCTCTAGGGTTGAGACGAAATGAGTGAAAAAAAAATTATAAAAATGAATATCTTTAAAGTGCTGCTTCGTGGAATTTTACTAAAAAAAATGCTTCGTGATGAAGTCACATCTCTTTGTAAGTAGTTGGTGCAATGACAGGGAACCTTGATTGCACCAATCCCAGTAATTGTACCCCTCGGATGCCGCATTCATAGTTAATCACGGCATCTGACAGTGATTAACGGGCCGGCCGCCACCTTCTTTATTGAAGATCTGGCACGAAATCTCGTGCAGCCCGTAATACATCACCACACAAGGGATTATGTAGAGATCTTCAATCAAGATGTTGTTGGCTGGCCCGTAGTGAGCAAATGGTTGATGTGTTTTTTTGTTTTTTATACAATTATAGGGAAAATCAATTTGCGACCATGAAGCATGAGGAAATTCGGCTTTGTGCCAAATAGAATTTTATCTGAAATTTGGACTTTGATTCGCTCAGTACTATCTAGTTCTCTTAATGGTACTAAATAATTTGAACATTATCACAGTATTATATTAGTTAGAATGAATATTCTCTCTCCTAATACCCTTAAAAGTTAAGGAGTCAAGTAAGGGTATCATGGTTACAGCCCATGTCCAACACTGCTCTGCTATCTCAGGTGGGCATGAGCTTCAGAGCAAGTGAGCGCAAGGCATGAGCTCACATAAGACATTGCTCCTTTGTTTCTGCCTGCTCTGCTAAAGCCTGGCATTGCCCATCTAAACCAGGTTTTAGGAGAGCAGCACTGGTAGAGGCATGAAAAGTGATGCTCCAGCCTGTACAGCGCTGAATGGAAGTACAGACTCTAAAGTGCAATAGGCACCTGGACTTCTGGTGCCTATTTAACTGGGAAAACATTAAAAAAATGAAACTATTTTATAAAAATTAATTTTAGGATATTTACAATAAGGTTTACACTTTAAAGCTTACGTGAAACATGTTCAGCTGATAATAAATGTACAGAGAGTTCTTTCCTTTCAGGATTTTCAGCCCAGGTGACTCAATAATGTAAGACCTTCAAAACTGCATGTAGTTACCTTCACAAACACTTCTGATGACCCAGAGGCGGACAGACGTTATTTTCAGATCAGCAATAATGGATTAACAAATGCTATCACAAGGTGAATGTGAGCATCCCTATTTCATAGACACATAGAATAAATAACTGTTTACTGCTGTTGTTTTACTTGTTTTGCTGGTGGCTTTGATTCATGAATGAATGTTATTTATTGTGTTCCCTTGATCTATTTTTCGGCAAGTTCGTCTACATTTGCCTTCCCCACATGCTGGCCCTGGGTATACTTGCTTTTTATTGGTTCTCAGAGATCTATTTTTCCTGCTTCCTGTTTTGGAATGTTCCAGGCACCTTATATCTATATATTAGCATATTATATTTAGCTGTCCTTCCAGCACAGACTAGATAACATATTTGGATATTCCCATTATATTTGCTAGACTTAGAAGACTTACAAAACTATTTTAAAATACATTGGACAACACATTATTATATATTACTAATAGAGATGTCGCGAACATAAAATTTTCCGTTCGCGAACGGCGAACTCGAACTTCCGCAAATGTTCGCAAACGGGCGAACAGGGCGAACCGCCATAGACTTCAATAGGCAGGCGAATTTTAAAACCCACAGGGACTCTTTCTGGCCACAATAGTGATGGAAAAGTTGTTTCAAGGGGACTAACACCTGGACTGTGGCATGCCGGTAGGGGGATCCATTGCAAAACTTTCATGGAAAATTACATAGTTGACGCAGAGTTGGGTTTTAATCCATAACAGGCATAAATCACCTAACAATCCTACATTTTTTTGAACAACGTGGTTTAAAACATCTAGTGTGTGTATACGATCAGGTATAATGTTGTATCGATAAGGGTTACGCCCGCTTCACAGACATTGACAGACCAAACTCCCCTTTTAATGCACCGCAAACAACCGCAAACAGTTCATTTGCACAACCGCAAACTCCCCATTTGCACAAGGTTGGATACCAAGCTAGCCACGTCCCGGTGATGTCATTGAAGGTTTCTTCCTCCACCCAGCCACGTACAACACCAAGGGTCCCCGAAAGGGGAATTGAATAGATTTTTCGAACGGGGAGATGGTTAAAAAAACGCTGGCTCCCTCCCCTTTGTTTTAATCCATGGTCACTGCGTCTGCGCCGTGCAATTTACTGTCACACCCGATATGAGTGGTATTTTCTGTAGTACTATTTTTATCAGTTTAATCCCTCTAACGTCCCCAATCTGGGGGCCATTTCTTGAATTGATTTTTCGAACGGGGAGATGGTTAAAAAAACGCTGGCTCCCTCCACTCTGTTTTAATCCACGGTGACTGCGTCTGTGCCGTGCAATTTACTGTCACACCCGATATGAGTGGTATTTTCTGTAGTACTATTCTCATCAGTTTAATCCCTCTAACGTCCCCAATCTGGGGGCTATTTATTGAATTGATTTTTTGAACGTGGAGATGGTTAAAAAAACGCTGGCTCCCTCCCCTTTGTTTCAATCCATGGTCACTGCGTCTGCGCCGTGCAATTTACTGTCACACCCGAAATGAGTGGTATTTTCTGTAGTACTATTCTCATCAGTTTAATCCCTCTAACGTCCCAAATTTGGGGGCCATTTATTGAATTGATTTTTCGAATGGAGAGATGGTTAAAAAAACGCTGGCTCCCTCCACTCTGTTTTAATCCACGGTGACTGCGTCTGCGCCGTGCAATTTACTGTCACACCCGATATGAGTGGTATTTTCTGTAGTACTATTCTCATCAGTTTAATCCCTGTTACATCCCACATCAGGGATTGCCTTTTGTGAAAAAAAATTTAGGCCGAGTACCTTCGACTGCCTTCACAGTGACAGACCAAACTCTCATACACCAAACTGAATTGATTTCAGGAACCGGGAGATGGAAAAAGCAGCTTGGTCGGTCCTCTTACTCCTAAATTGGGGCACTGCGCGTGCACAGAGCACTGTGCTGTGAGACCCTATATGAGTGGTGTCTTAACTACTACTATTCCTATCAGTTTAATCCCTGTTACGTACCCTATCCGGGGACGTCTGTCGAATTGATTAACCATTGTCGAATTAGCGAACCATTACCACATCATGAAATAATTTAGTTCTGAGCTCTGTACTTGCTTTGTATTGGAATTGATGGGGATTTTTTTTAATTGTCTGCATTATTTCTAATAAACTATTAAGAGACTTTATTATGATTTTTTATTTTATGTATTAAAAACCCATACAACATAAAAAAAAAAAAAAAGGGAAATTAATGTTTTTTCTATGAAATATTATCCAGCCGTCCGGTCGCTTTTGGTCTGACCATAATGAAGCAACGGCCTTATCATCTGGGGTGTGGCAACATTGCCAACACACTCATAGAGGTGATGATTGCTTCATTGTGATACGCAAGCCCCTTCACCACAACAAGGTAACGATCACGAAGGGGAATTGACACTTGTATGTGACTTTTTGTTTAGGTTTGTTTTTGCAGCCACAGTGCTGCACCATAGGACAGAAAAATTAGGCATGTACACATGCCTGAAAAATAATGGCATTGTTGCAGCCGCTATTGTAGCAGCGGCCGGGAAAATTGATGTTTTCCAGGCAGAAAAGTGACTAAAACATTGCGGCTTGAACCCTAGTTGGTGGTGGAGAATTCACAAAAGTCATCCGGTATGCAGACATTAAATACAGCAGCGTGGGGACCATTTTAAGGCCAAGGCATGTAATCAGGCCTTTTGTTAGTCAAATGTATCCCCCACTGTCAGTCCCTTCGGGATCCATGCTTCATTCATCTTTATGAAGGTGAGGTAATAAACACTTTTTTGACCGAGGCGACTTCTCTTGTCAGTGACAATGCCTCCTGCTGCACTGAAGGTCCTTTCTGACAGGACACTTGAAGCAGGGTAGGCCAGAAGTTCTATCGCAAACTGGGATAGCTCAGGCAACAGGTCAAGCCTGCACACCCAGTAGTGAAGGGGTTCATTGCTCCTCAGAGTGTCGATATCTGCTTTTAAGGCGAGGTAATCTGCTACCTGTCGGTCGAGTCGTTCTCTAAGGCTGGATCCCAAAGGGCTGTGGCGATGAGTAGGACTGAAAAAGCTCTGCATGTCCTCCATCAACTGTAAATCGTCCAGTCCTTGCCGCCGTGGTAGGAGGAGGATTATACTCACCTCTTCCCCTGTTAGATTCCGGTTGTGCTGTGACATCCCCCTTATAAGCTGTGTAAAGCATATTTTTTAGTTTGGTTTTGAACTGCTGCATCCTTTCCGACCTTCGGTAATTTGGTAACATTTCTGCCACTTTCTGCTTATACCGGGGGTCTAGTAGCGTGGCCACCGAGTACAGGTCGTTCTCCTTCATCCTTTTTATACGTGGGTCCCTCAACAGACATGACAGCATGAAAGACCCCATTTGAACAAGGTTGGATGCAGAGCTACTCATTTCCTGTTCCTCATCCTCACTGATGTCATTGACGGTCTGTTCTTCCCCCCAGTCACGTACAACACCATGGGTCCCAGATATGTGACAACAACGAGCACCCTGGGGTGCCTGCTGTGGTTGGTCTTCCTCCTCCTCAAAGCCGCCACATTCCTCCTCTGACTCCTCTTCCTCATACTCCTCTTCCAGCGTTGCCGCAGGTCCGGCAAGCGATGATGACAAGGCTGTTTCTGGTGGTGATGGTGACCACAACTCTTCCTCTTCCTCTTCACGCTCATCTACAGCCTGATCCAGCACTCTTCGCAGGGCACGCTCCAGGAAGAAAACAAATGGGATGAGGTCGCTGATGGTGCCTTCGGTGCGACTGACTAGGTTTGTCACCTCCTCAAAAGGACGCATGAGCCTACAGGCATTGCGCATGAGTGTCCAGTAATGTGGCAAAAAAATTCCCAGCTCCGCAGAGGCTGTCCTAGCACCCTGGTCATACAAATACTCGTTGACGGCTTTTTCTTGTTGGATCAGGCGGTCGAACATTAGGAGTGTTGAATTCCAATGTGTCGGGCTGTCGCATATCAAGCGCCTCACTGGCATGTTGTTTTGCCGCTGAATATCGGAAAAGTGCGCCATGGCCGTGTAGGAACGCCTGAAGTGGCCACACACCTTCCTGGCCTGCTTGAGGACGTCCTGTAAGCCTGGGTACTGAGACACAAAACGTTGTACGATGAGATTCAACACATGTGCCATGCAAGGCACATGTGACAACTTGCCCGAATTCAATGCCGACAACAAATTTGTTCCATTGTCACACACCACTTTGCCGATCTCCAGTTGTTGCGGGGTCAGCCACTGATCCACCTGTGCATTCAGGGCGGACAGGAGTGCTGGTCCTGTGTGGCTCTCTGCTTTCAGGCAAGTCAACCCCAAGACAGCGTGACACTGTCGTATCCGGGATGTGGAATAGCCCCTGGGGATCTGGGGGGATTTTGTTGATGTGCAGCCAGACACCGCAGCAGAAGAGGACTCAGCCGAGGAGGATACCGAAGAGGATGGAGTAGGAGTAGAGGAGGTGGCAGTAGGTCTGCCTGCAAGTCGTGGCGGTGTCACCAACTCCGCTGCGGAGCCGCGCATTCTATGCTTGTCAGCCGTCAGCAGGTTGACCCAATGCGCAGTGTACGTGATATACCTGCTCTGACCGTGCTTTGCAGACCGGGTATCAGTGGTCAGATGGACCCTTGCCCCAACACTGTATTCCAGAGATGCCATGACTTCCTTTTCAATGATATTGTAGAGGTTTGGGATTGCCTTTTTTGAAAAAAAATTTCGTCCGGGTACCTTCCACTGTGGTGTCCCAATAGCGACAAATTTTTTGAAGGCCTCAGACTCCACCAGCTGGTATGGTAAAAGCTGGTGGGCTAAGTGTTCCGTCAAGCCAGCTGTCAGACGCCGGGCAAGGGAGTGACTCTGTGACATTGGCTTCTTATGCTTAAACATGTCCTTGACAGACACCTGACTGTGGGCAGATGAGCAGGAACTGCTGAAGGTGAGAGGAGGAATGGCGGTTGGTTGAGAGGGGGCAGGGAGGACAGCAGTGGTTGACGTGACTGAAGATGCTGGACCAGGAGGAGCATGGTGGCTTTGAGTTTGTGTGCTGCTTGTACTCATGTGTTGATCCCATAGGCGTTTGTGATGTGACATCATGTGCCTTCGCAAAGCAGTTGTACCGAGGTGGGTGTTGGACTTCCCATGACTCAGTTTCTTTTGGCACAGGTTGCAAATAGCATTGCTGTTATCAGAGACAGACACACAAAAAAATGCCACACTGCTGAGCTTTGCAATGACGGCATTCTGGTGGTCGCAACAGCATGCATTGACTGGAGTGCTGTCTGGCTGACCCCGGGTGCCGATACATGCTGTCTGACTGTGCCACTAACTCCTTGCGACAACCTCCTCCTGCTTCCAACTCGTCTCCTCATTCTCTCTGTCTCCCCTTCTGAACTTTCCCCCTCTTCTTCTATTCGAGCAGGCACCCACCTGGCATCCGTGGACATATCGTCATCATCAACCACTTCACTTGTATCTGATACCTCAGCAAAGGAAGCAGCAGCGGGTACAACATCATCATCATCACACTGTACATCCATGTGTGTAATCCTGCCTGACTGAGACATATCCCTGAAATCTACATCATCTGGCAATAATGGTTGCGCATCACTAATTGCATCCAACTGATATGTAAATAACTCCTCTGATGGATCAAGTGAAGCGGCTGTGTGGCTGTGGTGGTAATGGTGGTGGTGGAGGCGGGCGGGAGCGTGGTAACTTGAGAGCAGGTGACTGAAGCTGAGCTAGAGGAGGATGGTGCATCAAGGTTCTTAGCGGAAGCTGTTGAAGATTGGGTGTCCTGTCTAAGCCAGTCAACTATGTCCTCAGAATTTTTCGGGTTCAGGGTACGTGGCCTCTGAACACTAGGCATTATTCCAGGGACAGTGGAAATCACAGCACCACAACCACGACGGCCCCTGCGGGGTGGCCTGCCTCTGCCTGTCATTTTTTTTTAGATTAGGTACTACGCGTGCTAGGTACTGTGCCACCCGGTATGAGTGGTTGGCACTGGCAGTGGGCACACTACAGTCTGTGGAAGTGGGCCTGACACACACTGGCAGCAGGCAAGCAACTGAATTTAGACTACTGTCTAAAAATTAAATGCCTTATTTATCGGCAAGCTACTGTGCCACCCGGTATCAGTGGTGGGCACTGGCAGTGGGCACACTACAGTCTGTGAAAGTGGGCCTGACACACACTGGCAGCAGGCAAGCAACTGAATTTAGACGACTGTCTAAAAATTAAATGCCCAATTTATCGGCAAGCTACTGTGCCACCCGATATCAGTGGTGGGCACTTGCAGTGGGCACACTACAGTCTGTGAAAGTGGGCCTGACACACACTGGCAGCAAGCAAGCAACTGAATTTAGACTATTGTCTAAAAATTAAATGCCTTATTTATCGGCAAGCTACTGTGCCACCCGGTATCAGTGGTTGGCACTGGCAGTGGGCACACTACAGTCAGTGGAAGTGGGCCTGACACACACTGGCAGCAGGCAAGCAACTGAAATTACACTAAAGTGTAAAAATTAAATGCCTTTTTTTGATGCAAAGTCCTGTGCCAAGCGGTATGACAGGGGTGGGCACTGGCAGTGGGCACACTACAGTCAGTGGAAGTCGGCCTGACACACACTAGCAGGCAAGCAACTGAAATTACACTAAAGTGTAAAAATTAAATGCCTTTTTTTGATGCAAAGTCCTGTGCCACACGGGATGACAGGGGTGGGAACTGGCAGTGGGCACACTACAGTCAGTGGAAGACGGCCTCACACACACTAGCAGGCAAGCAACTGAAATTACACTAAAGTGTAAAAATTAAATGCCTTTTTTTGATGCAAAGTCCTGTGCCACATGGTATGACAGGGGTTGGCACTGGCAGTGGGCACACTACTCTCAGTGGAAGTCGGCCTGGCACACACTAGCAGGCAATTAACTGAAATTACACTAAAGTGTAAAAATTAAATGCCTTTTTTTTATGCAAAGTCCTGTGCCACACGGTATGACAAGGGTGGGCACTGGCAGTGGGCACACTACAGTCAGTGGAAGTCGGCCTGACACACACTAGCAGGCAAGCAACTGAAATTACACTAAAGTGTAAAAATTAAATGCCTTTTTTTGATGCAAAGTCCTGTGCCACATGGGATGACAGGGGTGGGCACTGGCAGTGGGCACACTACAGTCTGTGGGCCTGCAGCTCCTCACACACAGGCAGGCCAGGCAACTGCAATATATATATGGAGAAAAAAAAAAGCAGACTAATTTTGCAGCTCTAAAAAGGGCTTTTTGGGGTGCTGTCAGGACGCTGTCCTTACAGCAGAGATCAGATGAGTCTTTCAGGACTGGATTGGGCACTGAATTCACTAGCCTAGCTATCGATTTCCCTATTAAATCAGCAGCAACTAAACTCTCCCCCCTCTCACTAAGACTGCAGCTTCCGAATGAATCTAAAATGGATGCTGTTCAGGAGATGGGAGGGTCTGGGAGGGAGGGTATGCTGCTGATTGGCTGGAAGGTGTCTGCTGACTGTGAGGTACAGGGTCAAAGTTTGCTCAATGATGATGTATAGGGGACGGACCGAACACCGTATGCGTTCGCCCGCTGCGGCGAACGCAAACAAGCTATGTTCGCCGGGAACTGTTCGCCGGCGGATAGTTCGGGCCATCTCTAATTACTAATTATAATTAAAATAATGTGGATGTAGTGGACGGCAAGTTAAAGAGCTGCTCAACCCAATCAGGCCATGCTAAAGGTAAATATTACTGTGTATTTAGTACAGTAACATAACTTCTTTAAGTAGCAATCGGACCCCATCACATTCCAAAACTTTACAAACCATGGACAGGGGCCAATGGTCCCTGACTGGCCACTGAGTCCTGATTCTCACTAAGCCCCCTGCATATCACATTACGTACAGGCAGCATGATGCACATAGAGGAACAAAGGGATTCTATTTCTACAGCTGCTGCAATGCTGTTACTCTATCAGGCAGTTTTAAAGGACCCCTTGAAAGTGAAAACAGAGATGGCAGAACAAATAAGAGGACACAGTTGGTTGGCAGCACTTCTGATGGCCCTT
The DNA here is from genome assembly GCA_033119425.1 of Bufotes viridis. Lineage (NCBI taxonomy): Eukaryota > Metazoa > Chordata > Amphibia > Anura > Bufonidae > Bufotes > Bufotes viridis. The sequence continues at coordinate 221,270,583 of CM065589.1, forward strand.
ATGATTAATGATCACAAGTAAGCCCAAGAACAGAATTTGGTTATATGTTCAGTTATTTACATCAGTTAGGTCTCATGCACATGATTGTTGTTCTTTTCAGTTTTTGAATAGGCTATTTTAACCATGCATTTACCCATAGCTATATATGTCAGTGCCATTCTGACATTATTTGTTAAGAATTGATTTGAACACCAGCTAATTTTTTTTTAAAAACTTGACAAATCAGACACAGAACAAAATTCAAGAAGTCTGCTCATCTCTAAATCTGAGCAAAGAACCTTAACCACTATGCTGTACAGCTACATGTTAACCTGCAGTGAAATATAAAATAATACTTCTGCTCTATATTAATACTTGCTACATGACAAACTACTATCAGTTTTTTTTTTAACTCAATTTATCATTCAGCTTTATAGTTGAGTGGTTAAAGTCAATACCTCTAATGTAGTATAGGTTGTGAGTTCAAATCCTGACGGAAACTTTTCAGGAATAGAGGCTAAATTAGAATAAGATACACTGACTCCAGCATTGTGCTCGAGCACACGCAGTATTCGGCCAAACACTGTGATGTGCTGAGCATGCTCGACTCGAACACCAGTTCGGCCGAGCATGCTCGCTCAACACTAATGTATATACATGACATACAGTGTATGTTAAACAGATGCCTCAGAAGTATGCCATATATCAGTCACCACAGGGTTTCATTGCTTTTCTACAGTTTTCTGAACAGCCCCTTAGATGTCAAAATCTGTATACCAATTGTCAGAACGTTGGATGTCTAGTGGCTATGATCAACAAATTCAGACTTAAACTTCAGGTCTATAGGGAGACAAAAAAAAAAAAAAAAGAAAGTTAGCACCTAGAGATGAGCGAACACCTGGATGTTCGGGTTCGAGAGGTTCGGCCGAACTTCCGGAAAATGTCCGGGTTCGTGATCCGAACTCAACCCGAACTTCATCCCGAACCCGAACCCCATAGAAGTCAATGGGGACCCGAACTTTTGGGCACTAAAAAGCCTGTAAAAGACTCCCGGAAAGGGCTAGAGTGCTGCAAAAGGCAGCAAAATGTAGGTAAACCCCCTGCAAACAAATGTAGATAGGGAAATGAATTAAAATAAAATAAAATAAATAAAAATTAACCAATATCAATTGGAGAGAGGTCCCACAGCAAGGAATCATGCGTCATATCATCCACCACTGGAGAAGGCCACTCATTTATTTGGGACCAGCACCCAGACAGAGGATACAGGTCCCACAGCAAGGAATCATGCTTCATATCAACCACCACCGGAGAAGGCCACTCATGTATTTTGGACCAGCACCCAGACAGAGGATACAGGTCCCACAGCAAGGAATCATGCGTCATATCAACCACCACCGGAGAAGGCCACTCATGTATTTTGGACCAGCACCCAGACAGAGGAGAGAGGTCCCACATCAAGGAATCATGCGTCATATCAACCACCACCGGAGAAGGCCACTCATGTATTTTGGACCAGCACCCAGACAGAGGATACAGGTCCCACAGCAAGGAATCATGCGTCATATCAACCACCACCGGAGAAGGCCACTTCATTTATTTTGGACCAGCACCCAGACAGAGGAGACAGGTCCCACAGCAAGGAATCATGCGTCATATCAACCACCACCGGAGAAGGCCACTTCATTTATTTTCGACCAGCACCCAGACAGAGGAGAGAGGTCCCACAGCAAGGAATCATGCGCCATATCAACCACCACCGGAGAAGGCCACTTCATTTATTTTGGACCAGCACCCAGACAGAGGAGATAGGTCCCACAGCAAGGAATCATGCCTCATATCAACCACCAACGGAGAAGGCCACTCTCATTTATTTCGGACCAGCACCCAGACAGAGGATAGAGGTCCCACATCAAGGAATCATGCGTCATATCAACCACCACCGGAGAAGGCCACTCTCATTTATTTTGGACCAGCACCCAGACAGAGGAGAGAGGTCCCACATCAAGGAATCATGCGTCATATCAACCCCCACCGGAGAAGGCCACTTCATTTATTTTGGACCAGCACCCAGACAGAGGAGAGAGGTCCCACAGCAAGGAATCATGCGTCATATCAACCACCACCGGAGAAGGCCACTCATTTATTTTGGACCAGCACCCAGACAGAGGATACAGGTCCCACAGCAAGGAATCATGCGTCATATCAACCACCACCGGAGAAGGCCACTCTCATGTATTTTGGACCAGCACCCAGACAGAGGAGAGAGGTTTCCACAGCAGAGAATCAGGCATTTAGATCAACCACCACAGGAGTAGGCCACTCATTTAATGGGACCCCGGCAACCATGTCAGATGGCACAAACGTCAGCTTCACATCACCCAGCACAAGAGAAGGCCACTTTGAGAGACTTTGACCCTGCACCCAGACGGAGGAGAGAGGTTTTCACAGCAAAGAATCATGCATTTAGATCACCCACCACAGGAGTAGGCCACTCATTTAATGGGACCCCGGCAACCATGTCAGATGGCACAAACATCAGCTTCACATCACCCAGCACAAGAGAAGGCCACTTTGAGAGACTTTGACCCTGCACCCAGGCGGAGGAGAGAGGTTTTCACATCAGAGAATCAGGCATTTAGATCACCCACCACAGGAGTAGGCCACCATTTAATGGGACCCCGGCAACCATGTCAGATGGCACAAACATCAGCTTCACATCACCCAGCACAAGAGAAGGCCACTTTGATAGACTTTGACCCCTGCACCCAGACGGAGGAGAGAGGTTTTCACAGCAGAGAATCATGCATTTAGATCACCCACCACAGGAGTAGGCCACCATTTAATGGGACCCCGGCAACCATGTCAGATGGCACAAACATCAGCTTCACATCACCCAGCACAAGAGAAGGCCACTTTGAGAGACTTTGACCCCTGCACCCAGACGGAGGAGAGAGGTTTTCACAGCAGAGAATCATGCATTTAGATCACCCACCACAGGAGTAGGCCACCATTTAATGGGACCCCGGCAACCATGTCAGATGGCACAAACATCAGCTTCACATCACCCAGCACAAGAGAAGGCCACTTTGAGAGACTTTGACCCCTGCACCCAGGCGGAGGAGAGGGGTTTTCACAGCAGAGAATCAGGCATTTAGATCACCCACCACAGGAGTAGGCCACCATTTAATGGGACCCCGGCAACCATGTCAGATGGCACAAACATCAGCTTCACATCACCCAGCACAAGAGAAGGCCACTTTGAGAGACTTTGACCCCTGCACCCAGACAGAGGAGAGAGGTTTTCACAGCAGAGAATCATGCATTTAGATCACCCACCACAGGAGTAGGCTACCATTTAATGGGACCCCGGCAACCATGTCAGATGGCACAAACATCAGCTTCACATCACCCAGCACAAGAGAAGGCCACTTTTAGAGACTTTGACCCCTGCAGCCACACGGAGGAGAGAGGTCCCACAGCAGAGATTCAGGCATTTATATCAGCCAGCACAGGAGAAGGCCGCTTTCAGTGACTTAGGCCTTAGCACCGACACAGAGGAGACAGGTCAGATAGCACAAGCATCAGTTTTACATCAACCACCACAGGAGAAGGGCACTTTTAGAGACCTTGACCCCTGCAGCCACACGGAGGAGAGAGGTCCCACAGCAGAGAATCAGGCATTTTGATCACCCACCACAGGAGAAGGCCGCTTTCAGTGACTTTGGCCCCTGCACCCACACAAAGGAGACATGTCAGACAGCACAAGTATAACATTCATATCACCCAGCACAGGAGAAGGACACTTTCATGTACTTTGGCCCCGGCACCCAGACAGAGGGAAGGTTCATTCAACTCTGGGTTGCACCCCAAGATCCTACTTAATTTCAAAAATTGATTTTTCAATGAAGAAGTGGCCAGGAGTACAAGACAACATGGTTTAAGGCAGTTATTAAGGACTACTCTGCACAAGGGAGGGTCAGGTCTTGTGGGATCCATGCCTGGTTCATTTTTATAAACGCCAGCTTGTCCACGTTGGCTGCGGACAGGCGGCCGCGCTTGTCAGTAATGACGCCCTGCCGTGCTGAATACACGCTCAGATAAAACGCTGGCCGCCGGGCAGGCCAGCACCTCCAAGGCATAACATGCTAATTCTGGCCACGTGGACAATTTGGAAACCCAGAAGTTGAATGGGGCCGAACCATCCGTCAGTACGTGGAGTTGTGTGCAGACGCACTGTTCAACCATGTTAGTGAAATGTTGCCTCCTGCTAACACGCTCCGTATCAGGTGGTGGGGCAGTTAGCTGTGGCGTGGAGACAAAACTTTTCCACATTTCTGCCATGCTAACCCTGCCCTCAGAGGAGCTGGCCGTGACACTGCTGCGTGGGCGACCTCTAGCTCCTCCTCTGCCTTGGCCTTGGCCTTCCACCTGTTCCCCTGTGACAGTTGGGAATGCTCTCAGGAGCGCGTCTACCAGTGTGCGCTTGTACTCGCGCATCTTCCTATCACGCTCCAGTGCAGGAAGTAAAGTGGGCACATTGTCTTTGTACCGTGGATCCAGCAGGGTGGCCACCCAGTAGTCAGCACACGTTAAAATGTGGGCAACTCTGCTGTCGCTGCGCAGGCACTGCAGCATGTAATCGCTCATGTGTGCCAGGCTCCCAGAGGTAAGGACAAGCTGTCCTCTGTGGGAGGCGATCGTCATCATCCTCTGTATCCCCCAGCCACGCACCAGGGATGTGCCTGCGCTGTGCTGGGTGCCACCCCGCTGTGAACCTGCTTCATCCTCATCCTCCTCCACCTCCTCCTCATCCTCCTCGTCCTCCAGTAGTGGTCCCTGGCTGGCCACATTTGTACCTGCCCTCTGCTGTTGCAAAAACCTCCCTCTGAGCCACTTCTAACAGACTGGCCTGAAAGTGCTAAAAACGACCCGTCATCCTCCTCCTCCTCCTCCTGGCCCTGGCCCACCTCCTCTTCCATCATCGCCCTAAGCGTTTTCTCTAGGAGACATAGAATTGGTATTGTCACGCTGATAACAGTGGCATCGCCACTGGCCATGTTGGTGGCGCACTCAAACAGCGCAACAGGGCACACAGGTCTCGCATGGAGGCCCAATCATTGGTGGTGAAGTGGTGCTGTTCCGCAGTGCGACTGACCCGTGCGTGCTGCAGCTGAAACTCCACTATGGCCTGCTGCTGCTCGCACAGTCTCTCCAGCATGTGCAAGGTGGAGTTCCACCGGGTGGGCACGCCGCATATTAGGCGGTGAGCGGGAAGGCCGAGTTCCGCTGTAGCGCTGACAGGCGAGCAGCGGCAGGATGTGAACGCCGGAAGCGCGCACAGACGGCCCGCACTTTATGCAGCAGCTCTGACATGTCTGGGTAGTTGTGAATGAACTTTTGCACCACCAAATTCAGCACATGCGCCAGGCAAGGGATGTGCGCCAAACCGGCTAGTCCCAGAGCTGCCACGAGATTTCGCCCATTATCGCACACCACCAGGCCGGGCTTGAGGCCCACCGGCAGCAACCACTGGTCGGTCTGTTGTTCAATACCCCGCCACAACTCCTGCGCGGTGTGGGGCCTGTCCCCCAAACATATGAGTTTCAGAATGGCCTGCTGACGTTACCCCGGGCTGTGCTGAAGTTGGTGGTGAAGGTGTGTGGCTGACTGGATGAGCTGGTGGAAGCAGAGGAGGGGAGGAGGAAGCCGAGTAGGAGGAGGAGGCTACAGGAGGCAAAGAATGATGCCCTGTGATCCTTGGCGGCGGAAGGACGTGCGCCAAGGAACTCTCCGCCTGGGGCCCAGCCGCCACTACATTTACCCAGTGTGCAGTTAGGGAGATATAGCGTCCCTGGCCGTGCTTACTGGTCCACGTATCTGTGGTTAGGTGGACCTTGCCACAAATGGCGCTGCGCAGTGCACACTTGATTTTATCGGACACTTGCATGTGCAGGGAAGGCACGGCTGTCTTGGAGAAGTAGTGGCGGCTGGGAACCACATACTGGGGGACAGCCATGGCCATCAGCTGTTTGAAGCTGTCTGTGTCCACCAGCCGGAATGACAGCATTTCAAAGGCCAGTAGTTTAGAAATGCTGGCATTCAGGCCAAGGGCTCGAGGGTGACTAGGTGGGAATTTGCGCTTCCTCTCAAAGGTTTGAGAGATGGAGAGCTGAACGCTGCTGTGTGAAATAGTGGAGACGCTAGGTGACGGTGGCGGTGGTGGTGGTGTCGGTGGCACATCCTCTGTTTGCTGCTCGGCAGGTGGCAACATTCCTCTCGAGGCGGAAGCCGAGGCAGCAGCGGTAGAGGGAGCAGGGGAGCCTGAGCGGGTTCCTTGTTTTTAAGGTGTGTACTCCACTGCAGTTCATGCTTTGCATGTAGATGCCTGATCATGCAGGTGGTGCTCAGGTTAAGAACGCTAATGCCTCGCCTCAGGGTCTGATGGCACAGCGTGCAAACCACTCTGGTCTTGTCCTCAGCACATTGTTTGAAGAAGTGCCATGCCAGGGAACTCCTTGAAGATGCCTTTGGGGTGCTGGGTCCCTGTTGGCGCTGGCCAATAGCAGGCGAACTCTCTGGACGGCGGCTGTTCTGCTTTTGCCCCCTGCTCTCTCTTTGGCTTCGCTGTTGTCTCGGTCTCACCACTGCCTCTTCCTCTGAACTATTTAAGTCAGCGGCACGACCTTCAGTCCATGTGGGGTCTAAGACCTCATCGTCCTCTGCATCGTCTTCCACCCAGTCTTCCTCCCTGACCTCCTCCTGTTCAGTCTGCACACTGCAATAAGACGCGGCAGTGGGCACCAGTGTTTCGTCATCATCAGAGACTCGGTCACTCTGCTGTGGTGGTATTCCCATGTCCTCATCATCTGGATACATAAGTGGTTGTGCGTCAGTGCATGGAATGTCTTCCACCGCTGGGGAAGGGCTAGGTGGACGCCCCTGAAAACCGTGGGAGCAGAGTCTTCAAACAGAATAAGAGACTGCTGCATAACTTGAGGCTCAGCCAGTTTCCTGATATGCATGGGGGTGATGTGACAGACTGATGGGCTTGGTTTTCAGGTGCCACCTGTGCACTTTCCGCAGAAGACTGGGCGGAAGACAATGTGGTGAACGTGCTGGAAGCACTGTTGGCCACCCAATCGACTAATGCCTGTACCTGCTCAGGCCTTACCATCCTCATAACGGCATTGGGCCCCACCAAATATCGCTGTAAATTCTGCCGGCTACTTGAGGTAGTTGGTTCACTACTTTGTGCGCCTAAGGCCGAACGGCCACGTCCTCTGCCAGCAACAGAGGCTCCACGGACACCACCACGACCGCGTCCTCGTCCCTTAATAGAATGTTTCCTCATTGTTGTGATTTAACTCGCACCACAATAAAATATATTATTTTTTAGCCCCAAAATTCCCACACTGGAAGATATAATTCCTTTTTCCGGTATTAATTACAAGAAGACTGTTGCAAATTGGACACCAGAATTTTTTTTTTTTTTTGTTTGTAAATTTTTTATTGGAAAGCATCAAGCAATACACTGGTAAAACAGTGGAAAGAGGGTGAGCCACTCTCCACGTAGATCAAGCAGAAAAATAACATGTCATAAGTAATGTGGTATACATAATGTAAGTCCAGCTAGGCAGAGAAAAATCACACATTGTAGATTGCAAGACCAAGTATGACAATAGCGGGCAATACTATATATTGCTTGAACAATGAGAACGATTAAGTCCAAAGTCTGATATAGTTCGATCCGAGACAGAGCAAGTATGAGGGAGCAGCGATAAAGCCAAGCAATACTTCGAGCGGGCAGTACCCTACGCCGCAGCAGAGATGAACGAAAGAGTAGGGTAAGGAAAATGAAGTGAGAAGGTTAGTTAGTTAGTGAGCATAGGCCCACCACAGGTCAGGTCTCTAATTGGCCAAGGAGCGTCTTGATAACCCTAAAGGATCTCCACGGACACCAAATTTGCAGGAATCTATGGTGAGATCTGGATTCCCATGCCGCTAGTTCTTCTAATCTATAAATTTGATCAATTTTCTGGAACCATTGTTCCTGGGGCGGACGTCAGTGGAGAGCCATAATAAGGACACAATTCATGATAACTGTTTAGTAGAACTTGACATAGTGTTTGGGGTGCTCAGTGGGGATTAAGTTCTATGAAGGGCAATTTCCGGTGAGGGGCGACGTTAGACCCACAAATTTGATTACATAAAGTAAAAATTTCGACCCACCACGGGTAGCAAGACAGGGCACGTCCACCAGATGTGCAGGAAAGTGCCTCTATGTGCAGAGCATCTCCAGCATGTGTCAGAGAGCAGAAGCGGAGTACAAACAAGTTTTGTCAGGGGTCTTGTACCATCGGGTGATGATTTTATAGTTATTTTCCTGGATCTTGACACACCGCGATGCTCTGTGGGGGAATTAAGTACAAAAAGGGTGTCTTCCGTCGATAGAGGTCTGCCAAGATCTCTCTCCCACAGTCTAATGAAGGCAGGGGTAAGAGCAGTAGGGCGACCGTAGTCTGTAGTACCATTGAGATATAATTTTATGTGGGACCTCAGGTTGAGTGATGACATGTTCAAACCACGTCATTGGGCGAGATAATTTGTATATTTGAGCATGTTGGCTCAGGTAAGATTTAAGAAAATGAAGCCCATTGAAGTTGGTCTGGGTTGTTTTAAGCCTACTAGAAAGAGATGAGATAGAGATTGGTTGGTCGTCATGGTAGAGGGCCATCAAGGACAATTTGGAATGGGAGACATCATGTGGGAGACTGACTCTCAAGGCCTGTGGGGCTAAGTGAAACACATCTTCTACTCTGAGAGTGGGAGACGGGAAAGGAGAACCTAGTGCGGAGGTTCGAATGCAAGTCCAAGCCCGCAGGGTAGCTCTCATAATCGGAGAAATAATAGGGGGGACACCAGAATTTTTAATATGCTAGTTTTGGTACATAGATTCCCACACGGGGAGATATAATTCCCTTTTACAGGAGTGAAAACGTGAGGCCTACTGTTTCTGGTCTAACAAACACCAGATTGATTAAATTGGCCTTTTTTTCACCAAAATTACAACACTGGACAATAATGCCTTTTTTCGGTATTAATTACAAGAACACTGCTGCTAATTGGACACCAGAATTTTTATAATGCTAGTTTGTGTACATAAATTCCCACACTGGAAGATATACCGTATTTTTCGCCATATAAGACGCACTTTTTTCCCCCCAAAAGTGGGGGGGAAATGGCAGTGCGTCTTATATGACGAATACTACCATTTTCCTATAGCTGAAGCCGATACATCGCACAGCCTGCGATGTATCAGCATGGAAGGAGGAGGGGGCGGAGCCTGGCAACACGCGGCGGGCGGCCCGCCGCTCAGCGTGATCTGCTTGTATAACATTTAAAATCTTTAATCATGCCCCTTATTTCCTAAAGCTCAGGATAGTAGCGCTCTGCTAACCTGCTATAACGATCCTCTAGCAGGCAGAGCGGTGCGGCAGGCTGGTGTGTAACGCCCTCACTGACGCCATCTGCCTGCTCCTCCTGCTTCATTCATAAAGTGAAAGGAGCAGGCAGATGACGCCAGTGAGGACGTTACACACCAGCCTGCCGCCGCACCGCTCTGCCTGCTAGAGGATCGTTATAGCAGGTTAGCAGAGCGCTACTGTCCTAGGCTTTTAGGAAATAAGGGGACATAATTAAAGATTTTAAATGTTATACAAGCAGTCACGCTGTTAGCGGCGGGCCGCCCGCCATGTGTTGCCAGGCTCCGCCCCTAAGCAGCCATGGGCCAGATGTTTTAGAAAAGGGGCACTCTGTGGATGACACTGTAATTGGGTGATCTGTGGATGACACATATAGCATAAGATGCTATATATGTGTCATCCACAGATCCAATCCATTACAGTGTCATTCATAAATGCCCCCATCACAGTGCTATCCACAGATCCCCCATCACAGTGCTATCCACAGATCCCCCATCACAGTGCTATCCACAGATCCCCCATCACAGTGCTATCCACAGATCCCCCATCACAGTGCCATCCACATCTCCCCACATAACAGTGCCATCCACAGATCCCCCATAATACTGTCATGCACAGACCACCATTACTTCAAAAGCACACCTTTTGGTTAAAAATATTTTTTTTCTTATTTTTCTCCTCAAAAACCCAGGTGCGTCTTATAGGCCGGTGCGTCTTATAGGGCGAAAAATACGGTAATTCCTTTTTCCGGTATTAATTACAAGAAAACTGCTGCAAATTGGACACCAGAATTTTTATAATGCTAGTTTTGGTACATAGATCCCCACACGGGGAGATATAATTCCTTTTTACAGGAGTAAAAACGTGAGGCCTAGTGTTTCTGGACTGGTCTAACAAACACTAGATTGATTAAATTGGCCATTTTTTCACCAAAATTACAACACTGGACAATAATGCCTTTTGGCGGTATTAATTACAAGAACACTGCTGCTAATTGGACACCAGATTTTTTATAATGCTAGTTTGTGTATATAAATTCCCACACTGGAAGATATAATTCCTTTTTCCGGTATTAATAACAAGAACACTGCTGCTAATTGGACACCAGATTTTTTATAATGCTAGTTTTGGTACATAAATTCCCACACTGGAAGATATAATTCCTTTTTCCAGTATTAATTACAAGAACACTGCTGCTAATTGGACACCAGAATTTTTATAATGCTAGTTTTGGTATATAGATTCCCACACGGGGAGATATAATTCCTTTTTGGAGGAGTGAAAACGTGAGGCCTAGTTTTTCTGGTCTAACAAACACTAGATTGATTAAATTGGCCTTTTTTTCACCAAAATTACAACACTGGACAATAATGCCTTTTGGCGGTATTAATTACAAGAACACTGCTGCTAATTGGACACCAGATTTTTTATAATGCTAGTTTGTGTACATAAATTCCCACACTGGAAGATATAATTCCTTTTTCCGGTATTAATTACAAGAACACTGCTGCTAATTGGACACCAGAATTTTTATAATGCTAGTTTTGGTACATAGATTCCCACACGGGGAGATATAATTCCTTTTTGGAGGAGTGAAAACGTGAGGCCTAGTTTTTTTGGTCTAACAAACACCAGATTGATTAAATTGGCCTTTTTTTCACCAAAATTACAACACTGGACAATAATGCCTTTTGGCGGTATTAATTACAAGAACACTGCTGCTAATTGGACACCAGATTTTTTATAATGCTAGTTTGTGTACATAAATTCCCACACTGGAAGATATAATTCCTTTTTCCGGTATTAATTACAAGAACACTGCTGCTAATTGGACACCAGAATTTTTATAATGCTAGTTTTGGTACATAGATTCCCACACGGGAGATATAATTCCTTTTAGAGGAGTGAAAACGTGAGGCCTAGTTTTTCTGGTCTAACAAACACCAGATTGATTAAATTGGCCTTTTTTCACCAAAATTACAACACTGGACAATAATGCCTTTTGGCGGTATTAATTACAAGAACACTGCTGCTAATTGGACACCAGATTTTTTTATAATGCTAGTTTGTGTACATAAATTCCCACACTGGAAGATATAATTCCTTTTTACGGTATTAATTACAAGAACACTGCTGCTAATTGGACACCAGAATTTTTATAATGCTAGTTTTGGTACATAGATTCCCACACGGGGAGATATAATTCCTTTTTACAGGAGTAAAAACGTGAGGCCTAGTGTTTCTGGTCTAACAAACACCAGATTGATTAAATTGGCCTTTTTTTCAGCAAAATTACAACACTGGACAATAATGTCTTTTGGCGGTATTATTTAGAAGAAAACTGCTGCAAAGTGGACACCAGAATTTTTAATATGCTAGTTTTGGTACATAGATTCCCACACGGGGAGATATAATTCCTTTTTACAGGAGTAAAAACTTGAAGCCTAGTGTTTCTGGTCTAACAAACACCAGATTGATTAAATTGGCCTTTTTTTCAGCAAAATTACAACACTGGACAATAATGCCTTTTGGTGGTATTATTTACAAGAAAACTGCTGCAAAGTGGACACCAGAATTTTTAATATGCTAGTTTTGGTACATAGATTCCCACACGGGGAGATATAATTCCTTTTTACAGGAGTAAAAACGTGAGGCCTAGTGTTTTTGGTCTACCAAACACCAGATTGATTAAATTGGCCTTTTTTTCACCAAAATTACAACACTGGACAATAATGCCTTTTGGCGGTATTATTTACAAGAATACTGCTGCAAATAGGACATCTGAAGTTTTAAAATGCTAGTTTGGGTACATAGATTCCCACACGGGGAGATATAAGTCCTTTTTACAGGAGTGAAAACGTGAGGCCTAGTGTTTTTGGTCTACCAAACACCAGATTGATTAAATAGGCCTTTTTTTCACCAAAATTACAACACTGGACGATATAATGCCTTTTGGCGGTATTAATTACAAGAGGACTGCTGGTATTTCAGAACACCGGAATTGTTAAAATGCTAGTTTTGCTAGATAAATTTCCCACACTGGGAGAAATATTGCCTAAGCCTTTTTACAGTATTAATTACAACAGGAGCGCTTCTTCTGGTCTAACACCAGAATAATTTTATTATTACGGTGAAAGCTTTTTCTAATTTATATTTCTGGCACATAAAAAAAAATAAAATATTTCTGGCTGACAGTATTGGACAAAGTAGTGGCACTGGCTAGCCTAGCTGGAACAGCACATTCATGGGATTTGCTATCCAACTGGTTTACTTTCACTTTCACCACTGATATATTAAATATCTTTGCAGTTAGTATGGGTGACACAAGCACAGCCAAACCCCTGATGTAGTATATCTATGAAAAAATCGACTATTACATGAGATTAATGGACGTTGTGGCAGCTTTTGCTGTAGCACCACAAGTCCCAAAATGGCCGCCGCCTATCAGCCCAGTAACATGTGTCAGAAAACAGTCTGCCCAGCCAGAAAAAAAATTGACTTTGACTGAGCAGCTGAATCGCTGTTGTTCTGATTCACAGGTGTAGATTTTTAACTTCTTTGGAGCTTTGGTTTAGACTCTGTGGCAGCAAGTGCTGGCGCACCACAAGTCCCAAAATGGCCACCGCCGGTCAGCCCAGTTACATGTGCCAGTAAAAATTGCTCTGGCCAGTCTCAACAAAATAGTGACTTTCAGTGAACAGCTCAGCTGAGTTGTTCTGATGCACAGGTGTAGAAAGGTAGATCATTCAATCACTTCTTTATCCCTGCCTATCTCGCCCTCACAGAAGCTGCATCCTCTCCCTACACTAGTCAGAGCAGTGTGACGTGCGGCGCTACGTGACTCCAGCTTAAATAGAGGCTGGGTCACATGCTGCACTTGGCCAATCACAGCCATGCAATTAGTAGGCATGGCTGTGATGGGCTCTTAGGGCAAGAAGTAAAACGCTAGCTGATTGGCTGCTATGCAGCCCTTCAGAAAGCGGGAAGAAATCGATGAACACCGGACCCGAACCCGAACTTTTTTGAAAATGTCCGGGTTCGGGTCCGTGTCACGGAAACCCCAAAATTCGGTACGAACCCGAACGATGCTCTAACTGTTCGCTTAACACTATTAGCACCGTGTTACATAAATATGCAAAGATACTTTTCAGACAAAATGGGTGTTTATGCAGTAATGCCACCATTCAGTCATTCTGTCCTCAATCACGTTTTAAATAATTTGCTTATTTTCTTTGATCTCTTAATTCTGTTTTATCTCCATGTATAGGAATGTGCTGTTGAAAGATCTGAAGTATTCCTTTCATCATAATTTTAGTTTAAACTTATTTTAGATATTTTTTTATAATTACATTAACTTACTCTTTGACCTATTTATTGCTTCAACACCTTAGTAAACAAGCCTGTTTGGGCCTTTATGCCCAAGCGTTTTTCTTCCTTTTTTCATCCCCACATTCCAAGAGGTATAACTTTTTTATTTTTCCATCTATATAGCTTTATGAGGGCTTGTTTTTTTGCAGGACAAGTTGTAGTTTTTAGTGGCACCATTTTGGGGTACACATAACTTCGGATTAACTTTTAACTCTTTCTGGGAGGGAGATGGGAAAGAAGCAATACTGCCACTGCGTTTTTACAGCGTTCATTTTTTGGTATAAATAACCGATACCAGTGATACCAAACACATATATTTTTGTTTATGTTTTACTACTTTTATGCAATAAAACCCCTTTTTTAAATAAAAAGATGTTTTTGCATTGCCGCTTTCCAAGACCCATAACTTTGTAATTTTTTTTTTCTATGGAGTTGTGTGAGGGCTTGATTTTTGCGTGATGACTTGTTTTGTTCATTGGTATAATTTTGGAGTAAGTGGCGCTTTTTGATCACTTGTTATGTTTTTTTGGTGGCGCCATTGCTCGTGGCATGAAAAACGTTAAACAGCCCAGATCGGCACTCCTCTCATGTGAGAGCCGGGTCCCCGCTCCACTGGGGACCCGTGTAGTGCTTAGACTGGGCCGCCATGAAAAAGTGGCGGCCCAGCCTAAGGCCCCTTAGTGACCACCGTAAAATACACGTATGGGTAGTCACTAAGGGGTTAAGGAGAATCTGTCGCCAGAAACATCCCTATCAATCTGGAAGCATCACGTCTCCTAGCAACAGTCTGCATTACAAGTCACATGATTGGAACAGCGATCATGTGATGCCTGACTCTCCTGAGTGCCGAGCCTCCCTTAATGCCGACTTGGAAGCATCACGTTGCCATAGCAACAGTTTGCATCACAGGTCACATGATCATAACAGCGATCATATGACCCGGGGTGACATAGTTCCTCCTCCCTAGTGATGGGCTGAATCATGAAGCCATTATTGTGTATGTTAACTAACAAAATACATTTATGTTGATAGCCTGCAAGCCCAATGGGGCGGTGAATATATACATATTTGCTTGAACATTTGTTTCTATGCCCACAGTTTGGGGAGTTTTTGGGGTAACGCCCACCTCCCCTCTGACCTCACTTGCATGTGACCATTAGTGTGTGTATGTATACTCAGTATGTTTGTCCATTTGTTATGCAATATTTTCACCTGATGAAGGGGATTTATTCCCCGAAACGCGTAGTGTGTTTGCAATAAATATTTCTGAAGATTCATCATCTGCATCTGGTTAGTTCCTTGCGCCGAGGGATGTTCCTTTCTTCCACTTTATACTAATCCTTTGTGTGGGCCTTGGCAAGCTCATCTGAGGATATCTGCATCTGTGGCTGCATACCTACCTTTTACATTGGGGATTGAATACATCTCCGACACGTCTTCATTAGTGTTGTGCCTATATTTGCACAACCCTATAAGGTGAGCCTCCTAAATTGGAGTTTATTTCAAATTCCCAAATGTTTTTACCCTATGGTGCGCCCTGTTTTTCTGTCTATACAGTAAACAACCTTCTTTTACATGTTACCTTGTCGTCTGGTGATCCAGATTTTGTGGCTGCACGTATAAATTGCGTATGGAGGGAAGTTCCATCATGGATTATGTCATTAATCGTCTGGAGCAACTTGAACGTGACTCAGGTTATCCAGGTTTCTGATCTAGATTTGTCTGATAAGGTACTACCATCCAGTAACAATATTTATGAGGGCATTGATGAAAAATCTTTACTCTAGGAATTCCAAGTACTAGTAACATATGTTGAACGAGATCCAACATGAACTTGATGCAATGTTTTTGGAGATCTATCTGCAGGAGGGCCTTGTTCCTAGGGGTCTGCGCTTATGGTTCAAAAACTCTGCGGATGACACAGTGTTCTGCAAGGAATGGGACGATTATCTTCTAGATTGTGCTAGAGGATTGATTAAGCTTTTGATTAAAAAACGCAGGAGCATGTGTTCCAGCCTTGGAGCTCTCATTATGGATGGCTATAACACAATTATCCACCATAAAGAGCATCCAGCGTACATTAGGTTTGATCGCATGATTACACACAAAGTTACTCGATATGGGAAGGATGTCATAGATAGAAAAGCCAAGAAATTAATTAGAGATAGGACTGATTTTAATACTGCTAACATCAAATATTGGCTGAAGGATCCAAATGATGGTAGACATAATAACAATAATAAACCGCATGGTCCAGTCCGGGATCCTGGTCATCCACCCCCACATAACAGTTCTATTCCTTTCAAAAGATCAAAACCACCTTCACATCCTCCCCATCACTGGGGACCCACCTTCTACAATAATTCTAGACGTACCAAACCATCGACAAAATTGCCACCAAGGACCACTCATGCAGGGCCCGTTGATTCTATACTTAGTACCACTCCAATATTAGATTCACCGGTGCCCACCAACTGTTCATTCAGGAGCCCCCCTATGGGCCTGTCCACCACCCAGGCTATTCCATCCTATTTTTTGAATACAAGATGCTTCTGCTAAGGCTATTTCTTCACTATGCACTAATTCATCAGGGTCAGAAGTAGCAGTCTCCCATTCGGACACCCCTTCCACTGTATTTGACCCAGACATTATATCCAAATGTGGCCCACTCAATCTTCCTTCCACTTCCTTCTCTCCCCTTAGGTCCTATCCCCAGGCCTCCCTCCCCCACCCAGGCTCCATACACCGTCCACCACCTCCATTATCACCAGCCTCCACTATTGATTTAGAAGCAGACTCTCTTCTTACTATTCATGATGTTTCACCTCCCCAATCCTCAGCACCTTATAATACTAGCCCCTCAGGTCTAGCAATACAGGTCAGTACAATACAGACGGTTCCAGGACTCATTGATCCATTAGATAATACTGCCTATTCCACCACTGGTCCTTCCTCCTCATCTTCTTCTTCTTTTCTCTACCTCCTATCCTAAATCCTGCCATGACCTATCCGGTCCTAAAGGGGCGAATACAGTGGCGATAACCAACTACTTGCGCCCTTTGTGCCCAAGACCCTCAAGAAGAAAAAATATAGGAGAGGATGCAGAGGGGGCTAAAGCAAAAAGGAGAATATATCTCATAGTGCCCCTTTTCCACAGGAGATCAAATTTTTCAATCTGTCCAAACATATTTTGGCCTCTGAAGAAAAAGAAACATCACTCTTATCTGAAGGCCTGTCTTATTGTCCCTCTGCATCCATTAAGGGCTTTGATTTGTTTTTAGACTTACATCATTTCACTAGGAAGCTAACTCTAAAAAGACACTTTGTAATTTTGGAGAAATCCGCCAAACCGAAGGCTAGTTTGGATTCGGAAGTCGTTCCAGATATTCAGATCCATGATTTTATGTATACAGAGCTCAAACCACCTTCTAAATACTACCCCATACAACACAAGGGGAATTTCATTGATACTTTTTACAATGTAGTTATGGACGATTTTCGTAGGTTACACCAAAAACCAATCTGTAGTCACAATTTTAGTAAGAAAGAGAAGACAGCAGTCAAACAGCTCCAAAACAATTTAGATATTGTTATCCGCAGTGCGGATAAGGGAGGGGGAGTGGTGATCCAGGATAGGGAGACTTACACCAAGGAGGCACTCTGCATTCTGTCAGATACAGATTACTATTTACCCTTAGACACGGATCCCACTGAGATGCACACTTTAGAGTTTAAGGGCCTCATTGAATCAGCATTCCATATACTTGATAAAAAAGAGAAAGAATTCATTTTTGTATCCGATCCAGTAACAGCATTGTTTTATCACTTACCCAATATCCACAAGGATGCGAAGAACCCAACGGGGCGACCGATCATTTCAGGTGTCTCCTCCCTTACCTGTAACCTTTCAAAATATGTGGATGTGTTGTTACAAAAATATTTAAGGGATTCCACAGCCTTAATACAATCCATAAAAGATATAGAATGGAAGAATACATACAACTGGGTCACCCTAGATGTGACAGCTCTGTATTCCAATATCCCACACACCAAGGGTATTGAATGTATAAAATGGTATTTAGACAATGATCCCCTATTAACTGATGAGCAAAGAGTTTTTGTACAGGATTGCATTAAGTTCATACTGACACATAATGTATTCACCTTTGAGTGTTCACTTTACCTTCAGAGGAAGGGAACCGCAATGGGGACGAAATTTGTGCCCAGTTTCGCAAAATTATTTCTGGGGCGGTTTGAGGATCAATACATCTATGGGTCTAGGTATTGGACTGACAACATCATCTTCTACTGTAGATACATAGATGATTTGATCCTCATTTGGAATGGTGATGATACCTCCATCACCTCGTTTTTTGAAGAAATGAAATCTACTGATTGGGGTATAAATCTGGTGGGGACATCCAACCGCCTCAAGATCGAATATCTTGATCTAGAATTAGAGGCTGTTGGAAAGACCATTATCACGCACACCTTTTTCAAAAAGGTGGATTATAATAGTTATTCCAGCACTCACTATAAAAAATGGAAGGTGAATATTACCTTTAGCCAATTCCAAAGAGTAAGACGTAATTGTTCCCTTGATAAGGACTTTATTTGCCAAAGTGAAACTATTCGTAAGCTTGCTTCAGCCAACACTTACAATACAATCCCGAATCTGAATAAATCACATAGTTCTGTTTAGTGGAAGAAAGGAACATCCCTTGGCGCAAGAAACCAACCAGATGCGGATGATGAATGTTCAGAAATATTTATTGAAAACACACTACGCGTTTCGGGGAATAATTCCCCTTCATCAGGTGAAAAATATTGCATAACAAATGGACAAACATACTGAGTATATATACACACACTAATGGTCACATGCAAGTGAGGTTAGAGCCTCAGAGTGGTCAGAGTGGTATGTTAAGTAGTACTATTCCTATCAGTTTAATCCCTGTTACGTCCCCTATCAGGGGACGTGTATTGAATACATTTTAGGAACCGGGAGATATAAAAAGATGACTGGTCGGTCCTCTTACTTCCAATTTGGGGCAGTGCACGTGCACCACACAATGTACTGTGCCACCCATACAAATAGTGTGAACTACTATTCTTACCATTTTAATCTTTGTTAAGTCCCCTATCAGGGGACGTGTATTGAGTTGAATCCTTGCATGGAGAGATAGAGAAAAAAGCTTGCTCTGTCCGCTTCTTTCTAATTTTGGGCACTTGCAATGGAATTTGCCACCAATGCAACTAGTGTTAACTAAGTACTATTCCTATCAGTTTAATCTCTGTTTTGTCCCTTATCAGGGCTAGGGCCGTTGTAGTGAATAGATTTTTGGAATCGGGAGATGGAAAAAGACCCATGCTCGGTCCGCTTCGTTTGAATTTTAGGTCACTGCGCGTGCGTCGTGCAATGTACTGTGACACCCTATATGAGTGGTGTGTTAAGTAGTACTATTCTTATCAGTTTAATCTCTGTTGCGTCCCCTATTAGGGGACGTGTATGGAATAGATTTTAGACAACCACAAAGAGTTGTCAATAGTTGACACACTCATGACATAAATTTTATTCCTCTATGTGTCAATCTTGGTGTAGTGATGACTGTGCTCGTGCGCACGTTTGGGAGATTGCAGGCGATGGCGGTTTTTCAAAGCCTATGGTCGTGCTGAGGTAGTTCAGTGACAGTTAAGTGACCCAGAAAACAGTGATTCTGCAGTGTGGGCCCATTGTTGGCCTAGTAGGCTTTAATGATCACCTTAGATGATCACAAAGAAAATTAATGTTTTTTCTATGAAAAATTATCCAGCCGATCACTTTTGGCCTGTTCACAATGAAGCAACGACCTTATCATCTGGCGTGTGCCAACGTTGCCAACACACTCATAGAGGTGATCACTTCATTGTGATACGCAAGCCCCTTCACCACAACAAGGTAACGATCACGAAGGGGAATTGACAATTGTATGTGACTTTTTTTCTTTGTTTTGTTTTTGCAGCCACAGTGCTGCACCATAGGACAGAAAAATTAGGCATGTACACATGCCTGAAAAATAAAGGCATTGTTGCAGCCGTTGTTGTAACAGCGGCCGGAAAAATTGATGTTTTCCAGGCAGGAAGTGTACTAAAACATTGCGGCTTGTACCCTAGTAGAGATGTCCCGAACTATTTGCCGGCGAACAGTTCCCGGCAAACATATCATGTTCGGCGGGCGAACATATGCGATGTTCGATTCGCCCCCTGTATTCTGAGCAAACTTTGACCCTGTACCTCACAGTCAGCAGACTCTTTTCATCCAATCAGCATACCCTCCCACCTCCTATCAAAAATCAAGGACAGCATCCATCTTAGATTCATTCTGAAGCTGCAGTGTTAGTTAGAGCAGGGAGAGTGCTGCTGCTGCTGAATTAATAGGGAAAGCGTTAGCTAGACCGGTGTTCTGTGTCCACTCCAGTCCTCAAAGACTCATCGGCCTCTTTCACACGAGCGTGTCCGGATTAGACCCCATTCACACGTCCGTAGTGTGTTGTGGATCTGCAAATTGCGGATCCACAACACACCATGCCGTCACTACCCATAGAGATGCCTATTTCTGTCTGCAGGCTGCGGACAAGAATAAGACATGCTCTATCTTTTGCAGAGCAGCGGCCGGATCGGGGCTGTGGCTCCGCAAATGTGGAAGCGGAGAGCACATAGTGTGCTCTCCGCACCACATCCGGCCCCATTTACAATTAATGGGTCCGCATCCATTCCACAGAATTGCGGAATAGACGTGGACAAAAATTGAGAATGTGTGAATGGGGCCTTAGGTGCGGATGCGTTGCGGATGCATTCAGTGAAAATGATTTCACAGGCAAAGCCATTCGGTTTTCCTGTGATTGCGTTCAGTTATTCAGTTTTTTCCGCGCGGGTGCAATGCGTTTTGATGCTTTTTTCACGCGCATAATAAGAAACTGAAGGTTTACAAACAACATCTCCTAGTAACCATCAGTGAAAAACGCAACGCACCTGCACTTGCTTGCGGATGCAATACGTTTTTCACGCAGCCCCATTCACTTCTATGGGGCTAGGGCTGCATGAAAAACACAGAATATAGAACATGCTGCGATTTTCACGCAACGCACAAGTGATGCGTGAAAAAAAACGCTCATGAACACAGACCCATTGAAATGAATGGGTCAGGATTCATTGCAGATCACGTCACGCATTGTACCCGTGCAAAAAACTTGCTCGTGTCAAAGGGGCCATCTGCTGTAAGGACAGCGTCCTGACAGCACCCCAAAAAGCCCTTTTTAGGGCTGGTACATCAGTCTGCTTTTATTTTTTTTTCAATATATATATATTGCAGTTGCATGCCCGTGTGTAAGAGGCCGCAGGCCCACAGACAGTACTGTATGCACACCACTCATATAGGGTGTCACAGTACATTGCACGGCTTATTGACTTAAAATTTAAACTAAGTAGACCGAGCATGGGTCTTTTTCCATCTCCCGGTTCCAAAAATCTATTCACTACACTGTCCCTGGCCCTGATAAGGGACAAAACAGAGATTAAACTGATAGGAATAGTGCTTAGTTGACACTAGTTGTATTGGTGGCAAATTCCATTGCAAGTGCCCAAAATTCGAAGGAAGCAGACAAAGCAAGCTTTTTTCTCTATCAAGGATTCAATTCAATACACGTCCCCTGATAGGGGACTTAACAAACATTAAAATGGTAAGAATAGTAGTTTACACTATTTGTATTGGTGGCACAGTACATTGCGGGGCAAATTGGAAGTAAGAGGACCGACCAATCATCTTTTTCCATCTCCCGGTTCCTAAAATCTATTCGATACACGTCCGCTGATAGGGGAAAAAACTGAGATTAAACCTGTAAGAACAGATTTTTTTAATTTAAAAAAAAGAGGACAGCCTCTGCGGAGCTGGGTATTTTTTGGCCTCGTTACTGAACGCTCATGCACAATGGCTGTAGGCTCATGCATCCTTTTGCGGAGGTGACAAACCTGGTCAGTCAAACCCAAGGCAACATCATTGACCTCATCCCATATGCGTTTTTTCTGGAGCGGGCCCTGTGAAGAGTGCTGGATCAGGCCATAGATGAGCATGAAGAGGAAGAGTTATGGTCACCATCACCACCAGAAGCAGCCTTGTAGTTGTCGATTGCTGGACCTGCGGCAACTCAGAGAGAGGAGTCTGAAGAAGAGGAGTCAGAGGAGGAAGGTAGCTTTGAGGAGGTGGAAGACCAACCACAGCAGGCGTCCCAGGGGGCTTGTTGTCACCTTTTGGGGACCCTTGGTGTTGTACGTGGCTGGGTGGAGGAAGAGACCTTTAATGATGTCAGTGAGGAAAAGGAACGGGACATGGCTAGCTTGTTATCCAAACTTGTGCAAATGGGGAGTTTGTGGTTGTGAAAATGCACTGTTTGCGGTTGTTTGCGGTGTGTTAAACGGGGTGTTTGGTCTGTCAGAGTTTGGTCTATCACTGTGAAGCGGGCGTAACCCTTACACTACCTGATCGATACAACATCATATCTGATCATATACACACACTGAATGTTTTAAAGCATGTTATTCCAAACAATTTAGGAATGTTAGGTGATGTATGCCCTTTATGGATTAAAACCCGACTCTGCGTCAACTACATAATTTTCCATGGGAGTTTTGCCATGGATCCCCCTCCGGCATGCCACAGTCCAGGTGTTAGTTCCCTTGAAACAACTTTTCCATCACTATTGTGGCCAGAAAGAGTCCCTGTGGGTTTTAAAATTCGCCTGCCTACTGTAGTCTATGGTTGTTCGCCCGGTTCGCCCGTTCACGAACATTTGCGGAAGGCCGTGTTCGCCGTTCGTGAACGGAGAATTTTATGTTCGCGACATCTCTAAACCCTAGTTAGTGGCGGAGAAGTCACGCAAGTCATCCGGCATGCAGATCTTAAATACAGCATCGTGGGGACCATTTTTAGCCCACGGCATCTCATCAGGCCTTTTTTAGTCAAATGCATCCCCCACTGTCAGTCCCTTCGGTATCCACACCTCTGTCATCTTAATAAAGGTGAGGTAATCTAGACTTTTTTGACCTAGGCGACTTTTCTTGTCAGTGACAATACCTCCTGCTGCGCTGAAGGTCCTTTCTGACAGGACACTTGAAGCGGGGCAGGCCAGAAGTTCTATAACAAATTGGGATAGCTCAGGCCTAAGGTCAAGCCTGCACACCCAGTAGTAACCAGTAGTAGCAGTAGTAGCTACCTGTCAGTCGAGTTGTTCTCTGAGGGTGGACCGCAAAGGGCTGTGGCGATGCGTAGGACAACACGTCTGTAAAGCGTCCTGTCCTTGCTGGCGTGGTCGTGGTAGGAGGAGGATTACTTTCACCTCTTCCCCTGTTAGATTCCCGTTGTGCTCTGACATCACACTTATACGCTGTGTAAAGCATACTTTTTAACTTGTTTTGGAACTGCTGCATCCTTTCCGACTTCCGGTAATTCGGTAACATTTTAGCCACTTACTGCTGATACCGGGGGTCTAGTAGCGTGGCCACCCAGTACAGGTTGTTCTCCTTCAGCCTTTTTCAACAGGCATGACAGCATGAAAGACCCCATTTGCACAAGGTTAGATGCCGAGTTACTCATTTCCCGTTCCTCGTCCTCACTGATCTCATTGAAGGCCTGATCTTCCCCCAGCCGCCTACAACACCACGGGTCCCAGATAGGTGACAACAACGAGCACCCTGGGATGCCTGCTGTGGTTAGTCTTTCTCCTCCTCAAAGCCACATTCCTTCTCTGACTCCTCTTCCTCAGACTCCTCTTCCAGCGTTGCCGCAGGTCCAGCAAGCGATGATGATAAGGCTATTTCTGGTGGTGATGGTGACCACAACTCTTCCTCTTCCTCTGCACGCTTATCTACAGCCTGATCCAGCACTCTTCGCAGGGCATGCTCCAGGAATAGAGTTGAGCGAACTTCTGTTTTAAGTTCGCTTCCAAAGTTCGGTTTCGGGTTATCCAAGCATCCCATTATGGATTCCGCTACCACGGACCATAACGGCATTTGGAATCCATAAGGTGATACTTCAATAAACCCAAACCTTGGACAACACGGAGGACCTGGGATGGCGTCACCGTCATGTGATCAGTGCAGTGGGTAGACTATGACCTCTTATCCAATCCACTACTGAGCCATACCCCCTGCACTGATCACATGATGGTGACGTCACCCCAGGTCCTTTACCCCAGATTCCAAATGCCGTTATGGTCCGTGGTAGCGGAATCCAAACAGAAGTTCGCTCAACTCTATCCTGGAAGAAAACAAATGGGATAAGGTCGCTGATGGTGCCTTTGGTGCGACTGACTAGGTTTTTCACCTCCTCAAAGGACGCATGAGCCTACAGGCATTGCGCATGAGCGTCCAGTAACGTGGCAAAAAAATACCCAGTTCCGCAGAGGCTGTCCCAACACCCCGGTCATACAAATACTCATTGATGGCTTTTTCTTGTTGGAGCAGGCAGTCGAACATTAGGAGTGTTGAATTCCAACGTGTCGGGCTGTCGCAAATCAAGTGCCTCACTGGCATGTTGTTTCGCCGCTGAATTTCGCAAAAGTGCGCCATGGCCATGTAGGAACGCTTGAAATGGCCACACACCTTCCTAGCCTGCTTGAGGACATCCTGTAAGCCTGGGTACTTACACACAAAGCATTGTATGATCAGATTCAACACATGTGCCATGCACGGCACATGTGTCAACTTGCCCAAATTCAATGCCGCCAACAGATTGCTTCCATCATCACACACCACTTTGCCGATCTCCAGTTGTTGCAGGGTCAGCCACTGATCCACCTGTGTATTCAGGGTGGACAGGAGTGCTGGTCCTGTGTGGCTCTCTGCTTTCAGGCATGTCAACCCCAAGACAGCGTGAAACTGTCGCATCCGGGATGTGGAATAGCCCCCGGGGAGCTGAGGGGGTACAGTTGATGTGGAGCAAAATGCAGCAGCAGAAGAGGACTCAGCCGAGGAGGTTAGCTTAGAGGATGGAGTAGGAGGAGTAGAGGAGGTGGCAGCAGACCTGCCTGCAAGTCGTGGCGGTGTTACTAACTCCGCTGCAGAGCCACGCATTCCATGCTTGGCAGCCGTCATCAGGTTTACCCAATGCGCAGTGTACGTGATATACCTGCTCTGACCGTGCTTTGTAGACCAGGTATCAGTGGTCAGATGGACCCTGGCCCCAACACTGTGTGTCAGACATGCCATGACTTCCTTTTCCACAATAGAGTACAGGTTGGGGATTGCCTTTTGTGAAAAATTTTTTCGTCTGGGTACCTTCCACTGCGGTATCCCAATAACTACACATTTTTTGAAGCCTTAGACTCCACCAGCTTGTATGGTAAAAGCTGGCGGGCTAAGAGTCAGACGCCGGGCAAGGTGGTGACTCTGTGACATTGGCTTCTTACGCTCAAACATTTCCTTGACAGACACCTAACTGTGGGCAGATGAGCAGGAACTGCTGAAGGTGAGAGATGGAGTGGTGGGTGGTTGAGAGGGGGCAAGGAGGACAGTAGTGGTTGACGTGGCTGAAGATGCTGGACCAGGAGGTGGATGGTGGTTTTGAGTTTGTGTGCTGCTTGTATTCATGTGTTGATCCCATATGTGTTTGTGATGTGAGATCATGTGCCTTCGCAAAGCAGTTGTACCTAGGTGGGTGTTGGACTTCCCACAACCAGTTTCTTTTGGCACAGGTTGCAAATGGCATTGCTGTTATCAGAGGCAGACACAAAAAAAAAATGCCACACTGCTGAGCTTTGCAATGACGGCATTCTGGTGGTGGCAACAGCATGCGTTGATTGGCGTGCTGTCTGGCTGACCCCGGGTGCCGATACATGCTGTCTGACTGTGCCACTTGTTCCTTGCAACGACCTCCCCCTGCTCCCAACTTGTCTCCTCCTCCTCTCTATCTCCCCATCTGAACTTTCCCTCTGTTCTTCTTATCTTCGAGCGGGCACCCACGTTACATCCATGGACACATTGTCATCATCAACAGCTTCACTTGTATCTGACAACTAAGCAAAGGAAGCAGCAGCGGGTACAATATCATCATAATCACACCGTACATCCATGTGTGTAATTCTGCCTGACTGAGAGATATCCCTGTTATCTACATCCTCTGGTAATAATGGTTGCGCATCACTCATTTCTTCCAACTGATGTGTAAATAACTCTTCTGACAGATCAAGTGAAGCGGCTGAGCGAGTGGTGGCGGCGGGCGAGTGGTAACTTGAGAGGTGCCCAAAGCCGAGCTGGAGGAGGATGGTGTGTCAAGGTTTTGAGCAGAAGCTGTAGAAGATTGGGTGTCCTGTGTAAGCCAGTCAAATATGTCCTCTGAATTTTTCAAGTTCAGGGTACGTGGCCTCTGAACACTGGGCATTATTCTAGGGCCAATGGAAATCACAGCACTACGACCACAACAGCCCCTGCTTGGTGGCCTGCCTCTGCCTGTCCTTTTTTTGGGATTATTGATACTATGCGTGCAAGGTACTGTGCCACCCTATATGAGTGGTGGGCAGTGGGCACAGTACAGTCTGTGGGCCTGACACACACTGGCAGGCAACTGCAATTACAAACCGGATTCCAAAAAAGTTGGGACACTAAACAAATTGTGAATAAAAACTGAATGTAATGATGTGGAGATGGCAAATGTCAATATTTTATTTGTAATAGAACATAGATGACAGATCAAACGTTTAATCCGAGTAAATGTATCATTTTAAAGGAAAAATATGTTGATTCAAAATTTCACGGTGTCAACAAATCCCCAAAAAGTTGGGACAAGTAGCAATAAGAGGCTGGAAAAAGTAAATTTGAGCATAACGAAGAGCTGGAAGACAAAATAACACTAATTAGGTCAATTGGCAACATGATTGGGTATAAAAAGAGCTTCTCAGAGTGGCAGTGTCTCTCAGAAGCCAAGATGGGTAGAGGATCACCAATTCCCACAATGTTGCGCAGAAAGATAGTGGAGCAATATCAGAAAGGTGTTACCCAGCGAAAAATTGCAAACACTTTGCATCTATTATCATCAACTGTGCATAACATCATCCGAAGTTTCAGAGAATCTGGAACAATCTCTGTGCGTAAGGGTCAAGGCTGTAAAACCAAACTGGATGCCCGTGATCTCCGGGCCCTTAAACAACACTGCACCACAAACAGGAATGCTACTGTAAAGGAAATCACAGAATAGGCTCAGGAATACTTCCAGAAACCATTGTCAGTGAACACAATCCACCGTGCCATCCGCCGTTGTCAGTTGAAACTCTACAGTGCAAAGAAGAAGCCATTTCTAAGCAAGATCCACAAGCTCAGGCGTTTTTACTGGGCCAGGGATCATTTAAAATGGAGTGTGGCAAAATGGAAGACTGTTCTGTGGTCAGAAGAGTCACGATTCGAAGTTCTTTTTGGAAATCTGGGACGCCATGTCATTCGGACCAAAGAGGACAAGGACAACCCAAGTTGTTATCAACGCTCAGTTCAGAAGCCTGCATCTCTGATGGTATGGGGTTGCATGAGTGTGTGTGGCATGGGCAGCTTGCATGTCTGGAAAGGCACCATCAATGCAGAAAAATATATTCAGGTTCTAGAACAACATATGCTCCCATCCAGACGTCATCTCTTTCAGGGAAGACCCTGCATTTTTCAACAAGATAATGCCAGACCACATTCTGCATCAATCACAACATTATGGCTGCGTAGGTGAAGGATCCGGGTACTGAAATGGCCAGTCTGCAGTCCAGATCTTTCACCTATAGAGAACATTTGGCGCATCATAGAGAGCATTCCTATTTCTAAACTTGAGAAACTGGTCTCCTCGGTCCCCAGACGTCTGTTGAGTGTTGTAAGAAGAAAGGGAGATGCCACACAGTGGTGAAAATGGCCTTGTCCCAACTTTTTGGGGATTTGTTGACACCATGAAATTCTGAATCAACATATTTTTCCCTTATAATAATACATTTTCTCAGTTTAAGCTTTTGTTCCGTGATTTATGTTCTATTCTGAATAAAATATTAGAACATGGCACCTCCATATCATTGCATTCAGTTTTTATTCACGATTTGTATAGTGTCCCAACTTTTTTGGAATCCGGTTTGTATATTAAAGGGTAAAAATTTATTGACTTTTTTATCTGCAAGGTACTGTGCCACCCTATATGAGTGGTGGGCAGTGGGCACAGTACAGTGAGTGGGCCTGACACACACTGGCAGGCAACTGCAATTATAATAAAGTATAAAAATTAAATGACTTTTTTATCTGCATGGTACTGTGCCACCTGATATGAGTGGCGTGCACACAGTGCAGTCTGTGGGCCTGCGGCCTCTCACTCACTGCAAAATATATATATATATATATATATATATATATATATATATATAAAGCAGACTGATGTACCAGCCCTCAAAAAGGCTTTTTGGGGTGCTGTCAGGACGCTATCCTTACAGCAGATGAGTCTTTGAGGACTGGAGTGGACAAAGAACACTGGCCTAGCTAACGCTTTCCCTATTAATTCAGCAGCAGCAGCACTATCCCTGCTCTAAATAACACTGCAGCTTCAGAATGAATCTCAGATTGATGCTGTCCTTGCTTCTTGATAGGAGGTACGAGGGTCTGGGATGAAGGGTATGCTGATTGGCTGGAATGTGTCTGCTGACTGTGAGGTACAGGGTCAAAGTTTGCTCAATGATGATGTATAGGGGACGGACGGAACATCGCATATGTTCGCCCGCCGTGGCGAACGTGAACATGCGATGTTCACCGGGAACTGTTCGCCGGCTAATACTTCGGGACATCTCTACTGCTCAGCTGGTAGTCTCTCACGCTCAGCGACCCACTCAAAGACAGTGAGGAAGGCCTCTACGTCATCCTCTGCGGTCATTTTTTGTAATGCAGACTGCACACTTTTCCTTGCGTCTGAATTCTGTTCAGCCACATACCTCACTGGTTGTGCTGCCACCCCGTCTCTTAGGGTTGCGATTTGCTCTGTCAGCATGCGATTCGTCTCCTGTTGTTAGGCATTAGCCTGCCGTTGAGGCTGTAAAGCCTCTGCATGAACCCTTTG
This sequence comes from Bufotes viridis, assembly GCA_033119425.1. NCBI lineage: Eukaryota > Metazoa > Chordata > Amphibia > Anura > Bufonidae > Bufotes > Bufotes viridis. Next base: position 221,299,509 of record CM065589.1, read on the forward strand.
CTGCAGCTCCGAGGCCTGTTGCTGCTGCTCCAATGCCTGTTGTTGCTGCAGATTGCTCTGCACCATCTGCTTGATAAGATCCTCCATTTTTACAGACTCTTGTTTAAGCTCCGCTGCTGCTTTAACCCAGGACATCAATTTGAGAACTTCCTCTCAAAAAAAAAAAGTCCATTCAATACTTTAGGTACTGGCCCTTTAAGAGTCCAACCAGCAAAAAAAAAAAAAAAAAGCTTCTGGCGTTTTAAGTTAACTTGTTGCTGCTTCAAGCAATCCTGGGAGTTGCCTACATCCGACACCAATTGTAGGGATTTCCCAAATTGCAGCTTCCAAATAAACACACAGCAGTCTTTTAGTGGTGGAAATTAAAGTAATAAATGTCTTTTATTATTGGCACACAATAATTCAACAGACGGCAGTGATCAGCTTGCTTTAGCCAACACTTACAATACAATCCCAAATCTGAATAAATCACATAGTTCTGTTTAGTGGATGGGGACCTTGCTTTGGTAGAGACCCTCCGGCTTTTACTCGTCTCCAAAACTCATCACCATGCAGAGCTCCACCGTCAGCCAGGTGAACACACACACACACCTGACTCTGCTGGCTGACTTTTGTAAGCTGGTCAAACCCTGCCTGGACCATTGGACCATGGGGAGTAGTCACCCACCCAGCACTATGACTACTCCCAGTAAGAGCTGTCCAGAATTAGCTTTCTCAGCTATGCTAACTAACCAAATTGTCAGTCATCTACTGATGCTGACACATATACTATTGGCTCCTACTTCACCGAGGCCAGGAACCTCGGTGACACATATCTCCCATCTATGATAATCTATGATAATCTATGATTATATATATATATATATATATATATATATATATATATATATATATAATAAATCTGTTGTAAATTTCTTGAAATTTTTTTCGGGCCTGATTCTAGCAAGCATGCCTGAACTTTTGTGCATGACACTCTGAGGTCTCCTAGGACTCATATTTTTCCTCTCATGTCTCTTTCGCTCCTTTTTTAAAGCTCTTGAATGCAAAGACAGCAGTAGTAAATAATGTCAGAGTGATACTGAAATTGAATGCATTCTGAAAGTCTTCATACCCTTTCAGTTTTCCACATTTTGTTACTTTTCAGCCTTGTGCTAGAAAAATCATTCTACAATCTCCATCATTCAACAATTAAAATATAATGTTTGAAATCTTTGCTAATTTATTGAAAAGGAAAAACAAAAAAATTGCAGTGACATAAGAATTCAGAATCTTGTATGAGTACTTATTTAAAGCACCTCTGGCAATGATTACAGTCTTGGGTTGGATGTGGACAGTTGTGGACAGAGATGTGCGACATTCACAAAAGTGTCACTAAGTAACTACTATGTTGCCTTGGCTGTGTCTTTAGGGTCATATTCTTGTTGGAAGGTAAACCTTCTGCCCAGTCTCAGGTCCAGAGCACTGTGGATTGTTATGCAAGCGGGTGTAGACCCACTGTGCCACTGACTGTCTATACTCTGGAGGGACGTGACTATGCAACAACCTGGTCTTCACTAGAGTCTTTGATAGTGAGGATACAGTTGCCACTCCAGAGCAGTCCTCGATTCAGTGGCAGCTGAGCAGGGGGTCAGAGATACTGGTGCAAGCACCGAGGGCACTTACGTGTTCAAGAAGTCTGGGGTCAGGGCAGGCAGCGATCAAGCAAGGTCTGTAAAAAAAAGTCCAAGGTCAAAGGCAGGCAGCAAACAAGCAAAATCAGATAAATCCAAAAGCAGGGTCCGGCACACAGCAAAGCAGAACTTCAAAAACACTTTAACACAAAGAAATAGGCAATCTAGTGACCATGAGTTGCTTAGTCATATTCCTGGGGCAGGAGACACCCTATAAATACTTCCTACAATCCAGCCATGGGCTGGTAAGACAGAGTGCATGTACGTGCTGCCTCACAAGGAAGGAGAGTCACACTCATGCGAGCCTTAACAAACAGTACAGATTTCCAACCGGAAGTAAACTCTGGAATAGTCACCAGAACCACAACAGCTAAACGTAGTAGTTCAGGTGTCTATAGCATGTCTCTGCAAGCTTTATAATTAGAGATGAGTGAACACCTGGAAGTTCGGACGAACTTCCCAAAAAAGTTCGGGGTCGGGATTCGAACTCCACCCGAACTTTATCCCGAACCCGAACCCCATTGAAGTCAATGGAGACCCGAACTTTTAGGCACTAAAAAGGCTGTAAAATAGTCCAGGAAAGGGCCCGAGGGCTGCAAAAGGCAGCAAAATGTAGGTAAATGCCCTGCAAACGAATGTGGATAGGGAAATGAATTAAACTAAAATAAAATAAATAAAAATTAACCAATATCAATTGGAGAGAGGTCCCATAGCAGAAAATCATGTGTCATATCACCCACCACTAGAGAAGGCCACTTTCAGTTATTTCGGCCCAGCACCCAGACAGAGGAGAGAGGTCCCACAGCAAGGAATAAGGCTTCATATCACCCACCACTGGAGAAGGCCACTTTCAGTTATTTAGGCCCCAGCACCCAGACAAAGGAGAGAGGTCCCACAGCAAGGAATAAGGCGTTATATGACCCACCACTGGAGAAGTCCACTTTCATTTATTTAGGCCCAGCACCCAGACAGAGGAGAGAGATCCCACAGCAAGGAATCATGCATCATATCACCCACCACTGGAGAAGGCCCCTTTCAGTTATTTCGGCCCCAGCACCCAGACAGAGGAGAGAGGTCCCACAGCAAGGAATCATGCATCATATGACCCACCACTGGAGAAGGCTACTTTCAGTTACTTAGGCCCAGCACCCAGACAGAGGAGAGAGGTCCCACAGCAAGGATTAATGTGTCATATCACCCACCACTGGAGAAGGCCACTTTCAGTTATTTCGGCCCCAGCACCCAGACAGAGGAGAGAGGTCCCACAGTAAGGAATCATGCGTCATGTCACCCACAACTGGAGAAGGCCACTTTCAGTTATTTTGGCCCCAGCACCCAGACAGAGGAGAGAGGTCCCACAGCAAGGAATCATGCGTCATATCACCCACCACTGGAGAATGCCACTTTCAGTTATTTAGGCCCTGGCGCCCAGATTCAGGAGAGGTTCATTCAACTTTGGGTTGCACCGCAAGATCATGGTAAAGTTAAAAAAAATGAGGATTCAATAAAGAAGTGCCCTGGAGTACAAGAATACATGGTTGAGGGGGAGGCAGTTATAAATGTCTATTCTGCACAAGGGAGGGACAGGTCCTGTGGGATCCATGCCTGGTTCATTTTTATGAACGTCAGCTTGTCCACGTTGGCTGTGGACAGGCGGCTGCGTTTGTCAGTAATGACGCCCCCTGCCGTGCTGAATACACGTTCAGACAAAACGCTGGACGCTGGGCAGGACAGCACCTCCAAGGCATAAAATCCTAACTCTGGCCACGTGGACAATTTGGAGACCCAGAAGTTGAATGGGGCCGAACCATCAGTCAGTACGTGGAGGGGTGTGCAGACATACTGTTCAACAATGTTAGTGAAATGCTGCCTCCTGCTAACATGTTCCGTATCAGGTGGTGGTGCAGTTAGCTGTGGCGTGGAGACAAAACATTTCCACATTTCTGCCATGCTAACCCTGCCCTCAGAGGAGCTGGCTGTGACACAGCTGCATTGGCGACCTCTTGCTCCTCCTCTGCCCTCGCCTTAGGCTTCCACCTGTTCCCCTGTGACATTTGGGAATGCTCTCAGGAGTGCGTCTACCAGCGTGCGCTTGTACTCGCGCATCTTCCTATCACGCTCCAGTGCAGGAAGTAAGGTGGGCACAATATCTTTGTATCGGGGATCCAGCAGGGTGGCAACCCAGTAGTCCGCACACATTAAAATGTGGTCAACTCTGCTGTCATTGTGCAGGCACTGCAGCATGTAGTCGCTCATGTGTGCCAGGCTCCCCAGAGGTAAGGACAAGCTGTCCTCTGTGGGAGGCGTATCGTCATTGTCCTCCGTATCGCCCCAGCCATGCACCAGTGATGGGCCTGAGCTGTGTTGGGTGCCACCCAGCTGTAAACCTGCTTGATCCTCATCCTCCTCCACCTCCTCCTCATCCTCCTCGTCCTCCAGTAGTGGGCCCTGGCTGGCCACATTTGTACCTGGCCTCTGCTGTTGCAAAAAACCTCCCTCTGAGCCACTTCTAACAGACTGGCCTGAAAGTGCTAAAAATGACCCCTCATCCTCCTCTTCCTCCTGGGCCACCTCCTCTTCCTTCATTGCCCTAATCGTTTTCTCAAGGAGACATAGAAGTGGTAGTGTAACGCTGATAACTGTGTCATCGCCACTGGCCATGTTGGTGGAGTACTCGAAACAGCGCAACAGGGCACACAGGTTTTGCATGGATGCCCAATCATTGGTGGTGAAGTGGTGCTGTTCCACAGTGCGACGCGTGCGTGCTGCAGCTGAAACTCCAATATGGCCTGCTGCTGCTCGCACAGTCTCTCCAGCATGTGCAAGGTGGAGTTCCACCTGGTGGGCACGTCGCATATGAGGCGGTGAGCGGGAAGGCCGAAGTTACGTTGTAGCGCAGACAGGCGAGCAACGGTAGGATGTGAACGCCAGAAGCACGCACAGACGGCCCACACTTTATGCAGCAGCTCTGACATGTCAGGGTAGTTGTGAATGAACTTCTGCACCACCAAATTCAGCACATGCGCCAGGCAAGGGATGTGCGTCAAACCGGCTAGTCCCAGAGCTGCCACGAGATTTCGCTCATTATCGCACACCACCGGGCCGGGCTCGAGGCCCACCGGCAGAAACCACTTGTCGGTCTATTCTCCAATACCCCGTCACAACTCTTGCGTGGTGTGGGGCCTGTCCCCCAAAAATATGAGTTTCAGAATGGCCTGCTGACGTTTACCCCGGGCTGTGCTGAAGTTAGTGGTGGAGGTGTGTGGCTGACTGGATGAGCTGGTGGAAGCAGAGGAGGAGGAAGCCGAGTAGGAGAAGGAGGCTACAGGAGGCAAATAATTATGCCCTGCGATCCTTGGCGGCGGAAGGAGGTGCGCCAAGGAACTCTCCGCCTGGGGCCCAGCCGCAATTACATTTACCCAGTGTGCAGTTAGGGAGATATAGCGTCCCGTGCCATGCTTAATGGTCCACATATCTGTGGTTAGGTGGACCTTGCCACAGATGGCGTTGTGCAGTGCACACTTGATTTTATCGGATACTTGGTTGTGCAGGGAAGGCACGGCTGTCTTGGATAAGTAGTGGCGGCTGGGAACAACATACAACAACAACATGTTCATGGCTGTGAGACAGCCATGGACATCAGCTGTTTGAAGGTGTCTGTGTCCACCAGCCTGAATGACAGCATTTCAAAGGACAGTAGTTACAGGGTGGCTAGGTGGGAATTTACGTTTTCTCTGCAAGGTTTGTGAGATGGAGAGCTGAACGATGCCGTGTGACATGGTGGAGATGCTTGGTGACGCAGGTGGTGGTGTCGGTGGCACATCCTCTGTTTGGTGGGCGGCAGGTGCCAACGTTAATCCCGAGGCGGAGGAAGAGGCTGAGGCAGCAGCAGAAGAGGGAGCAGGGGGAGCCAGAGGGAGTTCCTTGCTTTTAAGGTGTTTACTCCACTGCAGTTCATGCTTTGCATGTAGATTTTTGGTCATGCAGGTTGTACTAAGGTTCAGAACGTTAATGCCTCGCTTCAGGCTCTGATGGCACAGCATGCAAACGACTGGGGTCTTGTCGTCAGCACATTGTTTAAAGAAGTGCCATGCCAGGGAACTCCTTGAAGATGCCTTTGGGGTGCTCGGTCCCTGGTGGCGGTGGCCAGTAGCAGGTGAACTCTCTTGGCGGCCGCTGTTCTGCTTTTGCCCCCTGCTCCCTCTTTTGCTACGCTGTTGGCTCGGTGTCACCACTGCCTCTTCCTCTGAACTATGAAAGTCAGTGGCACGACCTTCATTCCATGTGGGGTCTAGGACCTCATCGTCCCCTGCATCGTTTTCCACACAGTCTTCCTCCCTGACCTCCTGTTCGGTCTGCACACTGCAAAAAGACACAGTAGTTGGCACCTGTGTTTCGTCATCATCAGAGATGTGCGGACTCCGATGAGGTGGTATACCCATGTCCTCATCATCAGGAAACATCAGTGGTTGTGCATCAGTGCATTCTATGTCTTCCACCACTGGGGAAGGGTTAGGCGGATTCCCTTGGGAAACCCTGCCAGCATAGTGTTCAAACAGCATAAGAGACTGCTGCATAACTTGAGGCTCAGACAGTTTCCCTGATATGCATGGGGGTGATGTGACAGACTGATGGGCTTGGTTTTCAGGGCCACCTGTGCGCTTTCTGCAGAAGACTGGGTGGGAGATAATGTTGTGAACGTGCTGTATCCAATGTCAGCCACCCAATTGACTAGCGCCTGTACCTGCTCAGGCCTTACCATCCTTAGAAGGGCATTGGGCCCCACCAAATATCGCTGTAAATTCTGGCGGGTACTGGAACCTGAAGTAGTTGGTTCACTAGGACGTTTGTCTGTGGCAGAATAGCCACGTCCTCTCCCAGCACAAGATAGTCCACTAACACCACCACGACCGCGTCCCTTACTAGATGTTTTCCTCATTGTTACCGTTCACCAAGCACCACGATAAGAAAAAAAAATATTTGGCCCAATGTATTGATTTCAAATTCAGACCTTTGTTTTACAGTCACCTAACACTATCTGCCTATTTATTTATGTACCGTATTACACTAATCCAGGCACAGCAGCAACCACTGATTTAGGGGAATATCTATTGTAGAGCTAGTATTTAGGCCCTGGATGAAAGGTATCTATTATATGGACAAATTTACCTTTGGAGATGCACAGTAGCATGAGAAAAAATTATGTAGGATTATGCCTTCAGCAATTGTATTTTAACACTTTGTGTAATATACCCTTTAACGGACAGAAATACAATGGGAGATGCACGGTAGCGTGTGAAGTTAATGAGGATGACCCTCTCAGCACTTGTATATACACCTTGAGTGTAATATACCCTTTTACGGACAGATTAACACTTGGCCTGCAACTGCTGGGACACCAGATTCAGGGTATTGCTATTTTGGCAATTGAATTTCACCCCAGAACAAAATCTACCCTTTTACGGACAGATTAACACTTGGCCTGCAACTGCTGGGACACCAGATTCAGGGTATTGCTATTTTGGCAATTGAATTTCACCCCAGAACAAAATATATGTTTTGGCGGACACTATTATAGTTTGCCAGCCAGTGCTGGGACACCAGATTTAGGGGATTGCTATTTTGGCAAGTGAATTTCACCCCAGAACAAAATATATGTTTTGGCGTACACTATTATAGTTTGCCAGCCACAGTTGTGACACCAGATTTAGGGGATTGCTATTTTGGCAATTGAATTTCACCCCAGAACAAAATATATGTTTTGGCGGACACTATTATAGTTTGCCAGCCAGTGCTGGGACACCAGATTTAGGGGATTGCTAATTTGGCAAGTGAATTTCACCCCAGAACAAAATATATTTTTTGGTGGACACTATTTGGCCCCTTTCACACGAGCGAGTTTCCCCGCGGGTGCAATGAGTGACGTGAACTCATAGCATCCGCACTGAATTATGACCCATTCATTTCAATGGGTCTCTGTACATGAGCGTTTTTTTTCACGCATCACTTGTGCGTTGCGTGAAAATCGCAGCATGTTTAATATTTTTACGCAGCCCTAGCCCCATAGAAGTGAATGGGGCTGCGTGAAAAACGCATTGCATCCGCAAGCAAGTGCGGGTGCGTTGCGTTTTTCACTGATGGTTGCTAGGAGATGTTGTTTGTAAACCTTCAGTTTTTTTTCACGCGCGTGAAAAACGAATAAAAACGCATTGCACCCGCACGGAAAAAACTGAATCGCAGGCAAAACTGAATGCCTTTGCCTGTGAAATCGCACAGTTTTCACTGAAGGCATCCGCAATGGATCCGGACACGCTCGTATGAAAGAGGCCTTATAGTTTGTCAGCCGGTGCTGGGACACCAGATTTAGGGGATTGCTATTTTGGCAAGTGAATTTGACCCCAGAACAAAATATATGTTTTGGCGGACACTATTATAGTTTTCCAGCCACAGCTGTGACACCAGATTTATGGTATTGCTATTTTGGCAATTGAATTTCACCCCAGAACAAAATATATGTTTTGGCGGACACTATTATAGTTTGCCAGCCAGTGCTGGGACACCAGATTTATGGTATTGCTATTTTGGCAATTGAATTTCACCCCAGAACAAAATATCTGTTTGGGCGGACACTATTATAGTTTGCCAGCCAGTGCTGTGACACCAGATTTAGGGGATTGCTATTTTGGCAATTGAATTATCACCACAGAGAATAATATATCCTTTGCCAGACAGCAGACAGTATTATACTTGGCTAGCCAAAGCTGGAACACCAGATTTAGGGGATTGGTATTTTGGCAATTGTATTTAACCCCTTAATAAAATATAGAAATTGCTATCTTAAGTTTCTAGGGGTGACAATAAGCACAGCCAAGCCCCTGATGTAGGATATAGCAAAAAAAAAAAAAAAACTAGTATTGATGGATTGATGAACTTGGTTGGCAGCTTGATCTGGTGCACCACAAGTCACAAAATGGCCGCCGATCACCCCAGAAAAAAAGTGACAGAAAAATGCTCTGTGCAGCCTAAAAACCAGTGAGCAATTAACTAGCAGAAGTTGAATCATTCACAGCTGTAGATCGATCACTTCATTAGGTGCTTTTGCTGACTTTTCCCTGCCTAATCTCGCCCTCACAGCAGCTGCGTCCTCTCCCTACACTAATCAGAGCAGTGTGACGTGCAGCGCTACGTGACTCCAGCTTAAATAGAGGCTAGGTCACATGCTGCACTTGGCCAATCACAGCCATGCCATTAGTAGGCATGGCTGTGATGAGCTCATAGGGCAAGAAGTAAAACGCTAGCTGATTGGCTGCTGTGCAGCCCTTCAGAAAGCGGAAAGAAATCGCCGAACAACGAACCTGAACCCGAACTTTTTTGAAAATGTTCGGGTTCGTGTCCCGAAAACCCCAAAATTCGGTACGAACCCGAACTATTCTCGAACTGGTCGCTCAACACTATTTATAATGTAAACACTGTCTTTTCAGAAAAAAAGGCACTATTTTCATTACTGCCAAGGAACACCTCTAGTGGCCACTCATCAGATGGCCACTAGAGGTGCTTCCTAGTCCAGTGTTGCACAATGTGCAACACTGGAAATCACGCTAAACACTCCTCATAGAAATGCATTGATCCAAAGCATTTCTCTGAAGGCACGCATGTGCAATAGCCTCCCAATGCTTCCCTATAAGAAAGCAGTGGGATGGCTATGATATACTCTTACACTGCACATTCCTGTGCATTGTATTTATGAGGTTGTGTGTGTGTTGTGGTGGAGGGCGTGATTGCATGCTAGGGTGTGGGAGAGCGGGATTCAGGGGGCCCAAGTAAATTCTTGCCCAGGGTCCAATCAATATTAAAGAAGGCCCTGAGTACTCCATTTGTGGTTTGGTCAGTGATTTGTAAAGTGGTAGGACTATATTCTCATCACAGGCATCTCTGCTCCTTTTGATGCAACCCATTATCTTATTGGCCTTGGCAGGAACTGCCTGACACTGGTTTTTACAGCTTAGTTTGCTCTTCACTAAAATTCCTAGGTCCTTTTCCATGTCAGTGTTACCCAGTGTTTTACCATTTAGCATGTACGGGTGAATTGTATTATTCCATCCCATGTGCATAACCTTACATTTGTCAGTGTTAAACTTCATCTGCCACTTATCTGCCCAACCCTCCAATCTATCCAGATCAATCTGTAGCAATATATTGTCCTCTTCTGTGTCAATTACTTTACACCGTTTAGTGTCATCTTCAAAAATTGATATTTTACCATGCAAGCCTTCTACAAGATCATTAATAAATATATTGAAGAGGATAGGACCAAGTACTGACCCCTGAGGTACTCCACTAGTGACAGTGACCCAATCTGAGTGTGTCCCATTAACCACTTGCCGCCATGCTAACGCCGATAGGCGTCAGCGCGGCGGCTCTCTCAGGTCTCACTGACGCCTATTGGCGTCATCTCGTGAGACCCGAGATTTTGCATGAACGAGTGCGCGTTCATGCGATTGTAACCAGGACAACTGAAACTACAACCTGCCAGCGCTGATCATGCGCTGGCAGGCTGTAGATGCGGAAAAAAAAAAAGCATTTAAAACGCATATCAGACGCTGTTTTGTAAACAGCGTCTGATATGTCTGCTGCCTGCTCCTCTGGTGGTCCCTTTGTCTGAGACCACCAGGGCAAACATAAGTAAAGTGCACACACCCCCCCCCCACCCCCCATCACTGATTAACCCCTGATCACCCATGTCACCCCCCCTGTCACTAATCACCCCCCTGTAAGGCTCATTCAGACGTCCGTATGTGTTTTGCGGATCCGCAAACATTTTTTTCATCCACATTGATCAATGTGAATGAAGAAATCTGTGCCGTTCATTTTTTTATTTCAGCCCAGCGGCTGAACGGAAAAAAAAATTCTCATTATCCGTATGGTCATTATAAGGAGAATAGCAAAAACTCCTAATACTGGCCATATGGGTAATGATTGCGGAGACCCTCAAATGCCAGGGCAGTGGAAAAACCTCACAAGTGACCCCATTTTAGAAAGTAGACACCCCAAGGTATTCGCTAAGGGGCATAGTGAGTTCATGGAAGTTTTTATTTTTTGACACAAGTTAGCGGAAAATGAAATTCTTTGAAAAAAAAAATTCCATTTCCGCTAACTTGTGACAAAAAATAAAAAATTCCATGAACTCACTATGCCCCTTAGTCAATACCTTAGGGTGTCTACTTTCCGAAATGGGGTGATTTATGGGGTGTTTCTACTGTCTGGGCATTGTAGTGCATCAGGAAACAGGACAGGTGCTCAGAAAATCAAAGTGCGGAAACTCACTTTTTTGCACCATAGTTTGTAAACGCTATAGCTTTTACCCAAACCAATAAACATACACTTATTGCATTTTTTTTCATCAAAGACATGTAGAACAATAAATTTAGCGAAAAATGTTGTTTTTTTGCAAAAATTTCATCAAAAAAAGTAAAAAGTCAAAAAAAGTAAAAATGTCAGCAAGAATGAAATACCACCAAATGAAAGCTCTATTAGTGAGAAGAAAAGGAGGTAAAATTAATTTTGGCGGTAAGTTGTATGACCAAGCAATAAACTGTGAAAGTTGCGTAGTGCGGATTTGTAAAAAAGGGCCTGGTCACTAGGGGGGTATAAACCTGTGGTCTTCAAGTTGTTAACCACCCTCTGTTTTCTATTACTGAGCCAGTTACTTACCCACATGCAGACATTTTCTCCCAGTCCGAGCATTCTCATTTTATATACTAAACTATTATGCGGTACAGTGTCAAGTTAGCCTCACTTAGAAAACTTTCAAACAGTTTACCTACGACAGATGTTAAACTTACCGGCTTATAGTTTTCCGGCTCTGTTTTTGGACCCTTTTTGAATATTGGCACCAAATTTATTTGCGCCAATCCTGTGGATCACTCCCTATCAGTATAGAATCCTTAAATATCAGAAATAAGGGTCTGGCTATGACATTACTTAATTGTCTTAGGATATGGGGTTGTCATGAGGAAGGACCCTGATTATATGATGGTCTGAAACGCGTTGACTTAGGTATCCTATGTTGAATATTTTATTACCGCAAAAATAAAGATACAGATTTTTCTACTATCTTTGGAGCTGGATATCTCTTTGTTTCTGCTAGTATATGGGGTTGTATGCCATCTGGTCCTGGTGATTTGTCTATTTTAATCTTTTTAAGACACCGCTATACTTGGGTCAGACAGGGCACTTTTAATGTGGAATTTACTTTTACATTCTGCATTTAAGCTGACAGTTTATTTTCTTCAGTGAATACAGTGGAGAAATTTTTTTTAATAGCTCTGCTTTCTCCTCATCGCTCTCTGCAACTTCCCACTCCCGCCCCCCCATCACTCTGTAAAATGACGACACCTTCAGATTTATACTTTTTACCATTTATATAATTGAAGAACATTTTAGGGTTAGTTTTGCTCTCTTTGGCAATTAATCTCTCTCTCTTTGGATGCTTTTATTTGCTTCCTCACTACCCTCCTGTTTTAGTGATTTAAATGCTTTCTTTTTGTCATTTATTGCTTTCTTTACAGTTCTATTTATCCATATTGGTTTCTTCTTGTTTCTTAACCTTTTATTCGCATAAGGTATGTACCTCTCACAATTAGATTTTACGATGATTTTAAAAATATCCCATTTTGTGGTTTTATTTTTATTTTTGATGACTTTGTCCTAGTTAGTTAGGCCTATGGCCTCTCTTAGTTGGCTAAATTTAGCTTTTTTGAAGTCTGGTATTTCTATTCCTCCCTGAAGAAACACTCTTTTGAATAATAATTGGAAGGTTATTACTTTATGTTGAATATTTCCCAGGTGTCCCCCAGCCTGAACATCTGTTTTTCTGTCAGGTCTATTGGTTAATACTAAGTCCAGTATGGCCGTCACTCTGGTTGGGTCCTTAACCAGTTAGGAAAGGTAATTGTCTTTGGTTATTGCAAGGAACCTGTTTACTTTATGAGATGTACAGGTTTCAGTTCCCCAGTCTATATCTGGGTAGTTGAAGTCCCAATTAATAATACCGAATTTTGGGGTGTTCGGGAAACAGACCCAAACATTTTCAAAAAAGTTTGGGTTCGGGTCCGTTGTTTGGCGATTTCTTCCTGCTTTCTGAAGGACTGCACCACAGCCAATCAGCTAGCGTTTTACTTCTTGCTCTAAGAAGCCATCACAGCCATGCCTACTAATGGCATGGCTGTGATTGGCCAAGTGCAGTATGTGACCCAGCCTCTATTTAAGCTGGAGTCAAGTAGCGCTGCACGTCACACTGCTCTGCTTAGTGTAGGGAGAGGACGCAGCTTCTGTGAGGGCGAGATTAAGCAGGAAAAAGTCAGCAAAAAAACCTAATGAAGTGATCGATCTACAGCTGTGAATCTTTCAACTTCTGCTAGTTAATTGCTCACTGGTTTTTAAGCTGCACAGAGCGTTTTTCTGTCACTTTTTTCTGAGGTGATCGGCAGCCATTTTGTGACTTGTGGTGCATCAGCACTAACTGCCACCACTTCCATCAATACTAGGTTTTTTTTGTTATATCCTACATCAGTGGCTTGGCTGTGCTTATTGTCACCCCTAAAACTCAGGATAGAAAGTTCTATATTTTATTAAGGGGTTAAATTCAACTGCCAAAATAGAAATCCCCTAAATCTGGTGTCCCAGCTGTGGCTAGCCAAGTGTAATACTGTCTGCTATCTGGCAAAGGATAGATAATTTTCTGTGGTGAAATTCAATTGCCAAAATAGCAATCCCCTAAATCTGGTGTCCCAGCAGGGGCTGGCAAAGTACAATAGTGTCCGGGAAAGAATATATTTTGTTCTGGGGTGAAATTCAATAGCCAAAATAGCAATACTGTAAATCAGTGGTTTCAGCTGAGGCTTGCCAAGTTTAATAGTGTCCTGCAAAGGATATATTTTGTTCTGGGGTGAAATTCAATAGCCAAAATAGCAATACCGAAAATCAGTGCTTTTAACTGTGGCTGGCCAAGTTTAATAGTGTCCTGCAAAGGATATATTTTGTTCTGGGGTGAAATTCAATTGCCAAAATAGCAATACCGTAAATCACTGGTTTCAGCAGCGGCTGGCCAAGTTTATTAGTGTCCTGCAAAGGATATATTTTGTTCTGGGGTGAAATTCAATTGCCATAATAGCAATACCATAAATCATTGATTTCAGCTGTGGCTGGCCAAGTTTAATAGTGTCCTGCAAAGGATCTATTTTGATCTGGGGTGAAATTCAATTGCCAAAATAGCAATACCATAAATCAGTGGTTTCAGCTGTGGCTGGCCAAATTTAATAGTGTCCTGCAAAGGATATATTTTGTTCTGGGGTGAAATTTAATCGGCAAAATAGCAATACCCCGAATCTGGTGTTCCAGCTGTTGCAGGCCTAGCTTAAATCTGTATGTAACAGCGTATATTTTTTTGTGAGGTGAAATTGAATTGCCAAAATAGCAATACCCTGAATCTGGTGTTTCAGCTTTGACTGGAAAAGTTTAAAAGTATGCGTCAAAGGATAGATTTTGTTCTGGGGTGAAATTTAATTGCCAAAATAGCAATACCATAAATCAGTGGTTTCAGCTGTGGCTGGCCAAATTTAATGGTGTTCTGCAAAGGATATATTTTGTTCTGGGGTGAAATTCAATTGCCAAAATACCAATACCATAAATCAGTGGTTTCAGCTGTGGCTAGACCAAGTTTAATAGTGTCCGGCAAAGGATATATTTTGTTCTGGGGTGAAATTCAATTACCAAAATAGCAATACCATAAATAATTTCTTTTAGCTGTGGCTGGCCAAGTTTCATAGTGTCCTGCAAAGGATATATTTTGTTCTGGGGTGAAATTCAATTGCCAAAATAGCAATACCATAAATAATTTCTTTTAGCTGTGGCTGGCCAAGTTTCATAGTGTCCTGCAAAGGATATATTTTGTTCTGGGGTGAAATTCAATTGCCAAAATAGCAATACCATAAATCAGTGGTTTCAGCTGTGGCTGGCCAAGTTTAATAGTGTCCTGCAAAGGATATATTTTGTTCTGGGGTGAAATTCAATTGCCAAAATAGCAATACCATAAATCAGTGGTTTCAGCTGTGGCTGGCCAAGTTTAATAGTGTCCTGCAAAGGATATATTTTGTTCTGGGTTGAAATTCAATTGCCAAAATAGCAATACCATAAATAAGTTGTGTCAGTTGTGGCGGGCCAAGTTTAATAGTGTCCAGCAAAGGATATATTTTGTTCTGGGGTAAAATTCAATTGCCAAAATAGCAATACCATAAATCAGTGGTTTCAGCTGTGGCTAGGCCAAGTTTAATACTGTCCGACAAAAGATATATTTCGTTCTGGGGTGAAATTCAATTGGCAAAATAGCAATACCCTGCATCTGGTGTTCCAGCTGTTGCAGGCCTAGTTTAAATCTGTCCATAACAGGGTATATTTTTTTCTGGGGTGAAATTCAATTGCCAAAATAGCAATATCCTGAATCTGGTGTTCCAGCTGTTGCAGGCCTAGTTTAAATCTGTCCATAACAGGGTATATTTTTTCTGGGGTGAAATTTAATTGACAATATAGCAATACCCTGAATCTGGTGTTCCAGCTTTCACTGGACAAGTTTAATAGTATCCGTCAAAGGATAGATTTTGTTCTGGGGTGAAATTTAATTGCTAAAATAGCAATACCATAAATCAGTGGTTTCAGCTGTGGCTGGCCAAGTTTAATAGTGTCCTGCAAAGGATATATTTTGTTCTGGGGTGAAATTCAATTGCCAAAATAGCAATACCATAAATCAGTGATTTCAGATGTGGCTGGCCAAGTTTAATAGTGTCCTGCAAAGGATATATGTTGTTCTTGGGTGAAATTCAATTGCCAAAATAGCAATACCATAAATCAGTGGTTTCAGCTGTGGCTGGCCAAGTTTAATAGTGTCCGTAACAGGGTATATTTTGTTCTGGGGTGAAATTCAATTGCCAAAATAGCAATACCCTGAATCTGGTGTTCCAGCTGTTGCAGGCCTAGTTTAAAACTGTCCGTAAAAGGGTATGTTTTTTTCTGGGGTGAAATGTAATTGCCAAAATAGCAATACCCTGAATCTGGTGTTCCAGGCTGTGTCAGGCCTAGTTTAAATCTGTCTGTAAAAGGGTAGAATTTTTTTTGGGATGTAATTCAGTTGCCAAAATAGAAATACAGTAAATCTGGGGTTCCAGCTCTGACTGAACAAGTTTATTAGTATCCGTCAAAGGATAGATTTTGTTCTGTGGTGATATTCACTTGCCAATATAGCAATACCCTGAATCTGTTGTTCCATCTGTTGCAGGCCAAAAGTTAATCTGCCCGCAAAAGGGTATATTACACTCAAGGTGTATATACAAGTGCTGAGAGGGTCATCCTAAATAACTTCACACGCTACTGTGCATCTCCCATTGTATTTCTGTCCGTTAAAGGGTATATTACACAATGTTTAAAAATACAATTGCTGAAGGCATAATCCTACATATTTTTTTACATGCTACTGTGCATCTCCAAGTGTAAATCTGTCCATTAAAGGATACCTTTCATCCAGGGCCTAAATACTAGGCCTACAATTGATATTCCCCTAAATCAGTGGTTACTGTTGTGCCTGGATTAGTGTAATACGGTACATAAATAAATAGGCAGATAGTGTTAGGTGCCTGTAAAAAAAGGCCTGAATTTGAAATCAATACATTGGGCCAAATATTTTTTTTCTTATTGTGGTGCTTGGTGAATGGTAACAATGAGGAAAACATCTAGTAGGGGACGCGGTCGTGGTGGTGTTAGTGGACCCTCTGGTGCTGGGAGAGGACGTGGCTATTCTGCCACAGCCACACGTCCTAGTGAACCAACTACCTCAGGTTCCAGTACTCGCCAGAATTTACAGCGATATTTGGTGGGGCCCAATGCCGTTCTAAGGATGGTAAGGCCTGAGCAGGTACAGGCGCTAGTCAATTGGGTGGCCGACAGTGGATCCAGCACGTTCACAACATTATCTCCCACCCAGTCTTCTTCAGAAAGTGCACAGGTGGCGCCTGAAAACCAAGCCCATCAGTCTGTCACATCACCCCCATGCATATCAGGGAAACTGTCAGAGCCTCAAGTTATGCAGCAGTCTCTTATGCTGTTTTAAGACTCTGCTAGCAGGGTTTCCCAAGGGAATCCACCTAGCCCTTCCCCAGTGGTGGAAAACATAGAATGCACTGATGCACAACCACTAATGTTTCCTGATGATGAGGACATGGGAATAGCACCTCATCAGAGTCCGCACGTCTCTGATGATGACGAAACACAGGTGCCAACTGCTGCGTCTTTCTGCAGTGTGCAGACCGAACAGGAGGTCAGGGAGGAAGACTGTGTGGAAGATGATGCAGGGTACGATGAAGTCCTAGACCACACATGAAATGAAAGTTGTGCCACTGACTTTCATAGTTCAGAGGAAGAGGCAGTGGTGAGACCGAGCCAACAGCGTAGCAAAAGAGGGAGCAGGGGGCAAAAGCAGACCAGCCGCCGCCAAGAGAGTTCGCCTGCTACTGGCCACCGCCACCAGGGACCGAGCACCCCAAAGGCAGCTTCAAGGACTTCCCTGGCATGGCACTTCTTTAAACAATGTGCTGACGACAAGACCCGAGTGGTTTGCACGCTGTGCCATCAGATCCTGAAGCGAGGCATTAACGTTTTGAACCTTAGCACAACCTGCATGACCAGGCATCTACATGCAAAGCATGAACTGCAGTGGAGTAAACACCTTAAAATCAAGGAACTCACTCTGGCTCCCCCTGCTCCCTCTTCTGCTGCTGCCTCGGCCTCTTCATCCGCCTCGGGAGGAATGTTGGCACCTGCCGCCCACCAAACAGAGGATGTGCCACCGACACCACCACCTGCGTCACCAAACATCTCCACCATGTCACATGGCAGCGTTCAGCTCTCCATCTCACAAACCTTGGAGAGAAAGCGTAAATTCCCAACTAGCCACCTTCGAGCCCTGGGCCTGAATGCCAGCATTTCTAAACTACTGGCCTTTGAAATGCTGTCATTCAGGTTGGTGGACACAGACAGCTTCAAACAGCTGATAGTCTTGGCTGTCCCACAGTATGTGGGCCTTCCCTGCACAACCAAGTATCCGATAAAATCAAGTGTGCACTGCACAACGCCATCTGTGGCAAGGTCCACCTAACCACAGATACTTGGACCAGTAAGCACGGCCAGGGATGCTATATCTCCCTAACTGCACACTGGGTAAATGTAGTGGAGGCTTGGCCCCAGGCGGAGAGTTCTTTGGTGCACGTCCTTCCGCCGCCAAGAATCGCAGGGCATCATTCTTTGCCTCCTGTAGCCTCCTCCTCCTACTTGGCTTCCTCCTCCTGTGCTTCCACCAGCTCATCCAGTTAGCCACATACCTTCACCACCAACTTCAGCACAGCCCGGGGTAAACGTCAGCAGGCCATTCTGAAACTCATATGTTTGGGGGACAGGCACCACACCGCGCAGGAGTTGTGGTGGGGTATTGAACAACAGACTGACGAGTGATCTCTGCCGGTGGGCCTCAAACCCGGCCTGGTGGTGGGCGATAATGGGCGAAATCTCGTCGCAGCTCTGCGACGTGCCCACCAGGTGGAACTCCACCTTGCACATGCTGGCCAGACTATGTGAGCAGCAGCAAGCGATAGTGGAGTTTCAGCTGCAGCACGAACGGGTCAGTCGTTTGGCGGAACAACACCACTTCACCACCAATGACTGGGCCTCCATGCGGACATGTGTGCCCTGTTGCGCTGTTTTGAGTACTCCACCAACATGGCCAGTGGCGATGACGCCGTTATCAGCGTTACAATACCACTTCTATGTCTCCTTGAGAAAACACTTAGGGCGATGATGGAAGAGTAGGTGGCCCAGGAGGAGGAGGAGGAGGAGTAGGAGGAGGGGTCATTTTTAGCACTTTCAGGCCAGTCTGTTAGAAGTGGCTCAGAGGAAGGTTTTTTGCAACAGCAGAGGCCAGGTACAAATGTGGCCAGCCAGGGCCCACTACTGGAGGACGAGGAGGATGAGGAGGAGGTGGAGGAGGATGAAGATGAAGCAGGTTCACAGCGTGGTGGCACCGAACACAGCTCAGGCCCATCACTGGTGTGTGGCTGGGGGGATACGGAGGACGATGATGATATGCCTCCCACAGAGGACAGCTTGTCCTTACCTCTAGGCAGCCTGGCACTCATGAGCGACTACATGCTGCAGTGCCTGCGCAACGACAGCCGAGTTGCCCACATTTTAACGTGTGCAGACTACTGGGTTGCAACCCTTCTGGATCCCCGGTACAAAGACAATGTGCCCACCTTAATTCCTGCACAGGAGCGTGATAGGAAGATGCGCGAGTACAAGCGCACACTGGTAGACGCGCTCCTGAGATCATTCCCAAATGTCATAGGGGAACAGGTGGAAGCCCAAGGCGAGGGCAGAGGAGGAGCAAGAGGTCGCCAACGCACCTGTGTCACAGCCAGCTCCTCTGAGGGCAGGGTTAGCATGGCCGAAATGTGGAAAAGTTTTGTCTCCACGCCACAGCTAACTGCACCACCACCTGATATGGAACTTGTCAGCAGGAGGCAGCATTTCTTTAACATTGTTGAACAGTATGTCTGCACACCCCTCCACGTACTGACTGATGGTTCGGCCCCATTCAAATTCTGGGTCTCCAAATTGTCCACGTGGCCAGAGTTAGCATTTTATGCCTTGGAGGTGCTGGCCTGTCCGGCGGCCAGCATTTTGTCTAAACGTGTATTCAGCACGGCAGGGGGCTTTATTACTGACAAACGCAGCCGTCTGTCCACAGCCAACGTGGACAAGCTGACGTTCATAAAAATGAACCATGCATGGATCCCACAGGTCCTGTCCCTCCCTTGTGCAGAATAGACATTTATAACTGCCTCCCCCTCAACCATGTATTCCTGTACTCCGGGGCACTTCTTTATTGAATCCTCATTTTTTTAACTTTACCATGATCTTGCGGTGCAACCCAAAGTTGAATGAACCTCTCCTCAATCTGTGCACCGGGGCCTAAATAACTGAAAGTGGCCTGTTACAATGGTGGGTGACATGAAGCCTGAACCTTTGCCATGCGACCTCTCTCCTCTGTCTGGGTGCCGAGGGCTAAATATCTGGAAGTGGCCTTCTCCAGTGGTGGGTGATATGAAGCTTGATTCTGTGCTATGGGACCCCTCTCTTTTGTCTGGGTGCTGGGGCCTAAAAAACTGAAAGTGGCCTTCTTCAGTGGTGGGTGATATAACGCCTTATTCCTTGCCGTGGGACCTCTCTCCTCTGTCTGGGTGCTGGGGCCTAAATATCTGGAAGTGGCCTTCTCCAGTGGTGGGTGATATGAAGTTTGATTCTGTGCTATGGGACCTCTCTCTTTTGTCTGGGTGCTGGGGCCCAAAAAACTGAAAGTGGCCTTCTTCAGTGGTGGGTGATATGACGCCTTATTCCTTGCTGTGGGACCTCTCTCCTCTGTCTGGGTGCTGGGGCCTAAATAACTGAAAGTGGCCTTCTCCAGTGGTGGGTGATATGACGCCTTATTCCTTGCTGTGGGACCTCGCTCTTCTGTCTGGGTGCTGGGGCCTAAATAACTGAAAGTGGCCTTTTCCAGTGGTGGGTGATATGACGCCTTATTCCTTGCCGTGGGACCTCTCTCCTCTGTCTGGGTGCTAGGGCCTAAATAACTGAAAGTGACCTTCTCTAGCTGTGTTTGATATGACGCCTTATTCCGTGCTGTGGGACCTCTCTCCTCTGTCTGGGTGCTGGGGCCTAAATAACTGAAAGTGGCCTTCTCCAGTGGTGGGTGATATGACGCATGATTCTCTGCTGTGGGACCTCTCTCCTCTGTCTGGGTGCTGGGGCCTAAATAACTGAAAGTGGCCTTCTCCAGTTGTGGGTGATATGACGCATGATTCTCTGCTATGGGACCTCTCTCCAATTGATATTGTTTAATTTTTTTTTATTTTGTTTTATCTTAATTCATTTCCCCATCCACATTTGTTTGCAGGGCATTTACCTACATTTTTCTGCCTTTTGCAGCCTTCTAGCCCTTTCCTGGACTATTGTACAGCCTTTTTAGTGGCCAAAAGTTCGGGTCCTCATTGACTTCAATGGCGTTCGGGATGAAGTTCGGGTCGAGTTCGGATCCCGAACCCGAACATTTTCTGGAAGTTCGGCCGAACTTCTCGAACCCGAACATCCAGGTGTTCGCTCAACTGTAATAATAACCTCATTATGATTTGCCGCCTCGTCTATCTCGTTTAGTAGTAGTAGATTTTCTGTGGACTCTGGTATATTAGGTGGTTTATAATAAACTCCTATTAGTAGTTTAATATTGTTTTTGCCTCCATTTATTTCTACCCACAGTGACTCCACATGTTCATGTCCCTCACTGATATCTTCTCGGACTGTGGGCTTTAGACAGGACTTTACATAAAGGCAGACCCTACCCCCTCTCCTTTCTAAACAGACTGTAACCCTGTACATTAATTGCCCAGTCATAGCTATCATCCAGCCATGTCTCAGTTATTCCCACTATGTCATAGTCCTCCTCACACATCACTAATTCCAGTTCACCCGGCTTCTGGCATTAGTATACATACAATTAACAGTATTATGTATACGTTTTACCATACAACTTTCCTTCTGAACTGTTCTTGTTCCTCCTTCCATTTCTCCCCTAGTCTCACTACCTTGCCCCTGGTCTCTTTCTGCACTATCTTCCCATCCTATAATGTAATTACCCTCCTCCCCAGTCCCTTATTTAAACAATTCTCCAACCTTCTAGCCATCTTTACCCCCAACACAGCTGCCCCTTCCCCATTGAGGTGCATCCCATCCCTTTGAGAGAGTCTGTAGCCGATAGAGAAGTCTTCCCAGTTCTCCAGGAACCCAAACCCCTCCTTCCTACACCAGTCTTGAGCCACTTGTTAACCTCCCTAATCTCCTGCTGCCTTTCTTGTGTGGCTCGAGGTACAACTAGTATTTCGGAAAATACTACCTTTGAGGTCCTTGCCCTAAGCTTTTGACCTAAATCCCTAAAATCATTTTTAAGGACTCTCCACCTACCTCTAACTTTGTCATTCGTTCTGATGTGGACCATGACTGCTTGATCTTCTCCAGTTCCTCCCAGTAATCTGTCAACCCCATCCGCGATGTGTCAAACATGGTAATAATGGAAAATAATAGCAGTCTTAAGATAGAATGCTAAAAAAAAAATGGCCTGAGGGGTTAAAAATAATTGAAAAAAACTCACCTCATCCACTTGATCGCACAGCTGGTATCCTCTTCTTTCTTCAGGACCTGCGATGACATCACCGGCTTCCTTTCTTTTCAAACACTGCAAACCAGAAGCTCTCCAACCATAGTGAGGATCCGATGGTAACTTCAAAATTTTTTAATATCAATGTACTTACAAACAACTTTCTTTAAAATCACATAAAATCAAGCGTTTTGCAAAGAGGATTGCAAAACGCTTGATTTTATGTGATTTTAAAGAAAGTTGTTTGTAAGTACATTGATATTAAAAAATTTTGAAGTTACCATCGGATCCTAACTATGTTTGGAGAGCTTCTGGTTTGCAGTGTTTGAAAAGAAAGGAAGCCTCATCTGAAGTCGGTGGGTTCCTGAGCGTATACTACACCTTTTATCTGCTACTGTGGGAGTGTGCCCCCGGATCCTGTGAAGGGTTGAAGTTGCAACTCCAGCTTGATGTGCCTGTAAAACCTGCTACTTTTGTGAGTATAAACTGAGCAATTAAGAGGTGAGGAGCCTCACGGAACTTCACTATTGTACATCTTTTACAAGTTGCAGGATATCTATATCCAGGATATCTGCAGACCTCAGCATTTCCTGGAGGGATAAGTGCACTGCTTTTTGGGACTTTCGATTCCTACAATAATAATCAAGCTTCTATTTGTGTGTCAGGGACAGTAAAGGAAAAGGTTGGAAAGATGAATAATTGTGTAGAATAGGGAAAGATGAGGAAAATTTTCAGCCAGGGAGTGAGGAGCTAACCCTAGGTATGTCTGGCAGTTCCTTCTAGCTTCAGTTACTGGCTTAAAACAAAGCAGAAACTGCTGAAGAACCTCAAGAGCAGAACATTTCTTGTTTTTTATTGTCCCATTTTTACAACTTTTTTTCTTTCTCAAGTGTTGGTGTGGAGGGAATAAGCTCAATACAACTGTAAATCATGTGTTTCACCACACAGAGAATATATAGCGTTTTAAATCTCAGTGAAAATACCCTAAAATGTATTTCAAATTCTGTGACAGAGCTTCTCTATACAGCTCATTTTTTTAAAAGTAGCAATTAGTGATAAGCGAGCATGCTCGGCCGAGTATTGGTTCAGCTCGAGCATCGCTATGCTCGGCGCTCAGCTTTACTCGGCCGAGCACCACGTGTATTTGTCGCATTGCCCGAGTCTCCTCCCCGCACGTTTTGCGCCTTTTAAGCAGCCAATCAAGGTCCAGGTAAGTAATTCCCCCCAGTGTATGGCCATAGCAATGTTAGCTGTAAGCCTTACACTCATTGGCTTGCTGGAACACGTGATACCATTTCATAAAGGAACAGAGGTTTGGCGCTCGGCTCATTCAGCATCAGGAATAGCAGACAGTAGGCAGGGACAGATAGCCTTTTGCTCTAAACTTACTGATTTCACTCTAAAAACCTTATTGAAAGACCTAACAGTCCTTTTATGGACTAGAGCAGGGGTGGCCAACCCATGGCTCTTGAACCTCATGTGGCTCTTTGCTTCTTCAAGTGCAGCTCTTGCTGTGGAGCTGGGAAGCAGTCAGGCTGGCTCACTCTCCACCCCATGCTCAGATCTATTTTCCTGATCAGGCACTGTTGCTACTCTGCAGCTCCAGTTCACTCTCCACTACGTCCTGATGCACACAGTGTGAGAACGTAGTACGTGGAGACACACACTTTGACCTGACGTTGTTCTCAAGAGGTCACAGTGGAGACCGTGTCAGACCTGCAGAGTAGCATGCGCCCGAGCAGGAGCTCAGCACCTGATCAGGAGAGGGAAGATTTGGGAGGTTCTGATCTGAACATGGGGGTGGGGCTGATCTGGGCAATGGGGGTCTTGATCTGAGCATGGGGGGTCTAAATCTGAGCAATAGGGGTCAGATCTGAGCATGGAGGTTCAGATTTGAGCATAGGGGCAGAACTGAGCATGGGGGGTCTTGATTGAGCATGGGGGATAAGATCTGAGAAGGAGGGAGATCTAAGCATGGGGGGGGAGATCTGAGCATTGGGGGGGGGAATCTGAGCATTGGGGGGGGAGATCTGAGCATTGGGGGGGGAGGAAATGTCTGATGAGGTTTGGGGATCTGATTTAGGAGTCTGATCTGAGATCTGACGAAAAACATATTTTTTTATTTTTTTCTCTGCTAATGGAAAATAAGATTTATTTTTTTTTATCAGACCTCAGATCAGATGAAATATATATTTTTTTTCTCTTATTTTTCTTTGTTAAAACCTAGGCGCTTCTTGTAGGGCGAAAAATACGGTGACTCATATGTAAATGTATAGCTTGTGGCTCCTGGTAGTCATACGTTGCCAAAATGCCATCATTAAGCAGTGTGTTGGGCAGTTATTATCAAAAGGGGCTAATTCACTACATTGTTCCTTGGTACTGAGATATACACTGCACCATCATAAAGCAGTGTGTTGGGCAGACATTATTAAAAAGGGCTTATTCACTACAGTGTTCCTTGGTACTGAGATATACACTGCACCATCATAAAGCAGTGTGTTGGGCAGACATTATTAAAAGGGGCTTATACACTACAGTGTTCCTGCTACCGAGATATACAGTTTCCCATCAGAGAAATTTTTTGCTCTGGGGAAATTAACCTAACTTGTGCCACATATGTGTGTGCATTCAATCCGCAACCGTTATATTAATTACTACAGCAGACAGTGATTTATATGTTGGCCATAGTTAACAAATGTTGGGCACATCTGTGTGTGCGTTTAGGCCGCAACCGTATATACAGTATTCCAGCAGAGAATACATTTTATTTGGGACAAATTTGTATCCAATATAGAACTACATCCGAATAAAGTGTGTATTGTCAAAATTACATTATCTTTGGCCTAGTGTAGTGGCGAAAAATTGTATTTCGCTGTCTCCTGTTCATTACAGCCAGCAAATACAGTGTGTACAGTAAAAATTACATTATCTCTGGCCTAGTGCAATGCCGAAAAATTGTATTTCTCTGTCTCCTGTGTTTACTGTAAGAATTACATTATCTGTGGCCTAGTGTGATGATGAAAAATTGTATTTATCTGTCTCCTGTACATCACAGAAAGCAAATACAGTGTGTACTGTAAAAATTGCATTATCTCTGGGCTAGTGTGGTGCCAAAAAATTGAATTTCTGTCTCCTGTACATTACAGAAAGCAAATACAGTGTTTACTCTAAAAATTACATTATCCGTGGCCTAGTGTGGTGGTGAAAAATTGTATTTCTCTGTCTCCTGTACATTACAGAAAGCAAATAGTGTGTACTGTAAAAATTACATTATCTGTGGCCCAGTGTGGTGCTGAAAAATTGTATTTCTCTGTCTCCTGTTCATTACAGCCAGCAAATAAAGTGTGTACAGTAAAAAAAATCATTATCTGTGGCCTAGTGTACTCCGGAAAATCTTTATTTTTCTTTGTTCAGTACATTACAGCAAGCCAATACAGTGTGTACTGTAAAAATAACATTATGTCTGGGCTAGTGTTAGTGCCCAAAATCTGTATTTTTCTGTGTCCAGTACTGTCCTGCATCAGAAAACTGTGTCTTTAGTGGACAGTAAAACAATCTGCGCCACATCTACAGACAAAACCAGTAATATGAAGAAGGCGAGCACATTCTTCCATGAAGTCCAGTCTCTGTAGCCAAGAGTCTGGTCAACCGAATCCTCACTCTGATCCTCCTTTCTCCCACCATGTCGTGTCTGGGCAAACGAGTGATCCCACATTCGGATATTCACATGACCTCTTTTCATCACCAGTTCTTGGTTTGGCTCTCTCACCAAGCTCGCTTGAAGAGGTACCTGAGATATTGTGCCCTCACTCCCAACCTCTTGAGCCTTCTCAGTCTCAAGAAGATGACGGTGTTGAACCGCAATCATTTGTTCATGAGGTGGATGATAATGAGACACAGTTGCCAATCACTGAGGTGGTGGTTAGGTCAAGTCAGGAGAAAGAGCAGAGTGAGGAAGTGGAAGAGGAGGTGGTGGAGGATGAGGTCACTGACCCAACATAGTTAAGTTAAAAGCCGAGGAAAGCAATACAGAGGGGGAGGGATCCGTAGCACCGCAGCAGACTGGAAGATGCAGTGGGGTGGCAAAAGGTAGACGTCGGCTTACACCAAACAGGCCCGCAACCGTTACACCCCCATGCACAAATCTACCTTGCCAAAGGGAAGGTATTCTGCAGTATGGAGCTTTTTGAGGAAAGCACAAATGCCAAAAGAGTGGTAGTTTGCAACCTGTACCGTACCAAAATGAGCCTGGGCGTGAACACTAGCAACCTCACCAGCATAATCTGACACATGGCATCTAAGCACCCTAATAAGTGGGCCGAACGCCTGGGTCCACACTCTGCGTCTGAGGGTCCCACCACTGCCTCCACTTCCCCTGTGTAACACACTGCTGGCCAATCCCCTGTCGAAGGCGCAGGCCCGGATGCCCCTCGCCTTGCACCTGACCTTTGCATTAACCGTCAGCAACAACATCCACTTCCCTATCCCAGCGCAGTATCTAAAAGTCGATAACTCAGGCATTTAAACGCAAACGCAAATACCCGCCCACAGGCCATATCATTAAATGCGCAACTTTTGAAATTACTGGCCCTTGAAATTTTGCCATTTAGGCTTGTGGACACTGAGGCCTTCCGCAGCCTGATGTCGGCAGCCATCCCTCGGTACGCAGTCCCCAGCCGCCACTATTTCTCACGGTGTGCCATGCCCACCTTACACCAGCATGTGTCCCAGAACATCACCAGTGCCCTGACCAACGCACTTACTGGGAAGGTCCACCTCACCATGGACACATGGACAAGTGCTGGTGGCCAGGGACACTACATTTCCCTGACCGCACACTAGGTGAATGTTGTGGAGGCTGGGAGTGAGTCGGACCCTGGGATGGCACAGGTGCTACCCACGCCCAGGATTGAGGGGCCTTCGTCCATCAGGTCTCCGTCAGCAGCTATGTTACTGGCTCCCACCCCCACTTCTCCTCCTCTGCCGCCTTCTCCTCCACGACTTCCACCTCCAACAGCAGTCAGCCATCAGTCGCTAGCTGGATAAGCGTTGACAGGCGGTGCTGAAGCTGATCTGCTTTAGTGACAAACCGCACACAGCCGCAGAGCTGTGGCAGGGTATAAGGGACCAGACCGAGCTGTGGCTCTCGCCACTCAACCTACAAACAGGCATGATTGTGTCCGACAATGGGCGTAACTTGGCGGCAGCTTTGGAGCTCGGCAACCTGACACACATTCCATGCCAAGCCCACGTCTTAAACTTAGTGGTTCAGCGGTTTATCAAAACCTACCCTAATTTGCAGGAGCCACTAGTGAAGGCGTGCCGCTTGCATGCTCATTTCCGCAAGTCGTCCACAGCTTTGGCCAGTCTGTCAACGCTGCAGCAGCGCATGCGACTTCCAGCTCACTGAAAGTTGTGCGACGTGAGCACGCGTTGGAACTCTAAGTTCTACATGTTGGCAAGGCTTTGTGAGCAGCAGAGGGCAGTTGTGGAATACCAGCTGCAACATGGTAGTCGCCTTTCCAGTCAACTGCCACTATTTACAAGCGAGGAGTGGGCATTGATGTCAGACCTATGTGAAGTTTTAAAAAACTTTGATGAATCCACACAGATGGTTAGTGGTGGAAAACGCTATTATCAGCGTAACCATCCCACTGCTGTGTCTACTCAAACGATCGCTACTCACAATTAAGGAGGATGCTTTAAATGTGTTAGACGAGGTATTTGGGAGGAGATGTTACAGGGTGATAGCCAGACCTCCCCCAGTTCGTCTTCTCAGCGCAAATTGGGCCTTGAAGAGGAGGAGGAGGAGCTGGAGACACTTGCCTTTGCTGCAGAGACTAGTACCAATGGAACTTTAATTCCATCTGTTCAGCGTAGATGGGCAGAAGAGGAGGAGGATGAGGGTATGGAGAGTCATCCTGAAGTTGACATCGACATCTTGCCCATTGGTACTTTGGCACACATGGCTAACTTCATGTTAGGCTGCCTTTCCCACGACCCTCGCGTTATACGCATTTTAGGCAACACAGATTACTGGGTGTTTACCCTTCTCGTTACCCGCTACAGCGAGAACTTCTCATCTCTGATTCCTATGGTGGAGAGGATGAGTAAAACCGTGCAATACCAGAAGGTACTTGTTGACAGATTTCTCCAAAATTTTCCATCTGACAGTGCGGCCGCCTGAGTCCATACTTCCTTAGGCAACCGAGGAAGGGAGACAAGGGGAACACACAGTAGTACTTACAGAGGCAGGCTAACACTTTCCAAGGCATGGGACACTTTCATGACACCCCGCCAGCAACCTCACCCGGAATTGCGGCTTAGTGCTACAAGGAGGGAAAAGTTTAGGAAGATTGTGAAGGAATACATTTCAGACCGTGTCAGAGTCCTAAATGATCCCTCAGTGCCTTACAACTACTGGGTGTCCAAGCTGGATACGTGGCACGAGCTTGTGCTCTATACCTTGGAGGTGCTAGCCTGCCCTGACCTGCCGCCAGCGTATTGCCTGAGCGTGTATTTAGTGCTGCTGGTGGCACAATAACAGATAAGCATATCCGCTTGTCCGCTGACAATGCTCACAGGATGACTCAGATGAAAATTAACAAGGCCTGGATTGCCCCTGACTTCTCCACTCCACCAGAGGAAAGCTGAGCTAATGAGGAACAAAATCCCAATTTAAATGTAAGCTTTATAATGGACTCAATCCACAAGATTCCGATTTTTTTACCCCTTTCACCGCAAAAAAAGGGTATATGTTTGAATCTTGTTTTCTCATCCGCCTTCTCCTCCGACTCCTCTTCCATACAGAATATATATGCCCTCACTACAATCTTTTGTAGGGTTCACTCGGCTTCAGGTTTTATGGGGTTCGCTAGGCTTCAGGCCCTCATCTCCAATGCTTTATAAGTTCTGCTCACCTGTAGCCTATCACTGCAATATTTTATCGGGTTCACTGGGCTTAAGGCCCTCAAGTCCAATGCTTTATACCGTCTGCTCACCTGTAGGCCATTACTGCAATGTTTTATGGGGTTCTCTTGGCTTCAGGCCCTCTCCTCCAATACTTTATACTGTCTGCTCACCTGTAGCACATCACTGCAATGTTTTATGCGGTTCTCTAGGCTTCAGGCCCTCACCTCCAATGCTTTATACCGTCTGCTCACTTGTAGGCCATTACTGCAATGATTTATGGGGTTCGCTAGGCTTCAGGCCCTCACCTCCAATGCTTTATACTGTCTGCTGCTCACCTGTAGGCCATCACTGCAATGATTTTTGGGGTTCGCTAGGCTTCAGGCCCTCACCTGCAATGCTTTATACTGTCTGCTCACCTGTAGGCCTGCACTGCAATGTTTTATGAGGTTCTCTAGGCTTCAGGCCCTCACCTCCAATGCTTCATACCATCTGCTCACTTGTAGCCCATCACTGCAATGATTTATGGGGTTCGCTAGGCTTCGCCATAGGACCTCAGCGTGATTATTGAATCCTCTCTGACTAGAAAAGCAAAAAATAAACTAACATTTTTATTACTTCTAATTACTTATCACTATGGAACACACATGTTAAAACTCCTCAGGGATATCAGGCTATGAGATCAGGCTTGTACTAGTTAGTACTAATCGTCCATGTCAGTGTTTAGACTTGTCTGGGCCGAACTATACCACCCCTTTGAATCGCACTTCTATATAGGAGTTGCTGTTGCTCGCTAATCTGATAGCATTTTCCCCCTAGTGGGTCCCTGCCTGATTACCCCTGAAAATAAAATCTTAAACCTGCATCCCTACATGTTTTGCCGTGTATTCGGTGTCTTCAGGGGATGACATGCAAGTATTTATTGTTGGGGGCGGGGATCGGGCTTTAAACCCTCTGTTTGGGTGGGTACATCCCTTTCGCCCAATCATCAAATCCCCTCCATTGACAGACAGTATCCTTACTAATAGGCTACAGCGAAAAAACGCCCCTTTTCAGGCGTCACTGTGATGGTGTCATTGACGTCACCCAGGGTCCATTACGGTGCATGCGAGAATACTTTTAAATCTTCTCTCATTGACATCTCTGCGCGTGCGCCAATACTTAGAGTTTTCAGAGTGTATAGTGTATATAAATGCGCATGCACAGACATTTAGAGAGAATTTTTTTATTATTTTCCCTTCTTTGCGCGTGTGCTCATTCTTAGAGAATTTATCGCATTCCATTTATGCGCACGCGCTCGTAGGGGAATCATTTGTGCACATGCGTCCACACTTAGAAATCCTGGTCTCATCGTTGATCATTTGCGCATGCGTCCACACTTAAAAGTTTTCCCAGGCTTAGGGTTACTTTCTATGTAGATGCAACCATTTGTGCGCATGTGCTCGTACTTAGCTATCATAGCCTCTATGTTCGTTGTTTCCGCATGCGTCTATACTTAGACATTTTCCTACTTATAAGATTACTTTCTATGCGCTTGCGCCAATACTTTAAAATTATTTCCCATGTGAGCTTTCCTTCTTTGCGCATATTAATTATTGGTGATTTTCTCATATATAAATTTCATTTATGCGCATGTACCAGTAGATGGAAAACCTCTCATATCCAAGTAATATTGCGCGTGTGCCCGTACTTGAAATTTTGTTTATGATTTTTTTATTTTTTTTATTTTTATATTATTATTTTTCTATATATCGTGATTCTGCTCTATACACTCTAAAAAAATTTTGCTTATGCCTATATATGTTCATTTTTTTAGGATACTGAATTCCACATTTGCTTCAGCACTTAGAGATCGTTCTTCTATCTTGGTACTGTACATATGTACCTTTATTCAAGGAATTATTTTATATGTGTTTGAGACACGAATATGCACATACGCCATTACTTAAAATGTGGATATATTATTTTGTGAAAATGTTCCTTCGGAGGGAATAATTGTGCGGAGTGAGGCAGCCCACCCCATTACAGTAATTGTTATAAAGTTATAAGATCAATTTGCTTTTTGGTTGTTTATTATTTATGCAAAACCCCCTGTATTCTCGTTTCTTTACTTCAAAATACTTATCATAGACATGTATTGATAGATGACTGAAGGTGCAGTTTTTAGCTATAAAGAAACTCTTATAGGAATAAGGCCCTCATTAATTCCATTTGGTGCAAGAGAATTAAGACGATATATCCATTTTGTCTCTTCTTGTTGTAATTTACAGTCCATGCTGCCCTGTCTGGGCCCATTCTGAATTTTCTGTATTCCCCAAATCCTCAGGCCAATTGTTTTTCCATTGTGATAGTTCTGTAGGTGTCTTGATAACGGTGTTTCTTCATTAGTATTCAGAATGCTGAAATGTTTGGAGATTCTCCTCCGTAACTCTTGAATGGTTTTTCCAATGTATAGTTTATTGCAACTGCATTAGATTCCATATACCACCCCAGTACTTCTACAATTGATGCATTCTCTAATCTTATATATTTTGCCATCATATGGGTTAATAAATTCCTTTTTAGGAGTCATAAACTTGCAAAACTGCATGATCCACACGGGTAGGATCCCACAGTTTTAAGCCATGTTTCTTTGTTTTTTGACGTTCTATGGAAATGGCTGCGTACCAGCATCTCCTTTAAATTTGTCCCCCGTCTGTATGTGACACTTGGATTTTTGGGTAGAATTTGTCCCAGATCCCTATCTGCTCTCAGGACGTGCCAATGTCTCTTGAGACATTGTCTCTGGATATCAAAAGTGCCTATACATCTAATACTTTGTCTCCATCCGATTTTGTTTTTGTGAGGAGATTATCTCTATTTGTATTCTTAGCCCTGTTATATGCTCGATGCAGCACTTTCTTTGGATGTCCTCTCATACAGAATCTGGAGTATAGGGTATAATACTCCTTGTTAAAGGTCTCATCTATAAATCAACCCCAAAATAAAATAGAATTTGTGAATTGTGTATTTTCCTCTGTAAATACCTGTTGATCCTCCCACCACCGAAGGAATAGGTTTGCGAAACTTGGTGCACAAACCGTACCCATCGCCGTACCGTGTAGCTGTAAATCAAATGTGCCAGCAAAGATAAAATAATTGTGAGTGAGGAGAAATTGTAAGAGAACCATAACAAAATAATTGTGCTTGTGAAATTGTGTTCCCTTGGTGTATAATTAGTGCTTAACTGCTCGTATTCCTGCATTATGTTCAATGCTCGTGTACAGTCGTGGCCAAAAGTTTTGAGAATGACACAAATATTAGTTTTCACAAAGTTTGCTGCTAAACTGCTTTTAAATCTTTGTTTCAGTTGCTTCTGTGATGTAGTGAAATATAATTACACAAACTTCATATGTTTCAAAGGCTTTTATCGACAATTACATGACATTAATGCAAAGAGTCAATATTTGCAGTGTTGGCCCTTCTTTTTCAGTACCTCTGCAATTGGACTGGGAATGCTCTCAATCAACTTCTGGGCCAATTCCTGACTGATAGCAACCCATTCTTTCATAATCACTTCTTGGAGTTTGTCAGAAATAGTGGGTTTTTGTTTGTCCACCCGCCTCTTGAGGATTGACCACAAGTTCTCAATGGGATTAAGATCTGGGAAGTTTCCAGGCCATGGACCCAAAATGTCAACATTTTGGTCCCCGAGCCACTTAGTTATCACTTTTGCCTTTTGGCATGGTGCTCCATCATGCTGCAATATGCATTGTTCTTCACCAAACTCCCGTTGGATTGTTGGAAGAAGTTGCTGTTGGAGGGTGTTTTGGTACCATTCTTTATTCATGGCTGTGTTTTTGGGCAAAATTGCGAGTGAGCCCACTCCCTTGGATGAGAAGCAACCCAACACATGAATGGTCTCAGGATGCTTTACTGTTGGCATGACACAGGACTGATGGTAGCGCTCACTTTTTCTTCTCCGGACAAGCCTTTTTCCAGATGCCCCAAACAATCGGAAAGAGGCTTCATCGGAGAATATGACTTTGCCCCAGTCCTCAGCAGTCCATTCACCATACTTTCTGCAGAAGATCAATCTGTCCCTGATGTTTTTTTTGGAGAGAAGTGGCTTCTTTGCTGCCCTTCTTGACACCAGGCCATCTTCCAAAAGTCTTCGCCTCACTGAGCGTGCAAATGCGCTCACATCTGCCTGCTGCCATTCCTGAGCAAGCTCTGCACTGGTGGCACTCTGATCCCACAGCTGAATCCTCTTTAGGAGAAGATCCTGATGCTTGCTGGACTTTCTTGGACGCCCTGAAGCCTTCTTAACAAGAATTGAACCTCTTTCCTTGAAGTTCTTGATGATGCTATAAATTGTTGATTGAGGTGCAATCTTAGTAGCAACAATATCCTTGCCTGTGAAGCCATTTTTATGCAACGCAATGATGGCTGCACGTGTTTTAACCCAATCAGCCTGACATAATGATCTCCAGCCTTGTGCTCGTCAATATTCTCACCTGAGTTAACAAGACGATTACTGAAATGATCTTAGCAGGTCATTTAATGACAGCAATGAAATTCAGTGGAAAGGTTTTTTGGGGATTAAGTTAATTTTCATGGCAAAGAAGGACTATGCAATTCATCAGATCACTCTTCATAACATTCTGGTGTATATGCAAATTTCTATTAGAAAAACTTAAGCAGCAACTTTTCCAATTTCCAATATTTATGTAATTCTCAAAGCAATTAAATTTCACCCCAGAAAAAAATATATCCTTTGCCAGACACTATTAAACTTTGCCAGCCACTGCTGGGACACCAGATTTAGGGGATTGCTATTTTGGCAATTGAATTTGACCACAGAAAAAAATATTTTCTTTGCCAGACAGCAGAGAGTATTACACTTGGCTAGCCACAGCTGGAACACCAGATTTAGGGGATTGCTATTTTGGCAATTGAATATAACCCCTCAATAAAATATAGAAATTTCTATCCTGAGTTTCCAGGGGTGACAATAAGCACAGCCAAGCCCCTGATGTAGGATATAGCAAAAAAAAAAACTAGTATTGATGGATTGATGGACTTGGTGACAGCTTGTGCTGGTGCACCACAAGACACAAAATGGCCGCCGATCACCCCAGAAAAAAGTGACAGAAAAACGCTCTGTGAAGCCTAAAAACCAGTGAGCAATTAACTAGCAGAAGTTGAATGATTCACAGCTGTAGATCGATCACTTCATTAGGTGTTTTTGCTGAGCTTTCCCTGCCTAATCTCGCCCTGACAGCAGCTGCGTCCTATCCCTACACTAATCAGAGCAGAGGGACGTGCGGCACTACATGACTCCAGCTTAAATAGAGGCTGGGTCACATGCTGCACTTGGTCAATCACAGCCAAGCCATTAGTAGGCATGGCTGTGATGGCTTCTTAAGGCAAGAAGTAAAACGCTAGCTGATTGGCTGCTGTGCAGCCCTTCAGAAAGCGGAAAGAAATCGCCGAACAACGAACCCGAACCTGAACTTTTTTTAAAATGTTCGGGTTCGGGTCCGTGTTCCGAACACCCCAAAATTCGGTACGAACCCAAACTATACATTTCTCCGGCTCACGATGTTGCGCCTAGGACTGTGCAGTACAGTAAGTGATAGGGCTTATGTGATACTGTCTGCAGAGCTGTGTGTCTAATCCTATCCTGTGTGATACTGTTTGCAGAACGGTGTATCTAATCCTATTCTGTGTGATACTGCCTGCTGAAGTGTGTATCTAATCCTCTCATGTGTGATACTGTCTGAAGAGCTGCAGTGGCGTAACTAGAAATTACTGGGCCCCGCAGCAAGTTTTTAAACTCCCCCCTCCTCCAGTAATTTTTTCACAACCCCTTCCTTTCATGCCGCCCCTTTTACTGTGGCTAGTAAAGATCGCTCTCTCAGACCAGGCCCGGCAGCTGTTCCATCCATTTTCTACACTGTCTATACTGCCCTTTATAGTCCCGGTGGTAGACAGATACATGCCCTCGTACCTATAACTGAGTGACACCTGAATTCCCTATAGTATTGAGGGGAACGGCCACCGGTTCCCTGCACAGAATACAGAGGGAGTCAGGGTCACCTAGACTCAAGCCAGCAAACAAAACACAAAGTAAACGGAATGCACTTATCTTAGAGCAAAACAACTGCAGCCTCCAGCAGCACACACTTCATCCAGGAAGTAATATAAACCGCACAGAGAAGCAGTAAGGGAGGGAATATTATGGAAACCAATTAATCAATATAAGAGGCAGCTGAGGGAGAGAAAGGAACTGAGCAAAGTGAAACCAAAACAAAGAACGTCATACACAAGACATGGAGGAACCTCTGACCGACCGTCTCCCAGAAACGGCGGTGACAGATACTGTCTTCTGAGCAGTGTATCTTATCCTCTCCTGTGTGATAATGTATAATGAGCTTTGTATCTATACCTGTAATGTGTGATACTGTCTGCTGAGCTGTATATCTAATTCTGTACTGTGTGATACTGTCTACAGAGCTTTGTATCTAATCATCTCTTATGTGATACTGTCTGATGAACTGTTTATCTAATCCTGTACTGTGTGATACTGTCTGATGAGCTGTGTATCTAATCAAATCCTGTGTTATACTGTCTGCTGAGCTGTGTATGTAATCCTGTACTGTGTGATACTGTCTGCAGAGCTGTGTATCTAATCATATCCTGTGTAATACTGTCTGTTGAGCTGTGTATCTAATCTTGTACCGTTTGCTACTGTCTGCAGAGCTGTGTATCTAATACTATCCTGTGTGATACTGTTTGCAGAGCTGTGTATCTAATACTATCCTGTGTGATACTGTCTGATTAGCTCTGTATCTAATCCTGTACTATGTGATACTGTCTGCTGAGCTGTGTATCTAATTTTGTACTGTGTGATTCTGTCTGCAGAGCTGTGTATGTAATCCACTTCTATGTGATACTGTCTGATGAGCTGTGTATCTAATACTGTACTGTGTGATACTGTGTGCAGAGCTGTGTATCTAATTTTATCCTATGGGATACTGTCTGCTGAACTGT
Source organism: Bufotes viridis (assembly GCA_033119425.1). Classification (NCBI taxonomy): domain Eukaryota; kingdom Metazoa; phylum Chordata; class Amphibia; order Anura; family Bufonidae; genus Bufotes; species Bufotes viridis. The sequence goes on from CM065589.1 coordinate 221,335,428, forward strand.
GTATCTAATCCTATTATGTGTGATACTGTCTGCGGAACTGTATATCTAATCCTCTACTGTGTGATACTGTCTAATGAGCTTTGTATCTAATCCTGTACTGTGTGATACTGTCTGCTGAGTTGTGTATCTAATCCTGCACTGTGTTATACCGCCTGCTGTTCTATGTATCAAATTCTCTCCTATGTGATACTGTTTGATGAGCTGTGTATCTAATCCTATTAGGTGTGATACTGTCTGCTGAGCTGTGTATCTAATCTTCTCTTGTGTGATCCTGTTTTCTGAGCTGTGAATCTAATGCTCTCATATGTGATACTGTCTATAAAGCTATTGTATGTATGTGTATAGAGTGTTATACAGATCCTGAGATAAGGACTCTGCTTTGTGTACATATCCAGCCTGAGTAAACAGGTGGGGGAGGGGCTGATTTGCTTATGGATTTCAGTCCCTGTATTTCCCTATCTTGTGGATGATGCCTGATTACACTGGTTCTATATTCTTGTGGGCCACAGACATTCAGCTGCAGGCAGCACATGGTGTAGTCCACATCTTTTTTGCCCCCATTGAAATGAATGGGTCCTCAAAAAATGTGGATCGGATGCAGACCAAAAATATGGTCATGTGACTGCACTTAGGCTGAATACACATAAAGTATTTTGGATTAGGATGTGAAGCAGATTGCCCTACAGAAATGTACTGGAAAGGTATTAGAAATATAGAGTAAAGGAAGGATTCATACTTCTGGCTTTGTCTGGAAATCAGCTGCGTTTAGCGTCCAGGCCTCATATTTACTGCTTATGGCCTCTTTCACACGACTTTATGTCTGTTTTAGTGTTTTGCGGTCCGTTGTTCCGTTTTTGCATTCCATTGTGTTTCCACTACTGTTCTGTTTCTGTTCTGTTTTTCCGCGAAAACAGAAACTTTGTAAAAATTGCAAACACCAAACACATGTGCAAAATGGGCTGAGCACAGAATTTCTACAGCATGATGTATTTAAGTCCCTATATTTCTCTGTCTTGGATGATGCCTGATTACAAGTTAAATAAGTTATAGAAACCCATTCATGTTGCCTTTGGAAAACATAACACAAAACATTATTATTGTAATGGGGGGTTCTGCACGTCTCTAACAAAGGAAGGGTAAACTACTGTAGGTCTACACATCCCCAGCTCCTCATTACAGTGTTCCGAATCCACAAATTAAAGAGACGGAGGAGAATGTAAATTAATGTCCAGTGATTTGCGAAAAAACTTTTGTTTCCCAGCATGTCTCTAACAAAGCAAGCCTACAGGTGTACCCATCCCCTCCCTTTGGATAGTAAAGCTGTGCAAATTCTGTCCAACAGTAGCAGAACATCACGGTAGATGTTGAATGAAGTGGCTGGTGGAGTTCGTTTTAAGTGGTTATGAAGTAAAAAAAACGCACTTGTCATGAGCTACAGTTCTATGATACGAAAATTGCACTTGACATTAACAGCTATAAACAGCTATTTCAATGCAAGTAAATTGAAAATATATGCAAGTAATATTATCGCACAAACATAGATATAAATGGATTTAAAATAACGTATATATTAGGAATTAATTCTTGCGGGGGTCTGTGCTCTCTAGGACGCACCGTTTCCGGGCTATTCCCAAAAAATTACATGAATTACAGACAGCCAATACAAGCCGACCAAATGCCATTTACACCTTCACATGTCACTTATCAGCCAATAGAAGCTCACGTGTCCGACGCCAGGTCGCCATAAGAACTGATCACAGGTTTTACCACTTTCCAGGTCCTGAAATATTAAGTCATATGATGGTTAACGGCACAACTGCACTGCTACATGCATGGGGGGCAGGGTCAACTAATAAAGTATGGGCGCTGTAGAGTTCACTGTTAAATTGGCGGTTGCTATGGAGATCAATATTAAAGGGACGATCACTGTAAAAGAGGTGGGCACTATAGAGATCTCTCTAGAGGTCACTATTATTGGGGCGGGCACTGGGGAGATCACTGTTATGGGGGATCATACTTTTTAAACAAATACACCACATGTAATATACAGTACAAAGATCAACAGTGTATAGGGAACAGGAGGATGATGAAGTTGGCTACCCGACAGTCCATATCGCTTAACGCAGCCGCAATGACTGTAGATAATGATATAGGTGCTTACTGTACACATACCGGGGGGGACACTAACATTAGAAGAAATGAAAGCACGCGTTATGACAGTAAATAACTATTTATAAATAACATAATTAGAAAACAGGCCTCTAAGGCAACTTTTTAAGGTTGTCAAGCAGCTCTTTCATTTTTGCCATGTGCTGGCGATTTTTTTTTTCCAGGTCTTGCACCCTTGTTTGCAGCCGATGCTGCTCCACATCAATTTCCCAATTCTACCAATACCTCCTCTAGCAAAATTGACAAATCTTGAATTGCTATGCAAGAATATTAGTCCCATTGCGAATCCAACACTATTGCTTAAAGTTTCCTGTTGCTTGTATTGTTAGAGTTAACAACCAGTGACCACTGCATCTTATGCGTTCAATCTCCAGCATCGGTTTTTCTGACGTTCACGGACATGGTGTGCAGCCACACAAAACAGGTGTCCACGGCGCCCACATAAGGCTTGATTCATGTATAATTATTATGCTGGATGAAGTATAGCTACGTCAAGTTGGTTGTGAAGCGGTTAATTATTATGGCACAAATTATAGTTATTACATCACCCTACAATGTCTGTAACATGTATGTATGGATAGCAGACATCCATCTCTCTTATGCACATAGCACCTCCATTTACGTGTTTACGCACTGTATACCCCACGTTATAAAACCCACACCAACCACCCTTTCCCACTTAAACCCTCTACCACCTTAAACCCACCTTCATCAACTTTTGTCATATTTTGGTGACATGATCATCACATTAATTACTAATACTTGTACTTTAAAACTTTTGAATTACATGTATGTATGTAGGATAAGGTCTATGATCGGACCTACCTGGTCCCGTCACGCGAGCTGCTAAGAGCGCCACAGTGCACAGTATTTGGTTTGAATTGTGGCACACACGTGACCACCGGCACAAGAAAATAGTCAAAATCAATAAGTGGCCCGACCATAAGCGGCGCCATGTCTATAACCCTTTTTCCATGTAACGGCGGCTGCTGTATTTAATGATACACAGTTCATCAGGCAGTATCACACAGGAGAAGATTAGATACTTAGCTCATTAGACAGTATGACACAGGAGAGGATTAGATACACCGCTCTGAAGACAGTAACACACATGAAAGGGTTAGATACACACTTCAGCAGACAGTATCACACAGAATAGGATTAGATACACAGTTCAGCTAACAGTATCACACAGGATAGGATTAGACACACAGCTCTGCAGACATAAGGATAGGATTAGACACACAGCTCTGCAGACAGTATCACACAGTACAGGATTAGATAGACAGCTCATTAGACAGTATCACATAGGAAAGTATTAGATACACAGCTCTGCAGACAATGGAAAAATGGAATCCAGCTTCTTATGTAATAAAAACGTTTCTTTATTGGATCATCATATAAAATCCATCAAAGTCACAGAAAATGACATCAAAGTGATGCGTTTCGGGCTACAGAATCCAGCCCTTCATCAAGACATAGACCAATAAAGAAACATTTTTATTCCACAAGAAGCTGGATCCCATTTTTCCATTGGATACTTCATAAGGCCCAGTTCTGGTCTCTTCTAGTGATGAGCGGGAGGTGCCATATTCGATTTTGCGATATTTCGCGAATATTCGATTGAATATTCGTCATATATTCGTTGAAATCGAATATTCGTCATTATTTTATATATTGTGAATGTTACGCAAATTTATATTCGCATTTGTTATATTCTGGCAATACAACCTTTAGGAACCCAGCTCTAAGTTGAATCCGCAATGCGAGTAATACAGGTTATATTAATCGCATGGCGAATTAAACTTAGAGCTGAGATCCTAATGGTTGTCAACCATTAGGAACTCAGCTCTAAGTTCAATTCACCATGCGATAATTATAACCTGAATTACTCGCATTGCGAATTCAACTTAGAGCTGGGTTAATAATGGCTGTATTGCTAGAATATAACGAATATCACAAATATAGCACTATATTCTCAATCTTCGATATATTCTAGCAACGACCATTAGGAACTCAGCTCAAAGTTTCATTCGCGAAGCGAACATATACTCGCATTGCGAATTTATCTTAGAGCTCAGTTCCTAATGGTTGTATTGCTAGAATATAACTAAGACGACGAATATCACGAATACACGAATATAGCACTATATTCTCAATCGTCGTTATATTCTAGCAACAATCATTAGCAACTCAGCTCTAAGTTTTATTCGCGAAGTGAACATATACTCGCATTGCGAATTGATCTTAGAGCTAAGTTCCTAATGGTTGTATTGCTAGAATATAACGAAGACGACAAATATCACGAATACACGAATATAGCACTATATTCTCAATCTTTGTTATATTCTAGCAATACAACCATTATGAACTCAGCTCTAAGTTGAATTCGCAATGCGATTAATATAACCTGTATTGCTCGCATTGTGAATTCAACTTAAAACTGGGTTCCTAATGGTTGTATTGCTAGAATATAACGAATATCGCAATGCGAATAATTCAGGTTACATTAATCGCATTGCGATTACAACTTAGTCAAATTTTTGAGATCGTGATTCTTATATCCGACAGTACATTTTAGCATGGAGGCGTTCCCATGCACACAGGGAGTCGGTAGAAGCGGCAACGGGCATTGACTGGAGCGGGCATGGAGCCAGGAATCCTCCGGACAGGTAAGAACAGCTTTTGGGAAGTGGGAAGACAACCAGAGAGCAGCAAGGATTAACATATATAAAAAAAAAAAAAACGAATATTCGAAATTACGAATATATAGCGCTATATTCGCAATATTCGCGAGTTATCGAATTTACGATATTCACAATAAAAATTTGCGCTCAACACTAGTCTCTTCTCCGTGCTTCTTGGATTGAAAGTGGAGGTGAGAGCTGCAGCCATTTGAACTATTGCTTGTATATATCTCTGCAGACAGTATCACACAGTAGAAGAATAGATACACAGCACAGCAGACAGTATTACACAGGGTTTGATTAGATACACAGCTCATCAGACAGTATCACACAGAATAGGATTAGATACACATATCAGCAGACAGTATCACACAGGATATGATTAGATACACATCTCTGCAAACAGTATCACACAGTACATGATTAGATACAGAGTTCATCAGGCAGTATCACACATGAGAGGATTAGATACATAGCTCATTAGACAGTATGTCACTGGAGAGGATTAGATACACAGCTCTGCAGACAGTATCACACATGAGAGGATTAGATACACACTTCAGCAGACAGTATCACACAAAATAGGATTAGATACACAGTTCAGCAAACAGTATCACACATGATAGGATTAGACACACAGCTCTGCAGACAGTACCACACAAGCCCTATCACATACTGTACTGCACAGTCCTAGGCACAACATCGTGAGCCGGAGCTACTGTACAGTACAGTTAAAGTCGTTAAAGTTGAAAACGCAATGCGATTAATTCAAGTTCTATAAATCGCATTGCGATTTCAACTTAGTGCTTCTGCCGACTTCCGTGCTCATGGAGCGTCCCCATCACCATGGGAACGGCTCCATGCTAGAATTTACTGTCAGATTCGAGAAAGTTGAAATCGCTATGCGATTATTTCAAGCTCTATGAATCGCATTGCGATTTCAACTTAGAGCTTCTGCCGACTTCCGTGCTCATGGAGCATTCCCATCACCATGGGAACGGCTCCATGCTAGAATGTACTGTCGGATTTGAGAAAGTTGAAATTGCAATGCGATTAATTCAAGTTCTATGAATCGCATTGCGATTTCATCTTAGTCCTAGGTGCAACATCGTGAGCTGGAGCTACTGTACAGTACTGTACTGTACAGTGTAGCTGTCTGGTCAACTTCGCCCGCACCCCCCCACCCCGCCACCAGATTTCTTCTTTTTGGCCGCGTGCGTGATGAAGGGGAAAGTATACTGTACATTACAGTATATTGTCCTCAATGCCACGCAGGTTACTGTAATCTCTGCCACCTCGATGTTTCCATAAGAGTGAACGCGACCAGACGGTAATTACAGTAAGGTGCGCAGCAGCGATAATTCATGCATGTGTATGTACTGTACTGTACATGGCTGTATTTTTATTCATGCATTGCCATACTTTTTATTAAATACAGCACATGCACTGTACAGTACAGAGTTCAACAGAGTATAGGGAACAGGAGGATGATGAAGTCGGCTACCTGACAGACCATACGGCTTAACGCAGCCGCAAGTACTGTAGGTAATGATATACTGTAGGTGCTTACTGTCAGGGCTGCCATCTGAAATTTTGGGGCCCCTTACACAGCTCAAGGCCTGCCCCCCCCCCCCCCCGACACTGCCCCAGTGGCGGATCCAGAGCCTGGTCTTTGGAGGGGCACTTCCCCCAGGAATAGGAGATCATGGGGCCCCTGTGTCCTCCCCCACAAGTTAATTTTACACCCAGACAGCCCTGCATTATGTAATTTGCCCCCACACTAAGTAATTTTGCCCCCACACGGCCCTCCATGTAGTTTGCCCGCCACACTGACCTCCCACTAAGTAATTTGCCCCCACACAAGTTAATTTTGCCCCCAGACAGCCCTCCATTATTGCCCCTCCTCCCCCCCCCCCCCGTACTTGTATAGCTGATTCCAGCCAGCACCGGCTGGAGGTACCCTTTCCTTAAATCCAGTCTCTGTGTATGGGAATTTGCGCAGAAATTTTTCCGGGGGGGGGGGGGGGCTATAATTTTATTGACATCCATGCTTGTTTCTGAGAATGTAATGAAGGGGAGGGGCGACGTGATGGAAAAGCTTAAAGGGGTTCTGCAGTTTGTTACAACTGATGATCTATCCTCAGGATAGATCATCAGCATCTGATCGGCTGGGGTCTGACACCCGGGACCCCAGCCGATCAGCTGTTTAAGAAGGCAGCGGCACTGCAGCAGCGACGCGGCCTTCTCACTGTTTACCGCTGCTAGCGCCCCGCCCAGTGATGTCACGACTTGTATCAAGTGGCGTGGGCGGGGCTAAGCTCAATTCCTCCATAACAGGAACATATTCAAAATATTTATTTTTTGTGAACAACAGAAAACTGGTCAATTAAATAAAGGCTTTGGATCCGGGGGCTGGGCCAATAGTAGATGGGTGGGGTGTGAAATAATACAAATAAAATTTAAATTTCATAACATTAAAGGTTTAGTTATTTCAAGATAGAAAAACATAAAAAGACGCACCTAGGTTTTTGAGGAGAAAAATAAGAAAAAAATTATTTTTAACCATAAGATGAGCATTTGGTGGGATTTGAATTAATGGTGGCCTGTGGATGGCACTGTTTTGGGGGAACTGCGGATGGCACTGTTTTTTTTTGGGGGGGATCTGTGGATGGCACTGTTTTGGGGCGGAGGGAAATCTGTGGATGGCACTGTTTTGGGGGGGATCTGTGGATGGCACTGTTTTGGGGGATCTGTGGATGGCACTGTTTTGGGGGGATCTGTGGATGGCACTGTTTTGGGGGATCTGTGGATGGCACTGTTTTGGGGGATCTGTGGATGGCACTGTTTTGGAGGGGGATCTGTGGACGGCACTGTTTTGGGGAGATCTGAGGATGGCACTGTTTTGGGGGGGGGATCTGAGGATGGCACTGTTTTGGGTGGGGATCTGTGGATGGCACTGTTTTGGGGGGGGGGATCTGTGGATGGCACTGTTTTTTTTTGGGGGGGGTCTGTGAATGCCACTGTTTTGGGGGATCTGTGGATGGCACTGTTTTGGGGTGGGATCTGTGGATTGCACTGTTTTGGGGGATCTGTGGATTGCACTGTTTTGGGGGATCTGTGGACGGCACTGTTTTGAGGGGATCTGAGGATGGCACTGTTTTTGGGGGATCTGTGGATGGCACTGTTTTGGGGGATCTGTGGATGGCACTGTTTTGGGGGATCTGTGGATGGCACTGTTTTGGGGGATCTGTGGATGGCACTGTTTTGGGGGATCTGTGGATGGCAACTGTTTTGGGGGATCTGTGGATGGCACTGTTTTGGAGGGGGATCTGTGGACAGCACTGTTTTGGGGGGATCTGAGGACGGCACTGTTTTGGGGGGGGGATCTGAGGAAGGCACTGTTTTGGGTGGGGATCTGTGGATGGCACTGTTTTGGGGGGGGATCTGTGGATGGCACTGTTTTTTTTTGGGGGGGGGTCTGTGAATGCCACTGTTTTGGGGGGGATCTGTGGATGGCACTGTTTTGGGGTGGGATCTGTGGATGGCACTGTTTTGGGGGGATCTGTGGATTGCACTGTTTTGAGGGGGATCTGTGGACGGCACTGTTTTGAGGGGATCTGAGGATGGCACTGTTTTGGGGGATCTGAGGATGGCACTGTTTTGGGGGATCTGTGGATGGCACTGTTTTGGGTGGGGATCTGTGGATGGCACTGTTTTGGGGGATCTGTGGATGGCACAGTTTTTTTGGGGGTCTGTGAATGCCACTGTTTTGGGGGATCTGTGGATGGCACTGTTTTGGGGGGATCTGAGGATGGCACTGTTTTGGGGGATCTGAGGATGGCACTGTTTCGGGGGATCTGTGGATGGCACTGTTTTGGGGGATCTGTGGATGGCACTGTTTTGGGGGGGGATCTGTGGATGACACTGTTTTGGGGGGATCTGTGGATGGCACTGTTTTGGGAGGGGAATCTGTGGATGGCACTGTTTTGGGGGGATCTGAGGATGGCACTGTTTTGGGGGGGATCTGAGGATGGCACTGTTTTGGGGGATATGTGGATGGCACTGTTTTTGGGGGATCTGTGGATGGCACTGTTTTTTGGGGGATCTGTGGATGGCACTGTTTTGGGGGATCTGTGAATGGCACTGTTTTGGGGGAATCTGTGGATGGCACAGTTTTGGGGGGATCTGAGGATGGCACTGTTTCGGGGGGATCTGTGGATGGCACTGTTTTGGGTGGGGATCTGTCGACGGCACTGTTTTTTTTTTTGAGGGGGGATCTGTGGATGGCACTGTTTTGGGGGGGATCTGTGGATGGCACTGTTGTGGGGGGGATCTGTGGATGGCACTGCACTGTTGTGGGGGGATCTGTGGATGGCACTGTTGTGGGGGGATCTGTGGATGGCACTGTTGTGGGGGATCTGTGGATGGCACTGTTGTGGGGGGATCTGTGGATGACACATATATAGCATCTTATGCTATATATATGTCATCCACAGATCCCCCACAACAGTGCCATCCACAGACCGATCCCCCCTAAGTGCCATCTACACTGATTCCCCATAAGTGACCCCCAACACTCAAAATTAATAGTGGTATAATAAAGCAAAGACCTTTTTTTCTTCAGAATCGCGCCACACTCCGGAGCCCAGTGCCGCCTCCTAGTTTATTTATTAACCTCACTTGCGGCTGATGTAATCTCGCACAGTGCATCTGCGCGAGATTACGGCGCTTCTCTTCAATTATGTCAGCGCCAGTGAGGTGAGTAAATTAGCTAGTTTGCACGTCAGACAGACACACACGCAGGGACAGATAGACAGACACGCAGGGACAGATAGACAGACACACAGGGACAGACAGACAGACACACACGCGGGGACAGACAGACACACACGCAGGGACAGACAGACACACACACAGGGACAGACAGACACACACACAGGGACAGACAGACACAGACACACACAGGGACAGACAGACACAGACACACACTGGGACAGACAGACAGAGACACACACAGGGACAGACAGACAGAGACACACACAGGGACAGACAGACAGAGACACACACAGGGACAGACAGACAGAGACACACACAGGGACAGACAGACAGAGACACACACAGGGACAGACAGACACAGACACACACACCATGGCCACACAACGGGCTTCAGAAGGAAGAGGGGGAGAAGCACTGGGCCCCAGAGCCGGCTGCCACAAAGAAAAAAAAAAGTTTCAGGACTGGCCGGGCCCCCCCCCAGGGTCTGGGCCCCTTACTGGGATGGGCTGTACCCCCCTGATGGCGGCCCTGCTTACTGTACACATACAGGGGGGGGACACTAAGTTTAGGGGAGAACAAACATTGAGGGAGATAGGCAGAGCAGGGAGGGAGGGGCCAATAACTACGATAATTTGAATATTTTAACTAAACACCGCCATCTATTGGCTTTGCTGTGTATTACTACACTGAAGGAGATAAAATTGCGTTTCAGTATTAACGAATTGCGAAAAAAGGGAGCAGTAATGATGATACAACTGTACTAAATTATTTGGGCCTACTTGGATGTCCTTAAATTTTTTTACTATGTCCAGAGTATCTGTTATATAGGATGGGAGGGTTTCAACGAATGGTCTTATGACTACATCTACATAAGTGCTGATCCCTTCACATAAGCCGTCATTGGCGGATACAGTAGGCCTACCAGGTATAGGGTCACGCTTTTTGTGTACTTGCAGTAGGGCATGAAATGTCGCTATAGTGGGACAAGGATTGAATAAGATTTTATATTCATCCTTGGAGATTAAGTTCTTCTCTTTGGCATTCTTTATGATGGTTTCTAATTCTTGTTTAAACTTGAATGTGGGATTAGACTCTAGTTTATTATTTGTTTTACCATCTTGTAATAGTCTGTTTGTCATATCCTTGTAATCCCTTTGTTTCAACAAGACCACATTGCCCCCTTTATCAGAGGGTTTTACCACTATTTCATCTTTTTTCATCAGAACAATTAGGGCCTCCTTCTCTGGTGGGGTTAGATTATTACCTACGTCACTCTTCTTAGTCTTGATCTTTACTAGGTCTCTAGTTACTAAATTCACAAATGTATCTATATTGGCATATCCTGAGAAAGGGGGTGTGTATTTGGATCTAGGACGTAAGTCTGTAAATGGTGCTAAAGAGCACACAATTTCACCATTACTTTCTCTTGAGAGATCCTCCAATGCTGCCAGGGCTTCCCGTTCCTTGCCCCCTGGGTCATATCTTTCTTTTTCTTTGAATTATTTGTGCAAAGCCAGTTTCCTGGCAAATAACTTCACATCTTTGACCCAGGTAAAACAATTAAACCCTGGAGTGGGAGTGAAGGAGAGGCCCCTACTCAGCAAAGATTGGTACTGGGGTTCCATATCTATACCATATAAATTAATTATCTGTAATTTGGTAGTCTCATCTATATTTTTTGTTGATTGTAGCCACAATTGTCGCTGCGGCATTAAAAAAGACGGAGGTGCTGAAGGAATCCCTTGTGATGTAATTTGTAGAGTGGAACCCTGTATTCCATGCTGCAAAGATGGCATGGATGTAGAGGGTGTAGAGGATATGGCAGATTGTATATTTGTGCCCTGAGTGTTGGGTGCCTGATTTGTCTGTGGATAACCCTGCCATTTTGGATTGGTTTTGGAGGCTGAGGGGTTTGCTTGATTATACGGGTTTTTCTTTTGTTGATAGCCACCTTTGTAGTTTCTATTCTTTCTTTTTACTCCTATTCTGGAGTTTATGGTACTCCCATCAGATTCTGAAATTTCGGATTCTGAAATATCTGTATATTCTCTTTGATCAGTCTTTTTGGGGTAAAAAGCTCTGTTTATATTTTTATTGTTATAAAAGTCCCTTTTATCTCTCAGATATTTTTTGTGTTATCTCTCTTTTATCTCTGTTTGTAAATTCTCTATATTTTTTTGTAGTCTAGTTTCAAATGTGGCAAATTCAGGAGGGTGCAACACTATATTTATTAATATTGTCAGGTTAGATGGTCCATAAGACCTCAGCGTGATTATTGCATCCTCTCTGACTAGAAAAAAAAAAAAAAACTAACATTTTTATTACTTCTAATTACTTATCACTAAGGAACACACATGTTAAAACTCCTCAGGGCTATCAGGCTATGAGATGAGGCTTGTACTAGTTAGTACTAATCGTCCATGTCCGTGTTTAGACTTGTCCGGACCAGACTATACCACCCCTTTGAATCGCACTTCTATATAGGAGTCGCTGTGTTTTGCTAATCTGATAGCAATTCCCCCCTAGTGGGTCTCTGCCTGATTATCCCTAAAAATAAAATCTTACTTAGATATGAGAGGTTTTCCATTTCATGATGGAAGCAGGTGATTGGACCATGTGACCCAGTGACATCACTGAAGGTCCTTCACCCCCTGCCCAGCTGAAGACAGAACAGGAGACCGCCAGCTACGCGATCAAATGGAGTAGGTGAGTTTGTTTTTTTATTATTTTTAACCCTCTATTGCCCTTCTTACTTTGCATTCTCTATTGAGAATGCTATTATTTTCCTTTATAACTATGTTATAAGGGAAAATAATAAAATATACAGAATACTCAACTCGAAACTGGACTTCAGCGATGAAGTCCGGCTTCGGGTCTGGGTTCCAAACATGTCGATTTTTCCCACAAGCGTGCAAAACACATTAAAACGCATTGCACTTGTGCGGAAAAGTCACGCATTTTCCCGCAACACACCCGCCTCTTATCCGTGCGTCAAACGTGACGCCCATGTGAAAGAGGCCTTAATAGTAAATCTATTTGTGGTTAAGTGTTTCACAGCTCTGATAACAGTTTTGTGAGTGATCTCTACAGTCTAAAAGCAGTAACTCGGGACATTGATAAAAAAAAAGGGTTTTCTTAGATTTTAATATTTGGTGCTGTGTTGGGTAGGTACAGAGAAGGCCGGGATGCTCACAGGAGCACCAATGCCTTCTGAAATAGCTGATCGGTGGAGTCCCAGTTGTCAGACCCCCTCCGAGCAAATACTAATGACCCATAAAGAGTTCCTCATTAAAATATGCGAAAACCCTCTTAATTTTAAATACTGCAAATACTGTAGAAGTCAAAACAGTTTGTAATATAGAATATAGAACATCTATATTTTACTGTAATTGAGTTTACACTGTCTCTCTTTTACTTTTACTATTCTAAATGATATATTGTTTATCCTTTTAAGATAGAAATTAGTGAGTTTACAATTTATAACACTCTGAGTTAGCATTTCATGTCAGTTTAGTGGTATTCCAATTAAAACATTTGATTATCTTTTTGTAATTTTCTTTTTTTTTTATGCTACTTTTCTCAGTGACTTAAGTGCCTATAAAAATGTAGTAGAAAGACAAGAAAATTTAGCTGGAAGGGCAAAAGAAGTAAAAGCTGCTAAAGCACAAAAACTACATTTTCAGTAAAACACATTTTACTTAACTTGGGTAAGCAGATAGCAGAGTGATAACCTTTATCTTACTGTTTCTATTCATTGTGAAATGAAATGTATTTACTTCAACATTAATTAGGCAAAATACATATTGTTAAAAACAAGCAATTTTTAAAACTTTTTTACTCTTTCTGTGTTCTACAACAGAAAGAAGAAACATAACATTCATAAGATTCAACGTGTCTTAATAGCGGAAACTTAATCAGTACAACTAAATTGACTCTTTTCAAAACCCAGAATCATAGCTGAAATCAGTAAAAAATAAAAATCATGTACAGTATTACATGTTGAGAGCCAGTAGTCCTGCCTCTGCCGAATGGTAGTAATATAAGGCTATCATTACGCAAACAACTTAGCATGCATCTAGCCATTTTCCCAAGGGACCTAGAGGGACTCATGCCTCTATCTTCACTGCATACTGCCACAGTCTGTTGGGGTCATCTGCATCATCTTCATTGTCGCCCTCTAGCTCCTGTCGCTTGGGCAGATAAACTACCTATTTACATATAGAATTCCTGGGTGATTATGTCCTTTTCCTCATGCTCATCCTCCTCCTGTGCCAGTGAAAATGGGGCTCAATGAGGCTCTTATAGGGCTGTGACATACAGGAGATCGGTGGATTGGCTGGCTGCATTGCATTATGGATGATCTTACGTTCCCGAGCTTCTTACTATCACGTTGTAACACATGTAGCTGCCATATAAAAAAATAATAATAATTGGTTACCACTAAACGCGACTAAATTCAGATTTGAATGCCACTTTGGATGCTTCAATTCACTCATCACTAGTTATAAAATGTCATAGTGACAGCTATATATCAGCGAGTCGAAGTTGACAAAGTGGAATTCATTTAGAATTTCAGGAGAAATTAGATGTGCAATGAATGCGAATTTCCTTGCGCTTCGTGGTAACGAATCATCATTTTTCCTAACATGGCGGCTACAATGGCGGCTAAAAAGGCGACTACACATGTGAGGACATGGGGCAAGGAACTCTGGGAAGGTGGGATGACCCATAATGCCATGCATGCAGCCAATCAGCAGCCAGCGAGCCCAGTGATGTCACATCCCTATAATTACGGCGGCCATCTTAGATCTGCCATTCACAATCGTACTTTGTTCAGGGACAGACGTGTATGCAGGCGCTAGGGAGAGTGAAAGAAAAAGTAATTGTTAAACAAAAAAAAAGAAAATAAGTAATTTACTAGTGCAGGGAAAGGATAGTGAGAGGAATCATTTCACAGGCAGGGAGAGACGTGTGCAGATGCTCGGGAGAGTCATCGGAAAATCCTTATTGTGGTAAAAAGCGATTTACAAGTGAAGGGAAAGGCTTGTCAGAGGAATCATTTCACCGACAGGAAGAGACGCGTGCAGATGCTTGGGAAAGTCATAGGAAAATCCTCATTGTGAAAAAAAGAGATTTACAAGTGCAGGGAAAAATTACTTGTGGATCCATATAGTCTCATAATACAGCTCTGTCATTCCAGCAATTAGTTATTGGGGTGCAAGTGCTATGTTAAAAAGCCTGTAGTGGCTTTTATCTGTGGAAAAAGATAAATATATATGCAAGTCACTTTTGTTGTTATTTACACTAAAATCATTTGCAGTAATTTCTGGTGAAAGAGTATAAAACTGTATTTCAGTAATACACAAAACTTTTAAAAGCACTGCACTGTTGCAGTTATTTCTGGTGAAAGCGTACAGGCTCGTATTTCAGTACTACAAGAAAAATATATACATACTTCACTCTTTCATTGTTTTTTGATTAAAGCGTATAGTGTCTTTTTTCCATCCAACAAGAAATATATATTCTCTGTTCACTTCTGCAGTTATTTCTGGTGAAAGGATATAGGGCGTAATATAGTAAAAAAAGAAATATATATATGCACTGCACTGTTGCCGTTATTTCTGGTGAAAGCGTATAGGCTCGTATTTCAATACAACAAGAAAAATATATACGCACTCCACTCTTTAATTGTTTTCTGGTTAAAGCTTATAGTGGCCTTTTTCTGTCCAACAAGAAATATATATTCTCATAGGAATTGAAACATTTCCAAAAATATTAGAGAATACCGATATGTCACATCGCAATTGCAATGAGATTGTCAATAGCCAAACTTTGGAATACAAAAACAATTCCTGAAATTACTACCATAATTCATATGGTATCCAAAAAGCAAATTTCTGAACAAGCGATGGCGTGGCAGATCGGAAGGGGGAAAGAATGCATGGAGAGTTGGGACGCATGGCTAAAACACTTTCCAAAAAAAATGTAATAGATAAATCCATCTCCACACAACAGAACACAAACAAAATCAAACAAGAAAAGACATCATCCCCAATGCCTACAGCTGAGGAGTGGAACCTTGCTCATAGCGAGCTAAAAGAATAATATGAAGAATCACAGTTTTTATTTCTGTTGTCCATTTCTTTTTTCTTTAGTTACTATGTGTTATTGTATATTTCAATTAATATATCAGAATATGTTACGACCATTCATGTTCAGATGACATTGATGATATTGCCAATATATATATATATATATATATATATATATATATATTTTAGCAACTACATGTGAAAACTTATATCATACTAAATAGTAATGCAATAATTACTTAAGTGAGTAACGATGATTGTATTCACCTTGGTGCCAAAGAAAAATATTGATATAGACTTAATATTAAAGGTCAAATTTAACCAAAAACTAACCAAAAAATAGACCTATTTTAAAAAACTAAATTTTATTGATATCTTCTTAAAATGACCATAGGTCAATAGTAATATAGCATTCATAAAACATAAATAACTGTTCACAAAAAATACTAATATAGGGATGTTCAGGGTGCCTGGTAAAGATGGAAATAAGAGGCGAGAGGGGGGAATCGCTGTCCCTACAATGTAACTCTCTAAGCCTCAGCCCGGAGGCTTCACCTGATGGTGGTGACCCTCCGTCCCCGAACCTAGGCCTAAGTAACCCTAGAACAACCCTCAAAGGAACCTGCAACCCCGACACATTTCCCCCTACTTGTTATGGGTTCCTCAGGGGGTAAGTCAAATCAGGCTTAAAAGTGTGATAAACAGTAAGATGAAGAGAGCAGGGCCGGTGCAAGGATTTTTGCCGCCCTAGGCAAAAGAAAAGTTTGCCGCCCCCCCCCCCCCTTATCATTCTCCCCCCCCCGTCATTCTTCACCCCTCCTTCTTTGTCATTCTCCCCCCCCGTCATTCTTCACCCCTCCTCCTTTGTCATTCCCCCCCCCCTTGTCATTCTTCCTCCCCTCTTGTCATTCTTTTCCCCCACTCTTGTCATTCTTCCTTCCCCCCTCTTGTCATTCTCTCCCCCCCCACCCTTGTCATTCTTCCTCCCCTCTTGTCATTCTTCTCCCCCCCTCTTGTCATTCTTCCTTCCCCCCTCTTGTCATTCTCTCCCCCTCCCTCTTGTCATTCTTCCTCCCCTCTTGTCATTCTTCCTCCCTTCTTGTCATTCTTCTCCCCCTCTTGTCATTCTTCTCCCCCCTCTTGTCATTCTTCCCCCACTCTTGTCATTCTCCCCCTCCCTCCCCGCCTGTAATGTAGCGTGGCCGAGCGCTTTATGGTCCACGGGTACAGGAGCTTTAGATTCCTGTACCCTGACGGACTGACAGGCAGTGCACACTGTGTGCGCACTTCATGTCAGTCCGGCCGGGTACAGGAGACACATGCTCCTGTACCCGCGGCCATACAGAGCTCGGCCGCGCTAAAATGGACTGACAGGAGGGAGCGCTGAGCGCTTCCCTCCTGTCAGCTCCTCTCTTCATGCTGAGCCCGGGCGGTGCGTCCTCATGGACGCGCCAGCCCGGGGAGTGCTGCAGCCGTCTGAGGCTCAATTCAGAGCGCTCGGGCGGCTGCAGCATGAGGCAGGGCCGGTGCTCCTAGCAGCGCCCCTTGCCAAGGGGCGCTCTACGCGGCGGCCTAGTCCGCTTATAGGACGCGCCGGCCCTGGAAGAGAGACTGGCTGATATACATATAAAAATAAGTATAAGTGGTACCTTATTGGCTGGATGAACTCAACAAGGTGAATTCTAATGGTACCTTATAGTGATACGAAAGCATACCATCGATAGACCTAAAAAAAAAAAAAGATCACAGGCGTACAGTCAAAAACTAGGTACATATACTAAAAAACTGCCACATTCATGAGGGATCGGTACTTACATATACTCTGGTGAGATATAATGCAATAAGCCAGTTATCCACGTGAGGTCCAGGATGGCTGTGACCTCCGGTATTAGAGTGGAGAGCTGTTTAAATAGCCCGGGGTTAGCGCGCATCCTGTCACGTGATGCGCTCCATGCTGGAGCGCACACTGAATATAGCAACCAGGACAGATGCGCATCCCTTCACGTGATGCGCTCATGCTGAAGCGCAACACCAACTGGGAGAAGGGGCGTAAACCAGCAGCCGGAAGCGGAAGGATACATCCGAAGAGATGTGTTCCAAGGTGGACCGCAAGCATATATTGCCATGCGCACAATACTCAGTGACGAATGGGTAATGATTATTAATAACCACAAACCGGCTGCCATACAGAAAGCATATATCCCAGTGGTAGACAATGCTGAGCTCTAGCCCAGGTATCAATCCCGAAATGATGACCATATATAGGGTGCCAGTCATGCTAATAAGGAGTCTCCCTAAATAAATCAGTATATGTTGAATGATCTACCACTGTATATATAGTGGAGATCAAAAGCAGATATGATAATTAGTATCCAGATATCGGTATACTAAATAAAGCTGGATACTTCTAGTATCCATGGCTGGAAAAAGGGACAAATTAGTCAAAAGTGGCAAATTAGTATGTATACATAGGAAGAGGCATATGGGGCCAAACTTTTAACTGATGAGATCACAAAAAGGTCAAAAGGTCAATCTTTCGTTCAGGCCATTGGGGGATTGGGACCGGAACTTGTAAATCCACTCAGACTCTTTCTGAAGAATCTTCTTATCCCAGTCCCCCCTCCTCAAAGGTTGCGGTACCACCTCCAGGACTGAAAAACGTAATACATTGGGATTGCCAGAGTGTTTTTCATTCACATGCAGGGCAGCAGAGGTGTCCCTTTTATTAAAGGATAACTGTCACATTTAGACCCTAATTTCAGTTTTCATATATGTAGTTACTAATATGATAATATACCTGAATCAATAACTATTAGACTTACTTACCCCTTATTTAATAAGATTCAGCCCTTAGCAACCAGTCTGCATAAAACTGAAATTTCACTATTCTGTTAAGATGGCCGCCCTCAGCCCTGAGGCTAATCCATAGGACACCTGCAGTGAAGTTAGTGAAGACCAGCTCTGTATAGGGAGGTCTTGCAGTGAAGTTCCCAGGTCTGGCTGAAGCCTGTAGTCCTTCTACAAGCTCTCCTCTTATCAGATAAGGCTTTCATTTATACACTGGGCTCTACATTGTCCTTCACTGCTAAGGGAGTGTCTGCCAAGCACAGGCATGTGGAGAAGTTCACACACACAGCCCAGCACTGTTATCTCCTGTCAGGAAGAACCTGGCTTTTTATACATTCCCTTACAATGCTGACTCACTATCAGTTCCCAGTGCACGCAGCGTGCTCCGTCCTCATCTGGTAGACGGAAGGAACACAGCAACCTGATTTTATCTCAGGTAACAATAGCCAATACTGGGGACTTTTAGGTGGCTTTTAGGGGTTATTTATTTAAGAATCAGAAATTAAAACAGGGCCAACAAGGTAATATTAATCACCAGAATCCAATAGTAAAAAAAAAAAAAATTTGACAGTTATACTTTAAGGACATCATTGACATGTTCACACACCCTTCTTCTGAGTTCACGGATGGTTTTGCCAATGTAGACCAGAGGACAAGAACACTGACAGATATAGATAACTCCTCTGGTCCTACAATTGGCAAAATCACGTAGACTCACCGTACATTGTGTAGCTGAGCACGCAATTTCCTTGTTGGTGTTAATAAAGGGACAAGCCTTACAGCCACTGCATCTAAATACCCCAAGAGGTTTTCTAGAAAGCCACGTGTCCCTAGATGGTGGTGGGACAAAATGGCTATGAACAAGACGATCGCAGAGGCTTCTGCCTCTATGATAGGTACAACTAGGATAGGTAGATACGGTCTCTTTTAGGTCAGGGTCCATAAGGAGAATGGGCCAATACTTATCAAGTATCCCTTTTATCTCTTTACTTGTGCTATCATATGTAGATATTAATCAAGTGATGTTATCTTGAGGAGGTGGCGAACTAGGGACAAGAAGCTCACTTCTCTCTTTGATTTTAACCTCACTAAAAGCCTCCCGCAATATTTTTTGAGGATAACCACGTCCCCTGAGACGATCGTAAAGGCCTCTGGCCTCCCTATGAAAGTCATCGCGATTAGTACAATTCCTTTTGCTATGCAAGTATTGACTCTTTGATATGCCTTTCTTGAGGGGATGGGGATGATGACTGTCAAATCTGAGTATACTGTTAGTAGCAGTGGGCTTGCGGTAGATTGAAGTCACCAATATACCATTCTGCTTTGAGACCCTGACATCCAGAAAATTGATACTTTCCTCATGGATCTCATATGTAAAAGACAAACCAATTGAATTCTGGTTTAGATGGTGCACAAAACAGGAGAACTCAGCCCCGGTCCCGCCCCATAGGATGAAGACATCGTCTATGTAACGGGACCACAGGCTGTCATGGGGTATGCTGCTGTACAGTGATTCAACATCAATGCTTGCTAAAAAGCAAGATGAGTCAATACATATGTTATCGATCTGTTTAAGAAAATCCATAGTGTCCCGTAAATATGATGGTAATGCAAGGACAAATTTGAGTACATGATCCAAATAGACACTGCCATTTTGCGTCAGGGAATCCACCCCTGACACGATAGGGTGCCCTTTTAAAGGGTTAGTGCCTTTTTGGATCTTGGGCAATCCATAAAAGATTGCAACCTGTGGATTGGCTAGAGAGATATAACTAGCTTCAGTCATAGTGATTACCCTGGACTCAAGCCCTTTTACAAGAATCTCTTTTAATTCCTGTTGATAAGAAAATGTCGGATCAGTGGTGAGTATCTAATAGTTCTCACGGTCCTTAAGCAAATTTAGGCACATTTTGCGGTAGTCATCACTTGACATAAGCAATTTCAGTCTTTACCAGGCACCCTGAACATCCCTATATTAGTATTTTTTGTGAACAGCAATTTATGTTTTATGAATGCTATATCACTATTGACCTATGGTCGTTTTAAGAAGATATCAATAACAGCAATTTATGTTTTATGAATGGTATATCACTATTGACCTATGGTCGTTTTAAGAAGATATCAATAAATTTTTTTTTTTTTTAAAAAGGTCTATTTTTTGGTTAGTTTATACACAAAGTTATTCTCAGCCTGTTCGAACGTGTTTAAAACAAAACAAAAAATCTTTAATAGAGTATTCACAAGTAAAATAACTGGGATTAAGTTCACTTCACCAGGCCATGGAGTGTGGCTGAGTCAGAGCGGGGCGTTATTAAACCTTCTGGCTCCCCCACATACCAACAGAATATTTCACCCGTCCTATCAGGGCATATTTGGTTGCATATTAGCCCTTATAGCGGAACAGTGAAATAGTTTGTGCAGCCATGCGGCTAGTATGTGACCAATAATCCTGTGTGCTGTCTACTGGAGCTGTATACACGTGTTTGGTGAGTGACGCTTCAGAGTCGTTACAGCTCACAGTTAAAGCGACTACGGGGTCTGAGATCACTGATTATGGATCTACAGTACACCTGCCTGCAGCTGATAAAGGTTATCCGCCCACCGTAACCTGAGTTACAACTACTGTACCACTACTTCATTTACTCAGACCCTTGCATACACCATTGGGACTTTAATTAGCTCTGACTGAGATGTGCATGCCAGTACTTGCATGCATAGCTAGGTGGATCGCGGTCCTTACTAAAATCAATCACATGCAGGAATTTTCAGTTGTCATTGAATCACCCACTAGCCCTAGCTGCGATACGCTACAAACAGAAGCTCAACGCGTTTCTGTGCGGTGGTTCATGCCCACACTTCCTCAGAAGCTTAACTAAGCACAAGTTATCTAGTAAATCTGCCTAGTTTCTGGCGCTCTGCACCGTCTAGTGCCAGAGCTCTGGCGCTGTGTTGGCCGTGACCGGCCGCCTGCACGCCGGATATTTAACACTTAATTCCCGTGCATGCTGACGTGCGGCCAATCAGAATTAGAGGCGCGGCCACTGCCCTCGCCTCCTGATTAGGTCCGCACCTCCTATCCCAATAAGCCTCCGGGGGGTGAATTTACAGTTATAAGAGGACGCTCATCGCGGTATATAAAATGTCCCTTTGATCTATTCATTAATGGGTGACCAAGGCAGCGATTGATTTTATTTTAAAGTCTGGTCATTGTATTACACAGCTCCACGCGTTCACATTAGGAGAAGTAGGAGATATGCAATCTGCCCATGTCCATAAGGCAGGGTTGCTCCGTGTAAAAAGGATATATCACAGGGATATATAGCAAGGATATACAGCAGGGATATATAGAAGGTATATGCAACAAGACTCAGATGTGTATACATCGTGGCAGTGTAATAACCTGCGATCACGCCCACCTAAGCGTAAGGTTTGATATTATTGAATTGGTGATGTCGCTAGGATCGATCACCTACATACTAGGTGACAGAAATGTCTTATAGAGGATGTGAATTGGCAGGATCCTGCCAGATGATTATTATAGGTTTCATCTGTCAACATATATATATGTAAGTGCTCTGCAATGGTATGTACGCATAGAACGGAGTAAGACTAAATGAGAAGTGCATACTATTTTTGTCTTGTTATTACCGTCCATACATATCTTGCAGGGTGCTATATTCTGGACTGTAATTGACATCTATATAAAGCATGCATAGGATATTGTCTCATTTAACCCCTGTGGTTGAACTGTCTGGAGTCTAAAAATCCAATTCGACTCTTTCTGCAACAGGGGTGTGTCTAGATCACCTCCCCGTACAGACCTTTGCATCATGTAGATGCCCTGTACTTTGAGTCCTGTGTGATCCCCACTATGACACAAATTAATGCGTCGTGCAACCGATGTGTCACGGTTGTTCCGCACATCAGATAGATGTTCCCCTGTTCTCCTTCTCAGTTCTCGTTTAGTTTTGCCCACGTACTGCATACCACAGCAGCACGTGAGCAAATAGATCACACAGGTGGAGGTACATCTGATAAAGGAATTAATTCAAAATCTCTCGCCAGTAGTGGAGCTCTTGAAAAATTGTCCTCTCTGAATGTGTCCGCATATAATGCATGACCCGCATGGAAATGTGCCCTTTGCAGATGTTCTGAGCCATGTATTTGGTACAGGGCGTTCATAAAAGCTATGCACCAGGTGGTCGCGTAAATTGGCATTGCGGCGGTATGTAATTGCAGGACGGGGAGGCACTATTGGACCTATATCAGGGTCCGATTGCAAAACAGGCCAATGATTGGCAAGAACCTGACATACTTGTCGATGAGCTTTGTCAAAAGTGGCAATAATACGTGGTATGCCTTCTGACAAAGATCTATGCTTGGGGACTAGCAATTGGGTGCGATTCTCATTCAAAGCATGATGGTATGCCTCCCTCAGGGGACTTACTGGATATCCCCTGTTTTGGAACAGTGTCTACAGATTAGAGGCAGCTGCCTTGAAGGATCCAATTGAGGAGCAATTTCTCCTGGCCCTCAGGTATTGTCCTTTTGGGATACCTTTCTTGAGGGCCAGGGGGTGCCCAGTTTGCCAATGGAGTAAGCTGTTTGTGGCCATTTTTTTCCGAAATAATTCGGTATGAAGCTTTCTGTCTGCTCCCATGGAGATTGTAAGGTCCAAAAATGTGATTTGAGTTGCGTCAATTTCAGATGTAAAATACAGACCAACCTCATTCACATTCAGCTCTGCCACAAAATCAGCAAATGATTCCCTCATCCCCTTCCATAACACCAGGACATCGTCGATGAAACGAATCCACAGTTGTATGGAGGGGAGATGATGTTCCATTGGGTCCCCAAAAACGACTTCCCTCTCCCACCAGCCCAGGTAGAGATTTTCAAAAGTTGGGGCGCAGGGACTGCCCATAGCAACTCCCCTGAGCTGGTGGAAGAGGTGTCCGTCGAAAATAAATATGTTATGTGTAAGCACAAATCTGGGGAGATCCATTAACATCATGTTATGACGCTTAAATTGATCCCCTCTTTGTCTGAGAAACGCCTCCACAGCCCGACACCCGCTTTCGTGCGGTATCGAGCTGTAGAGGGCCTCAACATCCAAACTTGCTAGCCAGACGTCACTCTCACATTCAATGCCCTCAATCCGTTGTAGGACATCCATAGTGTCTCGGGCAAAGGAAGGCAGTCCCTCAACAAATGGACGCAGAATGAGATCCACATAGGTGCTGATGAATGATGTTAGGCTTGCTATGCCCGAGACAATTGGCCTCCCCTTCAATTCGGTACCCTGCTTGTGGAGCTTGGGCAAGCTATAGAAGGTAGCCAGTAACGGATGTTTGGGAAGGAGATACTAAAACTCGGCTTTACTAATGAGCCGTTCATCACGGGCCTTAGTGAGTATTGTTTGAAGTTCCTCCATAAATACAGAAGTAGGGTCATTAGGGAGGCGTTTATAGGTGTCTTTGTCATCTAGCAACCCATAGCACATTGCGCGATATTGTGAGTGGTCAAGCACTACAATGTTCCCACCCTTACCAGAGGGTTTGACAACGATATTTTGGTTTTGTACTAGTTCATCAAGTGCCCTCCGTTCCTCTGGATTTAGATTATCCGGTCCATGGTATTGACCTTCCAATTTCTGGAGGTCCCTCATCACGAGGAATACAAATGTATCAATTGGGGTATTATCATTTAGAGGGGGGAATAGTTTAGACGGATTTCTAAGGTTAGTGAATGGCCCATCTCCTGTAGTGCTCCTATTCTCCTCACTAAGTCCTGCTAGCAATCTTACAACTTCCAAATCGTCAGGCTCTATGCCAAGTTCTTGGCACTGTCTCCTGTCCTGCATTTAAAAAAAAAATTCCACTTAATTTTCCTGGCATACAGATGTATATCTTTGATCCAGTTAAAAATATTACATTTCTGTTGGGGAACGTATGACAATCCTTTTTTCAAAACATTCAGTTGGGATGATGTTAGTGGAGTTGTAGATAGATTGACTACCTGCATTGTATCTACTTGGGTAATTCCCCGGGCTTTTTGTGACGTAGCAGGTAGTCCGAGACAGGGGGGGGTCTGATCTAAAAACCTCCTCTTCTGCCTCTGCCCGTTCTACCTCTCTGTCTACCACCTCGTCCTCTCTGAGGGCCTCTAGTGGGGCCGCCTCGTCCCCTACTGTAATCACCATCTATTTCACCCTCAGACGAGGATACTTCTGTTTCAACTTCCGAGGTAGGTTGGAGTTTGGGGCCGTATTCAAACACCCTCTCCTCGTCCCCAAGCATAGATCTATGTCAGAAGGCATACCACGTATTATTGCCACTTTTGACAAAGCTCATCGACAAGTACGTCAGGTTCTTGCCAATCATTGGCCTGTTTTGCAATCGGACCCTGATATAGGTCCAATAGTGCCTCCCCGTCCTGCAATTACATACCGCCGCAATGCCAATTTACGCGACCGCCTGGTGCATAGCTTTTATGAATGCCCTGTATCAAATACATGGCTCCGAACATCTGCAAAGGGCACATTTCCATGCGGGTCATGCATTATATGCCGACACATTCAGAGAGGACAATTTTTCAAGAGCTCCACTACTGGCGAGAGATTTTGAATTAATTCCTTTATCAGATGTACCTCCACCTGTGTGATCTATTTGCTCACGTGCTGCTGTGGTATGCAGTACGTGGGCAAAACTAAACAAGAACTGAGAAGGAGAATAGGGGAACATCTATCTGATGTGCGGAACAACCGTGACACATCGGTTGCACGACACATTAATTTGTGTCATAGTGGGGATCACACAGGACTCAAAGTACGGGGCATCTACATGATGCAAAGGTCTTTATGGGGAGGTAATGTGGACACACCCCTGTTGCAGAAAGAGTCAAATTGGATTTTTAGACTCCAGACAGTTCAACCACAGGGGTTAAATGAGACAATATCCTATGCATGCTTTATATAGATGTCAATTACAGTCCAGAATATAGCACCCTGCAAGATATGTATGGACGGTAATAACAAGACAAAAATAATATGCACTTCTCATTTAGTCTTACTCCGTTCTATGCGTACATACCATTGCAGAGCACTTACATATATATATGTTGACAGATGAAACCTATAATAATCATCTGGCAGGATCCTGCCAATTCACATCCTCTATAAGACATTTCTGTCACCTAGTATGTAGGTGATCGATCCTAGCGACGTCACCAATTCAATAATATCATACCTTACGCTTAGGTGGGCGTGATCGCAGGTTATTACACTGCCACGATGTATACACATCTGAGTCTTGTTGCATATACCTTCTATATATCCCTGCTGTATATCCTTGCTATATATCCCTGTGATATATCCTTTTTACACGGAGCAACCCTGCCTTATGGACATGGGCAGATTGCATATCTCCTACTTCTCCTAATGTGAACGCGTGGAGCTGTGTAATACAATGACCAGACTTTAAAATAAAATCAATCGCTGCCTTGGTCACCCATTAATGAATAGATCAAAGGGACATTTTATATACCGCGATGAGGGTCCTCTTATAACTGTAACTTCACCCCCCGGAGGCTTATTGGGATAGGAGGTGCGGACCTAATCAGGAGGCGAGGGCAGTGGCAGCGCCTCTAATTCTGATTGGCCGCACGTCAGCATGCACACTCCCTCCGGTGGGCGGGAATTAAGTGTTAAATATCCGGCGTGCAGGTGGCCGTCATGGCCAACACAGTGCTCTGATACTAAACGGTGCAGAGCGCCAGAAACTAGGCAGATTTACTAGATGACTTGTGCTTAGTTAAGCTCCTGAGGAAGTGTGGGCATGAACCACCGCACAGAAACGCGTTGAGCTTCTGTTTGTAGCGTATCGCAGCTAGGGCTAGTGGGTGATTTAATGACAACTGAAAATGCCTGCATGTGATTGATTTTAGTAAGGACCGCGATCCATCTAGCTATGCATGCAAGTGCTGGCATGCACATCTCAGTCAGAGCTAATTAAAGTCCCAATGGTGTATGCAAGGGTCTGAGTGAATGAAGTAGTGGTACAGTAGTTGTAACTCAGGTTACGGTGGGCGGATATCCTTTATCAGCTGCAGGCAGGTGTACTGTAGATCTATAATCAGTGATCTCAGACCACGCAGTCGCTTTAACTGTGAGCTGTAATGACTCTGATGCGTCACTCACCAAACACGTGTATACAGCTCCAGTAGACAGCACACAGGATTATTGGTCACATACTAGCCGCATGGCTGCACAAACTATTTCACTGTTCCGCTATAAGGGCTAATATGCAACCAAATATGCCCTGATAGGACGGGTGAAATATTCTGTTGGTATGTGGGGGAGCCAGAAGGTTTAATAACGCCCCGCTCTGACTCAGCCACACTCCATGGCCTGGTGAAGTGAACTTAATCCCAGTTATTTTACTTGTGAATACTCTATTAAAGATTTTTTGTTTTGTTTTAAACACGTTCTAACAGGCTGAGAATAACTACGATTTTCCTAGACGTGCAACTTAATATCCTTAATCATTTGTTAATTAGTTTATACACCTAGGTGCATTGTATGTTATAAAATTTTTGAAAACCAAAAATTATTTGCTAAGAAATATATATTCTCGGGTCACTTCTGCATTTATTTCTGGTGAAAGAGTATAGGGCCGTATTACAGTAAAAAAAGGAATATATATATATATATATATATATATATATAACAATGGAAAGAGGGAGGACTGCACTCCAAATTAATAAAAAAATGAAAAAAACTTTTATTCACCCATGGTGGAGAGCGACGTTTTGGCTCGTGTGAGCCTTTCTCAAGCGTAAATACAAGTGAAGGATACAAACAATATAAAGGCATTTTGGCAGTGAACAACCAATCACAAAATACAATCAATTATTGTGTCAATATCAAACAGGTGTATAAGATCAAATATAAATATGCAGTGCGTATGTGATAGACATGATCGGTGCATTAAAACAATAAATCCATATAAAATTCATATAGTGAATGTAAGATAAATATTTGTCTTGTACAAAAATGTGACTTAAAATATATTGTGAAGTGTTTAAAAACTCCAGGGGAGGAAACCGGAGTACCTGCCTCCATCCATAATGGCGTCCGTGGAGATACATTGAGCGTCCCTCATGTTCTATTGCGCATGTCCGGGAAAAATTCCCAAGCAGCCGTGCACAGGCCACAAGCGCATGCGCGCACGTTCCATTACGTGTGGCTATATCCGACATGTTTGTTGTGGGCAAAAAGCCCAAACATAAAAACCAAGTAATTTAACACTTTTGTGCAGAGGTTAGATCAAAGATGCACACGGTCGCTGTGGTTAAATACCACAAATACGGTGTCGGAGCAGGAACCAAACTCCACCGAGATGGGACCCGCTCCAATGGATTCTTGCTGCCAGATAGAGCCGTATTACTGGCTCACCCCACAGCAAAAAAACTCTTATACACCTTATTAAGCAGCCAGGAAGGATTCTCCTCCCGCATCCAGATCATCCTGCATATTAAATAAATTATAAAAGATGCGCAGAACAGTAATAGATGTAACCAATGATCTCCATTATACAGGGCTTGTTCTTGCTATGGAGGTATGGTCTGTGTATCCTCCCCTGGTGTGATATAGGTATTTTCTAAAGAAAGAAAGAAAAAGAAATTTTTAATTAATTACAGGTCAGAAATATTTTTTCTATTATCATCCATTATATACAAATTTTCACTTGTCTTAGCTTTATCAAACCCAATGGGAGAAACTATACGTCTAAAGCAAGGACATCCCAGGATAGGCTCAAATTCATACTCCTACCTAAATTCCACATTAAGACCACTAGGGTGTAAACTATTTAAGGTATATATCCACTGGAGTTCCTTCCTTTTTAGAAGTGAGGTACGATCACCTCCCCTTCTAGGTATCTTGACACAATCAATTATCCAGCATTTCAGATCCCGCTCGGAATGCCGTAGGGATGTGAAGTGTCTGGATACCGGCAAATCCATACGCTTTTTTCTGATCGAATTTCTATGATTGTTTAATCTTAGCTTGAGTTCCGTTGAGGTTTCGCCAACATAAAGGATATTGCAGGGACAAGATAATATATATACAACATATGATGAGGCACATGTGAGATGAAATTTAATGGGATAAGTTTTTCCAGTGCTGGGATGTGTGAAGATTTTTGTTTTACATATATAGCGACAATTGACACAGTTCAGGCATGGGAAACATCCTAATCCTGGCTGTGTCAGTGTTTGCTGTATAGCGGTTTTCTTGGGGCCAACATCTGCTCTTACTAATTGATCTTTAATGCTTTTATTCTTTCGATATGACAATAATGGAGGAGATCTAAACTCCGGGACATCCTTGATGCATCTGCCCAGGATACCCCAGTGCCTACCCACTATTTTGCCTATTTCAGGACTAGATTCTGAGTAGGTGGAAATGAAAGGAACCCTTTTCTCTTTCTTAATATACTGTCTCTGATCATAGAGAATAGCATCTCTGTCCATAGAGTGAACCTTTAATTTCTGTTCCACTAACAGCTTCTGAGGATAGCCACGTTCTTTAAATTTATCAACCATCTTATCTAATGTATCATTTAGATCTGCCTCATCAGACACAATTCGTTTGGCTCTCAGAAATTGTGAGTAGGGCAGATGTTTAGTCATACCTCGGGGATGACAGCTCTCAAAACGCAAAGTTGTATTTCTGTCCGTGGATTTGACAAACAATTCTGTGCCTATCTTGTCGCCCATTAATTTCACCTTTGTGTCTAGAAATTCCAAACTGTGTTTGGAGAAAGACATTGTATACTGTAAATCTACATCTATACTATTAAGGTATTGATGGAATTCAACCAATTGTGTTTGGGTACCTGTCCACAGGAGGAAGACGTCATCTATGTATCTCCACCACCTCAAAACATGTTGGAAGTGGTGGGACACATAGATGAAGTCCTCCTCCATGTGGCGCATATATATGTTTGCGTACGTTGGGGCCACATTGGACCCCATCGCCACACCACGCTTCTGATTGTAATAGGTATCCTGGAAAAGGAAGTAATTATTCTCAAGAATCAAATTCAAAAGGGACACTGCCCACTCCTGGGCTTCCGTTGTTAAAGAAGACTCCTTCAAATATTTTTTGACAGAAAAAATACCCTTTTCGTGTCCAATGGACGTATACAATGATGTTACATCAAAGGACACCAGAGTGATTGACTCATATTTGCAGCCACTCACCTCTCTAAGTTGTTTTAAAAAATCACTGGTGTCTTTGATGTAAGATTGTCCTGTCATAGCAAACTGACGTAAGATTTTGTCAAGGAAAACTGCAATCCGACTGAACACTGAATCTGTACCGGACACAATGGGACGGCCAGGTGGATCCACCAAACTCTTATGAACCTTCGGTAATATATATATCACCGGGGTGATTGGAGATGGAGTGATTAAATACTCTTTCAAATCTTCATCTATTATGCCCGCCATCATTGCATCAGATAGATGTTTCTTAATAATATTCAATATACGAAATTTTGGATCCCCTTGTAATATACCATATACATCGGTGTCACTTAGTTGGCGCTGTATTTCTGCAATGTATTTAGAGGTGTTCATCACTACAACCCCTCCCCCTTTATCAGCGGGTTTGATAATTAACTCGGGATTATTTTTCAGTTGTAATAATCCCTCCATTTCGGCAGAAGTAAGATTAGGATGTCTAAAATTATTAGAATCCTCTGAAGAGGACTTTAGATGCATTATATCTCTCTTAACTGCCGAAATGTAGGCATCAACCGCAGGTTCATTGGTATCTGGAGAAAAAACACTCTTATTGAACAATCCCAGCTTCTGTAGTGTAAATTCACTGGTACCAGTTCTTGCATTATACTCTTTATTCCTAAAATGTACTTTCAATTTTATATTACGGAAAAATTCATTTAAATCCATTTCCAGATCAAACCAGTTTACCTTAGTGCTAGGGCAGAACGAGAGTCCTTTGGATAAAACACTGTTTTGTGCCTCACTCAGCGGGACTGAAGATAGATTAAAGACTATTGTCTCTTTCTCTGTGTGGTCGATTGCAGCCGGGTCCTGTTGTTGCGTCGTCTTCCTCTGTCGTCTGTATCTCCGACCTCCCCTCCTGGTTCTTGTTCTTTTCTTTTCTTTCCATCCAGATGGTTCCCTAAAAAAACTTTCTCTTCATCAGTAGAAGTCTGTGTGTTCTTTCTTTTTTTCTTGTTATCCCTATTCACATTGTGGGCAGAATCAAATTGCCACGTATACACATCACCCTTTCTATAATCCTCAGAGTCACATTTATTCCTTTTTCCCTCCTCCAACTCCGTTTGTAACTTGGATAATTGGGCATTAGATTCCTCCTTGAATTGTAAAAGTTCATCCTCCGATATCTCCGCCTGTAATAGTTGTTCAACCCTCAGAATCTCCTTTGTAAGCATAGTCACCTCCATTTGTAGAAATTCAATATTCAATAAAATAAAGTCCAATGAATATCTGTTAGACAAGGTTTCAAAGCGTTTACAAAAAAGTCCATCATTTGGAAAAAGATTAGGTCGTAGATTTGATCTCATGCCTCTAGGAATTTTTTTCTCTCTATAATATTGCCCCAATGTAGTCATATGTAATTTCATAGCTATTGAACGTCTGGATAAAGTGATATACTTGCGTTTCAGTTCCTTCAGTGTAGGAGTCAGGAGAAAAGAGGTATCACCAGCGATTCCCTGCAGGAGACGGTCAGCTTCCTCCTTGGTATAGATACCACCACCGGGTGTTTCTGGGGTCGACATTTTAATTAAATATAAAAACGATGTGCTAGCCAATGCGCCAATAAACAGTCCACAAAAGAATCAGTGGCAGCACTATCAATAGAAAAAAGGCGGGTGCAATGTCCAACACCGGGTCCTGGCTGAACCCAATATTATAACAATGGAAAGAGGGAGGACTGCACTCCAAATTAATGAAAAAATGAAAAAAACTTTTATTCACCCATGGAGGAGAGCGACGTTTCGGCTCGTGTGAGCCTTTCTCAAGCGTAAATACAAGTGAAGGTTACAAACAATATAAAGGCATTTTGGCAGTGGATTTATTGTTTTAATGCACCGATCATGTCTATCACATACGCACTGCATATTTATATTTGATCTTATACACCTGTTTGATATTGACACAATAATTGATTGTATTTTGTGATTGGTTGTTCACTGCCAAAATGCCTTTATATTGTTTGTAACCTTCACTTGTATTTACGCTTGAGAAAGGCTCACACGAGCCGAAACGTCGCTCTCCACCATGGGTGAATAAAAGTTTTTTTCATTTTTTCATTAATTTGGAGTGCAGTCCTCCCTCTTTCCATTGTTATAATATTGGGTTCAGCCAGGACCCGGTGTTGGACATTGCACCCGCCTTTTTTCTATTGATAGTGCTGCCACTGATTCTTTTGTGGACTATATATATATATATATATATATATATATATACACAATGCACTGTTGCAGTGATTTCTGTTGAAAGCGTATAGGAGCTTATTTTATTAAACACAGAATAATATATACGCACTGCACTTTTGCATTTATTTCTGGTGAAAGCGTATAGGGTCGTATTTTAGTACTACAAGAAAAATATATATGCACTTCACTCTTTAATTGTTTTCTGGTTAAAGTGTATAGTGGCCTTTTTCCGTACAACAAAAAATATATATTCTCGGGGCACTTCTGCAGCTTTTTCTGGTGAAAGGCTATAGGGCCGTATTACAGTAAAAAAGGAAAAATATATACAGTATACGCACTGCACTATTGCTGTGATTTCTGTTGAAAGTGTATAGGGGCGTATTTCAGTCAAAAAAGAAAAATATATACGCAGTACACTGTTGCGGTTATTTCTGTTGAAAGCCTTTAGTGGCTTATTGCAGTAGAAAAAAAAATACATTCACCATTTGCTTGTGCACTTATATGTAGAAAAACCTTTTTTGACATACAGTATATTAGTATAAAAAGAAATATACATTCGCCATTCGCTGTTGCACTTATATCTTGAAAAACCTTTATTGACGTACATCAGTAAAAAAACAAATATACATTTGCCATTCGCTCCTGCACTTATATGTTGAAAAACCTTTAGTGACGTATATCAGTAGAAAAAGAAATATACTTTCGCCATTCGCTGCTGCACTTATATCTTGAAAAACCTTTATTGACTTATATCAGTAGAAAAATAAAAATATATTCAGCATTCACTGTTGCAGTTATATGTGGTAAAGCCTTTTTTCAGTAGACAAATTAAGATATATTCTGCGTTTAGCGCTGCAGTTATACAGTATGTGGAAAAGTCCTTTTTGTGGTATGGACCGAATTACGTTGTGGTGAAATTTTGTATTTACGATTCACACACTGAGCGCTAATCCAGCACAAAAATGCGAACTAATTTACACATGCCCACATCTATCTGCAGTATTGCTTAATGCACACTATGGGGACTTTTCTGCAGCCCAGAAACCACATGAGGACCATGTCTTGCTCTTCCAGCGCGGACCTACTTCCTCCGCTATGTCCCGTTCACTTCAGATCACTCCCCCTCAGGCGTCGTTGTTTTTTTTTTTTTATTGAATTTTATCAAGGTAATACAAATAGTGTAAATCAAATAGGGCAAACACCAGGAGCAAAACAGACAGCTCATTAGCTAAGATAACAACAATGAAGGTTGATAAAAGGTGCAAATATAGTCCATCAGGAATATGGATCAAATGCCGGAATATCATGTCCAGTCTGGGAGCGCTTTCAGGGTCGATGCTTCAACAGTGGTGCTCCTGATTCAAAGAGGCTAAGTTTGGGAGGAGTATATCGGGTGAAATCTAAGTCACCAAGCGGGGGGAGGGGGAACATGTAATATGAACATGAACATATGAGGCACATCCGAATTGTCTAGAAACTCTGTGTGAGTCAGATGGCACGGTTGAGCATTTAGTCTGACAACTCTAAAAGAGGTGTAAGACAAATCTGTATCACCGGTGGTATGGGTCTCCTATCATCCTAGTTCTCATAATCTCTGTAGGCTACCCACTTGGACCACACTTTCCGAAATTTACCTATGGACCTTTGTTTCCAAGCCGAGAGTTCTTCCATACGGTATATCTGGTCTATCCTTAAGAGCCATTGTTCAGTGGAGGGTAGGGATGTAGATAACCAGTCAGACGGAATAAGAAGTCTAGCAGCAGCGATCAAGTATTTAAACAGTGTCACCACTGCTGAATGTCTAAGATTTGGGAATAGACCTAAAAGGGCCACTTCAGGCAAGACAGTGAAAGATGTGGAGCAGATGGCATTGCTAACTTTAAAAATGTTCTCCCACCATGGCTTAATATCTGGGCATGTCCACCAGACGTGGAAGTAGGAGCCTTTATCTGACAGACACCTCCAGCATGTGTCCGAGACCGATGCAGAATACAGACATGTTTTATCTGGCGTTTTGTACCATCTAGAAAAAAGTTTATATCCATTTTCCCAGATCCTCACACAACGTGATATTGAATGAGGGGCTAAGAAAACAGCATTTACCTCTCTATCGTTGAGGGATCGTCCTAAGTCTCTCTCCCACAGACCAATTAGCGCGGGGTGGTTGAGAAAAAAGAGGTTCTCAACCTATCATATAGCTGGGAGATGATCCTTTTTGGTTGCTGCGGGGATGAGGCCAGACTTTCCAACCAAGAAATAGGCCTATATAAGTGGTCCAGGTGGCCATGCATCAGCATAAAAGAGTGAATGAAGTGAGGGGCACCCAGGATGGCGCCGTTGTTTTTTTGAAACTGACAGCCTATAACCCTCTGTTGAAAAGCCTTTAGTGGCGTATATCATTAGAAAAAGAAAAAGATATTCGGCGTTAAGCGCTGCACTTATATGCGGTAAAATCTTTTTTGAAATATTTTAGTGGAAAAAAAAAATCTTGTATTGCGCATTAAGCGCTGCACTTATATGCGGTAAAATCTTTTTTGAATTATTTCGGTGGAAAAAAATCTTGTATTCTGTGTTAAGCGCTGCACTTATATGCGGTAAAATCTTTTTTGAACTATTTTGGTGGAAATACAAATTTCCACCTCCTCCACTAACTTCCTCATCTCTTCATTAACATCGGACACACTAACTTTACACCAGCACAACCTAGGAGTGAATAAAGGTAAATGCCAGCCTGAGGGGAATAACAGCGTGATACCACAATACATTTGATATGACATTTTTCAAGAGTTTAAAGTGCCCACATATAGCACATAGTGGGACACTGCATCAAAATGAATCAGGCGTGGATCAGCCAGGATTTCCAAACACCAATGCATAATGCATCAGACTAGATCATCCATGGTGCCACACCAACATTTTAACAAAAGAGGCCGGTTTCTTCTGGCTACCTGCCTCAGCTACTATTCTGATGCTGTTACCCACCTGATGCCACAAATCTGATGGCAAGTTCTCCTGCTTTCACCCACCATCTTCAGCGGGTACTAGAATTGCCACCCACCTACACAGTATGTCACCTTGCCTCCTGATGCTGCTGCCACCTCCAGACTCAGTCATTGTGCCACTCTGTGGACTCCTCCTGATGCTGATGCTGCCGACACCTTGACACTCTCATTGTGCCACTCTGAGGCCTACTCATGCTGCTTCCACCTCCAGACTCTGTCATTGTGCCACTCTGTAGCCTCCTCCTGATGCTGCTGCTGCCGACACCTTCAGACTGTCATTGTGCCACTCTGTGGCCTCCTGCTGATGCTGATGCTGCCGACACCTTCACACTCTATCCTTGTGCCACTCTGAGGCCTACTCATGCTGCTTCCACCTCCAGACTCTGCTATTGTGCCACTCTGTGGACTTTTCATGCTGTTCCTACCCTCCAGACTTAATAAATGGTCCACTATTGTGGCTTTTTGCCTGGCTGACATCATCACTTATTTGACATTTCTTTTGATCTGTCATAAGGCAGGAAAAATGAGACGCACGACGGATCATTTCTGTGTAGCAGCTTGAAGGCCTGAATGGTCCCATCAGAATTGGCTTATGATTTGGTAGCCAAAAGCAGGAGTGGGTACAAAACACAGATGACATGCAAATATTCCATTCATGTGTCATCTCTGTTTTAGATCCACTCCTTTTTTTTTTTTTTGCATTAGCAATACCGATGGATTATTGAGCAAATGCTGACCGAGTGTACGTGTATGCTCCACAGACAGGATCTGTTTTTATGGGTTATTGTTCTTACTGTTTAAAAGAAGGCCAAAATAATCGGTGACGTCAACACAAACTTACTGCTCACACCCGATCCACTCTGTCAGGGGGGCTCTACTTGTATAAACATTTAATAGGACAGGTTCTGTAGACATTTATGTGGAATCAGCTGACGAGGGTATAAAAGGAGTGCGCTTCTTCTTGACGCTAACATCTACCTGTAAGGCTGAGTTGATACTTGAGTTATTTGGTCAGTTTTGGCCCCATGACCGTCCAAATAAGTGAAGCACGCAGTGATTCTAAGAGCGACGCCTGTTATCTGCATGTCATACGGACTCACAGTATTATTTCACTACCAAAGCATACTTCCTATGCGTGTTACTGCAAGGCACAGTGTTCTATACCACTATAAAGGCTCTCAGCAGTCAGTAAATAGCCATTTTTTTTAACTTAATTCGCCGCGAATATATTCGGATCGAAACAAATTTTCGCAGAAAAATTTGGTGAAACGGCGAATTGAATTTTATTTTTATTGACAGCATTTATGGCCTCTGTATTGAAAACCTAACTAGGTCAATATCTGGTGCTACTGACAATTACAGACTGTCATACATAATGATGTCACTGTTGGTGTTTGTGATTGTTGTTGTGGAAATTATTATGATGTGTTTTCTAATATTGTCATCGTGTCTCTCAGTGTGTAAACCACTGGAAGTGGATATCTTGCTGCGGATATAGAGACGCAGCAAGCAGTGTTTTCTTGCCGAATGGATAGATGCTGGCTGGGGCCCCCCGCCCAAAAGGCGGATTTATTGGCTTGGCGTGTATGCATTTATTAAGAGAACAATATACGGAAAGGAACGTGCATTCGTTATTTCCAGTGTGCCTGATCAACCGCTGGAGATGGTGACGCTGTTCCTATAAGTAGGCCCACATAAGAATCCTGGTGAGCCATGTTGAACATTGATCACTGATCGTTGCTGAACAAGATTCCCCCCTAGTGGTGACTAAGAGACATGTTGTGGTATTCTTTCTGTGTGTGTGTGTCATCACTTCCTGTATGACTGTACTGTACCTGAAGGGAGTGGTCAGGTGTTGGGCCCGCCCACTTCCTATTTGTTATCCCTTGGTCTATGTAAATAAAGAAAGGGTCTGAGGAGGGCAGTCTATCACCAGATCTCAACCATGAAGCATCTTAAAGCATTACTGGAATAGTGCGGCCTTTCCTTACACAAAAGGAGCTGATACACGTGCTTGTGAGCACGGGGTAAGGAAATTACTATAACATTGTCTTTAACCATTTCATTTTAAAAGCTGTATTATACCAAATTACTCTTATAGATATTAATAAGATGTTGTCATGTGATCTAAATGAATCTGTGCGTTTCACTAAATAGTAGTTATATTTTCCTTACATATCCATATTTATTAGATTGAAAGTTGACCAAAATTGTGGGATCCAAATGAGGAAGGATACAGTGATAGGCATGGACATATGTACGTCCGACTCTGTACCTCCAATGAGACTCTGTAACAAATAATCAGCAGAATCACATTGGTAAATTAGGATTTTGGTTTAACATGTAATTTTTAATAGAATATCTGAAAGTCACGTTTATATTTGGGCTGCAACATAAAAAACAGATGGCGTGGTGTCCGAGACAGATTCCGGAAATTTCTTGCACAAAATGAGAGATGTGGAGAAAAAAAATCTGCCTATTATAATGAACTTACATTTTTGATAACAAGACGGGAACTACTTCAGTAAGTATTATAAATAGAAATGGTAATTGCTATTTTTTTTTTATTTATTCTTTGGAATTACCATCAAAATTAGTGTTGAGTGAATCGAACCATCCGAGTTGGAATTCAATACGAAATTTAGGAAAAATTTGATTTGGTAATGATATTTTTTTTCCTAAAATGGCAGCTACATGTGTTGCAAAGTAAAAGTAAGAATCCTGGAATGCGAGATCACCCATATTGTTGTCAGCCAATTCACAGATGCCACCCCCAATAATGTAACAACCCTATAAAAGCTACACCCCGTGCAGTCTTCACCATTTTACTGTAAGCTGAGCATAGGGACAGATATGGAAATCGCTCGTGACAGTGTTTCAGAAAGATTTTAATTGTAGACTATTGGATAGGAAAAGTGCAGGGAGATCATAGGGAGAGTTTTTAGACACTGTAGGGAGAGCTTTGGGAGACTGCTGACACAATGCGGGTGAGTATAATCGCCATGTGCATCTTATTCAACTGCTGCAACATTC
This sequence comes from Bufotes viridis, assembly GCA_033119425.1. NCBI lineage: Eukaryota > Metazoa > Chordata > Amphibia > Anura > Bufonidae > Bufotes > Bufotes viridis. The sequence continues at coordinate 221,373,527 of CM065589.1, forward strand.
ACATTTAATCTGTTCTGTTATACACAGACTTACTGTGCATCAGACTCATTGTTAACAGACGGTCCAATATATAGTCATGTTCATATAGTTCACCTGCTGTACTATACATACTTAATCTGTTCTGTTATATAGACTCACTGTGCATCAAACTCAGTCTAAACGTGAGGTCTAATATACAGGAATGTTTATCTAGTTTACCTGCTGCGCCATTCATATTTAATCTGTTCTGTTATGCATAGACTTACTGTGTGTCAGACTTGGTCTCAACAGGCGGTCTAATATATAAGCGTGTCTATCTAGTTCACTTGCTGCATCATTCATACTTAATATGTTCATTAGTGTTGAGCGAACAGTTCGAAAATCGTTCGGGTCCGTATCGAATTTTGGCGTGTCCGTGACACGGACCTGAACACGGACATTTTCAATAAAGTTCGGGTTCGGGTCCGGTGTTCGTCGATTTCTTCCCGCTTTCTGAAGGGCTGCATAGCAGCCAATCAGCTAGCGTTTTACTTCTTGCCCTAAGAGCCCATCACAGCCATGCCTACTAATGGCATGGCTGTGATTGGCCAAGTGCAGCATGTGACCCAGCCTCTATTTAAGCTGGAGTCACGTAGCGCCGCACGTCACACTGCTCTGACTAGTGTAGGGAGAGGATGCAGCTTCTGTGAGGGCGAGATAGGCAGGGATAAAGAAGTGATTGAATGATCTACCTTTCTACACCTGTGCATCAGAACAACTCAGCTGAGCTGTTCACTGAAAGTCACTATTTTGTTGAGACTGGCCAGAGCAATTTTTACTGGCACATGTAACTGGGCTGACCGGCGGTGTCCATTTTGGGACTTGTGGTGCGCCAGCACTTGCTGCCACAGAGTCTAAACCAAAGCTCCAAAGAAGTTAAAAATATACACCTGTGAATCAGAACAACAGCGATTCAGCTGCTCAGTCAAAGTCAATTTTTTTTCTGGCTGGGCAGACTGTTTTCTGGCACATGTTACTGGGCTGATAGGCGGCGGCCATTTTGGGACTTGTGGTGCTACAGCAAAAGCTGCCACAACGTCCATTAATCTCATGTAATAGTCGATTTTTTCATAAATATACTACATCAGGGGTTTGGCTGTGCTTGTGTCACCCATACTAACTGCAAAGATATTTAATATATCAGTGGTGAAACTGAAAGTAACCCACTTGGATAGCAAATCCCATGAATGTGCTGTTCCAGCTAGGCTAGCCAGTGCCACTACTTTGTCTAATACTGTCAGCCAGAAATATTTTTTTTTTTTTATGTGCCAGAAATATAAAGTAAAAAAAGCTTTCACCGTAATAATAAAATTATTCTGGTGTTAGACCAGAAGAAGCACTCCTGTTGTAATTAATACTGTAAAAGGCTTAGGCAATATTTCTCCCAGTGTGGGAAATTTATCTAGCAAAACTAGCATTTTAAAAATTCCGGTGTTCTGAAATACCAGCAGTCCTCTTGTAGTTAATACCGCCAAAAGGCATTATATCGTCCAGTGTTGTAATTTTGGTGAAAAAAAGGCCAATTTAATCAATCTGGTGTTTGTTAGACCAGAAACACTAGGCCTCACGTTTTCACTCCTGTAAAAAGGAATTATATCTCCCCGTGTGGGAATCTATGTACCAAAACTAGCATTTTAAAAATTCAGATGTCCAATTTGCAGCAGTTTTCTTGTAAATAATACCGCCAAAAGGCATTATATCGTCCAGTGTTGTAATTTTGGTGAAATAAAGGCCAATTTAATCAATCTGGTGTTTGTTAGACCAGAAACAATAGGCCTCACGTTTTTACTCCTGTAAAAAGGAATTATATCTCCCCGTGTGGGAATCTATGTACCAAAACTAGCATTTTAAAAATTCAGATGTCCAATTTGCAGCAGTTTTCTTGTAAATAATACCGCCAAAAGGCATTATATCGTCCAGTGTTGTAATTTTGGTGAAATAAAGGCCAATTTAATTAATCTGGTGTTTGTTAGACCAGAAACAATAGGCCTCACGTTTTTACTCCTGTAAAAAGGAATTATATCTCCCCGTGTGGGAAACTATGTACCAAAACTAGCATTTTAAAAATTCTGGTGTCCAATATGGAGCAGTTTTCTTGTAATTAATACCGGAAAAAGGAATTATATCTTCCAGTGTGGGAATTTATGTACACAAACTAGCATTATAAAAATTCTGGTGTCCAATTAGCAGCAGTGTTCTTGTAATTAATACCGCCAAAAGGCATTATTGTCCAGTGTTGTAATTTTGGTGAAAAAAAGGCCAATTTAATCAATCTGGTGTTTGTTAGACCAGAAACAGTAGGCCCCACGTTTTCACTCCTGTAAAAAGGAATTATATCTCCCCATGTGGGAATCTATGTACCAAAACTAGCATATTAAAAATTCTGGTGTCCAATTTGCAACAGTCTTCTTGTAATTAATACCGGAAAAAGGAATTATATCTTTCAGTGTGGGAATTTTGGGGCTAAAAAATATATTTTATTGTGGTGCGAGTTGAATCGCAACAATGAGGAAACATTCTATTAAGGGACGAGGACGCAGTCGTGGTGGTGTCCGTGAAGCCTATGTTGCTGGCAGAGGACGTGGCCGTTCGGCCTCAGGCGCACAAAGTAGTGAACCAACTACCTCAAGTAGCCGGCAGAATTTACAGCAATATTTGGTGGGGCCCAATGCCGTTATGAGGATGGTAAGGCCTGAGCAGGTACAGGCATTAGTCGATTGGGTGGCCGACAGTGCTTCCAGCACGTTCACCACATTGTCTAGCGCCCAGTCTTCTGCGGAAAGCGCACAGGTGGCACCTGAAAACCAAGCCCATCAGTCTGTCACATCACCCCCATGCATATCAGGGAAACTGGCTGAGCCTCAAGTTATGCAGCAGTCTCTTATTCTGTTTGAAGACTCTGCTCCCACGGTTTTCCAGGGGCGTCCACCTAGCCCTTCCCCAGCGGTGGAAGACATTCCATGCACTGACGCACAACCACTTATGTATCCAGATGATGAGGACATGGGAATACCACCACAGCAGAGTGACCGAGTCTCTGATGATGACGAAACACTGGTGCCCACTGCCGCGTCTTATTGCAGTGTGCAGACTGAACAGGAGGAGGTCAGAGAGGAAGACTGGGTGGAAAACGATGCAGAGGACGATGAGGTCTTAGACCCCACATGGACTGAAGGTCGTGCCGCTGACTTAAATAGTTCAGAGGAAGAGGCAGTGGTGAGACCGAGACAACAGCGAAGCCAAAGAGGAAGCAGGGGGCAAAAGCAGAACAGCCGCCGTCCAGAGAGTTCGCCTGCTATTGGCCAGCGCCAACAGGGACCCAGCACCCCAAAGGCATCTTCAAGGAGTTCCCTGGCATGGCACTTCTTCAAACAATGTGCTGAGGACAAGACCAGAGTGGTTTGCACGCTGTGCCATCAGACCCTGAGGCGAGGCATTAACGTTCTTAACCTGAGCACCACCTGCATGATCAGGCATCTACATGCAAAGCATGAACCGCAGTGGAGTACACACCTTAAAAACAAGGAACCCGCTCAGGCTCCCCTGCTCCCTCTACCGCTGCTGCCTCGGCTTCCGCCTCGAGAGGAATGTTGCCACCTGCCGAGCAGCAAACAGAGGATGTGCCACCGACACCACCACCACCACCGTCACCTAGCGTCTCCACTATTTCACACAGCAGCGTTCAGCTCTCCATCTCTCAAACCTTTGAGAGGAAGCGCAAATTCCCACCTAGTCACCCTCGAGCCCTTGGCCTGAATGCCAGCATTTCTAAACTACTGGCCTTTGAAATGCTGTCATTCCGGCTGGTGGACACAGACAGCTTCAAACAGCTGATGGCCATGGCTGTCCCCCAGTATGTGGTTCCCAGCCGCCACTACTTCTCCAAGACAGCCGTGCCTTTCCTGCACATGCAAGTGTCCGATAAAATCAAGTGTGCACTGCGCAACGCCATTTGTGGCAAGGTCCACCTAACCACAGATACGTGGACCAGTAAGCACGGCCAGGGACGCTATATCTCCCTAACTGCAAACTGGGTAAATGTAGTGGCGGCTGGGCCCCAGGCGGAGAGTTCCTTGGCGCACGTCCTTCCGCCGCCAAGGATCACAGGGCATCATTCTTTGCCTCCTGTAGCCTCCTCCTCCTACTCGGCTTCCTCCTCCTCTTCCTCTGCTTCCACCAGCTCATCCAGTCAGCCACACACCTTCACCACCAACTTCAGCACAGCCCGGGGTAAACGTCAGCAAGCCATTCTGAAACTCATATGTTTGGGGTACAGGCCCCACACCGCACAGGAGTTGTGGCGGGGTATTGAACAACAGACCGACCAGTGGTTGCTGCCGGTGGGCCTCAAGCCTGGCCTGGTGGTGTGCGATAATGGGCGAAATCTCGTGGCAGCTCTGGGACTAGCCGGTTTGACGCACATCCCTTGCCTGGCGCATGTGCTGAATTTGGTGGTGCAAAAGTTCATTCACAAGTACCCAGACATGTCAGAGCTGCTGCATAAAGTGCGGGCCGTCTGTGCGCGCTTCCGGCGTTCACATCCTGCCACTGCTCGCCTGTCAGCGCTACAGCGGAACTTCGGCCTCCCGCTCACCGCCTAATATGCAACGTGCCCACCCGGTGGAACTCCACCTTGCACATGCTGGAGAGACTGTGCGAGCAGCAGCAGGCCATAGTGGAGTTTCAGCTGCAGCACGCACGGGTCAGTCGCACTGCGGAACAGCACCACTTCACCACCAATGATTGGGCCTCCATGCGAGATCTGTGTGCCCTGTTGCGCTGTTTCGAGTACGCCACCAACATGGCCAGTGGCGATGCCACTGTTATCAGCATGACAATACCAATTCTATGTCTCCTAGAGAAAACGCTTAGGGCGATGATGGAAGAGGAGGTGGGCCAGGGCCAGGAGGAGGAGGAGGAGGATGACGGGTCGTTTTTAGCACTTTCAGGCCAGTCTGTTAGAAGTGGCTCAGAGGGAGGTTTTTTGCAACAGCAGAGGGCAGGTACAAATGTGGCCAGCCAGGGACCACTACTGGAGGACAAGGAGGATGAGGAGGAGGTGGAGGAGGATGAGGATGAAGCAGGTTCACAGCGGGGTGGCACCCAGCACAGCGCAGGCACATCCCTGGTGCGTGGCTGGGGGATACAGAAGATGATGACGATACACCTCCCACAGAGGACAGCTTGTCCTTACCTCTGGGGAGCCTGGCACACATGAGCGATTACATGCTGCAGTGCCTGCGCAACGACAGCAGAGTTGCCCACATTTTAACGTGTGCTGACTACTGGGTGGCCACCCTGCTGGATCCACGGTACAAAGACAATGTGCCCACTTTACTTCCTGCACTGGAGCGTGATAGGAAGATGCGCGAGTACAAGCGCACACTGGTAGACGCGCTCCTGAGAGCATTCCCAACTGTCACAGGGGAACAGGTGGAAGGCCAAGGCCAAGGCAGAGGAGGAGCTAGAGGTCGCCCATGCAGCAGTGTCACGGCCAGCTCCTCTGAGGGCAGGGTTAGCATGGCAGAAATGTGGAAAAGTTTTGTCTCCACGCCACAGCTAACTGCCCCACCACCTGATACAGAACGTGTTAGCAGGAGGCAACATTTCACTAACATGGTTGAACAGTACGTCTGCACACAACTCCACGTACTGATGGATGGTTCGGCCCCATTCAACTTCTGGGTTTCCAAATTATCCACGTGGCCAGAATTAGCATGTTATGCCTTGGAGGTGCTGGCCTGCCCGGCGGCCAGCGTTTTATCTGAACGTGTATTCAGCACGGCAGGGGGCGTCATTACTGACAAACGGAGCCGCCTGTCCGCAGCCAACGTGGACAAGCTGACGTTTATAAAAATGAACCAGGCATGGATCCCACAAGACCTGACCCTCCCTTGTGCAGAGTAGTCCTTAATAACTGCCTTAAACCATGTTGTCTTCTACTCCTGGCCACTTCTTCATTGAAAAATCAATTTTTGAAATTAAGTAGGATCTTGGGGTGCAACCCAGAGTTGAATGAACCTTCCCTCTGTCTGGGTGCAGGGGGCAAAAGTACATGAAAGTGTCCTTCTCCTGTGTTGGGTGATATGAATGTTATACTTGTGCTGTCTGACATGTCTCCTTTGTGTGGGTGCAGGGGGCCAAAGTCACTGAAAGCGGCCTTCTCCTGTGGTGGGTGATCAAAATGCCTGATTCTCTGCTGTGGGACCTCTCTCCTCTTTCTGGGTGCAGGGGTCAAAGAAACAAAAGGTGGCCTACTCCTGTGATGGTTGACATGATGCCTGATTCTCTGCTGTGGGACCTCTCTCCTCCGTGTGGCTGCATGGGTCAAAGTCTCTAAAAGTGCCCTTCTCCTGTGGTGGTTGATGTAAAACTGATGCTTGTGCTATCTGACCTGTCTCTTCTGTTTCGGTGCTAATGCCTAAGTCACTGAAAGCGGCCATCTCCTGTGCTGGCTGATATAAATGCCTGAATCTCTGCTGTGTGACCTCTCTCCTCCGTGTGGCTGCAGGGGTCAAAGTCTCTAAAAGTGCCCTTCTCCTGTGGTGGTTGATGTAAAACTGATGCTTGTGCTATCTGACCTGTCTCCTCTGTGTCGGTGCTAAGGCCTAAGTTACTGAAAGCGGCCTTCTCCTGTGCTGGCTGATATAAATGCCTGAATCTCTGCTGTGGGACCTCTCTCCTCCGTGTGGCTGCAGGGGTCAAAGTCTCTAAAAGTGCCCTTCTCCTGTGGTGGTTGATGTGAAACTGATGCTTGTGCTATCTGACCTGTCTCCTCTGTGTCGGTGCTAAGGCCTATGTCACTGAAAGCGGCCTTCTCCTGTGCTGGCTGATATAAATGCCTGAATCTCTGCTGTGGGACCTCTCTCCTCCGTCTGGGTGCAGGGGTCAAAGTCTCTCAAAGTCGCCTTCTCTTGTGCTGGGTGATGTGAAACTGATGCTTGTGCCATCTGACATGGTTGCCGGGGTCCCATTAAATGGTGGCCTACTCCTGTGGTGGGTGATCTAAATTCCTGATTCTCTGCTGTGAAACCTCTCTCCTCCGTCTGGGTGCAGGGGTCAAAGTCTCTCAAAGTCGCCTTCTCTTGTGCTGGGTGATGTAAAACTGATGCTTGTACCATCTGACATGGGTGCAGGGGTCAAATTAACTAAATGGTGGCCTACACTGAACTCCACCCCTTTTGCATCAGATGAACCACCTCCCATACCTTCGGATCTTAAACCTAAATCCCACTTTTATCCTTTGGAAAGTAGGGGCCCCCATCTGGAGAGCTTCTATAATATTGTCCTGGACAACTTTCAAACACTCACAGGTTCCAAACCAAACAAACCCTCTTATGAGGATAGAAATCTAAATAAAACCCTGATAAATTTTAAAAATAATCAAGACTTGGTAGTTAAAAATGCCGACAAGGGTGGAGGAGTTGTTATTATGGACCGCGACTACTATTTGAGAGAATCCCTCAGAATATTATCTGACACCCAATACTATAAAATGATCCCGGAGGACCCCACTCCAGTCTTCAAAAAGAAACTCCTTACACTTTTAGATCTCGGCATCACTTCAGGTATCATAAATAAAAAAGAGAAAAGTTTCCTTTTTAACAATCATCCCACAACTGCTCGTTTTTACTTCTTACCAAAAATTCATAAATCTGTCACAAAGCCACCCGGAAGGCCCATAATTTCAGGCATTGATTCCCTCACATGTAACCTTTCTGCCTATGTTGATAAGTTCTTACAACACTATGTCTTATCACTTCCCTCTTATCTCAGAGATTCGGCCCACCTAATCAGCTTTTTGGATAACATTCAGTGGGAACCCAACTATCATTGGGTTACCCTTGACGTCAGTTCACTCTATAGCAATATCCAACATGATCTGGGTATAACAGCAACTAGACACTACCTAACCACAGATGAAAGGATGCCCAAGCTCCAAAAAGAGTTTATCCTAGACTGCATTGAATTCATTCTACACCATAATTATTTCAGCTTCGGGGACCTCTTCTACATCCAAAATAAGGGTGCGGCCATGGGTACAAAATTTGCCCCATCATACGCTAACTTGTTTGTAGGGTTTTTTGAGGAATCTTTGGGCCTCACCACTCATAGGAACATTATCTTCTACAAAAGATATATAGATGATGTCATTTTAATCTGGAACGGTACGGTAATCGACTTAAATAAGTTCATTGAGGACCTAAATAGGAACAGTTGGGGACTGGAGTTTAGTTCGGAGGTCAACAAAAACGAAGCTGTCTTCCTGGACCTCCACATAGAGATAGTGGCAAAGAGGATAACCACAAAGACTCACTTCAAAAGGTCGACTCAAATAGCTACCTTGATTATTCGAGCTGCCACTATTCCAAGTGGAAGCAAAATATACCCTTTGGTCAAATGAAAAGGATAAGAAGAAACTGTTCGGATAACAAAATAGCGAAAGAACAAATAACACTTTTAAAAAACAGGTTTAAAGAAAAGGGCTACCCTAAGGGCCTAGTAAACATCTCAGCGAAAAGAGCACTAGCACTAGACCAGAAAACTGCATTAAAACCCAACCCACCAAAAACTATAGAGGATTCAAAATTCCAATTCAACCTTATAACCCGCTATAACGTTCACCATCAGGACATCAGACAGATTTTGAACAAACACTGGAACATATTACTTAAGGATCCAATACTAAAAGATATCCTCCCTAAACAGCCTATGATTACTTTTAGAAGGGCTCAAACGCTCAAGAATCAGATTGCTCCTTCTTGCCCCAATCTTGAAAATAAAACAATCAAGGGGAAAAGGCCAGTTGCCACCACCAAAGTGGGAATACGTAAATGCGGGCAAAGAAAGTGCCTGTGTTGCCCTATGATCACACATGGCACAGGTGTCATACAGATCCCCAAAATTGGGGGAACACAAGGAGACTCTTGGAAGATTAGACAAGACCTCCATTGCGGAACCAAAAATGTGGTCTATCTCCTAAGCTGCCCCTGTGGGCTTAAATACGTGGGGAGAACAACCCAAGCTGTAAGGGAAAGAATGAATGAACATCGATCTAACATTAGACGCAGCATTCTAACACACAGTGTTTCCCGACATTTCTTTGAGAAACATGACAGTGATCCATCTATGCTGCGAGTATACCCTTTAGAATATGTCCCTTCTTCATACCAGAAATTGTGCCGCAAAGAAATGTACTGGATTTTTGTTTTGAACACCTTGGCCCCCTTTGGGTTGAATGAAGCCCTAGAACACTCCAATTATTGAAACTCCCTATTATAAAATCCTTATTCCATTGACAAGGTTACAACATTACCATTGAGAATCCAAATTATTGTTATGTATTATATATATATATATATATATATATATATATATATTTCCCACCTAACAGTATTGATACTAAGAATAACAACACTTTGGAATAACATCCTCCTCTGTATCACATCACATCATTCCATTATTTTCATTATATCACTCTCACTACATTATTTTATGATTATATGAATATATTATTATTGCAAATGTTATTAATGCCGTCAAACAATTCAACTTAATACATATATATATATATATATATATATATATATATATATATATATATTTCATTACAACATTTTATTATCATTATCATTTTTTTTTTTTCTTTATTATATTACATCATACTACTTAATTTTGATATTTATCTTAATGATCGTTTCTACTTCTATTTAATGTAAATTATCTTATTATATCTCTTTTTTCACCATTTTTATCCCACTTCATCATTTTAGCAATCCTGATTTTCGATTGATCTAATGGCCACACCTGGCTAACTAGCATTCTTTCCATCCCCCCTTGTAGTGGATGTTATCACATTAGATTTTATACTCCTTTTAAAATATATACATCCACGCCCTCTCCTATTCTATGCTTTTACATCTAGCGATACGTCATCTCCGGTGCGTTCCAGTTTGGAACGCAAACCGGAAGTCCCAGCAACCGGATGTGACGTCCACAGCCTATTCTGTTCAGTATGTACAATTAATCTCTCATCCAGGGCACATCCACCCTTTGCTCCATCATATTAATATATTACTTTCAGAGGGCTCTTTTTATTATTTATTTTTTTCATTTTCAATATGTCTGTGGATTTGATTTATGAACCGGAGGTCACGCTAACCGGAAGTGACGTCCCCGCAACTCCAAGATCATCATTTGATTCATTGCACTTAATGTTTTTTTAGTGATTAAGGTCTTTTAACAATATTTGTTATGTATCCACTTGTTTTATTGATTAAATTGACACCTGGGACGCCATTCCTGGTGCGTTCCAGGCTGGAGCGCAAACCGGAAGTGACGACCACCGGAAGTGACGTCCCCGACATTTTTTGGCGCTTTTTTTGATCAATAAAAGGATTCAAACAATCTGTGTATACATGCTCCTGAGGAAGGGGGATTCTTAACCCCCGAAACGCGTTGAGCCATTTGTTTTACCCACACCCTGTCTTTCATCCATTAAAGAAGTTACACCAGAAGGCATCTTGTGATCCCGCGGCTTCTTCTTAGATTCTCAAAGCGATCCAGGCGCAGGAGGTGACACGGCGGGTGTTTTGTGCTTATCCCGTCCGGCACCTCCTGGGTGAAGTAAGTTACTCTTACCATTGGCACTTTGTTTTTTATTAACATTGCTTGTAATGGTTTATATGAACCAATGTTTTTATGGCTAATATATAACCTTACATATGCCTTGATATTTCTTCTATACAACTAGTATGACTCAGTAACGATATACCAGCGGTTCTTTAGTTCTACCATTGCATTCTCACTGGGAGTAACTAAAAATTGGCGCCCCCCTGAGGTATTTTTTCTTGTCCTTGTTTGTGCCATCTGACATGGTTGCCGGGGTCCCATTAAATGGTGGCCTACTCCTGTGGTGGGTGATCTAAATGCCTGATTCTCTGCTGTGAAACCTCTCTCCTCCGTCTGGGTGCAGGGGTCAAAGTCTCTCAAAGTCGCCTTCTCTTGTGCTGGGTGATGTAAAACTGATGCTTGTACCATCTGACATGGGTGCAGGGGTCAAATTAACTAAATGGTGGCCTACTCCTGTGGTGGGTGATATGAGGCCTTAATATGTGCTGTGAAAACCTCTCTCCTCCGTCTGGGTGCAGGGGTCAAAGTCTCTCAAAGTGGCCTTCTCTTGTGCTGGGTGATGTGAAACTGATGTTTGTGCCATCTGACATGGTTGCTGGGGTCCCATTAAATGGTGGCCTACTCCTGTGGTGGGTGATCTTAATGCCTGATTCTCTGCTGTGAAACCTCTCTCCTCCGTCTGGGTGCAGGGGTCAAAAACTCTCAAAGTGGCCTTCTTTTGTGCTGGGTGATGTGAAACTGATGTTTGTGCCATCTGACATGGTTGCCGGGGTCCCATTAAATGATGGCCTACTCCTGTGGTGGGTGATCTAAATGCCTGATTCTCTGCTGTGAAAACCTCTCTCCTCTGTCTGGGTGCTGGTCCCAAATAAATGAGAGTGGCCTTCTCTGATGGTGGTTGATATGACGCATGATTCCTTGATGTGGGACCTCTCTCCTCTGTCTGGGTGCTGGTCCAAAATACATGAGAGTGGCCTTCTCCGGTGGTGGTTGATATGACGCATGATTCCTTGCTGTGGGACCTGTATCCTCTGTCTGGGTGCTGGTCCAAAATAAATGAGAGTGGCGTTCTCCGGTGGTGGTTGATATGACACATGATTCCTTGATGTGGGACCTCTCTCCTCTGTCTGGGTGCTGGTCCAAAATACATGAGAGTGGCCTTCTCCGGTGGTGGTTGATATGACGCATGATTCCTTGCTGTGGGACCTGTATCCTCTGTCTGGGTGCTGGTTCAAAATAAATGAGAGTGGCCTTCTCCGGTGGTGGTTGATATGACGCATGATTCCTTGCTGTGGGACCTCTCTCCTCTGTCTGGGTGCTGGTCCAAAATACATGAGTGGACTTCTCCGGTGGTGGTTGATATGACGCATGATTCCTTGCTGTGGGACCTGTATCCTCTGTCTGGGTGCTGGTCCAAAATACATGAGAGTGGCCTTCTCCGGTGGTGGTTGATATGAAGCATGATTCCTTGATGTGGGACCTCTCTCCTCTGTCTGGGTGCTGGTCCAAAATACATAAGTGGCCTTCTCCTGTGGTGGTTGATATGACGCATGATTCCTTGCTGTGGGACCTGTATCCTCTGTCTGGGTGCTGGTCCAAAATACATGAGAGTGGCCTTCTCCGGTGGTGGTTGATATGAAGCATGATTCCTTGCTGTGGGACCTGTATCCTCTGTCTGGGTGCTGGTCCCAAATAAATGAGAGTGGCCTTCTCCAGTGGTGGATAATATGACGCATGATTCCTTGCTGTGGGACCTCTCTCCAATTGATATTGGTTAATTTTTATTTATTTTATTTTATTTTAATTCATTTCCCTATCTACATTTGTTTGCAGGGGATTTACCTACATTTTGCTGCCTTTTGCAGCCCTCTAGCCCTTTCCGGGAGTCTTTTACAGCCTTTTTAGTGCCCAAAAGTTCAGGTCCCCATTGACTTCAATGGGGTTCGGGTTCGGGATGAAGTTCGGGTTGAGTTCGGATCACGAACCCGGACATTTTCCGGAAGTTCGGCCGAACCTCTCGAACCCGAACATCCAGGTGTTCGCTCATCTCTAATGTTCATATATAATTACTTACTGTGCATCAGACTTGGTCTCAACACACAGTGTAATATATAGGCACGTATATCAAGTTCACCTGCTGTGCCATTCATACTTAATCTGTTCTGTTATACATAGATTTACTGTGTGTCAGATTCGGCCTCAACAGGCAGTCATATATGTGCGTTTATCTAGTTCACTTGCTGCGCCATTCATACTTAACCTGTTCTGTTATACATAGAATTACTGTGCGTCAGACTCCGTCTCAACCGGCAGTCTAACATATAGGCACGTTTAGTTTACCTGCTGTGCCATTTATACTTAATCTGTTCTGTTATACATAGAATTTCTGCATGTCAGACTCAATGTCAGCAGGCTGTTTGATATATAGGCTAATTTATCATTTTCACCTGCTGCGCCATTTATACTTAGCTACATTACTGGTTCAGTTTCTGCACACTATGGTCAAGAGACAGTTGTCTGGGCCCTCAAAAGGAACGGACAGTGGCAAAAATGTTGCTGTAGCCTGAACAAGTAGCATCCAGTGGTCGTGTTTTGAAGAACAATCCACCTGTTCCAGAATGTTTGACTCACTCTTCAACATCCTCTCAAGTGACGTCAGACTCACAAAGTCAGGAATCTGTGGCTTCCTGTGACACCACACTTAGTTGGCATGGCCCTGAAACAACATCTGTGCCCTCGTCTGTCCGGTAACTGCCTCTTTCTTTTGTTGCTCCTTCTTCTTGGGAAATGATGTATGATGCCGGCTTTGTTCCTCTTTTCAGCAAGGACAAGCTTATTGATGACAGTCAGAAGCTACAGGGCAGCCCCGATTTGGAGGAGAGGTCTGCTGCATTATCCCTTAAGCATGCAACTAGAGAAGACAACAGTCAGGTGGTAGCATGTGTTGCGAGTGGTCAGGGACATGACCATGAGAATTGTGAGGGTGACTTAAATGATGAAAAGACAGTAGTGGATGATAAACTAGGTAATCGGACATGGGAAATGGGTAAAGAGGGGGCATCATCATCAGGTGGAGAGGGTGGCAGCAGACTTGTGAGACAGCATCAGGGTGGCAGCATACCGATGACCCAGCAGGGTGGAAGCAGTGGGCGATCTGGAGCCAAACACACACTGGTAGGTAATCTGCTACTCAGGAGCCTATCTATCAGAAAACAACTAGCTGTGCATGGGTTCATAAAGGAAGTGGCAGGCAGTCATCATGGAGTGATGGGGTAAAATTCCAACTCAGCAGCGTAGGGATATTTTATCAAGTCACTGGAAGATGTTAATGTGGTGGTATGCAGGATGTGTGTGCCAAAAGTGAAGCATGGAAAGGGTGAAAATGTTGACACCACATCCCATTATCAACACATGGAGTATCACCATAAAGTCGCCTGGAAAAACTGTGGCACCAATATAGTGGTACAGCTTGACACAGCAAACACTAGATCTCTTAACTGTCCTCACTCCTTCTCCAGCAGTCAGGGCTCATCAACCTTAGCAGAAGGAAGCTGTCTATTGCTAGTGATGCTGCTCCTCCTCCCCCTCCTACTCCTCATCACATGTTTCGTCAGCAATCAATCACCGAGGCTATTGAAAAGAGACAACAGCAGGGGTGTACATAGAAGTCACTGGGCCCCATAGCAAGATTCTGATTGGGCCCCTAACCCCGCCCACTACCCACCCCTGGCCCTGTTCTGACTCCTCCCTTGCCACACCCCCATTTTTCAATAAAGAAATGTATACATACATTCCTACAGATAACACAGTGATGGCACTCTGATTACTGAAAATGTAGTAGTGTTACCTGCAGTCCTATGTAAAACCACAAATAACACTAGTGCTGATAATGTGGTATTGTTACCTGCAGTCCTATGTAAAACTACAGATAACACGAGTGTAGCTCATGTGGTAGTGTTATCTGCAGTCCTATGTAAAACCACAGATAACACTAGTGTAGATCATGTGGTAGTTTTATCTGCAGTCCCATGTAAAACCACAGATAACACTAGTGCTGATAATGTGGAAGTGTTACCTGCAGTCCTATGTAAAACCACAGAAAACACTAGTGTAGATCATGTGGTAGTGTTATCTGCACTCCTATGTAAAACCACAGATAACACTAGTGTATTCATGTGGTAGTGTTATCTGCAGTCCTATGTAAAACCACAGATAACACTAGTGTAGATCATGTGGTAGTATAACCTACGTCCTTAGTGTGTCTCCCATGCTGGCGGCGCTGCCTCCTCTTCCTTCTTCTTCTTCTTACCCCGCACAGGATGTCTTGATGTAGCTGCATGTAGACAAAGGAACACTGTCGGCATGGTGATGGTGACACACAGGGAGAGACACACACACATACATTCAATAAATAGGATCCCCAACATATTTCCAATAATATATATATATATATATATATATATATATACACACAACACCCAGACATAGATATATATAGACACATATATACATGCACGCATTAATAGATATACCGTACACTATACACACATAACAAACATAGATTGGTCACTTACCTTTCTATTTGGAGGTTGCAGGAGAGGAGCAGTCAGGAGGCACGGAGGAGGAGGAGGGGGAGCACCGCCGATGGAAAGCAGAGGTTTTTTCTTCCTGACCTCTGCATTAGTGTTGAGCAAACAGTTCGAGCATAGTTCGGGTTCGTACCGAATTTTGGGGTGTTCGGGACGCGGACCCGAACATTTTCAAAAAAGTTCGGGTTCGGGTCTGTTGTTCAGCGATTTCTTCCCGCTTTCTGAAGTGCTGCACAGCAGCCAATCAGCTAGCGTTTTACTTCTTGCCCTAAGAAGCCATCACAGCCATGCCTACTAATGGCATGGCTGTGATTGGCCAAGTGCAGCATGTGACCCAGCCTCAATTTAGCTGTAATCACGTAGCGCCGCACGTCACACTGCTCTGATTAGTGTAGGGAGAGGAAACAGCTTCTGTGAGGGCGAGATTAGGCAGGAAAAAGTCAGCAACAGCACCTAATGAACTGATCAATCTGCAGCTGTGAATGATTCAACTTCTGCTAGTTAATTGCACACTGCTTTTTAGGCTGCACAGAACGTTTTTCTGTCACATTTTTTTCTGGGGTGATCGGCGGCCACTTTGTGACTTGTGGTGCACCAGAACAAGCTGCCACCAAGTCCATCAATCCATTAATGCTAGTTTTTTTTTTTTTTTGCTATATCCTACACCAGGGCTTGGCTGTGCTTATTGTCACCACTAGAAACTCAGGATAGCAATTTCTACATTTTATTAAGGGGTTAAATACAATTTCCAAAATGCCAATACCTTAAATCTGGTGTTCCAGCTTTGGCTAGCCAAGTGTAATACTGTCTGCTGTCTAGCAAAGGATAGATTATTTTCTGTGGTGAAATTCAATTGCCAAAATAACAATACCCTGAATCTGGTGTCCCAGCACTGGCTGGCAAAGTATAATAGTGTCCGCCAAAACATATATTTTGTTCTGGGGTGAAATTCAATTGCCAAAATAGCAATACCCTAAATATGGTGTCCCAGCACTGGCTGGCAAAGTATATTAGTGTTCGCCAAAATATATATTTTGTTCTGTGGTGAAATTCAGTTACCAAAATAGCAATACCCTGAATCTGGTGTCCCAGCACTGGCTGGCAAAGTATAATAGTGTCCGCCAAAACATATATTTTGTTCTGGGGTGAAATTCAATTGCCAAAATAGAAATACCCTGAATCTGGTGCCGCAGCACTGGCTGGCAAAGTATAATAGTGTACGCCAAAACAAATATTTTGTTCTGGGGTAAAATTCACTTGCCAAAACAGAAATACCCTGAATCTGGTGTCCCAGTACAGGCTGGCCAACTATAATAGTGTCCGCCAAAACATATATTTTGTTCTGGGGTGAAATTCAATTGCCAAAATAGCAATACCCTGAATCTGGTGTCCCAGCACTGGCTGGCAAACTATAATAGTGTCCGCCAAAACATATATTTTGTTCTGGGGTGAAATTCAATTGCAAAAATAGCAATACCCTGAATCTGGTGTCCTAGCACTGGCTGGCAAAGTATAATAGTGTCCTCCAAAACATATATTTTGTTCTGGGGTGAAATTCAATTGCCAAAATAGCAATACCCTGAATCTGGTGTTCCAGCAGTTGCAGGCCTAGTTTATATCTGTCCGTAACAGGGTATATTTTGTTCTGGTGTGAAATTCAATTTCCAAAATAGCAATACCCTGAATCTGGTGTTATAGCAGTTACAGGCCTAGTTTAAATCTTTCCGTAACAGGGTATATTTTGTTCTGGGGTGAAATTCAATTGCCAAAATAGCAATACTCTGAATCTGGTGTCGCAGCACTGGCTGGCAAAGTATAATAGTTTCCGCCAAAACATATATTTTGTTCTGGGGTAAAATTCACTTGGCAAAAAAACAACACCCCGAATCTGGTGTCTCAGCACTGGCTGGCAAAGTATAATAGTGTCCGCCAAAACATATATTTTGTTCTGGGGTGAAATTCAATTGCCAAAATAGCAATTACCTGAATCTGGTGTTCCAGCAGCTGCAGGCCTAGTTTAAATCTGTTCGTAACAGGGTATATTTTGTTCTAGGGTGAAATTCCATTGCCAAAATAGCAGTACCCTAAATCTGGTGTCGCTGCACTGGCTGGCAAAGTATAATAGTTTCCGCCAAAACATATATTTTGTTCTGGGGTAAAATTCACTTGGCAAAAAAACAACACCCCGAATCTGGTGTCCCAGCACTGGCTGGCAAAGTATAATAGTGTCCGCCAAAACATATATTTTGTTCTGGGGTAAAGTTCACTTGCCCAAATTGCAATACCCTGAATCTGGTGTCCCAGTACTGGCTGGCAAAGTATAATAATGTCCGCCAAAACATATATTTTGTTCTGGTGTGAAATTCAATTGCCAAAATAGCAATACCCTGAATCTGGTGTCCTAGCACTGGCTTGCAAAGTATAATAGTGTCCTCCAAAACATATATTTTGTTCTGTGGTGAAATTCAATTGCCAAAATAGCAATACCCTGAATCGGGTATTCCAGCACTGGCTGGCAAAGTATAATGCTGTCCGCCAAAACATATATTTTATTATGGGGTAAAATTCACTTGGCAAAATAGCAATACACTGAATCTGGTGTCCAAGTACTGGCTGGCAAAGTATAATAGTGTCCTCCAAAACATATATTTTGTTCTGTGGTGAAATTCAATTGCCAAAATAGAAATACCCTGAATCTGGTGCCGCAGCACTGGCTGGCAAAGTATAATAGTGTACGCCAAAACAAATATTTTGTTCTGGGGTAAAATTCACTTGCCAAAACAGAAATACCCTGAATCTGGTGTCCCAGTACAGGCTGGCCAACTATAATAGTGTCCGCCAAAACATATATTTTGTTCTGGGGTGAAATTCAATTGCCAAAATAGCAATACCCTGAATCTGGTGTCCCAGCACTGGCTGGCAAACTATAATAGTGTCCGCCAAAACATATATTTTGTTCTGGGGTGAAATTCAATTGCAAAAATAGCAATACCCTGAATCTGGTGTCCTAGCACTGGCTGGCAAAGTATAATAGTGTCCGCCAAAACATATATTTTGTTCTGGGGTGAAATTCAATTGCCAAAATAGCAATACCCTGAATCTGGTGTTCCAGCAGTTGCAGGCCTAGTTTATATCTGTCCGTAACAGGGTATATTTTGTTCTGGTGTGAAATTCAATTTCCAAAATAGCAATACCCTGAATCTGGTGTTATAGCAGTTGCAGGCCTAGTTTAAATCTTTCCGTAACAGGGTATATTTTGTTCTGGGGTGAAATTCAATTGCCAAAATAGCAATACTCTGAATCTGGTGTCGCAGCACTGGCTGGCAAAGTATAATAGTTTCCGCCAAAACATATATTTTGTTCTGGGGTAAAATTCACTTGGCAAAAAAACAACACCCCGAATCTGGTGTCTCAGCACTGGCTGGCAAAGTATAATAGTGTCCGCCAAAACATATATTTTGTTGTGGGGTGAAATTCAATTGCCAAAATAGCAATTACCTGAATCTGGTGTTCCAGCAGCTGCAGGCCTAGTTTAAATCTGTTCGTAACAGGGTATATTTTGTTCTAGGGTGAAATTCCATTGCCAAAATAGCAGTACCCTAAATCTGGTGTCGCCAGCACTGGCTGGCAAAGTATAATAGTGTCCGCCAAAACATATATTTTGTTCTGGGGTAAAATTCACTTGGCAAAATAGCAACACCCTGAATCTGGTGTCCCAGCACTGGCTGGCAAAGTATAATAGTGTCCGCCAAAACATATATTTTGTTCTGGGGTAAAATTCACTTGCCCAAATTGCAATACCCTGAATCTGGTGTCCCAGTACTGGCTGGCAAAGTATAATAATGTCCGCCAAAACATATATTTTGTTCTGGGGTGAAATTCAATTGCCAAAATAGCAATACCCTGAATCTGGTGTCCTAGCACTGGCTTGCAAAGTATAATAGTGTCCTCCAAAACATATATTTTGTTCTGGGGTGAAATTCAATTGCCAAAATAGCAATACCCTGAATCTGGTATCCCAGCACTGGCTGGCAAAGTATAATGCTGTCCGCCAAAACATATATTTTATTATGGGGTAAAATTCACTTGGCAAAATAGCAATACCCTGAATCTGGTGTCCCAGCACTGGCTGGCAAAGTATAATAGTGTCCGCCAAAACATATATTTTGTTCTGGGGTGAAATTCAATTGCCAAAATAGCAATACCCTGAATCTGGTGTTCCAGCAGTTGCAGGCCTAGTTTAAATCTGTCCGCTAACAGGGTATATTTTGTTCTGGGGTGAAATTCAATTGCCAAAATAGCAATACCCTGAATCTGGTGTTCCAGCACTGGCTGGCCAAGTATAATAGCTGTCCGTCAACAACATATATTTTGTTCTGGGGTGAAATTCAATTGCCAAAATAGCAATACCCTGAATCTGGTGTCCCAGCACTGGCTGGCAAAGTATAATAGTGTCCGCCAAAACATATATTTTGTTCTGGGGTGAAATTCAATTGCCAAAATAGCAATACCCTGAATCTGGTGTCCCAGCACTGGCTGGCAAAGTATAATAGTGTCCGCCAAAACATAAATTTTGTTCTGGGGTGAAATTCAATTGCCAAAATAGCAATACCCTGAATCTGGTATCCCAGCACTGGCTGGCAAAGTATAATAGTGTCCGCCAAAACATATATTTTGTTCTGGGGTGAAATTCAATTGCCAAAATGGCAATACCCTGAATCTGGTGTTCCAGCAGTTGCAGGCCTAGTTTAAATCTGTCCGTAACACGGAATATTTTGTTCTGGGGTTAAATTCAATTGCCAAAATAGCAATACCCTGAATCTGGTGTCCTAGCACTGGCTGGCAAAGTATAATAGTGTCCGCCAAAACATATATTTTGTTCTGGGGTGAAATTCAATTGCCAAAATAGCAATATCCTGAATCTGGTGTCCCAGCACTGCCTGGCAAAGTATAATAGTGTCCGCCAAAACATATATTTTGTTCTGGGGTGAAATTCAATTGCCAAAATAGCAATACCCTGAATCTGGTATCCCAGCACTGGCTGGCAAAGTATAATACTGTCCGCCAAAACATATATTTTATTACGGGGTAATATTCACTTGGCAAAATAGCAATTCCCTGAATCTGGTGTCCCAGCACTGGCTGTCAAAGTATAATAGTGTCCGCCAAAACATATATTTTGTTCTGGGGTGAAATTCAATTGCCAAAATAGCAATACCCTGAATCTGGTGTTCCAGCAGTTGCAGGCCTAGTTTAAATCTGTCCGTAACAGTGTATATTTTGTTCTGGGGTGAAATTCAATTTCCAAAATAGCAATACCCTGAATCTGGTGTTACAGCAGTTGCAGGCCTAGTTTAAATATTTCCGTAACAGGGTATATTTTGTTCTGGGGTGAACTTCAATTGCCAAAATAGCAATACCCTGAATCTGGTGTCGCAGCACTGGCTGGCAAAGTATAATAGTTTCCGCCAAAACATATATTTTGTTCTGGGGTAAAATTCACTTGGCAAAAGAGCAACACCCCGAATCTGGTGTCCCAGCACTGGCTGGCAAAGTATAATAGTGTCCGCCAAAACATATATTTTGTTCTGGGGTGAAATTCAATTGCCAAAATAGCAATACCCTGAATCTGGTGTTCCAGCAGTTGCAGGCCTAGTTTAAATCTGTCCGTAACAGTGTATATTTTGTTCTGGGGTGAAATTCAAGTGCCAAAATAGCAATACCCTGAATCTGGTGTTCCAGCAGCTGCAGGCCTAGTTTAAATCTATCCGTAACAGGGTATATTTTGTTCTGGGATTAAATTCAATTGCCAAAATAGCAGTTCCCTGAATCTGGTGTCGCAGCACTGGCTGGCAAATTATAATAGTTTCCGCCAAAACATATATTTTGTTCTGGGGTAAAATTCACTTGGCAAAATAGCAATATCCTGAATCTGGTGTTCCAGCAGTTGCAGGCCTAGTTTAAATCTGTCCGTAACAGGGTATATTTTGTTCTGGGGTGAAATTCAATTGCCAAAATAGCAATACCCTGAATCTGGTGTCGCAGCACTGGCTGGCAAAGTATAATAGTTTCCGCCAAAACATATATTTTGTTTTGGGGTAAAATTCACTTTTTCAAAAGAGCAACACCCCGAATCTGGTGTCCCAGCAATGGCTGGCAAAGTATAATAGTGTCCGCCAAAACAAATATTTTGTTCTGGGGTGAAATTCAATTGCCAAAATAGCAATACCCTGAATCTGGTGTTCCAGCAGTTGCAGGCCTAGTTTAAATCTGTCCGTAACAGGGTATATTTTGTTCTGTGGTTAAATTCACTTGGCAAAATAGCAATACCCTGAATCTGGTGTCCCAGCACTGGCTGGCAAAGTATAATAGTGTCCGCCAAAACATATATTTTGTTCTGGGGTGAAATCCAATTGCCAAAATAGCAATACCCTGAATCTGGTGTCCTAGCACTGGCTGGCAAAGTAAAATAGTGACCGCCAAAACATATATTTTGTTCTGGGGTGAAATTCAATTGCCAAAATAGCAATACCCTGAATCTGGTGTTCCAGCAGTTGCAGGCCTAGTTTAAATCTGTCCGTAACAGGGTATATTTTGTTCTGGGGTGAAATTCCATTGCCAAAATAGCAATACCCTGAATCTGGTGTTCCAGCACTGGCTGGCAAAGTATAATAGTGTCCGCCAAAACATATATTTTGTTCTGGGGTAAAATTCACTTGCCCAAATTGCAATACCCTGAATCTTGTGTCCCAGTACTGGCTGGCAAAGTATAATAGTGTCCGCCAAAACATATATTTTGTTCTGGGGTTAAATTCAATTGCCAAAATAGCAATACCCTGAATCTGGTGTCCTAGCACTGGCTGGCAAAGAATAATAGTGTCCTCCAAAACATATATTTTGTTCTGGGGTGAAATTCAATTGCCAAAATGGAAATACCCTGAATCTGGTATCCCAGCACTGGCTGGCAAAGTATAATAGTGTCCGCCAAAACATAAATTTTGTTCTGGGGTGAAATTCAATTGCCAAAATGGCAATACCCTGAATCTGGTGTTCCAGCAGTTGCAGGCCTAGTTTAAATCTGTCCGTAACAGGGAATATTTTGTTCTGGGGTTAAATTCACTTGCCCAAATTGCAATACCCTGAATCTTGTGTCCCAGTACTGGCTGGCAAAGTATAATAGTGTCCGCCAAAACATATATTTTGTTCTGGGGTGAAATTCAATTGCCAAAATAGCAATACCCTGAATCTGGTGTCCCAGCACTGCCTGGCAAAGTATAATAGTGTCCGCCAAAACATATATTTTGTCCTGGGGTAAAATTCACTTGCCAAAATAGCAATACCCTGAATCTGGTATCCCAGCACTGGCTGGCAAAGTATAATACTGTCCGCCAAAACATATATTTTATTACGGGGTAATATTTACTTGGCAAAATAGCAATACCCTGAATCTGGTGTCCCAGCACTGGCTGGCAAAGTATAATAGTGTCCGCCAAAACATATATTTTGTTCTGGGGTGAAATTCAATTGCCAAAATAGCAATACCCTGAATCTGGTGTTCCAGCAGTTGCAGGCCTAGTTTAAATCTGTCCGTAACAGGGTATATTTTGTTCTGGGGTGAAATTCAATTTCCAAAATAGCAATACCCTGAATCTGGTGTTACAGCAGTTGCAGGCCTAGTTTAAATCTTTCAGTAACAGGGTATATTTTGTTCTGGGGTAAAATTCACTTGGCAAAAGAGCAACACCCCGAATCTGGTGTCCCAGCACTGGCTGGCAAAGTATAATAGTGTCCGCCAAAACATATATATTTTGTTCTGGGGTGAAATTCAAGTGCCAAAATAGCAGTTCCCTGAATCTGGTGTTCCAGCAGTTGCAGGCCTAGTTTAAATCTATCCGTAACAGGGTATATTTTGTTCTGGGGTTAAATTCAATTGCCAAAATAGCAGTTCCCTGAATCTGGTGTCGCAGCACTGGCTGGCAAATTATAATAGTTTCCGCCAAAACATATATTTTGTTCTTGGGTAAAATTCACTTGGCAAAAGAGCAACACCCCGAATCTGGTGTCTCAGCACTGGCTGGCAAAGTATAATAGTGTCCGCCAAAACATATATTTTGTTCTGGGGTGAAATTCAATTGCCAAAATAGCAATTCCCTGAATCTGGTGTTCCAGCAGTTGCAGGCCTAGTTTAAATCTGTCCGTAACAGGGTATATTTTGTTCTGGGGTGAAATTCCATTGTCAAAATAGCAATGCCCTGAATCTTTTGTCCCAGCACTGTCTGGCAAAGTATAATAGTGTCCGCCAAAACATATATTTTGTTCTGTGGTAAAATTCACTTGCCCAAATTGCAATACCCTGAATCTGATGTCCGAGTACTGGCTGGCAAAGTATAATAGTGTCCGCCAAAACATATATTTTGTTCTGGGGTGAAATTCAATTGCCAAAATAGCAATACCCTGAATCTGGTGTCCTAGCACTGGCTGGCAAAGAATAATAGTGTCCTCCAAAACATATATTTTGTTCTGGGGTGAAATTCAATTGCCAAAATAGCAATACCCTGAATCTGGTATCCCAGCACTGGCTGGCAAAGTATAATGCTGTCCGCCAAAACATATATTTTATTACGGTGTAAAATTCACTTGGCAAAATAGCAATACCCTGAATATGGTGTCCCAGCACTGGCTGGCAAAGTATAATAGTGTCCGCCAAAACATATATTTTGTTCTGGGGTGAAATTCAATTGCCAAAATAGCAATACCCTGAATCTGGTGTTCCAGTAGTTGCAGGCCTAGTTTAAATCTGTCCGTAACAGGGTATATTTTGTTCTGGGGTGAACTTCAATTGCCAAAATAGCAATACCCTGAATCTGGTGTCGCAGCACTGGCTGGCAAAGTATAATAGTTTCCGCCAAAACATATATTTTGTTCTGGGGTAAAATTCACTTGGCAAAAGAGCAACACCCCGAATCTGGTGTCCCAGCACTGGCTGGCAAAGTATAATAGTGTCCGCCAAAACATATATTTTGTTCTGGGGTAAAATTCACTTGCCCAAATTGCAATACCCTGAATCTTGTGTCCCAGTACTGGCTGGCAAAGTATAATAGTGTCCGCCAAAACATATATTTTGTTCTGGGGTTAAATTCAATTGCCAAAATAGCAATACCCTGAATCTGGTGTCCTAGCACTGGCTGGCAAAGAATAATAGTGTCCTCCAAAACATATCTTTTGTTCTGGGGTGAAATTCAATTGCCAAAATAGCAATACCCTGAATCTGGAATCCCAGCACTGGCTGGCAAAGTATAATAGTGTCCGCCAAAACATATATTTTGTTCTGGGGTGAAATTCAATTGCCAAAATGGCAATACCCTGAATCTGGTGTTCCAGCAGTTGCAGGCCTAGTTTAAATCTGTCCGTAACAGGGAATATTTTGTTCTGGGGTTAAATTCAATTGCCAAAATAGCAATACCCTGAATCTGGTGTCCTAGCACTGGCTGGCAAAGTATAATAGTGTCCGCCAAAACATATATTTTGTTCTGGGGTGAAATTCAATTGCCAAAATAGCAATACCCTGAATCTGGTGTCCCAGCACTGCCTGGCAAAGTATAATAGTGTCCGCAAAAACATATATTTTGTTCTGGGGTGAAATTCAATTGCCAAAATAGCAATACCCTGAATCTGGTATCCCAGCACTGGCTGTCAAAGTATAATACTGTCCGCCAAAACATATATTTTATTACGGGGTAATATTCACTTGGCAAAATAGCAATACCCTGAATCTGGTGTCCCAGCACTGGCTGTCAAAGTATAATAGTGTCCGCCAAAACATATATTTTGTTCTGGGGTGAAATTCAATTGCCAAAATAGCAATACCCTGAATCTGGTGTTCCAGCAGTTGCAGGCCTAGTTTAAATCTTTCCGTAACAGGGTATATTTTGTTCTGGGGTGAAATTCAATTTCCAAAATAGCAATACCCTGAATCTGGTGTTACAGCAGTTGCAGGCCTAGTTTAAATCTTTCCGTAACAGGGTATATTATGTTCTGGGGTAAAATTCACTTGGCAAAAGAGCAACACCCCGAATCTGGTGTCCCAGCACTGGCTGGCAAAGTATAATAGTGTCCGCCAAAACATATATTTTGTTCTGGGGTGAAATTCAAGTGCCAAAATAGCAATACCCTGAATCTGGTGTTCCAGCAGTTGCAGGCCTAGTTTTAAACTATCCGTAACAGGGTATATTTTGTTCTGGGGTTAAATTCAATTGCCAAAATAGCAGATCCCTGAATCTGGTGTCCTAGCACTGGCAGGCAAAGAATAATAGTGTCCTCCAAAACATATATTTTGTTCTGGGGTGAAATTCAATTGCCAAAATAGCAATACCCTGAATCTGGTATCCCAGCACTGGCTGGCAAAGTATAATGCTGTCCGCCAAAACATATATTTTATTACGGTGTAAAATTCACTTGGCAAAATAGCAATACCCTGAATATGGTGTCCCAGCACTGGCTGGCAAAGTATAATAGTGTCCGCCAAAACATATATTTTGTCCTGGGGTGAAATTCAATTGCCAAAATAGCAATACCCTGAATCTGGTATCCCAGCACTGGCTGGCAAAGTATAATACTGTCCGCCAAAACATATATTTTATTACGGGGTAATATTCACTTGGCAAAATAGCAATACCCTGAATCTGGTGTCCCAGCACTGGCTGGCAAAGTATTATAGTGTCCGCCAAAACATATATTTTGTTCTGGGGTGAAATTCAATTGCCAAAATAGCAATACCCTGAATCTGGTGTTCCAGCAGTTGCAGGCCTAGTTTAAATCTGTCCGTAACAGGGTATATTTTGTTCTGGGGTGAAATTCAATTTCCAAAATAGCAATACCCTGAATCTGGTGTTACAGCAGTTGCAGGCCTAGTTTAAATCTTTCCGTAACAGGGTATATTTTGCTCTGGGGTAAAATTCACTTGGCAAAAGAGCAACACCCCGAATCTGGTGTCCTAGCACTGGCTGGCAAAGTATAATAGTGTCCGCCAAAACATATATATTTTGTTCTGGGGTGAAATTCAAGTGCCAAAATAGCAATACCCTGAATCTGGTGTTCCAGCAGTTGCAGGCCTAGTTTAAATCTATCCGTAACAGGGTATATTTTGTTCTGGGGTTAAATTCAATTGCCAAAATAGCAGTTCCCTGAATCTGGTGTCGCAGCACTGGCTGGCAAATTATAATAGTTTCCGCCAAAACATATATTTTGTTCTTGGGTAAAATTCACTTGGCAAAAGAGCAACACCCCGAATCAGTTGTCTCAGCACTGGCTGGCAAAGTATAATAGTGTCCGCCAAAACATATATTTTGTTCTGGGGTGAAATTCAATTGCCAAAATAGCAATACCCTGAATCTGGTGTTCCAGCAGTTGCAGGCCTAGTTTAAATCTGTCCGTAACAGGGTATATTTTGTTCTGGGGTGAAATTCCATTGTCAAAATAGCAATACCCTGAATCTGGTGTCCCAGCACTGTCTGGCAAAGTATAATAGTATCCGCCAAAACATATATTTTGTTCTGGGGTAAAATTCACTTGCCCAAATTGCAATACCCTGAATCTGATGTCCCAGTACTGGCTGGCAAAGTATAATAGTGTCCGCCAAAACATATATTTTGTTCTGGGGTGAAATTCAATTGCCAAAATAGCAATACCCTGAATCTGGTGTCCTAGCACTGGCTGGCAAAGAATAATAGTGTCCTCCAAAACATATATTTTGTTCTGGGGTGAAATTCAATTGCCAAAATAGCAATACCCTGAATCTGGTATCCCAGCACTGGCTGGCAAAGTATAATGCTGTCCGCCAAAACATATATTTTATTACGGTGTAAAATTCACTTGGCAAAATAGCAATACCCTGAATATGGTGTCCCAGCACTGGCTGGCAAAGTATAATAGTGTCCGCCAAAACATATATTTTGTTCTGGGGTGAAATTCAATTGCCAAAATAGCAATACCCTGAATCTGGTGTTCCAGCAGTTGCAGGCCTAGTTTAAATCTGTCCGTAACAGGGTATATTTTGTTCTGGGGTGAAATTCAATTGCCAAAATAGCAATACCCTGAATCTGGTGTCGCAGCACTGGCTGGCAAAGTATAATAGTTTCCGCCAAAACATATATTTTGTTCTGGGGTAAAATTCACTTGGCAAAAGAGCAACACCCCGAATCTGGTGTCCCAGCAATGGCTGGCAAAGTATAATAGTGTCCGCCAAAACAAATATTTTGTTCTGGGGTGAAATTCAATTGCCAAAATAGCAATACCCTGAATCTGGTGTTCCAGCAGTTGCAGGCCTAGTTTAAATCTGTCCGTAACAGGGTATATTTTGTTCTGGGGTTAAATTCAATTGCCAAAATAGCAATACCCTGAATCTGGTGTCCCAGCACTGGCTGGCAAACTATAATAGTGTCCGCCAAAACATATATTTTGTTCTGGGGTGAAATTCAATTGCCAAAATAGCAATACCCTGAATATGGTGTCCTAGCACTGGCTGGCAAAGTATAATAGTGTCCGCCAAAACATATATTTTGTTCTGGGGTGAAATTCAATTGCCAAAATAGCAATACCCTGAATCTGGTATCCCAGCACTGGCTGGCAAAGTATAATACTGTCCGCCAAAACATATATTTTATTACGGGGTAAAATTCACTTGGCAAAATAGCAATACCCTGAATCTGGTGTCCCAGCACTGCCTGGCAAAGTATAATAGTGTCCGCCAAAACATATATTTTGTTCTGCGGTGAAATTCAATTGACAAAATAGCAATACCCTGAATCTGGTGTTCCAGCATTTGCAGGCCTAGTTTAAATCTTTGCGTAACAGGGTATATTTTGTTCTGGGGTGAAATTCAATTGCCAAAATAGCAATACCCTGAATCTGGTGTCGCAGCACTGGCTGGCAAAGTATAATATTTTCCGCCAAAACATATATTTTGTTCTGGGGTAAAATTCACTTGTCAAAAGAGCAACACCCCGAATCTGGTGTCCCAGCAATGGCTGGCAAAGTATAATAGTGTCAGCCAAAACAAATATTTTGTTCTGGGGTGAAATTCAATTGCCAAAATAGCAATACCCTGAATCTGGTGTTCCAGCAGTTGCAGGCCTAGTTTAAATCTGTCCGTAACAGGGTATATTTTGTTCTGGGGTTAAATTCACTTGGCAAAATAGCAATACCCTGAATCTGGTGTCCCAGCACTGGCTGGCAAAGTATAATAGTGTCCGCCAAAACATATATTTTGTTCTGGGGTGAAATCCAATTGCCAAAATAGCAATACCCTGAATCTGGTGTCCTAGCACTGGCTGGCAAAGTATAATAGTGACCGCCAAAACATATATTTTGTTCTGGGGTGAAATTCAATTGCCAAAATAGCAATACCCTGAATCTGGTATCCCAGCACTGGCTGGCAAAGTATAATACTGTCCGCCAAAACATATATTTTATTACGGGGTAAAATTCACTTGGCAAAATAGCAATACCCTGAATCTGGTGTCCCAGCACTGCCTGGCAAAGTATAATAGTGTCCGCCAAAACATATATTTTGTTCTGGGGTGAAATTCAATTGCCAAAATAGCAATACCCTGAATCTGGTGTTCCAGCAGTTGCAGGCCTAGTTTAAATCTGTCCGTAACAGGGTATATTTTGTTCTGGGGTTAAATTCAATTGCCAAAATAGCAATACACTGAATCTGGTATCCCAGCACTGGCTGGCAAAGTATAATAGTGTCCGCCAAAACATATATTTTGTTCTGGGGTGAAATTCAATTGCCAAAATAGCAATACCCTGAATCTGGTGTCCCAGCACTGGCTGGCAAAGTATAATAGTGTCCGCCAAAACATATATTTTGTTCTGGGGTGAAATTCAATTTCCAAAATAGCAATACCCTGAATCTGGTGTCCCAGCACTGACTGGCAAAGTATAATAGTGTCCGCCAAAACATATATTTTGTTCTGGGGTGAAATTCAATTGCCAAAATAGCAATTCCCTGAATCTGGTGTTCCAGCAGTTGCAGGCCTAGTTTAAATCTTTGCGTAACAGGGTATATTTTGTTCTGGGGTGAAATTCCATTGCCAAAATAGCAATACCCTGAATCTGGTGTTCCAGCACTGGCTGGCAAAGTATAATAGTGTCCGCCAATACATATATTTTGTTCTGGGGTAAAATTCACTTGCCCAAATTGCAATACCCTGAATCTTGTGTCCCAGTACTGGCTGGCAAAGTATAATAGTGTCCGCCAAAACATATATTTTGTTCTGTGGTTAAATTCAATTGCCAAAATAGCAATACCCTGAATCTGGTGTCCTAGCACTTACTGGCAAAGAATAATAGTGTCCTCCAAAACATATATTTTGTTCTGGGGTGAAATTCAATTTCCAAAATAGCAATACCCTGAATCTGGTATCCCAGCACTGGCTGGCAAAGTATAATAGTGTCCGCCAAAACATATATTTTGTTCTGGGGTGAAATTCAATTGCCAAAATGGCAATACCCTGAATCTGGTGTTCCAGCAGTTGCAGGCCTAGTTTAAATCTGTCCGTAACAGGGAATATTTTGTTCTGGGGTTAAATTCAATTGCCAAAATAGCAATACCCTGAATCTGGTGTCCTAGCACTGGCTGGCAAAGTATAATAGTGTCCGCCAAAACATATATTTTGTTCTGGGGTGAAATTCAATTGCCAAAATAGCAATACCCTGAATCTGGTGTCCCAGCACTGCCTGGCAAAGTATAATAGTGTCCGCAAAAACATATATTTTGTTCTGGGGTGAAATTCAATTGCCAAAATAGCAATACCCTGAATCTGGTATCCCAGCACTGGCTGGCAAAGTATAATACTGTCCGCCAAAACATATATTTTATTACGGGGTAATATTCACTTGGCAAAATAGCAATACCCTGAATCTGGTGTCCCAGCACTGGCTGGCAAAGTATAATAGTGTCCGCCAAAACATATATTTTGTTCTGGGGTGAAATTCAATTGCCAAAATAGCAATACCCTGAATCTGGTGTTCCAGCAGTTGCAGGCCTAGTTTAAATCTGTCCGTAACAGGGTATATTTTGTTCTGGGGTGAAATTCAATTTCCAAAATAGCAATACCCTGAATCTGGTGTTACAGCAGTTGCAGGCCTAGTTTAAATCTTTCCGTAACAGGGTATATTTTGTTCTGGGGTAAAATTCACTTGGCAAAAGAGCAACACCCTGAATCTGGTGTCCCAGCACTGGCTGGCAAAGTATAATAGTGTCCGCCAAAACATATATTTTGTTCTGGGGTGAAATTCAAGTGCCAAAATAGCAATACCCTGAATCTGGTGTTCCAGCAGTTGCAGGCCTAGTTTAAAACTATCCGTAACAGGGTATATTTTGTTCTGGGGTTAAATTCAATTGCCAAAATAGCAGATACCCTGAATCTGGTGTCGCAGCACTGGCTGGCAAATTATAATAGTTTCCGCCAAAACATATATTTTGTTCTGGGGTAAAATTCACTTGGCAAAAGAGCAACACCCTGAATCTGGTGTCTCAGCACTGGCTGGCAAAGTATAATAGTGTCCGCCAAAACATATATTTTGTTCTGGGGTGAAATTCAATTGCCAAAATAGCAATACCCTGAATCTGGTGTTCCAGCAGTTGCAGGCCTAGTTTAAATCTGTCCGTAACAGGGTATATTTTGTTCTGGGGTGAAATTCCATTGTCAAAATAGCAATACCCTGAATCTGGTGTCCCAGCACTGGCTGGCAAAGTATAATAGTGTCCGCCAAAACATATATTTTGTTCTGGGGTAAAATTCACTTGGCCAAATTGCAATACCCTGAATCTGGTGTCCCAGCACTGGCTGGCAAAGTATAATAGTGTCCGCCAAAACATATATTTTGTTCTGGGGTGAAATTCAATTGCCAAAATAGCAATACCCTGAATCTGGTGTTCCAGCAGTTGCAGGCCTTAGTTTAAATCTGTCCGTAACAGGGTATATTTTGTTCTGGGGTGAAATTCAATTGCCAAAATAGCAATACCCTGAATCTAGTGTTCCTGCAGTTGCAGGCCTAGTTTAAATCTGTCAGTAACAGGGTATATTTTGTTCTGGGGTTAAATTCACTTGGCCAAAATAGCAATACCCTGAATCTGGTGTCCCAGCACTGGCTGGCAAACTATAATAGTGTTCGCCAAAACATATATTTTGTTCTGGGGTGAAATTCAATTGCCAAAATAGCAATACCCTGAATCTGGTGTCCTAGCACTTGCTGGCAAAGTATAATAGTGTCCGCCAAAACATATATTTTGTTCTGGGGTGAAATTCAATTGCCAAAATAGCAATACCCTGAATCTGGTATCCCAGCACTGGCTGGCAAAGTATAATACTGTCCGCCAAAACATATATTTTATTACGGGGTAAAATTCACTTGGCAAAATAGCAATACCCTGAATCTGGTGTCCCAGCACTGACTGGCAAAGTATAATAGTGTCCGCCAAAACATATATTTTGTTCTGGGGTGAAATTCAATTGCCAAAATAGCAATTCCCTGAATCTGGTGTTCCAGCAGTTGCAGGCCTAGTTTAAATCTTTGCGTAACAGGGTATATTTTGTTCTGGGGTGAAATTCCATTGCCAAAATAGCAATACCCTGAATCTGGTGTTCCAGCACTGGCTGGCAAAGTATAATAGTGTCCGCCAAAACATATATTTTGTTCTGGGGTAAAATTCACTTGCCCAAATTGCAATACCCTGAATCTTGTGACCCAGTACTGGCTGGCAAAGTATAATAGTGTCCGCCAAAACATATATTTTGTTCTGGGGTTAAATTCAATTGCCAAAATAGCAATACCCTGAATCTGGTGTCCTAGCACTGGCTGGCAAAGAATAATAGTGTCCTCCAAAACATATATTTTGTTCTGGGGTGAAATTCAATTGCCAAAATAGCAATACCCTGAATCTGGTATCCCAGCACTGGCTGGCAAAGTATAATAGTGTCCGCCAAAACATATATTTTGTTCTGGGGTGAAATTCAATTGCCAAAATGGCAATACCCTGAATCTGGTGTTCCAGCAGTTGCAGGCCTAGTTTAAATCTGTCCGTAACAGGGAATATTTTGTTCTGGGGTTAAATTCAATTGCCAAAATAGCAATACCCTGAATCTGGTGTCCTAGCACTGGCTGGCAAAGTATAATAGTGTCCGCCAAAACATATATTTTGTTCTGGGGTGAAATTCAATTGCCAAAATAGCAATACCCTGAATCTGGTGTCCCAGCACTGCCTGGCAAAGTATAATAGTGTCCGCCAAAACATATATTTTGTTCTGGGGTGAAATTCAATTGCCAAAATAGCAATACCCTGAATCTGGTATCCCAGCACTGGCTGGCAAAGTATAATACTGTCCGCCAAAACATATATTTTATTACGGGGTAATATTCACTTGGCAAAATAGCAATACCCTGAATCTGGTGTCCCAGCACTGGCTGGCAAAGTATAATAGTGTCCGCCAAAACATATATTTTGTTCTGGGGTGAAATTCAATTGCCAAAATAGCAATACCCTGAATCTGGTGTTCCAGCAGTTGCAGGCCTAGTTTAAATCTGTCCGTAACAGGGTATATTTTGTTCTGGGGTGAAATTCAATTTCCAAAATAGCAATACCCTGAATCTGGTGTTACAGCAGTTGCAGGCCTAGTTTAAATCTTTCCGTAACAGGGTATATTTTGTTCTGGGGTAAAATTCACTTGGCAAAAGAGCAACACCCCGAATCTGGTGTCCCAGCACTGGCTGGCAAAGTATAATAGTGTCCGCCAAAACATATATTTTGTTCTGGGGTGAAATTCAAGTGCCAAAATAGCAATACCCTGAATCTGGTGTTCCAGCAGTTGCAGGCCTAGTTTAAAACTATCCGTAACAGGGTATATTTTGTTCTGGGGTTAAATTCAATTGCCAAAATAGCAGATCCCTGAATCTGGTGTCGCAGCACTGGCTGGCAAATTATAATAGTTTCCGCCAAAACATATATTTTGTTCTGGGGTAAAATTCACTTGGCAAAAGAGCAACACCCCGAATCTGGTGTCTCAGCACTGGCTGGCAAAGTATAATAGTGTCCGCCAAAACATATATTTTGTTCTGGGGTGAAATTCAATTGCCAAAATAGCAATTCCCTGAATCTGGTGTTCCAGCAGTTGCAGGCCTAGTTTAAATCTGTCCGTAACAGGGTATATTTTGTTCTGGGGTGAAATTCCATTGTCAAAATAGCAATACCCTGAATCTGGTGTCCCAGCACTGGCTGGCAAAGTATAATAGTGTCCGCCAAAACATATATTTTGTTCTGGGGTAAAATTCACTTGCCCAAATTGCAATACCCTGAATCTGATGTCCCAGTACTGGCTGGCAAAGTATAATAGTGTCCGCCAAAACATATATTTTGTTCTGGGGTGAAATTCAATTGCCAAAATAGCAATACCCTGAATCTGGTGTCCTAGCACTGGCTGGCAAAGAATAATAGTGTCCTCCAAAACATATATTTTGTTCTGGGGTGAAATTCAATTGCCAAAATAGCAATACCCTGAATCTGGTATCCCAGCACTGGCTGGCAAAGTATAATGCTGTCCGCCAAAACATATATTTTATTACGGTGTAAAATTCACTTGGCAAAATAGCAATACCCTGAATATGGTGTCCCAGCACTGGCTGGCAAAGTATAATAGTGTCCGCCAAAACATATATTTTGTTCTGGGGTGAAATTCAATTGCCAAAATAGCAATACCCTGAATCTGGTGTTCCAGTAGTTGCAGGCCTAGTTTAAATCTGTCCGTAACAGGGTATATTTTGTTCTGGGGTGAAATTCAATTGCCAAAATAGCAATACCCTGAATCTGGTGTCGCAGCACTGGCTGGCAAAGTATAATAGTTTCCGCCAAAACATATATTTTGTTCTGGGGTAAAATTCACTTGGCAAAAGAGCAACACCCCGAATCTGGTGTCCCAGCAATGGCTGGCAAAGTATAATAGTGTCCGCCAAAACAAATATTTTGTTCTGGGGTGAAATTCAATTGCCAAAATAGCAAAACCCTGAATCTGGTGTTCCAGCAGTTGCAGGCCTAGTTTAAATCGGTCCGTAACAGGGTATATTTTGTTCTGAGGTTAAATTAAATTGCCAAAATAGCAATACCCTTAATCTGGTGTCCCAGCACTGGCTGGCAAACTATAATAGTGTCCGCCAAAACATATATTTTGTTCTGGGGTGAAATTCAATTGCCAAAATAGCAATACCCTGAATCTGGTGTCCTAGCACTGGCTGGCAAAGTATAATAGTGTCCGCCAAAACATATATTTTGTTCTGGGGTGAAATTCAATTGCCAAAATAGCAATACCCTGAATCAGGTATCCCAGCAATGGCTGGCAAAGTATAATACTGTCCGCCAAAACATATATTTTATTAGGGGGTAAAATTCACTTGGCAAAATAGCAATACCCTGAATCTGGTGTCCCAGCACTGCCTGGCAAAGTATAATAGTGTCCGCCAAAACATATATTTTGTTCTGGGGTTAAATTCAATTGCCAAAATAGCAATACCCTGAATCTGGTGTTCCAGCATTTGCAGGCCTAGTTTAAATCTGTCCGTAACAGGGTATATTTTGTTCTGGGGTGAAATTCAATTGCCAAAATAGCAATACCCTGAATCTGGTGTTCCAGCAGTTGCAGGCCTAGTTTAAATCTGTCCGTAACAGGGTATATTTTGTTCTGGGGTGAAATTCAATTGCCAAAATAGCAATACCCTGAATCTGGTGTCCCAGCACTGGCTGGCAAAGTATAATAGTTTCCGCCAAAACATATATTTTGTTCTGGGGTAAAATTCACTTGGCAAAGAGCAACACCCTGAATCTGGTGTCCCAGCACTGGCTGGCAAAGTATAAAGTGTCCGCCAAAACAAATATTTTGTTCTGGGGTGAAATTCAATTGCCAAAATAGCAATACCCTAAATCTGGTGTCCCAGCACTTGCTGGCAAAGTATAATAGTGTCCGCCAAAACATATATTTTGTTCTGGGGTGAAATTCAATTGCCAAAATAGCAATTACCTGAATCTGGTGTTCCAGCAGTTGCAGACATAGTTTAAATCTGTCCGTAACAGGGTATATTTTGTTCTGGGGTGAAATTCCATTGCCAAAATAGCAATACCCTGAATCTGGTGTCCTAGCACTTGCTGGCAAAGTATAATAGTGTCCGCCAAAACATATATTTTGTTCTGTGGTAAAATTCACTTGCCCAAATTGCAATACCCTGAATCTGGTGTCCCAGTACTGGCTGGCAAAGTATAATAGTGTCCGCCAAAACATATATTTTGTTCTGGTGTGAAATTCAATTGCCAAAATAGCAATACCCTGAATCTGGTGTCCTAGCACTGGCTTGCAAAGTATAATAGTGTCCTCCAAAACATATATTTTGTTCTGGGGTGAAATTCAATTGCCAAAATAGCAATACCCTGAATCTGGTATCCCAGCACTGGCTGGCAAAGTATAATGCTGTCCGCCAAAACATATATTTTATTATGGGGTAAAATTCACTTGGCAAAATAGCAATACCCTGAATCTGGTGTCCCAGCACTGGCTGGCAAAGTATAATAGTGTCCGCCAAAACATATATTTTGTTCTGGGGTGAAATTCAATTGCCAAAATAGCAATACCCTGAATCTGGTGTTCCAGCAGTTGCAGGCCTAGTTTAAATCTGTCCGTAACAGGGTATATTTTGTTCTGGGGTGAAATTCAATTTCCAAAATAGCAATACCCTGAATCTGGTGTTACAGCAGTTGCAGGCCTAGTTTAAATCTTTCCGTAACAGGGTATATTTTGTTCTGGTTTGAAATTCAATTGCCAAAATAGCAATACCCTGAATCTGGTGTCGCAGCACTGGCTGGCAAAGTATAATAGTTTCCGCCAAAACATATATTTTGTTCTGTGGTAAAATTCACTTGGCAAAAGAGCAACACCCCGAATATGGTGTCCCAGCAATGGCTGGCAAAGTATAATAGTGTCCGCCAAAACAAATATTTTGTTCTGGGGTGAAATTCAATTGCCAAAATAGCAATACCCTGAATCTGGTGTTCCAGCAGTTGCAGGCCTAGTTTAAATCTGTCCGTAACAGGGTATATTTTGTTCTGGGGTTAAATTCACTTGGCAAAATAGCAATACCCTTAATCTGGTGTCCCAGCACTGGCTGGCAAAGTATAATAGTGTCCACCAAAACATATATTTTGTTCTGGGGTGAAATTCAATTGCCCAAATAGCAATACCCTGAATCTGGTGTCCTAGCACTGGCTGGCAAAGTATAATAGTGTCCGCCAAAACATATATTTTGTTCTGGGGTGAAATTCAATTGCCAAAATAGCAATACCTTGAATCTGGTATCCCAGCACTGGCTGGCAAAGTATAATACTGTCCGCCAAAACATATATTTTATTACGGGGTAAAATTCACTTGGCAAAATAGCAATACCCTGAATCTGGTGTCCCAGCACTGGCTGGCAAAGCGTAATAGTGTCCGCCAAAACATATATTTTGTTCTGGGGTGAAATTCAATTGCCAAAATAGCAATACCCTGAATCTGGTGTCCCAGCACTGGCTGGCAAAGTATAATAGTGTCCGCCAAAACATATATTTTGTTCTGGGGTGAAATTCAATTGCCAAAATAGCAATTCTCTGAATCTGGTGTTCCAGCATTTGCAGGCCTAGTTTAAATCTGTCCGTAACAATGTATATTTTGTTCTGGGGTGAAATTCCATTGCCAAAATAGCAATACCCTGAATCTGGTGTCCCAGCACTGGCTGGCAAAGTATAATAGTGTCCGCCAAAACATATATTTTGTTCTGGGGTAAAATTCACATGCCCAAATTGCAATACCCTGAATCTGTTGTCCCAGTTCTGGCTGGCAAAGTATAATAGTGTCTGCCAAAACATATATTTTGTTCTGGGGTGAAATTCCATTGCCAAAATAGCAATACCCTGAATCTGGTGTCCCAGCACTGGCTGGCAAAGTATAATAGTGTCCGCCAAAACATATATTTTGTTCTGGGGTAAAATTCACTTGCCCAAATTGCAATACCCTGAATCTGATGTCCCAGTACTGGCTGGCAAAGTATAATAGTGTCCGCCAAAACATATATTTTGTTCTGGGGTGAAATTCAATTGCCAAAATAGCAATACCCTGAATCTGGTGTCCCAGCACTGCCTGGCAAAGTATAATAGTGTCCGGAAAAAAATATATATTTTGTTCTGGGGTGAAATTCAATTGCCAAAATAGCAATACCCTGAATCTGGTATCCCAGCACTGGCTGGCAAAGTATAATACTGTACGCCAAAACATATATTTTATTACGGGGTAATATTCACTTGGCAAAATAGCAATACCCTGAATCTGGTGTCCCAGCACTGGCTGTCAAAGTATAATAGTGTCCGCCAAAACATATATTTTGTTCTGGGGTGAAATTCAATTGCCAAAATAGCAATACCCTGAATCTGGTGTTCCAGCAGTTGCAGGCCTAGTTTAAATCTTTCCGTAACAGGGTATATTTTGTTCTGGGGTGAAATTCAATTTCCAAAATAGCAATACCCTGAATCTGGTGTTACAGCAGTTGCAGGCCTAGTTTAAATCTTTCCGTAACAGGGTATATTTTGTTCTGGGGTAAAATTCACTTGGCAAAAGAGCAACACCCCGAATCTGGTGTCCCAGCACTGGCTGGCAAAGTATAATAGTGTCCGCCAAAACATATATTTTGTTCTGGGGTGAAATTCAAGTGCCAAAATAGCAATACCCTGAATCTGGTGTTCCAGCAGTTGCAGGCCTAGTTTAAATCTATCCGTAACAGGGTATATTTTGTTCTGGGGTTAAATTCAATTGCCAAAATAGCAGATCCCTGAATCTGGTGTCGCAGCACTGGCTGGCAAATTATAATAGTTTCCGCCAAAACATATATTTTGTTCTGGGGTAAAATTCACTTGGCAAAAGAGCAACACCCCGAATCTGGTGTCTCAGCACTGGCTGGCAAAGTATAATAGTGTCCGCCAAAACATATATTTTGTTCTGGGGTGAAATTCAATTGCCAAAATAGCAATTCCCTGAATCTGGTGTTCCAGCAGTTGCAGGCCTAGTTTAAATCTGTCCGTAACAGGGTATATTTTGTTCTGGGGTGAAATTCCATTGTCAAAATAGCAATACCCTGAATCTGGTGTCCCAGCACTGGCTGGCAAAGTATAATAGTGTCCGCCAAAACATATATTTTGTTCTGGGGTAAAATTCACTTGCCCAAATTGCAATACCCTGAATCTGATGTCCCAGTACTGGCTGGCAAAGTATAATAGTGTCCGCCAAAACATATATTTTGTTCTGGGGTGAAATTCAATTGCCAAAATAGCAATACCCTGAATCTGGTGTCCTAGCACTGGCTGGCAAAGAATAATAGTGTCCTCCAAAACATATATTTTGTTCTGGGGTGAAATTCAATTGCCAAAATAGCAATACCCTGAATCTGGTATCCCAGCACTGGCTGGCAAAGTATAATGCTGTCCGCCAAAACATATATTTTATTACGGTGTAAAATTCACTTGGCAAAATAGCAATACCCTGAATATGGTGTCCCTGCACTGGCTGGCAAAGTATAATAGTGTCCGCCAAAACATATATTTTGTTCTGGGGTGAAATTCAATTGCCAAAATAGCAATACCCTGAATCTGGTGTTCCAGTAGTTGCAGGCCTAGTTTAAATCTGTCCGTAACAGGGTATATTTTGTTCTGGGGTGAAATTCAATTGCCAAAATAGCAATACCCTGAATCTGGTGTCGCAGCACTGGCTGGCAAAGTATAATAGTTTCCGCCAAAACATATATTTTGTTCTGGGGTAAAATTCACTTGGCAAAAGAGCAACACCCCGAATCTGGTGTCCCAGCAATGGCTGGCAAAGTATAATAGTGTCCGCCAAAACAAATATTTTGTTCTGGGGTGAAATTCAATTGCCAAAATAGCAAAACCCTGAATCTGGTGTTCCAGCAGTTGCAGGCCTAGTTTAAATCGGTCCGTAACAGGGTATATTTTGTTCTGAGGTTAAATTAAATTGCCAAAATAGCAATACCCTTAATCTGGTGTCCCAGCACTGGCTGGCAAACTATAATAGTGTCCGCCAAAACATATATTTTGTTCTGGGGTGAAATTCAATTGCCAAAATAGCAATTCCCTGAATCTGGTGTCCTAGCACTGGCTGGCAAAGTATAATAGTGTCCGCCAAAACATATATTTTGTTCTGGGGTGAAATTCAATTGCCAAAATAGCAATACCCTGAATCAGGTATCCCAGCAATGGCTGGCAAAGTATAATACTGTCTGCCAAAACATATATTTTATTAGGGGGTAAAATTCACTTGGCAAAATAGCAATACCCTGAATCTGGTGTCCCACCACTGCCTGGCAAAGTATAATAGTGTCCGCCAAAACATATATTTTGTTCTGGGGTTAAATTCAATTGCCAAAATAGCAATACCCTGAATCTGGTGTTCCAGCATTTGCAGGCCTAGTTTAAATCTGTCCGTAACAGGGTATATTTTGTTCTGGGGTGAAATTCAATTGCCAAAATAGCAATACCCTGAATCTGGTGTTCCAGCAGTTGCAGGCCTAGTTTAAATCTGTCCGTAACAGGGTATATTTTGTTCTGGGGTGAAATTCAATTGCCAAAATAGCAATACCCTGAATCTGGTGTC
The DNA here is from genome assembly GCA_033119425.1 of Bufotes viridis. Taxonomy (NCBI): domain Eukaryota; kingdom Metazoa; phylum Chordata; class Amphibia; order Anura; family Bufonidae; genus Bufotes; species Bufotes viridis. The sequence continues at coordinate 221,413,500 of CM065589.1, forward strand.
CCAGCACTGGCTGGCAAAGTATAATAGTTTCCGCCAAAACATATATTTTGTTCTGGGGTAAAATTCACTTGGCAAAAGAGCAACACCCCGAATCTGGTGTCCCAGCACTGGCTGGCAAAGTATAAAAGTGTCCGCCAAAACAAATATTTTGTTCTGGGGTGAAATTCAATTGCCAAAATAGCAATACCCTAAATCTGGTGTCCCAGCACTTGCTGGCAAAGTATAATAGTGTCCGCCAAAACATATATTTTGTTCTGGGGTGAAATTCAATTGCCAAAATAGCAATTACCTGAATCTGGTGTTCCAGCAGTTGCAGACATAGTTTAAATCTGTCCTTAACAGGGTATATTTTGTTCTGGGGTGAAATTCCATTGCCAAAATAGCAATACCCTGAATCTGGTGTCCTAGCACTTGCTGGCAAAGTATAATAGTGTCCGCCAAAACATATATTTTGTTCTGTGGTAAAATTCACTTGCCCAAATTGCAATACCCTGAATCTGGTGTCCCAGTACTGGCTGGCAAAGTATAATAGTGTCCGCCAAAACATATATTTTGTTCTGGTGTGAAATTCAATTGCCAAAATAGCAATACCCTGAATCTGGTGTCCTAGCACTGGCTTGCAAAGTATAATAGTGTCCTCCAAAACATATATTTTGTTCTGGGGTGAAATTCAATTGCCAAAATAGCAATACCCTGAATCTGGTATCCCAGCACTGGCTGGCAAAGTATAATGCTGTCCGCCAAAACATATATTTTATTATGGGGTAAAATTCACTTGGCAAAATAGCAATACCCTGAATCTGGTGTCCCAGCACTGGCTGGCAAAGTATAATAGTGTCCGCCAAAACATATATTTTGTTCTGGGGTGAAATTCAATTGCCAAAATAGCAATACCCTGAATCTGGTGTTCCAGCAGTTGCAGGCCTAGTTTAAATCTGTCCGTAACAGGGTATATTTTGTTCTGGGGTGAAATTCAATTTCCAAAATAGCAATACCCTTAATCTGGTGTTACAGCAGTTGCAGGCCTAGTTTAAATCTTTGCGTAACAGGGTATATTTTGTTCTGGTTTGAAATTCAATTGCCAAAATAGCAATACCCTGAATCTGGTGTCGCAGCACTGGCTGGCAAAGTATAATAGTTTCCGCCAAAACATGTATTTTGTTCTGGGGTAAAATTCACTTGGCAAAAGAGCAACACCCCGAATCTGGTGTCCCAGCACTGGCTGGCAAAGTATAATAGTGTCCGCCAAAACAAATATTTTGTTCTGGGGTGAAATTCAATTGCCAAAATAGCAATACCCTGAATCTGGTGTTCCAGCAGTTGCAGGCCTAGTTTAAATCTGTCCGTAACAGGGTATATTTTGTTCTGGGGTTAAATTCACTTGGCAAAATAGCAATACCCTTAATCTGGTGTCCCAGCACTGGCTGGCAAAGTATAATAGTGTCCGCCAAAACATATATTTTGTTCTGGGGTGAAATTCAATTGCCAAAATAGCAATACCCTGAATCTGGTATCCCAGCACTGGCTGGCAAAGTATAATACTGTCCGCCAAAACATATATTTTATTACGGGGTAAAATTCACTTGGCAAAATAGCAATACCCTGAATCTGGTGTCCCAGCACTGGCTGGCAAAGCGTAATAGTGTCCGCCAAAACATATATTTTGTTCTGGGGTGAAATTCAATTGCCAAAATAGCAATACCCTGAATCTGGTGTCCCAGCACTGGCTGGCAAAGTATAATAGTGTCCGCCAAAACATATATTTTGTTCTGGGGTGAAATTCAATTGCCAAAATAGCAATTCTCTGAATCTGGTGTTCCAGCATTTGCAGGCCTAGTTTAAATCTGTCCGTAACAGGGTATATTTTGTTCTGGGGTGAAATTCCATTGCCAAAATAGCAATACCCTGAATCTGGTGTCCCAGCACTGGCTGGCAAAGTATAATAGTGTCCGCCAAAACATATATTTTGTTCTAGGGTAAAATTCACATGCCCAAATTGCAATACCCTGAATCTGTTGTCCCAGTTCTGGCTGGCAAAGTATAATAGTGTCTGCCAAAACATATATTTTGTTCTGTGGTGAAATTCCATTGCCAAAATAGCAATACCCTGAATCTGGTGTCCCAGCACTGGCTGGCAAAGTATAATAGTGTCCGCCAAAACATATATTTTGTTCTGGGGTAAAATTCACTTGCCCAAATTGCAATACCCTGAATCTGGTGTCCCAGCACTGGCTGGCAAAGTATAATAGTGTCTGCCAAACATATATTTTGTTCTGGGGTAAAATTCACTTGCCCAAATTGCAATACCCTGAATCTGGTGTCCCAGCACTGGCTGGCAAAGTATAATAGTGTCCACCAAAACATATATTTTGTTTTGGGGTGAAATTCAATTGCCAATATAGCAATACTCTGAATCTGGTGTTCCAGCTGTTGCAGGACAAGTGTTAATCTGTCCGTAAAAGGGTATATTACACTCAAAGTGTATACACAAGTGTTGAGAGGGTCATCCTCAATAACTTCACACGCTACCGTGCATCTCCCATTGTATTTCTGTCCGTTAAAGGGTATATTACACAAAGTGTTAAAATACAATTGCTGAAGGCATAATCCTACATATTTTTTCACACGCTACTGTGCATCTCCAAGTGTAAATCTGTCCATAAAAGGATACCTTTCATCCAGGGCCTAAATACTAGGCCTACAATTGATATTCCCCTAAATCAGTGGTTACTGCTGTGCCTGGATTAGTGTAATACGGTACATAAATAAATAGGCAGATAGTGTTATGTGCCTGTAAAAAAAGGCCTGAATTATAAATCAATACATTGGGCCAAATATTTTTTTTCTTATTGTGGTGCTTGGTGAACCGTAACAATGAGGAAAACATCTAGTAAGGACGCGGTCGTGGTGGTGTTAGTGGACCCTATGGTGCTGGGAGAGGACGTGGCCATTCTGCCACAGCCACACGTCCTAGTGAACCAACTACCTCAGGTTCCAGTACCCGCCAGAATTTACAGCGATATTTGGTGGGGCCTAATGCCATTCTAAGGATGGTAAAGCCTGAGCAGGTACAGGCGCTAGTCAATTGGGTGGCCGACAGTGGATCCAGCATGTTCACAACATTATCTCCCACCCAGTCTTCTGCAGAAAGCGCACAGGTGGCGCCTGAAAACCAAGACCATCAGTCTGTCACATAACCCCCATGCATATCAGGGAAACTGTCTGAGCCTCAAGATATGCAGCAGTCTCCTATGCTGTTTGAAGACTCTGCTGGCAGGGTTTCCCAAGGGAATCCACCTAGCCCTTCCCCAGTGGTGGAAGACATAGAATGCACTGATGCACAACCACTGATGTTTCCTGATGATGAGGACATGGGAATATTACCTCATCGGAGTCCGCACGTCTCTGATGATGACGAAACACAGGAGCCAACTGCTGCGTCTTTCTGCAGTGTGCAGACCGAACAGGAGTTCAGGGAGGAAGACTGTGTGGAAGACGATGCAGGGGACGATGAGGTCCTAGACCCCACATTGAATGAAAGTCGTGCCACTGGTGAGACCGAGCCAACAGCGTAGCAAAAGAGGGAGCAGGGGGCAAAAGAAGAACAGCCGCCGCCAAGAGAGTTCGCCTGATACTGGCCACCGCCACCAGGGACCGAGCACCCCAAAGGCAGCTTCAAGGAGTTCCCTGGCATGGCACTTCTTTAAACAATGTGCTGACGACAAGACCTGAGTGGTTTGCACTCTGTGCCATCAGAGCTTGAATCGAGGCATTATCGTTCTGAACCTTAGCACAACTTGTATGACCAGGCATCTACATGCAAAGCATGAACTGCAGTGGAGTAAACACCTTAAAAGCATGGAACTCACTCTGGCTGCCCCTGCTCCCTCTTCCTCCGCCTCAAGAGGAATGTTGGCACCTGCCGCCCACCAAACAGAGGATGTACCACCGACACCACCACCTGCGTCACCAAGCATCTCCACCATGTCACACTGCTGCGTTCAGCTCTCCATCTCACAAACCTTGGAGAGAAAGCGTAAATTCCCACCTAGCCACCCTCGATCCCTGGGCCTGAATGCCAGCATTTCTAAACTACTGGCCTTTGAAATGCTGTCATTCAGGCTGGTGGACACAGACAGTTTCAAACAGCTGATGTCCATGGCTGTCCCACAGTATGTTGTTCCCAGCCGCCACTACTTCTCCAAGACAGCCATGCCTTCCCTGCACAACCAAGCATTCGATAACATCAAGTTTGCACTGCGCAACGCCATCTGTGGCAAGGTCCACCTAACCACAGATATGTGGACTAGTAAGCACGGCCAGGGACGCTATATTTCCCTAACTGCACACTGGGTAAATGTAATGGCGTCTGGGCCCCAGGTGGAGAGTTCTTTGGCGCACGTCCTTCCGCCGCCAAGGATCGCAGGGCATCATTCTTTGCCTCCTGTAGCCTCCTCCTCCTACTCGGCTTCCTCCTCCTCTGCTTCCACCAGCTCATCCAGTCAGCCACAAACCTTCAACACCAACTTCAGCAGGGCCCGGGGTAAACGTGAGCAGGCCATTCTGAAATTTATATGTTTGGGGGACAGGCCCCACACCGCGCAGGAGTTGTGGCGGGGTATTGAACAACAGACCGACGAGTGGTTTCTGCCGGTGGGCCTCAAGCCCGGCCTGGTGGTGTGCAATAATGGGCTAAATCTCGTCGCAGCTCTGGGACTAGCCGGTTTGACGCACATCCCTTGCCTGGCGCATGTGCTGAATTTGGTGGTGCAGAAGTTCATTCACAACTACCCCGACATGTCAGAGCTGCTGCATAAAGTGCGGGCCATCTGTGCACGCCTCCGGCGTTCACATCCTGCCGCTGCTCGCCTGTCTGCGCTACAGCGGAACTTCGGCCTTCCTGCTTACCGCCTCATATGCGACGTGCCCACCAGGTGGAACTCCATCGTGCACATGCTGGAGATACTGTGTGAGCAGCAGCAGGCCATAGTGGAGTTTCAGCTGCAGTACGCATGCATCAGTCGCACTGCGGAATAGCACTACTTCACGACCAATGATTGGGCCTTCATGCGAGACCTGTGTGCCATGTTGCGCCTATGTTGTGCCATGTTGTTTCGAGTACTCCACTAACATGGCCAGTGGCGATGACACCGTTATCAGCGTTATAATACCACTTCTATGTCTCCTTGAGAAAATGCTTAAGGCGATGATGGAAGAGGAGGTGGCCCAGGAGGAGTAGGAGGAGGAGGATAATGGGTCATTTTTAGCACTTTCTGGCCAGTCAGTTAGAAGTGGCTCAGAGGGAGGTTTTTTGCAACAGCAGAGGCCAGGTACAAATGTGGCCAGCCAGGGCCCACTACTGGAGGACGAGGAGGAGGTGGAGGAGGTGGAGGAGGATGAGGATGAAGTAGGTTCACAGCGGGGTGGCACCCGACAAAGCTCAGGCCCATCACTGGTGCGTGGCTGGGGGGATACGGAGGACGAAGACGATACGCCTCCCACAGAGGACAGCTTGTCCTTACATCTGGGGAGCCTGGCACACATGAGCGACTACATGCTGCAGTACCTGCGCAACGACAGCAGAGTTGCCCACATTGTAACGTGTGCGGACTACTGGGTTGCCACTCTGCTGGATTCCCGATACAAAGACAATATGCCCACCTTACTTCCTGCACTGGAGCATTAAAGGAAGATGCACAAGTACAAGCGCACCTGAGATCATTCCCAAATGTCACAGGGGAACAGGTGGAAGCCCAAGGCGAAGGCAGAGGAGGAGCAAGAGGTCGCCAACGCAGCTGTGTCACGGCCAGCACCTCTGAGGGCAGGGTTAGCATGGCAGAAATGTGGAAAAGTTTTGTCTCCACGCCACAGCTAACTGCACCACCACTTAATATGGAATGTGTTAGTAGGAGGCAGCATTTCACTAACATGGTTGAACAGTACGTCTGCACACCCCTCCACGTACTGACTGATGGTTCGGCCCTATTCAACTTCTGGGTCTCTAAATTGTAACGTGGCCAGAGTTAGCATTTTAGGCCTTGGAGGTGCTGGCCTTCCCAGCGGCCAGCGTTTTGTCTGAACGTGTATTCAGCACGGCAGGGGGCGTCATTACTGACAAACGCAGCCGCCTGTCCACAGCCAACGTGGACAAGCTGACGTTCATAAAAATGAACCAGGCATTGATCCCACAGTACCTGGCCCTCCCTTGTGCAGAATAGACATTTATAACTGCCTCCCCCTCAACCATGTATTCTTGTACTCCGGGGCACTTCTTAATTGAATCCTCATTTTTTTAACTTTACCATGATCTTGCGGTGCAACCCAAAGTTGAATGAACTTCTCCTCAATCTGGGCGCCGGGGCCTAAATAACTGAAAGTGGCCTGTTACAATGGTGGGTGACATGAAGCCTGAACCTCTGCCATACGATCTCTCTCCTCTGTCTGGGTGCTGGGGCCTAAATAACTGAAAGTGGCTTTCTCCAGTGGTGGGTGATATGATGCCTTATTCCTTGCTGTTGGACCTCTCTCCTCTGTCTGTGTGCTGGGGCCTAAATAACTGAAAGTGGCCTTCTCCAGTGGTGGGTGATATGACGTATGATTCTCTGCTATTGGACCTCTCTCCAATTGATATTGGTTAATTTTTATTTATTTTATTTTAATTCATTTTCCTATCCACATTTGTTTGCAGGTCATTTACCTATATTTTGCTGCCTTTTGCAGCCCTCTAGCCCTTTCCTGGACTATTTTACAGCCTTTTTAGTGCCCAAAAGTTCGGGTCCTGATTGACTTTAATGGGGTTCGGGATAAAGTTCGGATCGAGTTTGGATCCCAAACCCGAACATTTTCGGGAAGTTCGGCCGAACTTCTCGAACCCGAACATCCAGGTTTTCGCTCATCTCTACTCTGCATGCTTCATTCTGAGCGCGCGGACCTGGCAGCATCAATCAACATCAGCAGGCACGTGTATAGAGCCGGCTCCTCATTGGCTCAGCGTGCCTGCTGACGAGTAATGCTGCTGCCCTGCGGTCCTCCTTAGCCTTCCTCCAGACACAGTTAAATAAACAGGGGTGGGGAGGGCCCGGTCCACCTCAATGCTGGCTCATATTATCTATAGTCTAGTGACAGTCTCTGTCTGTGCAGAGTAGGGGGCAGGGCCTTCCATTCGCTCCTGGCCCCCCTGTGCTGCGGGCCCCATAGCAATGGTGTGGTCTGCCTATGTTGGCGGTACACTTTTGGACAACAATATGTGTGTACTCATCCAATGGCACAAAAGCTGAAGGTGCACCTGGCCAAGTTTCTGGTACTAAAGTACCTCCCTTTTCATGTCGCCGGCTCTGAATATTTCAGAGAACTGATAGCTTGTACCCAGCGAAGGTGGAGAGTCCCAAGCCGTCGTTACTTCTCTAAAAAAAGCTATACCTGCCCTGCACACATATGTTGAGCAGAAGGTGGACCAGTCCTTGAGCCTGATGATGTCTGGTACAGTTCAACGTTAAACCTTCACAGCCCCTGAAGAAGCTCAGGCGAAACCCGGGTCGGGCAATTGTAGCAGGACTTTATGCCTATATTTTATGTGGATCTTGTGAGTATAATTAAAAGCGTGTATTCTCAAATATCGGAGGTATTGCACCATTTTGTTCCTGTCTCTCCCCCTGAAGGCTGAGCGTTTCTGGGACGAGGATTCGGTTGGTGTGTTTACCAGGAGGACTAGTCCATCTGCAGTGTTGTATACCAAGGTGTATTGGAGCGCCGCACGTGTGTGAATGATAAGGAGATCGGCGCATCAGCATTGGATCTCACCCTGGTTAGCTGCGGTTTCTCATATTCCTTGGATCATCTGGATGTACTGCTTGGTTTCAGCGCGGTCCTAACCATTTAATCATTTGCATTGAAGGGGTCTGAACCTATCCCCTTATAAGGTGCCGCTGCTTTACTGTGGAGCACGCAGTGTCAAATCTTTGTGTCCACTGTAAGCATAGTTCAGAGTGGTCCTCCAGCATACCATCTATGCAAAACACAGCATTGTCACGCAGTTCTGCACCTGGTTAGCAACTAAGAATTCGAATCCTGGCAGTCTCCTCACCAACCAGAGATAGGAACCAAGGTCAGCAATAACATGAGCAACATTCTGTCTACGCTGCATCAGGATGGGCTGACCCATACAACCACATGGCGCACGTCTTTAAACTAGTTGTCAACCAATTCCTCAACTCTTCCACCGAGCTAATAGAGCTTTAAAAATGTCTAGGAAACTGCATGCACTTCAGCCACTCTTATCCTGCAAAACACTCCTTGACCTGCAAAGGCAGAACGATGTTCCCTTACATCTGCTCAAATGCGACGTTTCCATGCTACACATATTTGACTGACTGTATGAGCAGAGGAAACCCGTGATCTATTTTTTTATACAGACAGACAGGACTACTCCATGGGATAACTGCATGACACCTGTTGTTTGCTCAGGCCCTTTGAGGAGGCCACTTTATTTGTCAGTTGCCAGGACTACAGGATAAATAATGTAATTCTACTTCTTCATGTTCTGGAAGAGATGATGATAAATCTGACTGGCAAGGGGACAGAAGCCCTGTGGAGGCTGAACTGTCACAGGAGGAGGATGAGGACGAGGAGGAAGACATATACTCCGAGGAATACTTTACAGAACTAGGTGTTTTTTTCTGTCCAAGTGACAGGAGAGGACCAGGAGTAGCAGAATCAGCATGAGGTGCTACAGGGCGATGACCAGGCAGATGACCCCAACATATCGTGGTAGTATGCAGTGGAGATGGAGGCAGGGAGTTCCTCCGAGTCCCTTGTGCAATTGGCCTGATGCATGCTGAGTTGTTTACGTAGTGACATCCGCATTATCCCAATTCAGCAGAGCGATGACTACTGGCTTTCCACAATGTTAGACCCCCACTGCCAGTCCAAAATAGGGGCCTTTTTTACCCTTCTGAGAGAAATTCAAAACTCAACTACTATTGAGACAGCACATGTAGGCAGAGACCAACTGACTTCAAAAGATATTGCCCATCCTCATGAAGGTCTAACCAGGGGTACTCTCTAACCTCACACTCCACTGTCATAACTGCTGAAGTAACAACCCAGCAGCAGGATATGGAGCAGAACCTGAACTAGCACATGGTGGCATACATGGACTACACCCTGTCACCCCAGATCCAAAATCCCCTGGACTACTGGGCAGCCAATCTTGAATTGTGACCGTAATTGGTCGAGTTTGCCCTGGGCAAGCTTTCCTGCCCGGCCAGTAGTGTGGCATCAAAGTGGGTTTTAATGCGGTGGGTGGCACAGTTACTCCAAAGAGAACTCACCTTTCAACACAAAATATTGATAGACTAACTTTTTTAAAGATAAGTCTAGTGTGGATCAACCAGGATTTCTAGACACCGCTGCCTGATGCAACAGACTAGATAATTCTGGCAGTAATAATCTGACTGTAGTGTGCAGCCAAAACAGAACATTGTGACAAATGGCCCGTTACTTCTGCCCACATGCTGCTGTCACTATTATGATGCCACCCACCTGATGCCACACGCCTGCTGCCTCTGCTGCAATCTGCTCCTACTGTGATCTGCCAATATCTTGTGGTGTTACTGCCATTGATGTTGCCCTCCTCCCCACTCTGTTCTGGCCACTATTTTGACTCTTCATGCTGTTGCCACCCTCACCAGTCTGTTCCAGGGCCACTATTGTGACTCTTCATGCTGTTGCCACCCTCACCAGTCTGTTACAAGGCCGTTATTGTGACTCTCCATGCTATTGCCACCTTCACCACTCTGTTATGGGGCCACTTGTGTCTCTGTTTGGCCATGTTGACATCATAGTTTATTTTTCCATTTTTCTGATCCATCAGAGGAACAGAAAAATAAAAAAACATAAAAAAATCCTGCCGTTTGAGTGTCCATAAGGCCTCTATCTTGGGCTGGACATAAATCTAATGTCTTGTCTGTTTGATACTGCTGCCGATACCATGGAGTGGCCATGCCACTATTACCTTACCCTTTCCATATCCACACTATACTGCTGATGCTCCCAATTAAAAGAGAGAATTATTCCAGGCTCACTCAAAAAAAGACAATTAACACTTCTGCATATATAAATACGGGCAAGAACTCTGCCCCCATTAAAGGCATCATTTTTGGATCCTTGTTCAGAACAAGCAACTCCTTCTTCTGACATTAACATGTGTGTACAGACAGGGACAGGGATCTTCTCCCGTTGAGGCATAATTTTGGGATGCTTGGTCCCAACAAGCCGCGGCCCGACAGATACGGCGCTGGTGGACGTGACTTAAGGACCAGTGACGTACATGTACGGTGGGCTGATTGGGCGTGTGCAGGAGCTGTGACCGCCCGATCAGCTGCAGGGGTCCGGCAGTAACTGATAGCCGGACCCCTGCTGTATGCGCCAGCATCGGTGAAAACACAGATGCCATCGCATTAACGCTCGCACTACCACGGTCAGCACGTGCGGGATCCTGCCCGATGCGGGGTGGCTATCGGGTCCCTGCACTGCTGTGACAGGGACCCGATGCCAGGGAAGGCAGCCCGATGCCTTCCTTAGGCATTGTGGCTGCCTTCCGTGACAGCCTGTGAGATATGGCCCCCTGGATCTCACAGGAAGCAGGCTGTAAGTGTATTACTCAGTGTAGAACACTTAGAGCCAATGCATTACAATACAGAAATATTGTAATGCATTGTAAAGAGGATGAGACCCCCAAAAGTCCCAGAGTGGGGCAAAAAATAATGTGACAAAAGAAGTTAAAAAAATAATGTTTCAACTAAAACACAAATAGCGTCTTTTTCCCAAAATAAAGTTAATATTAGGTACTGCCGCGTTCGTGTCGACCGGCTCTATAAAAATATCACATGACCTAACCTCTCAGGTGAACACCATAAAAAATAAAAACTGTGCTAAAAAAAACATTTTTTGTCACCTTACATTGCTAAAAGTGCAATACCAGTCGATAAAAAAGGTGAATGCCCCCAAAATAGTACCAATCTAACTGTCACCTCATCTGACAAAAAAATAAGCCCCTACCTAAGACAATTGCCCAAGAAATAAAAATAAACTATTTAGTGGAGACACTAAAACATGATCTTTTTTGTTTCAAAAATGCTTTTATTGTGTGAAATGTAAAAAATAAATAAAAAATAGACATATTAGGTATCGCCGCATCCCTAACAACCTGCTATAAAAAAACTACCACATGACCTAAGCCCTCAGGTGAACACCTTACATTTTTTGTCACCTTAAATCACAAAAAGTGTAATAGCAAGTGATCAAAAAGTCATATGCATCCAAAAATAGTGCCAATCAAACCATCATCTCATCCTGCAAAAATGATACCCTGCCTAATACAATCGCCCCCCAAAATAAAAAATAAATGGCTCTAAAAGTATGGAGACACTAAAACATGATTTTTTTGTTTAAAAAATGAAATTATTGTGCAAAACTTAAATAAATTAATAAAAGAATACATACTAGGTATTGCCACATCTGCAATGACCTACTCTATAAAAATCAGGTGGACGCCGTAAAAAAATAATAAAAACGGTGTCAAAAAAGCTATTTTTTGTCACCTTACATCACAAAAAGTGTAATACCAAGCGATCAAAAAGTCATATGCACCCCAAAATCATACCAATCAAATCGTCATCTCATCCCGCAAAAAAATTAGAATCTACCTAAGACAAAAAATAAAAAACCAATGGCTCTCAGAATATGTAGACAATAAAAATGATTTTTTGTTTGTTTCAAAAATGCTGTCATTGACAAAAACTTGAATAAATAAAAAAGTATATATATGTATATATATATATATATATATATATATATATAGATATATATATATATATATTATGTATCGCCGCGTCCGTAAGAACCTGCTGTATAAAAATATCACATGACCTAACTAATATTAATCGAGCACCCAAGTGGTCGTGTGCTCGGCCGAACACATCAGGATGTTTGGGTGCTCTACAGAGTATAATGGAAGTCAATGGGAGAACCCGAGCATTAAACCAGGCACCCCCCTGCTCTGAAGAGGAGAGGGTGCCTGGTTCACAGGAAAAGGTCGGAAATTGATGGAAACAACTACCAAAATGGTTCGGGAACAGCATGGGGAGGATGTCTGGGTGCATCTTGAACTCCTAGGTCGCTGCTGAGAATGATGTTGTCCGAGTAGTGCGCCACTTTTACAGACTGACAATTATAAGCACAAAACCAAAGATAAAATCGATTTTAAAGGAAAAATTGTTAGGAAACATTCTTGAACTATGTACTAGTATATAAAGTGCAACTGCTGCCAAAAATTTCAAGCAAGAGGCACTCCGATACAACCTGCATATCACTTAAAGGAGGGCCTCGTTCACATTGTGGTACAATTGTTCATGTAGAAGGACTCCTACACTCATAAAGCCTATGAAATATGCCTATGAAAGAGCTGCCAAAATTACACATAAAGGAGGACATCATACACACCCTTGAACAATTATGATTGATGGCCTGCTGATGACCCTCAAAAACATTTGGAGCAAGGGGCGGCTGATCTGACCATCTAAAACATTAGTGGTAAGAGCCTGCTGCTGAGCTGACCCTCTAAAACATTAGGGGTGAGGGTCTGCTGGTGAGCTGGCCCTCTAAGATTGTAGTGAGAGCCTGCTGGTGAGTTGACCCTCTAAAAGGTTGTAGGTGAGGGCATGCTGGTGAGGTGACCCTCTAAAAAATTATATGTGAGGGCCTGCAGGTTAGCTGACCCTGTAATAGATTGTAGGTTCGGGCCTGTAGGTGAGCTGACCCTGTAAAATATTATATGCGAGGGCCTGAAGGTGAGCTGGCCATGTAAAACATTATATGCGAGGGCCTGCAGGTGAGCTGACCCTGTAAAACATTAAATGGGAGGGCCTGCAGGTGAGCTGACCCTCTAAAAGGTTGTAGGTGAGGGCCTGCAGGTGAGCTGACCCTGTAAAACATTATATGCGAGGGCCGGCAGGTGAGCTGACCCTGTAAAACATTATATGCGAGGGCCTGCAGGTGAGCTGACCCTGTAAAAGATTATATGCAAGGGCCTGCAGGTGAGCTGACCCTGTAATCCATTATATGCGAGGGCCTGCGGGTGAGCTGACCCTGTAAAGAATTATATGCGAGGGCGTTGGCTACTGAGACTGGACATGGTGGAAGACAGGGTGGTGCTTAACTGACTGAAAGCATTATCTGCTGCAATCCAACCGACCACCTGGTCGCACTAATCTGACTTCAAGAGTAGTGTCCTACGCCGCCTTGTAAACTGGGACATGAAGCTAGGTATGGTGGATGATTGTTTTTCTTGTGCTCCGGCAGCAGGCACAGTTTCAAGGCGCCCAGGGCCACGGCCGCTGCGTGCACCATCAGCATCACGGCAACTTCCCCGTCCCTTACTACTCACCTTCTTCATATTAAATGTTATATATGCTTGAAAGTATGTCACACGTACAGTAGCGTACAGTAGCGTAGGATTTGGAAATGTTCGGTAAAAATTTTTTAAAAGGTATTTAGGATGTGGAAACGTCACACAGGAGATATCCCGCAGATAATGTCAATGTTCTCACCAGCGGCTAATACAAAATTACAGGGAATGTCACAGGTATTTGGGATAAGGAAACGTTATACAGGAGAGGTACCACCTGTAATGTCACTGTCCGCAGCGTCTACGGAAAAAGTACACTGTATGTCACAGATGAAAATTTTACGCGCATATGTTACATTGGAGATGTGGCACTGGTAATGTCAATGTCAGAAGCGGACACCGTCTATTGAAAAAGTACACTGTATAAAGGTGTTCGGGCGGCCCTGCGTGGAGATGTAGGTGCACGGTATAGCGGACGTCGTCCCAGGTACTTCAATGAAGAAAGGAACCGGCACTCCTTGTAATGCAATTATATCTGCTTTATTTGCCAATCATAGGAGAAGTGACATGCGTTTCGGCACGTGCAAGTGCCTTTGTCAAACACTATGTAAGCAGCAGGATACATCTTCATTAAAGTACACTATGTCACAGATACATTTTTTAAATGAACATGTTACACTTTAGATGTGGCACTGGTACTGTCACTGTCAGAAGCAGACGTCTTTTGAAAAAGTACACTGTATGTCACAGATACATTTTTTAACCGCACACGGTACACTGGAGATGTGGCACTGGTAATATCACTGTCAGAAGCGGACACCATGTAATGAAAAAGTACACTGTATGTCACAGATCAATTTTTTCTGCGCACACGGTACACTGGATATATGGTACTAGTAATGTCACTGTCCGCAGTGGACACGGTCTATGGAAAAAGTACACTGGATGTCACAGATATTTTTGGGATGCGCACACTTTATACAGGAGATGTGGCGCAGATAATTTAACTGTCCGCAGCAGCCTATTAGACGCTATTTAGCGCATGATGCTCTCAAAATATATATTGCTGCTGCCCCACACAATAGTCATTAAAAGGACTTTTGGATCTCTGAAAAGTTTTCTAATGAAAATAGTCCAATATCACTCCCTACACGGTCTGTCCCTTCCTATGCACAGCTCTCCCTGACTAAAATTGACCCAAAAAGTGCCATTGGGTGCTATCACTGCCCTCACTGTAAAGCCATAGCTACGTTGGTTACTGGCATTACAGTGAGGGCAGAACTTACCTGCATGTTTATTTTCTGCGTTGCAGCCAAGAAACGCGCGGGGAGGAGACTCGAGCATTGAGCTTGAGCACATGTGGTATTCGGCCAAATACCGCCATGTGCAGAACATAGCGATGCTTGAGCTGAACTGATGTTTGCCCGAGCATACTCGCTCAACACTAGACGTAACCCCTCAGATGAACACCGTAAAAAAAGTCATATGCACCCTAAAATATTACCAATCAAACCGTAATCTCATACCGAAAAAAGACAGTCACCCAAAAAAAAAACACTGTCTTCCAAAATATGGAATATTTTTTCAAAAATGCTTTATTATGTAAAACTGAAACAAACATATTTGTTATTGTCGCATGCATAACAACCAGCTTTATAAAAATACCACATGATCTAAGCTGTCAGATGAACATTGTAAATAACTAAAAATAAAAGCGCTGCCAAAACATCAATTTTTTTGTTCTCTTGCCTAACAAAAAGTGCAATATAGAGCATCCAAAATTCATATGTACCCTAAAATAGTACCAACAAAACTGCCTCCTTATCCCGTAGTTTCCAAAATGGGTTAATATTTTTGGAGTTACCCCTACTCTAGGGGTGCATTAGTGGTTCTTCAAATGTGACATGGCAACTTAAAATTATCCCTGTAAAATCTGCTCTCAAAAAACCATATGGCTTTCCTTCTGTGCTCTGCCGCGTGCCCGTACAGCAGTTTACGACCATATAGGGGGTGTTTCTGTAAGCTACAGAATCAAGGCAATAAATAATGAGTTTTGTTTGGCTGTTAAACCTTGCTTTGTTACTGGAAAAAATGGATTAAAATGAAAAATCTGCCAAAAAGTGAAATTCTGAAATTTTATCTACATTTTCCTTTAATTCTTGTGGAACACCTAAAGGGAAAAGTAAAATCAGTTTTGAAGACCTTGAGGGGTGTATTTTCCAAAATTGGGGTAACTTTTTGGGAGTTTCTACTCTAGGGGTGCATCAAGTGGTCTTCAAATATGACATGACAACTTAAAATTATCCCAGTGAAATCTGCCATCCAAAAACCAAATGGCATGCCTCACCTTCTGCACCCTACCGTGTGCCCATACAGCAGTTTACGACTACATATGGGGTGTTTCTGTAAACTACTGAATCAGGGCAATAAATATTGAGTTTTATTTGGCTGTTAACCCTTGCTTTGTTACTGGAAAAAAAATGCATTAGAATGGAAAATCTGCCAAAAAATTGAAATTCTGAAATTTCAGCTACATTTTCCTTCAGTTTTAATTCTTGTGGAACACCAAAAGGGTTAAATCAGTTTTGAATAGCTTGAGGGGTGTAGTTTCTAAAATGGGGCCATTCATGGGTGGTTTCTATTATGTAAGTCCCACAAAGTGACTTCAAACCTGAACTGGTCCTTAAAAAGGGGGTTTTGGAAATTTTTTGAAAAAGTTCAAGATTTGCTTCTACACTTCTAAGCCTTCTAACATCCCAAATACAGAAAATGTAATATACAAAATGATCCAAACATGAAGTAGAAATATGGGAAATGTAAAGCAATAACTATTTTAGGAGGTATCACTATCTGTTTTAAAAGCAGAGAAATTGAAATTTAGAAAATTGTGAATTTTTCCATTTTGACTCAAGTTTACCACTGTCATGAAGTGGCTTGGATAAGTAAAAGCTTTTTAAAGTTATCACCACATAAAAGTTTCACATTCTCATATTTGCTAAAATTGGCCTGGTCCTTAAGGTGAAAAATGCCAGGATCCTGAAGGGGTTAAAAACTATCTGCCCCCAATAAGGGAATAACTTTTGGAAGCGTTCCAATCTGAAAATGTATAATATATGCGAGGGAGCAGTGTGTTTGTTATTACCATCAAATATGCATTTACACATACCTATATCTGTCAGTGTCACTCTGACATTATTTGCTACTGCTTCCTTTGTGATAAAAAACTTACATGGGAGGAGGGGAGAAAGAGCAGAAATTTTTAAAAAGTTAACAAAAAAATTCCTAGGGTACTAGGAGACTATAGTGTGTTTATTCCAATCTTCAGGACAATTAGAGCAACTTTAATTTGTAAATAACAGGTTTGGACATGTTTGGTCTAAACCAAACTTTTAGAAACATTTGACAAATCGGACACAAAGCAAATGTGTATGAATAGATTTCAAACAAGTTAGAAGAAGGTATCCTTTAACCTCTTCAAGACTGCCATACGGCTCTATATGTGCTAATTACACATGCCCCGTGCAGCTAGCATGTATATAAACGTTATGGCACCTCTGTAATACAAGCGCTGCAAAGCGTTTGAATTAAAGCTTCTGCCCCTGCACTGCTGCTGTCACGGACAGCATACAGTCCAGAAATGTCGGCAAGGGACCAATCGAAGTGGTCCCTTGTCGGCGATAATTCTGATTTGTTAGTCTGTACTGACTAACCAATCATATCATGGCAGTGTTAAGATGCTGATTTTAGGCTCTGATCTGCACTCTGCCGATCAGAGCCTGAAATCAGGCACTATATGCTCCGTCCCCCTAAATTGGGCCCCCAATATGTGAGCCCCCTGCCCATATCTGTGCCCCCCTTCCGTGACCTGATTCCAATATATGTGCGCACCTAGCCTCCAGCTTTGCCGGCCGTGCACTGTGTATGTGCCGGCCAGCCTGCCCCCATCCATGGCCTCTGCGACTGCCCCCATCCATGTCCCCTGCCCATCTGTGTCCCCTTCCCAGCCCTTGTCTGTCCCACCTCTGGGACTCCCTCTCTCAACCATCGGGCTGCCGCACTGCAATCACAGTGGCCCAAAGGTTGCCATGGCACCAGAACGCTTTGCAAAGTCGCCCAGTGTTAACATCTATCAGTGTAAAACTGATAGTATTATACTTTGCAATGCAAGAGCATTGCAAAGTATAGTACAGCCATTAGCCCCACTGGATATTCAAGTAAAGTAAATAAATAAATAAAAATGTAAATTAAAAATAAATTAAATTGCCTTTTACTATTTTCGCATTTTTATAAGAGATGAAAAAATAAAAAATAAAAATTTAAACTGCACATATTAGGTTTCACCGCATCCGTAACGACTGGCTCTATAAATATATCACATGATGCACCCTGTCGGATAAAACACCATAAACAAATAAAAATAAAAACTGTGTCAGAAAAATCTATTTTTGCCACCTAACATCAAATAAAGTGCAACACCAAGCGATCAAAAAGGTGTATGTACCACAAAATGGTACCAATAAAACCATCACCTCATTGCGCAAAAAATGAGCCCCTACATAAGAAAATCACTTCAAAAAAAAAAAAAAAAACTATACCTCTTAGAATGTGAAAACACTAAAACATATTTTTTTTGTTTCAAATATGCTATTATTGTGTTAAGGTGAAATAAATTTCAAAAAGTATACAGTCGTGGCCAAAAGTTTTGGGAATTACATAAATATTGGAATTTGGAAAAGTTGCTGCTTAAGTTTTTATAATAGCAATTTGCATATACTCCAGAATGTTATGAAGAGTGATCAGATGAATTGCATAGTCCTTCTTTGCCATGAAAATTAACTTAATCCCCAAAAAAACTTTCCACTGCATTTCATTGCTGTCATTAAAGGACCTGCTGAGATCATTTCAGTAATCATCTTGTTAACTCAGGTGAGAATGTTGACGAGCACAAGGCTGGAGATCATTATGTCAGGCTGATTGGGTTAAAATGACAGACTTGACATGATAAAAGGAGGGTGATGCTTGAAATCATTGTTCTTCCATTGTAAACCATGGTGCCCTGCAAAGAAACGCGTGCAGCCATCATTTCATAAAAATGGCTTCACAGGCAAGGATATTGTGGCTACTAAGATTGCACCTCAATCAAGAATTTATAGGATCATCAAGAACTTCAAGGAAAGAGGTTCAATTCTTGTTAAGAAGGCATCAGGGCGTCCAAGAAAGTCCATCAAGCGCCAGGATCGTCTCAAAAAGAGGATTTAGCTGCGGGATCGGAGTGCCACCAGTGCAGAGCTTGCTCAGGAATGGCAGCAGGCAGGTGTGAGCGCATCTGCACGCACAGTGAGGCGAAGACTTGTGGAAGATGGCCTGGTGTCAAGAAGGGCAGCAAAGAAGCCACTTCTCTCCAAAAAAAACATCACAGACAGATTGATCTTCTGCAGAAAGTATGGTGAATGGACTGCTGAGGACTGGGGCAAAGTCATATTCTCCGATGAAGCCTCTTTCCGATTGTTTGGGGCATCTGGAAAAAGGCTTGTCCGGAGAAGAAAAGGTGAGCTCTACCATCAGCCCTGTGTCATGCCAACAGTAAAGCATCCTGAGACCATTCATGTGTGGGGTTGCTTCTCATCCAAGGGAGTGGGCTCACTCACAATTTTGCCCAAAAACACAGCCATGAATAAAGAATGGTACCAAAACACCCTCCAACAGCAACTTCTTCCAACAATCCAACAACAGTCGGGTGAAGAACAATGCATTTTCCAGCATGATGGAGCATCGTGCCATAAGGCAAAAGTGATAACTAAGTGGCTCGGGGACCCAAACGTTGACACTTTGGGTCCATGGCCTGGAAACTCCCCAGATCTTAATCCTATTGAGAACTTGTGGTCAATCCTCAAGAGGCGGGTGGACAAACAAAAACCCACTAATTCTGACATACTACAAGAAGTGATTATGAAAGAATGGGTTGCTATCAGTCAGGAATTGGCCCAGAAGTTGATTGAGAGCATTACCAGTCGAATTGCAGAGGTCCTGAAAAAGAAGGGCCAACACTGCAAATACTGACTCTTTGCATAAATGTCATTTAATTGTCGATAAAAGCCTTTGAAACGTATGAATTGCGTGTAATTATATTTCAGTACATCACAGAAACAACTGAAACAAAGATCTAAAATTTTAAAAAGAGGGGAGGGTGGTGGCACACCTGTCCAACAACATGAAAATGGTGCACTCCTCAAGGTCTACCCGCTGACCCAAAAAAAAGTATGCAATTGATATTTTTGTAGAGGGGCACTCAATACCTAAGGCAACAATCAGAAAATTCAAATAAAAGCATATAAATGTATTTAATTAATAAAAACTGGATATCTCAAAAAATGCATAGTATAATACACAAAAATGCATAAGAATACACAGGTATATATAGCTCTAATTTCCCTAAAGAAGTGAATATATTATGCAGAGGTAAAATAATAAATGGACCGACTTTATAAGTCCCAATGCACACCAGGTATTATTCCAATCCGCTTTATGGGTGCAGTTGATGGTAATATTTGGACCGTCCACAACCTCAGAACCCAATGCTGGTATTTGGATCGTAGAATTTCACTTAATATTGTATCTGATAGTCCCAATCAGTTGTGCGATATCGCATAAACAGTCCTATGCTAAGTTACACAGTTGAAATCAATGTATTGAGCATACGGTACTTTACCGCTCCATAGATCACCGCCGGCCGCTCGTACGCTGTTGCTCTTGCTCTTCCAGGACCTGTCGCGGCGTCCCACGTGGTCCTCCGCGTCATACACCGTGGCGTCCCACGTGACGCGTGCTTCCAATGCCGATTGGCTCAGCTCCGCTACAATGAAGCCATTATCGTAGATTCTTTCAAAACAGCGATTTTTTCAAAGTGCGGCTTCTATGCGGTATTGGTCCTTAGGCTTCAGCTCTCACTACTGTTCAAGACCCAGATGCGTTTCGGGACATGGAACTGTCCCTTCCTCAGTGGTAACAGTCGTGAGAAGATAATGAGAGCTTTTTTATATGTATGTCCCTAATTGATCCCAGTCTCTTATTGTGTTTTTCTTACTCCTCAACGCTAGGTACCTTAGTGTAAGTGATCCTCGGTTCGTTAGGTAATAACGAGCCTATATATTTGTCTCCCAATAGGTGGCACCAATGTTTTCTGATCATTTTTTCCACCCTCTTATAGTCCACCTGAAAGGGTAATATTAACCTAATAGTATAATCATCCATTTGTTGTTTTTGGTTGGAAAAAAGTGGCCCTATCCATTGCTTCTACTTTTATAAGTGACTCCCCCACTATTTTTTCAGGGTAATCCCTATCCAGAAATTGTTGTTTTAGGACAGCAGCTTCCTCCCTAAATTGATCCAACTTCGTACAATTGCGTTTAAGCCTTCTGAACTGGCTAACCGGGACGTTCGATAGCCACATGGGAAGGTGGCAGCTCGAATATATCAGGAAGCCATTTTTGGCCCCCTCCTTCTGATAGGTGCTACAGATCATCTTAGAACCCTCAATACAGATATTTAGGTCCAAATATTGAATTGATGTTTTACTAATCGCAGCTGTAAATCCCAAATTCAAGGAGTTGATATTAATCTCTTGTAAAAAACAATCCAATGCTTCCCTCGTATCCCTCCAAATGAAAAAAATATCGTCTATGTACCGACGCCAGAGGACCAGACTCGTCCCCAGCTTGGGACCAATTGATTTCAACTGTGTAACTTAGCATAGGACTGTTTATGCGATATCGCACAACTGATTGGGACTATCAGATACAATATTAAGTGAAATTCTACGATCCAAATACCAGCATTGGGTTCTGAGGTTGTGGACGGTCCAAATATTACCATCAACTGCACCCATAAAGTGGATTGGAATAATACCTGGTGTGCATTGGGACTTATAAAGTAGGTCCATTTATTATTTTACCTCTGCATAATATATTCACTTCTTTAGGGAAATTAGAGCTATATATACCTGTGTATTCTTATGCATTTTTGTGTATTATACTATGCATTTTTTGAGATATCCAGTTTTTATTAATTAAATACATTTATATGCTTTTAGTTGAATTTTCTGATTGTTGGCCTAGGTATTGAGTGCCCCTCTACAAAATTATCAATTGCAAAGATCTAAAATTAGTTTTGCAGCAAACTTTGTGAAAACTAATATTTGTGTCATTCTCAAAACTTTTGGCCACGACTGTACATATTAGGTATCACCGCATCCATGACAACCAGCTCTATAAAAATATCACATGACCTAACCCTTCAGCTGAACAACGTAAAAAAAAAAGCTATTTTTTGTCACCTTACTCCACAAAAATTGCAACACTAGGCGATCAAAAAGGCATATACCACCCAAAATAGTACCAATTTAACTGTCACCTCATCCCGCAAAAAATGAGATCCTAGACAATTGGTCAAAAATAAGAAACCCTGGTTCTCAGACTATGGAGACACTAAAACATCATTTTTTTTTGTTTCAAAAATGCTTTTATTGTGTAACACTTAAATACATAAGAAAAAGTATACATATTAAGGATTGCCACATCTGTAACGATCTGCTCTATAAAAATGTCACATGACCTAACACAAAAACATAATTTTTTTTTCAAAAATGCTTCATTATGTAAAACTGAAACAAACAAACAAAGAAAGTAGATATTTTATATAATTGTGTCCGTAACAACCTGCTTTATAAAGATAGCACATGATCTAGCCTGTCAGATGAATCTTGTAAAAAATAAAAACGGTGCCAAAACAGCCAATTTTCGGTTACCCAGCCTCACAAAAAATGTAATATAGAGCAATTAAAAATCATATGTACCCTAAATAGTACCAATAAAACTGGCACCTTATCCCCTAGTGTCCAAAATGGGGTCAATTTTTGGAAGTTCCTACTGTAAGGGTGCATCAGGGGGCTTCAAATGGGACATGGCATCTAAAAACCAGTCTAGCAAAATCTGCCTTTCAAAAACCATATGGCGCTCCTTTTCTTCTGCGCCCTGCAGTGTGCCCATACATCAGTTTACGACCACATGTGGGGTGTTTCTGTAAACCGCAAAATCAGGGGAATAAATATTGAGTTTTGTTTAGCTGTTAAAGAAATTTTTTTATAAAAATGGAAAATCTGCCAAAAAATTCAAATTTTGAAATTTTATCTCCGTTTTCCTTTAATTATTGTGTATCACCTAAAGGGTTAACAAAATTTGTAAAATCAGTTTTGAGTAACTTGAAATGGGGTCATTTATTGGGGGTTTTCATTATGTAAGTCCCACAAACTGACTTCAGACCTGAACTAGTCTATAAAAAGTGGGTTTTGGAAATTTTCTTGAAAATTTTAAGAATTGCTTCTAAGTCTTCTAACGTCCTAAAAAATAAAATGTAATTTGCAAAATGATGCGAACATAAAGTAGACATATGGGGAATGTTAAGTAATAAATATTTTATGAGGTATCACTTTCTATTTTAAAAGCAGAGAAATAGAAATTTCGAAAATTGCGAAATTTTCAATTTTTTTGGGTGAATTTGGGATTTTTTCTTAAATAAAGGTGAAATATATTCACTCAAATTATAAAGTACAATGTGTCACGAGAAAACTATTTCAAAAGTGTTGGGATAAGTAAAAGTGTTCCAAAGATATTACCACATAAAGTGACACATGTCAGATTTGCATAATTAGACGTGGTCATTAATGACCCTTGGACTTGAAAGGGTTAATCTCAAGTAACTTGGGGGTAACATGATATTAGTGTACCTCTTTATGAATGAAATCAGATTAAACAAAATTTAAATGTTTTAGGTCTTTATTTAACCACTTAAGCCCCACTAGCTTAAACACCCTTAATGACCAGGCCACTTTTTACAATTCTGCACTACACTACTTTCACCGTTTATTGCTCTGTCATACAACTTACCACCCAAATGAATTTTACCTCCTTTTCTTCTCACTAATAGAGCTTTCATTTGGTGGTATTTCATTGCTGCTGACATTTTTACTTTTTTTGCTATTAATCAAAAATGACCGAAATTTTTACAAAAAAATGACATTTTTCACTTTCTGTTGTAAAATTTTTCAAAACATTTTTCTCTAAATTTATTGTTCTACATGTCTTTGATAAAAAAAAAGTCCAATAAGTGTATATTTATTGGTTTGGGTAAAAGTTATAGCATTTTGAAGCAGCTCTGATTTTCTGAGCGCCTGTCATGTTTCTTCAGGTGCTAGAATGTCAGGATAGTATAAATACTCCCCAAATCACACCATTTTAGAAAGAAGACACCCCAAAGTATTCGCGGAGGGGCATGGTGAGTTCATGTATCATTTCATTTTTTTTCACAAGTTAGCGGAAAATGACACTTTCTGAGAAAAAAAAAAAAAAGTTTCAATTTCTGCTAACTTCTGGCAAAAAATAAAAGAAATCTCAGACGGACTCACTATGCCCCTCAGTGAATACCTCGGGGTGTCTACTTTCCGAAAAGGGGTCATTTGTGGGGTGTGTTTACTGTTCTGGCATTTTGGGCGGGGCTAAATTGGAGCCGCCATGTAAAACCTAAAGGTACTCGTTGGAATTTGGGCCCTTTGCGACTCAGGCTGCAAAAAGTGTCACTTATGTGGTATCGCCGTACTCAGGAGAAGTAGGGCAATGTGTTTAGGGTGTATTTTACATATACCCATGTTGGGTGAGAGAAATATCTCTGTAAATTGTCAACTTTGTATAAACATTTTTAAAGTTGTCGTTTACAGAGATATTTTTCACACACAGTATAGGTATATATAAAAATACACCCCAAAACACATTGCCCTACTTCTCCTGAGTACGGCGATACCACATGTGTGCCACTTTTTGCAGCCTGGGTGCAAAGGGCCCTAAAACCAATGAGTACCTTTAGGATTTCACAGGGCATTTTTACGCATTTGGATTCCAGACTTCTTCTCACACTTTAGGGGCCCCTAAAATGCCAGGACAGTATAAATACCCACATGTGACCCCATTTTGGAAAGAAGACACCCCAAGGTATTCCGTGAGGGGTATGGTGAGTTCATGTAAAATTTTATTTTTTGTCACAAGTTAGTGGAATATGAGACTTTGTAAAAAACTAAATGAAAAAAAAAATATATATATCAATTTCCGCTAACTTGTGCCAAAAAATAAAAATTCTGTGAACTCGCCATGCCCCTCACGGAATACCTTGGGGTGTCTTCTTTCCAAAATGGGGTCACATGTGGGGTATTTATACAGCCCTGGCATTTTAGGGGACCTAAAGCGTGAGAATCCAAAATGCGTAAAAATGCCCTGTGAAATCCTAAAGGTACTCATTGGAATTTGGGCCCCTTTGCGCACCCAGGCTGCAAAAAAGTGGCACTCATGTGGTATCACCGTACTCAGGAGAAGTAGGGCAATGTGTTTTGGGGTGTATTTTTACATATACCCATGCTGCGTGTGAGAAATATTGCTGTAAACGACAACTTTTTACATTTTATTATTCAAATTTGTCAATTTACAGAGATATTTCTCACACAAAGTATGGGTATATGTAAAAATACACCCCAAAACACATTGCCCCACTTCTCCTGAGTACGGCAATACCACATGAGTGACACTTTTTTGCAGCCAAGATGCGCAAAGGGGCCCTAAAACCAATGAGTACCTTTTAGGAGGGCATTTTTACGCAATTTTCTTCTCACGCTTTAGGGCCCCTAAATTGCCAGGGCAGTATAAATACCCCACATGTGACCCCATTTTGGAAAGAAGACACCCCAAGGTATTCTGTGAGGGGCATGGTGAGTTCATAGAAGATTTATTTTTGGCACAAGTTAGCGGAAATTGATTTTTTATTGTTTTTTCTCATAAAGTCTACCTTTCTGCTAACTTTTGACAAAACTTTAAATTTTTCATGGACTCACTATGCCCCTCAGCGAATACCTTGGGGTGTCTTCTTTCCAAAATGGGGTCATTTGTGGGGTGTTTGTACTGTTCTGGCATTTTGGGTGGGGCTAAATTGTGAGCAGCCATATAAAACCTAAAGGTACTCGTTGGAATTTGGGCCCTTTGCGTACTCAGGCTGCAAAAAGTGTCACTCATGTGGTATCGCCGTACTCAGGAGAAGTAGGGCAATGTGTTTTGGGGTGTATTTTACATATACCCATACTTTGTGTGAGAAATATCTCTGTAAATTGACAACTTTGAATAAAATTTTTAAAAAGTTGTCGTTTACAGTGATATTTCTCACACACAGTATGGGTATATGTACAAATACACCCCAAAACACATTGCCCTACTTCTCCTGAGTTCGGCGATACCACATGAGTGACACTTTTTTGCAGCCAAGATGCGCAAAGGGGCCCTAAAACCAATGAGTACCTTTAGGATTTCACAGGCCATTTTTACGCATTTGGATTCTCACACTTTAGGACCCCTAAAATGCCAGGGCAGTATAAATACCCCACAAGTGACCCCATTGTAGAAAGAAGACACCCCAAGGTATTCCGTGAGGGGCATGAAGAGTTCACAGAAAAAAAAAATTTGCCACAAGTTAGCGGAAATTGATTTTTTTTTTTTTTTTTTTACAGTCTCATATTCCACTAACTTGTGACAAAAAATAAAATTTTGCATGAACTCACCATACCCCTCACGGAATAGCTTGGGGTGTCTTCTTTCTAAAATGGGGTCACATGTGAGGTGTTTGTACTGCTCTGGCATTTTAGGGTCTCCGCAATCATTACACGTATGGCCAGCATTAGGAGTTTCTGCGATTCTCCTTATATTGAGCATACGGGTAATGAGATTTTTTTTCCCGTTCAGCCTCTGGGCTGAAAAGAAAAAAAATGAACGACACAGATTTCCTCATTCGCATCGATCAATGTGGATGAATAAATGTCTGCCAAAAAATGGGCAAAAAAAAAAGTAGTAAGGCCCCATTCACACGTCCGCAAAAATGTCCACATCTATTCCGCAATTCTGCGGAATATATGCGGACCCATTCAGTGTGAATGGGGCTGGCGGTGATGCGGAGAGCACACTATGCGCTCGCCGCATCAGCATTTGCGGAGCTGCGGCCGCAAACTTCCGGGTTTCGGCCCCCAAACATCCGGCCGCAGCTCTGCAAAAGATAGAGCATGTCCTATTCTTGTCCGCAATTACGGACAAGAAAAGGCATTTTCTATATAGTTCTGGCAATGTGCGGATCCGCAAAATGCGGAAAGCACATTGCTGGTGTCCGTGTTTTGCGGATCCGCGGATCCATGGATCCGCAAAACACATACGGACGTCTGAATGAGCCTTACAGGGGGTAATTAGTGTCAGGGGGTGACATGGGGTGATCGGGGGTTAATCAGGGGTTAATCAGGGGTTAATCAGGGGTTAATCAGTGACGGGGTGGGGGTGGGGTGGGGGTGGGGGGTCTGTGAGGTGATTTGGTGCACTTATAAAAGTTTCCTTTGGTGGTCCCAAGCAAAAGGGACCACCAAAGGAATGATCAGCAAGCATATCAGACGCTGTTAACAAAACAGCGTCTGATATGCCATTTTTTTAACTTCTACAGCCTGCCAGCGCACGATCAGCGCTGGCAGGCTGCACTTTACCTTTTCCCCGACGTGATCCTGTGAACGCGCGCGCGCGCGTTCACAGGAAATCTCGCCTCTCGCGAGATGACGCGCCCGCGCGTCAAGGAGGAACAAACCGACCGCCCGCAGGACGCAATCCTACGTGAGGCGGTCGTCAACAAGTTAAACCAAAGCCAATAAATGTCTCCTATTTTTATAGATTGGAGTCAGAAACGAACAGATTAATTAAAAGCTTCCC
The DNA here is from genome assembly GCA_033119425.1 of Bufotes viridis. Taxonomy (NCBI): domain Eukaryota; kingdom Metazoa; phylum Chordata; class Amphibia; order Anura; family Bufonidae; genus Bufotes; species Bufotes viridis. Next base: position 221,440,731 of record CM065589.1, read on the forward strand.
TTGAACTTATATATGTTGAGTTTTTATTTTATACTGAGAACTGAAATAAAGCAGACTGCAAAAATTAATTGAGTCTTCTCTGTTAGTAGTAAAATGCAAATAAAACAATAGGGGGCCAGCATATTGATAACTACAAGCAATGATCATTATCCTAAAAATGTTGATTATTTTTGTTTTATATTCTTCTTCAATCCCACTTTGCTGTTTATACACTTCACAGACTTCTTATATTGTTGTTTATCAAAGCTTCCCAAAATGCTTCTCACTGTGCTCAATTATATGGAATTCAATTATAATAAAGGCCGCACAAATGCTTTAATTAGAAGCTTCATAAATGATGTTTTTACCACTTCTGAGACTTTTTTAATGCCCCGTCATTTACCGTAGCATCAGTTGCACAGGTTTTCCAAGCTAGCAGAAAATTCTAAATACAAGAACCACTTCTTCAATTTTACAACAAAAATAGCTTTTTTTCTCTATGCACTTATTCACACTACTTCCAAGTGGTCATATTTCAGGATACTCTTAAATGATTAACAACAAGGGTGCACAGAAGACACTGGGGATATATGAACCGGATTACTGACAAAAAATTTACAAATTTTAGTATGTATTTGGTACAATTTTGGTAATTATTGGGAATTTACACCATTTTCTCCACTTTTAAAAACTAAGTGAGACAGTGGGAGAGGTTAGCTATGTTGGATAAGTGCATGCCAAATATATCAACTGCAAAAAGGCTAAGTTTTACTCCCATAAGTGAGAGGAGTACAAAACTTGGAATAACATCTCTAGGCAAAGTCATGAAAGTCATGGCAAGATGTAATGTTTAAAGATGCTCAGGGGGTTAATCCGGGGGTTAGTCCAGGGTTAAAAAAAAATAGTCACCTCATCCACTTGCTCGCAGAGAGGCCACCCACTTCCATCTTGATTGAAGAAAACCCACCAAAGGACCATTTTAGGAAAAATTGATTTGTTACCATGAAGCACAAGGAAATTTGGCTGTGTGGCGAATAACATTTTTCCTAAACTTCTGATCAAATTCCGCTTTGTATTCTTCAATATGTTCAACACTAGATAAGCTATTGTAGGACCACATTTTGGTGCAAATATAGCTGCAAGTCTTTTGGGGTATGTCTCTACCAGTTTTGCACATCCAGAGGCTGAATGTTTTGCCCATTCTCTATTGAAAAATAGCTCTAGCTCAGTCAGATTGAATGGAGAGTGTCCATGAACAGCAATTCACAGTCTTATCGCGATTGCGATCCCCTGCCCGCCTCCTCTGTAATGTATCCCTGGTGTCTAGTGGGTCTATCAGAGTGTCAGCACATGGCTGACACTCTGATAGAAACGGCTGGCATCTGTACTTGATCAAATGCCAGCCGTTTAACCCCTTCTATACCGCGGTCCGTACGGACCGCGGTATGGAAGGGTTAACAGGGAGGGAGCTCCCTCCCTCTCCCATCCGGGGGCTGCTGTGCCTTTGCAGCCCCCCAACAGGATGGGATCGCAGAGGGAGGGGGCTCCACTCCCTCTGCTTCAATCACCCGCTGCCCTGTTATGGCAGCGGGTGATGGTTGCCATGGAGACAGGACGCTTTCAGAAGCGTCCTGCTCTCCATGGTGCTGAAAGTCTGAATAGACCTGCTAAAGGTCTATTTAGACTTTGTAAAGTACAAAATACAGCACAGTGCACTATATAGTGTACTGTACTGTATTATACAGACACCAGATCCACTGAATCTTTCAGAACCAAGTGGGTCTGGGTCAAAAAAAAATGTAAAAAAGTGAAAAAATGAAAAAAACACATATCACTGAATAAAAATTTAAAAAAAAATACACTACACATATTAGGTATCGCTGCGTCCATAAAAACCTGCTCTATAAAAATATCACATGATTGAACTCCCCAGGTGAATGCCATAAGAAAAAAAAAAAAATGGTGTAAATAAGCCATTTTTTGGCACCTTACATCACTAAAAGTGTAATACAAAGCGATCAAAAAGGCGTTTGCCTCCCAAAATAGTACCAATCAAACCGCCATCTCATCCCGCAAAAAATGAGCCCCTAACTAAAACAATTGGCCAAAAAATAAAAAAACTATGCCTCTCAGACTAAAACATGATTTTTTTTGTTTCAAAAATGCTTTTTACTGTTAAATGTGAATTTTTTTTAAAAAGTAGACATATTGGGTTTCTCCACGTCCGTAAGAATCTGCTCTATAAAAATATCACATGACCTAACCCCTCAAGTAAACACTGTAAAAAAAAATAATAAAAACTTTGTCAAAAAGCCATTTTTTTGCCACCTTACATCACAAAAAGTATAATAGCAAGCGATCAAAAAGTCATCTGACCCCCAAAATAGTGCCAATCTAACCGTCACCTCATCCTGCAAAAATGATACCCAACCTGAGCCAATTGCCTAAAAACTGAAAAATATATGGCTCTCAGACTATGGAGATACTAAAACATGTTTTTTTTTTTATTCAAAAAGGATATTATTGTGTAAAACCAAAATAAATAAAAAAAGGTATACATATTATGTATCGCCGCGTCCGTAAGGACCTGCTCTATAAAAATATAACATGACCTAACCCCTCAGATGAACACCGTAAACATAAAAAATAAAAACGTTGTCAAACAAGCTATTTTTTTGTCACCTTACATCACAAAAAGTGTAATAGTAAGCGATCAAAAAGTCATATGCATCTCAAGATAGTACCATTCGAACCGCCATCTCATCCCTCAAAAAATGAGCCCCTACATAGGACAATCGCCCAAAAAAAAAAATATGGCTCTCAAACTATGGAGACACTAAAACATGATTTTTTTTTGTTTTAAAAAATTATATTATTGTGTAAAACTTATATAAATAAATAAAAAGTATACATATTATGTATCGCCGCGTCCGTCACAACCTGATCTATAAAAATAACACATGACCTAACCCCTCAGCTAAACACAGCAAAAAAAAAAAAAAATACGGTGTCAAAAGCCATTTTTGTCACCTTACATCACAAAAAGTGTAATAGCAAGCAACCAAAATGTCATATGCACACCAAGATAGTGCCAATCAAACCGCCATCTTATCCCGCAAAAAATGAGCCCCTACATAAGACAGTCGCCCAAAAAAATAAAATAAAACTATGGCTTTCAGAATGTGGAGACACTAAAAAAAATATATATTTTTCAAAAATGCTTTATTATGTAAAACTGAAACAAAAAACCCCAAAAAGTAGTCATATTTGGTATTGTCGCGTCCGTAACAACCTGCTCTATAGAAATAGCACACAATCTAACCTGTCAGTTCAACTATGTAAATAACAAAAAATAAAAACAGTCCCAAAACAGCTATTTTTTTGCAAATTTTCCATTTTAATCCATTTTTCCAGTAACAAAGCAAGGGTTAACAGCCAAACAAAGCTCAATATTTATTGCCCTGATTCTCTTGTTTGCACAAACACCCCATATGTGGCCAAACGGCAGGGCACAGAAGGAAGGGAACGCCATATGGTTTTTGGAAGGCAGATTTTGCTGGACTGTTTTTTTGACACTATGTCCCATTTGAAGCCCCCTTGATGCACCCCTACAGTAGAAACTCCAAAAAAGTGACCCCATTTTGGAAACTACGGGATAAGGTGTCAGTTTTGTTGGTACTATTTTAGGGTAAATATGATTTTTGGTTGCTCTATATTACACTTTTTTTGAGACAAGGTAACAAAAAATAGAAATTCGGAAATTTCATCTCCATTTGCCAATAACTCTTGTGGAACACCTAAAGGGTTAACAAAGTTTGTAAAACTGGTTTTGAATACCTTGAGGGGTGTAGTTTCTTATATGGAGTCACTTTTATGGAGTTTCTACTCTAGGGGTGCATCGGGGGGCTTCAAATGGGACATGGTGTCAAAAATCCAGTCCAGCAAAATCTGCCTTCTAAAAACCATATGGCGTTCCTTTCCTTCTGCGCCCTGCAGTTTGGCCATACAGCAGTTTACGACCACATATTTGGTGTTCGGGCAAACTGCAGAATCGGGGGAATAAATATTAAGTTTTGATTGGCTATTAACCCTTGCTTTGTTACTGGAAAAAATGGATTAAAATGGAAAATTTTGCAAAAAATTGAAATTCTGAAATTTTATCTCCATTTGCCATTAACTCTTGTGGAAAACCTAAAGGGTTAATGACGTTTGTAAAATCAGTTTTGAATACCTTAAGGGGTGTAGTTTCTAGAATGGGGTCATTTTTGGGTGGTTTTATTATGTAAGCCTCACAAAGTGACTTCAGACCTGAACTGGTCCCTAAAAAGTGGGTTTTTGAAAATTTCTGAAAAATTTCAAGATTTGCTTTTAAACTTCTAAGCCTTGTAACGTCCCCAAAAAATAAAATGTCATTCCCAAAATGATCGATACATGAAGTAGACATATGGGGAATGTAAATCAATAACTTTTTTTGGCAGTATTACTATGTATTATAGAAGTAGATTAATTGAAACTTGGAAAATTGCAAATTTTTTAAAAATTTTGGGAAATTTGGTATTTTTTTATAAATAAAAATGAAATTTTTCGACTTCATTTTACCAGTGTCATGAAGTATAATATGTGACGAAAAAACAATCTCAGAATGGCCTGGATAAGAAAAAGCGTTTTAAAGTTATTACCACATAAAGTGACAATGGTCAGATTTTGAAAAAATGGCCTGGTCCTTAAGGTGAAATAGGGCCGTGTCCTTAAGGGGTTAATTAGTGCTCTACTTGATTTACACTTCTCCATAACTTTATCCATGATCAGTCTGGTATGTTCCTTCATGCTGTTTTCTCACTTATTTGCTCACTGGCTTCACAGAACAGCTGTAGATATACTGAGAATAAATTACACACAGGTGGACTATATTTCCTAATTATGTGACTTCTGAAGGCAATTGGTCACACTGGATTTTATTTAAAGGTATTGTAGCACAGGGGGTAAACTCAAATGCATGCCAAAATCATGTACAATTTTCTTTTCCATTTACACATACTTGCTACTTTGTCAGTCTATCACATAAAATATCAATAAAATACATTTAAGTTTGTGTAACGTTAGAAAATGTGAAAAAGTTCAAGGGGTATGAATACTTTTTCAAGGCACTGTATACAAAGAATAGAAAATTTACATCACTGATTGAATTAACATCATCTGACATCTGACAGGTGGGAAGTACATTTCAGCGTAAAGCAGTAAGAGCCTCAATCGGGCAAATATTTCTACACAAAGCCATCTTCCGTAGATGAACTTCAATGTTTTGCTGAAAAGTTCCAACTTTAATAGTGTTTAAACTGAAGAGCTTCACCCCCCAATGGAATGTTGCCAGCTGATGCAATCTACAGGGGTCACCATGTATATCTTGTTTCTCTGTTATTATTTCTGAACTTGGAGTGGCTAATTCTCAGATCTGCAATAAATCTGAGTATCAAGATTACTTTGAGAGACAATAGTTAAATGTCTTGCCCAAATATTTCAGACATCAGATAATATGGACAAAGTCCTTCACAAACTTTCTAAGCAAATTAGTTTGTTCATTCCAAAAATGGACAAGGTCTCATAGAAAAATGTCATATAAATAAATCTTTAATTTATACAAACGTCATGATAGTTTAATCAGACACAATAAATTCCAAATGATCAGAGAATCCATATTCATACTTTACCATCTTGCACACCTCATACAGTTGTGTTCAAAATTATTCAACCCCCAATGCTGTAAAGCGTTTTAGGGAATTTAGTGTACATTTGTAATTGTGCTCAGAATGAAATCTTACAAGGACTTTTTAAAGAACCAAATGCAACTAAAATGACATCAATTGTTTTTGTAATACAGTATTAAATGCTTTTTCTTTTGTGATTTCTTCATTGACACAATTTTTCAACCCCTTAAAGACTACCACTCTTAAGAACAGAGGTTCATTCAAGTGTTTTCGATCATGTATTGAAAACACCTGTGGATGTCAAGGAGCAGCAATCAAGCATAATAAGCACCAATTAGGCAGATTTAAAATGACTGTGATACTCAGCTCCTTCTAGACATTTACTGGTGTGTTTAAAAACATGGTGAAGTCAAGAGAATGGTCCAGGAAGGCAAGGGAACAAGTGATTTCTCTTCACAGGTAGGGCAATGGCTATAAGAAGATTGCAAAGATGTTAAACATACCAAGAGACACCATAGGAAGCATCATTCGCAACTTCAAGGCAAAGGGCACTGTTGAAACACTACCTGGTCGTGGCAGAAAGAAGATGCTGACTTTGACTGATGTGCGCTACCTGAAGCGCAAAGTGGAGAAAAGTCTCCATGTGACTGCTGAGGAACTGAAAAAAGATTTGTCAGATGTGGGTACTGAAGTTTCAGCTCAGACAATAAGGTGCACACTGCGTAATGAAGGCCTCCATGCCAGAACTCCCAGGAGCACCCGCTTGCTGTCTCCAAAGAATAAGAAGAGTCGACTGCAGTATGCCAAAAGTCATGTGGACAAACCACAAAAGTCTTGGGATAGTGTTCTGTGGACTGATGAAACAAAATTAGAACAGTTTGGGCCCATGGATCAACGCTATGTTTGGGGGAGGAAGAACAAGGCCTATGAAGAAAAGAACACCTTGCCTACTGTGAAGCATGGCGGGGGGTCAATCATACTTTAGGGCTGTTTTGTTTCTACAGGTACAGGGAAGCTTCAGCGTGTGCAAGGTACCATGAATTCTCTTCAGTACCAGGAGATATTGGATGAAAATGTGATGCAGTCCGTCACAAACCTGAGGCTTGGGAGACGTTGGACCTTTCAACAGGACAATGATCCCAAGCATACCTCCAAGTCCACTAGAGCATGGTTGCAGATTAAAGGCTGGAACATTTTGAAGTGGCCATCGCAGTTACCAGACTTAAATCCAATTGAGAACCTCTGGTGGGACTTAAAGAAAGCAGTTGCAGCGCGCAAGCCTAAGAATGTGACTGAACTGGAGGCTTTTGCCCATGAAGAATGGGCGAAGATACCCGTAGATCGCTGCAAGCTATGCTTCACGTTTAAAAGCTGTTATAACTGGAAAAGGATGTTGTACTAAGTACTAAGATTGAATGTCACTTGGGGGTTGAATAAAACTGATAATGATGTGAGCACAGAAAAGACATTTGTGGTTATTTCATTATAAATGTTATGTTATATTTGTCTGACTTACAAGTGCCTCTTTGATTTAATTGTAAACAAGATGACTGAAATGATCAAAATCAATGTCAAACTGGCCAAAACACTCAATTTCAGTGGGGGTTGAATAATTTTGAACACAACTGTACATGTGCTGCAGAGGTTGCCATAACCCCTGGAAACGAGCAGCATATAATGCAATTACAAAATTAATGAAGGCAGGAAAGGAGGCAATATGGACAATCACAATAAATTATGGTTCCTTTGTCTACATGATAAATGCAAATTGCTGAAGTAGGAAAACCATTAAACATACACATTATCAAGAAAGACTTAAATAACTGTGGCAATGTGTACAGTAAAAGTCCTGGTAGGGGTGTATATCTCACATCAGAGTTGGGAGGATGCCTGGACCATAACCCCCCAAAAGGCTCTGGGTCGTTTCGGTCAGGAGGACTGAGGGACCACGAGGCTATGTGAAGCTGGATCTCTTCCTTATATGTTTGTTTTGCTGATTTTTGTGTGCTAGTGCCAAAATAAATGACCATTTTGGACTTTAAATCCATTGTCTGCAAAGAAGTCTTTGACTACGACCCCCTGAGAGAGAGCGATCCCTTACATAACTTAGAAGGTAGAGTTATTAAAACAGGTGCTAAGCAAAACGTACTTAGTTGCCCATAGCAACCAATCAGATTCAATCTTTCAATTTTCAGAGCTACTATGGAAGATTAAAGGTTCAATCTGGTTGCTATAGGAAACTCCCAGTTTGTTAATTCTTCCCCTTAATTTGTATAGGGGGAGAGCACATGTTTGAAACTCTTACACATGTGAAAAGCTTGAATAAAGGAAATAAGAAACTAAATACTAATGTTGATCGAGCACCAAAGTGCTCGGGTGTTTGGGTGCTCGGGTCGAACACCTCAGGATGCTCGGGTGCTCTACCGAGCACCCAAGCACAATGGAAGTCAATGGGAGAACCCGAGCATTAAACCAGGCACCCCCTGTCTGGTTCATAGGAAAAGGTCAGAAATTGATGGAAACACCACCAAAATGGTTTGGGAGCAGCATGGGGAGGATGTCTGGATGCTTCTTGGTCGCTGCTGGGAACAATGTTGTCCTAGTAGTACGCCACTTTTACATTCTGACAATAATACGCACAAAACCGAAGAAAAAAGAACGATTTTAGAGGAAAAATTGTTAAGACACATTCTTGTATATTTACTTGTAGATAAAGTGCAAGTGCTGCCAAAAATTACAATGATGAGGCACTCCGATACAACCTGTATATCACATAATGTAGGGCCTCATTCACATTGTGGTGCAATTGTACATGTAGTGGGACTCCTACACTCATAAAGCCTATGCACTAAGTGTATGAGTATAGGGATGGCACTCTAGTCATAGGTTAAGCATGGAAAAATCTATTTATTTAATGAAGGATAGCTTTGTGGCCCAATAACATAGAAGCAATAAGGTTGAAATGTGTAGATATACAATCAGATAAGAAGGAAAGAAAATATATAATATTATGCGCAGATATAAAAAGAAAAGAAAAAAGATGATAAAATTATTGCAGTCCAAAGATAAAAAATTAAAAATTAAATAAATTGAAAAAAATAAAAATAAGGTATTGTTCTGACAGTAGATCACTGAGAAAAAACGGCGCTAAAAACTAACTTTTATTGATCATTATTTAAAAGCTAAACCAACAATAGTAAGACTAGGGTGGACTGACAAAAAGATAACTAGTGGAGGCAGGGGAAATGAAAGCTATATCACGACGTGCAGATGCACAAACAGTGTTGGTCGTGAATGCAAACCTCTGTCACACTCATATCAAGGAAACACCGGCTGAATAATTTGATAAGTCATAGATGGCCGGAAATCTATGTGTAAAATAAAATGCGCTATAGTGTCACACACAGAGCAATGTAGTCAAAAAGCTCTGTTGTCGGTCTACCTGTGAGAATGCCCAAATATTGAAGCTGCGGTGCAACAAAAAATGCGGGGCAACACAAGGACCGAACTGACACCTGTGCAAGCGCAGGTCAAAAGTCTCCTGCAAAACTGTGTCCCATCGTGTCAATACGTTCGACGCGTTTCATTTATTTCAAAACTCATCAGGAGCTTAAGGGACATGCAAAAAATGAGACCTGCCTAGGGCGCTGCCACACTAATATATCGTGGCGGCACCTCCCGGCGCTATGATGGCCGTGGCCGTATGGACGTGGCCGTATATTGTTCTGACAGTCCAACTAGAGATATGTTTAAACCTCCAGTCAAAATGATAAAGTATCCAGGGATATGTAGAGTAATCAGTATCTTTTGAATTACTTGTAAGGTAAATGTTCACTTTCAATCAATCGCCCATATAATTGTAATCCCATAATTTGTTAAATGTTGAGACAATATTGCGATAATGTTGGTAAGTTTCAGCAATCTGGAGTAAAGGCAAAGAGTATATTGTTTTGGTACTATTAGTACGTTACCCTTCTGGTCTCTAGTGGTAGGCTGGTGATCGGCTCCTGGCAGGAGGATGGCGTCCTCATAAGTGAAAGGGCTTAAAAAAAAATACAAGGAACTGGCTCTCCAATACACCCTTTGCTACACATAAAGGAGGGCATCATACACCCTTGAAAAATTATGATTGTTGGCCTGCTGGTGACCCTCAAAAACATTAGAAGCAAGGAACTGCTGGTGAACCTCTAAAACATTACGGGTGAGGGCTTGCTGCTGACCTCACCATATAAAACATTAGGGCCTCTGGCTTGCTGCTGATTTAAGCATCAAAAAAATTATGGGCGAGTGCCTGCTGCTGAGCTGACCATTGAAAAAATTATGGGTGAGGGCCTGATGGTGCGCTAACCCTGTAAAACATTATGGTTCAGGGCCTGCTGGTGAGCTGACCCTCTAAAACATTATATGCGAGGGCATGCAAGTGAGCTGACCCTGTAAAAGATTGTAGGTGAGGGAAAGCTGGTGAGCTGACCCTCTAAAACATTACATGTGAGGGCCTGCAGATGAGCTGACCCTCTAAAAGATTGTAGGTGAGGGCCTGCTGGTTAGCTGACCTTCTAAAACACTATATGCGGAGGCCCTGCAGGTGAGCTGGCCCTCTAAAAGATTGTAGGTGAGGGCCTGCTAGTAAGCTGACCATCTAAAACATTATATGCGAGGGCCTGCAGGTGAGCTAAATCTCTGCTACATTAGGAGCGAGGGAAGACTAATAAGCATGTTGATATGATGCTCGGCCGAATATCTGTTATGCTTGGCACATGGCGGTACTCGACCGAGTACCACATGTGTTAGAGCGCAATGCTCGAGTCTCCGCCCCGCACGCTTAGCTGGTTTTAAGCAGCCAATAAAGGTGCAGGATAGTACTGACCTCACTGTAATGCCATTAGCCATCTTGGCTGCTGGCATTACAGTGATTGGCTTGCCAGAACGCGTCATCGGGTGCTATATAGCACCTGATGACGCATGTTCGGCTCAGACGTAGACAGGGAGAGCAGAGTGTAGGAAGGGAAAGACAGTGTAGGGAGCGAATTTCACAGTTTTTATTCTGAGAAAGCTTTTCCAAGACCCAAAAAACCTTTTAAGGACTACTAAGTGTGTGTGTGAGTGTTTTAGAGCAGCAATCTATTTACCTCCTGCAGTCTCATGGACAGTGCTTCCAAAGGGACAGATAGTACAGGGTGAGAAATTTGCTGTTTTTACTACCAAAAGCTTTTCAAAGACCTCCTTATAAGGACTACTGTGTGTGTTTGACAGCAGCAAGATATTTTTATTTTATACCTATTAAGTGACATATACTGTACATCATCCGCAGACTGTGTCTTTAATAATCTGGTTCACATCTAGTGTCCATAGTGTGTGGCTTTGTGTAAAAAATACTGAACTACATCTGAAAACTGTTAAAAATTATATGTGAGGGGCTGAAGGTGAGCTGACCCTGTAAAGCATTATATGTGAGGGCCTGCAGGTGAGCTGACCCTCTAAAACATTATGAGCGAAGGCAGCCTAAAAAGCATGTTGATATGATGGAGGAGGAGGAGGAGTAGAGAAGTCAGGGGCAATCCAGGCATTGTCAGCATTTTCAGTTGACAGACAGATGCGCTCATCAGTTATTATGCCCCCAGCAACACTAAATACCCGCTCTGACAAAACACTGGCGCCAGGGCAGGCCAGCACCTCTGACTCGTAGAGTTTGTGCCACGTATCCAGCTTGGACACCCAATAGTTGTAAGGCACAGAGGGGTCAATGAGGACGCTGACACGGTCTGTTATGTACTCCTTCCCCATCTTCCAAAAATGTTCCCGCCTTGTGACACTAGGCCGCGCATTAGGGTGAGGGTGCTGGCGGGGTGTCATGATACTGTTCCAGGCCTTGGAGAGTGTTGTCCTGCCTCTGTTGGAACAGCTGTGTGTTCCCCTCATCTCCCCTCCTAGGTTGCACAAGGAACTACGTACTCTGCCACTAGCGTTGTCATCTGTAAATTTATACGCAATGACATTCTGTTCTATTATTATTATGGTTTGTGGTTGTATTATTGTTAGTATTATTATTGTTATTATGATTTATGGTTGTAAAATATGTTATGGTTATTTAGTTATTCATGAGGTTAATTAACAGGCCATGCCATGGTTTACCTCCACTCTCGTGTGTTATGTTTTTATTTATATTGATATATAAGTTTTGGACGTTTGTTGTGCATGGGACATACAGTTGTGTTCAAAATTATTCAACCCCCAATGCTGTAAAGGGTTTTAGGGAATTTAGTGTACATTTGTAATTGTGTTCAGAATGAAATCTTACAAGGGCTTTTTAAAGAACCAAATGCAACTAAAATTACATCAATTATTTTTGTAATACAGTATTAAATGTTTGTTTTGTGATTTCTTCATTGACACAATTATTCAACCCCTTAAAGACGACCACTCTTAAGAACAGAGGTTCATTCAAGTGTTTTCGATCAGGTATTGAAAACACCTCTGGATGTCAAGGAGCAGCAATCAAGCATAATAAGCACCAATTAGGCAGATGCAAAATGACTGTGATACTCAGCTCCTTCTAGACATTTACTGGTGTGTTTAAAAACATGGTGAAGTCAAGAGAATAGTCCAGGAAGACAAGAGAAGAGGTGATTTCTCTTCCAAGGAAGGGCAATGGCTATAAGAAGATTGCAAAGATGTTAAACATACCAAGAGACACCATAGGAAGCATCATTCGCAAATTCAAGGCAAAGAGCACAGTTGAAACGCTACCTGGTCGTGGCAGAAAGAAGATGCTGACTTCGACTGCTGTGCGCTACCTGAAGCGCAAAGTGGAGAAAAGTCCCCGTGTGACTGCTGAGGAACTGAAAAAAGATTTGTCAGATTCGGGTATTGAAGTTTGAGCTCAGACAATAAGGTGCACACTGCGTAATGAAGGCCCCCATGCCAGAACTCCCAGGCGCACCCCCTTGCTGTCTCCAAAGAATAAGAAGAGTCGACTGCAGTATGCCAAAAGTCATGTGGACAAACCACAAAAGTGTTCTGTGGACTGATGAAACAAAATTAGAACAGTTTGGGCCCATGGATCAACGCTATGTTTGGAGGAGGAAGAACAAGGCCTATGAAGAAAAGAACATCTTGCCTACTGTGAAGCATGGCGGGGGGTCAATCATGCTTTGGGGCTGTTTTGCTTCTACAGGTACAGGGCAGCTTCAGCGTGTGCAAGGTACCATGAATTCTCTTCAGTACCAGGAGATATTGGATGAAAATGTGATGCAGTCCGTCACAAACCTGAGGCTTGGGAGACGTTGGACCTTTCAACAGGACAATGATCCCAAGCATACCTCCAAGTCCACTAGAGCATGGTTGCAGATTAAAGGCTGGAACATTTTGAAGTGGCCATCGCAGTTACCAGACTTAAATCCAATTGAGAACCTCTGGTGGGACTTAAAGAAAGCAGTTGCAGCGCGCAAACCTAAGAATGTGACTGAACTGGAGGCTTTTGCCCATGAAGAATGGGCGAAGATACCCGTAGATCGCTGCAAGCTATGCTTCACGTTTAAAAGCTGTTATAACTGGAAAAGGATGTTGTACTAAGTACTAAGATTGAATGTCACTTGGGGGTTGAATAAAACTGATAATGATGTGAGCACAGAAAAGACATTTGTGGTTATTTCATTATAAATGTTATGTTATATTTGTCTGACTTACAAGTGCCTCTTTGATTTAATTGTAAACAAGATGACTGAAATGATCAAAATCAATGTCAAACTGGCCAAAACACTCAATTTCAGTGGGGGTTGAATAATTTTGAACACAACTGTACATGTGCTGCAGAGGTTGCCATAACCCCTGGAAACGAGCAGCATATAATGCAATTACAAAATCTGGGATGGCAGGCTTTCTATCTGGAGGCATAAACAGAGACTCATGGGACTCAGAGTCAAAATTTGTGTTTTCTGAGGCACAATTACCCTCGGTACCTATTGCTCCCACCATCACAAGCGTTTTCAAAAACCTTACTAGAGCATATAAGGACAACATACGCAGCTGGTGGGAGATACAGACCCTGGAGACATATTTAAAAAACAATATTGTCCCTAGGGGTCTGAGAATACCACTTTTTCCCAATGCTCGTTTGAACTCACCTGAGTTCATCAAGCGATGGGAGTCTGAATCTATTCAGTCATCCCTTCGCCTGATGCGTTTACTCCTCGAAGAGGAACATAAGATTTTTGATAAGAGCTCAGGTGAGCTACAGACATTCATTGATACTGCTAAGAAGTTCTCTGAGCACGCAGATTTCACTAAAAAGGAACTGGCATTGGAACAGACTGTGCACAGATATACTGCACAATTATAAGAACGTAAGCATAGTCAATATTTGAGAGACACTACGGACTTCCGTGACGGCCATTTGTTTGGTTTTGCTACAAAGCCAACAAAGGCTTTGGAAGCTGATACAGAGCCCTCGTCATCTGAGGGAGAGGCTGACTCTGGTTCCACACGTCACACTTCACATAATAGCCAATCTAATAATCCCAGGGGTTACTCAGGTAGAGGCCAGTGGAGACGTGGCAGAGGTGGTCGCTCAAGGGGTGGCAATAATAATTTTTTAGGACAAGGGGTCCCGATCTCAGACTATCTTCTCAGGGATCGCAAGGGCCAATAAACATGTGTCCATATTTGCCTCATACCCCCTCACAGTCGGATGAACTGCAAGTGATCAACCTCTCTGATAGAACTCTCACGCCAGCCGAGATTGGTGTCCTTAAAAAAGGCCTCTCCTTTGTCCCAACCCAGCCTTTTGACCCTTTTAATTGGGTCAAAGATCTAAATCTCTTCCTTAGGAAGCTCAAATGGAAGAAATTTTTCAAACATAAGGATAGACGTGAATGTGCTGAGTTGGGAATAGAGGAGGCCGATTTGGGTGACATTAGAAACCTCATGGATTTGGTGAGGGAAAATGAACGTCCTCCTGGCAAAGGACCATTCACCTCGATGAAACCACGATCTAAACGTACCCCCCCAATCACTGATACCACTCCGGCCGATGTGTTTGTGAACCTGGTCACTGCGGACCTTGCCTCCCTTGACCATGTCCGTGTGAGATATAATATCACAAAAGAAGAAATGGAGGGGTTGCGGTCATTGGAATGTGACAACTCCATAGTGATTAAGACAGCGGACAAGGGAGGCAATGTGGTCATCATGAACCAGGCACAATATGTGAACATGTGCCTTGAGATTCTCAGCAATACTGAATGCTATGGTGTCCTCTCTCGGAACCCCATGAATGACTATGCTGCTGAGCTCAAGGGCATATTTTCTATTGCCCTGTCACAAAATCTTATTGACAAAAATGAGTTCCAGGTTCTTTTCCCTAAACATCCATGTACTGCCTGTTTCTATGGGTTGCCCAAAATTCATAGGGGCTGCGGCCCCTTAAGGGCAGACCCATAGTTTCCGGTTCCAACAGCCTTACGCAGGGCATTAGCGATTATGTAGAAAATATACTGCACCCGTTTGTGTTGGCCTTGCCCTCGTATGTGCGGGACTCAATGGAGGTGGTCAGCAAGCTGGACGGCCTCCACGTCGAGGATAATATGCTTTTGCTAGCCTCGATGTGGAGGCCTTATACAGCTCCATCCCACACGAGGGAGGTCTTGCAGCTGCACGTTATTTTCTGTGCCAACGGGGTATCGCATTTGCCCAACATAATGAATTTGTCATCCAACTCCTTGAGTTCATTCTGGGCCACAATGTGTTCACCTTTGATCGTCGCCTCTTCCACCAGCTCAGAGGCGTTGCGATGGGGAGTCCGTGTGCCCCATCATACGCAAATTTATATCTGGGCTGGTGGGAGAGGGAAACTGTGTTTTCTGATGACGATCAGTGGTGGACCTTACATATCACATTGTGGCTCAGATTTATCGATGACATTCTCATTTTTTGGTCAGGCACGGCTGATGAATTTGGATGTTTTGTGCGAGCCCTTAATATCAATAAATATGGACTCTTTTTTACATCTGAGATCCATTTTGAGAGTATCAATTTCTTGGATTTGACCATTTGCAGGGATGGCACTGGACAGGTGCACACCAGTCTCCATCGCAAAACCACGGCCACCAATTCCCTTCTTCATTGGGACAGTTGTCATCCAGTCCCTCTGAAGAAGGGGATCCCTCGTGGCCAATATTTACGGGTCCGTCGCAATTGTTAAAATCTTTCTGACTTCCATCTCAAAGCTGGTGAATTAAGGCAGAGATTTACTAAACGGGGTTATCCCTCCCCGGTTCTAGCATCTGCCTATCAACATTCATTGGCAGCAACTAGGGAATCATTACTTAATCCCAGACCTAAGCAGGAAGGCGACGGTTTAATACGTCTAATTGCCACCTATGATGGAGCAAATCCACAGATACTGAATATCTTAAGGAGGCATTGGAACATTTTGCGTATGGATCCAGACATTGCAGACTGCATTAGTGAAAGGCCCTCTGTGACTTATCGCAGGGGGCGCAGCCTTGGTGACCGTCTGGTTCATAGTTTGTTCCAATCTCCGGCCCCTCAGACCTGGCTTACCAATCGTAGCCTGGGCACATTTTGCTGTAAGGGTTGCATTGCATGTTTATCCATCCAAACGGGGGACACCTTTGTCAGCACTAAGACATCCAAATGCTACAAAATTAGATGCTTTGTTAATTGCAGAACATCTGGGGTCATTTATCTAGCCACATGTGTTTGTGGCATGCAATACGTGGGTAAGACCATCAGGGAATTTCGCCGCAGAATTGGCGAGCACCTTGGTGATATACGTAAAAACGAAGACACACCAATAGCTAGACATGTCAATCTGATCCATCCACAACAAACATCCGTCATTAGGTTCCAAGGGATCGATGTGGTGTGCCCATCACCAAGGGGCGGCGATATTGATACTATACTCCTGCGCAAGGAAGCCCAATGGACGTTTAGATTGGGCACTGTTAAACCTGATGGACTTAATGAACGGATTTCCTACGTTTGTTTTATTGACTAATCTGTGGTGGACTTAGCTGCCTTTGTTCCTTCAGTATATGCGTTTGGCAGGTCCTATTGTCCCCACTACAACCTGCTTTGCTACCGATTACTTAGTGGCAGTATTCTTGTTATATGCCTGATTTACGCCCCAAGTCTCTGTTCCTGACATCTCTTATTGTCGTCATGCGGCGGATAGTTTTACAAACTCCGCTCGCTGCCTCCTTGTTTCAAAGGTCTGCCCATGACATCCCTCTTACCTACCTTATCTGGGTTGGCCGCATACATGTTGTCATGGAGATGGTGGGCGGATTGCTTGTCTGCATTCGCATATTCCGCCATCCAGTGACGTCGCACGCTGGCCCCTCCCGTTCCCCTCCCCTGGGAGGAGTGGGTTGTTATTTAAACCAGTGCTTGGTGCGGCCGCGTCACGGCCATCATAGCGCCGGCAGGTGCCGCCACGAATGTTTAGCGTGGCAGTACCCTAGGCAGGTTTCCTTGCTACAATCCCTTATCCCTCTTGCTCCTGATGATGTGTCGTCATTGACACAAGAAACGCGTCGAGCCAGCATACATGAGGGGTATTTTCTCATATACCTGCTACCGCATTGACAGTTGCATGCTGTCTTTCTTGGACTACAGCTGGGTCCTTGCGCACATGCGGTCTTGTTAATCAGCAATCCTGCTGTCCGGCAACTCACATGTCTGTTCAGACTGGCCGGTTTTTTTAAAACAAACTTTTTTGTTTTTCTCTAACCTAGTGTTGTGGCGTGGGGATTCTTATTGCTCAGGTCCATTACCCTGGACTATGAGCATGCTTCTCACCCCACAATTTATGTAATCCTACACACGGGTGCTATCCTTTAATCTTATATATACTATTAAAGGTTAAGTTTTAGCGTCATTTTTTTGCTTTGTATACTGAATAATTTTGAACACAACTGTATATGCTGGATGATTGCCATTTGTGTGAGCTTGCCAGGCTCCAAAGCTGCCAACAAGTTACAACCATTATCAGATAGAACAACCAACCATGCCTGGCTGTAGCTTGAGTAGTGAGAGCCACAGCTCAGTCTGGTCCCTTATACCCTGCCACAGCTCTGCGGTGGTGTGTTGTTTGTCACCTAAGCATTGAGTTTCAGCATGGCCTGTTGCCGCCTTCCCACTGCCATGTTACACTGCTTCCAGCTACTGACTGATGGCTGACTGGTGCTGCAAGAAGAGAATTCAGAGGTGGAAGTGGAGTAGGAGAAGGGGGTTTGCTGCAACTAATGTAGGTGGTGGTGAAAATCCTGATGGAATGGAGGCCCGCAATCCTTTGCGTTTGTAGCACCAGTGCCATCCCAGGGTACGACTAGCTACCGGCCTCCACAAACTTGACCCTGTGTGCCATCACGGAAATGTAGTGTCCCTGGCCAAAAGCACTTGTCCATGTGTCAGTCTTTGAGTGGACCTTACCAATAACTGCGTTGGTCAGGTCACGGGTGATGTTATGGGACACAATTGCTGCTGTAATGCGGGGATGGCACACCGATAAAAATAGTGGTGGCTGGGGACTGAGTAACGAGGGACGTTCGCTGCCGCCATGAGGCTGAGGAAAGCCTCAGTGTACACAGGCATAAATGGCAACATTTCCAGGGCTAGCAATTTTTAAAGGTGTGCATTTAGTGTTATGGCCTGTGGTTGGGTGGCTGGGTATTTGCTCTTACATTCAAAGGCCTTTGTTAAGGAGATCTGTACGTGGGCCAAATTAGTGTGGCCCGCCTTCTCCCTTTTGTCATCCAACAGCCTCTTCCAGCCTGTTGCGGTGCTGTGGATCCCTCCCCCTCTGTACTGCTGTCCTCGCTTGCCTTGCCACCCTCCCAGGTCAGTGATCTCATCGTCCACGATCCCCTCTTCCCCTCTATTACTCGCGTCATCCTCCTGACTTGTGTTGTTAACCTAACAAGACCCTCACTTATTGAAAACTGTGTCTCATCCGCATCATCCACCTCATGAAACACTAAATCCCATTTCCCACCGTCATCTTCTTCTGACTGTGGATGCTAAAGAGTTTGGGAATCGGTGCACAAGATTAGAGATGAGCGAACACCTGGATGTGCTGGTTCGAGAAGTTCGGTCGAACTTACCGAAAATGTTCGGGTTCAGGATCCGAACTAGACCCGAACTTTATCCAGAACCCGAACCCCATTGAAGTCAAGTGGGACCCAAACTTTTAGGCACTAAAAAGGCTGTAATAAAATAATCCAGGAACGGGCTAGAGGGCTGCCAAAGGCAGCAAAATGTAGGTAGATCCCATTCAAACAAAAGTGGATAGGGAAATGAATTAAAATAAAATAAAATAAACAAAATTTAACCAATATCAATTGGAGACAGGTCCCACTGCAAGGAATCATGCGTCATATCTCAACACTGGAGAGGGCCACTTTCAGTTATTTCGGCCCCAGCACCCAGACAGAGGAGAGAGGTCCCACAGCAAGGTATCATGCATCATATCACCCACCACCGAAGAAGGCCACTCTCAGTTATTTCGGCCCCACCACCCAGACAGAGGAGAGAGGTCCCACAGCAAGGAATCATGCGTCATATCACCCACTATCGAAGAAGGCCACTCTCAGTTATTTTGGCCCCACCACCCAGACAGAGGAGAGAGGTCCCACAGCAAGGAATCATGCGTCATATCAACCACCACCGGAGAAGGCCACTCTCAGTTATTTCAGCCCAGCACCCAGAGAGAGGAGAGAGGTCCCACAGCAAGGAATCATGCGTCATATCAACCACCACCGGAGAAGGCGACTCTCAGTTAATTCGGCCCAGCACTCAGACAGAGGAGAGAGGTCCCACAGCAAGGAATCATGCGTCATATCAAACACCACCGGAGAAGGCCACTCTCAGTTATTTCGGCCCAGCACCCAGACAGAGCAGAGAGGTCCCACAACAAGGAATCATGCGTCATATCAACCACCACCGGAGAAGGCCACTCTCAGTTAATTCGGCCCAGCACTCA
This sequence comes from Bufotes viridis, assembly GCA_033119425.1. Classification (NCBI taxonomy): domain Eukaryota; kingdom Metazoa; phylum Chordata; class Amphibia; order Anura; family Bufonidae; genus Bufotes; species Bufotes viridis. The sequence continues at coordinate 221,460,417 of CM065589.1, forward strand.
GACAGAGGAGAGAGGTCCCACAGCAAGGAATCATGCGTCATATCAACCACCACCGGAGAAGGCCACTCTCAGTTATTTCGGCCCAGCACCCAGACAGAGGAGACAGGTCCCACAGCAAGGAATCATGCGTCATACCACCCACCACCGGAGAAGGCCACTCTCAGTTATTTCAGCCCCACCACCCAGACAGAGGAGAGAGGTCCCACAGCAAGGAATCATGCGTCATATCACCCACCACCGGAGAAGGCCACTCTCAGTTTTTCCAGCCCCACCACCCAGACAGAGGAGAGAGGTCCCACAGCAAGGAATCATGCGTCATATCAACCACCACCGGAGAAGGCCACTCTCAGTTAATTCGGCCCAGCACCCAGACAGAGGAGAGAGGTCCCACAGCAAGGAATCATGCGTCATATCAACCACCACCGGAGAAGGCCACTCTCAGTTATTTCGGCCCAGCACCCAGACAGAGGAGAGAGGTCCCACAGCAAGAAATCATGCGTCATATCACCCACCAACAGAGAAGGCCACTCTCAGTTACTTCGGCCCCACCACCCAGACAGAGAAGAGAGGTCCCACAGCAAGGAATCATGCGTCATATCAACCACCACCGGAGAAGGCCACTCTCAGTTATTTCGGCCCAGCACCCAGACAGAGCAGAGAGGGCCCACAACAAGGAATCATGCATCATATCAACCACCACCGGAGAAGGCCACTCTCAGTTAATTCGGCCCAGCACTCAGACAGAGGAGAGAGGTCCCACAGCAAGCAATCATGCGTCATATCAACCACCACCGGAGAAGGCCACTCTCAGTTATTTCGGCCCAGCACCCAGAAAGAGGAGACAGGTCCCACAGCAAGGAATCATGCGTCATATCACCCACCACCGGAGAAGGCCACTCTCAGTTATTTCAGCCCCACCACCCAGACAGAGGAGAGAGGTCCCACAGCAATGAATCATGCGTCATATCACCCACCACCGGAGAAGGCCACTCTCAGTTTTTCCGGCCCCACCACCCAGACAGAGGAGAGAGGTCCCACAGCAAGGAATCATGCGTCATATCAACCACCACCGGAGAAGGCCACTCTCAGTTAATTCGGCCCAGCACCCAGACAGAGGAGAGAGGTCCCACAGCAAGGAATCATGCGTCATATCAACCACCACCGGAGAAGGCCACTCTCAGTTATTTCGGCCCAGCACCCAGACATAGGAGAGAGGTCCCACAGCAAGGAATCATGCGTCATATCACCCACCAACAGAGAAGGCCACTCTCAGTTACTTCGGCCCCACCACCCAGACAGAGAAGAGAGGTCCCACAGCAAGGAATCATGCGTCATATCAACCACCACCGGAGAAGGCCACTCTCAGTTATTTCAGCCCAGCACCCAGAGAGAGGAGAGGTCCCACAGCAAGGAATCATGCGTCATATCAACCACCACCGGAGAAGGCGACTCTCAGTTAATTCGGCCCAGCACTCAGACAGAGGAGAGAGGTCCCACAGCAAGGAATCATGCGTCTTATCAAACACCACCGGAGAAGGCCACTCTCAGTTATTTCGCCCAGCACCCAGACAGAGCAGAGAGGTCCCACAACAAGGAATCATGCGTCATATCAACCACCACCGGAGAAGGCCACTCTCAGTTAATTCGGCCCAGCACTCAGACAGAGGAGAGAGGTCCCACAGCAAGGAATCATGCGTCATATCAACCACCACCGGAGAAGGCCACTCTCAGTTATTTCTGGCCCAGCACCCAGACAGAGGAGACAGGTCCCACAGCAAGGAATCATGCGTCATATCACCCACCACCGGAGAAGGCCACTCTCAGTTATTTCAGCCCCACCACCCAGACAGAGGAGAGAGGTCCCACAGCAAGGAATCATGCGTCATATCACCCACCACCGGAGAAGGCCACTCTCAGTTTTTCCGGCCCCACCACCCAGACAGAGGAGAGAGGTCCCACAGCAAGGAATCATGCGTCATATCAACCACCACCGGAGAAGGCCACTCTCAGTTAATTCGGCCCAGCACCCAGACAGAGGAGAGAGGTCCCACAGCACGGAATCATGCGTCATATCAACCACCACCGGAGAAGGCCACTCTCAGTTATTTCGGCCCAGCACCCAGACAGAGGAGAGAGGTCCCACAGCAAGGAATCATGCGTCATATCACCCACCAACAGAGAAGGCCACTCTTAGTTACTTCGGCCCCACCCCCCAGACAGAGAAGAGAGGTCCCACAGCAAGGAATCATGCGTCATATCAACCACCACCGGAGAAGGCCTCTCTCAGATATTTTGGCCCAGCACCCAGACCGAGGAGAGAGGTCCCCCAGCAAGGAATCATGCGTCATATCACCCACCACTGGAGAAGGCCCCTTTCAGTTATTTCGGCCCAGCACCCAGATCGAGGACTCAGGTCCCACAGCAAGGAATCATGCATCATATCACCCACCCCCAGAGAAGGCCACTCTCAGTTATCTCAGCCCAGCACCCAGACAGAGGAGAGAGGTCGCACAGCAAGGAATCATGCGTCATATCAACCACCACCGGAGAAGGCCACTCTCAGTTAATTCGGCCCAGCACTCAGACAGAGGAGAGAGGTCCCACAGCAAGGAATCATGCGTCATATCAACCACCACCGGAGAAGGCCACTCTCAGTTATTTTGGCCCAGCACCCAGACAGAGCAGAGAGGTCCCACAATAAGGAATCATGCGTCATATCAACCACCACCGGAGAAGGCGACTCTCAGTTAATTCGGCCCAGCACTCAGACAGAAGAGAGAGGCCCACAGCAAGGAATCATGCGTCATTTCAACCATCAACCGGAGAAGGCCACTCTCAGTTATTTCGGCCCTGCACCCAGACAGAGGAGAGAGGTCCCACAGCAAGGAATCATGCATCATATCAACCACCACCGGAGAAGGCCACTCTCAGTTATTTCGGCCCAGCACCCAGACAGAGGAGACAGGTCCCACAGCAAGGAATCATGCGTCATATCACCCACCACCGCAGAAGGCCACTTTCAGTTATTTCAGCCCCACCACCCAGACAGAGGAGAGAGGTCCCACAGCAAGGAATCATGCGTCATATCAACCACCACCGGAGAAGGCCAATCTCAGTTATTTCGGCCCAGCACCCAGACAGAGCAGAGAGGTCCCACAACAAGGAATCATGCGTCATATCAACCACCACCGGAGAAGGCCACTCTCAGTTAATTCGGCCCAGCACTCAGACAGAGGAGAGAGGTCCCACAGCAAGGAATCATGCGTCATATCAACCACCACCGGAGAAGGCCACTCTCAGTTAATTCGGCCCAGCACTCAGACAGAGGAGAGAGGTCCCACAGCAAGGAATCATGCGTCATATCAACCACCACCGGAGAAGGCCACTCTCAGTTATTTTGGCCCAGCACCCAGACAGAGCAGAGAGGTCCCACAATAAGGAATCATGCGTCATATCAACCACCACCGGAGAAGGCCACTCTCAGTTAATTCGGCCCAGCACTCAGACAGAAGAGAGAGGTCACACAGCAAGGAATCATGCGTCATATCACCCACCACCGGAGAAGGCCACTCTCAGTTAATTCGGCCCAGTACTCAGACAGAGGAGAGAGGTCCCACAGCAAGGAATCATGCATCATATCAACCACCACCGGAGAAGGCCACTCTCAGTTATTTCGGCCCAGCACCCAGACAGAGGAGACAGGTCCCACAGCAAGGAATCATGCGTCATATCACCCACCACCGCAGAAGGCCACTCTCAGTTATTTCAGCCCCACCACCCAGACAGAGGAGAGAGGTCCCACAGCAAGGAATCATGCGTCATATCAACCACCACCGGAGAAGGCCAATATCAGTTATTTCGGCCCAGCACCCAGACAGAGCAGAGAGGTCCCACAACAAGGAATCATGCGTCATATCAACCACCACCGGAGAAGGCCACTCTCAGTTATTTCTTTCCCACCACCCAGACAGAGGAGAGAGGTCCCACAGCAAGGAATCATGCGTCATATCAACCACCACCGGAGAAGGCCACTCTCAGTTATTTCGGCCCAGCACCCAGACAGAGCAGAGAGGTCCCACAACAAGGAATCATGCGTCATATCAACCACCACCGGAGAAGGCCACTCTCAGATAATTCGGCCCAGCACTCAGACAGAGGAGAGAGGTCCCACAGCAAGGAATCATGCGTCATATCAACCACCACCGGAGAAGGCCACTCTCAGTTATTTCGGCCCAGCACCATGACAGAGGAGACAGGTCCCACAGCAAGGAATCATGCGTCATATCACCCACCACAGGAGAAGGCCACTCTCAGTTATTTCAGCCCCACCACCCAGACAGAGGAGAGAGGTCCCACAGCAATGAATCATGCGTCATATCACCCACCACCGGAGAAGGCCACTCTCAGTTTTTCCGGCCCCACCACCCAGACAGAGGAGAGAGGTCCCACAGCAAGGAATCATGCGTCATATCAACCACCACCGGAGAAGGCCATTTTCAGTTATTTAGGCCCCATCACTTAATCAGAGGAGAGAGATCCAACCGCAAGGAATCATGCGTCATATCAACCGCCACCGGTGAAGGCCACTCTCAGTTATTTCAGCCCAGCACCCAGACAGAGGAGAGAGGTCCCACAGCAAGGAATCATGCTTCATATCAACCACCACCGGAGAAGGCCACTCTTAGTTATTTCGGCCCAGCACCCAGACAGAGCAGAGAGGTCCCACAGCAAGGAATCATGCGTCATATCAACCACCACCGGAGAAGGCCACTCTCAGTTATTTCAGCCCAGCACCCAGACAGAGGAGAGAGGTCCCACAGCAAGGAATCATGCGTCATATCAACCACCACCGGAGAAGGCCACTCTCAGTTAATTCGGCCCAGTACTCAGACAGAGGAGAGAGGTCCCACAGCAAGGAATCATGCGTCATATCAACCACCACCGGAGAAGGCCACTCTCAGTTATTTCGGCCCAGCACCCAGACAGAGGAGACAGGTCCCACAGCAAGGAATCATGCGTCATATCACCCACCACCGGAGAAGGCCACTCTCAGTTTTTCCGGCCCCACCACACAGACAGAGGAGAGAGGTCGCTCAGCAAGGAATCATGCGTCATATCAACCACCAACGGAGAAGGCCACTCTCAGTTAATTCGGCCCAGCACTCAGACAGAGGAGAGAGGTCCCACAGCAAGGAATCATGCGTCATATCAACCACCACCGGAGAAGGCCACTCTCAGTTATTTCGGCCCAGCACCCAGACAGAGCAGAGAGGTCCCACAATAAGGAATCATGCGTCATATCAACCACCACCGGAGAAGGCCACTCTCAGTTAATTCGGCCCAGCACTCAGACAGAAGAGAGAGGTCCCACAGCAAGGAATCATGCGTCATTTCAACCACCACCGGAGAAGGCCACTCTCAGTTATTTCGGCCCTGCACCCAGACAGAGGAGACAGGTCCCACAGCAAGGAATCATGCGTCATATCACTCGCCACCGAAGAAGGCCACTCTCAGTTATTTCAGCCCCACCACCCAGACAGAGGAGAGAGGTCCCACAGCAAGGAATCATGCGTCATATCACCCACCACCGGAGAAGGCCACTCTCAGTTTTTCCGGCCCCACCACCCAGACAGAGGAGAGAGGTCCCACAGCAAGGAATCATGCGTCATATCAACCACAACCGGAGAAGGCCACTCTCAGTTAATTCGGCCGAGCACTCAGACAGAGGAGAGAGGTCCAACAGCAAGGAATCATGCGTCATATCAACCACCACCGGAGAAGGCTACTCTCAGTTATTTCGGCCCAGCACCCAGACCGAGGAGAGAGGTCCCCCAGCAAGGAATCATGCGTCATATCACCCACCACTGGAGAAGGCCCCTTTCAGTTATTTCGGCCCAGCACCCAGACCGAGGACACAGGTCCCACAGCAAGGAATCATGCGTCATATCAACCACCACGGGAGAGGGCCACTTTCAGTTATTTCGCCCCAGCATTCAGACAGAGGAGAGAGGTCCCACAGCAAGGAATCATGCGTCATATCAACCACCACCGGAGATGGCCATTTTCAGTTATTTAGGCCCCATCACTTAATCAGAGGAGAGAGATCCAACCGCAAGGAATCATGCGTCATATCAACCGCCACCGGAGAAGGCCACTCTCAGTTATTTCAGCCCAGCACCCAGACAGAGGAGAGAGGTCCCACAGCAAGGAATCATGCGTCATATCAACCACCACCGGAGAAGGCCACTCTTAGTTATTTCGGCCCAGCACCCAGACAGAGCAGAGAGGTCCCACAGCAAGGAATCATGCGTCATATCAACCACCACCGGAGAAGGCCACTCTCAGTTATTTCGGCCCAGCACCCAGACAGAGGAGACAGGTCCCACAGCAAGGAATCATGCGTCATATCACCCACCACCGGAGAAGGCCACTCTCAGTTATTTCAGCCCCACCACCCAGACAGAGGAGGGAGGTCCCACAGCAAGGAATCATGCGTCATATCACCCACCACCGGAGAAGGCCACTCTCAGTTTTTCCGGTCCCACCACCAAGACAGAGGAGAGAGGTCCCACAGCAAGGAATCATGCGTCATATCAACCACCACCGGAGAAGGCCACTCTCAGTTAATTCGGCCCAGCACTCAGACAGAGGAGAGAGGTCCCACAGCAAGGAATCATGCGTCATATCAACCACCACCGGAGAAGGCCACTCTCAGTTATTTTGGCCCAGCACCCAGACAGAGCAGAGAGGTCCCACAATAAGGAATCATGCGTCATATCAACCACCACCGGAGAAGGCCACTCTCAGTTAATTCGGCCCAGCACTCAGAAAGAGAGAGAGGTCCCACAGCAAGGAATCATGCGTCATTTCAACCACCACCGGAGAAGGCCACTCTCAGTTATTTCGGCCCTGCACCCAGACAGAGGAGACAGGTCCCACAGCAAGGAATCATGCGTCATATCACTCGCCACCGAAGAAGGCCACTCTCAGTTATTTCAGCCCCACCACCCAGACAGAGGAGAGAGGTCCCACAGCAAGGAATCATGCGTCATATCACCCACCACCGGAGAAGGCCACTCTCAGTTTTTCCGGCCCCACCACCCAGACATAGGAGAGAGGTCCCACAGCAAGGAATCATGCGTCATATCAACCACCACCGGAGAAGGCCACTCTCAGTTAATTCGGCACAGCACTCAGACAGAGGAGAGAGGTCCAACAGCAAGGAATCATGCGTCATATCAACCACCACCGGAGAAGGCCACTCTCAGTTATTTCGGCCCAGCACCCAGACAGAGGAGAGAGGTCCCACAGCAAGGAATCATGCATCATATCACCCACCACCGGAGAAGGCCACTCTCAGTTATTTCGGCCCCACCACCCAGACAGAGGAGAGAGGTCCCACAGCAAGGAATCATGCGTCATATCAACCACCACCGGAGAAGGCCACTCTCAGTTATTTCAGCCCAGCACCTAGACAGAGGAGAGAGGTCCCACAGCAAGGAATCATGCGTCATATCAACCACCACGGGAGAGGGCCACTTTCAGTTATTTCACCCCAGCACTCAGACAGAGGAGAGAGGTTCCACAGCAAGGAATCATGCGTCATATCAATCACCACCGGAGAAGGCCATTTTCAGTTATTTAGGCCCCAGCACTTAATCAGAGGAGAGAGATCCAACCGCAAGGAATCATGCGTCATATCAACCACCACCGGAGAAGGCCACTCTCTGTTTTTTCAGCCCAGCACCCAGACAGAGGAGAGAGGTCCCACAGCAAGGAATCATGCGTCATATCAACCACCACCAGAGAAGGCCACTCTCAGTTATTTCGGCCCAGCACCCAGACCGAGGAGAGAGGTCCCCCAGCAAGGAATCATGCGTCATATCACCCACCACCGGAGAAGGCCCCTTTCAGTTATTTCGGCCCAGCACCCAGATCGAGGACTCAGGTCCCACAGCAAGGAATCATGCATCATATCACCCACCCCCAGAGAAGGCCACTCTCAGTTATCTCAGCCCAGCACCCAGACAGAGGAGAGAGGTCGCACAGCAAGGAATCATGCGTCATATCAACCACCACCGGAGAAGGCCACTCTCAGTTATTTCGGCCCAGCACTCAGACAGAGGAGAGAGGTCCCACAGCAAGGAATCATGCGTCATATCAACCACCACCGGAGAAGGCCACTCTCAGTTATTTTGGCCCAGCACCCAGACAGAGCAGAGAGGTCCCACAATAAGGAATCATGCGTCATATCAACCACCACCGGAGAAGGCCACTCTCAGTTAATTCGGCCCAGCACTCAGACAGAAGAGAGAGGCCCACAGCAAGGAATCATGCGTCATTTCAACCACCACCGGAGAAGGCCAATCTCAGTTATTTCGGCCCTGCACCCAGACAGAGGAGAGAGGTCCCACAGCAAGGAATCATGCGTCATTTCAACCACCACCGGAGAAGGCCACTCTTAGTTATTTCGGCCCAGCACTCAGACAGAGGAGAGAGGTCCCACAGCAAGGAATCAGGCGTCATATCAACCACCACCGGAGAAGGCCATTTTCAGTTATTTAGGCCCCAGCACTAAATCAGAGGAGAGAGATCCAACCACAAGGAATCATGCGTCATATCAACCACCACCGGAGAAGGCCACTCTCTGATTTTTCAGCCCAGCACCCAGACAGAGGAGAGAGGTCCCACAGCAAGGAATCATGCGTCATATCAACCACCACAGGAGAAGGCCACTCTTAGTTATTTCGGCCCAGCACCCAGACAGAGGAGAGAGGTCCCCCAGCAAGGAATCATGCGTCATATCACCCACCACCGGAGAAGGCCACTCTCAGTTATTTCGGCCCAGCACCCAGACCGAGGACACAGGTCCCACAGCAAGGAATCATGCATCATATCACCCACCCCCGGAGAAGGCCACTCTCAGTTATTTCAGCCCAGCCCCCTGACAGAGGAGAGAGGTCCCACAGCAAGGAATCATGCGTCATATCAACCACCACCGGAGAAGGCCACTCTCAGTTAATTCGGCCCAGCACTCAGACAGAGGAGAGAGGTCCCACAGCAAGGAATCATGCGTCATATCACCCACCCCCGGAGAAGGCCACTCTCAGTTATTTCAGCCCAGCACCCAGACAGAGGAGAGAGGTCCCACAGCAAGGAATCATCCGTCATATCAACCACCAACGGAGAAGGCCACTCTCAGTTAATTCGGCCCAGCACTCAGACAGAGGAGAGAGGTCCCACAGCAAGGAATCATGCGTCATATCAGCCACCACCGGAGAAGGCCACTCTCAGTTATTTCGGCCCCAGCACCCAGACAGAGGAGAGAGGTCCCACAGCAAGGAATCATGCGTCATATCACCCTCCACTGGAGAAGGCCACTTTCAGTTATTTATGCCCCACCACACAGACAGAGGAGAGAGGTCCACAGCAAGGAATCATGCGTCATATCAACCACCACCGGAGAAGGCCACTCTCAGTTATTTCAGCCCAGCACCCAGACAGAGGAGAGAGGTCCCACAGCAAGGAATCATGCGTCATATTCACCACCACCGGAGAAGGCCACTCTCAGTTATTTCGGCCCAGCAACCAGACAGAGGAGAGAAGTCACACAGCAAGGAATCATGCGTCATATCAACCACCACCGGAGAAGGCCACTTTCAGTTATTTCGGCCCAGCACGCAGACAGAGGAGAGAGGTCCCACAGCAAGGAATCATGCGTCATTTCACCCACCACCGGAGAAGACCACTTTCAGTCATTTCGGCCCAGCACACAGACAGAGGAGAGAGGTCCCACAGCAAGGAATCATGCGTCATATCAACCACCACCAGGGAAGGCCACTTTCATTTATTTAGGACGAGCACCCAGACAGAGGATAGAGGACCCACAGGAAGGAATCATGCCTCATATCAACCCCCACCGGAGAAGGCCACTCTCATTTATTTTGGACCAGCACCCAGATAGAGGATACAGGTCCCACAGCAAGGAATCATGCGTCATATCAACCACCACCGGAGAAGGCCACTCCCATGTATTTTGGACCAGCACTCAGACAGAGGAGAGAGGTCCCACAGCAAGGAATCATGCGTCATATCAACCACCACCTGAGAAGGCCATTTTCAGTTATTTAGGCCCCAGCACCCAGTCAGAGGAGAGAGGTCCCACAGCAAGGAATCATGCGTCATATCAACCACCACCTGAGAAGGCCACTCTCAGTTATTTCAGCCCAGCACCCAGACAGAGGAGAGAGGTCCCACAGCAAGGAATCATGCGTCATATCAACCACCACCGGAGAAGGCCACTCTCAGTTATTTCGGCCCAGCACCCTGACAGAGGAGATAGGTCCCACAGCAAGGAATCATGCGTCATATCAACCACCACCGGAGAAGGCCACTCTCAGTTATTTCACCCCAGCACCCAGATAAAGGAGAGAGGTCCCACAGCAAGGAATCATGCGTCATATCAACCACCACTGGAGAAGGCCACTTTCGGTTATTTAGGCCCCACCACCCAGACAGAGGAGAGAGGTCCCTCAGCAAGGAATCATGCGTCATTTCACCCACCACCGGAGAAGGCCACTTTCAGTTATTTCAGCCCAGCACCCAGACATAGGAGAGAGGTCCCACAGCAAGGAATCATGCGTCATATCAACCAACACCGGAGAATGCCATTTTCAGTTATTTAGGCCCAGCACCCAGACAGAGTAGAGAGGTCCCACAGCAAGGAATCATGCGTCATATCAACCACCACCGGAGAAGGCCACTCTCAGTAATTTTAGGCCAGCACCCAGACAGAGGAGAGAGGTCCCACAGCAAGGAATCATCCGTCATATCAACCACCACTGGAGAAGTCCACTCTCAGTTATTTCGGCCCAGCACCCTGACAGAGGAGAGAGGTCCCACAGCGAGGAATCATGCGTCATATCAACCACCACCGGAGAGAGCCACTCTTAGTTATTTCGGCCCAGCACCCAGACAGAGGAGAGATGTCCCACAGCAAGGAATCATACGTCATATCAACCACCACTGGAGAAGGCCACTCTCAGTTATTTCGGCCCAGCACCCTGACAGACGAGAGAGGTCCCACAGCAAGGAATCATGCGTCATATCAACCACCACCGGAGAGAGCCACTCTCAGTTATTTCGGCCCAGCACCCAGACAGAGGAGAGATGTCCCACAGCAAGGAATCATACGTCATATCACCCACCACCGGAGAAGGCCACTCTCAGTTATTTCGGCCCCACCATCCAGATAGAGGAGAGGTTCATTCAACTTTGGGTTGCACCGCAAGATCATGGTAAATTTAAAAAAAATGAGGATTCAATAAAGAAGTGCCCTTGGTTGAGGGGGAGGCAGTTATAAATGTCTATTCTGCACAAGGGAGGGACATGTCCTTTGGGATCCATGCCTGGTTCATTTTTATGAACGTCAGCTTTTCCACGTTGGCTGTGGACAGGCGGCTGCGTTTGTCAGTAATGTCGCCCCCTGCCGTGCTGAATACACGTTCAGACAAAACGCTGGCCGCCGGGCAGGCTAGCACCTTCAAGGCATAAAATGCTAACTCTGGCACCGTGGACAATTTGGAGACCCAGAAGTTGAATGGGGCCGAACCATCAGTCAGTACGTGGAGGGGTGTGCAGACGTACTGTTCAACCATGTTAGTGAAATGCTGCCTCCTGCTAACACGTTCCGTATCACGTGGTGGTGCAGTTAGCTGTGGCGTGGAGACAAAACTTTTCCACATTTCTGCCATGCTAACCCTGCCCTCAGAGGAGCTGGCCGTGACACAGCTGCGTTGGCGACCTCTTGCTACTCCTCTGCCTTCGCCTTGGGCTTCCACCTGTTCCCCTGTGACATATGTGAATGCTCTCAGGAGCGCCTCTACCAGCGTGCGCTTGTACTCGAGCATCTTCCTATCACGCTCCAGTGCAGGAAGTAAGGTGGGCACATTGTCTTTGTACCGGGGATCCAGCAGGGTGGCAACCCAGTAGTCCGCACACGTTAAAATGTGGGCAACTCTGCTGTCGTTGCGCAGGCACTGCAGCATGTAGTCGCTCATGTGTGCCAGGCTCCCCAGAGGTAAGGACAAGCTGTCCTTTGTGGGAGGCGTATCGTCATCGTCCTCCGTATCCCCCCAGCCACGCACCAGTGATGGGCCTGAGCTGTCTCGGGTGCCTCCCCGCTGTGAACCTGCTTCATCCTCATCCTCCTCCACCTCCTCCTCATCCTCCTCGTCCTCCAGTAGTGGGCCCTGGCTGGCCACATTTGTACCTGGCCTCTGCTGTTGCAAAAAACCTCCCTCTGAGCCACTTCTAACAGACTGGCCTGAAAGTGCTAAAAATGACCCCTCATCCTCCTCCTCCTGGGCCACCTCCTCTTCCATCATCGCCCTAAGCGTTTTCTCAAGGAGACATAGAAGTGGTATTGTAACGCTGATAACGGTGTCATCGCCACTGTCCATGTTGGTGGAGTACTCGAAACAGCGCAACAGGGCACACAGGTCTCGCATGGAGGCCCAATCATTGGTGGTGAAGTGGTGCTGTCTGACGCGTGCGTGCTGCAGCTGAGACTCCACTATGGCCTGCTGCTGCTCGCACAGTCTCTCCAGCATGTGCAAGGTGGAGTTCCACCTGGTGTGCAAGTCGCATATGAGGCGGTGAGCGGGAAGGCTGAAGTTCCGCTGTAGCGCAGACAGGCGAGCAGCGGCAGGATGTGAACGCCGGAAGCGCGCACAGACGGCCTTCACTTTATGCAGCAGCTCTGACATGTTGGGGTAGTTGTAAATGAACTTCTGCACCACCAAATTCAGCACATGCGCCAGACAAGGGATGTGCGTCAAACCGGCTAGTCCAAGAGCTGCAACGAGATTTCGCCCATTATCGCACACCACCAGGCCGGGCTTGAGGCCCACCGGCAGAAACCACTCGTCGGTCTGTTCAATACCCCGATTCAACTCCTGCGCGGTGTGGGGCCTGTCCCCCAAACATATGAGTTTCAGAATGGCCTGCTGATGTTTACCCCGGGCTGTGCTGAAGTTGGTGGTGAAGGTGTGTGGCTGACTGGATGAGCTGGTGGAAGCAGAGGAGGAGGAAGCTGAGTAGGAGGAGGAGGCTACAGGAGGCAAAGAATGATGCCCTGCGATCCTTGGCGGCGGAAGGACGTGCGCCAAGGAACTCTCCGCCTACGGCCCAGCCGCCACTACATTTTCCCAGTGGGCAGTTAGGGAGATATAGCGTCCCTGGCCGTGCTTACTGGTCCACGTATCTGTGGTTAGGTGGACCTTGCCACAGATGGTCGTTGCGCAGTGCACACTTGATTTTATCAGATACTTGGTTGTGCAGGGAAGGCATGGCTGTCTTGGAGAAGTAGTGGCGGCTGGGAACAACATACTGTGGGACAGCCATGGACTTCAGCTGTTTGAAGCTGTCTGTGTCCACCAGCCTGAATGACAGCATTTCAAAGGCCAGTAGTTTAGAAATGCTGGCATTCAGGCCCAGGGCTCGAGGGTGGCTAGGTGGGAATTTACGCTTTCTCTCCAAAGTTTGTGAGATGGAGAGCTGAACGCTGCCGTGTGACATGGTGGAGATGCTTGGTGACGCAGGTGGTGGTGTCGGTGGCACATCCTCTGTTTGGTGGGCGGCAGGTGCCAACGTTCCTCCCGAGGCGGAGGAAGAGGCTGAGGCAGCAGCAGAAGAGGGAGCAGGGGGAGCCAGAGTGAGTTCCTTGCTTTTAAGGTGTTTACTCCACTGCAGTTCATGCTTTGCATGTAGATGCATGGTCATGCAGGTTGTGCTAAGGTTCAAAACGTTAATGCCTCGCTTCAGGATCTGATGGCACTGCGTGCAAACCACTCGGGTCTTGTCGTCAGCACATTGTTTAAAGAAGTGCCATGCCAGGGAACTCCTTGAAGCTGCCTTTGGGGTGCTCGGTCCCTGGTGGCGGTGGCCAGTAGCAGGCGAACTCTCTTGGCGGCGGCTGGTCTGCTTTTGCCCCCTGCTCCCTCTTTTGCTACGCTGTTGGCTCGGTCTCACCACTGACTCTTCCTCTAAACTATGAAAGTCAGTGGCACGACCTTCATTCCATGTGGGGTCTAGGACCTCATCGTCCCCTACATCGTCTTCCACACAGTCTTCCTCCCTAACCTCCTGTTCGGTCTGCACACTGCAGAAAGATGCAGCAGTTGGCACCTGTGTTTCGTCATCACCAGAGACGTGCGGACTCCGATGAGGTGGTATTCCCATGTCCTCATCATCAGTAAACATCAGTGGTTGTGCATCAGTGCATTCTATGTCTTCCACAACTGGGGAAGGGCTAGGTGGATTTCCTTGGGAAACCCTGCCAGCAGAGTCTTCAAACAGCATAAGAGACTGCTGCATAACTTGAGGCTCTGACAGTTTCCCTGATATGCATGGGGGTGATGTGACAGACTGATGGGCTTGGTTTTCAGGTGCCACCTGTGCACTTTCAGCAGAAGACTGGGTGGGAGATTATGTTGTGAACATGCTGGATCCACTGTCGGCCACCCAATTGACTAGCGCCTGTACCTGCTCAAGCCTTACCATCCTTAGAACGGCTTTGGGCCCCACCAAATATTGCTGTAAATTCTGGCGGGTACTGGAACCTGAGGTAGTCGGTTCACTAGGACGTGTGGCTGTGGCAGAATGGCCACGTCCTCTCCCAGCACCAGAGGGCACACTAACACCACCGCGTCCGCGTCCCGTACTAGATGTTTTCCTCATTGTTACCATTCACCAAGCACCACAATAAGGAAAAAAATATTTGGCCCAATGTATTGATTTCAAATTCAGGCCTGTTTTTACAGGCACCTAACACTATCTGCCTATTTGTTTATGTAGCGTGTTACACTAATCCAGGCACAGCAGTAACCGATGATTTAGGGGAATATCTCTTTTAGGGCTAGTATTTAGGCCCTGGATGAAAGGTATCCTTTTATGGACAGATTTACAATTGGCCTGCAACAGCTGGGACACCAGATTCAGGGTATTGCTATTTTGGCAAATTAATTTCACCCCAGAACAAAATATATGTTTTGGCGGACACTATGAAACCTGGCCTGCAACAGCTGGGACACCAGATTCAGGGTATTGCTATTTTGGCAATTGAATTACACCCCAGAACAAAATATATGTTTTGGCGGAAACTATGAAATCTGGCCTGCAACAGCTGGGGCACCAGATTTAGGGTATTGCTACTTTGGCAATTTAATTTCACCCCAGAACAAAATATATGTTTTGGCGGACACTATGAAACCTGGCCTGCAACAGCTGGGACACCAGATTCAGGGTATTGCTATTTTGGCAAATTAATTTCACCCCAGAACAAAATATATGTTTTGGCGGACACTATGAAACCTGGCCTGCAACAGCTGGGACACCAGATTCAGGGTATTGCTATTTTGGCAAGTGAATTACACCCCAGAACAAAATATATGTTTTGGCGGACACTATTATATTTTTCCAGCCATAGCTGAAACCACTGATTTATGGTATTGCTATTTTGGCAATTGAATTTCACCCCAGAACAAAATATATGTTTTGGCGGACACTATTATATTTTGCCAGCCACAGCTGGCACACCAGATTCAGGGTATTGCTATTTTGGCAATTGAATTACACCCCAAAACAAAATATATGTTTTGGCGAGCACTATTATATTTTGCCAGCCACAGCTGAAACCAATGATTTATGGTATTGCTATTTTGGCAATTGAATTTTACCCCTTAACAAAATATATGTTTTGGCGGACACTATTATATTTTGCCAGCCACAGCTGAAACCACTGATTTGTGGTATTGCTATTTTGGCAATTGAATTTCACCCCAAAACAAAATATATGTTTTGGCGGACACTATGAAACCTGGCCTGCAACAGCTGGGACACCAGATTCAGGGTATTGCTATTTTGACAATTGAATTACACCCCAGAACAAAATATATGTTTTGGCGGACACTATGAAATCTGGCCTGCAACAGCTGGGACACCAGATTTAGGGTATTGCTACTTTGGCAAATTAATTTCACTCCAGAACAAAATATATGTTTTGGCGGACACTATGAAACCTGGCCTGCAACAGCTGGGACACCAGATTCAGGGTATTGCTATTTTGGCAAATTAATTTCACCCCAGAACAAAATATATGTTTTGGCGGACACTATGAAACCTGGCCTGCAACAGCTGGGACACCAGATTCAGGGTATTGCTATTTTGGCAATTGAATTACACCCCAGAACAAAATATATGTTTTGGCGGACACTATTATATTTTGCCAGCCACAGCTGAAACCACTGATTTATGGTATTGCTATTTTGGCAATTGAATTTTACCCCAGAACAAAATATATGTTTTGGCGGACACTATTATATTTTGCCAGCCACAGCTGAAACCACTGATTTGTGATATTGCTATTTTGGCAATTGAATTTCACCCCAGAACTAAATATATGTTTTGGCGGACACTATGAAACCTGGCCTGCAACAGCTGGGACACCAGATTCAGGGTATTACTATTTTGGCAAGTGAATTACACCCCAGAACAAAATATATGTTTTGGCAGACACTATGCAACCTGGCCTGCAACAGCTGGGACACCAGATTCAGGGTATTGCTATTTTGGCAAATTAATTTCACCCCAGAACAAAATATATGTTTTGGCGGACACTATTAAACCTGGCCTGCAACAGCTGGGACACCAGATTCAGGGTATTGCTATTTTGGCAATTGAATTACACCCCAGAACAAAATATATGTTTTGGCGGACACTATTATATTTTGCCAGCCACAGCTGAAACCACTGATTTATGGTATTGCTATTATGGCAATTGAATTTTACCCCAGAACAAAATATATGTTTTGGCGGACACTATTATATTTTGCCAGCCACAGCTGAAACCACTGATTTGTGGTATTGCTATTTTGGCAATTGAATTTCACCCCAGAACTAAATATATGTTTTGGCGGACACTATGAAACCTGGCCTGCAACAGCTGGGACACCAGATTCAGGGTATTGCTATTTTGGCAAATTAATTTCACCCCAGAACAAAATATATGTTTTGGCGGACACTATGAAACCTGGCCTGCATCAGCTGGGACACCAGATTCAGGGTATTGCTATTTTGGCAATTGAATTACACCCCAGAACAAAATATATGTTTTGGCGGACACTATTATATTTTGCCAGCCACAGCTGAAACTACTGATTTATGGTATTGCTATTTTGGCAATTGAATTTTACCCCAGAACAAAATATTTGTTTTGGCGGACACTATTATATTTTGCCAGCCACAGCTGAAACCACTGATTTGTGATATTGCTATTTTGGCAATTGAATTTCACCCCAGATCTAAATATATGTTTTGGCGGACACTATGAAACCTGGCCTGCAACAGCTGGGACACCAGATTCAGGGTATTGCTATTTTGGCAAATTAATTTCACCCCAGAACAAAATATATGTTTTGGCGGACACTATGAAACCTGGCCTGCAACAGCTGGGACACCAGATTCAGGGTATTGCTATTTTGGCAATTGAATTACACCCCAGAACAAAATATATGTTTTGGCGGACACTATTATATTTTGCCAGCCACAGCTGAAACCACTGATTTATGGTATTGCTATTTTGGCAATTGAATTTTACCCCAGAACAAAATATATGTTTTGGCGGACACTATTATATTTTGCCAGCCACAGCTGAAACCACTGATTTGTGGTATTGCTATTTTGGCAATTGAATTTCACCCCAGAACAAAATATATGTTTTGGCGGACACTATAAAACCTGGCCTGCAACAGCTGGGACACCATATTCAGGGTATTGCTATTTTGGCAAGTGAATTACACCCCAGAACAAAATATATGTTTTGGCGGACACTATTATATTTTGCCAGCCACAGCTGAAACCACTGATTTATGGTATTGCTATTTTGGCAATTGAATTTCACCCCAGAACAAAATATATTTTTTGGCGGACACTATGAAACCTGGCCTGCAACCGCTGGGACACCAGATTCAGGGTAATGCTATTTTGGCAAGTGAATTACACCCCAGAACAAAACATATGTTTTGGCGGACACTATTATATTTTGCCAGCCACAGCTGAAACCACTGATTTATGGTATTGCTATTTTGCAATTGAATTTCACCTCAGAAAATAATCTATCCTTTTCCAGACAGCAGACACTATTATACTTGTCTAGCCAAAGCTGGAACACCAGATTTAGGGGATTAGTATTTGGGCAATTGTATTTAACCCCTTAATAAAATATAGAAATTGCTATCCAGAGTTTCTAGGGGTGACAATTAGCACAGACAAGCCCCTGTTGTAGGATATAGCAAAAAAAAAACTAGTATTGATGGATTGATGGACTTGGTGGCAGCTTGTTCTGGTGCACCACAAGTCACAAAATGGCCGCCGATCAACCCAGAAAATAAGTGACAGAAAAAAAACGCTCTGTGCAGCCTAAAAACCAGTGAGCAAGTCACTAGCAGAAGTTCAATTATTCACAGCTGTAGATCGATCCGTTCATTAGGTGCTGTTGCTGACTTTACCCTGCCTA
This sequence comes from Bufotes viridis, assembly GCA_033119425.1. Lineage (NCBI taxonomy): Eukaryota > Metazoa > Chordata > Amphibia > Anura > Bufonidae > Bufotes > Bufotes viridis. The sequence goes on from CM065589.1 coordinate 221,478,991, forward strand.
ATCTCGCCCTGACAGAAGCTGCGTCCTCTCCCTACACTAATCAGATCAGTGTGACGTGCGGCGCTACGTGACTCCAGCTTAAATAGAGGCTGGGTCACATGCTGCAATTGGCCAATCACAGCCATGCCATTTGTAGGCATGGCTGTGATGGGCTCTTAGGGCAAGAAGTAAAACGCTAGCCGATTGGCTGCTGTGCAGCCCTTCAGAAAGCGGGAAGTAATCGACGAACAACGAACCCGAACCCGAACTTTTTTGAAAATTTCCGGGTTCGGGTCCGTGTCCCGGACACCCCAAAATTCGGTACGAACCCGAACGATGCTCGAACTGTTCGCTCAACACTAGTGATGACGTCACCATAGCTGCCCAGCGTGATGACATAGTGACCTCACATACACGTACAAGAATGGACACATTCTCTTCAATCAAGATGGCTGCTATGGCCTCTTCACAATCAAATGGATAAGGTATATTCAGGGTTTTTTCAGGAAAAATTGATTTGTTACCACGGAGTGCCAGGAAATTCGGATTTGTTGCAAATTGAGTTTTTGCTTAAATTTGGATTGTATTCCACTTTGTTAAGGGTCCATTCACACGTCTGTGTGTGTTTTGCTGATCCACGGATTTGTGGATCCGCAAAACATGGACATCAGTGATGTGCGTTCCGGCACTATTGCCGGCACTATATAGAAAATGCCTTTTCTTGTCCGCAATTGCGGACAAGAAAATGACATGTTCTATTTTTTTCGGGAACGCAATTGTGGACCCGGAAGTGCGGATCCGCAATTGCGGACCTGGCCGGGACATCGTCTGTGCCCATTGAAATTAATGGGTCCGCAATTCCGTTCCCCAAAATGCGGAACAGAATTGCGGACGTGTGAATGGACCCTAACTTTGATACACTCAACAGTAGTTGAGTAATAATAAATAATAAGTAATAATATTGCAAGTGATAGGTACTATATTTCTGGATATGAGGAGTTCAAGCCAAGAATTGATCTGATTACAATATTTGTAGTCATCAAGGAATTTTACCTTTAATATGGAGAAATTGACAACTACCTCATAGTGGTTTTTGCCTTCGACTGGATCATTACAGTAGGATTACAGATTGGACTACAGGACAATATATTTTTTTTCTTTAAATCTATATCGACTATATACATTATATAAGTATGTAAAAATAGGAATCACTACTATTGCCCCTCCTTGTGAGCCTGCACTATATATACAAAATGATAAGTAAACCAATATAGAATTTTAAACAATACTAAAATCTTTTTTAAAATCAAACTGAAAGGCCAGAATCACAGAAACACTTGACAATCCACAATTGTTGAGCTTTGCTTAATTTTTGCAGATATTAGTTAGTGTTTCAAATAAAAAGGTGCATGACAAATGGGCCAAATAATGTTTATTGTGGCAGTATTTGCAGCCTAGACTCCAAAGCTAACCTTAGTCTCAAAGTAAGTGGATCTGCCTTAAGTTCAGCAGGATTTATGCAATAAGGGAAGGACTGAAACAAATAAGTCTGCATTTAGTATAAAATTGGCATTGCTGTCAAGTTTTATGAATTTAATACCCATTGAAAACGTAACATTGTATTTTGAATTCACACTTTACATAAAGTTCTAATTTCACAGTAATAGTCATAATTTTTCAGAGTGATTGGATCATTGGTATTCATAATTAGAGCCTAACTAATCAGCATTTTGGCAGAAGAACAGCTTGAAAAATAAGACCTATATATTTCCAATTTCAGAGAAATACTAAATAACATTCACTGAGCAATGCATATTGTTAATGTTTCCCCTTATGATTTAAATGGCAATGAGCGATCAAGTGTAAACTTTTAAAAGTATTGGGAAAGAAGAAGCTTTTAAAGTTACTGTAACTGTCAATCAAACATACTGTAACTGTCAACAATTAGTTTAACATTTTTATCTATGGAAAACACTAGTAAACCTGGAAGTTTTGATTTGAATATCACAAAAATATGTGTCACAATATTTTATAGCCAGTATGAAAAAGATACTGTACTGTAAGATATTGAACAGGCAAACAATAAGATACTTTTGAATATATAGTCTTTTACAGGCCCGTATGCGAAACCATTCATGTCAATGGGGCTTGAAAAATAACGGACCAGCATTGTTACAATGGATCGGTCAAAAAACTGATGCAACATAGATGGCACACGGGTGTTATCCTTTTTTTTTGAGGATCCGTATTTTACGGACCACAAAATACACACGGTTGTGTGCATAAGCCCTAATGGACAGTGGTTGTGAAACCACATTGCCCACCAACGAATTTGGCTTAAGACTAAACCTAAGTGCATCATCCTGGTGGCCCCCTGAATTTCAACCTTTAGCCCCTATGTAGGTATGTGGTCTTCACTACAGGGAATGCATCAGGCTGACCCCACAGGGGTCAGAGACACCAGTATGGATCACCAAGGGATTAGGCAAAACCCATAATAGTAAACGGCTAAGGTTAGGGCAGGCAGAGTTTGTGTGAATTCATGTAATAGTGTTAAAGGTAAGGGCAGGAAACACAGGATAAGTATGCCTAGCAGACATGGGTCAGGTTAGGTGGCAAAGAGTCAGAATCTGGTAATCAGGCAAAAGTCAATACACAGGCAGACAAGCAGATTGTAGCACGTTTGCAGGATCTGGAAAGCTAGTAAAACCTATTGCTCATACAAAGAGTGGGGCAAACAGCACTACATATATAAAAAAGATTAGCATATTGGTCAAGTAGCTGCCCACCAAGCAAAAGGGGAATTAACCCTTGCAGTACTGCAGGGTGAGATGAGGTTCACCTAATACACACACAGGAAACCTGTATCTGGGCTCACTGCTGACTGAACCAACAATAAAGTAGGGTGTGTGAAGTAGTACAGGACAGCAGTCACTAAGAACAGGCATTGTAACAGTACTTATCAGCAAACCAAACATTAACAAGTGAATTGTTTAAGTCCTATGACCAAAACTATTTTTTTTTTTGTTTTACTTGTTCAACATTGATTACAAGTATTTTAGGGGCATCTATTGTAGCTTTTATTGAAACTTAAAATACAAATTACCGTCATGCAATGTCTTTATTAACGCACATATACCATGTTTATTGATCTATTATCTCTTAATAATTGGAATAGGCCATAGATTTAGGCCTTGAATACCCAGTAATGAAGTAACCTGGAAATTTCACACAAGCTTCGGTCAAGTTTTTTTTCAGTGCTTTTAAAAGAGTGATTCATATATCTTTTGATATTGTATACTTATTAATAATTGTTTTCTAGAGAACTAGTGTTGGGCGAATCAAAGCATCCGAAGTGGAATTCGATACAAAGTTTAGGAAAAATTTGATTTACAACTAATTCAAATTTCCTTGTGCTTCGTGGCAACAAATAGGTTTTTTTCCCCTAAAATGGTGGCTGCATGTGTTACAAAGTGAAAGTAAGAAGACTGGGAACACGAGATCACCCACAATGGAATTTAGACTGTCAATCAGCAGCTAGCCAGACCCTATGATGTTGCAGCCCTTTAAAAGCCTCATCCCACACAGCCTCCACTATTTCACTTTGAGCTTAGCATAGGAAGAGATGTGACAAACGCTAGGGACAGTGTTGCAAAAGCTAATAATTGTGGAATATTGGATATAGAGAGTGCAGGGAAATTGCAGGGACAGTGTAGGGGGATTGTTGGAATAGTTTTTACACACTGCAGGGAGAGCAAAGGGAGAATGCACAGGGACTGTAATCTGAAGCTGAATGGATCCATAGGAGACAGTGCAGTTTGAATCAATCCCTACATAGGGCACAGAGCTATCTAATTGGACAGTGGGATTAATAGTGCTGTTTCTATTTTTGCAGATGACACCAAACTTTGCAATACAGTATAGTCTATGAAAGAGGTTAAAGAAAATGTGTCACCCAAAATTTTATCTGCCAATTAAAACCAGATAGTTACACATCTTTTTTTTATCGGTTTTTATTTTCTGATTGTAGATTTTTTAAATTATATTTCCTGAACATGATAATGGGGGCTGAATCTTGCCTGAGCTGTGTACTGTGCAGAGGTCATTGTACAAGGGAATAATAGATAAGCTCTAGCAATCACCTATTGTGAATGGAGGATCCTGTCATCTATACACAGAGATGACATATTTATAGACAGGATTAAAATGGGTTAACTGCAGGAAAGTAATCTGTACAAACTAAGAAGTGGCACCAATTATTAGACATACTGGCCAGGATTTTTGTTTTAGTTCAAATATAAAAAGTGACATGGAAAATTAAAAATAACATAATCAAAAATTATTAAAAAATATGTTAAACATAAAAAGGGATTTAAACAGCAGGGCGGTTTCTGATGACACAGTCCCTAAAACTGAGATAGTCACTGGTTGAGAAGGATCTGGGTGTACTAGTAGATCATAGACTAAATAACAACATGCAATGGCAGTCAGTTGCCTCTAAGACCAACAGAATCCTGTATTGTCGTGTGTAGAAGAGGTATCGACTGGCAGGACAAGGATGTAATATTGCCACTTTACAAAACATTGGTATAGCCTCACCTGGAATACCCAGTTCAGTTCTGGGAACTAGTTCATAAAGAGGATACCCTGGAGTTAGAAAAAGTGCAAAGGAGAGCATCTAAGCTCATAAAGGGTCTGAAAGATCTTAGCTATGAACAAAGATTAAACGAACTGAATTTGTATAGCCTTGAAAAAAAAATCTAAGGGGGGACATGATTAACCTGTACAAATATATAAAGGGACCATACAAAAAATATTGAGGAAAGATATTCTGTGTTAAACCCCCTAAAAAAACAAGGGGCCACTCCCTACACTTGGAGAAAAAAAAATCAATCATAGGAGGTGACAAACATTTTTTACAGTAAGGGCTGTGAATCTCTGGAATAGCCTGCCAGAGTAGCTGGTCAACGCAAATACATTAGATAGCTTCAAAAAAGGTTTACATTACTTTAATTCAAAATACCATTGGAGCTTATTACAATGTATGGAAATAATGCTGTACACACCCTTTCCATTTGGCCCAACCCCATTTTAAATAGAAGATGGATATTGATCCAGGGATATGTTCCATGGATCATTATAGCAGGATTACTGGTTGGGCTTGATGGACTTCTGTCTTTTTCCAACCTTAACAACTATGAAACTATATAACTATGAAAAATTCTACTTTACACCAGTTTGATAAATGACCCCAAACGGATGCTGTCTTTGGAGCATCCATAAGGCCTTGATCCAACTTCAGTATTTTGCATCAGGATTTTATCATGATTTGAAAGCCAAAGGCAGGAGTCAATCCAAAACACAAAAGACATGCAAATATTTCCTTCAGATGTCAACTTTTAGACCCACCCCTGTTTTTGCCTTACAAATACTGATCAACTATTGAATAAATACTGACCGTGTGAAGGCAGATTCTCAAAAGACAGGATCTTTTTTAAGAAGTCGTTTTTCTGATGGATCAGAAGAAGGGAAAAATAAACAATGATGTCAACACTTACTAATCGCTTATACCCTCCCCATTCTGTGACTGGGCCACTACTTGTATCAGTGGCTAACAAAATAGGTTATCTATCAAACTATGTGGAAACAGCAGATGGTGTAAAATGAGACAGCTCTTTGCCACTTTAGTAGAATGAGCGGCAAACAGAACAGGTTAATTAGCAATCTATATGGAAACAGCAGAAAGTGTAAAATGAGACAGTTCATTTACTCTATAGTAGAATCTTTAGCCAGTTCATGATTAAGTACATTATACCTGACATTAACATTGAACTGTAAAGCTGAGTTCACACTTCAGTTATTTGTCCTGTTAATTCCAGCGGTTACTCTATGGTGAGCCAAATCCTACCTCAGATAAGGTATCATGAAAAGATCGTCACCTGCTCTGTGTTTTTGAGACATAACTGACCAAATAAGTGAAGTGTGAACTGAGCCTAATAGTGACACCCAGTCATTTTAAAGCTACTTTTTTTTTCTCCACTACTTTATTGGCCCTGCCTCCATGTCCTTCTTTTGTTCCACAAAAGAGTCATTGGGGAACAGGTACTGCAGAGGCGCACAGTGTTTTTTTTTCTTTTACTAAAGACTGCTATATGTTTTTCTTTAGGTTTAGCTAGTGTTTAGCTAGGACTGTTGGTGACCTGCACAATGACGTGCACATTTATATACTGTATGAGACCTGCCTGTCATACTCATGCACAGTCACTACCAGAAAAGACTAGATTTAGCTGATTTTATACGCATTGTAATAAATTCATTTGGAACAAAGCAAATTTCTTGAAAAAATTTGGTGAAGCATCTGAATTGAAATTTAGAAAAATTCTCTATTTAGAATTTTAGGTTTACAAATTGGAAAAATAAGCTTCAATAAATTTTAATATTTTTTTGGGTAATACATTTTCTGAACATAGACTTTTATATTTGCATTTGTCATTGTCTACTGTAGATTTTGTTGCATTGACAAGTGTCACTGTTAGGGCTGTGCTGGGTTCAGTGAGGTCTATTAAATAGATCACTGTGAATATATACAATGGATGGTTTTAATATATTTTCTGCTGTGTAAGATAGAACTACTAAGTCATTTAACATACAATTCAAACATGGGTTCATAGTTTTAATAGCATAATTTTTAAAATGTTTCCACAATAAATATTTCTTAGATTACTAACTATTTTTGCAAGAATTATTTGGTTTAGTGCTAGAGATGTCGCGAACATAAAATTTTCCGTTTGCGAATGGCGAACGCGAATTTATGCAAATGTTCGCGAACAGATGAACAGGGCGAACTGCCATAGACTTCAATAGACAGGCGAATTTTAAAACCCACAGGAACACTTTCTGGCCACAATAGTGATGGAAAATTTGTTTCAAGGGGACTAACACCTGGACTGTGGCATGCCGGAGGGGGATCCATTGCAAAACTCCCATAGAAAATTACCTAGTTGACGCAGAGATCTAAGTTGTAATCGCAATTTGATTACTATAACCTGTATTAATCGCATTGCAATTACAACTTAGATCTGAGTTCCTAATGGTTGTATTGCTAGAATAGACGAATATAACGAATATAGCTCTATATTTTCAATCTTCATTATATAATTCTAGCAATACAACCATTAGGAACCCAGCTCTAAGTTGAATTTGCAATGTGATTAATATAACCTGCATTAATCGCATTGCAAATTTAACTTAGAGCTGGGTTCCTAATGGTTGTATTGCTAGAATATAATGAAGATTGAGAATATAGCGCTATATTTGTTATAATGCAACTATTAGGAACTCAAATCTAAGTTTAATTCGCAATACGATTAGTGCAGGTTATATTAATCGCATTGTGATTACAACTTAGATCTGAGTTCCTAATGGTTGTATTGCTAGAATTGACAAATATAACGAAAATAGCGCTATAGTCTCAATCTTCATTATATTCTAGCAATACAACCATTAGATACCCAGCTCTAAGTTAAATTCGCAATGCGGTTAATACAGGTTATATTAAATGCATTGTGATTACAACTACTAACACTGCAGCTTCAGAATGAATCTAAGATGGATGCCGTCCTTGCTTTTTGATAGGAGGTGGGAGGGTCTGGGAGGTAGGGTATGCTGATTGGCTGGAATGTGTCTGCTGACTGTGAGGTACAGGGTCAAAGTTTGCTCAATGATAAAGTATAGGGGCGAACGCGAACATCACATATGTTCGCCTGCTGCGGCGGAAGCAAACAAGCTATGTTTGCTGGGAACCATTCGCCAGCGAATAGTTCGGGAGATCTCTATTTAGTGCTGCGCAACATGCTACTCATGAGTGCCATTATGCCTGAGAGCAGCCATTTTGACACTCATACCACATTAGCCTACTTTTTCAGGTTGTCTTTTAACAGAGTAGGTGCAAAGTTTATTAAAGTCTATTAGGGCTCTCCCATATAAATAAACCTATTCAAGAGAAAACAACACTTTGTTGGCCACTAATGTCACTTCCTGCATGTTTTTTCCCTGCTAAAGGTTAGCATAAAAGTTTTTTTTTACTATTTAATTAGCAGTTACTCCAGCCTATACTGTTGTAGAGGTCTGTGGCTGACACTATTGTCTTGTGTTCCAAACAAAGCTGTTTTAAATATGTCAAAGTGCTGCTGTTGACTAAACTGTCATGTGAATAGGTATATAATTATGACTATATTCTGTTTTATATGAATTGCCTACTTTTTTCATTGCCTTCGAGGAGCCATAACTGTTTTATTAAACACCACACCACTCACAATCACTTTTTTATCGAGTTACCCCTTTTCTAAGATTGCATGCTGAGCATAATGCATATCCATACAGTACTCTATACTGTCCACACACCAAGGAACAGCAGTGCTGTCTCTGCTTATTGAATATGGGCATTGAGTCCCCAAACTCACACACAACATGCTCACTAGTACCATCTTCACTGTAGCAGTTAACAAGTAATATGGACAGATCAAAAATTATTCCCTACTGGAATACTATACTTAGAGCCCTTTAGGGCAATATACAAAACTATTCAGGTTTTAGAGTTTAAGATACTGTACCAAGGTACAGAGCTTAAACGGGGTTGAATGATTAGAGATAGAGATGGTCTTAGAATAAAAAAAAAATTATATGAATAGTCCCAAACTCTCTCCATTGCAGCACTTTCATGTTTACCTCCTCACTCAGCTATGCTGACTGCAGTGGTGAGGTGCCCATATATCCTACTTGACTGCTACAGCCAATTAATGGTCTCATTGGTCTCATAAAGTCTTCTACTGAGGCCAGTTATTCTTCAGTTGTCATATGCAGTTAATATCATGGCTGCAGCAGTGACAAGGATATTAGCTATGGCATTGAAATGGACAGATTTTAGGATGATGAGTGTAAGATTTTTTTTCCCCTTAAACTAATAGCATCCCTGACTTAAAAAAAAAAATAAAAAATTAGCTGGGGCAGCTTCATTTAACAGTTGCATTTATGAAGAATTAAAATGCATACACTACTCACAAAAAGTTAGAGATATTTGGCTTCTGAGTGAAATGTATGGAAAAGTTCAACAGTGGTATTATATCATGAAAGTAGAGCATTAACTAGAAGCATGCAATGTGATTTCCCCATCTCAAACAATTTATTGAAACAAAAGTACAAAGGTGTGTATCATCTTATAAGTTGTGCTTTTTTCACAGTTATTAATTTGGTTATAGCCTGATGCTCTAAAAGCTTGCAAACAGAGTCTTTTTTGTTACCCAATAAAGGTATCACTCCTATAATACTTAAGGAATTTTTTTAAAGCAAAAGTACTTAACTTCTCAAACTCACAATTTATTTGTGATTGCAATAAATAGTTGCCAGAAGAATGTTTTTGACAATCTAATACAAATGCAATTTCGTTACTAGAAATTTGTGTGAGATATTTTCTTATAAAAGCACCTAAATGATTGGGAAAGCTAAAAGGTACAATAAACTATTTAACTATTAGTTGTAAGACTTCTGACTTCTTGTACCATTTATGACCAGTAAAGGCTTTTTTTATGAACAGAATAAAAGGCTAAAAGGTACGGATACACAGAACTATTTAAAATATTGTAAATATACAGTGAATATTTAGCAATGCCTTTTATGTGCTCTGAAAACCTTCATTTAGTGGCATATTATATTCTGTGTTCAGTTATCAGTGCCCAGCTCACCATAAAAAAAAAAAAGTTGAATGCATTTTAGACAAGTGATGGATAGTGATGGTAATGTGTTTCTGCTAATGTAGGTGCTTCAATATTATCAGCAGACGCATAAGTTAAAATTTTAAGGCTCCATTATTTTAAGCTGTGAAAATCTGTGAATATGTCATTATTATTAAAATAGTATAGTCATGCAGTTTGGAAGTAATTGGAAGAAGACCCTAAGGGCTACAAATCTTGCAAAGAAGAAAATTGATGTGGCAATCATCAGCAGTATGAAAAGCATGGCCAAATATTCAGTGAAAGTATTCAAGCTTCTATGTTTTTGTATTTTAAAAAGCAACATCAATTCACTGAAAAACAAATATTTATCTGTCATAAATAGAGGATATAAAAACATATTTAAAAGTACTTGAAGCAATTCATAATATTGCAAACAAGAATAGAAGAGCTGAATGCAATTTAATAAACATTTTACATCTTACAAAAAAGTAATGCCTGCCTGTGTAATTACAATTTCTTATCAATTGAATGGAGGTGAGAAATTACTGTTGCAATCTCAGAGGGTGGTTGAGTGTGAGATTTTAAAACTATATTATTGTTAGTTTAAAAAAAAGAAGAAGTCTGTGAAAGTAAAACATGCGGGGATGTTTAATATAATAGATTCATTGTTTGTGTAAAGGGTAAGAGTGTCTCAAAGGTAAGGAGGCAATTTACACTTTTTGTGTTCCTAAAGGTGAACCATAACTAGATGTTTCTTCTATAGAAATAAAATCTATACTTATGTACCATATATATTATAGCAATATAAAGAACTTGTATGGTCTGGCCAACAAACAAAGTTCAATGGCAAATGCAAAAGCCACATTTCTTTCATGTAAGGTAATAAAGGTTGAAATACTTTACTATAGATATTTATTATTCCAGTGTTTTGGACAATGATTTTTGTGTACATGGAAGTAATTTATCTTAGTGATACAGATTTGCATTGTAAGCCTCTATATTTCTTTTTTTTTTTTTTAAGCAATCCTCTGCCATTGATATTATGTAAACAAGTTGACAAATTAACCCCTTCAAGCGACAACAAGTTTGGACCAAATGTCGGAGCCCCATTTTTTAAATCTTACAGGTGAAACTCAAAAAATTAAAATATTGTGCAAACGTTCACTTATTTTAGTAATGCAACTTAAAAGGTGAAACTAATATGTGAGATAGACTCATTACATGCAAAGCAAGATATTTCAATCCTTTATTTACTATAATTTGGAGGATTATGGCATACAGTTTATAAAAACCCCAAATTCTGCGAAAATTTTAATATTACATGAAATCAATAAAAAAAGGATGCTAAATATAAAAATGTAGGACCTCTGAAAAGTATGATTATGCATATGTACTCAGTACTTGGTTTGGGCCCCTTTTGCATCAATTACTGCCTCAATGTGGCGTGGCATAGATTCTCCATGGGGTTCAGGTCAGGCGAGTTTGCAGGCCAATCAAGCACAGTAATCCCATGGTCATTGAACCAAGTTTTGGTACTTTTGGCAGCGTGGGCAGGTGCCAAGTCCTTCTGGAAAATGAAGTCACCATCTCCATAATGCTTGTCTGTGGAAGAAAGCATGAAGCGCTCCAAAATCTCCTGGTAGACAGCTGCGCTGACCTTGGACTTAGTGAAGCACAGTGGATCAACACCAGCAGATCACGTAGTTCCCCAAATCAACACAGACTGTGGAAACTTCACACTGGACTTCAAGCATCTTGCATTGTGTGCCTCTCCATTCTTCCTCCAGACTCTGGGTCCTTGGTTTTCAAATAAGATGCAAAAGTTGCTCTCATCAGAAAAGAGGACTTTTGACCACTGAGCAACAGAACAGTTCTTTTTTTCTTTAGCCCAGGTATGACGCTTCTGACGTTGTTTGTTGTTCATGAGAGGCTTGACAAGAGGAATACAACATTTGAAGCCCATCTTCAGGATCTGTCTGTTTGTGGTGGCTCTTGATGCACTAACTCCAGCCTCAGTCCACTCCTTGTGAAAGCCCCCAACACTTTTGAATGGCCTTTTGTGAGGCCAGTCCCCAACACTTTTGAATGGCTGGTTGTGAGGCCATTTGGATGTACTGTCAAATTCTCTGAAATGCCTTTGGAGATGGCTTATGGCAGAGAAATGAATATTCATTGCATGGGCAACAGCTCTGGTAGACATTTCTTCAGTCAGCATGCCAATTGCACTCTCCCTCAAATGTTGTGACATCTGCAGCATTGGTCTGTGTGATCATACTGCACATTTCAGAGTGTTCTTTTATTGTGGGCAGTCTAGGACACACTTGTGCAATATTCATGCTGTCTAATCAGCACCTTGATATGCCACACCTGTGAGGTGGGATGTATTATCTTGGCAAAGGAGAAGTGCTCACTAACACATATTTAGACAGATTTGTGAACAATATTTGAGAGTAATGGGTCTTTTGTGTATGTAGAAAATGTTATAGATCATGCAAAAGGGAAGCAAAACCGAAAGTGTTGCCTTTAAATTTTTGTACAGTGTAGAAACATAATGAAACTCTTAATAGGCTGCAATATTAATTCATTGCAAGCTATGGAAAAATGTGATCTAGGGGACTTAAAAAACTGTAAAAAAAAAAGGTAAAATAATATATAAAATTGTAATAACCTGTAAAATTGTGATAACAATAAATAAAAAAAAAAATCATAGTTGTCGCCATGTTCCAAAATGTCAGTACTATTAACATATAAATGTATTTATTCTCTACGGTGAATGCTGTAATGGAAAAAAATGGACAATTCGCCATTTTTCCTAGACCTCCGAAAAAATTAATAAATATTGATCAAAAAGTCACACACTCCAAAATGGTATCAATAAAAACTACAGATGGCTCCACAAAAAATGAACCTTTACACAGCTCTATGGAAATAATAATAATAATAATAATAATAATAATAATAATAATAATAATCATAATAACAATAATAAAGTTATGGGACTCAGAAAATGTTAAATAGACTACCACTACCATCAAGCCAGACTGCAATCTGGACTGCAATAGTAGAATGGGAATGGTTGATCTTTCAAATCAAGTACTGAAGCAATACAGTGCCATGCAGAAAATGAAGGTGTGGCCTAGGTACTTCTGGAAGTTATGGAGCCCGTGTTTTACCGGGTAACATTTCCCTGGTGAAGTCCTCCGAACAGCAAAGAAGGGAAGGAGCCATAAATGATTTTGTTTAAAATGGGGGATACAAAACAGTTTGTTTCAAAAGGGGGATATGAAAATACACTATTTATCACTGTGAAACCTGCCCTTAATAACCTCTGCATAAAGGATTGCTTCAAAGTGTACCACACTTATCCATGGATTAGAAATTTCATACTTTATGTAACCTGTAATTTGAACACCTTATTAGGGAGCATTCACACGACCATATAAATGGATCCGCATCCGTTCCGCAATTTTGCGGAATGGGTGTAGACCTATTCATTTCAATGGGGACGCAAAAGATGCGGACAGCACATGGTGTGCTGTCCGCATCCATTGTTCTGTTCCACGGCCCCGCAATATAGAGCATGTCCTATTCTTGTCCGCAACCGGGGATTGGACTCGGTGTTTTGCAGATCCACAATTTGCGGACTGCAAAACACTTACGGTCGTGTGAATGCACCCTTACACTGTGATATGCTTCTCCAGCTTACATATTTACTTTCACTATCCATTACACATTCATTTCTGGAAAACACTCTTTGTCTTTTGAACCCTGCAGTATGCCCAAATAGTAGGTTACAAGAACATATGTTGCTGTATTCAGGAGAAAATGGGTAACAGACGGTGCATTTTCTCAGCTTACCCTTTGTGAACATGAAATTTGTGGATAAAGCATCATTTTATTGTTAAAAATTTTAACTTTTCATTTTAATGGCCAAATATTTTTAAATTACATGATAACAGTTAAAAATTTGTATGAAACTGTATGGTCTAAGTGCTCACTTTGCCCCTTGAAAAATCCCTTGAGTGGTGTAGTTTTCAAAATGGAGTCTCTGGAGGTTTCTACTGTATGGGGTACCTTAGGATCTCTTCAAAAGCAACATAGCACTTAAAAACTATTTTAGCAAAATTTGGCCTCCTAAATTCATATGGTGATTCTTCCCTTCTGAGTCCTGCAATGTGCCCAAATTGCATTTTTATAAGCTTATATGGGGTGTTGCAGTATTCAGGAGAAAATGGTAACTAATTGGGGGATGCATTTTTTTTTCCAGTTACCTCTTGTGAAAATGAAAAATTTGGGCTTATGAAATTTGTTTGTGTTTAATGCACTTTTTCATTTTCACAGCCAATTGTTGCTAAATTCTATGAAACAACTGTTTTTAGCTCCAGTAAAAAGGTTTCGTTTAAGCTTCAGAGACAGCAGGGAATAGCTAAGAGGGAAGTGCTACAAATTGGACCCTCATCAACTGGATTTTGATGCCCTATTTTGAGCACAGTTTATCACTATTAGGAGCTCTGAAAGCCCCTTTAAGCTACTATCTGTTCAGAATAATTTTTAAATATTCCAAATGGCAAACACTCTCCACCTCATGTAAGTCACAAAAAGTTTTCTAAACTTAGGGTTTTCTAAACTGGAGTTTGTACATTATTATTTTATTATTTTCTTCACTCAAATAAAGCGAACATATTCTGCAGTGCTTTACAGACATTAGCATAACTTGCTGTCTCTAATGGGGCTCACAATCTAAGTTCTCTATCTATAAGTCTTTGAAGTGTGGGAGAAAACTGGAGTACTTGGAAGAAACCCACACAATAACAGGGAGAGCATACAAACTCCATGCAGCTGTCCTTGGTTGGATTTTAACTTAGGACCCCAGTGCTGCAAGTCACCAGTGCTAAGCACTGACCACACTAAACTGTGTTGCCCATGTTTGCGTGGGTTTACTGCAGGTACCATAATTTTCTTCTACACTTAAAAAATACAAAGTCTTATTGGTTTAGATTCTAAGAATTTAAATTCTTATCTCCACTCGGGACAGCGAGTAATGAGAATGTCCATAAAACGCTGCAAAATATGTCGGCACTATACAAATTAATAAAACCCTTTAATATTTCACACAAAATTAAGATCTGGAACCAATAAAAGTTGTAAATACTGGGTTGTTCCTGTAAATTTTCATTAAAATTCTGTTGCAACAGGCAAGTTCTGCTGATAATTGACAGGTCGCTTCCCACACTGTATATAGGAAGATATAGTAGCTGTCACTAAGTGACTGGGGTGGGGGCAGGATGTAAGGGAAGAGCCAGGAGCTAATGGATATAAGTAACCCAAGCTTGTGCTCTTTACTTAGTGAACTCAAGCACAAGACTGACTAGCTGCTCAATACTAATAAAAAAACAACAAAAAAACAACAGGGTCATTATAAGAATTTTAATTAAAGTCCCTGTCACCAGTTTATGCTGCCCTCAGGTACAAGTATGTATAAAACTGGTGACAGACTTCCTTTAAGTCTCAAAAGTGAAAAGTTAGAAAAACAAGGTAATTTAATTTTAAAATATTCTAGGTAATTGCAGAAAATAACTGTATTTGATATATATAGTCTAGAGATGAGCAAACTTCTTGAGATTTTCTTTCTGTCCAATTTGGCCAATTTTTCAAAATGTTTGGTTTGGACCTGAATCAATTTGTTGCTTATTGAAGTTGCTCCAATTGCCCTGAAACTTGGTATATAACACAATCTAGTCTACAAGATCTTTAATGAAAATGTATCTTTTTGATATTTTCTTTTCTCTCTCTCTCTCTCTCTCTCTCTCTCTCTCTCTCTCTTTCTCTCTCTCTCTCCCCACCACCACCCTTTTAAGCTCTTAAACAAAATGATAGCAACTTTTCCATAAAAGTTTGGGTTCGAGTTTGGTGTTCGGCTGTTATATAAAGCTTGTTAAAAGGCTGCAGGGCAGCCAATCAACAAGCATTTAAGATGTGTGCCCTTAGAAGCCATCACAGCCATGCCTACTAATGGCATGGCTGTGATTGGCCAGTGCAGCATGTGACCCAGCCTTTATATAAGCTGGAGTCACGTAGCCCCTCACCTCACGTCAGCTCTTACTAGTGTAGGGATAGGATGCTGCTGCTGTGAGGGAGAGATTAGGAAAGAATCTGATATCAGAGCTTGGTGTTAAGTCTACGATCTACAGTGATTTTGTTTGTGGGTGCAAAGCAACATTTGTGTACCCTGCCCTAAGCCCAGTGACCCAAAAAAATACGTTTTAATCCATCTGTTAATTAGGTGGGCGTCGGCGGCCATTTTGTGCAAGTGCAGTGCACTTGCACCTACATATGTGCCAGGGACAATAAATTTATTCTGTTCTTATAGTTCAGTGGGCGACATTGTAGTTCAGTGGGCGACATATACCCATTTTTTAAGTGCACCTGCACTGTATATGTGCCAGGGAAGGGGAAAATAATATAGGTAATCCATCTGTGAGTTCAGGACCCCAGGGGGTCAAATATTCATTTTTTTTTTCTGTAAAATACCCCTGTGCTGCATATCTGATAGTGAAATCAATTCAGTAAATCCGTCTGTTAGATTCTGGAGGGACAAATTAACTTTTTTGGGCGGTCAAGAACCCCTGCGGCCTGCACTGCATACCTAATAGTGAAAATAATTCTATTAAATTCGTCTGTCACATTGTTGTGAGACCTAAAGCAATTTTTTTCTCTTTATGACACTGGCACTGCATATCTGACAAGGAAATTAATTCAGTAAATCGATCTGTTAGATTCTTGAGGGACAAATTTACTTTTTTGGCGGTCAAGTACCCATACGGCCTACGCTGCTTATCTGACAGCTAAATCAATTCAATAAATCAATATGTTAGATTCTGGAGATACGTAATAGTAGTGATTAGGTGGCTCACTCTACTGTTGAAGTGGAATATGGTGCTCTATCCCAATAATGACGCACCCAACGTCACGAAAGAGGTAGGTAATTGTTCAATACTTAGAAGGGATGGCACTCAAAATATTTGGTTAAGCATGGATAATTTATTAAATTATTAAAATAAGTTTCCAATAGGATAAGATGGTTCAAATGGCTGGTAATACAAACAATCAGTCTACAATAGATAATAAAAGCATAATAAAAGCATAAACCCAGAAGTATTCACTCTGGTAAATTGATGGTCTTCTTGTGATCCCCCTTTTTTATATTTGCAATTAAGTCCAGATTCCCCAAAAGAACTTTTGTTGGGTGATATTGAGTGAAATATTTCAGTAGGATATAATCCCTCCGTTTCACATATAAGTCTGTTGGGCTCTTTTTCAGCAGGAATGATAGCTGCTTTTTAGATTGTTCCCAATTAGTTTGGTGCAGAGTAAAGAATATAAATGCAATGCATGCAATTTTGACCCAAGGGTCCGTACGTTACCGCTCCAGGAACGAGGCTTTGTGCCGGTCGGTGTTTCCTTGGATGTTGCAGGTCTGTCACAGTGAGTCGGCGTTCGCGTGGAGCGTCCTCACACGCGGAGTAAGCCGCTTGGTATCAGCGTTTGAAGTCAGGAACGTCACTTCCGGTGACGTCACCGTTGGCGTCCTCGTGTTCTTTTGGCTGGAATTTCAAAACTTCGGGCTCTGCAGATTCTTTGAAAGATGTTGGATAGCGGAACTTTTAGGTTTTGTGTTCCGACTATGGAGTTCTTTGCTGTTAGGAGTCCAGCTGGATCATCAGTGGTTATTCAATGCCCCAAACGCGTTTCGGAGCCTCTGCTCCTTCCTCAGTGGGTATGGATAACCACTGTATATGGGTCCTTTTAAAGGGATCACATGGGCGTGTTTCAATTCTGGTTCCGCCCGATTGGGGGTTGGATTCATGTCAATCAAGTTACAAATGGAAACTTTTGTATAGATTTCTGTATAAAGTTATGTATAGATTTCTGTATAGAGTTAGCATTAATAAATACCAATATATAAAAAGATAATAAAAACATAATAAAAACGTATTAGTTCGTAGTAATCACGATAAAAAGGACATTGTGAATGACTGCGGAGTTCTACCCTCTTGTAATATAAATTCCCTAATGGTCCAATAGATGAAGGAAATTCTCTACTTCAGAGTTGGATTTTAAGGATTGGTATTCAATTCATTATTTTTATTGGGGGATGAGAGCGGTGCTCTCATCCCCCAATATCGCCCACTGAACTACAAGAACAGAATAAAATTATTGTCCCTGGCAATAATTTTAGAGTTATTGCCAGGGACTTTTTTTTATTGCCTTTCAACAAGCTTTATTTAACCAGGGACTTTTTTTTATTGCCTTTCAACAAGCTTTATTTAACAGCCGAACACCAAACTCGAACCCAAACTTTTATGGAAAAGTTGCTATCATTTCGTTTAAGAGCTTAAAAGGGTGGTGGTGGGGAGAGAGAGAGAGAGAGAGAGAGAGAGAGAAATGTGTAAAAAGAAAATATCAAAAAGATACATTTTCATTAAAGATCTTGTAGACTAGATTGTGTTATATATCAAGTTTCAGGGCAATTGGAGCAACTTCAATAAGCAACAAATTGATTCAGGTCCAAACCAAACATTTTGAAAAATTGGCCAAATTGGACAGAAAGAAAATCTCAAGAAGTTTGCTCATCTCTAGACTATATATATCAAATGCAGTTATTTTTTGCAATTACCTAGAATATTTTAAAATTAAATTGCCTTGTTTTTCTAACTTTTCACTTTTGAGACTTAAAGGAAGTCTGTCACCAGTTTTATACATACTTGTACCTGAGGGCAGCATAAACTGGTGACAGGGACTTTAATTAAAATTCTTATAATGACCCTGTTGTTTTTTTGTTGTTTTTTTATTAGTATTGAGCAGCTAGTCAGTCTTGTGCTTGAGTTCACTAAGTAAAGAGCACAACCTTGGGTTACTTATATCCATTAGCTCCTGGCTCTTCCCTTACATCCTGCCCCCACCCCAGTCACTTAGTGACAGCTACTATATCTTCCTATATACAGTGTGGGAAGCGACCTGTCAATCATCAGCAGAACTTGCCCGTTGCAACAGAATTTTAATGAAAATTTACAGGAACAACCCAGTATTTACAACTTTTATTGGTTCCAGATCTTACTTTTGTGTGAAATATTAAAGGGTTTTATTAATTTGTATAGTGCCGACATATTTTGCAGCGTTTTATGGACATTCTCATTACTCGCTGTCCCGAGTGGAGATAAGAATTTCAATTCTTAGAATCTAAACCAATAAGACTTTGTATTTTTTAAGTGTAGAAGAAAATTATAGTACCTGCAGTAAACCCACGCAAACATGGGCAACACGGTTTAGTGTGGTCAGTGCTTAGCACTGGTGACTTGCAGCACTGGGGTCCTAAGTTAAAATCCAACCAAGGACAGCTGCAAGGAGTTTGTATGCTCTCCCTGTTATTGTGTGGGTTTCTTCCAAGTACTCCAGTTTTCTCCCACACTTCAAAGACTTATAGATAGAGAACTTAGATACTAAGTTCCATTTGAACATCCACATGTGATGTATTGTACTGGTAATTGTTTAGACAGTGTAGAGTAAGCAACATGACTGCCAATTGCAGTTATCTAATATTTGAAAGTTTCCTTGGAAATTAATGTTGCCTATACAAAGCTTTCTCTTCTTCCCTATTACAGTGTCCCCAGATATATATTGAAGTCCAGTGAGTCGTCACCCAATGCGCTACGGAGCCGTCATTTAATGCGCCTTTCCCATTGGGTGTCTGCACCTGCACTGTAACCTCATGAGCTGCTTGTTGATATACCCCATATATCATTTATTTTTTATAGTTTATAGTTTATTTTATTTTAAATTAATAATCAATATTATATATTGACAACCAGCACAGAGCAATGAACTCCTTCACCACTGGGTGTGCAGGCTTGACCTGTGCCCTGAGCTATATCAGTTTGCGATAGAACTTCTGGCCTGCCCTGCTTCAAGTGTCCTGTCAGAAAGGACCTTCAGTGCAGCAGGAGGAATTGTCACTGACAAGAAAAGTCGCCTCGGTCAAAAAAGTGTTGATTACCTCACCTTCATAAAGATGAATGAGGCATGGATCCCGAAGGGACTGACAGTGGGGGATACGTTTGACTAACAAAAGGCCTGATTACATGCCTTGGCTTCAAAATGGTCCCCACGCTGCTGTATTTAATGTCTGCATACCGGATGACTTTCGGGAATTCTCCGCCACCAACTAGGGTTCAAGCCGCAATCTTTTAGTCACTTTTCTGCCTGGAAAACATCAATTTTTCCAGCCGCTGCTACAATAGCAGCTTTAACAATGCCATTATTTTTCAGGCATGTGTACATGCCTAATTTTTCTGTCCTATGGTGCAGCACTGTGGCTGCAAAAAAAAAAAAAAAGGCACATACAAGTGTCAATTCCCCTTCGTGATCGTTACCTTGTTGTGGTGAAGGGGCTTGCGTATCACAATGAAGCAATCATCACCTCTATGAGTGTGTTGGCAATGTTGCCACACTCCAGATGATAAGGCCGTTGCTTCATTATGGTCAGACCAAAAGCAATCGGACGGCTGGATAATATTTCATAGAAAAAACATTAATTTACCTTTTTTTTTTTTTTTACAGTTGTATGGGTTTTTAATACATAAAATAAAAAATCATAATAAAGTCTCTTAATAGTTTATTAGAAATAATGCAGACAATTAAAAAAATCCCCATCAATTCCAATACAAAGCAAGTACAGAGCTCAGAACTAAATTATTTCATGATGTCGTAATGGTTGGTTAATTCGACAATGGTTAATCAATTCGACACACGTCCCGGGTAGGGTACGTAACAGGGATTAAACTGATAGGAATAGTACTAGTTAAGACACCACTCATATAGGGTGTCACAGCACATTGCTCTGTGCATGCGCAGTGCCCCAATTTGGGAGTAAGGGGACCGACCCAGCTGCTTTTTCCATCTCCCGGTTCCTAAAATCAATTCAGTTTGGTGTATGAGAGTTTGGTCTGTCACTGTGAAGGCAGTCGAAGGTACCCGGCCTAAATTTTTTTTTCACAAAAGGCAATCCCTGATATGGGACGTAACAGGGATTAAACTGATGAGAATAGTACTACAGAAAATACCACTCATATCGGGTGTGACAGTAAATTGCACGGTGCAGATGCAGTGACCGTGGATTAAAACAGAGTGGAGTGAGCCAGTGTTTTTTTAACCATCTCCCCGTTCGAAAAATCAATTCAATAAATGGACCCCAGATTGGGGACGTGACAGGGATTAAACTGATGAGAATAGTACTACAGAAAATACCACTCCTATCGGGTGTGACAGAAAATTGCATGGCGCAGACGCAGTGACAGTGGATTAAATTAAAGGGGAGGGAGCCAGCAGTTTTTTTAACCATCTCCCAGTTCGAAAAATCAATTCAATAAATGGGCTCCAGATTGGGGACGTAACAGGGATTAAACTGATGAGAATAGTACTACAGAAAATACCACTCCTGCTCCGGTGCTTGACCGAAGTAGAAATTACCCGCGGCGTGACATGGTGACGATAGTTAAAACAAGGGGGGGAGGAGCCAGCGTTTTTAACCATAGTGTTTTTAACCATCTCCCGTTCGAAAATCAATTCAATAAATGGACCCCAGATTGGGGACGTGACAGGGATTAAACTGATGAGAATAGTACTACAGAAAATACCACTCCTATCGGGTGTGACAGAAAATTGCATGGCGCAGACGCAGTGACAGTGGATTAAATTAAAGGGGAGGGAGCCAGCAGTTTTTTTAACCATCTCCCAGTTCGAAAAATCAATTCAATAAATGGGCCCCAGATTGGGGACGTAACAGGGATTAAACTGATGAGAATAGTACTACAGAAAATACCACTCCTATCGGGTGTGACAGTAAATTGCACGGCGCAGACGCAGTGACCGTGGATTAAAACAAAGGGGAGGGAGCCAGCGTTTTTTTAACCATCTCCCCGTTCGAAAAATCAATTCAATTCACTTTTCGGGGACCCTTGGTGTTGTACGTGGCTGGGTGGAGAAAGAAACCTTCAATGACATCACCGGGACATGGCTAGCTTGGTATCCAACCTTGTGCAAATGGGGAGTTTGCGGTTGTGCAAATGGACTGTTTGCGGTTGTTTGCGGTGCATTAAAAGGGGAGTTTGGTCTGTCAATGTCTGTGAAGCGGGCATAACCCTTACACTACCTGATCAATACAACATCATACCTGATCGTATATACACACTGGATGTTTTAAAGCATGTTATTCCAAACAATTTAGGAATGTTAGTTGATTTATGCCCTTTATGGATTAAAACCCGACTCTGCGTCCACTACATAATTTTCCATGGGAGTTTTGCCATGGATCCCCCTCCGGCATGCCACAGTCCAGGAGTTAGTCCCATTGAAACAACTTTCCCATCACTATTGTTGCCAGAAAGAGTCCCTGTGGGTTTTAAAATTCGCCTGCCTATTGAAGTCTATGGCAGTTCGCCCTATTCGCCCGTTCGCGAACATTTGGGGAAGTTCGCGTTTGCTGTTCGCGAACAGAAAATTTTATGTTCGCGACATCACTATTGCTCATCCAGTCAGCCACACACCTTCACCACCAACTTCAGCACAGACCAGGGAAAACGTCAGCAGGCCGTTCTGAAACTCATATGTTTGGGGGACAGGCCCCACACCGCGCAGGAGTTGTGGCAGGGTATTTAACAACAGACCGATGAGTGGTTGCTGCCGGGCCTCAAGCCCTGCCTGGTGGTGTGCGATAATGGGAGAAATCTCGTCGCAGCTCTTGGACTAGCCGGTTTGACGCACATCCCTTGCCTGGCGCATGTGCTGAATTTGGTGGTGCAGAAGTTCATTCACAACTACCTCGACATCTCAGAGCTGCTGCATAAAGTGCGGTCGTCTGTGCGCGCTTACGGTGTTCACATCCTGCCGCTGCTCGCCTGTCTGCGCTACAGCGGAACTTCGGCCTTCCCGCTCAACGACTCATATGCGACGTGCCCACCAGGTGGAACTCCACCTTGCACATGCTGGAGATACTGTGCGAGCAGCGGCAGGCCATAGTGGAGTTTCAGTGGCAGTATGCATGGGTCATTTGCTCTGCAGGACAGCATCACTTCACCACCAGTGACGGGGCCTGCATGCGAGACCTGTGTACCTTGTTGCTGTCTTTTGAATACTCAACCAATATGGCCAGTGCTGATGATGCTGTTGTTTGCGTTACAATACCCCTTCTATGTCTCCTTGAAAAAAATATTACGGTGATGATGGAAGAGGATGCGGCACATGAGGAGGAGGAAGAGGGGGCATTTCACAGTGTTTCAGACAGGTCATGCAGAAGTGGCTCAGAGGGTGGGTTCCTGCACCAGCAGAGGTCAGGTACATATGTGGACAGCCAGGGCACACTTCTGGAGGACGAAGAGGATGCGGTAGAGGAGGAGGAGGAGCCGGTTTGGTTGGTGGCACTCTAAGCAGCTCAGGACCAACACTGGTGCGTGGCTGGGGGGATACAGAGGACACAGACGATACACCACCTACAGAGGACAGCTTATTGTTACCTCTGGGCAGGCTGGCACACATGAGCGACTACATGCTGCAGTGCGTGCGCAATGACAGCAGAGTTGCCCACATTTTAACTTGTGCTGACTACTGGTGTGCCACCCTGCTGGATCCCTGGTACAAGGACAACGTGCCCACCATAATTTCTACACTGGAGTGTGATAGGAAGATGCGCGACTACAAGCGCACGCTGGTAGACCGGCTCCTGAGGGCATTCCCAACTGACACGGGGGGACAAGTGGAAACAAGAGGAGGAGGAGGAAGAGATCGCTAAAGCAGCTGTGTCACGGGCAGCTCCTCAGACAGCAGGGTTAGCATGGCCGAGATATGAACATTTTTTGATACCACGCCACAGCAAACCACCAGCTGATAGGGAACGTGTTAGCAGGAGGCAGCATTTTAACATGGTGAAACAGTACATGTGCAGTACATGTGCTGTTTTGGTGCTTGACATTAACCTAATTTTGCTGTCAAATGACCTCTTCTCTGTCTCGGTGTCAGGGGCCTATATTTCGATTAATCGCCTGCAGCATTGGTGGGAGACATTAACCTCTTGTTACTGTCAAATAACCTCTCCTCTGTCTGGGTGTCAGGGGCCTATATTTCGTTTAATCGCATGCTGCATTGGTGGGAGACATTAACCTATTTTTCTGTCAAATAACCTCTCTTCTGTCTGGGTGTCAGGGCCTACATAAATGATAATGGCCTGTTTCTTTGCAGGTTGACCTGAGGCCTGTGTTGCTCTTATGGGACGGAGAGGGACTGGGAGGAGGAGCTGGGGCGGGCAATTGCGGCGGGGCCGGTGCGTTCACTGTACTGCGGCCACGCCGCTCCAGTGCTGCACTATAGAAATATAAAATGTCTCTTTCAAATCAAGTTCATTAAACCTGCCCCCTAACTTGTATATCACTTGTATATCTACTCACAACAGCTTTTTGTAGAACGCAGGCAGGCCGGGTGGGCGGGCGGCAGCGTAACTTACTGATGTCACGTGCCTGCGCCGCCTACTTTATGAATGAAGCAGGCAGTGCAGGCACTTGACATCAGTGAGTCACGCTGCCGCCCACCCGGGCTGCTTGCGCTCTACAAAAAGCTGTTGTGAGTAGATATACAAGTGATATACAAGTGAGGGGGCAGCTTTAATGAACTTGATTTGAATGAGACATTTTATATTTCTATAGTGCAGCACTGGAGCGGCAGGGGGATCTGTGGAGGACATTTTTATTGGGGACATCTGTGGATGGTACTTTTATGGGTTGGGGGGGTCTGCGAATGGCACTGTTATGGGGTGGCGGGGTCTGTGGATGGCACTGTTATAGGATGAGGGATCTGTGGATCCCCCATGACAGTGCGTCATCCACTGATCCCCCATAATAGTGCCATCCACAGACCACCATTAGTTCAAAACCCACTAAAAGCGCACCTTTTGGTTAAAATATTTTTTTTCTTATTTCCCCCCAAAAAAACCTAGGTGCGTCTTATGGGCCGGTGCGTCTTATAGGGCGAAAAATAAGGTAACCATGGCTGGAAAAGCAAGAAAACATTAAACCTGTGTCATCCTTGTTAGTGCTATAATTAGATTGGGTTATGTTCTTTATTCCCTATGGTCGTAATTAGCATGACAAAATATGATGTACAGTACTTAATACAATTAACTTTTACAGTGTAATAGGTTAGTAACCTAATATTCAAGAAATAATGCTAATTTCTACCAAATGTTCCTTTTACTATCTCTACTTTAAAGGAGTCGTACATTTTCCTTTACTGTTTTTCCTTGATATATATATATTTTTTATAATAATATATGTTTTCTGGTGCAAATTAATGTAAATGTGTCAGGCTGTAGTTGCCCCACACATTTCTGCTAAACCCCATCCATGCATTTAAAAAGTGACAAGATCAGATGGCAACTGAGAAAATTTTCATTTTGCATAAAATTCCATTTGCACAAAAGGTTTTGACTTTTGTACATCAGAATAGTAGCATATAACTTGTGGTGCCCATATTCAAAAAGGGGTCTTACCCAGGTTAATTATAGACCAGTAAGTTTAACTTCTGTTGTGGGAAAAATGTTTGAAGGATTCTTAACCACCTCAGCTCCCCTAGCTTAAACACCCTTACCCTGGGAACACACTTGAGCGTTTTTCAGCGCGTTCATACGCGCTGTAAAACGCTCAACATGTGAAAAGCCATGCATCCCTATGTGCATGGTTCACATGTCGGCGTTTTACAGCGCGGACGACCCATATGACTATCGCACGGCAGCACGCGCGATCCAACCCATATTCTATTATTCTATATGCGCGCCCTTGGAACATGCGAAGTGTGTTCCCAGGGTTAATGACCAGGCCACTTTTTACAATTCTGCACTACACTATTTTCACCATTTATTGCTCCGTCATACAACTTACCACCCAAATGAATTTTACCTCCTTTTCTTCTCACTAATAGAGATTTCATTTGGTGCTATTTCATTTTTGCTGACATTTTTACTTTTTTTGACAAAAATTGTCATTTTTCACTTTCTGTTGGGAAATTTGTCAAATAAAACTAAATTTCTCTATAAATTTTTCTCTAAATTTATTGTTCTGCATGTCTTTGATAAAAAAAAAATGCAATAAGTGTATATGTATTGGTTTGGGTAAAAGTTATAGCGTTTACAAACTATGGTGCAAAAAAGTGAATTTCCGCATTTAGACTTTCTGAGCACCTGTCCTGTTTCCTGACATACTACAATGCCCAGACAGTAGAAAAACCCCACAAATGACCCCATTTCAGAAAGTAGATGCCCTAAGGTATTCGCTGATGGGCATAGTGAGTCCATGGAAGTTTTTATTTTTTGTCACAAGTTAGCAGAAATTGATTTTTTTTTTCTTACAAAGTCTCATATTCCACTAACTTGTGACAAAAAATAAAATTTTACATTAACTCACCATACCCCTCACAGAATACATGGGGTGTCTACTTTCTAAGATGGGGTCACTTGTGTGGTATTTTTACTGCCCTGGCATTTTAGGGGCCCCTAAACGTGAGAAGTGGTTTGGAATCCAAATGCGTAAAAATGTCCTGTGAAATCCTAAGGCCTCTTTCACACGAGCGTGTCCGGATTAGGTCCGGATGCGTTGCGGATGCGTTCAGTGAAAACTGTGCGATTTCACAGGCAAAGCCATTCAGTTTTGCCTGCGATTGCGTTCAGTTGTTCAGTTTTTTCCGCGCGGGTGCAATGCGTGTTGATGCGTTTTTCACGCGCGTGATAAAAAACTGAAGGTTTACAAACAACATCTCCTAGCAACCATCAGTGAAAAACGCAACGCACCCGCACTTGCTTGCGGATGCAATGCGTTTTTCACGTAGCCCCATTCACTTCTATGGGGCTAGGGCTGCGTAAAAAACGCAAAATATAGAGCATGCTGCGATTTTCACGCAACGCACAAGTGATGCGTGAAAAAAAACGCTCATGTACACAGACCCATTGAAATTAATGGGTCAGGATTCAGTGCGGATGCTATGCGTTCACGTCACGCATTGCACCCGCGCGGAAAACTCGCTCGTGTGAAAGGGGTCTAAAGGTACTCATTGGATTTAGGGCCCCTTTGCGCATCTTGGCTGCAAAAAAATGGAACACATGTGGTATCGCCGTACTCAGGAGAAGTAGGGCAATGTGTTTTGGGGTGTATTTTTAAATATACCCATGCTGGGTGTGAAAAATATCTCTGTAAATGACAACTTTTTCCATTTTTTTATACAAAGTTGTCAATTTACAGAGAAATTTTCCACACCCAGCATGGGTATATGTAAAAGTACACCCCAAAATACATTTCCCTACTTCTCCTGAGTACAGCGATACCACATGTGTGCCACTTTTTCGCAGCCAAGCTGCGCAAAGGGGCCCTAATTCCAATGAGTACCTTTTAGGATGGCATTTTTACGCATTTCTACGTGATTTCTCCATTCACATCGATCAATCGATCATTGTGGAGGAAGACATCTTTGCCAGATTTTTTATACAAAGTGTTTGCCAAAGCATATGAACTCCAACACCTCTAATCAGCTCATGTGCCTGGGCAAACGTACCTGTACTGCAGAGGAGAAATCTCGTCTTGCAGCGCCGCATACACCGACTTCACGTGTCTTCTGACAGCAGCGCAATGCTTCTCTCAGAATGCACATCAGTGCTGCAGCATTTTCGTCGGTTGGTCCATTGGTCTACCTGGAAAATAAAGGGTGGTTGGGGGGGAGAAAAAGCAGGCAGCAGGCTCATAAACTTAAACGTTACAAACTTTATTAAACCTGAACATAATACTTTTTTTTATCAAACCAGAACATCAAAACTTTTAAAACCTGAACTAACTCAAGATTTTTTTTTTTTTTGCTACCTGTTTAAATTTTTTTTTTTTCCTTTTCACTCTTTATTTTCCTTGCAGAAACCTCTCCTCTCCCATAGGACAATGTGTGAAGTGTAAATCACATAGAGATGGTGCGAAGTGCATTATGCACTTTATCCCAAGTGAAAGGAGACGTTTCTACCGTTTCACATTTCTGCTGTAGCACACCAGCACCCCTATGTGTTATGGTCTCTCAAAACCTAGTATCCTGAGAGACCCTAGAGCCTGAGTGGAAAAACTACCTGTGTCCTGCAATCCCTACGTCCCTGAGTTTGGTACTTCCGGAAACACTCCCCTAGGCATAGGGCAGAGTGGTCAGTACAGTCAGAACAGAAATAACGGGTGTCACGCCTTATTCCACTCCTGCTACAGACACAACATCTTTTTCGGGGTGGCGGTTGGGTTGAGGTACCAGCAACAACATTGGGGAAATGTCGCTCGTGTAGACGGCTCACTACACTGGTGGTTGGGGCCACGGAACCTCCTGGATACAGGAGGTTCTCGATGATCTCTTCCTGAAATTTGAGGAAGGATCCTGTTCTCCCAGCCTTACTGTAGAGAACAAAACTATTATACATGGCCAATTGAATTAAATATACAGACACCTTCTTATACCAGCGTCTGGTGCATCGGGAAATCAAATACGGGGCCAACATCTGGTCATTGAAGTCCACCCCTCCCATGTGGAGGTTATAGTTGTGGACTGAGAGGGGCTTTTCAACGACACTGGTTGCCCGTTCAATTTGGACTGTCGTGTCTGCGTGAATGGAGGAGAGCATGTAAACATCACGCTTGTCTCTCCATTTCACCGCGAGCAGTTCTTCGTTACACAAGGCAGCCCTCTCCACCCTTTGCGAGACGGGTGGTAATGAGCCATTGGGGGAAGCCCCGGCGACTAGGTCGCACGGTGCCACAGCAGCCAATCTGTTCTAAGAACAAATGCCTGAAGAGGGCCACAGTTGTGTAGAAATTGTCCACATAAAGATGGTACCCCTTGCCAAATAAGGGTGACACCAAGTCCCAGACTATCTTTCCACTGCTCCCCAGGTAGTCAGGGCAACCGACCAGCTCCAGGGTCTGATCTTTTCCCTCATAGATCCGAAATTTGTGTGTATAGCCTGTGGCCCTTTCACAGAGCTTATGCAATTTGACCCCATACCGGGCGCGAGGTGGCTGTGGATGTAGTGTTCTTGGATTTTACAAAGGCTTTTGATACTGTCCCTCAAAGATGTTTAATAGGTAAAATAAGGTCTATAGGTTTGAAAAGTATGGTTTGTAATTGGATTGAAAACTGGCTGAAGGAACATTTCCAGAGTGTTGTGGTCAATGATTCTTATTCATGATGGTCCCAGGTTATAAGTGGTATGCCCCAAGGTACAGTTATGGGTTCCCTATTATTTAGCAGTAATATTATTATTTAATTTATTTGTTCTTCAATTATATAAATAGTAAAAAATATAAATCTGAAGGAGTCGGCCCTCTACATAGCAATGAGGGGGGTGTTGCAGAGAGCAACGAGGATAAAGCAAAACTATTAAATATTTTTTTCTCCACTATATTCACTGAGGAAAATAAACTGTCAGATGAAATGCAGAATGTAAAAGTAAATCCCCCATTAAAAGTGCCCTGTCTGACCCAGGAAGAAGTACAACAGCGACTTAAAAAGATTAAAATAGACAAATCGCCAGGACCGGATGGCATACACCCCCGTATCCTAAGGGAATTAAGTGATGTCATAGCCAGACCATTATTTCTGATATTTACGGACTCTATAATAACAGGGAATGTTCCACAGGATTGGCGCATAGCAAATGTGGTGCCAATATTCAAAAAGGGTCCAAAAACAGAGCCTGGAAATTATAGATCGGTAAGTTTAACATCTATTGTTGGTAAACTGTTTGAAGGGTTTCTAAGAGATGCTATTTTGGAGTATCTCAATGAAAATAAGCAAATAACGCCATATCTGCATGGCTTCATGAGGGATCGGTCATGCCAAGCAAATTTAATCAGCTTCTATGAGGAGGTAAGTTCTAGACTTGACAGCAGCGAATCAATGGATGTCGTATATCTGGACTTCTCCAAAGCATTTGACAACGTACCTCATAAAAGGTTAGTATATAAAATGAGGATGCTCGGACTGGGAGAAAATGTCTGTATGTGGGTAAGTAACTGGCTGAGTGACAGAAAACAGAGGGTGGTTATTAACGGTAGATACTCAGATTGGGTCACTGTAACTAGTGGGGTACCTCAGGGGTCAGTATTGGGCCCTATTCTCTTCAATATATTTATTAATGATCTTGTAGAAGGCCTGCACAGTAAAATATCTATTTTTGCAGATGACACTAAACTGTGTAAAGTAATTAACACTGAAGAGGACAGTTTTCTGCTACAGAGGGATCTGGATAGATTGGAGGCTTGGGCAGAAAAATGGCAGATGAGGTTTAACACTGACAAATGTAAAGTTATGCACATGGGAAGGAATAATGCAAGTCACCCATACATATTAAATGGTAAAACACTCGGTAACACTGACATGGAAAAGGATCTAGGAATTTTAATAAACAGCAAATTAAGCTGCAAAAACCAGTGTCAGGCAGCTACTGCCAAGGCCAATAAGATAATGGGTTGCATCAATAGGGGCATAGACGCCCGTGATGAGAACATAGTCCTACCACTTTACAAATCATTGGTTAGACCACACATGGAGTACTGTGTACAGTTCTGGGCTCCTGTGAACATGACAGACATAGCAGAGCTGGAGAGGGTTCAGAGGAGGGCAACTAAAGTAATAACTGGAATGAGGGATCTACAGTACCCTGAAAGGTTATCAAAATTAGGGTTATTCACTTTAGAAAAAAGACAACTGAGGGGAGATATAATAACTATGTATAAATATATCAGGGGTCAGTACAGAGATCTGTCCCATCATCTATTTATCCCCAGGAATGTGACTGTGACAAGGGGACATTCTCTGCGTCTGGAGGAAAGAAGGTTTGTACACAAACATAGAAAAGGATTCTTCACTGTAAGAGCAGTGAGACTATGGAACTCTCTGCCTGAGGAGGTGGTGATGGTGAGTACAATAAAGGAATTCAAGAGGGGACTGGATTTATTTCTGGAGTGTAATAATATTACAGGCTACAGCTACTAGAGAGGGGTCGTTGATCCAGGGAGTTATTCTGATTGCCTGATTGGAGTCGGGGAGGATTTTTTTTTCCCCTTAAGTGAGGAACATTGGCTTCTGCCTCACAGGGTTTTTTTTGCCTTCCTCTGGATCAACTTGTAGGAAACAGGCCGAACTGGATGGACAAATGTCTTTTTTCGGTCTTTTATACTATGTTACTATGTTACTATGTTATTAATGGTAGAGGATGGGATTAATAGCACTATTTCTATTTTTGCTGATGACATCAATTTATTCAGTACTGTGCAGTCATTAACTGTTATCAGGATATGGAGGAAAGGTGGCGTCTTTACACCCCAACCTCTAGGGTCTTTTCAAAGAAGACGGCCAATATGCATATGATGGAATTTAAAATCTGTCACAGGAAATTTGGTAAAATGTTACTGTACATTAAAACATATATCTGTTAGAGCCTCTGTCACCATAATCAACTTTATTAAACCAGGCAGATTGTCTGGCAGGGTTGATCATGCTGAATAAAACAATATCTTACTCTTCTTTTTACCTCATAAAGCTGCCTAGATATAAATAATTTTATGTTTATTCAAATTAGCTGTTAGAGCACCACTACAGCTATGCTATAGCTTGGATTGACAAGGCTAGACAGCCCTGTCTAACAGTGCATATAGTGTGACTCACTAACAATAATTGCTGATCAAGCGTTAATTTGTTGTGTCCAGTCATTGGTGTCAGTGGGTGCATGATTTTGATAAAGGTGAACACCATGCGGGTACAAGAGAATATTTAAACAAAATGCATCAAGTTCAGAGATTACAGTATTGATATAGAGGTATCCTTTCATCAAAAATCACCTTCACACGTAAATAGGACCCTTAAAACATAGTTTTTACTTAATACATACGATTAAATACACCGCAAAGAATCGCCAGTGAGATACAAATCACCAATAATAAGATAGCCACGTATGGCAGAATTTAGACATCAAAATGTAACCTAGGGTGAGGGATGTTCGGAGCGACCAGGGTGGGAGTTCTTTCCCTAATCCACCCTAACTATTCCTAAGCCCAGGGACAGACCCTGATGGTGGGAATGCCCTGTCCCCGTACCTGGCTTATAGCACCCTAAACTCACCCTATTTTGGTCACAAACAGCTGCCTATGAAGAATGGGCATATAAGATATGGCCCACAGGTCATAGGCAAGTACAGTAAGAATCCCCAGATTGTCCCCAACGTGTTTCGCCCTTTGCGGGCTCCTCAGGGGGAGGATGACATTTGCGTAGCTTATTGGTAAAGATGTTACCATCCAAAGCAGAGTTTGGGGGAAAAAAAAAAAAAACTATCAATAGAACAAAACAGAAATAAATGGAAAAAGATGACCTTACTTGATCGCAGTCCTATAGCATAAATATTACGCAGCGATGGAGTTCAATTACCAAAGATATGTG
Source organism: Bufotes viridis (assembly GCA_033119425.1). NCBI lineage: Eukaryota > Metazoa > Chordata > Amphibia > Anura > Bufonidae > Bufotes > Bufotes viridis. The sequence continues at coordinate 221,511,246 of CM065589.1, forward strand.
GTGTCCCGACACTGTTATGCCTAGAACAACATTATAAAGATAGTACATGTTTAGGTCGACACCAGTTACTGAACACCACACTTATGCCGGTACATTGATGTACTTACACATATAAACTCCATTCCGTGGCCGGACTGCCTTCTGCCAGGATAATGGTGTGACAGCGGAGTCCTATGGCCGATACTAGCCTTGAATAGTGCGCCATTCATAAGCCACCCTCGCCGGCAGATACACTTCCGGCCAGTGGAACACACGCTAACCGACTAACTTCCGGGTGCTGGAGCGCAGGCGTCACCTCCGGTCTGGTGACGCACTTCCACCCCAGATAATCGTGGAACGCATGCTAACCTTGATATTTCCGGGTGATGGAGCGCAAGCGCCACCTCTGGTCTGGTGACGCACCTTCGCTCCAGCAGACCGGATAGTGCTAAAAGTGGCTATTAGAGGCATCATTCCCCAATAACACAGATGCAGGAGACCAATCATTGTATCCAAAAATAGTACTTACTAAAAGGTTCCTACAGTCTGATAATCATGGATGTGTTCTCATGGGATAATACGATGTAACATAATAAACACGCCTCTTCTCCTAGAATGGTCTAATAGTACACGGACCCCACACAGGGGCTACCAAAATTATTGGCAACAAGGAAAATTATACATGATATTGAATGATTATAAACAAACCGCAGCAATTAATATAGTTGCCGCTGGATAAATACATCTTTAGACATTTCATATGTCTCAGACCAGTCTGGAAAAATAGACACATTACAGAAGTGCTCGCTCAGACAGAGAATTAATTAATTTATATGAAACAAGTGAAACTAAGTCTTTCATTGAGACCCTGTGGGGCCTGGGATTTCCAGCGGTATATCCATTCCACCTCCTTTCTTAAGATTTGATTATCCCAGTCACCCCTTCTGGGTGAGGGTGGGATTAATTCAAGGGCGGAGAACTTTAGAACCTGGGGATCCCCTCCATGTTCATTTAGCACATGATCAGCCACAGGAGTGGGTTTCTTTTTCACGATGTCATTAATGTGCTCACTCATCCTCACTCTGAGTTCCCTGAAGGTTTTCCCTATGTAATCTCTTGGACAAGGGCACTGGCAATTATACACCACCCCTTTACTCCTACAATTAATAAAATCCCGAATAAAGTAGACCTTGTTTGTTGCTGAGCAGGTAATTTTTTTTTCGAGGTAGAGATAAACCTACACATTCTACATGCGCCACATCTAAACATCCCAATTGGGCGACGTTCGAGCCAGGTTCCTCCTCTTTTGGGTGGATTAAAGTGGCTATGCACCAGAAAGTCTTTAAGATTCTTTCCCCTCCGATAGGTTACACTGGGATAAGGGCTCACAAAGTCTTTCACATTGGAGTCCATCTTTAGAATTGCCCAATAACGATTGAGGATTTCCCGCACCTCACTGTTTTTTTCATCCAACGTCGATAATAGGCGCCTGACCGGCCCTTCTTTTTTCCTTTCTTTAGGTGTCAGCAACATCTCACTATTGGTAGCCAAAGCATCCTGATATGCCTTTCTAAGTGTTGTTGCAGGGTACCCCCTGTCTCTAAGCCTGACAAATAATTTTCTCGCATCGTATTATCCCATGTGAACACATCCATGATTCTCAGACTGTAGGAACCTTTTAGTAAGTACTATTTTTGGATACAATGATTGGTCTTCCTGCATCTGTGTTATTGGGAAATGATGCCTCTAATAGCCACTTTTAGCACTATCCGGTCTGCTGGAGCGAAGGTGCTTCACCAGACCAGAGGTGGCGCTTGCGCTCCAGCACCCGGAAATATCAAGGTTAGCATGCGTTCCACGATTAGCTGGGGCGGAAGTGCGTCACCAGACCAGAGGTGACGCCTGCGCTCCAGCACCCGGAAGTTAGGCGGTTAGCGTGTGTTCCACTGGCCGGAAGTGTATCTGCCGGCGAGGGTGGCTTATGAATGGCGCACTATTTAAGGCCAGTATCGGCCATAGGACTTCGCTGTCACACCATTATCCTGGCAGAAGGCAGTCCAGCCGTGGAATGGAGTTTATATGTGTAAGTATATCAATGTACCGGCATAAGTGTGGTGTTCAGTAACTGGTGTCGACCTAAACATGTACTATCTTTATAATGTTGTTCTAGGCATAACAGTGTCGGGACACCACATATCTTTGGCAATTGAACTCCATCCCTGCGTAATATTTATGCTATAGGACTGCGATCAAGTAAGGTCATCCTTTTCCATTTAGTTCGGTTTTGTTCTATTGAGAGTTTTTTTTTTTTCTTCCCCAAGCTCTGCTTTGGATGGTAACATCTTTACCAATAAGCTACGCAAATGTCATCCTCCCCCTGAGGAGCCTGCAAAGGGCGAAACACGTTGGGGACAATCTGGGGATTCTTACTGTACTTGCCTATGACCTGTGGGCCATATCTTATATGCCCATTATTCATAGGCAGCTGTGTGTTACCAAAATAGGGTGAGTTTAGGGTGCTATAAGCCAGGTACGGGGACAGGGCATTCCCACCATCAGGGTCTGTCCCTGGGCTTAGGAATAGTTAGGGTGGATTAGGGAAAGAACTCCCACCCTGGTCGCTCCGAACATCCCTCACCCTAGGTTACATTTTGATGTCTAAATTCTGCCATACGTGGCTATCTTATTATTGGTGATTTGTATCTCAATGGCGATTCTTTGCGGTGTATTTAATCGTATGTATTAAGTAAAAACTATGTTTTAAGGGTCCTATTTACGTGTGAAGGTGATTTTTGATGAAAGGATACCTCTATATCAATACTGTAATCTCTGAACTTGATGCATTTTGTTTAAATATTCTTTTGTACCCGCATGGTGTTCACCTTTATCAAAATCATGCACCCACTGACACCAATGACTGGACACAACAAATTAACGCTTGATCAGCAATTATTGTTAGTGAGTCACACTATATGCACTGTTAGACAGGGCTGTCTAGCCTTGTCAATCCAAGCTATAGCATAGCTGTAGTGGTGCTCTAACAGCTAATTTGAATAAACATAAAATTATTTATATCTAGGCAGCTTTGCGAGGTAAAAAGAAGAGTAAGATATTGTTTTATTCAGCATGATCAACCCTGCCAGACAATCTGCCTGGTTTAATAAAGTTGATTATGGTGACAGAGGCTCTAACAGATATATGTTTTAATGTACAGTAACATTTTACCAAATTTCCTGTGACAGATTTTAAATTCCATCATATGCATATTGGCCGTCTTCTTTGAAAAGACCCTAGAGGTTGGGGTGTAAAGACGCCACCTTTCCTCCATATCCTGATAACAGTTAATGACTGCACAGTACTGAATAACTTGATGTCATCAGCAAAAATAGGAATAGTGCTATTAATCCCATCCTCTACCATTAATAAATAAATTAAATAATAATATTACTGCTAAATAATAGGGAACCCATAACTGTACCTTGGGGCATACCACATATAACCCGGGACCATCATGAATAAGAATCATTGACCACAACATTCTGGAAATGTTCCTTCAGCCAGTTTTCAATCCAATTACAAACCATACTTTTCAAACCTATAGACCTTATTTTACCTATTAAACATCTTTGAGGGACAGTATCAAAAGCCTTTGTAAAATCCAAGAACACTACAACCACAGCCACCTCGCGCCCGGTATGGGGTCAAATTGTATAAGCTCTGTGAAAGGGCCACAGGCTATACACACAAATTTCGGATCTATGAGGGAAAAGTTTAGACCCTGGAGCTGGTCGGTTGCCCTGACTACCTGGGGAGCAGTGGAAAGATAGTCTGGGACTTGGTGTCACCCTTATTCGGCTAGGGGTACCATCTTTATGTGGACAATTTCTACACAACTGTGGCCCTCTTCAGGCATTTGTTCTTAGAACAGATTGGCTGCTGTGGCACCGTGCGACCTAGTCGCCGGGGCTTCCCCCAATGGCTCATTACCACCCGTCTCGCAAGGGGGGAGAGGGCTGCCTTTTGTAACGAAGAACTTATTATTGGTGATTTGTATCTCACTGGCGATTCTTTGTGGTGTATTTTATCGTATGTATTAAGTAAAAGCTATGTTTTAAGGGTCCTATTTACGTGTGAAGGTGACAAGAGAATATTTACCTTGTGATTCTCCCAGCAGCTGCACTCCTTCATTGTGTCTGAAGCTGCCCACACTTCTACTTCCGAGTTAGCTGACACTCTGGCAGCTTCAGACACAGAAGAAGAGCACAGGTGCTGTGAGGATCTCAAGGTAAGTATTCTCTCCTCCTCTCACAGTGCTCACTCCCTCTGCAGAGCTTTTGCTGCCACCATGAGTGCATATATACTGTATAAGCCACAACACATTAATAAGATCATGCATTTCTAGGGTCACCAATGATTATTAGTGAGTCAATGCGTGGGCACCATTATACAGGGCGGTCTAAAGTGTACTGAGCACTGAGAGGCATAGCTATAGCTTATAAAAGTCATGATATCTCAACAGCCGGCCAAGCTGTAAAGGGAATATATATATATATATATATATATATATATATATGGTGAGCCAATTGAGCTTCGGATCTGGTTTAATAAGGGTGATCATGCTGAAATGGCTGCTTTAATTTTACGGGTCATTGCTCTCTTCTTATGTAAAGAGGTCAACAACTATTGCCGTAATGAGGACTGCATTACAAATTAGTTTATTGCCACATGTTACATTCACATTCACTCCATCATAATGAATTTCTCTGTAGATAGTTAATACATGCAGACATTAATTATCTCTATACAAGCCTAAAAATATGAAACCTAATTTAAAGTTAATGATTTTTTGGGGAAAGATCTAAAAATCAAGCAGATTTTTGAAAGAACTAATTTACATTGCAGTTGCTTTCCTTCCAAGTGAAATTGAAATTAAATGATCTGGAAGCCCTTAGGATTCCCAATTTATCTTGATATGCCCGAAATGTACTTTTAGCTAAGATAATTCTGAATGTAATGTGTGTTCTGGATGTAATATTTTTTTTTTTTTAAATAAACTCTCACAAACCTCCTTTTTCATCAAAACTGCAATGAAAGATAGACACAGAATGCCAACAGCTAAATGTAATTTTCTAGAGTTTGTTTACTCTTTTGTTTACTGGTACAATTTTTGTGGTACATATGACTTTTTGATCATTGTTATTCAATTTTTGGGGAGAAAAAAGGTGACTAATAATGATAAATTGTGTGTTTTTAAATTTTCACAGCATTCAATTAAAAAAAAAACATTTTATTAGTTCAGACATTTTAAGACATGGCGATACCTGATATGTTTATTTTTTTATTATTTATGTATTTTTATATGTAAAATTGGGAAAGGGGGGTGGTTTAACCTTTTAATATTTCAATGTTTTTTTTTTTTCTTTTTTTTCTTTTTACTTTTATAATTATTTGTACACCCCTTAGGAGGCTAGAACCTGTGATCTTTTGATCCCTTGTCCAATTCACCCTAATAGAGATCTATTAGGGTGAATGGCATTATACTGTGCTACTTGCTGAGTTTTAGCTCTTGCATAGCTTAGCAGGGAACTTACCAAGGCAGGCCTGGGAAGCTTTAGAAACATCCAGGCTGCCATAGTAACCAACTGGATCCCCACAATTTCACCCTCTGACTTAACTCACAGATTGTGGCATCTGAGGGGTTAAATAACAGGGTTCATCATGATTGCCATTCCCTGTCATTGAAGCCAGCATGTATGAAGCAGGCTCATTGCAGCAGCCCCCTTCATACAGTACATTACCTCAGCCACCGTGACATACCAGAACGTCATGGCAGCTGATTAAACTGTTTCATTATGTATTTCAAAAAAACATTTGTTTCTAGCGAATTCAAAGTGGCATCTGACATTTTACATACCAGGGTACAGGGAAGATGAAAAGATGAAGAAGGAGGGTCCCACTTGGCTTACCCAAAATGCCTTGCAGTCATCCTCAAACACAACAATAGCTGATCTCAGGGAGACCAGCTACAAAAAACACTGTGGAGCCTCACTTAAGAGTATCAATACAGCAATCCGAAGTGCAAAGCTCCCTGGGAAACAGGGAGTCATCCTCGTCCAATCTGCGATGTCTGCAGACATAGTCACTACATAAGATTCGAGCCACGATCTGCAATGTTTATCTGGGCTTGCACATTGAAGGAATATCATGCCTGGTAGATAGAGGATCTTAAAATATAGGATACATAGAAACTTCAGCACTCCAATGGATATGGTGATATCAATGTGTCTTTATTTTTCTTATGCAAGACAACTTAAAGGTGACAGTGTGACATTTCAGTCAACATAGACCTTTTTTTAAACACAAGTTGCCAGTGAGAGATTAGGTAAAAAGGATGGATGATGTATTGAGCTGGAAAAAATGTGAATCCACACCATGAGTAACTTGTTTAAAGTTTAAATTTATTTTTACACCATTTAGACATAAAAAACCTACACATATGTGGTATTATTGTAATAGTACCGACCCAGAGAATGAAGGGCACAGGTAAGTTTTGCCCTAAAGGGAACACTGTAGGAACAAAACCCGTAAAACGGTGGAACAATTGCATTTTTTTCCGATTTCATCCCAATTAGAATTTTTTTTCCCACTACAGACTAGAGTGTATGCTAACTTAAATAATGGCATTAGAAATTACAACTTGTCCGCCAAAAAAGAAGACATCATATGTATATGTAAATGGAAAAAATTAAAAAGATATGGCTCAAGGAAGATAGAGAAGAAAAATAAAAAAAACCTCTGGTATCCTAAGGGTTAAAAACTGTCTCTTAGATATATTATTCAAACATGCAGGAAGATCGGACCCCAAAGTATGGATATAGCTATTACTATCTGTATGTTTAGAATATGTCCTAGTTAAAATCCCATTTTGTTCTATATAAATGGTCAAGTCCAAAACATTAATCTGTTCCCAACTGTATGTTGGCGTAAACTGCAGATAAAAATATTTTTTTATTAATTTCATTAAAATTGTAACAAAGAATTTTCATTCTCTTCCAAGATAAAAACAATATAATCTAAAAATCTCTTCCACAGGACCAGGACGTAACATTACAGGAAATAAGAAAGAGCTGTATGGACATATTCATGGCCACAGCCCAGAACTAAAGATAGAAGCAATAAAAAATGAAGATATATTCTACAAAATGACAGCTACTTTCATAAATGATTATTTTAAAAGATGGTTATGTAAACTGGAAAATCTGTTCAAGGTCTTTTTCTTAGACACCATTACACGACCTTTCCTTAGCCCACAAATCTGCCTATACATTGGACAAAATAGGACACTTGTGCTGACCCTTTCAGAGCCAGAGAAAGCTCCCTATGGGTAGACAGAAGTGCTGCAGGTGAAAAGTAGGCCTCAGACTAGCATGGGGTGGATGGAGTAGCAAGACACTGGCAAGTACGGACAGCAGGAGCACAAGAGCCCACTGGAAAGTATGGTATGGTGGTGGCCACAGACCTCTAGCATCTCACTAATATTCTAACATGTTCATTTTGTTCTTTTCTCCCAAAGACAACATTCATATGGCTTATTTATTTGTCATATTTTGCATAAGTATTTGTAAGCCAAACCAAAGAGTAGAAAGTATACAGATAAAAAAGTGATAAATATGTTTATTTGGAAAATAGCCTACAGTACCTCCACTGTTTGCTTTTATCCCAATCCTAAAAGTCTTTAAAATCCCTCAATTTTTTTTTACACTGATAGTGCACCAACAGGCATTGTATTACACTAAAGATGTATTGCAATGCATTGCAGACTCCCAAAAGTTTAGTAGGACAAAAAAAAGTGTTTTTTTTATAATAAAAAAGTTTCATGTAAAAACAACAACACCCCTTTCCCCTAAAATACAAATATAAAGTAGAAAAAAAGAAAAATAGACATTTGAGGTATCTCTGCGTCTGTAACGACTGGCTCTATAAAAAGATCATATAATCAACCTTGTCAGATAAACAAGATAAAAATAAATAAATAAAAACTGTGCCAAAAAAGCCATTTTTTATCACAAAAAGTGCAATACAACCAATCAAAAATATCAATCAAGCCATCACCTCATCCCACAAAAAAGAGCCCCTACATAAGACAATCGGCCAAAAAATTTAACAAAAATGGAGACACTAAAACATGATTTCTTAGTTTCAAAATGCTTTTATTGTGTAAAACTGAATTAATTTTTTTTTAAAAGTAGACATAATAGGTATCACTGCATTTGTAACAACCGCTCTAAAAAAAGTATGACCTAACCGTTCAGATGAAAGACGTAAATTAAAAAGGTGCCAAAAAAGCTATTTTTGTTACTATTAGGCTGGGAACACACCTAAGCGTTTTTGGAGTGTGCGTTTTTTTGGGCGTTTTTTGCGCGATAAACGCGCGTTTTCATGGGCGTTTTTGCATTTAAGGAACTCGCGTTTTTGAGGCGTTTTTTTGATTGACAGGTTCCAGATCCACAAAAAATGTCGGGCCACCTATATGAAAGTTGCTGGCTGTTCGCCAAATTGGGAGTTCGAGTGATTCTGTTTGTGAGAGAGTGTGTTACTGTCGGATAGTGTAGTTGTTGTTTTTTGGCTTGCTAATGGAGTATCGGCGACAAACGCAGGTGGCAGCTATGGTATGTGGCGTATTGCTGTTGCGTTTGCGGCGACGGAGACAGACCTCACGGCGTTTCTGGATTCATCCTTTGCTATTGGACCGTGATAGTAGGGGTCAGTTCTGGTCCTTGTACCAGAACTTACGTGAACATGAAGACCGTTTCATGAACTACACACGGATGTCCATATCCAGGTTAGTAGCCACATTTGTCTGATGTCACCTTTTTTTTTTTTGGGTGTTCCTATGATGGCCGTATATGTGTATGTTTGATTTCCTAAACACGTTTTTTTCTTATAACAGTTTTGATGAACTACTAGGGGTGATGTCTGGGCATTTACAACGCCAGGACACCTTTATGCGTGACTGTATCCCACCTGTGCAGCGGCTGTTAATAACCTTGCGGTAAGTATCATCATTATGGGGACATTAATCATGTTTGAGTGTGTGTGTTTGAAGTATATTCAGCTGTCGGTGTGCTTTCCGTCAGTCTGTAGGGTTTGTGCCCGTTGTTCGACTAACACGCGTCCCTGTATGGTGTTGTTGAGGTTTGCCCCATAGCCGTTATTTGGTCAAGCATAACAATGTGGACAATAATAAAAGTACACGGATAAATCTCAGATTGAAACAGTATTCACATTTTTTTTACTCAAACAAATTTAAGTATGTGTATTGGGGACACAACAAAGTATTTACTTGTTACTTACTATGGTACAATCGCACAATTGCTCCAACTCAAATGCAACCTAACTATTTTAAACATACATAATGTTAACACAAAATCCGGTCCTTATCTCACACACACCCGCAGCCCACATCAGGTTTTTAATTAACTTTTTACTGATTAGGATATGGGCTTCCAGAATAATCCGCCTCACTGGGCCATGCACTCTCACGCATGGGCGGCCCATGACCTCCTGGAGGCATTTGGACACTTGTGCTGGGGCCGAGGGATGAGGATCCATATTGATACGGCATTTGGTGTCTTGGCGGCCATGGGTTGGGTTGTTGAGACATCTGTGGGTATGGATATTGTGGCTGCTGCGGGTGGGGATGGGTTTGTGGTGGGGGTGGTGGTATGGGCTGAGGTTGGACGGACTGAGGCGTGATAAATGCTTGGATCCCCCTTATGAGACTTTGGCAGGCCTCAGCCTGGAGATGGCTTGGGACTTTTTTCAGGTCATCCTCCAGGCTTAGTAGAAAATATGCCTCACTACTGAGGTGTGGGGCAGGATGAGCCAGTGCATCCAGGACATCAATTAGCCGATCCTCCTGTCTTTGCCTTTGCGTTCTTCGGGGCCTTTTCGCTGCTTGGCTTGGGGGATTAGCCTCTTGTTGTTCTTGGGGGCTACTTGTAGCCACAGTTGAATTGAGGCTGGGTCCCGGTGTGCTGGTTGCCAGCATGGATGGGCCACCATCACTGTCCTGAGTTGCCTCCTCCTCTTCTTCCTCTTGCATCTCGGCTGTATCCCAGCTACTGTCTGTGCTGTGAAAACAAATGAGAACCTAAATAGTTTTGCGCATATCATCGGCAACGTGCTGACGCTTACATGGGCCAGATACGCTGTCATCCTGTACCAGGATGTGGGGTATCTGGCGTAGGCCATGGCCTTATAACGGAATTCATAAACCACAGCATGTGCCATGCAAATATGATGAGGCCTATTGTTGGGATGTACCCTAAACTGACGTGAGCACATATTCCCCTCTTTTGATGTAATGTGTCGTGTAGCTGATTATTTTATTGGTTGTCTACCGGAGTCATAATATCATTCTACTTGGCCCCCATAGTTTTATGTGTCTCTTTATGTTTTGGTCTGCCTAACCGGTTTTGCAAATAAATGTTACGTTGCCCTGCGTTTTTTTCTTGTGTGGTATATCTTCTTTTATTAATGGCCATTCCAACATCCCCAGCTACATAGTTCAAACATGCCTGTAGGTGGTTAACTAACAGTGTTCGTGACGTATTTACCTACGCATTTCGGTGCATGGGATTAGAAAAGCCATCTGCTCCGCATGCACATAGGATGTGCTGTAACTTGCCCCGGATCCGCTCCTCTGTTCTCTCGTTTTTCTCCTATGTCTGACAAACGCATCCTTCAGGCTCTTCCATTTGCTTTTTAACATATTTACTGGGAAATAAAAAAGAAAACATTTGTTAATATGTGTGTTTGAATTTTGTTTTACAGGTATTTGGCAACAGGGCAGTCTTTGGCCAGTATTCATTTTGCCTTTCTGATTGGCAAATCAACGGCTAGCGTGATTATACGCGAAACCTGTGTGGCCCTGTGGGACGTTCTAAACACGGAAGTGATGTCTCAACCGACGACCGCAGAGTGGCTGGATATAGCGGACGGATTTCAGCGGACATGCAATTTTCCCAACTGCGTGGGGGCCATAGATGGCAAACATATCCGTGTTGTTAAGCCCATCCGGAGTGGCAGCCGTTATTATAATTATAAGAATTTTTTTTCTGTTGTGTTAATGGCCGTTTCGGACGCAAATTACTGCTTCCGATACATTGATGTGGGGGCTTATGGCAGCAGTTCAGACTCTGCGGTATTTGGCCACTCCACCTTCGGCAGTCTGCTGGCACGTAATACCCTCCAGCTACCAGCCCCTCAACTTCTGCCAGACTGACACGAGCTCGAAGGGTGGTGGAGTGTGCCTTCGGCATTCTGGCTAATAAATGGCGGTTCCTGCATGCGCCTATACATTTTAAAATCGAGACCACTATCAAGGCGGTAAAAGCGGCGTGTGTCCTGCACAACTTTGTGCGCTAACGTGATGGGTACAATTTTGAGGAAACACTCGGTCATAGTCTTGGCCCGACCCAGCTCACCGCTGCCCGTGGCAACGCACATGGTGCACATGTCCGGGATCATTTTACCCGCTACTTTATGTCCACAGAGGGTGCGCTTCCCTGGCAGTTGGAAGCAATAGAGGCATAATGCATTCAAATTGTGATGTTGTACTTTTCCAATGAAATTGGCATGTTGTTTTTGTATTTTTCGTGTTTGTTTATAAAGAGGCAAATGTTTCCACGTTCAAAAATCGTATTGTCCTCATTTGGTATGGCTTGGCCACACAAGGTGCATTTGGGGGAGCCTAAGGCATAACTCTGGACAACCACGTTCATAATGGTGCAGGAGCTATGTAGCGGGACCATTACACTGATCTAGGCTTACTTACATGGCGTCAGCCAGACACACACATACAGGTTTACCAAATAAATTATCAAAAAACAAGAACGGATCCCATTACGGTCCCCTTTAAAATGAAAATATTATAACGACTGCTAGATATTAGGAGTATGTTCTGTGGCCTACACAAAATCCACACAGTTTCTAGTTTAGCCATGGCGTAGGTGCAAAGGGATGAGACATTGTCTACACAGCGGCCAATAAAAACAAAATAAAAACCATATTTTAACAAAGAAACGTAATAAGAGGGAAACCACACAGCAAGGTCATTATGTTAGGCATGGACTGGGAAATAAAAATACAGGCATTTGTATGGTAGCAGCAGCACACAGCGTAGTGATTTGCAATAAACCCGTTATCAGGCTGCCGCATTAATCCAACTAGACACCCGCACATGTGTACACCATGCCCCGCTGATGCTACACAAATGCCGGCCATGATACACACGGGCCAGGCCAGGCCGGGCAACACTGGCGTGTGCATGTTGCTAGGAAAATATAACCTGTAATCGTTTGGAAGATAATGGGGGAGCGTGCAGCATTGAACTGTGCAAAAATCACAAGGAAAAAGGGATAACACTGTGTGATGTAGGAAGCAAGGATATTTTAGTTACACGGAGAGCAAGGGACCAATATGGGAACGGTTGGAAACCATACTTTAAATTACCTTTGGCAGTTTGTGCTGCTTTAGCCATTTGCGGCCCCGTTTGCGGATTTGATCCCGTGCTGAGCCACGCCCCCTGCACTGATCACATGACGGTGACGTCACCCCCAGGTCCTTCGGCTGTTCAACAGTTCGGGTTGGTGAAAGCCGCCCCCTATGGGTTCCATATGCCGCGATAGTGGAATCCATAACGGAATGCGCGAGTTACCACAACCCGAACGCTGAACGCCAAACTTTTTTTTAAAGTTCGCTCATCTCTAGTTACTATACACCACAAAAAGTGTATTACTAAGCAATCAAAAAGTCATATGTACCCTAAAATAGTACCAATTAAACCGCTACCTTTCTCCTTAAAAAATGAGCCCCTAAATAAAACAATTGCCCAAAATATTTAAAAAACAATATGGCCCTCAGAAAATGGAGACTCCAAACCATCATTTTTTTCATAAATGCTGTTAATGTGTAAAACTGAAATAAGTTAAAAAAAATAGACAGGTATTGCCATGTCTATAACAACCTGCTCGATAAAAATATCCCATGACTTACCCCCTCAGGTAAAAGACATAAAAAAATAAAAATTGTGCCAAAAAAGGTATTTTTTGTCACCTATCGGTTTTATAATAATTAAATTAATAATTATTAATTATGGTCATAAAAATAATCAACCATGAATTTTTCATAACTTCTTGGTTGATTGACCTGGTAAACTGTAGATAACCTAATTGATACAATTCACATCTATGGCCGACTATTTCCTCAGATAATAAGTTATTGTCTCGTGAGATGACATTAATGCTAAAGATGTAGTTTTGACATTATAAAATAATATGAAGGTAATATAAAAATATGCAGATTTATTGGTTACAAGGTTATAAGCATAAATAAATAAACAAAATGATATATGCAAATTAATATATATGAAGTTGATATATATATATATAGCATAACAAGCTTAAAAATACACACACATTATAACAAAGCTATTATTTGGTTAGGATATCAAAACAAGAAGTTAAATTATATACATCACTTCTGTTCAGAGGAAACCTCATGATATCATGATGGGCATGTCTAATCCTAGACATCAGTATGGAATGCTAAATACATTCTGCCCTCCTCTAACCAACTACACCTCACATGACTTCAGGAATGGGAAAATCCATCTAAGTATATAACTTAGAAGTGATAACTTTATCCTTCCGCCACATCCTGGACTATTTTCACATGTATGACTTGGTAAGGCTATTAAGACAAACAACAGAAATGGGAAGAACTTGAAATAAGTCTTTCCTGTGGGAATTTATCACCTAGCTTGGCGAAGAATGTTACAATCAATATATATACACAATCTATACTTTGCTAGATTATGAGTCTTGATTCTTCTGCAGGTAGAATGAAGCCTAACAATATCCTAAGACTACATCTCAATATGGAGATGATCAGTTAATGAATGTGTTTATGGATTCGCCAATCTGGGTGGTATGATTTCACCCACATCATCCAATTAGTCTTAATAAAATGAAATATCATTCTTTATGTCTCTTACCAAGTCCTAGCAGGAATCACACTTCTGCTCCTAGGAAAGCTGGGTGGTCCATCATCGCATGTCTCACCATGACTCTCATATTGATAGACCCCTCTCTCTTGGGTGTTCTGGATATGATCATGATGATAATGACAATGCTTAATCCTGGAATGTTCTTCTTTTTTTCTGAGTCTTCTTCTTGTTTCTCCCCCTATCTCATGTCACATCCTCCTGGATTAAGATCTTTCAATCATACGCTCATATGGTAATGATCCTATGAGATCATATTTACCCATAATGCGACTGTGGAGGATGGTATAATGATATCTCTCTGTCTCTAGATGGCACTACTGTGTAAGCTATTAGCACCATACTATAAAAATATTAACTACGGCACTCTTGTATTTTATATATTTGACCCTCGTCATCGTAAATTAGAGATAAGGATTAACGTGGACATTTTAAAATAACTAAAGACAGACCTCTAGGCGTCTCTCTGAGTGTTTCTCACACTGTTGATCTATGGACCATAATGAAATGATGATAATGAAAATATCTCTGTAAAGGACAACTTTTTCCATTTTTTTTATACAAAGTTGTCAATTTACAGAGATAATTCTCTCACCCAGCATGGGTATATGTAAAAATAAACCACAAAACACATTGCCCTACTTCTCCTGAGTACGGCGATACTACATGTGTGCCAATTTTTTGCAGCCAAGATGCGCAAAGGGGACCAAAAACGAATGAGTATCTTTAGGATTTCACAGGGCAGTTTTACGCATTTGGATTCCAAACTACTTCTCACAGTTTAGGGGCCCTTAAAATGCCAGGATAGTAAAAATACCACACAAGTGACCCCATTCCGGAAAGTAGACACCCTAAGGGATTCACTGATGGGCATAGTGAATTCATGGAAGTTTTTATTTTTTGTCAAAAGTTAGCGGAAATAGAATTTTATTTTATTTTTATTTTTTTACAAAGTCTCATATTCCACTAACTTGTGACAAAAAATAAAATTTTACAGGAACTCACCATACCCCTCACGGAATACCTTGGGGTGTCTACTTTCTAAAATGGTGTCACTTGTGTGGTATTTTTACTGCCCTGGCATTTTAGGGGCCCCTAAAGCGTGAGAAGAAGTCTGGAATCCAAATGCGTAAAATTGCCCTGTGAACTCCTAAAGGTACTCATTGGATTTAGGGCCCCTTTGCGCTTCTTGGCTGCAAAAAAGTGGCTCACATGTGGTATCGCCGTAATCAGGAGAAGTAGGTAAATGTGTTTTGGGGTGTATTTTTACATATACCCATACTGTGTGTGAAAAATATCTCTGTAAATGACAACTTTTTCCATTTTTTTATGCAAAGTTGTCAATTTACAGAGATATTTCTCTCACCCAGCATGGGTATATATAAAAATACACCCCAAAACACATTGCCCTACTTCTCCTGAGTACGGCGATACCACATGTGTGCCACTTTTTTGCAGTCAAGATGCGCAAAGGGGCCCTAATTCCAATGAGTACCTTTTAGGAGGGCATTTTTGCACATTATTCTTCTCACGCCTTAGGGACTCTAAAATGCCAGGGCAGTAAAAATACCCCAAATGTGACCCCATTTAAGAAAGAAGACATCCCAAGGTATTCTGTGAGGGGCATGGCGAGTTCATAGAAGATTGTTTTTTTTTTGGCACAAGTTAGCGGAATTTGATTTTTTAGTTTTTTTCTCACAAAGTCTCCCTTTCCGCTAACTTGTGAGAAAAAGTTCAATCTTTCATGGACTCAATATGCCCCTTAGTGAATACCTTGGGGTGTCTTCTTTCCAAAATGGGGTCACATGTGATGTGTTTGTACTGCCATGGCATTTAAGGGTCTCCGCAATCATTACATGTATGGCCTGCATTAGGAGTTTCTGCTATTCTCCTTATATTGAGCATATGGGCTGAAAGAAAAAATGAACAGCACAAATCTCATCATTCGCATCGATCGATGTGGATGAAAAAATCTCTGCCAAAAAATATGCAAGAAAAAAAAAGAGGGTCCTGGCGATTGCCAGGACATCGCTCCGCCTAAACATCCATACCCACTTCAGCTCCTATGTCCTGGCAAACGTGATTTCTCCATTCACATCGATCAATCGATCGTTGTGGAGGAAGACATCTTTGTCTTTCCAGATTTTTGATACAAAGTGTTTGCCAAAGCATATGAACTCCAACACCTCTCCTCAGCTCATATGCCTGGGCAAACGTACCTGTACTGCAGAGGAGAAATCTCGTCTTGCAGCGCCGCATACACCGACTTCACGTGTCTTCTGACAGCAGCGCAATGCTTCTCTCAGAATGCACATCAGTGCTGCAACGTTTTCGTCGGTTGGTCCATTGGTCTACCTGGAAAATAAAGGGTGGTTAGGGGAAAAAAAAAAAGTAAAAACAGGCAGCAGGCTGATAAACTTGAACGTTACAAACTTTATAAAACCTGAACATAAAACTTTTTTTCATCAAACATGAACATCAAAACTTTTAAAACCTGAACTAACTCAAGATTTCTTTTTCTTGCTACCTGTTTAATAATTTTTTATTTTTTTTTAACATTTCACTCTTTATTTTCCTAGCAGAAACCTCTCCTTTCCCATGGGACAATGTGTAAAGTGTAAATCACACAGAGATGGTGCGACGTACATTATGCACTTCATCCCAAGTAAAAGGAGAGGTTTCTACCGTTTCACATTTCTGCTGTAGCACACCAGCACCCCCTATGTGTTAGGGTCTCTCAAAACCTAGTATCCTGAGAGACCCTAGATCCTGAGTGTAAAAACTACCTGTGTCTTGCAATCCCTACGTCCCTAAGTGTACCTGATTGTGGTACTTCCGGACACACTCCCCTAGGCATAGGGCAGAGTGGTCAGGGCAGTCAGGACAGAAATAGCGGGTGTCACGCCTTATTCCACTCCTGCTACAGACACGACATCTTTTTCGGGGTGGCGGTTGGGTTGAGGTACCAGCAACGACATTGGGGAAATGTCGCTCGTGTAGACGGCTCACTACACTGGTGGTTGGGGCCACAGAACCTCCTGGATACAGGAGATTCTTGATGATCTCTTCCTGAAATTAGAGGAAGGATCCTGTTCTCCAAGCCTTACTGTAGAGAATAAAACTATTATATATAGCCAATTGAATTAGATATACAGACACCTTCTTATACCAGCGTCTGGTCCTGCGGGAAAGCAAATATGGGGCCAACATCTGGTCATTGAAGTCCACCTTTACCATGAGCGAATTATAGTCGTGGACTGAGAGGCGCTTTTCAATGACACTGGTTGCCCGTTCAATTTGGATTGTCGTGTCTACGTGAATGGAGGAGAGCATGTAAATGTCACGCTTGTCTCTCCATTTCACCGTGAGCAGTTCTTCGTTACACAAGGCAGCCCTCTCCCCCCTTGCAAGACGGGTGGTAATGAGCCGTTGGGGGAAGCCCCGGCGACTAGGTCGCACGGTGCCACAGCAGCCAATCTGTTCTAGGAACAAATGCCTGAAGAGGGGCACACTTGTGTAGAAATTGTCCACATAAAGATGGTACCCCTTGCCGAATAAGGGTGACACCAAGTCCCAGACTGTCTTCCCACTGCTCCCCAGGTAGTCAGAGCAACTGACCGGCTCCAGGGTCTGATCTTTTCCCTCATAGATCCGAAATTTGTGTGTATAGCCTGTGGCCCTTTCACAGAGCTTATACAATTTAACCCCATACCGGGCGCGCTTGCTTGGCATGTACTGTTTGAAGCCAAGGCGCACGGTAAAATGTATTAGGGACTCGTCTACGCAGATGTTTTCTGCGGGGGTATACAAATCAGCAAATTTCAGGTTGAAGTGGTCTATGAGGGGCCGAATTTTGTGGAGCCAGTCAAAAGCTGGGTGGCCTCTGGGACGGGAGGTGGTGTTGTCGCTAAAGTGCAGGAAACGCAGGATGGTCTCAAATCGTGTCCTAGACATGGCAGCAGAGTACATGGGCATGTGATGAATTGGGTTTGTGGACCAATATGAACGCAATTCATGCTTTTTTGTTAGGCCTATGTTGAGTAGAAGGCCCATAAAAGTTTTAAATTCTGAAACTTGGACTGGTTTCCACCGGAAAGACTGGGCATCAGAGCTTCCTGGGTTGGCGTTTATAAATTGAGTGGCATACCGATTGATTTCTGCCACGACTAGATCAAAGAGCTCCGCAGTGAAGAACAGCTCAAAAAACCCCAGTGCCGATCCGATCTGAGCTGTCTCCACCCGAACTCCTGATTGGGCGGTGAAAGGCGTAACTAATGGTGCGGCTGAAGTTGGGGGCTGCCAATCAGGGTTTGCCAGCACCTCAGGGATTCTAAGGGCTCTACGGGTTTGTCTGTGCGGTGGCTGTGACGGGGGAACTATTGCACGTGCCACCGTACCAGCTTCAACTGCCCTTCTGGTGCTCGCCACTTCACCATGTTGTACGGCAGTGCTGGTACTAGGTCCAGGAAGGGCTGCGCTGCTGGTGTATGCCTCACCACGTAATCCGACAGCGGCAGCCCCACTCTGCTGCCCTTGAAACGGATCCTGCGCAACCTGTGGTCTAGCGACACGGAGCCGGGTATGCCTGGTGCTATCAGGGACCTCAACCTCCTCGTCCGATCTTTG
This sequence comes from Bufotes viridis, assembly GCA_033119425.1. Classification (NCBI taxonomy): domain Eukaryota; kingdom Metazoa; phylum Chordata; class Amphibia; order Anura; family Bufonidae; genus Bufotes; species Bufotes viridis. The sequence continues at coordinate 221,529,919 of CM065589.1, forward strand.
GGTCAGACTGCCACTGCTTTCTACAGGTTCATATTCTGACCCGCTAGATTCGTCAGATGAGGGTTCCCATTCCTCATCCGACTGGGTCAGAATCCTGTAGGCCTCTTCAGACGAATACCCCTTATTTGACATTTGGACAACTAAATTTAGGGGGTATTCCCTGAGACTACCCAAGAAAAAGAGCAAGTCTGTCTTACAAATGGGAGGCTAGCGAAGTACAGGAAGCCGCTGCGATTGATAAAAAAGATCAAAACTGATTTTTTTTATCGCCACAGCGCTTGTGAAGTGATTGTGCAGTGATAAAAAAAAAATAAAAAATGTTGTCACTGCGGCGGGGTGGGCGTGGGTGAACGCTCGTGTGGGCGACCGATCAGGCCTGATCAGGCAAACACTGCGTTTTGGGTGGGGGGCGAACTAAGGTGACACTAATACTATTATAGATCTGACTGTGATCAGTTCTGATCACTTACAGATACTATAAAAGTACAAATGCTGATTAGCGTTACGCTAATCAGCGAATCGGTGACTGCGGTGCGGTGGGCTGGGCACTAACGGAAGCTAACTACCTACCAAAGGGGGCCTAAACTAATCTAAACCTAACAGTCAATACTAGTGAAAAAAAAAGTGACAGTTTACACTGATCACTTTTTTCCCTTTCACTAGTGATTGACAGGTGATCAAGGGGTTAATTGGGGTGATGGGGGGTGATCTGGGGCTAAGAATGTAGTGCTTGGTGCACTTACAGTCACATGTGCTCTCTGCAGGGTCCAACCGACGAAAAGGACCCAGCAGAGAGCACAGAAGCCATTTAACACATTATATTTATAAATATAATGTGTTAGATGGCTTGTGATTCGTTTTTTTTTAAAGTCATCAGCCTGCCAGCGCTGATCATTGGCTGGCAGGCTGATGACCAACTCCTTCTTAAACTTTTTACCACCGCGCAGTGCGCATGCGCGGCGGCATCAGCGCGTAATCTCGCGCCTCGCGAGATGACGCGCCGATGCGTCGACCCAGAGAAAGAGGACAGCCTGCCGAACGCATCCGTGCGTTAGGTGGTCCTGAGGAGGTTAAAGACAATAAACATCCATTTTGGACTATAATATGGTCAGGTATCATATACACTCATGAAAATGCCCGGCACACCGTTCATCACTAAAAGTGTAATACTAAGTAATCAAAAAGTCATATGTACCCCAAAATATTACCAATCAAACCGTCACCTAATCCCACAAAACATGAGTCCCTACATAATAGAATCGCCCCCAAAAAATAATAGGGCTCTTAGAAAATTAAGACACTAAAACATTTTTTTTTTCATAAATGCTTTTATTGTGTAAAAATGAAATACATGTAAAAAAAAGTAAACATATTAGGTTTCACTGCATCCATAACAACCTGCTTTATAAAAATATCACATGATCTACCCCTTAAGGTGACTGCTGTCAAAAAACTAAAATAAAAACTGTGTCAAAAAGAACCCATTTTTTTCCTTTTGCCCCATAAAGTGTATTATTGAGTGATCAAAAATTCATATGTACCCGAAAATGGTACCAATAAAAACGGCAATTCTTCCCACAAAGAACAAGCCCCTGCACAAGAAGATTGGCAGAAAATTCAAACAAATATGGCTTTCAGAAAATGGAGACTGAAAAACATGATTTAAAAAAAAAAAAAGCTTCACATTTGATATTATCACATCCATAACAACTTGCTCTATAAAAAAGAAAAACTGTGCCAGAATAGCCATTTTTTAGTTACCTTGCCTCACAAAAAAAAAACATAAATCATATGTATCCCACTTTTTGAGAGTTTCTATTGTTGGGATGCATTGGGGGCTTCAAATGGGACATGGTGTCTATAAACCAGCCCAGCAAAATCTGCCCTCTAAAAACCATATGACTCTCCGTTCCTTCTGTTCGCTGCTGTGTGCCCATACAGCAGTTACGGCCACATATGGGGAGTTTCTCTAAACTGCAGACTCTGGGTTTTAGATTTTGAGTTTTGTTTGGCTGTTAACACCTGCTGTGTTACAAAAACAAAATGGATTAAAATAGAAAAAAATGGGGGAAAAATAAATAAAATTTACAAATTTCATCTACATTACCTAAAGGGTTAACAACGTTTTTAAAATCAGTTTTAATTAACTTGAGGGGAGTAATTCTAAAATAGGGCCATTTATAGGCTGTTTCTATTAAGTAAGCCCCACAAAGTGACTTCATAACTGAACAGATCCTTAAAATGGCTTTTGGAAATTTTCTTAAAAAATTTAAGAATTGCGTCTAAAATTCTAAGGCTTTTAAAATTTATAAAAAAATTAAATATTTATAAAATGATACCAACATGAAGTTGACATATGGGAAACGTAAATAACACAATAACTATTCTATGAGGTATCACTATCTGTTTTAAAAGCAGAGGAAATGAAATTCTGAAAATTGCAAATTTTTAAAAAAAATTATATTTTTTTATGTTTTTATAAATAACAGTGGAATAGATTGACTCAAATTTGCCACTGTCATGAAGTACAATGTTTCACAAGAAAACAATCTCAGAATGGCTTGGATAAGTAAAAGCGTTCCAAAGTTATTACCACATAAAGTGACACATCAGAGTTGCAAAAAATGGCTTGGTCAAGAAGGTAAAAGAAGGTAAGAACTGACCCAGAAGTGGTTAATGTCTCTTGCATATAAGAAATGTAGTCCAGCACCGAATTTTATTGTTGTCAGTAAACTCACTGCACTAGTGATAATAGAGCACCAAAGTATTCGGGTGTTCGGCCCGAACACATTGCTATATTCGTGTGCTCGGCCGAGCACCCGAGGATGATGGAAGTCAATGGGAGACAACCAGGCACCCCGTGTTCTGAAGAGGAGAGGGTGTCTGGTCCATTGAAAAAGGTCAGAAAGTGACAGAAACACCACCAAAATGGATCGGAACCAGCATGGGGACGATGTCCAGATGCATCTTGGATTCCCAGGTCGCTGCTGGGAACCATGTTGTCTGAGTTGTATGCCACTTTTACAGACTGACAAAAATATGCACAACCCCCCTAAAAAAAAATCTATTTCACAGGAGAAATTTTTTGGAAACATTATTTCCTGTATATTCAATTGTATACAAAGTGCAAGTGTTGCAAAAAAGTACAAGCAAAAGGCACTCCGAAATAGCCTGTATATCACATAAATAACATTACACATGCCCTGACCAACGCAGTTATTGGGAAGGTCCACTTAACAACTGACACACGGACAAGTGTTTTTTGCCACGGACGCTACATTTCCGTGACGGCACACTGGGTGAACCTTGTGGAGGCCGGTATCTAGTTGTACCCTTGGATGGCACAGGTGTTACCAATGTCAAGGATTGTGGACCTCCAATCCATCAAGATTTTCACCACCACCTACATTAGTTGCAGCAAACCTCCCTTCTCCTACTCCTATTCCACTTCCACCTCTGAATTCTCATCTTGCAGCACCAGTCAGCCATCAGTCAGTAGCTGGAAGCGGTGTAGAATGGCAGTGGGGAAGCAGCAACAGGCCGTGCTGAAACTCATTTGCTTAGGTGACAAACAGCACACCGCCGCAGAGCTTTGTCAAGGTATAAGGGACCAGACTGAGCTGTGGCTCTCGCCACTCAACCTACAACCAGGCATGGTTGGTTGTTGTGCCTGATAATGGCCATAACTTGTTGGCAGCTTTGGAGCTTGGCAAGTTCACACACATGGGAATCATACAGCATATATGTCCCATGCACAAAAAACAACCAAAATCTTACATTAATATGAATAAAAACATAACACACGAGAGTGGAGGTAAACCAATGGCATGGCCTGTTAATTAACTGAAGTTGACATATGGGAAACGTAAATAACACAATAACTATTCTATGAGGTATCACTATCTGTTTTAAAAGCAGAGGAAATGAAATTCTGAAAATTGCAAATTTTTAAAAAAATTATATTTTTTATGTTTTTATAAATAACAGTGGAATAGATTGACTCAAATTTGCCACTGTCATGAAGTACAATGTTTCACAAGAAAACAATCTCAGAATGGCTTGGATAAGTAAAAGCGTTCCAAAGTTATTACCACATAAAGTGACACATCAGAGTTGCAAAAAATGGCTTGGTCAAGAAGGTAAAAGAAGGTAAGAACTGACCCAGAAGTGGTTAATGTCTCTTGCATATAAGAAATGTAGTCCAGCACCGAATTTTATTGTTGTCAGTAAACTCACTGCACTAGTGATAATAGAGCACCAAAGTATTCGGGTGTTCGGCCCGAACACATTGCTATATTCGTGTGCTCGGCCGAGCACCCGAGGATGATGGAAGTCAATGGGAGACAACCAGGCACCCCGTGTTCTGAAGAGGAGAGGGTGTCTGGTCCATTGAAAAAGGTCAGAAAGTGACAGAAACACCACCAAAATGGATCGGAACCAGCATGGGGACGATGTCCAGATGCATCTTGGATTCCCAGGTCGCTGCTGGGAACCATGTTGTCTGAGTTGTATGCCACTTTTACAGACTGACAAAAATATGCACAACCCCTAAAAAAATCTATTTCACAGGAGAAATTTTTTGGAAACATTATTTCCTGTATATTCAATTGTATACAAAGTGCAAGTGTTGCAAAAAGTACAAGCAAAAGGCACTCCAAATAGCCTGTATATCACATAAATAACATTACACATGCCCTGACCAACGCAGTTATTGGGAAGGTCCACTTAACAACTGACACACGGACAAGTGTTTTTGCCACGGACGCTACATTTCCGTGACGGCACACTGGGTGAACCTTGTGGAGGCCGGTATCTAGTTGTACCCTTGGATGGCACAGGTGTTACCAATGTCAAGGATTGTGGACCTCCAATCCATCAAGATTTTCACCACCACCTACATTAGTTGCAGCAAACCTCCTTCTCCTACTCCTATTCCACTTCCACCTCTGAATTCTCATCTTGCAGCACCAGTCAGCCATCAGTCAGTAGCTGGAAGCGGTGTAGAATGGCAGTGGGGAAGCAGCAACAGGCCGTGCTGAAACTCATTTGCTTAGGTGACAAACAGCACACCGCCGCAGAGCTTTGTCAAGGTATAAGGGACCAGACTGAGCTGTGGCTCTCGCCACTCAACCTACAACCAGGCATGGTTGGTTGTTGTGCCTGATAATGGCCATAACTTGTTGGCAGCTTTGGAGCTTGGCAAGTTCACACACATGGGAATCATACAGCATATATGTCCCATGCACAAAAAACAACCAAAATCTTACATTAATATGAATAAAAACATAACACACGAGAGTGGAGGTAAACCAATGGCATGGCCTGTTAATTAACTCATAAATAACCAAATAACCATAACATATTTTACAACCATAAACCATAATAACAATAATAATACCAACAATAATACAACCACAAACCATAATAATAATAGAACAGAATGTCATTGCGGATAAATTTAAAGCTGACAACGTTGGTGGCAGAGTATGTAGTTCCTTGTGCAATCCAGGAGGGGAGATGAGGGGAACACAAGCAGTTCCAACAGAGGCAGGACAACACTTTCCAAGGCCTGGAACAGTATCATGACACCCCGCCAGCACCCTCACCCTGATGCGCAGCCTAGTGTCACAAGGCGGGAAAATTTTTGGAAGATGGTGAAGGAGTACATAGCAGACCGTGTCAGCGTCCTCATTGATCCCTCTGTGCCTTACAACTATTGGGTATCCAAGCTGGACACGTGGCACAACTGACACTCTACGAGTCAGAGGTGCTGGCCTGCCCTGGTGCCAGTGTTTTGTCAGAGCGGGTATTTAGTGTTGCTCGGGGCATAATAACTGATAAGCGCATCTGTCTGTCAACTGAAAATGCTGATAATGCCTGGATTGCCCCTGACTTCTCTACTCCTCCTCCTCCTCCATCATATCAACATGCTTTTTAGGCTGCCCTCGCTCATAATGTTTTAGAGGGTCAGCTCACCTGAGGCCCTCACATATAATGCTTTACATGGTCAACTAACCTACAGCCCTTCACATATATTGTGCAACAGGGTCAGCTCACCTGCAGGCCCTTTCAATTCATATTTTTTAGGGTCAGCTCACCAGCAGACCCTCATATATTATGTTTTTTAGGGTCAGCTCACCAGCAGGCCCTCATATATAATGTTTTCTAAGGTCAGCTCACCTGCAGGCCCTGGGAAATTATGTTTTTTAGAGTCAGCTCACCTTCAAGCCCTCACAAATAATGTTCTACAGGGTCAGCTGCCTTGAAGGCACTCAAAAATGATGTTTTAGTGGGTCAGCTGCCCTGAAGGCACTCGAAAATGATGTTTTAGAGGGTCAGCTGACCGGAAGGCCCTTCCAAATAATGTTTTTGAGGGATTAGCTCATCTGGAGGCCCTCAGCTACATTCTTTTATTCAGTTTTATCGCGCCCAGGGCCACGGCCTCTGCGTGCACATCAGCATCACAGCCATTTTCACAGCCCTTACTGGCTGCCTTCTTAATATTAAATGTTATATATGCTTAACCACTTCAGCCCCCCTAGCTTAAACACCCTTAATGACCAGGCCACTTTTTACAATTCTGCACTGTGCTACTTTCACCGTTTATTGCTCCGTCATGCAACTTACCACCCAAATGAATTTTACCTCCTTTTCTTCTCACTAATAGAGCTTTCATTTGGTGGTATTTCATTGCTGCTGACATTTTTACTTTTTTTGCTATTAATCAAAAATTACCGAAATTTTTGCAAAAAAATGACATTTTTCACTTTCTGTTGTAAAATTTTTCAAAAAAAACTACATTTCTATATAAATTTTTCTCTAAATTTATTGTTCTACATGTCTTTGATAAAAAAAAATCCAATAAGTGTATATTAATTGGTTTGGGTAAAAGTTATAGCGTTTACAAACTATGGTGCAAAAAAGTGAATTTCCTCATTTTGAAGCAGCTCTGACTTTCTGAGCGCCTGTCATGTTTCTTCAGGTGCTAGAATGTCAGGATAGTATAAATACCCCCCAAATGACACCATTTTAGAAAGAAGACACCCCAAAGTATTAGCGGAGGGGCTTAGTGAGTTCATGTATCTTTTCATTTTTTTTCACAAGTTAGCGGAAAACGACACTTTCTGAGAAAAAAAAAAAAAAAGTTTCAATTTCTGATAACTTCTGGCAAAAAAATAAAATAATCTCAGACGGACTCACTATGCCCCTTAGTCAATACCTTGGGGTGTCTACTTTCCGAAATGGAGTCATTTGTGGGGTGTGTTTACTGTTCTGGCATTTTGGGCGGGGCTAAATTGTGAGCCGCCATGTAAAACCTAAAGGTACTCGTTGAATTTGGGCCCTTTGCGCATCCAGGCTGCAAAAGCGGCACTTATGTGGTATCGCCGTACTCAGGAGAAGTAGGGCAATGTGTTTTGTGGTGTATTTTTACATATACCCATGTTGGGTGAGAGAAATATCTCTGTAAATTGTCAACTTTGTATAAAAATTTTTAAAAGTTGTCGCTTACAGAGATATTTTTCACACAAAGTATGGGTATATATAAAAATACACCCTAAAACACATTGCCCTACTTCTCCTGAGTACGGCAATACACATGAGTGACACTTTTTGCAGCCTGGTGCGCAAAGGGCCCTAAAACCAATGAGTACCTTTAGGATTTCACAGGGCATTTTTACGCATTTGGATTCCAGACTTTTTCTCACCCTTTAGGGGCCCCTAAAATGCCAGGACAGTATAAATACCTCACATGTGACCCTATTTGGAAAGAAGACACCCCAAGGTATTCTGTGAGGGTATGGTGAGTTCATGAAAATTTTATTTTTTGTCACAAGTTAGTGGAATATGAGACTTTGTAAAAACAAAATTAAAAAATAAATAAAAATTTCCGCTGACTTGTGCCAAAAATAAAAATTCTGTGGACTCACCATGCCCCTCACGGAATACCTTGGGGTGTCTTCTTTCCAAAATGGGGTCACATGTGGGGTATTTATATCACCTGGCATTTTAGGGGCCTAAAGTGTGAGAATCCAAATGCATAAAAATGGCTCAGAAATTTAAAGGCTATCAGTTAGGTTTAGATTTGCTGTGCAAGTATCATAGAGAAGTAGGCAGTGTGTATGGAGGTGTAGTTTTACATATACCATGTTGTGTAGAGAAATATCGCTGTAAACGACAACTTTTACATTTTTTTATTCAAAGTTGTCAATATACAGAGATATTTCTCTCACCCAGCATGGGTATATGTAAAAATACACCCTAAAACACATCGCCCTACTTCTCCTGAGTACGGCGATACCACATGTGTGACACTTTTTGCAGCCAAGATGCGCAAAGGGGCCCAAATTCCAATGAGTACCTTTAGGATTACAGGGCATTTTTACGCATTTGATTCCAGATTTTCTCACCCTTTAGGGGCCCCTAAAATGCCAGGACAGTATAATACCCCACATGTGACCCCATTTTGGAAAGAAGACACCCCAAGGTATTCCAGTGAGGGGCATGGTGAGTTCATAGAAATTTTATTTTTGTCACAAGTTAGTGGAATATGAGACTTTGTAAAAACAAAATTAAAAAATAAATAAAAATTTCCGCTGACTTGTGCCAAAAATAAAAATTCTGTGGACTCACCATGCCCCGCACGGAATACCTTGGGGTGTCTTCTTCCAAAATGGGGTCACATGTGGGGTATTTATACTCACCTGGCATTTTAGGGCTCCTAAAGTGTGAGAATCCAAATGCATAAAAATGGCTCTGAAATTCTAAAGGTACTCATTGGTTTAGGCCTTTGCGATTTGGCTGCAAAAGTGTAACACATAGAATCGCTGCACTAGGAGAGTAGGCAGTTTGGGTGTATTTGTACATATATCCATGCTGCGTGTGAGAAATATCGCTGCAAACGACAACTTTTACATTTTTTATTCAAAGTTGTCAATATACAGAGATATTTCTCTCACCCAGCATGGGTATATGTAAAATACACCCTAAAACACATCGCCCTACTTCTCCTGAGTACGGCGATACCACATGTGTGACACTTTTTGCAGCCAAGATGCGCAAAGGGGCCCAAATTCCAACGAGTACCTTTTAGGAGTGGCATTTTAAGCATTTTTCTTCTCACGCTTTAGGGCCCCTAAATGCCAGGGCAGTATAAATACCCCACATGTGACCCCATTTTGGAAAGAAGACACCCCAAGGTATTCCATGAGGGGCATGGCGAGTTCATAGAATATTTTTTTTTGGCACAAGTTAGTGGAAATTGATTTTTATTGTTTTTCTCATAAAGTCTCCCTTTCCGCTAACTTTTGACAAAAAGTTTAATTTTTCATGAACTCATTATGCCCTCAGCGAATACCTTGGGGTGTCTTCTTTCCAAAATGGGGTCACATGTGGGGTATTTATACTGCACTAACTGGCTAGCTACCTGGCGGTGATAAGGGACCCTTATGCCCCATTCACACGCCCGCAATTCTGTTTGCGGAACGGAATTATGGACCCATTCATTTCTATGGGGACAGACTTTGTCCCGCTCGGATCCGGAATTACGGATCCGCGCTCGGGTCTGCACTTCCGCTCGCAAAAATATAGAACATGTCTCTATTCTTGTCCGCAATTGCGGACAAGAAAAAGCATTTTCTATATAGTTCTGGCAATGTGCGGATCTGCAAAATGCGGAGCACATTGCCGGTGTCCGTGTTTTGAGGATCCGCGGATCGGATCGCGGATCGGATCCGCGGATCCGTGAATCCACGGATCCGTGAATCCACGGATCCGCAAAACACATATGGACGCCTGAATGGAGCCTTACAAGGGGTGTGATCAATGACAGGGGGTGATCAGGGGTCTAGATGGGGTGATCAAGGGGTTAATAGGTGAGGGGGTGGGGGGTTAGTGTAGTGTTTGGTGCAACTTTATTGTAGTTAGCCTGGTCCTCTGGTGGTCGATCCCAGAAAATGGGACCACCAGAGGATCAGGTAGCAGCTATATCAGACGCTGTTCATAAAACAGCGTCTGATATAGCTGTTTGATGCGATTTATATCGCATCTACAGCCTGCCAGCGATTGATCATCGCTGGCAGGCTGTAGTCCAACTCTCGAGACGCGCGACGCTGCAAGATGACGCCCCGGCGCGTCCAAACAGAAGAGCAGGACCGCCCGCAGGACGCAATCCTGCGTACGGCGGTCCTGAAGCGGTTAAAAGTATGTCACACGTACAGTAGCGTAGGATTTGTAAGTGTATGTGCCAATAAATTAAAAAAGGTATTTAGGATACGCACACATTACACAGGAGATGTAGCCCTGATAATGTCACAGACTAGCATACACCATCTACAGATAAAGTACATTAGATGTGGCACAAATTATTTAAATTTTTGCTATAGACACTGCTTTCTGATGTAGTACAAAATTTGTCACAGAAAGACACATAGTATGGACACTGCATTAGGCCCAGATTATTTAAATTTGCTCTAAAGACACAGTTTTCGGATGCAGGGCAGTATATGTCACAGAAACCCACAGAATATAGATGTAGTACAGTATTGGTTGCAGAACAGCACAGATTATGGACACTATATTAGGCCCAGATTATTGGAATTTGCAATACAGACACTGTTTGCAGATGTAGTACAGTATTGGTTACAGAACAGCAGATTATGGACACTATATTGGGCCGAGATTATTGGAATTTGCAATACAGACACTGTTTGCAGATGTAGTACAGTATTGGTTACAGAACACCACAGAATATGGACACTATATTAGGCCAAGATTATTGGAATTTGTAATACAGACACTGTTTGCAGATGTTGTACAGTATTGGTTACAGAACACCACAGATCATGGACACTAGATGTGGCCCAGATTATTAAAGACACAGTCTGTGAAAGATGTACATTTTATGTCATTAATAGGTATAAAATAAAAATATCTTGCTGCTGTCAAACACACACAGTAGTCCGGGTCTTTGAAAAGCTTTTGGTAGCAAAAACAGCAAATTTCTCTCCCTGCTCTATCTGTCCCTTCCGAAGCACTGTCCCGGAGACTGCTGGAGGTAAATAGATTGCTGCTCTAAAACACTCACACAGACACACACAGTAGGACTTTTGGGTCTTGGAAAAGCTTTCTCAGAATAAAAACTATAAAAATCTCTCCCTACTCTGTCTTTCCCTTCCTACGCTCTGCTCTCCCTTTCTACGTATGAGCCAAACATGCGTCATCGGGTGCTATATAGCACCAGATGACACATTTCGGCCACCCAATCGCTGTAATGCCAGCGTCCAACATGGCTACTGGCATTACAGTGAGGGCAGTACTTACCTGCACCGTTATTGGCTGCTTAAAACCTGCAAAACGCGCGGGGCAGAGACTCGAGATTTACGCTCGAGCACATGCGGTACTCAGGCAAGTACCGCCATGTGCCAAGCATAGCAATGCTGGAGCCAAACAGATATTTGGCCGAGTATGTTCGCTCATCACTACATTGAACAGATTCAAGACACCTCCTTGGCAGTACACAATTTGAGAAAAGGAGAATCCAGCATGTAGAATCAGTCAATCCTTTATTGTATAAATCACATTTTAACCGCACGTCATCTAATGCTGTTCGTCTGACAAGCGGTCTTAATCATAGACTGTCATAGTATATGATTAAAGCTGCTTGTTGGTCAAAACGTGTCAGCTGACACTGAAGATGTGATTTACACAATAGAGGAATGACTTATTTATACACAGGATTCTCCTTTTCTCAAATAGTTTCGTATCTCTTGCACCTTTTTTAACTCAAAGCTTAACATGGCATAAGTTTACTATCAAATCTACGGCCATTTTAAATTCATTATACCTTTTTCAAAGTGTTACATAATAAACTATCTGCAAAAACTTTTCAATTATAGTAAAGGAGAAATCATATCTTTCAATTTTATGCAGTTTTGGTTTTAAAAGACTTCACATTTTTCCAACCTGCTGATAACTGTCAAATATATAGACAGCTCATGAAAATTTAAGCAGCAAGTGGTGCCAATGACTGATGAGTAGAGATGTCCCGAACTATTCGCCCATGAACAGTTCCCGGCGAACATCACATGTTCGTTTTCGCCGTGGCGGGATAACATATGCGATGTTTGCTTCGCCCCCTATACTTTATCATTGAGCAAACTTTGACTCTGTACCTCACAGTCAGCAGACACATTCCAGCCAATCAGCATACCCTCCCTCCCAGACCCTCCCGCCTCCTATCAAAAAGCAAGGACGGCATCCATCTTAGATTCATTCTGAAGCTGCAGCTGCAATGCTAGTTAGAGCAGGGAGAGTGCTGCTGCTGCTGAATTCTAGGGAAAGCGTTAGCTACTAGTGTCTGTGTCCAATCCAGTCCTCAAAGACTCATCGGCTTCATTCACACAAGCGTGTCCAGATTCGGCCCCATTCACATGTCCGTAGTGTGTTGCGGATCCGCAACACACCATGCCGGCATTCCCCATAGAGATGCCTTGTCCGCAGGCTCTCCGCATCACGTCGGGCCACATTCAAAATGAATGGGTCCGCATCCATTCCGCAAGAATTGCGGAATGGATGCGGACAAAAATTGCGGATGTGTGAATGGGGCCTTAGGTCCGGATGCGTTGAGGATGTGTTTAGTGAAAACCGTGTTTGCATAGGCAAAGCTATTCAGTTTTGCCTGCGATTGCGTTAAGTTTTTTCCGCGCGGGTGCAATGCATTTTGATGTGTTTTTCACGCGCGTGATAAAAAACTGAAGGTTTACAAACAACATCTCCTAGCAACCATCAGTGAAAAACGAAACGCACCCGCACTTTCTTGTGGATGCAATGCGTTTTCACGCAGCCCCATTCACTTCTATGGGGCTAGGGCTGGGTGAAAAAGGCAGAATATAGAACATGCTGCGATTTTCATGCAACGCACAAGGGATGCGTGAAAAAAAATGCTTATGTACACAGACCCATTGAAATGAATGGGTCAGGATTCAGTGCGAATGCTATGCGTTCACGTCACGCATTGCACCCGCGTGGAAAACTCGCTCGTGTGAAAGGGGCCATCTGCTGTAAGGACAACGTCCTTTTTAGGGCTGGTACATCAGTCTGCTTTTATTTATATATATATATATATATATATATATATATATTGCAGTTGCCTGCCCGTGTGTGAGAGGCCGCAGGCCCACAGACTGTACACCACTCATATAGGGTGGCACAGTACCTTGCAGATATAAAAGTCATTTAATTTTTACCCTTTAATATAATTGCAGTTGCCTGTCAGTGTGTGTCAGGCCCACAGACTGTACTGTGCCCACTGCCCACCACTCATATAGGGTGTCACAGTACATTGCAAGGCACATGCGCAGTGACCTAAAATTCTAACAAAGCAGACCGAGCATGGGTCTAGAATCACGGAAACTAGATGGATCTGGTATGATCCCCATGGACTTCTATTATGACGGAAAGCAAAACAGAATGCCTTATAAAGGCTTCCATTGTGCATTTCATCATAATACAAGTATATGGACAGCATAGCGGAGCCGTCCCGTTTCTGTTTTGCAGGAGTGGACACCTGCATAATGGAAACAAGCACGGATCCGTTTTGATCCTGTATAATACAAGTCTATGGGAAGCAGAACGGAATGCCTCATAAAGGCTTCCGTTTTGACTTCCTTCTTATGGATTCCGTTATTTTCCGTTATAACCATGTTAAAAAGCCATAGCGGAATCCAGAACGCAGATATGAACCCACCCTAACATAGTTTATAAGGCTAAAAAAAAGACATCTGTCCATCTAGTTTGGCCTGTTAACCTGCAAGTTGGTCCAGAAGAAGGCAAGGTAGAAGCCAATTTTTTCCTACTTGGGGTTCTGGAGTCCTTCCCGACTCCAATCAGGCAATCAGATTAACTCCCTGGATCAACAACCCATCTCTAGTAGCTATAGCCTGTAATATTATTACAGTCCAGAAATACACCCAGGCCCCTCTTTTAGTGAACTCACCATCACCACTTCCTCAGGCAGAGAGTTCCATAGTCTCACTGCTCTTAACATAAAAAATCCTCTTCTATGTTTGTGTACATACCTTCTTTCCTCCAGATGCAAAGGATATCCCATTGTCACGGTCACAGTCCTGGGGATAAATAGATGATGGGAGAGATCTTTGTACTGACCCCTGATATATTTATACATAGTTATTATATGGTATTTTGAATAACCCAAATTGTGATAATCTTTCAGGGTACAGTAGTCCACCCATTCCAGTTATTACTTTAGTTGCCCTCTTCTGAACCCTCTCCAGCTCTGCTATGTCTGCCTTGTAAACAGGAGCCGAGAACTGTGCACAGTAACTCATGTGTGGTCTGACTAGTGATTTGTAAAGTGGCCTACACCTTCAGATTTATACTTTTTACCATTTATATATTTGAAAAACATTTTAGGGTTAGCTTTGATCTCTTTGGCAATTAATTTCTCGGTCTCTAGTTTGGCTGCTTTTGTTTGTTTTTTACATATTCTATTTTTTTCCTTATAGTTTTTCAGTGCTTCCTCACTACCCTCCTGTTTTAGTGATTTAAATGCTTTCTTTTTGTCATTTATTGCATTTAGAGTTGAGCGGACACCTGGATGTTCGGGTTCGAGAAGTTCGGTACCCAAACTCGACCCGAACTTGATCCCGAACCCGAAACCCATTGAAGTCAATGGAGACCCGATATTTTGGGCACTAAAATGGCTGTAAAAGGTAGGTAAATCCCCTGCAAACAAATGTGGATAGGGAAATAACTTAAAATAAAATAAATAAAAATTAACCAATATTAAATGGCAACTTGGAGGAGGAGGTGGAATAGAAGGTTGGGGTGGCGTCAGGTGGGAATGAAATGGTAGTTGAAGTTCTCCTCACAGCCATAAAGGATTCATGTCTGCCTGGAGCGTCACAGGCCTCATTCACAGATTCAGGCCCAAGACAACCATACACGGGAGTTGGAGAAGTTGTCATCACAGCAAAAAAGGATTCATGCCTGTCTGCAGTGTCACAGGCCTCATGCACTCACTCAGGCCCCTGGCACCCACAAATAGGATAGTTCAAATCACGCCAAAACAGTATTGATTTCACTCAGCAGTGCCACAGGCAACAATCACTCATTCAGGCCCATGGTCCTGCAAAGAGGAGAGCGGTCCCATAACAGCAACACAGGCCTCTGGTCAACCTGCAATGGAACAAGCCATTATCATTTATGTAGGCCCTAGCACCCAGACAGAGGAGAGAGGTCCCATAAGAGCAAAACAGGCTGTTTGTCTGTAATGACGCCCCCTGCAGGCCAAAATACATGTTCAAACAATACACTGGCCGCAGGGCAGGCCAGCACCTCCAAGGCATAAAGGGCAAGCTCTGGCCATGTGGACAATTTGGAGACCCAAAAGTTGAATGGGGCAGAATCATCAGTCAGTACGTGGAGGAGTGTGCGTACTGTTCCACCATGTTGTTGAAATGCTGCCTCCTGCTAACACATTCCCTATCAGCTGGTGGTGCAGTTTGCTGTGGCGCGGTGACAAAACTTTTCCACATCTCAGCCATGCCAACCCTGCTGTCTGAGGAGCTGGCCGTGACACAGCTGGGTTGGCGACCTCTTCCTCCTCCTCCTCTGCCTTCGCCTTGTGCTTCCACTTGTCCGCACGTGTCAGTTGGGAATGCATTCAGGAGCCCATCTACCAGCGTGCGCTTGTAGTCACGCATCTTCCTATCACGCTCCAGAGCGGGAATTAAGGTGGGCACGTTGTCCTTGTACCGGGGATCCAGCAGGGTGGCAACCCAGTAGGCAGCACAAGTTAAAATGTGGGCAACTTTGCTGTCGTTCCGCATGCACTGCAGCATGTAGTCACTCATGTGTGCCAGGCTACCCAGAGGTAACGATAAGCTGTCCTCTGTAGGTGGTGTATAGTCTGTGTCCTCCGTATCCCCCCAGCCACGTTCCAGTGATGGCCCTGAGATGCATAGAGTGTCACCCTGCAGTGAAACCGGTTCCTCCTCCTCCTGCTCTACCTCATCCTCCTCCTCCTCATCCTCCAGAAGTGAGCTATGGCTGTCCACATGTATACCTGGCCTCTACTGGTGCAGGAACCCACGCTCTTAGCCACTTCTGTATGACTTGCCTGAAACCCTGTGAAATGCCCCTTCTTCCACCTCCCCCTGTGCTGCATCCTCTTCCATCATCGCCGTAATATTTTTTTTCAAGGAGACATAGAAGCGGTATTGTAATGCTAACAATGGCGTCATCAGCACTGGCCATGTTGGTTGAGTACTCCAAAAACCGCAACAAGGCACACAGCTCTCGCATTCAGGCCCAGTCACTGGTGGTAAAGTGGGGCTGATCCGCTGAGCGACTGACCCATGCATACTGCATCTGAAACTCCACTATGTAAGGTGGAGTTCCACCTGGTGGGCATGTCGCATATGAGGTGGTGAGCAGGAAGGCCGAAGTTACGCTGCAGCGCAGACAGGCTAGTAGCAGAAGGGTGAGAAAGCCGAAAGCGCAAACATACAGACCACACTTTCAGAAGCAGCTCCGACATGTCTGGGTAGTTTTTAAGAAATTTCTGCACCACCAGATTCAGCACATGCGCCAGGCAAGAGATGTGCGTCAAACCGGCTAGACCCAGAGCTGCAACGAGATTTCGGTCATTATGGCACATCATCAGGCCGGGCGGGAGGCTCACCGGCAGCAACCACACATCAGACTGCTGTTCTGTGCCCCTCCAAAGCTCCTGTACGGTGTGGGGTTTGTCACCAAAACATATGAGTTTTTAAATCGCCTGCTGATGTTTACCCCGGGCTGTGCTGAAGTTGGGGGTGAGGTTCTTTCGATGACCCGATGTGGGGGTGGTAGAAGAGGAGGAGGAGGAGAGTGCGGAGTAGGAGGAGAAAGCAACAGGAGGCAACAAATAATGCCCTGCAATCCTCGGTGGTGGAAGCACATGCGTCAAACCGTTATCCGCCTCAAGCCCAGCCGCCACTACGTTTACCCAGTTTGCAGTTAGGGAGATATAGCGACCCTGGCCTGTATCTGTGGTTATCTGTGGTTATGTGGACCTTGCCACAGATGGCGTTTGCCAGTGCACACTTGATTTTATCTTCCACTTGGTTGTTCAAGGAAGGGAAGGCTCGCCTGGAAAGGTAGTGGCGGCTGGGAACAACGTACTGTGGGACAGCCACCGCCATCAGCTGTTTGCAACAGTCTGTCTCCACCAGATGGAATTATAGCATTTTAAAGGCCAGTAATTTTGAAATGCTGGCATTCACGGCAAGGGATCGAGGGTGGGTAAGTGGGTATATCCTCCTTCTCTCCAATGTTTGGGAGATGGACATCTGAATGCTGCCGTGTGACATGGTGTAGATGCTTGGTGATGGTGTCAAATTTGGTGGTGTTGTTGGAACATCCTCTGTCCAAGTGCCACGGTGACACCAGGGATGAAGGGAGAGGGAGAGCCAGCAGCAGAAGAGGGAGCAGGAGGAGCATGAGAGAGTTCCTGGTTTTTAAGGTGTTTACTCCACTGCATTTCATGCTTTGCACGTAGATGCCTGGTCATGCAGGTTGTGCTCAGGTTAAAAAAGTTTCGCTTTGCTTCATGCTCTGATGGCACAACGTGCAAAACCACTCGTGTCTTGTCGTCAGGACATTGTGTGAAGAACTGCCACGCGAATGTACTCCTTGGAGCAGGCCTTGGTTTGCACGGTGCCTGGGTGTGGTGGAAAGTACCAGGGGTACTGTCTCTGGAATGGCCGCTGCGCTTTTGCTCCCTGCTCCCCCTTTTGCTGTGCTATGGCCTCTTTGCGACCACCGCCTCTTCCTCAGAGCTGCATGCCTTACTAGCACGACCTTCAGTCCAGTCTGGGTCTAGGACTTCGTCATCCTCCACATCATCTTCTGCCCATTCATGACCCCTGCCCGCCTCGTCGGTCTGCACATTGCAGAAACCCACAGCAGTTTGCACCTGTGTTTCGTCATCATCAGAGACATTTTGTGGAGGTATTCCCATGTCCTCATCTTGCAACAAAAGTGGTTGAGCATCAGTGCATTCAAGGTCTACCTCTTCTGGGGCAGGGCTAGGTGGATGGGCCGGGGAAACCCTGCCAACAGAGTCATCAAAAAGCATGAGACTTTCCTGCATGATTTGGGGCTCTGACTGCTTGGCTGATTTGCAAGGGGGTGAGGTGGAAGACTGATGGGCATGGGCTGCAGGTGCCAACTCTGAGCTTTCTGCAGAGGACTGGGTGTGACCGCCGAGCACTACCTCAGTAACAGATGGATTACAAAAAAAATTTCCCTTGCAGTGGCTGGGTACAGAAATGTTGGATTGTGGAAACTCCCTCCCTCTCTATTTGCTGTATCTTGTGGATTAAAGTAGCACAGGTTCTTCTGATTTCTGCCCTATTCTGTCCCTGATCGCAGCACCAACATCCTCTCCCTAAGCCCAAATCAGCAGAGTGATGTGCGACAGTACATGACTCCAGCTTATAAAGAGGCTGGGTCACATGCTGCACTCAGCCAATCACAGCCATGCCATTAGTAGGCATGGCTGTGATGGCTTCTTAGAGCAAGAAGTAAAATGCTTTCTGATTGGCTGCTGTGCAGCCCTTCAGAAAGTGGGAAGAAATCGCCGAACAATGGACCCGAACTGCAACTTTTTTGAAGATGTTCAGGTCCGTGTCCCGAAAACTCCAAAATTTGGTACGAACAAGAACTATAAAGTTCGGGTTCGCTCAACTCTAACTGCTTTCTTTACAGTTCTATTTATCCACATTGGTTTTTTATTGTACCTTAACCTTTTAGTCCCATAAGGCATGTACCTCTCACAATTAGATTTTAGGATGCTTTTAAAAATATCCCATTTTGTGGCTGTATTTTTTTTTTTTTTTTAGGACTTTGTCCCAGTTAGTTAGGCCTATGCTTTTTTGAAGCTTGGTATTTTTGTTACTCCCTGCAGAAACGCTCCTTTGAATGACAATTGGAAGGTTATTACTAGAGATGAGCGAATTTTTGGGGAAAAATTTGGTTTGACCCGATATATTCGCGGCAAATTACGTAAAAAAAATGGTATTTCCTGGCTGCTGAGAGCCTTTATAGCGGTACAGAACACTGTGCCTTGCAGTAACACGCATAGGGAGTCTGCTTTGGTAGTGAAATAATACTTTAAGTCTGTATGAAATGCAGTGGATAGGCGTCGCTCTTAGAATCACTGCACACTACAATTAGTTGGGCAGTCACGGGGCCATAACTGACCAAATATCTTAATTCAGAGTGGAGAGGGTGTCAGCAGTAAGTTTTTGTTGACGTCACTGATTATTTTGCCCTTCCTCTGATCCATCAGAAAAATAACCCCCCAAAACACGGATCCTGTCTGTTGATCATTTGCCTTTACCCCGTCAGCATTTGGTCAGTAATCCATCAGTATTGCTACAGCCCAAAAAAAAACAGAGATGACACCTAAACTGAATATTTTAATGTCTTCTGTGTTTTGTACCCACTCCTGCGTTTGGCTACCAAATTACAAGCCAATTTTGATGGGACCATACAAGCCTTAAAGCTGCTACACAGAGAGGATCCGTTGGGCTTCTCATTTTTCTTTCCATCTGACAGATCAGAAAAATAATCAAATAAAAGATGATGTCAGCCAAGCAAAAAAAGCTAAATTGCCCAGTCATGAAGTGGGGAGGGTGGGAACAGCATTAAAAGTCCACAGAGTGGCCCTATGACATAGTGGTGAGGTGGAGGCAGAATGAGGAGGTCACAGATTGGCACAATGACAGAGTCTGGAGGTGGCAGCAGCATCAGGAGGCCACAGAGTGGCACAACGACAAGGTGTGGTGGGGACAGCAGCATCAGGAGACCACAGAGTGGCACAATGACTGAGCCTGGAGGTGGTGGCAGCTGCATTAGGAGGAGAAACCTGCTCATCAGCAACTCTAGACTACTAGGCTACTGCTGATGGAGCTGGTACTGCTCCTGCAACCCCACCCTTCCTCAGCAGCCATAGCAGTGGAACGTGAGTGCAGAGGCGCCCCCCACCCCCCTCGATCAGACCTGCGAGAGGATGGACAATGGCGCAGATAGGCAGCGGCCAACTGACTACATAGGATGTCTCTATAGTAGTTCAGTTTGTCCTTTCTCGCATCGGGTGTAGCGGTAGCGAGGGTCCAACAAGGTGGAGAGCCAGAAGTCATCCCTCTTCTGAATAGTGACAATTTGGCTTTCACTACGCTAACAAGTGAGCATGCATCAGGCCATTTGTGCAAGTGTTAGTACAGTGGCTCCATCCAAACTTCCAAATCTGACCGTGGTGCACTACCCTCGGTTCGCCCCTATACCGTATTGTGAATATGAAAAAAAGTCTATAAAAGGGGGAGGCACTCTGCTAACACTGTACCACACGGAGACCTAAATGCACTGCACACCATACATTTATTCAAAGTACATAGAAATACATATACAGTTGTATAAAATGTAGCTAAATAAAAACATGAGCTGAATACATCTTAGGTGCATATACCAAAGGGGTCTCACATAGGTCCTCCAAAGTTCCCCTTTGAATATCCAGCACTAACATCCCTCTATGTAAGTATAAATTGTCCAGAAAACTTTGAGCTACTTATTATAGTGAAGTGCCTCTGTATGTAATTATTCAATAGCTGATAAGATGTTCACTGAGAAACGTTCCTCCATACAGAGAAAACCTTTTTGCTATTCTCGCATTTAATGAAATCGTATCCACAGTATTTTCATGTATATCACATGTAATGACGAGGAGGTGTTTTAACATTACCACTTGTGGACATCTCCTAGAGCTGCAGATATTCCAAGAGGAAACAGACACAACTACCCCAGGACACATCACACATAATAAATTTGAGTATTACAACCAGTGGTAAAAACAATACCTTCATATATCAAGGATACCACCCATATTATAGAAATATTAGAAGGGATAGATTGGAGGGAGGATTGGTACCTGTGCACACTTGATGTCACCTCTTTATATACAGTTATAGACCACATGGCAGGACTGGATGCTATAAACAAACAACTTACCTCCCAAGGAAAATTGAAGGAACAACAGATCCTATACATAGTGAAGGGAGTGCGCTATAAATTAGCCCACAATTATTTCTTTTATGAAGGAGACTTTTATTTACAGCAGAGAGGAACCACCATGGGGACCAGGTTCGCCCCCAGCTACGCAAATTTATTCATGGCCCAGTGGGAAATGGAGACCATTGCACCAAAGCTGGGGGTGAGTCTGGCCCTATGGCAGAGATATATAGACGATATACTATTTATATGGCAAGATACAGTGGAGTCACTCCATGACTTCATAAAGGAAATAAATAACAATGATAAAAATCTTTGTTTTACCTCCACAATTAGCAAGGCCAATATCCAATTTTTGGATCTTAATATTGAAGTGAAAGAACGGAAACTTATATGCAGCACACATATGAAACCAACTGCAAAAAATAGCTATATTAGATATTCCAGTTGTCATCTTCCCAGTTGGCTGGGCAACATACCGACGGGCCAACTGAGAAGATTGAAACGTAACTGTACGGAGGATTCTCAATATAAAAAAGAGGCAGAAATTTTAAAACAACAATTTATGGATAAGGACTATCCTCCTTGGGTCCTAGATAGTTCAATACAGAAAGTAGAAAATATGGATAGAAAGGAATTTTTTAAGGGACAAAAGAAAGAAGAAGAGAAAGAAGTTGTTAGATTGCTATTACCTTTTAATATCCATTATAAGGAAATAGAAAAAAATGTTAGGAAACATTGGGGACACCTATTGGAGGATAAGATATTGGGTAAATTTCTGACAACATTTCCAAAAATAACATACTTTGGCAATGTGAATAGGAGGGGTGTAGTAAAGTCCCGGGTAAGCATAAAAAAAGGGGGGGGGGTGTTTGCACCAGGGGCGTGTCACCAAGGGGCCCAGCCTTGGTGAAGTAAAGGCCCTAGATATAGGTGGCCACTAAGTTAGTTGGTGGACACCAAGATAATTAGCTTAGCTGGCTCCAGCTAGTCCAGGGCGGGCTTTTACTGGGAGCAGGCAATGTGCTGGGTGGGTGCCTGTTCCCCATGCTCCAGTCCGGGATTTTGGACAATGCTTATGTCCAGGGATGCTATTTAATCCTGTTGCTGGACTTAGGTGTGGCCTCCCAGTCGGTGAAAGGAGCAGGTTGTGGCAAGACCTGTGTGAGCCGGGACCCTCTAACCCTGTGTGTGGGGTAAGCACTGGTGATGTGTTTTGGGGAGCTGGGTGGTAGACCCAGATCCTGATAGAGAGGGAAATACTGTTTAGTCAGTGGCCAGACGGCCAAGGATTTATGTTTTGATTGCTGTTTTGTGCTGGAAAATAAAGCATCATTTGGACTTCAATCTGGTGTCTGTGGCAAACTCTGCGAGAATGACCCCCGAATAAGAGAAGATCCCTACAATACACTAAAGTCCCAAATCTAGGATTAAAGGTAGCCCCCTCTGTAAAGAATAATAGATATAATGTAAATCGCTGTTGGCTCTCATTTAGAGGATTCCATAAGTGTGGAAGATGTGTCTGCTGTAAAAATAATCCTACCCCGAGAAAAATAACAGAAGTTCGATTGACCCAGAACACCTTTCTGATAAACATCTAAGAAGGACTGACTTGTGACTCAACAGATGTTATCTATATACTAGAATGTCCTTGTCACAGGCAATACATAGGATGTACTAAAAGATCTCTGAAAGAAAGGGTAATAGAACATATTAGGAAAATAAGGAAAGGGTATGAATTACACTCCCTATCTCCACATTATAAAGAAACACATGATAGTGATCCCTCAAGTCTCTCATTTGCAGCAATAGAGAAAGCTAAACGAACATGGAGGGGGGGCAACCATGTGGCACATATGTCGAGAATAGAGACAAGAAGAATTTTTGAATTCAACTCTTTAATCCCTAGAGGTCTAAATGCGGAAATGGAGTTGTTTGGCTTACTATAGATTGGGGTCTGGGCCCTTTGGGGGATGAGAGGTCAGAGTCTGGTTGTTTATCAACACTCTGACCTCTACTCCCCTTTGGGCCTTTTCCCTAATGTTTCTCCATCTCAATGGGACATAATACATCTCCCATAACAACATATGAAATGGGTGCAGAAGTCCCCTCCCCATGTCTATATATACTTATATATGCTTATATATGCCTAAATGTACCTATATATGTATATGGGAAATTTTATATATATATCCATATATGGGTTTTATTCCTAAATATTGATCCAGCCGTTTAACATGTTTTTAATGTGTTTTTAGTCGTTATTGGATACTTTTATATATATATATATATATATATATATATAAAAAAAATTCCACAGCACTTCCTTGAGTAGTGAAAAAAATTCTTGTTTATTTACCGAGTAAAAAGCGACGTTTCGGTGCACCCAATGGCACCTTTCTCAAGCAATGAAAAAAGGTGTAACATTCAGCAATTGTAACATTTACATAATTAGTGATATGTAAACAATACGAAAAATCAAATATATCCAGTGATCAAACAATATAATCATGATGCAAAAGTGTCATCATTCCATAAATATGTCCGTGACCAAAATACATAATCAAAGACGTGCATATAAAATAAAGTATAAAAACATATGCCGTTAATTATAAGTGACAGGTGTACATCATAAAATTGAATTAAAAGCAATACCGGTGTCATGGAGAGATCAGCTGTGGCCAGCATCGTGATGGATCCTTGCGCGTCCACAATTACAGACTGCGCATGTCCAAAAGAATTTAAGACGGCGTAACGTCATGACATCATGGCGTCGTCCGCATGATACGTCACAACCCGATTTGTCATGTGATCCGGGTTTGTTGTGTATTGCCATGGCGAATACGTTGCCATGGTAAAGTGACGCCGTCAGACTAGTGCGTCACAACCATGTTCTGTCATGTGACTTACTAATGTGATGTTCGTTATCCTGGCGCTGAGAAATCATCTGATCCACGTCCAATTGATAACGTCATCTTCACGTAAAAAATCAAATAGAATATAAAATACTAAGTAACCAAGGAAAATCGTGTGTGGGCACCCTGTTTACAAAAAAATATTATTAAACTGTTATCTAAGGGTACTGTCAGTCGCACGCACTTCCAACATTTTTAATGTGTTATGGCAAAATACCCACGGTTAATGGAGACACTGGGTGGGCATATATTGCATAGCTCAAGAAACAGTGTCACTCTTAAAGGGGCAATGTTTTTGTTATTCTAAAAAGAACCTAGGACCACCTGTCAGAATTGCGTGTCATCGTGATCCCTCACGAGGCACACCTCCGACATGTTTATCAGGGTACACATCAGGTCACTAATGCGAAAACCCCAATATAAGTCCTCTCAGTTCAATGATATATTATTGAGAAAAGACCGTTTCGGGTTATGCCAATAATAAGGAAGTGGGTGCCACCAACAAAGGGATGCAAAAATTGCAGAAACTATATTAAGTGCGTCCGACACCTATTATACCTTGCACAGAACCAAGTTGTGAATACGAAGAAAATTTCAATCTATATAGAAATGTTGGCCCAGTTGAGATCACCAATATTCATCCGGTAATAAACTACAAGAGAAACAAAAAAGGCCACAATTAATATGTGACAATCAAATAATCTCTGATATCCTATTTTATTTTACCACTATTAGACGGGGACAAAAGGTCATGTTAAGCGTTCACCAAAGCGGTGTAATGAATCCAAATGGATCCCTGTTTTTTGTCTATCATATTTCTCCCTTAATATCTCATTTTTGTAGACTAATGGAGCATGTAGAGGCCACCGTAAGTGAAAAGGTGGGCTCTACAGGATCCATGGTCTATAGTCCACATTGAGGCCTCCTGGTTTGAGGCTATTCAGCTTCACTATCCATTGCATCTCACACTTTTTTACAGCCAAAGTTCTGTTGCCACCCCTACGAGGTACAGGAACATGATCCACCAGCATGCATTTCAAATCCCTTTCTTTGTGGCCACTATCCAGAAAATGTCTAGAGACCGGGAGGTCTGCTCTTTTCTTCCTGATTGTGTATCTGTGCTGGTTGCATCGGGTCTAAAAATCTAAAGAAGTCTCTCCCACGTATATAAGTCCACAGGGACACCATAGGACATATATAACGTAGGAAGATGTACACGTCAAAAAATGTCTAATAGCATAAACTTTGTTTGTCTGGGGATGAGTAAATCCACTTCCCTTAACCATATATTGGCAGTTGACACAATTTAAACATGGAAAGCAACCCTTTCTTTGAGCATGTAAGAATTGCTGTCCTTGTTTTTTCTGAGGGCCTATGTCAGTGTGTACCACTTGATCTTTGAGATTTTTAGGGCGTCTGTAAGACATCAGTGGTAGAGATTTAAACTCATCTATTTTGTTATGTCCACTACTCAATATAGGCCAATGCCTATGCACAATGTCCCTAATATTGTGACTATCCTCTGTGTAAGTGGTCACTAGAGGAATACGGTTCATTAGTATTGGGGACCTATCTGAGGAGTGTTTTTTCTTTAGTAATTCTGTTCTTGTGAATGTTTCTACTCTAGCGATGTGAGAATTTAGTAAAGTGGTGGGATATCCCCTATCCTGAAAGGCCCCACTCATTTTGTTAAATGAAGTTTGTAACGTGATTTCATCATTCACAATGCGTTTCACACGCATGAACTGGCTTAAAGGCAGTGATTTGATCATTGATCTTGGGTGGGCACTATCATGAGTAGAAAACCAAACCTAGGTGCTTGAAAAAGGCTTGAGTTTCTGTCCTAATGTTCATACAAATTGGTTACAGGAGGAGTCCGACCTGTACCAATTTTTCAGAAGGATTAAACTCAAGGTTTGGTTTTCTACTCATGTGAAGTATAAGAAAAGTATAGGAACCTCAAAAATGTGTGTATCGGACTTTGATCTATACCGCACTAGTGACTTTATCCCTCCATCTACTGATGTGATTGAGGTCTTTATACATTCTGTATTGCGTGACATTGGTACACTAAAAGACTCCAATAACACGATATTCCGTCATCCTAATATGTCTAGATGCGAGTGGGAGGCTCTTAGTGCTCTTGTCCATGACCACAGCATCACTATAAAACCCGCTGACAAAGGGGGAGCTGTTGTGGTCATGGACACAGAGCAATACATAGCTGAGGCTATGCGCCAACTTTCTGACAACAGTGTGTATTTGAGGCTGAGTGGGGATCCCAGGTGGGATATTGAAAGAAAAATCAATTCCATCCTATCAGATGGCATCTCTGCGGGTTTGATTGATGCTCAGACCAGAGATTTTCTCAGCATTGAACATCCTATCACCCCAATGTTGTATCTACTTCCTAAGATACACAAAAATTTAGAACAACCACCTGGGAGACCTATTGTGTCTGGGCGAAGGTCCCTATTGAATAATATTTCCATATTTTTGGATAAGATATTAAGACAACATGCGACGTCTGCAGTGTCTTATATTGAAGATACATCTGATTTTTTGAGAAAATTATCTAGCACATGTATCCCAGAGGGAGCTATTCTGGCTTCTTTCGACATTATGAGTCTTTACACCTCCATAGAACACAATTTTGGGTTGGAGGTGGTTAAAAAAGCATTACATGGCTCGCAGTGGTCTGAAGGTTGCCAGGACTTCATCTTGAGATTATTGCATTTGGTTCTAACTTCGAATTATTTTCTATTTGGGGATCATTTTTATTTACAGTTGAAGGGGACCGCCATGGGGTCGAATGTGGTGCCCACTTACGCCAACATGGCGGTCTCCTTCCTTGAGGAAGCACACATCTATGTATCGCCCCACTTCTCACATGTTTTGAGGTGGTGGCGATACATAGATGACATTTTCTTGATTTGGCTGGGCACAGAAGAGGAACTCTTCAATTTTTTTATTTTTTTGAACACGATTAATGAGGAGATTAAATTTACTTTGGATTATTCATTTGATAGGATTAATTTTTTAGACACATCCATCTCTGTTAAGGATGGATGTGTTCTAACGGATGTTTATACAAAAAGTACAGACAGAAATACCTTATTACAATTTGATAGTGCCCACCCAAGATCAATGATCAAATCACTGCCTTTAAGCCAGTTCATGCGTGTGAAACGCATTGTGAATGATGAAATCACGTTACAAACTTCATTTAACAAAATGAGTGGGGCCTTTCAGGATAGGGGATATCCCACCACTTTACTAAATTCTCACATCGCTAGAGTAGAAACATTCACAAGAACAGAATTACTAAAGAAAAAACACTCCTCAGATAGGTCCCCAATACTAATGAACCGTATTCCTCTAGTGACCACTTACACAGAGGATAGTCACAATATTAGGGACATTGTGCATAGACATTGGCCTATATTGAGTAGTGGACATAACAAAATAGATGAGTTTAAATCTCTACCACTGATGTCTTACAGACGCCCTAAAAATCTCAAAGATCAAGTGGTACACACTGACATAGGCCCTCAGAAAAAACAAGGACAGCAATTCTTACATGCTCAAAGAAAGGGTTGCTTTCCATGTTTAAATTGTGTCAACTGCCAATATATGGTTAAGGGAAGTGGATTTGCTCATCCCCAGACAAACAAAGTTTATCCTATTAGACATTTTTTGACGTGTACATCTTCCTACATTATATATGTCCTATGGTGTCCCTGTGGACTTATATACGTGGGAGAGACTTCTTTAGATTTTTAGACCCGATGCAACCAGCACAGATACACAATCAGGAAGAAAAGAGCAGACCTCCCGGTCTCTAGACATTTTCTGGATAGTGGCCACAAAGAAAGGGATTTGAAATGCATGCTGGTGGATCATGTTCCTGTACCTCGTAGGGGTGGCAACAGAACTTTGGCTCTAAAAAAGTGTGAGATGCAATGGATAGTGAAGCTGAATAGCCTCAAACCAGGAGGCTTCAATGTGGACTATAGACCATGGATCCTGTAGAGCCCACCTTTTCACTTACGGTGGCCTCTACATGCTCCATTAGTCTACAAAAATGAGATATTAAGGGAGAAATATGGTAGACAAAAAACAGGGATCCATTTGGATTCATTGCATCGCTTTGGTGAACGCTTAACATGACCTTTTGTCCCCGTCTAATGGTGGTAAAATAAAATAGGATATCAGAGATTATTTGATTGTCACATATTAATTGTGGCCTTTTTTGTTTCTCTTGTAGTTTATTACCGGATGAATATTGGTGATCTCAACTGGGCCAACATTTCTATATAGATTGAAATTTTCTTCGTATTCACAACCTGGTTCTGTGCAAGGTATAATCGGTGTCGGACGCCCTTAATATAGTTTCTGCAATTTTTGCATCCCTTTGTTGGTGGCACCCACTTCCTTATTATTGGCATAACCCGAAACGGTCTTTTCTCAATAATATATCATTGAACTGAGAGGACTTATATTGGGGTTTTCGCATTAGTGACCTGATGTGTACCCTGATAAACATGTCGGAGGTGTGCCTCGTGAGAGATCACGATGACACGCAATTCTGACAGGTGGTCCTAGGTTCTTTTTAGAATAACAAAAACATTGCCCCTTTAAGAGTGACACTGTTTCTTGAGCTATGCAATATATGCCCACCCAGTGTCTCCATTAACCGTGGGTATTTTGCCATAACACATTAAAAATGTTGGAAGTGCGTGCGACTGACAGTACCCTTAGATAACAGTTTAATAATAATTTTTGTAAACAGGGTGCCCACACACGATTTTCCTTGGTTACTTAGTATTTTATATTCTATTTGATTTTTTACGTGAAGATGACGTTATCAATTGGACGTGGATCAGATGATTTCTCAGCGCCAGGATAACGAACATCACATTAGTAAGTCACATGACAGAACATGGTTGTGACACACTAGTCTGACGGCGTCACTTTACCATGGCAACGTATTCGCCATGGCAATACACAACAAACCCGGATCACATGACAAATCGGGTTGTGACGTATCATGCGGACGACGCCATGATGTCATGACGTTACGCCGTCTTAAATTCTTTTGGACATGCGCAGTCTGTAATTGTGGACACGCAAGGATCCATCCCGATGCTGGCCACAGCTGATCTCTCCATGACACCGGTATTGCTTTTAATTCAATTTTATGATGTATACCTGTCACTTATAATTAACGGCATATGTTTTTATACTTTATTTTATATGCACGTCTTTGATTATGTATTTTGGTCACGGACATATTTATGGAATGATGAATTTTCAACACAGGACACTTTTGCATCATGATTATATTGTTTGATCACTGGATATATTTGATTTTTCGTATTGTTTACATATCACTAATTATGTAAATGTTGTAATTGCTTTAATTGATTACACATGTATAAATATACTGAATGTTACACCATTTTTCATTGCTTGAGAAAGGTGCCATTGGGTGCACCGAAACGT
Organism: Bufotes viridis; assembly: GCA_033119425.1. NCBI lineage: Eukaryota > Metazoa > Chordata > Amphibia > Anura > Bufonidae > Bufotes > Bufotes viridis. Next base: position 221,559,411 of record CM065589.1, read on the forward strand.
CGTATATGCCGGAATCCAGGTCCGGGTTTTCCAAAGTATCAAAAAATCCCAGCAGCCCTTGGGAATGGAGGCTACCTATAAAAAAGCCTCGCATATCCTCACTGTTTAACCACTGAAGAAGGGGCCGGATAAAATGGCCCCGAAACACGTTTGGGACTAAAACAGTGAGGCTGCTATATATATAGAAGAAAAACGCACAGGAGAAATGAATTGTTTCAATATCCACAGAAATCGTATTTGAAAACTACCCCGCATAATAGCGCCCGATATAAACAGACTGTCAGCCAATCGGACGCTCCTGCCACCATCACGTGGGACGCCACTGGATGACGGTAGTGACCATGTGGGACGCCACGACAGGCAGATCACGCCCTGGCAGATCACACTGCGGTGGTAACGATGAGGGAGAACTCCGCTCTAGGAGATATCCTCAAGTGGTAATGTAAAAACACCTCCTCGTCATTACATGTGATATACATGAAAATACTGTGGATACGATTTAATTAAATGCGAGAATAGCAAAAAGGTTTTCTCTGTATGGAGGAACGTTTCTCAGTGAACATCTTATCAGCTATTGAATAATTACATACAGAGACATTTAACTATAATAAGTAGCTCAAAGTTTTCGGGATGATTTATACCTACATAGAGGGACGTTAGTGCTGGATATTCAAAGGGGAACTTTGGAGGACCTATGTGAGACCCCTTTGGTATATGCACCTAAGATGTATTCAGCTCATGTTTTTATTTAGTTACATTTTATACAACTGTATATGTATTTTTATGTACTTTGAATAAATGTATGGTGTGCAGTGCATTTAGGTCTCTGTGTGGTACAGTGTTAGCAGGATGCCTCCCCCTTTTATAGACTTTTTTTCATATGCACAATACGGTATAGGGGTGAACCGTGGCTAGTGCACCACGGTCAGATTTGGAAGTTTGGGTGGAGCCGCTGTACTAACACTTGCACAAATGGCCTGATGCATGCTCACTTGTTAGCGTAGTGAAAGCCGAATTGTCACTTTTCAGAAGAGGGATGACTTCTGGCTCTCCACCTTGTTGCTACCGCTACACCCGATGTGAGGGAGGACAAACTGAACTACTACATGTTTTTATTTAGGTACATTTTATACAACTGTATATGTATTTTTATGTACTTTGAATAAATGTATGGTGTGCAGTGCATTTAGGTCTCCGTGTGGTACAGTGTTAGAAGAGTGCCTCCCCCTTTTATAGACTTTTTTCATTTGTGCAAGTGACTCGTAGGGACTCCCTTCCTCCATTTCCACTGCATACTGCCACAGTGTGTCCTTTGCCTCATCTTCCTCACTTCCTTGTAGCTGCTCTGGCTGGTCCTGCTCCTCCTCTCCTGTCTCCTGTGTAGAAAAAACACCCGTTTCACTACACGTTGCTTGTGCTTCAATGTCCTTCTCCTCCTCCAGTTCAAACCCCACAGGGCTCATGTGGCCGTGAGATCTAGGCACCACGTCTCCAGTCTCCTGATCAGCCAGATTTACCGGCATCTGTTCCCGGACATTCAGGAATGGAATGACATTGTTCATCCCATGGTCCTGACGTGACGACTGACAAATAACGTGGTATCCTCAAAAGGCCTGAGCAAACGGCAGGTGTCACGCATGAGCTGCCACTGCCTGACATCGAAGTTACACAAGGGTGTACTCCTGTCTGCTTGGATCATTAAGAAATTGTTTATGGTCTTTCTCTGTTTGTATAGTTTGTCTAACATATTGAGGGTGTTATTCCAATGGGTGGAAACTTTGTATATCAGCCTATGTTGGGAGATGCTGTTCTGCCACTGCAGCTCAAGGATGGTGTGTTTTGCGGTGTACAAGTGGCTGAAGTGCATGCAAAGTTTCCTGGCCATTTTTAAGATGTTTTGCAGATGGGTAGAAGACTTTTGGAACCGCTTGACAGCTAGCTTGAACATGTGTGCCATGCAGGGAGCATGGCTTAGCCCTCCTTGATGCAGCGCCGACACAATGTTCTTCCCGTTGTCGGTCACCATGGTTCAGATTTTGTCGCGGAGAAAGCCAGGATTCGATTTCTTGACGAAGGACACGGAGCAGTTCCTCCCCTGTGAGACTTTGTTTGCCCAGGGAAACGAGGTGCAGAACAGTGTGACACCACCATGCCCTGCACATGTGGTATGCTGGAGGGACCCTGTGAATTGTCCCTGCAGTGGAGGCTTAGGACACGGTGAAGGATGAGGAGGCGGACATTGTCACAGGACCAACGACGTGGCAGCGTGGAGGCGGAAGCGTCATCATGACCTTTCCAAGTTGCTGGTGTGGCTGTGCAAGAACCAAATTCCCCAAGTGGGCCATAAAGGACATGTATTTTTCCTGCCCGTAGTTACAGATTAACACGTAAGAGCTGCCGTGAACTTTGGCAAACAGGCTCAAGGACTGGCCCCCCTTCTGCTCTACATATTTTTGCAAGGATGGCACTGCCTTTTTCACAAAGAAATGATGGCTTGGGACTCTCGACCTTGGCTCGGCACAAGCCATCAGTTCTCTGAAAGGTGCAGAGTCCACCAATTGGAAAGGGAGGGACTGCAGCACTAGCAACTTGGCCAGGAGCACATTCAGCTTCTGTGTCGTTAGAATCGTGCACACATACTGTACTCTCTTTGCAATGGCTTCAGTGATCGATTGCTGACAGAATGACTGAATGACTGACGAGGAATAGGAGGAGCAAGAGCATCAGGACCAGCAGATGATAGGAAGGAAACACAGTTCCCTTCGGCTAAAGTGGTGGAGCCTTGACTGCCTGAAAACGGGTGCGTGCCACTGGGTGATGCACTGGTTTATGGTGACGCTGCATATGTTGACGCAGGGCCATGGTGCCAACATTGGCACCCTGGCCACGCTTCACCTTCTGCCCACAGTTTCTACATATGGCCATGTTCACCTCCTCCAGCAGCTTAACAAAAAACTGCCACACCGCCGTATAGGTGATTTAACCCCCAACACTCCGCACTGACTGACTGCTACAGCCGCTGCTTCCATGTACCCCTGCACCACTTCTACTTTTTTTTGCCACTAATACATGCCAAAAAAGTGCTTTAGAGCATATATTTCCTTGTAATAAACCCTGTTAATGCCTGTATCAAACAGCACTTGCATCCTAATATGACAGGTTTTCTGGAATTACAGAGCTGTATAATGGCAATTTGGATCCCCAGTCAGTGCAGCAAGGTGTATTTGGATTGTTCCTATTACCCAGGCTGTCACCTCCCCGACTGAACCGTGTTCAACACAAATGCTCCCTATCCTTTACCTACACCTTCAGTAATCTTTCCCTGCACTTGAAAATATTTTTTTTTTTTTACCACAATTAAGTCTTTCCTATCACTGTACCTAGCATCTGCAGACACATCTCTCCCTACACTAAGCACACTGGTGAATGGCAGAATCTAAGATGGCCACCGTATTTATAGGGCTGTGACATCACAGGGCTGGCTGCTGATTGGCTGCATGCATGGCATTATGGGTGATCCCGCCTTCCTTGATCCATGTCCTCAGACGTGTAGCAGCCATTTTAGGAAAAAATTTGATTTGTTACCACTAAGCACAAGGAAATTTGCATTCGGTGCGAATCGAAATTTTCCTGAAATGTGGATAGAATTTCACTTCATCAGCTTCGATTCACTCATCTCTAGGTATTACTTCATGGTCGCTGTTTCCCAGGTGTCCCCCAACCTGCACATCTGTTGTTCTGTCAGGTCTATTGGTTAATACTAAGTCCAGTATGGCCATCCCTCTATTTGGGTGCTGAACCAGTTGGGAAAGGTAATTGTCTTTAGTTATTGCCAAGAACCTGTTTCCTTTATAAAATAAAAAAAGGGGGGGGGGGGAAAGGGACAACCGCGGCACTCACGTAGCAAAGGATTCTTCTTTTATTTCTCCCAAAGTAGCAACGTTTCGACTTCAACAGTCTTTTTCAAGCATACAATACATACTGACCCCTGTGTAGAGTTGAGCGAACACCTGGATGTTCGGGTTCGACGAGTTCGGCCGAACTTTCGAAAAATGTTCGGGTTCGGGATCCGAACTCGACCCGAACTTCATCCCGAACCCGAACCCCATAGAAGTCAATGGGGACCCGAACTTTTGGGCACTAAAAAGGCTGTAAAACACACCTGGAAAGGGCTAGAGGGCTGCAAAAGGCAGCAAAATGTAGTTAAATCCCCTGCAAACAAATGTAGATAGGGAAATGATGAGTTAACATAAAATAAATAAAAATTAAACAATATTAATTGGAGTGAGGTCCCATAGCACAGAATCAGGCTTCAAGTCACCCACCAATGGAGAAGGTCACTTACTATTATTTTGACCACAGCACCCAGACAAAGGAGAGAGGTCCCACAGCAGAGAACCAGGCATCATATCACCCACCACAGGAGTAGGCCACCATTTAGTTACTTTGACCCCTACACCCAGACGGAGGAGAGAGGTTACACAGCAGAGAATCAGGCATCATATCAACCACCACAGGAGAAGCCACCATTTAGTTACTTTGACCCCTGCACCCAGGAAGAGGAGAGAGGCCCCACAGCACATATTCTGGCATCATATCAGCCACCACAGGAGAAGCCACCATTGAGTTACTTTGACCCCTGCACCCAGGAAGAGGAGAGAGGCCCCACAGCACATATTCTGGCATCATACTAACCACCACAGGAGAAGCCACCATTTAGTTACTTTGACCCCTGCACCCAGGAAGAGGAGAGAGGCCCCACATCACATATTCTGGCATCATATCAGCCACCACAGGAGAAGCCACCATTGAGTTACTTTGACCCCGCACCCAGGAAGAGGAGAGAGGCACCACAGCACATATTCTGGCATCATATCACACACCACAGGAGAAGGCCTCTTTCAGTGATTTAGGCCTTTGGACCCAGACAGAGGAGAGAGGCACCACAGCACATATTCTGGCATCATATCAGCCACCACAGGAGAAGCCACCATTGAGTTACTTTGACCCCTGCACCCAGGAAGAGGAGAGAGGCCCCACAGCACATATTCTGGCATCATATCACCCACCACAGGAGTAGGCCACCATTTAGTTACTTTGACCCCTACACCCAGAGAATCAGGCATTTAGATCACCCACCACAGGAGTAGGCCACCATTGAATCAGACCCCGGCAACCATGTCAGATGGCACAAGCATAAGCTTTATATCAATCAGCACAGGAGAAGGCGACTTTGACAGACTTTGACCCCTACACCCGGACGGTGGAGAGAGGTTTCAAAGCAGAGAATCAGGCATTTAGATCACCCACCACAGGAGTAGGCCCCAATTTAATGGGACCCCGGCAACCATGTCAGATGGCACAACCATCAGCTTCATATCAATCAGCACAGGAGAAGGCGACTTTGAAAGACTTTGACCCCTTCACCCAAACAGAGGAGAGAGGTTCCACATCAGAGAATCAGGCATCATATCAACCACCACAGGAGTAGGCCACAATTTAGTTTATTTGACCCCTGCACCCAGGAAGAGGAGAGAGGCCCCACAGCACATATTCTGGCATCATATCACACACCACAGGAGAAGGCCTCTTTCAGTGATTTAGGCCTTTGGACCCAGACAGAGGAGAGAGGTCAGAGATTAGCTTCATATCCCCCAGCACAGCAGAAGACCGCTTTATTTGACTTAGGCCTCAGCACCCAGACAGAAGACAGAGGTAGCATGGCAGAGGTTATGGCTTCATGTCACCCGTTAGTTTAACCGGCCACTTTCATCTGGTTAGGCCCGGCGCCCAGACAGAGAAGAGTTTCATTCAACTGTGGGTTTCATAAAATTTGTATCAAATAAAGAAGTGGCCCGTAGCACAACAAGACATGTTTTAGGCAGTTAATAAGGACTACTCTGCACAAGGGAGGGACAGGTCCTGTGGGATCCATGCCTGGTTCATCTTTATGAAGGTCAGCTTGTCCACGTTGGCTGTGGACAGGCGGCTGCGCTTGTCAGTAATGACGCCCCCTGCCGTGCTGAATACGCGTTCAGATAAAACGCTGGCCGCCGGGCAGGAAAGCACCTCTAAGGCATAACATGCTAACTCTGGCCACGTGGACAATTTCGAAACCCAGTAGTTGAATGGGGCCGAACCATCCGTCAGGATGTGGAGGGTGTGCAGACATACTGTTCAACCATGTTAGTGAAATGCTGCCTCCTGCTAACACGTTCCGTATCAGGTGTCGGTGCAGATAGCTGTGGCGTGGAGACAAAACTTTTCCACATTTCTGCCATGCTAACCCTGCCCTCAGATGAGCTGGCCGTGACACAGCTGCGTTGGCGACCTCTTGCCACTCCTCTGCCTTCACCTTCCACCTGTTCCCCTGTGACATGTGGGAATGCTCTCAAGAGCGCCTCTATCAGCGTGCGCTTGTACTCGCGCATCTTACGGTCGCGCTCCAGTTCAGGAATTAAAGTGGGCACATTGTCTTTATACCGGGGATCCAGCAGGGTGGCCACCCAGTAGTCTGCACACGTTAAAACGTGGGCAACTCTGCTGTCGTTGCGCAGGCATTGGAGCATATATTCGCTCATGTGGGCCAGGCTACCCATGGGTAAGGACAAGCTGTCCTCTGTGGGAGGCGTATCGTCATCGTCCACCGTATCCCCCAGCCACGCACCAGTGATGGGCCTGGGCTGCCACCCCGCTGTGAACTTGCGTCATCCTCGTCCCCCTCCACCTCCTCCTCCCTCCTCGTCCTCCAGTACAGTGCCTTGGCTGGCGACTTGTGAACCTGTCCTCTGCTGCTTAAACAAACCTCCCTCTGAGCCAATTCGAACAGACTGGCCCGAAAGTGTTAGAAACGAGCCCTCATCCTCCTCCTCCACCTGGGCCACCTCCTCTAACATCATTGCCCTAAGTGTTTTCTCAAGGAGACATAGAAGTGGTATTGTAACGCTGATAACAGTGTCATCGCCACTGGCCATGTTGGTGGAGTACTCGAAACAGCGCAGCAGGGCACACAGGTCTCGCATGGAGGCCCAATCATTGGTGGTGAAATGGTGCTGTTCGGCAGTACGACTGACGCGAGCGTGCTGCAGCTGAAACTCCACTATGGCCTGCTGCTGCTCGCACAGTCTCTCCAGCATGTGCAAGGTGGAGTTCCACCGGATGGGCACGTCGCATATGAGGCGGTGAGCGGGAAGGCCGAAGTTCCGCTGTAGCGCAGACAGGCGAGCAGCGGCAGGATGTGAGCGGCGGAAGCGCGCACAGACGGCCCGCACTTTATGCAGCAGCTCTGACATGTTGGGGTAGTGGTGAATGAACCTCTGCACCACCAAGTTCAGCACATGCGCCAGGCAAGGGATGTGCGTCAAACCGGCTAGTCCCAGAGCTGCCACGAGATTTCGCCCATTATCGCATACCACCAGGCCTGGCTTGAGGCCCACCGGCAGAAACCACTCGTCGGTCTGTTGTTCAATACCCCGCCACAACTCCTGCGCGGTGTGGGGCCTGTCCCCCAAACATATGAGTTTCAGAATGGCCTGCTGACGTTTACCCCGGGCTGTGCTGAAGTTGGTGGTAAAGGTGTGTGGCTGACCGGATGAGCTGGTGGAAGCAGTGGAGGAGGAAGCCGAGTAGGAGGAGGAGGCTACAGGAGGCAGAGAATGATGCCCTGCGATCCTAGGGGGCGGAAGGACGTGCGCCAAGGAACTGTCCGCCGGGGGCCCAGCCGCCACTACATTCATCCAGTGTGCAGTTAGTGAGATATAGCGTCCCTGGCCGTGCTTACTGGTCCACGTATCTGTGGTTAGGTGGACCTTGCCACAAATGGCGTTGCGCAGTGCACACTTGATTTTATCGGACACTTGCATGTGCAGGGAAGGCACGGCTGTCTTGGAGAAGTAGTGGCGGCTGGGAACCACATACTGCGGGACAGCCATGGCCATCAGCTGTTTGAAGCTGTCTGTGTCCACCAGCCGGAATGACAGCATTTCAAAGGCCAGCAGTTTAGAAATGCTGGCGTTCAGGCCAAGGGCTCGAGGGTGACTCGGGGAATTTGCGCTTCCTCTCTAAGGTTTGAGATATTGAGAGCTGAACGCTGCTGTGTGATATAGTGGAGACGCTAGTTGACGGTGGCGGTGGTGGTGGTGTCGGTGGCACATCCTCTGTTTGCTGCTCGGCAGGTGGCAACATTCCTCTCGAGGCGGAAGCCGAGGCAGCAGCGGTAGAGGGAGCAGGGGAGCCTCAGCGAGTGCCTGGTTTTTAAGGTGTGTACCCCACTGCAGTTCATGCTTTGCATGTAGATGCCTGGTCATGCAGGTTGTGCTGAGGTTCAGAACGTTAATGCCTCGCCTCAGGCTCTGATGGCAGAGCGTGCAAGTCACTCGGGTCTTGTCGGTAGGACATTGTTTAAAGAAGTGCCATGCCAGGGAACTCTTTGAAGCTGCCTTTGTGGGGCTGGGTCCCTGTTGGCGATGTCCAGTAGCAGGCGAACTCTGGGGGCGGCGGCTCGTCTGCTTTGGCCCCCTGCTCCCTCTTTGGCTTCGCTGTTGTCTCGGTCTCACCACTACCTCTTCCTCTGAACTGTGAAAGTCATCGCCACGACCTTCAGTCCATGTGGGGTCTAAGACCTCATCGTCCTCTGCATCGTCTTCCACCCAGTCTCCCTCCCTGACCTCCTCCTGTTCAGTCTGCACACTGCAAAAGACGCGGCAGTGGGCACCTGTGTTTCGTCATCATCAGAGACGTGCGGACTCCGATGAGGTGGTATTCCCATGTCCTCTTCATCTGGAGACATAAGTGGTTGTGCGTCAGTGCATGGTATGTCTTCCTCCACTGGGGAAGGGCTAGGTGGACGCCCCTGGGAAACCCTGGAAGCAGAGTCTTCAAACAGAAGAAGAGACTGCTGCATAACTTGTGGCTCAGACCGTTTCCCTGATATGCTTGGGGGTGATGTGACAGACTGATGGGCTTGGTTTTCAGGTGCCACCTGTGCGCTTTCCGCAGAAGACTGGGTGGAAGACCATGTGGTGAACGTGCTGGAAGCACTGTCGGCCACCCAATCGATTAATGCCTGTACCTGCTCAGGCCTTACCATCCTAAGAGCGGCATTGGGCCCCACGAGATATTGCGGTACATTCTGCCGGCTAGTTGAGGGAGTTCGTTCCCTACTGTGTGCGCCTGGGGCCGAACGGCCACGTCCTCTACCAGCAACAGAGGCTCCACGGACACCACCACGACCGCGTCCTCGTCCCTTAATAGTATTTTTCTTCATTGTTGCGATTCAACTCGCACCACAATGAAATATATTATTTTTATAAGCAAAATCCCCTCACTGGAATACTTTCAGTCTTTTGACTGTATGGATTACAGATGGAATGACTGTTATATGTGAGTACCGCTTTCTTTGACAGATTCTAGTATGGGTACATATATGTTTTCCCAACCCCAGCACATTAATTTGCTAATTCCAGATGTATGAAACGCAGGCCTAACTGTATCTAGTATATTGAACGCCAGATAAACTAACTTGGCCTTTTTAAATAAAAAAAATTCCCTCACTGGAATACTTTCAGTCTTTTGACTGTATGGATTACAGATGGAATGACTGTTATATGTGAGTACCGCTTTCTTTGACAGATTCTAGTATGGGTACATATATGTTTTCCCAACCCCAGCACATTAATTTGCTAATTCCAGATGTATGAAACGCAGGCCTAACTGTATCTAGTATATTGAACGCCAGATAAACTAACTTGGCCTTTTCTAAATAAAAAAAAAAATTCCCTCACTGGAATACTTTCAGTCTTTTGACTGTATGGATTACAGGTGGACTGGTATTAGTAGGGGTGACACAAGCACACCCAAGTCCCTGATGTAGGATTTCTATGGCACAGACCACTATTACAAGTGATTAATGGACGTTGGGAGAGATTGTGCTGCAGCACTAGTCCCAAGATGGCCGCCGCCTATCAGCCCAGTAACATGTGCCACAAAATGGTCTGCACAACCTTTAAAAAAAATAGCCTTGGACTGTGCTGCTAAATCGCTATTGGTCTGAATCCCAGGTGTAGATGTCTGACTTGTTTGGAGCTTTGGAATGCACACTGTGGCAGCTTCTGCTGCAGCACTACAAGTCGCAAAATGGCGGCCGGCGGTCAGCCCAGGTACATGTGGATGGAAAAATCACTCTGGCCACTCTAAAAATAGCCAATCCCTATCAAAAAAGCAGCTCAGCTGCAGTTGTTCAGATGAATCACAGGTGGAGGAGAGAAATTTGCTTCCAGTTATTCAATTATCCCTGCCTATTCTCGCCCTAGCATCAGCTGCGTCTATCCCTGTTCTATTCACATCGGGAGTGAGCACGTCCCGACGTGCGCACAAGCTTATAAAGAGGCTGAGTCACATGCTGCACTCGGCCAATCACAGCCTTGCCAATAGTAGGCATGGCTGCGATGGCATCTTAGGGCAAGTAGTATGATGCATGTTGATTGGCTGCTTTGCAGCCTTTCAAAATGCGCCTAAATACATGCCGAACGACGAACCCGAACCCGAACTTTTTTGAAAATGTCCGGGTTCGGGTCCGGGTCCCGGACACCCCAAAATTCGGTACGAACCCGAACGATGCTCGAACTGTTCGCTCAACACTACCCCTGTGCACTTAAATAGCAGTGTTCACCCCACCTGTGGGTGTAACTTAGGGTGGATGTATCCTCCCCTTTGTTAATACCCACTAGCATATAATTATCAAAGCTAGATTATGTGTAGACATATACATCAAATTACAAAACATACCGTGAACAATAATCTTATAGGAGGCTGTGGATAAGACCAGAGTGGGCCATGGCTTGATTCGTAGTATTCCACGTGTGTAGCGCTTTCTCGGCGTTCAGCCGGTACTTGCGACACTTCCGGTTCTAGAATGACATCACTTCCGGTCGGCGTGCCGTGACTTCTTCAGATTTTTGAAAAACGTCCCGATCTTCTATCACATTATGTTGGTGCTGATATAAAGTTCATTCCAGCACTCCATATTTATAAATAACTTGCCATACTCCTTGTCTTATATTTCAATAACAAGCTCTGCTGCCCCACTTCCGGTCACATGATGCGAATGAGATCACATGATCGCTTTACATTCTGTTGCTAAGTTACCAGCTAGTAACCAATATAACATGTTTCTAGGATGCCGCTTATACTATTGCTCGTTTTGAAAAAGAACAAAGGACTCGTCCAGATTGAAAACAATTATCAACTTAGGGGAGCTCCTATTGTTAGGATGGTGCAATAAATCAGACAATTGTCCTTAGTTTAATAATTAGGGATGTCGTCCTATACCCAATGCCAATGATCAATAATAGACTTTGTCATTAAGTTTTCAGCGGAAGTGAGCTAAGACCATAACACATTTGTTATTCTCACTGATCCAAATTGAGTACACAGGCACACACCCATTTCCATGGTATGTGTCCATGTCTATGGATCTGCCACATTCATACCAAGGCGGGTGAGTAAGGAGTCCATCATCCCAGGGGAACAACCCCAGGGTGAAGGTCCCCTCCCCCCTCTCCCATTCATACATATTACAGGACTGCTCACAAAAATACCGCCTCATTATAGTAACAGTGTCCACTATGTGGACCCAATGACTTTGGCCATGGTTGGACTCTCTCCCTTCCATTTAAATAAAGCTTTTTGGTCAAACACTTTTATGCACCTCCTCTATCAAGAGGGCTAGCACCCAAATTGTAGGTCCACTGACTGCGTCCTAGAAACTCCAACTTACTGCATGTGTCATCATTGGCATCATCCTCAGCCTCCACTTACAGAAACATAATCTGAAATTAATAAAAAAGAAAACAGATTAAAACATAACATCACGACTATGTCGGGTACAACTCTTAAGTTACAATCTAATCTACTACCTCCAGGGTAGGGAAAGGATCAGGAGCCTAAAAGAGTGTGCCCACCTTAAATTCTCGATTCATGCCCTTCGGCTCCAAAGTATCTAGCTCATAAATCCACCTCAGTTCTAGTTGTTTTAATTTTTTCTCTCTGTCTCCTCCCCTTTTCAGTGGAGGTACCCCATCAATTATCTTAAAGCGTAATTGTGCAACACTATGGTTAAACTTTATAAAATGCTCAGGTACTGGTTTTAGCACTTCTTCCGTTTCTGTCTCCTTGTCTTGTTGTTTTTTAATCTGTTGTTTCTTGATGGCCTGACGTATTGTATATCTATGTTGGTTGAGTCTATTTTTGAAGGGTTGCGTTGTCTCCTCTACGTACAAAAACCTGCAGGGGCACTGCAAAATGTATATAACAAATTCTGAAGAACAAGTGTAGAAATCCCTCACCTGGTATGTTTTCCCGGTTCTAGGGTGATGAAAGTCTTTCCCTTTTTTGACATGGAGTTGCAGTTACTACAATTTAGACAAGGGAAACTGCCCCCCTTGTTACGGGCACCATGCCCAATCCTACTCATGTCTGCATGTATTAGATAATCCGTAAGATTCTTGTTTCTCCTATACGACATGAGCGGGGGGATCTGAAATTCAGGTACCTCCGGGAAAGAATCCGCCAAAATGTGCAAATTGCGTCTCAAGGTATCAGCTATCTTACTGCTCATGTTGTATAGGTAGACACAAAGGGAATCCTATTTATGGTTTCTTTTTTTGTTTTGGGTAATAGTAAAGCCTCCCGTTTTAGGTGTTCAGTTTTTTCTAAATTCCTTTTAATTACCTATTTTTAAATTTTTAACTCATTTAAGCTAGTCTCTGGGTCACCTTGTGTTCATCAGAGACTATGCGTTTGACCCTAACCAATTGGCTATATGAACATGCCCTTGGGATGTGCACTATCAAATCTTAATAGTGAATTACAATCCGTAGGTTTAACATAAATGTCCGTCATCAATTTTCCTGTCTCTATATACACCAATGTGTCCAGGAATTGTAAAGAATCCCTGGACTGGACTTTGTGAAGTTCAGCTCAGGGTGTACACTGTTTAGATATTTGTGGAACTCATTAAGTTGCTCAGTAGTCCCCTTCCAAATCAAGAAAATGTCATCTATGTACCTCATCCACCCACTTACCAACTGGAAGTGGGTGGATGGGTACACAAAACTCTCCTCAACGTACGCCATATAAATATTGGCGTACGTTGGGGCCACATTGGACCCCATGGCCGTGCCACGGCGTTGGACAAAGAAACGGTCCTGAAACCTAAAATAATTACATGTCAATATTATTTCCAACAATGCCAGTAAAAAATTCTGTACCTCGGTGCCATATTGAGACCGTTGTAGGGCCCAACGAATTGCCTCTAGGCCTAAGCTGTGGTCTATACTCGTGTAAAGGGATACCACATCAAACGATACCAACCACACTTGTTCAGAAAGGTTAATATTATTCAATTTTTGTAAAAAGTCAGTTGTGTCTCTGACATACGATTTGGTCCCCACTGCATAAGGTCTGAGGACTTTGTCCAGGAAGACCGCAGCCGGGGCAAAGATTGAGTCTATGCCTGCGACTATCGGTCTTCCTGGAGGGTTCCTCAGATCCTTATGGATTTTAGGCAAGATGTATAATAACGGAGTCACTGGATGCTGTTGAAACAGATACGAGTGAAGGGACTCATCAATGGTATGATTAGCATAAGCGTCATCAAGTAACAACTTAATTCTACGCTGAAAGGTACATTTCGGATCATTAGCTAGTTCCTCATACACATCTGTATCTTGTATTCGTCTATTAACTTCCGCCACTTATTTTTCCATATCCATTACAACGGTCGCACCCCCCTTGTCTGCTGCTTTGATTATTATGTCTTTCCTTTTTTGCAGTTTTTTTAGGGCCAACCATTCACCTTTGGTAAAATTAGAGCCAGGTGAAGCACAAGGTCTTTTTTTGTATTCAGCAATATCATTTTGAACCAGAGAAACAAACGTGTCTATGGCCTTGTGGTTCACCGGTGGCTGAAATTCACTCTTTACATGGATGCCCAGACTACTCAATGAGAGTGGATCTTTGTGTGTGTCTCCCTGTGCACCAGTGGTGGTTCTCTGTGTATGTTGTTGATCTCTAAAATATACCTTAAGTTTTATACGTCTAAACAATTGCGTTAGATCTATTTCATTCTGAAACCAGTCAGCATTGGACTGGGGACAGAAAGAAAGACCCTTGCTCAAAACTCACGTGACAACGGATATGACGAGATATTTACCACAAGATTCTCATCCTTTTTGGTTTGAATCTTATCTACACACTCCCCTGTTGAGATGGTTTCTTCCTGAGTCCCATTGGGGGTTTCTTTGAGCGTGTCTGGCATATCGAGTTGGTATCTGCATCTCTTATAGTGCCGCCTTCCGCCCCTTCTGATGTGCCTTGTACTCCTAAAAAAGTGGAGCCATCTGTTTGTTCTCCTGATGATTCTGTATCCGTGGGAATTGTTCTTCTTCCTCTAGTTTTAGATGTTTGTCTCCTCTTGTATTTTCGGATATTCCCTTGTTCTGTTGGTGTCCTTTTGTAAATATCCCCTTTGTTGTAGTCCTCAAGATCCCTATGCCACTTTTGTCTCTTGGTTATTTCAATATTTTGTCGGTATTTACTTAATTCATTTGTTGACCGTTCCATAAGTGCTGTTAATTCCTGGTATGTTACAAGCCCTTTAAGTTGTTGTTCATATTTCTTAATCCGTTTATCTAATTCCAAGAGATCCCTCTGTAGAAATTCCATGTTGAGTAATATTACGTCTCTTGAGAATCTGTCCGCTATAAAGCGGAATTTATCACAGAAATCTGGATTGTTAGGGAAGAGTATAGGCCGTAGATGGGTTCTGAGTCCTCTCGGGATCCGATCAGCCTTATAATAATCTCTAAGTGTGGATAAATGGAGTTCGGGGCTAATAAAATGTTTTTGTTCCTGTTCCCATTTCCTCTTGATCAATTCGGCGGTGGGCTGATTCAAAAAGGTTCCTTCTCCCTCCTTCCCCTGTAGGATGTGGGTGATTTGCTCTTCAGTATATAATAAACTCCTGGGAGTATCCATTTCATCTACTGCCAAAAACAGCATCCTAGAAACATGTTATATTGGTTACTAGCTGGTAACTTAGCAACAGAATGTAAAGCGATCATGTGATCTCATTCGCATCATGTGACCGGAGGTGGGGCAGCAGAGCTTGTTATTGAAATAAAAGACAAGGAGTATGGCAAGTTATTTATAAATATGGAGTGCTGGAATGGACTTTATATCAGCACCAACATAATGTGATAGAAAATCGGGACGTTTTTCAAAAATCTGAAGAAGTCACGGCACGCCGCCCGGAAGTGATGTCATTCTAGAACCGTAAGTGTCTCAAGTACCGGCTGAACGCCGAGAAAGCGCTACACACGTGGAATACTACGAATCAAGCCATGGCCCACTCTAGTCTTATCCACAGCCTCCTATAAGATTATTGTTCACGGTATGTTTTGTAATTTGATGTATATGTCTACACATAATCTAGCTTTGATAATTATATGCTAGTGGGTATTAACAAAGGGGAGGATACATCCGTCCTAAGTTACACCCACAGGTGGGGTGAACACTGCTATTTAAGTGCACAGGGGTCAGTATGTATTGTATGCTTGAAAAAGACAATTGAAGTCGAAACGTTGCTACTTTGGGAGAAATAAAAGAAGAATCCTTTGCTACGTGAGTGCCGCGGTTGTCCTTTTTTATTGCTTGAACGGGGGTCGGGCCAGGATCCAGCACCGCAGGCACCGCCATCCAAGATTTTGCAAGATAAGAAGTTAAGGTAGTGCTGCCCCTAATTGTATATTTTTCTGTTTCCTTTATAAGATATGCAGGTTTCAGTTTCCCAGTCTATATCTGGGTAGTTGAAGTCCCCGATAATAACAACCTCATTATGATCTGCCGCCTCGTCTATCTTATTTAGTAGCAGATTTTCTGTGGATATTAAGTGGTTTATAATAAACTCCTATTAGTATTTTATTATTGTTTTTGCCTCCATGTCTTTCTACCCACAGTGATACCACATGTTCATGTCCCTCACTTATATCTTCACGCACTGTGGGCTTTAGACAGGACTTTACATAAAAGCAGACCCCTCCCCCTCTACAGTTTTTACTATCCTTTCTAAAAAGACTGTAACCCTGTACATTAACTGCCCAGTCATAGCTATCATCCAGCCATGTCTCAGTTATTCCCACTATGTCATAGTCCTCCTCACACAACACTAATTCCAGTTCCCCAGTTTTATTTGTCAGGCTTCTGGCATTAGTATAGATACAATTAAGAGGTTTCTGTATATTTTTTACCTTACACCTTTCCTTCTGAACTGTTCTAGTCCCTCCTCCCCTTCTTCCCCATTCCCATTACCTTGCCCCCGGTCTCTATCTGCACTATCTTCCTATCCTATAACGTAATTACTCTTCCCCCCAGTCCCTAGTTTAAACACTCCTCCAACCTTCTAGCCATCTTCTCCCCCAACACAGTTGTCCCTTCCCCATTGAGGTGCAGCCCATCCCTACGATAGAGCCTGTAGCCGACAGAGAAATCGGCCCAGTTTTCTAGGAACCCAAACCCCTTCTTCCTACACCAAGTTCTTGAGCTCGTGGTACAGGTAGTATTTCGGAAAACATTACCTTTGAGGTCCTTGCCCTAAGCTTGTGACCTAAATCCTTAAAATCCTTTTTAAGGACGCTCCACCTACTTTTAACTTTGTCATTGGTTACGATATGGACCATGACTGCTGGATCTTCTCCAGCCCCTCCCAGTAATCTGTGAACCCAATCCGCGATGTGTCAAAGACGAGCGCCCGGAAAAAAAAACCTCAGTTTGACGATCCCGATCTTTGTGACAGATCGCCCTGTCTGTACCACAAATAATTGAGTCTTCGAATACTAGCACCTGTCTGGCCTGCCCTACTCTCCTGGTCCCCCTGGAGCTGACAGTACCCAGACTGGCAGAGGAAGTGTCCGGCTGCAGCAGTGCTCTCCCTGAACGGACATCCCCCTCATCTGCCAACCTTGCAAACTTGTTGGGGTATGTCAGATCAAGGCTAGCCTCCCTGGCAATCTTCCCTCTACCCTGCTTTCTAACAGATACCCAGCTAGTTACTTTACTTTCCTGAGCCTTCTCACTAACCCCCCCCCCCTTTTCTACCCCATAGAGCGCTTGCTCAGTGAGCAGCAAACTCTTTTCCAAATTGTCAACGCTTCTCATTGTTGAAACTCGCCTGGTTAGATACACGGTGTGCGATTCCAAATGCACAATTTGCTCACATTTTGAACAAATATATGTACCCTCAAACGGCTGTTCCAGGACTGCATACATTAGACAAGATGTGCACTGGACTGTGTTGTCAATAATGCAACACATACTAAATGGGGATTACTCAAGAAATGAGAAAAATACAATATAATGCAGTCATAAGAAACTGATTTACTGCAGTCCCCCACTAAAGTCCCTAAATCTGAAGTCAATTAATCTAAAGTCACACACTTAACCACTTCAGCCCCCCTAGCTTAAACACCCTTAATGACCAGACCACTTTTTACAATTCTGCACTATTTTCTACTTTCACGGTTTATTGCTCGGTCATATAACTTACCACCCAAATGAATTTTACCTCCTTTTCTTCTCACTAATTGAGCTTTTATTTGGTGGTATTTCATTGTTGCTGACATTTTAACTTTTTTTGATATTAATAAAAAATTACCAAAATTTTTGCAAAAAAAATGACATTTATTGCTTTCTGTTGTAAATTTTAACTTTTTTTAAAACTACATTTCTATATAAATTTTTCTCTAAATTTATTGTTCTACATGTCTTTGATAAAAAAAAATGCAATAAGTGTATATCTATTGGTTTGGGTAGAAGTTATAGCGTTTACAAACTATGGTGCAAAAAATTTCCGCATTTTGAAGCAGCTCTGACTTTCTGAGCACCTGTCATGATTCTTCAGGTGCTAGAATGCCAGGATAGTATAAATACCCCCCAAATGACACCATTTTAGAAAGAAGACATGGAGGGGCATGGTGAGTTCATGTATGATTTCATTTTTTTTCGCAAGTTAGGGGAAAATGACACTTTCTGAGGAAAAAAAAATAATAATAAAGTTTCTGCTAATTTCTGGCAAAAAAAAATAAAATAAAATATCCCACGGACTCACTATGCCCCTCAGTGAATACCTTGGGGTGTCTACTTTCCGAAATGGGGTCATTTGTGGGGTGTGTTTACTGTTCTGGAATTTTGGGCGGGGCTAAATTGTGAGCAACCCTGTAAAGCCTAAAGGTACTCGTTGGACTTTACACCCCTTTACGCACCTAGGTTGCAAAAAAGTGGCACACATGTGGTATCGCCGTACTCAGAATAAGTAGGGCAATATGTTTTGGGGTGTATTTTTACATATACCCATGCTGTGTGTGAGAAATATCTCTGTAAATGACAACTTTTTAAAAAATTTTATACAAAGTTGTCAATTTAGAGAGATATTTCTCTCACCCAGCATGGGTATATGTACAAAATACACCCCAAAACACATTGCCCTACTTCTTCTGAGTACACCGATACCACATGTGTGACACTTTTTTGCAGCCTAGGTGCGCAAAGGGGCCCAAATTCCAATGAGTACCTTCTAGGAGGGCATTTTTACGCATTTGGATTCCAGACTTCTTCTCATGCTTTAGGGCCCCTAAAATGCCAGGGCAGTATAAATACCCCACAAGTGACCCCATTTTGGAAAGAAGACACCCCAAGGTATTCCGTGAGGGGCATGGCGAGTTCATAGAAGATATTTTTTTTTTCACAAGTTAACGGAAATTGACTTTTTTTTTTTCTTACAAAGTCTCATATTCTACTAACTTGTAACAAAAAATTAAATTTTACATGAACTCACCATACCCCTCACGGAATACCTTGGGGTGTCTTCTTTCCAAAATGGGGTCACATGTGAGGTGTTTGTACTGCCCTGGCATTTGAGGGTCTCCACAATCATTACATGTATGGCCAGCATTAGGAGTTTCTGCTATTCTCCTTAAATTGAGCATACGGTTAATGAGATTTTTTTTTCCGTTCAGCCTACGGGCAAACAAAAAAAAATGAACGGCACAGATTTCTTCATTCACATCGATTAATGTGGATGAAAAAACCTCTGCCAAATATTGTGCAAGAAATAAAAAAAGAGGGGAAAGGACATAGGAGTGCTTGCGAAGTAAGGCCCTATTCACACCCCCGCAAAAATGTCCGCATCTATTCCGCAATTCTGCGTAACAGATGAGGTCTTATTCAGTGTGAATGGGGCCGGCGGTGATGCGAAGGGCACACTATGCTCATCAGGCCGCAGCTCCGCAAAAGATAGAGCATGTCCTATCCTTGTCTGCAATTGCGGACAAGAAAAGGCATTTTCTATATAGTTCTGGCAATGTGCGGATCCACAAAATGCGGAAAGCACATTGCCGGATCTGTGGAACCGCAAAACACATACGGACATCTGAATGAGCCTTACAGGGGGGTGATTAGTGACAGGGGGGGTGACAGGGGGTGATCAGGGGGTGATCAGGGGGGTGACATGGGGTTATCAGGGGTTAATCATTGATGGGGGGGTGTTGGTGTGTGGTGATTGGTGCACTTACAGTGTCCTCTGGCGGTCTCAAGCAAAAGGGACCACCAGAGGAGCAGGCAGCAGGCATATCAGACGCTGTTTACAAAACAGCGTCTGATATGCGATTCAGATGCCGTTTTTTTAAAATCTACAGCCTGCCGGCGCATGATCAGCCCTGGCAGGCTGTAGTTAAAGTTTATGCCGTTGCGTTCCTGTGAACACGCACATTCACAGGTAATCTCGCCTCTCGCGAGATGACGCGCTGATGCGTCGCTGAGGAATAACCCAGCCGCCGAGATCACGCGATTCTGCGTGAGGCGCTCCGGAGCCCGTTAATACAAACACACACTGGAAATCAAACACGCGAACACTCACAAACTTGCATTGTATGTCTGCTTATATAAGTGCAGCTCCCAAACCAGACAGCTTTTTTCCTCTGGATTCAAAAGGATAGTGGTTGGAAATAATGTCATATTATGGAGTAGTATTGGCCTGATCCCCTTTAACTCCTAGATGCACTAAATAGGCTTTACTAAAATAATTTCTGTATTTAAAGGGGTTGGCCCATCTCAGGCACTGAATGCATATTGCTAAGATATGCCATTAATGTCAGATAGGTGCAGGTCCTACCACTGGCATCTGCTACTATCTCCATAACGAGGTCCACAAAGTAAACAGAGAGCAGCTGTGCATGCGTAGCCTTGTTTTGTTCACCATTATAGGAGTTCTGAAAATAACCAAGCGCCAGCTCTCCTTTCACAGTTATGAGGCTTCTGAAAGCAACCGTGCATGCTCACTTGGGTACTTTCAGAAGCCCCATAGTGATAAATTGAGAGCTTGCCAGGAATGCCGCATTTACCTGACATGGATGGCATATCCTAGTGATATGCCATCAGTGTCTGAGATGCAGATACTCCTTCCTTTAAGCTTTATTTTATCGTTTTCCTACAGTAGCAAAAGAAGAATGTGCATTTTAAAACTTTAAATAATGTATAGAATTGTGTCACATGGAATCTAATCAGATTTAATCGATTCAAGGTTATATACAGTATAATTGTTTTACTCCCAATGTTCTGGTGGGCAATAAAATGGAATAAATGTTTGACAAAGATATCTAGTGCTTAGTAATAAAGCATTTATCATACTTTACATACATTAATGGAAAAAAGATGCATTTTGGAATTACAATAGTTTTCAAGGGATGTAAATTCAGTCTGTATTACACATCAGTATTCATTCCATCAGGTTAAAGAGTGTGAGGTCAAAAGTGGTTTGACTAGATTTATATTATATACATAAATACCAAAAACTATATTGATAATATATAATACATAATTCACTTCCATTGTTCGCTAAGAGTTTATAAAACCGTAAACCTTTTACTGTTTATGAATAGCTTACATCTTTTTAATTATCATTGTACTGACTTTTTATATTGTAAATATATATAAAGTTTTCCACTGGTTTTATAAAAAAAACTTAACTAAAATGCTTGTCTTATCCAAACATATCACTGATATTTTAGATTACTTTCACATCTGCGGCACGGAAATCCGGCTGCCTAATCCAGCAGATAATGCTGGGAATCATTGGGCATACAAACTGTAGCGTGCAGTAGTTTGTGTCCGGCTGATTCTCTGCATTTTTTATGGACCCTATTATACTTTAGGTAGCCTGATCGACAGTGGGCATTCCGTTTGAATCTGACAATGTTGGATGTGGAGAAATCTTGCGATAGAAAAGACCATGGGCTCTATGGAGCACGAAGTAACATTATTAAAATCTGAAACTGCCACCCTGAAGGCAGACTATAATACTCTACAAAAAAAACCTGGGTGAAGAGGAAAGGAATCTTGCTCGTATTATACAGTCTTTAATACTGGAAACATTTGTAAGTGAACACTTTTCGCCTTTATTTTTGGTGGAGAGAGCCCATAGAATACCGGGTGGTAAACCTACTCCAGGAAACCTGCCACGGGCACTCCTGGCAAAGATCCTTGTTTCCCGGGACAGAGACATGATTCTAAAGAGGGCCAGGGAGTGTCCTCCTATTCTATACAATGGCGTGATATTGTCATTTTTTCCGGACTTTTCAAAGGACACTCAAGATTAGAGACGTACTTTTCTGGCTTTTAAAAAACGTTTACAGGGCAAAGACATTAAGTATTCGTTCCTGTACTGAGCTAAATTACGGATAATATATAATGGAGAGGCCCATTATTTTTTATACTTCATCTCTTGCTACGGACTGGTAAGACCGGAAACATGTTTAAGTAGTGGAGAAATTTTACTGAATTCTGCTTTATCTTTTTTTTTTTTTTTTATATTTCTTTTTTTAATTATTATTTTTCCCTTGGAGGCAGGTTTAGCGGGGAGGAGGAGGGGTGGTCTAAGTACAGAGGTATGCTCTCTATGTGGTGAGGGTGGTGGTGGGCTGTTTTCTTTTTTGGGACGGTTGCAATGCGCCTCTTAGGGAGGATAAGGGGGGGAGGGGGCTTTGGGGGGGGGTTAAGAGACATGTCTGTAGGAATCCTTACCTGGAATGTACGGGGACTTGGGGATAGGCTGAAAATACTTAGCGGTGTTTGACCGAATTCAGAGATACTTACCAGCAATCGTTTGTTTGTTAGAGACCCACTTAACTGAAGAGGTGGTGATGTGGGTCGTAGGGGATTGATCTCGCAGACTTTTCATTCAACTTTTACCAGCCACTCAAGAGGAGTGATGGTGCTTATTCATAAGAAGATCTATTTTGTCTGCGAGGCATCCTCTATCGACAAGGAGGGGAGATTTGTTTTTCTTTATGGGAAACTTTTTGGTATTTTATGAATTTAGCATTTGTTTATATTCCTCCCCTTTTTTCCCTTTTATTTACTCAACTCTTTGTTAAGATTTACGGAACAATTGACAGACTGCCTTATTTTAGTTAATAGGGACTTTAATTGTGTGATAAATCCTAAAATAGATCGGATTTCTCCTCTGGCAAGATTCTGTGAAGAGTCTGGTTTTGTAGATGTTTGGAGTTTCCTTGGTCAGGGGAGAAGTGTCTACTCATGTGTGTCTAAATCGGGGAACTCTATGTCCAGGATCGACATGGCTTTAGTGAATTCCTGAGATATATTAAACGAATGAAATACGAAGCCAGGTCGCTCTCGGATCATGTTCCGGTATCCCTTGAGCTTTGTTTGCTTGGGGATAGTCTGGGGGTAGTCCCCCCTTTTAGGTTGAATCCCTATCGGTTATCTATAATAGATACCCATGAGCGACTGAAACAAGAGATGGTGTATATTTGGCAGGGTATTAAAAATCAGCTAAAACATATCTGGTCTGGGATGCCTTCAAGGCCTTTGCTATCGGACTCTTTATTAGCAATATCTCCAACTTAAGAAAGAGATATGGGATGAAAGAGAAGGCTTTAAAAACAGCTGCTATCTGGGAGATAAATCAGTATTCTAAGAATAAAACAGAGGAGAATAGGAGGCGGATGCAAAATACTAGTCAAGCATATTCCCAATTTATTTTTAACAAGGCCCAGCAGAGATTGTTCTTTAGGGGTCGGCCGGGAAAATTTTTGTCCAGGGTGATATCAAATCAACATCCAAAAAAAAGGTCTACTTAGTATTCATTTGAAAGATGGTACAATTACTGACGACCAAGAGAAAATAAAGTGAGCCTTTCCAGAACACTATATGGAAATATATAATACTAATAATAACATCATCTCGGATGAAATGATGGATTCGTATCTCGAGTCCATTATTTTTCCAGTTCTTACTGATATACAGAGAGAATCCCTTGAAGCTGAATTTACAACTCAGGAGCTTGAGGCCGCATTAAAAACTTGCGTGGCAAACTCTTCCCCTGGCTTGGATGGCTTTCCATATGGAAAGTCTATTTTCCCATACCTTTTGAAGGTAATTGGCTCTTCAGTGGAGGATGGTATTTTACTTACTCAATGACAGAAGTGGTAATTGTATTATTACAAAAAAAGAGGAAAGATCCCCTAGATATGGGGTCATATAGACCAATATCACTTTTGAGTTGTCAAGAGTTATCTCCTCGATTATTCACCCGGATCAAATCGGGTTTATTGCTAGTAAAGATACGCAACACAATTGAGGCGCTAAGTCTATGTGTGCCGATTCCGAAATTGGGATCATTATTATGGTTACATGCCCAGTGTTTCTCCTTTTAGTGTATATGTATGCCGCTGTTATTTGATTTTTTAACTTTATTTGAGATGAATTAATAAAGAAACTGCATTTTTTAACTAATTATAGACTGTGTGATAGTGGTTTCCTTAATTGGTGTGGTGGATTTATTCTAATAGCACATAGTGGTTATAGATTTTGGAGTCGTATAGTGGTTGGGGTGAGTAATAACAGTGTAAAAAAAAAAAAAAAAACATCAAATCATACTTATCTCATCCATTTGCTCTCGACGAGCCGATTGCTGCCATCTTGATTGAATATCTAGCTCAAAATCTCGCATTGCTCGTGATGACGCCAACACTTCGGCTGTCGTGGTGACCTCATACGTCACAGTGCACGGGATATTTTTGTGAGATCTTCAATCAAGATGGCGTGGATGAGGTTAGTAAGATTTTTTTTGTTTTAACCTCCATTCAGGAAAAATCGATTCACTACCACAAAGAACGAGGAAATTTGGCTTAGCAATAAATAAAATTTTCTCTGAAATTTGTGGACTTCGATTCGCTCAACACTAGTTGTCACTAGAGTTTAGCGGACACCTGGATGTTCGAGTTCGCCGAGTTTGGCCGAACTTCGCTGCAAAGTTCGTGTTCGGGACCTGAACTTGACCCCAAACCCAAACCCCATTGAAGTCAATGGGGACCCAAACTTTTGGGCACTAAAATGGCTGTAAAATAGTCCTGGAAAAGGCTAGAGGGCTGGAAAAGGAAGCAAGATGTGGTTAAGAGTAGGACAAGTGCCCTGCAAACAAATTTTGATAAGGAAATAACTTACAATAACATAAAATACATACAAATTTAAAATAAATGTTCTAAACCTGAGCCAAAGGGATTGACAGTGGCACCAGCCAACCAGCAAACAGAGGAGGTGGCAGCAACAACACCACATCTGTCATCGTCAACAAGCATCTCCACCGTATTCCATGGAAGTGTTCAGCTATCAGCTGTTCTTCTCCTAAACACTGGAGAGAAAGAGAAAGAGGAAGTACCCCTACCCACCCGCAATCCCTGGCTCTGAATGCCAGCATTTCAAAATTCCTGGTCCTTTGAAATGCTGTCATTCTGTCTGGTGGAGATGGATAGAGACTTTTAAAAATCTTATGGTGGTGGCTGTCTAACAGTACGTGGTTCCTAGCCGCTGCTACTTTTCCAGGCGAGCCACCCCTTCCCTGCACAACCAATTGGTGGACAAAATCAGGTGTGTACAGCGCAACGCCATCTGTGGCCATGTTTTGGTTAACATTTCCACGGTTATCAGGACTTTTTATTATAAACAGTAAAAAAAACAATATACACGTAACATTTAGAAAAGAGAAAATCAACCCTACCAGCCTCCCACCCTACACCCCCAACCCCATTTCACTCAAACCACTCAATAATGCCCATTTACAAACTATTTACAAATTTACTTATGAACATATTTAGATAACTATAACTCAAATAAACTAAATGAACAAACAAAACTATATACATACAGTGGAGATGGATGGAGAGTTTTAAAAACCTTATGGGGTGGCTGTCCCTCAGTATGGGTTGCCCAGCTGCCATGACTTTTCCAGGTGAGCCATCCCTGCCCTGCACAACTAAGTGGCAGACAAAATCTGTGGCAAGGTCCACATAACCACTGGTACGCGGACCAGTAAGCAGGGACATTACATCTCACTAACTGCATATTGGGTAAATGCAGTGGCAGCTGGGCCTGAGGCAGGTAGCAGTTTGTTGCATGTCCTTCCACCCCGAGGATTGCAGGGCATTTCACTTTGCATCCTGTTGCCTCCTTCTCCTCCTCTGCTTCCTCCTCATGTATCACCTGCTCATCTGCTCACCATAACACCTTCACCACCAACATCAGCACAGCCAGGGGGAAACGACAGCAGGCTATTCTGTAACTCATCGGTTTGGGGGACAAACCCCACACCACGCAGAAGCTGTGGATGGGCATAGAACAACAGAACGATGAGTGGTTGGTGCCAATGAGCGTCAAGCCCGGCCTGGTGGTGTGCGATAATGGGTGAAATCTCGTAGCAGCTCTGGGCTTAGCCGGTTTGACACACATCCCTTGCCCAGCACATGTGCTGAATTTGTTGGTGCAGAAATTCCTGAACACCTTACAGTGACAGGCAAAAAATTATATTTAATTTGGCGGTTAAATTGTTGGGTAACATTTACATGGTTATCAGGACTTTTTATTATTAATGGTAACAAAAACTATACAAGGAACATTTAAAAAAGAGAAAATTAACCCGACCAACCTACACCCGTCCCAATTCACTCAAACCACTCCTTAATGTCTATTTACAAACTATTTACAAATTTACTTATAAACAATTTTTAAATAATTATAAGTCAGATAAACTACATGAACAATAAAACTATATACATGCCTTACCCTTAACTTATAAGGCCACTAGGCCAGTCATAAACAGCTGGCTCGGAGGGTGGGTTCCTGCACCAACATAGACCAGGCGGGTACACAATTCTCCAGACACAGTTCTGGAGGATGAGGAGGAGGAGATTAAACCGTGTTCACAGCAGGGTGGCACTCAAAGTAGCTCATGGCCATCACCTGAGCGTGGCTGGGGGGGGGATACGGAGGACACATACACCTCCAACAGAGGACAGCTTGTCGATGCCTCTGGGCAGCCTGGCAAACATGAGCGACTACATGCTGCAGTGACTGCGCAACGACTGGCGAGTTACACCCACATTCTAACTTGTGCTGATTACTGGGTGTCCACCCTGCTAGATCCACGTTACAAGGACAACATGTCATCCTTGTTTCCATCACTGAAGCATGATTGGAAGAAGCCAATGCTGGTAGACTTGCTGCTGATGGCATTCACGCCTGACACCGGGGGCTCAGGGGAAGCACAATGCATAAGCAGAGGAGGAGGAGGAAGATGTCACAAATGCAGCTGGGTCACCGCCCAAACCTCAGAAGGCAGGGTTAGCATGGCCGAAATGTGGAAAAGCTTTGTCACAATGCCACAACAACCAGCAACAACAGCAACAATGTCTTAGCAAGAGGCAGAAGTTCAGCAAAATGGTGGAATAGTCTAGCCAGGGGTGTAGCTACAGGGGAAGCAGGGAAAGCGGCTGTTTTGGGGCCCTGAACCAGAAGGGGTCCATCCAGGAGGAGGAGGACTAAAAGAGTTTGTCAGGGCCCCCTCAACAGTATAATACAATGAAATTATATACAATGGCAGTATAGGCAGTATAGAAAACGGATGGAATAGCTGCCGGGCCTGGTCTGATAACGTCATATTTAGTAGCCACAGGAATGGGAGCGGCATGAAAGTTGTGAAAATATTACTGGGGGAGTGTGGCCCCATTCAAAAATTTGCTGTTGGGCCCAGTCATTTCTAGCTACGCCACTGGGTCTGCCGCATTCGACTTCTGGGTCTCCAAATTGGGCAAATTGACCTTTACACCTTGGAGGTGTTGGCCTGCCCGTTAGCCAGTGTATTGTCTGAACGTGTGTTTAGCACGGCTGGGGTTTCCCCTATATTTTGGGGTCTACCCCAATTTATAAAAAAAAAAAAAAAAAAGAAAACCAAACACATTGTTGTTGCTAACTACCTCAAAAAAGGTACAAAAAAGACTATGTTAGGCAACAATGTAACCACCAATTGCAATGAATTGAGTTCCCTGTTGGTTCTGCAGTGCAGGGGTACTTTGAAAGAAAGATTGGGTACAGATGCCCCAACAATCTGAACACCACCTAATGTACTGAATATATTTCCAAGTCAGGTATGCAGTGCAGCAGGAACACCACCTCCAAGCCAATGACTGGCCTAACAACCTTTGCAATGTCCACCCACAATCTAATTGATATATTTACTGTTTATTTTTTAAGATACACAGCGCAGGCCTCAGGCTTAATTTATGGCAACACGTCATTTCTTTTCAACTACAATATCCCAGTGGAATTTACTGATTTTGTTTGATTTGCAGTACAAGGCAATAATATACTTTTTAGGAAAACTTATTTTTTCACCCCAAGTGACACAGATGGATTTAATGATTATTTTTCACTAGCAGATTGGTGGTGCAGGCAGTAAATGTTATAAAAAATAGGATTTTTTTTACCCCCAGTGACACAGATGGTTTTAATAATTATTTTTCACTACCAGATTGGCCGTGTAGGCAGTAAAGGCAGTTTATGTTAAAAAAATATATTATTTTTTCACCCACAGACAGTGAAACAGATGGATTTACTGATTATTTTTTAACAATCATAAATGCAGTGCACATAGCACATGTACTTTTTAGCACAAAAACAAAATAAAAATCAGCCCAGAATCTGATGGTTTTATAGAATTGATGACAAGGATATATGCAGCACAGGGGTACTTTACAGAACAAAATTGTCACCCCCTAGGTCCCTAAGATCACAAACAGAGTAACAGTATTAGTTTTCCCTAATATGTTACTAGGTGCACTTAAAAAATGGGTACATTTGGCCAAATGAAGTAAAATGACTGGATTCAATTACTGTCCCTGGCTCATATGCAGCTGCAAGTGCACATCACTTGCACAAAATGGCCGCTGACACCAACCACTCACAGAAAAATAAAAGTCTTTGTCACTGGCCTCATAAAAAAAAACACTGCCATTGCACCCACAAGAAAAAAAAAGGTTGTAGATCACTGATATCAGATATTATTCAGCAAAGCGTGTTTCCTATTCTCTCCCTGAGAGCACCAGCAGCAACCTGTCCCTAGACCAGGCATCCTCAAACTGCGGCCCTCCAGCTGTTGCAAAACTACAACTCCCAGCATGCCCAAACAGCCTACAGGTATCAGCCTACAACAGGGCATTGTGGGAGTTGTAGTTTTACAACATCTGGAGGGCCGCAGTTTGAGGATGCCTGCCCTAAACTAACAACAGCAGAGTGACGTTCGGCACTATGTGACTCTAGCTTATATAGAGGCTGGGTCCCATGCTGCACTTAGCCAATCACAGCCATGTCATTAGTAGGCATGGCTGAGATGCCTTCTAAGGGCAAAGTAGTAAAGTAGTTAAACGCTTGTTGATTGGCTGCCCAGCAGCTTTTCAACAAGCGCCATAAAAATCTGCCAAACAACGAACCCGAACTATTACAGAAATATTCTGGTACTTCGGTACACTCAACTCTAGTTGTCACCATTCATATCAGTCCTCTTCCGCCATAGGGTTCACATTCTAATTACCCTATATCAGACACATATACCAGGGCCAATTTTATTACTTTAAAACTTTAACCCATCCCTGTGTTTGTAGTATGGAATGAAACCAGGGTAAAATGGACAAAGGGGAATGTGCAAATTTAGAATTTTGGATTGTATTGGCAGTTAGCAAAGATAGAGAGAGAATAGGTAAAAGAGGATAGATGACTTGGTAGCAAGTGCATTGGAAGGGGGATAGCACGTCAATTTAATATTTGTGAAAATTAGATGCTATGCAGGTTAGTAGTCATATAGCACGATGCACAAATAGAATACCTATTTATATGAGGAAAAATTTTGAATTTATGAGCACTTGTGCAGGTCTTGCATTTTAGATGTTTGGCACAGATGTTTGGACAAGGTGCTATCCCTGCACAACATGTCACTTGCTCTCATTGTGAAGAAAAGTGTTAGCTATTCATTATTTTCAAAATGAAAGCCAAGTAATAAGCATTTTACCTGGAGGCGTGCTGAGCTCACACTATATTAGCAGCACATAATATGTCAGGCAGACAAAAGGGAAAGCATTAGGGCAACAGCTGCATGTGTTTCTGTGAATCATATTTTGTGATCACGGTGCAATATTGTTTAGGTGCTTGTAAAAGCTGAACATAGCTGGGTATGATAATATTAACTCTTTTACAAGCCATACTCATTTTTCACAAGTATATACTGTATTTTTGACACATTCCCCCCCCAAAAAAGTATATACTGTATTTAAGACACATTCCCCCAAAAAAAAAAAAAAAAATGGGGGGAAAATGTTAGTGTATCTTACAGGGTGAATACTAATAAGCACTTCCATTAATACAGTAGGACCAGGGAGCGATGAATACAGTACTCCCTGGTCTTCTGCCTGCACAGCAAACTGTGCCATGACCTGCGCTGAGCATGAGGACATAGGCTAAATCTGTGACCTCACGCTGTGCCACGTCAGATCACAGTGCAGAAGGAAGAGCGCTGGATCTCTCAGAGGAGAGGTGATTTATTTATTTTGTCTGATCTGATGTCTTATTAACTATGGGGGGTCGTATCTGAGGTATGAACAACATTGGGGTCTGATTTGGGATCTTATCTGAGGTCTGAATTAAGGATGAGCAAACTAGTTCGGACTGAAATGAGTTCAGTCCCAACTTTGCTATATTTTGGACGGCAGATAAACCCAAATCTTTGCAGGAAATATTTACCAAGAAAATGGAGAATAGCACCATTTTAGTGTACATGTCGGCAGGAAAAAAAGCACTAGGGAGAAAGAAAAATGATTCTCACATGACCTTGAGTGGAAGGGGGGGGGGGGGGGGCTTGTCCTGATTGGCTTCCAGGCTGACAGACTATCAGTGCTACAGCAGGCAGGGAGATGCCCCAGCACCATGATGGCTAATCTCCGGCTTTCTAGCTGTGGTAAAGCTACAACTCCCAAGATTTACACTTGCTTGCCTTTTTTAAAGAACTCCATAGAAATTAATGGAACATGCTGGGAGTCATAGTAACACCACAGATAGAGTGCCGGAGGTTAGCCATCAAAGCCCTAGCAAAATGAGCAGAGCGTCATTCTGTGCTGGGCTGTGAAAGAGGGTGGTTGGGTCTCACAGTGTCTGCCAGAAAAAATCTGAGTCAGATCTCGCCCCCCACCTTAGTTAAATATTTTAATCACCTTCTCCATACGGCCGGTTTTCCTGCCGATGTCAATGTGGCCTACATTAAATTTATACTGAAGCCTAATAAGGACCCGCAGGATCCGGGCTCATATCGCCCGATCTCACTCATCAATCAGGATCTTAAGATTTTGACTAAGATCCTGGCTGATAGACTGAGCCTCCTGATGCCCACCCTAATAGGTCCCTTGCAAGTGGGTTTCATAAAGGGTTGTTCGGGGGTGGTAAATAATAGAAAGGTACTAACAGCCTTGGATTGTGTCCGGTGCCGCCCCCAACCAGACACAGCCCCAATTTTGTTGGCTTTAGATGCGTAAAAAGATTTTGATTCAATTCGATGGGACTGGCTGGGGGTGGTGCTGGACAAATACAAGATTTTTGTGGATATCCGCACCTTTTTACAGGGACTTTATGCAAGCCCCGCTGCACGAATTCATACGGGAGGGTTTCCATCCCCCATTTCTCCCCTTTCAGAGAGGGACCAGACAGGTGTGCCTGCTCTCCCCCCTCCTTTTCGACTTGGCTTTTGAGCCCCTGGCCAGATTCCTAGAGGAATCTGAGCTGTACTCCGGAATCACAGTAGGTAAAAAGGAGGTCAAACTGGCTTTATATGCCGATGACCTATTGCTCTTTAGGGCTGTATGTAATGTTTTTCCAAGTATGTCTTTAAAGGAGTTGTCCGCTTTTTTTTTTTTGTATGAGAGCTGACTTCTCTGCTCCGTTTACCTGTTCCTCACTGCAAATGCTATGGCGAGCAGGTGAACAGAACAGAAAAAGCAGGTCTCATATGTGCGCTGCCCTGTCTTCAAACAGCTGGGGGCACAGAGGGCATTACTACTATGGA
Source organism: Bufotes viridis (assembly GCA_033119425.1). Classification (NCBI taxonomy): domain Eukaryota; kingdom Metazoa; phylum Chordata; class Amphibia; order Anura; family Bufonidae; genus Bufotes; species Bufotes viridis. The sequence continues at coordinate 221,590,921 of CM065589.1, forward strand.
GGGGGTACATAGGGCATTACAAATATGAAGGGGCACAATGGGCATTACTACAATGAAGGGGGCACAGTGGCATTATTACTGTGAAGGGGGCACAGTGGGCACTATTACTGTGAAGGGGGCACAATGGGGATTTCTACTATGGAGGGGGCACAGAGCGCATTTTTAGCACAATGGGCATTACTACAATTAAGGGGGAACAATGGGCATTATTACAGTGAAGAGGGCAAAATGGGCATTATTACTATGAAGGGGGCACAGTGAGTATTATTACTATGAAGAGGATTATTACTAGAGATAAGCAAATTTTTAAAAAATTCGATTCGCCACTTCGCCAAATTTTTTGTGAAAAATTTGATTCAATGCGAATATATTTGCGGTGAATTACGTTAAAAAACGGCTATTACCTGGCTGCTGAGAGCCTTTATAGTGGTGTAAAACACTGTGCCTTGCAGTAACACGCATAGGGAGTCTGCTTTGGTAGTGAAATAATACTGTGAGTCTGTATGACAGGCAGATGACAGGCGTCGCTCTTAGAATCACTGCATACTTCACTTATTTGGGCGGTCACTGGGCCAAAACCCACCAAATAACTCAAGTATCAACTCAGCCTTACAGGTAGATGTTATCGTCAAGAAGAAGCGCACTCCCTTTACACCCTCGTCAGATGTCTATAAAACTAGTTCAATTAAATGGTCATACAAAGTAAAGCCCCCCTGACAGAGTGGATAGGGTGTCAGCAGTAAGTTTGTGTTGAAGTCACCGACTATTTTGCCCTTCCTCTAAACAGTCAGAACAATAACCCACAAAAAAACGGACCCTGTCTGTGGAGCATACACCTTCACTCGGTCAGCATTTGCTCAATAATCCATCAGTATTGCTAATTCCAAAAAAACAGGAGTAGATCCAAAACAGAGATGACACGTGAATGGAATATTTGCATGTCTTCTGTGTTTTGTACCCACTCCTGCTTTTGGCTACCAAATCATAAGCCAATTCTGATGGGACCATACAGGCCTTAGAGCTGCTACACAGACAGTATCAGTTGTGCATCTTATTTTCCCTTCCTTCTGACAGATCAGAAGAAGGGGCACAATGACAGAGTCTGGAGGTGGAAGCAGCATAAGGAGACCACAGAGCAGCACAATGACAGAGTCTAGAGGAGGCAGCAGTATGAGGAGCCACCGAGTGGCACAACGAACGAGTCTGTAGTAGTATTGATCGTGAATATTCTAATTGTGAATTTGTATCACAAAAATTGGCATTTCCAGAATTTGCAAAGATCTAGAATATTCTAGTTTTTTTTTTAAATCAGTACCCTCCCTTGCTTGTGCAATATATTTGTCAGAGCTTAGCAACATCCCTAGCACCCAATAGAAAAGTTGCCTACCCCAAACTATATAACTTCCCAGCAGCCATTTTCTGCTGTTTTTTGCAGTTCTCATAGAGAGAGAGCAGCGTCATTGCTGTGCTTTGTGCTTTGCTGAGTCATCTGGATCCTTATTCAATTACATTAGATAGTTAGCTCATATGTATAATACAAATAGCTAGTGGGAGATAGTCAGTGTAGGTTAGACAGTGATATAATGTAGCTGATAGGTTCCAGTGCAGGGTGTTAGGTAGTGTGATAGGAATTACTGTGCTGTGATAGGGAGGGATTAATGTCTAGCAGCTTTACAAATGTAGCAAAAGTGAGCCATGCCTGTATTGTGCATGCAATACGTTCATAATGCATTGCGGATTTTCGCAATCAAGAGAATAACTGGAGATCGCGAATTCTAGAATTTGCGAATTTATGGCAAATATTAGCCCAAAAATTCTAGTCTGTAGGTGGTGGCAGTATGAGGAGACCACAGAGAGGTACAATGACAGAGTCTGGAGGTGGCAACAGCATGAGGAGGCCACATAGTGGCAAGTTGACATAGTGTGGAGATGGCAGCAGCAGGATACCAAATAGTGGCAAGTTGACATAGTGTGGAGATGGCAGTAGCAGCAGCATCAGGAGAATACCACAGAGTGGCAAGGTGACATAGTGTGGAGATGGAAGCAGCAGCAGGAGGAAACCACAGAGTGGGAAGGTGACATAGTTTGGAAATGGCAGCAGCAGCTGCATCAGAAGACCACAAAGTGACCCGGTAACAGAGTGGGGCGTTTCCAGTACCTGCTGACGAAGGTGGGTGAAAGCAGGAGCACTTGGCATCAGATGTGTGGCATCAGGCAGGTTGCAGCATCAAAGTAGTTGCTGAGGCAGGTAGTCAGAAGAAACCGGTCTCTTGTATGAAGGTGTTGGTGTGGCACCATGAATGATCTAGTCTCATGCATCAGGAATTTGTGGTTGGAAATCCTGGCCGATCCATGCCTGATTCATCTTGACAAAGGCCAGCCTCTCCACATTTTGGGGGGATAGGCTAGTTCTCCTTGAAGTAAATATGGCCCCTACTCTAATGCCACACTATCGGCTTGCCAGGAAAGGTTTTCCAGAGCAAACTCTGCTAGTTAAGAATGCACATTTAGTTTGGCTACCCAGTAGTCCAGCGGATCTTCAGTGTGGGGTGTCAGAGGGCTGTCCAAGTATGCCACCACCTGCTGGTTCAGGTCCTGTTTCAGGTCTACCTGCTGCTGCTGGTGAGAAGTTTCTTCACTATGTGGGTGAAGAAAGCTATTCATCAGCAACTGTAGACTCAAGCTTCTGCTGATGGAGCTGGTACTGCTCCTGCAACCCCACCCCTCCCCAGTAGCCATGGCAGTGGAACGAGAGCGCAGAGGGCCCCCCTAGTCTGACCTGTGAGAGGATGTACGATAGAGCAGATAGGCAGCGACCAACTGACTACATAGGAGATAGTAGTTCAGTTTGTCCTCCCTCTCAGCGGGTGAAAAAAAGGCCCGCTATCTGGACCGGTAGCGAGGGTCCAACAAGGTGGAGAGCCAGAAGTCATCCCTCTGCCGAATGGTGACAATTCTGCTGTCACTACGCAAGCAAGTGACATGCATCGGGCCATTTGTGCAAGTGACTTGGAGGGACTCCCTGCCTCCATCTCCACTACATATTGCTATGGTGTGTCCAGGTCCTCTGTCTCGTTTTCCTCATCGCCCTGTAGCTCCTCTGGCTGCTCCTGTCCTGTCAGCTGAGTAGAAATACCACCCATTTGGCTACACATTGCCTGTCCTCCAATGTCCTCCGACCCCTCCTCCTCTTACAGTTCAGCCCCCACAGGGCTCATGTGGCCATGAAATCCAGGCGCCACGTCTCCTGTCCCCTGACCAGCCATTGTTACCATCATCTGTTCCAGGACATGTAGCAGTGGAATGATGTAATTCATCCTGTAGTCCTGGCGACTGATAAATAACGTGGCGTCCTCAAAGGGCCTGAACAAACGGCAGGTGTCACGCATGAGCTGCCACTGGCTGACATCAAAGTTACACAGGGGAATATTGATATCCGCTTGCATCATCAAGAAATTGTTGATGACCTTTCTCTGTTCGTATAGTCGGTCCAATCAGGACTGGTGCAAGGATTTTTGCCACCCTAGGTAAAAGCTAATTTTGCCGCCCCCCTTGATTCTGCCCATTGACCACGCCCTTTGATCCACCCTGTTTTTGTTGCCCACCTATTTAATAATTGTTGCATGCACCATTTTACTTGACCAGCTAATTTTAGATATTCTAGATATTCTTGGAGTCATCTGTGGCATTTTGGCCTCAAAATATTACATGACCCCCTACACTACATTACATTATTGACAACTGAAAGTTTTTACCTTGAGTGGTGGTGGCTTAGGTGTGTTTATCAGCAGGTCTGCTCCAGTCCACTTCTCAATAACATGTCTGTGGTTCAGCAGTGTGGTGGTCTGGTCCACTGTTAACCAATATTAATATGTGATTTAGCAGGTCAGATCTGGACTGGTCCGGTTTTCCCCAGACAGAGGCGGCGCTCTGAGTACCTACAGCATGCCTGATGTGGATGCCTCAGGGGGCTGTCTGAGGAGGGGGAGTGGTTGGTGTGGAGGAGTGGGGGTGGTGGGGTTCTTCTGCAACACCTGAGTCCTGCATCATGTCAGACACTGCCACGGTGGCCGCAAGAAAAGTCACAGTGACGGTCTCTGACTCTTGAGCGCAAGCGCACAGCGCCCCTCCTCCCCGGCAGCACTGCGGCTGAGGAGAGTCAGACTGTGCTGCGCGCTTTTACACATCAAGTGCAGCGCAGTCTGGGTGTGCCGCAGAGGAATCGCACCTATCAACTCACAGCGGCCGCCAGCGGTGGGGAGCGCAGAGCGGAGAGCGATGTGACTTCTATTGCGGTCAGAGCGGCGCTCCCAGCATAAGTACGCTCTACGCGGTGGCCTACTTTGTTTACGGGTGGTGCTGGCATTGGCTCCAACATATGGAGGGTGGAATTCCAACGGGTAGAAACGTCACATATCAGCCTTTGTTGGGGGATCCCGTTCTGCCACTGCAGCTCAAGAAGGGTGTGCTTTGTGCTGTACGAGGGGCTGAAGTGCATGCAAAGTTTCCTGTCTATTTTTGGGATGTCATGAAGATGGGTGGAAGACATCAGGTACCGCTTGACAACCAGATTAAACACGTGTGTCATGCAGGGCGCATGGATAAGCCTTCCTTGACGCAGCGCCGACGCTATGTTCTTCCCGTTGTCGGTCAGCAATGGTTCCAAAATTCAGTTGTCACGGAGAAAGCCAGGATTCGATTTCTTGATGCATCACACGGAGCAGTTCCTCCCCTGTGTGACTCCATTCGCCAAGGCAAACCAGATGCAGACCAGCAAGACACCTCCGAGCCCTGCACATGTGGTATGCTGGAGGAGCACTGTGACTTGTCCCTTCAGTGGAGGCTGAGGACATGGTGGAGGATGAGGAGGCAGAGGCGGACATTGTTGCAGAACGGCGTGACAACATGAAGGCGGAAGCGGCGTGACCTGTCCAAGTTGCTGGTGTGGCTGTACAGGAACCACATTTACCCAGTGGGCCATAAAGGACATGTATTGTCCCTGACCGTAGTTAGAGCACCACACGTCAGCGCTGCCGTGCACTTTGGCACATACCAACAGGCTTAAGGACTGGCCCACCGTCTGTTCTACATGTGAGTGCAGGGCTGGTACTGCCTTTTTGGCAAATAAATGACGGCTTCGGACTCTCCACCTCGGCTCGGCACAAGCCATAATTTCTCTGAAAGGTGCAGTACACCACTTGGAAAGTGAGGGACTGAAGCACCAGCGACTTGAACAGGAGCACGTTCACCTTCTGCGCCGTTGAATGCGTGCACGCATAATGTTGTCTCTTGGTATTCGCTTCGGTGGTCAATTGCTCACAGAATGACTGAAAACGAGTAGGAGCAGGAGCATCAGGACCAGCAGAAGATGGGATTGACAGACAGCTCCCTTCAGCTGAGGTGGTGGAGCCTTGACCGGGTGAAACTGGGTGCATGCCACTGGGTGATGTAGCGGTAGCTGAAGCAGGCTGGACCACCACATTGGAGCCATGGATCTCCCAGGCCATTTTATGGTGATGCTGCATATGTTGACGCAGGGCCTTGGTGCCAACATTAGCCAAGCTTCACCTTCTGCCCACATATTCTACATATGGCCATGTTGACCTCCTCCGGCGGCTTCACAAAACACTGCCACACTGCCAAGTAACTAATTTTCCCCTGAACACTACTTACTGGCTGAAGCTACCACCGCCGCTTCCATGAACCCGTGCACCATTGTATTTCCGGGCAGGTAGGCTGCTGCAAAGCGGATGGTCTACCCCATGCCTGTTTGGCTCCCGACCTCCCACTGCAACAATTGCACAATTATACATTCATTCTACCCCCCCCCCCCTTCGTTCACCCCTCTCCCCCCTCCACCCTCCCCCCTCCCCCCTCCCCCCCCCCTTTCACCACTTCCCTCACTCCCTTCACTTGTCTACACTCTTCCCGGGTCCCCTCCCCCCCACTTGTATCATTGTGCAGCAATTCAGCCATATGGATTAATGTGCTTTTTTGAGTATCCTGTCACTATTTACGGGAGAACATCACCTTTCTGTTAACATTGAGTGGTTTTTACTTATGACGCTGGTTGCCTCATTTAATTTCTCTAATGTTATATTCACTGCTTGGGTCCGGTCATGTGACACATCACTAGTGTTGATCACGAATTTTCGAATTGCGAATTTTAATCGCGAATATCAGCACTTGGAGAATTCGCGAATATTTAGAATATTCGCTTTATGCAATTTTTTTATATGCAAATGTTCGCATGCAAGAAAAGAATGTCAAATTCGCATTAAAAATTCGCATAAATTAGCGTAAAAAAATCACATAAATTAGCATAAAATTCGCATAAACTGGTATTTAAAAGGTATCTTAAATGCCAGTTTATGCGAATTTTTATGCTAATTTATGTGAATGTTTATGCTGATTTATGCAAATTTTATGCTAATTTATGCAATTTTTTTATGCGCATTTTCGCAAACAAGAAACTAATGTCTGGAGATTACGAATTTGCGAATTTTCGAATATATGGCGAATATTCGCCCAAATATTCGCGATATATCGCAAGTTCGAATATTGCCCCTGCCGCTCATCACTATACATCACATGACCGCACCTCTTTTGCTGATGTCACTGGAGGGCGTTCGTTCGGCGCTTCGCTGACACATATTTCTGGCGCCTACTCGTTAACACTGTGTGGTGTTTTATCTATGAGTCCCGTTGGTTACTTCATTTAATTTCTTTAATGTTATATTCGCTGCTTGGGTCCGGTCGTGTGACACATCACATGACCGCACCCCTTTGCTGATGTCACTGGAGGGCGCCCATTCGGCGCTTTGCTGACATGTATTTCTGGCGCCCATTTGATGTTCCGCCCTCCTGTCGCTTTATGATACGTCATGGTGTTTCTGTTTTGTGATTGGATAGTGGTCCCTTTTTAAACCACAGACCATAGACATGGCGTTACCCCCGGACGAAGGTTTGCCGAAACGCGCGTTGGGGTTGACGCCATCCTGGTCCCTCCCTTCCATTTTCTTACTGGTAAGTACCCCTTCGGGTTTCTGTTCTAGCACGATTCATGTCTTTTTCTGTTTGCCTTGTACCACCAACATTATCTATATACAAAGACACTTGTCCTTATTATTGTTCCTTTTTTGTGGACTTTTTGAAGGCTACAGCAAGGCTTTGATATACCATACTTATAAAACAGTATAGCGTTCGACTTTCTGTTGTATTACCTTCTTACGATGCTAGATACATATATGTTCTTGTACGTTTTTCTATAGGGTCCAGGGTGGCGTCTATGCTTTCTTGCTACCTCCTTCTATGATTTATAATTTTTAATATATGTTCAATAAAATCTTTTTGATACTTTTCTAAATACAGCTGCATGTTGCTTTTTGTTCTCTCTCTCTTTTTCTGTGTTTGTACAGAGTATATGCAGATATACATATTATAGGCATCTCAATAACAAAGGCCCCACCACTGAGTGTACAAATTGCAGTTAGGGCATGAGATACCTCCGGGTTTCTTCTCTTTTTTTGTTTCATCATTATCGGGTAGTGTCTGCACTCGCAGCTCAAGCTCCCATGCCACTCTCCTCATCACTACTTGCCCACTTAGTGGAGGAGGCGGCGGATGTCTCCTCCACATCTTGGCTGGGCAGTGGCTGCTGACTGTCCTCTAGTAGCTCTTCCTCGTTGTAAAGTGAAACTGAGCCCACTGCATGTAGTACCTTACGCGGTGAGGGAACAGAAAAGGCAAGAGGCATGTTGAGGACAGGTGAAGGCACAGGGCCTGCTCCCGGGCCATGCCAACTAAGGGTTGTGTCTGACGAACCCACCGACTGTTGGCTGGAGTTGTCTGATGTCACTTGGGATGAAGTGGATGACCAAGTTAACCAGTCAAGAACCGCTGGGTTGCTGGTCAAGATAGGACTGCTAGAGCTCAGGCATCTCATTGCGACTACTGCTGCAACCTCTGCTTGCCCCAGAAACATTCAGGCCTCTGCCACTCCTCTGTGCATGGCCTGGCACTTCTCTGCCTGACATACTTGTAGCTGAACTAAACAAATTTAAGGGAAATTAAAACACCCCTAAAAGCAACTAATATATTTTTCTTGTTGTTATAAAATACTCATCTATACACTTTAATCAGAAATAACTGCAACAGTGCAGTGCATATTTATTTTTCTTTTTTTTACTGAAATACGCTTCTATACGCTTCCACCAGAAATAACTACAGAATTTACCTGAGAATTTATGTTTCTTGTTGGACTGAAATAGGCCACTGTACGCTTTAACCAGAAATAACTGCAACAGTGAATATATATTTCTTTTTGTATTGAAATAGGGCACTATACGCTTACTCCAGAAAAAACTGCAACAGTGCACTGCCCATATATTTTTCTTTTTTTACTGAAATACGCCTCTATACGCTTTCACGAGAAATAACTGCAGAAGTGACCCGAAAATATATATTTCTTGTTGGACTGAAATAGGCCACTATACGCTTTAACCTGAAATAATTGAAACAGTGCAGTGTGTATATATTTTTCTTTTTCAACTGAAATACACCTCAATATGCTCTCAACAGAAATAACTGCAGAAGTGACCTGAGAATATATGTTTATTTTTGGACCAAAATAGGGCACTATACGCTTTCTCCAGAAATAATTGCAACAGTGCGCTGTGCATATATTTTTCTTTTTTTACTGATATACGCCTCTATACGCTTTCACCAGAAATAACTGCAGAAGTGACCTGAGAATATATATTTCTTGTTGAACTGAAATAGGGCACTATACGCTTTCTCCAAAAATAACTGCAGAAGGGACCTGGGAATATATATTTCTTGTTGGACTGAAATCGGCCACTATACGCTTTCACCAGAAATAACTGAAACAGTGCAGTGCGTACATATTTTTCTTTATTACTGAAATACACCCCTATACGCTTTCAAAAGTAATAACGGCAGAAGTGAAATGTGTATATCTTTTTCTTTTAGTACTGAATAAGATACTAAGATATCAGCTCTAAAGGCTTTTTAGCATAACACTTGTAGCCCGATAACAAAAATCTGGAATGACAGAGCTGTCTAATGACTATGTGGATCCCCAAATAATCTTTCCCTGAACTTGTAAATCACTTTCCTATCAATGTCCCTAGCGCTTTCTGACGTCTCTCCCTGCACTAAGATGCTGTGAAATGATTTCTCCCTATCCTATCCCTGCACTAATAAATCATTTTTTCAGTCTTTTTTTCCCCACAATCGTTTTTCCACTTGCTGTCCCAAGCACCGACCTTACATGTCTGTCCCTGCAATCTGAACGCTGAAAAATGTCCGACTGTAAGATGGAAAGGTGAAGGAAATAGACGGCTCTACTGCTCAAACAAATGATAGAGGTGCAAGAACTGCTAGATCTGACTCACCCAGTCAGGGAATGGAGCATAAACGGTGAAGAGGTAAACAGGCACACTCGTATATTGGTAGAATCTAATCTAGTTTATTAATAAATATGGATATCAATGATAATGCTGATTATAGATGTGGTCAATAGTTCATAATTAGGAAGGTCAATGGTCCCATGTGAAGAAATGCCACTTAAGATACAATAAAAGTAAAAATAAAAAAGAGATAAAAAATGAAAAATATAAAAATAAAATTGCCACTTAGGAAAAAAAATGGGAAAAAATAGTCTATTGATATGGTCCCGTAATGTGGAACTAGTGAAACATATGGTAAGTTTAGTATTGGGCAAACCACGAAGGGTCTAGCTTCACTTGGGGCTTCAGAATGGTGTATATAGTTGTTAGCTGCCATGGTGCTGTGGGAAGAATTGGTGCTCTGTGCCTGAGCGCAGCGTCCCGCGCTGGCTCCGGCTACAGAGATCAATTACCCACCAACCGGAGCTGGTGTCGGTCAGCTGTTCCTGGCCGAATTCGCAAAGCACGATCTGCTGGTGAGGTTCTCAGTGTCCCTCGTGATGTCCGGGGATGTAGCTCGCGCGTCTATGGTATGACGCAAGTGGTCACGTGATCGGGATCTTTGCGATGGTTTTCGGGAGCACTCCTCAAGATGAAGCCGTAGTTAGTGTCGACAATCCTCTAAGGCTTTAGGCTTAAACGCGTTTCGGGAGTCTCTCCCTTCATCAGTAAGTAGAGGATTTTGATGCCGCTTGTATTATTTATAGGGTTATGGTCAATATCTGAATGATGATCCCATTAGCTGCTTCAATGAGGCCAATTATTCAAATGAGGTTGGACACAATAATCCAATTGTTTATAGGGTGATAGTCATTTTCTGAATGATGATCCCATTGGCTTTTTCAATGAGGCTAATTATTCAAATGAGGTGGGGCACAATGATCCAATTATTGTATCCATATGTGGCATGGAAAAATCTAAATAGTTTGGTTGTTGAATCCATATATGGAATAAAAACATGTGTGGCATGGGGGAATTATAGCTAATAGTGTGTGTGCATTTTTTGAGTATAAAATAGTGAAGTTGAGGCTTGATATTTAATTAATAGTATAATTAGCATTTTTCATGGAATCAATTATACAAATAAAACAAAATACAGTACTTCAATGGTTGGATGCATATGTGGCATAGAGGGATGGTTGCAATCGGGAATCGGCAATCATTTGATCCTTGTGCAATGTAAAAGAATGAGATGTGAAATTAAAACTGGTTGTATTGGGTTAACACCTTACCCTGAAAGATAGAATATATGTAATAAATACCACGTATGGATATGGATGTTTTTGTGTTATGTGATTATATGCATTATTAAAAATTTAAAAGCGATGAAGATTGAGCTGATCAAGTGATGAATTAGGTCCAAAGGATGAAGAAAGGAAATGTATATTTTCAGTATTCTGATACTGATAGAGATTTTATTATTATGTTATAATCACATAATAGATAGTAGGGAGGTATCCCTATTGTATCGCCGGTCCATATATGCATCAGGGGACATAGGGATTCTCTAACCTTTCATATAAATGGAGTAAGATTTGAAATATGCGTGTTATAAGTGGCACTAGGGGATCATACAGGTATCCCACTGGTGCGTAAAGAAAAAGACCCAGTGTGTGTAGTGATTACCTGTTGTTAAAGTACAGGGGATTATAGCTGGGAGGTATTCTCACTGTCTCACTGATCCATATATTCAAAAGACCCAGTGGGTATGAGGACTACCTTTTCTTCCATACAAATAGGGTTTTATATAATTGTCCCACTGGTCCGTAAAAGCAAAATACCCAGTAGGTCTCATAATTCCCAGTTGTTCAATTTGTACGTAGTTCCTTTTTATACCATAGACGCGCGAACTACATCCCTGAACATCACGAGGGACGCCGAGAACCTCACCAGCAGATCGTGCTTTGCGAATTCGGCCAGGAACAGCTGACCGACACCAGAGGATTCGTTCCTACAACAGCTCCGGTTGGTGGGTAAGTGATCTCTGTAGCCAGAGACAGCGCGGGACGCCGCGCTCAGGCACAGAGCACCTATTCTTCCCACAGCACCGCGGCAGCTAACAACTATATACACCATTCTTAAGCCCCAGGTGAAGCTAGACCCTTCGTGGCTTGCCCAATACAAGACTTACCATATGTTGAACTAGTTCCACATTACGGGACCATATCAATAGACTATTTTTTCCCATTTTTTTCCTAAGTGGCAATTTTATTTTTATAGTTTTCATTTTTTATCTCTTATTTTTACTTCTATTTTTACAGGGTTGGCTGCTGATTAGCTGCATGCAGGCATGTCAATCTGGGTGATCCCGCCTTCCCAGAGTTCCTTGCCCCATGTGCTCAGTCCTGAGATGTGTAGCCGCCATTTTAGGAAAATTTCTATTCGTTTCCACTAAGCGCAAGGAAGTTCGCTTCGATTCGCTCATCTCTAATTAATACTGTGAAGGGGTCACAATGGGGATTATTACTGTGAAGGGGGCACAATGAGGGCATTACAACTGTGAAAGGGGCACAGAGAGGGCATAACTGCTGTGAGAGGCCACAATGTGGGCATAACTACTGTGAGGGGGCACACATCTGTACAAAACAACTGTGAGGTGGTACAGTTTTTTTTTTTAGATTTGGGGGGGGGGGGGGGGGGTTGACAGAGAAAGGATCCGCCCTGGGTGCCAAACACCCTAGGCACTCAACTGAGCCATTGTTATACTCCAGCACAATTTGTGGGGTATCTTTGCTCTTTCTCAATGTTTTGGGGCCTCCACAAAACAAAAAAAATACCAAAACAAATGTATGGAAAACCTAAAATAAATAAATAACAACCTCCACCTCCTGGCTCAAGATTATAATTTGTCATATTGGCAGAGTAGAGAAGTACACCATCCGCACCCCAAAAGATGGCTATAGCTCACACACAGAATTAACAAAAAATAAAAATAAATAAACAACACAAAAAGATTATTGTCTTCCTCCTCCGCCTCTTCCACCTACACTGCCAAGTACATAGGCTCCTCAACCTCCTACTCCACTAGGACCTCCGCCTCCTGGTTCAAGGTTATTATTTTTAATTTTTATGTATTTTATGTTATTTTAAGTAATTTCCCTATCCACATTTGTTTGCAGGGCAATAGTACTGCTCTTACCCTCATTTTGGTTCCTTTTGCAACCCTCTAGCCCTTTCTACTTTTTTACAGCCATTTTTCAACCCCAAAGTTCGGGTCCCCATTGACTTCAATTGGGTTTGGTGTTCAGGGTAAAGTTTGGGTCAAGTTCAGAACTCGAACCCATCGAATTCGTTGTACCCGGACATCCACCGGTCACGTATCATTATTAATTAAGCCAAATGTACAGAAGGAGATCATTGCTATTGTGTATCTGGCTGCTGGGTAACAGGATGAGTGAGAAAGGAGTAATTAAAAAAACTCCTGTCAGCACAACACCCTGAACATCAGGTACAGTGCCTTGCAAAAGAATTCATCCCCCTTGACTTTTTTGAATATTGGTGCCTCACAACCTGGAATTAACATGGATTGTTTGAAGATTTGCATCATTTAAGTTACAGAACATGCCCACAACTTTGAACATTTTTTTTTTTTTTGTGAAGCAAACAACAAATAGGAAAAAATAACAGAAAAAGTCAATGTGCATAACTATTGACCCCCCTAAAGTCAATACTTTGTAGAGTACAAATATAGAGAAAACAGGCGGCACTCACCAATTCGGTCTCAGAAAATCTTCACCTTTATTCAAATCGAACTTGCGATAAAAACAGAAGGTTAATGGGGCGGACAGCAATCTTATATACATTACGTTGCACCAACGGCCGTTTCGAGCGAACCTGCGCTTCCTCTTGCCACTAATATCAAGGTATGAGTATGTCTACCTTTTGTATACGTCACCATATGGGTGTATCATACAAACTCCCAATATTAACCCTCTGTGCTGCAAATACAAATGCAAACAGCAAACACTGCAAATCAATAATGACACAATAATAAATAAATCATAGAAATACGCTCCTGTCATTTTTATCATTAAGGCCCAATAGGCCCATCGCTCCTGACCGTATTATCCACCTGGCTTCTTTTCTCAAAAGTATCCGGTGAACGTCCGGAGGAAGCTACGGAGAGAGCAGTCAGTATTACCCAACAGGATCTTTTAAAAAGAAAAAGAAATAGACAAAAGAAGGAGAAAGATAATACGAGAATTACCTTCTCTTTTAAATATAGCCCAATGGCGGATGCCATTAAAAAGACTATATTTAAAAATTGGAATATCTTGAAAATAGATTACAATTTAAAAGAATACACTCAGACTAAGCTGATCATAGCTTTTAGGAGAAGCCACACGATTAGGGATTAATTAATGAGGAGCCGTTTTAAAGAAGAAAAAAACATTACCTGGTTGGGAGAAATGCGGAATTTTAAATGAGGCAATTGTGCCTTTTGTAATTACAACCCCCAGTGGGACCCTGCAAATTGGAAATATTCATCATAAAGTAATGAGTTTCATCACATGTAAAAGTATTTATGTTGTTTATTTAGTGACATGTCATTGTGGCCGGTTCTATATTGACAAAACAATAAGACATTTATACAAAAGATTCAGGGAACATGTCAATTCTATAAGTTCAGGTAAAGGATGCCCTCGTTTAATTAAACATGTGAATGAAATACATGGAGGTAACCCGAGATGTCTGAGGTTTAGGGGGATATAAACAGTCTCCCACCCCCCACAGCGAGGAGACAGACACAGGTTACTTTTGAGAAAAGAAGCCAGGTGGATAATGCAGTCAGTAACGATGGGCCCATTGGGCCATAATGATAAAAATGACAAGAGTGTATTTATATGATATATTTATTATTGTGTCATTATTGATTTGCAGTGTTTGCTGTTTGCATTTGTATTTGCAGCACAGAGCGTTAATATTGGGAGTTTGTATGACACCCATATGGTGACGTATACAAGAGGTAGACATACTCATACCTTGATATTAGTGGCCAGAGGAAGCGCAGGTTCACGCAAAACGGCCGTCGCCGCAACATAATGTGTATAAGATTGCTGTCCGCCCCAGTAACCTTCTGTTTTTATCGCAAGTTCATTTTGAATAAAGGTGAAGATTTCCTGTTTTCTCTATATTTGTACAATTTCAAAGGACTTTATTGGGCTGAGCACAACCGGAGTTTGGACTGTTTATCCAGGACGGGAGGTGTTTATATGCGGTACATGTACAATAAGTAGGACGGAAGCAGTGCCACCCCGCTATTTACTCTTATCTTATTTTGTCAATACTTTGCAGAGCCACCTTTTGCGGCAATCACAGCTCCAAGTCGATTTGGATAAGTCTCTATGAGCTTGCCACATCTTACCACTGGGATTTTTGCTCATTCCCCTGCTCCTTCAAGTCGAATGGTTTGCAGTTCTGAACAGCAATCTTTAAGTCTGACCACATATTTTCTATTGGATTGAGATCTGGGCTTTGACTAGGCCATTCCAACACATTTGCATGTTTCCCCTTAAACCACTAAAGTGTTTCTTTAGCAGTGTGTTTGGGGTCATTGTCCTGCTGGAAGGTGAACCTCCGTCTAGCCTTAAATTGCGGAGTGGTACAGGTTTTGCTCAAGAATATCCCTATATTTAGCACCATCCATCTTTCCCTCAACTCTGACCAGTTTCCCAGTCCCAGCTGCTGAAAAATATCCACACAGCATGATGCTGCCACCACCATGTTTTACTGTGGGGATGGTGTTCCTTGGGTGATGTGATGTGTTGGGTTTGCGCCAGACATAGCTTTTACTTTGATGGCTGAAAAATTAAATTTTAGTCTCATCAGACCAGAGCACGTTCCTCCATACATTTTGGGAGTCTCACACATGCCTTTTCGCAAACTCACAACGTGCATTTTTGAGTTTAGCTGAAAGTAATGGCTTTCTTCTGGCCACTCTGCCATAAAGCCCAACTGTATGGAGCATACGGCTTATTGTCGTCCTATGTACAGCAACTCCAGGGTTACCTTAGGTCTATGTGCTGCCTCTCTCAGTAATGCCCTCCTTGCCCAGTCTGTGAGTTTTGGTGGGCGGCCGTCTCTTGGCAGGTTTGCTGTTGTGCCATGTTCTTTCCATTTGGTTATGATAGATTTGATGGTGATCCTGGGGATTATCAAAGATTTTGATATTTTTTTATAACCTAACCCTGGCTTATACTTCTCAACAACATTGTCCCTTACTTGTTTGGAGAGTTTCTTGGTCTTCATGGCAGTGTTTGGTTAGGTATGCCTCTTGATTAGGTTTCACAACCTCTGGGACCTTTCAAAAAAGGTGTGTATATGTAATGACAGATCATGTAACACTTATATTGCACACAGGTGAACATCATTTCACAAATTATGTGACTTCTGAAGATAATTGGTTCCACTAGAGCCTTTTATGGGCTTCCTAACAAAGAGGGTGAATACATACGTACATGCCAATTTTTTGTTTTCTATTTCTAAACAATAGTTTTATTTATAGATTTTTCTCATTTCACTTCACCAACATGGACTATGGTGTTCTTATCCATCACATAAAATTCAAATTAGCAAAACATTGAACCTAAGGCTGTAATTTTAACAAAATATGAAAAAAGTCAAGAGGTAAATACTTTTGCAAGGCACTGTAAGTACAGTATCCTATAAAACATACACAGGATATCGTATCTTTGATGCCAATGCATTTCACAGTGTCTCAAAGTCTGTCAGCACATTTACACCATTTAAACAGTTCACATAGCGCTGTAGCCCAAACCTAGATGTTAAAAATGGTACCTTTATTTGCTTCTCTGGAGTTTTCAAACAGCCAAAAACGCACTCTGATGCATAGTGCCCAGGGGTGGCGTCCACCGCGTTGGAGCCCAGGCTGCTCTGCCACTTGGGCTCATTTCTCCGCCCCATCCTCTGCCTCAGCCCGCCCTTCTGTTCCATGGTGTTCGCCTTCTTTCCATTGCAATACAGCGATCTCGCGATGCCTGCGCTCTCCCTCGCTGGGCCGGAGCATGCGCACTGCGATGCCCATTGTGGGCATGGCTTCACTGTTTCTACTGCGCATGCCCCGGCCCAGTGAGGGAGAGCGCAGGCATCGCGAGATCGATGGATGGCTGTTTGAAAACTCCACAGAAGCAAATAAAAGGTACCATTTTAAGCATCTAGGTTTAGGCTACAGCGCTATGTGTACTGTTTAAAAGGTGTGAATGTGCTGACAGACTCTCTTTAAGTTTTAAACTCCATTGAACCTCCTTGCACAATAGGACTTCAGTGGGGTTCGGGTTCGAGTGTGGGTCAAGTTCGGGTCCGCTCATGCCTGTTACTCTAGACCATTGACAATATTAGGAGATGTGCCTGAGGATCCTCAATGTTGAACAAAATCTACAGATCTTTGCCCTCTGATCCAATATCCATTTTCAAAAAAGAACTGTCCAACATCCACCAGGGCCCTTGAAACAAATAATATCAGTAAAGCTGAATTATCTTATCTCTTACCAGAACATCCCTTATTAGCCACATTCTGTGGTTTACCAAAACTACACAAGGGGTGTACTCCTGTACAGTAGGTCGATCGTGTCAGTAATGGGAAGCTTAACAGCGAATATATGCACATATGTAAATACCATCCTAAGATAATTTGTGATCAGTCTGCCTTCATATGCCAGAGACACCATGAATGTGTTGTGTAGGCTAGATGGGATACAGCGTGAAGAGGGCACATGGCTTGTTAGCATGGATGTGGAAGCCCTCTAATGTTCCATTCCACACTAGTGATGAACAACATGGGCAATATTCGTTTTCGCAATATATCCCAAATTTTTCGCATAATACTCGTGATAAATTCGCGAATTCTAGAATTTGTGATCACCAGTCATTATTTTCTTGATTGCTAAAATCGGCAATGTAATATGCGCGCGCAATACAGGTGTGGCTCACTTTTGCTACATTTATATGCAGATAGTGTTCCAATATATTAGCTATTGCACAAATCTGCACTAATGATTACCTATCAGCTACACTATATCACTATCTAACCTACACTATCTCCCACTAACTATCTGTATTATACTGTATATATAAGCTAACTATCTAATGTAATTGAAAAAGGAATTGTCATGAACGAACATCGGCCGGGACGGTTCGCAAACGCGTGTTCCCGATCAAATGTTCGTGAACTGAGTGTTTGCGGCGGGCTCCATTTACTTTAATGGCAGGCGAACCTGAAAAACCTACAGGTCATATTTGCAGCCACCAAATACATACTTGAAGTGCAAAAATAGTACCACAACATGGAGAGTGACATACCAGAGGGGGGTCATTGGCAAAAATTCCCACAATAAAATATGTATTTTAATCAGTGGCCATTTTTATGCGTCTTATAGGGAAACTCTCAAAAATGTGCCTTGCTGGAACCTAGAAAAAAAATGTATTAGTAGGCCAAGAGAGTACAGGCCCCAAAAATTAGGCATTCACCTGACAGAAAATAATGTGATTATGTGGCTGGAGGTACATTAGGCGGTCACCGGATAAAATTTTTACTGTAGTCCACTGGAGTACAGACCCCAAAAGTTAGGCATTTACCTGACAGAAAAGGCCTTTTATGCCACTGTATATACATATGACAAGGACCATTCTTTGTTCTGGGTGGTGGCGGATATGTGTGGGCTGACATAAGGAAATTCAATTACATGTGGTCATCACAGGTGTTGAATTCCTCCGAGATCCATGCCTCATTCATTTTTAGAAATGTGAGGTAGTCCACATTGTCGTGAACTAGGCGAGTGCGCTTAGTGGTCACGATTCCCCCTTCTGTGCTGAATGTCCTTTTGGACAGGACACTCGACAAGGGGCAAGCGAAGAGTTCCATGGCAAATTGTGCCAGCTCTGGCCACAGGTCAAGCCTGCACACCTAGTAGTCCAGGGGTTCCTCACTTCTCAGAGGGTCCACATCGGACGTTAGCCCGATGTAGTCGGACACCCACAAACAATATGTATTATAAAAATGGCCATTTTTATGGGAAACTATCAAAAATGTGCCTTGCTGGAACCTAGAAAAAATAGATCATTAGGCCACGGGAGAACAGGCGTTCCCTGAGGCTGGATCCGGAGGGCAACTGTCGATGGGTTGGCTGCAAAAATAATCTCATATCCGAAGTGACCAACACATCTTTAAACCGCCCTCTTCTTGCAGGCTTGGTAGGATTAGTACCCGCAACTGTTTCGCTGTGGGTGGAATTTTCTCTGCCAGCGCCCGCAACAGCAGAAAACAGCATCTCTCGCAGCAAGGCCTGGAAATGCTGCATTCTGCCAGCCTTCTGTGATGCTGGTAACTAGAGTTGAGTGAACAGTTCGGCCGAACTTCCCAAAAATGTTCGGGTTCGGGATCCGAACTCGACCCGAACTTCACCCCGAACCCGGACCCCAATAAAGACAATGGGGACCCAAACTTTTGGGCACTAAAAAGGCTGTAAAATAGCCCAGGAAAGGGCTAGAGGGCTGCAAAAGGCAGCAAAGTGTAGGTAAATACCCTGCAAACAAATGTGGATAGGGAAATGACTTAAAATTAAATAAAATAAATAAAAATCAACCAATATCAATTGGCAACTTGGAGGAGGTGGAATAGGAGTTGGGGTGGCATCAGGTGAGAATGCTATGGGAGTTGATGTTCTCATCACAGCCGAAAAAGGATTTATGTCTGCCTGCAGTGCCAAAGGCCTCATTCACAGACTCAGGGCCATGGCACCCGCAAAGAAAAGAGCGGTCTCGTAACAGCAACACAGGCCACATGTCAACCTGCAATGGCACAGGCCATTATCATTTATGTGGGCCTCTAACACCCAGACAGAGGAGAAGTCATTTGACAGTAAAAAGAGTTCAATGTCTCTCACCCAGACAGCAAGCAATTAAATGAAATATAGGCCTCTGACACCCAGACAACAGGGCGGTCATTAGACAGTAAAAAGAGTTTAATATCTCCCAACAAGACAGCAAGCAAGTATGTGAAAGTTAGGCCCCTGACACCCAGACAGAGGAGAGTGGTCCCATAGCAGCAAAAGAGGCATCATGTCACCCACCAACGGAGAAGGACACTTTTAGTTATTTAGGCCACAGCACCCAGACAGAGGAGAGAGGTCCCCAAGCAGAGAATCAGGCTTCATGTCCCCCACCCCACGTTGGCTGTGGACAGACGGCTGCGTTTGTAAGTAATGACGCCACCTGCCGTGCTGAATACACGTTCAGATAGAATGCTGGCCCCCGGGCAGGCCAGCACCTCCAAGGCATAAAAGGCTAGCCCTGGTCACGTGGACAATTTGGAGACCCAGAAGTTGAATGGGGCTGAACCATCAGTCAGTACGTGGAGGGGTGTGCACATGTACTGTTCCACCATGTTAGTGAAATGCTGCCTCCTGATAACATGTTCCGTATCAGATGGTGGTGCAGTTAGCTGTGGAGTGGTGAAAAAACTTTTCCACATCTCTGCTATGCTGACCCTGCCCGCAGAAGAGCTAGCCGTGACACAGGTGCGTTGGCGACCTCTCGCTCCTCCACTGCCTTTGTCTTGGGCTTCCACTTGTTCCCCTGTGACATTTGGGAATGCTCTAAGTAGCGCGTCTACTAACGTGCGCTTGTACTCACGCATCTTCCTATCATGCTCCAGTGCAGGAAGTAAGGTGAGCACATTGTCTTTGTACCGGGATCCAGCAGTGTGGCAACCCAGTATTCCGCACACGTTAAAATGTGGGCAACTCTGCTGTCGTTGCGCTGGCACTGCAGAATGAAGTCGCTCATGTGTGCCAGGCTGTCCAGAGGTAAGGACAAGCTGTCCTCTGTGGGAGGCGTATCGTCATCGTCCTCCGTATCCCCTCAGCCACGCACCAGTGATGGGCCTGAGCTGTGTCGGGTGCCACCCCGCTGTGAACCTGCTTCATCCTCATCCTCCTCCACCTCCTCCTCATCCTCCTCGTCCTACAGTAGTGGGCCCTGGCTGGCCACATTTGTACCTGGCCTCTGCTTTTGCAAAAAACCTCCCTCTGAGCCACTTCTAAGAGACTGGCCTGAAAGTGCTAAAAATGACCCCTCTTCCTCCTCCTCCTCCTCCTGGGCCACTTCCTCTTCCATTATCGCCCTAAGTGTTTTCTCAAGGAGACATAGAAGTGGTATTGTTACGCTGATAACGGCATCATAGCCACTGGCCATGTTAGTGGAGTACTCTAAACAGCGCAACAGGGCACACAGGTCTCGGATGGAGGCCCAGTCATTGGTGGTGAAGTGGTGCTGTTCCGCAGTGCGACTGACACGTGCGTGCTGCAGCTGAAACTCCACTATGGCCTGCTGTTGCTCGCACAGTCTCTCCAGCATGTGCAAGGTGGAGTTCCACCTGGTGGGCAAGTTGTATATGAGGCGGTGAGCGGGAAGGCCGAAGTTACGCTTTAGCGCAGACTGGCGAGGAGTGGCAGGATGTGAACCCCAGAAGCGCGCACAGACTGCCCGCACTTTATGCAGCAGCTCTGACATGTCGGAGTAGTTGTGAATGAACTTCCGCACCACCAAATTAAGCACATGCGCCAGGCAAGGGATGTGCGTCAAACCGGCTAGTCCAAGAGCTGCGACGAGATTTTGCTCATTATCGCTCACCACCAGGCCGGGCTTGAGGCCCACCGGCAGCAACCACTCGTCGGTCTGTTGTTCAATACCCAGCCACAACTGCTGCGCGGTGTGTGGCCTGTCCCCCAAACATATGCGTTTCAGAACGGCCTGCTGACGTTTACCCCAGGCTGTGCTGAAGTTGGTGGTGAAGGTGTGTGGCTGACTGGATGAGCAGGTGGAAGAAGAGGAGGAGGAAGCAGAGTAGGAGGAGGAGGCTACAGGAGGCAAAGAATGATGCCCTGCGATCCTTGGCGGCGGAAGGACACGTGCCAAAGAACTCTCCGCCTTGGGCCCAGCCGCCACTACATTTACCCAGTGTGCAGTTAGGGAGATATAGCGTCCCTGGCCGTGCTTACTGGTCCACGTATCTGTGGTTAGGTGGACCTTGCCACAGATGGCGTTGCGCAGTGCACACTTGATTTTATCGGATACTTGGTTGTGCAGGGAGGGCACAGCTCAATTGGAGAAGTAGTGGCAGCTGGGAACAACATACTGTGGGACAGCCATGGACATCAGCTGTTTGAAGCTGTATGTGTCCACCAGCCTGAATAACAGCATTTCAAAGGCCAGTAATTTAGAAATGCTGGCATCCAGGCCCAGGTCTCGAGGGTGGGTAGGTGGGAATTTGCGCTTTCTCTCCAATGTTTGTGAGATGGAGAGCTGAACGCTTCCGTGTGACATGGTGGAGATGCTTGGTGACGGAGGTGGTGGTGTTGGTGACACATCCTCTGTTTGGTGGGCGGCAGGTGCCAACATTCCTACCGAGGCGGAGGAAGAGGCCGAGGCAGCAGCAGAAGAGGGAGCAGGGGGAGCCTGAGTGAGTTCCTTGTTTTTAGGGTGTACTCCACTGCAGTTCATGCTTTGCATGTAGATGCCTGGTCATGCAGGTTGTGCTAAGGTTCAGAGCGTTAATGCCTCGCTTCAGGATCTGATGGCACAGCGTGCAAACCACTCGGGTTTTGTCGTCATCACATTGTTTGAAGAAGTGCCATGCCAGGGAACTCCTTGAAGTTGCCTTTGGGGTGCTCGGTCCCTGGTGGCGGTGGCTAGTAGCAGGCGAACTCTCTTGGCGGCGGCCGGTCTGCTTTTGCCCCCTGCTCCCTCTTTTGCTACGCTGTTGGCTCGGTCTCACCACTGCCTCTTCCTCTGAACTATGAAAGTCAGTGGCATGACCTTCATTCCATGTGGGGTCTAGGACCTCATCGTCCCCGGCATTGTCTTCCACACAGTCTTCTTTCCTGACCTTCTGTTCGGTCTGCACACTTCAAAAAGACGCAGGAGTTGGCACCTGTGTTTCGTCATCATCAGAGATGTGCAGACTCCGATGAGGAGGTATTGGCATGTCCTCATCATCAGCAAACATAAGTGGTTGTGCGTCAGTGCATTCTATGTCTTCCACCACTGGTGAAGGGCTAGGTGGATTCCCTTGGGAAACCCTGCCAGCAGAGTCTTCAAACAGCATAAGAGACTGCTGCATAACTTGAGGATCTGACAGTTTCCCTGATATGCATGGGGGTCATGTGACAGACTGATGGACTTGGTTTTCAGGCGCCACCTGTGCGCTTTCTGCAGAAGACTGGGTGGGAGATAATGTTGTGAACGTGCTGGATCCACTGTCGGCCACCCAATTGACTAGCGCCTGTACCTGCTCAGGCCTTACCATCCTTAGAACGGCATTGGGCCCCACCAAATATCGCTGTAAATTCTGGCAGGTACTGGAACCTGAGGTAGTTGGTTCACTAGGACGTGTGGCTGTGGCAGAATGGCCACATCCTTTCCCAGCACTAGAGGGTCCACTAACAACACCACGACCATGTACGCGTCCATGCCCCTTATTAGATGTTTTCCTCATAGTTACCGTTCATTACAATAAGAAAAAAATTATTTGTCCCAATATATTGAATTCAAATTCAGGCCTTTTTTTTTTTTACAGGCACCTAACACTATCTGGCTATCTATTTATGTACCGTATTACATGAATCCAGGCACAGCAGTAACCACAGATTTAGAGGAATATCAATTGTAGGCCTAGTATTTAGGCCCTGGATAAAAGGTATCCTTTTACGGACAGATTTACACTTGGCCTGCAACAGCTGGAACACCAGATTTTGGGTATTACTATTTTGGCAATTCAATTTCACCCTAGAAAATAATATATCCTTTGACAGACACTATGAAACTTGTCCAGCCACTGCTGGGACACCAGATTTGGAGGATTGCTATTTTGGCAATAGAATTTTACCCTAGAACAAAATCTACCCTTTGCCGGACACTATTAAACTTGGCCAGCCACAGCTGAAACCATTGATTTACGGTATTGCTATTTTGGCAATTAAATTTCACCACAGAACAAAATCTATCCTTTGCCGGACACTATTAAACTTGGCCAGCCACTGCTGAAACCATTGATTTACGGTATTGCTATTTTGGCAATTGAATTTCACCCCAGAAAATAATATATCCTTTGACAGACACTATGAAACTTGTCCAGTCACAGCTGGAACACCAGATTTACGGTATTTCTATTTTTGCAACTGAATTTCACCCCAGAGAATAATATATCCTTTGACGGACACTATGAAACTTGTCCAGTCACAGCTGGAACACCAGATTTACGGTACTAGTAACATGTCCGCCATTTTGTGTTTGAACTGGGGTTCTTAGTACGTTGGCAACCAGTACTGGTCATTGCCCTTTATGCTTTTTATATGGGGTTCCCTCTTCAAACACTGGACCATGAAGGCCCCTATTTGCACTAAATTGGAAGCGGTAGGGACAGACAAGGACAGTAAGCCCTAAGGCTAGAACCCAGCCCGCTTTCCCTACATAGTTGCAATACAAGCAAGACCACAACTGGTCAACAGTCTACACTATTTAAGTGAAGAGATGGACAAACAGCAAAATACAGAAAAACACAATACAAGAGTCATATTTAAATGAGTCAGAACCGCACAAACTGGTTCTGGAGAATAGTCAGAAGACAAGTCGAGTTCAGAACCAGTCGAACAGTACCAAACGAGAAACAGAGAGTAGTCAGAAGACAAGCCAGGGTCAGAGAAACGAGCATTCCAATAAGTACAGGAACCAGAAACACAGCTAGTGAGTCACAGACTATGACTGGCACATGGCCAGGAAGGGTTTTAAATAGAGCCCCAGGGCCCTGGATCAGAATCTGATAGGTTCATGACTCGATGTGCCATTAATCACTAGCACATAGTAATAGATCAGCTGAGCAATCAGCCAACTGCTAATCTCCCCCAGCACAAGTCCACTGCCCACTGTTGCAAATGATGCTGTTGCATCACCAGTGCCGCATGGCTTAACAACAAGTCTCCCCCAACTTGGCTGTGGCGAGGCTACGGATCGTGCACCCACAGCCCAAACAAGTACATTTGTTATACTTCCATTGTTGCGCTGGCACACATTATACATGTTTTTTTTTGTAGTGGCACACATAAGGGCTCATTTTTGTACAACACACAAATTATAACTGACTTTTTCGTACTGGTGCGCATTGTAACGAGGAATTTTTGTACTTGCAAAAATTACAAGTTTTGTTTTATACTGGTACACATTTTAAGGGGTATTTTTTGTACTGGCACACATTA
Organism: Bufotes viridis; assembly: GCA_033119425.1. Classification (NCBI taxonomy): domain Eukaryota; kingdom Metazoa; phylum Chordata; class Amphibia; order Anura; family Bufonidae; genus Bufotes; species Bufotes viridis. The sequence goes on from CM065589.1 coordinate 221,615,660, forward strand.
TATCGGGGGAATTTTTGTACTAACACACAATTGAGGACAATTTTTCTACTGGTGCGCTATATAAGGGGAATTATTAGTTGTGCGGGGCATTATAGTGAGCTTTATTACTACTGGGTGACAATGGATAGCATGACTACTAGTATGGGCACTATGGGGGACAACATTACTATTATGTGCACTGTAGGGGAAATGTTAACACTAAGTGCAGTCTGGCAGATAATCATTACTATTGATGGGACATTTGGGCACATGATTACTGCGGGGTGCACCCTAGCACAAAATCAGTTTAGCGCAATTATTTTTGGGGACACTATATATTCAGGACACTATAACTATCAGGGACACTATTTATTGGGTGGTTATTTTTGGGCACTGTTTGCCAATAATTATTGAAGGGGACACTTTATATGATCCTAGTAGTTTAAGGGGATTATCTGTTTCTTCAGTATAACATTGGAGAGAATAGTGGGCACAGTATTTAGAGTGGCAGAAAGTGATGTTCAGAAGGTGGGAAGGGTATTGGAAAAGTAGTAAACTAAGAGCCTGATTCTCAAACTCTGCACTCTTTGTAGTGTTGTATGTAGTGTTTTCCAAGTAGGTTGAGGGTTTGTTATGCAGGATGTACCGTTTTGGCCTTAGGCAGCAGAAAGGCAAGGTACATCTCTGTATAGCAGTGCAACACACTGAGATGGAAATATCAAATTTAGGTAGGATAGTAAATGGAGAAAACACAAGAAATTTAGGGAGTCATTTAGGCACAGATATATGCCACGAAAGTCTGGCATGGATTCATGTTGCGACAGAATCTGCTACCTTTTCCACACTCACACCAGGTCTAAAAAAGGGCACATGGTGTGGAAGGGGAGGGGCCAGGAGGCCCGCCTTTTTCTACGCCTGGTTTAGGAGTAGAAAATGTATAAAAAATGGTCTGAACGTAAGACATCAAGCCTGCGCCTCTACATAACATTGGTGGTCCACTGCTAGCACAGAGGCTTATTAAGACTGGTCTTAATAAATGTGCACCTTAGTTTTTGAAAGATGCAATTTCAGATAGAGAGTGGGCATGATGTTAGAGACAGCGGACAATCACTAGTAAAAGAGGGATTATATTGCTTCCTAGACACTAGTACATTTATAAAAAAAAATTAACAATTGATGTTGATTTAACTTTGAAAGAAAATAAATAAATAAATAAATATATTATACACACAGTGAATACAAAAGTCTACACACCCCTGTTAAAATGTCAGATTTCTGTGCTGTAAAAAAATGAACCAAAGATAAATCATTTCAGAACTTTTTCCACCTTTAATGTGACTTATAAACTGTACCACTCAATTGAAAAACAAACTGAATTCTTTTAGGTGGAGGAATGAAAAAAAAATTATAATTTGGTTGCATAAGTGTGCACACCCTCTTATAATTGGGGATGTAGCTGTGTTTAGAATTAAGCAATCACATTCAAAATCATGTTAAATAGGATTCAGCATACACCTGCCATGATTTACAGTGCCTCTGATTAACCCCAAATAAAGTTCAGCTGCTCTAGTTGGTCTTTCCTGAAATTTTCCTAGTCGCATCCCACAGCAAAAGCCATGGTCCCCAGAGAGCTTCCAAAGCATCAGAGGGATCTTATTGTTAAAAAGGTACAAAAGAATTGCCAAGGCATTAGATATACCATGGAACACAGTGAAGACAGTCATCATCAAGTGGAGAAAATATGGCACAAGTGACATTACCGAGAATTGGACATCCCTTCAAAATTGATGAAAGAGGAGAAGAAAACGTTTCTGGGAGGCTACCAAGAGACCTACAACAACAGGAATCGGCCCTATTTCACCTTAAGGACTCGGCCATTTTTTGCAAATCTGACCAGTGTCACTTTACGTGGTGATAACTTTTAAACGCTTTTACTTATGCAGGCCATTCGGAGAATGTTTTTTCGTCACATATTGTACTTCATGACAGTGGTAAAATTGGTAATTTCATAATTTCATAATTTATAAAAAATACCCAATTTTCCAAAAATTGAGAAAAATTAGCAATTTTCCAAGTTTCAATTTCTCTACTTCTATAATACATAGTAATACCGCCAAAAAAAGTTATTGATTTACATTCCCCATATGTCTACTTCATGTATCGATCATTTTGGGAATGCCATTTCATTTTATGGGGACATTGCAACGCTTAGAAGTTTAGAAGCAAATCTTGAAATTTTTCAGAATTTTCAAAAACCCACTTTTTAGGGACCAGTTCAGGTCTGAAGTCACTTTGTGAGGCTTACATAATAGAAACCACCCAAAAATGACCCCATTCTAAAAACTACACCCCTCAAGGTATTCAAAACTGATTTTAAAAATGTTGTTAACCCTTTAGGTTTTCCATAAGAGTTAATGGCAAATTGAGATAAAATTTCAGAATTTTTTGGGGGAAAATTTTCCATTTTAATCCATTTTTTCCAGTAACAAAGCAAGGGTTAACAGCCAAACAAAACTCAGTATTTATTGCCCTGATTCTGTAGTTTTCAGAAAAACCCCATATGTGGTCGTAAACTGCTGTATGGCCAAAAGACAGGGCACAGAATGAAGGGAATGCCATATGGTTTTTGGAAAATGGATTTTGCTAGACTGGTTTTTTAACACCATGTCCCATTTGAAGCCCCCCGATGTACCCCTAGAGTAGAAAGTCTATAAAAGTGACTCCATCTAAGAAACAACACCCCTCAAGGTATTCAAAACCGATTTTACAAACTTTGTTAACCCTTTAGGTGTGCTACAAGAGTCAATGGCAAATGGAGATTACATTTTAGAATTTCTGTTTTTTGTTACCTTGCCTCAAAAAAAGTGCAATATAGAGCAAACAAAATCATATTTACCCTAAAATAGTACCAAAAAAAACTGACACCTTATCCCTTAGTTTCCAAAATGTGGTCACTTTTTTGGAGTTTCTACTGCAGGGGTGCATCAGGGGGGCTTCAAATGGGACTTTGTCAAAAAAAAACAGTCCAGCAAAATCTGCCTTCCAAAAACCATATGACGTTCCCTTCCTTCTATGCCCTGCTGTTTGGCCATACAACAGTTTACGACCACATATGGGATGTTTCTGCAAACTACAGAATCAGGTCAATAAATATTGAGTTTTATTTGGCTGTTAACCCTTTCTTTCTTACTGGAAAATGAATTAAAATGGAAAATTTGCAAAAAAAATAGCTGCTTTGGGACCGTTTCTATTTTTTTGTTATTTACATTGTTGATCTGACAGGTTAGATTGTGTGCTATTTCTATAGAGCAGGTTGTTACAGAAGCGAGAATACCAAATATGAGGGTTGTTTCAGTTTTTCATAACAAAGCATTTTTGAAAAAAAAAAATATTTTTAGTGTCTCCACATTCTGAAAGCCATATTTTTAATTTTAATATTTTGGGAGACTGTCTTATGTAGGGGCTCATTTTTTGCAGGATCAGATGATGGTTTGATTGGCACTATCTTGCGGTGCATATGACATTTTGGTCACTCGCTATTACACTTTTTGTGATGCAAGGTGACAAAAATGACTTTTGACGCGGTATTTATATTATTATTTTTTCAATGTTCACCTGAGGGGTGAGGTCATGAATTATTTTGTTAGAGCAGGTTGTTACGGACGCGGAAATACATAATATGTATACTTTTTTATTTATTTAAGTTTTACACAATAATATCCTTTTTGAAACAAAAAAAATCATGTTTTAATGTCTCCATAGTCTGAGAGCCATAATTTTTTTATTTTTTTGGGCGATTGTCCTATGTGGGGTATCATTTTTTACGGGATGAGATTGCGGTTTGATTGGCTTTATATTTTGGTGCATATAACTTTTTGATCGCTTACTATTACAGTTTTTGAGATGTGAGGTGACAAAAATGTTTTTTTTAAATATTTTTTTATTTTTTTTATGGTATTTACCTAAGGGGTTAGATTATGTGATATTTTTATAGAGCAGGTTTTTTCGGACGCGGCGATACCTAATATGTATACTTTTTAAATTTATTTCACTTTAACACAATAACAGCATTTTAGAAAAAAATAAATAATGTTTTAGTGTCTCCATAGTCTGAGAGCCATATTTTTTTTATTTTTTTGGACGATTGTCCTATGTAGGGGCTCATTTTTTGCGGGATGAGATGGCGGTTGTACTGGTACTATTTTGGGAGGCACACACATTTTTGATCACTTGGTATTACACTTTTTGTGATGTAAGGTGACAAAAAATGGCTTTTTTTACACCATATTTTGTTTTGTTTTTTAACGGCATTTGTGTGAGGGGTTAGGTCATGTGATATTTTTATAGAGCAGACACCTAATATGTGTAGTCACTCAATTATTACCGGGCAGAAATAAATAGCAAATTGTTGACTCACGATACATGAAGCCATATATATCACCCAAAAATTGGACCACAATTTTCAACGAATGAAAATCGAAAAAACTTTATTAACAATGATAAATACATACATGTTAAAACAAGGCAGCACAAAGGTGGAACACAAAGATAAGGAACAGGAACCAAGGCGGGGAGGTCAGCACACCAAAAGACAGGGAGAGAAAAAATTGCTCATAGAGCAAAAATACATAAATGAAACTCCAAGGCTCCAATGAGCAATAAAGCCCGGGCAAATATTACTTGGAGTTTGGAAAAAGGTAAGTAGTCATACCCTGGATGGTTTTTCGATCTCTCAGCCTCCTGACCCAACGCCGTTTCGCCAGAGACCTGGCTTCTTCCGGGGATATAACATTGAGAAAAGATACCCCTAATATAGTGCCCTCACAGGTGTATAATATAATAATTAAAAGACCTAGTGACGCCCTTACCAATAGGGATGGAGTGCCGGACATATCCAGCCAATCACCGGCATCAAAGGGAGGAACGGAGGTGGGGCAGGTCTGACATAGCGGTCATTTGACAAGGCACCTGACCGCAGCATCAGAGACACAGCCCAGCGACCGCCTCCACCGCCAACTGGAGGCCAATCAGCAACATAGAGAAGAAATGCCGGGGGCGGGACAGCTATGACACGGCAGTCATGTGACAAAGCACATGACCGCAGTGTCAGAGGTCCTTCCAGGAGAAAGTATACATTGTAGGAATTGAATAGAAAAATCGAACACCACCCGGATAAAAATGTAAGTAAAAGTGTTTCACAGGTAGGAGATGTACACAAATCTAATAAATACAATAATATAGCAGGTGATGGCCCCAGCAAGAGCCCATTAAATAAATACAATAATATAGCGTATAAGAACAATACTAGTTAAGATGCAATATCACAAAATCACGAGAACAAAGTACAGTTTTAAGGCAATGGAAATTGCAGTACTACTTCACTAAATCAAGACACCATTAATAAAGTGAACAAGTGCAATCTCATGTATAAAAAGAGCAACCATTATGACATAAACATGAACCGAAATATCGACATGATGAAAGACATCAGTTCATATTAAAACATGATATAAATATATATATATATATATATATATATATATATATATACAAAACATGCTAGTTGTAAAATAAATGTGAGAGGGAGGAGAAGAGGGGAAGTGGAGGATAGGAGTGAGGGAAGTGAGGAGGTGGTGTGAGGTGTGTGGAAGGAAAGGGGGGCTGAAGGGAAAGGGAAGAGGAGCAGAGATAAGCAGTGCCAAGTGAGCAATACTATATAAAACAAAAATGAATCAAGTTAATCAATGATCACAAAAAAAAAAAAAAAAAAAATTCGGGAAACCTGGTCGATTTACCTGGTGCAACTACTATTTTGGAGGAGCTCATGGAGGAGCAGGAACCAAAGGCAGTTGGGTCATATGGTAAGTTTCCATTTTCTCTTTTACCAAAATCGACCAAGTTTCCTGCAATAAACCTATACCCTAATGTACATGCCTTCGTGCAGCTCGTCACTCGAGATCTTCAGAAAATCTCAAGTACCTATCCAGCTAGCTTGAACAACCTGACCTTCATACAGAGAAAAGCTATTAAAGAACTACAAATAATGAAAGAGTTGTTGTTGAAACCCGCGGACAAAGGCGGTAATGTGGTAGTCTGGCCTAAAGATGCATATGAAAAAGAAGCATATAGGCAGCTCAGAGACTCTACTTGCTATAAACGCTTGACCTTTAACCCCAGCGAACAATATAAACGAGAACTGAGTGCTCTCGTGGAACGTGCTGAGGCAAAGGGCATTATCACTAAAAAACTAGCTCAAAGTCTTGTCCCTGAGCATCCAAAAGTGGCATGCCTGTATTTACTTCCAAAAATTCACAAAAATAGGTCACATCCTCATGGACGTCCTATTGTATCTGGGAAGGGAATCTATGCGAACCAACATACAAATTCATTGACTCTATATTACAGCCACTTGTGGAGCAACTTCCATCGTTTGTGAAGGACACTACTGATCTTTTACGTAGCTTGAATAATCTGCATCTGGAATCGGACATATGGATCGCCTCTTACGACGTTGAATCGCTCTACACCAGCATTCACCACAAAGATGGCCTGGAGGCGGTTCGGTTCTTCCTGTCTATGACTGACTTGGATGATGATTTGGGTGAGTTTGTCCTGGAACTCCTCGAGTTCGCCTTAACCCATAATTTTTTCCTCTTCGGGGATGTCTTCTACCTACAGCTCCAGGGAACAGCTAAGGGGGCGGACTGTGCGCCATCCTACGCCAATCTGTTCCTGGGGCTGTGGGAGAGGAAGGTATTCCTCGCGGAGGTGTATGGGGACATCAGCGGGATCCAGATGTGGGCCCCTACATTGACAATATCTTCGTCGTGTGGCAGGGCCCACAGTCTGGATTCATTGAACTGGTGGGGCTACTAAATCTCAATAACCGGAGCGTCACTTTGACGTCCAGGATTGATAAAACTCATCTTGATTTTTTTGATGTACAGATCCTGGTGGAGGAGTCTGGTAAAATATCTACTGACTTGTTTCGCAAGACGACATCTACCAACTCAGTCCTACATGCGCACTCCTGCCATCCCCACAGTCTGATCCGAAGCATCCCATATGGTCAGTTTTTGAGGGCCAGCAGAATTTGCTGAACGGATGAAGCATTTAAGAGACAATCTCGGGACCTTCACCAAAGATTTCTCGATCACGAATACTCAGAAGCGAACATTGCGCAATGCCATCAAAAGGCCAAACAGGTGCAAAGAGATCCACTACTCACATATAGCCGCAAACTACGTAACAAAACTGACATGGTACGGTTTATCACCTCCTATAATCCACAGTGGAAATCTATTTGAAATACCTTGGTAAAACATTGGGAGATTTTACAACTGAATCCCACCTTGGCAAAAATAATCACTTTCTATCAAAAAGATTCCAGTACTGTTCTCATTCCCCCAACAAAATAAAATAAAATAAAACAAAATGTAATATAATTGAATATCAATCCTTACAATCTAACTCTGAAGTAAATGATTTCATATCCATATATTACATATTTATTGGACCATTAGGGAATTTATATTACAAGAGGGTAGAACTCCTCAGTCATTCACAATGTCTCTCTTTTTATCATTATACCATTCCTTTTACCATGATTCCCTTTTTTATCATGATTCCCCTTTTATTGTTACAATCACCCTTTTTATTTTTATTGTTATTATTATGAATTATTATCCTTTTATCATCTCTTTATATATTGGTGTCCATCTATTTGTTGATGCTAACTTTATACAGAAATTTATATAGAAGTTTCCATTTGTGACTTGATTGACATCGGGCGGAACCAGAACTGAAACACGCCCATATGATCTCTTTAAAAGGACCTATACACAGTGGTTATCCATACCCACTGAGGAAGGAGTAGAGGCTCCGAAACGCATTTGGGGCATCGAATAACCACTGATGATCCAGCTGGACTCCTGACAACAAAGAACTCAATTTTCTGAACATAAAATTTAAAAGTTCCGCTATCTAAGAACTCCAAAGAACTTCCCCGCCAAAAGAACACGAGGATGTCAACGGTGACGTCACCGGAAGTGACGTTCCCGACTTCAGACGCTGATAGCAAGCGGCTTACTCCGCGTGTGAGGACGCTCCACGCGAACGCCGATTCACTTGGACAGGCCCGCAACATTTAAGGAAACACCGACCGGCACAAAGCCTCTTTCCTGGAGCGGTAACGTACGGACCATTGGGTCAAAAATTGCATTTATTGCATTTATATTTTTATTCTGCATTAAACTAACTGGGAACAATTCAATAAGCAGCTATCACTCCTGCTGAAAAAGAACCTAACAAACTTGTATGTTAAACGGAGTGACTACATCTCACTCAAACATTTCACTCAGGGACATTTTATAGGTGTACCAATTGTAGACTGATTGTTTATATATTTTGTGATCACACTATCAATAATTATTTGAACCATCCTATCATATTGGAAACATTTTTAAAAATATTTATCATATTAAAATAAATTATCCATGCTTAACCAATACTTTAAGTGCCATCCCTCCTAAGTATTGAATATATACCTGCCTCTTTTGTGACGTTGGGTGCATCATTATTGGGATAGAGCACCATATTCCGTCTCAACAGTAGAGTGAGCCACCTAATCACTACTATTATATATCAAAAATAATCCCTGCCTGTCCATCCATCACGTACAGACGTACTAAAAATCTGAAAGATCTTTTGGTCAATAGTTTTTGCAATATCTACATCTAGCGACTCTATGGACCCAATAATACTCGGATCCCCGGAATTTATTATTTTTTTTGTGTGATCATTGATTAACTTGATTCATTTTTGTTTTATATAGTATTGCTCACTTGGCACTGCTTATCTCTGCCCCTCTTCCCTTTCCTTCAGCCCCCTCTTTCCTTCCACACACCTCACACCACCTCCTCACTTCCCTCACTCCTATCATCCACTTCCCCTTTTCTCCTCCCTCTCACATTTATTTTACAACTAGCATGTTTTGTACATATATATATATATATATATATATATATATATTGTGGCAGTGGAGCTGCCAGAAGGCCATTGAAGTGGCATATCTCACCCCGAACAAGCTGGGTGAGAACAAGAAAGGTTGCGAAAATTAGTTTTTTCCCACTGTCTGCAGCAGTCAGTCTGGTAATGGGGATAATTATCAGCCAGCTGAGGAGCTTGGATAAATCTGGGCTGAGCTCCTCAATCAGGGCTCCCAGTCTGGGAAGGAGCCGCCTGTGTCAAGGCCTCTGGGATCCGGGACCCTCTAACCCTGTGTGTGGGGTAAGCACTGTGATGTGTCTTGGGGAGCTGGGTGGTAGACCCAGATCCTGATAGAGAGGGAGTGTATACTGTATAGTCAGTGGCCAGACGGCCGAGGATTTATTTTTATGATTCTGTACTGCTGTGATGACAATAAAGCTGGTCGTGGCCAGTTTGCACCTGAATCTACAGTGGTGGAGTGGCTTCTTGATGTGTGCCAACCGTCTAAGGTGTAAAGACGGCGATCTGGAAGAGCTAAATGACCCCGAGTTGTTACAATATATATATATATATCTATATCTATATCTATATCTATATCTATATATATATATATATATATATATATATATATATATATATATATAGAGAGATATATATTTATATCATGTTTTAATATGAACTGATGTCTTTCATCATGTCGATATTTCGGTTCATGTTTATGTCATAATGGTTGTTTTTTTTATACATGAGATTGCACTTGTTCACTTTATTAATGGTGTCTTGATTTAGTGCAGTAGTACTGCAATTCCCATTGCCTTATAACTGTACTTTGTTCTCGTGATTTTGTGATATTGCATCTTAACTAGTATTGTTCTTATACACTATATTATTGTATTTATTTTACTTCTTGCCGACCGCCTAACGCATGGATGCGTCCAGGCGGCGGCAAGTTTGTTCCTCCTGGACGCATCCGTGCGTCATCTCGCGAGAGGCGAGATCTGCTGTGAACGCGTGCACGCGTTCACAGCAGAGCGCGGCTCTGCAGTTATACTACAGCCTGCCAGCGATGATCAATCGCTGGCAGGCTGTAAATGTAAAATAAATTAGATCAAAGAGCTATATCAGACACTGTTTTGTGAACAGCGTCTGATATAGCTGCTACCTGGTCCTCTGGTGGTCCCGTTTACTGGGATCGACCACCAGAGGACCAGGTAACTCTGTAAAGTTGCACCAAACACTACACTAACGCCACCCCCCACCCTCACTTTATAACCACTATTAACCCCTTGTTAACCCCTGATCACCCAATATAGACTCCCTGATCACCCCCCTGTCACTGATCACCCCCCCTGTAAGGCTCTATTCACATGCCCATATGTGTTTTGCGGATCCGCAGATACACGGATCCACAGATCCGTGCCACGGATCCGCGGCGCGGATCCGCAAAACACGGACACCGTCAATGTGCTTTCCGCATTTTGCAGATCCGCACATTGCCAGAACTATATAGAAAATGCTTTTTCTTGTCCGCAATTGCGGACAAGAAAAGGGCATGTTCTATATTTTTGCGGAACGGAAATGCAGACCCGTAAGTGCGGATCCGCAATTCCGGATCCGAGCGGGACAAAGTCTGTCCCCATAGAAATGAATGGGTCCGCAATTGCGTTCCGCAAACAGAATTGCGGACGTGTGAATGGGGCATAAGGGTCCCTTATCACCGCCAGTTAGCTAGCTACTTGTTAGGTAGTTAGCGCCCAGCCCACCGCACCGCAGTCACTGATTTTGGCAGAGATTTTTTCATCCACATTGATCGATGCGAATGAAAAAATCTGTGCCGTTCATTTTTTTTTTTTTCTCATTACCCGTATGCTCAATATAAGGAGAATCGCAGAAACTCCTAATGCTGGCCATACGTGTAATGATTGCGGAGACCCTCAAATGCCAGGGCAGTGCAAAAACCTCACATGTGACCCCATTTTAGAAAGAAGAAACCCCAAGGTATTCCGTGAGGAGTATGGTGAGTTCATGTAAAATTTTATTTTTTGTCACAAGTTAGTGGAATATGAAAAATATCAACTTCTTTCCAAAATGGGGTCACTTGTGGGGTTTTTATACTGCCCTGGCATTTTAGGGGTCCTAAAGCGTGAGAATCGAAATGCGTAAAAATGCCCTGTGAAATCCTAAAGGTACTCATTGGTTTTAGGGCCCCTTTGCACATCTTGGCTGCAAAAAAATGTCACTCATGTGGTATCGCCGTACTCAGGAGAAGTAGGACAATGTGTTTTGGGGTGTATTTTTACATATACCCATGCTGGGTGAGAGAAATATCTCTGTAAATGACAACTTTTTAATTTTTTTTATACAAAGTTGTCAATTTACAGCGATATTTCTCACACAAAGTATGGGTATATGTAAAATACACCCCAAAACACATTGCCCTACTTCTCCTGAGTACGGTGATACCACATGAGTGACACTTTTTTGCAGCCAGAGTACAAAGGGGCCCAAATTCCAACGAGTACCTTTAGCTTTTACATGGCTGCTCACAATTTAGCCCCGCCCAAAATGCCAGAACAGTACAAACACCCCACATGTGACCCCATTTTGGAAAGAAGACACCCCAAGGTATTCGCTGAGGGGCACAGCGAGTCCATGAAAAATTTTACTTTTTGTCAAAAGTTAGCAGAAAGGGAGACTTTTTGAGAAAAAACTAAAAATCAATTTCCGCTAACTTGTGCCAAAAAAAATCTTCTGTGAACTCGCCACGCCCCTCATGGAATACCTTGGGGTGTCTTCTTTCCAAAATGGGGTCACATGTGGGGTATTTATACTGCCCTGGACATTTAGAGGCCCTAAAGTGTGAGAAGAAAAATGCGTAAAAATGCACTCCTAAAAGGTACTCATTGGTTTTAGGGCCCCTTTGCACATCTTGGCTGCAAAAAAGTGTCACTCATGTGGTATCGCCGTACTCAGGAGAAGTAGGGCAATGAGATTTGGGGTATATTTTTACATATACCCATGCTGGGTGAGAGAAAAATCTCTGTAAATTGACAACTTTGTATAATTTTTTTTTAAAAGTTGTCATTTACAGAGATATTTCTCACACCCAGCATGGGTATATGTAAAAATACACCCCAAAGCACATTGCCCTACTTCTCCTGAGTACGGCGATACCACATGTGTGGCACTTTTTTGCAGCCAAGATGCGCAAAGGGGCCCAAATTCCAATGAGTACCTTTAGGATTTCATAGGGCATTTTTACGCATTTTGGATTCTCACGCTTTAGGTCCCCTAAAATGCCAGGGCAGTATAAATACCCCACATGTGACCCCATTTTGGAAAGAAGACACCCCAAGGTATTCTGTGAGGGGCATGGCAAGTTCACAGAATTTTTTTTTTTTTTGGCACAAGTTAGCGGAAATTGATATTTATTATTATTTTTTTTTTTCAAAGTCTCATATTTCACTAACTTGTGACAAAAAATAAAATTTTACATGAACTCACCATACCCCTCACAGAATACCTTGGGGTGTCTTCTTTCTAAAATGGGGTCACGTGTGGGGTATTTATACTATCCTGGCATTTTAGGGGCCCCTAAAGCGTGAGAAGAAGTCTGGAATCCAAATGCGTAAAAATGCCCTGTGAAATCCTAAAGGTACTCATTGGAATTTGGTCCCCTTTGCGCATCTTGGCTGCAAAAAAGTGGCACACATGTGGTATCGTCGTACTCAGGAGAAGTAAGGCAATAAGTTTTGGGGTGTATTTTTATAGATACCCATACTTTGTGTGAGAAATATCGCTGTAAACGACAACTTTTTTATTTTTTTAAACAAAGTTGTCCGAGATATTTATCTCACCCAACATGGGTATATGTAAAAATACACCCCAAACCACATTGCCCTACTTCTCCTGAGTACGGCGATACCACATGAGTGACACTTTTTTGCAGCCTGGGTGCGCAAAGGGGCCCAAATTCCAACGAGTACCTTTAGCTTTTACATGGCTGCTCACAATTTAGCCCCGCCCAAAATGCCAGAACAGTAAACAAACCCCACAAGTGACCCCATTTCGGAAAGTAGACACCCCAAGGTATTCACTGAGGGGCATAGTGAGTCCGTGGGAGATTTCATTTTTTTTTGCCAGAAGTTAGCAGAAATGGAAACTTTATTATTTTTATTTTTTTATTCAGAAAGTGTCATTTTCCGCTAACTTGTGAAAAAAAATGAAATGATACATGAACTCACTATGCCCCTCCATGAATACTTTGGGGTGTCTTCTTTCTAAAATGGTGTCATTTGGGGGGTATTTATACTTTCCTGACATTCTAGCACCTGAAGAAACATGAGAGGTGCTCAGAAAGTCAGAGCTGCTTCAAAATGCCGAAATTCACTTTTTTGCACCATAGTTTGTAAACGCTATAACTTTTACCCAAACCAATAAATATACACTTATTGTTTTTTTTTTTTATCAAAGACATGTAGAACAATAAATTTTGTGAAAAATTTATATAGAAATGTAGTTTTTAAAAAAATAAATTACAACAGAAAGTGAAAAATGTCATTTTTTTGCAAAAAATTTCGGTAATTTTTGATTAATAGCAAAAAAAGTAAAAATGTCAGCAGCAATGAAATACCACCAAATGAAAGCTCTATTAGTGAGAAGAAAAGGAGGTAAAATTAATTTGGGTGGTAAGTTGCATGACGGAGCAATAAACGGTGAAAGTAGTGTAGTGCAGAATTGTAAAAAGTGGCCTGGTCATTAAGGGTGTTTAAGCTAGGGGGGCTGAAGTGGTTAATGGGCTCACCTGCTATATTATTGTATTTGTTGGATTTGTGTACATCTCCTACCTGTGAAACACTTTTACTTAAATTTTTATCCGGGTGGTATTCGATTTTTCTATTCGATTCCTACAATGTATATTTTCTCCTGGAAGCACCTCTGACACTGCGGTCATGTGCTTTGTCACGTGACTGCCGTGTCATAGTTGTCCCGTCCCCAGCATTTCTTCTTTATGTTGCTGATTGGCCTCCAGCGGGCGGTGGAGGCGGTCACTGGGCTGTTTCTCTGATGCTGCGGTCAGGTGCCTTGTCACATGACCGCTATGTCAGACCTGCCCCGCCTCTGTTCCTCCCTTTGATGCCGATGATTGGCTGGATATGTCCGGCACTCCATCCCTATTGGTATGGGCGTCACTAGGTCTTTTAATTATTATATAATACACCTGTGAGGGCACTATATTAGGGGTATCTTTTCTCAATGTTATATCCCTGGAAGAAGCCAGGTCTCTGGCGAAACAGCATTCGGTCAGGAGGCGGCTGAGAGATCGACACACCATACAGGGTACGACTACTTACCTTTTTCCAAACTCCAAGTTTTTGCTCCTACATTTACCTTTGCTGCAATATTTGCCCGGGGTTTATTGCTCATTGGAGCCTTGGAGTTTCATTTATGTATTTTTGCTCTATTAGCAATTTTTTCTCTCCATGTCTTTTGGTGTGCTGACCTCCCAGCCCCCCCTTGGTTCTTATTCCTCATCTTTGTGTTTCACCTTTGTGCTGCCTTGTTTTAACATGTATGTATTTATCATTGTTAATAAAGTTTTTTTCGATTTTCATTAGTTGAAAATTGTGGTCCAATTTTTGGGTGACTAATATGTGTAGTGTATAACATTTTTTCAATTTTAGTGTTTTTTTTTTTTTTTTTTACATTTTTTTTTTTTTTACCCAGACCCACTTGGTTCTTGAAGATCCAGTGGGTCTGATGTCTATATAATACAGTACACTATATAGTGTACAGTATTTTTTACTTTACACTTGGTCTAATCAGACTTTTGCCTTTAGCAGAAATCTGATTAGACTTACATTACCTTGGCAAACAGGACGCCTCTGAAAGTGTCCTGCTGCCATGGTAACCATCACCTGCTGCCAGAACACAGCAGCGGGTGATGGGGAGGGAGGGGGGGCTCCCTCCCTGTTAACCCCTTCAATACAGTGGGATGGAAGGGGTTAAACTGCTGACATCTGTACGGTACAGATGTCAGAAGTTTATAGCAGAGGGTCAGCAATGTGCTGACACTAGACACCAGGGAATTAGAAAGGAGGCGGGCGGGGGATCCTGCCTGCTGCACCGCCTGCAATCCCCCCCCCCACCTGCACCGCCCGCGGGGACAGTAATATTGCGGGGTGCAGGGGGGGTTAAAAATTATACATTTGGGGCACATTTTAAGTCTCTGATCCCCGCGGTTATGGGGGGGTCTCATGACCCCTCTCGGCATTGTGACAGGATGCCTGCTGAATGATTTCAGCAGGCATCCTGTTCCGATTAACTCCTGCAGCGCCGCAACCTACTTTTAAAGATATGACGTACCGTACGTCATGGGTCCTTAAGGGGTTAAAGGAGCTCCAGGAATATCTGGCAAGTACTGGCTGTGTGGTACATGTGACAACAATTTCTCATATTCTTCATATGTCTGAGCTATGGGGTAAGGTGGCACGACAAACACCTTTTCTTACGAATAAAAACATCCAAGCCAGGCTACATTTTGCAAAAACACATCTGAAATCTCCCAAAAGCATGTGGGAAAAAGTGTTCTGGTCTGATGAAGCCAAGGTTGAACTTTTTGGCCATAATTCCAAAAGAAATGTTTGGCGCAAAAACAACACTGCACATCACCAAAAGAGTACCATGACCACAGTAAAGCATGGTGACGGCAGCATCATGCTTTGGGGCTGTTTTTCTTAAGCTGGAACTGGGGCCTTAGTTAAGATAGAGGGAATTATGAACAGTTCCAAATACCAGTCAATAATGGCACAAAACCTTCAGGCTTCTGCTAGAAAGCTGAACATGAAGAGGAACTTCATCTTTCAGCATGACAATGACCCAAAGCATACATCCAAATCAACAAAGGAATGGCTTCACCAGAAGAAGATTAAAGTTTTGAAATGGCCCAGCCAGAGCCCAGACCTGAATCCGATTGAAAATCTGTGGGGTTATCTGAAGAGGGCTTTGCACAGGAGATGCCCTCGCAATTTAACAGATTTGGAGAGTTTTTGCAAAGAAGAGTGGGCAAATGTTGGCAAGTCAAAATGTGCCATGCTGATAGACTCATACCCATAAAATCAAAAGGTGCTTCAACGAAGTATTAGTTTAAGGGTGTGCACACTTAAGCAACCATATTATTTTAATTTTATATTTTTCCTTCCCTCTACCTAAAAGATTTCAGTTCAGTATTTTTCAATTGAGTTGTACAGTTTATAGGTCACATTAAAGGTGGAAAAAGTTCTGTTACATTTTTTTACAGCACAGAAACCTGAAATTTTAACAGGGGTGTGTAGACTTTTTATATTCACTGTATATATATATATATATATATATATATATATATATATATATATATATACACACACACAGAAAAACATAACACTATATTGAAAAGACAAGAATTAGATGACATCTATAAATCAAGAGGCTAGAATTTGAAATACAAAACTACTCAGCAAGTGAATACAAAAATATTAAAAGTGCAATTCTCTCTACATAGTATAAATTTAAGCAAAATATTTTTCCATTTTCAATCTTGCTTGGGAAGATCTTCTGGGAAGATTGTCATGTTTGTTTCAGTAGATATCAGCGGATTATCTGAATTTTTAGCTTTTAGAAGACTGAAAGAATTGCCTCTATCACAGTTTTATCTATGACAAAGATTTTAAACTTGGTCTATGACACTGTGTGCTTATAATTAGTGATAATAGGGAGGTGCCATATTCGATTTTGCGTTATTTCACGAATATTCAATTGAATATTCGTCATATATTCGTCGAAATCGAATATTCGTCATTATTCTATATATTGCGAATGTTACGCGAATTTATATTCGCATTGCGAATTAAACTTAGAGCTGAGTTCCTAATGGTTGTAACTTGTATTGATAGAATTGATGAAGATAACGAATATAGTACTATATTCTCAATCTTCGTTATATTCTAGCAATACAACCATTAGGAACTCAGCTCTAAGTTTCATTCGCGAAGCAAACATATAATCGCATTGCGAATTGAGCTTAGAGTCAATTCCTAATGGTTTTATTGCTAGAATACAACGAAGATGACGAATATCACAAATTGACGAATATAGCACAATATTCTCAATCTTCGTAATATTCTAGCAATACAACCATTAGCAACTCAGCTCTGTTTCATTTGCGAAGCGAACATCTAATTGCATTGTGAATTGATCTTAGAGCTACAGTCATGTGAAAAAATTAGGACACCCTTTGAAAGCATGTGGTTTTTTGTAACATTTTTAATAAATGGTTATTTCATCTCCGTTTCAACAATACAGAGAGATTAAAGTAATCCAACTAAACAAAGAAAACTGAAGAAAAGTCTTTTCAAGATCTTCTGTAAATGTCATTCTACAAAAATGCCTATTCTAACTGAGGAAAAAGATAGGACACCCTTGCCCCTAATAGCGAGTGTTACCTCCTTTGGCTGAAATAACTGCAGTGAGACGGTTCTTTTAGCCATCTACCAGTCTTCGACATCGGTCTGAGGAAATTTTACCCCACTCCTCAATGCAGAACTTTTTCAGCTGTGAGATGTTTGAGGGGTTTCTTGCACGTACAGCCCTTTTCAAGTCACCCCACAGCATCTCAATGGGATTCAAATCTGGACTTTGACTTGGCCATTCCAGGACTCTCCATTTCTTCTTTTTCAGCCAATCTTTGGTTGATTTACTAGTATGTTTTGGGTCATTGTCATGTTGCATGGTCCAGTTCCGCTTCAGCTTTAATTTTCTAACTGATGGTCTCACATGTTCTTCAAGCACCTTCTGATACACAGTAGAATTCATCGTGGATTCTATGATGGTGAGCTGACCAGGTCCTGCTGCAGCAAAGCAGCCCCAAACCATGACACTTCCACCTCCATGCTTCACAGTTGGTATGAGGTTCTTTTCTTGGAATGCTGTGTTTGGTTTACGCCAAACATGTCCTCTGCTGTTGTGTCCAAATAATTCAATTTTGGACTCATCTGTCCAAAGAACATTATTCCAGAAGTCCTGGTCTTTGTCAACTTTATCTCTGGCAAATGTCAGTCTGGCCTCGATGTTTCTCTTGGAAAGCAAAGGTTTCCTCCTTGCACACCTCCCATGCAAGTTAAACTTGTACAGTCTCTTTCTGATTGTAGAGGCATGTACTTCTACATCAACAGTAGCCAGAGCCTGCTGTAGTTCTCGAGATGACACTTTAGGGTTTTTGGAGACCTCTTTTAGCATCTTGCGGTCTGCTCTTGGGGTGAACTTGCTGGGGCGACTCAGTCCTGGGCATGTTGGCAGTTGTTTTGAAAGCCCTCCACTTGTAGACTATCTTCCGGACAGTGGAATGGCTGATTTCAAAATCTTTGGAGATCTTTTAAATCCCTTCCCAGACTCATAGGCTGCTACAATCTTTTTTCTGAAGTCCTCTGACAGCTCTTTTGCTCTCACCATGGTGCTCACTCTCACTTCAACAGTCAGGAGCACACCAAACTAAATGTCTGAGGTTTAAATAGGGCAAGCCTCATTCAACATGCAGAGTAACGATCTACTAATTATGTGCACCTGGTGTGATATACCTGTGTGAGATCTGAGCCAATTTAAGAGGGAATACATGTGAGGGTGTCCTATCTTTTTCCTCAGTTAGAATAGGCATTTTTGTAGAATGACATTTACAGAAGATCTTGAAAAGACTTTTCTTCAGTTTTCTTTGTTTAGTTGGATTACTTTAATCTCTCTGTATTGTTGAAACGGAGATGAAATAACCATTTATTAAAAATGTTACAAAAAACCACATGTTTTCAAAGGGTGTCCTAATTTTTTCACATGACTGTAAGTTCCTAATGGTTGTATTTCTAGAATATAACGAAGATGACGAATATCACGAATTCACGAATATAGCACTATATTCTCTATCTTTGTTACATTCTAGCAATACAACCATTAGCAACTCAGTTCTAAGTTTCGTTCGCGAAGCGAACATATAATCACATTGTGAATTGATCTTAGAGCTAAGTTCCTAATGGTTGTATTGCTAGAATATAACGAATATCTCAATGCGAATAATTCAGGTTTTATTAATCGCATTGCGATTACAACTTGATCAAATTTGTGAGATCGTGATTCTCACATCCGACAGTACATTTTTGTATGGAGGCGTTCCCATTGGGATGGGGACACTCCATGCACAGGGGAAGTCGGCAGAATCGGCAACGTGCATTAACTGGAGCAGGCAGGAAGCCAGGAATCCTCCGGACAGGTAAGAACAGCTTTTGGGAAGTGGGAAGAGAACCAGAGAGCAACAAGGATTAAGCTAAAAAAAAAAAAAAAAATATTTGAAATATTGATGTTTTTAGCAGAAAGGAAGATATATGTAATTGAAAATACATGTAATTGAAAGCTTTATTTTTATTTTTATGTGGAACCATTGCCAGTTTTAAAAATGCAAAGTGCTACCTAAGCCTATAAAAGTTTCTTGCTGAATCTGATCTTCCAACTTTTAAACCTATAATTTGAATCAAAGTACATTAAAAGAGTTGAATCACTTCAGGAAATGGCATTTATCATGTAGAGAAAGTTAATACAAGACATTTACTAATGTATTGTGATTGTCAATATTTCCTCCTTTGCTGGCTGGATTCATTTTTACATCACATTATAGACTGCTCGTATCCAGAGGTTACAGCTGCAGCGCAGATTTGAGGTGGCCAGGATAGGAGCTGCTTGCTGTGCATATGCGCACTCCCACAGTCCCAGTTCATTAGAGAGGTGGCACTATTTCCTGTAGTGTGCACTGCTGCTGGATTACAGGATGGTTGCAACCCCTGGATGTGAGCAGTGTAAAATTGAATCAAGCCAACATTTGCTGAACTAAGACAACCCCTTTAGCACTTGCAGAAAAATCCACTTGCCAATATGGGGATCAGTAATCATTTTTTCTCTGACTCGGGAAGCCTAAGCACTGGTGGTACAGATCAACTTCCACCAAAAACTCTCCTAGTATCGTGCAAGTCTTCACTAGTTCCTCTGAATTGGTCATGTTACAGTTTATATCATGATTCACAGTTTATTCTGCTGAGAAATAAACTTGTGGTTATTCTTTTTTTTCCACTACAAAGAACTTGCATTATAAAGTCAGTCAATAAGATGTAACTGTAAGATATATCTCTTTATGGTACTTTCACACTAGCGTTATTCTTTTCCGGCATAAAGTTTCGTCGTTGGGGCTCTATGCCACAAAAACATTAAAAAAAACGCTTCAGTCACATCTCCATGAATTCTGAATGGAGAGAAATCTGTTTAGTATGCATCAGGATGTCTTCAGTTCAGTCACTGAACGGCATTTTAGCCGGAGATAATACCGCAGCATGCGGTGCCACATCATAATAAAAGGAGGACCGGCCTGGTGAGTCGCGTGTGCACGGGACACGGAGAGAGTGTGATGTCATAAAATCCTGAAAGATTTCGTACCTGCAACCAGAAAGTGCAGGAAAAAACTGATTTAAATTCAGATGCCCAGCTAGAAGTCTGGGATCCTTGTCGGGAAGGTCTGGGTCCAGGCTGTTTAAAGGTCATGGAGAGTACTGGTGACCAGAAGGAGCTGTCTACCCCTGCGCCTGTGGTATGGATGGAGATTGTGTACGGTGATATGATCTGTTCCCAAAAAAATACTGGCATATGGCAGTTTGTTGTTTTTCAGGATAAACCTAAAAATGCATCCTCTAAATCAAAATAAAAAGAATGTGGATTGTGTAAAGCGTAGTTGGCTCATGCCTATAACTAAGCTACTTTGTCGCCTTTGTATTGAGTCTACAATTGTAGAAGAATCACTTTCAATGATGAAATGCATGAAGAAGTTATTGCCGCTACTTGTACAGCCAGAGCCCTTATCTTATGGATTAAGAAGATCAAAGATAGAGTTCCCAGAAAACAATTATGAAAGAATATTCTATTTATTGCTAAATAGAGGTGAGCAAATTTTTCAAAAATTTGATCCGCTGCTTCACCGAATTTTATAAAAAAATTTGATTGATCCGAATATACTTGCATCGAATTATGTAACAAAAAAAGGCTATTTCCTGGCTGCTGAGACCCTTTATAGGTGTGCAGAACACTGTGCCTTGCAGTAACACGCATAGGGATCCTGCTTTGGTAGTAAAATAATACTGTGAGTCCGTATGACATGCAGATGACAGGTGTCGTTCTTAGAATCAGTGCACACTTTGCTTATTTGGGCAGTCACGGGGCCAAAACTGACCAAATAACTAAAGTATGAACTCAGCCTTACGTAGTTGTTACTGTCAAGAACAGTAGCAGCAGCAGTCAGTAGCAGCAGCATCAGGAGGATACCACAGAGTAGCAAGGTGACATAGTGAGGTGACATAGTGTGGAGATGGCAGCAGCAGGAGGATACCACAGAGTGCTCCAATACATTTGCGATTGCGCTAATTGGCACTAATGATGCAAATATTTTGGCGAAATACGTGACACTTCACATTTTAGCAGGTCTGCATGTATTTATGTACACACTGCACTGCAACAGCTACACTATATCAGGATATAACCTACACTGACCATCTCCCACTTACTATCTGATATATATATATATATATATATATATATATATAATAGGAAAAATGAGGAGCAGCACACTGTGACAATGGGTGCAAATCCAGTCCACGAACCACAACAGAGTCCTGTATTCGATAGATGCAAAGAAAAAGGACGGCAGCACTCCTTTCAAAAAATCCGTGTAGAGTTTATTAACCCAGTGACAGCAACGTTTCAACCGCACAATGCGGTCTTTGTCAAGCCATACTGCGGGATAGAGTCAAGATCTTGAGGAGACGTGAACTTTTTTGGATCTACACATTGCAGACCCTGAAGCCTAGGGGTCTCAATGTGGATTTCAAAATTGTATGACATTCTGACAGACCCATCGGTATCACTAGTTAATTCTTTTCTTGACTCCGTAGACTATTGGTGTAATGTTTGCATTCAGACTGAGTCTAATTTTTATTTTTATTGTTTTTCCAGATTTGTGATCCAAGCAAGCTACTATGGACACCCTCACTAGATGCGGCGCGGATTTGAGTTCAACGTTCCCACTAATCAATATATTTATATTCATTTGCTGCATTATTATACCACTTCAGTATATTCATGTTTTGGGGATTGTTCACCCCTTGATCGCGTGTTTCTAACTGTGTACCTGCCTATTTTGAAATATGTCTGCCTTGTGACTCCATGGCCAACTGACGGGGGATGGGGGTCACACTGAAAGGTGGATCTCACATTCCCTGTCAGAAAGGAGGGTACAAACGGTTTGCGTTTTTGGATGCTGTTTCTCCTGCTCAGATCGGCGCGTGAGGCAGTGTCTTCCTTTGGGTAGGGGGACCGGGACGGCGACGCCTCGGCACCGTTACCTAGCAACCGCAAGTATTCGCATGTGGACCAATGGAGGAGTACGCTTGTGATGATGTGAAGGAGAGGCGGTACTGATGTATTTGTGACATGCGCAGTTGTGAAGGCATAGGCTGTTTGCCATGTTTGAAGTGGGCATATGCAGACAATTGTAGTCACGTGACTCACGCTGGGTGTGACATCAGCTAACACTGACGGAGACCTATGCGTTGACTTACATGAATTTGAATATTGGGGCGCATGCGCCCTTGACGATGGGGAACGCTGACCTCGTTATGGCGCGGGAGCATATTTGTGAGTCTGTCCTTGCTTTTAATTTTAATTATATGCACTCGTTCACCTATGGGAACAATTTAGCAATTATATTGAGGTTCACATGTAAAGTGTAATTTCACTAAACGTAATAACGACACATGAATATAATCACTTTGTTGTAATCTTGACATGTATTGAGACTTGATTGTAGAAAGGAATATGAATTGTATAATGCACTTGCACTTTATTGTATCAATTATGAATTTTAATTGCACGATTAATTGTTGATGTAACACCGCCTTTATAAACTGCACTGAATGCATTGCACAGTATGGCTTGACAAAGACCGCATTGTGCGGTTGAAACGTTGCTGTCACTGGGTTAATAAACTCTACACGGATTTTTTGAAAGGAGTGCTGCCGTCCTTTTTCTTTGTATATATATATATATATATATATATATATATATATATATATATATATATACAGGGGCGTAGCTAACGGCTCATGGGCCCTGGTGCAAGAGTTCAGCTTGGGGCCCCCTTCCCTCAGTGCTTTGTGTGGCTTCTTATTCGGCACAAGGGTCTTTGGGCCCCCTCAGGCTCCTGGGCCCGGTAGCGACTGCTACCTCTGCACCCCCTATAGCTACGCCCATGTATATATATATATATATATATATATAAGCCAACTAACTAATTAACTATCTAATGTAGTGTGGAAAGCACTGAGCAAAGCAATGACACTGCTGTATCTCTCAGAACTTTAAAAACTGCAGAAAATGGCTGCTGGGGAGGTTCTTATATAGTAAGGGGTAGGCAACTTTCGAATTGGTTGCTAGGGATGTTGCTAAGCTCAGACAAAGACATTGCAGCCTTCTCATTGGCACACAATCAAGAAGGGAGGTTACTGATGGAAAAAAAAAATCTCGAATATTCAAAATTACAAAGATATATCACTATATTCTAAATAGTCGCAAATTCTTGAAGTGGAGATATTCGCGATTAATATTCACAATTTGAATATTCGCGTCCAACACTAGTGAAGAAAGCTACTCATCAGAGACTGTAGACTCAGGTGGCTCCTGCCACCGCACCCTTACCCAGCAGCCATGAAAGTGAAACATGAGCGCAGAGAGCCCCCCTGGTCAGTCCAGCGAGAGGATGGATGATGGCGCCGATAGGCAGGGGCTAACTGACTACATAAGATGTCTCTGTAGTAGCTTAGTTTGTTTATTTGGTAGTGAGAGTTCCGACAAGGTGGAGAGCCAGAAGTCATCCCTCTGCTGAATGGTGACGATTCGGCTCTCACTACGTAAGCAAGTGAGCATGCAGGGGGCCATTTGTGCAAGTGACTCGGAGGAACTCCCTGTCTCCACCTCCACTGCATACTGCCACCTTGTGTCCGCATCCTCTGTCTCGTCTTTCTCATCGCCCTGTGGGCCAGCCCCTCTGGCAGCCCCTGCTAATTTTGTCCTGTCAGCAGAGTAGAAAAACTACCCATTTGGCTATGCACTGCCTGTGCTCCAATGTCCTCCTCCCCCTCCTCCAGTTCAGCCCCCACAGGGCTCATGTGGCGTGAGATTGAGGCACCACGTCTCCTGTCCCCTGACCAGCCATTGTTACCACCATCTGTTCCAGGAATGATGACGTTCATCCTGTAGTCCTGGAGACTGACAAATAACGTGGTGTCCTCAAAGGGCCTGAGCAAATGGCAGGTGTTACGCATGAGCTGTAAGTGGCTGTCAGTGGCTGACATCGAAGTTACACAGTGGAGTACTCCTATCCACTTGCATCATCAAATTGTATAGTAGATCCAACATATGGAAGGTGGATTTCCAACATGTGGAAACATCACAGATCAGTCTATGTTGGGGAATGCCGTTCTGCAGTTGCAACTCAAGGAGGCTGTGCCTTGCGGTATACGAGTGTCTGAAATGCATGCAAAGTTTCCTGGCCCTTTTTAGGATGTCTTGCAGATGGGTGGAAGACTTCAGGAACCACTTGACAACCATACTGAATACATGTGCCATGCAGGGAGCATGGCTCAGCCTTCCTTGATGCAGCACCGACACAATGTTCTTTCTGTCACCATAGTTCCGATTTTGAGTTGTCGGGGAGAAAGCCCGGATTTGATTTCTTGATGCATCACATGAGCAGTTCCTCCCCTTTGTGACTCCATTCGCCAAGGCAAACCAGGGGAAGAACAGAGTGACAACGCTGAGCCATCACATGTAGTATGCTGGAGGGGCATTGTGACTTGTCCCCGCAGTGGAGGTTGAGGACATGGTGGAGGATGAGGAGGCAGAGCCAGACATTATCGCAGGACCAACGGCGTGACAACATGGAGGCAGAAGTGGCGTGACCTGTCCAAGTTGCTGGTGTGGCTGTGCAAGAACCATATTCACCCCGTGGGCTGTAAAGGACATGTATTGTCCCTGACCGGAGTTACAGCTCCACACGTCGGCGCTGCTGTGCCCTTTGGCAGACATCGACAGGCTCATGGACTGGCCCTCCTTCTGTTCTACATGTATGTGCAGGGCTGGTACTGCCTTTTTGGTAAAGAAATGACAGCTTGTGACTCTACACATCGGCTCAGCACAAGCCTTCAGTTCTCTGAAAGATGCAGAGTCCTACACTTTGAAAGAGAGATACTGAAGCACCAGCAACTTGAACAGGAGTACGTTCAGCAATCGCTTCAGTGATCGATTGCTGAAGGAATGACTGACAAGGAGTAGGAGCAGGAGCATCTGGATCAGCAGAAGATGGGATTAACAGACAGCTCCCTTCGGCTAAGGTGGTGGAGCCTTGACTGGCTGAAACAGGGTGCGTGCCAGCGGTAGCTGCGGCAGGCGCACCACCACCTCGGAGCCACGGTTCTCCCAGGCCACTATATGGTGACACTGCATATGTTGACGCAGGGCCATGGTGCCAACATTCTTCACCTTCTGTCCACATATTCTACATATGGCCATGTTGACCTTCTCCGGTGGCTTCACAAAAAACTGCCACACTGCCGAGTACCTGATTTTCCCCCAACACTACTCACTGGTTGACTGATACCGCCTATGCTTCCATGAACCCATGCACCACTTCTTTCCAGGCAGGTAGGCTGCTGCAAAGCCTGTGGTCTACCTTGTGCCCGTTTGTCTCCCGACCTCCCAATGCTGCCACCCTGCTAACTCTCGGCCACTAGCAACTTGCTGGCTCAGCCGCTGCCTGACTGGCAAGCTGCCACACTATTCTACTGATCCTGATGAAGCCCCTTCTTCACCCGGCTCCCAAGTGCGATCAGCTTCATAATCATCGATTAGTGTCTGCACATCACTTATGTCCTCCTCAACGGCCTCTGGGTCAGGAGCGTGACCACTCGCAACACAAACTCCCATGCCACACTCCTCATTGCCCGCCTAGCGGAGGAAGTGGCATATTTCTCCTCCACATCTTGGCTGGGCAGTAGCTGCTGACTGTCCTCTAGTAGCTCATCCTCGCTGAAAAGTGAAGCTAAGCCCACAGCATGTAGTACTTCTGTGGCTGAGGGAACCGAAAAGGACAAAGGCAGGTTGAGGACAGGTGAGGGCACAGGGCCTGCTCCCAGGCCATGTCAACTAAGGGTTGAGTCTGACAAACCCACTGACTGTTGGCTGGGGGTGTTGGACGTCACCTGGGATGACCAACCAATCAAGAACCGCAGGGTTGGTGGTCAAGACACAACCTCTAAATAACACTGGGAGCGCAGGCCTCTCGCTGCGACTACTGCTGCCACGACCCCTTACCCTGTTACGACCTCTGCTTGCGCCAGAAACATTCAGGCCTCTGCCACTCCTCTGTGTATGGCCTGGCACTTCTTTGCCTGACATACTTGTAGCTGAACTAAACAAATGAAACATAAATTAAAACACCCCTAAAAGTGACAAATATATATATTTTTTTGTACTGAAATAGGACCCTATCGGCTTTGACCAGAAAAAAATTAAAGAGTGAACTACATATATATATATTTCATGAAGTACTGAAATACGCCCATATATGCTTTCACCAGAAATAACTGCAGCGGTGAACTGAGAATAAATATTTCTTGTTGGACTTAATTAGGCCACTGTAGGCTTTGACCGGAAAAAAATTTAAAAGTGAAGTGCGTATATATTTTTCTGGTAGTACTGAAATACGCCCCTATATGCTTTCACCAGAAATAACTGTAACAGTGCGTATATATTTGTCTTTTTTTACTGAAATACGCCTCTACATACTTTTAAGAGGAATAACTGCAACCATGCAGTGCATATATATTTTTCTTTTTTTACTGACATGGAGAAGGATGTAGGAATTTTAATAAACAGTAAACTAAGCTGTAAAAACCAGTGTCGGGAAGCTACTGCCAAGGCCAATAAGATAATAGGTTGCATCAAAAGGGGCATACATGCCCGTGATGCGAACATAGTCCTACCACTTTACAGATCACTAGTCAGACCACACATGGAGTACTGTGAACAGTTCTGGGCTCCTGTGAACAAGGCAGACATATCAGAGCTGGAGAGGGTTCATAGGAGGGCAACTAAAGTAATAACTGGAATGGGGCAACTACAGTACCCTGAAAGGTTATCAAAATTAGGGTTATTCACTTTATAAAAAAGACGACTGAGATCAAATAACTACGTATAAATACAAACCGGATTCCAAAAAAGTTGGGACACTATACAAATCGTGAATAAAAACTGAATGCAATGATGTGGAGGTGCCAACTTCTAATATTTTATTCAGAATAGAAAATAAATCACGGAACAAAAGTTTAAACTGAGAAAATGTACCATTTTAAGGGAAAAATATGTTGATTCAGAATTTCATGGTGTCAACAAATCCCAAAATAGTTGGGACAAGGCCATTTTCACCACTGTGTGGCATCTCCCCTTCTTCTTGTTACAACACTCAACAGACGTCTGGGGACCGATGAGACCAGTTTCTCAAGTTTAGAAATAGGAATGCTCTCCCATTCTTGTCTAATACAGACCTCTAACTGTTCAATCGTCTTGGGCCTTCTTTGTTGCACCTTCCTCTTTATGATGCGCCAAATGTTCTCTATAGGTGAAAGATCTGGACTGCAGACTGGCCATTTCAGTACCCGGATCCTTCTCCTATGCAGCCATGATGTTGTGATTGATGCAGAATGTGGTCTGGCATTATCTTGTTTAAAAAAACATGACATCTGGATGGGAGCATATGTTGTTCTAGAACCTGAATATATTTTTCTGCATTGATGGTGCCTTTCCAGACATGCAAGCTGCCCATGCCACACGCACTCATGCAACCCCATACCATCAGAGATGCAGGCTTCTGAACTGAGCGTTGATAACAACTTGGGTTGTCCTTGTCCTCTTTGGTCCGGATGACATGGCGTCCCAGATTTCCAAAAAGAACTTCGAATCGTGACTCGTCTGACCACAGAACAGTCTTCCATTTTGCCACACTCCATTTTAAATGATCCCTGGCCCAGTGAAAACGCCTGAGCTTGTGGATCTTGCTTAGAAATGGCTTCTTCTTTGCACTGTAGAGTTTCAGCTGGCAACGGCGGATGGCACGGTGGATTGTGTTCACTGACAATAGTTTCTGGAAGTATTCCTGAGCCCATTCTGTGATTTCCTTCACAGTAGCATTCCTGTTTGTGGTGCAGTGTCGTTTAAGGGCCCGGAGATCACGGGCATCCAGTATGGTTTTACGGCCTTGACCCTTACGCACAGAGATTGTTCCAGATTCTCTGAATCTTCGGATGATGTTATGCACAGTTGATGATGATAGATGCTAAGTCTTTGCAATTTTTCGCTGGGTAACACCTTTATGATATTGCTCCACTATCTTTTTGCGCAACATTGTGGGAATTGGTGATCCTCTACCCATCTTGGCTTCTGAGAGACACTGCCACTCTGAGAAGCACTTTTTATACCCAATCATGTTGCCAATTGACCTAATTAGTGTTAATTGGTCTTCCAGCTCTTCGTTATGCTCAAATTTACTTTTTCCAGCCTCTTATTGCTACTTGTCCCAACTTTTTGAGGATTTGTTGACACCGTGAAATTTTGAATCAACATATTTTTCCTTAAAAATTATACATTTACTCGGATTAAACGTTTGATCTGTCATCTATATTCTATTACAAATAAAATATTGACATTTGCTATCTCCACATCATTGCATTCAGTTTTTATTCACAATTTGTTTAGTGTCCCAACTTTTTTGGAATCCGGTTTGTATATCAGGGGTCATTACAGAGATCTCTCCCATCATCTATTTATCCCCAGGATGGTGACTGTGATGAGGGGACATCCTCTGCGTCTGGAGGAAAGAAGGTTTGTACACAAACATAGAAAAGGATTCTTCACGGTAAGAGCAGTGAGACTATGGAACTCTCTGCCTGAGGAGGTGGTGATGGTGAGTACAATAAAGGAATTTAAGAGGGGACTGGATGTATTTCTGGAGTGTAATAATATTACAGGTTATAGCTACTAGAGAGGTGTCGTTGATCCAGAGAGTTATTCTGATTGCCTGATTGGAGTCAGGAAGGAATTTCTTCCCCTTAAGTGGGGAAAATTGGCTTCTGCCTCACAGTTTTTTTTTGCCTTCCTCTGGATCAACTATTAGGAAACAGGCCGAACTGGATGGACAAATGTCTTTTTTCGGTCATATATACTTTGTTACTATGTTACTAAAAATACGTCCAATACGCTTTCACCAGAAATGACTGCAGAAGTGACCTGAGAATATGTATTTTTTTGTTGGACTGAAAGAGGCCACTATACAATTTGACCAGAAAAAAAAATAAAGAGTAAAATGCATATATATTTTTCTTGTCGTACTAAAATACTCCCCTATATGCTTTCACCTAAAATAATTGCAACAGTGCAGTGCGTATATATTAGTTTTTTGTTTTTTTTTACTGAAATACGCCCCTATATGCTTTCACCAGAAATAACTGCAGAAGTGACCTGAGAATTATATATTTCTTGTTGGTCAGAAATAGGCCACTATATGCTTTGACCAAAAAAAAAAAAAGGGAAGTGCGTATATATTTTTCTTGTCATACGGAAACACGCCCCTATACGCTTTCACCTGAAATAACTGTAACAGTGCAGTACATATATATTTATTGTTGTACTGAAATACGCCCCTATATGCTTTCATCAGAAATAACTGAAACAGTACAGTGCCTATATATTTTTCTTGTTGCACTGAAATAGGCTCCTGTATGCTTTCACCAGAAATAACTGCTACAGTGCAGTGCCTATATATTTTTCTTGTTGCACTGAAATATGCCCCTATACGCGTTCACCATAAATAACTGCAGAAGTGAAATGCATATATATTTTTCTTGTAGTATGGAATAAGATACTAAGTTATAAGCCTCTAAGAGCTTTTCAATATAACTAGTGATGAGCGAGCACCCAAGTATTTGGGTGTTCGGATGTTCAGGCCGAACACATTGCTATGTTTGTGCTCTCAGCAGAGCACCCGAATATAATGGAAGTCAATAGGAGACAACCAAGCACCCCGTGCTCTGAAGAGGGGAGGGTGCCTGGTCCATCAGAAAAGGTCATAAAGTAACAGAAACATCACCGAAATGGACCGGGAACAGCATCGGGACAATGCCTGGATGCATCTTGGACTCCCAAGTCACTGCTTGGAACCAGGTTAACTCAGTTGTACACCACTTTTACTGCTATTTGACTAGCTGCAGAAGAACCACAATGAAAGAATTTGCCAAGAATGTTTTCCTTAATCTAAGATGAAATTTGTAACCTGCTTTCAAAACGATCCAACACACGATCTGGCGGCGTTATTCCCATTATGCATTTTCCTGGAAACCAAAGTCTTTGGGTTCCGAGAGGAGTATGGTTGCAAAGCTAAAATGTTAACTAATTAATGGAAGGGCACCACCAGGAGTGGAGCCTGCAGCTTAATTTGATTCCATATTGGAAACCTCACCCGGCCCGGACACTGAAAGGATTGACAGATTGATACCTCTTTCTTGATTCTGAAGGTGGTGATGCATAGCCTTTGTGAGTGGGTGGAGCGATTTGTCCTCCGTGCTAACGATTTACGTAACCCCCAGCTGCCAGTGCAAGCACATTGTAGAGATATCAAAAACACTAGCCACGAAAAAATATTATAGAAATGTTAATTTTAATATTGTTTTAATGTAATGTTACATTGCAGACTTAAAACAAACACAGAACCAGAGATAGGTGCACACTGCCGTGACACTAAACCCTCACACTGATGTTAAAAATTGAGAGTTAGTTCGACATATCCTACTAGGAGGACGTGTCTTAAGCCTCGGGCACCAGCGTCAAGGTCTCTCAAGTAGCCCGTGGGCCCTAACACTCACCTACCTGCGCCATATGGACGATATCAGGGGCCAGTGGGCAATTACAGGAGCATTAGGACGACTCACAAATATCTCCTCTGTTACCTCCAGCATGTGGCCATGCTTGCAATGGGAGGTGGGAGGTGTCTATGAGCCCTACCCAAGACTGACTGATATAGCCAAAGGCCAAGCAGGTGCACCCAAATGTGACCTGAAGATGAAAGACAGGCACATTTAAATTGGAGTTTTATACACCTCCATACATATATATATAAACCATCAAAAAGTGTGGTGATAAGGAAGCAGGATGTGCTCATACCCATATGCAGTTGTGCATTTCTGTAGGGGAGCACATCTCTGCACTTGTAGTCCGTTGCTAATGGCAATCACCAGCAAAAATGCATACAATGGATGATGCCAGCAACGGACTACAAGTACACAATGGACATCCTACATAAGATGAAATTTATGTGGATGTGGCAAGAATTCAAAACAAACACAGAACCAGAGATAGGTGCACACTGCCGTGACACTAAACCCTCACACTGATGTTAAAAATTGAGAGTTAGTTCGACATATCCTACTAGGAGGACGTGTCTTAAGCCTCGGGCACCAGCGTCAAGGTCTCTCAAGTAGCCCGTGGGCCCTAACACTCACCTACCTGCGCCATATGGGCGATATCAGGGGCCAGTGGGCAATTACAGGAGCATTAGGACGACTCACAAACATCTCCTCTGTTACCTCCAGCATGTGGCCATGCTTGCAATGGGAGGTGGGAGGTGTCTATGAGCCCTACCCAAGACTGACTGATATAGCCAAAGGCCAAGCAGGTGCACCCAAATGTGACCTGAAGATGAAAGACAGGCACATTTAAATTGGAGTTTTATACACCTCCATACATATATATATAAACCATCAAAAAGTGTGGTGATAAGGAAGCAGGATGTGCTCATACCCATATGCAGTTGTGCATTTCTGTAGGGGAGTACATCCTGCACTTGTAGTCCGTTGCTAATGGCAATCACCAGCAAAAATGCATACAATGGATGATGCCAGCAACGGACTACAAGTACCACAATGGACATCCTACATAAGATGAAATTTATGTGGATGTGGCAAGAATTCAAAACAAACACAGAACCAGAGATAGGTGCACACTGCCGTGACACTAAACCCTCACACTGATGTTAAAAATTGAGAGTTAGTTCGACATATCCTACTAGGAGGACGTGTCTTAAGCCTCGGGCACCAGCGTCAAGGTCTCTCAAGTAGCCCGTGGGCCCTAACACTCACCTACCTGCGCCATATGGGCGATATCAGGGGCCAGTGGGCAATTACAGGAGCATTAGGACGACTCACAAATATCTCCTCTGTTACCTCCAGCATGTGGCCATGCTTGCAATGGGAGGTGGGAGGTGTCTATGAGCCCTACCCAAGACTGACTGATATAGCCAAAGGCCAAGCAGGTGCACCCAAATGTGACCTGAAGATGAAAGACAGGCACATTTAAATTGGAGTTTTATACACCTCCATACATATATATATAAACCATCAAAAAGTGTGGTGATAAGGAAGCAGGATGTGCTCATACCCATATGCAGTTGTGCATTTCTGTAGGGGAGCACATCCTGCACTTGTAGTCCGTTGCTAATGGCAATCACCAGCAAAAAATGCATACAATGGATGATGCCAGCAACGGACTACAAGTACTACAATGGACATCCTACATAAGATGAAATTTATGTGGATGTGGCAAGAATTCAAAACAAACACAGAACCAGAGATAGGTGCACACTGCCGTGACACTAAACCCTCACACTGATGTTAAAAATTGAGAGTTAGTTCGACATATCCTACTAGGAGGACGTGTCTTAAGCCTCGGGCACCAGCGTCAAGGTCTCTAAGTAGCCCGTGGGCCCTAACACTCACCTACCTGCGCCATATGGGCGATATCAGGGGCCAGTGGGCAATTACAGGAGCATTAGGACGACTCACAAATATCTCCTCTGTTACCTCCAGCATGTGGCCATGCTTGCAATGGGAGGTGGGAGGTGTCTATGAGCCCTACCCAAGACTGACTGATATAGCCAAAGGCCAAGCAGGTGCACCCAAATGTGACCTGAAGATGAAAGACAGGCACATTTAAATTGGAGTTTTATACACCTCCATACATATATATATAAACCATCAAAAAGTGTGGTGATAAGGAAGCAGGATGTGCTCATACCCATATGCAGTTGTGCATTTCTGTAGGGGAGCATATCCTGCACTTGTAGTCCGTTGCTAATGGCAATCACCAGCAAAAATGCATACAATGGATGATGCCAGCAACGGACTACAAGTACTACAATGGACATCCTACATAAGATGAAATTTATGTGGATGTGGCAAGAATTCAAAACAAACACAGAACCAGAGATAGGTGCACACTGCCGTGACACTAAACCCTCACACTGATGTTAAAAATTGAGAGTTAGTTCGACATATCCTACTAGGAGGACGTGTCTTAAGCCTCGGGCACCAGCGTCAAGGTCTCAAGTAGCCCGTGGGCCCTAACACTCACCTACCTGCGCCATATGGGCGATATCAGGGGCCAGTGGGCAATTACAGGAGCATTAGGACGACTCACAAACATCTCCTCTGTTACCTCCAGCATGTGGCCATGCTTGCAATGGGAGGTGGGAGGTGTCTATGAGCCCTACCCAAGACTGACTGATATAGCCAAAGGCCAAGCAGGTGCACCCAAATGTGACCTGAAGATGAAAGACAGGCACATTTAAATTGGAGTTTTATACACCTCCATACATATATATATAAACCATCAAAAAGTGTGGTGATAAGGAAGCAGGATGTGCTCATACCCATATGCAGTTGTGCATTTCTGTAGGGGAGTACATCCTGCACTTGTAGTCCGTTGCTAATGGCAATCACCAG
The DNA here is from genome assembly GCA_033119425.1 of Bufotes viridis. NCBI lineage: Eukaryota > Metazoa > Chordata > Amphibia > Anura > Bufonidae > Bufotes > Bufotes viridis. The sequence continues at coordinate 221,649,622 of CM065589.1, forward strand.
CAAAAAATGCATACAATGGATGATGCCAGCAACGGACTACAAGTACACAATGGACATCCTACATAAGATGAAATTTATGTGGATGTGGCAAGAATTCAAAACAAACACAGAACCAGAGATAGGTGCACACTGCCGTGACACTAAACCCTCACACTGATGTTAAAAATTGAGAGTTAGTTCGACATATCCTACTAGGAGGACGTGTCTTAAGCCTCGGGCACCAGCGTCAAGGTCTCTCAAGTAGCCCGTGGGCCCTAACACTCACCTACCTGCGCCATATGGGCGATATCAGGGGCCAGTGGGCAATTACAGGAGCATTAGGACGACTCACAAATATCTCCTCTGTTACCTCCAGCATGTGGCCATGCTTGCAATGGGAGGTGGGAGGTGTCTATGAGCCCTACCCAAGACTGACTGATATAGCCAAAGGCCAAGCAGGTGCACCCAAATGTGACCTGAAGATGAAAGACAGGCACATTTAAATTGGAGTTTTATACACCTCCATACATATGCAGCGGGCTATTTTTAGCCCGCTTTTGTGGGAGGGGCGTAGGGTTTATAACAGCGAGCGCCGAGGCCCCAGGGTACGCTGACGTCACGGCGCTTGTTCCTGTTTCCGGTCAAGCCTCTTGCGGCGCGCGTCCCTCCTCAACTCGTGGCAACGTCCCTCCGCTCTGTCCTTCATTGTGCGGGGCCTTGCTTCTCCCACCCTCAGGTAAGCGGCCCGGGGGCCTCGCAGCGCGGCCTCTCGCAGGCAGCCTCGGCACCCGGGCTTCCGTCTCTACCGCTCCGGCTGTCAAACGTCGGCCTGCATACACCGGCACACGTCCTCCAGGTGTTGGTCCCGATCCGACGAGCGCTGGCGGCTTTCCACCCCCTCCGGTCGGAGTAGGAACCACCCGACTCCGGCGGAGGGTAGAGGGCTTGCCGTTTTGGCACGGCGCTGCTGGCATTGCCGCATCGTCACGGCAACATATACAGTCGACCGTCGGAGGGCAGGGAGCTAGCCGCTTGGTGCGGCGCTGCTGGCATCGCCGCTTTCTGGGGCATCAAACCCAGTCGACCGCTGGCGCTGCCTACTGATGGGTCATTTATTTAGTTAAACAGGATTTGCTCATCGCTGGTTACATAAGTTGGGCAGTTCGCAGGAGGTGTCACACCAGCGATGGCACCTCTTTCTTCAGCCCTACGCTTACCAATGAATTTTGCGCAACACGGCAGTCACGGGCTCCGGCCGCAACATCCCGCCATCGTGGCCCTCCAGTGGGCCCTCAATCCGTTAATTAAAAAAAAAAAAAAAAAAAAAATTTATTTTTAAGTTAATGAATGCATTGGCTTTTGCTTTTTACAACTACGTCTCCGCATGTTTATCGTCACTACTATGTTCTGCTCATGTTTATTTTTAGGTGACCGTCTTGTTCCGGCGGACCACGGGTCATTCCAAGTTTTGGTTGTTTACCAGCCATTGTTTATTACAGCACGTATGTGTTCGTTTAAATCTTTCCCCTTACGCTCACCCATTCGCTGCACGTCACCAGCCTACTCATCCTGGTGCGCCCAGGTTCCGTCCACACCTTACCTTTCACCACGTCCGCCGCATACGCTGGGGCTTTCCGGTACAGCCAGATCTTTCACCTACTCTTCTCTCTCTACGCCTCCTGGTACGCCCTAGTGGCCATTCTTTTCTGGTCAATCACGTTTCCATGCTCCTTAAGTTAACATCTCACTAGTGTCTGTTGTCACATTTGCTTCATGTCATACTTGGTACGCCCAGGAAATTTTCCATTCTTTCGCCCTCTTGGGTCTGGTGCGCCCAGACCCCACCCCACACGCCTCTCCTTTCGCAGGAACACCCAACCCAGCTGTCTTCACACGCGAGTCCGCAAGGTCGCCACGGCAGGTTCAGGTCGTTTGTTCCCTCCTCATAGACTGTAAGCTCTTGTGTCTCCTCCATCTCCTCATAGACTGTAAGCTCTTGTGTCTCCTCCATCTCCTCATAGACTGTAAGCTCTTGTGTCTCCTCCATCTCCTCATAGATTGTAAGCTCTTGTGTCTCCTTCATCTCCTCATAGATTGTAAGCTCTTGTGTCTCCCCATCTCCTCATAGACTGTAAGCGACGTGGTGCTCCAGTTTCTCCTCCCCTCTCGTATCGCCACTGATTTCCCGACTCGGCTCCTGCTCCGCTCTCCGTGCTTTTCCCTTCTACGTACAAGGTCCTTCCGTCCATGCACTTTCCAGCCGAGTTCACTTAGGCCTCACTGGCCTCGCTCTCTTTTCCGTCACTTTTCACTCCAAAATCAGGCTGCCTCAGTTAGTCTGCCATCTTCTTCTCTAGTACAACCGGTTCACTTTCCTTCTCTGCTCACTCGCATTTCTGCCTGGTACGCCCAGGTCACCTCATAGGTTCGCCTCTCAGGGGGTCACGTTTTTCTCCATTCCTCTCTATTATCCACCTGGTACGCCCAGATCATACGATTCCATGTCCCGACCGCCTGATACGCTCAGGTCATCAGGGCCCTCGTTTGGATACTTCAAGCCGCACTTTGCCACGGTCGCCATTAGGCACGTCCCCCCTCCTCACTGGCTATTACCCTCTGGTGCGCCCAGATCACATGTTGGTCACGTCCCAAACGCCATGTCATTTACGAGTCACCCGGCCACTGTCAGGCCGCTCTTCATCTCTCTGGTCTCCTGTCAGGTTTCTTTTCAGTTCACTCCTCAGGCCCTCCCACTCTTCCAGGCATTAAGTTGCGCCTGTCCCATGTAGGTCTAACCGTCCGTCTTTTTCACGCCTCCACGTCGCAGGTTCATTCAAGCCTCAATTCCCCTGGAAGCCAAGGCCCGCCCGGGCTCCTGAGTACCCATTAGCTCAGTCGATTCATCCTTAACGGTCAAAAGACTGTCGCAGCAACTAAATTCATAGCCATATCATCAGCTATCAGGTAAGTTCCGAGGTTAGCCGAACCCGGCCTCTTTGGGGAGTCATTCAGGGATTTCTCGCGGTGCATCCTCACAACCCTCATGGTAAATTCACTCTGTAGCGGTTATCGGTGGCTCTCACAAAAAAAAAAAAAAAAAAAATTTTTTTTTTTGTATTCGCCCTCCACGTTCCGTTCAGGATCGCTTAGATTCTTCTTCTCTTTTCAGCTCACCATGTCGCACGGCTCCGACATCGAGGATAATTTGTCAGTCCGGGAGTCAGTAGCCTCTGACCAGGCTAGTCGCTTATCTTACAGAACCTGGACCATCCCTAAGCTTGTAACCGAGCTTAATAAAAGAGGGATCCCTCACTCGGCCTCAGCCAGGAAGGCCGAACTGTATCGGCTGCTATTTCCCGATCCCGACGCTATAACTCCGGAACAAGTGTCTTTGTCAACCATACAGCTATCTTTGACACAACTGCATGCCACTATCAACCGACTCTCAAGTTCCCTGTCCGAGGTCGACTCCAGGGTTCAAGCAATCGAAAATAAGGAGCCATCCATCGCTTCCTCCGTCCTGCCAGCCCCGCGCCCATCCACTTCACACACACCCCCAGGTATGGCCCCCGCCACCCCCGATGTTGCCCCCTCGTTCTTTGTCCCAGAAAACCTCAGGAGAGACATCCTGGCGGGTAGAGATGTCAACTTAGCGGCCATTCTCATCTCCACCCACGACACCGTAGAGAACAAAACTATTGCTTGCGGGGACGTTTCCGTCGTGCTCAAGGCCAAAGACGCCCGACTTAACAGAAAATTGACCATAGGAGAATTCGTTTTGGCCTTTAGCTTATACCGAGACATAGTTTGCTCCGCTCACCCAGATCGACGCGAAGAGCTAGACACCTACTTGTACAGGGTGACCGAGTTAGGGCAAAGGTATGGAGGTCACGCTTTCTACGACTATCACCGGTCCTTTTCTGCCAAAGCAGCGGCCGCACTCTCCCAATATCAGCTCGTCTCCAATTGGGCATCCCTGGATACGGAACTCTTTTGCAGACACTTTTCAGGACTCAGAGCACCTTCCTGCTCCACTTGTCAGTCTGTCCTGCATGCCTCCGACTGGTGCCCTAACTCGCTTGTCACCTCCCAGCCTAGGCCGTTCGCCGGTCTCCCCGCAGCACAGAGGCCAGGCCCCTCTCTAGACAAATTAGGACGACCAATTACGTTTCTAGGGAAAAACCAGGTTTGCAATAATTATAACTCCACGTACTGTAATTATACGAAGTGCAAAGCCCTGCATATTTGTGCCATCTGTTTTCGGGCCCACCCACAATTTTCCTGCTCTCAAAGAACCAAAAGCTCCTGACTAGCCGACATAGATGTAGACGCATTAATCGACTTGCTACAAGACCATCATGACCCTAGCTTTGTCAATTTCCTAAAATCAGGGTTCCTCGAGGGTTTTCACACCGGCCTAGTCTCCCTGCCCCAAGTCACCTGGGAAAGCCCCAATCTGAAGTCGGCCATCGCGGACCCATCGGCTGTGGATTCGCTCCTACAGACCGAACTAGAGAAAGGGTTCATCATCGGCCCCTTTTCACAATCCCCCTTCAGCATTTGGAGAGTCAGTCCCATCGGTCTGGTTGTTAAAAAGTTCTCAAATAAAAAGAGATTGATATACGACCTGTCGGCGCCTCATGCTTCCGCCCGTTCCCAGTCTTAATTCCCTCGTCCCTTCTGCCGAGTACTCAATGCAGTATTCCTCTCTAGACGAGGCAATTCAGTTAATTTTACAGGTAGGACCAGGAGCCTGGCTTTCCAAAGCGGACATCTCGGATGCCTTCAAATTGCTACCAATTCATCCCCACCTCTGGCAGTTCTACGGAATTAAATGGAGAGACCTCTATTATTTTGCCACACGCCTAACGCTCGGGTCGAAGAGCAGCCCTTGGCTCTTCGATCAGTTGGCCCAGGCTCTCCATTGGATTCTGGTGAATCATGGCCACTGCCCCAGAATAATTCACTACCTAGACGATTTCCTACTGGTGGAGCACCCAGCGCATGTTCCCGACAGTCTCCAGAATCTACTGTCTGCCTTTTCTACACTCCACGTTCCCGTCGCCTCCTCAAAGGTAGAAGGTCCAGCCACAAAAATTACTTTCTTAGGTATAGTCTTAGACTCTAGAAGCATGGAAGCCAGGCTTCCGGAAGACAAATTAAGCAGGCTCAAGGAAACCGTGTCCAAGTACGTTGACACCAGGACTCTATCCAAAGCAGATTTACAGTCATTACTAGGCTCGTTCACCTACGCCTCCAAAATCATGCCTCAAGGTAGATCGTTCGTGTCCAGACTATTGCAGCTACTACCCGCAGCCCCGACCAAGATTCCCTCATCAACCTCGACCGCGAGGCCATCACTGACCTAGCCATGTGGAGGGTATTCTTGGCCGACTGGAATGGCATTTCGTTATTTATTCCTCACTGGAATGATTCCTGTCCGGAAGTGTTCTCTGACGCAGCTGCCTCCACTGGCTTCGGGGCAATCTGCGGTAATCAATGGTTCGCCAGTCCATGGCCCCCTCAAATTGCCTCTTATCAGGAGTACCTCAGGTCATCCCCACTCCTGGAAATTTATCCCGTAGTGGCGGCAGCTCAAGTTTGGGGTAGGCGTTGGGTCAACTCTCCAGTGGCCTTTGTTACTGATAACCAGGCAGTGGTAGACATACTCACCAAAGGCAGATCCAGTTCACCCCAGGTCATGAGGTTTGTCCGCAGGTTAACATGGCTTTCACTCCAGTACAACTTCCACATCACTTGCCGACATATTCAGGGGTCAGGAATCTGGCCGCAGACGCACTTTCCGCTTCAACTTCAACCTTTCTTTCAGATCATGCCGGGAGCAGAAAAGGTCGGACTAGCACCTCCAGCCTTCCAGTCTCTCGTAATGGACTAGGTAGACATATTGCAGAAGCCAGAACCTTAATCCGCAAGTCCTTAGCAGCCAACTCAGCTCGTAATTACCAGTCAGGGTGGAATCTTTTCAAACTATTTTCCCGTCGTCACCCCAGAATCAAAACCGACAAAATCACTTACATCACAGCCTTTTTAGCCTACTGTCATAAGGAGCTCAAGTTGTCCTACAACACAATCAGGCTTTATCTGGCAGGCGTCCAATATCATTACATGGTCAGGCACCCCAGCAGTAAGTCATTTTTCCACTCCCAAGTCATCAAAGCCACGCTGAGGGGCATCAAAAAAGTGGCGCAAACGCTCCCTTAGCCAGACAGCCCGTGTCAGGGGAATTATTCAGGCAACTATCATCCTCCCTAGACGGGAAGCCTTTCGGGCCATTTAACAGCTTGGTCCTTAAGGCAGCTCTTTACATGAGCTTTACGGTTTCTTAAGGCCTGGCGAATTCACCAGCACTTCACCCAGTCACTCAGGGCCGCTCAAAAACCAACTCACCCAGAGCTACGATCACATCACTTTCACGCTCACCAAATCCAAGACATCCCAGGCCGGGCCGCCGGTTGAGATCGGGTATTTTCGTACCTTCAACGAATGGTGCCCGGTAAAGGTATTTAACAAATTATTGCACTTACTAGGTAACCGGGCTCCAGCCAGCCCTTTACTACCTTTCCCGGTCAGGCCTCTTTCCTCAGGCCAATTCATGAAACACGTCCGCATCCTCGCCAAAGGTCTAGGGTACAATCCCAATACCATCTCCGGGCATTCGCTCCGTATCGGAGCAGCCTCGGCGGCATCCAAACACGGAGTCCCCGGTCACATCATCCGCAAGATGGGTCGTTGGCAGTCCTCCTGTTTTAATCGCTACATACCGCACCCGCGGGTCGAAATTGCTCAAGCCTTCTCCACCTTGGTGTTGTAAATACAAATAAAATCATTTACTCCTATCTCGTTGTCTTGGCCCCTTTTGGCATACCCACGTTCATGGCTATAGGCACACCGCTAGCCAGAGTTTAGGTTCAGGTAGGTCTCCCTTCTTACGTACCTCGATCAACCGCAGCCAGGACCACAAATGCAGCGGGCTATTTTTAGCCCGCTTTTGTGGGAGGGGCGTAGGGTTTATAACAGCGAGCGCCGAGGCCCCAGGGTACGCTGACGTCACGGCGCCCCTCCCACCCTCCCTTTCTTTCAGGGTTCATTTAAGGGTATGCCCCCTTTTTGGCATACCCACGTTCATGGCTATAGGCACACCGCTAGCCAGAGTTTAGGTTCAGGTAGGTCTCCCTTCTTACGTACCTCGATCAACCGCAGCCAGGACCACAAATATATATAAACCATCAAAAAGTGTGGTGATAAGGAAGCAGGATGTGCTCATACCCATATGCAGTTGTGCATTTCTGTAGGGGAGCACATCCTGCACTTGTAGTCCGTTGCTAATGGCAATCACCAGCAAAAAATGCATACAATGGATGATGCCAGCAACGGACTACAAGTACCACAATGGACATCCTACATAAGATGAAATTTATGTGGATGTGGCAAGAATTCAAAACAAACACAGAACCAGAGATAGGTGCACACTGCCGTGACACTAAACCCTCACACTGATGTTAAAAATTGAGAGTTAGTTCGACATATCCTACTAGGAGGACGTGTCTTAAGCCTCGGGCACCAGCGTGAGGGTTTAGTGTCACGGCAGTGTGCACCTATCTCTGGTTCTGTGTTTGTTTTGAATTCTTGCCACATCCACATAAATTTCATCTTATGTAGGATGTCCATTGTGGTACTTGTAGTCCGTTGCTGGCATCATCCATTGTATGCATTTTTTGCTGGTGATTGCCATTAGCAATGGACTACAAGTGCAGGATGTGCTCCCCTACAGAAATGCACAACTGCATATGGGTATGAGCACATCCTGCTTCCTTATCACCACACTTTTTGATGGTTTACATTGCAGACTTAGCGCAGGGAATGGTGGTCAGCACCGGCTTCGAAAAAAATGTATTGAAATTTTTACAATATTTTTTGATTGCTCTGTAAAAGATTGTAGGTGGGGGCCTGCAGGTGAGCTGACCCTCTCTGAAGAGGGACATGAGGAGATCTTGTGCACTAATACCCAAACTCTTCAGCATTCACAGTCAGAAGAAGATGATGGTGGGGAGTGGCAATTAGTGTTTCACGAGGTGGATGATGCGGATGCGACACAGTTGTCAATGAGTGAGGGTTTTGTTAGGTCAATATAAGTCAGAAGGATGACCAGAGTGAGGAAGTGGAAGAGGAGATGGGGGACGATGACATCACTGACCCAACCTGGAAAGGTGGCAAGCCAAGTGAGGACAGCAAGACAGAGGGGGAGGGATCCATAGCACTGCAACTGGCTGGAAGAGGCTGTGAGGTGGCAAAAGGTAGAAGGCAGGCCACACCAAATAGGCACGCAACTGTTCCCCCTTGCGGAAATCTCCCTTGCTAAGGGGTAGGTGTTCCGCAATCTGGCGCTTTTTTGAGGAAAGTGGGGACGATAAAAGAATTGTAATTTGCTGACTGTAACTGTGCTATACCAAAATAAGATCTTATAAATAAACAAACTACCACAGGCCATAGCACTAAATGTGCACTTTTCACAATTTCTGGCCATGGAAATGTTGCCATTTAGGCTTTCCTCAGGCTCATGGCGGCGGCCGTCCTTCGTTACTCAGTCCCCAGCCACCACTATTTTTCTCTGTGTATCTTCCCCGCAATAATGTCACATAACATCACCCGTGCCCTGACCAATGCAGTTATTTTGAAAGTCCACTTAACGATGGACACATGGACAAGTGCTTTTGTCCACGGACGGTACATTTCCGTGGCAGCATACTGGGTGAACCTTGTGGAGGCTGGTAGGGAGTCGTTCCCTGGTATGGCACAAGTGCTACAGATGCCAAGGATTGCGGCCCCTACTTCCATCAGGATTTCTGCCACCATGTACATTAGTGGCTCCTCTTCCGCCTCCACTGCAAACTCAGAATTCTCACCTTGCAGCAGCAGTCAGCTATCAGTCAGTAGCTGGAAGCAGTGTAGCAAGGCAGTGGGGGAAGCGGCAACAATCCGTGCTGAAACTCATTTGCTTGGGTGACAAGCATAGCTGTGGCAGGGTATAAGGGACCAGGTTGGTTATGTCTGATAATGGCCATAACTTGTTGGCAGCTTTGTAGCTCGGCAAGCTCACACACATGGCAATAATACAGCATATATGTACCATGCACAACAAACATCCCATACTTATACATTAATATATATAAAACATAACACATGAGTGTGAAGGTAAACTAATGGCATGGCCTGTTTAACTCATAAATAACCAAGTAACAATAACATATTTTACAGTGTAGTCATAAACTCAACCATAACAATAACAACTCAAACACTGGAACATAACAGGGCCAGCCCTCAGGCAAGCACGGCCCTCACCGGGCAGAATGACAACTCTGCCCAGTGACCACAGCAAAACATTGGGAAATTGTCCCTCAAAAACCTGTTCTAATAATATAATCTTAATCACTGGGCAGAAAACAACCTCTGCCCAGTGAAGGCAAACTTTTAAATGGGTAAAATGCTGATATGGCCATGTGGATCCCTCCTTAATGTCGGGGATCCGGCCATATCATGCCTAGTCCACATGTTCTCAACTTTCTCTAAACCTACCCCAATTTGCCTGAGCTACTGGTGTGTCATGTGTGTGCCAATTTCAGAAAGTCATCTACAGCTGCCGACGGTCTGGCAACGCTGCTGCAGTGCTTGTATTTGCCAGCTAACTGACTGTTGTGCGACGTGAGCAAGCACTGGAATTCCACATTACACATGTTGGCCATGCTTTGTGTGCAGCAGAAGGCAGTAGTGGAATACCAGCTGTAACATGGTCTAGTATGTCAGATCTCTGTGAGGTTTTATGCAACTTTGAAGGATAAACACAAATGGTGAGTGGCGATGCCGCTATTATCAGCCTAACCATCCCACTTCTGTGTCTACTGACTGCTAACAATGAAGGCGGATGCTTTACATGTGGAAGAGGTGGAACTGGGGGAGGGGGAGACATTACACAGGGTGATAGCCAGACCACCTTTAGTTTGTCTTGTCAGTGTGAATTGGATGATGAGGAGCAAGAGCAAGAGATGGTTGCCTCCGCTACAGAGGGTAGTAACCATAGCAGGTTTATTCTATCTGTTCAGAATAGATGGGCAGGAGAGAAGGAAGAGGATAAGGAGATTTAGAGTTATTCTCCTGATGAGGATAGCAAAGTCGTGTCTGTTGGGACTCTGACATACATGGCTAACTTTATGTTATGCTGCCTTTCCTGTGACCCTCGCATTTTACGCATTTTGCACAACAGCGATTACTGGTTGTTCAGTTCACCCTTCTTGACCCCCGCTCCAAAGAGAACTTCTCATCGCTAATTCCTGTGGTGGAGAGGACTAGCAAAATGGTGCAATACCAGAAGGTCTTTCTTTAAAAATTGCTCAATAAATTTCCATCGAAAAAAGCTGGCGGCAGAGTACGTAGTTCCTTGGACAACCAAGGAGGGAAGATGAGGGGAACATACACCAGTTCCAACAGAGGCAGGACAACACTCTGCAAGGCCTGGGACAGTTTAATGACACCCCGCCAGCATCCTCACCTTGATGCGTGGCCTAGTGTCACAAGGAGGGAAAACAAAGGGTGAAGATGGTGAAGGAGTACATAGCAGACCGTGTCAGCATCATCAGTGATCCATCTGTGCCTTATAACTACTAGGTGTCCAAACAGGACACGTGGCATGAACTGGCACTCTACAGCTATAGCTAACTGATAAGGAACATGGAAGATACACTATATTAAACTGTAGTATACAGGATAAATGACCATGTGGGCACTTTAAGATAAATAAGTGGGTTTTGGGTTGAAGTTTCGGCATTCAGTCTCTAAAAGGTTCGCCATCGACATCACTGTGATAGAGGGTTAGCGCACCTGTAGGCCCTCAGCTACATTCTTTTACTCGGTTTCATTGCGCCCAGGGCTACGGCCTCTGCATGCACCATCAGCATTACGGCCACTTGCATGTCCCTTACTGGCCGCATTCTTAATATTAAATGTTAAATATGCTTTAAAGTATGTCACATGTACAGTAGCGTAGGATTTTTAAGTGTATGCTCCAATAATTTAAAACAGGTATTTGGGATGCGCACACTTTACACAGGAGATGTAGCCCTGATAATGTCACAGATTAGCATACACCATCTTCGGATAAAGTACAGTATAAAGTTGTGTTCAAAATTATTCAACCCCCACTGAAATTGAGTGTTTTGGCCAGTTTGACATTGATTTTGATCATTTCAGTCATCTTATTTACAATTAAATCAAAGAGGCACTTGTAAGTCAGACAAATATAACATAACATTTATAATGAAATAACCACAAATGTCTTTTCTGTGCTCACATCATTATCAGTTTTATTCAACCCCCAAGTGACATTCAATCTTAGTACTTAGTACAACATCCTTTTCCAGTTATAATAGCTTTTAAAGGTGAAGCATAGCTTGACACAAGTGTCTTGCAGCGATCTACGGGTATCTTCGCCCCTTTTTCCTGGGCAAAAGCCTCCAGTTCAGTCACATTCTTAGGCTTGCGCACTGCAACTGCTTTCTTTAAGTCCCACCAGAGGTTCTCAATCAGATTTAAGTCTGGTGACTGCGATGGCCAAAATGTTCCAGCCTTTAATCTGCAACCATGCTCTAGTGGACTTGAAGGTATGCTTGGGATCATTGTCCTGTTGAAAGGTCCAACGTCTCCCAAGCCTCAAGTTTGTGACGGACTGCATCACATTTTCATCAAATATCTCCTGGTACTGAAGAGAATTCATGGTACTTTGCACACGCTGAAGCTTCCCTGTACCTGTAGAAGCAAAACAGCCCCAAAGCATGATTGACCCCCCGCCATGCTTCACAGTAGGTAAGATGTTCTTTTCTTCATAGGCCTTGTTCTTCCTCCTCCAAACATAGCGTTGATCCATGGGCCCAAACAGTTCTAATTTTGTTTCATCAGTCCACAGAACACTATCCCAAAACTTTTGTGGTTTGTCCATATGACTTTTGGCATACTGCAGTCGACTCTTCTTATTCTTTGGAGACAGCAAGGGGGTGCGCCTGGGAGTTCTGACATGAAGGCCTTCATTACGCAGTGTGCGCCTTATTGTTTGAGCTCCAACTTCAGTACCTGCATCTGACAAATCTTTTTTCAGTTCCTCATCAGTCACACAGGGACTTTTCTCCACTTTGCGCTTCAGGTAGCGCACAGCAGTCGAAGTCAGCATCTTCTTTCTGCCACGACCAGGTAGTGTTTCAACAGTGCCCTTTGCCTTGAATTTGCGAATGATGCTTCCTATGGTGTCTCTTGGTATGTTTAACATCTCTGCAATCTTCTTATAGCCATTGCTCTTCCTGTGAAGAGAAATCACCTCTTCTCTTGTCTTCCTGGACCATTCTCTTGACTTCACCATGTTTGTAAACACACCAGTAAATGTCTAGAAGGAGCTGAGTATCACAGTCATTTTAAATCTGCCTAATTGGTGCTTATTATGCTTGATTGCTGCTCCTTGACATCCACAGGTGTTTTCAATACCTGATCGAAAACACTTGAATGAACCTCTGTTCTTAAGAATGGTAGTCTTTAAAGGGTTGAATAATTGTGTCAATGAATCACAAAAAAAACATTTAATACTGTATTACAAAAACAATTGATGTCATTTTAGTTGTATTTGGTTCTTTAAAAAGTCCTTGTAAGATTTCATTCTGATCACAATTACAAATGTACACTAAATTCCCTAAAACTCTTTACAGCATTGGGGGTTGAATAATTTTGAACACAACTGTATGTCAGTGATATGTTTGAAATGCACACACACTAGATGTTGCACAAATAATGTTAATTTCCCCAAAATACACTGGTTTCACCTGTGGTACAGTATTTGACACAGGCACATGCTGTTGACACTAAATGTTGCACAAATAATGTACATTTCCCCAAAATACAATGTTTTCAACAGTTATACAGTATTTGACACAGTGAGGAACACGCTGTGGACACTAAATGTTGCACAAATAATGTACATTTCCCCAAAATACACTGGTTTCACCTGTGGTACAGTATTTGACACAGAGGCACACGCTGTGGACACTAAATGTGGCACAAATAATGTACATTTCCTCAAAATACAATGGTTTCACCTGTGGTACAGTATTTGACACAGAGAGGCACACACTGTGGACACTAGATTAGGCCCAGATTATTTAGATTTGCGCATTAGACACTCTTTTCGGATGATAGACAGTATATTTCCCATAAAACCACAGAATATGGACACTATATTAGACCCTGATTTTTGCTATTTGAAATACAGACACTTTTTTTTCGTATGCCGGACGGTATATGTCACATAAACCCAAACAATAGACACTATAATATGCCCAGATTAATGTAATTTTAAATACAAAAACAGTTTTCGGATGACACTATCTGTGACATAAACCCCCAGAATATGGACAGTATATTATGGCCAGCTTAATGTAATTTGAAATACAGAAACTGTTTGGGGAGGCCGGACAGTATATGTCACATTAATCTACAGAATATGGACACTATTAGACCCAGATTAATGGAATGTGCGCTACAGACACTTTGCTGATGCTGATGTAGTACTGAATTTTTTACACAAAGCCACACACTATGGTTACTAGATGATCCAGATTATTAAAGACACAGCCTGTGGATGATGTACACGATATGTTACTAATAGGTACAAAATAAAAATATCTTGCTGCTTTGAAACACACCCAGTAGTCATAAAAAGGCATTGTGGGGTCTTTGAAAAGCTTTTGGTATTAAAAACTGCAAAATTTCTCTCCTTGCACTATCTGTCCCTTCCTTAGCACAGATGTCACCAATAGTGTTGAGCGAACAGTTCGAGCATCGTTCGGGTTCGTACCGAATTTTGGGGTGTTCGGGACACGGACCCGAACCCGAACATTTTCAAAAAAGTTCGGGTTCGGGTTCGGTGTTCGTCGATTACTTCCCGCTTTCTGAAGGGCTGCACAGCAGCCAATCAGCTAGCGTTTTACTTCTTGCCCTAAGAGCCCATCACAGCCATGCCTACTAATGGCATGGCTGTGATTGGCCAAGTGCAGCATGTGACCCAGCCTCTATTTAAGCTGCAGTCACGTAGCGCCGCACGTCACACTGCTCTGATTAGTGTAGGGAGAGGACTCAGCTTCTGTCAGGGCGAGATTAGGCAGGTTAAAGTCAGCAACAGCACCTAATGAACGGATCGATTTACAGTTGAGAATCATTAAACTTCTGCTAGTTACTTGCTCGCTGGTTTTTAGGCTGCACAGAGCGTTTTTCTGTCACTTATTTTCTGGGTTGATTAGCGGCCATTTTGTGACTTGTGGTGCGCCAGAAGAAGCTGCCACCAAGTCCATCAATCCATCAATACTAGTTTTTTTTTTGCTATATCCTACATCAGGGGCTTGGCTGTGCTAATTGTCACCCCTAGAAACTCAGGAAAGAAATTTCTATATTTTATTAAGGGGTTAAATACAATTGCCCAAATACCAATCCCCTAAATCTGGTGTTCCAGCTTTGGCTAGACAAGTATAATACTGTCTGCTGTCTGGCAAAGGATAGATTATTTTCTGGGGTTAAATTCAATTGCCAAAATAGCAATACCATAAATCAGTGGTTTCAGCTGTGGCTGGCAAAATAGAATAGTGTCCGAGGTAACGCACACACGTACAGACGCACGTACACGATTCTTGAATAGTTGTATTATCGCGATAATAAAACTAACAGTGTAAAGTTGACTGTATTGCTCTAAGTTATATTCAGCGTACTGAATGTAACTTCTATTACAGCACACCAATACTAAAACTGACTAAGAGACAGCTTTAAGTTCTATTCGAACGCGATTGCAACTTTGGAACTTAAAGTGGTGTACGATTTTAAAAGTTGAGTACTTAAAAGTTGGAATCGCAATGCGATTCTTATGTATTTGATTAATCGCATTGCGATTACAACTTTGAGCTACCGATCACCATAGGAACGCCTCCTCCAGTAGAATGTACTGTCCGATGTGAGAATTAAGTTGAAATCGCAATGCGATTATTATATATCTGCTTAATCGCATTGCCGTTTCAACTTAGCATTGCTAAATAATTCCATCCATATTCGTTAACTTACTGATTCAGTAAGTTAACGATATGGATGGAATTATTTAGCAATGCTAAGTTGAAATCGCAATGCGATTAAGCAAATATATAAGAATCGCATTGCGATTTCAACTTAATTCTCACATCCGACAGTACATTCTACTGGAGGAGGCATTCCCATGGTGATCGTTAGCTCAAAGTTGTAATCGCAATGCGTTTATTGCGGTATATTATCCCTCTGGGTGTCTTTTACAGCCTTTTTAGTGCCCAAAAGTTCGGGTCCCCATTGACTTCTATGGGGTTCGGATTCGGGATGAAGTTCGGGTTGAGTTCGGATCACGAACCCGGACATTTTCCGGAAGTTCGGCTGAACCTCTCGAACCCGAACATCCAGGTGTTCGCTCATCTCTAGTCACCAACACTGCGTTAAATATATTGTTGATCTAAAACACACACACACACAGTAGTCCTTAAAAGGACTTTTGGATCTTTGAATAGCTTTCTCTAACTAAAATCACTGAAATTTGCTCCCTGCTCTGTCTTTCCCTTCCTACCCGATGCTCTCCCGGACTACGTCTGAGCCGAACATGCATCATTGAGTGCTATATAGCACCCGATGATGCGTTCTGGCCAGCCAATCACTGTAATGCCAGCAGCCAACAGTGAGGGCAGTACTTACCTGCACCTTTATTGGCTGCTTAAAACCTGCAAAAAGTGCGGGTGGAGACTCGAGCATTTCGCTCGAGCACATGGCCGTACTCGGCCGAGTACCGCCATGTGCCGAGCATAGCGATGCTCGAGCCGAACAGATATTCGGCCGAGCATGCTCGCTCATCACTGAACATAACACTTGCAGCCCAATAACAAAAAGTTGGAATGACAAATTTTCTAATGACTATTTGGATCCCCAAATAATCATTCCCTGCACTTGTAAATCACTTTCCTATCAATGTCCCAAGCGCCTTCTGACGTCTCTGCCTGCACTAAGATGCTTTGAAATTATTCCTCCCCATCCTTTGCCGCCTGCACTTATAAATTATTTTTTGTGTCTTTTTTTCCCCCCACAATCAGGTTTTTCCAATTGCCGTCCCTAGCACCTTCACACGTCTGTCCCTGAACTCTGAACGCTGGAAAATAGCAGAATCTAAAATGGCTGCCTTATTTTTAGGGTTGTGACATCACAGGGCTGGCTGCTGATTAGTTGTATGCAGGCATGTCAATATGAGTGATCCCGCCTTCCCAGAGTTCCATGCCCCATGTACTCATTTCTTACACGTGTAGCCACCATTTTAGGAAAATTGCGATTCGTTACAACAAAGCCCTAGGAAATTAGCATTTGTTGCAAATCTAATTTTTCCTGAAATTTTAAACAAATTCTACTTCGTCAGCTTCGATCCGGTCATCTTTATTGCTAAGGCGACTGACTTTTTAGCAGATACCTTTGCAGACGCTGTTAGATTATCAGCCAGAGCTTCTTCATTATCTCACTCTGCCCTGAGGGCTTTATGGTTAAGAAATTGGTCAGGAGGTGGGTCATCGAAAAAACGCTTATGTAATATTCCTTGCGAGGGCAAGTATCTATTTGGCTCAACCTTAGATGATATATAAGAAAAAGCTGGGGATAGAAAAAAGGGGTTCCCCTCTGGTTACCGCAGGCAATATAATTCCTTTCGTCAGAATAAAAGATTTCCCTGTAAGGGATAGGAGCCCGGGTAGAAAGGATAACAGGTGTAAATTCTCCTCTTCTAAGTCAAAGGGTTTCCTGTTCAAAGGTCAGGGTTCTGCCTCCAGGAAGGATAATACGCAATGATGCCAGGGTGGGAGGAAGATTGTCAAACTTCCCACCCACCTGGTCCAGAATTTCCGACAGCAGTTGGATTTTAACCCCTGTAATTGAAGTTCAGTGCTTTTCCGCCAGATAAATGTTTAGTTTCAGAAATAGACCAGAAAACGCAAGGGGCGATAGAAAGAGAGGAGGATATGTTGTTAGGAAACGGTGCTCTTATTCCTTGCTCTCCTAAAGAAAACGTTTCAGGTTATTATTCCAATCTGCAAAAGCAATCTCTATTTGGGTGGATCTAGAGGTTAGTGAGATAATGGGGTGCTACTATCTGAATGATACCCTTCATCATTATAAATGGCAATATGAGACTGAAACTAGATAGGCACTCCCCAATATCCAGGACACTTTGCATAAAATTCCAATCAGTTTATTGCATAAAAATGTGCTTATAAAACAAATATCACTCTCAACATCTCATCAAATTATCTTTCCTATGAATATTACCCCATAAAACATCAATTGGTAGAAATGGATGAATAAAAGCAATGTTTGAATACACACTCAGTCTGTATATACACCGACTTCTAAGTCGTGTTTCACTAAACCTCTTTATACCTTCAGGCGTATCAGGACGCCCATAATTTCATGTTAATGTTCGTGCTGTTATAGGATTGGTTATGAAGTACCCAAAAAGATTCCTGAGGAGGTTTTTATATGTGCATAGCATCCATCCAAAGAAAGGAAGACCTACAACATCGCAGTGACCCAGCTGGAATATACCAACAGGCTGATACAAGGAGTTAACACAACTCACAATCTCGTCATAGGAAGAAGGACGGGGAGATCGCACGGAATCTCACGGTAAATAACAAGATCTGACAGCGAAAGTAAGGGCAAACACGCTGAAAGGCGCATG
The DNA here is from genome assembly GCA_033119425.1 of Bufotes viridis. NCBI lineage: Eukaryota > Metazoa > Chordata > Amphibia > Anura > Bufonidae > Bufotes > Bufotes viridis. Next base: position 221,667,425 of record CM065589.1, read on the forward strand.
TGGGACGCCACACAGCAGAGATCATCCCCACAACTGTCATAAAGTAACCATGAGTACCCTGCCGTCCCCGAACGCCACCATTTTGAGGTGTCAAAAGTGACTGTCCAATTCATATGTAAATCTAACCAGTGTGAAAGGGCAGTGTGTTTTCGTTGCAATTCGGCCTGATAATAATACAGCTAGGATAGGAACTTGATCTACCAGCAAGATAAATACATTATAGCTGGTCTGGCTACCATTGGGGCGAAAATCCTATAACAGCACGAACATTAACATGAAATCATGGGCATCCCGATACGCCTGAAGGTATAGAGGGGTTCAGTGAAACGCGACACACTAGTAGCTTCTTAGAAATTGCTGTATATACAGACTGAGTGTGTATTCAAACATTGCTTTTATTCACCCATTTCTACCAATGGCTTAATACTCATAGGACGGATTGTGGTCGCAGTCATGTGATGTTGAGAGTGATAATTGTTTTATAAGCACGGTTTTATGCAATAAACTGATTGGAATTTTATGCAAAGTGTCCCGGATATTGGGGTGTGCCTATCTAGCTTCAGTCCAATATTATTCCAATCTGTTTCTAGTAAAGAAGCCGAATGGGGATTACAGGACAATTATAAATTTAAAAGGTTTGAACAAATTTCTAAAATACAGAAAGTTCAAGATCGAGACCTTCAGATCTGTAATAGATCTTCTTTACAGGGATTGTTTTATGGTAGTGCTGGATATAAGGGAGGCATATTACCATCTGACAATTTATCCTGGCCATCAAAAGTTTCTGAGAGTGGCACTGCATCTGGAGTGGAGAATAAGACACTTTCAGTTCCAGGTGCTCCCGTTCGGGATTTCTATGGCTCCCCGTATATTTAACAAACTGGTGGCAGAGATGGCAGCTCACATAAGAGAGAAGAACATCCTCTTTGTCCTATACGTGGATGATTTTTAAAAAGTGGCCCCAGCCAGGCAGAGTTGTCTTTTCACAGGTAAATCAAGTGATTCAGATCCTGGAATCATTGGGTTGGATTGTGAACAGGGAGACATCCAGAATGATCCCCCAACAGATGCAGAGGTTCCTGGGGATATTGTTGGACATGACCTCCCAGAGATCCTTTTTGACCTTGGACAAAGTAAGGTCAGTGGTGCAGGATCTGATTATATGCCCTTAGGTTTCAGTCAGGAACGCTATGTTCATCCTGGGTTCCTTAACATCTTGCATTCCGGTAGTTCTGTGGGTTCAGGCTCATTACAGGTGTCTCCAGTGGGAGATTCTCCAGTCTTGGTCAGGGAAGCTGGAGGACCTGGACAACAAGATTCTCATCTCCAGGAAGACCCGTTAGTCGCTGGAATTTTGGCTGGTTCAGGAGAAGCTAGATCAGGGGGTCCAGTGGAAGGGGGTAAACCCTGTAGTAGTCACTACAGACACCAGTTCGTCTGGGTGGGGGGGCCCATATTCTGGAAAAGTTTTTCAGGGATCCTGGGGCAGTGCAGATTGGGAGATTTCTTCTAACGCAACAGAGTTGACAGCGGTTCTGAAGACTCTGCGGCAGATTCTGCCTTGGATTCAGAACCGAGAAATGATGAGATCTGCACACCCTGTGTGAGGTCAGGTGCCCACGAAGAACAAAAAGTAATTTAATATCAAGATTCAAGAATTTCGTGGCATACCAGAATTAAATGATACTTATTTAATAGGTGAGTATTATATTACATCTTGAGCAATACATAATACATCCAGAATAAAGTCATGATTTAGGGTTGTGTCATGTGTCCCAACGCGACATCTGGTGTATGCATTCAAGCCATAGGTCGCAGATCCCTTGAAAAAGGTCAATTAAAATGACCGAACCATTGGGACACATGACATGACCCTAAATCATGACTGCTTTCCGGATGTATTATGGATTACTCAAGATGTAATATAATACTCACCTATTAAATAAGTATCATTTAATTCTGGTGTGCCACGAATTCTTGAATCCTGATATTGGCTTCAGAACCGACACCTAAAGGTTTTGTATGACAATGGTTCTGTGGTGGCCTACTTGAATCATCAAGGGGGAACCCATTCCAAGGAGTTGATGGAAATTGCGAGTCAGATATTCTCCCTTTTGGAGGGGAAAGTGTTGTCACTATCAGCCCTACATATCAGAGGTATAGACAACTGGAAAGCAGACTACCTGAGTCAAAACAGACTAGACCAGATGGAATGATCCTTGAGTTAGGAAGTATTTGCCAAAATAGTAAGCCTGTGGGGGTTGCCAGATATAGACTTCTTTGCTACAGGAAGGAACAGGAAGGTGAAAATGTTATTTTCCCTTTGTCCAGGGGATTCTCCCACAGCAGTAGATGACTTCCTCCAGCCTTGGGACAGGAGTCTTCTGTAAGAATTCCCTCCATTACAATTAATTCCCAAGGTGTTAAACAAAATAAGGGAGGACAGAGCTTCTGTGATTTTAATAGCCCCCATTTGGCTCCATCGAGCATCGTTCATCTGGTTGAGACTACTGTCGGTCATGGAACCATGGGTCCTTCGGGAAATTCCGCATCTCTTGTCTCAGCGCCCAGTAATACATCCACCAGTCAGGGGCCTTCACTTGATGGCATAGTTTTTGAAAGGTCTCTTGATCCAGAAGGGACTATCAGGGTCAGTAGTTTCTACCTTAAATAGTAGGAAGGAAGGGACTACAGGCATATATACTAGAATATGGTCAGTTTTCTTTAAGTTTTTAGGGATAATTCCTTCCCCCTTCCTCTCAGCTTAACATTCCAAGGATTTTGGAATTTCTCCAGAGGGGATTAGATAAAGGATTGGCCTTAAGTACCTTAAAGGTTCATATTTTAAGTGTCTTGTTTGATTTAAGTTTAGCTGCACATCCTCTAATTGCTAGATTTTGTAAGGCTGTTGCTAGAAACATCCCAGCCAGGGTCGCAAGAGTCCCTCCTTGAGACGTTGGCCTGGTCTTTCAGGCCTTGATTAAAGAGCCCTTTGAACCCTTCTCTGAAACCTCCATCAAAATCCTAACATTAAAATGCGTCATTTTAGTAGCCATCACATCAGCCAGGAGATTAGGTGAAATGCAAGCTCTTTCCATCAACCCTCCTTATATGTCCATTCAACAGGATAGGATTAGCCTTCGCTCCGATCCTGCATTTCTCCCCAAGGTAGCTTTGGATTTTCACAAGAGCCAGGAAGTGATTCTTGTGTCCTTTTGTGATAACCCTAGAAATCCTAAGGTGGCCGAACTCAATTATCTGGATGATAGGAGATGTGTGTTGGCTTATTTACGGCTACCAAGGGGTGGAGGAAAGCAACTTTTGTTTATACAGTTTGCAGGCCCTAATAGAGGGAAATCAGCTAGTAAGAATTCTTTAGCTAGGTGGATAAGACAGGCTATCAGCTTATGTTTCCCTGCAGAAGCCGACTCCCCGGGGATAGTCGGCACACTCAAAAAGAGTGGTGGCAACTTCTTGGGCAGAGAGACAGAACCTTCTATTTAGAACATCTGAAGAGTCAAAACTTGTGCTGTCATGGACGATTTGGAAAAATTATAACTACGCTCACCGAAAATTTGATTTTCCAGAGTCCATGACAGCACCCATAATTTTCTCACCATTTTGCTTTGATGTTGGTGACGGTTCTTGGGTGTGGTCACATGGTATGCAAAAAAAAAAAAAAGAGATAGAGAGAGAATTTAATTAAATATGAAGAGCGTATATGCCTTCAGTCAAGCAAGCGTGGAAAGTCAGATGATTGGATTATGGAGGTCTTCTCTTCTCTGAAAACTACTGAGGAAGGAAGAAGCTCCTCTTTTTATATACCTGTGGGTTTCCTGTCCTGGGAGGCAGACTCTCTCTCATGGTGCCATCATGGACTCTGGAAAATCAAATTACCGGTGAGTGTAATTATCATTTTCTTTTTCTGGGATGGTAGAAGGCTTAGAAGTTTAGAAGAAAATCTTAAAATTTTTAAGAAAATTTCCAAAAACCTATTTTTAAAGGACCAGTTCAGGTCTGAAGTGACTTTGTGGGGCTTACATAATATAAACCACCCATAAATGGCCCTATTTTACAAACTACACCCCTTAAGGGAGGGGATGCTCAGCCTGCGGCCCTCCAGCTGTTGTAAAACTACAACTCCCACCATGCCCTGCTGTAGGATGATAGCTGAAGGCTGTCAGGGAATGACGGGAGTTGTAGTTTTGCAACAGCCGGAGGGCCGCAGGTTGAGCATGTCTGCCTTAAGGTATTAAAAACTGATTTTACTAACTTTGTTAACCTTTGTTCCACAAGAATTAAATGAAAATGTAGATGAAATTTCTTTTTTGGCAGATTTTCCATTTTAACCCCTTAAGGACCGGATGTTTTTTATTTTTTTGCGGGACAAGTTGTAATTTCCAACGACACCATTTAATATTGCATATAATGTAGTGGGAAGCGGGAAAAAAAATCCAAATGGGGTGAGGTGACATTGCAAAAAAAAAAGAAAAAAAAAAAAAAAAGCTATTCCACCACAGTTTTGCGGCTTTTTAAATTCCGACGTTGGATGTGCGATAAAACTGACCAGTTACTTTTACTCTACTCTATATGCATAGGTTTTCTTGCGTCATAATCTTATCTTTTTATTGATGCCATTCTGGGGTGTGTATGACTTTTTGATCACCTTTTATGTAATTTTTTGTGGTAAATCCACCATTTGAAAACCATTAACCCAACAATGACTGATTCTAAAACGTAACCTTTAATTTACGCTATTTAAAAGTATGAAATATTATTAAAATCGCGCTTCAATATTTCATACTTTTAAATAGCGTAAATTAAAGGTTACGTTTTAGAATCAGTCCTTGTTGGGTTAATGATTTGTAATTGTGTCAAGGAACGTTTCCCTCTGTTGTTCTAATACAATATACTAAGGAGGGTATATATATAGTCTTTATTAAATCCACCATTTGGGCTCTTTTTTTCCCATTTTGCTATTTGACGTATGGGGAATATTCTTTTAGATTTTTATAGTATTGGCGTTTTTGCATATTGTGACACCCATGATGTGTATTTTTTTATTTTTTTATTTTTTTTATTTTTATGTTAGCAAAAGGCGGATGATTTAAACGTATGATTTATTTTTTTACACTTTTATATAGTTCCCATAGGGGAACTTAAAATCATTTGATTGCGATTATCATACATTCCAATGCAATAGCATTGGAATGCATGAAAACAATAGCATATTTCCCATGAAGCCTATTACAGGCAAGTCTCCATAGGAAATACTACAGAGCTGACTGGGTTTCATTCATAGAAACCCAGGCTACTACAGGCGTGCTCCGGCTCCTCCGATCGCCACACGGGGGAGCCGGAGCGCAAACTGAAAGTAAATCTTTTGGTTTGTGCACACTCAGATGCCGTGGTCAATCCCGACCGTGGCATCTGAGGGGTTAAATATTCGCGATTGGCATTGCTGCCGGTTTCGGACATTAGCCGCGGGTGTCTGCCACAAGAACCATGCGGACACCCGCGGCTAAGGCGCCCGCATGAAGCAGTAGCGGGCGCCATCTTTAGGGACAGGACACAGGACGTACTGGTACATCCTGTGTCCTTAAGAGGTTAATCCATTTTTTCCAGTAACAACGCAAGGGTTAGAAGCAAAACAAAACTCAATATTTATTACCCCGATTCTGTAGTTTACAGAAACACGCCATATGTGATCGTAAACTGCTGTACGGGAAGAGAAGGAATGCCATATGGTTTTTGGAGGGCAGATTTCACAGGGATAATTTTAAGTCGCCATGTCACATTTTAAGACTCCCTGATGCACCCCTAGAGTAGAAGCTCCAAAAAAGAGACCCCATTTTGGAAACTAATGGATAAGGTGGCAGTTTTGTTGGTACTATTTTAGGATACATATGATTTTTGGTTGCACTATATTACACTTTTTGTGAGGTAAGGTAACAAAATAGCTGTTTTGGCACTGTTTTTATTTTTTTACAATGTTCATCTGACAGGTTAGATCATGCATTATTTTTAGAGCAGGTTTACAGATGTGACAAAACCGAATATGACTACTTTTTTGGTTTTTTTTTTTTTCAGTTTTATATAATAAAGCATTTTTGAAAAAAAAAAAAATATTTTTTTGTGTCTCCATATTCTGAAAGTCATAGTTTTTTTGTATTTTTTGGGTGACTAAGTGATAAGACATTTATGGGCTCATTTTTTTTCAGTATGAGATGATGGTTTGATTGCTACTATTTTAGGGTGCATATGACTTTTTGATCGCTTGGTATTACACTTTTTGTGATATAAGGTGACAAAAAATAACTTTTAAATATTTATTTTTCTTACGGTGTTCATCTGAGGGGCTAGCTCATGGGATATTTTAATAGACCTTGTTGTTACAGACACGGCGATGCCCAATATGTCTACTTTTTTATTTTTTTCACTTAACACATTTAAATAATTTTTAAAACAAAAAATTGTGATTTTAATATTTCCATATTCTAACACCTATAGTTTTTTTTTATTTTTTGGACAATTGTCTTAGGTAGGGTCTCATTTTTTGCAAGATGAGGTGATGGTTTGGTTGGTACTACTTTGGGGGGCAAACACCTTTTTGATCGCTTGGTGTTGTTGCTCTCTTTGTAATGTAAGGTGACAAAAAAAAAATAGTTGTTTTTGCACAGTTTTTATATTATTTTTTCTACAGCGTTCAGGTGAGGGGGTGGATCATGTGATATTTTATAGAGCCGGTCGTTACGGACGCGGAAATACCCAATATGTCTGTTTCTTTTTTTTTTCTTTTTTCTTTACAATTTTATGTGTTTTTATTTTGAGAATTTTTTTTACTTGAATCATGAAAAACACTTTTTAATTTTTATTTTTTTTTACTATTTTTTGTCCCACTCTTGGACTTTAGCTTCAGGGGTCTGATCCCCTCTGCAATGCATTACAATACAACCTGTACTGCAATGTGTTGGTTGTCAGCTTTTATGCTGACAGCCTGCCTGTGAGACCCAGCCTGAATGTCACAGGCTTTCCTTAGAATGCAAGCTCCGATGCCTATGAAAAGCATTGCACTGCAGCGCGGTGACCCGATGGAGATACGGCATCAGAGTTTTCACCGATGCCAGCGTATGCAGCAGTGGCCTGGCTGTCAGTGATTGCGGGCAGGCGCAGCTCGTGCACCCACCTGATCAGCCCACCGTACATGTACGGCGCTAGTCCTTAGATGACGTCCACCAGCGACATACGTGTACGGCGGCGGTCCATAAGCAGTAAAATATAGATCTGGATCAGAAGCAATTAAGCATTTCTTTGTATAGTCATTATGTACATCTACAAAAGCAGACTTTATATTAATATTAATATACTGCATAAAGAGAGCAATGCTAAAAATGTGTCAAGATAACAGCAGAGGGGTTTTATCTCCCTTTGGTTCCTTAGATCAACTTCCATCGCCGGACTTGAAGATAAATGTAATACTCACCAAATGCTTACACATTTTATTGTGATGTAATTAGTGTAGAGTTGTGCTGTCATTCAGGAGTATTTGAAAAGCTCCAGAGGCAGCTCTTGACTCACATTTCATTAACAGAAAGCTGCCAGACTGAAAGGATGTGCTTCCAGGGAGAGTTGTGTTGTGAGATGGCTGTGTGCCCAACACATTTGGGATGTCACAAAGGAACACAGGAGATGCATGTGCTAAAATGTATTTTCAGCTTACACGGCATCCTAAATCATAGTGACATTTTTCTCACTTGTTTAATATTGTGTAGAGCCACAGAAAATAGAGAGTAAACCCAGATGGATAATAAGTTTATAGATTTACTAAAGAAAATATGCAGACTACATTCATTCACTGATGATACAAATATGCACATGCTTATTCTGTACATGCATATAGATCCTCATGTTTCATGTTCATAAGTATACTCTAGCCTTGTTTATTAGAGCTTTGGGATGGTGATGACTCACAGTAGGTGTCAAAATTAAAAATGGTATCAGCTGGACTGGTGAAATAAATTTTGCAGTAGAATTAGCAAATTAGAGTGAGAGTTCATCACACTTCGCTGTGACAAAAGATTTACTATTTTGGAGCTACAATATAGGGCTGAAATACTGGGATACACAATTGCAGCCTGTCAAGGTTTTTTTCTAGCATATCCTGATATTGTTTTTAATTAGTTTCATTAGAAATTGGGTTTTTAAAGAGGACCTTTCACCACTCCTGATATGCCTGTTTAAATAGCTTCATGCATTCTCCATGTATTGCCAATTCTGGAACATCTATTCTTATGGCTCTATGTTGTGCAATTCCTTTATTATTTATACTAGAAATTATGAATGAATTGCTAGCAATCTGCAGTAAGGGTACAGAGCGGAGGCAACCAGTTCGGGGTGTGTACCAGCACAAACTCACTCTATCCAATCAGTGCTGCCATTTTCAGACTGTGCAGGAACACCCCAACTTGTTACCACCCCTCTGTACTCTTACTGCAGACTGCTAGCAATTCATTCATAACTTCTAGTAGAAATAATAAATGATCGGCACAACATAGAGCCATAAGAATAGATGCTCCAGAATTGTTATTACATGGGGAATACATGAAGCTATTAAAACAGGCATGTCAGGAGTGGTGAAAGGTCATCTTTAGAGGATTTGTCAAAGGATTAGAAAAACATGGCTGTTTTTTTCCCAAAACAACGCCTGGTATTGCAGCCTAACTCCACTGGGATCAACGGGGCAGAGCTTTAAAACTGCACCCAACCTTTGGACAGGTTGTTGTTTTTGGAAGAAAGCAGCCTTGCTTTTCTAGTTCTGGAAAAATACTGTAACCAAATTCAAGCTAAGGTAATAGTAAAAACGTGTGTATTTTGCTTTGTTCGTTAGGGAAAAAGTATATTGCCTTTTTTTTACTGTATATCAAAAATGCAAATGCTAAAGAAAGATCTTCCAGTTATACCTGTGAATTGTCGATCCTGAATACTGTAAACCAACATGCAACATACTACCATTCTTCCATCAAGCACTCATTCATAATTCTGAAAGCAGTTCCATTACAGAAGAGCAGTCACCTATGACGTGGCATGGCTAAGTGGCCCTCAATACTTGGCATTAGTTTCACATATGATTTTTTCAACCATGCTTTTAAAACAATGTGTAAACTGAACTAGAATGAAACGGAGGCACTCACCCACGGTGGATAATGTTCAAGCTTTTATTCGGCACACACCGGTGCACTACGAAGGTAGGGGCAGACACGAGAAATCATACATGAGCAGACAAAACAGCAGCAATAGCTATTTCGCGCGGTACGCGCTTCTTCAGACTGCACACCGCGTCATCCAGTGATGACGTCAATTTAAAGCGCTATCGTCCCGGGTTACTAGGATACCATGGACGCCACTCGCTAATAAACACTTGCGGGACATCCCGCTTACAGAAAATGCGCTCCAACACAACAAGACAAATACATAAAACATTCGAGCGTTATAAGAAAACTGATAAATCAGCGCGTTCATTGAGTCCCAAAAGTCCAGTGGCCTGAGTGCGGAGGATCCACCTACTTTCCCGTTGTAGGAGTAGGCGGTGTCTATTCCCTCCACTTACCGGAGGCCGGACTACCTCCAAACCAACAAAGTGCAGCGGTCTCAAATCACCGGAGTGTACTGTCCGGATATGCTCTATCACCCGTGGGCAACCTTTCCCAGAGGAGATAGAGGACACATGTTCTCTAATGCGCTCATTCAGACACCGTTTCGTCTTTCCTATGTAGAAGCAGCCACAATCGCATATCAAAGCGTACACGACGTGGGTGCTTCTACAATTAATGAAATCTTTTAATCTGTGATACTGACCAGCAATTAACACAACCTTCTTCTGCAGGCTATATTGGCACATGTTGCAATTACCACATTTAAAATGGCCTACCGGTTTACTTCTGGACAGCCAATCTTCACTCCGTGACACACTGAACCTACTGCGTACTACCTTATTCCTGATCGTATGGGTTCGTCTGAACGAAACCAGCGGTTTCTCAGAACTGATCTGGGCTAACATCGGGTCCCTTTTCAGAATATCCCAATGGTTAAAAATAACAGACCTGATCTTGTCCGCCATGGGGCTGTATTTAAATGTCATGGGGAACCTATTAGGTTTGCTAACTCTCCCTCCTGTTCTCTGTTTGCTACGGGTCCCCTGTAGCAACATCCGTTGGGAAAACTGTTCCTCGACCCTTAAAAAACAATGCCAGCTACACTGTCCAGATAGGAGCACCTACAAATATTAACAATACTGCAGATATCAAATTAAAACCCAAAGTAACCCACATCGCTCAACCAAAAAATGGTATTGATGTTATAAATATTTAGAATTTTTCTGTGGTTTTGTCATCTCCTACCTATAAGGCCACTTTAAAATGCCAGTATTTGATCAGTATTTTTAAACAGCATTTGTCAGCCAGCAGTGGGTCCAAAACACAGGAGGTACAGATCATTCCTTTACACTTTTTCTCTGTAAGTTCCACTCCTAGTTGGACTTTCAAATATGGATGCAAAATACTGACTGTGCAAAAATTTCCTTTGTGGTTGAAGTACAGTATTTGCTGATTTACTGCGTGATAGTATAGCCATCAGTGAGGTCACATTACCTCTAATAGGAGTCTGACTCATTTGTAGAGACTTGCTTGTTTAGCTCTCATTTACAACTCCTGGTTCCTTGCAGGATGTTGTTGGCGATGGATGATGCTATGGGAGTTTTAATTCAGTAACCCACCAGCCTCTTGTTATAGGCTAGTTTTAGTTCCTAGCACGGTGGGGTTTGATTCCAGTAGATTGTTCCAGTTCTAGATCCTGTATCCAAATTAGTAAATTTAAACACTGAGATGCGTTGAAAAAGAGTTTGCTGCTCATTAAGCAGACATTCTATGGGGTAGATAAGGGGGAGGGTGGTTGCATTGAGAATCATGAAAGTGAGGTGTCTAGTTAGATAACAGAAATCAGGGTGGAGGGAAGAGTGGGCAAAGACCCAGCGGTCAAGGGCCACATTGGAGCCAATGACAAGGTTAGGTCACCATCTCAAGGCAAATACCTCAAAGCTAGTATCTTTCTGGAATACTACCTGTACCATGAGCCACACCAGAAAAGCAGTAGGAGATTAGAGGGGTAAACAAGTGGCTCAAGAACTGGTGTAGGAAGGATTTGGATTCCTGGAGAACTGAGCTGACTTCTCTGTTGGCAACAGGCTCTATAGTAGGGAGGGGTGTACCTCGATTGGGAAGATGTAGCTGTTTAGAGGGAGACGATGTCTAGAAGGTTATAGGAGTGTTTAAACTACAGTAGGACCAGGGCAGGGTATTTTATATTATAGTAGGGGAAGAGAGTGCAGATGGTGACCTGGGGCAATGTAATGGAACTGTAGGTGCAATGAAGGGAGGGACTAGAACAGTTCATAAGAAAATGGGTAGATATAGTGTTGAGCGAAGCAAAGCATTTAAAGTGGACTTTGATTTGAAGTTTAGGCTAGAATACGATTTGCTAGAAATCTGAATTTCCTCCTGCTTTGTGGTAACGAATAGCAATTTTTTCCCCTAAAATGGCAGCTACACATGTGAAAGTAAGAAGCCCAAGAATGTAAAATCACCTATAATGGTGCGCAGACAGCCCCTATTATGTAATAGCCCTTTAAAGGCCTCATCCTAGCAGTCTCCATGATTTCACTGTGGGCCAAGCATAGGGAGAGATGTGACAGGTGCTTGGGACAGTGTTGCTAAAAGCTTTTACTTGTGGAATATTGGATAGGGAGAGTGCATGGACAGTGTAGGCAGATTGTAGGTAGACTTTTTACAAACTGTAGGGAGAGCATAGGGAGACTGCAGAGACAGTGCAAGGACTGTAATCCGAAGCTGAGAGGATCCATAGGAGACAGCGCAGTTTGCATGAATTCTTGTATAGGGCACAGAACTATCTAATTAAACAGTGTTCTCCTTGTTTAATAGATAAGCAATTCTATTAGGTCTTAATTCTCAAATTTAGGTGAATAAGCTGTCTAGTTCCACTATTATTGGGGTGCCCACATTGTTTAATAGATAAGCAATTCTATAAGTCCTTGATTCTCAAATTGGGGTCAATAAGCTGTCTACTTCTACTGTTAGTGGGGTGTCCGCCTTGTTTAATAGATAAAAAATTCTATTACTCCTTGATAATAGAGTTGGGGTGAATAACCTGTATAATTCTACTGTTATTGGTTCTCCACTACTTTATTGTGACTACCTACATATCCTTCTTTTGGTTCACTAAAGAGTAATTGGGAAACAGCTCCTGCAGGGATGCACAGTGTTTTTCTTTACCAAAATCTGCTATATGTTTTTATTTTGGTGTAACAAGGGATTAGCTAGGACTGTACGATGACGCACAGGTCCATATATTGTGAGACCCCCATGTCATACTGACGCAAAGTAACTGTTTCACTACAAGAAAGGACTAGCTATACATGTTGATGCAATGCACAGTGATGTACACTGAGATACACTCTCCCTGCAGGCTGGGACATAGCTCATTTAACATGCTTCTCGCCAAATTAATTTGTATCAAAGCTAATTTTTTTTAGAAACTCATTCATCTGTAGTGTAGGATAAAAATATCCAAAAACCTCTTAATTGCATGTATACTAATACAAAAATCCTGAACAATAATTATTGGTAAAGTCAGAAGAGGACTATGACAGCTGGAATAATTGAAAAATGAATAGATGATAGCTTTGACTGGGCAGTTAATGTAAAGAGTTACAGTCTGTTTAAAATACTAATAATTAGAGATGGCCCGAACTATCCGCCGGCGAACAGTTCCCGGCGAACATAGCTTGTTTGCGTTCGCTGCAGCGGGCGAACACATGCGATGTTCGGTCCGCCTCCTATACATCATCATTGAGCAAACTTTGACCCTGTACCTCACAGTCAGCAGACACATTCCAGCCAATCAGCATACCCTCTCTCGCAGACCTTCCCATCTCCTGAACAGCATCCATTTTAGATTCATTCGGAAGCTGCAGTCTTAGTGAGAGGAGGGAGAGTGTAGTTGCTGCTGATTTAATAGGGAAATCGATAGCTAGGCTAGTGTATTCAGTGTCCACTCCAGTCCTGAAAGACTCATCTAAACTCTGCTGTAAGGACAGCGTCCTGACAGCACCCCAAAAAGCACTTTTTAAGGCTGCAACATTAGTCTGCTTTTTTTTTTATATATATTGCAGTTGCCTGGCCTGCCTGTGTGTGAGGAGCTGCAGGCCCACAGACAATAGTGTGCCCACTGCCAGTGCCCACCCCTGTCATCACGTGTGGCACAGGACTTTGCATCAAAAAAAGGCATTTCATTTTTACACTTTAGTGTAATTTCAGTTGCTTGCCTGCTAGTGTGTGTCAGGCCGACTTCCACTGACTGTAGTGTGCCCACTGCCAGTGCCAACCCCTGTCATCCCGTGTGGCACAGGACTTTGCATCAAAAAAAGGCATTTCATTTTTAAACTTTAGTGTAATTTCAGTTGCTTGCCTGCTAGTGTGTGTCAGGCCGACTTCCACTGACTGTAGTGTGCCCACTGCCAGTGCCCACCCCTGTCATACCGTGTGGCACAGGACTTTGCATCAAAAAAAGGCAATTAATTTTTACACTTTAGTGTAATTTCAGTTGCTTGCCTGCTAGTGTGTGTCAGGCCGACTTCCGCTGACTGTAGAGTGCCCACTGCCACTGCTCATCACTGATACCGGGTGGCACAGTAGCTTGCCGATAAATAAGGCATTTAATTTTTACACATTAGTCAAATTTCAGTTTCTTGCCTGCTGCCAGTGTGTTTCAGGCCCACTTCCACAGACTGTAGTGTGCCCACTGCCAGTGCCAACCACTGATACCGGGTGGCACAGTAGCTTGCCGATAAATAAGGCATTTAATTTTTAGACAGTAGTCTAAATTCAGTTGCTTGACTGCTGCCAGTGTGTGTCAGGCCCACTTCCACAGACTGTAGTGTGCCCACTGCCAGTGCCAACCACTGATACCGGGTGGCACAGTAGCTTGCCGATAAATAAGGCATTTAATTTTTAGACAGTAGTCTAATTTCAGTTGCTTGCTGCTGCCAGTGTGTGTCAGGACCACTTCCACAGACTGTAGTGTGCCCACTGCCAGTGCCAACCACTGATACCGGGTGGCACAGTAGCTTGCCGATAAATAAGGCATTTAATTTTTAGACAGTAGTCTAAATTCAGTTGCTTGCCTGCTGCCAGTGTGTGTCAGGCCCACTTTCACAGACTGTAGTGTGCCCACTGCCAGTGCCAACCACTGATACCAGGTAGCTTGCCGATAAATAAGGCATTTAATTTTTAGACAGTAGTCTAATTTCAGTTGCTTGCCTGCTTCCAGTGTGTGTCAGGCCCACTTTCACAGACTGTAGTGTGCCCACTGCCAGTGCCAACCACTGATACCGGGTGGCACAGTAGCTTGCCGATAAATAAAGCATTTAATTTTTAGACAGTAGTCTAATTTCAGTTGCTTGCCTGCTGCCAGTGTGTGTCAGGCCCACTTCCACTGATTGTAGTGTGCCCAATGCCAGTACCCACCACTGATACCGGGTGGCACAGTACCTAGCATGCATAGTACCACTTATCTAAAAAAAAATGACAGGCAGAGGCAGGCCACCCCGCAGGGGCCGTCGTGGTCATGGTGCTGTGATTTCCACTGTCCCTGGAATAATGCCTAGTGTTCAGAGGCCACGTACCCTGAACTCGAAAAATTCTGAGGACATAGTTAACTGGCTTAGACAGGACACCCAATCTTCAACAGCTTCCGCTAAGAACCTTGATGCACCATCCTCCTCCAGCTCAGCTTCGGTCACCTGCTCTCAAGTTACCATGCACCTGCCCGCCGCCAACACCACCACAACCACCGCAGCCACCACAGCCGCTTCACTTGATCCGTCAGAGGAGTTATTTACACTTCAGTTGGATGCAATTAGTGATGTGCAACCATTATTGCCAGATGATGTAGATTACAGGGATATATCTCAGTCAGGCAGGATTACACACATGGACGCACAGTGTGATAATGATGATGTTGTACCCGCTGCTGCTTCATTTGCTGAGGTGACAGATACAAGTGAAGCGGTTGATGATGGCGATGTGTCCACGGATGCCACATGGGTGCCTGCTCAAAGAGAAGAAGAGAGGGAAAGTTCAGAAGGGGAGACAGAGAGAATGAGGAGACGAGTTGGAAGCAGGGGGAGGTCGTCGCAAGGAGTTAGTGGCACAGTCAGACAGCATGTATCGGCACCTGGGGTCAGCCAGACAGCACGCCAGTCAACGCATGCTGTTGCCACCACCAGAATGCCGTCATTGCAAAGCTCAGCAGTGTGGCATTTTTTTTTGTGTCTGCCTCTGATAACAGCAATGCCATTTGCAACCTGTGCCAAAAGAAACTGAGTCTTTGGAAGTCCAACACCCACCTCGGTACAACTGCTTTGCGAAGGCACATGATCTCACATCACAAACGCCTATGGGATCAACACATGAGTACAAGCAGCACACAAACTCAAAGCCACCATGCTCCTCCTGGTCCAGCATCTTCAGCCACGTCAACCACTGCTGTCCTCCCTTCCCCCTCTCAACCAACCACCACTCCGCCTCTCACCTTCAGCAGTTCCTGCTCATCTGCCCACAGTTAGGTGTCTGTCAAGGACATGTTTGAGCGTAAGAAGCCAATGTCACAGAATCTCCCCCTTGCTCGGCGACTGACAGCTGGCTTGACAGAACTCTTAGCCCGCCAGCTTTTACCATACCAGCTGGTGGAGTCTGAGGCCTTCAAAAAATTTGTCGCTATTGGGACACCACAGTGGAAGGTACCCTGACAAAATTTTTTTTCAAAAAAGGCAATCCCAAACCTCTACAATGTCATTGAAAAGGAAGTCATGGCATCTCTGGCATACAGTGTTGTGGCAAGGGTCCATCTGACCACTGATATCTGGTCTGCAAAGCACGGTCAGGGCAGGTATATCACGTACACTGCACATTGGGTCAACCTGCTGACGGCTGACAAGCATGGAATGCGTGGCTCCGCAGCGGAGTTTGTGACACCGCCACGACTTGCAGGCAGACCTACTGCCACCTCCTCTACCCCTACTCCATCCTCTTCGATATCCTCCTCGGC
This sequence comes from Bufotes viridis, assembly GCA_033119425.1. Lineage (NCBI taxonomy): Eukaryota > Metazoa > Chordata > Amphibia > Anura > Bufonidae > Bufotes > Bufotes viridis. Next base: position 221,683,604 of record CM065589.1, read on the forward strand.
TGAGTCCTCTTCTGCTGCGGCGTCTGGCTGCACATCAAATGAATCTCCCCAGCTCCCCAGGGGCTATTCCACATCCCGGATATGACAGTGTCACGCTGTCTTGGGGTTGACTTGCCTGAAAGCAGAGAGCCACAAAGGACCAGCACTCCTGTCCGCCCTAAACACACAGGTGGATCAGTAACTGACCCAGCACCAACTGGAGATCGGCAAAGTGGTGTGTGACAATGGAACAAATTTGTTTTCGGCATTGAATTTGGGCAAGTTGTCACATGTGCCGTGCATGGCACATGTGTTGAATCTCATCGTACAACGCTTTGTGTCTAAGTACCCAGGCTTAGAGGACGTCCTCAAGCAGGCCAGGATGGTGTGTGGCCAGTTCAGGAGTTCCTACACGGCCATGGCGCACTTTTCCGATATTCAGCGGCGAAACAACATGCCAGTGAGGCGCTTGATTTGCGACAGCCCGACACGTTGTAATTTAACACTCCTAATCGACCGCCTGCTCCAACAAGAAAAAGCCGTCAACGAGTATTTGTACGACCGGGGTGCTAGGACAGCCTCTGCGGAGCTGGGAATTTTTTTGACACGTTACTGGACACTCATGCGCAATGCCTGTAGGCTCATGCGTCCTTTTGAGGAGGTGACAAACCTAGTCAGTTGCACCGAAGGCACCATCAGCGACCTCATCAGGCTGTAGATGAGCGTGAAGAGAAAGAGGAAGAGTTGTGGTCACCATCACCACCAGAAACAGCCTTGTCATCATCGCTTGCCGGACCTGCGGCAACGCTGGAAGAGGAGTATGAGGAGTCAGAGGAGGAATGTGGCGGCTTTGAGGAGGAGGAAGACCAATCAAAGCAGGCACCCCAGGGTGCTCGTTGTTGTCACCTATCTGGGACCCATGGTGTTGTATGTGGCTGGGGGGAAGAACAGACCATCAATGACATCAGTGAGGACGAGGAACGGGAAATTAGTAGCTCTGCATCCAACCTTGTTCAAATGGGGTCTTTCATGCTGTCATGTCTGTTAAGGGACCATCGTATAAAACGGATGAAGGAGAACGACCTGTACTGGGTGGCCATGCTACTAGACCCCCGGTATAAGCAGAAATATCGGTTATTAACGGTAGATACTCAGATTGGGTCACTGTAACTAGTGGGGTACCTCAGGGGTCAGTATTGGGCCCTATTTAGAGTTGAGCGAACACCTGGATGTTCGGGTTCGACGAGTTCGGCCGAACTTTCGAAAAATGTTCGGGTTCGGGATCCGAACTCGACCCGAACTTCATCCCGAACCCGAACCCCATAGAAGTCAATGGGGACCCGAACTTTTGGGCACTAAAAAGGCTGTAAAACACACCCGGAAAGGGCTAGAGGGCTGCAAAAGGCAGCAAAATGTAGTTAAATCCCCTGCAAACAAATGTAGATAGGGAAATGATGAGTTAACATAAAATAAATAAAAATTAAACAATATTAATTGGAGTGAGGTCCCATAGCACAGAATCAGGCTTCAAGTCACCCACCAATGGAGAAGGTCACTTACTATTATTTTGACCACAGCACCCAGACAAAGAGAGAGGTCCCACAGCAGAGAACCAGGCATCATATCACCCACCACAGGAGTAGGCCACCATTTAGTTACTTTGACCCCTACACCCAGACGGAGGAGAGGGTTACACAGCAGAGAATCAGGCATTTAGATCACCCACCACAGGAGTAGGCCCCCATTGAATCAGACCCTGGCAACCATGTCAGATGGCACAACCATCAGCTTTATATCAATCAGCACAGGAGAAGGCGACTTTGAAAGACTTTGACCCCTACACCCAGATGGAGGAGAGAGGTTTCACAGCAGAGAATCAGGCATCATATCAACCACCACAGGAGAAGCCACCATTTAGTTACTTTGACCCCTGCACCCAGGAAGAGGAGAGAGGCCCCACAGCACATATTCTGGCATCATATCAGCCACCACAGGAGAAGCCACCATTGAGTTACTTTGACCCTGCACCCAGGAAGAGGAGAGAGGCCCACAGCACATATTCTGGCATCATATCTAGCCACCACAGGAGAAGCCACCATTGAGTTACTTTGACCCCTGCACCCAGGAAGAGGAGAGAGGCCCCACAGCACATATTCTGGCATCATATCAGCCACCACAGGAGAAGCCACCATTGAGTTACTTTGACCCCGCACCCAGGAAGAGGAGAGAGGCACCACAGCACATATTCTGGCATCATATCAGCCACCACAGGAGAAGCCACCATTGAGTTACTTTGACCCCTGCACCCAGGAAGAGGAGAGAGGCACCACAGCACATATTCTGGCATCATATCAGCCACCACAGGAGAAGCCACCATTGAGTTACTTTGACCCCTGCACCCAGGAAGAGGAGAGAGGCCCCACAGCACATATTCTGGCATCATATCAGCCACCACAGGAGAAGCCACCATTGAGTTACTTTGACCCCTTCACCCAAGACAGAGGAGAGAGGTTCCACATCAGAGAATCTGGCATCATATCAACCACCACAGGAGTAGGCCACAATTTAGTTTATTTGACCCCTGCACCCAGGAAGAGAGAGAGGCCCACAGCACATATTCTGGCATCATATCACACACCACAGGAGAAGGCCTCTTTCAGTGATTTAGGCCTTTGGACCCAGACAGAGGAGAGAGGTCAGAGATTGGCTTCATATCCCCAGCACAGCAGAAGACCGCTTTATTTGACTTAGGCCTCAGCACCCAGACAGAAGACAGAGGTAGCATGGCAGAGGTTATGGCTTCATGTCACCCGTTAGTTTAACCGGCCACTTTCATCTGGTTAGGCCGGCGCCCAGACAGAAGAGTTTCATTCAACTGTGGGTTTCATAAAATTTGTATCAAATAAAGAAGTGGCCCGTAGCACAACAAGACATGTTTTAGGCAGTTAATAAGGACTACTCTGCACAAGGGAGGACAGGTCTGTGGGATCCATCCTGGTTCATCTTTATGAAGTTCAGCTTGTCCGTTGGCTGTGGACAGGCGGCTGCGCTTGTCAGTAATGGCGCCCCCTGCCGTGCTGAATACAGCGTTCAGATAAGCGCTGGCCGCCGGGCAGAAAGCACCTCTAAGGCATAACATGCTAACTCTGGCCACGTGGACAATTTCGAAACCCAGTAGTTGAATGGGGCGAACCATCCGTCAGGATGTGGAGAGGTGTGCAGACATACTGTTCAACCATGTTAGTGAAATGCTGCCTCCTGCTAACACGTTCCGTATCAGGTGTCGGTGCAGATAGCTGTGGCGTGGAGACAAAACTTTTCCACATTTCTGCCATGCTAACCCTGCCCTCAGATGAGCTGGCCGTGACACAGCTGCGTTGGCGACCTCTTGCCACTCCTCTGCCTTCACCTTCCACCTGTTCCCCTGTGACATGTGGGAATGCTCTCAAGAGCGCCTCTATCAGCGTGCGCTTGTACTCGCGCATCTTACGGTCGCGCTCCAGTTCAGGAATTAAAGTGGGCACATTGTCTTTATACCGGGGATCCAGCAGGGTGGCACGCAGTAGTCTGCACACGTTAAAGCGTGGGCAACTCTGCTGTCGTTGCGCAGGCATTGGAGCATATATTCGCTCATGTGGGCCAGGCTACCCATGGGTAGGACAAGCTGTCCTCTGTGGGAGGCGTATCGTCATCGTCCACCGTATCCCCCAGCCACGCACCAGTGATGGGCCTGGGCTGCCACCCGCTGTGAACTTGCGTCATCCTCGTCCCCCTCCACCTCCTCCTCCCTCATCCTCCTCGTCCTCCAGTACAGTGCCTTGGCTGGCGACTTGTGAACCTGTCCTCTGCTGCTTAAACAAACCTCCCTCTGAGCCACTTCGAACAGACTGGCCCGAAAGTGTTAAAACGAGCCCTCATCCTCCTCCTCCTCCTCCACCTGGGCCACCTCCTCTAACATCATTGCCCTAAGTGTTTTCTCAAGGAGACATAGAAGTGGTATTGTAGCGCTGATAACAGTGTCATCGCCACTGGCCATGTTGGTGGAGTACTCGAAACAGCGCAGCAGGGCACACAGGTCTCGCATGGAGGCCCAATCATTGGTGGTGAAGTGGTGCTGTTCGGCGAGTACGACTGGCCGAGCGTGCTGCAGCTGAAACTCCACTATGGCCTGCTGCTGCTCGCACAGTCTCTCCAGCATGTGCAAGGTGGAGTTCCACCGGGTGGGCACGTCGCATATGAGGCGGTGGCGGGAAGGCCGGAGTTCCGCTGTAGCGCAGACAGGCGAGCAGCGGCAGGATGTGAACGGCGGAGCGCGCACAGGCGGCCGCACTATGCAGCAGCTCTGACATGTTGGGGTAGTGGTGAATGAACCTCTGCACCACCAAGTTCAGCACATGCGCCAGGCAAGGGATGTGCGTCAAACCGGCTAGTCCCAGAGCTGCCACGAGATTTCGCCCATTATCGCATACCACCAGGCCTGGCTTGAGGCCCACCGGCAGAAACCACTCGTCGGTCTGTTGTTCAATACCCGCCACAACTCCTGCGCGGTGTGGGGCCTGTCCCCAAACATATGAGTTTCAGAATGGCCTGCTGACGTTTACCGGGCTGTGCTGAAGTTGGTGGTGAAGGTGTGTGGCTGACCGGATGAGCTGGTGGAAGCAGTGGAGGAGGAAGCCGAGTAGGAGGAGGAGGCTACAGGAGGCAGAGAATGATGCCCTGCGATCCTAGGGGCGGAAGGACGTGCGCCAAGGAACTGTCCGCCGGGGCCCAGCCGCCACTACATTCATCAGTGTGCAGTTAGTGAGATATAGCGTCCCTGGCCGTGCTTACTGGTCCCACGTATCTGTGGTTAGGTGGACCTTGCCACAAATGGCGTTGCGCAGTGCACACTTGATTTTATCGGACACTTGCATGTGCAGGAAGGCACGGCTGTCTTGGAGTAGTGGCGGCTGGGAACCACATACTGCGGGACAGCCATGGCCATCAGCTGTTTGAAGCTGTCTGTGTCCACCAGCCGGAATGACAGCATTTCAAAGGCCAGCAGTTTAGAAATGCTGGCGTTCAGGCCAAGGGCTCGAGGGTGACTCGGGGAATTTGCGCTTCCTCTCTAAGGTTTGAGATATTGAGAGCTGAGCAGCTGCTGTGTGATATAGTGGAGGCAGCTAGTTGACGGTGGCGGTGGTGGTGGTGTCGGTGGCACATCCTCTGTTTGCTGCTCGGCAGGTGGCAACATTCCTCTCGAGGCGGAAGCCGAGGCAGCAGCGGTAGAGGAGCAGGGGAGCCTCAGCGAGTGCCTGGTTTTTAAGGTGTGTACCCCACTGCAGTTCATGCTTTGCATGTAGATGCCTGGTCATGCAGGTTGTGCTGAGGTTCAGAACGTTAATGCCTCGCCTCAGGCTCTGATGGCAGAGCGTGCAAGTCACTCGGGTCTTGTCGGTAGGACATTGTTTAAAGAAGTGCCATGCCAGGGAACTCTTTGAAGCTGCCTTTGTGGGGCTGGGTCCCTGTTGGCGATGTCCAGTAGCAGGCGAACTCTGGGGCGGCGGCTCGTCTGCTTTGGCCCCCTGCTCCCTCTTTGGCTTCGCTGTTGTCTCGGTCTCACCACTACCTCTTCCTCTGAACTGTGAAAGTCATCGCCACGACCTTCAGTCCATGTGGGGTCTAAGACCTCATCGTCCTCTGCATCGTCTTCCACCCAGTCTCCCTCCCTGACCTCCTCCTGTTCAGTCTGCACACTGCAAAAGACGCGGCAGTGGGCACCTGTGTTTCGTCATCATCAGAGTGATGCTCGATTCCCATGTCCTCTTCATCTGGAGACATAAGTGGTTGTGCGTCAGTGCATGGTATGTCTTCCTCCACTGGGGAAGGGCTAGGTGGACGCCTCTGGGAAACCCTGGAAGCAGAGTCTTCAAACAGAAGAAGAGACTGCTGCATAACTTGTGGCTCAGACTGTTTCCCTGATATGCTTGTAGGTGATGTGACAGACTGATGGGCTTGGTTTTCAGGTGCCACCTGTGCGCTTTCCGCAGAAGACTGGGTGGAAGACCATGTGGTGAACGTGCTGGAAGCACTGTCGGCCACCCAATCGATTAATGCCTGTACCTGCTCAGGCCTTACCATCCTAAGAGCGGCATTGGGCCCCACGAGATATTGCGGTACATTCTGCCGGCTAGTTGAGGGAGTTCGTTCCTACTGTGTGCGCCAGGGCCGAACGGCCACGCCCTCTACCAGCAACAGAGGCTCCACGGACACCACCACGACCGCGTCCCTCGTCCCTAATAGTATTTTCTTCATTGTTGCGATTCAACTCGCACCACAATGAAATATATTATTTTTTATAAGCAAAATCCCTCACTGGAATACTTTCAGTCTTTTGACTGTATGGATTACAGATGGAATGACTGTTATATGTGAGTACCGCTTTCTTTGACAGATTCTAGTATGGGTACATATATGTTTTCCCAACCCCAGCACATTAGTTTGCTAATTCCAGATGTATGAAACGCAGGCCTAACTGTATCTAGTATATTGAACGCCAGATAAACTAACTTGGCCTTTTTAAATAAAAAAATTCCCTCACTGGAATACTTTCAGTCTTTTGACTGTATGGATTACAGATGGAATGACTGTTATATGTGAGTACCGCTTTCTTTGACAGATTCTAGTATGGGTACATATATGTTTTCCCAACCCCAGCACATTAGTTTGCTAATTCCAGATGTATGAAGCATAGGCCTAACTGTATCTAGTATATTGAGCGCCAGATAAACTAACTTGGCCTTTTTTAAATAAAAAAATTCCCTCACTGGAATACTTTCAGTCTTTTGACTGTATGGATTACAGATGGAATGACTGTTATATGTGAGTACCGCTTTCTTTGACAGATTCTAGTATGGGTACATATATGTTTTCCCAACCCCAGCACATTAGTTTGCTAATTCCAGATGTATGAAAGCATAGGCCTAACTGTATCTAGTATATTGAGCGCCAGATAAACTAACTTGGCCTTTTTAAATAAAAAAATTCCCTCACTGGAATACTTTCAGTCTTTTGACTGTATGGATTACAGATGGAATGACTTGTTATATGTGAGTACCGCTTTCTTTGACAGATTCTAGTATGGGTACATATATGTTTTCCCAACCCCAGCACATTAGTTTGCTAATTCCAGATGTATGAAAGCATGAGCCTAACTGTATCTAGTATATTGAGCATCAGATAAACTAACTTGGCCTTTTTAAATAAAAAAATTCCCTCACTGGAATACTTTCAGTCTTTTGACTGTATGGATTACAGATGGAATGACTGTTATATGTGAGTACCGCTTTCTTTGACAGATTCTAGTATGGGTACATATATGTTTTCCCAACCCCAGCACATTAGTTTGCTAATTCCAGATGTATGAAGCATAGGCCTAACTGTATCTAGTATATTGAGCGCCAGATAAACTAACTTGGCCTTTTTTAAATAAAAAAAATTCCCTCACTGGAATACTTTCAGTCTTTTGACTGTATGGATTACAGATGGAATGACTGTTATATGTAGTACCGCTTTCTTTGACAGATTCTAGTATGGGTACATATATGTTTTCCCAACCCCAGCACATTAGTTTGCTAATTCCAGATGTATGAAAGCATGAGGCCTAACTGTATCTAGTATATTGAGCAGCCAGATAAACTAACTTGGCCTTTTTAAATAAAAAAATTCCCTCACTGGAATACTTTCAGTCTTTTGACTGTATGGATTACAGATGGAATGACTGTTATATGTGAGTACCGCTTTCTTTGACAGATTCTAGTATGGGTACATATATGTTTTCCCAACCCCAGCACATTAGTTTGCTAATTCCAGATGTATGAAAGCATGAGCCTAACTGTATCTAGTATATTGAGCATCAGATAAACTAACTTGGCCTTTTTAAATAAAAAAATTCCCTCACTGGAATACTTTCAGTCTTTTGACTGTATGGATTACAGATGGAATGACTGTTATATGTGAGTACCGCTTTCTTTGACAGATTCTAGTATGGAGTACATATATGTTTTCCAACCCCAGCACATTAGTTTGCTAATTCCAGATGTATGAAGCATAGGCCTAACTGTATCTAGTATATTGAGCACCAGATAAACTAACTTGGCCTTTTTAAATAAAAAAATTCCCTCACTGGAATACTTTCAGTCTTTTGACTGTATGGATTACAGGTGGACTGGTATTAGTAGGGGTGACACAAGCACACCCGAGTCCCTGATGTAGGATTTCTATTGCACAGACCACTATTACAAGTGATTAATGGGCGTTGGGAGAGATTGTGCTGCAGCACTAGTCCCAAGATGGCCGCCGCCTATCAGCCCAGTAACATGTGCCACAAAATGGTCTACTGCTTTAAAAAAAATAGCCTTGGACTGTGCTGCTAAATCGCTATTGGTCTGAATCCCAGGTGTAGATGTCTGACTTGTTTGGAGCTTTGGAATGCACACTGTGGCAGCTTCTGCTGCAGCACTACAAGTCTCGCAAAATGGCGTGCCGGCGGTCAGCTAGGTACATGTGGATGGAAAAATCACTCTGGCCACTCTAAAAATAGCCAATCCTATCAAAAAAGCAGCTCAGCTGCAGTTGTTCAGATGAATCACAGGTGGGGAGAAATTTGCTTCCAGTTATTCAATTATCTCTGCCTATTCTCGCTATCAGCTCGTCTATCCCTGTTCTATTCACATCGGGGTAGAGCACGTCCCGACGTGCGCACAAGCTTATAAAGAGGCTGAGTCACATGCTGCACTTGGCCAATCACAGCCTTGCCAATAGTAGGCATGGCTGCGATGGCATCTTAGGGCAAGTAGTATGATGCATGTTGATTGGCTGCTTTGCAGCCCTTTCAAAACTGCGCCAAAATACATGCCCGAGCAGCGACCCGAACCCGAACTTTACGAAAAGTTCGGGTTGAGATCGATGTCCGAACACCCCAAAATTCGGTACGGACCCGAACTATGCTCGAACTGTTCGCTCAACACTAGCCCTATTCTCTTCAATATATTTATTAATGATCTTGTAGAAGGCCTGCACAGTAAAATATCTATTTTTGCAGATGACACTAAACTGTGTAAAGTAATTAACACTGAAGAGGACAGTTTTCTGCTACAGAGGGATCTGGATAGATTGGAGGCTTGGGCAGAAAAATGGCAGATGAGGTTTAACACTGACAAATGTAAAGTTATGCACATGGGAAGGAATAATGCAAGTCACCCGTACATATTAAATGGTAAAACACTCGGTAACACTGACATGGAAAAGGATCTAGGAATTTTAATAAACAGCAAATTAAGCTGCAAAAACCAGTGTCAGGCAGCTACTGCCAAGGCCAATAAGATAATGGGTTGCATCAAAGGGGCATAGATGCCCGTGATGAGAACATAGTCCTACCACTTTACAAATCACTAGTCAGACCACACATGGAGTACTGTGTACAGTTCTGGGCTCCTGTGAACAAGACAGACATAGCAGAGCTGGAGAGGGTTCAGAGGAGGGCAACTAAAAGTAATAACTGGAATGAGGATCTACAGTACCCTGAAAGGTTATCAAAATTAGGGTTATTCACTTTAGAAAAAGACTGACTGAGGGAGATCTAATAACTATGTATAAATATATCAGGGGTCAGTACAGAGATCTGTCCCATCATCTATTTATCCCCAGGACTGTGACTGTGACAAGGGGACATCCTCTGCGTCTGGAGGAAAGAAGGTTTGTACACAAACATAGAAAGGATTCTTCACTGTAAGAGCAGTGAGACTATGGAACTCTCTGCCTGAGGAGGTGGTGATGGTGAGTACAATAAAAGGAATTCAAGAGGGGACTGGATTTATTTCTGGAGTGTAATAATATTACAGGCTACAGCTACTAGAGAGGGTCGTTGATCCAGGGAGTTATTCTGATTGCCTGATTGGAGTCGGGAAGGAATTTTTCCCCTTAAGTGAGGAAAATTGGCTTCTGCCTCACAGGGTTTTTTGCCTTCCTCTGGATCAACTTGTAGGAAACAGGCCGAACTGGATGGACAAATGTCTTTTTTCGGTCTTATATACTATGTTACTATGTTACTATGGTATGAGCAGAAAGTGGCAGAAATGTTACCAAATTACCGAAAGTCGGAAAGGATGCAGCAGTTCAAAACCAAACTAAAAAATATGCTTTACACAGCTTATAAGGGGGATGTCACAGCACAACGGGAATCTAACAGGGGAATAGGTGAGTGTAATCCTCCTCCTACCACGGCGGCAAGGAATGTAACATAGTAACATAGTAACATAGTATATAAGACCGAAAAAAGACATTTGTCCATCCAGTTCGGCCTGTTTCCTACAAGTTGATCAGAGGAAGGCAAAAAACCCTGTGAGGCAGAAGCCAATTTTCCTCACTTAAGGGAAAAAAATTCCTTCCCGACTCAATCAGGCAATCAGAATAACTCCCTGGATCAACGACCCCTCTCTAGTAGCTATAGCCTGTAATATTATTACACTCCAGAAATAAATCCAGTCCCCTCTTGAATTCCTTTATTGTACTCACCATCACCACCTCCTCAGGCAGAGAGTTCCATAGTCTCACTGCTCTTACAGTGAAGAATCCTTTTCTATGTTTGTGTACAAACCTTCTTTCCTCCAGACGCAGAGGATGTCCCCTTGTCACAGTCACAGTCCTGGGGATAAATAGATGATGGGACAGATCTCTGTACTGACCCCTGATATATTTATACATAGTTATTAGATCTCCCCTCAGTCGTCTTTTTCTAAAGTGAATAACCTAATTTTGATAACCTTTCAGGGTACTGTAGATCCCTCATTCCAGTTATTACTTTAGTTGCCCTCCTCTGAACCCTCTCCAGCTCTGCTATGTCTGTCTTGTTCACAGGAGCCCAGAACTGTACACAGTACTCCATGTGTGGTCTAACCAGTGATTTGTAAAGTGGTAGGACTATGTTCTCATCACGGGCGTCTATGCCCCTTTTGATGCAACCCATTATCTTATTGGCCTTGGCAGTAGCTGCCTGACACTGGTTTTGCAGCTTAATTTGCTGTTTATTAAAATTCCTAGATCCTTTTCCATGTCAGTGTTACCGAGTGTTTTACCATTTAATATGTACGGGTGACTTGCATTATTCCTTCCCATGTGCATAACTTTACATTTGTCAGTGTTAAACCTCATCTGCCATTTTTCTGCCCAAGCCTCCAATCTATCCAGATCCCTCTGTAGCAGAAAACTGTCCTCTTCAGTGTTAATTACTTTACACAGTTTAGTGTCATCTGCAAAAATAGATATTTTTACTGTGCAGGCCTTCTACAAGATCATTAATAAATATATTGAAGAGAATAGGGCCCAATACTGACCCCTGAGGTACCCCACTAGTTACAGTGACCCAATCTGAGTATCTACCGTTAATAACCACCCTCTGTTTTCTGTCACTCAGCCAGTTACTTACCCACATACAGACATTTTCTCCCAGTCCGAGCATCCTCATTTTATATACTAACCTTTTATGAAGTACGGTGTCAAATGCTTTGGAGAAGTCCAGATATCTGACATCCATTGATTCACCGCTGTCAAGTCTAGAACTTACCTCCTCATAGAAGCTGATTAAATTTGTTTGGCATGACCGATCCCTCATGAAGCCATGCTGATATGGCGTTATTTGCTTATTTTCATTGAGATACTCCAAAATAGCATCTCTTAGAAACCCTTCAAACAGTTTACCAACAATAGATGTTAAACTTACCGGCCTATAATTTCCAGGCTCTGTTTTTGGACCCTTTTTGAATATTGGCACCACATTTGCTATCGCCAATCCTGTGGAACATTCCCTGTTATTATAGAGTCCGTAAATATCAGAAATAATGGTCTGGCTATGACATCACTTAATTCCCTTAGGATACGGGGTGTATGCCATCCGGTCCTGGCGATTTGTCTATTTTAATCTTTTTAAGTCGCTGTTGTACTTCTTCCTGGGTCAGACAGGGCACTTTTAATGGGGATTTACTTTTACATTCTGCATTTCATCTGACAGTTTATTTTCCTCAGTGAATATAGTGGAGAAAAAAATATTTAATAGTTTTGCTTTATCCTCGTCGCTCTCTGCAACACCCCCTCATTGCTATGTAGAGGGCCGACTCCTTCAGATTTATATTTTTACTATTTATATAATTGAAGAACATTTTAGGGTTAGTTTTACTCTCTTTGGCAATTAATCTCTCGGTCTCTAGTTTGGCAAATTTTATTCGTTTTTACATATTCTATTTTTCCTTATAGTTTATTAGTGCTTCCTGACTCCCCTCCTGTTTTAGCGATTTATATGCTTTCTTTTTGTCATTTATTGCCTTCTTTACGGTTCCATTTATCCACATTGGTCTCTTATTGTTCCTTAGCCTTTTATTCCTATAAGGTATGTACCTCTCACAATTAGATGTTACAATGCTTTTAAAAATCTCCCATTTTATGGTTGTATTTTTATTTTTGAGGACTTTGTCCCAGTTAGTTAGGCCTATGGCCTCGCTTAGTTGGCTAAATTTTGCTTTTTGAAGTTTGGTATTTTGTTCCTCCCTTTAGAAACTCTCGTTTGAAGGATAATTGGAAGGTTATAACTTTATGGTCACTATTTCCCAGGTGTCCCCCAACCTGCACATCTGTTGTTCTATCAGGTCTATTGGTTAATGCTAATGGGCGATTTACAGATGTGTTGTTGATGGAGGACATGCGGAGCTTTCAGTCCTACTCATCGCCTACAGCCCTTCGAGGATCAGCCTTAGAGAATGACTCGGCCGACAGGTAGCAGACTACCTCGCCTTAACAGCAGATATCGACACTCTGAGGAGCAATGAACCCCTTCACTACTGGGTGTGCAGGCTTGACCTGTGGCCTGAGCTATCCCAGTTTGCGATAGAACTTCTGGCCTGCCCTGCTTCAAGTGTCCTGTCACAAAGGACCTTCAGTGCAGCAGGAGGCAGTGTCACTGACTAGAGAAGTCGCCTCGGTCAAAAAAGTGTTGATTACCTCACCTTCAGAAAGATGAATGAGGCATGGATCCCGAAGGGACTGACAGTGGGGGATACGTTTGACTAACAAAAGGCCTGATTACATGCTTTGGCCTCAAAATGTTCCCCACACTGCTGTATTTAATGTCTGCATACCGGATGACTTTCGTGAATTCTCCGCCACCAACTAGGGTTCAAGCCGCAATGTTTTAGTCACTTTTCTGCCTGGAAAACATCAATTTTTCCGGCCGCTGCTACAATAGCGGCTGCAACAATGCCATTATTTTTCAGGCATGTGTACATGCCTAAGTTTTCTGTCCTATGGTGCAGCACTGTGGCTGCAAAAACAAACAAAAAAAAAAAGGCACATACAAGTGTCAATTCCCCTTCATGATCGTTGCCTTTTATTCCTATAAGGTATGTACCTCTCACAATTAGATGTTACAATGCTTTTAAAAATCTCCCATTTTATGGTTGTATTTTTATTTTTGAGGACTTTGTCCCAGTTAGTTAGGCCTATGGCCTCGCTTAGTTGGCTAAATTTTGCTTTTTTGAAGTTTGGTATTTTTGTTCCTCCCTTTAGAAACTCTCGTTTGAAGGATAATTGGAAGGTTATAACTTTATGGTCACTATTTCCCAGGTGTCCCCCAACCTGCACATCTGTTGTTCTATCAGGTCTATTGGTTAATACTAATGGACGATTTACAGATGTGTTGTTGATGGAGGACATGCGGAGCTTTTTCAGTCCTACTCATCGCCACAGCCCTTCGGGATCCAGCCTTAGAGAATGACTCGGCCGACAGGTAGCAGACTACCTCGCCTTAACAGCAGATATCGACACTCTGAGGAGCAATGAACCCCTTCACTACTGGGTGTGCAGGCTTGACCTGTGGCCTGAGCTATCCCAGTTTGCGATAGAACTTCTGGCCTGCCCTGCTTCAAGTGTCCTGTCACAAAGGACCTTCAGTGCAGCAGGAGGCAGTGTCACTGACTAGAGAAGTCGCCTCGGTCAAAAAAGTGTTGATTACCTCACCTTCAGAAAGATGAATGAGGCATGGATCCCGAAGGGACTGACAGTGGGGGATACGTTTGACTAACAAAAGGCCTGATTACATGCTTTGGCCTCAAAATGGTCCCCACGCTGCTGTATTTAATGTCTGCATACCGGATGACTTTCGTGAATTCTCCGCCACCAACTAGGGTTCAAGCCGCAATGTTTTAGTCACTTTTCTGCCTGGAAAACATCAATTTTTCCGGCCGCTGCTACAATAGCGGCTGCAACAATGCCATTATTTTTCAGGCATGTGTACATGCCTAAGTTTTCTGTCCTATGGTGCAGCACTGTGGCTGCAAAAACAAACAAAAAAAAAAAGGCACATACAAGTGTCAATTCCCCTTCATGATCGTTACCTTGTTGTGGTGAAGGGGCTTGCGTATCACAATGAAGCAATCATCACCTCTATGAGTGTGTTGGCAATGTTGCCACACCCCAGATGATAAGGCCGTTGCTTCATTATGGTCAGACCAAAAGCTATTGGACGGCTGGATAATATTTCATAGAAAAAACATTAATTTACCTTTTTTTTATGTTGTATGGGTTTTTAATACATAAAATAAAAAATCATAATAAAGTCTCTTAACAGTTTATTAGAAATAATGCAGACAATTAAAAAAATCCCCATCAATTTCAATACAAAGCAAGTACAGAACTCAGAACTAAATTATTTAATGATGTCGTAATGGTTCGTTAATTCAACAATGTTTAATCAATTCGACACACGTCCCCGGATAGGGTCCGTAACAGGGATTAAACTGATAGGAATAGTACTAGTTAAGACACCACTCATATAGGGTGTCACAGCACATTGCTCTGTGCACGCGCAGTGCCCCAATTTGGGAGTAGGAGGACCGACCAAGCTGCTTTTTCCATCTCCCGGTTCCTAAAATCAATTCAGTTTGGTGTATGAGAGTTTGGTCTGTCACTGTGAAGGCAGTCGAAGGTACCCGGCCTAAAATTTTTTTCACAAAAGGCAATCACTGATATGGGATGTAACAGGGATTAAACTGATGAGAATAGTACTACAGAAAATACCACTCATATCGGGTGTGACAGTAAATTGCACAGAGTGGAGGGAGCCAGCGTTTTTTTAACCATCTCCCCGTTAGAAAAATCAATTCAATAAATGGAACCCAGATTGGGGACATAACAGGGATTAAACTGATGAGAATAGTAATACAGAAAATACCACTCATATGGGGTGTGACAGTAAATTGCACGGCGCAGACGCAGTGACCGTGGGTTAAAACAGAGTGAAGGGAGCCAGGTTTTTTTTAACCATCTCCCGGTTCGAAAAATCTATTCAATAAATGGCCCCCAGATTGGGGACGTTAGAGGGATTAAACTGATGAGAATAGTACTACAGAAAATACCACTCATATCGGGTATGACAGTAAATTGCACGGCGCAGACGCAGTGACCGTGGATAAAAACAAAGGGGAGGGAGCCAGCGTTTTTTTAACCATCTCCCCGAAAAATCAATTCAATTCACCTTTCAGGGACCCTTGGTGTTGTACGTGGCTGGGTGGAGGAAGAAACCTTCAATGACATCACCGGGACATGGCTAGCTTCATATCCAACCTTGTGCAAATGGGGAGTTTGCGGTTGTGCAAATGAACTGTTTGCGGTTGTTTGAGGTGCATTAAAAGGGGAGTTTGGTCTGTCAATGTCTGTGAAGCGGGCGTAATCCTTACACTACCTGATCAATACAACATCATACCTGATCGTATACACACACTAAATGTTTTAAACCACGTTGTTCAAAAAAATTTAGGATTGTTAGGTGATTTATGCCTTTTATGGTTTAAATCCCAACTCTGCGTCAACTATGTAATTTTCCATTGGAGTTTTGCCATGGATCCCCCTCCGGCATGCCACAGTCCAGGTGTTAGTCCCCTTGAAACAACTTTTCCATCAATATTGTGGACAGAAAGAGTCCCTGTGGGTTTTTAAAATTTGCCTGCCAACTGAAGTCTATGGCGGTTCGCCCGGTTCGCCCGTTCGCGAACATTTGCGGAAGTTCGCGTTCGCCGTATGCGAACGGAAAATTTTATGTTCGCGGCATCACTACTAATAATCAGAGAGGGGGAGGTGTTATGTAAAGTCCTATATAAAGCCCACACTCTGGTAAGATATATGTGAGGGAAATGAACATGTGGACTGGAATCACTGTGGGTATAAATTCATGGAGGAAAAAAAAATAATCCACAGAAAATCTACTACTAAGCAAAATAGATGAGGCAGAAAATCACAATGAGGTCATTATTATGGAGGACTTCAACTTCTCAAATATAAACTGGAAAACTGAAACCTGTGGATCTCATAAGGAAACAGGTTCTTGGCAATAATCATAGACAATTAGCCTTTCCAACTGATTAATGTTAACCAACATACCTGGCAGAACAACAGACTTACAGGTTGTGGGACACTTGGGGAATTGTGACCATAAAATAATAACCTTCCAATTTTCATTCAAAAGAGTATTTCTTAAAGGAGGCACAAAAACACTGAACTTCCAAAGAGTGAAATTTGACTAGCTAAGGGCTCTTTCACATGAGTGGATGCTGTGTGTAGAATCTGCTGCGTGAAAGAAAGCCAAGCCCCGTTCTGGACAGCAGAGACATGGAGCATTAACATGATTGATAATGCTCTTTTCCCCTCTGACCTTTTTACTACAAAATCACAGTGACAATTTTATCTCACTATGATTTTGTAGTAAAAAGGTCACAGAACTGCAAAGAGCATTATCAATCATGTTAATGCTCAGTGTCTCTGCTGTCCGGAACGGAGCTTGGCTCTCTTTCATGCAGCGGATTCTATGCACGGCATCCGCTTGTGTTAAAGATCCCTAAGAGAGGTCATTAGGCTCACTAACTGGGACAATGTCCTTAAAAAATAAAAATGCAGTCACAAAATAGAATAATTTCAAAAGAATCCTAAACTCTAATTGTGAGAGGTGCATACTTTATGGGAATAAAAGGTTGAGGAAAAATAAACAAGTAATATAGATAAATAGAAAAAAAAAGGCAATAAATGATATAAAGAAAAACAGTTAAATCACTAAAATAGGATGGTAGCGAGGAAGCATTGAAAAACTATAAGGAAAAAAGACAGATATAAGCATCGAAGCTGGAGATAGAGACTCATTGCAAAAGAGAGTACAACTAACCCTAAAATGTTTTTCAGTCATATGAATGGTAAAAAAGATTAAACTGGAAAGTGTTGGCCTTTTTACAGAGATGAGAAGTTGTAATTGAAAGCAATGAGGAGAAAGCAAATTTATTAAATATTTTTTCTCCACTGTATTCACTGAGAAAAATGCAGTGTAAAAATAAACTGCTCATTAAAAGTAGACTGTCTGACCAGAGGTGCACCTAGCCTTTGTGCTGCCTGAGGTGAAAATTGAAAGAGCCCCCCATACCAAATTTTCAACCTTACCTCTTCCCTCCTAACATTACATACAGTGGATACGTAAAGTATTCAGACCCCCTTAAATTTTTCACTCTTTGTTAAATTGCAGCCATTTGCTAAAATCTTTTAAGTTCATTTTTCTCCCTCATTAATGTACATACGGCACCCCATATTGACAGAAAAACACAGAATTGTTGACATTTTTGCAGATTTATTAAAAAAGAAAAACTGAAATATCACATGGTCCCATGTATTCAGACTGATTGCTTAGTATTAAGTAGAAGCACCCTTTTGATCTAATACAGCCATGAGTCTTTTTGGGAAAGAAGCAACACGTTTTTCACACCTGGATTTGGGGATCCTCTGTATTTCTCCTTGCAGATCCTCTCCAGTTCTATCAGGTAGGATGGTAAACAATGGTGGACAGCCATTTTTTAGGTCTCTCCAGAGATGCTCAATTGAGTTTAAGTGAGGGCTCTGGCTGGGCCATTCAAGAACAGTAACGGAGTTGTTATAAAGCCAATCCATTATTTTAGCTGTGTGCTTTGGGTCATTGTCTAGTTGGAAGGTAAACCTTCGGCCCAGTCCGAGGTCCTGAGCACTCTGGAGAAGGTTTTCTTCGAGGATATCCCTGTACTTGACTGTATTCATCTTTCCCTCAATTGCAACCTGTCGTTCTGTCCCTGCAGTTGAAAAACACCCCCAAAGCATGATGCTGCCACCATCATGCTTTACTTTTGGGACTGTATTGGACAGGTGATGAGCAGTGCCTGGTTTTCTCCACACATACTGCTTAGAATTAAGGCCATAAAGTTCTATTTTGGTCTCATCAGACCAGAGAATCTTATTTCTCACCATCTTGGAGTCTTTCAGGTGTTTTTTATCAAACTCCATGCGGGCTTTCGTGTGTCTTGCACAGAGGAGAGGCTTCCGTCGGGCCACTCTGCCATAAAGCCCCGACTGGTGGAGGGCTGCAGTGATGGTTGAATTTCTACAACTTTCTCCCATCTCCCAACTGCATCTCTGGAGCTCAGCCACAGTGATCTTTGGGTTCTTCTTTACCTCTCTTACCAAGGCTCTTCTCCCCCGATAGCTCAGTTTCGCCAGACAGCCAGTAGTGTTGAGCGCGAATATTCGAAAAGCGAATTTTTTTAGCGAATATCGGCACTTCGCTAATTCGCGAATATTTCGAATATAGCGCTATAAATTCGCTATTTCGAATATTCGTTTTTTTTTGTTTTTTTTTTTAGTTATATTTTTTTCTTTCCTACTTCCCAAAAGTAGTTCTTACCTGTCCTGAGGATTCCTGGCTTCCTGGCTGCTCTAGTCAGTGCCCGTTGCCGCTTCTGCCGACTTCCGTGCTCATGTGGAGCGTCCCCATCCATGGGAGAATCTCCATATACTAAAATGTACTGTCGGATTTGAGGAATTACGTTGAAATCGCAATGCGATTAATTCAAGTTATATTAATCGCATTGCGATTACAACTTAGCACTGCTATCTTACATAGGCTAGAATTAACGAATATGGAATATAGAATAGATTAGCTATGCACTAGCAGTGCAAAGTTGAAATCGCAATGCGAATACTTTAAGTTAAATTAATCGCATTGCGATTTCAACTTAACACTGCTGCTATATTCCATATTCGTTAACCGTTAATTCTAGCAAGCTGACCCATTATAAACCCAGCTCTAAGTTGAAATCGCAATGCGATTAATATAACTTGAATTAATCGCATTGCGATTTCAGCGTAATTCCTCAAATCCGACAGTACATTTTAGTATATGGAGGCGTTCCCATGGTGATGGGGACGCTCCATGAGCACAGAAGTTATGGTTGGCTTGGTAGAATTAGCGAATAGCGAATATGACGAATGTATTCGTCATATTCCTCAAAACGAAGATAACTAAGTATTCTACATCTTCGTTTTAGCTACCTATTCGTCACCTTCGCTAATTCTAGCAATCAAATAGGAAGGTTGACTGACTATAGAGACAGCTGTGTTAAATTCGCTATGCGATTTTTTTTTTTAATACAATAATTATATTACTTGATAAAATTATTATAAGTATTCTATTTATTAAAAAAAAAAAAAAAAAATCGCATAGCGAATTTAACACAGCTGTCTCTATAGTCAACCTTCCTATTTGATTGCTAGAATTAGCGAAGTTGACGAATAGGTAGCTAAAACGAAGATGTAGAATACTTCGTTATCTTCGTTTTGAAGAATAGACGAATACATTCGTCATATTCGTCATCCTCGCAAATTCTAGATATGAAACCAATAGGAAAGTAGCCTTAAGTACAAATCGCAATATGCGATTATTTAAATCGCATGTTAATCGCGATAACTAGAAAAAATGACGAATATTCGATTTCGACGAATATGAAACGAATATTCATTCGAATATTCGCGAATTTCGTCGAAATCGAATATGGCACCTGCCGCTCATCACTAACAGCCAGCTCTAAGAAGGGTTCTGGTCGTCCAAAACGTCTTCCATCTAAGGATTAAGATGCCACTGTGCTCTTAGGAACCTTAAGTGAGCAAAAATAATTTGGTAACCTTGGACAGATCTGTGCCTTGTCACAATTCTGTCTGAGCTCTTCAAGAAGTTCCTTTGACCTCATGATTCTCATTTGCTCTGACTTGCACTGTGAGCTGTAAGGTCTTATAGACAGGTATGTGGCTTTCCTAATCAAGTCCAAACTGTATAATCAAACACAGCTGGACTCAAATGAAGGTGTAGAACCATCTCATGAATGATCCGAAGAAATGGACCACACCTGAGTTAAATATATGAGTGTCACAGCAAATGGTCTAAATACTATATGATACCATATGATACTTCAGTTTTTCTCTTTTAATAAATCTCAACAATTCTGTGTTTTTCGGTCAATGTGGGGTGCTGTGTGTACATTAATGAGGAAGAGAAATCAACTTAAAAGATTTTAGCAAATGGCTGCAATATAACAAAGAGTGAAAAATTTAAGGGGGTCTGAATACTTTCTGTACCCACTGTATATCAACTACAAAAGAAACAGGGTAATGCAGCAGCCCATGCCTCTTACCTCCAGTAATGTCTCTTCAGATGTAGATGTTCTTATTCCTCATCTTCTCCTTTCAGACCATGCCACCATGATAATTTTTCAGCCATCTCATCTTTGCAGTTTGACAAAAAGACATCTTAGTTTCCAACTTTTCCATCATCCTCCCACCTTTTGGACAAATCATCCTGCCACCCCCAATACTGTGCTTCTGGGCTCCCCAATATTATAATGCAGAAACAGATAAACCCCATGAAAACACTAGTACCATACAGATCGTGCCCTTCAATAATTATTGGCACACAGTGTCCTAAAATAACTGCGCCCAGCAAATGGTGTCCCTGACACTAATAGGGTAAACATAATGTCCACCAAAAATATAACCATAGCAAAGGCAGGTGCACTCGGCGGCAATACTAAACCCTCACACTGATAAAATTGAGAGGTTAGTTCGACACATCCTACTAGGAGGACATGTCTTAAGCTCGGACACCACGGCAAGGTCTCTCAAGTAGCCCGAGGCCCTACCACTCAACCTACCTGTGCCGTATGGGCAATACCAGGGGCCGTTGGGCATTAGGGGAGCGTAAGGCCTGACTCACAGACAGCTCACCAGTGACCTCCAGCATGTAACCATGCTTGCAATGGGAGGTGGGAGGTGCCTGTGAGCCCCACCCGAGACCAGCTGATATGGCCCAGAGCCTACCAGCTGCACCTGAATGTAGCCTGTAGATGAAAAGCAGGCACATTTAAATTGGAGATTATACACCTCCAAACATATTATACAAACCATTAGAAAACGTGATGTGGTGTTTAACAAGCAGGATATGCTCAACCCATATGCAGTTGTGCATGTATATAGGGGAGCACATCCTGCACTTGTAGTCCGTTGCTAGGGGCAATCAACAGCAAAAAATGCATACAATGGAAGATGCCAGCAACGGACTACAAGTACCACAATAACCATCCTACATACGATAACGATAATGTGAATGTGGAGAACAATCAAAAACATAACCATAGCAAAGGCAGGTGCACTCTGCGGCAATACTAAACCTTCACACTGATAAAATTGAGAGGTTAGTTCGACACATCCTACTAGGAGGACATGTCTTAAGCTCGGACACCACGGCAAGGTCTCTCAAGTAGCCCGAGGCCCTACCACTCAACCTACCTGTGCCGTATGGGCAATACCACCAAAAATAACTGTGCTAAGCGGATACTGTTCTAGGGTGCATCCTACAGTAATAGTTCTCTCCAACATCCCACCAATAGTGAGAATTCTCTGCTAGAGCACGCTTGGTAGTAATAGGACTCCTACAGTGCCCCCAATATGTCCCCACTGTGCCCCAGAAGTGTAATACTAGTACCCATACTAGTAATTTCCCCATAGTCCCCGAGTAGTAATAAAGCCCATCATAATTCCCCTGGCCCCCAGTAGTAATAGTTCTCCTTGTAATGGGACAGTTGAAAAATGCCCTTAAAATTAGCACCAGTACAAGAAATACCCCCTTATAATGTGTGCCAGTGCAAAAAATACCCCCTTTTAATGCCCCAGTTGAGCTAATGTCCCCATAATGTGTGCCAGTATAAAATACCCCTATATAATGACCCCAAGTTTATGCCCCCATAGTGCTCCTCTCTCCCTTCCCATAATGAACCCATAATGTGCTAGTATAAAATACCTATATAGTTCCCCCATAGTGCTCCTATTCCCCCTTCCTCATAGTGCCCCCCATAATGTACCCATATAGATGCCCTCTATGTAAGCCACAATTTCCCAGTATAAAATACCCCTTCTTAGTGTCACCCCGGAGATGCACCCATCGTGCTCTAGAGATGTCCTGAACTATTCGCCGGCGAACAGTTCCTGGCAAACATCGCTTGTTCACGTTCGCTGCGGTGGGCGAACATATGTGATGTTTGGTCTGCCTCCTATACATCATCATTGAGCAAACATTGACCCTGTACCTCACAGTCAGCAGACACATTCCAGCCAATCAGCATAACCTGCCCACTGCCCACCACTCATATAGGGTGGCACAGTACCTTGCATGCATAGTACCACTAATCAAAAAGATAAATAAATAAATATGACAGGCAGAGGCAGGCCACCCCGCAGGGGCTGTCGTGGTTCTGTGATTTCCTTTGGCCTTAGAATAATGCCCAGAGGCCACATACCCTGAACTCGAAAAATGCTGAGAACATAGTTGACTGGCTTACACAGGACACCCAATCTTCTACAGCTTCTGCTCGGAACCTTGACGCACCATCTTCCTCCAGCTTCAGGCACCTCTCAAGTTACCACTCGCCCGCCGCCACCACAAACACTAGCACCACAGCCGCTTCATTTGATCTGTCAGAGGAGTTATTTACACATCAGTTGGAAGAAATGAGTAAAGGGCAACTATTATTGCCAGATATATCCCTGTTATCTACATCCTCTCAATCAGGCAGCATTACACACGTGGATGTACGGTGTGATGATGTTGTACCTGCTGCTGCTTCCTTTGCCGAGTTGTCAGATACAAGTGAAGCAGTTGATGATGACGAGGTGTCCATGAATGTCACGTGGGTGCCCGCTCGAAGAGAAGAAGAACAGGGGGAAAGTTCAGATGGGGAGACAGAGAGTAGGAGGAGACGAGTTGGAAGCAGGGGGAGGTCGTATAGGAGCTGGTGGCACAGACAGCATGTATCGCCACCCGGGGTCAGCCAGACAGCACGCCAATCAACGCATGCTGTTGCCACTACCAAAATTCCGTCATTATAAAGCTCAGTGTGGCATTTTTTTTGTGTCTGCCTCTGATAAAAGGGATGCCATTTGCAACCTTTGCCAAAAGAAACTGAGTCGTGGGAAGTCCAACACCCACCTAGGTACAACTGCTTTGTGAAGGCACATGATCTCACATCACAAACGCCTATGGGATCAACAGTACAAGCAGCACACAAACTCAAAGCCACCATCCTCCTCCTGGTCCAGCATCTTCAGCCACGTCAACCACTGCTGTCCTCCTTGCCCCCTCTCAACCACCCGCCACTCCGCCTCTCACCTTCAGCAGTTCTTGCTCATCTGCCGACAGTCAGGTGTCTGTCAAGGAAATGATTGAGCGCAAGAAGCCAATGTCAGAGTCACCCCCTTGCCCGGCGTCTGACAGCTGGCTTGTCGGAACTCTTAGCCGGCCAGCTTTTACCATACAAGCTGGTGGAGTCTGAGGCCTTCAAACAATTTGTAGCTATTGGGACACCGCAGTGGAAGGTACCCGGCCGGATTTATTTTTCACAAACGGCAATTCCCAACCTGTACTCTATTGTGGAAAAGGAAGTCATGGCATGTCTGGCACACAGTGTTGGGGCAAGGGTCCATCTGACCACTGATACCTGGTCTGCAAATCACGGTCAGGGCAGGTATATCACGTACACTGCACATTGGGTAAACCTGCTGACGGCTGACAAGCATGGAATGCGTGGGTCTGCAGCGGAGTTGGTGACAATGCCACAACTTGCAGGCAGGCCTGCTGCCACCTCCTCTACTCCTCCTACTCCATCCTCTTTGCTAACCTCCTTGGCTGAGTCCTCTTCTGCTTCTGCGTATTGCTCCACATCAACTGCACCCCCCCATCTCCCCAGGGGCTATTCCACATCCTGGATACGACAGTGTCAGGCCATCTTGAGGTCGACTTGCCTGAAAGCAGAGAATCACACCGGACCAGCACTCCTGTCCACACAGGTGGATCAGTGGCTGACCCTGCACCAACTGGAGATCGGCAAAGTGATGTGTGAAAACGGAAGCAATCTGTTGGCGGCATTGAATTTGGGCAAGTTGACACATGTGCTGTGCGTGGCACATGTGTTGAATCTGATCATACAACACTTTGTGTGTTAGTACCCAGACTTACAGGGCGTCCTCAAGCAGGCCAGGAATGTGTGGCCATTTCAGGCGTTCCTACACGGCCATGGCACACTTTTCCGATATTCAGCGGCAAAACATGCCAGTGAGGTGCTTGATTTGTGACAGCCCGACAAGTTGGAATTCAACACTCCTAATGTTCGACCGCCTGCTCTAACAAGAAAAAGCCGTCAACGAGTATTTGTATGACCGGGGTGCTAGGACAGCCTCTGCGGAGCTGGGTATTTTTTTGCCACCTTACTGGACGCTCATGTGCAATGCCTGTAGGCTCATGAGTCCTTTTGAGGAGGTGACAAACCTAGTCAGTCGCATCGAAGGCACCATCAGCGACCTCATCCCATTTTTTTTCTTCCTGGAACGTGCCCTGCGAAGAGTGATGGATCAGGCCGTAGATGAGCGTGAAGTGGTCACCATCACCACCAAAAACAGCCTTAGCATCGCTTACTGGACCTGCGGCAACGCCGGAAGAGGAGCAGGAGGAATGTGGCTTTGAGGAGGAGGAAGACCAACCACAGCAGGCATCCCAGGGTGCTCATTGTGGTCACCTATCTGGGACCCGTGGTGTTGTACGTGGCTGGGGGGGGACTGACCTTCAATGAGATCAGTGAGGACGAAGAACGGGAGATGAGTAGCTCGGCATCCAACATTGTGCAAATAAGGTCTTTCATGATGTCATGCCTGTTGAGGGACCCTCTTATAAAAAGGCTGAAGGATGGCCAAGCTACTAGACCCCCGCAGAAAGTGGCTGAAGTGTTACCGAATTACCGGAAGTCAGAAAGGATGCAGCAGTTCCAAAACAAGTGTGATGTCACAGCACAACGGGAATCTAACAGGGGAAGAGGTGAAAGTAATCCTCCTCCTACAACCACCATGCCGGCAAAGACAGGATGCCTCGACTGATGGGGAGCAGACTACCTCGCCTTAACTGCAGATAGACAATCTGAGGAGCGATGACCCCTTGACTACTAGGTGTGCAGGCTTGACCTGTGGCCTAAGCTATCCCAATTTGCGATTGAACTTCTGGCCTGCGCCGCTTCAAGTGTCCTGTCAGAAAGGACCTTCAGTGCAGCAGGAGGTATTGTCACTGACAAGAGAAGTCGCCTAGGTCAAAAAAGTTTAGATTACCTCACCTTTATCATGATGAATGAGGCGTGGATACCGAAGGGACTGACAGTGGGGGAAACAATTGACTAAAAAGGCCTGATGAGATGCCTTGGGCTAAAAATGGTCCCCATGCTGTTGTATTTCATATCTGCATGCTGGATGAGTTGCGTGACTTCTCCGCCACCCACTAGGGTTTAGTGATGTCGCGAACATAAAATTTTCCGTTCGCGAACGGCGAACGCAAACTTCCGCAGATGTTCGCGAACGGGCGAACCGGGCGAACCGCTATATACTTTAATAGGCAGGCGAATTTTAAAACCCACAGAGACTCTTTCTGGCCACAATAGTGGTGGAAAAGTTGTTTCAAGGGGACTAACACCTGGACTGTGGCATGCCGGAGGGGGATCCATGGCAAAACTCCCATGGAAAATTACATAGTTGACGCAGAGTTGGGTTTTAATCCATAAAAGGCATAAATCACCTAACAATCCTAAATTTTTTTGAACAACGTTGTTTAAAACATCCAGTGTGTGTATACGATCAGGTATGATGTTGTATAGATCAGGTAGTGTAAGGGTTACGCCCGCTTCACAGACATTGACAGATCAAACTCCCCTTTTAATGCACCGCAAACAACCGCAAACAGTTCATTTGCACAACCGCAAACTCCCCATTTGCACAAGGTTGGATAATAAGCTAGCCATGTCCCGGTGATGTCATTGAAGGTTTCTTCCTCCACACAGCCACGTACAACACCAAGGGTCCCCGAAAGTTGAATTGAATTGATTTTTCGAACTGGGAGATAGTTAAAAAAACGCTGGCTCCCTCCACTCTGTTTTAATCCACAATCACTGCGTCTGCACCGTGCAATTTACTGTCACACCCCATATGAGTGGTATTTTCTGTAGTACTATTCTCATCGGTTTTATCCCTGTTATGTCCCCAATCTGGGTTCCATTTATTGAATCGATTTTTCGAACGGGGAGATGGTTAAAAAAATGCTGGCTCCCTCCATTCTGGTTTAATCCACGGTCACTGAGTCTGTGCCGTGCAATTTACTGTCACACCCCATATGAGTGGTATTTTCTGTAGTACTATTCTCATCAGTTTAATCCCTGTTACATCCCATATCAGGGATTGCCTTTTGTGAAAAAAAATTTAAGCCGGGTACCTTCGACTGCCTTCACAGTGACAGACCAAACTCTCATACACCAAACTGAATTGATTTTAGGAACCGGGAGATGGAAAAAGCAGCTTGGTCGGTCCTCTTACTCCCAAATTGGGGCACTGCGTGTGCACAGAGCAATGTGCTGTGACACTCTATATGAGTGGTGTCTTAACTAGTACTATTCCTATCAGTTTAATCCCTGTTACGGACCCTATCCGGGGACGTGTGTCAAATTGATTAAACATTGTTAAATTAACAAACCATTACGACATCATTAAATAATTTAGTTCTGATCTCTGTACTTGCTTTGTGTTGGAATTGATGGGGATTTTTTTAATTGTCTGCATTATTTCTAATAAACTATTTAGAGACTTTATTATGATTTTTTATTTTATGTATTAAAAACCCATACAACAAAAAAAAAGTAAATTAATGTTTTTTCTATGAAATATTATCCAGCCGTCCAATCGCTTTTGGTCTGACCATAATGAAGCAACGGCCTTATCAACTGGGGTGTGGCAACATTGCCAACACACTCATAGAGGTGATGATTGCTTCATTGTGATACGCAAGCCCCTTCACCACAACAAGGTAACGATCATGAAGGGGAATTGACACTTGTATGTGCCTTTTTTTTTTGTTTGTTTTTGCAGCCACAGTGCTGCACCATAGGACAGAAAACTTAGGCATGTACACATGCCTGAAAAATAATGGCATTGTTGCAGCCGCTATTGTAGCAGCGGCCGGAAAAATTGATGTTTTCCAGGCAGAAAAGTGACTAAAACATTGCGGCTTGAACACTAGTTGGTGGTGAAGAATTCACGAAAGTCATCCGATATGCAGACATTAAATACAGCAGCGTGGGGACTATTTTGAGGCCAAGGCATGTAATCAGGCCTTTTGTTAGTCAAACGTATCCCCCACTGTCAGTCCCTTCGGGATCCATGCCTCATTCATCTTTATGAAGGTGAGGTAATCAACACTTTTTTGACCGAGGTGACTTCTCTTGTCAGTGACAATGCCTCCTGCTGCTCTGAAGGTCCTTTCTGACAGGACACTTGAAGCAGGGCAGGCCAGAAGTTCTATCGCAAACTGATATAGCTCAGGCCACAGGTCAAGCCTGCACACCCAGTAGTGAAGGGGTTCATCGCTCCTCAGAGTGTCGATATCTGCTGTTAAGGCGAGGTAGTCTGCTACCTGTCGGTCGAGTCGTTCTCTAAGGCTGGATCCCGAAATGCTGTGGCGATGTGTAGGACTGAAAAAGCTCTGCATGTCCTCCATCAACAACACATCTGTAAATCGTCCAGTCCTTGCCGCCGTGGTAGGAGGAGGATTACACTCACCCCTTCCCCTGTTAGATTCCCGTTGTGCTGTGACATCCCCCTTATAAGCTGTGTAAAGCATATTTTTTAGTTTGGTTTTGAACAGCTGCATCCTTTCCGAATTTTGGTAATTTGGTAACATTACTGCCACTTTCTGCTTATACCGGGGGTCTAGTAGCATGGCCACCCAGTACAGGTCGTTCTCCTTCATCCTTTTTTTTTTTTTTTTTAAATATAATCTTTATTAAATTTTTTCATAAAGACAAAATCTGACCGGTCATAACAATAGCCATGATCATGCATAGAAATGACACGATACATCGTATATAATAACAGGTCCCCTAATAACCCCCCCAACCCCCCCTCCCTCCGTTCGATGCACAACTCATCCCTACACAACAAATATTTATCTCAGTCTACCAATAGCCTGCCCAATGTGCCCGCTATTTTATGTTTCAGGTACCATTCGGAATTTGTGAAAGGTGTCATGATTACTATTAACTCCCGATCCGAAAGAGCTGCAGATATAAAGGAGCTCCATTTTGCAAAAAATGCTTTAACCTGTTTACCACGCATCTGTTCCGTATCTAGTCTGTCCATATCAAAACATTTCCTAATATGCAGAAATATTTCTGTGGCTGATGGCGTGTGTGGTTGTAGCCATTTAGCCAGCAGACATCGTTTAGCTGCCAATACTACCACGTGAGCTATCATGGGTAAGTAAGATCTCTCCGGGGGAATGTGGAACAGAACAAACTCGGGAGTTAGTGGTATCCTAATTTTGAGATGTAAGGCCAAATGATGCCGTACCATCTTCCAAAACTTCATAGAGGCACTGCAAAATCACATCCCATGTAACATGTCCGTTCCTGGAGTCTGGCATTTCGGACACGCTGTGAGTCTAGTCTGATCCCCATCCCCACCGGAGTATTGGAAACCATAAATGGCTTTATGCAGAAACCGAAAGTGCGTTTCCCTCCATCCCTCATTTGTTACTATTTTTCTGACCTTGTCCCACCCTTGACTTCATCCTTTTTATACAAGGGTCCCTCAACAGACATGACAGCATGAAAGACCCCATTTGAACAAGGTTGGATGCAGAGCTACTCATTTCCCGTTCCTCATCCTCACCGATGTCATTGACAGTCTGTTCTTACCCCTGCCACGTACAACACCATGGTTCCCAGGTACGTGAAAACAACGAGCACCCTGGGGTGCCGGCTGTGGTTGGTCTTCCTTCTCCTCAAAGCCACCACATTCCTCCTCTGACTCCACTTCCTCATACTCCTCTTCCAGCGTTGCCGCAGGTCCGGCAAGCGATGATGACAAAGCTGTTTCTGGTGGTGATGGTGACCACAACTCTTCCTCTTCCTATTCACGCTCATCTACAGCCTGATCCAGCACTCTTAGCAGTTCAAGCTCCAGGAAGAAAACAAATGGGATGAGGTCGCTGATGGTGCCTTTGGTGCGACTGACTAGGTTTGTCACCTCCTCAAAAGGACGCATGAGCCTACAGGCATTGTGCATGAGCGTCCAGTAACGTGGCAAAAAAATTCCCAGCTCCGCAGAGGCTGTCCTAGCACCCCGGTCATACAAATGCTCGTTGACGGCTTTTTTCTTGTTGGAGCAGGCGGTCGAACATTAGGAGTGTTGAATTCAAACGTGTCGGGCTGTCGCAAATCAAGCGCCTCACTGGCATGTTGTTTAGCCGCTGAATATCAGAAAAGTGCGCCATGGCCGTGTAGGAACGCCTGAAATGGCCACACACCTTCCTGTAACCCTGGGTACTTAGACACAAAGCGTTGTACGATGAGATTCAACACATGTGCCATGCACGGCACATGTGACAACTTGCCCAAATTCAATGCCGACAACAAATTTGTTCCATTGTCACACACCACTTTGCCGATCTCCAGTTGGTGCGGGGTCAGCTACTGATCCACCTGTGCGTTCAGGGCGGACAGGAGTTCTGGTCCTGTGTGGCTCTCTGCTTTCAGATGAGCAGGAACTGCTGAAGGTGAGAGGCGGAGTGGCGGTTGGTTGAGAGGGGGCACGGAGGACAGCAGTGGTTGACGTGGCTGAAGATGCTGGACCAGGAGGAGCATGGTGGCTTTGAGTTTGTGTGCTGCTTGTACTCGTGTTGATCCCATAGGCGTTTGTGATGTGAGATCGTGTGCCTTCGCAAAGCAGTTGTACGGAAGTGGGTGTTGGACTTCCCACGACTCAGTTTCTTTTGGCACAGGTTGAAAATGGTATTGCTGTTATCAGAGGCAGACACACAAAAAAAATGCCACACAGCTGAGCTTTGCAATGACGGCATTCTGGTGGTGGCAACAGCATGTGTTGACTGGCGTGCTGTCTGGCTGACCCCGGGTGCTGATACATGCTGTCTGACTGGGCCACTAACTCCTTGCGACGACCTCCCCCTGCTTCTAACTCGTCTCCTCCTTCTCTCTGTCTTCCGTTCTGAACTTTCCCCCTCTTCTTCTCTTCGAGCAGGCACCCACGTGGCATCCGTGGACACATCGTCATCATCAACCGCTTCAGTTGTATCTGACACCTCAGCAAATGAAGCAGCAGCGGGTACAACATCACCATCATCATCATCACACTGTACGTCCATGTGTGTAATCCTGCCTGACTGAGATATATCCCTGTAATCTACATCATCTGGCAATAATGGTTGTGTATCACTAATTGCATCCAACTGAAGTGTAAATAACTCCTCTGACGGATCAAGTGAAGTGGCTGTGGTGGCTGTGGTCGTGGTGGCGGCGGGCGGGAGCGTGGTATCTTGAGAACAGGTGACCGAAGCTGAGCTGGAGGAGGATGGTGCGTAGAGGTTCTTAGCGGAAGCTGTTGAAGATTGAGTGTCCTGTCTAAGCCAGTCAACTATGTCCTCAGAATTTTTCGGGTTCAGGGTACTTGGCCTCTGAACACTAGGCATTATTCCAGTGACAATGGAAATCACAGCACCACGACCACGACGGCCCCTGCGGGGTGGCCTGCCTATGCCTGTCATTTTTTTTTAGATAAGTGATACTACGCGTGCTAGGTTTTGTGCCACCCGGGATGAGTGGTGGGCACTGGCAGTGGGCACACTACAGTCTGTGGAAGTGGGTCTGACACACACTGGCAGCAGGCAAGCAACTGAATTTAGACTACTGCCTAAAAATGAAATGCCTTATTTATCGGCAAGCTACTGTGCCAGCCGGTATCAGTGGTGGGCACTGGCAGTGGGCACACTACAGTCAGTGGAAGTGGGCCTGAAACACACTGTCAGCAGGCAAGCAACTGAAATTAGACTACTGTCTAAAAATTAAATGCCTTATTTATCGGCAAGCTACTGTGCCACCTGGTATCAGTGGTTGGCACTGGCAGTGGGCACACTACAGTCTGTGGAAGTGGGCCTGACACACACTGGCAGCAGGCAAGCAACTGAAATTAGACTAATGTGTAAAAATGAAATGCCTTATTTATCGGCAAGCTTCTGTGCCACCCGGTATCAGTGGTGGGCACTGGCAGTGGACACACTACAGTCAGTGGAAGTGGGCCTGATACACACTGGCAGCAGGCAAGCAACTGAAATTAGACTACTGTCTAAAAATTAAATGCCTTATTTATCGGCAAGCTAGTCTGCCACCCTGTATCAGTGGTTGGCACTGGCAGTGGGCACACTACAGTCTGTGGAAGTGGGCCTGACACACATTGGCAGCAGGCAAGCAACTGTAATTAGACTAATGTGTAAAAATTAAATGCCTTATTTATCGGCAAGCTACTGTGCCACCCGGTATCAGTGGTGGGCACTGGCAGCTGGCACACTACAGTCAGTGGAAGTGGGCCTGACACACACTGGCAGCAGGCAAGCAACTGAATTTAGACTACTGTCTAAAAATTAAATGCCTTATTTATCCGCAAGCTACTGTGCCACCCGGTATCAGTGGTGGGCACTGGCAGTGGGCACAATACAGTCAGTGGAAATCGGCCTGACACACACTAGCAGGCAAGCAACTGAAATTACACTAAAGTGTAAAAATGAAATGCCTTTTTTGGATGCAAAGTCCTGTGCCACACGGGATGACAGGGGTGGGCACTGGCAGTGGGCATACTACAGTCTGTGGGCCTGCAGCTCCTCACACACAGGCAGGCCAGGCAACTGCAATATATATATGGAAAGAAAAAAAGCAGACTAATGTTGCAGCCCTAAAAAGGGCTTTTTGGGGTGCTGTCAGGACGCTGTCCTTACAGCAGAGATCAAATGAGTCTTTCAGGACTGGAGTGGACACTGAATACACTAGCCTAGCTATTGATTTCCCAATTAAATCAGCAGCAGCTACACTGTCCCTCCTCTCACTAAGACTGCAAATTCCGAATGAATCTAAAATGGATGCTGTCCAGGAGATGGGAGGGTCTGGGAGGGAGGGTATGCTGTTGATTGGCTGGAATGTGTCTGCTAACTGTGAGCTACAGTGTCAAAGTTTGCTCAATGATGATGTATAGGAGGCAGATTGAACACCGCATGTGTTCGCCAGCCGCGGCGAACGTGAACAAGCTATGTTCGCCGGGAACTGTTCGCCGGTGGATAGTTCGGGCCATCTCTACTTCTAAATATGACGGACGCTTCTGCCACACAGAGCTCCCCTGCTGGATTGGAGTCCTCTCCTGCTTCTTCTGGCCACCCTGTCCTTGAAGGTGCCGATCCTACCCCTAAGGATATATTCAATGCTGTGCAGCAGTGCAGCAGCTCCCTGAGGCTGAATGCACACGATCAGGATTGCGTGCGGATTTTCCGCGCGGATTTGCGTGCGGAAAATCCGCACCGTACATCTTGTACATTGTATTGTATGAGAATTTGAAATTCTCAATGCACACGATGCGGATTTTTTCAGCGCGGATTTTGACCTGCGGTGCGGATTTTAAAATCCGCAGCATGTCAATTCTTTTTTTTTTTCCTGTCCGGATATCTTGCGGATTTTCTCCATTCACTTCAATGGGGAGGATAAAATCTGGATGGTGCACGCACACAGTGCGGATTTTGATGCGGATCCGCATCAAAATCCGCATGTATGCAATAGGAAGGGAAATGATGTAATAAGGGAGGAGAATCAGCCACCATTTTATGTCTTTTCATGAAGAGAAGGAAGCAGAGAAAATGGAGATGCCCCATTGGTATCAGCGAATGAGTCTGAATGTTTCCAGGCTTATTGTCCAGGTAAGTGCAATCTGAGAGTGTGCATGGATGTCTGCATGATGTTTGTATGTATTTTTTGCATGTATGTAAGACTGAAAATATGTCTAATGGTAGCATTATTATCCATTTTTCACTCTGTAAAACTGACAATGTGCTATACAATTGTACTCAAAATGGAGTATGGTGAAGAAGTAGGACGGGACTAGATGATGTCACAGGAAATGATGTTGAAAGAGGGTGTATCTTTGTCTTGGAGAGAAGGAGGGAAAAAAAAAATCCGCATGCGGAAAATCCGCATGCAAATCCGCATGCAAATCCGCACCTATTGATGCGGATTTACCGCACGGATTTGCCTGCGAACACCGACGGATTTCAGTGCTGATTCTCGGCACATGAATCCTGAACGTGTGCATGTAGCCTGACACTCCTGAACGCGAATATGAGGAATTTGCAGGAAAACCTTTCCCTTCTGAGGCAAGATTTTAAAAAAGTCACTGACAGAATGACAGAAGTCGAGATGAGAGTGAATGGGGTCTGACCCAGTAAATTTTTTTGATCACTGGCTTACCTTGAAATTTGGCAAGGGCTATCGAGAGAGCACATAGAGTGCCATTTTATGCTCCTCCACCGGGGGCGCCACCTCGTCCCGTTCTGATGAAGCTGCTACATTACAGAGACAGGGACATTATCCTCAATAGAGCGAGAGAGCACCCTGAGTTGCTTATTGATGGACATAAAATTGCTATATATCCAGATTTTTCTGCTGAAGTTCAACAAACAAGAGTAAAATTCCTGGATGTAAAATGACGTCTCCGGAACTTACAAATTCCTTACTCCATGATGTACCCGGCTAAGTTGCGAGTAGTGGCTCGTGGAGAAGTCTGCTGTTTTGACACCCCTTTGGAGGCGGCGCAGTGGATCGACGCTAATGAAGCTTCGCTCAAGCCCTCAGCTACTACTGGATGACTTTATCTTCTCCTCTCTCCTCCCCTGTTTCCCTGACAGGGACTTATTCCAATCTATTTTGTCACTCCCTAAAGCTTGGGGGAGAATCGCATCATGAGGCAGTCGTGAGTTAAGCCTGTGTGGTATTATATACCTCTGTTATGTATCTCTGTTGATATTAGTAATATGTATACTGCCTTGCATATTTTCTGTGTTATAAGCTCTAATGACAAGCGTACTGATCTTGGGCCCCTGGGGTTTCCTAGAGAGACCCTTTACACCTCTACCTCTTACGTCATTTGGGCTGTAATCCCACAGATTGCTTTAATCCGCACAGCTGCAGATTACATCATAAATGGCAGGGCAGCGAGAATGACCTACTTGGAGTTATATTCTATTGTTAAGATCTGAATAGTTAAGTTCTTGCTTATGTGGCCGACTGTAGGGAATGTTTTCGCCTCACTGGCTGTGTTTTTACAGGATGGGATGCTTTAGTTCCGGTACCTGTTCTTCCTGGTTATAATGTTCATTTTGGTTTGGTTGTGGGGGGTGGGTGTGGGTGGGCTTGGCGATGGAGTGGGTGAGGGTTTTTCTGTCTTGCCTAGGGTGGGCGGAGCTGCCGCCTATATATCTGTGTGATGAATCTGCATGGTACATCTAATAAGTATGGTTGGACTTAACATAGTGGGCTGGAATGTCAGGGGCCTGGGTGAACCCACCAAGAGAGCGGCGGTATTCTTGGCAATGCAACATTTACAACCTGCTATACTCTGTTTATCAGAGACTCACCTGGCTCCTGGCACTACCTCTACTATGCGTAGATCATGGATGGGTCATTCATACCACTCCACCTTCTCCACTCACTCTAGGGGTGTTAGCGTCCTGGTGCACAAGACTTTATCTGCCATTTATCTATTAACTCTACCAGTATAGATGCTGCGGGGAGATATGTATGTCTCCATTGTACATGCTATCGTTTAACATTTGTATTAGTGGCTGTTTATATTCCCCTTCCATACAGCAGTGAGGTGTTGAAGGAGGTTATGAGATATGTGGATGGAGTTCCTCAGTGTCCTATACTGATAGTGGGAGACTTTAATACCTGTCTGTCCGCACATCTGGATCTAATGGGGGGGTCTGATATGGGTAGGAGTTCTAACCTTGCCAGTGTGTTGCAAGAGCTTGACTTACACGACACATTTGGTGGGCGAGGAATCCGGATGACCGTCAGTTTTCCTGTTTTTCCGGCTCTCACCACTCACTGTCTAGGATTGACCTAGCCATTGGATCGCCGTAGATATTGTCTATGGTAGTGGAGGTTAAATACTTACCTAGAAGCTTGTGTGGATGTTCGGCGGCTTCAGGGTGTGGGTGCTTGGAGACTTAATCCATTTTGGCTTCAGCTTGTAGATGGTGAAACTGGTATTGAGAAGGAACTCAGGGAATTCTTCACTACCAATGTGGGGTCCGCATCTGTAGGGGTAGTTTGGGATACCTGTAAGGTGTATAAGTCGTCATAAAACGAAATCCCGTGACACTCAGGAACGACTGCAGTCCTTAGTGGTAAGAGCGGAGAATACGTTCCCCTACAAGCAGTCACGAGGAATCTCTTAACCTCTTAAGAAAGCAGGGCGTACATGTACGCCCTAGCGTCCTGGTACTTAAGGACTCAGGGCGTACATGTACGCCCTGAGAAGTTCCGATCACCGCTGCGCACGTGGCGGTGATCGGAACAGGATGCCTGCTGAAATCATTCAGCAGGCATCCTGTGACAATGCCGAGGGGGGTCCTGTGACCCCCGTGTAACATCAATCGCAACAAACCGCAGGTCAATTCAGACCTGCGGTTTGTTGCGCTATGTGTAGTCTCAGATCCCCGCGGTCTGTGACCGCGGGAATCAGAGACTAAAATCTGCCCCTAATTGTAAATTTTAACCCCCCCCCTGCACCCCGCCATCTTAGTGTCCCCCCGGGCGGTGCAGGGGGGGGGGGATTTGCGGGCGGTGCTGCGGGTGGGCGGCGCGGGAGGTTCCATTCAATGCATTTCCCTGGTGTCTAGTGGGTAATAGCAGGGGGTCAGCACATTGCTGACCCCCTGCTATAAACTGCTGACATCTGTGCTGCAGATGTCAGCAGTTTAACCCCTTCTATACCGCGGTCCGTACGTACCGCGGTATAGAAGGTGTTAACATGGAGGGAGCTCCCTCTCTCTCCCATCGGGGGGCTTCCGTACCTTTGCAGCCCCCCCGATGGGATAGGATAGTAGAGGGAGGGAGCTCATCTCTCTTCCCATCACCCGCTGCTCTGTAATGGCAGCGGGTGATGTTTACCATGGCAGCAGGACGCTTTCAGAAGCGTCCTGCTTGCCATGGTATAGTAACTCTGGTCAGACTTCTGCTAAAGGCAGAAGTCTGACCAGACTGTGCAAAGTAAAAAAAATACAGTGCAGTACACTATATAGTGTACTGTTCTGTATTATATAGACACCAGATCTACTGGATCTACAAGAACCAAGTGGGTCTGGGTCAAAAAAATGTCAAAAAAGTGAAAAAAAAAGTAAAAATCAGAAAAATACATATCACTGAATAAAAATTAAAAAAAAACAAATAAACTACACATATTAGGTATCGCCGCGTCCGTAAAAATCTCCTCTATAAAAATATCATGTGACCTAACCCCTCACGCAAATACCGTAAAAAAAATCACAAAAAAATGGTACATGGTGTCAAAAATCCAGTCCAGCAAAATCCGCCTTCCAAAAACCATATGGCGTTCGCTTACTTCTGTGCCCTGCCGTTTGGCCATACAGCAGTTTACGCCCACATATGGGGTGTTTCTGAAAACTACAGAATCGGGGCAATAAAAATTGAGTTTTGTTTGGCTGTTAACCCTTGCTTTGTTACTGGAAAAAATGGATTCAAACGGAAAATTTTCCAAAAAATCTAAATTCTGAAATTTTATCTCCATTTGCCATTAACTCTTGTGGAAAACCTAAAGGGTTAATGACGTTTGTAAAATCAGTTTTGAATACCTTGAGGGGTGTAGTTTCTAGAATGGGATCATTTTTGGATGGTTTCTATTATGTAAGCCTCACAAAGTGACTTCAGACCTGAACTGGTCCCTAAAAAGTGGGTTTTTGAAAATTTCTGAAAAATTTCAAGATTTGCTTCTAGACTTCTAAGCCTTGTAACGTCCCCAAAAAATAAAATGGCATTCCCAAAATGATCGATACATGAAGTAGACATATGGGGAATGTAAATCAATAACTTTTTTGGGCGGTATTACTATGTATTTTGGAAGTAGAGAAATTGAAACTTGGAAAATTGCTAATTTTTCCAAATTTTTGGTAATTTTGATATTTTTTTATAAATAAAAATAAAATTTTTTGACTTAATTTTACCAGTGTCATGAAGTACAATATGTGACGAAAAAACAATCTCAAAATGGCCTGGATAAGTAAAAGCGTTTTAAAGTTATCTCCACATAAAGTGACAGTGGTCAGATTTGCAAAAAATGGGCAAGTCCTTTAGGTGAAATAGGGCTGAGTCCTTAAGGGGTTAAAGAGGCGCAGCTGGGTTTACAACGCCTTTTTTTTCACATTGCAGATAATAGGCGTTTTTTTCTAAAACAAAAATACTTTGAGGCTGGGGAAAGCTCTGGGAGGCTGTTGGCCAGGGTTTTTCAGGGCACAGGATGGGCCGACTAAAATACTTTCGATTAAGAGAGCGGATGGTTCCGTTGCTTCAGCGGATGGGGACATCCTGGCAGTGTTTCATGAATACTAAGAATCTTTGTATAAGACCAAACTGACTGTGGATTCCGCTAATATTGCATAGTATCTTACTGGGATTAATCTCCCGCGACTTTCTGAGGAAAATGCTGCCTATTTGGATCGACCCTTAACGTTGCAGGAACTGGAACTAGCGGTTCAATCGCTTCCGAATGAAAAAGCCCTGGGACTAGATGGCCTACCGGCGGAGTTCTTTAAGAAGTATAGCGGCATACTCCTACCACACTTGCTGTCTGTATTCAATAACGCTTTCTCAGTGGGATTACTCCCTGCCACTATGAGAGAAGCTATCATTGTTGTTCTGCCCAAACCGGGGAAGGACCCCAATTTACCTGAATCATATAGGCCAATATCTCTATTAACCTCCGATATTAAGATTCTGGCGAAAGTGTTGGCTAACCGGCTAATTACGGTCATTACGTCCATCATACATTATGATCAAACAGGTTTTATGCCTGATAAATCTACATCAATGAATCTCAGATGCCTGTTTCTTAATATCCAGAGGAAAATGGATACAGGTGGGGGGCGGGCCGTACTCTACCTAGACGCGTTCAAGGCCTTTGACTCTGTTGAATGGCCCTATCTATGGGAAGTGATGCATGCCATGGGCTTTGGGCAGACATATACCTCCTGGGTTAGGTTGTTATACAATAGTCCTATGGCTAGGATTCAAGCTAATGGAGGTGTGTCGGAGGGATTTCGGCTTAGTAGAGGCACACGTCAGGGGTGCCCATTGTCCCCACTGACATATGTGCTACGCGCCTCTGATGGAATAGTAGGATTTCCCCTGTAGGGTGGGGACGAGCGGGTATCTCTGTACGCCGATGATATGCTGATATATGTGGCTGATGTGCGGAAGTCATTAGGTCCTATCATGTCCCTCATACAGGATTTTGGAGATAGGTCTGGGCTCCGTATCAACTGGGACAAGTCTACCTTTTTGCCGCTGGATATGGCTTCTACCGTTTCCCTTCCTCCGTCTAATCACTTACAGGTTGCTCACCAAGTTAAATATCTGGGTGTTATGATCTCAGCGAACCCTAGTAACTATATTAAGCTAAATATAGAGCCTCTTCTGCATGCTATGTCTGATAAGGTTAAGGCGTTGTGTAAGCTGCTAATGTCCGAAATTGGGAGAAGTAATCAACTGAAAATTCCCCTGTGTGGTTACCTCGTCGGATCTTTGTGAAAATTGATCGACTGTTTAGAGATTTGATATGGAGACATAAAACAGCGAGAATCCGGTTGGATACTTTACAGAGGGGAAAAGACCCCTCTGTAATATTAGCTCTCTTCCCAGCTGCAGCAGTTGAGGGGATGGGCGAGAAGGCCTGGGGATGTCGCTTCTGCACGGGTGATTGCATGCATTATTGGTTATGATTCCCCAGCTTTATTGCTGGAAAATGGCGGGCTATCTAGTAAGATAGTGGGGCACCCCACTTTAATTATGATTCAGAAGGTGTGGCGGAAATGTAGTGCGCTGTTGACCATAACGGGTTTCACCCAGTTTACCCCTGTGTGGAAGAATCCTCAATTACATGAGCTGTTTAGTCTAGAAGGGTTCCCTTCCTGGGAGCGTAAGGGTGTACGATTTCCATAGGTGTACGATACCTTCAAATTCTTTGAACAATTCCGCAAAGAGTTTGATATCCCCCGCACGACCTTTTATCAATTTCTACAGCTACGACGTGACTTTCAGGTCCAGGCGAAGACGGTATCTTTACAGTGCACAACAGTACCGCTCTTCCAACAGGTAACTGCGAATAGCTCGTCATGTGGACTCATATCGTCCATTTCTTGGAATTTATTATAAACCAGACATTCTTCCAGTCAAGTTCAAATGGGAGGAGGAGGTTGGACCAATTTCTGAGGAACAATGGAAGGCTCTTATGGCATAGTGTATGGGCATTACTGTATGAAGTTTACTTATGCTGCTACTTTATTTGGAATATGCACCTTGTAGCTTATGTCAATATTGCTGTAATATGTATATTTGTTTCGTAGACATATATATATAATGTTCTGTAATGTGAATTACATGCTCTTGGTGCTGTATGTTAATACTGTATGTAACAGTTGTTTCTTTTTTTCCTCTTGAAATAATCTATATAAAACAATAAAAATTATCTGATTTAAAAAAAAAAGAAATTAGATTAAAGTGTACAGATAAAGTGCCTTATTTTTGGCAACATCCTGTGCCACGCGGTATGATTGATGGGCAGCACTGGCAGAGGGCACACTACAGTCTGTGGGCCTGCAGCTCCTCACACGGGCAGGCCAGGCAACTGCAAAATATACATGGAGAAAAAAAAAAAAAGCGGACTAATGTAGCTGCCCTAAAAAGGGCTTTTTGGGGTGCTATCAGGATGCTGTCCTTACAGCAGAGATCAGATGAGACTTTCAGGACTGGAGTGGACACTGAATACACTAGCCTAGCTATCGATTTCCCTATTAAATCAGCAGCAGCTACACTGTCCCTCCTCTCACTAAGACCGCAGCTTCCGAATGAATCTAAAATTGAGGCTGTCCAGGAGATGGGAGGGTCTGGGAGGGAGGGTATGCTGCTGATTGGCTGGAATGTGTCTGCTGACTGTGAGGTACAGGGTCAAAGTTTGCTCAATGATGATGTATAGGGTGCGGACCAAACAACGCATATGTTCCCCCGGTGCGGCAGACGCGAACAAGCTATGTTCGCCGGGTACTGTTCGTCGGCAAATAGTTCGGGACATCTCTACTAGGGTTCAGGCCGCAATGTTTTAGTACACTTTCCGCCTGGAAAAGGGTACATTACTCTTACCGGTAATTGGATTTTTCAATAGCCTCCACAAAGGCATTCCCAGGAGGGTGACCCCGCCTCCAGGACAGGAAACAGCGAGGAAGCACAGGATTTAAGGAGCTTCCTCCCCTTACCTTGCCAGTCAATAAGAGAGGACACAGAAGTGATGCAGAAAAATTATATATTATAGTAAACAAATTACATCATTCGTCTACAAAGACATTCAAAATTTGGGAGGGAAATCAGTGCCGTTGTGGAGGCTATTGGAAAATCCAATTACGGGTAAGAGTAATGTACCCTTTTCCCCGGCGCCTCCACAACGGCATTCCCATGAGGACTAACAAAGTAATCAATATCGGGGGGGGCCACAGCAGATAGAACTCTACGACCAAAGGGCAAGTCCTCATCCCTTACTACATCTAACTTATAGTGCCTGAAAAAAGTCATAGGGTTGGCCCATGTGGCGGCTTTACAGATCTGTTCCAGAGGGACTGCCTTTGTATCTGCCTAGGATGAGGCCACTGCCCTTGTAGAATGAGCTCTCAATATCCCTGGTTGTTGACAGTTCTTGGTAATGTAGGCAGAGGATATTACGTTCCTAATCCATCTAGCTATGGTCGATCTGCTAGCTGCTTGTCCTTTATTACGGCCCTGAAATTGCAAAAAGAGACGGTCCGATTTTCTTAGAGGCTTAGTGGCTTTTAGGTAGGGGAGGACTGATCTCTTGACATCCAGATTATGGAGAGTCCTCTCCGTGTCTTTAGATGGAGATTGTAAGAACGAAGGTAGGGAAACTTCCTGTTCACGATGGAATCTGGATACTACTTTCGGAAGAAAGGCAGGACAGTGCCTGAGGATTATTCGATCATCCAGGATTGTAAGATAGGGAGGCTTGCATGAGAATGCCTGAATTTCTTTAACCCTTCTGGCAGTAGTTATGGCAACTAGGAAGACCGTCTTCATGGTGATGGGCTTTGGACGGATATTATCAATTGGCTCAAACGGAGGAGTAGTGAGAGCAGAAAGAACTAGGCTCAAGTCCCAATGAGGAACCACCGGACGAGGGGAGGAAGAAGTTCTCACTGCCCCCTTCAAAAAACGCTTGACCAGAGTAGAATCTGTCAGTTTTAAGTCTAAGAAGGCGCTGAGCACGGTAATCTGTACCTTTAGAGTTGAAGGGCGGAGGCCTTTTTCCAATCCAGCTTGCAGGAACTGAAGGACCTGAGGAATATCTGGAGAACAGACATTTACCGAAAAGGATAAAAAGGCATTCCAGGTTCTCAAATAGATTCTTGAAGTTACAGGTTTCTGGCTTTTCAGCATCATGGAAATAACTGCATCTGACAGGACCTTCTGCATTAGCAGGAGGCGTTTAGATTCCAGGCCGTCAAACTGAGTTGCTTTACACTGGGATGATTTACTGGTCCCTGATGGAGTAGGTCTGGGTTTGATGGCAGCGTCCAATAAACTCCGGCTGATAATTTGCGGAAACCAAGCCCTTCTTGGCCAGAAGGGGGCCACCATAATTACATGGATTCCCTCTTACTAAATTTTTACCAGGACTCTTGGAATGAGGCTGAATGGAGGGAAGGCATAAATGAGCTGTTTTGGCCACGGCCAGAGAGGTTGTCTAGCCATACAGCCAGACCTGCCTGTTGATTTTTGTGGCGAACAGATCTAACACTGGGGTCCCCCACATCTGGCAGATATGGCTGAAAACGTGGTGATTTAGGGACCATTCGGTTTCTCTTATGAGATGTCGACTGAGATAATCGGCCACCACATTTTACTTTCCCTGGATATGCACTGCAGAAAGGGACAGAAGGTTTCTCTCTGCCCAACAAAAAATGTTTTTTGATACTTCCGCCAGTGAGCGACTTTTGGTTCCCCCTTGTTTGTTTACGTACGCAACAACTGTAGTGTTGTCCGTCAATATTTTTACGTGTTGGAGAAGAAGTTTTGCAAAGGGAAAGGAGAACTCTGTGGACTGCTGACAGTTCTCTTAAATTTGAGGAGGTGTCCTGCATGTCTTTCTCCCAGGATCCCTAAACTATGGATTCTGAAGAATGACCTCCCCAACCTGAGTTGCTGGCGTCTGTTGTAATGACCATAACATCTCTTGGGCGCCAGTGAACTCCTAAGCTCAGGTTTCCCTTTATTCTCCACCAAGTTAGTGATTTTTTTACATGTCTGGGAACGTGAACTTTTTTGTCTAGAGATTTATTTTTTCTGTCCCATGAGGATAGGAGAAAGGCCTGAAGGACTCTTGTGTGACTTTGGGCCCACCTTACTGACGGGATCGTGGCTGTTAGCAGCCCCAGTACAGCCATGATGTCCCTTATCGAGGACCGATCCCTGCTGGAAAGTAGAGACACTGTTTGGATTAAGTGAGTTTGTTTGTCTTGAGGAAGGAAAGACATTAGATGTTTTGAGTCCAGAAGAACCCCTAAAAAAACCTTTTCCTGACTGGGGGTAAGGTCTGATTTTTTTGGATTTTTTATCCACCCTAGAGATGTAAGGCAGTCCTGGATTTGCTTGAGGCGTGATTGTAGAGGTTGGCGCGACTCCGCAAACACCAGAAAGTCGTCCAGGTATGGAACAATCTGTACCCCCTGAAGGTGAAGAAATTTCGTGACCTCTGACATTATCTTTGAAAAAACTCTGGGGGCCGAGGATAGGCCGAAAGAAAGAGCTGTGAACTGAAAATTGGACAATTTTCCTTGAAAATAAATTGCTATCCTTAGGAAACTCTGATGCCTGTGGTATATTGGGAAGTGGTAATAAGCGTCCTGAAGGTTCTACGGTTGCCATAAAGCAGTCTTGCGGAAGGATCTGTGTGGTAGATTTTATGGTCTCCATCTTTAATCTCTTATAAATGATGGATCTGTTTAGGGAAATTTATTAATAGGCGAAAGGAGCCGTTTTTTTTTTTTATTAGAAATATAGGAGAATAAAATCCCTCGCCGTGTTGTTCTTCTGGTACAGGGATGAGGACTCCTTTTAGGAGTAATGTAGTTATCTCTGACTCTAGGGATGCCTGTTTGTTGGGTTGCTGTCTTTGGTTGATGAAGAAATGTCTTGGTGGGGGGGGGGGAATAAACTCTAGATTTAGGCCCTCTTTTACGGTACGAGTGACCCAAGTGGAGGCATGAATTTCTTGCCAGGCGGAGGAGAACTGTTTTAATCTGCCTCCTACCTGGACCAGCGTGTCACTGGGTAGGGCGGGTAGAGGTTTCTGGTTTAAAAAGGTATTCCCTTCCTTTACCTCTAGAAGACTGCCACCTTTTTGATCCGTCCCTTTTGCTCCGATCTGCTCTCGACCTTTTTTGATTTTGAAAGGAACGCCTCTGTTGATCATCAAGAGCGGAGCCAAATAATCTATCTCCCTCACACGGGATGGAGCACAGGCTATTCTTAGAACCTGCGTCCCCTGTCCATGAACAAAGCCATACCGCCCTACGGGTCGCATTGGCTAAAGCACAGCCTCTTGCAGAAAGTTTATCCAAGTCGGCTGAGGCGTCCGCTAGAAAATTAGATGCCCTCTTCAGGGTAGGAAGGGAGTTTATGATTTGTTCTCTGGGCGTACCCCCTGACAGATTTCTCTCTAACTGATCTAGCCACACTGAGAGGGTTCTGGCCTTACAAGTGGATGGAATTCTGGGACGTAACATTGCCGTATTTGTCTCCCAGGATTTCTTTAATAAATTTTCGCATTTCTTGTCCATCAGGTCCTTTAGGAGACCCATATCCTCAAAGGGCAACGAGGACTGGAAATAAGAGCCTTAATATTGTTGTGGATGGGGAAGGATCTTGTCTTCTTTTCCCCCAACCCCTGAAAAATCTGATCGTGAAGAGATTGAGTCTCTTTTACATCTTCTAAATTTAGGGTAGATTTTTATCTTTCAGTAAGGATTGCGTCTCTTCAGGAAAGCACATAGGCCTCCCTGCAGCATCCTCAGAGGATAAGGAGTCCTGATCTTCTAGTAACTCCCCTTCATCCAGATCCACTCGATCTGATGCTTCTAAATTAAGGGAACGGGAGGGCCCAGGGGAATGCGCCAATTGACTAGCATCAGCCGCAGCTTTAATCTCTTCTCTAATGAGGGTTCGCATAGACTCCACAAAGGAAGGGGATTCTTCTGAGATAATCTTTTCAGTACATTTAGGGCA
Organism: Bufotes viridis; assembly: GCA_033119425.1. Lineage (NCBI taxonomy): Eukaryota > Metazoa > Chordata > Amphibia > Anura > Bufonidae > Bufotes > Bufotes viridis. Next base: position 221,728,486 of record CM065589.1, read on the forward strand.
GAGGATTTTCCGACACCAAGCCTTTACAGCAACCGCCACACTTTCTGCGCCCCTTTGGGTTTAAGCTTTCTGGACTCATTGTCCTAAAAGGAATAAAACAATCTTTGTGTAGGACAAAGAGAGACCCAGAGTAAGGGTGGTGAGGGGTCAGTATAGTAAAATTACAGACACCCAGTGTGCAGGGGGAGGAGAGGTCCAGGACTCCTTAAACCACTATATACCTATATGTATACATATAAAAATAGGGATAACTCCCCCCTGGGAGGAGGCTTACCGGGCTGAGGGCCGAGACAGCGGGATCACCGGAGCGTTTAGACGACTCTCTGTCGCTGGAAGGCATCTCTATTGATCACAGGCGGCGGTGGATGTCAGGACTTCCGCATTTTTTAAATCTCCCGCCGCGCGTAGGAGCCGTCTTTCCACGAGAATCTCTTGCCCAAGAAGAATCTCGCTACGGTGACGTCACGACGCCAGATCCCGCGCGAGTTCCGACGGACTCGCAAGCCCAGGGATGCCCGAGATCAGGACTTACTCCGGAGGATCGAGGAAGGGAGGCAATGCGTCCCTGGGGCCCCCGATCCCTGCACTAGCCCTTCTGAACGACAGGGAAAGGACCAGACCGGTGCGATATATCCAAGTTCCTGGTCACTCCCCGGAGTGGATTCCACGCACGTCCGAGGACAGGAAACAACGACTGGCAAGGTAAGGGGAGGAAGCTCCTTAAATCCTAAGCTTCCTTGTTCTTTCCTGTCCTGGAGGCGGGGTCACCCTCCTGAGAATGGCGTTGTGGAGGCGCCGGGGAAAACATAAATTTTTCCGGCTGCAACAATACCTAATTTTTCAGGCATGTGTACATGCCTAATTTTTCTGGCCTCTGGTGCTGCACTGTGGATGCAAAAACAAAACAAAAAAAAGGCACATACATGTGGTAGGTCAGTTATAAAGTCCATTGAGATATGGGACCAGGGTCTACTGGGAATGGGTAAGGGTCGTAGGTTACCAGCAGGGGGAGTCCTAGGTGTCTTAGACCTGGCACAAACCTCACAGGCTGACACGTAGGACTTGACATCCCTGGTAAGAGTGGGCCACCAATAAGATCTAGAAACCAGATCCTTAGTGCCTTCAAAACCCGGATGTCCACAAAAGGCAGAATCGTGACACTCCCTCAACAGCTGGAGACGAAGTTGTATGGGAACAAACAACTTATCTGTCGGGGTGGATGCCGGTGCCAGATGTTGTTCAGCCTTAATGCGAGCTGAGATATCCTGGGTTAGAGCCGCTAAGAAGATGTTTGCTGGTAGGATGGATTCAGGCAGTGCCTCAGTGGGTTGAAAAGCATGGAAGCTCCGAGATAATGCGTCTGCCTTCACATTTTTACTTCCCGGCCTGAACGTAATGGAGAAATCAAAATAGGTAAAAAACAGAGCCCACTGGGCTTGCCAGGGAATCAACCTTTTAGCAGACTTGAGAAACATTAGGTTTTTATGGTCAGTGACAACAGTTACCCGATGCCTTGCCCCTTCCAAAAAATGCTTCCACCCCTCAAATGCCCATTTAATAGCCAGCAGCTCCCTATTCCCTATGTCATAGTTTCTCTCGGTGGGAGAGAATTTCCTGGAGAAGAAGGCACACGGTCTCAGGTTAGTGAGGCTAGCAGGACCTTGGGAAAGGACTACTCCTGCGCAGTCCTCGGACGCATCCACCTCCACAATAAATGGTCTCTCCTGATCAGGCTGGATCAGAATGGAAGCACTACTAAATGCCTTTTTTAAAGTTTCAAATTAAGAAATGGCCTTGGTAGACCAATTCTCCAAATCCGCCACGTTCTTAGTAAGGTCGGTCAATGGTTTAGCAATTACAGAAAAATTCATGATAAATTTACGATAGTAATGGGCCAAACCCAAAAACCGATGTAAGGCCTTTAAGGATGAAGGCCTTACCCATTCCTTAATTGCCAAAACCTTACCAGGATCCATCTTAAAGGCATGAGGAGTCAGAACATGCCCTAAAAACAGTATCTCCTGTACACCAAAGACACATTTCTCTTGCTTATGGGATAGCTGGTTCTCAACACCTCTAATACTTGTTTGACATGAGACACATGAGATTCGAAATCAGGAGAGAATATCAAAATGTCGTCAAGATAGACAATAATAAATTTACCTAAGAACTCCCTAAGATTATCATTCATTAAGTTTTGGAACACAGCTGAGGCATTGCTTAGTCCAAAAGGCATCACCTAATATTCAAAGTGTCCTATCAGAGTATTGAACGCTGTCTTCCATTCGTCTCCCTCCTTGATTCGGATTAGATTGTATGCCCCTTTCAGGTCAATCTTGGAAAACCAGGTTGCCCCCAGAACTTGGGTAAATAAATCCTGGATCAATTGGAGAGAGAGTATCTATTTTAGACAGTGATTTTATTTAATCTCTGTTAATCAATACAAGGCTAAGGCAACCATCCTGTTTCTTAACAAAGAAAAACCCTGCTCCCTTGGAGAAACTGAAGGTCTAATATGCCCTTTAGGAAGGCTGTCCTTAATATAATCTTCCATAGCCTTCGGGCTTAGAAAGATTATAAATTCACCCTTTAGGAAATTTGGCACCCTCTATTAGCTCTACAGCGCAATCATAAGGTCTATGGGGGGTAGAACCTCTGGAGTGGGGGATGAGAATACATCAGAATATTATTTAGTAACTGAGGGTAATGTATTAGACCTTACTGAAACCCCAGCTTGGACCATGGATAACCATGAGTCACACTTAGGTCCCCATTTCACCAACTTTCCTTTGGACCAATCTATTGTGGGGTTATGTAAAAAGAGCCAAGGCAACCCTAGTACCACCTCAACCGGTAGGTTCTCTAGGACTAAAAGAGAACATCTCTCGGAGTGGCACACACCCACAGTTAGAGAAATTTCAGAGGTATATAACCTCATCGTACCACCAATCAGGGGAGTAGCATCAATGGCCATGACATGGATAGGTGTAGGTAAAGCAAACATCGGAATACCCCATTTACTAGCATATTTAAAGTCAATAAAGCTGGCCGCTGAACCGGAATCAATAAAGGCCTTGCCCGGCCACTTATTAACCCCCAGAGAAATGGTTATGGGTACCATAAAATTAAAAAAATCAGGGTGTACCTGGTCTTTAGGCTGTCTTGCCTTAGGAGACCTGTCAGAGAGGACCCTCAGGACACTTGTTGATTAGACATGTCGCTAACATAAAATTTTCCGTTCGCGAAAGGCGAACGTGAATTTATGCAAATGTTCGCGAACGTGCGAACAGGGCGAACCGCCATAGACTTCAATAGACAGGCGAATTTTAAAACCCACAGGAACTCTTTCTGGCCACAATAGTGATGGAAAAGTTGTTTCAAGGGGACTAACACCTGGACTGTGGCATGCCGGAGGGGGATCCATGGCAAAACTCCCATGGAAAATTACATAGTTGATGCAGAGTGTGGTAAGTTGTAATCTCAATGCGATTAATATAACCTGAATTAATCGCATTGCTAATTTAACTTAAAGCTGGGTTCCAAATGGTTGTATTGCTAGAATATAACGAAGATTGAGAATATAGCGCTATATTCGTTATATTCGTCAATTCTAGCAATACAACCATTAGGAACTCAGATCCAAGTTGAATTCGCAATGCGATTAATACAGGTTATAGCAATCACATTGCGATTACAACTTTGATCTGAGTTCCTAATGGTTGTATTGCTAGAATTGCCGAATATAACGAATATAGCGCTATATTCTCAATCTCCGTTATATTCTAGCAATACAACCATTAGGAACCCAGCTCTAAGTTAAATTCGCAATGCTATTAATACAGGTTATATTAATCGCATTGTGATTACAATTACTAACACTGCAGCTTCAGAATGAATCTAAGATGGATGCCGTCCTTGCTTTTTGATAGGCGGTGGGAGGGTCTGGGAGGGAGTGTATGCTGATTGGCTGGAATGTTTCTGCTGACTGTGAGGTACAGGGTCAAAGTTTGCTCAATGATAAAGTATAGGAGTGAACATCGCATATGTTCGCCTGCCGCGGCGGACGCGAACAAGCTGTGTTCGCCGGGAACCGTTCGCCGGCAAATAGTTCGGGACATCTCTATTGTTGATATAATGGCCAGGATCTCCCCAAGTAGAAGCATTCTCCGCGTCTTCGATGAAGATTACCCGCATCATGCCAACATGCATGGGTTCCTCGTTGGAGACCTTAGGGTGGTCCCTGGAAAAGGCCTCTGTCTGGGCCACCATCTGAGAACAGAAATGATAATACCCACACGTTGGCTCTCGGGACCGGAGGACACGGGGATCAAACGGAAGTAGAGTTTGCAACTCTCCTTAAAGGAGACAAACCTCTTCCGGTCTCCAAATAAGCGTTCTGGGAGCTTGATCTGGGGATCAAATTGTGGACTGGAGGGCTGAGGAGTGGAAGAGACTAAGTGTGCCTTTGGCGCCCTGTAACAGTTCGGGTTTGTACTTTACAGTTTTCCGCACACCGGACACGAACCCGAACATTTTCGTAGAAGTTCGTGAATGTTGTTCGGTGATTCTTTCCCGCTTTTTGAAAGGCTGCAGGGCAGCCAATCAACAAGCATTTCACTACTTTGCCCTAAGAAGCCATCAAAGCCATGCCTACTATTTGCATGGCTGTGATTGGCTAAATGCAGCATGTAACCCAGCCTCTATATAAGCTGGAATCATGTGGCGCCGCACATCACTCTGCAATTCTTAGTGTAGGGGCAGATTGCTGCTGTTGCTGTGAGAGAGAGATTAGGGAATAAATCTGTTGAACTTGGTGGTGTTAAATCTTCAGACTACAGCAATTATTGAGGGTGCTATGCTACATATTTGTACCCAGCCCTGAGCCCAGTGATACTGCAAAATGATTTTTAATCCATCTGTTACTGAGGTGGTGGTCGGCGGCCTTTTTTAGCAGCTACAGTGTCTTTGGAACTGCATGTGACCTGCATGTGTGTCAGCCTGCCAGGGACATCAGTCTAATTTGTTTTTTGGTAGCTCAGTGGAGGAAAAATTCCTTTTTTCTGGCAGGTCAAGTCCCTCTACATTACCTATTTTAGAATTTTGGGGTGATACTGCATTTCTGTAGTTGGGTTAATAAAGCCGTACTGTTGTGCCACAGAGCATGTTCGCATACAACGCAGAAAAAACTGTTTTAAAATGTTGCAGTGAAAAACTGCATTTCTGTAGTTGGGTTAATAAACCTATACTGTTGTGCCACAGAGCACGTTAGTATACAATGCTGAAAAACCTGTTTTATAATTTTGGGGTCACATATTGTATTTCTGTAGTTGGGTTAATAAAGCTGTACTGTTGTGCCACAGAGCACGTTTGCATACAAAACTGAAAAACCTGTGTTATAATTTTTGGGGTAACATACTGCATTTCTGTAGTTGGGTTAATAAACCAGTACTGTTGTGCCACAGAGCACGTTTGCATAAAACACAGAAAAAACTGTTTTTAATTTTTGCAGTGAAAAACTGCATTTCTGTAGTTGGGTTAACAAACCTGTACTGTTGTGCCACAAAGCATGTTTACATACAATGCTGAAAAAACAGTTTTATCATTTTTGGGGTGACATAAACACTGGTTTTGTGCTACATAGCAAATCTGAGGCCTAGACAGTATTTCAGTCATTTTAATTAAACTGTGGAACTCCGCATTTACATAGTTGGCTGCAAAAACACCGGTTTTGTGGTAGATAGCACATTTGCGGTGTACGCTGCATTTCTGACAGTCAAATTGAACCGTTAACCTCTGCTGTTACATTTTTTTTTTATTGTGAAGTAATTGTATTGAATTGCTCCATTACACTCTGGTGCGACCTAAAGAAATGTATTCTGTTTATGACACGGCACTGCTTTACTGTTAGTGAACTTAATTGTTGACTTTTGGCAGTTAAATTGATACCTGAGATAAACCATCTGTTAGTTTGGTGGGTGAACGCAAATAATGAGCAGAACATCAAATAAGGGACGCGGACATGGTCGTGGTGGTGTTGGTGGCGCTCCTGTTGCTGGGAGAGGACGTGGCCATTCTGCGCTAGCTACACGTCCAAGTGAAACACCTTCCTCGGGTGCGAGTAGGCGACAGAAACTGCAACATTATTTGGTAGGCCCGAATTTCGCTCTACGGATGGTGAGGCCAGAACAAGTACAGGCGATAGTAGATTGAATGGATGACAGTGGCGCCAGTTCCTTCACAGTATCTCCCACCCAGTCCTCTGCAGAAAGAGTTGGCACCTGCAGCCCATGCCCATCAGTCTTTCACCTCACCCCTTTGCAAAGCAGCCAAGCAGGCTGTTCCCAGTCATGCAACAGACTCTTATGCTTTTTGATGGCTTTGCTGGCAGGGTTTCCCCGGGCCATCCACATAGTCCTGGCCCAGAAGTGGAAGACATTGAATGCACAGATGCCACTTATGTTGCAAGATGAGGAGATGTGAATACCACCGCAGCTCGTCTCTGATGACGACGAAACACAGGTGCCAACTGCTGGGGCTTTCTTCAGTGTGCAGAACAGCGAGGAGAGCAGGCGTCAAGAATGGGTGGAAGATGATGTGGAGGACGATGAGGTCCTAGACCCCGACTGGACTCAAGTTCATGCTATTGACGTATGCAGTTATGAGGAAGAGGCGGTGGTCGCACAGAGGAAACAGCACAGCAAAAGAGGAAGCAGGGTGCAAAAGCGGAGCGGCCATCCACGAGACAGTACGCCTGCTACTGCCCACCGCACCCAGGGACCTGGCACACCAAAGCCAGCTCCAAGGAGTTCAGTGGTGTGGCAGTTCTTCAGACAATGGCCTGACGACAAGACACGAGTGGTTTGCAGGTTGTGCCATCAGAGCCTGAAGCAAGGCATAAGCGTTCTAAACCTGAGCACAACCTGCATGACCAGGCATCTACATGCAAAGCACGAACTTTAGTAGAGTAAACACTTTAAAAACCAAGAAAGGTGTCAGGCTCCTCCTGCTTTCTCTTCTGCTGCTGTCTCTGCCTCTTCCTCCACCTCTGGAATCACAGTGGCACCTGCCACCCAGCAAACAGAGGATGTGCCATCAACACCACCACCTCCATCATTATCACTAAGCATCTCCACCATGTCACACGCAAGCATTAAGCTCTCCATCTCCCAAACACTGGAGAGAAAGAGAAAACACCCACCTACCCACCCTCGATCCCTGGTCCTGAATGCCAGCATTTCAAAATTATTGGCCTTTGAAATGCTGTCATTCCATCTGGTGGAGACGGAATGTTTTAAAAAGCTGATGGCGGTGGCTGTCCCGCAGTACATGGTTCCCAGCCGCCACTACTTTTCCAGGCGAGTCGTCCCTTCCCTGCACAACCAAGTGGAGGATAAAATCAAGTGTGCACTGCGCAATGCCATCTGTGGCAAGGTCCACATAACCACAGATACATGGACCAGTAAGCACAGGCAGGGTCGCTATATCTCCCTAACTGCACACTGGATAAATGTAGTGGCGGCTGAGCCCGAGGCGGATAGCAGTTTGTCGCATGTTTTTCCACCACCGAGGATTGCAAGGCATTATTTTTTGCTTCCTGTTGCCTTCTCCTCCGCTTCCTCCTCCTCCTCTTCTACCACCTCCTCATCCAGTTAGCAAAGGACCTTCACCACCACTTCAGCACAGCCAGTGGTAAACGTCAGCAGTCGGTTTTAAAACTCATGTGTTTGGGGCACAAACCCCACATCGCACAGGAGCTGTGGAGGGACATAGAAAAACAGACAGAGGAGTGGTTGCTGCCAGTGAGCCTCAAGCCCGGCCTGGTGGTGTGTGATAATAGGCGAGATCTTGTAACAACTCTAGGACTAGCCGGTTTGACGCACATCCCTTGCCTGGAGCAGGTGCTGAATTTGGCGCAGAAATTCCTTAAAAACTACCCAGATATGTCAGAGCTGCTGCAGATAGTGCGGTCCGTCTGAGCGCACTTTTGCCATTCTCACCCTGCTGCCCACCTGTCTGCACTGCAACGTAACTTCAGCCTTCACGCCCACTGCCTCATATATGACGTGCTCACTAGGTGGAGAGACTGTGCATATGGTGGAGAGACTGTGCGAGCAGCAGCAGGCAATAGTGGAGTTTCAGCTGCAGCACTTACGGGTTAGTCGCTCTGCGGAAAAGCACCACTTCACCACCAATGAGTGGGCCTCCATGCGAGCCTGTGTGCCTTGTTGCGGTGTTTCGAGTACTCAACCAACATGGCCAATGCCGATGATACCGTTCCTAGCGTTACAATACCACTTCTATGTCTCCTTGAAAAAACACTTAGGGCGCTTATGGAAGAGGATGTGGCACAGGAGGAAGAGGAGGAGGAAGAGGGGGCATTTCTCAGGGTTTCAGGCCAGTCATTCAGAAGTGGCTCAGAGGGTGGATTCCTACACCAGCAGTAGCCAGGTACACATGTGGCCAACCAGGTCGAGGACGAGGAGGATAAGGTAGAGGAGGAGGAACCGGGTTCAGAGCAGGGTGGCACCCAACGCAGCTCATGGCCATCACTGCAGTGTGGCTAGGGGGATACAGAGGACACAGACGATACACCACCTACAGAATTACCCATACGACCACAGAATTGCCCATATTTTAACTTGTGCTGACTACTGGGTTGCCACCCTGATGGATCCCCATTACAAAGACAATGTGCCATCCTTAATTCCCGTAGTGGAGCGTGATAGGAAGATGTGCGACTACAGGCGCACGCTCGTAGACGTGCTCCTGAGGGTATTCCCAACTGACACGGGGGTACAAGTGTAAGCACAAGGAGAAAGCAGAGGTGGAGGAGGAAGAGGTCGCCAATGCAGCTGGGACGCGGCCAGCACCTCACAAGGCAAAGTTAGCATGGCCGACATGTGGAAAAGCTTTGTTACCACGCCACAGCAACCGGCACCACCAGCTGATATGGAATGTCTTTGCAGGAGTCAGCATTTGAACAACATGGTGGAACAGTATATGTGCACATGCCTACACGTACTGACTGATGGTTCTGCCCCATTCAACTTCTGGGTCTCCAAAATGTCCACACGGCCTGAGCTTGCCCTTTCTGCCTTGGAGGTGCTAGTCTGCCCTGCAGCCAGTGTATTGTCTGAATGTGTATTTAGCACGGCAGGGGGCGTCATTACAGACAAATGCAGCCGCCTGTCCACAGCCAACGTGGACCAGCTCACATTCATTAAAAAGAACCAGGCTTGGATCCGTCAAGTCTTGTGCAGAATAGACATTTATACCCGCCTCAACCATACATTCTTGCACTGAAGTGCACTTATTCTTTGATTTTTTTTTTTTTGTCCCATTATTTTGGTGGCTACCCCAATTTAAAAAAAAATTAAAAAAATTGTTAGCTGGCTAACTCCTCCTCCTCCATCGACGCTTACACCTATAACACCACATTCACCGCCTCCTCAACCTCCGACTCCACATCCACCTCCTCCTCCGAGCTGCAGGTTAATCATTTTTAATTTTCATTTGTTTTATTTTATTTTAAGTTATTTCCCTATCCACATTTGTTTGCAAAGCACTTGCTATGCTCTTAAGCATATTTTGCTGCCTTTTCCAGCCCTCTAGCCTTTTCATTCCATTTTAGTGCCGAATAGTTCGGGTCCCCTTTGACTTCAATGGGGTTCGGGGTCAAGTTCTGTTTAAGTCCGGATCCCGAACCCGAACCTTTTTGTGAAGTTCGGCCGAACCCTTCAAACTCGAACTTCCAGAGTTTCGCTCAACTCTAATCGTAACAAGAACTATACAAGGAACATTTCAAAAAGAGAAAATTTACCCGACCAGACTCCCACCCTATACCCCTTCCCCCTTTTACTCAAACCACTCATTAATGCCCATTCACAAACTATTTACAAATTTACTTTTAAACATAATAACTATAAGTCAGATAACCAAAATAAACAAACAAAACTGTATACATGCCTTACCCTTAACTTATAAGGCCAGTCATATATAAGTGGCTCGGAGGGTGGGTTTTTGCACCAACATAGGCTAGGTACACAATTGTCCAGCCAGCGCACAGTTCTGGAGGAGGAGAAACCGTGTTCAAAGTAGGGTGGTACCCAAAGCAGCTCACGGCCATCACTTGAGCGTGGCTGGGGGGATATGGAGGACACAGATGATACACCTCCTACAGAGCACAGCTTGTCGTTGCCTCTGGGCAGCCTGGCACACATGAGCGGTTACATGCTGCAGTGCCTGTACAACGACAGCCGAGTTGCCCACATTCTAACTTGTGGAGATTACTGGGTGGCCACGCTGCTGGATCCCCGTTATAAGGACAACGTGCCATCCTTAATTCCGTCACTGAAGCGTGATCGGAAGAAGCCAACGCTGATAGACGGGCTGCTGATGGTATTCCCACCTAACACTGGGGGCTCAGTGGAAGCACCTGGCTAAAGCAGAGAAGGAAGAAGTCACCAATGCAGCTGGGTCACCGCCCACACCTCAGAAGGCAGGGTTAGCATGGCTGAAATGTGGAAAAGCTTTGTCACCATGCCACAAAGCCAGCACCACCAGCAGATATGGAATGTCTTAGCAAGAGGCAGCATTCCCGCAAAATGGTGGAATAGTATCTGTGCACACGCCTACACGTACTGACTGAGGGGCTTGCCCAGGGTCGTAGCTACAGGGGAAGCAGGGAAAGCAGCTGCTTTGGGGCCCTGACCAATAAGGGGACCATCCAGGTGGAGGAGGAGGACTAAAAGACTTTAACAGTATTATGCAATGAAATTATATACAGTGGCAGTATAGACAGTGTTGAAAACGGATGGAACAGCTGACTGGTCTGAGAGAGCGATCTTTAGTAGCCACAGGAATGGGGCAGCATGAAAGGAAGGGGTTGCAAAAAAAATTACTGGGGGAGGGGGACCCCATTCAAAAATTTGCTGTTGTGCCCAGTCATTACTAGCTATGCCACTGTGTCTACCACATTCAACTTCTGGGTCTCAAAATTGGGGACATGGCCTCAGCTTCACCTTTACGCCTTGGAGGTGCTGGCCTGTCCTGCAGCCAGTGTATTGTCTGAACATGTGTTTAGGACGGCTGGGGGCGTTATCACAGACAAGCGGAGCTGCCTGTCCACAGCCAACTTGGAAAATTTCACATTCATTAAAAAGAACCAGGCATGTATCCCACAGGACTTGTTTGTACCTTATAAAACAGGTTTTTCAGCGTTGTCTGCAAGCGTGCTCTGTGGCACAACAGTACAGGTTTATTAACCCAACTACAGAAATGCACTAAGTCACTGCAAAATTCTAAAATAGGTTTTTCAGCGGTGTATGCAAATGTGCTCTGAACGATTTATTAAACCAACTACAAAAATTCACTATGTCACCGCAAAATTTTTGAATAGGATTTTCAGAGGTGTATGCAAACGTGCTCTGTGGTACTACAGTACTAGTTTATTTCAGCAACTACAGAAATGCACTGTCCCCGCACAATTTTAAAATAGGTTTTTCAGTGGTGCATGCAAACGTGCTCCGTGGTACGACAGTACGGGTTTATTACAGCAACTACAGAAATGCACTATGTCACGGCGAAATTTTAAAATAGGTTTTTCAGCGGTGTATGCAAACGTGCTCTGTGGTACGACAGTACGGGTTTATTACAGCAACTACAAAAATGCACTATGTCACCGCAACATTTTTAAATAGTTTTTCAGTGGTGTATGCAAACGTGCTCTGTGGTACGACAGTACGGGTTTATTACAGTAACTACAGAAATGCACTATGTCACCGCACAATTTTAAAATAGTTAATGTAGGGGGACTTGACCTGACAGAAAAAAGGAATTTTTCATCCATTGAGCTACCGAAAAATAATTAGACTGATGTCCCTGGCTGGCACACATGCAGGTCACATGCAGTTCAAAGGACACAGCAGTTGCTAAAATTGCCCCCGACACCCACCTCAGTAACAGATGGATTAAAAATTATTTTGCAGTATCACTGGGCTCAGGGCTGGGTACAAATATGTAGCATAGCACCCTCAATAATTGCTGTAGTTTGAAGAGTTAACACCACCAGGTTCAACAGATTTCTTCCCTAATCTCTCTCTGAGAGCACCAGCAGCAACCTTTCCCTACACTAACCCTAGGTACACACCTAAGCGTTTTACAGCGCGTTCAAACACGCTGTAAAACGCACAACATGTGAAAAGCCATGCTTCCCTATGGGCATGGTTCACATTTGGGCGTTTTACAGCGCGTTTGAACGCGCTGTAAAACGGCCAACGCTCGAACAAGTACATGAGCTTCTTTGGGGCGTTTTTACGCGCCTATGGACAATGATGCCATAGGGGAGAGTCACTCAATTGCGCGTATGACGCGCGTTTCTTAGTTACAAAAACGCGCATCCAAAAACGCGGGTAAAACGCGCGTCATACGCGCGATTCAGAAACGCTTAGGTGTGTTCCCAGCCTAAGAGCAGCAGAGTGAAGTGCGGCGCTACATGACTCCAGCTTAAAAAGAGGCTGGGTCACATGCTGCACTTAACCAATCACAGCCATGCCAATAGTAGGCATGGCTGTGATCGCTTCTTAGGGCAAAGTAGTGAAACGCTTGTTGATTGGCTGCCTTGCTGCCTTTCAAAAGGTGGGAAGAAACCGCCGAACAACAAACCCGAACCCAAACTTTTACAGAAATGTTCGGGTTTGGTTCCGGGTGCGAAAAATCGTAATGTTCGGTACGAATCCGGACTTTACAGTTTGGGTTTGCTCAACCCCTACTGCTGTGTGTTCCCCTTGTCTCCCTTCCTCGGTTGCCTAAGGAAGTACGGACTCTGTCGGCCACGTTGTCAGATGGAAAATTTTGGAGCAATCTCTCAACAAGTACCTACTGGTGTTGCACAGTTTTACTCATCTTCTCCACCAAAGGAATGAGAGATGAGAAGTTCTCTTTGTAGTCGGGGTCAAGAAAGGTGAACACCCAGTAATCCTTGTTATCTAAAATGCGTATAACGCGAGGTTTGCGGGAAAGGCAGGTTAACATAAAGTCAGCCATGTGTGCCAGAGTACCAAACAGGTAAAACGTCGATGTTGACATCAGGATGACTCTCCATCTCCTCATCCTCCTCTTCTGCCCATCCATGCTGAACAGATGGAATTAAAGTTCCATGGGTACTACCCTCTGTAGCAGAGGCAACTGTCTCCAGCTCCTCCTCCTGCTCCACTTCATGGTACAATTTGCGCTGAGAAGACGAACTGTCTGTGTTCTGGCTAGGACCCTGTGTAATGTCCTCCCTCATTTCCACGTCTACCACATTTGGAGCTTGCTCCTTAATTGTGAGCAGCCATCGTTTGAGTAGACAAAGAAGTGGGATGGTTTTGCTGATAATAGCGTTATCGCCACCAAACATCTGTGTGGATTCATCAAAGTTTTTTAAAACCTCACATAGGTCTGACATTAATGCCATCTCCTCGATTGTGAATAGTGGCATTTGACTTGAAAGGCGACGACCGTGTTGCAGCTGGTATTCCACAACTGACCTCTGCTGCTCACAAAGCCTCCAACATGTAGAACGTAGAGTTCCAGCGCATGCTCACGTTGCACACCAGTCAGTGAGCTGAAAGCCGCAAGCGCTGCAGCAGTGTTGACAGACCCTCTAAAGCTGTGGATGACTTGCGAAAATGGGCACATACGTGGCATGCCTTAACTAGTAGCTCTTGCAAATTAGGGTCGGTGTTGATAAACCGCTGAAGCACTAAGTTTAAGACGTGGGCTAGGCATGGGATGTATGTTAGGTTGCCAAGCTCCAAAGCCGCCACCAAGTCATGGACATTGTCAGACACAAACATGTCTGGTTATAGGTTGAGTGGCGAGAGCCACAGCTCGTTCTGGTCCCTTATACCCTGCCATATCTCTGCGGCAGTGTGCTGTTTGTCCCCTAAGCAGATCAGCTTCAGCACGGCCTGTTGACACTTACCCTAGCTAGCGACTGATGGCTGACTGCTGCTGGAGGTGGAACTGCAGGAGTAGACGGCAGAGGAGGAGAAGTGGGGGTTGGAGCCAGTAACATAGCTGCTGGCGGAGACCCTGATGGACGTAGGGCCCGCAATCCTGGGAGTGGGTAGAAGCTTTGCCATCCCAGGTTACGACTCACCCCCATCCTCCACATCATTCCCCAAGTGTGCGGTCAGAGAAATGTAGCGTCCCTGGCCACCAGCACTTGTCCATGTGTCTGTGGTGAAGTGGACCTTCCCAGTAAATTCATTGGTCAGGGCATGGGTGATGTTCTGGGACACAGGCTGGTGTAAGGCGGGCACGGCACACCGTGAAAAATAGTGGCGGCTGGGGACTGCGTACCAAGGGAAGGCTGCCGACATCAGTCTGGAAGGCCTCAGTGTCCACAAGCCTCAATAGCAACATTTCAAGGGCCAGTAAATTCTAAACTTGCACATTTAGCACTATGGCATGTGGGTGGGTATTTGCGCTTGCGTTCAAATGCATGTGTTATCGACATTTGGACGCTGCACTGGGACAGGGAAGTGGATATTGTTGCTGACTGTTTATGCAGAGGTCCAGGTGCAGGGAGAGGGGCATCTCGGCCTGCGCCTTCGACAGGGGATTGGCCAGCAGTGTGAAACACAGGAGAAAAGGAGGCAGTGGTATGACCCGCAGACCCAGATTGTGGACCCAGGCATTCAGCCCATTTATTAGGGTACATGGATGCCATGTGGCGGATCATGCTGGTGGTCGTGAGGTTGCTAGTGTTCATGCCCCAGCTCATTTTGGTATGGCACATGTAGCAAACTATCACTCTTTTGTCATCTGAACTTTCCTCAAAAAAGTGCCATACTACGCAAAACCTACCCTTTGGCAAGGTAGATTTATGCATGGGGGTACTCAGTGTAATGGTTGCGGGCTTGTTTGGTGTTGGCCAATTTCTCCATTTTGCAATCCCACTGCCTCTTTCAGACTGTTGCGGTGCTGCGGATCCCTCCCCCTCTGTACTGCTGTCCTCGCTCGGTTTTTCACCTTCCCATGTTGGGTCAGTGACCTCATCGTTCCCCACCTCCTCTTCCACTTTCTCACTCTGCTCATCTTCCTGACTTGATCTAACAACAACCTCAGTGATTTGCAACTGCGTCTCATAATCATCCACCTCGTGAATGAATGATTGCCTTTCACCGTCGTCATCTTCTTGAGACTGTGAAGGCTCAAGAGGTTGGGAATCAAGGCACAATATCTCAGGTCTCTCTTCAAGCATGCTGGGTGAGAGGGCCAAATCTAATAGTGTGGCAGGAAAGAGCTCCTTGGAATATCTGAGTGTGGGATCAGGATGATCAGAGTGAGTATTTGGTTGACTAGATTCTTGGCTACAGAGACTGGACCTGGTGGAAGAGAGGGTGGTGCTTAACTGACTGGAAGTGCTATCTTCAGCAATCCAACCAACCAACTGTTCGCACTGGTCTAACTTTGACAGTGTTGTTCTGCGCCGCCCAGCTAGTTTGGACATGAAGCTGGGTACGGTGGATTTTTTTTTCTTCTAGTGCACTGGCAGCAGGCACAGTTTCATTATGCCCAGGGCCACGGCCTCTGCGTGCACCATCAGCATCACTTCCCCGTCTCTTAGTGCTCGCATTCTTCATATTATTGGTTTTGTCACCAGATGTAGCGCAGATTATTTTACTGTCCGCTAAAGACACAGTTTTCGGATGCAGGACAGTATACGTATATCACAGAAACCCACAGAATATGGACACTATTATGTCCAGATTATTGAAATTTGCAATACAGACACTGTTTTCAGGTGCAGAACAGTATATGTCATAGAAACCCACAGAATATGGACACTATATTAGACCCAGATTATTGGAATTTGCAATACAGACACTGTTTGCAGATGTAGTACAGTATTGGTTACAGAACACCACAGAATATAGACACTATATTAGGCCCAGATTATTGGAATTTGTAATACAGACACTGTTTGCAGATGTAGTTTAGTATTTGTTACACAAAGCCACACACTATGGACACTAGATGTGGCCCAGATTATTAAAGACACAGTCTGTGGATGATGTACAGTATAAGTCACTAATAGGTATAAAATAAAAATATCTTGCTGCTGTCAAACAAGTCCTTAAAATGACTTTGGGGTCTTTGAAACGCTTTTTGTATTAAAAACCGCAAATTTCTTTCCCTGAAATATCTGTCCCTTCCGAATCACTGTCCCTGAGACTGAAGGAGGGTCTTGGAAAAGCTTTCTCAGAATAAAAACTGTGAAAATCGCTCCCTATTCTGTCTTTCCCTTCCTACGATCAGCTCTCCCTGTCTACGTCTGAGCCGAACAAGTATCATCGGGTGCTATATAGCACCCGATGACACATTCCGGCCAGCCAATCACTGTAATGCATGCAGCCAATCTGGCATTACAGTGAGGACAGTGCTTACCTGCACCTTTATTGGCTGCTTAAAACCCGCGAAACGTGCTGGTCAGAGATTTGAGCATTGCGCTCGAGCACATGCGTTACTCGATCGAATACTGTCATGTGCCGAGCATAGCGATGCTCGAGCCGAACAGATATTTGGCCAAGCATGCTCGCTCATCACTAGTTAAAACAGATTGATAGATAGATAGATAGATAGATAGATAGATAGATAGAGGCACTCCCAGACTGATGTGTAAATTCTAAACCTAAATCTTCAGCACCAAAAATCTTAATTATGTATTGCAATTAAAAATGGTCTCCATTATGATGATACAGTTATGTTTCTTAAAATCAGCAAATGCACAAAGTTGTTAAAAGTATACATGAGTCTACTAATAGACTGGAATCATAGCTAATAGCAGAACTTTTGAGACAATAACATTCAGCAATATAAATAAACATTAATACTAACATTCTAGCTTAAAATGAGCCATTTTGTCATATTACCACAGCAGGAGTACCCCAAAATTAGATTTCCAATTTAAGGCAAATAGGCTTTCTGAGCACCTATGCACACCAATACACACATGAAAAGATAAAAATTGTATTTCTCAGCACTATTGTTCCTTACAAAGGCACAAAATACAAAAGAATTATTGTTTAGCAGTTCATAAGAATTTTTTTTATCAGTATGATTCCAGCAAGCATAGTTTATATTGGAATGATGAGAATGAACAAAAAATGCAGGTAGGAACATTTCAAGCTGTTTATCTTAGTGTTCTGCTTTCAGTACAAACAACTAATGCTCCGCATTAATGGAGCAAGAGAAAAAGCCTGCGCCACTGTGATAATACCTTTGCAACAGAGTTACATTAGCCATAATAACCAAAAATTTCCATTTATAAATTCTGCCAGCTAGCATATTGCAGGTGTGCTATTTTTTATACTTTAACAGACAATAGTAGAATGATCCTTTTTCAGTATACAGCAAGAAAAATGTTAAGAATTGTTCTTCCCATACCATGTACAACTGTTTAACCTTTCTATAAACTAGTAAATTAAAGGAAATTTGTTATTAGATCTATTTTTTAAATCCTGTTTTTATATTAAAGATATTTCGTAAAGATATTGGGAGACATTTATCAAAACCGCTGTATTATACGCCGTTCTTGATGCCCCCTGTGCTGCTAGGGAAAGGGCCAAATTTTTGCAAAGGTGCATGCCTCATATATTGGCACATCTTATGACCTGCTGTGAGACAAAATTCTACGGAAGCCTCCGGGCACGAAGAAAGATAAATATGGCGGGCCTGGGGCACCCCCCACCCCCCGTCTACTTCATGCTTTCTTTTTTCTTGACTTCTGAAGAAAAGAGGGAAATGTTTCACATTTTGCCCCACAAATGGTATTTGACAAAATGTGTGACCTATTTATGCCACATAAATTATGTAAATAGGTTATTAAATGTCCCCCTTTATTTATAATTTAATAAGGATAACCAAAAAAAAAAAAAAAAAAAAAAAAAACATTTTGACACCAGTGTACAATTACTGTTAGAGTTGAGCAAAGTGAGCCATTAGAAGCAGAATTAGGCCCGAATTGGTAACAAATCAGGTTTTTCTAAAATGGTGGCAGCACATGTTACAAAGCTAAACTAAGTGTAGGAGAAACAAACCAGGGAACACAAGATCACCCATAATGCTGTACAGCCAGCCGATCCACAGATAACCATCTCCTGTGATGTCAAAGTCCTATAAAACTCTCATCCTGCGTGGTCTTCACTATTGTCCTATGAGCTGAGTATAGGGAGAGACGTGGCAAGTGATTATGCGCTAGGGACAATGTTGCTGAAAATGCTTTATAGAAGAATATTGGAGAGGGAGAGTACAGGGAGACTGCAGGGAAAGTGCATAGAGATGTATTCTGTGTCAGTTTTTTTTTTATTAACCTCTTAAGGTCCTATGTCCTGTCTCTAAAGATGGCGCCCGCTCCTGCTTCCTGCGGGCACCTTAGCCGCGGGTGTACGCATGATTCTTGTAGCAGACGCCAGCGGCTAATGTCCGCGACTGGCAGCGATGCCGATCGTGGACATTTAACCCCTCAGATCCCGGGGTCAGTCCTGACCACGGCATCTGAGTGCGCACAAACCGAAAGTTTTACTTTCGGTTTGCGCTCCGGCTCCCCTGTGTGGCAATAGGAGGAGCCGGAGCATGCCTGTAGTAGCCTGGGTTTCTATGAATAAAACCCAGGCTACTCTGTAGTATTTCCTATGCTATTGCATTGGAATGTATGATAATCGCAATCAGATGATTGTAAGTTATAGTTCCCTATGGGAACTATATAAAAGTGTAAAAAAAATAAATAAATAAATAAATAATAAATAAAAAAAACATAAAAGTTCAAATTACCCCACTTTTCCTAAAATAAAAATAAAAAAACTAAATAAAAAAAATTTAAAAGATACACATCATGGGTGTTGCAATGTGCGAAAACGCCCATACTATAAAAAAATAAAAAAATATTCCCCATACGTCAAACAGCAAAAAAAGCGTCCTTCCCAGAGCGTCCTTCCCAAAAAAAGCGTCCAAATGCCGGATTCCACATTTTTGGTCGCTTCATTTTCCACCAAAAATTACATAAAAGTTGATCAAAAAGTTATACACACCCCAGAATGGTATCAATAAAAAGATAAGATTATGATGCAAAAAATGAGCCCCGATACAGCTCTGTACATATAATTACAAAAAAGTTATAGGGGTCAAAACATGGTGACAAAAAAGTAAAACAGATTTTTTCCCACTTTTGAATTTTTTTTCCACTATCAAAACGCAAGAAAACCTATACATATAAGGTATTGCCGGATTCGTACTTACCTGTAGAGCAAAAGTAACTGGTAATTTTTATCGCACATCGAACTTCGGAATTTAAAAACCCGCAAAACTGTGGTGGAATTGCTTTTTTTTTGCAATTTCACCCCATTTGGAATTTTTTTCCTGCTTCCCACTACATCATATGCAATATTAAATGGTGGCGTTGGAAAGTACAACTTGTCCCGCAAAAAACAAGCCCATATGGTTATGCGAACCGGAAAATAGAAAAGTTATGGCTCTGGGAAGGCTGGGAGCACAAAACGAAAACTCAAAAAATTAAAAACCTCCGGTCCTTAAAGGATTAATTCTTACATTTACTTATTCCTACACCAGCCATAAACTAAGATATGTAATTCAATGTCAATAAGATGGAAAACTTTATTATTCCAGTGCCAGTGTGCCAACTAACACCATCCAGTATGCATCCCTTAGGTGGGCCAGGTCTTAATGATGACCATCCTCATCGCTGCTTTTACTTCTTCCAAATTACTCTTCAAAGTCTCCATGTCCTAGTAAAGTCAGCAAGATGCAGAGAGAAGAGACAGAGCGGTTGTTCCAAACATCGTGAAGAAGCAACCACAGATCTGTAGATGTAGGCTTGCTCAAATCCTTCTGTCTCTTCATGTATTCCCAGACAAACTAACTGATGTTGCGTGTAGAGAGGAGCGAACACCTGGATGTTCGGGTTCGAGAGGTTCGGCCGAACTTCCCAAAAATGTTCGGGTTCGGGATCCGAACTTAACTCGAACTTTATCCCGAACCCGAACCCCATTGAAGTCAATGGGGACCCGAACTTTTGGGCACTAAAAAGGCTGTAAAATAGTCCAGGAAAGGGCTAGAGGGCTGCAAAAGGCAGCAAAATGTAGGTAAATGCCCTGCAAAAAAATGGCGAAAGGGAAATGAATTAAAATAAAATAAATAAAAATTAACCAATATCAATTGGAGAGAGGTCCAATAGCAGAGAATCATGCATCATATCACTCACCACTGGAGAAGGCCACTTTCAGTTATTTCGGCCCCAGCACCCAGACAGAGGAGAGAGGTCCCACAGCAAGGAATCATGCATCATATCACCCAACACTGGAGAAGGCCACTTTCAGTTATCTCAGCCCCAGCACCCAGACAGAGGAGAGAGGTCCCACAGCAAGGAATCATGCGTCATATCACCCAACACTGGAGAAGGCCACTTTCAGTTATCTCGGCCCCAGCACCCAGACAGAGGAGAGAGGTCCCACAGCAAGGAATCATGCGTCATATCACCCACCACTGGAGAAGGCCACTTTCGGTTATTTCGGCCCCAGCACCCAGACAGAGGAGAGAGGTCCCACAGCAAGGAATCATGCGTCATATCACCCACCACTGGAGAAGGCCACTTTCAGTTATTTCGGCCCCAGCACCCAGAAAGAGGAGAGAGGTCCCACAGCAAGGAATCATGCGTCACATCACCCACCACTGGAGAAGGCCACTTTCAGTTATTTCGGCCCCAGCACCCAGACAGAGGAGAGAGGTCCCACAGCAAGGAATCATGCGTCACATCACCCACCACTGGAGAAGGCCACTTTCAGTAATTTCGGCCGTAGCACCCAGACAGAGAAGAGAGGTCCCACAGCAAGGAATCATGCGTCATATCACCCACAACTGGAGAAGGCCACTCAGTTATTTCGGCCCCAGCACCCAGACAGAGGAGAGATGTCCCACAGCAAGGAATCATGCGTCATATCACCCACCACTGGAGAAGGCCACTCAGTTATTTCGGCCGTAGCACCCAGACAGAGGAGAGAGGTCCCACAGCAAGGAATCATGCGTCATATCACCCACCACTGGAGAAGGCCACTTTCAGTTATTTCGGCCCAGCACCCAGACCGAGGAGAGAGGTTGCACAGCAAGGAATAAGGCGTCAAAACACCCACCACTGGAGAAGGCCACTTTCAGTTTTTCGGACCCAGCACCCAGACAGAGGAGAGACGTCCCACAGCAAGGAATCATGCGTCATATCACCCACCACTGGAGAAGGCCACTTTCAGTTATTTCGGCCCCAGCACCCAGACAGAGGAGAGAGGTCCCACAGCAAGGAATCATGCGTCATATCACCCACCACTGGAGAAGGCCACTTTCAGTTATTTCGGCCCAGCACCCAGACCGAGGAAAGAGGTCCCACAGCAAGGAATCATGCGTCATTTCACCCACCACTAGAGAAGGCCACTTTCAGTTATTTAGGCCCCAGCACCCAGGCAGAGGAGAGAGGTCCCACAGCAAGAATTCATGCGTCATTTCGCCCACCACTAGAGAAGGCCACTTTCAGTTATTTAGGCCCCAGCACCCAGATAGAGGAGAGAGGTCCCACAGCAAGGAATAATGCGTCATATCACCCACCACTGGAGAAGGCCACTTTCAGTTATTTCGGCCGTAGCGCCCAGACAGAGAAGAGAGGTCCCACAGCAAGGAATCATGCATCATATCACCCACCACTGGAGAAGGCCACTTTCAGTTATTTCGGCCCCAGCACCCAGACAGAGGAGAGAGGTCCCACAGCAAGGAATCATGCGTCATATCACCCACCACTGGAGAAGGCCACTTTCAGTTATTTCGGCCGTTGCACCCAGACAGAGAAGAGAGGTCCCACAGCAAGGAATCATGCGTCATATCACCCACAACTGGAGAAGGCCACTCAGTTATTTCGGCCCCAGCACCCAGACAGAGGAGAGATGTCCCACAGCAAGGAATCATGCGTCATATCACCCACCACTGTAGAAGGCCACTCAGTTGTTTTGGCTCCAGCACCAAGACAGAGGAGAGAGGTCCCACAGCAAGGAATCATGCGTCATATCACCCACCACTGGAGAAGGCCACTTTCAGTTATTTCGGCCCAGCACCCAGACCGAGGAGAGAGGTTGCACAGCAAGGAATAAGGCGTCATATCACCCACCACTGGAGAAGGCCACTTTCAGTTATTTCGGCACCAGCACCCAGACAGAGGAGAGACGTCCCACAGCAAGGAATCATGCGTCATATCACCCACCACTGGAGAAGGCCACTTTCAGTTATTTCGGCCCCAGCACCCAGACAGAGGAGAGAGGTCCCACAGCAAGGAATCATGCGTCATATCACCCACCACTGGAGAAGGCCACTTTCAGTTATTTCGGACAAGCACCCAGACCGAGGAGAGAGGTCCCACAGCAAGGAATCATGCGTCATTTCACCTACCACTAGAGAAGGCCACTTTCAGTTATTTAGGCCCCAGCACCCAGGCAGAGGAGAGAGGTCCCACAGCAAGAATTCATGCGTCATTTCACCCACCACTAGAGAAGGCCACTTTCAGTTATTTAGGCCCCAGCACCCAGACAGAGGAGAGAGGTCCCACAGCAAGGAATAATGCGTCATATCACCCACCACTGGAGAAGGCCACTTTCAGTTATTTCAGCCTCGGCACCCAAACAGAGGAGAGAGGTCCCACAGCAAGGAATCATGCGTCATATCACCCACCACTGGAGAAGGCCACTTTCAGTTATTTCGGCCCCAGCGGAGAGAGGTCACACAGCAAGGAATAAGGCGTCATATCACCCACCACTGGAGAAGGCCACTTTCAGTTATTTCGGCCCCAGCACCCAGACAGAGGAGAGAGGTCCCACAGCAAGGAATCATGCGTCACATCACCCACCACTGGAGAAGGCCACTTTCAGTTATTTCGGCCTTAGCACCCAGACAGAGAAGAGAGGTCCCACAGCAAGGAATCATGCGTCATATCACCCACAACTGGAGAAGGCGACTCAGTTATTTCGGCCCCAGCACCCAGACAGAGGAGAGATGTCCCACAGCAAGGAATCATGCGTCATATCACCCACCACTGGAGAAGGCCCCTCAGTTATTTTGGCCCCAGCACCCAGACAGAGGAGAGAGGTCCCATAGCAAGGAAACATGCGTCATATCACCCACCACTGGAGAAGGCCACTTTCAGTTATTTCGGCCCAGCACCCAGACCGAGGAGAGAGGCTGCACAGCAAGGAATAAGGCGTCATATCACCCACAACTGGAGAAGGCCACTTTCAGTTATTTCGGCCCCAGCACCCAGACAGAGGAGAGAGGTCCCACAGCAAGGAATCATGCGTCATATCACCCACCACTGGAGAAGGCCACTTTCAGTTATTTCGGCCCCAGCACCCAGACAGAGGAGAGAGGTCCCACAGCAAGGAATCATGCGTCACATCACCCACCACTGGAAAAGGCCACTTTCAGTTATTTCGGCCGTAGCGCCCAGACAGAGAAGAGAGGTCCCACAGCAAGGAATCATGCGTCATATCACCCACAACTGGAGAAGGCCACTCAATTATTTCGGCCCCAGCACCCAGACAGAGGAGAGAGGTCCCACAGCAAGGAATCATGCGTCATATCACCCACCACTGGAGAAGGCCACTTTCAGTTATTTCAGCCTCGGCACCCAAACAGAGGAGAGAGGTCCCACAGCAAGGAATCATGCGTCATATCACCCACCACTGGAGAAGGCCACTTTCAGTTATTTCGGCCCCAGCACCCAGACAGAGGAGAGGTCCCACAGCAAGGAATAAGGCGTCATATCACCCACCACTGGAGAAGGCCACTTTCAGTTATTTCGGCCCCAGCACCCAGACAGAGGAGAGAGGTCCCACAGCAAGGAATCATTTGTCATATCACCCACCACTGGAGAAGGCCACTTTCAGTTATTTCGGCCCCAGCACCCAGACAGAGGAGAGAGGTCCCTCAGCAAGGAATCATGCATCATATCACCCACCACTGGAGAAGGCCACTTTCAGTTATTTCGGCCCCAGCAACCAGACAGAGGAGTGAGGTCCCACAGCAAGGAATCATGCGTCACATCACCCACCACTGGAGAAGGCCACTTTCAGTTATTTCGGCCGTAGCACCCAGACAGAGAAGAGAGGTCCCACAGCAAGGAATCATGCGTCATATCACCCACAACTGGAGAAGGCCACTCAGTTATTTCGGCCCCAGCACCCAGACAGAGGAGAGATGTCCCACAGCAAGGAATCATGCGTCATATCACCCACCACTGGAGAAGGCTACTCAGTTATTTTGGCCCCAGCTCCCAGACCGAGGAGAGAGGTCCCACAGCAAGGAATCATGCGTCATTTCACCCACCACTAGAGAAGGCCACTTTCAGTTATTTAGGCCCCAGCACCCAGGCAGAGGAGAGAGGTCCCACAGCCAGGAATCATGCGTCATTTCACCCACCACTAGTGAAGGCCACTTTCAGTTATTTAGGCCCCAGCACCCAGACAGAGGAGAGAGGTCCCACAGCAAGGAATCATGCGTCATATCACCCACCACTGGAGAAGGCCACTTTCAGTTATTTCAGCCTCGTTACCCAAACAGAGGAGAGACGTCCCACAGCAAGGAATCATGCGTCATATCACCCACCACTGGAGAAGGCCACTTTCAGTTATTTCGGCCCCAGCACCCAGACAGAGGAGAGAGGTCCCACAGCAAGGAATCATGCGTCATATCACCCACCACTGGAGAAGGACACTTTCAGTTATTTCGGCCCCAGTACTCAGACAGAGGAGAGGTTCATTCAACTTTGGGTTGCACCGAAAGATCATGGTAAAGTTAAAATAATGAGGATTCAATAAGAGGTGCCCCGGAGTACAAGAATACATGGTTGAGGGGGAGGCAGTTATAAAAGTCTATTCTGCAGAAGGGAGGCACAGGTCCTGTGGGATCCATGCCTGGTTCATTTTTATGAACGTCAGCTTGTCCACGTTGGCTGTGGACAGTTGGCTGCGTTTGTTAGTAATGACGCCCCCTGCCATGCTGAATACACGTTCAGACAAAACGCTGGCCGCCGGGCAGGCCAGCACCTCCAAGGCATAAAATGCTTACTCTGGCCACGTGGACAATTTGTAGATGTTGAATGGGGCCGAACCATCAGTCAGTATGTGGAGGGGTGTGCACATGTACTGTTCAACCATGTTAGTGAAATGCTGCCTCCTGCTAACATGTTCCGTATCAGGTGGTGGTGCAGTTACTGTAGTTGTGGCGTGGAGACAAAACTTTTCCACATTTCTGCCATGCTAACCCTGCCCTCAGAGGAGCTGGCCCTGACACTGCTGCGTTGGCGACCTCTTGCTCCTCCTCTGCCTTCGCCTTGGTCTTCCACCTGTTCCCCTGTGACATTTGGGAATGGTCTCAGGAGCGCGTCTACCAGCGTGCGCTTGTACTCGCGCATCTTCCTATCACGCTCCAGTGCAGAAAGTAAGGTGGGCACATTGTCTTTGTACCGGGGATCCAGCAGGGTGGCAACCCAGTAGTCCGCACACGTTAAAATGTGGGCAACTCTGCTGTAGTTGCGCAGGCACTGCATCATGTAGTCGCTGATGTGTGCCAGGCTCCCCAGAGGTAAGGACAAGCTGTCCTCTGTGGGAGGCGCATCGTCATTGTCCTCCGTATCCCCCCAGCCACGCACCATTGATGGGCCTGAGCTGTGTCGGGTGCCACCCCGCTGTGAACCTGCTTCATCCTCATCCTCCTGCACCTCCTCCTCATCCTCCTCGTCCTCCAGTAGTGGGCCCTGGCTGGCCACATTTGTACCTGGCCTCTGCTGTTGCAAAAAACCTCCCTCTGAGACACTTCTGACAGACTGGCCTGAAAGTGCTAAAAATGATCCCTCATCTTCCTCCTCCTCCTCCTGGGCCACCTCCTCTTCCATCATCGCCCTAAGCGTTTTCTCAAGGAGACATAGAAGTGGTATTGTAACGCTGATAACGGTGTCATCGCCACTGGCCATGTTGGTGGAGAACTCGAAACAGCGCAACAGGGCACACAGGTCTCGCATGGCGGCCCAATCATTGGTTGTGAAGTGGTGCTGTTACGCAGTGCGACTGACGCGTGCATGCTGCAGCTGAAACTCCACTATGGCCTGCTGCTGCTCGCACAGTCTCTCCAGCATGTGCAAGGTGGAGTTCCACCTGGTGGGCACGTCGCATATTAGGTGGTGAGCGGGAAGGCCGAAGTTCCGCTGTAGCGCAGACAGACAAGCAGCGGCAGGATGTGAACGCCGGAAGCACGCACAGATGGCCCGCACTTTATGCAGCAGCTCTGACATATCGAGGTAGTTGTGAATGAACTTCTGCTCCACCAAATTCAGCACATGTGCCAGGCAAGGGATGTGCGTCCCAGAGCTGCGACGAGATTTCGCCCATTATCGCACACCACCAGGCCGGGCTTGAGGCCCACCGGCAGAAACCACTCGTCGGTCTGTTGTTCAATACCCCGCCACAACTCCTGCGCGGTGTGGGGCCTGTCCCCCAAACATATGAGTTTCAGAATGGCCTGCTGACGTTTACCCCGTGCTGTGCTGAAGTTGGTGGTGAAGATGTGTGGCTGACTGGATGAGGAGGAGGAAGCCGAGTAGGAGGAGGAGGCTACAGGAGGCAAAGAATGATGCCCTGCGATCCTTGGCGGCGGAAGGACGTGCGCCAAGGAACTCTCTGCCTGGGGCCCAGCCACCACTACATTTACCCAGTGTGCAGTTAGAGAGATATAGCGTCCCTGGCCGTTCTTACTGGTCCACGAATCTGTGGTTAGGTGGACCTTGCCACAGATGGCGTTGCTCAGTGCACTCTTGATTTTATCGGATACTTGGTTGTGCAGGGAAGGCACGGCTGTCTTGGAGAAGTAGTGGCGGCTGGGAAGAACATACTGTGGGACAGCCATAGACATCAGCTGTTTGAAGCTGTCTGTGTCCACCAGCCTGAATGACAGCATTTCAAAGGCCAGTAGTTTAGAAATGCTGGCATTCAGGCCTAGGGCTCATGGGTGGCTAGGTGGGAATTTATGCTTTCTCTCCAAGGTTTGTGAGATGGAGAGCTGAACGCTGCCATGTGACATGGTGGACATGCTTTGTGACAGAGGTGGAGGTGTTGGTGGCACATCCTCTGTTTGGTGTGAGGCAGGTGCCAACATTCCTCCCGAGGCGGAGGAAGAGGCCGATGCAGCTGCAGAAGAGGGAGCAGGGGGAGCCAGAGTGAGTTCCTTGCTTTTAAGGTGTTTACTCCACTGCAGTTCATGCTTTGCATGTAGATGCCTGGTCATGCAGGTTGTGCTAAGGTTCAGAACGTTAATGCCTCGCTTCAGGCTCTGATGGCACAGCGTGCAAACCACTCGGGTCTTGTCGCCAGCACATTGTTTAAAGAAGTGCCATGCCCGGGAACTCCTTGAAGCTGCCTTTGGGGTGCTCGGTCCCTGGTGGCGGTGGCCAGTAGCAGGCGAACTCTCTTGGCGGCGGCTGTTCTGCTTTTGCCCCTTGCTCCCTCTTTGCTACGCTGTTGGCTCGGTCTCACCACTGCCTCTTCCTCTTAACTATGAAAGTCAGTAGCATGACCTTCATTCCATGTGGGGTCTAGGACCTCATCGTCCCCTGCATCGTCTTCCACACAGACTTCCTCCCTGAACTCCTGTTCGGTCTGCACACTGCAGAATGACGCAGCAGTTGCCTCCTGTGTTTCGTCATCATCAGAGACGTGCGGACTGCGATGAGATGGTATTCCCATGTCCTCATCATCAGAAAACATCAGTGGTTGTGCGTCGGTGCATTCTATGTCTTTCACCACTGGGAAAGGGCTAGGTGGATTCCCTTGGGAAACCCTGCCAGCAGAGTCTTCAAACAGCATAAGAGACTGCTGCATAACTTGAGGCTCAGATAGTTTCCCTGATATGCATGGGGGTGATGTGACAGACTGATGGGCTTGGTTCTCAGGCGCCACCTGTGCGCTTTCTGCAGAAGACTGGGTGGGAGATAATGTTGTGAACGTGCTGGATCCACTGTCGGCCACCCAATTAACTAGCGCCTGTACCTGCTCAGGCCTTACCATCCTTAGAACGGCATTGGGCCCCACCAAATATCGCTGTAAATTCTGGCGGGTACTGGAACCTGAGGTAGTTGGTTCACTAGGACGTGTGGCTGTGGCAGAATGGCCACGTCCTCTCCCAGCACCAGAGGGTACACTAACACCACCACGACCACGTCCGCGTCCCTTACTAGATGTTTTCCTCATTGTTACCATTCACCAAGCACCACAATAAGGAAAAAAATATTTGGCCCAATGTATTGATTTCAAATTCAGGCCTTTTTTTTACAGGCACCTAACACTATCTGCCAATTTATTTATGTAGTGTATTATACTAATCCAGGCACAGCAGTAACCACTGATTTAGGGGAATATCTCTTTTAGGGCTAGTATTTAGGCCCTGGATGAAAGGTATCCTTTTATGGACAGATTTAAACTAGGCCTGCAACAGCTGGAACACCAGATTCAGGGTATTGCTATTTTGGCATTTGAATTTCACCCCAGAACAAAATATATAATTTGCAGGACACTATGAAACTTGACCAGCCACAGCTGAAACCACAAATTTATGGTATTGCTATTTTGGCAATTGAATTTCACCCCAGAACAAAATATATGTTTTGGCGGACACTATTATAGTTTGCCAGCCACAGCTGAAACCACTGATTTATGGTATTGCTATTCTGGCAATTGAATTTCACCCCAGAACAAAATATGCCCTGTTACTGACAGATTTAAACTAGGCCTGCAACAGCTGGAACACCAGATTCAGCGTATTGCTTTTTTGGCAATTGAATTTCACCCCAGAAATTTTTAAAAACTAATATACTGAAAAAATCTACAAAATTATGTACTGTATTGCAGTACACTGCCGCTGGGACCCGCACCTATATCAAGAACGAACTACCACCATCATTCACTTTTATGGGCCTGATGGAAATAGCTGAGCCAGTGCTACGATTTAGAGGCTAAATTAGATTTAAATTCACTAACTCGTTTTCCTATTTCTATGCAGAAGATCGCTGTACAGTGAGGTAATCCCTCAGTGTGAGTCCATGCTCTGACTCCATATATAGATATATCCATATATGTAGTCAGTTTCTTCAGGGATTAAAATTAATGACCTTCTGCATTAGAGGCAAGGCACTTAACTACTCAGCTAAAATGGCTGCATAGCCAGTTACTTTAAAAAAATAAAAATAACTACAAGACTTCGACTGTAGCGGAATAGTTACTACTAGTAAGTATTCCTCTACAGTAGAAGTCTCATGTTTTATTTTTTTAGTGACTAGTGCCTTTTTTAGTGGCTAAGCAGTTATATAGTGTAGTGGTTAAAGTTCTGGGCTGTGATGCAAAAGCTGTGAGTAAAAATCCTGTTACAAACTTTTTCAGATATAGAGCTAGATATATATATTTAAATTAAGTTTTTAGTATAATATATATACACATATTATATATTTAAAATATATAATATATTATAATATATGTAAATATATTATGGCTAAAAACATCAGTAGTAGTTTCCCATATATTATGAAGTATGATATATATATATATATATATATATATATATATATATATATATATATACACATACATTGTAATTACAAATTTATTGTGTGCCCTACGTTTTTTACAATTACTAAAAAAAATATAAAATTTATAAATCTAATGTAAACTCTATTTCTAATAAAGCTTGAGGTGGGAATTGAACTCACAGCTTCTGCACCACTACACTATATACTACAGCTGCATAGCCAGTAACAAAAAAAAAAAAATATGAGACTTCAACTATATAGGAACACTTACTAGTAGTAAGTATTCCTCTACAGTAGAAGTCTCTTTTTTTTTTTTTTTTAACTTCCTGGCTATGCAGCTATATAGTGTAGTGGCCAAAGTTCTTGGCTATGATGCAGAAGCTGTGAGTTCAAATCCTGTCACAAGCTTTTTCAGAAATAGAGGTTTAATTAGATTTATATATCTCATATTTTTTAAGTAATTATAAAAAATGTATTGCAGAAAATAAATGTGTAATTATATATATATATATATATATATATATTTATTCATACTTCTGATATATATCTTAATGCATACTATGTGGGAATCCACTACTGATGTTTTAGCCTTAATATATATATATATATATATATATATAACTATATATATATATATATATATATATATATATACACAGCTGTCGATTCAGGCTGCACACCAAATTAAATGGCGGAGTGTCGGCGGCCCACACCCAGACTTCGGTGTTGCACACAGAACTTCATAGAAAGCCACGGCACATCCAATTGATGAAAAAGAAGTGTGATCTTTATTCACCCATCTAGCGACGTTTCGGTCCGCTTACTGGGACCATTGTCAAGCAATGTGTATACAAGCAATGTGCCTATATATAGTGCACAACTCATTGGCATACATAATTGATAAGTATCCAAAGTGATACAAAAAGTGCAAGAAAACATATACAAATACGAATCTAGACATCATAGATATATCTTTCAGTGGAAAACAACATATACATGTCATATAATGCCATGAATAAATACTTTAAAAATACATAACTGTGGTCATGTGACTTTCAGAATTTCACCATAATACGTGGTCACGTGATAAATAGAATCTATCTTCACCTGTGTGGTGGACGAGGGCGGAGCACATCATATCAGAAATAACAAATCTTATAGAGGTACACATTCTCCCGGCGTGCCGGAATCACCCCTGCGCATGTCCCGGGGCCTCGGCGCGTCACGGGTCATGTGATCGCAACAAATATCACATGATAAACAATATACGTAACTTGTATAATAGCGGAACATACTTCCCCGGCGTGCCGGGTTCCCACTCGCGCATGTCCGGGAATCCCAAGCATGTCACAGGTCACATGGCCGTCATCAACATCACATGATCAGTACGTCATAAAATTCTTCGATCCGGTCCAAGGCTTCGGATCAAAGAATAAACATAAATTGATTATTAAGGTAACGGTAAGTAATTGTTCACCTAAAGGGCTATTAGATTCAATCAGGGTGCTCAACTCATAGCACTCCAGAAATCCCATCCCCAATTATATATATATATATATATATATATATATATATATATATATAAATGAAGAAAAAACCAGGCAGCACCAAACACAGGCAATGTGGCGGGTGCAAGGTCCAAGGGTGTGAGCAACCCACAGTAATAGGGTAGAAAACGGACAGCACTCCAATAGAAATCCAAGGTACTTTTATTCACCCACTTGGGTAAATAAAAGTACCTTGGATTTCTATTGGAGTGCTGTCCGTTTTCTACCCTATATATATATATATATATATATATATATATATATATATTTATATTAAGGCAAAAAACATCAGTATTAGATTATATTCGAAATATATAATAATATGTGTAAATATATTATGGCTAAATATATATATATATATATATATATATATATAAAAGGAAAATAATGGCGGCACCGAGAGTCCAAAAAAAAGTAGGGTGCTAGGTCCAGGGGTGTGAGTCCTTACCCAAATGGATACAAAGAAGAAAATGGACAGCACTCCAAGCGTATCTTCTTGAAAACAGATGTGATTTATTCACCCATGTGAAAGGAAGGACAACGTTTCAGCTTTACAATCAAGCCTTTTTCAAGTCAAAAAACATAAGTGTAAGTACGCTTTTTATACTCAAACAATGGTAAAAGGATACACCTAGTAAAGTGACGCCATATCCTGGGCGTACAACATGATCGTGATTCTCAATGAATACATAACAAACAAAGTGTGCAATCACACAGTAGGTATACAAAATCACCTAACTGCAATACGTATATATATATATATGTATATCTCAAAACATATAACAATCAATAAATGTCAGGCAAACTACCTGTCCAGATGAGGAAGACGTCATCTATGTATCTCCACCACCTCAGGACTTGTCCAAAGTGGTGGGACCCATAGATGACGTCCTCCTCAAAACCCCTCATGAAAATGTTAGCATAAGTAGGTGCGGCATGCGAGCCCATGACCACACCCCTTTCCTGTCTATAAAAAGTATCCTGAAACAGGAAATAATTCTCATACAGTACAATTTTCAATAGTTTTAGAACAAGGTCACATGCTGATTCAGAAAGAAAAGACAGTTCTAACATACGTCTAACTGTGTCCATCCCTAAAGTGTGATCTATGGAGGTATAAAGGGAAACAATATCGAAGGAGGCCAAAATAATCTCAGTATGTGTCGACAATTCTACGGCATCAAGTTTCCGTAAAAAATCAGAGGTGTCCTGAATGTATGAGGAGGCACCCATGGCAAAGGTACGTAAAACACGATCCAAAAATAACGCCATGTTGTTAAATATAGAACCCGATCCAGAAACAATTGGCCGACCAGGTGGATCGACCAAAGACTTGTGGATCTTAGGAAGCACATAAATGACAGGAGTCCTAGGATACTCCACAATGAGAAAGGACCCCAATTTCTCATCAATAGTGCCCGCCATGATTGCTTCAGAAACACAGGATTCAATCAATTTTGCAATACGGAATCTCGGATCCACACTGATCACCTCATACACATTGATATCACATAACTGACGATTGATCTCAGCAATATACTTGGACGTGTGTCGAGGACCACAACAGCGCCCCCCTTGTCTGCCGGTTTGACAGTGAGGGAGCTGTCGCTCCTCAACTCGTTCAATGCCTATACCTCTCCACTGGTAAGATTTGGATGACTAAATTGACCACCATTCGTACTCTCACGTTTAAGTATATTCACATCAGAAGTGACAGCTGATATAAATGCATCAATTAGCGGTTCATTAACCGTAGGCGTGGTGGACTTAACTGTAGAGAGGCCAAGGGCATGCATAGTAAATTCACTTGTTTGTGCTGTACTGGACTGCGTCTTATCATAAAAAAAAACATTTCAACTTGATTAAACGAAAAAAATTAGATAAATCAATGTCCAAATCCGACCATTTAATGTCTGCCGTGGGGCAGAAAGACAATCCCTTGGCCAACACACTTACTTGTGTAGGAGTTAATGTCCGGGATGATAAGTTGACCACAGTTAGTTCTTCTTCTGTGCTTTGTGTTGCGACCTTGTCTTGTTGTAGCGAGTTGAAACCGGTCCTCCGGAATCGGCGACCTCCGCGTCTGGTGCGATGTTTCCTACGGGGGGTGTCTGCGGTCCATTCGCTAAAAAAGACTGTCCATCAAATCCACGAGGAGCAGGACGTCTCTTCTTCTTGCCCTCATAAGTGAAATTACGGATGTTGTCCGTTTGCCACGTGTACACGTTACCTTTCTTGTAGTTAGCGGTATCCCTATTCCATTTGGAGCGCTTAGTTTCTTCCGCTTCCACCTTAAACTTGACCAAATATTTGCCAAATTTTTCAGAAAACATCCGAAAATCCTCTTCCGATAATGAAGAACGTAAAGTTAGCTCAGTTGCACTAATCTCCGCCTCTATTGACTTCAGTTCATGTTGTAAAAACTCTATATTAAGCAAAATAAAATCCATGGAGTATCGATCTGATAATGATTCGAATTTTTTACAAAAAATCGAATTATGTGAGAATAGGTTCGGTCGAAGATGCGATCTCATCCCTCGAGGAATTTTTTGTGATTTATAGTATTCACCCAATGTCGTCATATGCAATTTCAAAGACGTTGATTTTTTGAATAAAAATTCATATTTCCTTTTAAGTTCCTTAACGGATGGTGTACATAGGAATGTAGAGTCTCCCACCACTCCCTCCAGGATGCGCTCCTTCTCCTCCTGTGTATAGCCAAAAACACATGGGGATTCCATGAAACAAATATTCGGATCGTGCCTAGCCAAAAGACTCTTGCATACAAAAAAGGAAAATAATGGCGGCACCGAGAGTCCAAAAAAAAAGTAGGGTGCTAGGTCCAGGGGTGTGAGTCCTTACCCAAATGGATACAAAGAAGAAAATGGACAGCACTCCAAGCGTATCTTCTTGAAAACAGATGTGATTTATTCACCCATGTGAAAGGAAGGACAACGCTTCAGCTTTACAATCAAGCCTTTTTCAAGTCAAAAAACATAAGTGTAAGTGCGCTTTTTATACTCAAACAATGGTAAAAGGATACACCCAGTAAAGTGACGCCATATCCTGGGCGTACAACATGATCGTGATTCTCAATGAATACATAACAAACAAAGTGTGCAATCACACAGTAGGTATACAAAATCACCTAACTGCAATACGTATATATATATGTATATCTCAAAACATATAACAATCAATAAATGTGTTGTGCATTCCGCAGATCTAGGAGTCTTAGGGACCAATTGGTCAAGGCTGATGTGGGCCCTCTCAATGTAAAAACACAGAAATATTTGACACATCGCAGTCAGGGCTGTTTTCCCTGCCTACGGTGTGTCAACTGTAAATATATACAGAAATCCAAACAGTTTGTTCATCCAGCAACTAATATGACCTATCAAATTAAACATTATCTGACGTGTGATTCAAACTACGTTATTTATGTACTCTCTTGCCCTTGCAAACTGCTGTATGTCGGAGAGACATTGACTGATTTGAAAACAAGACTTAATAACCATAGGTTCTCCATACGACAAAAACGTATGGATTTACCGGTGCCCAGACATTTCACAGTATCTAACCACTTGGAACGAGAACTTAAATGTTGGATAATTGACTACGTTCCAGTTCCAAGACGTGGTGGTGACAGGATCTCTCTTCTGAAAAGAAGAGAAAATCACTGGATTTCCACTTTGAGTTCATTGAAACCTTATGGATTGAATATCAAATATGGACAGGTGTAATATGAGTGTGCTTGCCCTTACATGTCCCTTCTGTTAATGCGTTCTTTTTCTTCTCTTCGTGTTTAGTCCAATTGTTGAACATAAAGTGTATTGATGAGATACAATATGGACCATTGTACTAATGTTATGTTTTTCTCTCATTGTTTTAGAATTTGGAAAAGGACGCACAAGTGGATGGGAATAGACATGACAGTGGACCACATCCCTCGAATTGCCCTGATTATTCATTGCACCCCATTATTGCTGTGTGGAGGCTATACATAATAATTATTATATACAGTATTTGCTTTTTATTTTATTGCCTGTCAGCAATTGGCACAGCGGAGAATCCCGCAATTGGACCGAACCCGACAGTGATTGGTATTGCTTGCTCCTGAGGATAGTGACGGCGTTTTTCCGCCGGACCACTGTTAATAGGGAGTAGGTTCAAACTGGGGGTTTCACCTCCTTGATGGTGGGTGTCCCCTAGCTATGCCCTCGCTGGGTTAAATAGGTCCTCATTCTTTTCTTACCACTTAGGTCCCGATATTGGATGATGGCAAGTTTGCCAGTGACTGGCATGGACGTTACCTTCTTTCCAGCGATTTGCGCGTGCGCGCTAATCTACAGCTATTCTGCCCTTAACGAATATGGCCACTCTCGCAGCTCAAGCTTGATACGCATGACCGGCAGTGATTTTTACTTCCGACATAGCGTGGGTGCGTTTTAATGTCTGGGCCTATTTCTTGGTGACGTATTGATTATGTCCACTTGTCATCATGCCGTTCCAGCCCCCTTGTAGGCGGTCCTTGTTTTTAACCTCACTGGGGCATTCACCTAATTATGAACACAACACATTTATTGATTGTTATATGTTTTGAGATATACATATATATATACGTATTGCAGTTAGGTGATTTTGTATACCTACTGTGTGATTGCACACTTTGTTTGTTATGTATTCATTGAGAATCACGATCATGTTGTACGCCCAGGATATGGCGTCACTTTACTGGGTGTATCCTTTTACCATTGTTTGAGTATAAAAAGCGCACTTACACTTATGTTTTTTGACTTGAAAAAGGCTTGATTGTAAAGCTGAAACGTTGTCCTTCCTTTCACATGGGTGAATAAATCACATCTGTTTTCAAGAAGATACGCTTGGAGTGCTGTCCATTTTCTTCTTTATATATATATATATATATATATATATATATATATATATTAAGTTTAGCCTCTATTTCTGAAAAAGTTTGGGATTTGAACTCACAGCTCCTGCATCACACAGCTCAAAACTTCAACCTCCACACTATATAGCTGCATAGGCAGTCATGAGTTTGAATCCCAGTAGAAACTTTTCTGAAATACAGGCTAAATTAGATTTAAATACACTGGGTGTCCCCAAGCACTGACTTCATATATGGACATTGATATATATGGAGTCAGAGCAGGGACTCCTAAGCCAAACTAGAGTCCCGACACCCTCCCCTCTTCAGAGCAGGGGGTGCCTGGTTTAATGCTTGGGTTCTCCCATTGACTTCCATGGTGCTCAGGTGCAGCACCCGAGCATCGCAAAGTGTTCTACCAGAACACACAAGCACTTTGGTGCTCGATCAACACAAGTGATAAATATGTATAGAGGTATCCACATTCACCTACTGAGTTGGTTGCACATAGTTCCATTCTTCAACTGCCACCAGCCTTATCTTCTGTTAGAATC
The DNA here is from genome assembly GCA_033119425.1 of Bufotes viridis. NCBI lineage: Eukaryota > Metazoa > Chordata > Amphibia > Anura > Bufonidae > Bufotes > Bufotes viridis. The sequence continues at coordinate 221,765,137 of CM065589.1, forward strand.
TCTGAGGTTTAAAGGACACACCCTGTGGGAAAGACATGTCCCCTGAGCTGTCAGCCAAAAATAAATCTAGCAGAACAATTGGAGCAATAAATGGGGTGATCCCTCTATCCGTTTGAGGTATAGGACTGGTTCTAGCCTATTAAGAAAGAGATTGTCATGTTCTATATAATGTCTGATTTTAATTTTTTCATCAATCATTAACCCTTTAAACTTAAATCCCAGTGTATTGAAAAAGTTAGCTGTTTACACTCCAAAATGTATTCACAGTAACCTTTCTTTTTTCTTTTCAAAATTATTTTTATTAGTTTTATATCAAGAAATACAGGAATATGGTAACCATAACAATCATCATGGGCACTTATATTGGCAAAACACAGTCTTTTTGCAGGAATGGATGTATCAATGAGTAACAAATCAATGTTTCGCCAGGTACAATTACATATCATGTGTTAAATACAACCAGGTATAGAAACAACGTATGCATATGGTCATGTAAATCAATGAAGAGTTAAAACGTAAAGGCATTAAGGCCTTTCTGCTCATCAAATCTTGTAGTACTTAAAAAGGACGTTATGACAGGGGTGGGGGGGAGGGGGGTAGAGCGGATAAACAGAGGAAAATGTAGATGCAGACACAAGTAGGAGCAGGTAGAGGGGTGGTAGAAAGGGAGGGGGGAAAGAGGGGGTAGTGGGGAAGGGGAAGTAGGGAAGGTGGGAAAATTGGGTTAATTGATAAAGGTGGGGAGGGGGGAAAAGGAGGGAGGGGGGCAGTCAAATTCAAATGTATCTAGAATGAATATGAGAATAGATAACAATAATAACAATGTATGTCGGTTAACATCAATTAAGACCCATAGTTATTAGGTATCAAAGAGCTATGAATCTTCGAGAGCAACTTCGGTGAGTCTCCGAGCGGGTGCAGAGCTCCATATCTGTATGTCAAAAGGGGGGGGGGGGGTGAGCATAAGGGGTTTCAGAGGTCAGAGACATAACATCCGAGCCATATGTATGAGTATATCGGTTCTATGTTATTTTGGCATTCATATATTGTTAAGAATTCCTATTTCTTCAAGGTTTACATATTGACACGTATTTATGGTGTGTTCTTAGTTCCCAGTGGAAGAGCTCCTCTAGCCTTGCTACGTCATTAACTTTGATTATCCATTAAGAATAAATGGGGCTCTCTTTGGATTTCCACATTGATGCTATTATCAACCTAGCTGCCGCCAGCAGAGGTCTACATACATTTTTTTGTTTCAATGGGAGAGTCGGTGGGAAATGTGCAAGAAGGGCAGTTTCTGGCCGTAGGGCAATGCGCTGTCACTTATCTTCATGATGCGTATAATCTGGCTAAAGACTTCTCTCCAGAAACCTTGTAGTTGGGGACATGACCACTAGATATGAAGGAAGTCTCCTACTTGGTCTGTACAACATTTAGCAGATGTCGTGCTGTACATTCTGCTAAGTTTTTATGGTGTCAAGTACCATCTGGTTAAAATTTTATAGGTATGTTCTCGAATTGTGATGCATCTAGAGGTCAATTTGGGGGATGCTAGAAGGTATTTTATGTCCATGTCTGAAAACTTCAGATCTAAAACTTTTTTCCAGTCTTGTAGGAAGTTTAGAGATTTCAAGTTTTCATTTTGATGGAGATTACATGTGATCATTGCCATGGTTTTTGTAGGAGGTTTGAGTTGTGCTAGAAGCTCTTCAAACCAGGTGAGGTCTCTTGTATTGTATTTGTTAGAGGTAAACACCTTTATCCGTGATTTTATGTATTCGTATTGCAAGATGCGTAAATTAGGTAGTGATAATTTGGTAGCTAGCGCTGAGATATTCAAAAGGGCTTTTATTTACAAAAAGGTCACATAGACCTACTAAATCCTTTTAGGGGTTACAACATAGATATTAAAACTTAACCTTTATTATATTTTTATAAAAGCTGATACATTTATTTATACACCCAGTCCCATTAAAATTATCAGGGAATTAATCAGATATATCACTCAATACTGAATGTGTGTAATCCTCTTTTACTTGGAGGTACTGCTTATGGCTGCAGTTCACTTTGCTGTGTTATAATGTGTGCATCTGCCATAGGTTAATGCATATGTTTTTCTACTTTCCTATCAGGAATCCAGCGCATTCGTTGTCAACATTGTGCTTGATGTCAACCTCCTGTTGCAACACTGGAATGTGTAGCCAATTGCTCACTCTTTGAAGCTTCTTGGCAGTCAGATTCAGATTGTAAGTCAGTGTTGCAACAATGTGATTGTATAATAGAGCAGATTTCTATTTGCTCCTACTCCACTTATATTATGGAACCACTTGACTAATTCCTATGTTTGTGCACACATGCTTTGTCACACTATGGCTCATGAGAGAGGAAATTGATTTTGTAGGAATCAAAGCAAGCAAAGCATGTGTGCACAAACATAGGAATTAGTCAAGTGGTTCCAGCACCATAATATAAGTGCAGTAGGAGCAAATAGAAATCTGCTCTATTATACAATCACATTGTTGCAACACTGATTTACAATCTGAATGTGACTGCCAATGTTGAGCAACGAATGCGCTGGATTCCTGATAGGAATGTAGAAAAACATATGCATTAACCTATGGCAGATGCACACAGTATAACACAGCAAAGTGAAGTGCAGCCATAAGCAGTACCTCCAAGTAAAAGAGGATTGCACAAATTTAGTATTGAGTGGAATATCTGATTCCTTCCCTGATAATTTTAATCGGACTGGATGTATAAATAAATGTATCAGCTTTTATAGAAATATAATAAAGGTTACGTTTTAATATCTATGTTGTAAACCCTAAAAGGATTTAGTAGGTCTATGTGACGTTTTTGTAAAAAAATGTGTAGTATCCTGAGGGTACAACGTGGGCATTGGTGTGGTTTGATTCAAAAGGGCTCCATCACTGTCTAAGTATTCTGTTATATTTATACTGTGTGACTTTAATGTGTGGCCTGGGAGTATCTGCGCTGCTTCTGGTGAGTGAAATAAGCAATCTGCAACTGACATCAGAGGGGAGGGATGTGTTACGTAGTTGTAAATTTTCTGATTTATGCGCAATATATCACAGGTTTCTGCGACAAGTGACCTGTTTTTTGGAGTCTCTCAACTACCAGAATCTGTAAAGATTATATGTCTCAGAGAGGTATTAGCAATCTCCTCCTCTATTGTAACCCAATGTTTGTGAGGGGGAGCTCTCGCCCAGTCTATGACTCTTTTTAGATGGACAGCATGGAGGATCTTATTCAAGAAGGGCAGTCCTATTGCCCCTTTGTTAAAGGGTAATTGAAGTATCCTAAATGCTATTCTAGGTCTGACCTTGTCCCAAATGTATTGAGAACATAATCGTCTGAACTGGGTAAGAAAACTACCTGGCAATTTAACAGGCAACGTGTGTAGTAGATATGTGACTTTCGGGACAATCAGAGATTGGAAGATATTTCTCCTGCCCCACCAAGATATGTAGGTCTGGGACCAGGATTTGATGTTGTCCAGAATGGATTTCAAAATTGGTAAGTAATTGGCTTTGAATAGGTGGTTAAAATTTGGGATAATGTTAATACCCAGGAACTTAATGGAGTTTTCGGCCCATGCAAAGGGTGTTGTTGTTTTAAACATCTGGATAACGGTGTTGTCTGTGTTAATATTTAACGCTATTGACTTTGTAGGGTTTATTTTATAATTGGAAATAATACTAAATGTCTCAAAAATATCTAGAAGTGTCGGGAAGGCTTGATAAGGGTTAGTGATTATTAATAATAAGTCATCAGCGTATGCTGCTTGTTTGATGTGTAGCGATTTGCACTTCAAGCCAGATATATCTGGCGATTGGTGTATGAGATGTAGCAAATGTTCAAGTGTTAGGATAAATAGTATTGTGTCTGGTACCGTTTTTTATATATACCGTTTAGGACATGACGTCTTTTACTTTTATTTGAGCACTAGGCGAGGCCTTCCTCTTAGCCATGCTTTTGATTGCTTCTAGAAGCTCAGATTCTGTCACCTGGTTACACAGTGCCTGGGCTTGATCACCCGAGAGGGAGTGGAGATCGAGAGAATTTAGAAAGGAGTCAGTCAACATTGCTTTCCTGATTATGTCTGCTTCTGTGTCAGATGAGTTGATATCATAAAGTGCAGAGTAAAAGGAATGGAAACCTTTAGCAATGCCTAAAATCATCTGTAGAAACAGAATTGTCTGAGTGTTTATTGTTTAATTGACATCATTCTATTTTTACGCTTCCTTTGCTTCAATAGAGCTAACATAAATTTGGTAGGTCTATTTTCATGTGCAAAAAATTTCTTGCGAAGCGAAAGATAGAATTTGGCATATTGAGCATTGAGTATGTCTCTCAATTCCTCTCTCAGCTTGGTCAATTCTTCCAAAGTCTGTGTAGACAGTGAACCTTTATGAGCAGTTTCTAGTGCGTTTATTTTATCATATAAGGTGCTTATTTTTGCTTTCCTGGATTTGTTTAGGTATGAAGCGATATGAATTTCCCCCTGATGACAGATTTATAAGTTTCCCATAAAACATGAGGGGAAGTCTCATCAGTATTATTCAGTCTAAAATATTCATCAAGATGAGTAGTGATACGGTCTTTGACCTTCACGTCATCTAGTATAGTCTCATTTATTCTCCAGTGAAAGGATTTAGGACAGTTATCTGATAGCTTAAATGACAGGGAAATGGTTGGAGTGTATCATCGTGCCTATAGTAGCCTCAGTGCAGAGGTGAATATGATTGGATTGGAGGAAAATATAGTCAATTCTGTGGTAGGAATTATGTGGTGCCGAAAACAAGGTGTAGTCCTTGGTGTCAGGGTGAAAGGATCTCCACGCATCTAATAGTGCCTGTTCACAGCGACCTTTCTATACGTACTACTGTTCAACGTCTTAACCACATAATTCAAGGCATATTTTCAGGGGGGGAAGATAAAAGTATGGGGGGAAAAATATACAAAAAATACATTATTAAAATAATGCCAAAATTAGTAAGCTGAAAAAATATATATCCTTTAAGTACAATCTTTCATATTCATAAATCCCAGTTGATCCAGAAGAGCACACAATTGGTACATAAACTGAGACATGGTAATAAATTGTGTTGAGCGATTAAAGTAGAATTCAATCCAAAGTTTTGGAAAAATTTGATTCGCAACAAATCTGAATTTCCTTGTGCCTCATGGTAACTAATCATTTTTTTTCTCTAAAATGACAGCTACACATGTTACAAAAGTGAAAGTAAGAAGTGTGGGAACGCAAGATCACCTATAATGCCATGCGGCTATCCAGGCCGTGCGATGTCACAGCCCTTTAAAAGCTCATCCAGTGCGGTCTTTGCCATGTCACTGTGAGCTGAGCATAGGGGGGGATGTGACAAGCACTAGGGACAGTGGGGGAGATTCATCAAAGTGGTGTAAAGTGGAACTGGTGTAGTCGCCCTTAACAACCAATCAGATTCCACCTTTCATTTTCCAAAGGAGCTCTGACAAATGAAAAGTAGAATCTGATTGGTTGCTTTGGGCAACTAAGTCAGTTCTACTTTAGGACTCCCCTGTGTAACTTCAACATTAGCCAGTAGCAGCTCATGTGTGACACCTGCCGTTTGCTCAGGCTCTTTGAAGAGGCCACTTTATTTGTCAGTCGTCAGGACTATGGGATAATAAAAATTAAGATGTTATTCCACTCCTTCATATCCTGGAGCAAATGCTGATAAATCTGGCTGTACAGGGAAAAGGAGATGTGGTGCCTAAATCTCATGGCCACCCGAGCCCTGTGAGGGGCTGAACTAACGGAGGATGATAAGGGTGAGGAGGAGGATATTAACGCCCAGGAATTGTACAGTATACACAAATAGGTGGTTTATCTGCCCAAGAGACAGGAGAGGAACAGGACGAGCAGAAAGAGCATGAGGAGCTGGAGGACAACGAGGAATACCAGGCAGATGGCCCCAACAGACCATGGTAATATGCAGTGGAGATGGAGGTGAAAAGTCCCTCCGATTCCTTTGGGCAAATGGACAGATGCATACTGAGTTGCTTGTGTAGTGACACTTGCATTATCACCATTCAGCAGAGGGATGACTACTGGCTCTCATGATGGTAGACCTTCACTACCGGGCCAAAATGGGGGCCTTTTTAAACCTGGTGAGAGGGATAATAAACTTCTAACTACTATCGTGAATTTCTATGTAGTCAGTTGGTTGCTGCCAATGTGTGCTATCGCCTATCCTCACGAAGGTCTGACTGGGGGTACCCTTTGAGCTCACGTTCCACTGCCATGACTGTTGGAGTAGGGATGGGGTGGCAGGCACAGGAGAAGGACCAGCTCTATCAGCAGCAAATTGAGTCTTGAGTCTCTAATGAGCACATTTCTTCACCCACCTACTGAAGAAACCAGCCAACAGCAGGACATGGAACAGAACCTAAACCTGCATCCTATCACCCCAGATCCAAGATCCCCTGGACTACTGAGCAGCCAAACTTGAATTGTGGCTGCAACTGGCCGACTTTGCCCCAAGTTACCCCAAAGAGAACATTCCTTTCATAACAATATGTTGAGAGATTAACTCTTATAATGATGAATCAGGCATGGATTGGTCAGGATTTCTACACACTGTTGACTATTGTGAAATATGGCCCGTTAATTAAACATACCCATTGCAAAGGCAGGTGCGCTCTGCGGCAATACTAAACCCTCACACTGATAAAATTGAGAGGTTAGTTCGACATATCCTACTAGGAGGACATGTCTTAAGCTCGGACACCACGGCAAGGTCTCTCAAGTAGCCCGAGGCCCTACCACTCAACCTACCTGTGCCATATGGGCGATACGAGTGGCCGTTGGGCATTATGAGAGCGTAAGGCCTGACTCACAGACAGCTCACCAGTGACCTCCAGCATGCTTCATCCACTCTACTTCTGCTGCCACCCACCTTATGACACACACCTGAAACCTACTGTATGCTGCCATCTTCTCCTACTGCCACCATTCTGTGCTATTACTGCCACTGCTGTTGTGTCCCCCCCCCCCTCCCCTCTCTGTAACTGGGTCAATATGTTCACTCCTCATGCTGTTTCCACCCTCACCAGTCTGTGACTGTGCAACTATGTTGACTCCTCATGCTGTTGCCACCCTCCCCACTCTGTGCCTGGGCCACTGTGTTGACTCCTCATGCTGTTGCCACCCACCTCACGCTGTGACTTGACCATTATGTTGATTCCTCATGCTTTTGCTACCCTCACCAATCTGTTCTAGAGCCACTAGTGTCCCTGTTTGACCTTCATGACATCACCATGTATTTTAATTTTCTTCTAATCCGTCAGAAGAACTGTAAAATGAAAAACACAATGGATCCTGTCTTTGGAGCATTCATAAGGCTTTGATAACACAGTTAGTATTTTGCTTCTTTATTTGATCATCATTTTGAAGCCAAAAGTAGGAGTGGGTCCAAAACACAAGACATCTCATGTTGATGACTCTTATTGATATAAAATTGCAATCTGTATTATTAATGTAATGACAATGACAATAACTGCACAATGCCATGCAATAACCCATAGAATACCAGTGCCGTACATGTACGGTGCTGGAAACTGGGACAAAAAATCCCAGAGCTGTACAGCTACAGTGCCCTGATAGGGTCATTTATGGGTGGTTTCCATTATGTAAGCCGCTCATAATACCTTTATAACTGAATCAGAATTCTGTTCCGTAAAATTTTGCAGAACGGTATTGCGGATCCATTCAATTCTATTGGGACAGACATTGTCCCGATCAGATCCGGAATTGCGGATCCGCACTTCCGGATCCGCAAAAATATAGAACATGTCCTATTCTTGTCCGCAATTGCGGACAAGAAAAGAAATTTTCTATATAGTTCTGGCAATGTGCGGATCCGCAAAATGCAGAGCACATTGCCGGTGTCCGTGTTTTGCGGATCCGCAAAACACATACGGACGTCTGAATGGAGCCTTACAGGGGGGTTGTCAATGGCAGGGGGGTGACAGGGGGGTAATCAGGGAGTTAATATTGGGTTACCAGGGGTTAATCAGTGACAGGGGGGGTAGTGTTTTGTGCAAGTTACATAGCTGCCTGCTCCTCTGGTGGTCCCTTTTGCTTGAGGGACCACCAGAGGAGCAGGTAGCAAGCCAAAAAGTTTAATATTACATTTTTTATAATTTTACATTTTGATCACTTTTATTTTTAAATGTACAGCCTGACAGCAAACGATCAGCACTGGCAGGCTGTACAATAAGTTATTCCCCGCCTCCTGCAGTGAACTCGCGCGTCCACGCGCGCGCGTTCACTGCTAATCTTGCGTCTCGCTGTATCTCTGCGTTAGGCGGTCGGGAGGTGGTTAAGGGGAAAAGTGGCCCGGTACCGAAAGGGTTAAAGTTCCAACATAAACAACTAAAAAACAATAAACAAAGTAGAAATGTAAATGGCTTTACAAGTTCCATTTATTAAATAATTTCTGTCACTTAGGTTCTGTTCACACTGGTTCTACATCCAATTGCTACATTTTTATTGCATTTGATTGCAAGTAGAGTTGAGCGAATCGAAGCTGACAAAGTTGAATTCCATCTGAATTTTAGGAAAAATTCAATTCACACCGAAGCCGAATTTCCACATGCTTAGAAAAAAATGCCATTGTGCTAAAAAAAAAAAAACATTTACAAGTGCAGGAAAAGATTATTCAAGGTGTAGGGAAAGGATAGGGAGGAATCATTCCACCGCATTTATTTTAAACAGGGTTCAGTAGGGGATGTTACAGCCTGGGTAATAGGAACAATCTGACTACACCTCTCTGCACTGACTGGGGACCCGAATTGCCCTTACATAGCTCTGTAATTCTAGCAAACTTATTAGGGTGCAAGTGCTGTTTGATTAACAGGGTTTATTACAAGGAAATGTTTCTACGTTTTATTTGCCTTTGTGTGGTGCAGTTATGTTCTAAAGCATTTTTTGGCTTGTATTAGTAGTAAAAAAAGGGATTATTAGCCGTTGTGTGGTGAAGTGCTAAAATTATAGCCCCTTTTGTCGTGTTTTAGTGGCAAAAGTAAAATATATTTGCCGCTCAGTATTGCAGTTATCTGTTGTAAAGCCGTTTGTGGCGTGTATTAGCAGAAAAAGAAATATATTTCCCGATCAGCAGTGCAGTTATATATTCTAAAGCCCTGTTTGCTGTGTATTAGTGGCAAAATAAAAATATATTCGCTGTTCAGTGTTGCAGTCATATGTTGAAAAGCTTTGTGTAGTGTAAAAGGGGAAAAGAAAGAAGGGCCTATTCGCCGTTCAGCGGTGCAGTTATATGTGGTAAAGCCCTTTTTGTTGTATGGACCGAATTATGTAGTGGTGAAATTTTTTTATGTGTAACAGGCTTTTTTGGGGAAAATTGATGGGTGATTGTAGACTTTTATTCTGTATGAACCAAATGACATTATCCTTTCATTGGTGATTTTTTTTATTTCAAACATGTTATTTTTTGGGGAAAATTGATGGGCGGCTGTAGACCTCCTTTTGCTGTAAGGAGCAAATTACGTTGTAGTGACATTTTTTATGTGAAGCAGGCTTTTTTGGGGAAAATTGATGGGTGGCTGTAGAACTCCTTTTGCTGTATGGACCAAATTACGTAGTGGTGAAATTTTTTATGTGAAACAGGCTTTTTTTAAAAAAATGTATGGATGATTGTACACTTTCTTCTGTATGAACTGGATTCCATTATCCTTTGCATTGGTGAAATATTTTATTTCAAACATGTTTTTTTAGGGAAAATTGATGGGTGGCTGTAGACCTCCTTTTGCTGTATGGACCGAATTACGTCGTCGCGAGTCCTGCAGTAAACATAATGAAGACACTGATGACAACCCACCAACAGACTTTGCCTTTACCATTTATTCACAATTAAATCAAGCAGCTTCAGCAAGTTGAAAATATTCATTTGTTTTTAACTGCTCTGTCTGCATTTGTTCTCCACAGCACACAAGACGTAACAGTAGAACCTCTGCTTTAGAAGGCAAGTCAAGTTTCTTAAGAGTCGGAGTTCCATCAGAATTGTGCATAACATTCTTGCTCCCTGTGCAAGGCCATAACAAAAAGGCTGTTGGCCCAATTTTAATTCAGAAGCAGTAAACAGCCGGAAGCAAATAGAGGTGGCTGAACTTCGCTGCTCTGCATCTCTTGTGACGTCAATGTCTCCAACTGTGCCCCTCTCGCGATTTACAGCGTCAAGACAAACTAAGACAAACAGAACTACTATAGAGAAATCGTATGTAGTCAGTTGGCTGCTGCCTATCTGCACCATTGTCCATCCTCTCGCAGGTCTGACCGGGGGGGCCCTCTACGCTCATGTTCCTCTGCCATGGCTGCTGTGGCAGGGTGGGGGGTAGGAGCAGTTCCAGCTCCATCAGCAGCAACTTGTCTAGAGTCGCTGATGAGCAGCTTTCTTCACCCGCATAGTGAAGAAACTATTCACCAGCATCAGCAGATAGACCTGGAGTAGGACCTAAAGCAGGAAGTGGTGGCGTACTTGGACAGCACCCTGGCAACTCACATTGAAGATCCGCTAGACTACTGGGCAGCCAAACTGGATTTGTGGCCACAACTAGAAGAGTTTGCCCTGGAAAAGCTGTCCTGACGGTCCGGTAGTGGTGGGCCATAGTTACCCCAGGTAGGGCCATAATTACCCCAAGAAGAAATTGTCTGTCCACCCAAAAGGTGGAGAGACAAACCTTTATCAAGATCAATCAGGTGTGAATCAGCCAGGATTTCCACCCACCAATGCCTGATGCATCAGATTAGATCATCCATGCTGCCTCACCCAAACCATGACAAAAGAGACGTGTTTCTTCTCGCTACCTGTCTCAGCTACTATTCTGATGCCGCCACCTGCCTGATGCCACACATCTGATGCCAAGTGCTCCTTCTTACATCCATTATCGTCAGCGTGTATTGTTAGTGCCACCCACCTCACCCACCTCATCTGCTAATCACCGGGTCACTCTGTGGTCTCCTGATGCTGCTGCCACCTCCACACTATGTCACCTTGCCACTCTATGGTCTCCTCATGCTTCTGCCACCTCCACAGTATTTCACCCTGCCACTCTGTGGCCTCTTGATGCTGCTGCTGCCACCTCCACACTGTCATTGTGCCACTCTGTGGCCTTCTCATGCTGATTCCACTTCACCACTATGTCATAGTGCCCCACTCTGTAGACTTCTCATGCTGTTCCCACCCTCCCCACTTTTGCCTTTTGGCCTGGCTGACATAATCATTTATTTTACCCTTTTTCTGATCTGTCATTTATTTGACCCCTTTTCTGACCACAACAGACAGATCCTGTCCGTGTAGCAGCTGTAGGACTGTATGGTCCTATCAGAATTGGCTTGTGATTTGGTAGTCAAAAGCAGGAGTGGGTACAAAACACAGAAGACATGCAAATATTCAATTCACATGTCGTCTCTGCTTTTTATCCACTCCTGTTTTATTTGGCATTAGCAATACTGATGGATTACTGGCCAATTAGTGAAGGTTTATGCTCAACAGACAAGATCCGTTTTTTGTGGGTTATTGTTTTGACGGATCAGTGACGTCAACACAAACTTACTGCTGACACCCTCTCCACTCTGTCGAGGGGCTCTACTTGTATAAGCGTTTAACCACCTCAGCCCCCCTAGCCTAACCACCTCAGCCCCCCTAGCTCAAACACCCTTAATGACCAAGCCACTTTTTAGAATTCTGCACTACACTACTTTCACCGTTTATTGCTCCATCATGCAACTTACCACCCAAATGAATTTTACCTCCTTTTCTTCTCACTAATAGGGCTTTCATTTGGTGGTATTTCATTGTTGCTTAAACCAAAAACAAAATAGGGCAGCACTACCTTAGTCCACAAGTGGACAGTCCTTTTTGTGGCGGTGCCTGTGGTGTCGGATCCCGGTCGTGGATCCCCGCAGTAAATTCCAAAGTAAAAGATGAGAACCACGGCACTCTTCTTGAAAGCTGTGAAGTTTACTATTGCATGCTGGGTGAATAAACTTCACAGCTTTCAAGAAGAGTGCCGTGGTTCTCATCTTTTACTTTGGAATTTCATTGTTGCTGACATTTTTACTTTTTTTTGCTATTAATACAAATTTAACGACATTTTTCAAAAAAATGCAATTTTTCGCTTTCTGTTGTAAAATTTTTAAAAAAAAACTACATTTATATATAAATTTTTCTCTAAATTTATTGTTCTACATGTCTTTGATAAAAAAAATGCAATAAGTGTATATTTATTGGTTTGGGTAAAAGTTATAGCGTTTACAAACTATGGTGCAAAAAAGTGAATTTCCGCATTTTGAAGCAGCTCTGTCTTTCTGAGCACCTGTCATGTTTCTTCAGGTGCTAGAATGTCAGGATAGTATAAATAACCCCCAAATGACACCATTTTAGAAAGAAGACACCCCAAAGTATTCGCGGAGGGGCATGGTGAGCTCATGTATCATTTCATTTTTTTTCACAAGTTAGCAGAAAATGACACTTTCTGAGGAAAAAAATAATAATAAAGTTTCCATTTCTGCTAACTTCTGGCAAAAAAATATAAAAATCTCCCACGGAATCACTATACCCCTCAGTGAATACCTTGGGGTGTCTACTTTCCGAAATGGGGTCATTTGTGGGGTGTATTTACTGTTCTGGCATTTTGGGTGGGGCTAAATTGTGAGCAGCCCTGTAAAGCCAAAAGGTACTTGTTGGACTTTACGCACCTTTACGCACCTAGTCTGCAAAAAAGTGGCATACATGTGGTATCGCCGTACTCAGAATAAGTAGGGCAATGTTTTTGGGGGTGTATTTTTACATATACCCATGCTGGGTGAAAGAAATATCTCTGTAAACTGACAACTTTGTATAAAAAAAAATTAAAAGTTGTCATTTACAGAGATATTTCTCACACCCAGCATGGTTATATGTAAAAATACACCCTAAAACACATTGCCCTACTTCTCCTGAGTACAGCAATACCACATGAGTGACTCTTTTTTTCAGCCAAGATGCGCAAAGGGGCCCAAATTCCATCGAGTACCTTTAGGATTTCACAGGGCATTTAGGCATTTAGATTCCAGACTTCTTCTCACGCTTTAGGACCCCTAAAATGCCAGGGCAGTATAAATACCCCACATGTGACCCCATTTTGGAAAGAAGACACCCCAATGTATTCTGTGAGGGCCATGGCGAGTTCATAGAAGATTTTTTTTTTTGCACAAGTTAGCGGAAATGGATTTTTTTATTGTTTTTTCTCACAAAGTCTCCCTTTCCGCTAACTTGTGACAAAAAGTTCAATTTTTCATGGACTGAATATGCCCCTCAGCGAATACCTTGGGGTGTCTTCTTTCCAAAATGGGGTCATTTGTGGGGTGTTTGTACTGTTCTGGCAGTTTGGGCGGGGCTAAATTGTGAGCAGCCCTGTAAAGCCTAAAGGTACTCGTTGGACTTTACGCCCCTTTACGCACCTAGGCTGCAAAAAAGTGGCACACATGTGGTATACTCAGGAGAAGTAGGGCAATGTGTTTTGGGGTGTATTTTTACATATACCCATGCTGGGTGAGAGAAATATCTCTGTAAATTGACAACTTTGTATAAAAAAATTTAAAAAGTTGTCGTTTACAGCGATATTTCTCACACAAAGTATGGGTATATATAAAATACACCACAAAACACATTTCCTACTTCTCCTGAGTACGGCGATACCACATGTGTGCCACTTTTTTGCAGCCAAGATGCGCAAAGGGGCCCAAATTCCAATGAGTACCTTTAGGATTTCACAGGGCATTTTTACGCATTTGGATTCTCACGCTTTAGGGCCCCTAAAATGCCAGGGCAGTATAAATACCCCACATGTGACCCCATTTTGGAAAGAAGACATCCCAAGGTATTCTGTGAGGGGCATGGCGAGTTCACAGAAAATATTTTTTTTTTGGCACAAGTTAGCGGAAATTGATTTCTATTTTTTTTTACAAAGTCTCATATTCCACTAACTTGTGACAAAAAATATAATTTTACATGAACTCACCATACCCCTCACGGAATACCTTGGGGTGTCTTCTTTCTAAAACGGGGTTACATGTGAGGTGTTTGTACTGCCCTGGCATTTGAGGGTCTCCGCAATCATTACATGTATGACCAGCATTAGGAGTTTCTGCTATTCTCCTTATATTGAGCATATGGGTATTGAGATCTTTTTTTTCCGTTCAGCCTCTGGGCTGAAAAAAAATAAAAAATGAACGGCACAGATTTCTTCATTTGCATCAATCAATGTGGATGAAAAAATCTCTGCCAAAATCAGTGACTGCGGTGCGGTGGGCTGGGCGCTAACTACCTAACAAGTAGCTAACTAACTGGCGGTGATAAGGGACCCTTATGCCCCATTCACACGTCCGCAATTCTGTTTGCGGAACGGAATTGCGGACCCATTCATTTCTATGGGGACAGACTTTGTCCCTCTCAGATCCAGATCTGCACTTCCGGGTCTGCACTTCCGTTCCGCAAAAATATAGAACATGTCCTATTCTTGTCCGCAATTGCGGACAAGAAAAGGCATTTTCTATATAGTTCTGGCAATGTGCAGATCTGCAAAATGCGGAAAGCACATTGCCAGTGTCCGTGTTTTGCGGATCCGCGGATCTGTGGAACCGCAAAACACATATGGACGTCTGAATGGAGCCATACAGGGGGTGATCAATGACAGGGGGGTGATCAGGGAGTCTATATGGGGTGATCAGGGGTTAATAAGGGGTTAATAAGTGACAGGAGGGAGTGTAGTGTGGTGCTTGGTGCTACTTTACAGAGCTACCTGGTCCTTTGGTGGTCGATCCCAGCAAATGGGACCACCAGAGGACCAAGTAGCAGGTATTTCAGACGCTGTTAACAAAACAGCGTCTAATATACCTGTTTGATGCCATTTATTTTACATCTACAGCCTGCCAGCAATTGATCATCGCTGGCAGGCTGTAGTATAACTGCCGAGCTGTGCGCTGCTGTGAACGCTAACGCACGCGCGCGTTCACAGCAAATCTCGCATATTGCAAAATGACGCACGGATGCGTCCAGGAGGAACAAACCTGCTGCCGCCTGGACGCATCTGTGCATTAGGTGGTCGGCAGGCGATTAATAGAACAGGTTCTGTAGACATCTATGTTGAATCAGCTGACAACGGTGTAAAAGAAGCGCGCTTCTTCTTGGCACTAACATTGACCTATAAGACTGAGTTCATACTTGAGTTATTTGGTCAGTTTTGTCCCCTTAAAATGCCCAAATAAGTGAAGTGTGCAGTGATCTTAAGAGCGACACCTGTCATCTGCATGTCATACAGACTTGCAGTATTATTTCACTACCAAAGCAGACTCTCTATGCGTGTTACTGCAAGGCACAGTGCTCTACACCACTATAAGGCTATGTCTACATGATGACATTTGTCGTGTGACAATAAGTTATGCGACAAATAGGGCACAACTACACTGCAACATATGTCGCACGACAATTTTTATAATGGTACTCTATGATGTCGCATTCCGACGTGCTGTGACTGGGACGCGACAGTCGCGGAAACATCCATCTTGAATGGATTTTTTGCAACTGTCGTGTCGCAGTCGCAGCATGTCACGATGTGACACCATAGACTACCATTATAAAAATTGTCGTGCGACAAAATGTCGCGCAACAAATGTCGTTATGTAGACCTAGCCTTAAGGTTCTCTGCAGCAGGAAATAGCCATTTTTTAATGAAGTTCGCTGCAAATATATTCAAATCGAAACTATTTTTTTCTAAAAAATACGGCAAACCAAATTAAAAACGAGAATATCATAATCTGAAACCTCTCCATAGAAAGCTGACTGACTGATTAAGTCAATTAAATTGGTTTAAAAACAGCCCATCATAAGTTTCACAGCTCTATTATGATGAAAAGTAGCAATGAACAGCACCTGATGAGATGTGCCATTGTTTTGTAGAGAAGGCTACATTCCTCATCAAGTGCACACACATGCAGCATCCCAGACCAATGTAGAGTTTAGTCAGTGAATCAATATTGTTACAGCACACTCTATATTCCTTTCCACATGTACATTTTAAATGTTTCATATATAGCAATAAATCGAAGATGCATATATATATGAAGCATATACAGTGAATCTTCTTTTAAATGTAAATAAGTTTTTATGCAAGAGGACGAAAGCTGACTTTCTACTCTAACCTGTTGGCTGGGTACCTGATACGTCATGATTTGGCCCTTTAAAGAGAACTTGTCACAATGAAATGCAATATAGTTTCATGCGTAAAAAAAAATTCTGACTTAGATTTTTCATAGCGGAGGTGTTAACAGTGATTAATAGCATTCTCTGTAATTTTTATACATACATTTGTGTTCAAAATTATTCAACCCCCAATGCTGTAAAGGGTTTTAGGGAATTTAGTGTACAGTTGTAATTGTATTCAGAATGAAATCTTACAAGGACTTTTTAAAGAACCAAATGCAACTAAAATTACATCAATTGTTTTTGTAATACAGTATTAAATGTTTTTTTTGTGATTTCTTCATTGACACAATTATTCAACCCCTTAAAGACTACCACTCTTAAGAACAGAGGTTCATTCAAGTGTTTTCGATTAGGTATTGAAAACACCTGTGGATGTCAAGGAGCAGCAATCAAGCATAATAAGCACCAATTAGGCAGATGTAAAATGACTGTGATACTCAGCTCCTTCTAGACATTTACTGGTGTGTTTATAAACATTGGGAAGTCAAGAGAATGGTCCAGGAAGACAAGAGAAGAGGTAATTTCTCTTCACAGGAAGGGCAATGGCTATAAGAAGATTGCAAAGATGTTAAACATACCAAGAGACACCATAGGAAGCATCATTCGCAAATTCAAGGCAAAGGGCACTGTTGAAATGCTACCTGGTCGTGGCAGAAAGAAGATGCTGACTTTGACTGCTGTGTGCTACCTGAAGCGTAAAGTGGAGAAAAGTCCCCGTGTGACTGCTGAGGAACTGAAAAAAGATTTGTCAGATGCGGGTACTGAAGTTTCAGCTCAGACAATAAGGCGCACTCTGCGTAATGAAGGCCTCCATGCCAGAACTCCCAGGCGCACCCCCTTGCTGTCTCCAAAGAATAAGAATAGTCGACTGCAGTATGCCAAAAGTCATGTGGACAAACCACAAAAGTTTTGGGATAGTGTTCTGTGGACTGATGAAACAAAATTAGAACTGTTTAGGCCCATGGATGTTTGGAGGAGGAAGAACAAGGTCTATGAAGAAAAGAACACCTTGCCTACTGTGAAGCATGGCGGGGGGTCAATCATGCTTTGGGGCTGTTTTGCTTCTACAGGTACAGGGAAGCTTCAGCGTGTGCAAGGTACCATGAATTCTCTTCAGTACCAGGAGATATTGGATGAAAATGTGATGCAGTCTGTCACAATCCTGAGGCTTGGGAGACGTTGGACCTTTCAACAGGACAATGATCCCAAGCATACCTCCAAGTCCACTAGAGCATGGTTGCAGATTAAAGGCTGGAACATTTTGAAGTGGCCATCGCAGTCACCAGACTTAAATCCGATTGAGAACCTCTGGTGGGACTTAAAGAAAGCAGTTGCAGCACGCAAGCCTAAGAATGTGACTGAACTGGAGGCTTTTACCCATGAAGAATGGGCTAAAATTCCCGTAGATCGCTGCAAGACACTTGTGTCAAGCTATGCTTCACGTTTAAAAGCTGTTATAACTGGAAAAGGATGTTGTACTAAGTACTAAGATTGAATGTCACTTGGGGGTTGAATAAAACTGATAATGATGTGAGCACAGAAAAGACATTTGTGGTTATTTCATTATAAATGTTATGTTATATTTGTCTGACTTACAAGTGCCTCTTTGATTTAATTGTAAACAAGATGACTGAAATGATCAAAATCAATGTCAAACTGGCCAAAACACTCAATTTCAGTGGGGGTTGAATCATTTTGAACACAACTGTAGATAGCTGTCTGTCACTGATAGCTGAACACAGTACAGGTGTTTTCAGGGACTGATAGCATTCTCTGTGTAAGTGTATATTATTTATTTATTTTATGCACTTATATAGCACTACTATATTCTGCAGCGCTTTACAAAAAATAGCATCCAACTCTCCCCAATGGGGCTCACAATCTAAGGTCCCTGTCAGTATTTCTTTGGAGTGTGGGATGAAACCGGAGTACTCGGTGGAAACTCACGCAAAACGGGGAGAACATACAAACTCCATGCATGTATATACAGTTGTCAGTCTCTGATATATGTTCACAGGGGAGGTGTTATCAGTGATTAATAGCATTCTCTGTGTAAGTGTGTTTACATTGATAGCTGTCAGTCACTGTTGGCTGTATACAGAGGAGGTGTATATAGTGATTGATAGCATTTTCCATATAAAAGTTTATATAGAGATAGCTGTCAGTCACTGATAGTTGTACACAGGGGAGGAGTTAGCAGTGATTGATAGCATTTTCTGTGTGAGTGTGTATACATAGATAGTTGTCAGTTACTGATAGTTGTACACAGGGGAGGTGTTATCAGTGATTGATAGCGTTCTCTGTGTAAGTGTGTATACAAAGATATCTGTCAGTCTCCGATAGTTGTACACAAGAGAGGTGTTATCAGTGATTGATAGCATTCTCTGTGTAAGTGTGTATACATTAGTGATGAGCGAAATTTGATTTGGCTCCTTCACCAATTTTCACAAAGAAGTTTGATTTCTGACTTAGTACTTAGTACCAAAGTGTATTACTTTGTATATAGTGGGCATAATGACTGGGAATGCCGATCGCACCGCCCCCCCCCCCACCCCCTGTCAATAAACCCCTCAGATGCCGCATTCATATCTGATTGCATAATCTGAAATTAATATTAATTAATAAAAAAATACATCTTGATTGAAGCCATCTTGATTTGAAGCCTTTTTTTCCTGAAATGGTGGGAAAAAAGAAAAACATACTCACCACATCGATTTGCTCGCTGAGAAGGCTTCACGTCCATCTTGATTGAAGATACTGTACTAAATCTCAAGCGGTTACGTGATTCACGCTGGCTGGGCATGGTGAGGTCATCACCGATCACCACATGTCACCCCGCACAAGATTTCACGTTGTATCTTCAATCAAGATGGTGGCGACAGACTCTATGTGAGCAAATAGATGAGGTATGGTTTTTTTTTCTTATTTTTATTTCAAGACATACAGATTTGTTACCATGAAGCGCAAGGAAATTCAAAGTCAAAATTTTCTTTAAATTCTGATTGAAGTCAATTTATTGGGTTTCAATTTGCTTAACAGTAGTATACATACATAGCTGTAAGTCACTGATAGCTGCACACAGGGAGGTCTTAAATTCAAAAAGAGAAGAAATATAAATGTATAAATTGCAAGTTTTGCTAATCTTTTCCACAAAACTATATCTCAGCTCAGCTCCCCCTGCTCTATAATTATACAGCATTTTATGGTGACGGGTCCTCTTAAACAGACCTTGGAACAAAGACTTGGCAAATATGCCAAAAACAGAATCTTTTCTATAAGGATACTCATCTGCAGACAGCTGTCTTGGGAATTTCTCCCTTCATCATTGAAAAGCAGGAAACTGGTTTGGCTGGGTGTAAAGATAGAAAATATGCAAAACTTACTTAGCCTTTGACGGTTACTGCTATTTTGGGAAAATGATGGTTAAGCCATAGCTATAGAGACTGATACTAAATCTCCCTTCCGAGGGCTGATTTATGTGTGGCCTTTTTTTCTGTACTATATTAGTTGTCTGGTTGAATTGCAGGAACCTCTTGATAAGGCTGGAGTACAGCTGCCTGGGAGAAATAAAATCATCCTGGTAGAATGGGCCAACTAATCTTTGAAAGTCATCTGTGTTCAGAACAAAAACTGGATGCAAAGAAAGAGCGTTAAAGTTTGTTCATCTCATGACTGCTATGATGTCAAGTGGGAAAAGTTTCAATTATAGGAGAAAATCAAGACGGACTTTGTAGAGGCATAGAAGAATGCAGTACCAACTAATTTCAAATGTACACTACAACCAAAATAAATTTTTTATTTTCTCAAACGTGTATGCATTTAACCTCTTAAGCTCTTAAGGACTCATGACGTACTGGTACGTCATGGTGTCCTAGTACTTAAGGACTCATGTCCTGCGACACCTCCCCCCCTCCCCCGTATCGGTGATCGCAGCAAACCGCAGATCAATTTAGACCTGCGGTTTGCTGCGTTTTCGGGTTATTCGGGTCTCTGGTGACCCGATAACGCGGTACAGGAGGGTGATTGGTGGGGTGATAACACCCCACCAATCACCATGCTTAGATCCTGTGAGGTGATGGTGACATCACCTCACAGGATCGCATCTGATTGGCTGCACGGGTGGGAGGTGGTTAACTCCCCCTGCTCACCTCCCTCTTCCATTTTGCGTCCCAGCCTTCACCCCACCCCCCCCCAGCACCCTCCTGTGCCCATCCAGAGTGCCTTCTGGCACTTGCAGGTACCTTAGGGAAAGCCAGGGAAAGCTTTAGTTTAGGCAGGGAGAGTTAGGGAGAGTTAAGGGTTAATTTCTTTTTTTTTTTGTGTTGCATCACCCTCTTAGGCTGTCTGGGGTCCACAGCACAGCTGTGTGACCCTAGACCCCCCGCCCCCGCCTCTTGCCCCCTCAACCCCTCCACCGTTTTTTTTTTTTTTTACGTACGCTGTCAGTGGCTGACACTCTTTAGCGTCCGGCCACTGTTAGCGCATCTCCCACCCCTCTGCTGATCAGCGCCGGAAGGCTGATCAGTGAGTTCGATTTTTTTAACCCTTTATACATTTTTTGGTTCTTTTTTTTTTTTTTAGTTAGTTAGTTAGTTCTTTTTTTCCCCCTGTATGCTTTAGGGAAAAGTCAGGAACACCCATGCCCCCACGCACACTAAATAAAGTTTTTCACTCACGCACATACGCACCCACACACACTCCCCTATGGCCCGCCAGACGCTCTCGGCTGTGGAGGCATATGCCCAACTTGCCTCTGAATCTGAGATTCCCAGTGAGAACAAGAATGACCCCACGTTCCTTTTGTCATCTGCGTCCTCCTCATCATTTAGCGATGATGAGCCCCCAAAGCGGCAGATCAAGGGGACGGCCATGTCAGGGACCCTGTGGCCCACCCTAGTACGAGCAGCTCTGGGGCTCTTACTAGTTTCCCGGCCCACCAAATAAGTTCACCTGAGCCCCCAACCGGTGAACTTACCGGGATTCCTGATTTTGTTGGTGAACCAGGAATCCAGATTCCCACAGTGAGCTTCACTGAATACGACTACTTCAGTCTTTTTTTCAGTGACCCTCTTGTGAATCTGATGGTGGAGCAAACGACTCTGTACGCTCAACAGTTCGTTGCACAACACCCCGGCTCTTTTTTGGTCTGGCCCGCTGGCTAAACGCCGGTCAGTGCAGCCAAGATATGGACGTTTTAGGGCCTTGTGCTGCACATGGGCCTAGTCAAGAAACCCAGTGCCAGGCCATCCTCTACCAGACCCCACTCTACAGTATGGCTATGACACGTCCCAGATTTGATTCCATACGGAAATGCCTGAATTATGCAGATAATGCAGCATGTCCCCCTAAGGTGATCCTGCTTATGACCGCCTGTACAAAATCAGGCAGGTCATCGCTTACTTTGGGGCCAAATTTGTGGAGGCCTATGTACCTGGAAGGGAGGTTTCAGTTGATGAGTCTCTCATTGCTTTCAATGGGAGACTCATTTTCCGCCAGTATGTTCCCTCAAAGCTGGCGAGGTATGGCGTGAAGCTGTACAACCTTTGTGAGAGTGTGTACGAGGGACAAGATTCCCGTATTGAACCCCCAGAATGTCCCCCCACTCTGGGTGTTAGCGGGAAACTTGTGTGGGACCTTATGTACCCACTGCTAGATAAGGGTTACCACCTGTACGTGGATAACTTTTATACTAGCATTCCCTTGTTCAAGTCCTTCACCACCAGATCCAAATCTGCTTGTGGGACCGTGTGGAAAAGTCAGCGCGGCCCCCCTACTATCCCCCTCCAGGTACCTATCCCCAGGGGTGAGACCCGTGCCCTTACCAGTGAAAACCTGTTGCTGGTCATATATAAGGACAAGAGGGATGTCCTTGTACTGACTACAATTCATGCTAACTGTATCGCCCCTGTCCCTGTGCGAGGTACCATGGCAATGGTCCTCAAGCCCAATTGTATCATCGACTACAATCGGTATATGGGAAGAGTTAATCTCTCTGATCAAGTCCTCATGCCATATAATTCCATGTGCAAAACACGGACATGGTACAAAAAAGATGCAGTCTACTAGGTACAGGTTGCATTGCACAACTCTTTTGTACTGTTTCTGGCACCACAGGGAAATTCCTTCAATTCTATGAGGCAGTCCTCAAGGACCTAATCTTTTCTAACCAGGAAAGAGCAGGCCGGAGTACCTCAGTCCCTGGCCAACACTTTCCAGGTGTGGTCCCCCATACTGGAACTAAGGGACGAACCCAAAAAGATGCATAGTGTGTCACAGGAGGGGGATACGAAAGGACACCACCACTCAGTGTGACACGTGCCCCGCTCATCCGGGTCTCTGCGTTATTGGTTGCTTAAGGGAGTACCACACTTCCATGGAGTACTAATTTTATTATACCCATTTCCATGTAGCCACTGACAATCGAATAAAACCTATGGTTCTCGGACTTGAGACACCCAATATTTTTTTCAAAAATGTTAGCTTATAAATCTAAAATAATTAAAAAATAATTAAGAAAGTAGACAAATTAGATATCGCCGCATCCTTAATAATCTGGACTATAAAAATACCACATGACCTAACCCATTAAATTAACATGAAAAAAAAATGTGCAAAAAAAGGAATAGTCCCAACAAAACTGCCACCTTATCCCGTAGTTTCCAAAATGAGGTCACTGTTAGGGAGTTTCTACTCCAGGGGGGCATCAGGGGGGCTTGAAACAGGACACAGTGTAAATAAATCGGTCCATAAAAATCAGACTTCAAAAAACCACACGTTGCTCCTTTTCCTCTACGTCCCGCCGTGTGGCCGTACAGTGGTGTGCAACCACATATGGGGTGTTTCTGTAAACGGCAGAGTCAGGGAAATAAAGATACAGTCTTGTTTGGCTGTTAACCCTTGCTTTGTTAGTGGAAAAAAGGGTTAAAATGCAAAATTTGGCAAAAATTTTAAATCTGAAATTTCATCTCCATTTGCCAATAACTCTTGTGGAGCACCTTAAGGGTTAAAATAGCTTGTAAGATCAGTTTTGAATACTTTGAGGGGTGTAATTTCTTAGATCTGGTCACTTTTAGGGAGTTTCTACTGTAGGAGTGCATCAGGGGGGCTTGAAATAGGACACGGTGTAAATAAACCGGTCCATAAAATCTGCCTTCCAAAAACCACACGGCACTCCTTTCCCTCTATGCCCCGCCGTGTGGCCGTACAGTAGTGTACGACCACATATGGGGTGTTTCTGTAAACGACAGAGTAAGGGAAATAAAAATACAGTCTTGTTTGGCTGTTAACCCTTGCTTTGTTAGTGGAAAAAATTGGTTAAATGGAAAATTTGGCAAAAAATTGAAAATCAGTGTTGAATACCTTGAAGGGTAAATTTTCTAAAATGGGGTCATTTTTGGGTAGTTTCTATCATGTAAGCATTACAAAGTGACTTCAAACCTGAACTGGTACCTAAAAAAAAGCGTTTTTGATTTGCTTCTAGACTTCTAAGCCTTGTAATGTCCCCAAAAAATCAAATGGCATTCCAAAAATGATCAATACATGAAGTAGATATATGGGGGATGTAAATCAATAACTTTTTTGGCGGTATTACTATGTATTGTAGAAGTAGAGAAATTGAAACTTGGAAAATTGCAAATTTTTCAAAATTTTTGGTAAATTTGGTATTTTTTTTATAAATAAAAATGAAATTTTTCGACTCCATTTTAACAGTGTCATAAAGTACAATATGTGACGAAAAAATGCTGCTTAAGTAAAAGTGTTTAAAAGTTATCACCCCCTTCCCGACCAGCGCCATAATAGTTCAGCGCAGCGAGACGTGACTTGCCACCCAGCACACGTCCAATCAGCTGCAGGGGACTGGTTGTTCCCGTTAGCCGGACTCATGCTGTTTGTGCCGGCATCAGTGAAAACACCTATGCTGGCGCATTAACCCCTTCTATGCCGCGGTCAGCACTGAAGAAGGGGTTTGCTGCGGGTGAGGGAGCCCGATGCCATGCAGAGGCTGCTCAATGACTTCCACGGCATCGGGACCAGCCTTTTACGGGTGCCCAGGAGATCCAGCCTCAGACTGGGTCTCCTAGACAACCTGTTATTGTGTTAGTCAGTGTAATACACTAACAGGCAATGCATGACAATACAGATGTATTGTAATGCACTGCAAAGGGGATCAGACCCCAAAAATAAGGTCAGACCCCAAAAGTTAAAGTGAGAAATAAAGTTAAAAAAAAGTTTAAAAAGTGTTTTTAATAAAAAAACATAAAGTTTCAAGTAAAAAGAGAAAAAAAAACACCCCTTTCCGCTGATTTTATAATAAAAAAAAGAAAAATCACACATATTAGGTATCACCGCATCCGTAACGACCGGCTCTATAAATGAATCATATGATCCACCTTATCAGATAAACACCATAAAAAAATGTAATAAAAACTGTGTCAAAACAGCCATTTTTGCCACCTTACATCAAAATTATCATCAACATATAAGATAAAAAAAAGCAATTTTTGGTAACCTTATATCACAAAAATTATAACACCAATTGATCTAAATGGCGTATGCTCTCCAAAATAGTACCAATCAAGCCGCCACCTCATCCCGCAAAAAATGTGACCGTAACGACGACAATCGGTTAGAAAATAAAAAAAGCTATGGCTCTCAGATTATGGAGACACTAAAACATTTTTTTTTTGTTTAAAAAATGCTATTATTGTGTAAAACTTAAATAATTAAGAAAAAGTATACATATTAGGTATTGCCACCACAGTAACAATCTGCTCTATAAAACTATGGCATGACTTTATCCCTCAGGTGAATGCTGGAAAAATAAATAAATAAAAAATATGCCAAATGTACAAATTTTTGGTCACCTAGCCCCAAACACTGTAATAATGAATGATCAAAACATCATATGTACCCAAAAATGGCACCAATAAAAACGTAAAATCAGAAAAATTTAAAAAAGTAATGCATTCAGAAAATGGAGACACAAAATCAATTTTTTTTCAAAAATGCTTTATTATGTAAAACTGAAATAAACAAAGAAAGTAGACATATTTGATATCATTGCATCCGTAACAACCTGCTCTATAAAAAAATAGCCCACTATCTACCTTGGAAGTTGAATGTTGTAAAAAATAAAAACGGTGCCAAAACCGCAATTTATTGGTTACCTTGCCTTACAAAAAACGTAATATAGAGTAATTAAAAATCATATGTAACCCAAAATAGTACCAATAAAACTGGCACCTTATCCCCTAGTTTCCAAAATGGGGAATCTTTTGGGGAGTTTCTACTGTAAGGGTGCATCAGTGTAAGGGTGCATCAGGGGGGGCTTAAAATGGGACATGGCATCTAAAAACCAATTCAGCAAAAACCATATGGCGTTCCTTTCCTTGTGTGCCCTGCCATGTGCCCTTACATCAGTTTATGACCACATGTGGGGTGTTTCCATAAACCGCAGAATCAGGGTAATAAATATTGAATTTTGTTTGGCTGTTAACCCTCGATGTCTTAAAGAAAACAAATTGATTAAAACTGAAAATCTGCCAAAAAAGTGAAATTTTAAAATGTTATCTCCATTTTCCTTTAATTCTTGTGGAACACCTAAAGGGTTAACAAAGTTTGTAAAATCAGTTTTAGTACCTTGAAGGGTGTAGTTTCTACAATGGGATCATTTATGGGGGGTTTCCACTATGTAAGCCCTACAATGGGACTTCAGACCTGAACTGGTCCTTAAAAATTCTAAGCTTCTAAAATTCTAAATTCTAATGTCCTAAAAAAATAAAATGATATTTACAAAACAATGCCAACATAAAGTAGACGTATTGGGAATGTTAATTTTTTAAATATTTTATGAGGTATCACTTTCTGTTTTAAAAGCAGAGAAATTATTATTTTTAAAATTGCAAAGTTTTAAAAAATTTTGGTAAATGAGATTTTTTTTATGAATAAAGGTGAAATATATTGACTCAAATTTATGACTATCATGAAGTACAATGTGTCACAAGAAAACAGTCTCAGAATAGCTACGGATAAATAAAAGTGTTCCAAAGTTATTACCACTTAAAGTGACACATGTCGGATTTGCAAAAAATGGCATGGGCAGGAAGGTGAAAACAGGCCCGATGTAGAAAGGGTTAAAAGAATTGAATTGATTTGAAAATTTCACATCACATCAGCAGACACGATATTTGGAGCATCTTCTTTAGTCAAGATGGCCGTGATGACCTCTCTGCCAAATTGATTAGGTAAGTATATATTTTTTTAACCACTGAAAAGCCTCAATGTGACTGTCAGATGCCTCGATCAGCATTCATCGTTGAACTGAGGGGGTGGAATGATGGGGGGGGGATCACAATTGCTGTTCCCCATCTTTGTGCCCATTGCATACAATGGAGTGTGATTCATGGTGAAGTAATTAGTAACAAATCAAATTTATTTGTGAACTTTTGGCTAAGCAGTCGAATTTAATTTTTAACTTTGGTCATTTATAATCATGGGCGTTGCTATGTGTGAAAACGCCTGTACCATTAAGGTCTAAAAAAAATTATCCCATACAGCAAAGGGCAAAAAAAGTCAAATTGGCCGATTTTGCTCATTTTTAGTTTTTTTTTTACCTATCACAATTTTATTTTTATAAAACTGATCAAAAAGTCATGCACACCCCTAAAGAGTATCTTTGAAAAGTACAGATCGCCCCGCAAAAAAATTAGCTCTCACACAGCTCTGTACACATAACTACAAAAACAATACATAGGGCCAAATATGGCAAGGTTAAGAAAAAAATATTTTTTTCAATGTTTTTATTTTTTTACAGTATTAATGCTAGTGTTGAGCGAGAATATTTGAATAGTGAATTATAATCGTGAATATTGCAACTTCGAGAATTGGCGAATATTTCGAATATAGTGGTATATATTTGTAAAAATGAATATTCGTCTATTTTTTTTTTTTCATCTAAACCCATTACCTGCCTGCTTCTTGCTTGTGGGCCAATGTGAGAAAGCTGCAATATCTAGTAAATTAGAATATCCTTCATTATTTCATTTATTTTAGCTTGTGTGGAAAATCGGCAATGTAATATGCGCGTTAATCGAGTAAGGGTGCGTTATAAGCAACTTTCCTATTGGGTTGGCTTACTAGAATTCACGAATATGTAGAATATAGTGTGATATAAATTCGTAAAAACGAATATTAGTTTTTTTTCTTTGTCTGAACCCATTAGAGTCGTAAATGTAATGGGTTCAGATGAAAATAAAATGACGAATATTTTTACGAATATATATCACTCTATATTCTACATATTCACGAATTCTAGCAAGCCAACCGAAAAGGAAAGTTGCCTCTAACCAGCCCTTACTCGATTAATGTGCATGTTACATTGCCGATTTTTTGCACAAGCTAAAATAAATAAAATAATGAAGAATATTCTAATTCAGTCAGGATAAACTCAGGAAAATTCTAGCAGCTTAAAAAATGTAACCAAAGTGATCCACGCCTGTATTTTGCGTTACAAATTCGCATTATGAGATTTTTACATTGCCGATTTTTTGCAATCAAGAGAATAATCTCGAATACGACTATTCACAAATATATGATGAATATTCTAACCAATATTCGCGAAATATCGCAAATTCAAATATTGCTGCTGCCGCTCACAGCTATAAAATGCAAGAAAAATTATATATATATATATATATATATATATATATATATACGGTATATGGAATTGCTGTATTCATAATGACTTGGAGAATGAAAGTAACAAGATCAGTTTTATCTAATTCGGAACCCTGTAAAACCAAAAGCATAAAACTGTTGCAGAATTGCATTTTTTTCCAATTTCAACCCACTTGGAATTTTTTTTCCAGCTACATCATGTGTAGAGTTGAGCGGACACCTGGAAGTTCAGGTTCGACAGGTTCGGCCGAACTGTACAAAAAAGTTTGGGTCCAGGACCCGAAATTGACCCGAACTTAACCCCGATCCCAATTGAAGTAAATGGCGAGCCGAACTTTGGGGCATTAAAATGGCTCTAAAAAAGTCCTGGAAAGGGCTAGAGGGCTGGAAGTTGAAGCAAAATGGGGGTAAAAGTAAGACAAGTGCCTTGCAAACATATTTGGATAGGGAAATAACTTAAAATAACATAAAATACATAACAATTAAAAATAAACGTTCTAAACCAGAGCACAAGTGAGTAACAGTGGGACCTGCCACCCTGCAAACAGAGGATGTGGCAGCAACGCCACCACATCTTTTACCGTCACCAAGCATCTCCACAATATCCCATGGAAGCGTTCAGCTGTCCATCTCCCAATTAGAAAGAGGAAGTACCCCCTACCCACCCGCGATCCCTGGCCCTGAATGCCAGGATTTCAAAATTCCTGGTCCTGCTGTCATTCTGTCTAGTATAGATGGATGGAGACTGTTGAAAAACTTATGGAGGTGGTTGTCCCACAGTATGTGGCTCCCAGCCGCCACTACTTTTCCAGGCGAGCTATGCCTTCCCTGCACAACCAACTGGCGGACAAAATCAGGTGTGCACTGCGCAAAGCCATCTGTGGCAAGGTCCACATAATCACCAATACATGGACCGGGAAGCACGGGCTGGGAAGTTATATCTCCCTAACAGCACACTGGGTAAATGTAGTGGCGGCTGGGCCAGAGGTCGATAGCAGTTTGGTGCATGTCCTTCCGCCCCCAAGGATTACAGGGCATTTCTATTTGCCTCCTGTTGCCTTCTCCTCCTACTCCGCTTCCTCTTCCTCTACCACCTCCTCATCCTTTCAGCGTAACACCTTCACCACCAACATCAGCACAGCCAGGGGCAAATGACTGAAGGCTGTTCTAAAAACTCATCTGTTTGGGGGAAAATCCAAAATCCAACACCACGCAGGAGCTGTGGACGAGCATGGAACAACAGACTGATTAGTGGTTGGTGTCACGGAGCCTCAAGCCCGGCCTGGTGGTGTGTGATAATGGACCAAATCTGGTAGCAGCTCTGGGCCTAGCTGGTTTGACACACATCTCTTGCCTGGCGCATGTGCTGAATTTGGTGGTGCAGAGAAAATCAATTTAGTTAATCCAGCTCTTAGATTCTGGTGGGACAAATTAACTCTTATTGGTGCTCAAGGACCCCGACGGCCTGAGCACAAAATTTTATTAAATTTGTTGGTTAGATTGTTGGGTAACATTTCCACGGTTATCAGGACTTTTTATTATAAATCGTAACTAGTGATGTCGCGAACATAAAATTTTCAGTTCGCGAACAGCGAACGCGAACTTCCGCAAATGTTCGCGAACAGGCGAACCGGGCGAACCGCCATAGACTTCAATAGACAGGCAAATTTTAAAAACCAAAGGGACTCTTTCTGGCCACAATAGTGATGGAAAAGTTGTTTCAAGGGGACTAACACCTGGACTGTGGCATGCCGGAGGGGGATCCATGGCAAAACTCCCATGGAAAATTACGTAGTGGACGCAGAGTCGGGTTTTAATCCATAAAGGGCATAAATCACGTAACATTCCTAAATTGTTTGGAATAACATGCTTTAAAACATCCAGTGTGTGTATACGATCAGGTATGATGTTGTATCGATCAGGTAGTGTAAGGGTTACGCCCGCTTCACTGACATTGACAGATCAAACTCCTCTTTTAATGCACCGCAAACAGTCCATTTGCACAACCGCAAACTCCCCATTTGCACAAGGTTGGATACCAAGCTAGCCACGTCCCGGTGATGTCATTGAAGGTTTCTTCCTCCACCCAGCCACGTACAACACCAAGGGTCCCCGAAAGGTCAATTGAATTGATTTTTCGAACGGGGAGATGGTTAAAAAAACGCTGGCTCCCTCCCCTTTGTTTTAATCCACGGTCACTGCTTCTGCGCCGTGCAATTTACTGTCACACCCGATATGAGTGGTATTTTCTGTAGTACTATTCTCATCAGTTTAATCCCTCTAACGTCCCCAATCTGGGGGCCATTTATTGAATTGATTTTTCGAACAGGGAGATGGTTAAAAAAACGCGGGCTCCCTCCACTCTGTTTTAATCCACGGTCACTGCGTCTGCGCCGTGCAATTTACTGTCACACTCGATATGAGTGGTATTTTCTGTAGTACTATTCTCATCAATTTAATCCCTGTTACATCCCATATCAGGGATTGCCTTTTGTGAAAAAAAATTTAGGCCTGGTACCTTCGACTGCCTTCACAATGACAGACCAAACTCTCATACACCAAACTGAATTGATTTCAGGAACCGGGAGATGGAAAAAGCAGCTTGGTCGGTCCTCATACTCCCAAATTGGGGCACTGCGCGTGCACAGAGCAATGTGCTGTGACACCCTATATGAGTGGTGTCTTAACTAGTACTATTCCTATCAGCGGCGGGCGGGTGCGTGGTAACTTGAGAGCAGGTGACCAAAGCTGAGCTGGAGGAAGATGGTGTGTCAAGGTTCTTAGCGGAAGCTGTTGAAGACTGGGTGTCCTGTCTAAGCCAGTCAACTACGTCCTCAGAATTTTTCGGGTTCAGGGTACGTGGCCTCTGAACACTAGGCATTATTCCAGGGACAGTGGAAATCACAGCACCACGACCACGACGGCCCCTGCGGGGTGGCCTGCCTCTGCCTGTCATTTTTTTTTCGATAAGTGGTACTGTGCCACCCTGGATCAGTGGTGGGCACTGGCAGTGGGCACACTACAGTCTGCGGAAGTGGGCCTGACACACACTGGCAGCAGGCAAGCAACTGAAATTAGACTAATGTGTAAAAATGAAATGCCTTATTTATCGGCAAGCTACTGTGCCACCCGGTATCAGTGGTTGGCACTGGCAGTGGGCACACTACAGTCTGTGGAGGTGGGCCTGACACACACTGGCAGGAGGCAAGCAACTGAAATTAGACTAATGTGTAAAAATGAAATGCCTTATTTATCGGCAAGCTACTGTGCCACCTGGTATCAGTGGTTGGCACTGGCAGTGGGCACACTACAGTCTGTGGAGGTGGGCCTGACACACACTGGCAGGAGGCAAGCAACTGAAATTAGACTAATGTGTAAAAATGAAATGCCTTATTTATCGGCAAGCTACTGTGCCACCCGGTATCAGTGGTTGGCACTGGCAGTGGGCACACTACAGTCTGTGGAGGTGGGCCTGACACACACTGGCAGGAGGCAAGCAACTGAAATTAGACTAATGTGTAAAAATGAAATGCCTTATTTATCGGCAAGCTACTGTGCCACCCGGTATCAGTGGTTGGCACTGGCAGTGGGCACACTACAGTCAGTGGAAGTGGGCCTGACACGCACTGGCAGCAGGCAAGCAACTGAAATTAGACTAATGTGTAAAAATTAAATGCCTTTTTATGCAAAGTCCTGTGCCAGCCGGTATGAGTGGTAGGCACTGGCAGTGGGCACACTACAGTCACTGGAAGTCAGCCTGACACACACTGGCAGGCAACTAACCTTAGATTAAAGTGTAAAAATTAAATGCCTATTTTGATGCAAAGTCCTCTGCCAGCCGGTATGAGTGGTAGGCACTGGCAGTGGGCACACTACAGTCAGTGGAAGTCGGCCTGACACACACTAGCAGCAGGCAAGCAGCTGAAATTACACTAAAGTGTAAAAATGAAATGCCTTTTTTTATGCAAAGTCCTGTGCCAGCCGGTATGAGTGGTGGGCACTGGCAGTGGGCACACTACAGTCACTGGAAGTCAGCCTGACACACACTGGCAGGCAACTAAACTTAGATTAAAGGGTAAAAATTAAATGCCTTTTTTTGATGCAAAGTCCTGTGCCACATGGGATGACAGGGGTGGGCACTGGCAGTGGGCACACTACAGTCACTGGAAGTCAGCCTGACACACACTGGCAGGCAACTAAACTTAGATTAAAGGGTAAAAATTAAATGCCTTTTTTTGATTCAAAGTCCTGTGCCACACGGAATGACAGGGGTGGGCACTGGCAGTGGGCACACTACAGTCTGTGGGCCTGCAGCTCCTCACACACAGGCAGGCCATGCAACTGCAATATGCATATAAAGAAAATTACAATTTTTTGCACGCGTACCAGAACCCGAATATTTCTGTAAAACTTCGGGTTTATTGTTCGGCGATTTCTTCCCGCTTTTTGAAAGGCTGCAGGGCAGCCAATCAACAAACATTTCACTACTTTGCCCTAAGAAGCCATCACAGCTATGCCGACTATTGGCATGGCTGTGATTGGCTAAGTGCAGCATGTGAACCAGCCTCTAATTAAGCTGGAGTCACGTAGCGCCGCACGTCACTCTGCTCTTCTCAGTGTAGGGATAGGATGCTGCCACTTCTGTGAGGGACAGATTAGGGAAGAAATCTGTTGAACTTGGTGGTGTTAAATCTTCAGACTACAGCAATTATTGAGGGTGCTATGCTACATATTTGTACCCAGCCCTGAGCCCAGTGATACTGCAAAATAATTTTTAATCCATCTGTTACTGAGGTGGGGGTCGGCGGCCATTTTAGCAACTGCAGTGTCTTTGGAACTGCATGTGACCTGCATGTGTAACATCCTACCAAGGAAATAAGTCTAATTATTTTTTGGTAGCTCAGTGGAGCAAAAATTCCTTTTTCTGGCAGGTCAAGTTCCCCTACATTACCTATTTGAGAATTTTGGGGTGACATAGTACATTTCTGTAGTTGGGGGAATAAACCCGTACTGTCGTACCACAGATCACGTTTGCATACATCGCTGGAAAAACCTATTTTAAAATTTTGCGGTGACATACTGCATTTCTGTAGTTGCTGTAATAAACCCGTACTGTCATACCACAGAGCACGTTTGCATACACCGCTGGAAAACCTGCTTTATAATTTTTGGGGTCACATACTACATTTCTGTAGTCGTGTTAACCGCTTCAGCCCCCCTAGATTAAACACCCTTAATGACCAGGCCACTTTTTGCAATTCCGCACTACACTAATTTCACCGTTTATTGCTCCATCATGCAACTTACCACCCAAATGAATTTTACCTCCTTTTCTTCTCACTAATAGAGCTTTCATTTGGTGGTATTTCATTGCTGCTGACATTTTTACTTTTTTTGCTATTAATCAAAAATTACCGAAATTTTTGCAAAAAAATGACATTTTTCACTTTCTGTTGTAATTTTTTTTTAAAAAAACTACATTTCTATATAAATTTTTCTCTAAATTTATTGTTCTACATGTCTTTGATAAAAAAAATTCCAATAAGTGTATATTTATTGGTTTGGGTAAAAGTTATAGCGTTTACAAACTATGGTGCAAAAAAGTGAAAAGTGAAAAGTGAATTTCGGCATTTTGAAGCAGCTATGACTTTCTGAGCACCTGTCATGTTTCTTCAGGTGCTAGAATGCCAGGATAGTATAAATACCCCCCAAATGACACCATTTTAGAAAGAAGACACCCCAAAGTATTCGCAGAGGGGCATGGTGAGTTCATTTTTTTTTCACAAGTTAGCGGAAAATGACACTTTCTGAGAAAAAAAAAAAAAAAAGTTTCAATTTCTGATAACTTCTGGCAAAAAAAAAAAATAAAATCTCAGACGGACTCACTATGCCCCTCAGTGAATACCTTGGGGTGTCTACTTTCTGAAATGGGGTCATTTGTGGGGTGTGTTTACTGTTCTGGCATTTTGGGCGGGGCTAAATTGTGAGCCGCCATGTAAAACCTAAAGGTACTCGTTGGAATTTGGGCCCCTTTGTGCACCCAGGCTGCAAAAAAGTGTCACTTATGTGGTATCGCCGTACTCAGGAGAAGTAGGGCAATGTGTTTTGGGGTGTATTTTTACATATACCCATGTTGCGTGAGAGAAATATCTCTGTAAATTGTCAACTTTGTATAAAAATTTTTAAAAGTTGTCGTTTACAGAGATATTTTTCACACAAAGTATGGGTATATATAAAAATACACCCCAAAACACATTGCCCTACTTCTCCTGAGTACGGCGATACTACATGTGTGCCACTTTTTTGCAGCCAAGATGCGCAAAGGGGCCCTAAAACCAATGAGTACCTTTAGGATTTCACAGGGCATTTTTACGCATTTGGATTCCAGACTTCTTCTCACGCTTTAGGGGCTCCTAAAATGCCAGGACAGTATAAATACCCCACATATGACCCCATTTTGGAAAGAAGACACCCCAAGGGTGTGAGGGGTATGGTGAGTTCATGTAAAATTTTATTTTTTGTCACAAGTTAGTGGAATATGAGACTTTGTAAAAAACAAAATAAAAATAAAATAAAAAAAACAATTTCCGCTGACTTGTGCCAAAAATAAAAATTCTGTGGACTCACCATGACCCTCACGGAATACCTTGGGGTGTCTTCTTTCCAAAATGGGGTCACATGTGGAGTATTTATACTCACCTGGCATTTTAGGGGCCACTAAAGTGTGGGAATCCAAATGCATAAAAATGGCCTGTGAAATCCTAAAGGTACTCATTGGTTTTAGGGCCCCTTTGCGCACCCAGGCTGCAAAAAAGTGTCACTCATGTGGTATCGCCGTACTCAGGAGAAGTAGGGCAATGTGTTTTGGGGTGTATTTTTACATATACCCATACTGTGTGTGAGAAATATTGCTGTAAACGACAACTTTTTACATTTTTTTATTCAAAGTTGTCCATTTACAGAGATATTTCTCTCACCCAGTATGGGTATATGTAAAAATACACCCCAAAACACATTGCCCTACTTCTCCTGAGTACGGCGATACCACATGAGTGACACTTTTTTGCAGCCAAGATGCGCAAAGAGGCCCTAAAACCAATGAGTACCTTTTAGGAGGGCATTTTTACACATTTTTCTTCTCACGCTTTAGGGCCCCTAAAATGCCAGGGCAGTAGAAATACCCCACATGTGACCCCATTTTGGAAAGAAGACACCCCAAGGTATTCCATGAGGGGCATGGCGAGTTCATAGAAGATTTTTTTTGGCACAAGTTAGTGGAAATTAATTTTTATTGTTTTTCTCACAAAGTCTCCCTTTCCGCTAACTTTTGACAAAAGTTTAATTTTTCATGGACTCATTATGCCCCTCAGCGAATACCTTGGGGTGTCTTCTTTCCAAAATGGGGTCACATGTGGGGTATTTATACTGCCCTGGCATTTTAGGGGCCCTAAAGCGTGAGAAGAAAAATGCGTAAAAATGCCCTCCTAAAAGGTACTCGTTAGATTTGGGCCTTTAGCATCTTGGCTGCAAAAAGTGTCACACATGTGGCATCGCCGTACTCAGGAGAAGTAGGGCAATGTGTTTTGGGGTGTATTTTTACATATACCCATGCTGGGTGAGAGAAATATCTCTGTAAATTGGAAACTTTGCATAAAAAAATTTAAAAAGTTGTCGTTTACAGCAATATTTCTCACACCCAGCATGGGTATATGTAAAAATACACCCCAAAACACATTGCCCCACTTCTCCTGAGTATGGCGATACCACATGAATGACACCTTTTTGCAGCCAAGATGCGCAAAGGGGCCCTAAAACCAATGAGTACCTTCAGGATTTCACAGGCCATTTTTACGCATTTGGATTCTCACGCTTTAGGGCCCCTAAAATGCCAGGGCAGTATAAATACCCCACATGTGACCCCCATTGTGGAAAGAAGACACCCCAAGGTAATCCGTGAGGGGTATGGCGAGTTCACAGAAAAAAAAAAATTTGGCACAAGTTAGCGGAAATTGATTT
The DNA here is from genome assembly GCA_033119425.1 of Bufotes viridis. Lineage (NCBI taxonomy): Eukaryota > Metazoa > Chordata > Amphibia > Anura > Bufonidae > Bufotes > Bufotes viridis. The sequence goes on from CM065589.1 coordinate 221,801,154, forward strand.
TTTTTTTTTTTTTACAGTCTCATATTCCACTAACTTGTGACAAAAAATAAAATTTTGCATGAACTCACCATACCCCTCACGGAATACCTTGGGGTGTCTTCTTTCTAAAATGGGGTCACATGTGGGGTTTTTGTACTGCCCTGGCATTTGAGGGTCTCCGCAATCATTACACGTATGGCCAGCATTAGGAGTTTCTGCGATTCTCCTTATATTGAGCATACGGGTAATGAGATTTTTTTTTTCCGTTCAGCCTCTGCGCTGAAAAAAAAAAAAAAAGAACGGCACTGATTTTTTCATTCGCATCGGTCAATGTGGATGAAAAAATCTCTGCCAAAATCAGTGACTGCGGTGCGGTGGGCTGGGCGCTAGCTACCTAACAAGTAGCTAACTAACTGGCGGTGATAGGGGACCCTTATGCCCCATTCACACGTCCGAAATTCTGTTTGCGGAACGGAATTGCGGACCCATTCATTTCTATGGGGACAGACTTTGTCCTGCTCGGATCCGTAATTCCGGATCCGCGCTTCCGGGTCTGCACTTCCGTTCCGCAAAAATATAGAACATGTCCTATTCTTGTCCGCAATTGGACAAGGCATCGGACAAGAAAAAGCATTTTCTATATAGTTCTGGCAATGTGCGGATCTGCAAAATGCAGAAAGCACATTGCCGGTGTCCGTGTTTTGAGGATCTGTAAATCCGCGGATCCACGGATCCGCAAAACACATATGGACGTCTGAATGGAGCCTTACAAGGGGTTTGATCAATGACAGGGGGGTGATCAGGGGGTCTAGATTGGGTGATCAAGGGGTTAATTGGTGAGGGGGTGGGGGTCAGTGTAGTGTTTGGTGCAACTTTACATAGTTACCTGGTCCTCTGGTGGTCGATCCCAGCAAATGGGACCACCAGAGGACCAGGTAGCAGGTATATCAGACGCTGTTCACAAAACAGCGTCTGATATACTTGTTTGATGCGATTTATATCGCATCTACAGCCTGCCAGCGATTGATCATCGCTGGCAGGCTGTAGTACAACTCTTCAGACGCGAGACGCTGTGAACGCGCGCGCGCGCGTTCACAGGAAGTCTCGCGTCTCGCGAGATGACGCGCCGCCGCGTCCGATCAGAAGAACAGGACCGCCCGCAGGGTGCAATCCTGCGTACGGCGGTCCTGAAGAAGTTAATAAACCTGCACTGTTGTGCCACAGAGCACGTTTGCATACAATGCTGAAAAATTTGTTTTAAAATTTTACGATGAAAAACTGCATTTCTGTAGTTGGGTTAATAAACCCGTACTGTTGTGCCACAGAGCCCATTTCCATACAACACAGAAAAAACAATTTTATAATTTTTGGGGTGACATACTGCATTTCTGTAGTTTGTTGCAATAAACACTGGTTTTGCGCTACAAAGCAGATCTGAGGCCTACCCTGTTTTTAAGTCATGTTAAGTAACCTGTGGAACTCCGCATTAACATAGTTGGTTGCAAAAACACTGGTTTTGTGGGATATAGCACATTTGCGGTCACGCTGCATTTCTGACAGTCAAATTAAACCATTAACTTCTGCTTGTACATTGTTGGTTTGAAAAATCAAAGTTTTGTTGAAGTGAAGCAATTGTATTGAATTGCTCCGTTACACTGTCGTGTGACCTAAAGAAAATTATTCTGTTTATGAGTCTAGTGTTGATCACGAATTTTCGAATTGCGAATTTTAATCGCGAATATTGGCACTTTGAGAATTCGTGAATATTTAGAATATCGCGGAATATATTCGCAATCGCGAATATTCGTTTTTATTTTTTAATACCAGTTTATGCAAATTTGTATGCAAATTTTTTATATGCGAATTTTCGCAATCAAGAAAATAATGAGTAATTTCATAATCTCCAGTCATTATTTTCTTGATTGTGAAAATTTGCATATAATAATTCGCATAAAACTTGCATAACAATTTACATAAACTGGTATTTAAAAGATACGTCATTATTAATGGCATATTTTTTAAATACCAGTTTATGCATATTTTTATATGCGAATTTTCGCAATCAAGAAAATAATGACTGGAGATTACGAATTCGCGAATTCTCAAATATATGGCGAATATTTGCCCAAATATTCGCGAAATATCGCAAATTCGAATATTTCCCCTGGCGCTAATCACTATTTATGACACGGGCACTGCCTTACTGTTACATAGTAACATAGTAACATAGTATATAAGACCGAAGAAAGACATTTGTCCATCCAGTTCGGCCTGTTTCCTACAAGTTGATCCAGAGGAAGGCAAAAAACCCCTGTGAGGCAGAAGCCAATTTTCCCCACTTAAGGGGAAAAAAATTCCTTCCCGACTCCAATCAGGCAATCAGAATAACTCCCTGTATCAACGACCCCTCTCTAGTAGCTGTAGCTTGTAATATTATTACACTCCAGAAATAAATCCAGTCCCCTCTTGAATTCCTTTATTGTACTCACCATCACCACCTCCTCAGGCAGAGAGTTGCATAGTCTCACTGTCTCTCAGTGAAGAATCCTTTTCTATGTTTGTGTACAAACCTTCTTTCCTCCAGACGCAGAGGATGTCCCCTCGTCACAGTGTCAGTCCTGGGGATAAATAGCTGTTGGGACAGATCTCTGTACTGACCCCTGATATATTTATACATAGTTATTAGATCTCCCCTCAGTCGTCTTTTATCTAAAGTGAATAACCCTAATTTTGATAACCTTTCAGGGTACTGTAGATCCCTCATTCCAGTTATTACTTTAGTTGCCCTCCTCTGAACCCTCTCCAGCTCTGCTATGTCTGATTTGCTCACAGGAGCCCAGAACTGTACATTCTACTCCATGTGTGGTCTGACTAGTGATTTGTAAAGTGGTAGGACTATGTTCTCATCACAGGCATCTATGCCCCTTTTGATGCAACCCATTATCTTATTGGCCTTGGCAGTAGCTGCCTGACACTGGTTTTTGCAGCTTAATTTGCTGTTTATTAAAATTCCTAGATCCTTTTCCATGCCAGTGTTACCGAGTGTTTTACCATTTAATATGTACGGGTGACTTGCATTATTCCTTCCCATGTGCATAAATTTACATTTGTCAGTGTTAAACCTCATCTGCCATTTTTCTGCCCAAGCCTCCAATCTATCCAGATCCCTCTGTAGCAGAAAACTGTCCTCTTCAGTGTTAATTACCTTACAAAGTTTAGTGTCATCTGCAAAAATAGATATTTTACTGTGCAGGCCTTCTACAAGATCATTAACCCCTTAAGGACACAGGGTTTTTTCATTTTTGCGTTTTCGTTTTGCGCTCTATGCCTTCCAAGAGCCATAACTTTTTTATTTTTCCGTTCACATGGCCATATGAGGGCTTATTTTTTTTTTTTTTGTCGCCATGTTTTGACCGCTATAACGTATTTGTAAATAAGTGTATGGCGTTGTATGGGGGCTTATTTTTTGCGGGGCGATCTTAACTTTTTGATGATACCATTATGGGGTGTGTAGGACTTTTTGATCGCTTTTTATTTAATTTTTTTTGAGGAAATGAAGCGTCCAAAAACGGCAAATCGGCCATTTGGGCGCTTTTTTCCGTTTTTCTGTTTACCGTATGGGAAATATATTTTTATATTTTTATACTATGGGCGTTTTCACACATTGCGACACGCATGATGTGTATTTTTTTATTTTTTTTATTATTTTATTTTAATTTTGGGGAAAGGGGGTGATTTAAATTTTTTTTTTTTTTTTTACATCTTTTATATAGGTCCCATAGGGACCTATATAAATCAGTTACCTGATTGCTTCTATCATAAACTCCAATACACTTGTATTGGAGTTTATGAGCATTTTACTACTTTCCTATAAAGCCCTATTGCTAACAAGGGCTCCATAGGAAATAGTAAGTGATAGCCTTAAGCTGAATGAAAGGCTTAAGGCTATCCCTTACAGCGCTCCGATTCTCCCGATCACCACTAGGGGGAGCCGGAGCGCTGCCGAAAGTTTTACTTTCGGTTTTAGCGCGTGCAGATGCCGTGATCAGGATTGATCACGGCATCTGCGGGGTTAAATGATCACGATCGGCAGCGCTGCCGACCGCGATCATCAGCTGCGGGGGTCAGCTACAGGAATCAGCCGGACCCCCGCAGTGATGGTGCCCGCAGCAAGCAGGAGCGGGCGCCATCTTCAGGGACTGGACACATGACGTACCCATACGTCATGTGTCCTTAAGGAGTTAATAAATATATTGAAGAGAATAGGGCCCAATACTGACCCCTGAGGTACCCCACTAGTGACAGTGACCCAATCTGAGTATCTACCGTTAATAACCTTTGTTTTCTGTCACTTAGCCAGTTACTTACCCACATACAGATATTTTCTCCCAGTCCGAGCATTCTCATTTTATATACTAACCTTTCATGAGGTACGGTGTCAAATGCTTTGGAGAAGTCCAGATATATGACATCCATTGATTCGCTGCTGTCAAGTCTAGAACTTACCTCCTCATAGAAGCTGATTAAATTCGCTTGGCATGACCGATCCCTAATGAAGCCATGCTGATATGGCGTTATTTGTTAGTGAACTTAACTTAGTTGACTTTTGGCAGTTAAATTGACACCTGAGATAAATCATCTGTAATTTTGGTTGGTGAATGCATATAATGAGGAGAACATCAAACAAGGGACGTGAACATGGTCGTGGTGGTGTTGGTTGAGCTCCTGTTGCTGGGAGAGGACGTGGCTGTTCTGCGCCAGTTACAGGTCCAAGTGAAACACCTTCCCCAGGTGCGAGTAGGCGACAGAAACTGCAGCATTATTTGGTAGACCAGAATGCCGCTCTACGGATGGTGAGGCCAGAAAAAGTACAGGCGATAGTAGATTGGGTGGCTGACAGTGGCACCAGTTCTTTCACAGTATCTCCCACCCAGTCCTCTGCAGAAAGCTCAGAGTTGATACATGCAGCCCATGCCCATCAGTCTTTCACCTCACCCCCTTGCAAAGGAGCCAAGCAGCCTGAGCTCCAAGTTATGCAGCAGACTCTTATGCTTTTTGATGACTCTGCTGGCTGGGCCCTCCACACAGCCCTGCCCCAGAAGTGGAAGACATTGAATGCAGTGATGTCAAACCACTTATGTTGCAGGATGAGGAGATGGGAATACCACCGTAGCACGTCTCTGATTTTGACGAAACACAGGTGCCAACTGCTGCAGCTTTCTGCAGTGTGCAGACCAAGGAGGAGGGCAGTGGTAAAGAATGGGTGGAAGATGATGTGGAGGACGATGAGGTCCTAGACCCTGACTAGACTCCAGTTCATGCTAGTGACGTGTGCAGCTCTGAGGAAGAGGTGGTTGTATTTGCACAACAGCACAGTAAAAGAGGGAGCAGGCTGCAAAAGCGGAGCATCCATTAACGAGACAGTACGCCTGCTACTGCCCACCGCACCCAGGGATCTAGCACACCAAAGCCAGCTCCAAGGAGTTCATTGGCGTGGAAGTTCTTCACACAATGTCCTGACAAGACAAGAGTGGTTTGCATGTTGTGCCATCAGAGCCTTAAGCGAGGCATAAACGTTCTAAACCTGAGCACAACCTGCATAACCAGGCATCTACATGCAAAGCACGAACTGCAGTGGAGTAAACACCTTAAAAACCAAGAAAGGTGTCAGGCTCCTCCTGCTTCCTCTTCTGCTGCTGTCTCTGCCTCTTCCTCCACCTCTGGAGACACAGTGGCACCTGCCACCCAGCAAACAGAGGATGTGCCATCAACACCACCACCTCCGTCATCATCACCAAGCATCTCCACCATGTCACACGCAAGCGTTCAGCTCTCCATATCCCAAACACTGGAGAGAAAGAGAAAATACCCACCTACCCACCCTCGATCCCTGGTCCTGAATGCCAGCATTTCAAAATTACTGGCCTTTGAAATGCCGTCATTCTGTCTGGTGGAGATGGACTGTTTTAAAAAGCTGCCTGGAGAATGAGCTGCTACAGAAAGTGCGGTCTGTCTGTGCGCACTTTCGGCGTTCTCACCTTGCTGCTGCTCGTCTGTCTGCGCTGCAGCGCAACTTTGACATTCCCGCTCACCGCCTCATATGCGAAGTGTCCACTAGGTGGAACTCCACCTTGGATATGCTGGAGAGACTGTGCGAGAAGCTGCAGGCGATAGTGGAGTTTCAGCCTGCACAATTACCACAGAGTTGCCCACATTTTAACTTGTGCTGGCTACTGGGTTGCCACCGTGCTGGATCCCCATTACAAAGACAATGTGCCATCCTTAATTCCTTCACTGGAGCATTATAGGAAAATGCGCAACTACAAGCACACGCTGGTAGACGCGCTCTTGACAAGTGGAAGCACAAGGCAAAGGCGGAGGAGGAAGAGGTTGCCAACCAAGCCGGGTCACGGCCAGCACCTAACAAGGCAGGGTTAGCATGGCCGACATGTGGAAAATCTTTGTCACCATGCCACAGCAACTGGCACCACCCGCTGATATGGAACGTCTTAGCAGGAGGCAGCATTCGAACAATATGGTGGAACTGTACATGTGGTTCTGCCCCATTAAAGTTCTGGGTCTCCAAATTGTCCACATAGCCTGAGCTTGCCCTTTATGCCTTGGAGGTGCTGGCCTGCCATGAAGCCAGTGTATTGTCTGAACATGTATTTAGCACGGCAGGGGGTGTCATTACAGACAAATGCAGCTCAGCTGCCTGCCCACAGCCAACGTGAACAAGGTCACGTTCATTAAAATGAACCAGGCTTGGATCCCACAAGACTTGTCTGTACTTTGTACAGAATAGACATTTATACCCCACTCAACCATACATTCTAGTAGTCAAGGGCACTTATTATTTGATTTCTTTTTTTATTATGTGTCCCATTATTTTGGGGGCTACCCCAATTTGAAAAAAAAAACATTGTTAGCTACCTCCTCCTCCATCGCCGCTTCCACCTACAACAGCACATTCACCGCCTTCTCAACCTCCGACTCCACATCCACCTCCTCCTCTGAGTTGCAGGTTAATAATTTTTACTTATTTTATTTTAAGTTATTTCCCTATCCATATTAGTTTGCAGAGCACTTGCCATGCTCTTAAGCACATTTTGCTGCCTTTTGCAGCACCTATAGCCCTTTCCATTACATTTTTAGGGCCATTTTAGTGCCCAAAAGTTCAGGACCCCATTGACTTCAATGGGGTTCGGGGTCAAGTTCGGGTTAAGTTCTTATCCCGAACCCGATCTTTTTTGTGAAGTTCGGCCGAACCCGTCGAACCTAAACTTTCAGGTGTTCTCTCAATTCTAATCGTAACAAAAACTATACAAGGAACATTTCAAAAAGAGAAAATTAACCCGACCAGACTCCCAACTTACCCCCCCTTTCACTCAAACCACTCATTAATGCCCATTAACAAACTATTTAAGAATTTATTTATAAACATAATAACTATAAGTCAGATAAACAAAATAAACAAACAAAACTATAGACATGCCTTACCCTTAACTTATAAGGACAGTCATATACAAGTGGCTCGGAGGGTGGGTTCCTGCACCAACATAGGCCAGGTACACAATTGTACAGCCAGGGCACAGTTCTGCAGGAGGAGTAGGAGGAGGAGAAGAAACCTTGTTCACAGCAGAGTGGCACACAAAGCAGCTCACGGCCTTCACTTCAGCATGGCTGGGGGGATACTGAGGACACAAATGATACACCTCTCACAGAGGACAGCTTGTAGTTGCCTCTGGGCAGCCTGGCATACATGAGCGGCTACATGCTGCAGTGCCTGTGCAATGAGAGCCGAGTTGCCCACATTCAAACTTGTGCAGATTACTGCGTGGCCACCCTGCTGGATCCCCGTTACATGGACAACGTGCCATCCTTAATTCTGTCACTGAAACGTGATTGGAAGAAGCCAACGCTGGTAGACACGCTGTTGATGGCATTCACACCTGATACCGGGGGCTCAGTGAAAGCACCTGGCTAAAGCAGAGGAGGAAGAAGTCGCCAACGCAGCTGGGTCACCGCCTGCACCTCAGAAGGCAGGTTTAGCATTGCCGAAATGTGTAAAAGCTTTGTCAACCCGCCATAACAAGCAGCACCACCAGCAGATATGGAACGTCTTAGCAAGAGGCAGCATTTCCGCAAAATGTTGGAATAGTATCTGTGCACACGCCTACACGTACGGACTGATGGGCCTGCCCAGGGTCATAGCTACAGGGGAAGCAGGGAAAGCGGCTGCTTTGGGGCCCTGACCAAGAAGGGGCCCATCCAGGAGGAGGAGGACTAAAAGACTTTGTTCAATGAACAGTGGCAGTATAGACAGTGTTAAAAACTGATGGATCAGCTGCCTGGTCAGAGAGAGCAATCTTTAGTAGCAAAATAAATGGGGGCAGCATGAAGGGTTTGTATACGGCAAAACTGGCAAAATGTCACCCACCAATGTAACAGATGATTTTTAGAGATTTACCTCCCTGTCACTTATGCAGAGCAGGGGTTTGTATACGGAAAAACTTGCAAAATGTCACCCTCCAATGTAACAGATAATTTTTTTTTAAATGTATCGCCCTGTCACTTATGCAGAGCAAAGGTTTGTACACAGAAAAACTGGCAAAATGTCACCCACCAATGTAACAGATGATTTTTTGAAATTTACCCCCCTGTCACTCATGCTGAGCAGGGGTTTGTATATGGCAAAACTGACAATTTTTTTTTTTTCAGCGATGTATCCAAAAGTGCTCTGTGGCATAACAGTACAGGTTTATTACAGCAACTACAGAAATACACTGTCACCTCAAAATTTAAAAATAGGTTTTTCAGCGGTGTATGCAAATGTAACCCATGGTACGACAGTACAGGTTTATTCCACCAACTACAGAAATCCACTAGATCACCCCAAAATTATAAAATAGGTAATGTAGGGGGACTTGACCTGACAGAAAAAAGGAATTTTTCCTCCACTGATCTACCAAAAAATAATTAGACTGATTTCCCTGGCAGGCTGGCACACATGCAAGTCACATGCAGTTTCAAGGACACTGCATTTGCTAAAATGGCCGCCGACCCCCACCTCAGTAACAGATGGATTAAAAATTATTTTGCAGTATCACTGGGCTCAGGGCTGGGTACAAATATGCAGCATAGCACCCTCAATAATTGCTGTAGTTTGACGATTTAACACCACCAGTTTCAACAGATTTCTTCCCTAATCTCCAGCAGCAACTTTTCCCTACACTAGGAGCAGCAGAGTGAAGTCCGGCGATACGTGACTCCAGCTTAACCTTCTCTGGACCGCCTAATGCACGGATGCGTTCGGCGGGCGGTCTACTTTCTCTGGCTCGACTCATCGGCGCGTCATCTCGCGAGACGCGAGATGACGCGCTGATGCCGCCACGCAAGCGCAGAGCGCAGCGGTAAAAAGTTTCAGAAGGAGTTGGTCATCAGCCTGCCAGCCAATGATCAGCACTGGCAGGCTGATAACTTTTAAAAAAAACAAATCAAAAGCCATCTAACACATTATATTTATAAATATAATGTGTTAAATGGCTTCTGTGCTGGGTCCTTTTCGTCGGTTGGACCCTGCAGAGAGCACATGTGACTGTCAGTACACCAAGCACTACATACTTAGCCCCAGATCACCCCCCATCACCCCAATTAACCCCTTGATCACCCCTTTCAATCACTAGTGAAAGGGAAAAAAGTGATCAGTGTAAAGTGTCACTTTTTTTTGTTCACTAGTATTGACTGTAAGGTTTAGTTTAGTTTAGGCCCCTTTGGTAGGTAGTTAGCTTCCGTTAGCGCCTAGCCCACCGCACCGCAGTCACTGATTCGCTGAATAGCGTAGCGCTAATCAGTAGAGATGAGCGAACACCTGGATGTTCGGGTTCGAGAAGTTCCCGCCGAAATTCCCGAAAATGTTCAGGTTCGGGATCCGAACTCGGCCCGAACTTTATCCCGAACCCGAACCCTATTGAAGTCAATGGGGACCCGAACTTTTAGGCACTAAAAAGGCTGTAAAATAGTCCAGGAACGGGCTAGAGGGCTGCCAAAGGCAGCAAAATGTAGGTAAATCCCCTGCAAACAAATGTGGATAGGGAAATGAATTAAAATAAAATAAAATAAATAACATTTTACCAATATCAATTGGAGACGGGTCCCACTGCAAGGAATCATGCGTCATATCACTCAACACTGGGGAAGGCCACTTTCAGTTATTTCGGCCCCAGCACCCAGACAGAGGAGAGAGGTCCCACAGCAAGGAATCATGCGTCATATCAACCACCACCGGAGAAGGCCACTCTCAGTTATTTCGGCCAGCACCCAGACCAAGGAGAGAGGTCCCACAGCAAGGAATCATGCGTCATATCACCCACCACTGGAGAAGGCCACTTTCAGTTATTTCGGCCCAGCACCCAGACCGAGGATACAGGTCCCACAGCAAGGAATCATGCGTCATATCAACCACCACCGGAGAAGGCCACTCTCAGTTATTTCGGCCCAGCACCCAGACAGAGGAGAGAGGTCCCACAGCAAGGAATCATGCGTCATATCAACCACCACCGGAGAAGGCCACTCTCAGTTATTTCGGCCCAGCACCCAGACAGAGGAGAGAGGTCCCACAGCAAAGAATCATGCGTCATATCACACACCACTGGAGAAGGCCATTTTCAGTTATTTAGGCCCCAGCACCCAGTCAGAGGAGAGAGGTCCCACAGCAAGGAATTATGCGTCATATCAACCACCACCGGAGAAGGCCACTCTCAGTTATTTCAGCCCAGCACCCAGACAGAGGAGAGAGGTCCCACAGCAAGGAATCATGCGTCATATCAACCACCACCGGAGAAGGCCACTCTCAGTTATTTCGGCCCAGCACCCAGACAGAGGAGAGAGGTCACACAGCAAGGAATCATGCGTCATATCACTCACCACTGGAGAAGGCCATTTTCAGTTATTTAGGCCCCAGCACCGAGTCAGAGGAGAGAGGTCCCACAGCAAGGAATCATTCGTCATATCAACCACCACCGAAGAAGGCCACTCTCTGTTATTTCAGCCCAGCACCCAGACAGAGGAGAGAGGTCCCACAGCAAGGAATTATGCGTCATATCAACCACCATCGGAGAAGGCCACTCTCAGTTATTTCGGCCACACCACCCAGACAGAGGAGAGGTTCATTCAACTTTGGGTTGCACCGCAAGATCATGGTAAAGTTAAAAAAATGAGGATTCAATAAAGAAGTGCCCCGGAGTACAAGAATACATGGTTGAGGGGGAGGCAGTTATAAATGTCTATTCTGCACAAGGGAGGGACAGGTCCTGTGGGATCCATACCTGGTTCATTTTTATGAACGTCAGCTTGTCCACGTTGGCTGTGGACAGGTGGCTGTGTTTGTCAGTAATGACGCCCCCTGCCGTGCTGAATACACGTTTAGACAAAACGCTGGCCGCCGGGCAGGCCAGCACCTCCAAGGCATAAAATGCTAACTCTGGCCACGTGGCCAATTTGAAGACCCAGAAGTTGAATGGGGCCGAACCATCAGTCAGTACGTGGAGGGGTGTGCAGACATACTGTTCAACCATGTTAGTGAAATGCTGCCTCCTGCTAACACGTTTCGTATCAGGTGGTGGTGCAGTTAGCTGTGGCGTGGAGACAAAACTTTTCCACATTTCTGCAATGCTAACCCTGCCCTCAGAGGAGCTGGCCGTGACACAGCTGCGTTGGCGACCTCTTGCTCCTCCTCTGCCTTCGCCTTGGGCTTCCACCTGTTCCCCTGTGACATTTGGGAATGCTCTCAGGAGTGCCTCTACCAGCGTGCGCTTGTACTCGCGCATCTTCCTATCACGCTCCAGTGCAGGAAGTAAGGTGGGCACATTGTCTTTGTAACGGGGATCGAGTAGTAGTCCGCACACGTTAAAATGTGGGCAACTCTGCTGTCGTTGCACAGGCACTGCAGCATGTAGTCGCTCATGTGTGCCAGGCTCCCCAGAGGTAAGGACAAGCTGTCCTCTGTGGGAGGCGTATCGTCATCGTCCTCCGTATCCCCTCAGCCACGCACCAGTGATGGGCCTGAGCTGTGTCGGGTGCCACCCCGCTGTGAACCTGCTTCATCCTCATCCTCCTCCACCTCCTCCTCATCCTCCTCGTCCTCCAGTAGTGGGCCCTGGCTGGCCACATTTGTACCTGGCCTCTGCTGTTGCAAAAAACCTCCCTCTGAGCCACTTCTAACAGACTGGTCTGAAAGTGCTAAAAATGACCCCTCATCCTCCTCCTCCTCCTCCTGGGTCACCTCCTCTTCCATCATCGCCCTAAGCGTTTTCTCAAGAGACATAGAAGTGGTATTGTAACGCTGATAACGGTGTCATCGCCACTGGCCATGTTGGTGGAGTACTCGAAACAGCGCAACAGGGCACACAGATCTCGCATGGAGGCCCAATCATTGGTGGTGAAGTGGTGCTGTTCCGCAGTGCGACTGACGCGTGCGTGCTGCAGCTGAAACTCCACTATGGCCTGCTGCTGCTCGCACAGTCCCTCCAGCATGTGTAAGGTGGAGTTCCACCTGGTGGGCACGTCGCATATGAGGCGGTGAGCGGGAAGGCCGAAGTTCCGCTGTAGCGCAGATAGGCGAGCAGCGGCAGGATGTGAACGCCGGAAGCGTGCAGCAGCTCTGACATGTCGGGGTAGTTGTGAATGAACTTCTGCACCACCAAATTCAGCACATGCGCCAGGCAAGGGATGTGCGTCAAACCGGCTAGTCCCAGAGCTGCGACGAGATTTCGCCCATTATCGCACACCACCAGGCCAGGCTTGAGGCCCACCGGCAGAAACCACTCGTCGGTCTGTTGTTCAATACCCCGCCACAACTCCTGCGCGGTGTGGGGCCTGTCCCCCAAACATATGAGTTTCAGAATGGCCAGCTGACGTTTACCCCGGGCTGTGCTGAAGTTGGTGGTGAAGGTGTGTGGCTGACTGGATGAGCTGGTGGAAGCAGAGGAGGAGGAAGCCGAGTAGGAGGAGGAGGCTACAGGAGGCAAAGGATGATGCCCTGCTATCCTTGGCGGCGGAAGGACGTGTGCCAAGGAACCGGCCCAGCCGCCACTACATTTACCCAGTGTGCAGTTAGGGAGATATAGCGTCCCTGGCCGTGCTTACTGGTCCACGTATCTGTGGTTAGGTGGACCTGGCCACAGATGGCGTTGCGCAGTGCACACTTGATTTTATCGGATACTTGGTTGTGCAGGGAAGGCACGGCTGTCATGGAGAAGTAGTGGCGGCTGGGAACAACATACTGTGGGACAGCCATGGACATCAGCTGTTTGAAGCTGTCTGTGTCCACCAGCCTGAATGACAGCATTTCAAAGGCCAGTAGAAATGCTGGCATTCAGGCCCAGGGCTCAAGCGTGGCTAGGTGGGAATTTACGCTTTCTCTCCAAGGTTTGTGAGATGGAGAGCTGAACGCTGCTGCGTGACATGGTGGAGATGCTTGGTGACGCAGGTGGTGTTGTCGGTGGCACATCCTCTGTTTGGTGGGCGGCAGGTGCCAACATTCTTCCCGAGGCGGAGGAAGAGGCCGAGGCGGCAGCAGAAGAGGGAGCAGGGGGAGCCAGAGTGAGTTCCTTGCTTTTAAGGTGTTTACTTCACTGCAGTTCATGCTTTGCATGTAGATGCGTGGTCATGCAGGTTGTGCTAAGGTTTAGAACGTTAATGCCTCACTTCAGGATCTGATGGCAAAGCGTGCAAACCACTCGGGTCTTGTCGTCAGCACATTGTTTAAAGAAGTGCCATGCCAGGGAACTCCTTGAAGCTGCCTTTGGGGTGCTCGGTCCCTGGTGGCGGTGGCCAGTAGCAGGCGAACTCTCTTGGCGGCGGCTGGTCTGCTTTTGCCCCCTGCTCCCTCTTTTGCTAAGCTGTTGGCTCGGTCTCACCACTGCCTCTTCCTCTGAACTATGAAAGTCAGTGGCACGACCTTCATTTCATGCGTGGTCTAGGACCTCATCGTCCCCTGTATCGTCTTCCACTCAGTCTTCCTCCCTGACCTCCTGTTCGGTCTGCACACTGCAGAAAGACGCAGCAGTTGGCACCTGTGTTTCGTCATCATCAGAGACGAGCGGACTCCGATGAGGTGGTATTTCCATGTCCGCATGATCAGGAAACATCAGTGGTTGTGCATCAGTGCATTCTATGTCTTCCACCACTGGGGAAGGGCTAGGTGGATTCCCTTGGGAAACCCTGCCAGCAGAGTCTTCAAACAGCATAAGAGACTGCTGCATAACTTGAGGCTCAGACAGATTCCCTGATATGCATGGGGGTGATGTGACAGACTGATGGGCTTGGTTTTCAGTTGCCACCAGTGCGCTTTCTGCGGAAGACTGGGTGGGAGATAATGTTGTGAATGTGCTGGATCCACTGTTGGCCACCCAATTGACTAGCGCCTGTACCTGCTCAGGCCTTATTATTCTTAGAACGGCATTGGGCCCCACCAAATATCGCTGTAAATTCTGGCGGGTACTGGAACCTTAGGTAGTTGGTTCACTAGGACGTGTGGCTGTGGCAGAATGGCCACGTCCTCTCCCAGCACCAGAGGGTACACTAACACTACCGCGTCTGCGTCCCTTACTAGATGTTTTCCTCATTGTAACCGTTCACCAAGCACCACAATAAGGAAAAAAATATTTGGCCCAATGTATTGATTTCAAATTCAGGCCTTTTTTTTACAGGCACCTACCACTATCTGCCTATTTGTTTATGTAGCGTATTACACTAATCCAGGCACAGCAGTAACTACTGATTTAGGGGAATATCTCTTTTAGGGCTAGTATTTAGGCCTTGGTTGAAAGGTATCCTTTTATGGACAGATTTACAATTGGCCTGCAACAGCTGGGACACCAGATTCAGGGTATTGCTATTTTGGCAAATTAATTTCACCCCAGAACAAAATATATGTTTTGGCGGACACTATGAAATCTGGCCTGCAACAGCTGGGACACCAGATTCAGGGTATTGCTATATTGGCAGATTCATTTCACCCCAAAACAAAATATATGTTTTGGCGGAAACTATGAAATCTGGCCTGCAACAGCTGGGACACCAGATTCAGGGTATTGCTACTAGTGATGTCGCGAACATAAAATTTTCCGTTCGCGAACAGCGAACGCGAGCTTCCGCAAATGTTCGCGAACGGGCGAACCGGGCGAACCACCATAGACTTCAATTGGCAGGCGAATTTTAAAACCCACAGGGACTCTTTCTGGCCACAATAGTGATGGGAAAGTTGTTTCAAGGGGTCTAACACCTGGACTGTGGCATGCCGGAGGGGGATCTATGGCAAAACTCCCATGGAAAATTACGTAGTGGATGCAGTCGGGTTTTAATCCATAAAGGGCATAAATCAACTAACATTCCTAAATTGTTTGGAATTACATGCTTTAAAACATCCAGTGTGTGTATACGATCAGGTATGATGTTGTATCGATCAGGTAGTGTAA
Source organism: Bufotes viridis (assembly GCA_033119425.1). Classification (NCBI taxonomy): domain Eukaryota; kingdom Metazoa; phylum Chordata; class Amphibia; order Anura; family Bufonidae; genus Bufotes; species Bufotes viridis. Next base: position 221,816,612 of record CM065589.1, read on the forward strand.
GGGTTACGCCCACTTTACAGACATTGACAGATCAAACTCCCCTTTTAATGCACCGCAAACAGTTCATTTGCACAACCGCAAACTCCCCATTTGCACAAGGTTGGATACCAAGCTAGCCACGTCCCAGTGATGTCATTGAAGGTTTCCTCCTCCACCCAGCCACGTACAACACCAAGGGTCCCCGAAAGGTGAATTGAATAGATTTTTCGAATGGGGAGATGGTTAAAAAACAAGCTGGCTCCCTCCACTCTGTTTTTATCCACGGTCACTGCGTCTGCGCCGTGCAATTTACTGTCACACCCGATATGAGTGGTATTTTCTGTAGTACTATTCTCATCAGTTTAATCCCTCTAACGTCCCCAATCTGGGGGCCATTTATTGAATAGATTTTTCGAACAGGGAGATGGTTAAAAAAACGCTGGCTCCCTCCACTCTGTTTTAATCCACGGTGACTGCGTCTGCGCCGTGCAATTTACTGTCACACCTGATATGAGTTGTATTTTCTGTAGTACTATTCTCATCAGTTTAATCCCTCTAACGTCCCCAATCTGGGGGCCATTTATTGAATTGATTTTTCGAACGGGAGATGGTTAAAAAACGCTGGCTCCCTCCACTCTGTTTTAATCCACGGTGACTGCGTCTGCGCCGTGCAATTTACTGTCACACCCGATATGAGTGGTATTTTCTGTAGTACTATTCTCATCAGTTTAATCCTCTAACGTCCCCAGTCTGGGGCCATTTATTGAATAGATTTTTCGAACGGGAGATGGTTAAAAAACGCTGGCTCCCTCTACTCTGTTTTAATCCACGGTGACTGCGTCTGCGCCGTGCAATTTACTGTCACACCCGATATGAGTGGTATTTTCTGTAGTACTATTCTCATCAGTTTAATCCCTCTAACGTCCCCAATCTGGGGGCCATTTATTGAATTGATTTTTCGAACGGGGAGATGGTTAAAAAAATGCTGGCTCCCTCCACTCTGTTTTAATCCACGGGATCCATGCCTCATTCATCTTTATGAAGGTGAGGTAATCAACACTTTTTTGACCGAGGCGACTTCTCTTGTCAGTGACAATGCCTCCTGCTGCACTGAAGGTCCTTTCTGACAGGACACTTGAAGCAGGGCAGGCCAGAAGTTCTATCGCAAACTGGGATAGCTCAGGCCACAGGTCAAGCCTGCACACCCAGTAGTGAAGGGGTTCATTGCTCCTCAGAGTGTCGATATCTGCTGTTAAGGCGAGGTAGTCTGCTACCTGTCGGTCGAGTTGTTCTCTAAGGCTGGATCCCGAAGGGCTGTGGCGATGAGTAGGACTGAAAAAGCTCCGCATGTCCTCCATCAACAACACATCTGTAAATCGTCCAGTCCTTGCCGCCGTGGTAGGAGGAGGATTACACTCACCTCTTCCCCTGTTAGATTCCCGTTGTGCTGTGACATCCCCGTTATAAGCTGTGTAAAGCAAATTATTTAGTCTGGTTTTGAACTGCTGCATCCTTTCCGACTTTCGGTAATTTGGTAACATTTCAGCCACTTTCTGCTTATACCGGGGATCTAGTAGCGTGGCCACCCAGTACAGGTCGTTCTCCTTCATCCTTTTTATACGAGGGTCCCTCAACAGACATGACAGCATGAAAGACCCCATTTGAACAAGGTTGGATGCAGAGCTACTCATTTCCCGTTCCTCGTCCTCACTGATGTCATTGACGGTCTGTTCTTCCCCCCAGCCACGTACAACACCATGGGTACCAGATAGGTGACAACAACGAGCACCCTGGGTTGCCTGCTGTGGTTGGTCTTCCTCCTCCTCAAAGCCTCTACATTTCTCCTCTGACTCCTCTTCCTCATACTCCTCTTCCAGCGTTGCCGCAGGTCCGGCAAGCGATGATGACAAGGCTGTTTCTGGTGGTGATGGTGACCACAACTCTTCCTCTTCACGCTCATCTACAGCCTGATCCAGCACTCTTCGCAGGGCACGCTCCAGGAAGAAAACAAATGGGATGAGGTCGCTGATGGTGCCTTCGGTGCGACTGACTAGGTTTGTCACCTCCTCAAAAGGACGCAGGCCTACAGGCATTGCGCATGAGCGTCCAGTAATGTGGAAAAAAAATTCCCAGCTCCGCAGAGGCTGTCCTAGCACCCCGGTCATACAAATACTCGTTGACGGCTTTTTCTTGTTGGAGCAGGAGGTCGAACATTAGGAGTGTTGAATTCCAACGTGTCGGGCTGTCGCAAATTAAGCGCCTCACTGGCATGTTGTTTCGCCACTGAATATCGGAAAAGTGCGCCATGGCCGTGTAGGAACGCCTGAAATGGCCACACACCTTCCTGGCCTGCTTGAGGACGTCCTGTAAGCCTGGGTACTTAGACACCAAGCGTTGTACAATGAGATTCAACACATGTGCCATGCACGGCACATGTGACAACTTGCCTAAATTCAATGCCGACAACAAATTTGTCACACACCACTGTGCCGATCTCCAGTTGGTGCGGGGTCAGCAACTGATCCACCTGTGTGTTCAGGGCGGACAGGAGTGCTGGTCCTGTGTGGCTCTCTGCTTTCAGGCAAGTCAACCCCAAGACAGCGTGACACTGTTGTATCCGGGATGTGGAATAGCCCCTGGGGAGCTGGGGGGATTCAGTTGATGTGCAGCCAGACACCGCAGAAGAAGAGGACTCAGCCGAGGAAGATATTGAAGAGGATGGAGTAGGAGTAGAGGAGGTGGCAGTAGGTCTGCCTGCAAGTCGTGGCGGTGTCACCAACTCCGCTGCGGAGCCACGCATTCCATGCTTGTCAGCCATCAGCAGGTTGACCCAATGTGCAGTGTACGTGATATACCTGCCCTGACCGTGCTTTGCAGACCAGGTATCAGTGGTCAGATGGACCCTTGCCCCAACACTGTATGCCAGAGATGCCATGACTTCCTTTTCAATGACATGGTAGAGGTTTGGGATTGCCTTTTTTGAAAAAACAATTTGTCCGGGTACCTTCCACTGTGGTGTCCCAATAGCGACACATTTTTTGAAGGCCTCAGACTCCACCAGCTGGTATGGTAAAATCCCATATATCCCATAGGCGTTTGTGATGTGAGATCATGTGCCTTCGCAAAGCAGTTGTACCAAGGTGGGTGTTGGACTTCCCACGACTCAGTTTCTTTTGGCACAGGTTGCAAATGGCATTGCTGTTATCAGAGGCAGACACACAAAAAAAATGCCACACTGCTGAGCTTTGCAATGACGGCATTCTGGTGGTGGCAACAGCATGTGTTGACTGGCGTGCTGTCTGGCTGACCCCAGGTGCCGATACATGCTGTCTGACTGTGCCACTAACTCCTTGCGACGACCTCCCCCTGCTTCCAACTCGTCTCCTCATTCTCTCTGTTTCCCCATCTGAACGTTCCCCCTCTTCTTCTCTTCTTCTCATCGAGCAGGCACCCACGTGGCATCTGTGGACACATCGTCATCATCAACCGCTTCACTTGTATCTGACACCTCAGCAAAGGAAGCAGCAGCGGGTACAACATCATCATCATCATCATCACACTGTACGTCCATGTGTGTAATCCTGCCTGACTGAGACATATCCCTGTAATCTACATCATCTGGCAATAATGGTTGCGCATCACTAATTGCATCCAACTGATGTGTAAATAACTCCACTGACGGATCAAGTGAAGTGGCTGTGGAGGCTGTGGTGGTAGTGGTGGTGGTGGCGGCGGGTGGGAGCGTGGTAACTTGAGAGCAGGTGACCGAAGCTGAGCTGGAGGAGGATGGTGCGTCAAGGTTCTTAGCGGAAGCTGTTGAAGATTGGGTGTCCTGTCTAAGCCAGTCAACTATGTCCTCAGAATTTTTCGGGTTCAGGGTACGTGGCCTCTGAACACTAGGCATTATTCCAGGGACAGTGGAAATCACAGCACCACGACCACGACGGCCCCTGCGGGGTGGCCTGCCTCTGCCTGTCATTTTTTTTTTTAGATAAGTGGTACTACGCGTGCTAGGTACTGTGCCACTCGGTATCAGTGGTGGGCACTGGCAGTGGGCACACTACTGCAGCATACGGGTGTTAATACCCGACACTGCAAAGGTTTATTATGTGTATGTACCTTTAATTTATTTCCTTGTACAGGCCTGCAGGGGTAGTGTCTACTACAGCCACTAGAGGGAGATAGTACGCCCCACTATATATAGGTAGGCCCAGGCAGAGTAGAGGTAGTTCAGTGCAGACAGTGAGTCTGTGAAGTGTGTGCAGACAGAGTAGTCTGTGTGGGTCTCCTGCAATGTCCTCAGCAGGTAGCAAGGGAAATCCTCCAAGTGTAAAGAACCAAGGATAGAAGCCGTCTAAGAGGTATTTGGGCCTTGGATGATAAAGTAACCCAGGAGTAGACAGGTCAGAAGAATTGAAGTCACCTGTATCTACATAGAACCTGAGGAAATAGTGGAGAGTCAAATCCCTGTGCAGTATTAGACCTGCTTGATCTAAGAGGAGTTGCAATCTATATTCATCTGTGATCTATTCATCTGAAACTACTCTGCACTGCTATGTAATAAGGAACTGCGCTTCCATCCATTGATGTGCATGATTACCATCAAAGACTCTAGTAAAGTTCAAGTTCTGTTTTATCATAACGCGGTTCCTCATTTATTCCTACTATCAGCAAACGGTGTGCCACCGTTAATTGGCACTGGCGTCACGAACTCTATCTACAACTACCTGCCAGAGAGTCAGCCTGTCTCAGGTTAGTGGTCACCATTGCACTACCACACCCAAGAACACTATTAACCCTAACTTGAGTACGCTGCACCTCTCTTTTGGCGTCACGAACAGGATTCGCACGCTTGTTAGTGCAAAAAGCGTGAACTTTGTGCCTTATCCAGTTTGCCCTGTGACCAGAGTGACTTTTGGGACTTTATTTGCATTGTGGGGCCAGAAAAGTTTGCCTAAAGTGGACCGTAGGCGCTGTGCAGTGTTGTGCCACCATAAGGAAAAGAACTGTGTACTTGAAAGTGATTTTTGTGAACTCTTTACCATCCTGCTTGCTGTCGGTGAATGGCACCCAAGATGGCCGCCCACCTCATGGACTGAAATTTGCTGCACCATTAGAGGAGTGTACAGGGTGCCACCCCTGAAGAGCGGAAGCCTGCGCCCACTTGCCTGTGATCCGTGGAAGGACGCCGCCTGTACGCACCGCCGCGGCCCGGCCTTTGAACCCTGCACGTCATCGCGCGGGCGCGGCGCCCGAGATCTCGCGGGATTTGGCCTGTTGAACCCCAGTGGGTGCCGGACTGATACTCCATTTCCGGCGGACCCGGTAAGAATACACCGGAGGGCATAAAAAGTACTATAGGAGGACTGGAGAGAGCCGGGGAATATATAGGGGGTACACTACAGAAAACGCGCGCCCCCAGAGTCATTCTTAAAGGGACCGCACCGGCCAGACGGTTGCTCCTAACAACACCCCCAGTCGACTCAATACTTTTTCAAGCGGCGCCACCATGTCGGATCCAGAAGTAAACGAGCAGCCTGCCCCCAGGGAGCCTGTGGCCACAGGCGGAACTACTGCCACCAGCCTGATGCCGCTGACGATGCCATATTATTTTGGGGCCCCATGGTTCCCCCGCTATACAGGAGAGCCTCATACTTTAAAAGACTTTAAGGACAAAATGGTGGCGTTGTTCAAACTATACCCTGTTAATGCAGAACAGCAGATGGAGATACTGTTAGCCCAGCTAGAAGGGGCAGCCCGCAGAGAAGTCATGTCCTGGCCTAACTCTGAGAGGAGCACCATGGACCAAATTTTTAGCCGCCTCAGAACCACTTTTTGAAGCACGGACAGCGTCCGAAGTAAAGATGCGCTTCTTTGGGAAGAAACAGAAACCTGGTGAGTCGCTCCGTGATTTTGCTCTATCTCTCCAGGAAGCTTTGGGGGCTGTTGTTCAGATAGATCCCAGGGAGGCTGATACCCAAGACCAGACCCTGAGGGAACAGTTCATTGCAGGGATATACAACGAACAGTTAAAAGCCCAATTGAAAATGTTATCTGCCCAACATCCTAGCAGTACCTTTCTGGACTTTAAGGAACTGGCCATTAGTATTTTGGGTCAAACCCTGCCTGCAGAACCAGTGGCCCCATCTGAGCCCCTAGCTTGTAAACCTACGCTGCCTACTATTAACCAGTTCGGGCCAGCCAAGCAGCTCAGGCTCCAACCTCCGATACTGTTGCTATGTTAGTGGAACAGGTTAATCATCTCACTAAAAGCCTGGAAAAAGTGTGCAGGAAATTAGAGGAGTGGGAAAAACCAGTGATGTTAGAAGAGGAATTGCTTCTACCTCCAAAACCGTTTCCTCCTGCCTATCAGGAGTTTCACCCCAGAGATCCTGGGAGAAGTATAAGTGACCGGTTTAAGAACCGCAAGCGGCCTGTCTGTAATTATTGCAAAAAGTTGGGCCACACAGAATCTACATGCTGGCAGTTAAACGGGCCACCCTTGAGGCTGAGGACCGCCCTCGGGAGGTAGAACAATAGGTCCAAAAGACCCAAGCTGGATGCCCCGGTATGTAGGGTCCCGTCCTAAAATAAGTGTCAAGATCAATGGGATCCCTTTGAAGCTTTGTTGGACACTGGGTCTCAAGTCACCACTATTCAGCAGCCCACCTTTGAAAAATACTGGGACTCCAGCCTACTAACCCAGCCACCTGAGTCCTGGCTGGAGATCATCGCAAGTAATGGCAAGCCAGTGAAAGTTCATGGATACTGGGAGCCCACTCTCCAAGTGGGAGAAGCTACTTTGCCTCAACAAGGAGTGATCGTGGTACATGCCGCAGATAGAGGGGGTCATCCTGTAATTGTAGGGACCAATGTCTTTAAAAACTGTTACCCTGAGGTGCTTGAAGCGCTGCACCAGACTCTGCCTACTGCCCCTCTGCATCCAAGAGAGCCATCCAAAAGACTATCAGTGTACTGTGTGCTCAGCAGAGGTTTGCTAATGAGAAAGGGGAGATCTGTACCGCCAGGATCCGTGATAATAGGCCGGTGACTCTGCCGCCAAACTCTCAAACTCTCCTGTGGTGTCGTGCCGTTCTTGGAGTCCAGGGCCAAGACTATCCAGCCCTGGTGGAGCCTATCCAGATGGAGAACTATCCTTATGTGAGAGCTGCCAAGTGCCTGGTGACCGTCTCCCAAGGTAAAGTACCTGTCCGTCTGATTAACCTCAGTGATCATCCTGTTGCGCTTACTAAGCACTGCCCTGTTGCCCAGCTTTCCCAGGTATTCTTCCAGGATGTCATCCGCCTGCCTGTCACCGAGAAGCCGCCAGCTGCAGCCCAAGGACATCTTCCTGTGAGCGACTCACAAGTGCCCTGGTGGGAGGAACTCCATGTCGGGGACGAAGATACCCCCAACATCAACTAGAGGGAATTCTGAATCTGGTAAAGAAACACCATCAGGCCTTCAGTAAACATGCAACGGACTATGGAGAGGTCAGTGTCATTCAACACACCATACCCACTGGCTCTCATCCTCCCATCAAAGAGAGGTATAGACCCATACCACCAACTTCATACCAAACTGTTAAGGAGATGATCCAGGAAATGAAAGACTCAAACATAATCCGGGACAGCCGTAGTCCCTGGGCTGCACCCCTGGTTCTAGTAAAAAGAAAGATGGCGGCATCCGTTTTGTGTAGATTACAGAAAGATAAATCAGATAACTCACAAAGATGCCTATCCATTGCCACGTATTGAGGAGTCTCTAACCGCTCTAGGCTCCTCAGCCTATTTCTCCACATTAGACTTAACCAGCGGGTACTGGCAAGTGCCCATGGCCCCTGAGGATAGAGAAAAGACTGCTTTTACCACTCCTATGGGCCTGTTCGAATTTAACTGTATGCCTTTCGGACTGTGCAATGCCCCGGGACTTTCCAAAGACTAATGGAGCGGTGTTTAGGCCACAAGAACTTTGAGACGGTGCTGTTGTATCTGGATGACGTTATCATCTATTCTAAAACGTATGAGGACCATTTAAAGCACTTAGCTGAGGTGTTTGAAATCCTTATTAAATACGGCCTCAAGATTAAACCGTCCAAATGTCACCTGCTTAAACCTGCTGTAAAATACCTGGGACATGTTGTAAGCGGAGAGGGGTCCAGCCTGATCCTGATAAGTTGGCTGCTGTCCGAAATTGGCCAGTCCCTACCACCGTGAAAGAGGTGAGGAGTTTCCTTAGCTTTGCTGGCTATTACCGGCACTTTATCCCCCACTTTGCTCAAATAGCGGATCCAATCCAGGAACTCCTGAGGGGGCAACCAAAAAGAGCCCAAGGACTCCTGTCCCCATTGAATGGAATGAAGAGAGAGATCGCATTCCAATTGTTAAAAAAAAGTTGACTGAGCCTCCCGTGCTGGGGTACCCAGACTACAGTAAGCCATTTCACCTTTACACAGATGCCAGTAAGAAAGGCCTGGGAGCGGTGCTGGCTCAAGTGCAAGAGGGAAAAGAGAGAGTGATAGCTTACGCCAGCCGGTCCTTAAAGGGAGCTGAAAAGAATGATCAGAACTACAGCTCTTTCAAATTGGAGTTTCTGGCCTTAGTGTGGGCGGTAACAGAAAAGTTCAAGGACTATTTGGCTGCTACTCCATTTATTGCTTTCACTGATAATAACCCTCTAGCCCACCTGAATACTGCTAAACTGGGGGCCTTAGAACAGAGATGGGCTTCCCGCCTTGCTAATTACGATTTCACCGTAAAGTACCGGGCTGGCCGTTCAAATGATAATGCTGATGCCCTGTCAAGGCTCCCCACTGAAATAGCACCTGATGACATGCGGGATGCCTGGGAGGATGTAGAAATGCCAGCATTTTATAACAGGTTTGCTCAACAGGACCAGGCTCAAGCTGCCAATAACAGAGCCACTGATCCTCCATCCTCTAACAAGCCTGAACCCAGAGAGGAAAAGTGGATTAAGCTGCAATCAGAGAGTAGAGTTCTCGGTGAACTGCTGGACTTCCTCACCAGTGGCAGAGCCCCTGAAAGAATTCGACGAAAGACCGCAGACCCAGAACTAACCAAATTGTGGAGGCAGCGTCAACAACTTTTCCTTCAAAAGGCCTATTGCTGCGAAGAAGCCTGGATCCTGTATCAAATGACAGAGTGCACCAGATCCTCATCCCACGTCGTGATGCAGGTATGGTTTTGGAAATGTATCATGACAGGTCTGGACATTTTGGGGTTCAAAAGACTGAGGCCACTGTCCGTAGGCGGTTCTATTGGGTCGGAATGAGAGAGGACATTGAGAGGTGGTGTCGGGAATGTACAGCCTGTGCCCTGAAGAGAGGTGAACACCATGACCAGAGAGCACCGCTGCATCCCATTGTAAGTACCGCCCCTCTTGAACTTGTTGCTATTGATCATGTGAAGTTGGAGCCCAGTCGCTCAGGGTATACCTATGCTATGACTATTATTGATCACTTCACCAAGTTTGTCGTAGCAGTGCCTGTGAAGGACCTGACAGCCAAGACGACAGCTGAGTTGTTCTGGAAACACTTCCTCCTGCCCTACGGTTGTCCAGAAAAGATCCTCACTGACCAGGGACCCGCCTTTGAGTCTCATCTGTTCCAGGAGCTGTGCCGATTACACAACTGCCACAAGGTCCGGACCACGGCCTATCATCCACAAGGTAATGGACTCTGTGAAAAGATGAATCAGACCTTGATCGAAATGCTGAGAGCCGTGCCTCCTGAGACCAGAGGAGATTGGCCTAACCTGCTACCACAGCTCATGTATACCTACAACAACACCATTCATTGTTCCACCGGGTACACTCCCTTTTACCTGATGTTTGGGCGTCAGGGTAAATTGCCTGCGGATCATTCCCTGGATGTACAAGTGCCTGACACCATAAATCCCCTGCCCAAAACTGACTGGGTAATTGAACACCAAAGGCGCCTGTTAAATGCTAAAGAGATTGTCCAGGAGCGTATGGAAAGTGCCCGAGAACGGCAACAAAGAGACTATGATCTGGCAGCCCATGCAGAGCCTCTTGCCGTGGGGGATGTTGTATGGTTAAAAATAACCACCGCACCAGTAAGTTGGACAGCAAATGGGAGCGGACTCCTATATTGTATCTGGCATCCCCAATGTTGGAACCCATACCTATGAGATCACCAGAGAGGGTAAGGGTTCCCAAATTGTTCACAGAAACCGCCTAAAACTCTGCATGACAAAGGGGCCCATTGCTGGAGACTCCGGACCCCAGTCTCCTGTGCCAGGACTTTCTGCTCAGCCTGTGGAGCCTATGCAGGCTGTGGCAGATCTATTAAATGATGCTGAACCACTCCATTGGTTCCTCACACCCTGGTTAAACTTGTTGGTGCCTGCTCCAGCACCCACCGGCCTTTCATCTCCAGAGGAGCCGAATCAGGGTACCAGTGACGAGGGTCCCACTGAGGGAGACCCTCCTGCTCCTTCTGCTCCTTCTGTTCTTCCTCCAATCCCGTTGCCATGGGAGGAAGAGACTCCCATTCTAAGGAGATCCACCCGGGTAACCAAGGGGCGCCCGCCAGCCCGCTTGGGAGACTTTGACTATGCTGGTGGCATCGCCCCTGGAAACTCCTGTGTAAGTTATCCGTTAAGTAAACTTTGTGCTCAGAATGGACTCCCTAGTGCGAGCCTCCATGCACTATTATATTGCATTCCGTTTGATTCTATTCTGTTATGGACTTATATACTTGTCATGGACTATCCTGGTTCTATACTTGAACACGCTGTGCCAGGTCAGCGCCCCTGTTCCATATGGTTTCCTGATAAGAAGAGAACGTCGCCCTGTTTCCCTTCCATTTATATGCTATTTCTTATTTATGTTTTATATTGTTGCATGTGTATCTTTATGCCTATTGTTGTGTAAAAGGGACACTCCACTAGCGCACTGAGGCCGTACTCATTTCAAAGCAAGGGGTATGCAGCATACGGGTGTTAATACCCGACACTGCAAAGGTTTATTATGTGTATGTACCTTTAATTTATTTCCTTGTACAGGCCTGCAGGGGTAGTGTCTACTACAGCCACTAGAGGGAGATAGTACGCCCCACTATATATAGGTAGGCCCAGGCAGAGTAGAGGTAGTTCAGTGCAGACAGTGAGTCTGTGAAGTGTGTGCAGACAGAGTAGTCTGTGTGGGTCTCCTGCAATGTCCTCAGCAGGTAGCAAGGGAAATCCTCCAAGTGTAAAGAACCAAGGATAGAAGCCGTCTAAGAGGTATTTGGGCCTTGGATGATAAAGTAACCCAGGAGTAGACAGGTCAGAAGAATTGAAGTCACCTGTATCTACATAGAACCTGAGGAAATAGTGGAGAGTCAAATCCCTGTGCAGTATTAGACCTGCTTGATCTAAGAGGAGTTGCAATCTATATTCATCTGTGATCTATTCATCTTAAACTACTCTGCACTGCTATGTAATAAGGAACTGCGCTTCCATCCATTGATGTGCATGATTACCATCAAAGACTCTAGTAAAGTTCAAGTTCTGTTTTATCATAACGCGGTTCCTCATTTATTCCTACTATCAGCAAACGGTGTGCCACCGTTAATTGGCACTGGCGTCACGAACTCTATCTACAACTACCTGCCAGAGAGTCAGCCTGTCTCAGGTTAGTGGTCACCATTGCACTACCACACCCAAGAACACTATTAACCCTAACTTGAGTACGCTGCACTACAGTCTGTGGAAGTGGGCCTGACACACACTGGCAGCAGGCAAGCAACTGAAATTAGACTAATGTGTAAAAATGAAATGCCTTATTTATCGGCAAGCTACTGTGCCACCCGGTATCAGTGGTTGGCACTGGCAGTGGGCACACTACAGTCAGTGGAAGTGGGCCTGACACACACTGGGAGCAGGCAAGCAACTGAATTTAGACTACTGTCTAAAAATGAAATGTCTTATTTATCGGCATGTACTGTGCCACCCGGTATCAGTGGTTGGCACTGGCAGTGGGCACACTACAGTCTGTGGAAGTGGGCCTGACACACACTGGCAGAAGGCAAGCAACTGAATTTAGACTACTGTCTAAAAATGAACTGCCTTATTTATCGGCAAGCTACTGTGCCACCCGGTATCAGTGGTTGGTTGGCACTGGCAGTGGGCACAGTACAGTCTGTGGAAGTGGGCCTGACACACACTGGCAGCAGGCAAGCAACTAAAATTAGACTAATGTGTAAAAATGAAATGCCTTATTTATCGGCAAGCTACTGTGCCACTCGGTATCAGTAGTTGGCACTAGCAGTGGGCACACTACAGTCTGTGGAAGTGGGCCTGACACACACTAGCAGAAGGCAAGCAACTGAATTTAGACTACTGTCTAAAAATTAAATGCCTTATTTATCGGCAAGCTACTGTGCCACCCGGTATCAGTGGTTGGCACTGCAGTGGGCACACTACAGTCAGTCTAAGTGGGCCTGACACACACTGGCAGCAGGCAAGCAACTGAATTTAGACTACTGTCTAAAAATGAAATGCCTTATTTATCGGCAAGCTACTGTGCCACCCGGTATCAGTGGTTGGCACTGCAGTGTGCACACTACAGTCAGTGGAAGTGGGCCTGACACACACTGGCAGCAGGCAAGCAACTGAAATTTGACTAATGTGTAAAAATGAAATGCCTTATTTATCGGCAAGCTACTGTGCCTCCCGGTATCAGTGGTTGGCACTGGCAGTGGACACACTACAGTCAGTGGAATTCGGCCTGACACACACTAGCAGCAGGCAAGCAACTGAAATTACACTAAAGTGTAAATATTAAATGGCTTTTTTTATGCAAAGTCCTGTGCCAGCCGGTATGAGTGGTGGGCACTGGCAGTGGGCACACTACAGTCAGTGAAAGTCAGCCTGACACACACTGGCAGGCAACTAACCTTAGATTAAAGTGTAAAAATGAAATGCCTTTTTTTGATGCAAAGTCCTGTGCCACACGTGATGACAGGGGTGGGCACTGGCAGTGGGCACACTACAGTCAGTGGAAGTCAGCCTGACACACACTGGCAGGCAACTAACCTTAGATTAAAGTGTAAAAATGAAATGCCTTTTTTTGATGCAAAGTCCTGTGCCACACGTGATGACAGGGGTGGGCACTGGCAGTGGGCACACTACAGTCAGTGGAAGTCAGCCTGACACACACTAGCAGCAGGCAAGCAGCTGAAATTACACAAAAGTGTAAAAATTAAATGCCTTTTTTAATGCAAAGTCCTGTGCCAGCCGGAATGAGTGGTGGGCACTGGCAGTGGGCACACTACAGTCAGTGGAAGTCAGCCTGACACACACTGGCAGGCAACTAACCTTAGATTAAAGTGTAAAAATGAAATGCCTTTTTTTGATGCAAAGTCCTGTGCCACATGGGATGACAGGGGTGGGCACTGGCAGTGGGCACACTACAGTCTGTGGGCCTGCAGCTCCTCACACACAGGCAGGCCAGGCAACTACAATATGTATATGGAGAAAAAAAAAAGCAGACTAATGCTGCAGCCCTAAAAAGGGCTTTTTGGGGTGCTGTCAGGACTCTGTCCTTACAGCAGAGATCAGATGAGGCTATCAGGACTACAGTGGACACTGAATTCATTAGCCTAGCTATTGATTTCCCTTTTAAATCAGCAGCAACTACACTCTCCCTCCTCTCACTAAGACTTCAGCTTTCGAATAAATCTAAAATGGATGCTGTTCAGGAGATGAGAGGGTCTGGGAGGGAGGGTATGCTGCTGATTGGCTGGAATGTGTCTGCTGACTGTGAGGTACAGGGTCAAAGTTTGCTCAATGATGATGTATAGGGGGCGGACCGAACATCGCATGTGTTCGCCCGTTGAGGAGAACGCGAACAAGCTATGTTCGCCGGGAACTGTTCGCCGGCGGATAGTTCGGACCATCTCTAATTGCTATTTTGGCAGATTAATTTCACCCCAGAACAAAATATATGTTTTGCCGGACACTATGAAATCTGGCCTGCAACAGCTGGGACCCCAGATTCAGGGTATTGCTATTTTGGCAGATTAATTTCACCCCAGAACAAAATGTATGTTTTGGCGGACACTATGAAATCTGGCCTGCAATAGCTGGGACACCAGATTCAGGGTATTGCTATGTTGGCAGATTAATTTCACCCCAGAACAAAATATATGTTTTGGCGTACACTATTCTATTTTGCCAGCCACAGCTGAAACCACTGATTTATGGTATTGCTATTTTGGCAATTGAATTTCACCCCAGAACAAAGTATATGTTTTGGCGGACACTATGAAATCTGGCCTGCAACAGCTGGGACACCAGATTCAGGGTATTGCTATTTTGGCAGATTAATTTCACCCCAGAACAAAATATATGTTTTGGCGGACACTATGAAATCTGGCCTGCAACAGCTGTGACACCAGATTCAGGGTATTGCTATAATGGCAGATTAATTTCACCCCAGAACAAAATATATGTTTTGGCGGACACTATGAAATCTGGCCTGCAACAGCTGTGACACCAGATTCAGGGTATTGCTATATTGGCAGATTAATTTCACCCCAGAACAAAATGTATGTTTTGGCGGACACTATGAAATCTGGCCTGCAACAGCTGGGACACCAGATTCAGGCTATTGCTATTTTGGCAGATTAATTTCACCCAAGAACAAAATATATGTTTTGGCGGACACTATGAAATCTGGCCTGCAACAGCTGGGACACCAGATTCAGGGTATTGCTATATTGGCAGATTAATTTCACCCCAGAACAAAATATATGTTTTGGCGGACACTATTCTATTTTGCCAGCCACAGCTGAAACCACTGATTTATGGTATTGCTATTTTGGCAATTGAATTTCACCCCAGAACAAAATATATGTTTTGGCGGACACTATGAAATCTGGCCTGCAACTGCTGGGACACCAGATTCAGGGTATTGCTATTTTGGCAGATTAAATTCACCCCAGAACAAAATGTATGTTTTGGCGGACACTATGAAATCTGGCCTGCAATAGCTGGGACACCAGATTCAGGGTATTGCTATGTTGGCAGATTAATTTCACCCTAGAACAAAATATATGTTTTGGCGGACACTATTCTATTTTGCCAGCCACAGCTGAAACCACTGATTTATGGTATTGCTATTTTGGCAATTGAATTTCACCCCAGAACAAAATATATGTTTTGGCGGACACTATGAAATCTGGCCTGCAACAGCTGGGACACCAGATTCAGGGTATTGCTATTTTGGCAGATTAATTTCACCCCAGAACAAAATATATGTTTTGGCGGACACTATGAAATCTGGCCTGCAACAGCTGGGACACCAGATTCAGGGTATTGCTATTTTGGCAGATTAATTTCACCCCAGAACAAAATATATGTTTTGGCGGACACTATGAAATCTGGCCTGCAACAGCTGGGACACCAGATTCAGGGTATTGCTATTTTGGCAGATTAATTTCACCCCAGAACAAAATATATGTTTTGGCGGACACTATGAAATCTGGCCTGCAACAGCTGGGACACCAGATTCAGGGTATTGCTATTTTGGCAGATTGAATTTCACCCCAGAACAAAATATATGTTTTGGCGGACACTATTCTATTTTGCCAGCCACAGCTGGAACCACTGATTTATGGTATTGCTATTTTGGCAATTGAATTTCACCCCAGAACAAAATATATGTTTTGGCGGACACTATGAAATCTGGCCTGCAACAGCTGGGACACCAGATTCAGGGTATTGCTATTTTGGCAGATTAATTTCACCCCAGAACAAAATATATGTTTTGGCAGACACTATGAAATCTGGCCTGCAACAGCTGGGACACCAGATTCAGGGTATTGCTATTTTGGCAGATTAATTTCACCCCAGAACAAAATATATGTTTTGGCGGACACTATGAAATCTGGCCTGCAACAGCTGGGACACCAGATTCAGGGTATTGCTATTTTGCCAGATTAATTTCACCCCAGAACAAAATATATGTTTTGGCGGACACTATTCTATTTTGCCAGCCACAGCTGAAACCACAGATTTATGGTATTGCTATTTTGGTAATTGAATTTCACCACAGAAAATAATCTATCCTTTGCCAGACAGCAGACAGTATTATACTTGTCTAGCCAAAGCTGGAACACCAGATTTAGGGGATTGGTATTTGGGCAATTGTATTTAACCCCTTAATAAAATATAGAAATTGCTATCCTCAGTTTCTAGGGGTGACAATTAGCACAGCCAAGCCCCTGATGTAGGATATAGCAAAAAAAAAAACTAGTATTGATGGATTGATGGACTTGGTGGCAGCTTCTTCTGGTGCACCACAAGTCACAAAATGACAGCCGATCAACCCAGAAAATAAGTGACAGAAAAACGCTCTGTGCAGCCTAAAAACCAGTGAGCAAGTAACTAGCAGAAGTTCAATCATTCAAAGCTGTAGATCGATCCGCTCATTAGGTGCTGTTGCTGACTTTACCCTGCCTAATCTCGCCCTGACAGAAGCTGCGTCCTCTCCCTACACTAATCAGAGCAGTGTGACGTGCGGCGCTACGTGACTCCAGCTTAAATAGAGGCTGGGTCACATGCTGCACTTGGCCAATCACAGCCATGCCATTCAGAAAGCGGGAAGAAATCGCCGAACAACGGACCCGAACCCGAACTTTTTTTGAAAATGGACACCCCAAAATTCGGTACGAACCAGAACGATGCTCGAACTGTTCGCTGAACACTACTAATCAGCATTTGTACTTTTATAGTATCTGTAAGTGATCAGAACTGATCACAGTCAGATCTATAATAGTATTAGTGTCACCTTAGTTCGCCCCCCACCCAAGACGCAGTGTTTGCCCGATCAGGCCTGATCGGTCGCCCACGGTCGCCCACACGTGCGTTCAACAACGCCCACCCCGCCGCAGTGACAATTTTTTAATTTTTTTTTATCACTGCACAATTACTTCACAAGCCCTGCGACGATAAAAAAAAATCAATTTTGATCTTTTTTATCAATCGCAGCGGCTTCCTGTACTTCGCTAGCCTCCCATTTGTAAGACAGGCTTGCTCTTTTTCTTGGGTAGTCTCAGGGAATACCCCCTAAATTTAGTTGTCCAAATGTCAAATAAGGGGTATTCGTCTGAAAAGGCCTACAGGATTCTGACCCAGTCGGATGAGGAATGGGAACCCTCATCTGACGAATCTAGCGGGTCAGAATATGAACCTACAGAAAGCAGTGGCATTCTGACCCAAAGTTCGGACAAGGAAGTTGAGGTCCCTGATACCACCAGGCTTACCCGGCCCCATGTCACTAGACCACAGGTTGCGCAGGATCCGCTTTAAGGGCAGCAGAGTGGGGCTTGTGCTGTCGTGTTACGTGGTGACGCATACACCAGCAGCGCAGACCTTCCTGGACCTAGTACCAGCACTGCCGTAGAACATGGTGAAGGGGCGAGCACCAGAAGGGCAGTTGAAGCTGGTACGGTGGCACGTGCAATAGTTTCCCCGTTGCAGCCACCGCACAGACAGGCCCGTAGAGCCCCTAGAATTTCTGAGGTGCTGGCAAACCCTGATTGGCAGCCCCCATCTTCAGCCGCACCATTAGTTCCCCCTTTCATCGCCCAGTCAGGAGTAGTGATGAGCGGGAGGTGCCATATTCGATTTCGCGATATTTCGCGAATATTCGATTGAATATTCGTCATATATTCGTCGAAATCGAATATTCGTCATGATTTTATATATTGCGAATTTTACGCGAATATATATTCGCGTCGCGAATGAAACTTAGATCTGAGTTCCTAATGGTTAACTTGTATTGCTAGAATTGACAAAGATAACGAATATCTCACGAATATAGCACTATATTCTCAATCTTCGTTATATTCTAGCAATACAACCATTAGGAACTCAGATCTAAGTTTCATTCGCAATGCGATTAATACAGGTTATATTAATCGCATTGCGAATGAAACTTAGAGCTGGGTTCCTATTCTCAATCTTCTTTTATTCTAGCAATACAACCATTAGGAACCCAGCTCTAAGTTTCATTCGCAATGCGATTAATATAACCTGTATTAATCGCATTGCGATTACAACTTAGATCTGAGTTCCTAATGGCTGTATTGCTAGAATACAACGAAGATTGAGAATATAGTGCCATATTCGTGAATTCGAGATATTCTCAATCTTCGTTTCTATTCTAGCAATACATCCATAGAACTTAGCTCTAAGATCAATTCACAATGCGATTATATGTTCGCCTCATGAATGAAACTTAGAGCTGACCGAGTTCCTAATGGTTGTATTGCTAGAATATAACGAAGATTGAGAATATAGTGCTATATTCGTGAATTCGAGATATTCTCAATCTTCGTTCTATTCTAGCAATACATCCATTAGGAACTTAGCTCTAAGATCAATTCGCAATGCGATTATATGTTCGCCTCATGAATGAAACTTAGAGCTGACTGAGTTCCTAATGGTTGTATTGCTAGAATATAACGAAGATTGAGAATATAGTGCTATATTCGTGAATTCGAGATATTCTCAATCTTCGTTCTATTCTAGCAATACATCCATTAGGAACTTAGCTCTAAGATCAATTCGCAATGCGATTATATGTTCGCCTCGCGAATGAAACTTAGAGCTGACTGAGTTCCTAATGGTTGTATTGCTAGAATATAACCGAAGATTGAGAATATAGTGCTATATTCGTGAATTCGAGATATTCTCAATCTTGATTCTATTCTAGAATACATCCATTAGGAACTTAGCTCTAAGATCAGCTGCAGCATCGCGAGTTATACTGGTTCACCTTGCAGAATGAAACTTAGAGCTCGACCGAGTTCCTATCATGGTTGTATTGCTGGAATATACCACAGTTAAGGTTGATAATATAGCTGACTAGATATTAGTGAATTCGATGATATTCTCAATCTTACGTTCTATTCAGCAATACAACCATTAGGAACTCAGCTCTAAGTTTTATTCGCGAGGCGAACATATACTGCATTGCGAATTGATCTTAGAGCTAAGTTCCTAATGGATGTATATTGCTAGAATAGAACGAAGATTGAGAATATCTCGAATTCACGAATATAGCACTATATTCTCAATCTTCGTTATATTCCAGCAATACAACCATTAGGAACTCGGTCAGCTCTAAGTTTCATTCGCGAGGCGAACATATAACGCATTGCGAGTTGATCTTAGAGCTAAGTTCCTAATGGTTGTATTGCTAGAATAGAATGAATATCGCAATGCGAATAATTCAGGTTATATTAATCGCATTGCGATTACAACTTAGTCAAATTTGTGAGATCGTGATTCTCACATCCGACAGTACACTTTAGCATGGAGGCGTTCCCATGCACATGGGAAGTCAGCAGAAGCGGCAACGGGCAATGACTGAAGCGGGCAGGGAGCCAGGAATCCTCCGGACAGGTAAGAACAGCTTTTGGGAAGTGGGAACTGGGAAGACAACCAGAGAGCAACAAGAATTAACAACTAAAAAAAAAAAAAAAAAACGAATATTCGAAATTGCAAATATATAGCGATATATTCGCAATATTCACGAATTATCGAAGTTGCGATATTCGCGATAAAAATTCGAAATTCGAATATTCGCGCTCAACACTAGTCAGGAGTTCGGGTGATCGGATTGGCACTGGGGTTTTTTGAGCTGTTCTTCACTGCGGAGATCTTTGACCTAGTCGTGGCAGAAACAAATCGGTATGCCACTCAATTTATAACCACCAACCCGGGAAGCTCTTATGCCCAGTCTTTCCGGTCGAAACCAGTCCAAGTTTCCCAATTTAAAACTTTTCTGGGCCTTCTCCTCAACATGGGCCTAACATAAAAGCATGAATTGCAGTCATATTGGTCCACGAACCCAATTCATCACATGCCCATATTCTCTGCTGCCATGTCCAGGACACGATTTGAGACCATCCTGCGTTTCTGCACTTTAGCGATAACAGTACCTCTCGTCCCAGAGGCCACCCAGCTTTTGACCGGCTCCACAAAATTTGGCCCCTCATAGACCACTTCAACACCAAATTTGCAGATCGGTATACCCCTGAGCAAAACATCTGCGTAGACGAGTCCCTAATACATTTTACCGGGCGCCTTGGCTTCAAACAATACATCCCAAGCAAGAGCGCCCGGTATGGGGTCAAAATGTATAAGCTCTGTGAAAGGGCCACAGGCTATACCCACAAATTTCGGATCTATGAGGGTAAAGATCAGACCCTGGAGCCGGTTGCCCTGACTACCTGAGGAGCAGTGGGAAGACAGTCTGGGACTTGGTGTCACCCTTATTCGGCAAGGCGTACCATCTTTATGTGGACAATTTCTGCACAAGTGTGCCCCTCTTCAGACATTTGTTCCTAGAACAGATTGGCTGCTGTGGCACCACGCAACCTAGTCGCCGGGGCTTCCCGCAAAGGCTGGTTACCACCCATCTTTCAAGGGGGGAGAGGGCTGCCTTGTGTAACGAAGAACTGCTCGCGTTGAAATGGAGAGACAAGCGTGACGTTTACATGATCTCCTCTATTCACGCAGACACGACAATCCAAATTGAACGGGCAACCAGTGTCATTGAAAAGCCCCTCTCGCTCCACGACTATAATTTGCTCATGGGAGGGGTGGACTTCAATGACCAGATGTTGGCCCCATATTTGCTTTCCCGAAAGACCATACGCTGGTATAAGAAGGTGTCTGTATATTTAATTTAATTGGCTATATATAATAGTTTTGTTCTTTACAGTAAAGCTGGGAGAACAGGATCCTTTCTTAAATTTCAGGAAGTGATCATCGAGAACCTCCTGTATCCAGGAGGTTACATGGCCCCAACCACCAGTGTAGTTAGCCGTCTACACGAGTGACATTTCCCCAATGTCGTTGCTGGTACCTCAAACCAACCGCCACCCCGAAAAAGATGTTGTGTCTGTAGCAGGAGTGGAATAATGCGTGACACCCGCTATTTCTGTCCTGACTGCCCTGACCACCCTGCCCTATGCCTAGGGGAGTGTTTCCGGAAGTACCACACTCAGGTACACTTAGGGACGTAGGGACCGCAGGACACAGGTAGTTTTTACACTCAGGATCTAGGGTCTCTCAGTATACTAGGTTTTGAGAGACCCTAACACTCAGGGGTGCTAGTGTGCTACTGCAGCTATGTGAAACGGTAGAAACGTCTCCTTTCACTTGGGATAAAGTGCATAATGTACTTTGCACTATCTCTGTGCGATTTACACTTTACACATTGTCCCATGGGAGACAGAGTGAAAAGAAGAAAAAAAGAAAAAAATTAAACAGGTAGCAAGAAAAAGAAATCTTGAGTTAGTTTAGGTTTTAAAAGTTTTATGATATTCAGGTTTATAAAGTTCGTAACGTTCAAATTTATGAGTTTTTTTTTTTTTTTTTACCCTTTATTTTCCAGCTGGACCAACCGACGAAAATGCTGCAGTACTGATGTGCATTCTGAGAGAAGCATTGCGCTGCAGTCAGAAGACACGTGAAGTCGGTGTATGCGGCACTGCAGGACGAGATTTCTTCTCCGCAGTACAGGTACGTTTACCCAGGCATATGAGCTGAGGAGAGGTGTTGGAGTTCATATGCTTTGACAAATACTTTGTATCAAAAATCTGGCAAAAATGTCTTCCTCCACAACGATCGATTGATCGATGTGAATGGAGAAATCACTTTTGCCAGGACATAGGAGCTGAAGTGGGTATGGATGTTTGGGCGGAGCCCCTATGTCCTGGCAATCGCCAGGCCCCTCTTTTTTCATATTCTTGGGCAGAGATTTTTTCATGCACATCGATCGATGCGAATGAAAAAATCTGCGCCGTTACTTTTTTCATTCAGCCCAGAGGCTGAACGAAAAAAAAAAAAATCTCATTACCCGTATGCTCCATATAAGGAGAATAGCAGAAACTCCTAATGCTGGCCATACATGTAATGATTGCGGAGACCCTCAAATGCCAGAGCAGTACAAAAGCCTCACATGTGACCCCATTTTGTAAAGAAGACACCCCAAGCTATTCACTGAGGGGCATACTGTCCATGAAAGATTGAACTTTTGTCACAAGTTAGCGGAAAGGGAGACTGTAAGAGAAAAATAAAAAAAAATCAAATTCCGCTAACTTGTGCCAAAAAAAAAAATCTTCTATGAACTCGCCATGCCCCTCACGGAATACCTTGGGGTGTCTTCTTTCTAAAACGTGGTCACGTGGGGTATTTATACTGTCCTGGCATTTTAGGGGGCCCTAAAGTGTGAGAAGAAGTCTGGAATCCAAATGCGTAAAAATGCCCTGTAAAATCCTAAAGGTACTTATTGGAATTAGGGCTCCTTTGCGCATCTTGGCTGCAAAAAAGTGTCATTCATGTGGTATCTCCGTACTCAGGAAAAGTAGGGCAATGTGTTTTGGGGTGTATTTTTACATATACCCATACTGTGTGTTAAAAATATCCCTGTAAATGACAACTTTTTCCATTTTTTTATGCAAAGTTGTCAATTTACAGAGATATTTCTCTAATGCAGCATGGGTATATGTAAAAATACACCCCAAAACACATACTTCTCCTGAGTACGGTGATACCACATGTGTGCCACTTTTTTGCAGCCAAAATGCGCAAAGGGGCCCTAATTCCAATGAGTACCTTTAGGATTTCACAGGGAACTTTTACGCATTTGGATTCCAGACTTCTTCTCGCGCTTTAGGGGCCCCTAAAATGCCAGGGCAGTATAAATACCCCACAAGTGACCCCATTTTAGAAAGTAGACACCCCAAGGTATTCTGTAAGGGCATAGTGAGTTCATGGAAGTTTTTATTTTTTGTCACAAGTTAGCGGAAAATGAAATTTTTTGGAAAAAAAAATTCCATTTCCGCTAACTTGTGACAAAAAATAAAAACTTCCATGAACTCACTATGCCCATCAGCGAATACCTTAGGGTGTCTACTTTCCGAAATGGTGTCATTTGTGGGGTGTTTCTACTGTCTGGGCATTGTTGTGCCTCAGGAAACATGACAGGTGCTCAGAAAGTCAAAATGCGGAAATTCATTTTTTTGCACCATAGTTTGTAAACACTATAACTTTTACCCAAATCTATAAATATACACTTATTGGATTTTTTTTTATCAAAGACATGTAGAATAATAAATTTATAAAGAAATGTAGTTTTTTTAAAAAAAATTACAACAGAAAGTGAATTTTTTTTTTGCAAAAATTGGTCATTTTTTATTAATAGCAAAAAAAGTAAAAATGTCAGCAGCAATGAAATACCACCAAATGAAAGCTCTATTAGTGAGAAGAAAAGGAGGTAAAATTCATTTGGGTGGTAAGTTGTATGACGGAGCAATAAACGGTGAAAGTAGTGTAGTGCAGAATTGTAAAAAGTGGTCTGGTCATTAAGGGTGTTTAAGCTAGGCGGGCTGAGGTGGGTCACATGCTGCACTTAGCCAATTACATCCATGCCAATAGTAGGCATGGCTGTGATGGCTTCTTAGGGCAAAGTAGTGAAACGCTTGTAGATTGGCTGCCTTGCAGCCTTTCAAAAAGCGCAAAGAAATCCCCGAATAACGAACCCGAACCTTCACGGAAATGTTTGGGTCCAGGTGTGGAAAACCGTAAAGTTCAGTACGAACTGTATAGTTCGGGCTCGCTCAACTCTAATCATATCCAATATTAAATGGTGGTAGGTATGGGGAGGATGGAGTTCTCAGGCTTCCACTCTCTGCCCCATTAGTGATTCTCCCTGATCTTACAGATGGAGGGCACTAGGTGATGCATGGCAAGGGGGGAGGCGTGATCAGGTATTTTTGGTGCAGGGGATTAATGGGGAAAAAAATTATAAATAATGTATTTGTATGGAAAATGTTGTAAAATGTTTATTCTTTAATAAATACAATTTAATAAAATAAAAAATATTAAAAAGCCTTCATTTTTTGGAAAACAATGCCATTTCTACATGTATTCACAATTTGTGTGTGATATTATAGCTCAGTCTCATTCATTTCAATACAGCCAAGCAGCAAAATTAGACACAACCCACTGAGAGATGAGGCTCTGGTTTTGATAGAAAGTATCCATGCTTTTCTAATCCAGTGTAACATCTTGATATATGAATTTGTGGCTTCTCTAGAACATACACCTTTGACAGCAGCATCCTTCTTCTATTGCTCAAGGCAGGGAATGCATTAGGGAAAAAAAAACTAAGACAGCTTCTGAGCTGTCTTACATTTAGACTTTTTTCTATGCCTAAAACAGCTGTAGACAATTTTTAATGAGATGGGCCTACCTGCCTGTTCTCTTGCTCGCCCACACCACACCCACAATTTTAGACCTGGCATGAGTGTATTTCAGCATAGTAAATGACCCCCTTAGTTTTTAAATCTGTTTCCATACAGAATTAAAGTGTATTGGCTCCATAGAGCCAAAGTTTGTCTTGCCTAAAGTCGTGCAAGACTTCTGTGAATTACTTCCAGTTTTCTTATCTGCTTCTTAAAAAAAAAAAAAATTAAATAGGAATCCACAGTGGGCTTTGGTACCTAGGTACCAGCTAGTACGAAAGTCTACTTCAGACTTTGGGCGATACAAAGTTTGGCTCCACAGAGCCAGTACATTTTAATGCTTTACACATTAACACCGAAGTTTCTGAACAAATCAACTTCGGATCTATGATCCGAAGTTTAATTCGCTCAGGCCTAATCATAACCACATTGTTGGGCAGAGTCTTTTCAGTAAGCGGGTCTAATATACAAGTGAACTAGGCATTACACTGGTAGATACAGTTTCTGTATCATACATTCACATGCTACAGATTTAAAATCCACAACGCAAGGTTTAAAAATTCTCATCCAACCACTGTAGAGAGTATGATCACTCAAATCTAGAAATAACTTGACAACATTTTTAAGATTTTAAATTATATTGCCATGCTGTGGATTTCCATGACAGATTTCACTGTTTGCAAATATGTAGCATATATTTCAGTTTGATGTATTTCATGAAAACCATGTTTTGTATCTGTTAGAGAAGAATAGCCTGCCTCAAAAGCAGTGTGTTACAGATCAGAGAGTGTGGACCCACTATGCCAACTAACTGGTTTGACTTGGGCTGGAACACACAAGCAGGGAAAGTACAAGCTGGTGCGTAGGAACTGTGACACAGTGAGAGGTTTGGTGGTAAAAAGCAGGTATTTTCCTCTCAGCCTGTGCTGCTGGGTTGATTGCAGCCAGGTGAGGGCAAGTACTGGACCGGATTTTAGGTGCCGGTCCATTTTTTTTTGGGTTAATGCCTAGGTGCCTTTAAAAGACAGCTGGGTTTTCAAGTGATTTACCTGGAAGCTGACGGCGATACTGTGGAGCTCTCAGGGCTGGAAGCAAGAGCTTGCAAAGAGGCGTGCAGTCTGCCTGGAAGCCTGAGGTTGGACTTTCCTGCGGCTGGGCTGACAGCCAGGTGTGAACAAGCACCTAAACCACACAGGTGAATTTGATTCAGTCTTGGACTTTTGTTTTGCCTCAAGTTTTTGCTGTGTGTGAAGTAACACTAAGTGACTGTTTTGAGTTTTGTTTGTGCAAGTGTGAAATAAAACACTGTTTGCTGCACTACCTGGACTCTCTTTGCCTCTATACTGCACCCGCACCGCTGTCTACCAGAGCAACCCCCCCACATTTGGTGTCGGATGCGGGCAATTGCAGTGAGGCTGGCGGGAAGTCAAAACTTTTTGTAGCATTTTTTTTTTCTTTTGGACACTGTTGTATGTCCTGGATTAAGCCTGCCAAGCTGCAACCACCAACACAGGACAAGATGGAGGAGATGATAAAGCAGCTTGTCCAGGCCAACTTAAAGCTACAGCAGGCCATGGATGTCCAACAGCAGGCCATCGCACAACAGCAAAAAAGACATGAAGAGGCTGTCGCACAGCTGCTAGAGGCTAATCAGCGACAGCAGGACACGAACCAGCGGCTGCTGCAACACATAATGGTGCTAGAAAAGTCAGGGATGCCTCAGCGAGTGCACGATGCCCGGAAAGCAGTCCGCACCGCCGTTCCCAAGATGACACCGACAGATGATGTTGAAACCTACTTGGCGATGTTCGAAAAGGTGGCCGTGAGAGAGAGACTACCCGAGACCAGTGGGCGGAGGTCATCGCTCCGCTTCTGGCGTCAGGACCCCAACAGGTATACTTTGATTTACCGGACGACCAAGCGGCAGACTACTCTGTGGTCAAGGGTGAGATCCTGGCGAGACTGGGGGTGAATGTGTTGGTTAGGGCCCAGCGGGTACATCAGTGGGAGTTTAACCCAGCTGAGCCAGCACGACCCCAGTATTGCAATTTGCTAAAACTCTTACAAAAATGGCTGCCGCCTGACGTACTTAGTCCCACTGCTATGCTGGACCGTATTGTAGCTGACAAATTCTGGAGGGCATTGCCACTACCCCTACAGCGCTGGGTTGGCCAGACCTCTCCTACTAGTGCCCTGGAGATGGTGGACCTGGTCAAACGTTATGGGGCTACTGAGGAACTTGAGGGGGGAACTCTGGGGAAGGGAGTAATAAAACCCAGAAAATCCCCTCCCCAGACCCTGCGGCCTGAGCTGAGAAAGACCGCACGGGATGTGCCCTTGGGGATCGGGACTCTATAATCTGCTGGCGGTGCCATGAGCCTGGCCATGTACGGGCCAACTGTCCCCTCCTGGGTGAGCCCATGGATGTAAACTTTGGGTATCGACAGTCATTGTATGCCAGAAGGGTCGATGTGTTAGAGGTTATCCATGATGAACACTTGTGTCGGGTGGAGGTGGGAGACACTCCAGTGGCAGCTCTGCTGGATTCAGGGAGTCAGGTGACCCTGGTGAGGGCTTCCTGGTGCGACCCACAGAGTTTACAGGCCGGAGAGTCGGGGTTTTCAGCATTCATGGAGATTTAAAAGAATACCCCACTGCTCTGTTGTCTGTTAACACGTGTGCCGGCAGGCAGGTCCATGAGGTGGCTGTAACCACGAGTATGCCTTATGATGTGATAATAGGAAGAGACTTTCCATTGTTTCCAGCCCTGTGGCCGGCCATTGTACGTACAGTTCCCAGACAGGTAGGAAAACTTCCAGTAGTGAGGCCTAGCCCAGGTGAGGTGTTAGAACCCCAGAAACCCAAGGCAGAGGGACCCACAGTAGGTCCGGTGGGTGAGGGAAGACAGTCCCCTAAATAGGATAGGTAGAAAACATAGGAAGGTGGCTCAGCCAGGCCAAAGCCGGACCTGCAATCGAGTGTCTGGGGTCCGTGAGCCAAAGGGACCCGGGTTTAGTTGTTGGGCCACCTGTGGACAGTAAGGACAGCGCTAGGGGAAGGGGACCTATAAAATAGCACAGAAAGTTGGAGACCCAAATTACAAGGTACACCAGGCAGGACTGCAAAAGCCGGAGCCGGTCTACCATGTAAATTTACGGAAACCTTGGAAGGTTAGAGAGACTTGTATTGAGAACAACCCGCGGCCGGTTTATCTAGGGAAAGAGATTCCGGTCCCTCTGTCTGCTAACAGGAAGCGGCTGCCACAGATAAAATTACTGGCAGCCTTTCCACTGAACAGACTCGGAGAGCCAAGGAGTTTGTTAGTCGGAACACAGAGGTGTTCTGTGATTTCCCTGAATGCCCTTCCATAACTCACCGTGATATTGTCACTGAGCCCCAGACAAAAGTCTGGTTAAAGCCGTACCAGGTGCCCGTGGCTCGGCGACAAGCCATCTCTGAAAGAGTGATATGGGGTTGGCCGCAGCCTGTCCCCATCTGGACAAAGAAGGAAAGTCCTGGGTCACCAGAGGGTTTGGGTGACTTCAGAACTTTAGATTTTCAATGGAACACAGAGCAGGGCAGTTACAGGGAAATGCGAGTGCCCGGTTCTGGGTATACTGTCTGGCGTGTGTTCACCCCCTCAGGGTTGAACAAAGGGGGGGGGGTATGTGACACAGTGAGAGGTTTGGTGGTAAAAAGCAGGTATTTTCCTCTCAGCCTGTGCTGCTGGGTTGATTGCAGCCAGGTGAGGGCAAGTACTGGACCGGATTTTAGGTGCCGGTCCGGGTTTTTTTGGGTTAATGCCTAGGTGCCTTTAAAAGACAGCTGGGTTTTATGCAAACTCTCTCTCTGTGTTTGGGATCTGAGCCCTGTGCTGGGCTGAAAAGCTGAGACCTGTGTGTCAGAAGAGCAGGCCATTTAAAGACGGTCAGTGGACTTTTTGTGTTGCTGAGCATTCAGCCAGGTGTGAACTGACACCTAGGATTTCAAGTGATTTACCTGGAAGCTGCCGGCGTTACTGTGGAGCTCTCAGGGCTGGAAGCAAGAGCTTGCAAAGAGGCGTGCAGTCTGCCTGGAAGCCTGAGGTTGGACTTTCCTGCGGCTGGGCTGACAGCCAGGTGTGAACAAGCACCTAAACCACACAGGTGAATTTGATTCAGTCTTGGACTTTTGTTTTGCCTCAAGCTTTTGCTGTGTGTGAAGTAACACTAAGTGACTGTTTTGAGTTTTGTTTGTGCAAGTGTGAAATAAAACACTGTTTGCTGCACTACCTGGACTCTCTTTGCCTCTATACTGCACCCGCACCGCTGTCTACCAGAGCAACCCCCCCACAGAACAAATACAGGATAATTGTACGTAAATCACAATAGCACAATACTATCAGAACACCTTTATAGGTCACCAGTAGTGTTGATCGCGAATATTCTAGACACAATTTTTTATCGCAAATATTGGCACTTCGAGAATTTGCAAAGATCTAGAATATAGTACGATATCTTCGTAATCGCAAATATTCTAGATTTTATTTCATCAGTACCCTCACTGCTTCTTGCTTGTGGGCCAATAAAAAGGCTGCAATATCTTTGTCTGAGCTTAGCAATATCCCTAGCAACCAATAGGAAAGTTGCCTACCCCTTTACAATACAGTTCTGAGAGAGAGCAGTGTCATTGCTGTGCTCTGTGCTTTGCTGAGTCATCTGGATCCTTATTCAATTACATTAGATAGTTAGTTAGCTCATATATATATATATATATAATACAGATAGTTAGTGGGAGATAGTCAGTGTAGCTTAGATAGTGATTTAGTGTAGCTCATAGGTTCCAATGCAGGGTGTTATGTAGTCTGACAGGAATTACTGTGCTGTGATAGGGATTAGTGTCTCCCAGCAGTGACGTACATAGAGAAGTAAGGGCCCCATAGCAAGGCTCAAACCAGGCCCTCCACACAAGACAGAAGTGTTTCTGCTGTGGTAAGGTGCAAGGTACCGTGGTCGATGGCAGGTACGTGTCACCGAGGTTCCTGGCCTCGGTGAGGTAAGAGCCGGGTTTTCCTGTGTCAGCAGCAGCTAGTGCTGCTTGACACCTTGAAATTTAGTTTGGCTGCAAAGCCAATCCGGGCCGGCTCTTACTGGGAGTAGGCAAAGAGTTGGGTGGGTGCCTACTCCCCACGGTCCAGTCCGGACTTTTGCCGGGCCTTTAAAAGGCAGCCGCCTCATCAGCTGGGAGAGTGTGATTGTCCTGGAGCTGCAGATGGTGCTGTGGAGCTCTCTGGGCTGGAAGCAGGAGCCCAGCAAGGAGGAGTGCAGACGGCCTGGAAGCCTGAGGTGGATTATCTTGTGGCTGGGCCGACAGCCAGGTGCGAACCCGCACCTAAAACCTCCCAGGTGATTCGAACCTGTGTTTGGACATTTTGTTTTACCTCATGTTTTCTGATGTGTGTGATTTAACACCAAGTGACTGTTCGCTGTTTATTTTTGATGCAAGTGTGAATAAAACACTGTTTGCTGCACCTTCTGGACTCCCTTTTGCCTCTATACTGCACCCGCACCGCTGTCTACCAGAGCGACTCCCCACACTGCCTAAATCTTTTTCATTGACCCTTGGGCACTTTTTCCACTGCTTCATTTGCTAAAAGTTGTTCCTTTAGATGGTATAGTCCTGAACAATTTTTCCCCTCCAGTAGAAGCGGAGATAAGACCGTGGGCCCCATAGCAGTCGCATGGTCTGCCGCTATGGTAGTAATGCCCTTCTCTAGCAGCTTGAAAATTGTAGCAAAAGTGAGCCACGCTGTGTTTCGCGTGCAATACGCGCATATTACATTGCTGATTTTCGCAATCAAGAAAATAATGACTGGACATCACGAATTCTAGAATTTGCGAATTTATGGTGAAAATTAGGCCACAAATTTACGGAATATCGCAAAAACGAATATTGCCTATGCTACTTATCACTAGTCACCAGGGAACCTCTGATTGGGGAGAATGCCTTAAACACCCAGGGACCTCGCAGCCATTGGGGAAGGATTTGGAAACACATGCTCTGGAACTTTAAGAAGCCAAAGATTAGCACGCGCCCTAGGGAGACAGAGGCTGGAGCACAAGGCAGAAGCATGTAGGTTGCAGCACGTTGCCTCTGGGGGAGATCGGGGCAGTAGCAGGCATAGACAGCTGACCTAAAACAGTGTTACTTGATAAAAGAGAAAAGTGATATTTATATGATTACTTTATAAAGGCTGAAGATAGATTCATATATACAAAAAGTGCCTTTTGTGGGATTTTTGTTTTTACCATTGAAAGACTTTAAAGGAGTTATCTGGGCCATGAAAATGTTAGGAATGATCAGACATGGTGTGTTAGTAAAAAAAAAAAAAAAACAAGGAAAAAAGAAAAATGAAAAAAGCACTCACCTGCTCTCATTGTCCTTGTGGTCCTTGGGTGTGTAGTGTCTCCATCCCCAATGCTTCTAGCTAGTCCCAGCCTGGCCAAAAATGTGACGTGCTGACTCTACGCACATCTTCACTGCGAGACAACTGGTGGCCTCAGCCTGTTACTGCTAAGGCCATCAAGCTAACATGTTATACTTCAAACCAGGCATTAACTCAAGGACATGCTCTGTTTTTGTTGAGGGCACAGACAATCCCTTCAACTAGCATTTTCCTAATAATTAGTGATGAGCGAAGGTTAGAAAAATTCGATTCGGCAGCTTCACCGAACATGGTCAAGAAATTTGATTTGTTAAGAATTACTTTGTCACTAATCACTTTTCATTGTATGGAGTGGGTGTAATGACGGTGAACGGCGATCGCACTGCCCCCATCATTTAACCCCTCAAATGGCATGTTCAATGCTGATCGTGGCATCTGAGTCTCATATTCAGGTGCTTGGGAGATTAATTCAGGGTTAAAAAAAAAAAAAACTCACCTCATCTACTTGCTCATGGAAAGGTCATCCGCTCCCATCTTGTTTGAAAAATATGGGGATGGGTTGGAGATGCAGCAGCAGCACAGCAAACATGCTGAGAGGCAGCTGGACACAAAACGCAGCATGCCAGAACAGCCTGCCGGACAAACCTAATGCAGGAAAGAAAGAAACCTAATATGGTTGTATACCAAGGGTCCAGACTTGTAGGGTCTTCCTGTGCCATCATGCAAGGTTCATGCACTTGGCTTTATCATCTTCTATATAATAATACAAGAATTTCATGAAGAGATTGTAAGCTAAATTCATATTATCATCAAGAGGAAATATTCTAATTAAAAGGTTAAGGATTGATATAAAAGTGTTTAATCTAAATATTGACTATGCCATACGTGTAGCATCTGACCCTAAACAATTAATTCTTCATTAGAAATGTAGAGTAACTACTGCAATGTAGCCAGGGTTCAAGCTAGGAACAAATTAACTTTCAGACCTGATTGTCGAAAAGCTATCTGTGTCCACTATGTGAAGCAGCAATTACTTTTCCTAAGCTGGGAAATGCAAGGTTCTCTGTAGGTAAAGGAAATCCTAAAATCAATTTCAATTTATAGTGCACAAATTGCAAGATACTCCACATTTGCATCAAGACCATCTGTTCTTCAGGGATACATTTTAAATTATTTTCGATGCATCTGCTTATAGCTATTTAAAGACCAACCCAAGCAGACTGCACTCAGATATCTCTTAAAATCAGAAAGAGTGACAACATTTTTTTCCTCTGGGATAATTAAATTCATTTGTATGGAGTAGTTTATTCACCGAATAATATCAGAACTGTAATCTTCCAAATGCACATCAGTAAAGATAATATTGCTTGACTGTCTTGGCTAATATTTGTAATTAGAGATTTTTTAATTTACTTCTGTTTCTCGCCTTTTTGTGTAATGAAATATTTTTACTGATAATCTCACATCATTGTTTTCACAGTGTATCAAATTAAATGTAGACTATGTAATTCATTATTTTATTGCTGAATAAATTACATAGATTTAAAGAGTTTGATTTTATTGCATTAATATTTGTTGACTATTTGGAAAGGAAGCATTAAAGGAGTTGTCCCATGAAAAATATTCTACATTATGATCTGAATACGTTTGTAATTGCATGTAATTAAACATTTAGTATAGCTGCTGAGTTATTCAATAAAGGCATTTGTATAGCGCCACCTGGTGTATGTATTTCTTTGTCCTACTTACTGAGAAGAGCGCACATGCACGGTTTCATCCTTAAACTGCCTCCTGAGCTGTGATAGGGAGAGAGCTACACAAATAAGACATGCCACCTGAGAAAGACACTCCCCTTGAAATGCCAACTTGATATACATCTAGCAGAGCAATGAATGGGGAGATCTCTGGATCCATGTGAGCTACAGGGCTAGTTCTATCTTTTGTTAGAAAGAGCTTGCCATATGGCTGGTGGTGCGTGGCGGCATGACGTAGGACGCTGAGTGCCGCGGCTTCCTCCCCCTCCCGCCCTAGCTCTGCGTTTGTCGGAGTATGCAGCCGCTCAAGAGCCCTTCTGGAAGGATGGTGCCCTGGCCCTAAGATGTGAAGCCTGGATCGGCTTGCAGCCTGTAACCTTCGGTGTGGTGATCGTTAAAGAAAATTGGTGAGGTGAAGTTGCACCATCAGCACGAGTGGTCCGGGCAAGGACGGACAGCCACTCTACCTGACTGCCGTAGGTGCGCGGGGCGAGGTGAGCTCGCCGCGGGTAACGGTCACTGGACTCATTTGGAGGAGCTGGGAGTCGAGTTGGTGCGCCCTGGAGACAGCACATGCTGAGGCAGAGATCGGTGGAGACGCCTCAGCTTGGAACTGACTCAACTGGGTGGTGAGATCCAGGCTGTTTAATATATGAGTGCTCTGAGAAATCCCCTAGCCCTCTGAGAGAGCTGCGAAGCGGGGTGAAGTTGCATATTATATACTTCAGTTGATGGGGGTTTGCTTGTTCCCTGTAAGTGCTTGAAGAAAGCGGGATACAAGACATAGCTCTTTCTGGAACCTTACTTAAGTGACCCCGGATTATGACTATAACTGGTCCACGAGCTAAAGTGGTTGCATAGACTGACTCGGATTAATAGAACTTTTACTTGTGGAAGGTTGAAGAATGCTAAAAAATTTGCTTTCTAGGAGCTTTGGTTCCAGATGGTGTCTCAGGGGACATTGCTCCGTAAGACGCTTAGTCGGCATGGGTTCTGAGATATGTATATTGAGGGCGTCTCTTTGTGCCTGAGGTTGTGCTATAACAAGGCAAGGTTGCGCCGGGATTGCTGCTTGAGACACTGTGAGACACTGTGAGATATCGAGGCTGTGATACAGCAAGGAAAGACTGTGTTATAGTTGCTGTTTTGGACACCGTGTTATACTGTGGAGAGTCGACTTTGCTCCGGGATAAATTGAAAGGTTCATTCGGATCGCTCTACCGGACCTAGAATCTGTGACATTTTTTTTTTTTTTTCTCTTTTTCTCGCTGTAGCACCCGTCAATCAAGTTTTAGCAATTACTCACTGATAATCATGATCAAGTATTATTAATTGTTTTTCAGAGGGAAGATAAATTGATAAGCAATGAATTATGGATCATGATAACTGATAGGACCAACTATGAACTCTGATATGACTGTAATGTATTGATGATCAGTGTTTAATATTTTTTTTTTTTTTTTTTGTGCAAGCAACCATTAATCATGTACTAGCTACTATTCACGTAAGATTATGTATTAATTATTAATCATTTTTTATAAGGAAACCAACTTTATCAGTAATTAACTACGGATCATGACATTTGATAGGACCAACGTTGGTCTTTGATACGATAGGAATGTGTCGTTGATCAGTGTTTAATAATTCGATAATTGAGGGGAGGGAATATATAAAGGGGCTAAATTGGTACATAATTTTGTGCTTTTGCTGTACTGTGTAGACAATAAGGTAATTGTAATCACTGTTTAGCTATTTGAGTGACGGGTGCTGGAGAGGGGAAGGTGAGGTGTTTGGGGGTGGAGTAAAAAGCAAGGTATGCCACCCAAAAATCAGCCACGTAAATCGATAGGCCCGACCTCACCGAAAGGGGCGGGGCTGGAAGCCCAGTCACAAAAATGGACAGGTTCCTGAAATCACCGCAGGCAAAAACAAGAAAGGTGCGGACCCCAAGGGATTGGGAAAAGAAAAGGAGGTGGAAACACTGGTTCAATATGAAAGTTCAGTAGACCTAGGTGGTGGCAATAGGATGGAGGCAATTGATGTGAAACTTGCGGAGATTTTGGGTGCCATACAACAATCTAACAAAGCGATGGCAGATTTGTCTGGGAAGGTGTCGGCAGTACAAGTGGAGACAACACTGATCAGGCAGGACATCAACAATGTTAGAGAGAAGGTTAAAGAACTGCAGGAGTCAACAATAAGGCTAAATAAGGAAGTAGATTGTGTGGTCAGTAAAATGCAAAAAGTTGAGTTGGAGGTAGTGCACTTAAAGGAAAAGGTGACAGCACTTGAGGATAGGTCAAGGAGATCGAATTTGAGGTTTATTGGGTTTCCAGAGGGATCCGAGTCAGGTAATGCCACGAATTTTATTCGGGAATGGATTACATCGGTCACAGAGACAGGTGTCCTGTCAGCAATGTTTGATATAGAACGGGCGCATAGAATTCCGGGGTAAGAGCATACCGGGTGCCACTCCGAGGGCAATCCTGGCGAAGTTTCTATCCCAGCGCGACAGAGATTCGCTCTTGCGCTGGAAGAGAACTGAACAGGAATTAACATATAATGGTAACTCGATTCAGATTTACCCGGATTTCTCCAGAGATACACAAATGAAAAGGAGAGAGTATAGTGAAGTGAAAAAGAGGTTGATATCCGCAAATATAAAATACTCTATGATGTTCCCTTCTAAACTACGGGTTATCTATGGAGGAAAAGTGCAATTTTTTAATAATCCTATTGAAGTCCTGAATTGGTTGGAAAGAGAGGCTTAGGATGATGCGGGAGCGGGGATAAGGGGGAGGAAGTAGCAATTAGGAAGAGGTACGCAAACACTTAGTGGTTCGTACCAAATGGGAGATGGGTGGGTGAGGGTTGTGGGGAGTGGGGGGAGGACTGTGTGCCACGATGACTAGATGGAGGAGGAAAGTTAAGCAGAAGGAGCTACTGTTTATAAGATGTCGCTAACATATCAGAGGATCTTCATGTGGAATGTAAGAGGATTGGGGGACCGAAAGAAAAGAGTTATCGTCAATGATATAGTCAATCGGCATTTACCAGCCATAATATGTTTAGTGGAAACACACTTTACGGAAGACTCGAAGCATATGTTTTCTAAAGGCTGGATGAAGATAGAATTACACTCGTGTTTTTCAGCATATGCAAGGGGTGTTAGTGTGTTTGTACACAGAAATATGAATTTCATACTTATTGGAAGAAAGATAGATAAGGAGGGACGATATATCTTTATGCATGGAAGATTGGGCGATATGGTATGTATCCTGGCCTTTGTTTATATCCCCCCCCCCATTCACTGTCAAGGTTTTTGCAGAGTTAATGGAATATATTAATAATAAGGATAACTGCCCAATATTCGTGATAGGCGATGTGAACGATGTGATGGATGTGATAAGAGACAGAAGCTCAGCTAATAGTATAGGTAGTCAGGAAACAAAGCAAGGAACTCTATTGAATAGGGTATGTAAAGAATTAGGATTATTGGATGCCTGGAGATATCTATACGGGGACAAAGTGGCTTTTTCCTGTTATTCGAGGTCATATGCCAGTAGATCCAGAATAGATTTGGTATTGATAAATGAGGAGATGCTGGATAAAGTTGTGGCCATGAAATATGAAACTGTTACCATATCAGATCATACCCCGGTTCTGGTACACCTACGGGACAACCTGGGTGCAAGTGGGGGCAGAATGATAAGGATAAATGCACATTGGTTTAATGTAATTCAAGACATGCAGGAAATCGAGGCTGCTATAGTAGAGTTCTGGGAATTGAATATAGGTACGGCCCATCTGAATATGGTGTGGGATTCTCTTAAGGCGTTTATTCGGGGCTTACTATTTAAGCATATAGCTGAGGCAAAGAAGGAGTTTGGGAGAAAGGAAAGGTTACTTGAGCAAGAGGTGAGAAGGTGGCAAAATTGTGTGAAGGAAATAGGAGATAGGAGGGAAAATTTATTAGAAAAAGCGGTAAATAGGTATAAGCTGTTCCTCCAGGAGAAAGCTCAACAAAAACTCTTTTTCCAAGGACAGAATAGGTTCTTGGAGGGAGGAAGATCGGGCGTTTCTTAGCCAAAATTGTCCAAAATCAGAAGGGATGTACAAGAATCTCCACTATAAGATCACCAGGAGGGGTACTCCTATCAGATAAAAATGAGATAGCTCAAGAATTTGTCACTCATTATACACAGTTATATAGTTCTGAAGGAGAAGGAAAGGAGCCGGCTATTAATGCTTTCTTGGAGAAAATTGAAATCCCCATCCTTAATGAGGAAGATAGAGAGAAATTAAACCAACCGATACTGTTAGCGGAGTTGGAATTGGCCCTCAAATCAATACAGGGTAACACTGTAGCGGGTTCGGATGGATTGCCATTTGAACTCTATAGAAGGTTTGGTGGAACTTTGCTGCCACTATTGATGCAGGTTCTAAACTCAGCTTGGGGTGGAGGGGTTCTCCCCCCCTCCTCAATGTCTGAAGCAACTATTACTCTAATTCTGAAAAAAGATAAGGATGAAACGGATATTCGGGCATACCGTCCAATATCTCTGCTAAATGCAGATTACAAAATATACGCTAAGGTATTGGCTAATCGGCTTAAACCTTTAATTAGCAAATTAATACATACAGATCAAACTGGTTTTATACCAGGGAGATCGGCTCAGATGAGCATTCGGAGAGCATTGTTGGGTGTGCAGGCGGGAGAGGGGGACGACCGCTCCATTCTGTCATTGGACGCCTCGCAAGCGTTTGACAGAGTGGAGCGGGAGTTTTTGTGGCAGACGATGAGTAGGATGAACCTGGGTGATAACTTTATTTGTTGGACGACCGCCAGGATTTCCATTAACGGAAACAAAACTCAGCCAGTACCACTATTAAGGGGACTAGGCAGGGATGCCCTCTCTACCCCTTGCTGTTTGCTATGTTTTTGGAGCCATTAGCCTGTATTATAAGGGAAGATGCAACTATAGCAGGTTTTGGACGGAGAGGGGTTTGCGATAAAATAAATCTGTATGCAGACGACGTATTGCTGTTCTTGAGGGACGGATATAAGATCTTGCAGCATGTAATCACATCTATTAATGAATTTGGATATCACTCAGGATATAAAATAAATTGGGAGAAAACAGTTTTGCTTCCTCTCAGGAGACCCTCTAAAAGTAATCCCACGCAAGTGAAAATATTGTCATGTACAGATAAAATAGACTACCTTGGTGTCAAGATAGGAGCAGCGGAAGGGGATTACATCGTATACAATGTTACCCCTCTACTTGAAATAGTGAAAAATAAGGTTCAGATATGGCAAAAATTACCAATCTCACGTGCAGATAAAGTGGCGTTGCTAAAGATGATAATACTTCCATAAATTTTATATAAGATCACACCTTGTGTAAACTGGATAGGAGATATGTTCTTTAAGAGATTAGAAAGTATTATCAATGATTTGATCTGGGGAAGGAAAAAAGTCCGCCTAAAACAAAAATGGCTATGGTTTAGAATGGAGGAAGGTGGATTTTCACTGCCTTATGTCCAGGGGTATTACCTGGCAGCACAGCTGGCTTGGTGGATGGGCATGGAGGAAGAGGAACTAGATTATCATTTAGGCTCAGTTAACAGGAACTACACAAAAATTTTCTCTAGACTCGAGATGGGTGATATAGGCAGAATTAGGGATAAAAATTCGATTGGTTATACTATGCTGAAGGGATGGGGTAAAATAAAAGAAATACTGGGGATCACATATATATTAAATTGCACACCACTATGGCACAATCCTAATTTAATGGAATTTGTTAAGATGGAGAATGTAGAATTTTGGATTAACCGAAATATATGTTGGGTTAATCAAATAGTGCAGGGAGGTGAGATAAGAGGAATTGAATATATATTGGGATTAAATACGGGCTACTTAGAGAGTTTCAAATATGCACAATTAAGGCACGCTGTTAGTAAAATAAAGAGAGATCACTGTTTAGAGGTGAGACCACAAGAGTTTATAGAATATTGTATGCATATAAGCAAGAAAGCTATCAGGATGTCTATGATATATAAAAGGTTAGTGAGCAATCTCGAACACAAGATGAAAACTATAAAGGTGCGGGAGTTGGAGCGAGATCTTGGTCTTAAGAGCGGATTCAATTGGTATGAAATTTTTAAGACCGTGAAAATGTCTACTCCGTCTAATAATTTCAGGATGATTCATATCTTTTGGATATACCGTTTGTACTATACACCTAAAACCAGAACCCGACACAGGTTAGAATGGGACGTGCCATTTATATTGATAGGGGCAACATCACAATTTAAGAAGGTAAAATGTGAGTTGGTAAGGTTATGGTTGAAAGCTCTGGTAGTAGCAAGAGTAATAATTGTTAGAAAATGGGGGTCACAGATTAGTCCTGAAATAAATGAATGGATAGCGCTAATGGATAAAGTGGCAATGTACGAACAAAATAGTGCACGAAGCGACAAACAGCGTGGTATTGTAGCTAAAACCTGGGCCAGTTGGCACGGGGAAAAATAACTGCGTAACAGATAGTATATGTTACCCCTGATGTGTTGGGGGGATCTAAGGTTCGCCGTGGCACACAGTCCTAAGGGGGTGGGGGGATAAGGGTCTGGGGGGGAGATTAGAAGGAATAATTGGTTTATAAATGATCAGTGGTTATAAAGGGGATATGTCATATAAATGAATATTATGCTATTCTAACTCTGTATTCGTATATAATATGGACTGGAATCATGAATTGAATTGTGTATTTTTAGAAGTATGGAAAAAATAAAGTATTTATAAAAAAAAAAAAAAAAAAAAAGGGCTTGCCATATACTATATGATCTCATTTTCATTTTTTACATTTCAATTTACATTGATCATGGGATAACACCTTTAAACCCTTCTATTGAGCTCTATTGTGCCATTATAGTACGGCGCTATGAAGAAATTGGCTCAAGAGAGGTCAGGTCCATGCCAGCTATTATATAGTTGGCACTTTGCTCTCACTGTCCAGATAACTCCAATCTCAGCAGTTTAAAGGACTCAGATGCCACGTTCAGATGCCTCTTCAATAGCGACATAGGCTTCTGAGCAATTTGAAGTTAGAGGCTCTGCCTGTCCTCTAATTGGCATCTCAAGAATGCAATCACAGGGTGCCAAGATGTCATGAAAATTAAAGGCACTCTGAACCTGCCATGGTCTAGCCTCTGTTACGTCCTACCTCTGGTCAGGGTTTATTAGACTGTCTGTCAGCATCACTGTGCACTGTAATACAGGAGTGGATCATAGGTCACCTAAGAAAACTGAAAAAATGTTAGTTATTTAAATTATTTAAAAAAACTAAAATGTTAAAAATTTAAAATCTTTTTCCCATTTCTCATATCTAAAAAATAAATACAAAAGATAAACATAATTGGCATTGCTGAATATGCAATGACTAATTTATTAAAGGAGTATTCTGGTTACAATAAATATAGCTTATGCTTTAGACCAGGCATGCTCAACCTGCGGCCCTCCAGCTGTTGCAAAACTACAACTCCCAGCATGCCCGAACAGCCTACAGCTATCAGCCTACAGCAAGGCATTGTGGGAGTTGTAGTTTTACAACAGCTGGAGGGCCGCATGTTGAGCATGCCTGCTTTAGACTAATTCATTATCAATAATTAACTAATATAATGAAAATTTTACATAATTACAATTCAGTAGTTATAAAAGTAGTTTTCTATCTCTACTACCCACTGTGTTTCCTCGTAAATTACCATGGCATCGACCTGTAGTTCTGAGCCTTTGTAAGGTCAAGCATGCTCAGTGTGTTGCTATCAATTCTCTAGCTAAATGTTTTGTGAAACAAATGGAGTGTTAATGTGCTGGTGATTACTGAGTAGATGGGGCGTGACCCGACTGTATATCAGGCAGCCAATCAGTAAACATCAACACTCACAGCTGGAAAACTAGGGAGTGTGGATTATTGTAGTATTTGAAGTTTTGTGAGGGAAGATCAGAAGCTCTCAGTGTGTTGCAGGCTCAGGAGCTAGACAAATGGATTGCAAAGTAAAATGAAACTCTGGTTATATCTATAGCTTTCGGTTCTGGTTCGGCCACAGCTTGCAGCCTTAATGTAGTTTTTCAAAAATTAAGTTACTTTACCGGAATACCCCTTTACATTTTCACATTACTTAACCCACACAGTGAACCCTGAAAAATAAATCTCAAGTGCCAGAAATATTATTGACTTTTCCTCCCCAAAAATGTTAATAAAAAATGATCAAAAGGGGCCGTTTTTTTTTGTCCCATAAGACACACTTCCCCCCCCCCCAAAAAAAAAAAAAAAAAAATGGGGGAAAAATGCACCTGCAGCTTATGGGGCGAATTCTGACATTTTTACATCAAAGCGGGGAGGGACTGGGAGGAGGAGCTGGGGGAGAAGCTGTCCCCTCATTTAATTAACCATGATTAAACATGCCCCCTCACTTATTACGGTACCTTACATCCTAACAGCTTATGAATAATGCGGGCACTCCCTAAAGTCACGTACCTGCGCTTCCTACTTTATGAATGAAGCAGGCGGCAGCGTGACTCACTGACGTCACGTGCCTGCGCCGCCTGCTTCATTCATAAAGTAGGCTGGCCGGCCCGCATTATTCATAAGCTGTTAGGATGTAAGGTATCGTAATAAGTGAGGGGGCATGTTTAATCATGTTTAATTGAATTAGGGGACATTTTATAAATGTATAGTGCAGCACTGGAGCGGCAGGGGGGATCTGTGGATGACAGGTTTATGAGGGACATCGGTGGAGGGCACTGTTAAGGGGAGGGGGGGGCGGCTGTGGATGGCACTGTTATGGGGTGTGGGGTCTGTGGTGGACACAACAGTGCCATCCACAAATCCCCCATAACAGTGCTATCCACAGATCCCCCTCTGTAACAGTGTCCTTCACAGATCCCCCCCCAATAACAGTGCCATCCACAGGTCCCCCATAACAGTGTCCATCATAGATCCCCCCATAACAGTGCCATCCCCAGATCCCCCATAACAGTTTTCCTTCACAGATCCCACATAACAGTGCCATCCCCAGATCCCCCATAACAGTGCCATCCACATATCCCCAGTAATAATGTAATGCACAGACCACCATTAGTTCCAAACCCACCAAAAACACACCTTTT
Source organism: Bufotes viridis (assembly GCA_033119425.1). Lineage (NCBI taxonomy): Eukaryota > Metazoa > Chordata > Amphibia > Anura > Bufonidae > Bufotes > Bufotes viridis. The sequence continues at coordinate 221,858,233 of CM065589.1, forward strand.
GTTAAAAAATATTTTTTTTCTTATTTTCCTACCCAAAAACTAGGTGCGTCTTATGGGCTGGTGCGTCATATAGGGCATCACGTTCGCCCCTATACTTTATCATTGAGCAAACTTTGACCCTGTACCTCACAGTCAGCAGACACGAACTTAAAATGGAAAACACTGGAGTGGACCTTTACCACGGCGCTGCAGGCAGATATGACACTTCTGGATAGGAATAGTCCTTGTTTATTTGATAATTATAAAAGCAATGTCTACGCTTTTCAGTGGCTCATGCCCCCTTCATCAGGACAATATTGTATTGTCCTGATGAAGGGGGCATGAGCCCCTGAAACGCGTAGACATTGCTTTTATAATTATCAAATAAACAAGGACTATTCCTATCCAGAAGTGTCATATCTGCCTGCAGCGCCGTGGTAAAGGTCCACACCAGTGTTTTCCATTTTAAGTTCGTGTCTTTTCATCCGCATACCCAAGCGGGACGGGACCTGGCAGCAGCGTGGCGTTTTCCCTCAGCTGGTGGGGCAGAATCCAGCAAAGCTCGAACAGTTGTTGTGACTCCTTTCACAACCTCATCTGGTAAGCGCAATTTTTGCCTTTATAAATAACTGCATTGAGACATTCTGCACATGAGGCGCTGTTTCCCTCTTATTTTTCTCTTACATATATCACAGTCAGCAGACACATTCCAGCCAATCAGCATACCCTCCCTCCCACCTCCTATCAAATGGTAAGGACGACATCCATCTTAGATTCATTCTGAAGCTGCAGTGTTAGTAGTCGTAATCGCAATGCGATTAATATAACCTGTATTCATCGCATTGCGATTACAACTTAGATCTGAGTTCCTAATGGTTGTATTGCTAGAATATAACGAAGATTGAGAATATAGCGCTATATTCGTTTTATTCGTCTATTCTAGCAATACAACCATTAGGAACTCAGATCTAAGTTGTAATCGCAATGCGATTGATACAGGTTAAAAATAATCGCATTGCGATTACAACTTACCACACTGCGTCAACTACATAATTTTCCATGGGAGTTTTGCAATGGATCCCCCTCCGGCATGCCACAGTCCAGTTGTTAGTCCCCTTAAAACAACTTTTCCATCACTATTGTGGCCAGAGAGTCCCGGTGGGTTTTAAAATTTGCGTGTCTATTGAAGTCTATAGCAGTTCGCCCTGTTCGCCCGTTGGCGAACAACTGCATAAATTCACGTTCGCCGTTCGCGAACGGAAAATTTTATGTTCGCAACATCTCTAATTAGCAGCAAGGAGCAGCAGCAGCTCAGGCAGTGTAAGATGCAGCCATATGGTACATGTTGGCAGAAAGGCAGAAGCATTATGGATGTAGCAGAAGCCTTATGCCGCAGCAGTGGCATGATGGCAGTGGTGGCATGACGGAGGCAGCAGCAGTAGCCCTAAAGAACATTAATGTAGGCAGTTCACAGCAGCACCATGATGGAGGCAGCAGCAGCAGTTGGCATGTTGGAGGCAGAAAGGCAGGCAAGATGGGGCACCTCCAGCAAGGCCAAATCTATTCATCGGCTTCACCTGGAGTAGTGTGAAAATCATCCTGAATCCAGGCTTGGTTCATTTTGACAGAAGTGAGGCTTTGGACATTGGCAGAGGACAACTTGGTCCGTTTCAGTGTCACCACCCACTGTGGCAATGAAAACTCTCTCTGAAATGACACCGTAGGCTGGGCAAGAAATAAGAAATTGACCGTGCTGTGTCAGTTTGGGCTACTGTTTCAGTCTGCCTGTCCAGAAATCCATGGGGTCAGGGAACAGGGTATGCTCCAGAGACTGGCTAGCGTGTAGGTAGGCTTGAACCTGGGTTTGGGGCCAGAGCTGTCCGTTTGCTGACTGGCCTCAGCCTGGTTTAGCACTTGGAATAACTGCTCTATCATGTTGAGGAGACTGAAATGGCTGCTGCTGTAGATTCTGCTGCTCATAGTGGTGGAAAGGGTGTGACTCTGAAGGGCCAGAGAGGGGTCTCCCTTTCAGAAATGCTAGTGGCAGGTGTCTGCTTGCTGTACCCTGTTGCAAGCTGCATACACAGAGTTTCCTGGTAATAACGAGAGATGAGCGAATTTTAAAAATTTTTGATTTGGACGGTTCGCCGAATTTTCGAAAAGGATTCGATTCAATCCGAAGTTATTAGTGACAAATTGCATTAAAAATCAGCTATTTCCCAGCTGCAGAGACCTTTTATATTGGTGTAGAACACATGTGCATTGCAGAAACATGGATAGGCAGTCCGCTGTGGTAGGTAAACAGTTATTTAGTCAGTTAGGGGGCCAAAACTGACCAAATAAGTTAAGTGTCAACACAACCTTATAGGTCAATGTTTGTGTCAGGTATAATGAACCGTGCAGTGGCCCAAGATTGTACTATGGCGTGAAAGAGTAAACGCCTTTTACACCGTCATCAGCTGATTCCATATAGATTTCTACAGAACCTGTTCTGTTACATGCTGAAAGAAGTATTGCCCCCATGACAGAGTGGAGAGAGTGTCACCAGTAAGTTTGTGTTGACATCACTGTATATTTGGCCCTACTACTCATCCGTCATAAGTACAACCACAAAAAAATGGATTCTGTCTTTTGAGCATCTGACTTCTCATGGTCAGCATTTGGTCAGTAATCAGTCAGTATTGCTAAGCCCCCAAAAAAACAGGAGTGGATCCAAAACAAAGATGCCATGTGATTGAAAAGTTTGCATATCTTCTGTGTTGTGTACCCAAATCATGCGCATATCCTAATGCAAAATAGCGACCCTGTGGGTTTGCTACATAGGGCCAGATTTATCATTACACTTACATCTTACTCCACTTTTCCATATGCCCAAAGTCACTTTTAGTTAGTCAGATTTATTAATGGTCCTTTAATACTGTGATAAATGTAGCAGTTTATCCTTCAGTAAGCGGCTTTACAAAAGTCGCACGTCTTTACAAAAAAGTCGCATGTTCTATTAAAAAGTCCCATAAGATAAGCATGGTCCCCCCTGGAGTGAAATTGCGCATTTTTTTGCGACTTTTTTGCGACTTTTTAAATGGTTGCAATAGTAATTCTGTCTAGAGATTCATTTACATAAGACAACACGCCCACTTTCACAAAACTGGAGAGCTTAGTGCAGAGCTTGAAAAAGTCGCAAAAAAATGCGCAATTTTACCGATTGCGCATTTTTTTGCGACTTTTTCACTCCATTAAAGTGACTTTAGCTAATGATAAATCTGGCCCATAGAGTTTAATAGATGGTACTAGCAAAATTGCTATTTTTTTCCCTCTAATTTGAAGAACAAGGTGCAATTAAATGTTTCAAACACACTGTATTGACAATTAACAATGTTAATTAGTGTTGAGCGCGAATATTCGCTAAGCAAATTTTTTTTATTTTTTGAATATCGTGATTTCGAGATTTCGCAAATATGTCGAATACATGACCCCATATTCGCAATTACGAATATTCGCTCTTAAGATGGATAGTGAGTGATAGGGAAACTGTATTGAAAAGATTCAGACATAATTCCCCCAACCTTAATCGCTGTCTATAACAATTTCCACTAATCCTGTCACAGTAAAGACTTAATAGGTAAAAACTGTCCTGCGAATGTTCGTCACTTGAATATTCACATTAATCGATTCGCGGTTTGTATTCCCTTTCCTACCAAGCGTTAACAGGTTGTGTCAGACTCCAGTACGCTGCATGTATTGCGAAAATTCGTAAATGTTTTTTTCGCACCTTTCCATTCGCACAAATGACTCCCGCCATTTCAAGCTTTCAATACATGTAAAGCTGTTTAAACGTTAATAATAACAAATAGATTCTATGCGCACGCGAATATAACTTGAAAAATGAATCACCAATAATGAGATTAAATGCGAAATATCGAATATTGCGAAGTCGCGAATATATGATGAATATGATGCGAAATATTTGTGATATATTGCAAACTCGAATATGGGTTTTTGTGCTCATCCCTAATGGTAATTATGCAATTTTTGCAGTGAAGCTTGATTGAACTACATGATCTGATGCAGTAATCTTGGCTTCTCACTAAAACACTGGTGTGACAATGCAGTATTTTTGCAGTAAAATTTTCTTTGAACTAGACACTCTGACACAGCAATGCCTTCAGTAACATGGTTATATTTTGAATTACTATTTACTAATATAAAATGATTTTGCTATATCTATCACCCCCTTATATAGAAGCAATTTACAACACATTCAGTACCACATCCATAATAATGGTGATATGATTGCTGTCTTATTGCGATAAAATATTGAACCCTTTTTCAAGTAATACTCGTTAACTAAAACATGAGTGTGGAAATGCAATTGTATTTGCAGTGAAAATGTCTTTGAACTACTTACTGTGATGCAGTAATGCCTTCAGTAATGTGGTTATAATTTGCATTTCTGACTTCAAATTTGTTTTCTGTATCTCCTCCTTATCTTGCAGCAAAGTAACATGCAGCAATAATGCAATGAGATGCTAGATTTCAAATGTAAAATAGAAACTGATAACAATTAAATAAATAGGTGTCAATTCCTCAGTGCTTGCAAGGATGTAATTTGTATGGCAATAAGTCTATGAAGTTTAGAAAGAATATGTCTGTTTTTGCAGGAGTTTGTAATGTGGAACTACTGTAGTAGCTACAAGCTGAGCTCACAGTATCTTGGCAACAAATACACTTGATAGTGATCAGACCAGGCTCTCACTCCCTCACTATCTTTCCCTGATCAAAATCCTTAATATACCCCAAATTCTCTCACTATAATAATTTTACACTGTCCCTATCACAATTTATCAGTGGCTCATCTCTTATATCTCTAATATACCTGTATATAAAAATGAGTTTCTGTCTGTCCCGATGTCTGTCTGTCTGTTCTTTATGGATGACCAAATGACTGAACCAATCTTCACCAAATTTGGCACGCAGGTATATCAGGTGTCCGGGAAAGTTTTAGACCGGTCTCAGGTCTCTAGGCTGTACCGTTCCTGAGACATTACCAAAAAATTACCTACATTAGCCAGTGCAAGCCTGCAAGTCTCTCTCTTCCAATCCCAACTGCCATACTTATGGTCACATTTCCCTTATCAACCAAAAGAAGCTCGCAGTCTCTTAGTCTACACATACACACAGTTTTACTTCAGGTTACCATAAAAACCCAGCCATTGTTCTTCACTGTTGTAGGTCAGCTGTAGGCTAGGGCTACACGACGACATGTGTTGCACGACAATTTTTATATTGAGAGTCTATGGTGTTGCACTGCGACATGGGACATGCTGCGACTGCTACAAAGCTTAGCAGACAGTACCACACAATATACTTAGATACACAGCAGACAGTATCACACATTATAGGTATAGATACACAGCTCAGCAGACAGTATCACACATGATAGGATTAGATACACAGCTCAGCAGACAGTATCACACAGAATAGGATTAGATAAACAGCTCAGCAGGCAATACCACACAGGATAGGATTAGATGCACAGCTCAACAGGCAGTATCACACAGAATTGGATTAGATACACAGCTCAGCAGACAGTATCACACAGGATTGGATTAGATACACAGCTCAGCAGACAGTATCACACAGAATATGATTAGATGCACAGCTCAGCAGACCATATCACACAGGATAGGATTAGATACACAGCTCAGCAGACAGTATCACACAACATAAGATTAGATATACAGCTTAGCAGACAGTATCACAGAGGATAGGATTAGATACATAGCTCAGCAGACAGTATCACACATGTCACAGTGCGACACCATAGCCTATCATTATAAAAATTGTTGACACAAAATGTCGTGCGACACATGCCGTTGTGTAGCCCTAGCATTAAAGGAGCATGTCACCGTGGAGGTCACTGTTAAAGGGGCGGGAACTGTGGAGGTCACTTTTAAGGGGCAGGCCCCTGTAGAGGTCACTGTTAAAGGGGCAGACAGTGTGGAGGTCACTGTTAAGGGGTCAGGGGCCACTATTAATGGGGCAACTGCTGTGCAGGTAACTGGGTACTGTGAGGTCACTGTTAAGGCAATGGTGTACTGTGGAAGTCACTGTTAAGGGGTCGACCTCTGAGGAGGTCACTGTCAAGGGAGTGGGGTGCTGTGAAACTCACTGTTAAAAAGGTGGGCTGCTGTGAAGGTCAAAGTTAAGGGGATGGGCTGCTGTGAAAATCCCATTTTAAGGAGGCGGGGCACTGTGGGGGGTCAGTGTTGAGGGGTGGGGGGCTGTGGAGTTCACTGTTAAGGGGGTGGGGTGCTATAGAGGTCACTCTGGGGGATACTGTTAATATCTTTTAACGACACACTGAAACACTTTTGCTAGTATTCTATATAATAAAAGCGCTGTGTGACTGCTCTGTGTCCGTGTGTGTGTACCCAATTTTGAACTGGGCATGCACGGCGGGGTGACCACACACGGCAGTACCTCCCACAGCATTGCGCCGACCAAAGAGCAAATGGCGCTATACACGGCCCACGCACCCGCACACCAGCACGCTGACTAGGGCTGCAACGATTACTCGATATTATCGAATCACGTGACCATGGAACGTGAGTGAAATTAAGCCTCTCACTCACCGCTCCGTGACCTCACGTCAGCACCGTGACGTCAGGTCCCTCTCAGCAGCAGGCAATACCCGCCCTCCCCTTCCCCCCTACAGGGAGCTCCTCTTGCCTGCTATCTGTGAATGGGAGCGCACGGCATCTTTGTACACACAGTTTTGCCCTAATGAATTCTGAATGGAAAAGGATCCGCTCAGAATGCATCAGTTTGCCTCCGATCAGTCTGCATTCTGCTCTGGAGGCGGACACCAAAACGCTGCCTGCAACATTTTGCTGTCTGCTTGACGAAACTAAGCCAAACGGATCCTGGCACACAATGTAAGTCAATGGGGACGGATCCGTTTTCTCTGACAGAAAACGGATCAGTCTCCCATTGACTTTCAATGGAATTCATGATGGATCTGTCTTGGTTATGTTACAGATAATACAAACGGATCTGTTCATGACGGATGCATGCAGTTGTATTATTGTAACTGATCCATTTCTGAAGATCCATGATGGTTCCGCCCAAAACACGAGTGTAAAAGTAGCCTTACCTGCATTTCATCCAGCTGCAGACAATACCTCCCCCTTACAGGGAGCTCCTTTTGCCTGCTATATGTGAATGGGAGCGCATGGTATTAGTGTGTACAGAGATGCCATGCGCTCCCATTCACAAATTGCCAGCAAGAGGAGCTCCCTGTAGGAGGGAGGAGGAGGGGGAGGGCGGGTATTGCCTGTTGCTGGACTAAGTGCAGAATATCCTATTGCTTGCCACCCTTTCACTGCCTGTACCCTCGAGAGCACAGCATCCCTGTAACACTGTGACGTCCTGCACTCCAGTTAACTGGACCCTGTACTCTTCTGTACCCTGGAGCGCATGGCATGGGAGTGTACAGAGATAGGATGCACTCCCATTCACAGAGCTGGGCCGATAGCAGGCAAGAGGAGTTATTTGTCCCATGAAACAATAAGGGACCCTGTGTGCAGGCCACTGTTCAGGGTGCTGTTTCACTGCTGTGATGGCATGGAGGCACTGGGGGAGAGGGACATGGCAATCGATGGCATGGAGGCACTGGGGGAGGGGGACATGACAATAGATGGTATGGAGGCGCTGGGGGAGGGGGGCATGGCAAAGGATGGCACGGAGGCACTGGTGTGGGGAAGAGCTGAAGGCACTGGGGTAATGGAGCTGATGGAACAGGGGGAGGAAGCTGATGGCACTGGGGGATAGTGGAGCTGATGGCACTGGGGGATAGTGGAGCTGATGGCACTGGGGGATAGTGGAGCTGATGGCACTGGGGGGAACTGATGCACTTGGGCTGATAGCACAGGGGGTACAAAGGGTGTTGGGGACTGATGGCAGGGGGTCTGATGCATTTTTATAAAGGAGAACAGTCTATTAATTCATTTTTTCTTGTTAGAGTACTCAATTAATCATAAAAAAATCTGTAGAATACTTGATTACTAAAATAATTGTTTGCTGCAGCCCTAGCGCAGACCGATTCGCAAACGGCACTACACATGCCCCCCTGCACTACCCACACCAGCGTGCCGGCAAGCCTGTCGGAGGGCCGCCATTCCAGTCAGTCACAGCTCTATCACCCATATAGAGAGGAGCCCCTGTCAGCAGTCTGACCTACCAGTCGCTACCAACAGTCTCAGCAACAGCAGTCAGTGCCACTAGCCACAGCCACCAGTCAGTGTCAGCAGTTTCAGACACAGCCACCAGTCTCAGCCTCCAGCCACACACACCAGTCAGAGCCACAGCCAACAGTCAGTGCAAGCAGTCTCAGCTGCAGCCAGCACTCTCAGCCACAGACAGCAGTTAGTGCCAGTAGTCTGAGCCACAGCCACCAGTTTTGGCCACTAGCCTCAGCCACCGGTCAGTGCTAGCATTCTCAGCTACAGCCAGCACTCAATGCCAGCAGTCTTAGTGACAAGCCGCAGCCAGCAGTCCCCAGTTTCATCCACCAGTCAGTGCCAGCAGTCTCAGCCACAGCCACCAGTTTCAGCCTAGCAGCCACACGCAGCAGTCAGAGCCACAGCCATCAGTCAGTGCAAGCAGTCTCAGCCACAAGCCACAGCCAGCAGTCTCAGCCACAGCCAGCCACCAGTCAGTGCCAGCAGTCTCAGCAGCCAGCCACAGTCAGCAGTCTCAGCCACAGCCAGCACTCAGTGCCAGCAGTCTCAGCCCCAAGCCACAGCCAGCAGTTTCAGTCACAGCCACCAGTGAGTGCCAAAAGTCTAAGCCAGAGCTAGCAGTCTCAGCCACCAGTCAGTGCTAGCAGTCTCAGCCACAAGCCACATCCAGCAGTCTTAGCCAGAGCCACCAGTCAGTGTCATCAGTCTTATCCGCCAGTCAGTGCCAGCAGTCTCAGCCACAGCCACCAGTCTTGCCCACCAGACACGCAACAGTCATAGCCGCAGCCTTCAGTAAGTCTCAAGAGGAGCAGTCTCAGCCACCAGCTGCAACCAGCAATCTCAGCTACAACCGCAAGTCAGTGTCAGCAGTCTGAGCCACAGACAACAGTCTTTGCCACCAGCCACAGCCCCCAGTCTCAGCCATCAGTCAGTACAAGCAGTCTCAGCCACCATCCGCAGCAAGTAGTCTCAGCAACAGCCAGCATTCAGTGCCATCACTCTCAGTCAGCAGCCGCAGTCTTACCCACTGTCAGCACTCAGTGCCAGCAGTCTCAGCCACCAGCCACAACCAGCAGTCTCAGCCACAGCCACCAGTCAGTGGCAGCAGTCTCAGCCACCAGCCGCAGCAAGTAGTCTCAGCCACAGCCAGCATTCAGTGCCATCACTCTCAGCCACCAGCCGCAGTCTTACCCACAGTCAGCAATCAGTGCCATCAGTCTCAGCCACCAAACACAGCCAGCAGTCTCAGCCACAGCCAACAGTCTTGGCCACAGCCACCAGTCTCAGCCATCAGTCAGTGCAAGCAGTCTCAGCCATCATCCGTAGCAAGTAATCTCAGCCACAGCCTGCATTCAGTGCCATCACTTTAAGGGTTTAGGACTTTCTGGTACCCCTGGTACCCTAGACCTCCTTGGTTTGAGTCTCTACTGACGTCAGGAGAGATATTTCTCAGTTGCAAAGAAAAAGCACACAAACAAATATCACTGAGAAACACTCTAAATTTGAGGGTAGGGTAACATATATATAGCAAGGGGGAGGGGGGAATCAACAACCAATAAGATGAAGACACACATACTATAAGAAAAGTTACTGTTACAAAGATATTGACCTTTGCTACATTTCTTAGAAGTGAGGAACAAGAGGAAAATAATGGGATGTAGCCAGAATATCCACAGCTCAAAGCATCAGACGCATAGCTTACAGTGTTAACCCTTCAATCCCCTCTTAGAACCATTTATTTTCTCTATACATCGCCAAGTATTCCTGATACCCCTCTGGGGAATGGGCATCTGAATCGGAGGGTAAAACCTCATAAAAGGACATATTGGTCATGGCCTTAATAAGCATTTTTTTTACACAGGCTTTGACACACAAAGCAACTACAGCTATTATTATAATAGCAATAAGAATCATGAGGCCTATTTGCACAGTTACTAAACCATCCAAAGTACTGGTCCCATGGATTATTCAATCCTGAATTTTGTTTTAATTCACCTGACAAGTCTTCTAATTTTTGTATGGCTACTGTCACCTTACCATTTGGACCAGTATTATTGGGGATAAAAGTGCAACATGAGGTAGGATCAACCAGCACCTTACACACACTACCTTTTTCTGCCAGTATCATGTCTAGCACCATCCTATTCTGGAATGTCATAATAGAATGTCATAATTTGCCACATTTGGTTGCATATTTGCATTTGGTGTAGGCAAATATGGTAGTCTAGATAAATTACTCTGCCCAAATCTATATTCAGCTACATGGCTTAGAAAATATGTCAAACAATGATCCTAGGTTTTGGTATAGACACATGATGTAGACTACCATATTTGCCTATACCAAATGTAAATATGCAACCAAATGTGGCAAAATACACAAAAAAATAAACTAAAAAATGAAAAAATTATAAAAACGCAGATGCGTTTTTGATGCGTTTTTTATCAAAAACGCCCAAATGGCCCCTGGGGGGTTCAGATATCTATCTTTGGAGGCAGCAGAACGTTGGTGTAGTCATAGTCAACCGTCATATACAATCAAATAGAGGCATCAAATGGATTCGCAAAGCGATTAATAATTGTAAGTATTATTTGCATTGCGATTACAACTTAGAGCTGAATTCCTAATGGTTGTATTGCTAGAATATAACGTATATTCTAGCAATACAACAACTATTAGGAACTCAGTCCTTAGTAGCCACTAAGGTCATCCTTGAGATTAAGGGCCTCCCACTATCATCTGTTCTATCTAAGGCACTCTGGGGTTTGTATCCATATTTAACTTCGGTATTCCAACCTGCTGCTCCCCACCAGTAACATTGATCACCACAATAATTGTCTGTTACACATACATAGGCTTGTGCTGACTTGTGGGATTACTTTTTGGCCTTCCAAGCATGCAAATTACATAATGGTAAGAAGTGGCAGAGGCAGAACTTGTAGGTGGCTTCGTGGGTTTTTGAAGAATTATACCACATGTTGTGACCTCATCCACCTGAGTCGTTGCCACCTCTGCATAGGTTCTATTCACCAGGGTCAATAAGATTGGTGACACAATGGAGACAGCCTTTGCCATGTTCAACCATTTTCCAGAACTGTCAAAGGGTCTCATCCTGGTGGAGGTCAGAGCTGCCTACTCCTGTTAATACCTCTTTTGGTGTGTTTTCAAGGCCAAGGCTGTCTGCCTCTGTTAGTGCCTCTCTTTACTTGTCTCTTGTGAGGTCAGGGCTGTCTGCCCTTGTTACTACCCTTAATCTTTTCTTCCTCCTTTGGGTGCACCAATTTCACCCTGGTTGCATGGAACCACGTAGGCGAATCCTCTGTCAATATTGCAGTCCAGCTTACTGCAACCACATTAGTGGGTGGGCCAGAGAAAAAATCTCCTGGTTTCTTTCCTTTCTTCAGAGTTTTAACCAGTACCTTGTCCCCCACCTGGAATGGGTGTGTAGGTTCCTGTGGAAGAGAAGGTGTCACTACCAGAGCTTTGAGACGTTCTCACAGCTCTGTTTCTCCACCCCTGTGATGATGTCACTTCTAGAGCTTGGAGGAGTTCTCTCTGCTCTGTTTCTCCGCCCCTGTGATGAGGTCTTTACTTTCAGTTTCCCTCCTCCCAGCTGTCCCTCCTGTGATTGATTCCTCTTCCTATAAAATATCCCTCTTCCTGTTTAATTGTGCGGATTATACTTTTCATTTGACCTGTATCTCTCGCTTGAGTATCTTCACTTGTGTGATATCTTTTCACTGGACCTGTGTTCTGCTGAAGCAAGTACTTCGGATATTGTCTGCTGACTTTGGATCTGTTTTCACTGCTGCTGCAGCTCCTTCAGTTAAATGTGCAGACATTGTGTGTTACTGTTTGTTTGCTGACTGGATCCGAGGCGACCCCGGTTCCGTCCATATACTGAGCAGGGCACCGGTGGCCGTGCCCCTTCCACTATTGTAGAGATTACAGTGGTCATCAGCCTTAGGTACGCGGGCATGTCTCTATCCACCATCTGGATCTGGACATGGGCTTTGCAGCATAGGGAGAGCTTTTAGGGTCTGACAGGGGTCACCCTTTATGTTCCCTAGTTTGGGTCCGGTCAGTAGCTAATTCACTGTGTATGCTCTTGTTGCTCACATACAGCCGTGACAGAAGGAGACTTACAAGCAACTCTTTCTTCTATTTCATTCAAGACTCTGATCAGGTTGGTGACGTAACCTTCCCTGATCTGATCCAAATCACCTTCCTGTACTACCAAAGGATGTTTGGCCCAGGGCGTGGGGAAGGGCCTAACCATCAATATTTCAAAAGGAGAGAGTTTCAGTTTCTTATTAGGTGTCATTCTTATTTCTGCAAGTACTATGGGTAGGATTTGTTTCCATTTTTCAAATGTTCCTGCAGTGGTCTTTCTGAGTTTGTCTTTCTACAATTCCGGAGCTTTGTGGGTGATATGAAATATGAAATTTCTATCTTCAGTATCTTGGCTAACTCTCTGTTAATCTTACAGGTTAATGCCGGACTCTGGTTCGACTCTATCTTCAATGGACATCCCCATCTGGGAATGACCTCCTGTGTGAGGATTCTGACCACTGTTTTTGCATCCTCCTTTATGGTGGGGTAAACTTCTGGCCATCTGGAGAACATGTCTACTATCACTAGAGCATATTCCTGTTTGCCCTTGATCTTAGGTTGGTGAGTAAAGTCTACCTGGAGATGTGTGAAAGGAGTGGTTGGGTAGTCTATGTGTTGATGTATTACTTGTACGTTGTTGTTCGGATTGTTGCGAAGGCATGTAATGCATCTCCTTATGTACTCACTTACCAATTCCTTGCACCCTGTTATGTAAAAGTGTTGTGACAATAGGACATAAGTTGTGTGTATGCTGTTGTGTCCTACACTATGAAAGTGTGAAATGAACAAGGGTGCACTGTGTTGGAGTATGCATGGTTTCCCCTCTTTGCAGATTAATCCAGTCCTTGGATTTTTCTGCAGTATTAGATAACACCAGTCCTGTAACTGTTCTTGTGAAGCGGATGTTTGTAAACTTACTATCATTTGTGTGTCTTCTAGAGAAGGTGGTTGTAACATTGCCATTTGGAGATCTCCTGGTGCTTGTAGTGTGGCTTGTTTTTCCTCTGCATCTGCAAATGCATTGCCTTGTGACACGTGATCTTTACCTCTTGTATGTGCACTACAGTGTACAATGGATAATTGTGAGGGCAACTGTATGGCCTCCAACAATTGTGTGACAAGCTGCGAGTGTGAGATACGCTTACCATCTGCTGCAATGAATCCCGTTCTTTGCCATATCATAACATGGTCCCATACTACTCCATGAGCATACCTGCTGTCAGTATAGATAGTAACGGGTTTTTCTTTGTGTAAAATGCATGCTCTGGTAAGGGCAATAAGTTCTGCTGCTTGTGCTGACTGGTATGGGATTGGATTGGCTTCCAATACAGTGTCTGGTAGCATAACAATTGCATATCCCGCATGGTAAGTACTATCATTTGGCCTGCTACACGAGCCATCAACATATATCTCAGGTGCATTTTCAATAGCGGTAGAGGAATAAATCAACTCTAGGTGAGGTCTCATGTTGTATGGCATGAATGCAGTCATGTGATTCTGTGAGATGATCCTCTGGTCCTTTAAGTCCTAGAAGAGCATTGACAATTGGAGCGGGACCAGAAGTGTGTGATGCATACTTGATCTCAAGTGTTGGATTATTGTGGAGTAACACTTCGTATCCTGACAACCTTTGGGCTGTCATGTGTTGTGTATGTAAGCCTTTGAGGAGCCCCAGTACATCATGGGTCATGTACAGAATTGTATGGTGCCCTAGAGTGAGGGAAGTGGCCAGTTCTACTATGATAGCACATTCTGCATGCGACCTGAGACATGCCGGCATCCCTTGTACAGAGACTGGCATTACCTTCGAGAAAAAAGCACAAGGACGCTACTTACCTCCGTGAAACTGGGTGAGTAAGCCCGCCGTGGTTTTACAATTTTCTCGAGCATATATGTGGAAGGACAGATTATAGTCAGAGAAGCCCAACCCGGGACTTGTCATGAGACCACATTTCAGATAATCAAATGCTTGTAACATTTCCTGTGACCACCTTATCAGATCCGGCATATCTGCCAGAGTGGCTTGCCTCATAGTAGGAGCAATCAGGGATCCATTGTCTACAATAGTTTATCATGCCAAGGAAGGATTGCATTTCCTTCTTGGTTTTCGGGGTGACCAGGCCCACTATAGACTGGACCCTCTCTGAGCTGATCCTCCTTTCTACCTTTGTGAGGACAAAGCCCAAATATTCAACCTGCATTTAACACCATTGCAATTTCTTTAATGACACCTTGTGTCCACATTCTGACAACCATTGTAGTAGGGACAAGCCATCTGCAATATTGGCCTCCTCTGACAAGCTGCACAACAAAAGATAATCCACATATTGCAAGAGTACAGAACCTTCGGGGGGGGGGGGGGTACCATGATGTTAAAGTGGCTTGGAGGATGATGCTGTACACAACAGGTGAGTCAGCATAACCCTGGGGCATCCTGCACCAGGTTAGTTGGCGACCCTCGAAGGAAAAGAAGTCTGTTTATCAAACGGGATAGAGAAGAAAGCATTTTTAAAATCTATCACGCTGAAGTAGACAGCAGCTGCTGGGATGGCAGAAAGTAATCGGGTAACATCAGGTACAATGGGTGCAACTGGGACAATGAGATTGTTAATCTCTCTGAGATCCTGAACAAACCTCACAGTACCATCAGCTTTTGTTACGGGATTTATGGCGGTACTGTAGGGCGACACGGTCTCCTCCTGTATGGAGGAATTCCCTTATCATTGGTCTTAGACCATCAATTTTCTCTTGGAACAGAAAATACTGCTTCTGGTAAACAGGGTTTTCGTCCTTTCGCAATCTTGCCTTATATGGGGTGAAATCAATGAAACCTGTGTCATATTCCCCTGTAGACCACAGTTGAGGGTTTATCTGGCTTAGCTCAGACATTTCTGCTGGTGTATCCCGTGTCGTGTTTGTGAATGACAAAAAAAAGAGTGGTGATGGTTTTAGTAATGGGTATCAGATCAGATCTATCATGTAGGCCCTTTTGTTAGTACTTCAAGTTAGACTTTAAAGAAAAGGCCAACAAATTTACTGGGAAGTCAGGTATAATGCTGAAAGAATGATCTGTAAAGTATTCTCCATCAGCAGTTTTCAGGGGGAGGGGTTCAGTTTTATATATTTTAGTGAGTACCCCATTAATACCCATGGAAGGATCAGACTTTTTCAAGGGCCCTTTGTATAAGTCCCTGCACAGAACACTAGTGGTGGCTCCACTGTCTACCATGAAGCCTATTCTCCTGCCTCCTACCTTCAGGATTATGATAGGTGTATCTTGCCAATGTGTAGTGATCTGTCTGAAAGTGGGGGTACCGTCCTCTGGGCAGCGTCAATATTGGCTCTGTTGGTTCCAGTCATCGGGAAACCTGGGAGAGTTATCTCTTGGGTGATCCTGGGTGACCTGATTGCCACGCTGTTTCCTTGGCATTTGACATTGCCGAGCCCAGCGACCTTCCTGCCCACAGTTGTAACAAGCTGTGTTAGAACCCTGTTGTGATGGTGTGTTACTATTTTGATCATACTGCCTTGGTTGAGACTGCTGTTGTTGTGGTGAGGGTCTATTACCCTGTCCCCTATATTTTCTTCCCCCTCTACTCCTGCCTCTCTGATTCCTGTTGCCTGACCACTTTTATGGTCCCTATCGACTATTGTTCTTTCCAACCGTCACTTGCTTTCACCTGTCTCTGGGTCATCGGGTTTCCCCTAGCCAGAGAGGTGGGGCGTCTTACGGTCTTTCAGAACACATGCAATTTCTACACAGTTTAACACTTCAAAATAGACAACAAACTGGTACCGTACACTTACCACCCGATATGCAATTTGTACAGACAGATTATCTTATACTCTATGTTGTTTTAAGAGTCAAACCAAGGTTGGCACATCTCCCTGAGATGGAATATTTTATTGTATTTATGTAGTGCACCAAGCACTAACTAGCAGACTCCCTGAGTCTGTCCTATACCTTTTCTATGTATGTATGTATGTAGTGCTCCAAGCACTAGCTAGCAGACTCCCTGAGTCTGTCTATGTATCCCAGATACAAAATTCTGTACTTACTGGATCGAGACCTGGCCAGTGCCCTTGGTCTGGGCAGTGGACAATAAATTTGTCTTCCTTACTGGACACAAGGATGACCTTCTCGATCCCGGAGGAGCCCCCAGAACTGCGGCAGTCTTACCCACAGTCAGCACTCAGTGCCATCAGTCTCAGTCACCAAACACAGCCAGCAGTCTCAGCCACAGCCAACAGTCTTGGCCACAAGCCACAGCCACCAGTTTCAGCCATCAGTCAGTGCAAGCAGTTTCAGCCACCATCCACAGCAAGTAGTTTTAGCCACAGTCAAAAATCAGTGCCATCACTCTCAGCCAGCAGCCGCAGTCTTACCCACTGTCAGCACTCAGTGCCAGCAGTGTCAGCCACCAGACACAGCCAGCAGTCTCAGTCACAGCCACCAGTCAGTGGCAGCAGTCTCAGCCACCAGCCGGAGTCAGCAGTCTCAGCCACAGCCAGCACTTAGCGCCAGTAGTCTCAGCCAAAAGCCACAGCCAGCAATTTCAGCCACCAGTCAGTGCCAACAGTCTAAGTCACAGCTAGCAGTGTTAGCCACAGCCACCAGTCAGTGCCAGCAGTCTCAGCCACCAGCCACAGTCAGCAGTCTCAGCCACAGCCAGCAGTCAGTGTCACCAGTCTTAACAACCGGTCAGTGTGAGCAGTCTCAGCCACAGTCACCAGTCTTGGCCACCAGCCACAGCCACCAGTCTCAGCCATCAGTCAGCACCAGCAGTCTTAAGCACAGCCTCCAGTCAGGTCAAGCAGTCTCATCCACCAGTCAGTGATAGCAATCTCATCTACAGCCAACAGTAGTGTCATCAGTCTCAGTCATAGCCAGCAATCTTAGCCACCAGTCAGTGCCAGCAACTGTTGCCAGATTCAGACAGATTTTTTTTTTAATCATCTTTACTGAAAATTCAAACAATAACATTAAATATACACAATAACATTATTATTGTTATGGGGCACCGGCTTCGCACTCTTCCTCCTTCCTCCTGGCCCTGTCATGTGACTCACCAGCTAGGCCTATTTAAACAGGCAGCCTGCTGGCCACAGGTTGCCTGTGAATATGGTCCTATACCTTGTGTGTCCTCAGTGATATCCCCTAGTTAGGTGTTGTATCTCGGCTCGTGTGCGCTGTGTGCTCGTCTGTTTCTGGATTCTGGTTGTATCTCCTGGTTTTGACTCCTGGCTAGTGGTTTCTGAATTGTCCTTGTCTGCTTCATTGGTCTGTTTTGCATCTCCTGGTTTTGACCCCTGGCGCGTATTGATTCTGGTTTCACCTGCTCCCTGGTACCGCTGTGACCTCCTGTTTTGTGTTTGTCTGTCTTGTGTGTCTCTTCTGCACTTACTCAGGTCAGGGACCGCTGCCAAGTTGCGCTCCGTTACCTAGGATGGGTAAGTGCAAGTAGGCAGAGACATAGTTGTGGGCTGAGTCAGTTTTGCACTTTCCCTTAACCCCTCATTGTGAAAATTATTTTCTTATCCCCACTATTAACCTCCTAAATCCCGCCCTGACAACCCTCCCCTTTGCAATACGTCTCCCATCCCTCTCACCTAAACGAAAGGGGATATTGAGGAAATAGAGGCAGAAAAACCTTAAAACTTCCATTCTCCCCAAATCCTAATCCATTTTTAATCAGAGTTTCTTTGCTTAAATAATATATTTTCATATCTCTTAATCATATTGACAAGGTTTAACCATGTATTAATACTTGGAGCATTTCGCGAGAGCCATGTCCCAGCTATCAATAGTCTCGCCAGAACCAAAAAACCAACATTCTACTGCAAATGGAATCCCAACTTTCAGTTTATGGGTAATGAGTTTATGGATTGCGCCCCAATATTGTTTCAATTCTACACAAGACCAAAACATATGAAGATAGTCTGCATCAGGTGCGTCAATTGGAAATGTTCCTCACACCACATCTATTAAACCACACAGGTGTAATATACAATCTGTGTAAAATATTAAATTGAACCAAAACGTGATTAAAATTATAAGAAACTAATCTTAAATTCGAAAAAATATTATCCCACTCTTCTAACTGAATAGCTGCACAGTCAATTTCCCATGCCATTCGTTCCGGAGAACACGTGTTATTGAATTGGGTTTTAAGTAATCCTTTATAAAGTTGAGAAATTTTGACCTTTTGCCCCAAATTACCTATCAAATCAATCAAATGTGCTTTAGTGTCTATCTCAAACATGTCTTTTTTCCTAACACTCCCAAGTGCCGATCTTAACTGCAAATACCTAAACCATGATAAATTCGATAAGTTTTCTCTTTGTGCTAACTCTAAAAACGGAAGAATATCCCCATTCCTTACCACTTGTGCGAGATAAAAAATAAAAATAATTTGCCAGTACTGATCCAAACCCACTTCATCTAAAACTTGTAGGTGATAAATATACTATAACGGGGTGCATCCAAGTGAACCCTTTTTTCCCAACCAGTGTCTTAAAGTACCACAGGACTTCATGATTAGCTTCCTAGCCACTCTAAATTCCTTATGATAATTCATTAATTGACCGGATTCCCTTAAGGTGACAATCTTAGATGAGCAAATTTTTAAAAATTCGATTTGGCCGGTTCTCCAAATTTTTTGAAAAGATTTGCTTTTATCCGAATTTATTTGCAGCTATTGAATAATGATGTTAAAAAACAGCTATTTCCGGGCTGCAGAGAGCCTTTACAGGGGTGTAGAACACTGTGCCTTGCAATAATATGCATAGGGAGTCTGTTGTAGCAGAGAAATATCACTGTGAGTGAGTATGACATGCAGATGACAGAGGTCGCTCTTAGAACAGTGTTCCCTCAAGATACAATGGGCTCAGGATACAATATTTTCAATATTTTTTCACCCATCATAAGTTGAAACTAGACTTAACAAACAATATCTGAGACTCAGATCCAAACAATTAAGGCCACATCTCTGATAAAATAGATGCATTAGTTGCTAGTTAGCAGCTATTCCTGACTATTCCTGGTAAGGACTTGTTTTATCTGCCTCAGTTATCTGCTTATTTTTCTCAAATCTTCATTTTCTCTTTTCTTGGTATTTTGGGGCTTTGGAACCAATTGCTCAATTTATAATGGTATCAACATACAATGTTTGTCCTGGAACCAATTAATATTGTAACTTGAGGGACCACTGTATACTTTGGCTGCCAATTATTTGGGCAGCCAAAACTGACCAAACAACTGAAGTATCAACTCAGCCTTACAGGTAGATGTTAGCATCAAGAAGACATGCAGTTCTTTTACACCCTCGTCAGCTGATTCCACATAGATGTCTACAAAACATGTTCCATTAAACAGTTATACAAGTAGGGCCCCCCTGCATCAGCAGTAAGTTTGTGTTGAATTCACTGATTCATTTGCCCTTCCTCTTATCCTTCAGAACAATAACCCATAAAAAACGGATCCTGTCTGTGGAGCATACACCTTTACTCAGTCAGCATTTGTTTAATGATCCATCAGTATTGCTAATGCCAAAAAAGAACAGGAGTGGATACAAAACAGAGATGACACCTGAATTGAATATTTGCATGTCTTCTGTGTTTTGTACCCACTCCTGCTTTTGGCTACCAAATCATAAACCAGTTCTGATGGGACCATACAAGCCTTACAGCTGCTACACAGACGGGATCCGTTGTGCAGCTCATTTTTACTTGCTTCTGACAGATCAGAAGAAAGCTCAAATAAATGATGATGTCAGCCAGGCCGAAAGGCAAATGAGTGGACCAGTCATGAAGTGGGAAGGGTGGGAACAGCATGAGAAGTCCACAGAGTGGACCTACAACATAGTGGTGAGGTGGAAGCAGCATGAGGCGACCACAGAGTAACCCAATGACAGGGTCTGGAGGTGGAAGCAGTATGAGGAGGCCACCGAGGGGCACAATAACAGAGGCTGGAGGTGGCGGAAGAAGCAGCATCAGGAGAAGGCCACTGAGTGGCACAATGACAGAGGCTGGAGTTGGCAGCATCAGGAGAAGGCCACCAAGTGGCACAATGACCGAGTTTGTAGGTGGCTGCAGCATGAGGAGACACAGACTGGCACAATGACAGAGTCTGGAGGTGGTGGCAGAATCAGGGGGCCACAGAATTACAGAGTGTGGAGGTGGCAGCAGCATGAGTATTCAATAGAGTGGCACAATGATCGAGTGTGGAGGTGGCAGCAGCATGAAGAGACCACAGAGTGGCACAATGACATAGTCTGGAGGTGGTGACAGCAGCAGCATCAAGAGCATACCAGAGAGTGGCACGGTGACATAATGTGGAGAAGACAGCAGCATCATGATACCATAGAGAGGCAAGTTGACATAGTGTGGATATGGCAGCAGCAGCATCGGGATACCACAGAGTGGCAAGGTGAAATAGTGTGGAGATGGCAGCAGCATCAGGATACCACAGAGTGGAAAGTTAACAGTGTGGAGATAGCAGCAGCAGCATCAGGAGACCAAAAAATGGCAAGGTGACATAGTGTGGAGTTGGCAGCAGCAGCATTGGGATACTACAGAGTGGCAAGGTGACATAGTGTGGATGTGGCATAAGCAGAATCAGGATACCACAAAGTTACCTGGTGACAGAATAGGGCGGTGGGTGGCAATACCAGTACCCGCTGACCAAGCAGGGTGAAAGAAGGAGCACTTGGCATCAGATGTGTGGCATCAGGCGGATGGCAGCATCAGAGAAGTAGCTGACGCAGCTAGCCAGAAAAAAACGGTCTCTGTTTGAAAGGTTTGGAATAGGCGGCATGGATGATCTAATCAGATGCATCAGGAATTGGTAGGTGGAAATCCTGGCTGATCCACGCCTGATTCATCTTGAAAAAGGTCAGTCTCTTTACATTTTGGGTGGACAGGAGAGTTCTCCTTGGGGTAACTATTAGTGTTGATCACTTATTTTCGAATTGCGAATTTTAATCGCGAATATCGGCACTTTGAGAATTCGCGAATATTTAGAATATTGCGAAATATATTCGCAATTGCAAATATTCTTTTTTCTCTAAAATACCAGTTTATGCAAATTTGTATGCAAATTTTATGCACATTTTTATGCAAATTTTCGCAATCAAGAAAATAATGACTGGAGATTACGAATTCGTGAATTCTCGAATATATGGCGAATATTCGCCCAAATATTCGCAAAATATCGCAAATTCGAATATTGCCCCTGCCGCTCATCACTAGTAACTATGGCCCTGCCGCACTAAACACCCGCTCTGATACCACACTACTGGCCGGCAGGACAGCTTTTCCAGGGCAATCTCTGGCAATTGCTGCCACAAATCCAGTTTGGCTGCCCAGTAGTCCAGTGGATCTTCAATGTGGGTTTGCAGGGTGCTGTCCAAGTATGCCACCACCTGCTGATTCAGGTCCTGCTCCAGGTCTACCTGCTGCTGGTAAGTAGTTTCTTTATCATGCGGGGGAAGAAAGCTACTTATTACTGACTGCAGACTCAGTCTGCTGCTGGGAGCTGCTACTGCTACTGCCACCCCACCCGTCTCCAGCAGCCATGGCAGTGGAACATGAGTGCCCCCCATTATACTGTACCTGCGAGAGGATGGATGATGGCGCAGACAGGAAAAGGCCAACTGACTAAATAGGATGTCTCTGTCGTAGTTCAGTTTGTCCTCCCTCTCAGTGGGTGTAAAAATAAGACCACATTCTGGACCGGTTGCGAGGGTCCTACAAGGTGGAGAAGCAGAAGTCCTCCCTCTGCCGATTGGTGACAATTCGGCTGTCACTACGCAAGCAAGTGAGCATGCAGCGGGCCATTTGTGCAAGTGACTCGGAGGCACTCCCTGCCTTCATCTCCACTGCCACAGTGTGTCGGGGTCCTTTGTCTCGTCTTCCTCATCGCCCTGTAACTCCTCTGGCTGCTCCTTCTCCTCCTATCCTGTCAGCTGAGTAGAAAAACCACCCATTTGGCTACACATTGCTTGTGCTCCAATGTCCTCCTCCCCCTCCTCCTCCTCTTCCAGTACAGCCTCCATAGGGCTCATGTGGCCATGAGATCTAGGTGCCACGTCTCCAGTTTCCTGACCAGCCATTGTTACCACCATCTGTTCCAGGACATGAAGCAGTGAAATTATGTAGTTCATCCCGTAGTCCTGGCAACTGCCGAATAACATGGCGTCCTCAAAGGGCCAGACCAAATGGCAGGTGCCATGCATGAGCTGCTACTGGCTGACATCGAAGTTACACAGGGGAGTACTCCTATCCGCCTGCATCATCAAGAAATCGTTGATGGCGTTTCTCTGTTCGTATGGTCGGTCCAACAAATGGAGGGTGAAATTCCAATGAGTGGAAACGTTGCATAATAGCCTATGTTGGGGGGTGCCGTTCTGCTGCTGCAGCTCAAGGAAGGTGTGCTTTGCAGTGTACGAGTGGCTGAAGTGCATGCAAAGTTTCCTGGCCATTTTTAGGATGTCTTGCAGATGGGTGGAAGTCTTCAAGAACTGCTTGACAACCAAATTGAACATGTGTGCCATGCAGGACACATGGCTCAGCCTTCCTTGATACAGCCCTAACACCATGTTCCTCCTCTGTGTGACTCCATTCTCCAAGGCAAATAAGGTGCAGAACAGCGTGACACCGCCGTGCCCTGCACATCTGGTATGCTGGAGGGGCACTGTGATTTGTACCTGCAGTGGAGGCTGAGGACATGGTGGAGGATGAGGAAGCTGAGGCGAGCATTGTCGCAAATTCAACGGCGTGACAACGTGGAGGCAGAAGCGGCGTGACCTGGCTAAATTGCTGGTGTGGCTGTGCAGGAACCACATTCTCCCAGCGAGCACTTTGTACTGGCCCACCTTCTGTTCTACATTTTTGTGCAGGGCTGGTTCTGCCTTTTTCGCAAAGAAATGACTGCTTGGGACTCTCCACCTCGGCTCGGCACAAGCCATCAGTTATCTGAAAGGTGCAGAGTCCACCGCTAGAAAGGGAAGGACTGCAGCACCAGCAAATTGGACAAGAGCACATTCAGCTTCTGCGCTGTTGGATGATTGCATAGATACTGCTGTCTCTTGGCAATCGCTTCGGTGATCGGTTTCGGAATGACTGACGAGGAGTAGGAGGAGCAACAGGACCAGCAGATGATGGGATTGACAGACAGCTCCCTTCGGCTGAGGTGGTGGAGCCTTGACTGCCCGAAACCCGGTGCATGCCACTGGGTGATGCAGCGGTTGCTGCAGCAGGCTGGACCACAACATCAGAGCCACGGTTCTCCTAGGCCACTGTATAGCAATGCTGCATATGTTGACAAAGGGCCGTAGTGCCAACATTGGCACCCTGGCCACGCGTTACCTTCTGCCTAGAGATTCTACATATGGCCACGGTCACCTACTCCGGCGCTTTGAAAAAAACTGCCACACTGCCGAGTAGGGGATTCTCAGCCATGCTACCACCTTGCTGGCTCCGCCGCTGCCTCATGGGCAAGCTGCCACCCTCTTATCCTGAAGATGAAGAAGCCCCTTCATCACCCAGCTCCCAAGTGTGATAGGCTTCATCATCATCGAGTAGTGTCTGCACGTCACAGATGTCCTCCTCAACGGTCTCTGGGTCAGAAGCCTAACCGCTCGCAACACCACCACCCACGCTACTCTCCTCATCACTACTTGCCTGCCTAGTGGAGCAAGGGGTGGATTTCTCCTCCAGATCTTGGCTGGGCGGTAGCTGCTGACTATCCTCTAGTAGCTCGTCCTCGCTGTATAGTGGAGCTGAGCCCACAGCATATACTACTTCTGTGGCTGAGGAAACAGAAAAGGACAGAGGAAGAATGAGGACAAGTGAGGGCTTCTCCCGGGCCATGCCAACTAAAAGTTGTGCCTGACGAACTCACCAACTGTTTGCTGGGGTTGTCTGATGTCACTTGGGATGAAGTGGATGAACGACTTGACCAATCAAGAACCGCTGGGTTGCTGGTCAAGGCACGACCGCTAGATGACACCGGGAGCTCAGGACTCTCGCTGTGCTTCTGTTGCCATGCCCCCTTACTCTGCTGCGATCTCTGCCTGCTCCAGAAACATTTAGGCCTCTGCCACTCCTCTGTGCATGGCCTGGCACTTCTCTGTCAGACATACTTTTCGCTGAACATAATAAATTAAAAGTAAATTAAAACACCCCAAAAAGGGACACATCTATTTTCTTTTTGTACTGAAATAGGCCACTAACCACTTTCACCACAAATAACTGCAGAATCGAGCTACATATATATTGTTCTTGTAGTACAGAAAAACGTCAATAAAGGCTCTCAGCAAATATAGCTGCAGAAGTGAACTGCGTATATATTTTTCTTTTCGTGCTGTAATAGGCCACTAGACGCTTTTACCGCAAATAACTGTAACCGTGAACTGCGTATATATATTTCTTGTAGTACAGAAACACGTTACGAAACCCTTTAAAACTCCAATTTACTCCAACAGTGAACTGCGTATATATTTTTCTTATAGTACAGAAATACATACTAAACGCTTTCACCACATATAGCTGCAGAAGTGAACTGCGTATATATTTTTCTTTTTATACTGAAATAGGCCACTAGACGCTTTTACTGCAAGTAACTGCAACAGTGAACTATGTATATATTTTTCTTTTGGGAACTGAAACGCGTCACTAATAGTTTTTAACCACAAATATGGCTACTTTCACACTTGCGTTGGTGAGGATCTGTCTGTTTATTTGCACAGACAGATCCGCACCTATAATGCAAGCGTTTGTATCCATTCAGAATGGATCCATTTGCATTAGCTTCAAAGAAAAATGACAAAGTCCAAAACAGATCGTTTTGAATTACATTGAAACTCAATGGGAAACGGATCCATTTTCAAATGCACCATATTGTGTCATTGAAAACAGATCTGTCCCCATTGACTTAAATTGTAATTTAAAATGTTAGGCTCCGCCTCTTGAGACGGACACCAAAATACAGCATGCTGCAGTTTAGTGTCCGCCTCCAAAACAGAATAGAAGCGGAACGGAGCCTAACTGATGCATTCTGAACGAATCCTTATCCATTCAGAATGCATTGGGGCTTAACTGATCTGGTTTTGGAAACGGATCTCACAAATGGAATCCAAAACGCTAGTGTGAAAGTACCCTAACTGCAACAGTGCTCTGCGTATATATTTTTCTTGTAGTACATAAATACGTCACTTAACACTTTTACCGCAAATAACTGCAACAGTGAACTGTGTATATATTTTTCTTATAGTACTAAAATACTTAACTAAAAGCTTTTTTTCCCCAAATAACTGCAACAGTGCGCTGCGTATATATTTTTCTTGTAGTACAGAAATACGTCACTTAACACTTTTACTGCAAATAACTGCAGCAGTGAACTGTGTATATATTTTTCTTGTAGTGCAGAAAAACATCACTAAACGCCTTCACCACATATAGCTGCAGAAGTGAACTGCGTATATATTTTTCTTTTTCCACAGATATAAGTCACCAAAAGCTTTTCAACTAAACACTTGAACTTGAATAACAAATTGCTGTAATGACAGAGCTGTATAATGGCTATTTGAATTATCTTTCCCTGCACGTGTAAATCGTTTTTCTAGCATTGTCCCTAGCGCTTTCTGATGTCTCTCCCTGTACTAAGATGCTGTGAAATGATTCCTCCCTATCCTTTTCCTGCACTTATAAATTGTTTTTTCATTTTTTTTTTTTCACAATTAAGTTTTTCCAGTTGCTGTTCCTAGCGCCTTCTCACATCTGTCCCTGCACTCAGTACTCTGTCAAATGTCTGATTCTAAGATGGCTGCTGTATTTATAGGGCTGTGACATCACAGGGCTAGCTGGCTGCTGATTGTCTGCATCATGCATGTCAGTATGGGTGATTCCGCTTTCCAATACTTCCCTTCTCCATGTCCTCACACGTGCATCAGCCATTTTAGGAAAAATGCGATTCGTTACGTTAAGTCCTCCCTGTTCCAACGGCTTGGGGGACGGATCTGTTTTCTCTGACACAATAAAAAACGGATCTGTCCCCCATTGACTTTCAGTAGAGTTCATGACGGATCTGTCTTGGCTATATAAGACATAATACAACTGGATCCGTTCATGATAGATATATGCGGTTGTATTATTGTAACGGAAGCATATTTGCATATCCATGACGTATCCACAAAAAATGCTAGTGTAAAAGTAGCCTTATATAAATGCTCCAGTTTAAGCCTTACACATTTTCTCACCCATAATAAATCATTAATAATTCTCTCAATTAATTTGAAGAACTTATCTTTAATCTATATTGGGGAGTTATTAAGGGTAAAGATTAGCTGGGGCAAAATCACTATGTTCACTAGGTATACTCTATCTGCTCTCGATAGCGGCAGTCAAAGCCATATCGTTATTTTGGACCCAAGTTTGTTTATCAAAGGAATAAGATTAAGATGTAAAAAATCCTCAATCTTGGGAGTTATTGTTATACCCAAATATTTAAAATAATCTGAAATGTTTTGAATACTTAAAGGTCCCTCATTGGGGAGTTTAAGTCTATCTATTAGACAGAATATATACAAAAAATGTGGCCTAGAAAGACATTTTATAGAAAAATTTCAAGAGGTAAAAAAATACAACATTTTTTCAGAATATCAGATTGTTACAAAGTTTTACACTAAGGCTATAATAATTATACTTACTGTATTGTGATATATACGTTTCCATTTTATTTTTATTATTATTTTACTTTTGACTTCTTTTTTGACAAAAATAAAAATAAAACGAGAAATACAATGTGGTCAAATTACTTTGGTATTTAACCCCTTCAGGACCGGGCCATTTTTTCACCTTAAGGACCAGGCATTTTTTGCAAATCTGACATGAATCACTTTATGTGGTTACAACTTTAAAACGCTTTTACTTATCCAAGCCATTCTGAGATTGTTTTCTTGTCACATATTGTACTTCATGACAGAGATAAATTTGAGTCAAAATATTTCATTTTTATTTATAAAAAAAGACAAAATTTATAAAAAATTTGGAAAATTCGCAATTTTAAAATTTTTTATTTCTCTGCTTTTAAACCAGATAGTCTTACGTCCTAAAATAACTATTACTTTACATTTCCCATATGTCTAGTTCATGTTTGGGTCATTTTGTAAATTACATTTTCATTTTTTTGGGAAGTTAAAAGGCTTAGAAGTTTTGTGGGGGGCCAGCAAATCTTAAATTTTTTAAGAAAATTTCCAAAACCCACTTATTAAGGACCAGTTCAGGTCTGAAGTCACTTTGTGAGGCGTACATAGTGGAAACCCCCCATAACTTACCCCATTTTAGAAACTACACCCCTCAAGGTATTCAAAACTGATTTTACAAACTTTGTTAACCCTTTAGGTGTTCCACAAGAATTAATGGAAAATGGAGATGACATTTCACAATTTCATTTTTTTGGCAAACTTTCCATTTTAATCATTTTTTTATGCTAACAAAGCTAGGGTTAAAAGCCAAACAAAACTCTATATTTTAGTAGTTTACAGAAATACCCCATATGTGGTCGTAAACTGCTGTACAAGCACACGACAGGGCACAGAAGGAAAGAAACACCATATGGTTTTTGGAGGGTAGATTTCACTGGGATCATTTTAAGTTGCCATGTCACATTTGAAGACCCCCTGATGCACCCCTAGAGTAGAAACTAAAAAAAAAGACCACATTTTGGAAGGTACGGGATAAGGTGGCAGTTTTTTTGGTACTATTTTAGGGTACATATGATTTTTGGTTGCTCTATATGACACGGGCAGGGCCCTCAGTTTTACATAATAAAGCAGTTTTAAAAAAAAAGATTTTTTTGCTTCTCCTTATTCTGAAAGCCATATATATATTTTTTTTTTGGGGGTCAACTGTCTTATGTAGAGGCTCATTTTTTGCTAGATGAGATGGCGGTTTGATTGGCACTATTTTGGGGGCATACAACTTTTTGATCGCTTGATATTACACTTTGTGTGATGTAAGGTGACAAAAATTGTTTTTTTTACACCGTTTTTTTTTTTTTTAAGGTGTTCATCTGAGGAGTCAGGTCATGTGATATTTTTATAGAGCAGGTTCTTACGGATGTGGCGATACATAATATGTATTTTTTTTTATTTTATTCACTTTAGCACAATAATACTAGTTTTGAAGCAAAAAAAATTATATTTTAGTGTCTTTATTGTCTGAGAGTGATAGTTTTTTTTTTACCTATTGTCTTAGGTAGGGTATCATTTTTTGTGGGATGAGATGGCGGTTTGATTAGCACTATATTGGGGGGCATACACCTTTTTGATCGCTTGATATTACACTTTTTGTGATGTAAGTGACAAAAAATGGCTTTTTTTTATTTTTTACGGCGTTCACCGTGTGGGGAAAGTATCATGACCGTTTTATAGATCAGGTCTTTACGGACGCGGTGATATCAAACATGTGTAGTGAATTTTTTTTTTTTTATTTTTTTTTTTTAATCAGTGGTAAATGTGTGGCTATAAGAAAAAATTCATTTCTTTTATTTGTACTTTTTTTCCCTTTTTTAACATTTTTTTGACCTCAGACCCACTTGGTTCTTGAAGATCCAGTGGGTCTGATGCCTGTATAATACACTACAGTACACTATACAGTGTACTGTAGTGTATTAAGAATTTACACTTAGCCTGATCAAGCTGCTGCTGTGTTTAGCAGAAGCCTGATCTGCTATACCATGGCAAGCCGGAAGCCTGTGAAGGGGCATTGTGGGGGGCCAGCGTTATGGGAAGGGGTGCTGTAGAGGTCACTGTTATAGTGGATACTGTCGATAACGTTTAACGACACACACAAACATTAAATGAAATAGATAAAATATACAAGTGCAAAGCTAAGTCCTTCTGCTTACGTATATAAAAATGAGTTTCTGTCTGTCTGTTTGGATGTCTGTTTGTCTGTTCTCTATGAGCGACCAGATGACTGGACCGATCTTCACCAAATTTGACACACAGGTACATCAGGTGTCTGGGAAGCGTTTAGACTGGGTCTCAGCTCTCTAGGACGTACCGTTCCTGAGATATTCCTAAAAAATTACCCGCATTAGCCAATAGAAGCCTGCAAGTGTCTAGCTGCCATACACACGGTCACATGTCCCTTATCAGCCAAAAGAAGCTCGCAGGTCCTTCAAAGCTCACAGGTCATACGTCTCCACATAGACACAGTTTTACACCAGGTTTCCATAACAACCCTACCATTTTTCTTCACTTCTGCAGGTCAGCTTTAAAGGGGCAGGGTGCTGTGGATGACATTGTTAAGGGAGTAGAGTGCTATGGAAGTCATTGAAAAAATTAAGTTAAAAATCAATTTCTATGTTTCGCTAAGCCACACCCTCGACTCAGTTAGGCCATGCTCCCTCCTCAGCCGACAGGGATTGAAAATATGAAAATAAAAATCAACTTTTAGGTCCTGCTAAGCCATGCCTCCAATAAGGTTAGACCACTCCCCCTCCCACTCCTCAACTGACAGGGATTGGAAAAATGAAGTTAAAAATCAACTTCTGTCAGCTGCAGAGATAGGAGGGACAGTGACTTTCTCCCTGCAGCTCACACTCACACAGCACAGTGCTGCTGTCTCAGAGTGAGCTGTTCAAAAGGACATACCCATGATCTGGTTAGGCCATGCCACCTCCCATTCCTCAGCCATCAGGGATTGAAAAAATGAAGTTAGATATCAAATTCGAGGTCCCACTAAGTCACTCCCCCGATCTGGCTAGGCCATGCCTCCTCCCACTCCTAGTCACAATATAGGTTCAGGGAGCACCACTTTCCTACTTTCTTTTTGCCAATATGCGGCGGTGCCAGTGGTGTTCGGATCCGACCACAGGATTCCCAGGTACAAGTCAATAAGATGAAAGTCACCACGGCACTCCAAAGGAATCTTCAATTTCTTTATTTAATCCAAGAAGACAGCAACATTTCGACTATTCAAGTCTTTGTCAAGCTCTCCTCCCACTCCTAAACAGACAGGGATTGAAAAAATGAAGTTAAAAATCAACTTCTGTCAGCTGAAAAGGTGGGAGGAACAGTGACTTTCTCCCTGCATCTCACACTCAGACAGCACAGTGCTGCTGTCTTATCGTGAACTGTTCCAAAGGACACACCCCCAATCCGATTAGGCCATGCCCCCTCCTATTCCTCAGCCGACAGGGTTAGAAAAAATGAAGTTAAAAATCAACTTCTAGGTCCTGCTAAGCCATGCCCTCATCCAGTTAGACTACGCCGTGGAGGTCACTGTTAAAGGGACGGGAACTGTGGAAGTCACTGTTAAAGGAGTGGGATACTATGGAGGTCACTGTTAAGTGAACGGGGCACTGTGGCAGTCACTGTTAAAGGGACGGGTTCTGTGGAGGTCTCTGTTAAGGGGAAGGGAAGAGTGGAGGTCACAGATAAGGGGACGGTCCCTTTTAGAGGTCAGTGTTAAGGGTGGGATGCACTGTGAAGTTCACTGTTAAGGGGGTAAGGTACTGTAGAGTTCACTGTTATGGAGGATACTGTCGATATCTTTTAACAACACACAGAAGCATTAAACGAAGTAGTTGAAATATACCAGTTCAAAGCCGGGTCCTTCTTCTAGTGGCTTATATATTGTGTTTTGGCAGACAGAGCCACAGCACAACATTTTTTTAGGTCACAGGTACAATGCAGACTGGCGTTCTCTGTTTTTAACTGGACCTTGCTGAATATTGCCCTTGATTGGCTGATCAGGCTGTATGACAACCTCTGAGCCAATCAAGACAAGTCCTCCCCCCACTTCCTCCAAGTGTCATGTAACCATTCTTCTTCTTTTTCTTTCATGGTTTCGCCCACCAATATAAAGAGTGAAAACGGCGCTGGGCACCATTTTTCGTTTGATGGACAAATACTTGTGAAGTTTGTAAAGAATCTGAATAGTTTAAAATCAATTCACTCATCCTCATCATTTGGCCTCTTTCACACGGCCGCTGTCCCGCCGTGGCCGTATTGCTGCCGCAATACACGGGGCACTGGTCTTCTGCATTCCGCATCAGGCATGTGCAAATCCAGAAATGTGGTGCAGAATGGAATGGAACCACAGAACAAAAGCACCACGGACAGATCGTGGACCCCATTCAAGTGAATGGGTCCGCAATCCGCATGCGGCTGGCCCACTTCGAAAATTTACAATTATTTTGAATATAGTGATATATATTTCGCAAAAACGAATATTTATTTATTTATTTTTTAATCTGAACCCATTACCTAGTATACCTACCTGCTTCTTGCTTGTGGGCCACTGTGAGAAGGCTGCAATATTGTAGTCTGTAGTGAATTTGAATATTCTTCATTATTTAATTTATTTTCTCTTATGCAATAGAATCTATATTAGTTTTTTAGAATATTCGCAGGGAGGAATCATGACTTCAGATGGAAAAAAATGATGAATATTCTAAAAAATGAATATATAGCACTATATTCAATATAGTGCTATATATTTGTTTTTAGACTATTCGGCATTGACAAATATTCTAAAAAACGAATATTCGGGTTTTAGAATATTTGTCATTTTTTCCCATCTGAAGTCATGATTCCTCCCTGCTTAAGTTGCTTTTGGGCCAATGACTGTTCACATTAAATTGGAAAAAATGACAAAAATTCTAAAAAACTAATATATAGCACTATATTCTATAGTGAAAAAAACACACTACAACCATGAACGTTCCGATCAAATGCATCATATATCTTCAATAAGTATTGTGACTAATTTAAGAACGTTCCATTGCCATGTAATGGTCAAGCTCAAATAACCTAGAAGAACAAAAAAAACACACAAAAAATGAGCTCAGAAAAGACCAGGTATCAAAAAAATACAAACTTTATTAATACATCATATTGTCCAATAAATACAGTTAAAAGGGGAAAGTTGACAGAAGAAAAACACCATCCCGGCATATCACAACCACATAGTTCAATTCAATAGCACAAATAATACCCAATATACAATTTAGCCTAAGTTAAACAAAATACCTCAGCCGATGCCCAACAAATGGTACATGTTCGCTGCTATATCACAGATGACATTATCAAACTAATACATATTGCAATTATCAGTATGACCAGGACCAAGATCCCTAAGTACTGCAGGTCACTTAAACCTAACTCACCAGCTTGGAGGAAGATGTGTGTGTCGGGATGGCGCTACCCCGACGCGCATTTTTGCATGCATTCGTGCAACTATGTGGATGTGATATGTCGGGATGGTGTTTTTCTTCTGTCACCTTTCCCCTTTCAATGTTATTTATTGGACAATATGATGAATTAATAAAGTTTTTATTTTTTTGATACCTGGTCTTTTCTGAGCTCATTTTTTGTGTCTTTTTTTTGTTTTTCTATATTCTATAGTGCTATATATTCGTGTTTTAGAATATTCGCATTACTCAAATATTACATTGCTGATTTTTCGCAATCAATAGAATAATCTCGAATACGAGTATTTGCGAATATATGACAAATTTTCTAATGAATATTTGCGAAATATCGCAAATTCAAATATTGCCCCTGTGCTCATCACTAGAATTTATCGAATTAATAATCTATTCGCTCATCTTTAGCCAGCAGACTTGAAAACAGTGATATATAAGGCAAAGTTCACACTTTAGTTATTTGTTCGGTTATTGTGAGAAGATATAAGCAAATTTTAAAAAAATTTGATACGGCCGGTTTGACGAATTTTCCGAAATGATTTGATTCAATCCAAATTTATAAATTACGTTAAAAAAACAGCTATTTCCTGGCTGCAGAGAGCCTGTATAAAGATGTAGAACACTGTGCCTTGCACTAACATGCATAGGGAGTCTGCTGTGGTAGTGAAACAATATTGTGAGTTAGTATGACACGAAGATGACAGGCGGCGCTCTTAGAATCACTGCACCGTAACTGCGCAACTTATTTGGCAGTTACGGGGCCAAAACTGACCAAATGACTCAAGTATAAACTCAGCCTTACAGGTCGATGTTAGCATCAAGAAGAAGTGCACTCCTTTTACCGTTGTCAGCTGATTCCACATAGATGTCTACAGAACTTGTACTATTAAATAGTGTTGAGCGCGAATATTCGAATTTCGAATTTTTATCGCGAATATCGCAACTTCGATAATTCGCGAATATTGCGAATATATCGCTATATATTCGCAATTTCGAATATTCGTTTTTTTTTTTTTTTTTTTAGTTGTTAATTCTTGTTGCTCTCTGGTTGTCTTCCCAGTTCCCACTTCCCAAAAGCTGTTCTTACCTGTCCGGAGGATTCCTGGCTCCCTGCCCGCTTCAGTCATTGCCCGTTGCCGCTTCTGCTGACTTCCCATGTGCATGGGAACGCCTCCATGCTAAAGTGTACTGTCGGATGTGAGAATCACGATCTCACAAATTTGACTAAGTTGTAATCGCAATGCGATTAATATAACCTGAATTATTCGCATTGCGATATTCATTCTATTCTAGCAATACAACCATTAGTTGTATTGGTTGTATTGCTGGAATAGAACGAAGATTGAGAATATCTCGAATTCACGAATATAGCACTATATTCTCAATCTTCGTTATATTCCAGCAATACAACCATTAGGAACTCGGTCAGCTCTAAGTTTCATTCGCGAGGCGAACATATAATCGCATTGCGAATTGATCTTAGAGCTAAGTTCCTAATGGATGTATTGCTAGAATAGAACGAAGATTGAGAATATCTCGAATTCACGAATATAGCACTATATTCTCAATCTTCGTTGTATTCTAGCAATACAACCATTAGGAACTCAGATCCAGGTTATATTAATCGCATTGCGAATGAAACTTAGAGCTGGGTTCCTAATGGTTGTATTGCTAGAATAAAAGAAGATTGAGAATAGGAACCCAGCTCTAAGTTTCATTCGCAATGCGATTAATATAACCTGTATTAATCGCATTGCGAATGAAACTTAGATCTGAGTTCCTAATGGTTGTATTGCTAGAATATAACGAAGATTGAGAATATAGTGCTATATTCGTGAGATATTCGTTATCTTTGTCAATTCTAGCAATACAAGTTAACCATTAGGAACTCAGATCTAAGTTTCATTCGCGACGCGAATATATATTCGCGTAAAATTCGCAATATATAAAATCATGACGAATATTCGATTTCGACGAATATATGACGAATATTCAATCGAATATTCGCGAAATATCGCGAAATCGAATATGGCACCTCCCGCTTATCACTACTATTAAAAGCTTATACAAGTAGAGCCCCCCTTATACAAGCTTATACAAGCAGAGATGACATGTAAATTGAATATTTGCATGTCTTCTGTGTTTTGTACGCACTCCTGCTTTTGGCTACCAAATCATAAGCCAATTCAGATGGGACCATATAGGCCTTACAGCTGCTACACAGACAGGATCCATTGTGCGTCTCATTTTTCCTTCCTTCTGCCAGATCGGCGAATATCTGTTCAGCTCGAGCATCGCTATGCACAGCACATGGCGGTATTCGACCAAGTACCGCATGTGCTCGAGCGCAATGCTTGAGTCTCAGCCCCACACGTTTCACGGGTTTTAAGCAGCCAAAAGAGGTGCAGGTAAGTACTGCCCTCACTGTAATGCCAGTAGCTATCTTGGCTGCTGGCATTACAGTTATTGGCTGGCCGCTACGCGTCATCCGAGGTTATATAGCACCCGATGACACGTGTTCAGATCAGTCATAGTCAGGGAGTGTCTGTATTACAAATTTCACAAATCTGGGCCACATCTAGTGTCCATAATCTGTGTTGTTCTGTAACTAATAGTGTAGAACATCTTAAAACAGTGTCTGTATTTCAAATTCCAATAATCTGGGACACATCTAGTGTCCATAATCTGTGGTGTTCTGTAACCAATAGTGTAAAACATCTGCAAACGATGTCTGTATTACAACTTCTAATTATCTGGGCCACATCTAGTGTCCAAAATCTGTGGTGTTCTGTAACCAATAGTGTAGAACAGCTGCAAACAGTGTCTGTATTACAAATTCCAATAATCTGGGCCACATCTCGTGTCCATAATCTGTAGAGTTATGTAACCAATAGTGTAGAGCATCTGCAAAAAGTGTCTGTATTACAAATTCCAATAAGCTGTGCCTAATATAGTGTCCATATTCTGTGGGTTTCTGTGACATATACAGTCCAGCATCCGAAAAACTGTGTCTTTAACAGACAGAAAAAAAATGTGCGCCACATCTAATGTCAAAACCATTAATATGAAGAATGCGAGCACTAAGGGACTGGGAAGTGCACGTGATGCTGATGGTGCACGCAGAGGCCATGGCCCTGGGCGCAATGAAACTGTGCCTGCTGCCAGTGCACCAGAAACAAAAAAAACATCCACTGTACCCAGCTTCATGCCCAACTTAGCTGGGCGGCGCAGGACAATACTATCCAAGTTGGACCAGTGCGAACAGTTGGTCTGTTGGATTACTGAAGATGATGCTTCCAGTCAGTTAAGCACCACCCTTTTGTCCAGTCTCTGTAGCCAAGAGTCTGGCCAACCGAATTCTAACCCTGATCATCCTTCCTCCCACCATAGAGAGGCTTGCCAAACAAGAGATCCCACACTTGGATATTCCGAGGAGCTTTTTTCGGTACCACTATTAGATTTGGCCCTCGCGCCCAGCACGTTTAAAGAGGTACCTCAGATATTGTGCCCTGATTCCCAACCTCTTGAGCCTTCACAGTCTCAAGAAGATGACGGTGGTGAACTGTAAACATTTGTTCACGAGGTGGATGATGATGAGACACAGTTGCCAATCACTGATGTTGTGGTTAGGTCAAGTCAGGTGGATGAGCAGAGTGAGGAAGTGGCAGAGGAGATGGTCGACGATAAGGTCACTGACCCAACATAGGAAGGTGAAAAGCCGAGCGAGAACAGCAGTACAGAGGGGGAGGGATCCGTATCAC
This sequence comes from Bufotes viridis, assembly GCA_033119425.1. Classification (NCBI taxonomy): domain Eukaryota; kingdom Metazoa; phylum Chordata; class Amphibia; order Anura; family Bufonidae; genus Bufotes; species Bufotes viridis. The sequence goes on from CM065589.1 coordinate 221,894,542, forward strand.
CGCAACAGTCTGGAAGAGGCAGTGGGATTGCAAAATTGAGAGGTCTGCCCACACCAAACAGACCCGCAACCATTACATCAAGCACCCCAATGCTTGAATCTACCTTGCCAAGGGGTAGGTGTTCTGCAGTATGGCGCTTTTTTGAGGAAATTGCAGACGACAAAAGAGTGGTAGTTTGTAACCTGGGTCGTACAAAAGTGAGCCGGGGCGTGAACACTAGCAACCCCAACATCACCAGCATGATCTGCCACATGGCATCCAAGCACCCAAATAAGTGTGCCGAACGCCTGGGTCCACAAACTGGGTCTGTGGGTCCAACCACTGCCTCCTATTCTCCTGTGCTACACACTGCTGGCCAATCCCCTGTCAAAGACGCAGGCCTGGATGCCCCTCGCCCTGCACCTAGATCTTCACATGAACCATCAGCAACAACATCCACTTCCCTGTCCCAGCGCAGCATCCAAATGTCGATAACACAGGCATTTGAACGCAAGCGCCAATACCCACCCACACAACCACAGGCCATAGTACTAAATGCGCAAGTTTTGAAATTACTGGCCTTTGAAATTATGCCATTTAGGCTTGTGGGCACTGAGGCCTTCCGCAGCCGGATGTCGGCGGCCGTCTCTCGGTACGCAGTCCCCAGCTGCAACCAATTTTCACAGTGTGCTGTGCCCACCTTACACCAGCATGTGTCCCAGAACATCACCCATCACCCAACTTCACCACGGACACATGGACAATTGCTGGTGGCCAGGGATGCTACATTTCCCTGAACACTCTGGTGAATGTTGTGGAGGCCAGGAGTAAGTCGTACTATGGGATGGGACAGGTGCACGCCACGGATTGCGGGCCCTACGTCTATCAGGGTCTCCGCCAGCAGCTATGTTACTGGCTCCAACTTCTCCTCCTCTGCCGCCTCCCCCTCCACTTCCACCTCCAGCAGCAGTCAGCCATCAGTCACTAGCTAGAAGCAGTGTAGCACTGCTGTGGGTAAGCGTCAATAGGGCGTGCTGAAGCTGATCTGCTTAGGGGACAAATTGCACACTGCCGCAGAGCTGTGTCAGTGTATAAGGGACAAGACCAAGCTGTGGCTCTCGCCACTCAACTTACAAACAGGCATGGTTGTGTCCAGGGCCGCCATCAGGGGGGTACAGCCCATACCCCAGTAAGGGGCCCTAACCCTGGGGGGGCCCGGCCAGTCCTGAAACTTTTTTTTTTTTTTTTATTGTGGCAGCTGGCTCTGGGGCCCAGTGCTCCTCCTCCTCTTCCTTCTGCAGCCTGTCCCTTACCTCCCAGGGCCCCGGGCCCCAGCTATCTTGTTCTGAGAACAAGATAGCTGGAGTCTCTGCAGATCCATGGGTAGAATGTAGTTGCTAGAAGGAGGTCTGTGACATCACTGGTCACATGCTCCTTCATAGTCACATGGACAAACCCAGACAGCAGCAGCAGCTTGTGGAGGGAGGAGGGGCTGTGTGCCTGCAGGCTGCTCAGTGATGGAGGATGTGCTGCAGTCCTGGAGTCCACAGAGCTTCATGGAGAGCAGGTGAGGGGCAGCTCATATATGAGGGGGCAGGTGGAGCACTCAGGGACAGTGAGGTTCAAGTGGAGTGGAATCTGGTGCAATTAAGGGGGTTTATAGCACAGATCCAGGTGTATTCTGAGGGCCATGGTGTATATGATTCTGTCCCTGCGTGTGTGTCTCTGTCTGTCTGTCCCTGCGTGTGTGTCTCTGTCTGTCTGTCCCTGCGTGTGTGTCTCTGTCTGTCTGTCCCTGCGTGTGTGTGTCTCTGTCTGTCTGTCCCTGCGTGTGTGTGTCTCTGTCTGTCTGTCCCTGCGTGTGTGTGTCTCTGTCTGTCTGTCCCGGCGTGTGTGTCTCTGTCTGTCTGTCCCTGCGTGTGTGTCTGTCTGACGTGCAAACTAGCTTATTTACTCCCCTCACTGGCGCTAACATAATTGAAGAGAAGCGCCGTAATCTTCCCCCAGAAACAGTGCCATCCTCAGATCCCCCCCCAAAACAGTGCCATCCACGGACCCCCCCCAAAGAAAAAACAGTGCCATCCACAGATCCCCCCAAAAAAACAGTGCCATCCACAGGCCACCATTAGTTCAAATCCCACTAAATGCTCCCCTTTGGTTAAAAATAATTTTTTTCTTATTTTTCTCCTCAAAAACCTAGGTGCGTCTTTATATGCTTTTCTATCTTGAAATAAACTAAACCTTTAATGTTATGAAATTTAAATTTAATTTATATTAATTCACGCCCCATCCATCTACTATCGGCCCAGCCCCCGGATCCAAAGCCTTTATTTAATTGACCAGTTTTCTGTTGTTCACAAAAAATAAATATTTTCAATATGTTCCTGTTATGGCACATCTAATATACATTTAAGCTTTTCCATCACGTCGCCCCTCCCCTTCATTACATTCTCAGAAACAAGCAGAGCATGGATGTCAATAAAATTATCCCCCCCCCCCCGGAAAAATTTCTGCGGACGCCCATGCACAGAGACTGGATTTAAGGAAAGGGTACCTCCTGCCGGTGCTGGGGAGCGAGCTGGCCGGAATCAGCGACACAAGTAAGGGGGGGGGGGCAACAATAAAGGGGCAAAATTAACTTGTGTGGGGGCAAATTACTTAGTGGGAGGTCAGTGTGGCGGGCAAACTACATGGAGGGCCGTGTGGGGGCAAAATTACTTAGTGTGGACTGTGGGGGCAAATTACATAATGCAGGGCTGTCTGGGGGTAAAATTAACTTGTGGGGAAGGGGCAAATTACTCAGTGGGAGTCAGTGTGGCGGGCAAACTACATAGTGGAGGGACATGTGGGGGCAAATTACTTAGTGGGGGCAACGTGCATAATGCAAGGCTGTCTGGGGCAAAATTCACTTGTGAGGGGGGAAAATTAGTCAGTGGGGGGTCAGTGTGGTGGGAAAACTACATAATGGAGGACCGTGTGGGGGCAAATTACATAATGCAGGGCTGTCTGGGGGCAAAATTAACTTGTGTGGGGGCAAAATTAACTTGGGGGGGCAAATTACTCAGTGAGGGGCAGTGTGGAGGGCCGTGTGGGAGACGTCCTTGGATGTAAGAGGTATGGGCGCGATATATGGGTGGGGCTGTGTGTGGGTGTGGCTTGAGGGTGGACGGGGACACAGGGGCCCCATGATCTCCTATTCCTGGGGGAAGTGCCCCTCCAAACACCAGGCTCTGGATCCGCCACTGGGGCAGTGTCGGGGGGTGGGGGGGGGGCCCAGGCCTTGAGCTGTATAAGGGGCCCCAAAATTTCTGATGGCAGCCCTGGTTGTGTCTGACAATGGCCGTAAATTGGTGTTGGCTTTTGAGCTCGGCAACCTGACACACATCCCATGCCTAGCCCATGTCTTAAACTTAGTGGTTCAGTGGATTATCAAAACCTACCCCAATTTGAAAGAGCTACTAGTCAAGGTGCGCCGAGTGTGTGCCTATTTCCGAAAGTCGTCCACAGCTTCAGCCGGCCTTTTAACGCTGCAGCAGCGATTGCGGCTTCCAGCTCACCGACTTTTGCGCGACGTGAGAACGCGGTGGAACTCTACATTCTACATGTTGGCCAGGCATTGTGAGCAGCAAAGGGCAGTTGTGGAATACCACCTGCAACATGGTCATCATCTTTTGAGTCAATTGCTACTATTCACAAGCGAGGAGTGGGCATTGATGTCAGACCAGATTGCTGCTCACAATTAAGGAAGACGCTCTGAATGTGTCAGATGGGGATATGGGGGGGGGGCATTACACGGGGTGATAGCCAGACCACCCACAGTTCGTCTTCTCAGCGCAAATTGGACCATGAAGAGGAGGAGGAGATGGAGAGTCATCCTGAGGTCAACATCGATGTATTGCTTGTTGGTACACTGGCACACATGGCTGACTTCATGTTAGTCTGCCTTTCCCATGACCCTCACGTTATACGCATTTTAGGTAACACGGATTACTGGGTGTTCACCCTTCTCGACCCCTGCTACAAAGAGAACTTCTCTTCTCTCATTCCTGTGGTGGAGAGGATGAGTAAAACGGTGCAATACCAGAAGGTACTTGTTGAGAGATTGCTACAAAATTTTCCATCTGACAACACAGCCGGCAGAGTCCATAATTCCTTAGGCAACCGAAGAAGTGAGACAAGGGGAACACACAGCAGTTCCAAAAAAGGCAGGGCAACACTCTCCAAGACATCAGACACTTTCATGAAACCCTGCCAGCAACCTTACCCTGAAGCGCGGCCTAGTGCTACAAGGAGGTAGAAGTTTTGGAAGATGGTGAAGGAATACATTGCAGACCGTGTCAGCATCCTAAATGATACCTCATTGCCTCACAACTACTGGGTGTCCAAGCTGGACACGTGGCACAGACTTGCGCTCTACGCCTTGGAGGTGCTGGCCTGCCCTGCCGCCAGCGTATTGTCGCCGCTTGTCCACTGGCAATGCTGACATGTTGACTCAGATAAAAATGAACAAGGCCTGGATTGCATCTGACTTCTCAACTCCACCAGAGGAGAGCTGAGCTGATGATAAACATAAAGGCAATTTCAATCTATTGTTTATAATATACTCAATCTACTCTAGTGTATTCGCATGCACCTTTTCCACCACAAAAAAAGAGTTTATGGTTGAATCTTGTTCTCTTCTTCTCCTCAACTAGATTGCATATATTCCCTCCACTTAAATTTTTTTATAGGATCGGCTCAACTGCATGCCCTCAACTAATTTTTTTATAGTGTCAGCTGAACAGCATGCACTTGCATTCAATGTTTTAGAGCGTCAGCTATGCAGCATGCACTTGCATATAATGTTTTAGAGAGTCAGCTGAACAGCATGCACTTGCATATAATGTTTTAGATGGTCAGCTCACCTGTAGGCACTCACATATAATGTTTTAGACCGTCAGCTCAACAGCAGGCCCTCTCCCCTAATGTTTTAGAGGGTCACCAGCAGGCCCTTGCTCCAAATGTTTTTGAGGATTACCAGCAGGCCACCAATCATAATTTTTCAAGGGTGTGTATGATGACCTCCTTTATGTGTAATAAAGGTTATATTGGAGTGACGGTTCCTTGTAATTTTTGCAAGCCCTTTCACTTAGTGCATAGGCTTTATAAGTGTAGGAGTCCCACTACCTGAACAATTGTACCACAATGTGAATGAGGCCCTCCTTTCTGTGATATACAGGCTGTTTCGGAGTGCCTCTTGCTTGTAATTTTTTTGGACTTTATATACAATTGAATATACAGGAAAGAATGTTTCTTAACGATATTTCCTGTGAATTTTTTTGGGGGGGTTTGTTTATATTTTTGTCTGTCTGTAAAAGTGGCGTACAATTCGGACAACAAGGTTCCCAGCAGTCATCTGGAAGTCAAAGATGCATCCAGACATCATCTTCATGCTGTTCCAGATCCATTTCGGTGATGTTTCTGTCACTTTCTGACCTTCCCCAATGGACCAGGCACCCTCCCCTCTTCAGAGCAGGGGGTGCCTGGTTGTATCCTATTGACTTTCATTATACTCGGGTGCTTGGCTGAGCACACGAATATAGAAATGTGCTCGGGCCAAACACCCGAACACCCGGAAACTTTGGTGCTCATCATCACTAATGGTGATGTCATCCAGGCCAAAAATGCTAAATATAGTGGCCCAGTCATGGAGTGGGGAGGGTGGGAGAACAGCTTGAGAAGTCCACAGAGTGGCCCAATGATATAGTGGTGAGGTGAAAGAAAGATAAGGAGACCACAGAGTGGCCCAGTGACAATAGTGGTGAGGTGGCAACAGCATGAGGAGGCCAAAGAGTGGCCCAATAACCTAGTGTTGAGGTACCAGCAGCATAGTGGCAAGCATAGCAGCAGCATAGTGGCAAGGTGACATAGTGTGGAGGTAGAAGCAGTAGAATGAGGAGGCCACAGATTGGCCCAGTGACATTGTGTTGAGGTACCAGCAGCATGAGGAGGCCACATAGTGGCAAGGTGACATAGTGTTGTGGTGGCAGCAGCATGAGGAAACCACTGGGAGGCAAGGTGACATCATGTTGAGGTACCAGCAGCATGAGGAGACCACAGAATTGCAAGGTGACATAGTGCGGAGGTTGCAGCATCATGAGGAGACCACAGAGTGGCAAGTTGACATTGTGTGGTGGTGGAAGCAGCAGCATTAGGAAACCACAGAGTGGAACATTGACAGAGTGCGGATCTGGCAGCAGCAGCATCAGCAGGCCGCAGAGTGGCAAGGTGACAGTGTTGAGATAGTAGCAGCAGCAGCATGAGGAGGCCACAGAGTGGCAAGGTAACCTAGTGTGGAGGTGGCAGCATTACGAGGAGACCACAGAGTGGCAAGTTGACATAGTGTTGAGCTGGCAGCCGCAGCATAAGGAGGCCACAGAGTGGCAAGGTGACATAGTGTTGAGGTAACAGCAGCATGAGGAGACCACCGAGTGGCATAATGACAGAGGGTGGAGGTGGCAACAGCATCAGGAGACCACAGAGTGACCCGGTGACAGAGTGGGGCGGTGGATAGCAACAACAGTAAACGCTGATGAGGGTGGGTGTATGAAGGAGCACTTGGCATTGGAAGCTGTGAACTGGAGAGCTCGGGTTCGTACCAAACTTTAGGGGTTTTGTTACCCAGACCCGATCCCGAACACTTCCGTAAAAGTTTGGGTTCGAGTTTGCTGTTCGGCGATTTAATGGCGCTTGTTGAAAGGCTGCAGAGCAGCCAATCAACAAGCGTTTAACTAGTGTGCCCTTAGAAGCCATCACAGCCATGCCTACTAATGGCATGGCTGTGATTGGCCAGTGCAGCATGTGAACCAGCCTCTATATAAGCACCACACGTCACGTCAGCTCTTACTAGTGTAAGGATAGGATTTTGCTGTGAGGTAGAGATTAGGAAACAATTCTGGTGTACTTGGTGTTGTTAAATCTGCAAACTGCAGCGATTATTTTTGTGGGTGCTATGATACATTTTTGTACCCATGAGCCCAGTGCCACAGAGAAATAAGCTTTAATCAGTCTGTTTGTTAGGTGGGCATCGGAGATCATTTTTGCAAGTCAGTGCGCTTGCAACTTCATGTGTGCCAGGGACATTACTTTAATCCTGTTCTGGTAGCTCAGTAGGTGACAACTATCCATTTTTTAAGGACACCTGCACTGCATATGTGCCAGGGGAAGGGAAAATAATATAGGTAATCCGTCTGTGACATCAGGGCTACCTCTGTGCTGAATATCTGACACGGAAAATCTATTCTTTAAATCCATCTGTTAGATTCCAGGGGGACAAATTCCCTTTTTTTGGAGGTCAAGTACCCCTGCGGCCTGCAGTGCATACCAGGCAGTGAAAATAATTAAATTACTAGTGATGAGCGAGCACCTGAGTGTTCGGGTGTTCGGGTACTCGGTCTGAAAACATAGCGACATTCGTGCTCTCGGTCAAGCACCCGAGTAGAATGGAAGTCAATGGGAGACAACCAGGCACCCCCTGCTCGGATGACGGGAGGGTGCCTGGTCCATTGGAAAAGGTCAGAAAGTGACAGAAATACCACCGAAATGGATCTGGAACAGCATGGGGACCATGTCTGGGTGCATCTTGGACTCCAATGTCGGTGCTGGGAACCATATTGTCCCAGTTGTCCGCCACTTTTACATAGTGACAAAATCACGCCCAAAATCACGCCCCCTCCAAAAAAAAAAAAACATTTTAGAGGTAAAATTGGTAGGAAACATTCTTTCCTGTATATTCAATTGTATATACAGTGCAAATGCTGCCAAAAATTACAAGGAAGAAGCACTCCGATACAGCCTGTATATCACATAAAGGAGTGCCTCATTCACATTGTGCTACGATTGTTCAGGTACACTGCTACACTCATAAAGCCTATGCACTAAGTGAAAGGGCTGGCAAAAATTACAAGGAACCGGCACTCCAATACACCCTTTATTACACATAAAGGAGGGCATCATACACACCATTGAAAAATTATGATTGATGGCCTGTTGGCGACCCTCAAAATTATTTGGAGCAAGGGCCTGCTGGTTACCCTCTAAAACATTATAGTTGAGGGCCTGAAGGTGATTGAACCCCATAAAACATTGCAGTGATGGCTACAGGTGAGCAAACCATATGAAACATTAGAGGTGTGGGCCTGAAGCCGAGGAAACCCCATAAAACATTGCAGTAATGGCCTACAGGTGAGCAGACCATATAAAACATTGGAGGTGATGGCCTGAAGCAGAGCGAACCCCATAAAACATTGCAGTGATGGCCTACAGGTGAGCATACTGTATAAAACATTAAAGGTGAGGGCCCGAAGATGAGCGAACCCCATAAAACATTGCAGTAATTACCTACAGGTGAGCAGACCATAGAAAACATTGGAGGTGAGGGCCTGAAGATGAGCGAACTCTACAAAACATTGTAGTGAGGACATATATATGCTGTATGGAAGAGGAGGCGGAGGAGGAGGCGGATGAGAAAACAAGATTCAAACATATGCCCTTTTTTTGCAGTGAAAAGGGTGCATCTGAATCTTGTGGATTGAGTACATTATAAAGCATACAATTAAATTGCATTTTTTTTCCTCATTAGCTCAGCTTTCCTCTGGTGGAGTGGAGAAGTCAGGGGCAATCCAGACCTTGTTGATTTTTATCTGAGTCAACCTGTCAGCATTGTCAGTGGACTTGTCAGTGGACTAACTTATCTGTTATAATGCCACCAGCAGCACTAAATACACGCTCCGTCAATACGCTGGCGGCAGGGCAGGCCAGCACCTCCAAGGCGTAGAGCGCAAGTTCGTGCCACGTGTCCAGCTTGGACACCCAGTAGTTGTAAGGCACTGAGGGATTATTTAGGATGCTGACACGGTCTGCAATGTATTCCTTCACCATCTTCCAAAACTTTTCCCTCCTTGTAGCACTAGGCCGCGCTTCAGGGTGAGGTGGCTGTCGGGGTTTCATGAAAGTGTCCCATGACTTGAAAAGTGTTGCTCTGTCTCTATTGGAACTGCTGTGTATTCCCCTTGTCTCCCTTCCTTGGTTGCCTAAGGAAGTACGAACTCTGGCGGCCGCATTGTTAGATGGAAAATTTTGGAGCAATCTGTCAACAAGTACCTTATAGTATGGCACCGTTTTACTCATTCTCTCCACCACAGGAATGAGAGATAAGAAGTCCTCTTTGTAGCGGGGGTCGAGAAGGGTGAACATCCAGTAATCCGTGTTACCTAAAATGCGTATAACGCGAGGGTCGCTGGAAAAGCAGCCTAACATGAAGTGAGCCATGTGTGCCAGAGTACCAACAGGCAAGACGTCGATGTCAACTTCGGGATGACTCTCCATGCCCTCATACTACTTCTCCTCCTCCTCCTCATCTGCCCATCCACGCTGAACAGATGGAATTAAAGTCCAATGGGTACTAGCCTCTGTAGCAGAGGCAACTGTCTCCAGCGCCTCCTCCTCCTCTTCATGGCACAATTCGTGCTGAGAAGGCGAACTGGGGGAGATCTGGCTATCACCCTGTGTAATCTCCTCCCCCATTACCTCATCTGCCACATTCAAAGCATCCTCTATAATTGTAAACAGCGATAGTTTCAGTAGACACAGCAGTGGGATAGTTATACTGATAATAACGTTATTGCCAATAACCATCTGTGTGGGTTCATCAAAGTTTTTTAAAACCTCACATAGGTCTGACATCAATGCCCACTCCTTGCGTGTGAATAGTGGCAGTTGACTGGAAAGGTGACGACCATGTTGCAGCTGGTATTCTACAACTGCCCTTTGCTGATTACAAAGCCTGGCTAACATGTAGAACGTAGAGTTCCACCGCGTGCTCACGTCGCACAACAGTCGGTGAGCTGATTGCCACAAGCACTGCTGCAGCGTTGACAGACCGGCTGAAGCTGTGGATGACTTGCGGAAATGGGCACACATGCGGCTCGTATTCACTAGTAGCTCCTGCAAATTGATGTAGGTTTTGATAAACCATTGAACCACTAAGTTTAAGATGTGGGCTAGGCATGGAATGTGTGTCAGGTTGCCGAGCTCCAAAGCCGCCACCAAGTTACAGCCATTGTCAGACACAACCATGCCTATTTGTAGGTTGAGTGGCGAGAGCCACAGCTCGGTCTGGTCCCTTATACCCTGCCATAGCTCTGTGGCCATGTGCTGTTTGTCCCCTAAGCAGATCAGCTTCAGTACGGCCTGTTGATGCTTACCCACAGCAGTGCAACACTGCTTCCAGCTAGCGACTGATGGCTGACTGATGTTGGAGGTGAAAGTCGAGGAGGAGAAGTAGGGGTTGGAGCCAGTAACATAGCTGCTGGCGGAGACCCTGATGGATGTAGGGCCCGCAATCCTGGGCGTGGGTAGCACCTGCCAACCCAGGGTACGACTCACTCCCGGCCTCGACAACATTCACCCAGTGTGCTGTCAGGGAAATGTAGCGTCCCTGGCCACCAGCACTTGTCCATGTGTCTGTGGTTAGGTGGACCTTCTGAGTAAGTGCGTTGGTCAGGGCACGGGTGATGTTCTGGGACACATGCTGGAGTAAGGTGTGCAAGGCACACCGTGAAAAAATATCAAGCTGTGGAAGGCCTCAGTGTCCACAAGCCTAAATGGCAACATTTCAAGGGCCAGTAATTTCAAAACTTGTGCATTCAGTGTTATGGCCTGTGGGTGTGTGGGTGGGTATTTGCGCTTGCGGTCAAATGCCTGTGTTATCAACATTTGGACGCTGCGCTGGGACAGGGAAGTGGATGTTGTTGCTGATGGTTCATGTGAATATCCAGGTGCAGGGCAAGGGGCATCCGGGCCTGTGCCTTCGACAGGGGATTGGCCAGCAGTACGTTACACAGGGGAACAGGAGGCAGTGGTGGGACCCGCAGACTGAGACCCAGGCGTTCGGCTCAATTATTTGGGTGCTTGGATGCCATGTGGCGGATCATGCTGGTGGGGTTGCTAGTGTTCACGCCCCGGATCATTTTGGTACGGCACAGGTTACCACTTATTTGTCATCTGCGCTTTCCTCAAAAAAGCGCCATAGTGCAGGACACCTACCCTTGGCAAGGTAGATTTACGCATGGGGGTGCTCGATGTAACGGTTGCAGCCGGTTTGGTGTGGGCCGACGTCTCACTTTTGCAACCCCACTGCCTCTTCCAGACTGTTGCGGTGCTGCAGATCCCTCCCCCTCTGTACTGCTGTCATCACTCAGCTTTTCACCTTCGGCTTTTTCACCTTCCCATTCCCATGACCTCATCATCCACTACGTCCTCTTCCACTTCCTCACTTTGCTCATCCTCCTGACTTGACCTAACCACTACCTCAGTGATTGGCAACTGTGTCTCATCATCATCCACCTCATGAACGAATGATTGCCGTTCACCACCGTCATCTTCTTGAGACTGTGAGGGCTCAAGAGGTTGGGAATCAGGGCAGAATATCTCAGGTACCTCTTCAAGCGTGCTTGGCGAGAAAGCCAAACCAAGTACTGGCGATGAAAAGAGGTGATGTGAATATCAGAGTGTGGGATCACTTTTTTGGCCAGACGTGACATGGTGGGAGGAAGAAGAATCAGAGTGAGGATTCAGTTGACCAGACTCTTGGCTGCAGAGACTGGACTTCATGGAAGAGAGGGTGGTGCTTAACCGACTGGAAGCATTATATTCTGTACTCCAACCGACCACCTGTTCGCACTAATCCGACTTGTAAAGTGTTGTCCTTTCATTGCGCCCAGGGCCACGGCCTCTGCTTGAACCATCAGCATCATGCCCAGGGCCATTGCCTCTGCTTGCACCATCAGCATCACGACCACTTCCCCCTTCCTTTGTGCTCGCCTTCTTCATATTAATGGTTTTGTCTGTAGATGTGGCGCAGATTGTTTTACTGTCTGCTAAAGACACCGTTTTCTGATGCAGTACTGGATGCAGAAAAATACAGATTTTGGGCACTACACTAGGACAGGGTCTGATTTGCAAGGGGGTGAGGTGGAAGACTGATGGGCATTGGCTGCAGGTGCTAACTCTGAGCTTTCTGCAGAGGACTGGGTGTTAGATACTGTGAAGGAACTGGAGGCACTGTCAGCCACCCAATCTACTATCGCCTGTACATGTTCTGGCTTCACCATCCGTAGAGAGACATTTGGGCCTATTAAATAACGCTACAGATTCTGTCGCCTACTCGCACCAGAGGAAGGTGTTTGACTTGGAGCGGTAGTTGGCGCTGAATGGCCACGTCCTCTCCCAGCAACGGGAGCTCCACAAACACCACCACGACCATGCCCACGTCCCTTATTTGAAGTTCTCCTCATTATTTGCGTTCACCCACAAAGTTGAAAGATTTGTCTTTCTCCGGTGTCAATTTACCTGCCACTAGTCGACAATTACGTTCGCTAAGGCAGTGCCCGTGTCATAAAAATGCTCTGTGGACCCAGAATAATGTTTTTTGTGCCTAAAACACACTGATTCTCAATTTCTATGCGGAAATGTAAAAAAAAAATGGGTACGCTTTATGCACAAGTTGTTTGTGGAACAAGAACAAGTATTTTTGTAATCAAATACAGAAAAAAAGTATTTCACTGCTGTAAATTGAAATTAATTATTTATACGCCAGATCCACAATGTTTTTTTCGGCCTAAAACACGGCTTTTTTCAATAAAACCCCAAAATGCAGTTTTTAACTGCTGGACATTAAAAGTAGATATTTATACAATGTATGGACACCAGATTTGGGGACCCAGAACATGGATTTGGTCACCAAAATTCACAAATGCAGTATTAGACTGTTATAAATTGGAAATAATTAGTTAAACGACGGATGCACAACATTTTTTTCGATCTAAAACATGGCTTTTTTCAATGAATCTCCAAAATGCAGTTTTTAACTGCTGTACATTAAAAGTAGATATTTATACTATGTATGGACACCAGATTTGGGGACCCAAAACTCGGATTTGGTCACCAAAATTCACAAATGCAGTATTAGACTGTTATAAATTGGAAATAATTATTTAAATGACGGATGCACATCTGTTTTTTCGGCCTAAAACACAGCTTTTTTCAATAAAACCCGAAAATGCTGTTTATTACTGATGTAAATTTAAATTAGATATTTATACCGTATATGTACAACTGCTTTGTGAAGCAAGAATATTGCTTTTTTCACACAAAAAAGAATAATGCACTATTTCTCAGCTGTAATGTGAAATCGGTATTTAAGCAGTGTATTTCAAGATGCTCTGTTGATCAGGATTACCACTCTTTTGTCAAAAAAATACACTTATGCTGTATTTCACAGCAGCAATGTAAAGTAGGTGGCTGTAATGTGTATTTTAGACTGTTTGGTGGATCTTGAATAATGTTTTTTTTCTATAAAAAACAAAGAAGCACTATTTCATGCAGAAATAAAAAATATGTTGTTGGACGGTGTATGCAGAACTGTTTTGTGGACAAGGAATACGTTTTTTCCCAAAAAATTACACGGATTCTCTATTTCACCGCAGAAATGTCAAATATATATTTTGGCGGTGTAAAATAGGCTTGGTGGATCAGGATGACCACTTTTTTTTAACTAAAATACACTGATGCACTAGCTGAAATGGAGTATACAGTTTAGTGCATTGTATGCACAAGTGCTCTATGGCACCAAAGCTCCCAGGCTAGACAAATGGACTACGTCATCCCTTAAACATACAAAAGGCAATATAGGGGACTTGAGCAGCCAGAAAGCTACTGAGCTACAAAATAGGATTAGGCTGATGTCCCTGGCAGGCTGGCAGACATGCAGTACACTGCAGTGCCTAAAATTGCCGCCGACCCCCACCTCAGTAACAGATGGATTACAAAAAAAATCTCCCTGGCAGTGGCTGGGTACAGAAATGTTGGATTGCTGAGGCTCCCTCCCTCTCTATGTGCTGTATCTTGTGGATTAAAGTTGCACAGGTTCTTAAGATTTCTGCCCTATTTTGTCCCTGATCGCACCAGCAGCAACCTTGCTCTAATCGTAATTCAGCAGACTGACGTCCGGCACTACGTGACTCTAGCTTATAAAAAGGCTGGGTCACATGCTGCACTCAGCCAATCACAGCCATGCCATTAGTAGGCATGGCTGTGATGGCTTATTAGGGCAAGAAGTAAAACGCTTTGCAGCCCTTCAGAAAGCGCCGAACAATGGACCCGAACCCAAACTTTTCGACGAATTGTTAGTCCATATGGAAGATACTCTACCCGCTGTGCCTTGCACATGTGGTCTGCTACAGGAGCACTGTGAATTTTCCCTGCAGTGGAGGCTGAAGACCCGGTGGATGATGAGGAGGCAGAAGAGGACATTGACGCAGGACCAACGGCGTGAAAACGAGAAGGTTGGAAGCAGCGTCACCTGGCCAAGTTGCTGGTATGGCTGGGCATGAAAAACATTTACCTAGTGGGCCGTAAAGAACATATAGTGTTATAGCTACCGACCAACTTTCCCAAAATAGGCTGTATCACAAACAAATTCGACGGAATTACTCAGTCCCTACAGAAGAAAGTCTACATTAACTGACCAATTTTTCCGAAAAACTGTGTATCACAAACAAATTTCACCACTGAATGGCTAATCGACGAATTGTTAGTCCCTATGGAAGATCCTCTACCTGCTGTGCCCTGCACATGTGGTCTGCTAGAGGAGCACTGTGAATTTTCCCTGCAGTGGAGGCTAAGGACCCGGTGGAAGATGAGGAGGCAGATGCGGATATTGTCGCAGGACCAACGGCGTGAGAAAGTGAAGGCGGAAGCAGCATCACCTGGCCAAGTAGCTGGTATGTCTGAGCAGGAACCACATTTACCCAGTGGGCCATAAAGGACATATATTGTTATAACTACTGACCAATTTTCACAAAAAAGGCTATTTCACAAAAAAATTGCCAATTGACGCAATTACTCAGTCCCTACTGAAAAAAGTTTACATTCGCCGACCAATTTTCCCAAAAAAGGTTGTATCACAAAAAAAAAAATCACCACTGAATGACAATGCAAATCCACCACAGAACGGCTAAAAAGTACTTATTTTTCCTATTAATACACAACAACAATGGCTGTATAACAATGTCGGTTTACTGCAGACCGTCTAATATTACATATTCTTTTTCCAATTAATACACCAAAAAAAAAATATATATATATATAACAATCACAATTCACTGCAGAATGGCTAATAGGATGTATGTATCTATCCTATTCATACACCCAGTAAATGACTGTAGCACAATGGAACTTCACCGCTAAACGGCAAATAATATATATTTTTTGCTACTAATACACACCAAAAAGGGCTGTAATTTTCTCACTTCACCACACAATGGCTAATAAGCCCCTCACCCCCACTAATAAACAAAAAAAGGCTTTAGAAAATATAACTGCGGCTGTGAACATAGTAACATAATAAATAAGACCGAAAAAAGACATCTGTCCATCCAGTTCGGCAGGTGATCCTGTTAGTTGATCCAGAGGAAGGCAAAAAAAAAGAATTGTGTGATAGAAGCCAATTCAGGGGAATAAAAAATTCCTTCCAACTTCCCAATCAGGCAATCAGAAGAACTCCCTGGATCAATGACCCATCTCTAGTAGCTATAGCCTATAATATTATTACACTCCAGAAATACATCCAGGCCCCTCTTGAATTCCTTTATTTTACTCACCATCACCACCTCCTCAGGCATAGAGTTCCATAGTCTCACTGCTTTTACTGTAAAGAATCCTCTTCTATGTTTGTGTACAAACCTTCTTTCCTACAGACGCAGAGGATGTCCCCTTGTCCCAGTCACACATAGTTATTAGATCTCCCCTCAGTCATCTTTTTTCTAAAGTGAATAACCCTAATTTTGATAATCTTTCAGGGTACTGTAGTTGCCCCATTCCAGTTATTACTTTAGTTGCCCTCCTCTGAACACTCTCCAGCTCTGCTATGTCTCTGTTGTTCATAGGAGGCCAGAACTGTACACAGTACTCCATGTGTGGTCTGACTAGCGATTTCTAAAGTGGTAGAACAATGTTCTCATCACGGGCGTCTATGCCCCTTTTGATGCAACCCATTATCTTATTGGCCTTGGCGGCAGCTGCCTGACACTGTTTTTTGCAGCTTAGTTTGCTGTTTATTAAAATTCCTAGATCCTTTTCCATGTCAGTGTTACCGAGTGTTTTACCATTTAGTGTGTTTGGGTGACTTGCATTATTCCTTCCATGTGCATAACTTTACATTTGTCAGTCTTAAACCTCATCTGCCACTTATCTGCCCAAGCCTCCAATCTATCCAGATCCATCTTTAGCAGTATATTGTCCTCTTCAGCATTAATTACTTTGCACAGTTTAGTGTCATCTGCAAAAAATAATATTTTACTATGCAAGAATTCTACAAGATCATTAATAAATATATTGAAAAGAATCGGGCCCAGTACTGACCCCTGAGGTACCCCACTATTGACAGTGACCCAATCTGAGTGTGTACCATTAATAATCACCCTCTGTTTTCTGTCACTCAACCAGTTAATTACCTACTTACAGACATTTTCTCAGAGTCCGAGCATCCTCATTTTATATACTAACCTTTTATGTGGTACAGTGTCAAATGCTCTGGAGAGGTCCAGATATACGACATCCATTGATTCGCTGCTGTCAAGTCTAGAACTTAACTCCTCATAGAAACTGATTAAATTTGTTTGGCATGACCGATCCCTCATGAAGCCATGCTAATATGGCGTTATTTGCTTATTTCCATTGAGATCCTCTAAGATAGCATCTCTCAGAAAACCTTCAAACAGTTTCCCGACAACAGATGTTAAAGTTACCGGCCTACAGTTTCTGGGCTCTGTTTTTGGACCCTTTTTGAATATTGGCACCACATTTGCTATGCGCCAATCCTGTGGAACATTCTCTGTTAGTATAGAGTCCGCAAATATCAGAAATAAGGGACTGGCTATGACATCACTTCATTCCCTTAGGATACGGGGGTGTATGCCATCCGGTCCTGGCGATTTGTCTATTTTAATCTTTTTAAGTTGTACTTCTTCTTGGGTCAGACAGGACACTTTTAATAATACATTTTTTCCGCCTTAATACACGCCATAAAGGGCTGTAATTTTCTCACTTCACCACACAACGGCTAATAAACTCCTTTTTTTCCCCCACTAATACACAACAAAAAAAGGTTTTAGAACATATAACAGCAGTCGTGAACAGTAAATAAGGTTTTTTCCCCACTAATATATGCCAAAAAGAGGCTCTAGAATATATAACTGCGGCCATGAACGGCAAATAATATTTTTTTTGCCACTAATACGCACCGAAAAGGGCTGTAATTTTCTCACTTTACCACACAACGGCTAATAAGTTCTTTTTCTTTTTCCCGACTAATACACACCAAAAAAAGACTTTAGAAAATATAACTGTGGCCGTGAACGGCAAATAATTTTTTTTTTGTGCCACTAATACACGCCAAAAAGGGCTGTATTTTCTCCCTTCAATACACAATGGCTAATAAGTCCCTTATCCCCACTAATACACGCAAAAAAAAGGCTTTAGAACATGTAAATGTGGCCGTGAACGGCAAATACGTTTTTTTTACCACTAATACACACCAAAAAGGGCTTTAATTTTCTCACTTTACCACACAATGGCTAATAAGTCCTTTTTCTTTTTCCCCACTAATACCCGCCAAAAATGTAGTGTTGATTGCGAATATTCTAATTACGAATTTTTTATCGCGAATATTGGCACTTCGAGAATTCCTGAATATCTAGAATGTAGTGCCATATCTTTGTAATTGCGAATATTCTAGAATTTTTTTCATCATTTCCCATGATCCCTCACTGCTTTTTGCTCGTGGGGCAATGAAAAGGTTGCAATATCTTTGACTTTTCGTATCGCAAATTTTTATCGCAAGTTTTCTGATTTCAGATTTTCGCAAGAAAATAATGACTGGAGATCATGAATTCTCGAATTTGCGAATATATGACAAATATATGAACGGCAAATAATTTTTTTTTTTGCCACTAATATACTCCAAAAAGGGCTGTAAATTTTTTCACTTGAACACACAACTGCTAATAAGCCCCTTTCCACCCCACTAATACATGACAAAAAAAGGCTTTAGAACATATATATAACTGCACCGCACAAGGGCTAATAAGACCCCAATAACAAGAACGGTTTGCTGGAATTAGAGGGGCATTGCAAACCTGAAATGAGCAGCAGTATAATGGCAATTTGGATCCATAGTCAGCGCAGAAAGGTGTAATAGGATCGTTCCTATTACCCAGGCTGTAAACACCCTTATTGAACCTTGTTCTGCTTCACTACTGTATAATAATTCTTCCCTATCCTTTCCCTACACTTCTAATACTCTTTCTCTTAACTTCTATTGAGCAAAATATACGTTTTCAAGTCTTTCCTAGCACTGTCGCTAGCACCTGCTAATGTCTCTCCTTGCATTAAGTACACTGGAAAATGTCTGAATCAAGATGCGTGGGGCTATTTATAGGGCTGTGACATAACAGGGCTGGCTACCTGCTGATTGGCTGCATGCATGGCATTGTGGGTGATGCCTCATTTCCAGAGTTCCTTGCTCCATGTCCTAACATGTGCACCAGCCATTTTAGGAAAAAATGAAATTCGTTACAATGAAGCATGAGGAAATTTGGATTTGGTACGAATCGAATAATTCCTGAAATTCGGATTGAATCCCACTTTGTCAGCTTCGATTCGCTCATCTCTAATTGTGAGCCAAAACCAGGTGCGGGTCAAAAACACAGAACAGATGCAAATCTTTCAATTACACCTTAGCTCTGAGTTGGCTTCACTACTGGTTTTGCATCACAATAACTGATGGAAATAGCTGACTAAATAACTGAAGTGCAAACGTGGCCTTACGTTCAGGTGTAATTACCCTTGCATAATATGATGCATTATCTTGATTTCATATAACAGATGATTTTGAACAATTGAATACTGTGAGTTTTTGAGTGGTCCCTATATGACCTTTGTCATAACTTTTGTATTCCTCACTGTGGTCAGGCTTATATTTTTGGTAAAACTGGTACGTGCCTTTCTACCTGTTCTTTTTCCTCTATGCTTTTATCCCATTTTCCCCTCATCCCTTTTAATTCTCTCTAATTAATTCTGTCAAGATTCTTTCACTGTATGGAGAGGATGGCAAGATCTTGCATGAAGCATTGGCTTTCCAAGTGGGAATTGAATTGCCAACCCGATCCACTGTTAACATTAAAGTGCACTAAACCTGTTCAATAAGGTTCTCGTGTACAGTATATATAAACGAGGAATAACACTATTCCTGGCCATTATATCACTTGTATCTATGTATTTCCTCTGTGCATGCTGAATGTCTAGTTTTCAGTTCCTTTAGACATGGTGGTTTAAGATTAGCTGCTAACTACACACAGAAAGTAGAAGAGAATCTGCTTACTAACCTTTTCTTACTCATTCAAAAGCAGCCCCAGAATCACAGAGGACATTTCAAAAAATTACCGAACTGTATAGTTATAAATAAAGTACTTGTGCTGAGATATAAGCTTTCTTAAGCAGCTGTAGTCTGCTTGTCTATGTGTGTCACACTTTGCTCCTGCTCACTTCTTTTCCCTGAATAGACTTGCATTAATATGTGTAATACGATCTTACTATGGAGTTTCTCCAGTCCTGGATGGGTATAAGACACTTGGAAACAAATTAGCAAGGGGGTGGGGAGGTAAACAGCTGATAACTTAAAAACTAGACATTTCTCTCTGATAAGGCATATTACAAAGTTTATTGTTGTAAAAAGTTAGTGACCATTTAAATACAAAAAAAAAAAAAGAAAAACTGTAATTAATTTCAAAGCAACATGGATCCTTTGTTAAATTATCTTATTGGACTATCATGCAGACTGTCTATTGTCATTAACAGAAAGTGTGAACTGCAATGTCTTTACCCCCTATCTTTACAATTGCACATTTTTATAGTGGAGTCTGTTGACTGAACATTGCAACAGTTTGTCTTAAGTGTATGGCGACCTTTAGTCTGCAAAATTGATTTAAAAGTAACATTGGATGCTTCCATTTTAGCCAGACTCAATGCTGCTTTATCATGGTGTCACATTACTTGCCTAAAATAACGGATTTTCTAACAGACAGTAACTAGCTGCCAAGCTCTCTCCTTAAGAAAGCACAATACGGTGCTTTGTATATCTACCCTATATCAGATGATATAGACCTTCACTTTCGTTTAATAGTGGTAAAAAAAAGACAAAATGTGATTCATATAGTGATTATCCAAGTGCAACTTATTAATATCAAGCTATGTTAATTGCTCTCCAAGAATAATCAGAAACTGTTAGTTTATGTTTTTCTCAATCCCATACATAATGACATCCTTGTAATTGTATTCCTCACATTTCTGTTCTAAAATACAATTCATGTAGGGATTAAAGTATCTTCCATATTGAGAAGCATAAAAAATGTTAGAAAAATGTCATATCCATAACAACTGAATGCAGGAAATATCAAATCTATTAAAATCTTGTGTATGTTTGCTGTCTTAATTCTTTTGCTCCAAATTAGAAACCTTTAATTTACATGTTAATGAGAATATGCTAAATTAAGTACTGTATCTGCTACTTTTACCAGAACACCAAATATATGTGACATAATTGGTGTTTCTGCACTGAATAACAATTAATTTACAGCCAAACAAGCTAAGGTTTTAGTGCATGCTGCATTTAAGTTATTTTACACAAGGGCTATAAAAAGTTTTATAATATCATGTACATCTCATCTCATCCCTAATTAAATGAGAATTCCATCAAATGTTAAAAGGTTTGTCTAATTACTTTTTGTGTGTCCTATGAGGGTACATGAACAAAATGGAAGGGGGGGGGGTGTCCATCTCTCCAAAATGGAGAACCACTAGGAGAAACTGATTCTCACTCTGGAGGATTGTGCATTACATTTTTGCCCATTCACTTTTAGTTGCGGCTTCTGAATTGGGATCTACTTGTGCTCTGTGTGGTGTTAGCCAAACCTGAAACGAGGATCATTTTTATTGCTTGGTCATTTTTTAACCTCATTGAACATCCACAATCTTAAAGGCAATGTACACTTTTAAGTCAAATTTTAATTTCTTATTCAAGCACACTTGAGCGAACCAGTTCTGTCTGAACTTTGTTATTTTTGGACAGCAGATGAACCTGAATATTTCTCAGTTTGTTTCGGATAAATCCACAAACATGGTGCTTAGCACCATTTTAGTGCAAAAGTCGACAGGAAAAAAGTACTAGGAGAAAGAAGAAAGGTTTCCACATGACCTCAAGAGGAAGTGGAGGGAGGGCTTGCCCTGATTGTCTCCCAGGTTTACAGACAGCCTGGATGAGGCAATCAGTGCTGCATCAGGCAAGGAAATGCTGTAGCACAATGAGCAGAATGCCATTCTGTGCTAGGCTGTGACTGAGCGTGGTTGTGTGTTACTGTGTCTGCTTGGAAAATGAACCTGGAATTGTGTGTGTTGTGTACAATAGTAAATGAGAAAAATACATCAGATTCTGACACATATATTGTCCTTACCAAAGGTACAACCCCATACATCAGCGCTGATGTGAACTCTACCAGACACCGAGGGGCCCAAGGACTGGCACACCTTCTGCTCAATGTCCGTGTGCAAAGCTGGTACAGCTTTTTAGAAAACTAATGTCGGTTTGGGACTCTCCACCTTGGGTGGGCATAAGTCACATGGAAAGGGGGGCTTTAGCACCAGCAGCTTCTGTGCCGTTGGACGAGTGCACGCATACTGTTGTTTTTTGCAATCGCCTCAGTGATCAATTGCTGTCGAAACTATTAATAATAATAAGGAGGAGGAGGAGCATCAGGAGCAATAGCCGACACTGAAGTCAATGGGAATAAATGACAAATTTCTTCTGCTGATGTTGATGATCCCTGACTGTAGGAGAGGGGGAAATAGAAACTCCAGCAATGTAGTTGCAAAATCGTGGAGCGCACATCTCCTTGATATCTTCCTGACTCCTTATCTCCAGTGGCACCAGTTTGATAAAGGCCAAGTGAGGCTTAAATGTCACCTAATTTGTATAGCTGTATTTTTAATAAAAATCCACGATTTTGCAACTACATTGCTGGAGTTTCTATAGTTTCTATTTCTACTGTAAACATGGTGGGAACCCGAATTCCAGCACCAACAAAAGCAGAGTGCCACAAAGTTTTGTTTAAATATGTAGGAGTGGGAGTGCAGGCCTGTCGGAGATGCAACAGATGCTGCATCAGACTGTAACACTACATGAGTGGCATGGTTTTCACAAGCCACTTTATGGTGACGCTCCATGTGTTGACACAGGGCCCTCATGCCAACATTAGAACCCTGGCTGCACCTCACCTTCTGCCAACACATCCTGCATAACACCATACTAATGTACCCCAGTGAATTGGTGAAAAAGTCTCACAGTGCCAAGTATCGCATTTGCCCTCCACCACTGGGTGATGCCTGCTTTCCGCTGCTTTTATGAGCATGTGCATTGTTAGTGTGTTATTTACAGTTAGTCTCCTTAGTAGCAGACGGTGTACCCCTCCCACATTTGGCTCCAGATCTCCCACTGCTTCTACTGTGCTGTCTCAAATGCATGCTGCCACCCTTGCCCCCTGATGATAATGATCCCATGTGCGATCGGCTATATCATCATCTACATATGCTTGCTTGTCACTTGTGTCAGTCTCATCTGTCTCTTGCGCATGTCCCTGACCTCTCGCAACAGGTGCTCCCACGCAACTGTCATAATCGGTAGATGCACTCCTAAAGAAATGTTCAGTAGACCTCTCCTCCAAGTCTGGGCAGGCCTGTAACTGCTGACTGTCCTCTCAAAGCCCATCCTTGCTAAAGAGAAGCAGAGCCGGCAGCTATCATTAGTTGGCTATCAAAAGGAGCAGCAAAAGCAAGAGGCAGGTTCAGGAGAGGTGAGTGCATAGAGGCAGTTCCTGGGCCATGCCAACTAACTGTGGTGTCAGAGGAACCCACCAATTCCCGGCTGTGTGTATCTGTTGTCACTTGAGATGAATAGCGAGTTGAATAGCGAGTCAACCATTCCATAACAGCTAAATTGTTGGTCAAAATACGACCACTGGATGACAGTGGCAGCTCTGGCCTGTTGCTGCAGCTGCTACCACCCCCCTTCTTCTGCTGCTACTTGTGCCAGCTACAGTATGATTTTTGCCACTGCCCATAACTTTGGAGGGCCAAGGCAACTGTCTGTTGGCCAGAGTGTATAACAACTGTATCACTAACGGAACTTATTAACTATGAATGTTGGTGCACTTGACAGTGATGCACATCATGATATATTACACCTGCCTTTAATACTGAGGCACTGTAACTGTATCCCTAACTGAACAGATTTACTTTGAATGGCTGTGCACTAGAATGTGATGCACACAGCGATACACTCTCCCTGCATTCTCCCTCTCCATTATTCAACACTGTCATAGCGCATGACCCCTTTGCTACGTCTCTCCCTATGCTGAGATCACAGGATAATGTTGGAGACTGCATAGGATGAGAATTTTATAGGTCTGTGACATCAGAGTATGGCTACCTACGGATTGGATGGCTGCACGGCAATATGGATGATCTAGCTTTCCAGGGATTCTTACTTTCACTTTGTAACACAAGCTGCCACTATTTTAGGAGAAACCGATTAGTTACTAGTGATGAGCGGCAGAGGCCATATTCGTATTCACAATATTTTTCTCTCTTTTTTTTTTAGAATACTCGTTATATTCGCGAATATTCTAAAAAAATATATAGCACTATAGCGAATATATTCGTTTTCTAGAATATTCCTTTTTTTTTTTTTTTCAATCTCTAACCATGCTCCACTTCTACATACTCCTCCCCGACAACTATCCCTGTCACCATGGGAACTCCTGGGGGTTAAAATATACTAACAGACTTGAGTTAGTAAAAACTCGTGAAAACTCAGCTCTGATGGTATATTCTAACCCCCTGGTATTCCGATAGTGACTGGGACTCTTGTCAGGGAGGAGTATGTGAATATTTTTCAATTGCCGCTTACCACAATCACTGTTCAAACATTACTCAGCTATGACATGTCTGGGCTGCCTTTCCCATTCTGTAATATGGGGAAAAGGCACCACAGTTGCTGTAATTGTAAGGTGATTCAAGTTTATAATATACTGGCCTCCTGCTGTCAGGCGGCACTTGACCTCTGACAGCAATGCGCCTTACAGACCTGTTAATAACTTGCCCAAAGAAAGGAGCGCCTGCTGCTAACATACCAGGGCAGCCAGGACATCAGTAGCGTACTGTCTGTCATTGTAACCGATCGGGAGCCCCAGCATTACACTGCTGGGACTCCGATCAGAATTACTGCTGCCATTAATGATGGGAGGGGGGCGGGGGGATTGCGATCCCACTGGCAACCAATTATTTATTATACTGGGGAGGGGGGTGGGGAAATTGTGCAAAATGCGCACTGCCCACAATGATTTTAATGCTGGGGGAGCACTGCTGTCAGGCGGCACCCAACCTCTGACAGGGCACTGTGGTCTGCACAATTAACCCCTCAGGTGCCGGCTGACATCAGGGGGCCAGTATATTATAAACTTGAATCATCTTACAATTACGGCAACTGTGGTGCCTTTTCCCCATATTACAGAATAGGAAAGGCAGCCCAGACATGTCATAGCTGAGTAGTGATTCAGTAGGGATTGTGATGATCAGCAATTGAAAAATATTCGCATACTCCTCCTTGACAAGCGTCCCAGTCAGTATAGGAACGCCAGGGGGTTAGAATATACCATCGGATCTGAGTTTTCACGATCTCACTGAGATCGTGAAAACTCAAGTTCGATAGTATATTCTAACCCCCAGGCGTTCCCATGGTGACGGGGATGCTTGTCGGGGAGGAGTATGTAGATGTGGAGCAAGGTTAGAGATTGAAAAAAAATAAAGAATATTCTAAAAAACGAATATATTTGCTATAGTGCTATATATTTGTGTTTTTTAGAATATCCGTTTTTTAACTCCTTCATCTTAATTCATGATTCCTCCCTGCTGAAGTTGCTTGTGGGCCAATGACTCATTGGCCCACAAGCAAGAAGGGACAAATCATGTATTATTCAGAAGGGAAAAAATGACAAATATTCGAGATAACGAATATATTGCACTATATTTTTAATATTCGCGAATTATCGAATTTGCGATATTCACGATTAATATTCGTTATTTGAATATTCGCGCTCAACACTATTAGTTACCATGAAGCACAAGGAAATTTGGATTCATTGCGAATCAAAGTTTTCCTAAACTTTGGATCAAATTCCACTTTGATTGCCTTGCTTTGTTCAACATATATGCTGCATAGAACTGATTAACCTGGGCAAGAGAAGCCACACAACAGATCAGTTGAATCTGAATCAAACAGCAAATTTCTTGCTGGATAACTTCCTTTCAACTACAACCAGGCAACATGGTCAGCGACAATGGCAGAAACACCAGAAAATAGCACATGGTTCCTCTGCCGCACATATCATAACGGCACACATCATAATCTTAGTTGTGCAACACTTTTTAAAAAACTATTGTGTCTTGAAGAATGCGCTGGCTATGTCCAGAAGACTGTGTGCACATTTCAGATTTCTTATATGATTGATAAGGTTCTCCTGTAAATGCAGCAACAGAATGGTCTGCCTTTGCTCTGCTTGACCTGTGATGTTCCAACTCCACTCCAACTTCCCACTTTCAATTCCATATTGCATATGTATGAGCAGTACAGTAAAACTGTCAATGGATACATCATTCATGAGACCACCAGAGCAAGGAGTATGTGTTATTTTGAGCTTAAGCTGTGGCATCTCATCAGGGAGGTATGTCACATATTCAGGCCCTTAGAAGAGGCCACCAGTTTTGTGGGTAGGGACAACAGCAGTATCAACTATGTAATCCCCTTGATTTTTATTTTAGAGCAGACGTTCACACAGATGCAGCAAGTGATGGTAGAAGAAGAACAGCTTATATCTTATCTTGCTCACCTGTGCTCATAAACTTTTGGGGAATCAGATTAGAACAATGGCCAGAATTGACCCAGTTTAATAAGGGTATACTATTTTTTTTCCAGCCTACAAAGTACTGTCAGAATCGGTATTCAGTATAGAAGGTTGCATTGTCACAGTCACAATGAAGCAGTCAAGAAAGTCCTCCACAAGTGTAGAAAACGCTACATTTGTGAAAATGAATGACATATGGATCAGTGAGGATTTTCACACACCTACAGTGAATAGATTTGCCTTTGCTCAATCATGCCATTCCTACTTTTCACCTATCATGTTGCATACTGCATTGCTGCTGCTATAGCTGCTACTCCCCTTACTCTCACTACTACTTCCCCCATATAACCACTACTGCTATCCTTTCACAGCCGTACATCTCCTGCCATGTCTGTCAGACTTCATATTGTGTTGCTACTGCTGTTGCTACTATTATCCCTACACAACTGCAAATCTCCTGTCCATCAGGTTCCATATACTGTACTGCTTCTGTTCCCAAAACAAGATAGAATTTGTGGATGCTTTTTCAAAACAAGTGACGGCTTCTTCTGATACTACCATGTGTATGTAAAGATGAGCTTGTGTCTGCCCCCATGAATGCATCATTTTTAGACCACTTGTTCAGAACAAGACGCTGCTTATTCTGCTTCTACCCTCTTTGTATAAACCTCAGCAGGTATCTACCCCTAACAAGGGACATTTTTTGGAATTCTTTTTAATGTAAAAAGCATAACAAATTTGACAGTGTTTTTAAACAGGCTGTTTGTTAACACCATCAACCATGGATTTACCCATACATATGTTTGTGTTGCTCTGCAACTTTTTGATTGCTTGTACTATGCACTGTAATATTTATTTCTTAGAGTGCATAGTCATTCTGACAGGTAGGCCAATACATCCCCCAGATGCCAGGACTTGACATCGGAGATATCTCTGATCCCAGCAGAGAGAGCAGAGTCCCTGCTGTATAATACAACTGGCACCGTACATAGTACAGCAGCTATGCTTGGTATCATGCTAGGCCCTATTCACTTCAATAAAGCTGAGCTACGTCTAGGCCACGTAAAAGATGAATGTGTTCTCACTGGCCTAGAAAAAAATGCAAGAAGGCCGCAGAGGATAAGTTATCAGAAGTAAAGTTTTGGAAGACCTCTTTAACTGAACAAACAAACTTAGTATAAAAGTATAAATTTAATAGTTGCTACATAAAATATTACATCGCTAGATTTAGACTAAGATCTATTGAGTGGTTCTTTTAAGTATAGTACAATACAAAGTGTCCTTGACTTTCAATGTGCAGAAGCTGAGATAAATTAGTTTAGACATACAACAGCCTATGACCAAAGAATCTACAACATTTTGGAATAATTTGCACAAACGTTTGCACAGTGTTCTTTTGTAGTTCAGCATAAAAGGATAAGAAGGAAGAAAGGGTTTTTAATTATAAAAAAGGAAACTAAAACATAAACTTAATTCATAGCATGTGATTCATTTTCTCAGAAATTATTTTCCGGCCAAGAAAGTGGCTTTAAATATTCATGATAAAATGATCTTCTTCTGGAAAACAAAATGTAGACAGGGCAAACTTTTCAGATAATAACTATTACACATTGTTTAACATTTGTCAAATTCAAATTTTCAAAACTTTGAGAATAGGAAAAATTAAGACGGGAAAGGAAAATCTGAAAATGCTGTGCCCAGTAAGCAATGATGGGGAAATGGTGCTTGCTGGGGCGTCACAGCACATTCAGTCAGCGGACCAGGAGTCAGACCACCAATATGATATCAATAAATACTGTAGCCATTAAAGCTCCTTTAGTCATAATTAAATTTTTAAAGCCAGGCTTTATTCCTCAGATTACAATTGAATACTATAAAACTAAAATAAAAAGAATAAAGAGTTCATTATTTCTTAATGAGTTAATCAAACTTACAGAAGGCCACTCACAAGTCTTTGACTATAGTGGCCTAATTTTCTTGGAACATTGAATTGCAAAAATAGAGGGCTATGTGTCATGTTCTGTAAACTGGCATTGTCATGCACAATAACTACTACTAACTACTAGAGAGTCGTCCTTTTGAGTTAGAGCTATTAGTATACCTGTATAATGGTGTGGAATATGCTATAGTCGCCAATACTTTATTCACACTCACATATTTTGGTCAGTATATTGCATCAGTATTTGCAAGCCAAAACAGAAGTGGAACATAAAAAAGTAATAAGTATAATAGAAACATTTGTGACCCATTTGTGTTTTCAACTGACCAAAATACACAATTCTGCAAGTGACCAAACTGTAGAGAAAAAGGTGGAATATCTAATATTACATTTTTATTATACTTTCAAAGTAGTAACAATTTCCCATTTGTTAATAGAGGGATTTACATTGTAATTATTATGATTAGTTTGCCATCCATTATAGTTCCAGATATTCAAAAAGAGCTTATAGGCAGATACTTATTCATCATGGACGTGTCTGATTGGCTCCAAATTTATCCTGCAGCAGGACAATGACCAAAAACATATAGCCAATGGCCCCCACAGAGCCCTGACCTCAACCTGATCATGTCTGTCTGGTATTACATAAAGAAACAGAAAGATTTTAGCAAGCCTATATTAGCAAGCCTACATCCACACAAGCTCTGTGGTTAATTCTCCAAGATGTTTGGAACAACCTCCCTGCAAAGTTCTTTTAAAAACTGTGTATCTAGAAGAATGGGTGCTGTTTTGAAAGAGTGGGCACACCAAATACTGATTGGATTTAGATTTCTCTTTTGTTCATTTACCTTGCATTTTGTGGATAAAAATAAACAAATACTTCAACACTTTGCAGTATTTTTCCCACACCCATCTAAAAAAATTTACACAGTACTTTTACACAGTTCTGTGTATGCATAATTTGAAATAGTACAGTGTATTAGGAAGTAAAGTGTTTTAATACTCTTATATGTTTTTATTTTCCAAATTACTTCTGGTACAAACAGATTCTGCTATAGAAAATATATACAGTAACAGCAATAAAATATTGACCTTTAAATAATGTAAAAACCATAATATAGTTACTGAATATATAACATCAAGCCTAAAGTACATATATTAAGAATTAGGAGTCTGCCTTAGATGACCCTTGTTATATACCCTGCTTGAGAACCCTATCTATTTGCTATAATGGCCTCTTCACAGACAAATTATGTCTGGTATTTTTTGGCCACTGTGAAAACACTACAGAAACTGCTTGTGGTTTTTCCATATTGCATGTGTTTTTTTTATGGAAGTCTCTTTTTGCTGGTGCTTTTTTTCTGTATAGAGAAGGAAATGGAAAAACATCAGAAAAAGACATGTGTTTCATAGACTTTCAGCTAACATTTGGAGCTGGCATTTTTATAGCACAAACTGCACCAAAAAAACACCAGTCAAACCAAAAATTGCTTAAAAATGCCCCAAAATACATAGGTATATTTTCAGCCTTACGGTAAAATGCAACAAGATTATCTTTCCCCCTGACAGAGGGAGTGGAGAAATTCAATTAGCACATCACCAGGCAATCTTTTAAGTGAATAAGGGTTGGCCGAAATTATTTTGGTACTTGACAAATAATTTTCCTGTGGCGGTTCAAAATGAGCCAACCAAAAAATATATGGGGAAAACAAAGGAATTAAAATGAACCACAGTACTAACTCATATTATTGCTACTACTGTTACAGATAAAGGGATATTCCGATCTCAGACATTGATGGCATACTGCTAGGAAATACCATCACTGTCAGACAGGTACTGGTCCCACCTCTGGGACCCACTTCTATCACCAGCAGGCCCCCCCCCTTCCGAAGTGAAGGACAGAAACTGCCCTTCTACGGCCACCCTCCGTTCACCACTATGGGAATTCCGAAAACAGATTGCTCGACTATTTTTAGTACTCCCATAGTTTGGAATGGAGAGCACACAGCTTAAGTGCAGCGTGCTCTCCCTTGCTTTGGGGGCCTTATTCTGGATATAGGGGTGGGACCTGCACCTATCTGACATTGATGGCATATCCTATACCATAAATGTCTGGGATGGGCAAACCCCTTTAGGTAATATCATTTTGTGTGATGAAGTTGTGGTGAAGGTAAGAAATTAATATATCAAGAAGGTTCCAGTGACTGATGACGCTTCTGCTTTAGTACAGAAGAAGAAAGAAATGGAACATGTCTGGTGAACATCAGTGGCACAGATTTAGATAACATTGGTGAAAAGGATAAACTAAAACAAAAACCTTTGTATTTGCTACAAACTATTGTGTGATTTAAAAACTTTATCCAAGGTGAACCTTCTGTCTCTATTCAAGCTACAATTAGCTATTTGATGACAAAAGTAGGTATATCTGTCTTTCCAAAAATACTTAACCTGTTATAGTGACATGTAAAAAGTTTGGATTGTAGCTGTCTGGGTGTTGAGTCCATCATCAGTCACTAACATAAGGATATTATACATGCCCTGTCATATACTGTAGTGCCTCTGCCTCAAGACAAAGGTTCTTAAAAGTGTAACTGTCATTTCAAAAAACTTTTAACAGGTCATATTGACATATAAAGAATTATGATTTTGGTGGTCCAGGTGCTGAGATCATCGCCAATTGCTAAAATGAGGAGGCATCAGTGCTCAGAAAGTATTATCTTTCCTTGCTAGCTGAATATGGTATCATAAAAAGTCTATGAGCTTATTTTCAGCAAGCGAAAACAGACTGTGCTTGTCTAAGCTGCTCCCTCATTTTAGCAATTGGTGGTGAGCTCAGCATCTGGACCACCAAAACCATATATTTATCGGTCAATATGACCTGTCAAAAGTTTTTAAATGACAGTTACACTTTAAAGAACCTTTGTTTTAAACTAGTGGAGGCAAGCACACCTCATTATGGTGCGTTTGCTAGTGGAAGGAAAAACTAACTCCAGAATTATCTACACAGGGTATCCTCTAGAACAGGCATGCTCAACCTGCGACCCTCCAGCTGTTCCTCCAGCCAAAACTACAACTCCCATCATTCCCTGACAGCCTACAGCTATCATCCTGCAGAAAGGCATCGTGGGAGTTGTAGTTTTACAACAGCTGGAGGGCCGCAGGTTGAGCATGCCTGCTCTAGAATGATGGCAGGAAATACAAGTCTGAAAAAGATTATAATATCAGACTTGGAGAGAAGATATTTTCTCCTTAGGGTAGATTGTGCCTAATATTCCCCAGGAGAAATATATTCTAGGTTATAAGTAATAATGTACTAAGTGTAATCTTCCTAGTGCTATACAGATTTTGGAAATGGCAGCAGAAAATGGCTTTTTAGAAGGGAGTCTCTTCTATATCTTGTATCAGAAAATGGGTAACAGAATCACATAGGACCCCATTACACTCCAGTCTTATGTGACTTTGTTGAAAAACTTCAGTAGTTGATTTTTAAAGTGAAAAACCACTTTACAACTTGAAACCAAACTCAGCTTCGGTTCCAACTAGTACCTCAGAACACAGTTTAGTTTCAAGTTTTAAAGTGGTTTTCCACTTTAAAAATCAACTACCGAAGTTGTTCAACGAAGTCAGGAGCGACTTCATGAAAAAATAACTTTGATTTTTAATAGGAAGGAGGCGCCATTTCATTTTCCGTCTCAGGCAGCAGAAAAGTTAGAATTGGTCCTAGCTATTCTCCATAATTGCGGCCGGGTGTCTGGTGTATAATAAAGTTAGCACCCGCCATGTATGGAGCAGGCACACTGCGGCTCCATACATTTTCTCAACCACTGGGACATGCGGGTATGTCATGGTGGTTGGAGAGGTTAATCACTAGGTATGGGATAGTTAATTGAAAAAACCCATGTACTTGAAATTGGAGGTACAAAAGACACAAGAGGAATGTATAAAGCTGCTTTATAAACTATGGGGGCTCTTTATTAAGACAGGTATATCAGAGGAAGAAAGATAGGATCTATTGACATATATCTCCTATTTAAACGGTAGAGAAGAAAGAATTAAAGAATCTATAGGGAATGCATAAGATACATGGGGAGGGGTCAACACCTAAGAAGGAGGAGGGAAGCTTAAGTACACATATTGCATAGGAAGCATTACTGATCAGAATAAGAAGCTGAATGCATATATAGTGCCTTGCAAAAGTATTCACACCTCTTGAATTTCTTCATATTTTTATGTTACAGGCACAGCCATAAACTTAAATAAATGTATTTTAGTGGGATTTTATGTAATTAACCAACACAAAGTAGCAAGTATGTATGAAAATGTTTAATAAATAGAAATCTAGATAGTGTGGTGTGCATTTGTATTCAGCAATTACATACAAATCCAAAATGACCACAGGCTTCTTGGCTGCATCTCTAATTAGTGCTCTCCTTGCTTGGACTGCCAGTTTAGGTGGACATCAATGTCCTGGTAGGTTTGCAATTGTGTCGTACAGTTTTTGTAAAGCTCTGGGATGTTCAGAGCTTTTTTTTATAACCTAACCCTACTTTACACTTCTCCACAACTTTATCCCTGAACTATCTGATGTGTTATTTGGTTTTCATGATTCTGTTTGATCATTAATGGTCTCTCACAAACCAAAGAGGCCTTCACAGAAGATTAAATTATGCAAACGTGCACTCTGTTCCAAAATTGGGTGACTTTTGAAGGCAAATGATCACACTGGATTGTATTTAGGGGTATCAGAGTACAAATGCATGTCCCACTTTTCAGATTTTTACTTATTGAAAATTTTGAAAACCATGTATCATTTTCTCTTCACTTCACACATACCTGCTACTTTGTGTTGGTCTATTGTAAAAAAGCACAATAACATACATTTAAGTTTATGGGAGTAATGTGCAATGCAAAAATGTGGAAAAGTTCAAGTGGTATGAATAAGTTTCAAGGTACTGTGTGTATATATATATATATATATATATATATATATATATATATATATATATACCATATCGTTACAGATGTGTCATTTAAAACTACCTTTTTAAACATTATATCAATGATAAAAACCTGATTTATAATAGAATGTCACTTTTTGAAGATATATTACCTTTAGGGTCAATAAATAGAATGAATTACATATTCAAATTGATACTATGATGCCAACAACACATACACATTCTGTGATATAAAACAAAGTTTATTCCGTATTACACTATAAAAGCATGCACCCAAGGTAAAAGCACAGCTAAATAATGAGAAGCGTGTAAGATAACACATTTGATACATTAGTCAATAAGTTTTATGTATGAGTTTGAAGGTATAAAAGATACAGGAAATAGAGGAAAAGAATGGGGAAATGATACATTCTGTTTTTGAGAAATGATGTTTAAATGATGATATGCAAAATAAATTTCCAGAAACAGAAACCAAAGATAGGCAGTAGAAATATATGTAAATGTGAACATTCATATAGAAGATGGTTCCCACAGGTCCAATTCTTTCTGTCATAATACTAAAACCCAGTGGAAACGTTTTTCTTTGTTTGTATAAAAAACTCTCAAAGGAGCACTGTCCTTTCACAAGCAAGCATTACTCCACAATAAACAGTCACAATATATCATTCTTGTTTAGAGATTTAACTCTGATAATTCTATGCCGCAGGCAAACAATATATACTGTGTAAATATATATCTAAAGAACAGTGGACAAATCTTGCCATATGTTTAAAAAACAGACATGTATATAAATATCTTACTGTAATGATTAGAGATGATCGAATTTTTCAAAAATTCTATTCACCGGTTCGCCGAATTTTCCGGGAAAAATTCAATTCGATACGAATATATTTGCGGCTAATTAAATAAAAAAAAAACGGCTATTTCCTGGCTGCTGAGAGCCTTTATAGTGGTGTAGAACACTGTGCCTTGCAGTAACACGTATATGGAGTCTGCTTTGGTTGTGAAATAATACTGTGAGTCCGTATGACATGCAAATGACTGGTGTCCCTCTTAGAATACTTAACTTATTTGAGGACAAAACTGACCAAATAACTCAAGTATCAACTCAGCCTTATAGGTAGATGTTAGCGTCAAGAAGAAGCGCACTCCTTTTACACCCTCATTAGCTGATTTCACATAGATTTCGACAGAACCTGTTCTATTAAACGCTGACAGAGTCTGATGGTGGCAGCAGCATGAGTAGGCCAGAGAGTAGCAGAATGACAGAGTCTGGATGTGGTGTCAGCAGCAGTAGCATTAGGAGAAGGCCATCAAATGACACAATGAGCTAGTCTGGAGTTGGCAGCAGCATGAGTAGGCCACAAAGTGGCACAATGACAAAGTGTGGAGGTGTCGGCAGCAGCAGTATCAGGAGGTGGCCACAGAGTGGCACAATGACAGAGTCTGGAGTTGGCAGCAGCATGAGGAAGCCACAGAGTGGCACAATGACAGAGTTTGGAGGTGGCAGCAGCATGAGTAGGCCAGAGAGTGGCACAATGACAGAGCTGGAGGTGGCAGCAGCATGAGTAGGTTACAGAGTGGCACAATGACAGAGCATGGAAGTGGCAGCAGCATGAGTAAGCCAGAGAGTGGCACAATGACAGAGTGTGGAGGTGGCAGCAGCATGAGTAGGACACAGAGTGGCACAATTACAGAATCTGGAGGCGGCGGCAGCAGCATCAGGAGGTGGCCGCAGAGTGGCATAATGAAAGAGTCTGGAGTTGGCAGCAGCATGAGGAAGCCACAGAGTGGCACAATGATAGAGTCTGGAGGTGGCAGCAGCATGAGGAGACCATAGAGCGGCACAATGACAGAGTTTGGCGGTGGCAGCAGCATGAGTAGGCCAGAGAGTGGCACAATGACAGAGCTGGAGGTGGCAGCAGCATGAGTAGGTTACAGAGTGGCACAATGACAGAGCATGGAGGTGGCAGCAGCATGAGTAAGCCAGAGAGTGGCACAATGACAGAGTGTGGAGGTGGCAGCAGCATTAGGCTATAGAGTGGTATAATGACAGAGTCTGGAGGTGGCATCAGCATGAGTAGGTGAGAGGGTGGCACAATGACAGAATCTGAAGGTGGCGGTAGCTTCGATTTCTTGATGCATCACACAGAGCAGTTCCTCCCCTGTGTGACTCCTTTCACCAAGGCAAACCAGGTGCAGAACAGCGTGACACCGCCGAGCCCTGCACATGTGGTATGCTGGAGGGGCACTGTGACTTGTCCCTGCAGTGGAGGCTGAGGACATGGTGGAGGCAAAGGCAGACATTGTCGCATGACCAACGGTGTGACAACATGGAGGCGGAAGCGGTGTGACCTGTCCAAGTTCCTGGTGTGGCTGTGCAGGAAGTACATTCACTCTGACCGTAGTTACAGCTCCACACATCGGCGCTGCTGTGCACTTTGGCAGACACCGACAAGCTCAAGGACAGGCCCACCTTTTTTTCTACATGTGTGTGCAGGGCTGGTACTGCCTTTTTGGCAAATAAATGACGGCTTGGGACAATAAACCTCGGCTCAGCACAAGCCATCAGTTCTTTGAAAGGTGCAGAGTTCACTACTTGGAAAGGGAGGGACTTAATCACCAACAACTTGGACAGGAGCACGTTCAGCTTCTGCGCCGTCGGATGCTTGCACGCATACTGTTGTCTCTTGGCAATCACTTCGGTGATCGATTGCTGACGGAATGACTGACAAAGAGTAAGAGCAGTAGCATCTGGACCAGCAGAAGATGGGATTGACAGACAGCTCCCTTCGGCTGAGTGGAGCCTTGACTGCCTGAAACTGGGTGCGTGCCACTGGGTGATGTAGAGGTAGCTGCGGCAGGCTGGACCACCACATCAGAGCCAAGGTTCTCCCAGGCCACTTGATGGTGACGCTTCATATGTTGACGCAGGGCCATGGTACCAACATTGGTACCCTGGCCACGTTTCACCTTCTGCCCACATATTCTACATATGGCCATGTTGTCCTCCTCCGGCGGCTACACAAAAAACTGCCACACCGCCGAGTATCTTATTTTCCCCCCAACACTACTCACTGGCTGATTGCTAATGAAGCTGCTAACGTGAACCCGTGCACCACTCCTTTCCGGGCTGGTAGGATGCTGAAAAGCAGGTGGTCTACCCTGTGCCTGTTTGGTTCCCAACCTCCCACTGCTGCCTCCTGGCCATGCTAGTGAGTTGCTGGCTTAGCCGCTGCCTGAGAGGCAAGCTGCCACCCTCTTCTCCTGATGATGTGCTATCGGCTTCATCATCATCAAGTAGAGTCTGCACATCACTGATGTCCTCCTCAACTGCCTCTGGGTCAGGAGCCTGACCAATCGCCACACAAGCTCCCATGCCACTCTCCTCATAACTACTTGCCCGCCTAGTGGAGGAAGCGGCAGATGTCTTCTCCACATCTTGGCTGGGAAGTAGCTGCTTACTTTCCTCTAGTAGCTCTTCCTCGCTAAAAAGTGAAACTGATCCCACTGCATGTAGTACTTCTTACAGAGAGGGAACAGAAAAGGCCAGAGGCAGGTTGAGGACAGGTGAGGGCACATGGCCTGCTCCCGGGCCATGCCAACTAAGGGTTGTGTCTGACGAACACACCAACTGTTGGCTGGGGGTGTCTGCTGTCACTTGGGATGACGTGGATGACCGAGTTAACCAATCAAGAACCGCTGGGTTGCTGGTTAAGGCACAACTAGTGATGTCGCGAACATAAAATATTCAGTTCGCGAACAGCGAACGCGAGCTTCCGCAAATGTTCGCGAACGGGCGAACCGGGCGAACCGCCATAGACTTCAATTGGCAGGCGAATTTTAAAACCCACAGGGACTCTTTCTGGCCACAATAGTGATGGGAAAGTTGTTTCAAGGGGTCTAACACCTGGACTGTGGCATGCCGGAGGGGGATCTATAGCAAAACTCCCATGGAAAATTACGTAGTGGACGCAGAGTCGGGTTTTAATCCATAAAGGGCATACATCAACTAACATTCCTAAATTGTTTGGAATAACGTGCTTTAAAACATGCAGTGTGTGTATACGATCAGGTATGATGTTGTATCGATCAGGTAGTGTAAGGGTTACGCCCGCTTCACTGACATTGACAGACCAAACTCCCCTTTTAATGCACCGCAAACAGTTCATTTGCACAACCGCAAACTCCCCATTTGCACAAGGTTGGATACCAAGCTAGCCACGTCCCGGTGATGTCATTGAAGGTTTCTTCCTCCACCCAGCCACGTACAACACCAAGGGTCCCCAAAAGATGAATTGAATTGATTTTTCGAACGGGGAGATGGTTAAAAAAAATACTGGCTCCCTCCCCTTTGTTTTTATCCACGGTGACTGCGTCTGCGCCGTGCAATTTACTGTCACACCCGATATGAGTATAATTTTCTGTAGTACTATTCTCATCAGTTTAATCCCTCTAACGTCCCCAATCTGGGTGCCATTTATTGAATAGATTTTTCAAACGGGGAGATGGTTAAAAAAACGCTGGCTCCCTCCACTCTGTTTTAATCCACGGTCACTGTGTCTGCGCCGTGCAATTTACTGTCACACCCGATATGAGTGGTATTTTCTGTAGTACTATTCTCATCAGTTTAATCCCTCTAACGTCCCTGACTCCCCAATCTGGGGGCCATTTATTAAATAGATTTTTCGAACAGGGAGATGGTTAAAAAAACGCTGGCTCCCTCCACTCTGTTTTAAACCACGGTCACTGCGTCTGCGCCGTGCAATTTACTGTCACACCCGATATGAGTGGTATTTTCTGTAGTACTATTCTCATCAGTTTAATCCCTCTAACGTCCCCAATCTGGGGGCCATTTATTGAATAGATTTTTCGAACGGGAGATGGTTAAAAAACGCTGGCTCCCTCCACTCTGTTTTAATCCACGGTCACTGCGTCTGCGCCGTGCAATTTACTGTAACACCCGATATGAGTGGTATTTTCTGTAGTACTATTCTCATCAGTTTAATCCTCTAACGTCCCTGACTCCCCAATCTGAGGGCCATTTATTAAATAGATTTTTCGAACGGGGAGATGGTTAAAAAAACGCTGTCTCCCTCCACTCTGTTTTAAACCACGGTCACTGCGTCTGCGCCGTGCAATTTACTGTCACACCCGATATGAGTGGTATTTTCTGTAGTACTATTCTCATCAGTTTAATCCCTCTAACGTCCCTGACTCCCAATCTCGGGGCCATTTATTGAATAGATTTTTCGAACGGGAGATGGTTAAAAACGCTGGCTCCCTCCACTCTGTTTTAAACCACGGTCACTGCGTCTGCGCCGTGCAATTTACTGTCACACCCGATATGAGTGGTATTTTCTGTAGTACTATTCTCATCAGTTTAATCCCTCTAACGTCCCGACTCCCAATCTGGGGGCCATTTATTGAATAGATTTTTCGAACGGGAGATGGTTAAAAACGCTGGCTCCCTCCACTCTGTTTTAAACCACGGTCACTGCGTCTGCGCCGTGCAATTTACTGTCACACCCGATATGAGTGGTATTTTCTGTAGTACTATTCTCATCAGTTTAATCCTCTAACGTCCTGACTCCCCAATCTGGGGGCCATTTATTGAATAGATTTTTCGAACGGGGAGATGGTTAAAAAACGCTGGCTCCCTCCACTCTGTTTTAATCCACGGTCACTGCGTCTGCACCGTGCAATTTACTGTCACACCCGATATGAGTGGTATTTTCTGTAGTACTATTCTCATCAGTTTAATCCTCTAACGTCCCCAATCTGGGGGCCATTTATTGAATAGATTTTTCGAACGGGAGATGGTTAAAAAACGCTGGCTCTCTCCACTCTGTTTTAAACCACGGTCACTGCGTCTGCACCGTGCAATTTACTGTCACACCCGATATGAGTGGTATTTTCTGTAGTACTATTCTCATCAGTTTAATCCCTCTAACGTCCCCAATCTGGGGGCCATTTATTAAATAGATTTTTCGAACGGGGAGATGGTTAAAAACGCTGGCTCCCTCCACTCTGTTTTAAACCACGGTCACTGCGTCTGCGCCGTGCAATTTACTGTCACACCCGATATGAGTGGTATTTTCTGTAGTACTATTCTCATCAGTTTAATCCCTCTAACGTCCCCAATCTGGGGGCCATTTATTGAATAGATTTTTCGAACGGGAGATGGTTAAAAACGCTGGCTCCCTCCACTCTGTTTTAAACCACGGTGACTGCGTCTGCGCCGTGCAATTTACTGTCACACCCGATATGAGTGGTATTTTCTGTAGTACTATTCTCATCAGTTTAATCCTTCTAACGTCCCCAATCTGGGGGCCATTTATTGAATAGATTTTTCGAACGGGGAGATGGCTAAAAATACGCTGGCTCCCTCCACTCTGTTTTAAACCACGGTGACTGCGTCTGCGCCGTGCAATTTACTGTCACACCCGATATGAGTGGTATTTTCTGTAGTACTATTCTCATCAGTTTAACCCCTGTTACGTCCCATATCAGGGATTGCCTTTTGTGAAAAAAAATGTAGACCGGGTACCTTCGACTGCCTTCACAGTGACAGACTAAACTCTCATACACTAAACTGAATTGATTTCAGGAACTGGGAGATGGAAAAAGCAGCTTGGTCGGTCCTCTTACTCCCAAATTGGGGCACTGCGCGTGCACAGAGCAATGTGCTGTGACACCCTATATGAGTGGTGTCTTAACTAGTACTATTCCTATCAGTTTAATCCCTGTTACGGACCCTATCCGGTCGAATTGATTAACCATTGTCGAATTAGCGAACCATTACGACATCATGAAATAATTTAGTTCTGAGCTCTGTACTTGCTTTGTATTGGAATTGATGGGGATTTTTTTAATTGCCTGCATCATTTCTAATAAACTATTAAGAGACTTTATTATGATTTTTTATTTTATGTATTAAAAACCCATACAACATATAAAAAAAAGGTAAATTACTGTTTTCTCTATGAAATATTATCCAGCCGTCCGTTCGCTTTTGGTCTGACCATAATGAAGCAACGGCCTTATCATCTGGGGTGTGGCAACATTGCCAACACACTTATAGAGGTGATGATGATTGCTTCATTGTGATACGCAAGCCCCTTCACCACAACAAGGTAACGATCACGAAGGGGAATTGACACTTGTATGTGCCTTTTTTTTTTGGTTTGTTTTTCCAGCCACAGTGCTGCACCATAGGACAGAAAAATTTGGCATGTACACATGCCTGAAAAATAATGGCACTGTTGCAGCCGCTATTGTAGCAGCGGCCGGAAAAATGTATGTTTTCCAGGCAGAAAAGTGACTAAAACATTGCGGCTTGAACCCTAGTTGGTGGTGGAGAATTCACGAAAGTCATCCGGTATGCAGACATTAAATACAGCAGCGTGGGGACCATTTTGAGGCCAAGGCATGTTATCAGGCCTTTTGTTAGTCAAACGTATCCCCCACTGTCAGTCCCTTCGGGATCCATGCCTCATTCATCTTTATGAAGGTGAGGTAATCAACACTTTTTTGACCGAGGCGACTTCTCTTGTCAGTGACAATGCCTCCTGCTGCACTGAAGGTCCTTTCTGACAGGACACTTGAAGCAGGGCAGGCCAGAAGTTCTATCGCGAACTGGGATAGCTCAGGCCACAGGTCAAGCCTGCACACCCAGTAGTGAAGGGGTTCATTGCTCCTCAGAGTGTCGATATCTGCTGTCAAGGCGAGGTAGTCTGCTACCTGTCGGTCGAGTCGTTCTCTAAGGCTGGATCCCGAAGGGCTGTGGCGATGAGTAGGACTGAAAAAGCTCCGCATGTCCTCCATCAACAACACATCTGTAAATCGTCCAGTCCTTGCCGCCGTGGTAGGAGGAGGATTACACTCACCTCTTCCCCTGTTAGATTCCCGTTGTGCTGTGACATCCCCTTATAAGCTGTGTAAAGCATATTTTTTAGTTTGGTTTTGAACTGCTGCATCCTTTCCGACTTTCGGTAATTTGGTAACATTTCTGCCACTTTCTGCTTATACCGGGGTCTAGTAGCGTGGCCACCCAGTACAGATCGTTCTCCTTTATCCTTTTTATACGTGGGTCCCTCAACAGACATGACAGCATGAAAGACCCCATTTGAACAAGGTTGGATGCAGAGCTACTCATTTCCCGTTCCTCGTCCTCACTGATGTCATTGACGGTCTGTTCTTCCCCCCAGCCACGTACAACACCATGGGTCCCAGATAGGTGACAACAACGAGCACCCTGGGGTGCCTGCTGTGGTTGGTCTTCCTCCTCCTCAAAGCCGCCACATTCCTCCTCTGACTCCTCTTCCTCATACTCCTCTTCCAGCGTTGCTGCAGGTCCGGCAAGCGATGATGACAAGGCTGTTTCTGGTGGTGATGGTGACCACAACTCTTCCTCTTCCTCTTCACGCTCATCTACAGCCTGATCCAGAACTCTTCGCAGGGCACGCTCTAGGAAGAAAACAAATGGGATGAGGTCGCTGATGGTGCCTTCGGTGCGACTGACTAGGTTTGTCACCTCCTCAAAAGGACGCAGGAGCCTATAGGCATTGCACATGAGTGTCCATTAACGTGGCAAAAAGATTCCCAGCTCCGCAGAGGCTGTCCTAGCACCCCGGTCATACAAATACTCGTTGACGGCTTTTTCTTGTTGGAGCAGGCGGTCGAACATTAGGAGTGTTGAATTCCAACGTGTCGGGCTGTCGCATATCAAGCGCCTCACTGGCATGTTGTTTCGCTGCAGAATATCGGAAAAGTGCGCCATGGCCGTGTAGGAACGCCTGAAATGGCCACACACCTTCCTGGCCTGCTTGAGGACGTCCTGTAAGCCTGGGTACTTAGACACAAAACGTTGTACATTGAGATTCAACACATGTGCCATGCACTGCACATGTGACAACTTGCCCAAATTTAATGCCGCCAACAGATTGCTTCCATTGTCACACACCACTTTGCCGATCTCCAGTTGGAGCGGGGTCAGCCACTGATCCACCTGTGCGTTCAGGGCGGACAGGAGTGCTGGTCCTGTGTGGCTTTCTGCTTTCAGGCAAGTCAACCCCAAGATAG
Organism: Bufotes viridis; assembly: GCA_033119425.1. Lineage (NCBI taxonomy): Eukaryota > Metazoa > Chordata > Amphibia > Anura > Bufonidae > Bufotes > Bufotes viridis. Next base: position 221,936,613 of record CM065589.1, read on the forward strand.
CGTGACACTGTCGTATCCGGGATGTGGAATAGGCCCTGGGGAGCTGGGGGGAATCAGTTGATGTGCAGCCAGACGCCACAGCAGAAGAGGACTCAGCCGAGGAGGATATCGAAGAGGATGGAGTTGGAGTAGAGGAGGTGGCAGTAGGTCTGCCTGCAAGTCGTGGTGGTGTCACCAACTCCGCTGCGAGAGCCACGCATTCCATGCTTGTCAGCCGTCAGCAGGTTGACCCAATGCGCAGTATACGTGATATACCTGCCCTGACCGTGCTTTGCAGACCAGGTATCAGTGGTCAGATGGACCCTTGCCCCAACACTGTATGCCAGAGATGCCATGACTTCCTTTTCAATGACATGGTAGAGGTTTGGGATTGCCTTTTTGAAAAAAATTTCGTCCGGGTACCTTCCACTGTGGTGTCCCAATAGCGACAAATTTTTGAAGGCCTCAGACTCTACCAGCTGGTATGGTAAAAGCTGGCGGGCTAAGAGTTCCGTCAAGCCAGCTGTCAGTCGCCGGGCAAGGGGGTGACTTTGTGACATTGGCTTCTTATGCTCAAACATGTCCTTGACAGACACCTGACTGTGGGCAGATGAGCAGGAACTGCTGAAGGTGAGAGATGGAGTGGCGGGTGGTTGAGAGGGGGCAGGGAGGACAGCAGTGGTTGGCGTGGCTGAAGATGCTGGACCAGGAGGAGCATGGTGGCTTTGAGTTTGTGTGCTGCTTGTACTCATGTGTTGATCCCATAGGCGTTTGTGATGTGAGATCATGTGCCTTCGCAAAGCAGTTGTACCAAGGTGGGTGTTGGACTTCCCACGACTCAGTTTCTTTTGGCACAGGTTGCAAATGGCATTGCTTTTATCAGAGGCAGACACACAAAAAAATGCCACACTGCTGAGCTTTGCAATGACGGCATTCTAGTGGTGGCAACAGCATGCGTTGACTGGCGTGCTGTCTGGCTGACCCCAGGTGCCGATACATGCTGTCTGACTGTGCCACTAACTCCTTGCGACGACCTCCCCCTGCTTCCAACTCGTCTCCTCATTCTCTCTGTCTCCCCTTCAGAACTTTCCCCCTCTTCTTCTCTTCGAGCAGGCACCCACGTGGCATCCGTGGACACATCGTCATCATCAACCGCTTCACTTGTATCTGACACCTCAGCAAAGGAAGCAGCAGCGGAGTACAACATCATCATCATCATCATCATCACTGTACGTCCATGTGTGTAATCCTGCCTGACTGAGACATATCCCGTAATCTACATCATCTGGCAATAATGGTTGCGCATCACTAATTGCATCCAACTGATGTGTAAATAACTCCTCTGACGGATCAAGTGAAGCGGCTGTGGTGGCTGTGGTGGTAGTGGTGGTGGTGGCGACGGGCGGGTGCGTGGTAACTTGAGAGCAGGTGACCGAAGCTGAGCTGGAGGAGGATGGTGCGTCAAGGTTCTTAGCGGAAGCTGTTGAAGGTTGGGTGTCCTGTCTAAGCCAGTCAACTACGTCCTCTGAATTTTTCGGGTTCAGGAGTGCGTGGCCTCTGAAAACTGGGCATTATTCAGGGACAGTGGAAATCACAGCACCACGACCACGGCGGCCCCTGCGAGTCTGGCCTGCCTCTGCCTGTCATTTTTTTTAGATAAGTGGTACTACGCGTGCTAGGTACTGTGCCACCCGGTATGAGTGGTTGGCACTGGCAGTGGGCACACTACAGTCAGTGGAAGCGGGCCTGACACACACTGGCAGCAGGCAAGCAACTGAATTTAGACTACTGTCTAAAAATTAAATGCCTTATTTATCGGCAAGCTACTGTGCCACCCGGTATCAGTGGTTGGCACTGGCAGTGGGCACACTACAGTCAGTGGAAGAGGGCCTGACACACACTGGCAGCAGGCAAGCAACTGAATTTAGACTACTGTCTAAAAATTAAATGCCTTATTTATCGACAAGCTACTGTGCCACCCGGTATCAGTGGTTGGCACTGGCAGTGGGCACACTACAGTCAGTGGAAGCGGGCCTGACACACACTGGCAGCAGGCAAGGAACTGAATTTAGACTACTGTCTAAAAATTAAATGCCTTATTTATTGGCAAGCTACTGTGCCACCCGGTATCAGTCAGTGTTATCAGTCAAATGCGTAAAAATGCCCTGTGAAATCCTAAAGGTACTCATTGGTTTTAGGGCCCCTTTGCGCATCTTGGCTGCAAAAAAGTGTCACACATGTGGTATCGCCGTACTCAGGAGACGTAGGGCAATGTGGTTTGGTGTGTATTTTTACATATACCCATGCTGCGTGTGAGAAATATCGCTGTAAACGACAACTTTTTAAATTTTTTTATTCAAAGTTGTCAATTTACAGAGATATTTCACTTACCGAGCATGGGTATATGTAAAAATACATGCCAAAACACATCGCCCTACTTCCCCTGAGTACGGCGATACCACATGTGTGACACTTTTTTGCAGCCTAGGTGCGCAAAGGGGCCGAAAGTCCAACGAGTACCTTTAGGCTTAAAACAGGGCTGCTCACACAAAATTTAGCCCCGCCCAAAATGCCAGAACAGTAAACCCCCCCTCCCCCCAAATGACCCCATTTCAGAAAGTAGACACCCCAAGGTATTCGCTGAGGGGCATATTCAGTCCATGAAAAATATAACTTTTTGTCACAAGTTAGCGGAAAGGTAGACTTTTTGAGAAAAAAAAATCAATTTCCGCTAATTTGTGCCAAAAAAAAAATCTTCTATGAACTCACCATGCCCCTCACGGAATACCTTGGGGTGTCTTCTTTCCAAAATGGGGTCACATGTGGGGTATTTATACTGTCCTGGCATTTTAGGGGCCCTAAAGTGTGAGAAGAAGTCTGGAATCAAAATGTGTAAAAATGGCGTCATAAAAGGTACTCATTAGAATTTGGGCCCCTTTGCGCACCTGGGCTGCAAAAAAGTGTCACACATGTGGTATCGCCGTACTCGGGAGAAGTAGGGCAATGTGTTTTGGTGTGTATTTTTACATATACCCATGCTGCGTGTGAGAAATATCTCTGTAAATTGACAACTTTGTAATAATTTTTATTCAAAGTTGTCAATTTACAGAGATATTTCACTTACACAGCATGGGTATATGTAAAAATACATGCCAAACACATCGCCCTACTTCCCTGAGTACGGCGATACCATGTGTGACACTTTGCAGCCTAAGTGCGCAAAGGGGCCGAAATCCAACGAGTACCTTTAGGACTTAAACAGGGCTGCTCACACTAGAATTTAGCCCTGGCCCTAAAATGCCAGAACAGTAAACCCCCTCCCCAAATGACCCCATTTCAGAAAGTAGACACCCCAAGGTATTCGCTGAGGGGCATATTCAGTCCATGAAAAATATAACTTTTGTCACAAGTTAGCGGAAAGGTAGACTTTTTTGAGAACAAAATCAATTTCCGCTAATTTGTGCCAAAAAAAAAATCTTCTATGAACTCACCATGCCCCTCACGGAATACCTTGGGGTGTCTTCTTTCCAAAATGGGGTCACATGTGGGGTATTTATACTGTCCTGGCATTTTAGGGGCCCTAAAGTGTGAGAAGAAGTCTGGAATCAAAATGTGTAAAAATGGCGTCATAAAAGGTACTCATTAGAATTTGGGCCCCTTTGCGCACCTGGGCTGCAAAAAAGTGTCACACATGTGGTATCGCCGTACTCGGGAGAAGTAGGGCAATGTGTTTTGGGGTGTATTTTCACATATACACATGCTGGGTGAGAGAAATATCTCTGTAAATTGACAACTTTGAATAATTTTTTTTAAAAAGTTGTCATTTACAGAGATATTTCTCACACACAGAATGGGTATATATAAAAATACACCCGAAAACACATTGCCCTACTTCTCCTGAGTACGGCGATACCACATGTGTGCCACTTTTTTGCAGCCAAGATGCGCAAAGGGGCCCAAATTCCATCGAGTACCTTTAGGATTTCACAGGGCATTTTTACGCATTTGGATTCTCACGCTTTAGGGCCCCTAAAATGCCAGGGCAGTATAAATACCCCACAAGTGACCCCATTTTGGAAAGAAGAAACCCCAAGGTATTCCGTGAGGGGCATGGCGAGTTCACAGAAAAAAAAAACTTTTGGCACAAGTTAGCGGAAATCAATATAATTTATTTATTTTTCTTACAAAGTCTCATATTCCACTAACTTGTGACAAAAAATAAAATTTTACATGAACTCACCATACCCCTCACGGAATATCTTGGGGTGTCTTCTTTCCAAAATGGGGTCACTTGTGGGGTATTTATACTGCCCTGGTATTTTAGGGGCGTGAGAAGAAGTCTGGAATCCAAATACTTAAAATTGCCCTGTGAAATCCTAAAGGTATCCTCATTGGAATTTGGGCCCCTTTGCGCATCTTGGCTGCAAAAAAGTGTCACTTGTGGTATCGCCGTACTCAGGAGAAGTAGGACAATGTGTTTTGGGGTGTATTTTTACATATAACCATGCTGGATGTGAGAAATATCTCTGTAAATGACAACTTTTTAAAAAATGTTATACAAAGTTGTCAGTTTACAGAGATATTTCTCTCACCCAGCATGGGTATATGTAAAAATACACCCCAAAACACATTGCCCTACTTCTTCTGAGTATGGCGATACCACATGTGTGACACTTTTTTGCAGCCTAGGTGCGTAAAGAGGCCGAAGGTCCAACAAGTACCTTTAGGCTTTACAGAGCTGCTCACAATTTAGCCCCGCCCAAAATGCCAGAACAGTAAACACACCCTACAAATGACCCCATTTCGGAAAGTAGACACCCCAAGGTATTCTCTGAGGGGCATAGTGAGTCCGTGGGAGATTTATTTATTAATTTTTTTGCCAGAAGTTAGCAGAAATGGAAACTTTATTATTGTATTTTTCCTCAAAAAGTGTCATTTTCCGCTAACTTGTGAAAAAAAATGAAATGATTCATTAACTCACCATGCCCCTCCGCGAATACTTTGGGGTATCTTCTTTCTAAAATGGTGTCATTTGGGGGGTATTTATACTATCCTGACATTCTAGCACCTGAAGAAACATGACAGGTGCCCAGAAAGTCAGAGCTGCTTCATAATGCAGAAATTCACTGTTTTGCACCATAGTTTGTAATACTATTAACCAACCAATAAATATTAACTTACATCATTTTTTTTGTCAAAGAGATGTAGGACAATAAATTTAGAGAAAAAATTATATAGAAATGTAGTTTTTTTTTTTTTTTTTTACAACAGAAAGCGAAAAATGTAATTTTTTTGCAAAAATGTCGTTACATTTTTATTAATAGTAAAAAAAGTAAAAATGTCAGCAACAATAAAATTCCACCAAATGAAAGCTCTATTAGTGAGAAGAAAAGGAGGTAAAATCCATTTGGGTGGTAAGTTGTGTGACCGAGTAATAAATGGTGAAAGTAGTGTAGTGCAGAATTGTAAAAAGTGGTCTGGTCATTAAGGTTGTTTAAGCTAGGGGGCTGAGGCGGTTAATATCTGCTTGTTTGACTAGCTAGTATAGTCAATGGCATATCCCTTTGGTGCATTTTTTTCTGTGATTTTTATATTTATATATTTCATCTGCACAATGCTCCGTTTTGTGTAGGATGCCTTTGTGGTGCATGTGGTTTGCGCCGGAATCCTCCATTGTACGCATTATTTGCTGGGGATGGTCGTTTGCTGCGGTCCACATGCGGTGGGACTGCTCCCCCAATGAGAAACACGCTACAGTGTGTGGAAGCTTGGCTGTGAGCAGTATTCCATCACCTTCAGACCGTGCTCACACCATAGTTAGCATAGTGGTAGAACCCCATGCCATGCTGAGCAACCGTGATGTGGTGCATGAGGGGCTCCGATGTGTTCCTGACAGTCTCAGCTTTTAATATCTGCTTGTTTGACTAGCTAGTATAGTCAGTGGCATATCCGTTTGGTGCATTTTTTTCTGTGATTTTTATATTTATATATTTCATCCGCACAATGCTCTGTTTTGTGTAGGATGCCTTCGTGGTGTATGTGGTTCGCGCCGGCATCTTCCATTGTACGCATAAATTGCTGGGCATGGTCGTTTGCTGCGGTCCACATGCGGTGGGACTGCTCCCCCAATGAGAAACACGCTACAGTGTTTGGGGTCTGAGCAGTTCCCCCATATTGGCCACTATATTTCTGTGATTTTGTTCCATATGTATTGAATGTGCCTTCACCTGGCATTTAACATTCTTTTGCACCTGGTAGCTTCCATCACATGGTCTGATATGGGTGTGGCTTACAGTCTTGCTGTATTCACATTGCATTAGTTGTCCTGCTATGCGGTTGTGTGGAAGCTTGGCTGTGAGCAGTATTCCATCACCTTCAGACCGTGTTCACACCATAGTTAGCATAGTGGTAGGACCCCATGCCATGCTGAGCGACCGTGACGTGGTGCATGAGGGGCTCCGATGTGTTCCTGACAGGAATATATTGGCAAACAGTCTCAGCTTTTAATATCTGCTTGTTTGACTAGCTAGTATAGTCAGTGGCATATCCGTTTGGTGCATTTTTTTTTTGTGATTTTTATCAAGGTTTAATACTAAAGTTTAACTAAATATGTAGATTGATATGCATTTTATAATACATTTTATAAGAGAAATACTAATGAAAATTTTCTACTGTAAAAAAAAAATTGACATGCTGCAATTTTATGTTTCATCATTTCTAACTGTATTTTTTTTAAAGGTTTTTGACTGTTTTATTTCTTTGGATACCCATTTTGTTTTTTATTTTGCATGACAGGTAGTGCTATCCCTTAGACCGGGGATGTTAATCTTGTGGTCCTGCAGCTGTTGCAAAACTACAACTTCCATCATGTCTTGGACATCTTACAGCTATCAGGGCATGTTGGGAGTTTTAGTTTTGCAACAGCTGGATGGCAATGAGTTTGAGATCCTAGATTTACTAATGCGTCTGGAACTAAAATCTGTCTAAAGAATGGTGCAATTTGGAGTAGGCTTCAGCGAATTGACCTTTGGATCATAGATCTGAAGTAAATTTGTTCAAATACTTTGATTTTAATGCTGTTTCTGTACAGCATTAAAATGTATTGGCTCAGCAGAACCAAAGTTTGTTTTGCCTGAAGTTGCGTAAGATTCATTGCATTCACATCTGCATATTGTAAAAGAATGTAAAATAGCAATCTAAACTTGGCTTTGGTACTGGCTAGTACCTCGGTACCAAAGCCCAGTTCAGATTGCTGGTTTAAATTGTTTTTAAATATGCAGATATGAATACAGTAGTAATTCACCCAAGTCTTGCATGACTTTGGGCAAGAAGAACTTTGGCTCCACAGAACCAATACATTTTAATGTGTATGGAAAGAGCATTAAAATTGAAGTATTTGAACAAATTGACTTCAATCCTATAATCTGAAGATCAATTCGCTCAAGCGTTATTTGGAGCAACTAAGGTTTATATGCTTTTTTCAAATTTGCTCAACAAGGAGACAAGCCTTAGCGGAAAGGGGGTTGACATGTAATGCCATTCGGTCCGCATTTGGTCAGTAATCCATGCTAATGCCAAAAAAAAAACCAGGAGTAGATCTAAAACAGAGATGACATGTGAATGGAATATTTGCATGCCTTCTGTGTTTTGTACTCACTCCTATTTTGGCTACCAAATCACAAGCCAATTCTGATGGAACCATACCGGCCTTACAGCTGCTACAGAGACAGGATCCATTGTGAGTCTCATTTTTCCTTCCTTCTGACAGATCAGAAGGAGGGTCAAATAAATGATGATGTCAGCCAGGCTGAAAGGCAAAATAAAGGCCCAGTCATGAAGTAGGGAGGGTGGGAACAGCATAAGAATTCAACAGAGTGGCCCTATGACACAGTGGTGAGGTGGAAGCAGCATGAGGATGCCACAGAGTGGCACAATGACACTTTGGAGGTGGCAGCAGCATCAGGAGGTCACAGAGTGGCATAATGACAATGTGGAGGTGACGGAAGCATCAAGGTTGCCAAAGAGTGGCAAGGTGACATAGTGTGGAGGTGGCAGCAGCATGAGGAGACCCCAGAGTGGCAAGATGACATAGTGTGAAGGTGGCAGCAGTATCAGAAGACCACAGTGTGAGCCACTGATGTAGTGTGAAGGTGTCAGCAGCATCAGGAGACCACAGAGTGGCAAGGTGACATAGTGTGGAGGTGGCAGCAGCATGAAGAGACCGCAGAGTGGCAAGGTGACATAGTGTGGAGGTGGCAGCAACATCAGGAGGCCACAGAGTGGAAAGGTGACATAGTGTGGAGGTGGCAACAGCATGAGGAGGCCACAGGGTGGCAAGGTGACATAGTGTGGAGGTGGCAGCAGCATCAGAAGACCACAGAGTGAGCCACTGAAGTAATGTGGAGGTGTCAGCAGCATCAGGAGACCACAGAGTAACCCGGTGACAGAGTGGGGAGGTGGGTGGCAATGCCAGTACCAGCTGAAGATGGTGGGTGAAAGAAGGAGCACAGGTAGCCAGAAGTAGTAGTGAGGCACGTAGCCAGAAGAAACCGGGCTATTTTGTCAAAGAGTTGGTGTGGTAGTGGGTAGACGGTCATTTTGCGGTGAACTTTGGGTGTTCGCTATTCGGTGAATATGCGAACATGGCGATATTAGCAAGCGCCATATTCTTTTGCATTGCGCCGAACTTTGACCAGTGACACATCCATCAGGTGGGAAAGGACAGCCAATTAAGACGTTTCAGCACATAGACACACCACCACCCTATAAATGAACCAGATCTGGCAGCCGTTTTACATTCTGTGTTTTGCCAGTGTAGGGAGAGGTTGCTTTGTGGAGCAGGGACAGACTGTTAGAGACACTAAACGCTAGCTAATAGGGCCACAAAAGTCCTTTTAAAGACTGGTATAGGTGTGCTATCGATAGGTGTGACATACTGAGGGGTGTGATATACTTATAATATACTTTCTAACATAGAAAGTATATTATAGTGCATTGGTATAGTGCAGCAGTTGTGTGCGGTTCTGCTGTGATACCGCAGGTATATAGAGGGACAAATGCAATTGGAATAACTAACTGCAACTGGTGTAATATACTTATTTCCCCCCAAAAAAGCGATACAGCTGCTTCCACAAAATACTGATTAAGGGGTTTGATAGACCTGCTTCCACCATATACTGATTGACGCCTGAGATATACCAGCTTCCACAAAATACTATATAAGGGGATTGATATACATGCTTCCAACAAATATTAATTGATGCCTGTGAGATACCTGCGTTTACAAAATACTGATTAAGGGGTTTAATATACCTGCTTCCACCAAATATTGTTTGCGTCCTGTACTCTACTGGCCTACCGTAAAATTTCAATCCACTGACCGACTAATACACCTCCAGCCACATAATCACTTGTTCTTTTTGGTCCGTTGAATGCCTAATGTTTGGGGTCTGTACTTCACTGGACTACAGTAAAATTGTTATCCACTGACCGCCTACTATAACCCCAGCCACATAATCACTTGTTCTTTTCTGTCCGGTGAATGCCTAATGTTTGGGGCCTGTACCCCACTGGCCTACAGTAAAATTGTTATCCAATGACCGCCTAATATACCTCCAGCCACATAATCACATGTAATTTTCTTACCGGAGAAAGCATAATAATTGTGGCCTTTACTCCACTGGCCTACAGTAAAATTGTTATCCACTGACCGCCTAATATACCTCCAGCCACATAATCACTTGTACTTTTCTGTCCGGTGAATGCATAAGTTTTGGGACGTATACTCCACTGGCCTAAAGAAAAATTGATATCCACTGACCGTCTAATATACCTTCAGCCACATAATCACTTGTTCTGTTCTGTCCGGTGAATTCATAATGTTTGGCGCCTGAACTCCACTGGCCTACAGTAAAATTGTTATCCACTGACCACCTAATATACCTCCAGCCACATAATCACTTGTTCTTTTCTGTCTGGTGAAAGCATAATGTTTGGCGCCTGTGCAGCACTGGCCTACAGTAAAATTTTTATGCACTGACCACCTAATATACCTCCAGCCACATAATTACTTGTTCCTTTCTGTCCGGTGAATGCATAATGCTTGGGGCCTGTACTCCACTGGAATACAGTAAAATTGTTATCCACTGACAGCCTAATATACTTTCAGCCACATTATCACTTGTTCTTTTCTTTCCGGTGAGTGCATAATTTTGGGGCCTGTACTCCACTGGCCTAAAGTAAAATTGCTATCCACTGACCACTTAATATACCTCCAACCACATACTGTAGTCACTTGTTCTTTTCTGTCCGGTGAATGCATAATTTTTAGGGCCTGTACTATACTGGCCTACAGAAAAATTGTTATCGACTGACCGCAAAATTATCCTCCAGCCACATAATCAATTATTCTTTTCTTTCCGGTGAATGCATAATTTTGGGGCCTGTACTCCACTGGCCTAAAGCAAAATTGTTATTCACTTACCACCTAATAAACCTCCAGCCACATAATCACTTTTCTGTCCGGTGAATGCATAATTTTTTGGTTCCTGAAAATTTTTTATCTACTGACTGCCTAATATACTTCAAGCCACATAATCACTTGTTCTTTTCAGTCCGGTAAATGCATAATGTTTGTTGCCTGTACTCCACTGGCATAAAGTAAAATTGTTATCCACTGACCACCTAATATATTTCAAGCCACATAATGACTTGTTCTTTTTTGTCTGATGAATGCATAATTTTTTGGTTTCTGTACTCAACAGACCTACAGATAAATTGTTATTCACTGACCACCCAATATACCTCCAGCCACATAATCACTTGTTCTTTTCTGTCCGGTAAATGCATAGGTTTTGGGGTCTGTACTCCACTGGCCTACAGTAAAATTGTTATCCACTGACCGCCCAATATACCTCCAGCCACATAATCACTTGTTCTTTTCTCTCTGGTGAATGCATAATGTTTGGGGCATATACTTCACTGGCCTAAAGTAAAATTTTTATCCTCTGACCATCTAATATAACTCCAGCCACATATAGTAATCACTAGTTCTTTTCTGTCTGGTGAATGCATAAGTTTTGGGGCCTATAGAAACATAGAAACATAGAATGTGTCGGCAGATAAGAACCATTTGGCCCATCTAGTCTGCCCAATAGACTGAATACTATGAATAGCCCCAGGCCCTATCTTATATGAAGGATGGCCTTATGCCTATCCCATGCATGCTTAAACTCCTTCACTGTATTTGCAGCTACCACTTCTGCAGGAAGGCTATTCCATGCGTCCACTACTCTCTCAGTAAAGTAATTCTTCCTGATATTACCTTTAAACCTTTGCCCCTCTAATTTAAAACTATGTCCTCTTGTAGCAGTTTTTCTTCTTTTAAATATTCTCTCCTCTTTTACCGTGATGATTCCCTTTATGTATTTAAAAGTTTCTATCATATCCCTCTGTCTCTTCTTACTTCCAAGCTATACATGTTAAGGTCGTTTAACCTTTCCTGGTAAGTTTTGTCCTGCAATCCATGTACTAGTTTAGTAGCTCTTCTCTGAACTCTCTCCAAAGTTTCAATATCCTTCTGCAGATATGGTCTCCAGTACTGCACACAATACTCCAAATGAGGTCTCACTAGTGCTCTGTAGAGCGGCACGAGCACCTCCCTCTTTCTACTGGTAATGCCTCTCCCTATACACCCAAGCATTCTGCTGGCATTACCTGCTGCTCTATGACATTGTCTGCCCACCTTTAGGTCGTCTGATATAATGACCCTAAATCCCTTTCCTCAGATACTGAGGTTAGTACTGTATCACTGATTTTATATTCTGCTCTTGGGTTTTACGCCCCAGGTGCATTATCTTGCACTTATCAACATTGAATTTTAGTTGCCATATTTTTGACCATTCCTCTAGTTTTCCCAAATCCTTTTCCATTTGGTGTATCCCTCCAGGAACATCAACCCTGTTACAAATCTTTGTGTCATCAGCAAAAGACACACCTTACCATTGAGGCCTTCTGCAATTTCGCTGATAAAGATATTAAACAATATAGGTCCCAGAACAGATCCCTGAGGTACCCCACTGGTAACAATACCATGGTCTGAATATACTCCATTGACTACAACCCTCTGTTTTCTGTCCTTCAGCCACTGCCTAATCCATTCAACAATATGTGAGCCCAAGTTCAAACACTGTAGTTTATTGATAAGCCTTCTATGTGGGACAGTATCAAAAGCCTTACTAAAGTCCAGATAAGCGATGTCTACTGCACCTCCGCCATCTATTATTTTAGTCACCCAATCAAAAAAGTCAATAAGATTAGTTTGACATGATCTCCCTGAAGTAAACCCATGCTGTTTTTCATCAATCAACCCATGAGTTTTTAGATGTTCCACAATCCTCTCCTTGAGTATGGTTTCCATTAATTTCCCCACTATTGATGTCAGGCTTACCGGCCTATAGTTGCCCGATTCCTCTCTACTACCTTTCTTGTGAATTGGCACAACGTTTGCTAATTTCCAGTCTTCTGGGATGACACCTGTTACCAGTGATTGGTTAAATAAATCTGTTAATGGGGCCTACTGTTATACTCCACGGGCCTACAGAAAAATTGATATCCACTGACCGCCTGATATACCTCCAGACACATAATCACTTGTTCTTTTCTGTCCGTTGAATGCATAATTTTGGGACCTGTACTCCACGGGCCTACAGAAAAATTGATATCCACTGACCGCCCGATATACCTCCAGACACATAATCACTTGTTCTTTTCTGTCCGGTGAATGCATAAGTTTTGGCGTCCGTACTCCACTGGCCTACAGTAAAATTGCTATCCACTGACCTTCTAATATACCTCCAGCCACATAATCCCTTGTTCTTTTCTGTCCGTTGAATGCATAATTTTGGGACCTGTACTCCACGGGCCTACAGAAAAATTGATATCCACTGACCGCCCGATATACCTCCAGACACATAATCACTTGTTCTTTTCTGTCCGGTGAATGCATAAGTTTTGGCGCCTGTACTCCACTGGCCTACAGTAAAATTGTTATCCACTGACCGCCCAATATACCTCCAGCCACAAAATCACATGTTCTTTTTTGTCCGGTTAATGCCTTATGTTTGGGGCCTTTACACCACTGGCCTACAGTAAAATTGTTATCCACTGAACGCCTAATATACCTCCAGCCACACAATCGCTTGTTCTTTTCTCTCTGGTGTATGCATAAGTTTTGCGGCCTGTACTCCACTGGCCTACAGTAAAATTGTTATTCAATGACGGTCTAATATACCTCCAGACACATCATCACTTATTCTTTTCTGTCCGGTGAAAGCATAATGTTTGGGGCCTGTACTCCACAGGCCTACAGTAAAATTGTTATCCACTGACCGCCTAATATACGGATATAGTAGGTTTAACACACATGCTTTATGAGACGTGTTATCTAAGCATAAGCTTTTTAATTTCTTTTGTTTCAAGATAACGCGATGAGTTAAGAAATTTGAGTTAAGAGTTCGTGTGTTACCCCTGCTACATCTGTACCTCCAGCCACATAATGACTTGTTCTTTTCTGTCCAGTGAATGCCTTATGTTTGGAGCCTGTACACACCACTAGCCTACAGTAAAATTGTTATCCACTGACCGTCTAATATACCTCCAGCCACATAATCACTTGTTCTTTTCTGTCCGGTAAGTGCATAATTTTTGGGGCCTGTATTCCAGTGGCCTACAGTAAAATTGTTATCCACTGACCGTCTAATTTACCTTCAGCCACATGATCACTTTGTTTTTTTTTTGTCAGATGAATGCCTAATTTTTGGGGCCCGTACTCCTGAGGCCTAAAGAAAAAAATTTCTAGGCTCCAGCAGCACACCTTTTTGAGAGCTTCTCTTTAAGATGCATAAAAATGGCCCCTGATTAAAATACATATTTTTTTGTGGGAATTTTTGCCATTGATGCCCCTCTGGTATGTCACTGTCCATGTTGTTGGACTATTTGTGCACTTTTAATAAGTATTTGGTGGCTGCAAATGTGACCTAAAGGTTTTTCAGGTTCGCCTGCCATTAAAGTGACAGGGGCCTTGGAGGGACTCCCTGCCTCCATCTCCACTTCATATTGCCACGGTGTGTCTAGGTCCTCTGCCTCATCTTCCTAATCGTCCTGTAGCTCCTCTGGCTGCTCCTGCTTCTCCTCTGCTCTCCCCTGTGTAAAAAAAACACCCATTTCGCTACACATTGTTTGTGCTCCAATGTCCACCTCCTCCTCCAGTTCAGTCCCCACAGGGCTCATGTGGCCGTGAGATGTAGGTGCCACGTCTCCAGTCCCATGACCAGCCAGATTTACCAGCATCTGTTCCAGAACATGAAGCAGTGGAATGAAATTGTTCATCCCGTAGTCCTGGTGACTGACAAATAACGTGGCGTCCTCAAAGGGCCTGAGCAAACAGCAGGTGTCACGCATGAGCTGCCACTGGCTGACATCGAAGCTACACAGGGTGTACTCCTGTCCACTTGGATCAACAATAAATTGTTTATGGCCTTTCTCTGTTCGTATAGTTAGTCCAATATATGGAGGGTGGAATTCCAACGGGTGGAAACGTCACATATCAGCCGATGTAGGGGGATGCCGTTCTGCCATTGCATTTCAAGGAGGGTGTGCTTTGCGGTGTACAGTAGCTGAAGCGCATTTTCCTGGCCATTTTTAGCATGTCTTGCAGATGGGTGGAAGACTTCAGGAACCACTTGAGAACCAGATTGAACATGTGTGCCATGCAGGGCGCATGGTTCAGCCTTCCTTGATGCAGAGCCGACACCATGTTCTTCCCATGGTCGGTCAGCATGGTTCCGATTTTAAGTTGTCACGGAGAAAGCCAGGATTTGATTTCTTGACGAAGGACACGGAGCAGTTTCCTGTGTGACTCCTTTCGCCCAGGAACTCGAGGTGCAGAAAAACGTGACACCGCCATGCCCTGCACATGTGGTATGCTGGAGGGCCCCTTTGAATCGTCCCTGCAGTGGAGGCTGAGGACACGGTGGAGGATGAGGAGGCAGAAGCAGACATTGTCGCAGGACCTATGGCGTGAGAATGTGGAGGCGGAAGCGCGTTCACCTTTCCAAGTTGCAGGTGTGACTGTGTAGGAACCACATTCATCCAGTGTGCCGTTAAGGATATGTATTTTCCCTGACCGTAGTTACAGCTCCACACGTCTGCGCTACCGTGCACTTTACCAGACACCGGCAGGCTCACGGACGGCCCACCTTCTGTTACATATGTCTTCATATGTGTGCAGTGCTGGTATTGCATTTTTGGCAAAGAAATGACGGCTTAGGATTCTGCACCTCTGCTCGGCACAAGCCATCAGTTCTCTGAAAGGTGCAGAGTCCACCACTTGGAAAGGGAGGGAATGCAGCACCAGCAACTTGGACAGGAGCACATTCAGCTTCTGTGCCATTGGATGAGTGCATGCATACTGTTGTCTCTTGGCAATCGCTTCGGTGATCGATTGCTGATGGAATGACTGACGAGGAGTAGGAGGGCGAGGAACCATCAGAACCAGCAGATGATGGGAAGGACATACAGCTCCCTTCGGCTGAGGTGGTTGAGCATTGACTGCCTGAAATTGGGTACGTGCCACTGGGTGATGCAGCAGGCTGGACCACCGGATCGTAGCCACGGTTCTCCCAGGCCAATTTATGGTGACGCTTCATATGTTGACGCAGGGCCATGGTGCCAACATTGGCACCCTGGCCAATCTTCACCTTCTGCCCACATATTCTACATATGGCCATGTTCACCTTCTCCGGCAGCTTAACAAAAACCTGCCACACCGCCGAGTAGGTGATTTTACCCCCAATACTACGCAATGACTGACTGCTGCCGCCGCTACCTCCGTGAACCCATACACAGCTACTTCTCGGGCAGATAGGCTCCTGCGAAGTGGGTGGTCTACTCCAGGCACGTTTGGCTACCGACCTCCCACTGCTGCCACCCTGCTGACTCCCCGACACACTAGCAAGCTGCCCCCCTCTTCCCCCGATGATGATGAATCCCCTTTGTCACCATGCTCCCAAGTGCGATCAGCTACATCATCACCATCGAGTACTGTCTGCATGTCACTGTTGTCCCCCTCAACCGTCTCGGGGTCAGGAGCCTGAAAGCTCACAACATTACTACTTGCCCGCCTAGTGGAGGAAACGACGGATGTCTCCTCCACATCTTGGCTTGCCAATAGCTGCTGACTGTCTTCTATCAGTTCATCCTCACTGTATAGTGGAGCTGAGCCCACAGCATACAATACTTCTCTGGCTGAGGGAACAGAAAAGGTCAGAGGCAGGTTGAGGACAGGTGAGGGCACAGGGCCGGCTCCCAGGCCATGCCAACTAATAGTTGTGTCTGACACCCCACTGACTCTTGACTAGGGGTGTCTGATAACACTGGCGACGAAGTGAAAGATCGAGTCAACCATTCAAGAACCGCTGGGTTGCTGGTCAAGACACGACTGCTAGCTGACATTGGGAGCTCAGGCTTCTCGTAGTGACTCCTGCTGCCACGGCCCCTTACTCTGCTGCGAAATCTACCTGCTCCAGAAACATTTATGCCTCTGCCACTCCCCTGTGCAGGGCTTGTCACTTCTCTGTCTGACATACTGTTAGATCAAATAAATAAATAAAAAGGAAATTAAAACACTGCAAAAAAGTCTGTAATTTTCTCACTTCACCACACAATGGCTAATAAGCCCCTTTTTTCCCACTAATACACACAAAAAAGGGCTTTAGAACATATAAGTGCACCGCTGAATGGCAAATATATTTTTCTTTCTTTTGCCATTTATACACGACTAGAGTTGAGCAAACACCTGGAAGTTCGGGTTTGCTAGGTTCGGCCGAACTTCGTAGCAAAGTTCAAATTTGGGACCCGAACTTGACCCCGAACCCCATTGAAGTCACCCGATCTTTGGGACACTAAAATAGCTCTAAAAGAGTCATGGAAAGGGCTAGAGGGCTGCAAAAGGTATCAAAATGTGGGTAAGAGCATGACAAGTGCCCTGCAAAAAAACGTGGATAGGGAAATGACTTAAAATAAATAAAAATTAAAATATTCTTGAACTAGGAGCAGGAGGTCCATATGGAGTAGGAGGTTGAAGAGGCAGTGGACGTGGCGGTGTAGGTGGAATCAGTGGTGGAGGAGATAGTCGCTTTTTGTTTTTAATTTTTTTATTTTTTTATTTGGGTAGACCCCAAAACAATGGGAAATATAGAAAAGAAAACAAAGAGAAAGTGCGCTGGAGTATAACAAAGGCTGGGTGAGGCCGGTATACATGTTTATTCTACACAAGGTAAGGACAAGTCCTGTGGGATCCATGCCTGGTTCATTTTAATGAATGTGAGCTTGTCCACATTGGCTGTGGATTGGCGGCTGCGCTTGTCTATGATAACGCCCCTGCCATGCTAAACACACGTTCAGACAATGCAATGGCTGCAGGGCAGGCCAGCACCTCCAAGGCGTAAAGGGCAAGCTCAAGTCATGTGCCCAATTTGGAGACCCAGAAGTTGAATGGAGCAGACCCATCAGTCAGTACGTGTAGGCGTGTGCACACATAATGTTCCAGCATTTTGCTGAAATGCTGTCTCCTGCTAAGACGTTCCATATCAGCTGGTGGTGCTGGTTGTTGGGGCATGCTTACATAGCTTTTCCACATCTCGGCCATGCTAACCCTGCCTTCTGAGGTGCTGGCGGTGCCCCAGCTGCGTTGGCGACTTCTTTCTCCTCCTCTGCCTTCGCCTTGTGCTTCCACTGAAGCCCCGGTGTCAGGTGGGAATGTCACCAGGAGCGTGTCTACCATTGTGCTCTTGTAAGGGGTATAGATCACCCAGGAATCTAAATGCCACTGAATTTGCAGAATATATTTCCCAGTCAGGTATGCAGTGCAGGGGTAGTTTAAAAGAAAAAAGGGGTATAGATCACCCAACAATCTAAACGCCGCCGAATTTATAGAATATATTTCCCAGTCAGGTATGCAGTGCAGGGGTAGTTTGAAAGAAAAAGGGGTACAGATGACCCAACAATCTAAACGCCTCCAAATTTACAGAATAGATTTCACAGTCAGGTATGCAGTGCGAGGGGTAGTTTGAAAGAAAAATGGGGTATAGATCACCCAACAATCTAACCACTGCCGAATTTATAGAATATATTTCCCAGCCAGGTATGCAGGGCAGGGGTAGTTTGAAAGAAAAAAGGGGTATAGATCACCCAACAATGTAAACGCTGCCAAATTTACAGAATATATTTCCCAGTCAGGTATGCAGGGCATGGGGTAGTTTGAAAGCAAAAAGGGGTATAGATCACCCAACAATCTAAACACCGCCGAATTTACTGAATATATTTCCCTGTCAGGTATGCAAGGCAGGGGTAGTTTGAAAGAAAAAAGGGGTCATGGAGCGTCCCCATCATCCGGCATCTATTCGCCCCACTGAAAGATCATTTTGAAAGTGTGTAGAAACCACACAGGGCCCCCACGCTGCAGATTTATCATGGAGATTTTACAGCATATAACTACGGCACCCAACAATGTAAATGCCGCCGAATTTACAAAATATATTTCCCAGTCAGATATGCAGGGCAGGGGTAGTTTGAAAGAAAAAAGGGGTATAGATCACCCAACAATTTAAACGCCGCCACATTTACAGAATATATTTCCCAGTCAGGTATGCGGTGCAGCAGGAACACACCCTCCAAGCCACTTGTGAATGACTGGTCTGATAGCCATGGAAATGTCCACCCACAACGTAAAAGCTGTATTTACTGATTTAATTTCACCTTCAGAAATGCAGTGCAGGCCGCAAATGTACTTTATGGCAGAAAAATAAGTGTTTTTCTTTTACCAACAATGTCACAGTTGTATTTACTGCTTATATTTTAGCAGTAATACAGTCAGAAATACAGTGCCGGCTGCAAATGTACTATCTAGCGCAAAAAGTGTGCTTTTTTCAAACAACAATGTACCTGCAGTATTTAACGGTTTTATTGGACTGTCTGAAATGCAGCGCAGACCGCAAATGTGCTATCTAGCACAAAAAGTGTATTTTTTTAATCCAAAAATGTAACTGCAGTATTTAACGTTTTTATTGGACTGTCAGAAATGCAGCGCAGGCTGCAAATTTACTATCAAGCACAAAAAAGTGTGCTTTTTTAAACCAAAAATTTAAATGCAGTATTTCACCGTTTTATTGGACTGTCAATAAATGCAGCGCAGGCCAAAGAATGCAGCTTCCAGCACAAAAAATGGGAATTTGTCAACCGACAATGTAACAGCAGTATTTATTGGTTTATTTGACTATTTGACAAATATGCAGTTCCAATGTCAGAAAGAGAAAAAAACGCTTTAGGTCTCACATATATGTCACAGACTAATGTAATGTAATTATTTTCACTGCCATGTATGCATTGTAGCCCGCCAAAGAAAGGGAATTTGTCCCCATAGAATGTAACAGATGGATTTAATGAATAGATTTTCCCGGTCAGATATTCAGCACAGGGGTAGTTCACAGATAAAAGTGGGAATATGTACCCCACTACACTTGCATAAAACACCCACCTAACTAACAGACGGATAAAATGTATTTTTCTGTGTCACTGGGCTCATGGGTAAAAAAATCTAGCATAGCATCCACAAAAATAATCGCTGTAGTTTGCAGAATTAACACCAAGTACACCAGACCAGAATTGTTTCCTAATCTCTCCCTCACAGCAGCAGCATCCTATCCCTACACTAGTAAGAGTAGAGTGACTTGCGATGCTATGTGACTCCAGCTTATATAGAGGCTGGGTCACATGCTGCACTTGGCCAATCACAGCCATGCCATTAGTAGGTATGGCTGTGATGGCTTCTAAGGCCTTATTCACACGTCCGTAGTGTTTTGCAGATCTGCAACACACCTTGCCACCAGCCCTATAGAAATGTCTATACTTGTCTGCAATTGCGGGCAGGAAAAGGACATGCTCTATATTTTTATGGAGCCGCCGTCCGGAAGATCGGCGGCGCGCTCCGCAAATACAGATGCGGAGAGCACAGTGTGTATTGAAGTCAATGGGGACTCAAACTTTTGGGCACTAAAATGGCTGTAAAAAAAGTCCTGGAAAGGGCTAGAGGGCTGCAAAAGGCAGCATCATGTGCTTAAGAGCATGGCAAGTGCTCTTTAAACAAATAAGGATAGGGAAATAACTTAAAATAAAATAAATAAAAATTAAAAAATTTTAACCTGCAACTCGGAGGAGGTGAATGTGGAGTCGAAGGTTGAGGCGGAGGTGAATGTGGTGTTGTAGGTGGAAGCGGCGATGGAGGAGGAGGAGGTAGCCAACAATGTTTTTTTTTTTTTTTTAAATTGGGGTAGCCCCCAAACTAATGGGACAAATTAAAAAAAAGAAAACAAAGAATAAGTGCACTTGAGTACAAGAATGTATGATTGAGGCTTGTATAAATGTCTATTCTGCACAAGGTACAGACAAGTCTTTTGGGATCCAAGCCTGGTTCATTGTCCACATTGGCTGTCTGTAATGACGCCCCCTGCCGTGCTAAATACAAGTTCAGACAATACACTGGCTGCAGGGCAGGCCAGCACCTCCAAGGCAGAAAGGGCAAGCTCAGGCCATGTGGACAATTTGGAGACCCAGAAGTTGAATGGGGTAGAACCATCAGTCAGTACGTGTAGCCGTGTGCACATGTACTGTTCCACCATGTTGTTCAAATGCTGCCTCCTGCTAAGACGTACCATATCAGCTGGTGGTGCCGGTTGCTGTGGCGTGGTGACAAAGCTTTTCCACATGTCGGCCATGCTAACCCTGCCTTGTGAGGTCCTGGCCGTGACCCAGCTGCATTGGCGACCTCTTCCTCCTCCTTTGCCTTCGCCTTGTGCTTCCACTTGTCCCCCGGTGTCAGTTGGGAATGCCCTTTAAGAGCGCGTCTACCAGCGTGCGCTTATAGTCGCGCATCTTCCTATCATGTTCCAGCGAGCGAATTAAGGACGGCACATTGTCTTTGTAATGGGGATCCAGCAGGGGAGCAACCCAGTAGTCAGTACAAGTTAAAATGTGGGCAACTCTGCGGTCATTGCGCAGGCACTGCAGCATGTAGTCGCTCATGTGTGCCAGGCTGCCCAGAGGTAAGGATAAGCTGTTGTCTGTGGGTGGTGTATCGTCTGTGTCCTCCTATTCCACCAGCCACGCTCTAGTGATGGCCACGAGCTGCGTTGGGTGCTACCCTGCTGTGAACCCAGTTCCTCCTCCTCCTCCCCTACCTCATCCTCCTCGTCCTCCAGAACTGTGCCTAGGCTGGCCAAATGTGCACCTGGCCTCTGCTGGTGCAGGAACCCACCCTCTAAGCCACTTCTGAATGACTGGCCTGAAACCCTTTGAAATGCCCCCTCTTCCTCCTCCTCTTCCTCCTTTGCAACATCCTCTTCCATCATCGCCCCAAGTGTTTTTTCAAGGAGACATAGAAGTGGTATTGTAACACTAAGAATGGCGTCATCACCACTGGCCATGTAGGTTGAGTACTCGAAAAACCGCAACAAGGCACACAGGTCTCGCATGGAGGCCACTCATTGGTGATGAAGTGGTGCTGACCAGTGTGTGCTGCAGCTGATACTCCACTATCGCCTGCATGGTGGAGTTCCACCTGGTGGGCACGTCGCATATGAGGCGGTGAGCGGGAATGCCGAAGTTACGCTGCAGCGCAGACAGGCGGGCAGCAGCAGGGTGAGAACGTCGAAAGCGCGCACAGACGGACCACACTTTCTGCAGCAGCTCTGACATGTCTGGGTAGTTTTTAAGGAATTTCTGCACCACCAAATTCAGCACATACGCCAGACAAGGGATGTGCGTCAAACCGGCTAGTCCCAGAGCTGCAACGAGATTTCGCCCTTTATCTCACACCATCAGGCCCGGCTTGAGGCTCCCTGGCAGCAACCACTAAGTTGTCTGTTCTTCTATGCCCCTACAAAGCTCCTGTGCGGTGTGGGGTTTGTCCCCTAAACACATGAGTTTAAAACCGCCTGCTGATTTTTACCCCTGGCTGTGCTGAAGTTGGTGGTGAAGGTCTTTCGCTGACAGAATGAGGAGGTGGTAGAAGAGGTGGAGGAGGAAGCGTAGGCCGCAAATCTGCAATCTAGCACAAAAACAGTGTTTTTTGCAAACAACTATGTAAATGTAGTAGTTAACCGTTTTATTGGAATATCAGAAGTGCAGACCAGGCCACAAATTTGCAATCTAGCACAAAAACAGTGTTTTTTGCAAACAACTATGTAAATGCAGTAGTTTACGGTTTTATTGGCATATCTGAAATGCAGACTAGACATTAAATGTGCAATCTAGCACAAAAACAGTGTGTAGTAGGCATGGCTGTGATGGCTTCTTAGGCCTCTTTCACACTTGCGTTGTGAAGATCCGGCGTGCACTTCCGTCGCCGGAATGCACGCCGGATCTGGAACAACGCAAGTGAACTGAAAGCATTTGAAGACTGATCAGTCTTCAAAATGCTTTCAGTGTTACTATGGCAGCCAGGACGCTACTAGCGTCCTGGTTGCCATCGTAGAAGTGGGGAGCGGGGGAGCGGCATACTTACATTCCGTGCGGCTCCCGGGGCGCTCCTGAATGATGTCAGAGTGCCCCGCGCGCATGGATCACATGTAAGTATGCCGCTCCCCCTACTCTTTACTATGGCAACCAGGACTTTAGCGTCCTGGCTGCCATAGTAACCATTGACAAAAAGCTAAACGTCGGATCCGGCGATGCGCGGAAATGACGTTTAGCTAAAGGCCGGATCCGGACTAATGCCCTTCAATGGGCATTAATTCCGGATCCGGCGTTGCGGCATGTCTTCCGGATTTTTGGACGGAGACAAATCCGCAGCATGCTGCGCTTTTGTCAACGTCCAAAAAACATTGACATACTGAACTGATGCATCCTGATGCATCCTGAACGGATTTCTCTCGATTCAGGATGCATGGGGATAATCCTGATCAGTAGCTTTACGTCCTAGAGACACGAGGACGGATCTCTAGGACGGAAAGCTAAAACGCTGATGTGAAAGAGGCCTTAGGGCAAAGTAGTGAAACGCTTGTTGATTGGCTGCTCTGCTAGAAATTGCCGAACAACGAACCCGAATTCAAACTTTTACGGAAATGTTCGGGTCCGGGTGCGAAAAATCGTAAAGTTCGGTACGAACCCGAACTTTACAGTTCTGGTTCGTTCAACTCTACTCCCTATCCTTTCCATACACCTTGAATAATCTTTCCCTGCACTTTTAAACTATTTTAGCACAATGAAGTTTTTTCTACCACTGTCCCTAGAGCCTAGAGTACACTGAAAAATTGCAAAATCCAAGATGGCTGAGGTTATATAGGGCTGTGACATCACACATATAGGGCTGTCTGGCTGTTGATTGGCTGCATGCATGGCATTATGGGTGATCCCGCCTTCCCAAAGTTTCTTGCTCCATGTCCTTACACGTGCAGCAGCCATTTTAGGAAAACATGTGATTCATTACCACGAATCGTGAGGAAATTCGGATTCCTGTGAATTGAATTTTTCCTGAAATTCAGATCGAATTCCACTTCGTCAACTTTAATTCGCTCATCTCTACATATTACATGAAAAGCATGGTGGTGCAGTACCACAAAAGTAAGACCTCTTAGCTTACTAATTTCAAACCTTTGACAGGCTTTTAATCATAGCCATCTTTAGCTGTAATTAAGAGCCCGTGAATAGTGTTGAGCGAACAGTTCGAGAATAGTTCGGGTTCGTACCGAATTTTGGGGTGTCCGGGACCTGGACCCGAACCCGGACATTTTCAAAAAAGTTCGGGTTCGGGTTCGGTGTTCGTCGATTACTTCCCGCTTTCTGAAGGGCTGCACAGCAGCCAATCAGCTAGCGTTTTACTTCTTGCCCTAAGAGCCCATCACAGCCATGCCTACTAATGGCATGGCTGTGATTGGCCAAGTGCAGCATGTGACCCAGCCTCTATTTAAGCTGGAGTCACGTAGCGCCGCACATCACACTGCTCTGATTAGTGTAGGGAGAGGACGCAGATTCTGTCAGGGCGAGATTAGGCAGGTTAAAGTCAGCAACAGCACCTAATGAACGGATCAATTTACAGCTGAGAATCATTGAACTTCTGCTAGTTACTTGCTCGCTGGTTTTTAGGCTGCACAGAGCGTTTTTCTGTCACTTATTTTCTGGGTTGATCGGCGGCCATTTTGTGACTTGTGGTGCGCCAGAAGAAGCTGCCACCAAGTCCATCAATCCATCAATACTAGTTTTTTTTTTTTTGCTATATCCTACATCAGGGGCTTGGCTGTGCTAATTGTCACCCCTAGAATCTCAGGAAAGAAATTTCTATATTTTATTAAGGGGTTAAATACAATTGCCCATATACCAATCCCCTAAATCTGGTGTTCCAGCTTTGGTTAGACGAGTATAATACTGTCTGCTGTCTGGCAAAGGATAGATTATTTTCTGGGGTTAAATTCAATTGCCAAAATAGCAATACCATAAATCAGTGGTTTCAGCTGTGGCTGGCAAAATAGAATAGTGTCCGAGGTAACGCACACACGTACAGACGCACGTACACGATTCTTGAATAGTTGTATTATCGCGATAATAAAACTTACAGTGTAAAGTTGACTGTATTGCTCTAAGTTATATTCGCGTACGAATGTAACTTCTATTACAGCACACCAATACTAAAACTGACTAAGAGACAGCTTTAAGTTCTATTCGAACGCGATTGCAACTTTGGAACTTAAAGTGGTGTACGATTTTAAAAGTTGAGTACTAAAAAGTTGGAATCGCAATGCGATTCTTATGTATTTGCTTAATCGCATTGTGATTACAACTTTGAGCTACCGATCACCATGGGAACGCCTCCTCCAGTAGAATGTACTGTCGGATGTGAGAATTAAGTTGAAATCGCAATGCGATTATTATATACCTGCTTAATCGCATTGCCGTTTCAACTTAGCATTGCTAAATAATTCCATCCATATTCGTTAACTTACTGACTCAGTAAGTTAACGATATGGATGGAATTATTTAGCAATGCTAAGTTGAAATCGCAATGCGATTAAGCAAATATATAAGAATCGCATTGCGATTTCAACTTAATTCTCAGATCCGACAGTACATTCTACTGGAGGAGGCGTCTCATGGTGATCGTTAGCTCAAAGTTGTAATCGCAATGCGTTTATTGCGGTATATTATCCCTCTGGGTGTCTTTTACAGGTTAATTTTTATTTATTTTATGTTAACTCATCATTTCCCTATCTACATTTGTTTGCAGGGGATTTACCTACATTTTGCCGCCTTTTGCAGCCCTCTAGCCCTTTCCGGGAGTCTTTTACAGCCTTTTTAGTGCCCAAAAGTTCGGGTCCCCATTGACTTCTATGGGGTTCGGGTTCGGGATGAAGTTCGGGTTGAGTTCGGATCACGAACCCGGACATTTTCCGGAAGTTCGGCCGAACCTCTCGAACCCGAACATCCAGGTGTTCGCTCATCTCTACCCGTGAAGGACTTAAAACGAGGATGCAAAAAGAGATTACTGTTATTGTAATGCACCAGTGTGCTTTTAATGTACTATGAAATAAAAGTGACTTTTAATCCACTTCCTGATGCTGGAATTGTTTCCATTTATCCTAATGTTACTGTCTCTATACTAAACTTCTCCCTACCCATAGGAGAAATCAGATTTGCAAGAAAATAGAGTGAAAATACTTATTGTATATCTTTATTAATGGCTGCATGTCATTTGTGACTACCCGTCCTATCATGGAAGTCACACTGGTCATATATATTGTCTGGGGTACCACCTATTCATGGATACACAACACTAACTAATAGCTGCAGTTGAATAGTGTTCATATTTGTGGAGAACTGGAGGTTTAGTCAATTTCTGGCTAGCTGCAGATTATTTTGATAAGAAGTATCATTCACACTTAGGATAAAAAATAAAGTTGTTTTGTGTACTTTTTTAATGGAAAATTCTGTTTGATCTGCCAGCTCTCATTACCAATTTCAATAACAGAACAACAGATGACAGGGTCGGGCTGACTGCGCAAAAATCTATGTGTTACATTTATAGGTATTTATAGAAGAGTGAGATCTTTCTGCTGTTTATTTTGTGAATACAGTCATTCAACGTTAATGGTATGCAGCAGTGTTTGCATAGATCTAATTTTGTTTAGTCAAGTCTATTTAGACAAGCCTGTTGCTGTATTCAAAGCAGAGAAAATACTGTGTATCAACACTTTGTATATATTTCGGTTAAATAGCTAATGTACTTGCATAGAAAGCAAGCCTAAAAAATGCTGCATGCAATGATTTTATTTTATTTTTGTCTGGCAGTACAACAGCATTCATGCTGGACTTATAGTGAATGTGATCTGGTAGGCTCTGATGGTGTCAGCAATGCTGGATACAGCAATTCTGGCATTCTGTTCTAGTGACTGATGAGGACATACCCTTAGGGTAAAAAAAAAAGCAAGCTGGAGATTTATGAAAACTGGTGCAAATAAAAACTGACTTAGTTGCCTATAGTAAGCAGAATAATCCTTTCATTTCCCAAAGAAGCTCTGAAAAATGAATGGTGGAATCTGGTTGCTCTGAGCACCAACTTTGTTAAATCTTCCCCATTAAGTTTAAAGGTTTGACTGTTGCCAAGACTCATAAGATTAAGGGGTGCATCAAAGGGGGCATAGATGCACATGACGAGAACACACTGTAGTTCTTCCACTTTACAAATCATTAGACAGACCGGTCATGGAGTATTGTGTAGACTTCTGGTCATCTGTGTATAAGAAAGGCATAGTAGAGATTGAGCTCAAAGGCAGACAACTAAAGTAATAACTGGGGACAGGTGCTGCATGCTATACAAACGGCCTATACTGTGCATATACCGTCTGATCCCAAGGTATGCATACTATTGCATACTATTGCATACTAGAGCGAGTATCACCAAAACTAACTCGAATGGACACGTCTTTCCGCCGGTGTGTCTCACCCACCGAACGACTTATGGTGACCATCCGGTAAGAAACTGACATATAGCTTATATTTTTATATTTTTTTATATGTGTTGTAAATTATTCACATTTCAATTACAAATTCTCTAGCACCTATAATTAGCCATCAAAAATGTATTAATTTTACTAGACCTTTAAAGTATATTAAAATTGTTTAAAGAAATAGGATACTTATGATAAGTTTACAATGCCATAATATGTAATTGTTATTTATCAAACATTAATTAATACTATTTTTTTTCTTCAGTTTTCTGGCTACAGGTGATAGCTACACCTCGTTGCACTATAACTTCCGCCTTGGAATTTCTACAATTTCCACCATTGTCAAGGAAACCTGTAAGGTTTTATGGGACGAACTATACGATGAGTTCATACCGACCCCAAATCGCCAGAGATGGCTACAAATCGAAGAAAAATATCGAGAGATTTGTCAATTTCCTCATTGTGTTGGTGCAGTGGATGGAAAGCATATCCGCATAATAAAGCCGCCAGGTACAGGATCGGAATTTTTCAACTATAAAAAATATTTTTCTATTGTTCTCATGGCCATAGCTGATGCTGAGTACCGTTTTGTAGCAGTTGATATTGGTGCTTATGGCCGCACCAACGATTCAATGATTTTTAAGAACTCGTTCATGGGACGCAGTGTGTATAATAGGAGTTTCGATTTTCCACCTCCTGAACCAATGTCTGGTACCAATGGTCCACCACTGCCATATGTATTGGTGGGAGATGAGGCTTTCCAAATGGCTGGGAACCTAATCAAACCTTTACGCCAGCCGTGGATTGGATGCCAAAAAACTAAATTTTAATTATCGATTGACAAGGGCACGACAAATGGTTGAGTGCACTTTTGATATTCTTGTTTCAAAGTGGAGAGTTTTTGCAAAACCGTTTCAATTGAAAATAGAAACTGTGGATGAAGTGGTGAAGTGTGGTGTGGTACTTCACAATTTTCTAAGGACAAAAGAACCCACTATAGAGCGCATGCCAGAGGACAGTGATTTGACAAGTATTTCGAGCTTTGGACCACGTGGTAGTGTGGCAGTGTCCGCCATGCGTGATGCCTTTGCCGACTACTTCTGCTCGGATGCGGGATGTTTCCAGTGGCCGGACCGTAATTTATAAAATAGTAAAATTTTCAGCATGCCTATTAGCTCACATGCTGGTAGCAAAAGCATAATGTTTAACTGTACAAAGTTGTTTCTTTTATAAAAATTTTAAATTGTTAATAAATTTTTCTTAAGAAAAGTCGTTCTATGGTGTTTACTTTTCTTTAATATGCTATACTATTGTATAAAAACTCTTATCACCTCTTCTTTAGTAGCCACAATGATAGTGTCGCTCCCCAAGGGGTGGGAGAGGGTACCAGGTCTTTACCCAGCACTCCCTCTCCCACCCCTGGTGGTAGATTAAAAAAACACCTGCACACCGAAAACTTTATAAATAATTTTAATTCAAAATTAAAATTCCAAAATCTAAAAATTTTTTTCAAGTATAAATATTAAATATAAAATTAACAAACATAATAAAAAAAAAATCATACATCCTCATAATGAGGATTTTGTGGAGGAGGTTGGGGGGTGGCAGGCAGTCCATGGCTTGATCCGTCTCCACCTTGAGATGTTCTGGTGGGGCCTAAATGATGCGATATGGGAGGAGAGACAGAGGGAGTAGTCGGACGGGGGAAGGGGTGATGGAGTTGCCCGAGCCAGAGAAGAAGGAGTGGTGAAAGTGGTAGATGAAAAATAGTGAGGAGGAGAGGGAGAAGAGAGTTGAAAAGGCTCGGGGGTGTGAGACTGGGGAGGCGGTTGAGGTGGACGGGTTGGAGTTTGTGGAGCTTGGAAGGGGTGAGGAGGTTGGAATGGGTGAGGAGGTTGGAATGGGTGAGGAGGTTGGAATGGGTGAGGAGGTTGGTAGTGGTGAGGAGGTTGGTAGTGATGAGGTGGTTGTGGTGGGGGATAGGAATGGGACGTGGGATAGGTAGTTGGTTGGGGAAAGGAAGTTGGGCGGTGTCTCAAATCCCACACCGTTTCCTCCACCCTTCGTCTGAACTCCAACACCTGGTCAGGCGTGAAGTCCGCCACCAGCTGATTCACTGACGGCCAGTAGGTTTGTAGAGGGCCGGGCTGAGAAAACTGCGACGCCCACTCCCGCAGACTTCGCAGCTCGGCCTCCATGGCTACAATCCTCTGGCTGTAACCACACAAGGTCTCATACAAGAGCCTTGTGAAGTCCCCATAATCAGCCTGGCGGCTTCTACCGGCCCTCTGGCGACGCATCAATGCTTCAAAAAGAGGAGCCATAACGGCCATTGTTGCATCGCCAGAGGGCACAAGTAGAGGACGGTTAGGATCCTGACCAGGTGCTGGGCAAGGTGGAGAGGGATCCGCCCTGGGCAGCTCAGCAGGGACCGCCTCTTGTTCGCTATCACGAGGAGGTTCAGGCGCCCGAGTACTGCTTGTTGTTCTGCAAAAAAAATTAAAAAATTTAGTATTTATTTACTATCTAAACATCATGACATTTTTTATGGCATTTTTTAATTACCTTCGCAGCTCTAGGGTTCTACGTAGGAACCCTAGGGCAGCCGAATAGCGGTACGGCTGCCGTCGGGTTCCACCAGACCCACTCGGGTGATTGACCTCCTCGTTATAGTCCTTCTTATAGCGGTCCCTTATTGAGCGCCACCGCACCATGACTGTTGTCTCTGAAAAATATAAATATTAAGATTAATCAAAAATTACTGACATTACCAAACTACAGCCAAGCTGTTGCTAAACCAAAACTCCCGACATGCCAGGATAATCTATGCTGGGAGTTTTAATTTTGGAACAGCCGGCCGCAATTTTAATAGGACTGAAAATAAAAAAAATAACAATTCTTTTAGGCTATTTACTGCATTCCTCATGTTGGCCTTCACTGAGGTCGTCCCAATTTAATATTATTTTTGAGCAGATCTCCATCCACAAGGTCCGGGTCAGGTGATGATCTGCATGTCGGCGGGCGGTTGGTTCCCAGAGTGGGACGCGTTCCTCCACCAGACTGATGAGGAGATCATTGTCAATGTAGAAGCCAGAAAATTCCTCCTCATCAGTTCTGGCAGAGGCCCTTGAACCCTATAAAATGAGAAAAGCATATACAGATGTAGCATGGTTAGCACTCCTTTTTTCTGAGATTTCTGAGTTTGGTTATCTAATCTAAGCAAACACCTTCAATTGCTTTTCAATGGCTTTTTTCTCAAGATAATGAAATGAGTTAAGAAATTTGAGTTAACAGCGGGAGTGCTAACCCTGCTGCATTTGTATTTAAAAAAAAAACTTGATTTAAAAAATTATCTAACAAGATACAATATGAAGGTATACTCACACGTCCCCGACCGCCGCGTGCTCCCCGGCGCCTTGTGGACGGTTGCTGACGACCTCTTGAGGCCACAGGAGGAGCTGACTAGAAAAATAAAGGATAGCAAACTTATAATAATTACAATTATATAAATACTTATCAAAACATTTTTTTATTTTTATAACAAAAATATTTACCGCTTTCTGGAGTCCACCCCCGACTTCCTCCTCCCCCGCAGTAGCTGCACGGCCGGAAACCCACTCCTCAGTTGACGATTGCTGTGAAAACTTAACCAATTAAAAATTTTTAAAGGTTTAAAAAAATTACTTAAATAAAAACATAACATACCGTATCCAAGCGCACCCGTTGCCTTGGAGGGGAGTCCCCGGCCTCACTTGAAGAGCCTACGAGGGGACTACTACCCCCAACATCCTCCATGCAGTCACCCCTGCTGCTGTCCCAAGGCAAAAGCACTTGGGACAGCAGCTGGGGTGAATGCATGGAGGTTGCAGGGGGTAGCATTCCCCAGGGGACTACTACCCCCAACATCCTCCATGCAGTCACCCCTGCTGCAGTCCCAAAGCAAAAGCACTTGGGACAGCAGCTGGGGTGAATGCATGGAGGTTGCATGGGGTAGCATTCCCCAGGGGACTACTACCCCCAACATCCTCCATGCAGTCACCCCTGCTGCAGTCCCAAAGCAAAAGCACTTGGGACAGCAGCTGGGGTGAATGCATGGAGGTTGCAGGGGGTAGCATTCCCCAGGGGACTACTACCCCCAACATCCTCCATGCAGTCACCCCAACTGCAGTCACAAAGCAAAAGCACTTGGGACTGGAGCTGAGGTGACCGCACGGTGGGTGCTGGTGGTAGCATTCCCCAGGGGGACTACTACCTCCAGCATCCTTTTATGCCTCCTACATACATCTACTATGTCTGGGACATAGTAGATGCATGTAGTTAATAATTTTTATATATAGGGACAGACACACGCAATATTCACCTCCAGGAGCCTCTTCCACGCCTTGTCTTCTCCCACGCGGGACGTCTACTGGAAGTTTTCTTGCCAGCCAAGCCCATCCTACTTCCTGGCGCAGGCACAGAAGACACTTCCGGATCCGTCGCTGCGTCGTAACAACTGAAGATTAGAAGACAGATCCGGAATAATGCATTTCAATGGGCAATTATTCCGGATCTGTCGTTGCGGCAAGTGTTTCTGATTTTTGGACGGAGCAAAAAGCGCAGCATGCTGCGGTATTTGCTGCTTCAAAAAAACGTTCCGGTCCTGAACTGAAGACATCCTGATGCATCCTGAACGGATTTCTCTCCATTCAGAATGCATGGGGATGATCCTGATCAGGATTCTTCCGGCATAGAGACCCGACGACGGATCTCTATGCCGGAAAACAAAAACGCCAGTGTGAAAGGACCCTAAATGAACGTTTTCCTATGGCCCATGTAGTTACTTGCACTAACCAAGAAAAGCTGCCAACAAGGGTCTATGGTCACCATATCAAAGACAAGTGTCATTATGTACTTATGAAACTGCAATGTAACCACCTCAAATAATGTGAAAATATGCCTTTGGCAACAAGCATTTATACAAATAAACCTACAAAAAGTTGCCAGTCTGCATGATTATCATCAAAATACTTTATTAGACAATACATAGGGAGATTAAAATTACATTTAAAATAATAACAGTGCAGGTAAGATGGTGGCATCACTGGTGGGTACACAAGGGTGACATCAACTAAGTGTATTACAGTTACAGTGAGAAAAAAACATTAGCATAAGCAGTTACACTGATGATAAATATATATTTCCAAGAAAAAAGTCATTTTATAAAGCACAGCGTCATGGATCTTATTTGTAACTATGACAAAAGCGATGATGAGGAGGAGACAGCCCCTGGAAAATGCCCAGCGGCGGCGAGGTGTGTGACAAAAGCACCTTTGTCACGGGGAGTTGGAGAGGCATGCTTGTCAGCCTCTTACCCTGTGACTATGGCCCCAGTGACAGTTGGCATTCACAATGGACATTGCTGTGACCTAATCAACATTCACAATGGACATTGCCTGTGACCTAATCAGCAAGCACAATGGACCATGCATGTGGGGGTGGGATATATCTGGCTGTATGTTGATTGGTCGCTGTATTTTGTGTGCCTGTCCTCAATCAGGTCCCTGGGGGAGTAGCCCTGGCTGGAAGACTTGCATAAAAGGCCAAGCTTTGCCATCCAATAGAGAGTTGCTGCTTGACCCTCAAAACGAAGTGTCGTCTCGTTATTGGGGGGTATTTATTATATGCTGTTCCAGTTTGACTGCTAGGAGTGTAAACCTCTTCAGATGGTTTTTCCTATTCGGCTGTTTACCGCATTCATATGCTTCTCCGATTTGGTGGTTGTGGTGTCGGCTAGAGTGCTTGGAATCCTCAAGAAGCGCTAGGAGCATCTTTCAACGGAGGTACCCAGTCGGGGTGCCCGTCGATCCGTTACATTGGTGGCAGCAGTGGGATGGCGTCCTAGTGCAAGGAGAAGCAGCTCGGAGACACCGTTCGTGGATTGAGGGCAACGCTAGTATCCGTACAGCGCCCCTGGCTACAGCAGGATGGAATCGGCTAATCTTCGGACAGCGTTCCATGATGATGATGAGGAGACAGCTGAGGACTACAGGGATGCAGACAGAAAGGAAGTCTGGTATAATGCCCTGGAAAATGCCCAGCGGTGGCGAGGTGAGAGTCTCCCCAGTTATGAGCAGCGGCTACAGAAGCGTGTGGCGATGCGGATGGGTCTCTTGGGAGAACAGCCCCTGGACGAGTGGGTAACAGAGCTCCGGGGCCTGGTATTTAAGGAGCTTTGGCTAGACGACGCCTACCAGGCCCTCTGGTGGTACTTGATACGACACACCCCCTGGATGGTTGAGCACAACAGACCCGAGGGTGAGGATTACGATGGCCCTGGCCTTTTTTTGAAGCCTTCGCAGAACCAGAGTTTGGAGATGCTGGAGAGTCTCTGTTCTGGGATATCTTTGACTACAGGGAGGGTATGCATGATTGGGCTACAGCGAGAGAGGTGAGACAAGACCTGGCATCTCTAGTGACAAGGGAGTGGGAGCTGGAGCAGGAGTACCAATACTTCTTTCAGCTCAATTCGGCCCCAATATACACTGCCGGAGAGCTGGGTGGCAGTCCCAGACCTACACCCCTACAGCTGGGAAGACCTAAGAACTAAGGTATCCCCTGCTTCACTACCAGCTGCAGAGATAGGGGACCTCATAGACTTGTCCTGGGGGGAACCCCAACCGGCAGGTGGAGATGGGACCGAGGTCTCTCCACCGGCCCTACAGGGATTCTGGGCAGTCGGCTCAGATCCCCAACGGCAGCCGGAGTTTCATGGAGTAGGGACAGTCAGTCCTGCTCCCCAGTGGCAGTATGTTTTGCAGGGAGAGAAGACAACAAGTCCCTCTCCCCCACCCCAGGGGGACAGCACCCCTAACATCGATGGTGCAGATGGGACAGCGGTCTCTGCACCAGACCTACAGGGATGCTGGACTGCTGGTACAGATCACCAACCAAACCCGCAGGAGTGCCAGGAGGAGGAGGTAAGCGACCCCCCCTCACCACAGCCAATACGCAACCAAGTCCTGGGGGTAGGATTCCCTGACCCCATCCCAGCGGAAGAGCTGGCATCTGGGCAGAGTGCAGTCGGCCTCTGCCCTCCTCTATCCTCCTGTCCTGAGTCTCACTACCCACAGGCTACACCAGCGGAAGAGCTGGCATCTGTGCAGAGTGTAGTCGGCCTCTGTCCTCCCCTATCCTCCTGGCCTGAGCCTGGCTACCCACAGGTTACCCCAGCAGAAGAGCTGGCATCTGGGCAGAGTGCAGTCGGCCTCTGTCCTCCCCTATCCTCCTGTCCTAAACCTGACTACCCACAGGTTACCCCAGCGGAAGAGCTGGTATCTGGGCAGAGTGCAGTCGGCCTCTGTCCTCCCCTATCCTCCTGTCCTGAGCCTGGCTACCCACAGGTTACCCCAGTGGAAGAGCTGGCATCTAGGCAGAGTGCAGTCGGCCTCTGTCCTCCCCTATCCTCCTGTCCTGAGCCTGACTTCACACTGGCTGCCCCAGAGGAAGAGCTGGCATCTGGGCAGAGTGCAGTCGGCCTCCGCCCCCCTCTATCCTCGTGTTCAGAGCCTGACTTCACACAGGTTACCCCAGCTGAAGAGCTGGCATCTGGGCAGAGTGCAGTCAGCCTCTGCCCTCCCCTTTCCTCCTGTCCTGAACCTGACTACCCACAGGCTACCCAAGCGGAAGAGCTGGCATCTTGGCAGAGTGCAGTCGGCCTCTGCCCACCCAGTACCTACAGCTCCATGCCTGAGAACACAAGGGAGATCAGGGGCAGCAGACGTACCCTCTGCAGCCTAGGACAGACCCAACAAAGCTGGACACTCACAAACTACAGGTGCAGTACTCGGTTGTGGGCGGGCTGCTCGTCTAACTCAGGTACTGACCGACAGGAGGTCAGGTACCTGGTTAGTCTTCCCCTGGGAGGGAAGATGTGTGACAAAAGCACCTTTGTCACGGGGAGTTGGAGAGGCATGCTTGTCAGCCTCTTACCCTGTGACTATGGCCCCAGTGACAGTTGGCATTCACAATGGACATTGCTGTGACCTAATCAACATTCACAATGGACATTGCCTGTGACCTAATCAGCATCCACAATGGACATTGCCTGTGACCTAATCAACATCCACAATGGACATTGCCTGTGACCTAATCAGCAAGCACAATGGACCATGCATGTGGGGGTGGGATATATCTGGCTGTATGTTGATTGGTCGCTGTATTTTGTGTTCCTGTCCTCAATCAGGTCCCCGGGGGAGTAGCCCTGGCTGGAAGACTTGCATAAAAGGCCAAACTTTGCCATCCAATAGAGAGTTGCTGCTTGACCCTCAAAACGAAGTGTTGTCTCGTTATTGGGGGGGATTTATTATAGGCTGTTCCAGTTTGACTGCTAGGAGTGTAAACCTCTTCAGATCATTTTTCCTATTCGGCTGTTTACCGCATTCATATGCTTCTCTGATTTGGTGGTTGTGGTGTCGGCTAGAGCGCTTGGAATCCTCAAGAAGCGCTAGGAGCATCTTTCAACGGAGGTACCCAGTCGGGGTGCCCGTCGATCCGTTACAGTAACCATGAAAAATGGGTTACAAAATGATAATATATTTTTACACCAGTGCTAATTGATTATGTACACATTACAAAAGCTTAGTTTAATTTATCTATGCTATGCAAAATGGTCAAATATAAATGAAAGAGGCTGTCATCATGAAACCTTCGTTTTATATTAAAGCTGATCAGCATATCACCATTAATCCAGATTCCAAACCTTAGTGGATCAATTAACACATGGATAGGACTGGTTTATCAGAGAAAGAGCTGCTCTTTGATATTAATTCTCTGCTCTGAATAAGTTAGTGTGGTCACCCAGTAATGGTATCCATGCACTCTAACAGAGTACAGGGAAAAGGAATAACCTGGCGAAACAACAGACTTAAAGGGGTCCAGAATGATAATATTGATGACCTATCCTTAGGATAGGTCATCAATATCAGATAAGTGGGGGTCAGACTGATGCATGGTGGCTCCTGCGAACAGCTGACATTCCTTGAATCCAAATTTAGAGAGGCTCTGTCAGCATCATTAACCCTATTAAACCAGGCACACTGCCGGATAGTGTTCATCATGCTGAATAAACCAAAGCCTTTATTTTGTGTGAATTTGAATTCATATGTAAATGAGCATGTTGTAGCACTAGGGGGCGGGACTGAATCCTTGGAGCACTTTTGTAACACCCCCTGTGCACTTTCTTTAATTGACAGGGCTAGGCATCAGCATGCGAGGACAAGGCTGTGTCCTAGTGGTTACATATCATATACACTGCATACTATAGCTTTGCCACATTAAGAAGAGTGGATTTCTATACTAATATACATATACCTGCTTTATTCAAAGGTACAATATATATTTATAACTAAACCAGTAGTATATATTAGCTTTCCATGTATAAAAAAAACCCACAGTCTTCAATATGATAAGTCTGAAGCCTGGAGGTACCGTAATCGGCCAGCTCTGCATATAGAGATTCCAGGTTTGAATCTTGGGAGAGACTTTCAGATTTTTTTTTCTCTCCCTCATTTAACCCATTAAAAAGGCTATGGCCTTATCATATTGAAGATAATGTTTTTTTTTTTTATGATTAGAAAGCTAATTCATATTGCTGGTTCCTTTTATACCCAGATATTGTGCCTGTGAATAAACCAGTAATATATTTTTGTTTCTAAGTATAAAAAAAAAACTATTCTCAATATAGTAAGGCTATAGCCTTATATTGTTGGTTAAATAAGAGAGAAAAAGGTAACAGGAAAAAAAAAATAATAAATAAACGTAGTGTATATGATTTATACATTCTAGGACACAGCTCTGCCTTCAGCATGCTGATGTCTAGCCCTTTCAATCAAGGGGAGAAAAGAGTGCTCCAACTTGCTAATTTGCATGTTTATTAAAATTCACACAAAAAGGCAGTGGTTTATTCAGCATGATGAACCCTATCAGGCAGTGTGCCTGGTTGAATAGGGTTGATGATGCTGACAGAGAACTGGTGGATATCTCTGTTGCTGTTTAGCATACAGACAAAAGAAAGGTATTGGTTTAATCAGCATGATGAGACTTACTAGGCAGTATGTTTGGTTTAATAGGGTTGTTCCATCTGACAGGGCACCTTTTATACTTGTATTTTCATATTCTGTAGCAGTGTGCACATTTTACTTTTATGCAAAATAAAATGAGATATTAAATGTAAAAATCACTATGTCATAGTAAATGATACTTGCCTGAAACATCACAATGTAGGACATGATGTTTTGTTATCCTCTGTGCTTTCCATATTCATTTACATTTGATTATAGATTATCATTCTACTACATAAATTTCCATTCTATTTCCATTGTTCTGTGGAGTAATTAGAAAAATTAACACTCATACTGAATCTACCATATCATTTTTGTTAATGAGGCAGCATTGAGTGTTATAAGATAGCAAAAGAAGTGATACTTACCCCTTTTCTCAACTGTTGTTTACAGTGGCAATGCCAATATAATTTTTCTGGCTGTAGCCATGGTGTCCCATACACACCAGGTCACAATACAATTATAAGCCAATTATTGACCTTAGCAGTATATGGGATGTGACTGCTGAGGCCAGTGATTGGCTGCAGTAGTGGAATGGTGTGCATGGGATGTCACTGTTACAACAGGAAAACAAACCCGTATGGAGAAAACAGGCTTGATGGTGGAAATGCCAACAAATCACAGCATTGCTTTTATTTTTCAAGAGCAGTATGCAAAAGGAAAGCTGCACAGTGACTAATTTCTATGGGCAACAAAGACAGTGTTTATTTTATTTAATAAATCCTCCATTCCAATCTTTATGATTTCACAATAGAATACAGAACATGAATTATTCCCCACTACAATTTTTGGAGTAGACATATGACTGTGCCCTCTGTGGAAACTGGATTTCCTTTATGGTCACGACCAGGCATCCCATGATGCCTTTTGTCAAAATCACCAGCCAAATGGTTGTGAAGTCAAACCTATATGATATTGATCCATAAACAGAATCCATTGCTTGTCATATCAAGGTTGTGTGGGAGTAAACATTAGGAGGAGACAACAAGGGGATCATAGAGGGTGTAGTGTGTAGAGCTTTTGGCCCAGGGAGGGTGTAGTAGGCATTTACATTTCTGGCTGATCTTACAGCACATGGCACTGTGGGAAGTGTTGTGGCTGCAGCGCATCTACACCCACAACCTGGAAGTTTGGATTTTAAACAATGGAACACAGCAGGAGCATGAAGACTGAAGTTTAAGGTTTACACATTCAAATGACATTTTTAAGGATCCTGAACAACCCCTTTAAGATTCAGCTAATTTAATGTCCTAATATGCTTTTTGGGAAGAATACTCTTAACCACTTGAAGACCACAGGTTTATACCCCACTAGTGACCAGGCCCTTTTTTACAAATCCGCACTACACTACTTTCACCGTTTATTGCTCGGTCATACAACTTACCACCCAAATGAATTTTACCTCCTTTTCTTCACACTAATAGAGCTTTCATTTGGTGGTATTTCATTCTTGCTGACATTTTTACTTGTTTTGCTATTAATAAAAATGTAACGACATTTTTGCAAAAAAATGACATTTTTCACTTTCTGTTGTAATTGTTTTTTTAAAAAAACTACATTTCTATATAAATTTTTCACAAAATTTATTGTTCTACATGTCTTTGAAAAAAAAATCCAATAAGTGTATATTTATTGGTTTGGGTAAAAGTTATAGCGTTTACAAACTATGGTGCAAAAAGTGAATTTCGGCATTTTGAAGCAGCTCTGACTTTCTGAGCACCTGTCATGTTTCTTCAGGTGCTAGAATGCCAGGATAGTATAAATACCCCCAAATGACACCATTTTAGATAGAAGACACCCCAAAGTATTCACGGAGGGGCATGGTGAGTTCATGTATCATTTCATTTTTTTCACAAGTTAGCGGAAAATGACACTTTCTGAGGAAAAAAATAATAATAAAGTTTCCATTTCTGCTAACTTCTGGCAAAAAATATAAAATCTCAGACGGACTCACTATGCCCCTCAGTGAATACCTTGGGGTGTCTACTTTCGAAAGGGGTCATTTGTGGGGTGTGTTTACTGTTCTGGCATTTTGGGCGAGGCTAAATTGTGAGCAGCCCTGTAAAACCCAAAGGTACTCGTTGGAATTTGGGCACCTTTGCGCACCCAGGCAGCAAAAAAGTGTCACACACGTGGTATTGCCGTACTCAAGAGAAGTAGGGCAATATGTTTTGGGGTGTATTTTTACATATACCCATGCTGGGTTAGAGAAATATCTCTGTAAATTGTCAACTTTGTATAAAAAAATTTAAAAAGTTGTCGTTTACAGAGATATTTCTCACACCCAGCATGGGTATATATAAAAATACACCCCAAAACTCATTGCTCTACTTCTCCTGAGTACGGCGATACCACATGAGTGACACTTTTTTGCAGCCTGGGTGCGCAAAGGGGCCCTAAAACCAATGAGTACCTTTAGGATTTCACAGGACATTTTTACGCATTTGGATTCCAGACTTCTTCTCAGGCTTTAGAGACCCCTAAAATGCCAGGGCAGTATAAATACCCCACAAGTGACCCCATTTTGGAAAAAGACACCCCAAGGTATTCCGTGAGGGGTATGGTGAGTTCATGTAAAATTTTATTTTTGTCACAAGTTAGTGGAATATGAGACTTTGTAAAAAAATAAAAAAAAATATCAATTTCCGCTAACTTGTGCCAAAAAAAAACATTCTGTGAACTCGCCATGACCCTCACGGAATACCTTGGGGTGTCTTCTTTCCAAAATGGGGTCACATGTGGGGTATTTATACTGACCTGGCATTTTAGGGGCCCCTAAAGCGTGAGAATCCAAATACGAAAAAATGGCCTGTGAAATCCTAAAGGTACTCATTGGTTTTAGGGCCCTTTGCACTCAGGCTGCAAAAAAGTGTCACACATGTGGTATCTCCGTACTCAGGAGAAGTAGGGCAACGTGTTTTGGGGTGTATTTTTATATATACCCATACTTTGTGTGAGAAATATCTCTGTAAATGACAATTTTTAAAAAAAAATATTCAAAGTTGTCAATTTACAGAGATATTTCTCTCACCCAGCATGGGTATATGTAAAAATACACCCCAAAACACATTGCCCTACTTCTCCTGAGTACGGCAATACCACATGAGTGACACTTTTTTGCAGCCAAGATGCGCAAAGGGGCCCTAAAACCAATGAGTACCTTTTAGGAGGGCATTTTTACGCATTTTTCTTCTCACGCTTTGGGGCCCCTAAAATGCCAGGTCAGTAGAAATACCCCACATGTGACCCCATTTTGGAAAGAAGACACCCCATTCCGTATTCCGTGAGGGGCATGGCGAGTTCACAGAAGATTTTTTTTTGGCACAAGTTAGCGGAAATTGATTTTGTATTGTTTTTTCTCAAAAAGTCTCCCTTTCCGCTAACTTTTGACAAAAAGTTCAATTTTTCATGGACTCACCAAACCCCTCAGCGAATACCTTGGGGTGTATTCTTTCCAAAATGGGGTCATTTGTGGGGTGTTTGTACTGTTCTGGCATTTTGGGCGGGGCTAAATTGTGAGCAGCCATGTAAAAGCTAAAGGTACTCGTTGGAATTTAGGCCCCTTTGCGCACCCAGGCTGCAAAAAAGTGTCACTCATGTGGTATCGCCGTACTCAGGAGAAGTAGGGCAATGTGTTTTGGTTAGGTGAGAGAAATATCTCTGTAAATTGACAACTTTGTATAAAAAAATTTAAAAAGTTGTCATTTACAGTGATATTTCTCACACAAAGTATGGGTATATGTAAAAATACACCCCAAAACACATTGCCCTACTTCTCCTGCGTTCGGCGATACCACATGTGTGACACTTTTTTGCAGCCAAGATGCGCAAAGGGGCCCTAAAACCAATGAGTACCTTTAGGATTTTACAGGGCATTTTTACGTATTTGGATTCTCACGCTTTAGGACCCCTAAAATGCCAGGGCAGTATAAATACCCCACAAGTGACCCCATTGTGGAAAGAAGACACCCCAAGGTATTCTGTGAGGGGCATGGCGAGTTCACATAAAAAAAATAATTTTGACACAAGTTAGCGGAAATTGATATATATATATATATATATATATATTTTTTTTTTTACAAAGTCTCATATTCCACTAACTTGTGACAAAAAATAAAATTTTACATGAACTCCCCATACCCCTCACGGAATACCTTGGGGTGTCTTCTTTCTACAATGGGGTCACATGTGAGGTTTTTGTACTGCCCTGGCATTTGAGGGTCTCCGCAATCATTACACGTATGGCCAGCATTAGGAGTTTCTGCGATTCTCCTTATATTGACCATACGGGTAATGAGATTTTTTTTTTTCCGTTCAGCCTCTGCGCTGAAAAAAAAAAAAAAAATGAACGGCACAGATTTTTTCATTCGCATCGATCAATGTGGATGAAAAAATCTCTGCCAAAATCAGTGACTGCGGTGCGGTGGGCGCTAACTACCCAACAAGTAGCTAACTAACTGGCGGTGATAAGGGACCCTTATGCCCCATTCACACGTCCGAAATTCTGTTTGCGGAACGGAATTGCGGACCCATTCATTTCTATGGGGACAGACTTTGTCCCGCTCGGATCCGGAATTACGGATCCGCGCTTCCGGGTCTGCACTTCCGTTCCGCAAAAATATAGAACATGTCCTATTCTTGTCCGCAATTGCGGACAAGAAAAAGCATTTTCTATATAGTTCTGTGCGGATCTGCAAAATGCGGAAAGCGCATTGCCGGTGTCCGTATTTTGCGGATCTGTAAATCCATGGATCCGCAGATCCATGGATCCGCAGATCCATGGATCCGCAAAACACATACGGACGTCTGAATGAGCCTGTAGGGGGGTGATTTGTGACAGGGGGTGACAGGGGGTGATCAGGGGGTGACATGGGTGATCAGGGGTTAATCAGTGATGGGGTGTGTGTGTGTGTGTGTGTGTAGTGATTGGTGCACTTTTTCTATGTTTCCTCTGGTGGTCCCAAACAAAGGGACCACCAGACGAGCAGACAGCAGGCATATCAGACGCTGTTTAAAAAACAGCGTCTGATATGCGATTTAAATGCGTTTTTTTCCGCATCTACAGCCTGCCAGCGCATGATCAGCTCTGGCAGGCTGTAGTTTCAGTTGTCCCGGCTCCGATTACATGAACGCGCGTGCACGACGCGCGCGCGTTCATGTGAAATCTCAGGTCTCACGAGATGACGCCGATAGGCGTGACTGAGACCTGAGAGAGCCGCCGCGCTGACGCCCATCGGCGTTAGCGTGGCGGCAAGAGGTTAAAGGGGCTTACTGGTTTGCATCAACATACTATAAAATAATAAATTATGAAGGTAATTTTATATTGCATTTGTTTAACCTTCATTTCTCCTGTCTCCCTTTCTGTTCTGCAGTCACATGACCATGTCCATACAGCTCTTTCTTATTTCCTGTGATATCATGACTATGGATTTGTCAAAGTAGCAACAGGGGCAGTTTAAAAGGAAATGTCTATGTAAATTGTTGGGTGAGAGGAGCTGTAAACTAGCAGGGTGTTTTACGGGCAATGCTGGAGCTGTGGCAGAGATAGGAGAAGTGCATCATGGGTTTGGTTGAATGCATCTACAGGAAGTGCTATATACAGGATGTAAACCAATCAGAGTGCTTTGTTTACATGGTGAAAATGGCTTAGGAATGTCCAAATTGAAGTAAAAAG
The DNA here is from genome assembly GCA_033119425.1 of Bufotes viridis. Taxonomy (NCBI): domain Eukaryota; kingdom Metazoa; phylum Chordata; class Amphibia; order Anura; family Bufonidae; genus Bufotes; species Bufotes viridis. The sequence goes on from CM065589.1 coordinate 221,979,419, forward strand.
TATACAGGTAGATGTACATGAGGTAAACAACAACATGAGCACCTTTGACACCAGGCTAGTTTTCACCTTCCTGCCCAGGCCTATTTTTGCAAATCTGACATGTGTGACCTCATGTGATAATAACTTTGGAATGGTTTTACTTATGTAACCGATTCTGAGAATATATTCTGGTGACACATTGTACTTCATGTTAGCAGTAAATGTGGGTCAATAATTATTTTCGTTATTTATAAAAATAAAATAAAAATTAAAGAACATACAGACATTGCGATGAAGCGGCAGCCATGTGGACGTCTGAAACAACGCGGGTGCAGAGGAGCCAGGTAAGAACAACCTATATGAGGGGCTCGGGTGTATGGGGAGGCATTTTAGGGGTTGGATAACCCCTTTAAGACAGATGGTAATACCTCATAAACTAGTTATCAATCAACATTCACCATATGTCTACTTTATGTTGGCATCATTTTGTAAGTGTAATTTAAATTTTTTAGGATGTTAGAAGGCTTAGAATTTTAGAAGCAATAACATTTTCAAGAAAATTTCCAAAACCATTTTTTTAAGCACCAATTCAGTTGTAAAGTTATTTTGAGGGGCTTACATAATGGAAATCACCCATAAATGATCATATTTTAAAAACTTCACCCCTCAAATTATTCGAAACTGTTGAGGTGTTCCACAAAAATTTAAGGAAAATAAACGTGAAATTTGAACATTTGATTTTATTTTTTCTGATTTTTTAATGTTAATCCATTTTTACCGCAACACAGCAAGGGTTAACAGAAAAATAAACCTCAATGTTTTTTACCCTGATTCTGCAGTTTACAAAAACACCCCATATATGGTCTTTAACTGCTTTATGGGCACATGGCTGTGGTCAGAAGGGAAGGAGCGCTGTATGGTTTTTGGAGAGCAGATTTTGTTGAAATGGTTTTTGTGTGCCATGTTGTATTTTAAGAGACCATTAGGTACCCCTACAGTGGAACTTACCTGTAAAGCGCTGGGCAGCAAGTCATGTCCTGCAGCGGTGCTGGTCAGGAAGGGGTTGAACACCATAGTAATTCTGGAAAACCCCTTTAAAGTTTTATTTTTAGATCCAGTTTATGTAGTATGTATTGCATCCCTATGTGCATATCAGGTGGGTGTTGCACCTGTGAATAAATATTATACCAGTCAAGTATTTGATAATACATGTATATAAAACTATAGGACCTATTTTAAGACTCATGTGAACAGTGTCCAAGAACTGAAAGCAAGAAACTGTTTTCTTGTTTGCTTCTTGCATCTTGCATGTGAAGCTAATAATTCAATGTGTATGTATATATCTATATATATATATATATATATATATATATATATAAAAGGAAAATAAGAAGCAGCACACTACACTGGGGTGCAAAGTCCCACAAGAGCCAGCAATACGGTTCTTTGTAATATAGGTAGTCCAGAAAAGCAGGCAGCACTCCAAGAGGTAAAATTCATGTGCGTTTATTGACCCAGTGCTCCAGCAATGTTTCAATTGCTCAATGCAATATTTATCAAGCCATGTCTCACAAGTGTTCAGTGTCACAAATATATAGGGTGCATGATTACAATCCAATTAATTTCAATCAATCACAAAATATAAAAAATATACATTAAAAAATATAAAATATACTCAATTCATAAATAAAGTGCCTAGTGCTTAAAGTGCAATGTGGTAAATTCTCTCCATCATGGAATTAATTCAGTGCATAGTTCATAAAGTGCGCTTCAATCTCAATTGCATAATTATCAAATCATATATTCAAATGTGCAATACTTATCTACCATGTGCACTATATTAAAATTAAGGACGTTCTCACTGTAGTGATGGCCTCATGTGGAACAGACCGGTGTCTTCCGACATTCATTGCGCAACCGCGAGATCTTCAATGTACCGCGAGACCTAACTGGTATCTCCCTGTATCAAGACACTTTAAAGAAAAAAAACACTCTTAGAGGGATTTAAGGTTTAGAATTATTGACATCGTTCCTGCTGCTCAGAGGGGGGGGGGGGGGGCGACAGGATAAAGACATTGAAACGCAGAGAGCTTTTTTGGATTTATTCACTGAAGACCCTTAAACCTAAGGGTCTCAATGTTGATTTTAGGGTGACCTGGGCAGTTTTTCTATCATCCCCAGGGGTGTTCTGACTCATTCATACCTTGTATTTGTTCAGTTTTTTGAAAATATGAGTAACACTCTGTCTTTATTTTATTGACAGGACGATAATCTGGCTATGGACAATCTCACTGAAGTGGACTTCATTTTGAAACTGGACCTACATAATCTATTATAATAATCTTATGAAAACCGCACTGATATGATACCCGATATATGTAATTATTTGTGCCAGTCCTCTTGCCCTCCAGATAATATTCGCCTGGATTGAGTTAAGTTATGAATGAGTGATCAAGGCTTTAGACCGGGGCGGACAGTGCGGGGTTAACATGGATGGTTTAGCCATTCTGCGGATCCCATACTGTCCGTTACCTGGACCACTATCTTTAGCTGCAATAGGTGCTGATACGTATTCCTGATTATGGTATGCTGTGTGGAATTTATAACCTGAAGGGATGTTGTGGATCCAGGGTGTCTGCTTTCACTTCGTCTCTAGGCAACAATCCACAACAGCCAGCACGAAATAGCAGTGATGATGACTGTGTTGTATCATGTGACTGATGAGGTGGCAGGCGTTGGGCGTATTATTGAGAGTGACATGCGCACTGTAAGCTTTAAGCCATGTCGGCCATCTTTGTTATGGTTCTGGCGATACCAGTTAGGTCTCGCGGTACATTGAAGGTCGGAAGACGCCGGTCCGTTCCACATGAGGCCATCACTACAGTGAGAACGTCCTTAATTTTAAAATAGTGCACATGGTAGATAAGTATTGCACATTTGAGTTTATGATTGGATAATTATGCAATTGAGATTGAAGCGCACTTTATGAACTATGCACTGAATTAATTCCATGATGAAGAGAATTTACCACATTGCACTTTAAGCACTAGGCACTTTATTTATGAATTGAGTATATTTTATATTTTTTAATGTATATTTTTTATATTTTGTGATTGATTGAAATTAATTGGATTGTAATCATGCACCCTATATATTTGTGACACTGAACACTTGTGAGACATGGCTTGATAAAGATTGCATTGAGCAATTGAAACATTGCTGGAGCACTGGGTCAATAAACGCACATGAATTTTACCTCTTGGAGTGCTGCCTGGCTTTTCTGGACTATATATATATATATATATATATATATATATATGTATGTATATATATATATATATATATATATACACACACAAACAGGCAAATCATTTTTTTTATATTTTTATATTCCAGTGATGGAAACACAATCAGTTTTACAATTTTGGGATCAATATTTTTTTTCACTTAGCTTTGATAAAACCTACTAAGCAGAACTATTGTAAAATATATGTAAACACACTATGAAAGTGACAGAATTGCATGAAGAATAGGTGGCTGAATAATCAGTTAAACTGACAATTTGCCTTTTGTTCCCAAATTATGTGCGCATCAGGTGATCCCAGTCTTAGATTTTATAGAAAATCTTCATGCAGTATTGTCAGTATTGATTTTTTTTTCTTGCATTACTTCTGTCTGACTAATTCAGTTAATGTGTGCAGGTCTCTAAACTTTATCTTCCGTGTCAAAAAACATACAACATTTTATAGTTCCTTGGATGTGTGTAATTTCTTTCTTTGCAAGGCAGAAGTAGTAGGCCCAGTTTAGAAGACAATTCGCTGAATACGTTTGTACATAACTACATAATTTTTCCTTTTGGCTTAGCATCACATATGGTAGATATCAAGGGGGTTCACTTTTCTGTGACAATTTTAAGGATGAGTTATCTTCAATGTAGTTTATTTGTTGCCAAATAAAAGTTTTTACAATTATTAAGTTGGTAGAAAAAACTTTTACTGATAAACTCTAGCACTGTTACTTACAGGGTTTGTCCAACGTACAACAGGATAGGTGATAAATGATCGGTAGTGGTTTATTTGCTGAGAACCTCTCCATTTCTGAGATCAGGGCATTTATGAGTACCCTTTGTGAACTAAGCAGTAATGCACAACCACAGATCCATTCACTTCTGACGGCAGTATTACCACAGACAGTAAGTAGAATGGTGGTCTCACATGTGCAATATCCCTTCATTCACACTGGGGACTCTGGGGCCTGTGGATAGGTAATAACTGTTGATAATTGGCAAACTCCTTTAAATGTCAATATAATGAACCATACTAATTATGTCCTTTATACTAAGGCTTTTATATGATGGGCATAAAGGGGCTCCCTCATGGGTGTTACAGCTATACAGCTAGACATCTCTAAGAACTAGAGTTTAGGGTATGTGTCTGGTCCCCAAACTCTTATCGGAATGGATACTTGGTATGGCACAAGGCTGTCTTTATGTCATCTCTAGATTGTCAGGACTCTTTCAAAACTCTGTAATACAAAACAGGCTTTATTCTCCACAGCCAATCAAAACTCTATTATTTCTTGAACTGCTCTTGAAAAATGAAAACAGAACTCTGATTGGTTGCTGCTGCTGGCAACAAGTCCTATTTTTCTATTAGACATAGACAGTTGTATTAAATCAAACTCTGTGATGGAGATTGATAAGGCTACTTTCACATATGCATTTTTGCTGGATCCGTCATGAATCAGGTTGTATTATCTCTAAAATGGCATAGAGAACGCATCCGGCACCATTGACTTACATTGTGTTTCATGCCGGAACCATCTTGCTCTGTATCCCACGATGCATTCAAAAACGCCGCTTGCATCGCTTTTGTGTGCGTCATGAGAACACAATGAAATGGAATGGAATGCATTCTGGTGCACTCCTTCTGGTGTTTACACCTTAATTTTCTGCATTGGCATGAGATTTGCCACAATTATTAAGAGTGCATGCCTTGTAATAAATGTGGAGCATGTTGGCCAACTCATGTACACTGAAACAGAACTGAAATTTACTCCAGCTGGAACTGAAATCTACTGCACCAGTTTTCTACTGCACATGGTTTCACCTTTGGGATGCTATCCCCTAGCACTGTAAGCACCTGTGTGCACAAAGTTGTCACATATTCCTTCCTACTTAGCCTTGCCTGAATAAAGACCATAAAGGGGTTGTGCAGCAATGTATATTGATGACTAGTGATGGACGAACATGGCCTACTGGGTAGCCAATCTGGATTTGTGGCCCCAACTGGCAGAGTTTGTCCTGGAAAAGCTGTCCTGCCCAGCCAGAAGTGTGGCATCAGAGCGGGTGTTTAGTGTGGTGGGGGCCATAGTTAACCCAAGAAGAACTTTCCTGGCCACCCAAAATGTGGAGAGACTGACCTTTTGTCAAGATGAATCAGGCGTGGGTCAGCCAGGATTTCCACCCACAAATAGTAATGTACGAACATCAGCCGGGATGTTTCGCGAATGAGAACGCACGTTTGCGATCAAATATTCACGAACCGCGCGTTCACAGTGTGCCCCATTAATTTTAATGGCAGGCGAACCTGAAAAACCTTCAGGTCATATTTGCAGCCACCAAATACTTACTAGAAGTGCACAAATAGTCCCACAACATGGAAAATGACATACTAGAGGGGGATCAATAGCAAAAATTCCCACAAAAAATATTTATTTTAATCAGAGGCCATTTTTATGCGTCCTAAAGGGAAACTCTCAAAAATGTACCCTGCTGGAGCCTAGTAAGTTTTTATTTTAGGCCACTGGAGTACAGGCCCCAAAAATTAGGCATTCCCTTGACAGAAAAGAAGTGATTATGTGGCTGAAGGTATATTAGGCAGTCAGTGGATAACAATTTTTCTGTAGGCCAGTGGAGGACAGGCCCCCAAAAATCATGCATTCACCAGACAGAAAATAACAAGTGATTATATGGCTGGAGGTAAATTAGGTGGTCATTGGTTAACAATTTTACTGTAGGGCAGTGGAGTATAGCTCCCAAACATTAGGCATTCACCTGACAGAAAAGGCCTTTTATGCCGCTGTATATACATGAGACAAAGACCATTCTTTGTTCTGGGTGGTGGCCGATATGGGTGGATAGGTCATGCCTGCACACCCAGTAGTACAGGGGTTCCTCGGTTCTCAGAGTGTCCACATCGGCTGTTAACCCGATGTAGTCGGACACCTGTCAGTCTAGGCGTTCCCTGACGCTGGATCCGGAGGTAGACGGTCGATTGGTTGGCTGCTAGAATGATCTCATATCCGAAGTGACCAACAAACCTTCAAACCGCCCTCTTCATGCAGGCGCGGTAGGATTGCTACCCGAACCTGTTTCGCTGTGGGTAGAAATTCCTCTGCCAGCGCCTGCAACAGCAGAATGCAGCATCTCTAGTAGCAAGGCCTGTAAATGCTGCATTCCGCCAGCCCTCTGTGATGCTGGTAAAATGTCCGCTATTTTGTGTTTGTACCGGGGGTCTAAATATGTTGCCACCCAGTACTGGTTCTTGCCCTTTATGCTTTTATATGGGGTTCCCTCTTCAAACACTGGAGCATGAAGGCCCCCGTTTTCACTAAATTGGAAGCGGTGGAGTGCCCTGACTCCTGCTTATCGCCCAGGAGAATGTCGTCCTCAGTCTCCTCCCTTTAACCACGGACAGCACCAGGGATCCCTGAAAAGTTTAAAGTCCTCCTCAAAGCCTGCTCTTCTTGCTCCTCCTCTGCCAACCCCCCCCCCCCCTGCCACCATCCTCCTCTGACTCCTTTTCAGGCTCCTGTTGACTAGTCTCAGATGGAGTAGCCCCACCTGGGAATTCATTCAGCATTGCAACTTCCTCATCTTCCAGCTCCTGCTCCTCAACGGCTTGATCAATGACACGACGCAATGCACGCTCCAGAAAGAAGGCGTAAGGTACGATGTCACTAATGGCGCCCTTGCTGCGACTGACCAGTTTGGTGATCACATCAAATAGCCGCAGAAGTCTGCATGCGTCGCGCATGTGCAGCCACTGGCAGGGTGAAAAGAAATCAAGCTCCCAGAACCTGTCCTGCTGCAGAGTTCGTACAGGTATTCGTTAATGGCATGTTTCTGCTGAAGCAGCCTATCAAGCATATACAAGGTGGAGTTTCAGCGCGTCGGGCTGTCACAAATCAGACGTCGGACGGGCAGGTGGTGTCAGCGCTGAACGTCATTAAGGCGAGCCATGGCCATGTAAGATCTTCTAAAATAGCCAGAGAATTTCCTGGCCTGCCGCAAGACGTCCTGTACCCCGGGGTATTTGGCAACGAATCGCTGCATGACTAAGTTTAGGACGTGTGCCATGCATGGCACTTGGGTCATTTTGCCCTGTTTCATTGCGCTTAGCAGATTGGCACCGTTGTCGCACACCCCTTTACCAACTGTCAAATTGAGTGGGGTTAGCCACTGATCAGCCTGTGACCACAGAGCTGAAAGTAGTGCAGGACCTCTGTGGCTATTAGCTTCCAGGCTCAACAGCTGCACCATGACATGGCAACGTCTAACCTGGTATGTTGAATAGGTTCTGGGGAGCTTGGGGGGCGCAGCGGAAGAGGCGGTAGCAGTGGAACAGGAAGAGTCAGCTGAGGAGGATACTGAGGATGGAGTAGGAGGAAAGGAAGAGGCAGGCCTGCATTCAATCCATGGCGGTAACACCAAAACCACATGGTAGCCACAGGTTACATGTTTGATGGTCATCAGAAGGTTCACCCGGTGGGCCGTAAAAGTTATGTACCTTCCCTGCTCATGTTTGCTAGACCACGTGTCTGTGGTCAGATGTATCTTGGCACCGACACTGTGTGCCAGAGATATATACAGCTCTGGGGTGCCCTTCTGGGAGAAATATTTCCTTCTGGGGACCTTCCATTGTGGTGTGCCAATGGCCACAAATTTTCTAGAGGCCTCCGAGTCCACCAGTTTATATGGCAGTAGTTGGCTGGCTAGCAGTTCAGACAAGCCAGTGGTCAGCCATTGGGCAAGAGGGTTATCCAGCTTCATCAACTTTTTACCCTCAAACTTTTGGGCTACGGATGGAAGCCTGCCATCTGCCACATGAACACTATGATAGCACAGTGAAAGCTGGAGTGGAGGACAAATGGGAGCATATAGGAGAAGAGGCAGGACGTGGAGCGCTGGAAGTGTCGCTTTGTGGGTTCTGACAGCATTGCTCAGTGATGGGAGGCCAGGTGCCCTCTTAAGGCGGTTGTCCCTAGGTGAGTGCTGGGCTTAACACGACATGCGTTGACAGCACAGGCTGCAGAGGGCAACACTATTGTCAGCAGCTGACACGTTAAAAAAAGCCCACACTGCGGAGCCATGTGCCGGCGTCCTGGGAGCGCCAGATGTGACCGTGCATGGTGGATGGCTCACTCCAGATACCTTTTTAGTCTGCTTTTTGCCTCCTGTGCCCTGCAAGCTCTGTCTGCTTTTCCTCCTTCTCCTTCCTCTCTGCAGCTCCGTCTCTCCCTCTAAACTCCCCTCTCCTTCACCACCACTGACATTTGAGATCTCAGAGTGGGCAGCAACAGCAGGGACCTCCCTCTTTGGGCTGACCTGGGTACTGTTGTCAGACCGCTGGGTGGCGGCCGTTGCCACAGCAGAGAGTGAGGAGGGTGCAGATACGGAGGATAAGGAGGGTCCTTTCAAAATGACTCTGTGCGAAAGTCCCTAGAGAAGAGCAGTATTTGTGGAAGCAGGTATATCAAACCACTTAATCAGTATTTGGTGGAAGCAGGTATATTAAACCCCTTAATCAGTATTTTGTGGAAACAAGTGTATCGCAGGTGTCAATCAGTATTTGGTGGAAGAAGGTCTATCAAACCCCTAATCAGTATTTTGTGGAAGTTGGTATCTCACAGGCATCAATCAGTATTTAGTGGAAGCAGGTCTATCAAACCCCTTAATCAGTATTTTGTGGAAGCAGGTGTATTGCAGGCTTCAATCAGTGTTTGGTGTAAGTAGGTATATCAATCAACTTAATCAGTATTTTGTGGAAGCAGCTATATCATACCCCTCAATTATTATTTTTTGCCACAACAGTCATATCACACCACCCTGTTTATTTGGGGCAACAGGTTATAGGTCATGAGGAAGGATCCATATTACTGGTGATCCGAAACGCGTCACATTGCTGTATTGTCCTGCACATATGTGAGTTTTTATCGCATCTCCAATAAAGCACTCGAACTGGTAGAAGCTGGATCTGAAAATTTCTGTTTTGTCAACAGGTTATAGGTATATCGCAGCCTTCAATCAGTATTTTGTGGAAGCAGGTATATCGCACCCCTCAATCAATTTTTTTTGAGGGGCAACACGTATATCACATCCGTTGCAAATAGTTGTTCCAATAGCGCTTGTCCCTCTATATACCTTCGGCATCGCAGCAGAACCGCACACAACTGCTGCACAATACAAATGCACTATAATATACTTTTTATGTTAGAAAGTATATTATAAGTATATCACACCCCTCAGTATGTCACACCTATCGATAGCACACCTATTCCAGTCCTTAAAAGAACTTTTGTGGAACTAGCATTTGGTGTCCCTAACAGTCTGTCTTTGCTACAAAAAGCAACCTCTCCCTGGACTGGCAAAACACAGAATGTAAAATGGCTGCCAGATCTGGTTCATTTATAGGGTGAGGGTGTGTGCATGTGCTGAAACGTCTCAATCGGCTGTCCTTTCCCACCTGATGGATGTGTCTTGGGTCAAAGTTCGGTGCAATGAAAAAGAATATAGTGCATGCAAATATCGCCATATGTTTGCATGTTCGGTGAATCGCGAACGTGCAAAGTTAACCGTGAAATGAATGCTGGGCGAACCCCAAGGCCATCTCTATTGTTGACCTATCCTCAAGATAGGTCTTTAATATCTAATTGCAAAAAAACTTTTTCAAAATCCAGCTCTTTACATCAAAGTTTCGTTCTTTATTGATGCGATAAAAATTCCAAGTACAGGTATGGACAGTAAATCCATTCTACGCGTTTCAGGCTATAGCAGCCCTTACTCATGACAGGGAAGTTGTGAGTTTGGTTGCAATTTAAAGGGTAATAGGAGAAGAAATAAACTCCAAAACCCCTCCCATGGCAATCAGACCTCTACAATATACACATGTGAAACACTAGAGCACATTCACAAATAACATGACATTTTTTTTTTTCCAGACAATGGAACAATTAGCTAACATATCAGTAAGGGTACTTTCACATTAGCGTTTTGGATTCCGTTTGTGAGATCCGTTTCAGGGCTCTCACAAACGGTCCAAAACTGATCAGTTAAGCCCCAATGAATTCTGAATGGATTTGACAGACCTAACTCCCCGTTTAACGCACCGCAACCAACCGCAAACAGTCCATTTACACAACCGCAAACGCCCCATTTGCACAAGGTTGGATACCAAGCTAGCCATGTCCCGTTCCTTGTCCTCACTGACGTCATTGAAGGTCTATTCCTCCACCCAGCCACGTGGAGGGTACCCGAAAGGTGACAACAAGCCCCCTGGGACGCCTGCTGTGGTTGGTCTTCCACCTCTTCAAAGCCACCTTCCTCCTCAGACTCCTCTCTCTGGTTGCCGCAGGTCCAGCAATCAACGACGACAAGGCTGCTTCTGGTGGTGATGGTGACCACAAATCTTCCTCTTCATGTTTGTTACAGTATAACCCGGTATAGTGAGGGTTAATACCGTTCGGGCGATTCCCCTGGAGAAGAGCACAGCAACCCACAACCGCTGGAATCCACCGAACTGGAACCATACGAAGTCCTCCTTTCCTGGAACAGGCAAGAGAACGTTCTGAAGAAGCAATTTCCCCCAAGTACGAGACGAGGCTCCGTATTAATGGTTAAACAGGAATTCTAACTTTATTGAGGGCTACCTGCCCGGTATTTATGCAGGTCTCCCACCTGGTGGACACTCCCCTAGGGGACCAGAAGGAAGACTGCGACACGGGATACAGCAGCCAATCACACACAATGGGACAATACAGACACCCCCAGCATATCCCTCCCCTCTGCCTGTGATACAATTACCCTACACAGGTTAATGTAATCATCACAGGCAGGAGAATACACAATGTCTTCTGTCCTGGAGACAATCGAGGACTCATTCAATTATCTCTCAGGACAAAGGAAATCGCCAATACACACGTGGGGACAATAGGACAGACATCATTATTCAATATACAATGTCCCACCCTTTACAGTACACACAGACATTTAACATATCCCCAGATGGCTTGGATCTGAGCGCTCAATATATCCAAACAGCGCTCAGATGCCACAAACACAGTCAAATCGCCATGGGGTTTAAGTTTAGCGTGGGCTGATGAGAGGGCCCATAATCCTGGGGCAAGAGGCTGGCAATCTGTCCCCTCCAAAACTCAGTGGCGAGTTTGGTTTCGCCACACATCTCCCCTTTTCCAAACAGACTAACAGGGTATCTGACCTTCTGCCGGTCAGTGCCCTTGTTAGTCCAGCAGCCCACCCACAAAACAGAAACAGCAGTACAGCCCACCCACAATAAATGGTTACTACACCTGAGCAAGGGATAAACCTGTCCATGTCCATGTGCCTCACTACGGCTGTGTGGGGGACTGGTAGACTGCCTGAGTGGGTTGCTGAGTGGGCAGAGACCAGCGGTACTCTGCCCTGGTGCCAGCGCTACCACGGAAGTAGCCTGGTTGGAGCCTGGTTGTTGTAGGGGAGACCGACTGTCTCCCCTTTAGATACACAGCTCTGCTGTTGTAGGGAGAGACTGACTGTCTCCCCTTTAGATAGACCACCATGCTGCTGTGGGGAGACCGACTGTCTCCCCTTTGGCTAAATGGCCCTGTTGCTGGGGGACAGGACCGACTGTCCCTACCCCCTGTGCTGTGAGTGCAGAGACCACGGTCCCATCTGCACTGTTGTGGGGCTTACTGTCTCCCCTGGTGCGTTAAACTGCCGCTGGGGGATGGAGACTGGGCTCCCAATTCCCTGTAAATCACACGGCCGATGGGGAATGGAGACGATGCTCTTCTCTCCCTGCAAAACATACTGCCGCTGGGGAGCAGGACCGACTGTCCCTACTCCCTTAAAATCCGGCTGCCGCTGGGGAGAGCAGGTAACAAGCTTCTCTCCCAGACATACTTCCAGCCGCTGGGGAGGGAGACCGACTGTCTCCGCTCCCAACACAGTGTCCTGCTGCTGGGGAAAGGAGACTGGGCTCTCTATTCCCTGCCGGACTCTCTGCCGATGGGGAGGGAGGACAAGGCTCTCCTCTCCCAGTAAGTCACTCTGCTGCTGGGGGCCAGGACCGACTGTCTCTGCCCCCTGTAACTTAGCCTGCCGCTGGGGAGAGGGGGTAACAAGCTCCTCTCCCATACATACTTCCAGCCTCTGGGGAGGGAGACCGTCTGTCTCCGCTCCCAATACAGTGTCCTGCTGCTGGGGAAAGGAGACTGGGCTCTCTATTCCCTGCTGGACACTCTGCCGATGGGAAATGGAGCCTGGGCTCCCAATTCCCTGCACTTGACTCTGCCGCTGGGGGACAGGACCGACTGTCTCTGCCCCCTGTAACTCAGCCTGCCGCTGGGGAATGGAGACTGGGCTCCCAATTCCCTGCAGGACCGGTGGAGAGACCTCGGTCCCATCTCCACCGGCCACCTGGGGTTCTTCCCAGTAGACCTCCACAATATCCTCCCAGCTGAAGGGCTCTGGACCTGGGTCTGACACTCTGCTCTCTCGCTGAGCCCTCTCACTGGAGTGGAACAGCTGCTGGTAGTCCTGTTCCAGCTCCATCTCCCGGGTCACCAGGTGGACCAGGTCTTGCTCAATTTTGTGAGTGTCGTCCCAGTCATACCTGCTCTCCCGCCACTCAAAGAGGTCCCTGAACCGGGCTTGTGTAGGGCTCCCAAACTCCAGCTCTGAAAAAGTCTCCCATAACAAGCCAGGACCATCAAACTCCTCTCCCTCTGGCATGTCATGCTCGGCTGTCCGGGGTAGGTACCGAGCTTCATACCACCAGAGTGCCTGGTAGGCATCTTCCAGCCACATCTCCCGCCTTACCAGGTGCTTCAGGTCTTCTACCCACTCTTCCAGGGGCTGCTCTCCTAGGAAGGGCATCCGCAGGGCTACTCGCTTCTGCTGTCGCTGCTCGTCCTTGGGGAGCCTCTCGTCCCGCAGATACTCCACAATACCCAGTGCCTGGTACCAGATGCCTTTGCGGACTGCATCTCGGTCATCCATGACACCCTCATCATACTCCACTAGTGGTTCCATACCGGTGCTGTACTGGGACACGCTTTGCCCTCAAATTGTAAAATCCACGGTGCCTTCTGTTGCTGTCCTTCTGGCTGTAGGAACGATCCCGCTGCTTGCCACCAGTTGTTACAGTATAACCCGGTATAGTGAGGGTTAATACCGTTCGGGCGATTCCCTGGAGAAGAGCACAGCAACCCACAACCGCTGGAATCCACCGAACTGGAACCATACGAAGTCCTCCTTTCCTGGAACAGGCAAGAGAACGTTCTGACGAAGCAATTCCCCCAAGTACGAGACGAGGCTCCGTATTAATGGTTAAACAGGAATTCTAACTTTATTGAGGGCTACCTGCCCGGTATTTATGCAGGTCTCCCACCTGGTGGACACTCCCTAGGGGACCAGAAGGAAGACTGCGACACGGGATACAGCAGCCAATCACACACAATGGGACAATACAGACACCCCCAGCATATCCCTCCCCTCTGCCTGTGATACAATTACCCTACACAGGTTAATGTAATCATCACAGGCAGGAGAATACACAATGTCTTCTGTCCTGGAGACAATCGAGGACTCATTCAATTATCTCTCAGGACAAAGGGAAATCGCCAATACACACGTGGGGACAATAGGACAGACATCATTATTCAATATACAATGTCCCACCCTTTACAGTACACACAGACATTTAACATATCCCCAGATGGCTTGGATCTGAGCGCTCAATATATCCAAACAGCGCTCAGATGCCACAAACACAGTCAAATCGCCATGGGGTTTAAGTTTAGCGTGGGCTGATGAGAGGGCCCATAATCCTGGGGCAAGAGGCTGGCAATCTGTCCCCTCCAAAACTTAGTGGCGAGTTTGGTTTCGCCACAATGTTCATCCATGACCTGATCCAGCACTCTTCGCAGGGCACGCTCCAGAAAAAACACATATGGGATGAGGTTGATGATGTTGTCTTGGGTTTGACTGACCAGGTTTGTCACCTCCGCAAAAGGATGCATGAACCTACAGCCATTGTGCATGGGCGGCCAAAAAATACCTAGCTCCGCAGAGGCTGTTTAAATTAAAAAAATCTGTTCTTACCAGTTTAATCTCTGTTTTGTCCCCTATCAGTGGCCTGTGTATGGAATAGATTTTACGAACCGGGAGATGGAAAAAGATGTTTGGTTGGTCCTCTTACTTCCAATCTGGGGCACTGCGTGTGTGCCGTGCAATGTACTGTGACACCCTATATGAGTGGTGTGTTAAGTAGTACTATTCTTATCAGTTTAATCCCTGTTACGTCCCCTATCGGGGACCTAGTTACCTAGAAAACAATGATTCTGCAATGTGGGCTGATTGTTGGCCTAGTAGGCTTTAATGATCACCTTAGATGATTACAAAGAAAATTAATGTTTTTTCTATGAAAAATTATGCAGCCGATATCTTTTGGTCTGATCACAATGAAGCAACGACCCTATCATTTTGGTCGTACCAACATTGCCAACACACTCATAGAGGTGATTGCTTCAATGTGATACGCAAGCCCCTTCACCACAACAAGGTAACAATCACGAAGGGGAATTGACACATGTATGTGCCTCTTTTTTGTTTTGTTTTTGCAGCCACAGTGCAGCACTGGAGGCCAGAAAAATAGATGTTTTCCCGGCAGAAAGTGTACTAAAACATTTGGGCCTTGAACCCTAGTTGGTGGCGGAGAAGTCACGCAAGTCATCCGGCATGCAGAGATTAAATAAAGCAGCGTGGGGACCATTTTTAGCCCAAGGCATCTAATCAGGCCTTTTTAGTCAAATGCATCCTCCAATGTCAGTCCCTTCGGTATCCACACCTCATTCATCTTAATAAAGGTGAGGTAATGTACACTTTTTTGACCTAGGCGACGTCTCTTGTCAGTGACAATACCGCCTGCTGCGCTGAAGGTCCTTTTGGACAGGACACTTGAAGCGGGGCATGTCAGAAGTTCTATCGCAAATTGGGATAGCTCAGGCCACAGGTCAAGCCTGCACACCCAGTAGTCAAGGGGTTCATCGCTCCTCAGAGTATCTATCTGCAGTTAAGGCGAGGTAGTCTGCTACCTGTTGGTCGAGTCTTTTTTCTGAGGGTGGACCCCAAAGGGCTGTGGCGATGCGTGGGACTTAAAAAGCTCTGCATGTCCTCCATCAACAACACGTCTGTAAAGGGTCCGTTCTTTGCCAGCATGGTCATTGTAGGAGGAGGATTACTTTCACCTCTTCCCCTGTTAGATTCCCATTGTGCTGTGACATCACCCTTATATGCTGTGTAAAGCATACTTTTTAACTTGTTTTGGAAGTGCTGCATCCTTTCTGACTTCCAGGAATTTGGTAACATTCCAGCCACTTTCTGCTTTTACCTGGGGTCTAGTAGCGTGGCCACCCAGTACAGGTCATTCTCCTTCATCCTTTTTATATGAAGGTCCCTCAACAGGCATGACAGCATGAAAGACCCCATTTGCACAAGGTTTGATGCCGAGCTACTCATCTCCCGTTCCTCGTCCTCACTGATGTCATTGAAGGTCTGTTCTTCACCCCAGCCATGTACAACACCACGGGTCCCAGATAAGTGACAATAACGAGCACCCTGGGATGCCTGCTGTGGTTGGTCTTCCTCCTCCTCAAAGCCACATTCCTCCTCTGACTCCTCTTCCTCAGACTCCTCTTCCAGCATTGCCGCAGGTCCAGCAAGCGATGATAATAAGGCTGTTTCTGGTGGTAATGGTGACCACAACTCTTCCTCTTCATGCTCATCTACGGCCTGATCCAGCACTCTTCACAGGGCACGCTCCAGGAAGAAAAGAAATGGTATGAGGTCGCTGATGGTGCCTTCGGTGTGACTGACTAGGTTTGTCACCTCCTCAAAAAGAGGCATGAGCCTACAGGCATTGCGCATGAGCGTCCAGTAACGTGGCAAAAAAATTCCCAGCTCCGCAGAGGCTGTCCTAGCACCCTGGTCATACAAATACTCGTTGATGGCTTTTTCTTTATGGAGCAGGAGGTCGAACATTAGGAGTGTTGAATTCCAACGTGTCGATCTGTCGCAAATCAAGCGCCTCACTGGCATGTTGTTTCGCCGCTGAATATCGGAAAAGTACGCCATGGCCGTGTAGGAACACCTGAAATGGCCACACACCTTCCTGGCCTGCTTGAGGACGTCCTGTAAGCCTGGGTACTTAGACACAAAGCGTTGTATGTACAATCATATTCAACACATGTGCCATGCACGGCACATGTGTCAACTTGCCCAAATTCAATGCCGCCAACAGATTGCTTCCATTGTCACACACCACTTTGCCAATCTCCAGTTAGTGCGGGGTCAGCCACTGATCCACCTGTGCGTTCAGGGCGGACAGGAGTGCTGGTCAGGTGTGACTCTCTGCTTTCAGGCAAGTCAACCCCAAGACAGCGTGACCCTGTCGTATCGTAATAGCCCCTGGGAAGCTGGGGGGCTGCAGTTGATGTGGAGCAAGACGCATCAGCAGAAGAGGACTCAGCCAAGGAGGTTTGTGAAGAGGATGGAGTAGGAGGAGTAGAGATGATGGCAACAGGCCTGCCTGCAAGTCGTGGCAGTGTCTCCAACTCCGCTGCAGAGCCACGCATTCCATGCTTGGCAGCCATCAGCAGGTTTACCCAATGCGCAGTGTACGTGATATACCTGCCCTGACCGTGCTTTGCAGACCAGGGTATCAGTGCTCAGGTGGACCCTTGCCCCAACACTGTGTGCCAGACATGCCATGACTTCCTTTTGCACAATAGAGTACAGGTTGGGGGATCGTCTTTTGTGAAAAAAAAAATTCAGCCGGGTACCTTCCACTGCGGTGTCCCAATAGCTACAAATTTTTTGAAGGCCTCAGACTCCACCAGCTTGTATGGTAAAAGCTGGCGGGCTAAGAGTTCCGACAAGCCAGCTGTCAGATGCCGGGCAAGGGGGTCACTCTGTGACATTGGCTTCTTATGCTCAAACATTTCCTTGACAGACACCTGACTGTGGGCAGATGAGCAAGAACTGCTGAAGGTGAGAGGCGGAGTGGCGGGTAGCAAGGAGGACAGCAGTGGTTGACGTGGCTGAAGATGCTGGACCAGGAGGAGGATGGTGGCTTTGAGTTTATGTGCTGCTTGTACTCATGTGTTGATCCCATAGGCGTTTGTGATGTGAGATCATGTGCCTTCGCAAAGCAGTTGTACCTAGGTGGTTGTTGGACTTCCCAATACTCAGTATCTTTTGGCACAGGTTGCAAATGGCATCGCTGTCATCAGAGGCAGACACACAAAAAAATGCCACACTGCTGAGCTTTGCAATTATGGCATTCTGGTGGTGGCAACAGTATTCATTGATTGGCGTGCTGTCTGGCTGAGACCGGGTGCCGATACATGCTGTCTGACTGTGCCACTAGCTACTTGCGATGACCTCCCCCTGCTTCCAACTCGTCTCCTCCTCATCTCTGTCTCCCCATCTGAACTTTCCCCCTGTTCTTCTTCTCTTCGAACGGGCACCCACGTGACATCCACGGACACATCCTCATAATCAACCACTTCACTTGTATCTGTCAACTCAGCAAAAGAAGCAGCAGTGGGTACAACATCATCATCATCACACCGTACGTCCATGTGTGTAATGCTGCCTGGCTGAGACATATCCCTGTTATCTACATCCTCTGGCCATAATGGTTGCGCATCACTCATTTCTTCCAACTAATGTGTAAATAAATCCTTTGACAGATCAAATGAAGCGGCTGTGGTGCTAGTGTTGGTGGTGGGCGGGCGAGTGGTGACTTGAGAGGTGCTCGAAGCTGAGCTGGAGGAGGATGGTGCGTCAAGGTTCCGAACAGAAGCTGTAGAAGATTGGTTGTCCTTTGTAAGCCAGTCAACTATGTCCTCAGAATTTTTCGAGTTCAGGGTATGTGGCCTCTGAACACTGGGCATTATTCCACGGCCAAAGGAAATCACAGCACCACGACGACCCCTGGGGGGTGGCCTGCCTCTGCCTGTCCTTTTTTTTTTTTATTAGTGGTACTATGCCGCCAGGTATGAGTGGTGGGCACTGGCAGTGGGCACACTACAGTCAGTGGAAGTGGGCCTGACACACACTGGCAGGCAACTAACCTTAGATTAAAGGGTAAAAATTAAATGCCTTATTTATCGGCAAGCTACTGTGCCACCCGGTATAAGTGGTAGGCACTGGCAGTGGGCACACTACAGTCAGTGGAAGTGGGCCTGACACACACTGGCAGCAGGCAGGCAACTGAAATTAGATTAAAGTGTAAAAATGAAATGCCTTTTTTTATGCAAAGTCCTGTGCCACACGGTATGAGTGGTGGGCACAATACAGTCTGTGGGCCTGCGGCCTCTCACACACGGGCAGCAGGCAGGCAACTGCAATATATATATGGAGAAAAATAAAATAAAAGCAGACTAATGTAGCAGCCCTAAAAAGGGCTTTTTGGGGGTGCTGTGACGCTGTCCTTTCAGCAGATGAGTCTGTGGACACAGAACACTGGCCTAGCCAACGCTTTCCCTATGAATTCAGAATCCTCAGCACAGCAGCAGCTGCTGTCTCCCTGCTCTCACTAACATGCAGGTTCAGAATTAATCTAAGATGGATGCTGTCCTTGCTTTTTTATAGGAGGTGGGAGGGTCTGGGAGGGAGGGTATGCTGATTGGCTGGAATGTGTCTGCTGACTGTGAGGTACAGGGTCAAAGTTTGCTTAATGATGATGTATAGGGGACGGACCGAACATTGCATATGTTCGCCCGCCGCAGCGAACACGAACAAGCGATGTTCGCCGGGAACTGGTCGCTGGCAAATAGTTCGGGACTATCTCTAGTGATTAGTCCTGTGGCAGCAAAGTCCAGAAACGGCAACAAGCAACACCCACTAATTTACACTTGAAATGAGTGTGACCTCTACTGGTCCAGTACATTCATGATATTGACCCCTTCAGGACCTCTGCAGTACATGTCTTTCCGACAAGTCTGGTCTTTAAACATGACGCCAACTCGCACATGTGTCGGGCGCAATAGCCACCAGGTTTCTGCTATTTAAAATAGCAGAGACCAGCCATAATGCTGATCGCATACATTTTCCCCTTCAGAGATCGGAGAACCCGTTACAATACTCTAATAGACCGAAGCCTCAAGCAGATTTCCGAGTCGATTAGAGGAATATACCAATATAGGCCACTAGGTGGCAGCACTGTATTGTTATCTTGAAATTTAAGTGTTCAACGATGGCTATATAGCCATCAATAAACACAATGGGCAATCTAATGATTGCCAGTTATTGTCACCCAGGGTAAAAAAAACAAAAAAAATAAATTTTTACAAATAATAAAAAATATAAAAATATAAAAGTTGAAATCACCCTCCTTTCCTTAAAATGAAAATACTTAACCAAGAAAAAAATAGACATCATGGCCATCACCGCGTGCAATAATGCCCATACAATTAAAATAAAACAATATCAATGGCATATGGCAAATGGTAAAAATAATAAAATTCACCATTTTTTATCACTTCAAATCCCCACTAATTTTTTTATAAAAAGTGATCAAAAAGTTGCACACACTTCAAATTGAAATCACTGAAAAGTACAGATCGCCCCACAAAAAATGAGCCCACAAGCAGCACTGTACACATAACTACCAAAATGTTAGAGTCAGAATATGGTGATATATATTTTTTTTCTCAAAGGTTTTGCTTTTTTTTTAGTTTTAAAATGCAATAAAAATTATACAAGTGTGGTACCATTGTAACGGTACTGACCTGGAGAATGACGATAACAGGTCAAGTTTACTGCATAGTGTACGGTGTAAAAAAAAAAAAATTAAAACCTTTGTCAGAATTGCATTTTTTCCCTTTTCTTACCGATTTGAAATTTTTTTCCACATCCCACTACATTGTATGCAACCGTCAATGGCGCCATTAGAAAGTACAACTTGTCCCACAAAAAATAAGCCTTCATATGGCTATGTGAATTAAAAAAATAAAAAAGTTAGGACTATGGGAAGGCGGGGGGTGAAAAACAAAAACACAAAAATGGAAAACCGTAGGGTCCTCTAAGGCAGTGTTTCCCAACCAGTGTGCCTCCAGCTGTTGCAAAACTACAACTCCCAGCATTCCCGCACAGCCAAAGGCTGCCCGGGCATGCTGGGAGTTGTAGTTTTGCAACAGCTGGAGGCACACTTGTTGGGAAACACTGCTCTAAGGGATAATAATAATAATAATCATCATCATCTTTATTTATATAGCACCAACATATTCTGCAGCGCTTTACAATTCAGGGGTTCATGTACAAACAGTCATAAATAACATAACAGACAAGTCAATAATTGAAACAAGAGGAATGAGGGCCCTGCTCACAAAAGCTTACATTCTATGAGATTATGGAGCTTAGTCAAGATAATTTTTACTTTTTTATGAGCAAAAATAAAAACTGCATACAGAACTCAGCTAATTACTGACTACCCAGTAAGTTAACACTGTATTGATGGCTTATAGATCATAACTGATTTCACAACATGTTAAAACTATAAGACCTGTCACAGAGAATAGTTAATGGATATTTGCACCAAGATTCAAAGCAGCCATAGTATATTCTAAAATTATGTAAGTCTGGTGACAATGTATTGCAAAAGCAAAGCTGCAATTTAGAATACATGCAACATTTTTTCACTTTGCAATTTTCAAGTCTAAAACATAATTGGTTCCATAAGTCACTCTAAGTAAACCAATTCTAGACACATTTAGCCAGTGTATGAGCAGGGATTGTGCATTTATATTAAAATTGAGTAACTTCCCTCTGTCTTAGATTGGAAAACTATGGTCCACTTGCAAATATTCTTCGAAGCCACCTATATATTGTAATGGCATATAGCAGTCTATCATAAAAAGCAAAATCATGAAAATATATGTCTATTTGAAAACATATTCAGCGCAATTCTGGTCAATCACATCTGACGGGACATTTGATTCATAAGAGAGGTGACTAAAATATTACCCCATAATGCAGAATGCTATTATCTCAACAGACTAAGAGTCCAGATGGAATTAGAAAACAAATCTAACTATCAAACATGACCGTCAGTGTAAAGGATTTATCATGCCTAAGTGCTGCTATTTCATTTCTTTCTACTTTAATCCTTCATTTCAATGAGTTTTTGACTATTTCCCTGTTGTTCTTGCCTTGAATAAAATTTATAGAAAACATAATCAGGCATGCAACAGCCAGTGCTGGGGAAATATTTTTTCACAGATTTTTACTAGACTTTCTTTTGTGGATCATTACAGCGTACAAAGCACTCGATGTTTAAGTAGCTATAAATGACAAAATTCATTATCCAAACAATTTAAATGAAAATATAGCTTTGTTATTCAGGGTCAATATCAAATCAGAGCCATGCTTTACATTTAATGTGTTAACTTGAGTAGATAGAACACTTTTACATTCCCCTAGATTGAAGGTATAAAGCTAAATTCCCTTAGCGTATTGTATCTTCATTCAAGTTATTTGGTGAAACAAATAAGGTATTATAAACGCCAATGATGAGAAAATACAATGACCCTCTGGCCAAACTAACTTACTTGCCAATTTGCATTCAAATGGGTGTGTTAGTATTTGCATTTGGCTTTCTCGGTTTGCATGTATTCTGTAAGCAAGTTGCACAGTGCATTTTAAAATATGCCATAAGAAATAGCGAAGGTACATACAACATCGCAAACAATAAAAATAGATGCTTGCTGGCAGTTCATTTCATTGGAGATGATTCTTTTATCAAAGCAACAATATAGCATATATGAAAAATGCAAGTCCATAGTTTTTGCTAAAATTCATAGTATGTCAAGGCCATTGAGGGTTATTGCTAATGCATGAAATGCCGTTTCCAAAATAACATAACAATCTAGAAGAAGAAGGATATTTTGCATTCTTTGACAAGTAGCTGCTTTCAACCTGCTACTGTTAACTGTTAGCTTTCATGCGGTACAGTTCCATTAAGTGGCAATAGTTACATGTTTCTTGGGAATTCAAAATCTGTACGATGTAAGATCATCAGTCAAAAACAGTAGCTCACTTACACTGGTTTTATAGTGTTGAGCGAATCGAACTTCGGATCATAGATCTGAAGTTGATTCGTTCAAACACTAAGTTTCAATGCTGTCCGGAGACCTGTCTCCGTACAACATTAAAATGTATTGTCTCGGTGAAGGCAAAATTAATTTCAGCCGAAGTCGCGAAAGACTTCGGTGAAGGAATTCGGTAATCATTTCTGGATCTTTAAAAGCATTTTAAAATAGCAATCTGAAGTTGGGTTTGATACCGAGGTACAAGGTTGTACAGAACCCAATTTCGGATTCTGGATTTTAAATGTTTTTAAAGATGCAGAAATGATTACCGAATTCATTCACCGAATGAAGTGTGACTTTGGGAGAAACTAAATTTGGCTCCATGGAGACAGTACATGCTACATGTTATATGGAGACAGGTCTACGGACAGAATTAAAACAAAAGTGGTTTGAATAAATCGACTTCAGATCTATTATCCCAAAATTAATTTACTTAAGCCTAATAGAGAACAAGCAAATGATCTATGATTGTAATCATTTTTAAAAAAATAAATCAATTTTCTATGGCTTAGTTGACAATATTTTCATTTAAAGCCATGGTCTAGTCATAGGAAACCCTATCAATTTGATTACAGCAGGTCCAATTGTACACAGGCTATTTGGCACTTAAGACAGGCAATTCTACCTAGTAAAGATGCCTTGGAATACTTCTTTCCCTCACAGAGGAACTGTAGAATAATGTGGCAATTCAAGTGAAATGTCATGCATGTAATGCATGGATACACTGTCTCCAAACACTGATTGTTAGTAACTGTATGCTCTCTCTCAGATAGAATGGTGCCTGTCCAGTATCCCTTCTTTGATGTCCATATGCCCTAATAGGAATTGTCAGGAATGGCGATCCTTGAATGGAGAACATAATTGTAATACTAAAAGAGCGTTGAACAATCAATTGATTCAGCTAGACTAGATAAACAGTTACTACCAGCCCTGTTGAGCATAAGGCCTCATTCACATATTTTTTCATCTATGCACAGCAATGTTCTCTAACCTTTGGCTTACAGTTTACAGCTATCAGAGCATTATGGGAGTTCCAGTTTTGCAACAGAGGAGTGTCACAGTTTGGAGATAATTGATGTACAGTATGTGTAAGCAAGAGTTAGGACTGAATCCTAAACAAAGGGGAAATATAATGGACTTATGGATATAAACACCTCATTTTTTGCATCCACTTCTCTGTTTGGCTTCAAACTACTGTTTGAATACTGACTTAATCCGTAAAGAGTTAATAGAGCCAGGCCTTTCCAATAATGTGATTTATTTTAGGGAAAGCATCTCAACAAGCAATACACTATGTCGTGATAAAAAAAAAAAAAAAAGATGGAGCAGATGAGAAAGAAAGGTATTCAAATATATAAGACTACTAGCAGAAGGACCCGACTTCGCACGAGTATGTTTAACCACATCAGCCCCCCTAGCTTAAACACCCTTAATGACCAGGCCACTTTTTACAATTCCGCACTACACTACTTTCACCGTTTATTGCTCGGTCATACAACTTACCACCCAAATGAATTTTACCTCCTTTTCTTCTCACTAATAGAGCTTTCATTTGGTGGTATTTCATTGCTGCTGACATTTTTACTTTTTTTGCTATTAATCAAAAATTACCGAAATTTTTGCAAAAAAATGACATTTTTCACTTTCTGTTGCAAAATTTTTCAAAAAAAACTACATTTCTATATAAATTTTCTCTAAATTTATTGTTCTACATGTCTTTGATAAAAAAATCCAATAAGTGTATATTTATTGGTTTGGGTAAAAGTTATAGCGTTTACAAACTATGGTGCAAAAAAGTGAATTTCGGCATTTTGAAGCAGCTCTGACTTTCTGAGCGCCTGTCATGTTTCTTCAGGAGCTAGAATGTCAGGAAAGTATAAATACCCCCAAATCACACCATTTTAGAAAGAAGACACCCCAAAGTATTCGCGGAGGGGCTTGGTGAGTTCATGTATCATTTCATTTTTTTCACAAGTTAGCGGAAAATGACACTTTCTGAGAAAAAAAAAAAAAAAAAGTTTCAATTTCTGATAACTTCTGGCAAAAAAAAAAAATCTCAGACGGACTCACTATGCCCCTCAGTGAATACCTTGGGGTGTCTACTTTCCGAAATGGGGTCATTTGTGGGGTGTGTTTTACTGTTCTGGCATTTTGGGCGGGGCTAAATTGTGAGCCGCCATGTAAAACCTAAAGGTACTCGTTGGAATTTGGGCCCCTTTGCGCACTCCAGGCTGCAAAAAGTGTCACTCATGTGGTATCGCCGTACTCAGGAGAAGTAGGGCAATGTGTTTTGGGGTGTATTTTTACATACACCCATGCTGGGTGAGAGAAATATCGCTGTAAATTGTCAACTTTGTATAAAAATTTTAAAAGTTGTCGTTTACAGAGATATTTTTCACACAAAGTATGGGTATATGTAAAAATACACCTAAAACACATTGCCCTACTTCTCCTAAGTATGGCGATACCACATGTGTGCCACTTTTTGCAGCTTAGTGCAAAGAGGCCCTAAAACCAATGAGTACCTTTTAGGATTTCACAGGGCATTTTTACGCATTTGGATTCCAGACTTCTTCTCACGCTTTAGGGGCCCCTAAAATGCCAGGACAGTATAAATACCCCACATGTGACCCCATTTTGGAAAGAAGACACCCCAAGGTATTCTGTGAGGGGTATGGTGAGTTCATGTAAAATTTTATTTTTGTCACAAGTTAGTGGAATATGAGACTTTGTAAAAACAAAATTAAAAAAACAAAAAAACAATTTCCGCTGACTTGTGCCAAAAATAAAAATTCTGTGGACTCACCATGCCCCTCACAGAATACCTAGGGGTGTCTTCTTTCCAAAATGGGGTCACATGTGGGGTATTTATACTCACCTGGCATTTTAGGGGCCCCTAAAGTGTGAGAATCCAAATGCAAAAAATGGCCTGTGAAATCCTAAAGGTACTCATTGGTTTAGGGCCCCTTTGCATCTTGGCTGCAAAAATGTCACACATGTGGTATCGCCGTACTCAGGAGAAGTAGGGCAATCTGTTTTGGGGTGTATTTTTATATATACCCATACTGTGTGTGAGAAATATCGCTGTAAACGACAACTTTTTAAATTTTTTTATTCAAAGTTGTCAATTTACAGAGATATTTCTCTCACCCAGTATGGGTATATGTAAAAATACACCTCAAAACACATCGCCCTACTTCTCCTGAGTACGGCGATACCACATGTGTGACACTTTTTGCAGCCAAGATGCGCAAAGGGCCCTAATTCCAATGAGTACCTTTAGGAGGGCATTTTTACGCATTTTCTTCTCACGCTTTAGGGCCCCTAAAATGCCAGGGCAGTATAAATACCCCACATGTGACCCCATTTTGGAAAGAAGACACCCCAAGGTAATCCGTGAGGGGCATGGTGAGTTCATAGAAGATTTTTTTGGCACAAGTTAGTGGAAATTGATTTTCATTGTTTTTTCTCACAAAGTCTCCTTTCCGCTAACTTTTGACAAAAAGTTTAATTTTTCATGGACTCATTATGCCCCTCAGCGAATACCTTGAGGTGTCTTCTTTCCAAAATGGGGTCACATGTGGGGTATTTATACTGCCCTGGCATTTTAGGGGCCCTAAAGCGTGAGAAGAAAAATGCGTAAAAATGCTCCTCCTAAAGGTACTCATTGGTTTTAGGGCCCTTTGGCATCTTGGCTGCAAAAGTGTCACTCGTGGTATCGCCGTACTCAGAAGAAGTAGGGCGATGTGTTTCGGGTGTATTTTTACATATACCCATAGCTGGGTGAGAGAAATATCTCTGTAAATTGACAACTTTGAATAAAAAAATTAAAAAGTTGTCGTTTACAGCGATATTTCTCACACAAAGTATGGTTATATGTAAAAATACACCCTAAACACATTGCCCTACTTCTCCTGAGTACGGCGATACCACATGAGTGACACTTTTTGCAGCCAAGATGCGTAAGGGGCCCTAAAACCAATGAGTACCTTTAGGATTTCACAGGACATTTTTACGCATTTGGATTCTCACGCTTTAGGACCCCTAAAATGCCAGGGCAGTATAAATACCCCACATGTGACCCCATTGTGGAAAGAAGACACCCCAAGGTATTCCGTGAGGGGTATGGCGAGTTTACAGAAAAAAAAAATTTGGCACAAGTTAGCGGAAATGGTATTTTTATTTATTTTTTTTTTTTTTTACAGTCTCACATTCCACTAACTTGTGACAAAAATAAAATTTTACATGAACTCACCATACCCCTTACGGAATACCTTGGGGTGTCTTCTTTCTAAAATGGGGTCACTTGTGAGGTTTTTGTACTGCCCTGGCATTTTAGGGGTCTCCGCAATCATTACACGTATGGCCAGAATTAGGAGTTTTTGCGATTCTCCTTATATTGACCATACGGGTAATGAGAATTTTTTTCCGTTCAGCCTCTGCGCTGAAAGAAAAAAATGAACGTCACAGATTTTTCCATTCACATTGATCAATGTGGATGAAAAATCTCTAAAAATGTGCAAAAAAAGAGGGAAAAGCTATAAAGCTGCGATCGCTAAGGGACCCTAAGGCCTCATTCAGCGTCCGCAATTCTGTTCCGCAAAATTTTGCGGAACAGAATTGTGGATACATTCAATTCTATGGGGACAGACTTTGTCCCGCTCGGATCCATAATTGCGGATCCGTAATTGGAGATCCGCAAAAGTATAGAACATGTCCTATTCTTGTCCGCAATTGCGGATAAGAAAAGGCATTTTCTATATAGTTCTGGCAATGTGCGGATCCGCAAAATGCGGAAAGCACATTGCTGGTGTCCGTAGCTTTATGGATCCGCGGATTTGCGGATCCGTGGATCCGCAAAACACATGCGGACATCTGAATGAGCCTTACAGGGGTGATCAGTGACAGGGGGTGACAGGGGTGATCAGGGGGTGACATGGGAGATCAGGGGTTAATCAGTGACAGTGGGGGTGGTGGGTGGGTGGGGGCGGTGGGGGGTTGTGTGGTGATTGGTGCACTTTGATATTTTTTCTCTGGTGGTCCCAAGCAAAGGGACCACCAGAGAAGCGAGTAGCAGCAGATCAGACGCTGTTCACAGAACAACGTCTGATCTGCGATTTTTTCTGCCATATACAGCCTGCCAGCGCACGATCGGCGCTGGCAGGCTGTAGTATAACTACATGCGAGCGCGCCGATGGCGCGCATTGCGCATGTGCGGGCGCGTGCTCGCGTCATCTCGCGTCTCGCGAGATGACGCGCCGATGCGTCGGATCAGAAGAGCCCGGCCGCCGCGAGAACGCGATCCTGCGTGCGGCGGTCCGGGAGTGGTTAATCTAACCTCCACAGTGGCCGCTCCTTTAACATTGACCTCCACAGTGGCCTCCGCCCCTTTAACATTAACCACCCCTTTAACAGTGACCTTTATAGTGGCCGCCCCTTTAAACATAACCTTCACAGTGCCTGCCCCTTTAACAGTGACCTCCACAGTGCCTGCCCTTTCACAGTGATCACCCCTTTAACAGTGACCTCCACAGTGCCCGCCCCTTTAACAGTGACCTCCATAGTACTCACCTCTTTAACAGTGACTGCCCCTTTAAAATTGACCTCCACAGTGACCGCCCCTTTAACAGTGACTTCCAGAGTGGATGCCCCTTTAGCAGTGATCTCCACAGTGCCCACCTCTTTAAAAGTGCCCGCCACTTTAACAGTGACCACCCCTTGAACAGTGACCGCCTCAGTGACTGCCCCTTTAACATTGACCGCCCCTTTAACAGTGACCTTCATAGTGGCTACCCCTTTAACAGTGACCTTCATAGTGGCTGCCCCTTTAACAGTGACCTTCACAGTGTCCATCCCTTTAACAGTGACCTTCACAATGCCCATCCCTTTAACAGTGACCTTCACAGTGCCCATCCCTTTAACAGTGACCTTCACAATGCCTATCCCTATAACAGTGACTTCCACAGTGCAGGCTCCTTTAACAGTGATCTCCATGGTGTCTGTTCCTTTAATAGTGACTTCCACAGTGCCCACCCCTTTTAACAGTGACCTCCACAGTGGCTGCCCCTTTAAAAGTGACCTCCACAGTGGCTGCCCCTTTAACAGTGACCTCCACACTGCCAGCACTTTAATAACAGTGACCTTCACAGTTTTCTCCTCTTTAATGACAGTGAGCTCCACAAGCCCACCCCTTTAATAGTGGCCCCTGCCCCTCATGCATGTAGCAGTGTAGTTGTGCCGTCATACGTCATATGACTGAATATTTAAGGACCTGCGAACTATTAAAACCTGTGATCAGTTGTTATGGCAACCTGGAGTAGGACCTGCGAGCTTCTATTAGTTGATAAAGGACATGTGACATGTGGATGGCAGTTTAGATATGAATAGAAACAAACTTGCAGGCTTGTTTGGGCTAATGCCGGTCATTTTTTTTGGAATATCTCAGGAACGGTAAACGCTAGAGAGCTGAGACCCAGTCTAAAACCTTCCCGGACACCTGATGTACCTGTGTGCCAAATTTGGTATCTAATCCTATCCTTTGTGATACTGTCTGCTGAGCTGTGTATCAAATCCTAGCCTGTGTGATACTATCTGCTGAGCTGTGTATCTAATCTTATGTTGTATGATACTGTCTGCTGAGCGTGTATTTAATATTCTATCCTGTGTGATACTGTCTGCTGAGCGTGTATTTAATATTCTATCCTGTGTAATACTGTCTGCTGAGCTGTGTATCTAATCATATCCTGTCTGCTGAGCTGTGTACCTAGTAGTTGATTTTTAACTTTATTTTTTCAATCCCTGTTGGCTGAGTGGGAGGGGGCGTGGCCTAACTGGATTGGGGCGTGTCCTTTTGAACATCTCAATCTAAGACAGCAACACTCTCCTCTCTGAGTGTGAGCTGCAAAGAGAAAGTCACCGTCCCTCCCACCTCTGCAGCTGACAGAAGTTGATTTTTACCTTTATTTTGTAAATACTCATTGGCTGCTGAGGGGGAGGGGTGTGTCCTAAACGTATCGGGGGTATGCGTCAGCGGACCTAAAAGTTGTTTAACTTTTTTTTTCAATCCCTATTCGCTTAGTGGGGGCGTGACCTAACAGGATTAGGGTCATGTCCTTTTAAACAGCTCTCTCTACGACAGCAGCACTGTTCTGTCTGAATGTGAGCTGCAGGGAGAAAATCACCATCCCTCCCACCTCAGGAGGGGAGGGGCCATGGCCTAACCGAATCAGAGGTGTGGCTTATCTGGACCTGGGGGCGGGTTTTTAAGGGTGACTTGAATAGCCACCCTACTT
Source organism: Bufotes viridis (assembly GCA_033119425.1). Classification (NCBI taxonomy): domain Eukaryota; kingdom Metazoa; phylum Chordata; class Amphibia; order Anura; family Bufonidae; genus Bufotes; species Bufotes viridis. Next base: position 222,009,124 of record CM065589.1, read on the forward strand.
TCCCCCTGAACTGTGACCTCCATAGCACTCTACTCCCTTAACAGTGTCATCCACAGCGCCCTGCCCCTTTAAATCGGACTTGTTGCAGGGAAAAGAAATGGCCGAGATGTTATGGAAACCTCAGGAAATAAGGTACTAAGTGCTATTAGGCCATGGCTTTACTTCAGTAGTGATTATCCTGGTGACAGATTTCCTTTGAACGTCATCTAGAGCAGTGAGGAAACATGGCTGGGGGTTGTTATGGTTACCTGGAGTAAAACTGTGTGTGTGTGGAGACGAACTGCCAGCGAGCAGTAAATGACAGTTTGGATTTAAGTGAAAGGCTTGCAGGCTTGTATTAGCTATAATGTAGGCCATTTTTTGGGAATATCTCAGGAACGGTAAGTCCCAGAGAGCTGAGACCTGGTCTAAAACCTTCCTGGACACCTGATGTACCCGTGTGCCAAATTTGGTGAAGATCGGTCCAGTCGTTTGGTCGCGCATAAAGAACGTCTAGACAGATGTCTAGACAGAAATTAATTTTTATATATATAAGAGTTCTAAGGGTTTGGGATGTTGGAGAGCACTATGCAAGTGAAATTGTTTAAGCAAGGTTTTCTAAAGTGACAATTATCGTGATTGGAATAATGTGGAGACTATAGAAAAGGGAGACCAGATAAAGCCACTTGCATATATATTACACAAAGTCCTAAAAAATATCAGGGTAATAACATACCAGAATTGCCAACTGTCCCGAAATTTCTGGACAGTCTGTAAAAATAGGTGACTTTCTTCCTGTGTCCATGAAAAAAATTAGATGTGTCCTTGATTTTTTTGAGGTGGGTGGTACTAGATTAGATTATTTGATTGGTAATTCTCATCATTTTACAGTTCACAGTAAATGCTAGTAATGAGTTCTTATCAGTATATAGCGCTATAGACATGTATTACTTATAATCTTTATCATTCATTATGTTTTTCCAATTTGTCTGTAAAATATCATGGCTATCAGTGATTTTGTGATAAGTTGTCTAGAAAAAAGAAAAATCTGGTTGGCAACCCTGTAAAAGACCCAGATGCAAAACACAGCCAAAACCCTACCCAATGGTGAAAATATATTTAATGTTATATCAACAATTGGTTGGCTTAGTTTGAGGCCAAAATTGTTGTGCAATATGGTGCAGAATGTCACATTTTAGGGCCTGAACTCTTTCCTGTCAAAATACATCTATTTCCCATTAAGCAATGCCCTCATGTTGGGCTAAGCATGGATAATTTCTAGTGTTGATCGAGCACCCAAGTGCTCGCGTCAAACACATCGGGATGCTCAGGTGCTCTACAGAGCACCCGAGTATAATGGAAGTCAATGGGAGAGCCCGAGCATTAAACCAGGCACCCCCTGCTCTGGAGAGGGGAGGGTGCCTGGTTCATAGGAAATGGTCAGAAATTGATTGAAACACCACCGAACAATATCGAGAACAGCATGGGGAGGATGTCTGGATGCATCTTGGACTCCCAGGTCGCTGCTGGGAATGATGTTGTCTGAGTAGTACGCCACTTTTACAGACTGACAATAATTGCACAAAACCAAATATAAAATCAATTTTAGAGAAAAAAAGCTTTAGGAAACATTCTTTCCCGTATATTTACTTGTATATAAAGTGCAAGTCCTGACAATAATAACAAGCAAGAGGCACTCAGATGCAACCTGTATATCACATAAAGGTGGGCCTTATTCACATTGTGGTGCAATTGTTCATGTAGTGGGACTCCTACACTCATAAAGCCTATGCACCAAGTGAAAGCACTGCCAACAATTACAAGGCAGTGCAACCGGCACTCCAATACACCCATTTTTACACATAAAGGGGGGCATCATACACACCCTTGAAAAATTATGATTGATGGCCTGCTGGTGACCCTCAAAAGCATTTGGAGCAGGGGCCTGCTGATCTGACCATCTAAAACATTAGGAGAGACGGCCTGCTGGTGAGCTGACTCTCTAAAACATTAGTGTTGAGAGCCTGCTGGTGAGATGATCCGCTAAAAGGTTGTAGGTGAAGGCCTGTAGGTGAGCTGACCCTGTAAAACATTATATGGTAGGGCCTGCAGGTGAGCTGATCCTGTAAAAGATTTTAGGTGAGGGCGTGCAGGTGAGTTCACCCTGTAAAACATTGTATGCGAGAGCCTGCAGGTGAGTTGACCCTGTAAAAGATTGTAGGTGAGGGCCTGCTGGTGAGCTGACCCTGTAAAACATTATATGCGAGGGCCTGCAGGTTAACTGACCCTGTAAAAGATTGCAGGTGATAGCCTGCTGCAGAGCTGACCCTCTAAAACATTAGGGGTGAGGGTCTGCAGGTGAGCTGACCCTGTAAAAGATTGTAGGTGAGGGCCTGCATGTGAGCTGACCCTGTAAAACATTATATGCGAGGGCCTGTAGATAAGCAGACCCTGTAAAACATTGTATGCGAGGGTCTGCAGGTGAGTTGACCCTGTAAAAGATTGTAGGTGGGGGCTTGCTGCTGAGCTGACCCTGTAAAACATTATATGCGAGGGCTTGCTGGTGAACTGACCCTGTAAAAGATTGCAGGTAATGGCCTGCTGCTGAGCTGACCCTCTAAAACATTAGGGGTGAGGGTCTGCTGGTGAGCTGACCCTGTAAAAGATTGTAGGTAAGGGTCTGCAGGTGAGCTGACCCTCTAAAAGGTTGTAGGTGAGGGCCTGCAGGTGAGATGACCCTTTGAAACATTATATGTGAGGGCCTGCAGGTGAGCTGACCCTGAAATAGATTGTAGGTGAGGGCCTGCTGGTGAGTTGACCCTCTAAAAGGTTGTAGGTGGGGGCCTGCAGGTGAGCTGACCCTGTAAAACATTATATGCGAGGGCCTGCAGGTGAGCTGACCCTGTAAACTTTATATATGAGGGCCTGCAGGTGAGCTGACCCTGTAAATGATTGTAGGTGAGGGCCTGCTGGTGAGCTGACCCTAAAAAATTATATGCGAGGGCCTGCAGGTGAGCTGACCCTGTTAAAATATTATATGCGAGGGCCCTGTAGGTGAGCTGACCCTATAAAACATTATATGAGAGGGCCTTGGCTACTGAGACTGGACCTGGTGGAAGACAGGGTGGTGTTTAACCGACTGGAAGCATTATCTTCTGCAATCCAATCGACCACCTGGTCACACTGGTCGGACTTTAACAGTGATGTCCTGCGCCTGCAAACTGGGACTGGGACAATTATGTTTCTCTTGTGCTCTGGCAGCAGGCACAGTTTCAATGTGCCCAGGGCCACGGCCTCTGCGTGCATCAGCATCACGGCCACTTCCTATCCCTTACTGCTCACCTTCTTCATTTTAAATGTTATATATGCTTGAAAGTATGTCACACATACAGTAGGTATTTGGGATGTGGAAACGTCACACAGGCGTTATCCCTCAGATAATGTCAATGCTGATGCCAGCGGCTAAAAAAAAAATCAGTGAATGTCACAGGTATTTGGGATGAGAAAACGTTATACAGAAGAGGTACCACTGGTATTGTCACTGTCCGCAGCGACTACTGAAAAGGTGTACTGTATGTCACAGCTAAATTTTTTCAGTGCACACGGTACACTGGAGATGTGGCACTGGTAATGTTACTGTCAGAAGCAGACACCGTCTATTGAAAAAGTACACTGTATGTCACAGATATATTTTTTAACCACACACGTTACACTTTAGATGTGGCAGTGGTAATGTCACTGTCAGAAGTGGACACCGTCTATTGATAAAGTACACTGGATGTCACAGCTAAATTTTTTCTGCGCACATGGTACACTGGAGATGTTTCACTGGTAATGTCACAGTCAGAAGCGGACACCTTCTTTTGAAAAAGTACACTGTATGCAACTGACACATTTTTTTCAGCGCACATGTTACACTGCATATGTTGCGCAACTATTGTCACTGTTCGCAGCAGACACCGTCTACAGAAAAAGTTCACTGCATGTCACAGATATTTTTGGGATGCACACACTGTACACAGGAGATTTTGCGCAGGTAATTTTACTGTCTGCGGCCGACACCATCTACGGAAAAAGTACACTGGATGTCATAGATATTTTTGAGATGCGCACACTTTACACAGGAGATGTGCCGCAGCTAATTTGACTGTCTGCAGCGGACACCATCTACTGAAAAAGTACACTGGATGTCACAGATATTTTTGGGATGCGCACACTTTACAGAGGAGATGTGGTGTAGATAATGTAACTGTCCACAGCGGACACTGTCTATGGAAAAAGTACACTGGATGTCACAGATATTTTTGGGATGCGCACACTTTACACAGGAGATGTTGCGCAGATAATTTAACTGTCCGCAGCAGCCTTAGACACTATTTAGCGCAAGATGCGCAAAAAAAAAATATTGCTGCTGCCACAGACAATAGTCCTTAAAATGACTCTTGGGTATGTAATGTTGTAGCAATGTGCCGAGTATAGTGATGCTCGAGCCGAACTGGTGTTCGGCCAAGCATGCACGCTCAACACTAATAATTTCTCTAAACGTAGTTGTGGCAAATTGTGGCAAACTTCACCACATTGTTCTACAAAGTAAGCCAAAATCTAGGTGCAGCCACATTAGCATATGTGGTCCACTTTATTTTCCTCTTTAATTTTCGTTGTACTTGCTGAGTCGCTGGATGTTTACTGCAGGAAGCTACAAGCAAACTTTTCACTGAACATCTTGTACTGAACATTTTCATTACTTGTTTTAGCAAGTTAACTATAATGTTCCTACCATTCAATATTCTTTCTATTTCAGGCTAAAGTAATATCTCTGGATAAACCTACTTATCTTTATCTAAGTCAGTTAATTGGACATACTGTAAATTTTATGCAATTAACATTATATGACATTATTTATAAAGTACATTTAAATAATTTATTTCTACCTAGACATAATGTTAATATATTGCAAAGATTAAGAAATGTCATACTGCTTGGGACTAAAGTTGCTTCTTAATGGTTAATGGAAATGTGTCACCAAAAAACAAATGTATCTGCCAGTTAAAACCAGATATCAGCACTTATCCTTTTTTTCTAATCAGTTTTTATTTTATGATTTTATTATTACAGATTTATTTATTCAATTTTCTGATTCAATTTACTGTCTAAGCTGTTCTTAGCATTTAGAAAGGATTAAGAAAATTGCTTTACGGCAGCCCCATTGTCCATAGACACATTGACTTCTATGGAAGAGTTTTCTAGGCATGCTCTGTGACCTGTGCAGAGGTTATTGTACAAGGAAAAAGTAGATAAGCTCTGGCAATAACCTATTGTGAATGGTGGATCCTGTCTTATTTGTCATCCCGATCCTGCCTGTAATGATATCACCTCTGTGTATAGATAAGCAGATAACTGCATTAAAGTAGTGCCTATTATTAATGGCCAGTGCAAAAACTGCAGAATGTTATATTTTTTGTTTAAATATAGATAGTGAATCACAGAAAATACTTGTAGGGACGTTTACCATCTAAATTCCCCTGTTAGCGACAATTCCCCATTGGATACGTTCCTTGAAGTCGTAATACAGGAACTAAGCCGCCTTGAGAGATACATCCCACACCACTTTAAATTTAGAGAAACATGAACCGGAAGATCTTCTGTCATTAGAAAAAGATGAACAGATTATCATAAAACCATCGGATAAGGGTGGTAATATAGTGGTCCTAGAAACACAACATTACCTCAAAATATGTGACGACCTCTTATCTGACCAACATTGCTATGAAGCGTTATCAGAAAATCCTCTTGAGCACTACAGATCAGTTTTGGCCAGCTTGGTCAAAAAAGCCTTCACTGACCGTCTGATTGATAAAGGTGAGATGGAGTTTCTTCTTCCTCTTAATCAAGTAATGGCGTGTTTTTACAACATACCAAAAAATACATAAGGGCACCCCTCAAAGGTAGGCCCATAGTGTCGGGGATTGGCAGTCTCACACAAAACATAAGTACATATGTGGACGAGATCTCGCGCCCCTTTGTGAAATCACTGCCATCATATGTTCGCGACACTATGGACGTCATTAACCACCTGAACGACATTATAATAGAAGAGGATGTATTTTTAGCCAGCCGAGATGTGGAGGCTCTTTACACTTCCATTCCACACACTAAGGCCCCTTTCACACGGGCGAGTTTTCCGCGCTGGTGCAATGCGTGAGGAGGACGCATTGCACCCGCACTGAATCCGGACCCATTCATTTCTATGGGGCTGTGCACATGAGCGGTGATTTTCACGCATCACTTCTGCGTTGCGTGAAAATCGCAGCATGCTCTATAGTGTGCGTTTTTCACGCAACGCAGGCCCCATAGAAGTGAATGGGGCTGCGGGAAAATCGCAAGCATCCGCAAGCAAGTGCGGATGCGTTGCGATTTTCCCGCATGGTTGCTTAGCAACGGGACCCGATCTTTAATATTTTCCCTTATAACATGGTTATAAGGGGAAATAATAGCATTCTTAATAAAGAATGCATAGTAAAAAGAAGTGGAAGGGGTTAAAAATAATAAAAGTTAACTAATCTTAGCCACTTGATCGCGTAGTTGCCATGTGACGTCATCACAGGTTTTTTAGTTCTTAGCTGATGCTGGGAAAGAGAGGACAGATCGCAACTACGCGATCAAGTGGCTAAGATAAGTTAACTTTTATTATTTTTAACCCCTTCCACTTCATTTTACTATGCATTCTTTATTAAGAATGCTATTATTTCCCCTTATAACCATGTTATAAGGGAAAATAATAAATTCTCCAGAAGACCCGAAACCAGACTTCAGTGATGAACTCCGGCTTCGGGTCTGGGTACCAAACATGGCGATTTTTCTCACGCATGTGCAAAACGCATTACAAACGTTTGCACCCACGCGGGAAAGACACGCATATTCCCGCAACGCACCCGCCTCTTATCCGGGCGTCAAACATGACGCCCGTGTGAAAGGGGCCTAAGGGGCTAGCAATGATTGGGAAATCTCTCGGCGAGGGTGGAAACCATCTTGCCTGCCATAATGAATTTGTAATAAACTTAAAGGGATTCTGTCACCACTTTTCAGCCCTGTGAGCTAAACATATGCTCATGTTCAGTGTCTCATTATGATTCCTAATGTGGCCTTATAAATGAGATCTGTGGCTTAATTTTGCAAAAAAACAGGTTTTGCTAACCTGTCAATCATGCCCAAGGGGAGGTCCGGGGATACGGGGTGCCCGGCTGCAGCCATCGCCCTTTGTGCCCAGCGACGCCTTCCCAGAGTTTTGCGCCGTTGCCAGCAGTCCATTCGGGCGCATCAGGCTGAGCCAGTGCACACGCGCAGCATCTCACAGCGGGAGGAGGGGAAGGGAGGGAGAGCCGGCACAGAGGAGTAGGAGGCGGCGCAGAACTCTGGGAAGGCGGCGCTGGGCACGAAGGGTGATGGCTGCAGCGGGGCACCCTGCATCCCCGGACCTCCCCTTGGGCACCATATTTGTATGATTGACAGGTTGGTAAAACCAGTTTTTTTTATAAATTAAGCCACAGATCTCATTTATAAGGCCACATTAGGAATCATAATGAGACCCTGAACATGAGCATATGTTTAGCTCACAGGGCTGAAAAGTGGTGACCGAATCCCTTTAAAGGATTTCATCTTGCAACATAACATCTTTATGTTTAATGGTAAGATCTTCTGCCTGCTCAGGTGAGTGGCAATGGGCAGTCCCTGTGCCCCTACCTCTGCTAATCTCTACCTGGGCTGGTGGGAGAAAGAGGGGGTTTTCGGTGAGATGTGTGAAGAATGGTTAGATTGTATCCAACTCTGGCTTAGATTTATTGATGATGTGCTGATTCTGTGGAAGGGAAGCAGTGAACAATTAAATTCCTTTATAGCACATCTAAATACGAATGAGTGGGGACTATTCTTCACATCTACCATTGACCAAGACCATATCACATTTCTGGATCTAGACATTACAAGAGGAATGGACAACCGTTTGTCCACTACGGAAAACCCACGGCCTCTAACCAATTTCTACAGTGGGAAAGCTGGCACCTCAGGACGTTACACAAATGGATCCCAAAAGGTCAATACTTAAGGGTGAGGCGTAACTGCTCCAACACTGCTGACTTTAAACATACAGCAGATGACCTAAAATGCAGGTTAAAAAATAGTGGGTATCCAGAGAAGGTTCTTGATGAGGTATATCATCATGCTCGCTGTGTGGAGAGAAAAGACTTCCTTGTTGCAAAACAGAGATCATGGAAAGGAGGAATTGAGAATTATAGGCACGCATGATGCAGGACACTTAATGGTGACAGATGTTCTGAGCCGCCATTGGGGCATTCTTAAAACTGACCCCATTGTAGGTCACCTCGTAGGGCCTGGACCATCCATTACATATCGGCATGGCCGCAATCTTAAGGACTGCTTAGTACAGAGCTTCGCACAATCCCAACAATCACAGACCTGGCTGACATGTAACCTAAAAGGTAACTATAGATGTAAGGATGTTGTGTGTAAATCAATAAAGATAGGTAAAACCTTTACAAGCACAGTTGCTTCCCAAGAGTATGACATAAGAACGTTGATTAACTGCAGGGAACTTCTGGGCGACATTCGCTACAAAAGGGACACAACTGTGGAGAGACTTGTTGTGGAGGCACATGGTGGTGATTCAAATATGATTAGGTTTCAGGGAATTGAACAAATCAGACAATCTGTGAGGGGGGTGATCTGGATAAGAAACTTATGCAAGGAACTGGAATGGATATTCTGGCTGCGTACAGAAAAACCAAATGGATTAAATGAGTGAAGTAGCTATACATGCTTTATATAGCCCGGAATAAATCATTCCAGTGGGGCTTGCAATCTATATGCCAAGATGGATTGACATATGGATTTGCTTATAAATTATTCCAGAGACTACTAACCCTTATACCCCAATACACCCACATGTGCCGGTATGTGTACCTCCTCTTGTAAATAATTTGTCAGGCCAGTCTAACAATATGTATCACATAGGATAATGTTGAATGCTCTAATTGGTACAAATCTTTCCTGTCTCATATCCCTTGTTTGCTAAGGTTTAATCAACTCCTTATCCCTACCCAGCATTTATGAAAGGTTTAAGCCGCCTAAATATCCCTCCTTTATATAATAAAATACCTCCTTCAAGGTGTGGTAAGCATACTGTACATAATGGCACTTCGGCGCCTGGGATGGTTCATGGAGTTGAGCCACGCCCCCTTTGTGCTGATAGGCCATCTCAGCCGAGCCTCCCTCCTGCCGCCGGTGTTCCGTGAAAAGTTGGTACCTGTAAAAAGTTGGTACCCTCGTCACTCCTGGTCCTGACATCAGGTTGAAACAAAGGTGTGAGCTGAGAGCTCGGCTCCTCATTGGCTGACGTGAATGCGTGTTGGCGCCTGCACAGAAGCAACATGGTTACCATGATTTAACATGTAGCGGCTGTGAACGCGCAGAGGGAGGGAACCTTGGATTTACGGCCCACCGTGCATGCGCAAATAACATTGCTGTGTGAATGCGCGGAGGGTACCATGGATTTACTGGCCAATGCACATGCGCGAACTGCATTGTCCTGTCAACGTTATTGCCCTGTGAACGTGCGGAGGGAGGGTGGCCACTATCAGCTTCCAGCAGAATGGAGCCGAGGGAGGGGAGGGATACAGGGAGGGAGGTTTTGCCGTAATGTAAACTTTTGGTTTATAGGACCTGGGTGAATGACCAATCATAGAGCGTCCAAACCCCGCCCCCTCCCTGCGTCCCTCCCCTCCCTCGGCTCCATTGTGCTGGAAGCTGATAGTGGCCGTCCTCCCTCCGCGCGTTCAAAAGGCAATAGCGTTCACAGGACAATGCAGTTCGCGCATGTGCATTGGCCTGTAAATCCATGGTACCCTCTGCGCATTCACACAGCAATGTTATTTGCGCATGCGCAGTGGGCCGTCAATCCAAGGTTCCCTCCCTCCCTCTGCGCGTTCACAGCCTCAACATGTCAAATCATGGTACCATGTTGTTTCTGCGCAGGCCCAAACACGCATTCGCGTCAGACAATGAGGAGCCGTGCTCTCAGCTCACACCTTTGTTTCAACCTGACGTCAGGACCAGAAGTGACGAGGGTACCAACTTTTTACAGGTACCAACTTTTCACGGAACACCGGTCTCTATTTATATTGCAGAGAAGCGCGGGTGTGTACGGCCATACAAGTGACGATACCGCTGCACGCTCCATGTGCAAACGCTCTCTCTGTTGGGCCTGGCTACAACGCAAATAGTGTAACTTTATGCCCGCAAATACTCCTGATGAAAAAGCCCGCAACAGGGCTCTGGAAATGCGTAGAGTAGGGGCAGCAAAGATAAAACAGAATTGAGCTAGCGGTAGGTAGGGTCCGTAACTGATCAGCTAGATAATAGATTAGTGCATAGATATCATAGGGACCCTGCAGCCAATCTTCAAATGTGATGTACTACAGTGGGGCGATGCTGAAATCAGAGCCCCATAGTGCAGAGTGACATCACCCTGAGGTGGAATAGGGCAGTATACCATCGCTAGGTACACATACAGCAGAAGTGTGCACCACAATCACATTGCATACACGCTGTATACTCTTCCACCTCATGTTTTTTTCAAATTAGACTACGGTATTTCAGTAAAAAGGCTTTACTTTATTTTAATAGCTACATTAATAAAGTTTTGTTATTTTAGTTTTAACACCATTTAACATAGTCAGTGAGCTGCTAAATATAGATAGTGAAATGGAAAATTAAAAATAAGTGATTTAACACCTTAAGGACCTTGCCATTTCTCACCTTAGGCCCTATTCAAACGTCCGCAATGTACATCCGCACCAGTTCCGCAAATCTGCGGAACTGGTGCAGACTCATTCATTTTGAATGGTGACGTGATGGATGCGGAGAGCCAATCTTCCGGCCGCTGGCTCCGCAATAATATAGAGCATGTCCTATTCTTGCCCGCAATTGCAATATGCATCTCTATAGGGCTGGTGGCAAGGTGTGTTGCGGATCCGCAACACACTACGGACGTGTGAATTAGGCCTTAAGGGCTCATTGCCAGGAGCGTAAGCACTCAGTGCCCGTGCTGCAGAACGCAATGCATGGGCATGACCGGGGGACAGCTACATGCGGATCGGGAACTACTTTTTTACGGAACTGAAGCATGGAACGGAACCCCATGGAAGCACTCCGTAGTGCTTTCATTCAATGGTTCCGTTCTGTTCCGCACCGTATCTCCGGACCTTTATCCAAACCATTCTGAGATTGTTTTCTCGTGAAAAGGCAATTTCTATATAGTTCTGTCAATGTGCGGATCTGCAAAATGCGGAAAGCACATTGCCGGTGTCCGTGTTTTGCGGATCCGCAAAACACATATGGACATGTGAATGGAGCCTTACAGGGGGGTGATCAGTGACAGGGGGGTGATCAGGGAGTCTATATGGGGTGATCAGGGGTTAACAAGGGGTTAATAAGTGACCCGGGGGGCTGGGGGGTAGTGTGATGCTTGCGGTTACTTTCCATAGCTACCTGGTCCTCTGGTGGTCAATCCCAGCAAATGGGACCACCAGAGGACCAGGTAGCAGGTATATCAGACGCTGTTAACAAAAGAGCATCTGATATACATCTTTGATGCTTTCTATTTTGCATATACAGCCTGCCGCCTGCCAGCGATTGATCATCGCTGGCAGGCTGCAGTAAACTGCTGAGTCGGGACCTGCTGTGAACGCACACGCACGTGTTCACAGCAAATCTCGCCTCTCGCGAGATGACGCGCCGCTGCGTCAAGGAGGAACAAGCCGGCCTCCACCTGGACACAGCACTGCGTTAGGCGGTCGGCAGGCGGTTAAAGGGTATATTACACAAAGTGATAAAATACAATGGCTGAAGGCATAATCCTACATATTTTTTCACATGCTACTGTGCATCTCCTAATGTAAATCTGTCCATAAAAGGATACCTTTCATCCAGGGCCTAAATACTAGCCCCAAAAGAGATATTCCCCTAAATCAGTGGTTACTGCTGTGCCTGGATTAGTGTAATACGCTACATAAACAAATAGGCAGATAGTGTTAGGTGCCTGTAAAAAAAGGCCTGAATTTGAAATCAATACATTGGGCCAAGTATTTTTTTTCTTATTGCGGTGCTTGGTGAACGGTAACAATGAGGAAAACATCTAGTAACGGAAGCGGACGTGGTCGTGGTGGTGTTAGTGGACCCTCTGGTGCTGGGAGAGGATGTGGCCATTCTGCCACAGCCACTGGTCCTAGTAAACCAACTACCTCAGGTTCCAGTACCCGCCAGAATTTACAGCGATATTTGGGTGGGCCCAATGCCGTTCTAAGGATGGTAAGGACTGAGCAAGTACAGGCGCTAGTCAATTTGGTGGCCGACAGTGGATCCAGCACATTCACAACATTATCTCCCACCCAGTCTTCTGCAGAAAGCGCACAGGTGGCGCCTGAAAACCAAGCCCATCAGTCTGTCACATCACCCCCATGTATATCAGGGAAACTGTCAGAGCCTCAAGTTATGCAGCAGTCTCTTATGCTGTTTGAAGACTCTGCTGGCAGGGTTTCCCAAGGGAATCCACCTAGCCCTTCCCCAGTGATGGAAGACATAAAATGCACTGATGCAAAACCACTTATGTTTCCTGATGATGAGGACATGAGAATACCACCTCATCGGAATCCGCATGTCTCTGATGATGACGAAACACAGGTGCCAACTGCTGCGACATTTTGCAGTGTGCAGGCCTAACAGGAGGTCCGGGAGGAAGACTGTGTGGAAGACGATCCAGGGGTCCTAGACCTCACATGGAATAAAGGACGTTCCAAAGACTTTCATAGTTCAGAGGAAGAGGCAATGGTGAGACCGAGAGGGAGCAGGGGGCAAAAGCAGAACAGCCGCAGCCAAGAGAATTTGCATGCTACTGGCCACCGCCACCAGGGACCGAGCACCCCAAAGGCAGCTTCAAGGAGTTCCCTGGCATGGCACTTCTTTAAACAATGTGCTGACGACACGACCCGAGTGGATTGCACGCTGTGCCATCTGAGCCTGAAGCGAGGCATTAACGTTCTGAACCTTAGTACAACCTGCATGACCAGGCATCTATATGCAAAGCATGAACTGCAGTGGAGTAAACACTTGAAAAACAAGGAACTCACTCAGGCTCCCCCTGCTCCCTCTTCTGCTGCTGCCTCGGCCTCTTCCTCCGCCTTGGGAGGAATGTTCGCACCTGCCACCCACCAAACATAGGATGTGCCCCCGACACCACCACCTCCGTCACCAAGCATTTCCACCATGTCACACGGCAGTGTTCAGCTCTCCATCTCACAAACCTTGGAGAGAAAGCGTAAATTCCCACCTAGCCATCCTCGAGCCCTTGGCCTGAATGCCAGCATTTCTAAACTACTGGCATTTGAAAGGCTGTCATTCAGGCTGGTGGACACAGACAGCTTCAAACAGCTGATGGTGATAGCTGTCCCACAGTATGTTGTTCCCAGCCGCCACTACTTCTCCAAGAGTGCAGTGCCTTCCCTGCACAACCAAGTATCCAATAAAATCAAGTGTGCACTGCGCCACGCCATCTGTGGCAAGGTCCACCTAACCACAGATACGTGGACCAGTAAGCACGGCCAGGGATGCTATATCTCCCTAACTGCACACTATTTAAATGTAGTGGCAGCTGGGCCCCAGGCGGAGAGTTCTTTGGCGCACGTCCTTCCACCGTCAAGGATCGCAGGGCATCATTCTTTGCCTCCTGTAGTCTCCTCCTCTTACTCGGCTTCCTCCTCCTCTGCTTCCACCAGCTCATCCAGTCAGCCACACACCTTCACCACTAACTTCAGCACAGCCCGGGGTAAATGTCAGCAGGTCATTCTGAAACTCATATGTTTGGGGGACAGGCCCCACACCGCGCAGGAGTTGTGGCGGGGTATTGAACAACAGACCGACCAGTGGTTGCTGCCGGTGGGCCTCAAGTCCGGCCTGGTGGTGTGCGATAATGGGCAAAATCTCGTCGCAGCTCTGGGACTAGCCGGTTTGACGCACATCCCTTGCCTTGCGCATGTGCCGAATTTGGTGGTGCAGAAGTTCATTCACAACTTTCCCAATTTCAGAGCTGCTGCATAAAGTGCGGGCCGTCTGTGCGCTCCTCCGGCGTTCACATCATGCCGCTGCTCGCCTGTCTGCGCTACAGCGTAACTTCGGCCTTCCCGCTCACCGCCTCATATGCTACGTGCCCACCAGGTGGAACTCCACCTTGCACATGCTGGCCAGACTGTGCGAGCAGCAGCAGGCCATAGTGGAGTTTCAGCTGCAGCACGCACGGGTCAGTCGCACTGCGGAACAGCACCACTTCACCACCAATGACTGGGCCTCCATGCGAGACCTGTGTGCCTTGCTGCGCTGTTTCGAGTACTCCACCAACATGGACAGTGGCGATGACGCTGTTATCAGCGTTACAATACCTCTTCTATGTCTCCTTGAGAAAACACATAGGGCGATGATGGAAGAGAAGGTGGCGGCCCAGTTATGGGTCTGCAACACAATGAAAGCCAGATATCCCTCAAATGAAGGAAAAACCGAGCAAAGGGGTGTTTCCATTACAGAGATCACCAAATCCACCATATTAACTGGCCCCTATGTCAAGATCCCGCTTTTTTACAAGCTTTAAGGATGTGACGGGGAAATCCTAAGCCAGTTAACCATCCACAGACAGCTGTTTTGGGGTGTTGCCACCCCCCATCAGTGCAGAGTAGGATTCTGTCTAACCGGGAGCAATGCCTCGGAGACTACTCAAACACAACAATAGCTAATCTCAGGGAGACCAGCTACAAAAAACACTGCGGAGCCTTACCTAAGAGTCTCAACACAGCAATCCGAAGTGCAAAGCTCCCTGGGAAACAGGAATATGCAAAATAAATGTGGAGCCCCAGTTATGATGAGTGGAAACACCCCGAAACAGCTGTCTGTGGATGGATAACTGGCTTAGGTTTTCCCGTCACATCCTTAAAGCTTGTAAAAAAGTGGGATCTTGACATAGGGGCCACTTAATATGGTGGATTTGGTGATCTCTGTAATGGAGACACCCCTTTGCTCGTTTTTCCTTCCTTTGAGGGATATCTGGCTTTGATTGTGTTGTAGACCCATAACTGGGGCTCCACATTTATTTAGCATATTCCTGTTTACCAGGGAGCTTTGCACTTCGGATTGCTGTGTTGAGACTCTTAGGTGAGGCTCCGCGGTGTTTTTTGTAGCTGATCTCCCTGAGATCAGCTATTGTTGTGTTTCAGGAGGAGGAGAAGAATGAAGGGTCATTTTTTGCCCTTTCAGGCCAGTCTGTTAGAAGTGCCTCAGAAGGAGGTTTTTTGCAACAGCAGAGGCCAGGTACAAATGTGGCCAGCCAGGGCCCACTACTGGAGGATGAGGAAGAGGTGGAGGAGGATGAGGATGAAGCAGGTTCACAGCGGGGTAGCACCCAACACAGCTCAGGCCCATCACTGGTGCGTGGCTGGCTGAATACGGAGGACAATGACGATACGCCTCCCACAGAGGACAGCTTGTCCTTACCTCTGGGGAGCCTGGCACACATGAGCGACTACATGCTGCAGTGCCTGTGCAACGACAGCAGAGTTGCCCACATTTTAACGTGTGCGGACTACTGTGTTGCCACCCTGCTGGATCCCCGGTACAAAGACAATGTGCCCACCTTACTTCCTGCACTGGAGCATGATAGGAAGATGCGTGAGTACAAGCGAACCCTGGTAGACACGCTCCTGAGAGCATTCCCATATGTCAAAGGGGAACAAGTGGAAGTCCAAGGTCAAAGGGAGAGGAGGAGCATGAGGTCGCCAACGCAGCTGTGTCATGGCCAGCTCCTCTGAGGGCAGGGTTACCATGACAGTTTTGTCACCACGCCACAGCTAACTGCACCACCACCTGATACGGAATATGGTTGAACAATACGTGTGCACACCCCTCCACGTACTGACTGATAGTTTGGCCCCATTCAACTTCTGGGTCTCCAAATTGTCCACGTGGCCAGAGCTAGCCTTTTATGCCTTGGAGGTGCCGGCCTGCCCGGCGGCCAGCGTTTTGTCTGAACGTGTATTCAGCACTGCATGAGGGGGTGTCATTACTGACAAACGCAGCCGCCTGTCCACAGCCAACGTGGACAAGCTGATGTTCATAAAAATGAACCAGGCATGGATCCCACAGGACCGGTCCATCCCTAGTGCAGAATAGACATTTATAACTGCCTCCCCCTCAACCATATATTCTCGTACTCTGGGGCACTTCTTTATTGAATCCTCTATTTTTTATTTTACCATTATATTGCTATGCAAACAAAAGTTGAATGAACCTCTCCTCCGTCCAGGTGCCAGGAGCCTAATTATCTGAAAGTGGCCTGTTCCAGTGTTGGGTGACATGACGCCTGATTCTCTGCTATGCGACCTCTGTCCTCTGTCTGGGTGCTGGGGCCTAAATAAATGAAATTGGCCTTCTTCATTGGTGGGTGACATGAGGCCTGAATCTCTGCTATGCGACCTCTGTTCTCTGTCTGGGTGCTGGGGCCTAAATAAATGAAAGTGGCCTTCTCCATTGGTGGGTGACATGACGCCTGATTCTCTGCTATGCGACCTCTATCCTCTGTCTGGGTGCTGAGGCCTAAATAAATGAAAGTGGCCTTCTCCATTGGTGGTTGACATGACGCCTGATTCTCTGCTATGCGACCTCTGTCCTCTGTCTGGGTGCCGTGGGTTAAATATCTAGAAGTGGCCATCTCTATTGCTGGGTGACATGAAGCCTGATTCTCTGCTATGTGACCTCTGTCTGGGTGCTGGGGCCTAAATAAATGAAAGTGGCCTTCTCCATTGGTGGGTGACATGACGCCTGATTCTCTGCTATGCGACCTCTGTCTGGGTGCCGTGGGCTAAATATCTGGAAGTGGCATTCTCTATTGCTGGGTGACAAGAAGCCTGATTCTCTGCTATGCGACCTATCTCCTCCGTCTGGGTGCCAGGGGCCTAATTATCGAAAAGTGGCATTCTCCATTGGTGGGTGACATGACGCCTTATTCTCTGCTATGCAAAATCTGTCCTCTGTCTGGGTGCCGTGGGCTAATTATCTAGAAGTGGCCATCTTTATTGCTGGGTGACATGAAGCCTGATTCTCTGCTATGCGACCTCTGTCCTCTGTATGGGTGCTGGGGCCTAAATAACTGAAAGTGGCCTTCTCTATTGGTGGGTGACATGACGCCTGATTCTCTGCTATGCGACCTCTGTCCTCTGCCTGGGTGCTGGGGCCTAAATAAATGAAAGTGGCCTACTCCATTGGTGGGTGACATGACGCCTGATTCTCTGCTCTGCGACCTCTGTCCTCTGTCTGGGTGCCGTGGGCTAAATATCTGGAAGTGGCCTTCTCTATTGCTGGGTGACATGAAGCCTGATTCTCTGCTATGCGACCTCTCTCCTCCGTCTGATTGCCAGGGGCCTAATTATCGAAAAGTGGCCTTCTCCATTGGTGGGTGACATGACGCCTGATTCTCTGCTATGCGACCTCTCTCCTCTGTCTGGGTGCTGGGGCCTAAATAAATTAAAGTGGCCTTCTCCATTGGTGGGTGACTTGAAGCCTGATTCTCTGCTATGGGACCTCTCTTCAATTGATATTGCTTAATTTTTACTTATTTTATTTTATTTTAATTCATTTTCCTGTCCACATTTGTTTGCAGGGGATTTACCTACATTTTGCTGCCTTTTTCAGCCCTCTAGCCCTTTCCTGGACTATTTTACAGCCTTTTTAGTGCCCAAAAGTTCGGATCCCCATTGACTTCAATGGGGTTCGGGATAAAGTTCGGGTCGAGTTCGGATCCCGAACCCGAATATTTTCAGGAAGTTCGGCTGAACTTCTCGAACCCGAACATCCAGGTGTTCGCTCAACTCTATACATATACAAAGTTCATATAATATGATAAACTGCGTAATGCAAACCTTATCCTAGCAAGACCCATGACAAGCATTTAGCTCCCTTCAGTCTGGTGTGTAATGATTTTGGTTGTGTAGAACTGTATTTCACCTTGGCACTTGCCATTCCTAGGGACTAATGTTGTCAATACCCCCACAACTTACAGTATGACTGAATTGTAAAACAGCCAAATAGTCGCAAGAATGATATTATGAAACATGTATCTACACTGGCAGATAAGAAATACACAGAAGCAAACTCAACGAATGATGGCAGGAACCAAATAATGATGGCAAATTGATGATAGCACTAACAAATGAAGAAAATGGCAGTCAGGCCATGGAGCAGATACAAAAAAGAGATAACATAAGGACTGAGTTTGGACGAATTAAGGTGAACACAAAAACAACACACTGACAGAAATGAGCCTAATCTACAATACTACACTAGCAAGACAACAGAGAGATCTCAGAGCCAGAGACAAATTTAAAAACAAACAGATAATTTACAGAATGCCCAGGAAAATGACAAACAACAAAGTTCAGTGCTGGCAGGAATGAAGGGATTAGGAGAACTATAGGTACCAAATCTAAATTAGTAACAGGATACACTGTCAAGCAAAAGGGTAACAATGTTTTGAACTTTTGACATTCAATTTCAATATCTCACCATCAACTGCAGCTTTGAACTTGAGAATACAGTCATTTTATAAACATTCATCTTGGCTATCTCATACCTAAATTTGACTTGCAACTATATAGCATATGATTAATTATGCAGATTCTTCTCATCTAACTGCATTGTTACTGTTTTTCTCCTGGTGGTGGAACAATTTTTTTCTTCTTGTATACTACAAATTATTACCTGTTCACACATTGCCTAGTAGCTCAGTGTGTTATTTGGTTGATTTTCAAGCGAAAGGTCACTGGTTCAAATTGAGGACCATCCATGAAGTAGATTTTCGAAGAAAAGAAAAACAGCATCATCCAGCTCATTGATAGCGGGTATCTCGGCCAAGAAAATTGCCAAACTGCATTATGACAGTTGGAAGAATACAGTGGACAGTTGGAGTCAACAATTCGGCTCATCACAAGGTCTATCAGTTCTGTTGTGACAAACACTGCAATGGAGGTGGCTCGTATGCTTCGTAATTGTGAGATCACAGGTGTCCATGCAAGCAATGTGCAACATGCATTACACAAGTCTGGAATAGTGGCCTGAAAAAGGTCTCAACTTCAATATCGTCATAAGAAGCGTCTGATTGCAAAAAAGTATGACAGTAGAACAATGGAAATAGGTGATTTGGAGCGATGAGGCAAAAGTCAATAGACTGAGCACTGATTGTTACAAATGGGTCTGAAAGAAACAAATGAAAAGGAGGGGAAGCCTGATAACATGGGGTTGTTTCACAGCCAAAGGCTTTAGATACTTGACCAGGATCGATGGTGAGCTATATGTGAGTGTCCTACAAGACGAGTAAGTTCTTATACTCAAGTACTATAGGTATGAAAAGGATGACATAGTGTTCAAGCAGGACAACGACCCGAGGCATTGAGATTGGATAAGAAATGGATCAATGAGAATGAAGTAGAGATGCTGGATTGGCCCCCACAGTCCCCAGACCTCAACTCAATAGAACACTTGTGGGTAGAGTAGAAGAAAAAGCTGTATTTGTACCCAAGTGAGTTGACCAGTATGCACCAAAATTGGGAATAGCTATAGAGGTATAGAGACGCCGGAGGTGAATAAAGAATTGCAGGATGATGTCTACAAAAATTGATTAACTCCAGTGATACTAAATAAGACGTCCTACCAGACGCATTTTAGAACAGATGTTCCTTCCTCAGTGGTAAAAAATTATTTATAATAAAGGGATCAATCGCTCACTATTTATACATATAAATGATAAATAGTGATGAGCGAGCATGTTCAGCTGAGTACCGGTTCGGCTCGAGCATCGATATGCTCGGCACATGGCGGTACTCGGCCGAGTACCGCATGTGCTTGAGCAAAATGCTTGAGTCTCTGCCCACATGTTTTGCGGGTTTTAAGCAGCCAATAAAGGTGCAGGTAAGCACTGCCCTCACTGTAATGCCAGTAGCCATGTTAGCTGCTGGCATTACAGTGATTGGCTGTCCAAAACGCTTAATCGGAGGTTATATAGCACCCGATGACGCATATTCGGCTCAGACTTAGTCAGAGAGAGCATTAGGTAGGAAGGGAAGACAGAGCAGGGAGCGAATTTCAGTTAGAGAAAGCTCTTCAAAGAACCAAAATTCCTTTTAAGGACTACTGTGTGTGTGTGTTTTAGATCAACAATATATTTAACAGCAGTGTCAGGGACATCCGTGCTAAGGAAGGGACAGATAGTGCAGGGAGAGAAATTTGCTATATTTAATACCAAAAGCTTTCCAAAGACCCCACAATGCCTTTTAATGACTACTGGGTGTGTTTCACAGCAGAAAGATATTTTTATTTTGCACCTATTAGTGACATATCATGTACATCATCCGCAGACTGCGTCTTTAATAATTCGGCTCACATCTAGTGACCATAGTGTGTGGCTTTGTGTAAAAAATACAATGCTACATCAGAAAACCGTGTCTGCAGCGCAAATTACATTAATCTGGGTCTAATAGTGTCCATATTCTGTGGATTTATGTGGCATACTGTCCGGCCTCTCCAAACAGTTTCTGTATTTCAAATAACATAAATCTAAGCATAATATACTGTCCATATTCTGGGGGTTTATGTGACAGTTAGTGTCCGGCATCCGAAAACAGTTTCTGTATTTAAAATGACATTAATCTGGGCATAATATAGTGTCTATTCAGTGGGTTTATGTGACATATACCGTCCGGCATATGAAAAAGTGTCTGTATTTCAAATTACAACAATCTGGGTCTAATATAGTGTCCATATTCTGTGTTTTTATGGGACATATACTGTCCATCATCCGAAAAGAGTGTCTGATGCACAAATCTAAATAATCTGGGCCTAATCTAGTGTCCACAGTGTGTGCCTCTCTGTGTCAAATACTGTGCCACAGGTGAAACCAGTGTATTTTGGGGCAATGTACATTATTTGTGCAACATCTACTGTCCACAGCATGTGCCTCTCTGTGTCAAATACTGTACCACAGGTGAAACCAGTGTATTTTGGGGAAATATACATTATTTGTGCAACATCTACTGTCCACAGCATGTGCATCTCTGTGTCAAATACTGTACCACAGGTGAAACCAGTGTACTTTGGGGAAATGTACATTATTTGTGCAACATCTACTATCCACAGCGTGTGCCTCTCTGTGTCAAATACTGTACCACAGGTGAAACCAGTGTATTTTGGGGAAATATACATTATTTGTGCAACATCCAGTGTTTGCATTTCATACATATCACTGACATACTGTACGTGTGACATACTTTTAAGCATATATAACATTTAATATTAAGAATGCGGCCACTCTCTGCCCCATTAGAGATTTGCCCTGATCTTACAGATAGAGGGCACTAGGTGATTCATCACATGGGGTGGGTGGGGGGGTTTCATCAGGTATTTTTGGTGTAGGGGATTAAAGGTAAAAAAAATAAGTAATTTATTTGTATGGAAAATTTTGTGAAATATTTATTAATTTATAAAAAAATAAAAAAAAAATGCCGCCATTAAGCGACATGCAAGTGGCCATGATGCTGATGGTGCACGAAAAGGCCGTGGCCCTGTGCACAATTAAACTGAGTAAAAGAATGTAGCTGAGGGCCTCCAGGTGCGCTAACCCTCTAAAACAGTGATTTCGAAAGGCAAACCAGAGCTGGCGGGAGAGCGGAGCTAAGAAGCGGTCAACGACAGCGAGAGGCGCAACTCTGCAGCTTGTCAGGCACAGGGCGGAAAAGTGGAAGGAGGTGAAGAGGAGAGAATCCTTGCTCCCATGTCCGCATGCTCCTCACTGGTGGCGACAGAGATGACAGCGCTCGACTGAGGAGTGGGCGATAGGACGAGTTATCCGCTTTGGAGTGTCGCCGGGGCGGTAGTCATCAGCGGCATACCTGCTGCAGCATACTGGAGGCAGCAGGGTGAAGAACCGTGAGTAGTCCCCCTCCCAGCATATCTGCGTAATAACTGATGAACTGATCTCTGCTCGGCATGGTCATCAGCTCTTAAAAATTATAAATTGTGGTCCTAGGTGGCCCTCGGTGGTAT
This sequence comes from Bufotes viridis, assembly GCA_033119425.1. Lineage (NCBI taxonomy): Eukaryota > Metazoa > Chordata > Amphibia > Anura > Bufonidae > Bufotes > Bufotes viridis. The sequence continues at coordinate 222,031,303 of CM065589.1, forward strand.
TATCGGCAGGAGGACTACGGCTAAGTTGGCCGAACTCTGTTGTGTCCTATGAGCCTCTGAGCGGAGGGACTCTGTGTTAAGTAGCGGGCAGCAGTGTCCCCGCTATCCGCATAACAGATACAGATACCCCCTAAGGATGGGATTTGCAGGTGTGCTAAGGATGGTTTAGTGACGATAAAGGGACTCGTCCGAAGAAGCGGCCTGCCCCGTCAGATGGAGAGGGAATTCGCTAATGAGCCTAAATGCGGATGGAATCATGTTTGAACTCTGATGTTGGTCATAATAGTAATTGGATCTGTCCCCGTATTTGTATTTGTTAACTGAACTGTATGTATGTGCTAACTGAATTGTTAGAGATATGCAGTAGACCCTGATCTGCTAATTAGACACGGAAAAAGGAAAAAAAAAAAAAAATGCCACCTAAAAATCAGCAAAGGAAATCAGTAGGACCATCCTCACCCCGAGGCACGGGGCTATCTAGTCCCGGAAATAAGATGGATAGATATCTAAAATCACCCCCGCCCAAAGAACGTAGAAAGCAGACAGGGGTTGAAGTACGGAACCTGGAGAGAAAATCCGATAAAAATTCTTCTCATACAGGAGGTGGGGAGGGTGAAGTAGAGGAGGTACGGGAGAGGAGGGATGAGATTATTGATAAAAGGTTAGCAGAAATTTTGAATGCAGTACACCATACGAACCAAGCTCTTTCAGATCTAGCGGCAAAGATTGCGTCAGTGCAGAGCGATATTATGCTCATCAGGGCAGATAATAATAAAATACGGGAAAAGGTGAAAGAATTACAGGAGTTTTCATCTAGAGCAGATAAAGAAATGGTTCAAATGAATAAGAGATTGGGGGAAACTGAGGTCGAATTGAGAGTGGTTAGCGATAGAGTGACTGACATGGACGATAGGCTGAGGCGTGCTAATCTTCGACTCATTGGATTGGAGGGAGGGTGTGGAGGGAGTAGACCCTGTGGCCCTCATTCAGAAGTGGTTAGAGGAACAAATAGGGGCAGATAAGTCACTGCTCAAGTATCCGATTGAAAGGGCCCATAGAATACCAGGACGTAAGCCCCCAGTCGGTGCAGCACCCAGGCCCATCCTAGTGAAATTTCTGTCCCAAAGAGATCGAGATGAGATTCTAAGATGGGGTAGAGAAAATCATGAATTAAAATTTGAGAATCATAACATTCAAATATACCCAGATTTCTCTAAAGCCACGCAAAAGAAAAGGAGAGAATTTGTAGAGGTTAAGAAAAGTTTAATTAAAGCAGAGATAAAATATGCAATGCTGTACCCAACCAAAATGCGAATAGTGTGCAATCAACAAGTTCTCTTCTTTAATAATGTGATCCAGCTTGAAGGATGGCTGGAGGAACATGGTTTATAGGGAATGTTGGAGATATAGTATTGTTGTCATGGGACCGACGGAGAGAGGGGGGGTGAAAAGGGGCGGGTAGGGGTGGGGAGGAAGAGGTACACCGATGGTGACATTAGTGTGCCAGGAGAGGGGTTTGGGAGAAGGGGGGAAGGGGAAAGGGGATGGGTACTGAGCATTGTCATGGAGCAGGTAAGCCTGGGGATCGTATTAAGTGAAAGACGGGTATGCAATGCAGGGAGAAAGTGATAGAATATTAATATGGAATGTTCGCGGACTAGGGGATAGAACAAAAAGGGCGATAGTTAATGACTTAATAACGACACATCTGCCCGCAATAATATGTTAGGTGGAGACGCACCTCACAAGAGAGACCAAAAAAGTCTTATCTAAGAAATGGGTAGGTTTGGAGAATCATTCATTTTATACAACTTATTCAAGGGGCGTAAGCGTTCTAATTCACAAAAAAATAGATATAAAGGTCTTAGATCATAAGATAGATAATGAAGGGAGATTTATTTTTCTATATTGCAGATGGAACAATGAGAGATGTATATTGGCCTTTGTGTATATTCCCCTGCCTTTCTCCCCTAAGGTTTTGAATAAGTTAGTCGAATTTATGGTGGATAAAGTAGGTTGCCCGGTTCTTGTGGGGGGAGACTTTAATGCTGTAATGAACGGGAAGGTAGATAGGAGCTCAATAGCCCAGACATTGGGGCCCCCCACCACGCAGGGGGGGAGGGTCACTTTTAAGTAAATTGAGTATGGAACTAGGTTTGACAGATATTTGGAGATTCTTACATGGGCAAAAGGAGGCGTACTCTTGCTTCAGCCGTTCATACCAGGTAAGATCACGAATCGATCTCGCGTTAGCGAGCACAGAATTTTTGGGAAGAATTTTAGGGATGAGGTATGAGGCTAAGAGTATATCGGATCACACCCCAATATTGTTAAGGATCCGGAATGGGTCAAATGGAGGGGGCAATAGAATTTTTAGGATTAATCCCCATTGGTTTGATTTAATACAAGAGCCTGAAAGGATCAACGAGGAAATAGGGGAGTTCTGGGAGCGGAATATAGGTACAGCAAGTGGGAATGTAGTCTGGGACACCATGAAGACTTACTTGCGGGGTATTCTGTTTGCACGGATTTCCTCAACTAAGCGGGGATTTAGGATGCAAGAGAAACAACTTGAGCAAAGGGTTAGAGAGCTACAAGTGAAGAGTCTGGATCCAATCATGCAAAAAGAACTTCAGAAAACGGTGGCTGAGTATACGGCCTGCCTGCAGGAGAAGATTCATCAGAGACAGATGTTCTGGCAGGTAAAAAAGCATCATGAATCCGGCAGACCAGGTCGTGTGCTTAGTATGATCATCCGCAATCAGGAAAGTACCACTAAAATAGGGGAAATAAGATTGGACTCAGGAGGCATCTCGTCAGATAAAGGAAAGATTGCCCATGCCTTTGTTGAATATTTTGCAAGATTGTATGAAACTGAGGGGCGAGGAAAAGGGAACATTATTCAAGAGTATTTATCTAAGATTAAGATGCCATTTCTAAGTAACGAGGATAGAGAGAGGCTAAATGCACCTATAAGGGTTAAGGAATTATATGAGGCCCTGGGAACAATAGTTGGTAATACTGTAGCACCCCCAAGTCAGAGCAATGTGTGGGACTAACCTGGGGAATGCCAGTGATGGAGATGCCGGCACGCTGTTCCTCTGGGGCACTCACTGGGTTCTGAAGGGACACAGCCAGGTGCAAGGTGAGGTGCCCTTGGTGTTGTAGTTTAACGTGCCTATGGCTAAGTCCCTGATGTTTCGTGACGCCAGTGCCAGTAAACGGTGGCACACCGTATTTATAGTAGGAATAATAGAGGTGCAGACTTGTAGCTTGAAACAGAATTCCAACTTTACTGAAACAGTGGTAATACAGAAGGCACTCTCTTAAACAGTTCTTGTTGCAGACAATAGGCTTTTGTACAGTCTCAGTTACAGCAGGCTTATATCCAGCAAGGTAAAACAGAGGGTTAAATAACAGGACTTTGAATTGCAGGTGAACCTTACTTTCTTCCTGGCTTGTACTGACTGGCAATTATTCTTCAAGGCCCCAATGCCCTACTTCTGGCTTATATCCTTGAATCTCCAGTTTACAGTGTACCTCCTCTGACATTACAGTACCTCTTGCTCTAGGGATTGCCTCAGCTTGACTCTTGCTTCTGCTTGACATGGACGTAGGAGGGGAACCTTCTCCTTGGATCTGGAACCCGGTTACAGGGACTGTAATGCCCTCTCCTAGTCTGCAGGCTCCAGGCCTGCTCTGCTTTCATAGGCCCATGGCCTGTGCTTAACTCAGACACAGCCTAATCTCCTCTCTACTTCCCTGACTGGGCCTTATATAGACTAGGGCTCCCTAGCTCCCTCTAGTGACTAGAGCTGGAATTAAATCCCTAGCAGGCCTGCACATGGCACATTTCACAGTAACAGGGAATTAAATACCATTACATTACATTGCATTTTAAGAATAGGACTTATACCAGCCTCCCCATGAATGAGAGGAACGACAGCATCCAAGTGACCCTTCTGTAGTGACGGGTATTACAACTCCCGTACACTACATACCCCGCTGCTTTAAGCTGAGTACGACCTCGTACTCCAACAGGGTACCGCCCGTCTGGAATTTTCACCTGAAAGAGAAAAAGAAAACATGCAGGCATACATACTCATCAGCAATCAATTCCATCTGCATTGACAATTGTTATCAGGTCCAGCTGGTAACGGAGAAGTGCGGTGACAAGGGGCGTCGTTCTCTTCCTTCAGGATAATGAGTGGAACTGGGGCGCTGACCTGGCACAGCGGATGTTAGGGAATACCAGGATAGTCCATGACAATGAATGCGTCCACAATAAAAGAAACATCTCAGAGGCTCACACATAGGGAGTCCATCTCTGGGCACATAGACTTGGATAAAAGTTTTGAGCAATAAATACGGTCAGCAGCACATACATAAAATGACAATACAGGACTCTGACAATACCAGGGTAACACCTTCCTGGCAAGTCCTGCGTATTTTTTAAAGTGCTGACATAAAAAGCCCTTTTCAACCTGAAATGGGGGTTAAAAAGGGGATAAGGTGCAAATAAAAGCACAACTTGGAATTTTTAAAGTACTTGACGCCAAAATGGTAGCAGCAGGCAGGATGTCCCGGAACAGAAAGAGGCAGGCTGGGAGCAGTGGTTCACAGTGGCAACTTATTTGTCAAACATGCCACCGGCTGTGGGGAACTGGCAGCAAGCTCCACCAGCCTGACAAACTTAAAGGGACAGTTCCTGCAACAAAGATGATGTCCCTGTGAGGATGATCAAAATGGCCTAGCAGGCCTGCTCACAGGTAGGTATCAAATGATCCCTGTTCATCAGAGGTAGTGCAGCCCTGTGCTGCTGGTAGTCTGGGCCATGCACCAGGGCCACTTGGAGGGGGTGCCCACCAAACAGAATGGGCTGGAAACATCACCGGTATTGGGCCTACCCACCTCACTGGCCCGCTGGGTTGCGGACAAATAGGAGCTGCTGGTCTCGGGACACGGGCCGGCACTGGGGTAGGCGCTTCCTCTGGCCGGGACATGATGCTCCCGTCAAGGCGGACTCGGCTCCTGGCATATGTCAATTTATCCGCTTTTACACTGACCTTGGGTGGCTCAGCGTTAGCGGTAGGACCTTGGACTACGGGTTCGGGTGGTACAGGGGTCACAGGTAACTCACCACCACTGGACTGCTGCGCTGTCTTCTTAGCATCCGCCACTTGCCGCAGGCCATCCAGGTAAACTTGCAAGGAAGCGATCCGCTCCTCCAGGGCGGAGATCTCACTGCTGGATTCCGGCACACTTGCAGCAGGCTCAGACGAGGTTCTTTCATGGCGGTTCCTCCGCAGATCATCCATAGCCTCGCTAAACTGGGCCATCCGCGCCCAATCAGCGGCTGTCTTCTCTCGTCGCGGCAGCTCTGGAGAGGGGTAAGGACTGGGAGGCTTGTCTAGGATCGTCGGCTGCCAGAAGATGTTCGGGCCGAGAAAGGAACTCTTCTCCTGGTACGTATTCCGGATGGGTCCCGGCGGGTCCTCTGCCTCCACCGGATCTTCTGTTTCTTCCCAGTCCTCCGGTACCGGTCCTGGACAGGTCACCGCAGTGGCATATGGGCCTCTCAGGCCCTCCGCGGGAGTGAACTCTACTCTCTCCCCGACCGCTAGATTATGCAGTCGCCCTGGGAGATAGCTGCGCTTGACGGACCGGCGATTCACATAATAGTCCCGGTTGGTGCCGGTTTCTTGGATGAATCCAAATCCTCTAACCTTGTCAAACTCCAGTACTACTCCAGTGCGGCGTTCGAGCTGGGGCTTGCTGTCCTTGGAATCCTCATAGATCCGCTTGGTGACTTCCTCGAAATACTTTTTCTGAGTGGTAGTTTTTAAAGTTGCCGCCACTCGGATCTCAGCCATCAGGGCCGACCACGCGGGGTTCCGCGGGAGGAAGCCTTCTCGCGGCGGGTGGAAACGGCAGGGCTCGGCTTGTGGCCATGGGCAGGTCTGAGCCATGTCACTGGGAGTATACGCTGGGGGCGCTGGGCGCTCCTTAGTCGCTCCTGGGGTCGCCTCCATTGCTTTAACTACGGCTCCGGATCTCTCTGATTCAGGTAGGAAACCCCGTAGCAGGGTGAGCCACTGTTTCTGCAGGCTCCAACCCGTCGTTTCTTGCACGCCCCCTAGGTATTTCAGTATAGGGTAGGCGGTGTCCATATTATAATCCTCAAAGGGAGGCGTTACCCCCAGGTCGTCCTCTCCTCCCTCTTGGAGGGTTTTGGCGCCAAATTTTCGTGCCACTGAGGTCAGGGATGGCGCAAGAAGAAGTCCAATGGCGCCGGCGGCCATCTTGGGCGCCATGATGCATCTATTCAATGACAGCAAGCAGGATGATAAAAAGTCCACAAAAACACACTTTGAAGTGGCGATTTTCTTCCTCTTGATAGCGCAACACTGCACAGCGCTTTCTGGAGACTTTAGGGACACTTTTTGTATGTTTTTTAGTCCACAAAGTTCCCTTCAAATAAACAGGCGTTTTGTCACTTGGCAAACTGGTTAAGGCACAGAGTTCACGTTTTGCTCACAGTCCGTAAAAACGTGCGTATCCTGTTCGTGACGCCAAAATAGAGCACCCCCAAGTCAGAGCAATGTGTGGGACTAACCTGGGGAATGCCAGTGATGGAGAGGCCGGCACGCTGTTCCTCTGGGGCACTCTCTGGGTTCTGAAGGGACACAGCCAGGTGCAAGGTGAGGTGCCCTTGGTGTTGTAGTTTAACGTGCCTATGGCTAAGTCCCTGATGTTTCGTGACGCCAGTGCCAGTAAACGGTGGCACACCGTATTTATAGTAGGAATAATAGAGGTGCAGACTTGTAGCTTGAAACAGAATTCCAACTTTACTGAAACAGTGGTAATACAGAAGGCACTCTCTTAAACAGTTCTTGTTGCAGACAATAGGCTTTTGTACAGTATCAGTTACAGCAGGCTTATATCCAGCAAGGTAAAACAGAGGGTTAAATAACAGGACTTTAAATTGCAGGTGAACCTTACTTTCTTCCTGGCTTGTCCTGACTGGCAATTATTCTTCAAGGCCCCAATGCCCTACTTCTGGCTTATATCCTTGAATCTCCAGTTTACAGTGTACCTCCTCTGACATTACAGTACCTCTTGCTCTAGGGATTGCCTCAGCTTGACTCTTGCTTCTGCTTGACATGGACGTAGGAGGGGAACCTTCTCCTTGGATCTGGAACCCGGTTACAGGGACTGTAATGCCCTCTCCTAGTCTGCAGGCTCCAGGCCTGCTCTGCTTTCACAGGCCCATGGCCTGTGCTTAACTCAGACACAGCCTAATCTCCTCTCTACTTCCCTGACTGGGCCTTATATAGACTAGGGCTCCCTAGCTCCCTCTAGTGACTAGAGCTGGAATTAAATCCCTAGCAGGCCTGCACATGGCACATTTCACAGTAACAGGGAATTAAATACCATTACATTACATTGCATTTTAAGAATAGGACTTATACCAGCCGCCCCATGAATGAGAGGAACGACAGCATCCAAGTGACCCTTCTGTAGTGACGGGTATTACAACTCCCGTACACTACAATACTACTCCAGGTTCAGACGGGCTCCCTTTTGAACTGTACCGCAGATACAAGGACAGTCTTTTGCCAGGACTGCTTCGGATCTGGAGGGTGGCTGTGGAGAGTGGGGAGTTGCCCCCCTCCATCTCGGAAGCGATTATAGTGTTAATTCTAAAGAAGGACAAGGATATGCTTGATATTGGCTCATATAGGCCAATATCATTGCTAAATGCAGACTATATGATCCTGGCGAAAGTTCTGTCTATTAGATTGAAAAGAGTAATAGGGGGACTAATCCATCCGGATCAGACTGGCTATATCTCTGAGAGATGGGTGCAGTCTAGTATTCGGAGAACTTTGTGGAATATTCATGTGGGAGAGGGGGACGTTCGCTCCATCCTGTCGCTGGACGCATCTCAGGCCTTCGACAGGGTGGAGTGGGAGTTCCTATGGCAAGTTATGCAGAAAATGAACATGGGAGACGATTTTATAAAAATAGGTTAAGTTATTGTATGCAGCCCCGACTTCCATGGTGAACATTAATGGGGAACTCTCAAAGCCAATAGCACTATCACGTGGCACAAGGCAGGGATGCCCCCTCTCCCCCATGCTTTTCACGATCTTTTTGGAGCCATTAGACTGCTTGATCAGAGCAGATAGTAAAATTAGGGGATTCGGTAGAGATGTCCTGGAGGACAAAATCAGCCTTTATGCGGATGATATTATTTTGTTCCTTCAGGAGGGATATAAAACTGTTCCCTATGTTATGGACCTGATTAATAAGTTTGGATTCTGTTCAGGTTATAAAATTAACTGGTTAAAAACCGTGCTATTGCCTTTGAAATCTCCGGTAAAAGAAGAACAGCCAGTGAAGGTCTTGTCTATATACGATTCAGTGGACTATCTAGGCATCAAAATAAGTGCAGCGACTCCTGATTATATTGAAAATAATATAAGTCCTTTGAGGACAATTATAAAAGATAAGATAGGGCCATGGCTAAAATTACCAATAGGGCAAGCAGAGAGAATGACCCTGTGTAAAATAGTGCTCCTACCACAGATACTTTATAGAATTACTTCCTGTCCAGTATGGATAGGAGACAAGTGGTTTAGGCAGATAGAAGGTCTGTTAAATGAACTGATTTGGGGGCGGAAGAGGGTCCGGCTAAAACAAAAATGGCTGTGCTTGCCGATAAAGAGGGGGGGGGTTCTCTTTCCCACACATAAAAGGTTATTTTTTGGCTGCTCAGGTGGTCTGGATGGCACAGATGCAGATGAAAGAAATACACGGTATTACGGAAGGGGTTATGATAGGGGATCGGGATATTTTCACCATTTTGGAATCTGGGAGATTTAATAATATGAAATGTTGATGGAGGTATGGATTGCACAAAACTTGTATTGAAATTAAACAATGGTTAGGGATTAGGCACGCATTACTATTTTCACCGTTATGGGGCAATACACAATTGAAGGAATTGAGGGATTTGGGAAGCCAAAGGTACTGGCAAAAGAAGAATATTTTTAGGGTTACACAGGTGGTACAGCATGGGGTTATTTTCGGTAGAGAGGAGTTATTGGGTATTAACACAGTTTGGTTAGATCACTTAAGATACGGTCAATTGAAACACGCGATAAATAAGGTGGAAAATAGGGAGTATCTCACGGTGCAAAATAATGATTTCATGGATTACTGCTATAGTATTAGATTTAAAAAGATTAGGCTATCGGTCATGTATAGAGAACTGATTAGATCATCTATGGTTACACACAGGTGTAGTTGGGAGCAAAGATGGGAGAATGAACTGAGGGAAGAGGATCCTCTGAATTGGGGAGAGATTTATAAAAATATAAAGCTAGCTTCTGTGGCGGGATCCTATCGCCTGATTCAGTTTAAAATCATTCATAGGCTATATTACACACCAGCAGACCTGTCCAGGTTTTACAAAAACCTGGGCAGTAGATGCTGGAAGTGTAACCGAGAGAATGCGGGGTTTTTACATCTCCTATGGGAGTGCCCTAAAATACAAAAATTCTGGCTCGCAGTAAGGGAAAACATCATGAGAAACACAACATTCAATCTGACATGGAACATTAACGCAGTAATACTTGGCTATTTCAACCAAACTCAAGTTATAGCTAGTGTGGAAAAAACATTCCTATTAAAAATATTACTCCTGGCTCGTGTGATAATAATGAGAAACTGGGGGTCGAAAGAGGGTCCAGTGACAAGAGAATGGATTAACCTGGTTAAGAAAATTAAAATTATGGAAAAAATAAATGCGAAGACCAAAAAACAGAGAGAGGAGTGGGTGAAGATCTGGGGCTCCAGGAATCTGGAACTTTAGGCTCTTTTGGCCCGTCCTCTTGGCAGGGTATCCCCCTATGCGGTTAAGGTTTTGTGTAGGTGCATGACATGCTCCATGACGATGCTCAGTTGGGGGGGGGGTAGTGGGGGGGGTGTTGGTATATAGGGTTTATATTAAATCTGTGATGTCTAATGTGATGTGGAGGGGATACGGTTATATTTTGGATCCCACATCCGCCATGTGATTGGTGGTTCAGTGTGAGACTTGCTGTGACGAGTATCTATTCCTTTTTTAAGAATCCAATTGTCAATTTTATTGATTGTCATATTACTACTTGTTTGGAAAATAATAAAATATAATAAAAAAAAAAGTTTGCCTTCTTCACTGGACAGAGGTTGTTTTCTGCCCAATGATTAAGATTCTATTATTAGGACAGGTTTTTGAGGGACAATTTCCCGATGTTTTGCTTTGGTCACTGGGCAGAGTTGTCATTTTGCCCAGTGAGGGCCGTGCTTGCCTGAGGGTTGGCCATGTTATGTTCCAGTGTTTGAGTTGTTATTGTTTGAGTTTGAGTTTATGACTACACTGTAAAATATGTTATGGTTTCTTGGTTATTTATGAGTTCTTAAACAGGCCATGCCATTAGTTTACCTCCACTCTCGTGTGTTATGTTTTTAAATATATTAATGTATAAGTTTGGGATGTTTGTTGTGCATGGTACATATATGCTATATGATTGCCATGTGTGTGAGCTTGCCAAGCTACAAAGCTGCCCACAAGTTATGGCGATTATCAGACACAACCAACCTTGTCTCCCAAGCAAATGAGTTTCAGCAAGGCATGTTGCTGCTTCCTCACTGCTGTGCAACACTGCTTCCGGCTACTGACTACTGATGATTGACTGCTGCTGCAAGATGATAATTCTGAGTTTGCAGTGGAGGAGGAGGTGGAGGCAGAGGAGAAGAAGAGGGGGGGGAGGTTATGCAGCCACTAATGGGAGGGGGGGTGGTATGCAGCCACTAATGTAGGTGGTGGCAGAAATCCTGATGGAAGTAAGGCCGGCAATTCTTGGCGTCGTTAGCACCCAGTGTGCCCCCATGGAAATGTATCGTCCCTGGCCAAAAATATTTGTCCATGTGTGCTTCGTTAAGTGGACCTTCACAATAACTGCGTTGGTCAGGGCACGGGTGATGTTATGTGACACAATTTCCTATGTAATGCGGGGACGGCACACAGAGAAAAATAGTGGTGGCTGGGGACTAACGAAGGACAGCCGCCGCCATGAGACTGAGGAGAGCCTCCGTGTCCACAGGTCTAAATGCCAACATTTCCATGACAAGAAATTGTGAAAAGTGCGCATTTAGTGCTATGGCCTGTAGGTGGGTGGCTGGGTATTTGTGCTTACGTTCAAAAGCCTGTACGCTGTGCTTGGACACAGAAGTGGGTGAGCTAGCTGATGGTGCTTGCGAAGGCAGGGCGGGAGTCATCCAGGGCTGCTTCTAGGAAAGAGGATTGGCCAGCATGTAACACAGGGGAGGAAGAAAAGGCAGTGGTGTGACCCAGAGACACTGATTGTGGACCCAGGGGTTCGGGCCACCTGTTAGGGTGCTTTGATGTCATGTGGCGGATCATGCCAATGGTGGTGAGGTTGCTAGTGTTTACAACTCCTACTCATTTTGCCTCCAGTGTCTTCCCCCATTATGTTCCCGGGTTTGAGTTTTTATTGTTATGGTTTGAGTTGGAGTTAATGAATAGGATGTAAGATATGTTATGGTTATTTGTTTATCTATGAGTTCATATTTTTGTATAGCTCAGTTACAGTTAGCAAATTACAATTCTTTTATTGTCCCCATTCTCCTCAAAAAAGTGCTAGACTACACCTACCCCTTTGCAAGGAAGATTTCTGCAAGGAGGAACAGTTGCGGGCCTATTTGGCTTGCCACCTTTCCAGGTTGGGTCAGTGATGTCATCGTCCCCTTATCTCCTTCCACTTCCTCACTCTAGTCATCCTCCTGACTTGTGTTAATCTAACAAGACCCTTACTCATTGACAACTGTGTCTTATCCGCATTATCCACCTCGTGAAACACTATTTGCCATTCCCCACCATCATCTTCTTCTGACTGTGGATGCTGAAGAGTTTGGGGATCAGTGCACAAGATCTCCTCATGTCCCTCTTCAAGGACGGTCAGCTCACCTGCAGGCCCTCAACTACAATATTTTACAGGGTGAGCTCAGCAGCAGGCCCTCAAGTACAATATTTTATAGGGTCAGCTCGCCCATCATTTTTTCAATGTTAAGCTAAGCAGCAGGCACTCGACCATCATTTTTTGCAATGCTCAGCAGCAGGCCCTCGCCCCTAATGTTTTGGAGGATCACCAGCAGGCCATCAATGACCATTTTTCAAGGGTGTGTATGATGCCCTCCTTTTTGAGTAACAAAGGGTGTATTGCAGTGCCGGTTCCTTGAAATTTTTAGCAGCCCTTTCACTAAGTACATATGCTTTATGAGTGTAGGAGTCCCACTACCTAAACAATTGTACCACAATGTGAATGAGGCCCTCCTATATGTGACATACATGCTATTTCGGAGTGTCGCTTGCTTGTAGTTTTTGGCAGCACTTGCACTTTATATACAATTGAATATACAGGAAAGAATGTTTTCTAACAATTTTTCCTGTGAAATGTTTTTTTCATGTTTTTTTTTTTTTTTTGGTGGGGGGCAGGGGGGGGGGTTGTGCGTAATTTTGTCAGTCTATAAAAGTGGCGTACAAATCGGACAACATGGTTCTCAGCAGCGACCTGGGACTCCAAGATGCATCCAGACATCGTCCCCATGCTGTTCCCGATCCATTTCGGTGGTGTTTCTGTCACTTTCTGACCATTTCCTATGGACCAGGCACCCTCCCTTCTTCAGAGCAGGGGGTGCCTGGTTGTCTCCCATTGACTTCCATTATACTCGGGTGCTCAAGTAAACGAACATAGCAATGTGTTTGTGCCAAACACTCGAATACTTTGGTGCTCGCTCATCACTAATGATAAACTCTGGACTGGACTATGTTCTAGCAGTTTTATTTGTATGTATGTTCTCACATATAATGCACACTGAGCATTATTAGATTTAAGTTCCTATTTTATTTGTTGTGTACTTATATAAAACACATATATGAGGCATGAAGCCTGATATAAGAAACACCCATATTTACCAGCAAAAAATAAAAAGTACAAAAATACAAAATACAAAAACACAAAAATAATACAGAAATAATACTGGTATTCTAAAAGGCCAAAAACATATATAGTCACTAGCAGGATAGTAGAACGGGGGTAACGGGAAAGACACATAAAGTGTCAATGCGATGGAAAACAGTGTGTGTGAACTGTCCCTCCAGCCCATTATAGGAATAATAAAAAAACCTTTCAGCTCTGAATTCAACTCCAAAGGCATCAAGGATCCAAACTCAAATATCTCAAGAAAAAGTATACAATTATGATATCACTGTAATTGTACTGATAAGAGAATAAAGGACACAAGACAGTTTCAGGGAACACCGTAAAACTATGGCAGAATTGTATTTGTTTTTTCCAATTCCTCCTATTTGATTTTGTTTTCCAGCTTCCATCTACATTATATGCAACATTGAATGGTGCCATTACAATGTACAACTTGTCTGGCAAAAAACAACATCTCATACGGCTATGTGAACGGAAAAAAATGGCAAGGAGTGAATAACGCAAAAACAGAGAATTGCCGTGTCATGAAGGGGTGAATTGAAGTTCAGAGTTGCATTCATAATTCTGTGAATTCAGTGGATTATTGTAAACAAACATCCATAACAATTTAACATGCATAATATTATGCTTGCTACTTTATTTTAACCCATTCAGGACCCTGCCATATTTCACCTTAAGGTCCAGGCCATTTTTTGCAAATCTTACAGGGGTCACTTTATGTGGTGATAACTTTAAAACGCTTTTACTTATCCAAGCCATTCTGAGAATGTTTTCTCATCACATATTGTACTTCATGACAGTGGTAAATGTGAGTCAAAATGTTTCATTTTTATTTATTAAAAAATACAAAATTTACCAAAAAGTTAGAAAAATTTGCTAATTTCAATTTCTTTACTTTTATAATAGATAGTAATATCTCCAAAAATCGTTATTACTTTACATTCACCATATGTCTACTTCATGTTTGGGTCATTTCGTGAATGCCATTTTTTTGGGGAAGGGGGGGCGTTAGAAGGCTTAGAAGTTTAGAAGCAAATAGTTAAATTTTTCAGAAAAGTTCCAAAACCCACTGTTTAAGGACCAGTTCAGGTCCGAAGTCACTTTGTGAGGCTTACATAATAGAAAACATCTAAAAAATTACCCCATTTTAGAAACTAGAACACTCAAGGTATTCAAAACTGATTTTTATCTTTTATTTAGGAATTTCATTTTTTTGGCAGATTTTCCATTTTAATCAATTTTTTTCCAGTAACAATGCAATGGTAAACAGCCAAACAAAACTCAATATTTATTGCCCTGATCCTGTAGTTTACAGAAACACCCTATATGTGGTCGTAAACTGCTGTACAGGCACACGGCAGGGCGCAGAAGGAATGGAACGCCATATGGTTTTTGGAAGGCAGATTTTGCTGGACTGGTTTTTTGACACCATGTTCCATTCGAAGCCCCCCTGATGCACCCCTAGAGTAGAAACTCCAAAAAAGTGACCCCATTTTGGAAACTACGGGATAAGGTGGTAGTTTTGTTGGTTCTATTTTAGGTTACATATGATTTTTGGTTGCTCTATATTACACTATATTTTGTTAATTACAACGTTCATCTGACAGGTTAGTTTATGTGCTATTTTTATAGACCAGGTTGTTACGGACGCGACAATACCAAAATGTTTTTTTTTTTTGTGGCTCCACATTCTGAAAGCCTATGTTTTTTTTTCAGTTTTTTTTGTTGGGCAACAGTCTTATGTAGGAGCTCAGTATGAGATGACTGTTTGATTTGTACTATTTTAGGGTGCATAGGACTTTTTATCACTTGGTATTACACTTTTTGTGAAGTAAGGTGCCAAAAAATGGCTTTTTTTACACCTTTTTTTTTTACGGTGTTCACCTGAGGGGTTAGGTAATGTGATATTTTTATACAGCAGGTTCTTATGGACGCGGCAATACTTAAAATGTATGCTTTGTTTTATTAACTTAAGTTTTACACAATAACAGCATTTTTGGAAATAAAAAAAATCATGTTTTAGTGTCTCCATAGTCTGAGAGCCATAGTTTTTTTTTTTTTTTTTGGGCGAATGTCTTAGGTAGGGGTTCATTTTTTGCAGGATGAGGTGATGGTTAGATTGGTATGATTTTGGGGGGCATACGCCTTTTTGAGGTAACAAAATAATGTTATTTTTAGCACAGTTTTTATTTTTTTATTTTTGACGGTGTTCATCTGAGGGGTTTGGTCATGTGATATTTTTATAGAGCCAGTCCCTAATATGTCTACTTTTCTTTTTTTCCCAATATTTTACAATTTTTTTTTACTTTATTTTGGGAAAAGGACACTTTTTTATTTGAAACTTTTAATTTTTTGTAAAACTTTATTTTTTTAAATCTTTTTTTATTTCTGTATTGTGATGCATTGGCTTTAATTGTATTACAGACTGTAATATGCTTACAGCTTGCTTCCTGTAAGATCCAGGGGGCTGGATCTCACATGCTCTCCCGGAAGGCAGCCACGATGCCTGAGGAAGGCATCGGGCTGCCTTCCCTGCCATCAGGTCCCCATCACAGCAGCACGGGGACCCGATGGATGGTCCAATCCCCGCAAGGACATCACACTTGCCGCGGTCAGCAATGACTGCGGCACATCAAGGGTTAATGCATTGGCATCAGTGATTTCACCGACTGCACATGACTGCCATGTCTCCTGCACCCGCCCGATCACAGCAACGTACATGTATGGTGCTGCTCCTTAAGTCACAGATTTCTGCACCGTACATGTATAGTGGGGGTCCTCTACAGGTTAAATTGCGCAACTTAATATGCATAATAAAGAACAGTGACTGTTAAAGTTACACATTCAAGAAAATTAACCAAAAAGATGTGGGACTGGAGTGGACATGATAGTCCAGAAAGTCCAGCAGAACCAACATTTTACTGGACCACAAAGTAATTGGGTAAAGTACTCACGAACTGATCAGCTTAAGGAAACTATGCAGCTTGGTGCAGATCGGCCTAGCAGTCATTTGAACCTGCATAAAGTACGGACAACAGACAGACAGACATTTAATATATATATATACTACTCACAAAATGATGTAAAAAGTAAAACAGTATGTGCTTGTCTCTGTACCATTCACACAGTGTAGGGCAGTTCTGTATTGACTAGTCACACCTGCCAACACTGTAACACTGCCACCACCAACGGCTCGTCTGGTGACAACAGAGGCTGATGCATAGCGCTCTACTTGACGTCTTCTCCAACATTGTTGGTGGATATCATTTCTGGTCAGTGTGAATCGACTTTCATCAGTGAAAAGCATTGAGGCCCACTAGTCCCTCGTCCAGCGTAGATGCTCCCTGGCCCATGCAAGATGATGACGCCTTGCAGATTGTCTAGCACACAGACCACACTGATGTAAACGGTTTTGAATGGTCTGATGTGAAATTTGGGTGCCTCTCACCTCCCTTTAATGTGGCTGGAGTTGTGTGGCATTCATCATCCGGTTTCGCAGGGCATTGTTCATATTGAAGCGATCATCAGTGTGGGATGTGGCCAAAGGATGTCCACTTCTATGCCTTTTTATAACTCTTTCATTCTCACTGTATCTCTGTTGCAACCTGCTGTGATGACATCTGTGGCACTCTAAGCTCATTGGCCGCTTCTGTCTGAGAACATCCTGCTTGAAGACTCGCAATGGCGAGGTACTTTTGATCAATTGTTAGGTGTTGTCTTGATCTCATGATGTTAAATTGCGAAAAGCATGATGAGGAGGACTGTTTAAATACCAATTCTAATTAAACCAGGAAATGTATTGGGCGATTCATGGATCAAACACCTGTTGTGAGTTTTGTCATTAAGCTCCTTGTTAGAGAACAGCAAGTTGTGCAAAAAGTACTGAAACATTGAACAGTTGGACATGTGCATTCAAAAGTTTAGAGAAGGTCACATTAAATTCACCTGTAAAGATTAGAGTGCATTTTAGGTTCATCCTGAAATTTCACCCACAAACCAAATACCCTAACCTAGTGTATATTTTTATAGCTTTATATGTAGCCTTATATTAAACCTTCAAATGTGCTCAAATTGCAATTTCTGTTGTAAAGAGGTCTGAAACTTTTTGAAAGATGGGGATATAAAATATGGGTTTTGAAAGTTGGGTGGTTTAAACATTTCTGGACAATGAGAATCAATAGGCTAGCTGGAACGTGAAAATTGCAGAACTACAGTATAATAAAGGAGAAAAAGAAATCAAGGCTATAATTTGTGTCTGATGTTGTAGAATGAAACCAATTATGACACTGACTAGTGCACAGATAAAATGCAGTCTTGCTGTGAACCTAAAATTTCTATGTCAAGGAAAAAGAAAGATTTGTAATAATATTGGTGGAAAGAAACGTTAATGAAACGTTAATGAAAACTATTACATAGTTCATGTTAATTGTAGTAAGGCTAGGTTCATATCAGTGTTTCAATATTCCAGTAGTCCATTCCGGCAGAGGAGCAGACTAGCAGAAAATGTCTGTATGTGGGTAAGTAACTGGCTCAGTAATAGAAAACAGAGTGTGGTTATTAATGGTACACACTCAGATTGGGTCACTGTCACTAGTGGAGTACCTCAGGGGTCAGAATTGGGCCCTATCCTCTTCAATATATTTATTAATTATCTTGTAGAAGGCTTGCACAGTAAAATATAAATTTTTGCAGATGACACTAAACTGTGTAAAGTAATTGACACGAAAGAGGACAGTATACTGCTACAGATGGATATAGATAGATTGGAGGCTTGGGCAGATAAGTGGCAGATGAGGTTTAACACCGGTTTAACAAATGTAAGGTTATGCACATGGAAAGGAATAAGGCAAGTCACCTGTACATACTAAATGGTAAAACAATGGGTAACACTGACATGAAAAAGGACCAAGGAATTTTATTGAACAGCAAACTAAGCTGTAAAAAACAGTGTCAGGCAGCTGTTGCCAAGGCCAATAGGATAATGGGTTGCATCAAAAGGGGCATAGATGCCCGTGATGAGAACATAGTCCTACCACTTTATAAATCACTGGTCAGACCACACATGGAGTACTGTGTACAAGTCTGGTCTTCTGTGAACAAGGCAGACATAGAAGCGCTCGAGAGGGTTCAAAGGAGGGCAGCTAAAGTAAAAACTGGAATGAGGGAACTACAATACCCTGAAAGATTATCGAAATTAGGGTTATTCACTTTAGAAAAAAGATGACTGAAGGGAGATTTAATTACTATATATAAATATATACTGGGTCAGTACAGAGATCTCTCCCATCATCTATTTATCCCCAAGACTGTGACTGTGACGAGGGGACATCCTCTGTGTCTGGGGGAAAGAAGGTTTAAATACTCAGAATAAGTCAGGATAGATCAGTATCCACAAACCAACTGAAAGGTGGCATGAAGCAGGATGTGCTCAACCCAAAAATGCAGTTGTGCATATATATACAGGGGAGCAGATTCTGCACTTGTGGCCCGTTGCTAATGGCGATCCGCAGCAAAAATGCATACGGTGGAGGATGCCCGCAGCTGACCACAAGTACCACAATAGACATCCTACACAAGATGGCAATTGTGTGGATGTAATAAGTAATACAACAATTTAGCAATAACTAAAGACAAAACAGGTGCACACTGCGGTCTTACTATGCCCTCAAACTGATGTTAAAATTGAGAGATTAGTCAACATCTCCTGCAGTGGAGGACATGTCTGAAGCCCGAGCACCACGCCCAGGTTGCTCGGGCTTAACACAGGCGTGGTGCTCGGGCTTAAGACATGTCCTCCACTGCAGGACATTGACCAGCCTTAATGACCAGCCTTTGTCCTACCAGTACGACAAGGGGTTCATCGTGACGGAGAGATCCAAGGGGGTACGCCTTAGGGTCCAGGACCATCAGTTGTTACAGCCACCACATCAGTGGCTAACATATGTAGGGTCCCTATGAGTTCCCAATATATAGTACTAATGGCTGTACTGTACCCTGCCTCTAAGATATTGCGAGCAGCCTGACCACAGGGCACTCATCCTGAAAAGGGTGACCCCATCCGGAACCTCTACCTGGCAATCCTGGCCCTATAGAAACCTATCCTAATAACACTCCCTACATGCACGTTTCACTATACAGACACGAACAGGATCACCAGGGGAAAATGATTATAGATAAATAATTGATAAATGTACCCAGGGCCGGTGCAAGAATTTTTGCCTCCCTAGGCAAAAGAAAAGTTTGTCCCCCGTGTGACATCACAGTGCCCCACCCATATGATATGTCATATTAACTAACGCCAGTGTTGTACACAGGGCATGTTTACATTAAAAAGCCATCAGGGACAGGCTATAAAGACCAGAGCCACTACATTAAGCTGCAGTGGTTCTGGGGACTATAGTGTCCTTTTAATGTGAGGTAAATTAGAGACTAGTGCCACAAATAATATACTAGATTGCCTACTTACAACCAGATGAAGATGATGATGGGCTCTAGCTGCAGTCTGGCTCCACTGGTCTTGTGTAGAACAGGCTCTCTGGAGGCTGTTTGTATCTGTGGTCACAAAAATCTATGCTCTGGGAGAATGGGAAGCAGCTCCATTTTTGGGGGCCCTTTACATAGCTCAAGATCTGGGCCCCAGGGCCTGACAGTGAGTATGCCCATAAGGCCCACCCATAAGTTCATCCACATGTTCCACCCACGAGTTTGTTCACAGTGGGTGAAGTGTGTAGGGGATGTGTTATGTGTTGCTGTAGAAAATCTAATGTATGTGCTTATGGAATGTAGTGTATGGGGATACCAGTTTGTGTAGGTGATGCAGTGTGTGTGTGTGTGTGTAGTGGATTGCAGTGTGTTTTCGTGTAAGGGATAGAAATAAGTTGGTGTTTGTGTATAAGGTATGTATTGTGTGTTTCTGAATGTGTGTACGGAATGCAATGTGTGAATCTGTGTTTGTATGTGTAAGGGCTGCAAGGTGTGTTTCTGTGTATGTAAGGGATGCAGTGTGTGTGTCTGTAAGGGGTAACATAGTAACATAGTACATAAGGCCGAAAAATGACATCTGTCCATCCAGTTCGGCCTGTCATCCTACTAGTTGATCCAGAGGAAGGCAAAAAAAAACCCTGTGAGGTAGAAGACAATTTTCCTCACTTAAGGGGAATAAAAAATTCCTTCCTGACTCCAATCAGGCAATCAGAATAACTCCGGGATCAACAACCCATCTCTACTAGCTATAACCTGTAATATTATTAGCCTCCAGAAATACATCCAGGCCCCTCTTGAATTACTTTATTGTACTCACCATCACCACCTCCTCAGGCAGAGAGTTCCATTGTCTCACTGCTCTTACCTTAAAGAACCCTCTTCTGTGTTTGTGTACAAACCTTCTTTCCTCCAGACGCAGAGGATGTCCCCTCGTCACAGTCAGTCACATTGATTGTTAAGGGGTACATTGTGTGTTTCAGTGTGTGTAAGGGGTCCATTGTGTGCCTGTGTGTGTGTAAGGGATGCGTTGTGTGTTTCTGTGTATGTGTGCAAGGGGTGCATTGTGTGTGTAATGGATGTCAATCTCCCCCCCCCTCCCTTGTCACTGTCTTTCACACCCCTCCATTGTCACTCTCTTCCTCCCGCCCCCTCTTCTTGTCACTCTCACCCCATCCCTTGTCACTCTCTTCCTCACCCCCTCCCTTGTCACTCTCCACCCCCCCCTTGTCACTATCCTCCAAGTTCCTTCCCCCTCCCCTTGTCACTCTCTTCCAAGTTCATCCCCCCCTCCCTTGTCACTCTCTTCCAAGTTCATCCCCCACACCCCTGGTCACTCTCTTCAAAGTTCATCCTCCACACCCCTGGTCACTCTCTTTCAGGAAGACCCTCCCTTGTCACTCTCTTTCAAGTCACCCCTCCCTTGTCACTCTCTTACTCCCTCTACTGTAGTGTGGCAGAGCTCTGTTGGTCCGCGGGTTCAGGAGCTTTTGTTACACTGTGTGCGCACTTCCTGTCAGTCTGGCCGGGTACAGGAGACAGATGCTCCCTGTACCCACGCACCATACAGGGCTCGGCCACACTACAATGGAGTGACAGGAGGGAGCACTGAGCGCTTTCCTCCTGTCAGCCCCTCTCCTCTTGCTGCGCCCGGGTGGTGCGCCCTCATGGACGCGCCAGCCCAGGCAGTGCTGCAGCTGCCTGAGGCTCTATATAGAGCGCTCGGGCGGCTGCAGCATGAGGGGGGCCGGCACTCCTGGCGGCACCCCTTTCCTAGGGGTGCCCTATGCGGCTGCCTGGTCCACTTATAGGATGTGCCAGCCCTGAATGTACCCCAAGCATCAATTGTGCGCAGCGGTTAAAACATAAATATACACCCAGCATCAATGGAGGGTACCAAGATAGTGGAGCCCTCCTTAAATCATGCTGCAGCGATATATGATAAATCGACCTGCACAAGTGGGCGGTGTAATAACTACCCTCTACGGGTAGAGATAGCCAAATTCTGCAAAGTCCTACCACTTTTTAAAGGGTACCTACATGTCCAGATCTGGTGGGTGGGATGAATAATCCAACATTGAGCGCTAGAGCCAACGCGCACATTCATACGGCGCATACACTGAAACCGGGCTGAAAGCGAGGCTTTAAACATGGGAAATGTAAGTGCGATGAGACGCATAGCAAACCAAGAACCGCGCATGCTATGTCCCGAACCTAGATATCGCGGTACTGAGCCATCAAAGGTACAAGCAGCCGATGACGCTGCTGCACAGGAACACACCTAGATGTTAGTGCGAACCTTGTTTGGCTATGCTGCCTAGTGACCTCGACGCGTCCTGGCAACCAGCCAAACTATACAGAGCCCACAATTGGGAACAACCATAAATAGTGGTATTTAAGGCTATTATTCACAAGAAAGGAAAACTTGGCCATAACTTACAGTAACACATAATAGGAGGCAAATCAGCAGACAAAAAAACTGTATTGTAATAGCAAGTCAAAATAAATGGGTCAAAGGAACGAGTAAATTATAATGGCCAGGTGGTTAGACCCATATAGAGAATTAGGCACAAGGCAATCAAGTCACAGGTACTAATTCAAATGAAACAGCTATAATTAAGCTGTTCATTAAGGCCCTAAGGTGTAACAAGTGTGTTCCTGTGCAGCAGCGTCATCGGCTGCTTGTACCTTTGATGGCTCAGTACCTCGATATCTAGTTTCGGGACAGAGCATGCAAGGGTTTTGGTTTGCTATGCGTTTCATCGCACTTACGTTTCCCAAGCCTCGCTTTCAGCACAGTTTGAGTGCATGCGCCGTATGAATGTGCACGTCGGCTCTAGCGCTCAATGGTGGATTCTTCATCCCGCCTACCGGATCTGGATGCGTAGATACCCTTTAAAAAGTGGCGCGACTATACACTTGTGCAGGTCGATTTATCATATATCACTGCAGCATGACTTAAGGAGGGCTCAGCTATCTTGGTACCCTCCATTGACGCTGGGGGTATATTTATGTTTTAACCCCTGTGCACAATTGACGCTTGGGGTACATTTATCTATGTTTTAACCCCTGTGCACAATTATTTATCTATAATCATTTTCCCCTGATGATCCTGTACGCGTCTGTACTGTGAAACGTGTATGTAGGGAGTGTTATTAGGATAGGGTGCTATAGGGCCAGCATTGCCAGGGAGAGGTTCCGGATGGGGTCGCCCTTTTCAGGACGAGTGCCCTGTGGTCAGGCTGCTCGCAATATCTTAGAGGCAGGGTGCAGCCGTTAGTACTATATATAAGGCACTCGTAGGGACCCTACATATGTTAGCCACTGAAGCGGTGGCTGTACCAACTGATGGTCCTGGACCCTAAGGCGTACCCCCTTGGATCTTTCCGTCACGATGGACCCCTTGTGTTACTGGTAGGACAAAGGCTGGTCAATAAGTGCCACTGTGCACTATATATGTTTTTGTGTTATCACTGTTTCTGTTGCTTCTAATTGTGTATATATACTTTGAAGCATGTTTGTTTTTTGGTGTCCACACTGTCGGACACAGGTTTGGCACTTTATATTTTAGACAACTTAGTTTTAGTACTATAAAATCAATGATAAGTGTTATGATTACCCCTGAGTATTAGGAAAGAAGGTTTATACACAAACATAGAAGAGGATTCTTTATGGTAAGAGCAGTGAGACTATGGAATTCTCTGCCTAAGGAGCTGGTGATGGTGAGTTCACTAAGAGTTCAAGAGGGGCCTGGATGTATTTGTGGAGCGTAATAATATTACAGGCTATAGATACTAGAGATGAGTCATTGATCCAGGGAGTTATCTGATTGCCTGATTGGATTTGGGAAGGAATTTTTCCCCCCTTAAGTGGGGAAAATTGGCTTCTCCCTCACAGTTTTTTTTTTGCCTTCCTCTGGATCAACTTGCAGGATAACAGGTCGAACTGAATGGACAAATGTCTTTTTTTGGACTTATCTACTATGTTACTATGTTAACCAACTAAATAAAATTATACTCTACTGAACTATCACTAACTACCCAACAAAATAACATTATACTCTACTGAACTATCACTAACTACCCAACTAAATAACATTATACTCCACTGAACTATCACTAACTAACCAACTAAATTACATTTTACTCTACTGAACTATCACTAACTACCCAACAAAATAACATTATACTCTACTGAACTGTCACTAACTAACCAACTAAATTACATTTTACTCTACTGAACTGTCACTAACTAACCAACTAAATAACATTATACTCTACTGAATCACTAACTAATCAACTATTTCAGAGGTGGCCAACCTGGGGTTCTCCAGCTGTTGCAAAACTATAACTCACAGCATGCAAAGACTGCCTAGAGCTATCAGCCTACAGCAGGGCATGGTGGGAATTGTAGTTTTACAACAGCTGGAGAGCCGCAGGTTGGCCTTTTCTGAACTATATAATCATCATAAATATCATTAACTAACAAATTGAGATGTAAATCGGCAATGCTTTAACAAATACTCCACACAATGCACTAATTGCCTCTTAATATGAATTGCAAGAAATGTTCATATTTTTTTTTATCCTAACAGTACTTATTAAATTAAAAAGAAAACGGAGTCCGCTGTAGCAGTAGCACAATAAAGGCATGCAAGAGATCCGGGAGCAGCAGCGGAAGCTTGCAAGGAAGGTGCACAAGTTGGAGGCATGGCACCGTAATCGGATGCAGGAGTTGTTCGACCTGCATGAGCAATTAAACAGTTGCCATAGAGCCATGTTTGGCTCAAACTTGTAAATAAATAGTTTTTTTAACCCATTAAGGACACGGCCCTATTTCACCTTAAGGACCAGGCCATTTTTTCAAAATCTGACCAGTGTCACTTTATGTGGTGATAACTTTAAAACACTTTTTCTTATCCAGGCCATTCTGAGATTGTTTTTTCGTCACATATTGTACTTCATGACACTGGTAAAATGAAGTCGAAAAATTTCATTTTTATTTATAAAAAAATACCAAATTTACCAAAAATTTTGAAAAATTTGCAATTTTTCAAGTTTCAATTTCTCTACTTCTATAATAGATAATATTACCGCCAAATAAAGTTATTGATTTACATTCCCCATATGTCTACTTCATGTATCGATCATTTTGGGAATGCCATTTTATTTTTTGGGGACGTTACAAAGCTTAGAAGTTTAGAAGCAAATCTTGAAATTTTTCAGAAATTTTCAAAAACCCACTTTTTAGGGACCAGTTCAGGCCTGAAGTCACTTTGTGAGGCTTACATAATAAAACCACCCAAAAATGACCCCATTCTAGAAAGTACACCCCCTAAGGTATTCAAAACTGGTTTTACAAACGTCATTAACCCTTTAGGTTTTCCCCAAGAGTTAATGGCAAATGGAAATAAAATTTCTGAATTTCAATTTTTTGTAAAATTCTCCATTTTAATCCAATTTTTCCAGTAACAAAGCAAGGGTTAATAGCCAAACAAAACTTAATATTTATTCCCCCGATTCTGCAGTTTGCACGAACACCCAATATGTGGTTGTAAACTGTTGTATGGCCAAACTGCATGGCGCAGAAGGAAAGGAACGCCATATGGTTTTTGGAAGGTGGATTTTGCTGGACTGGATTTTTGACACCATGTCCCATTTGAAGCCCCCCGATGCACCCCTAGAGTAGAAACTCCATAAAAGTGACTCCATCTAAGAAACTACAACCCTCAAGGTATTCAAAACCAGTTTTACAAACTTTGTTAACCCTTTAGGTGTTGCACAAGAGTTATTGGCAAATGGAGATGAAATTTCAGAATTTCTATTTTTTGTTACCTTGTCTCAAAAAAAGTGTAATATAGAGCAACCAAAAATCAAATTTACCCTAAAATAGTACCAACAAAACTGACACCTTATCCCGTAGTTTCCAAAATGGGGTCACTTTTTTGGAGTTTCTACTGTAGGGGTGCATCAGGGGCTCTTCAAATTGGACATAGTGTCTAAAATCCAGTCCAGCAAAATCTGCCTTCCAAAAACCATATGGCGTTCCCTTCCTTCTGTGCCCTGCCGTTTGGCCATACAGGAGTTTACGACCACATATGGGGTGTTTGTGCAAACAAGTGAATCAGGGCAATAAATATTGAGCTTTGTTTGGCTGTCAACCCTTGCTTTGTAACTGGAAAAATGGAACATTTGCAAAAAAATAGCTGTTTTGGGACCGTTTTTATTTTTTGTTATTTACATAGTTGAACTGACAGGTTAGATTGTGTGCTATTTCTATAGAGCAGGTTGTTACGGACGCGAAAATACCAAATATGACTACTTTTTGGGGTTTTTTGTTTCAGTTTTACATAATAAAGCATTTTTGAAAAAAAATTTTTTTTTAGTGTCTCCACATCCTGAAAGACCTATTTTTTTATTTATTTTTTGGGCGACTGTCTTATGTAGGGGCTAATTTTTTGCGGGATGAGATGGTTTGATTGGCACTATCTTGGGGTGCATATGACGTTTTGGTCGCTTTCTATTACACTTTTTGTGATGTAAGGTGACAAAAATGGCTTTTGACACCGTATTTTTTTTTTTTTTGCTGTGTTCAGCTGAGGGGTTAGGTCATGTGTTATCTTTATATATCAGGTTGTGACGGACGCGGCGATACATAATATGTATACTTTTTATTTATTTATATAAGTTTTACACAATAATAAAAAATTTTAAAACAAAAAAAAAATCATGTTTTAGTGTCTCCATAGTTTGAGAGACATATATTTTTTTTTTTTTGGGCGATTGTCCTATGTAGGGGCTCATTTTTTGCGGGATGAGATGGCGGTTCGAATGGTACTATCTTGGGGTGCATATGACTTTTTGATCGCTTACTATTACACTTTTTGTGATGTAAGGTGACAAAAAAATGGCTTGTTTGACAACGTTTTTTATTTTTTATGTTTACGACGTTCATCTGAGGGGTTAGGTCATGTTATATTTTTATAGAGCAGGTCCTTACGGACGCGGCGATACCTAATATGTATACTTTTTTTCATTTATTTTGGTTTTACACAATAATATCCTTTTTGAATAAAAAAAAAACATGTTTTAGTGTCTCCATAGTCTGAGAGCCATATATTTTTCAGTTTTTAGGCAATTGTCTCAGGTTGGGTATAATTTTTGCGGGATGAGGTGACGGTTAGATTGGAACTATTTGGGGCGTCATATGACTTTTTGATCGCTTGCTATTACACTTTTTGTGATGTAAGGTGGCAAAAAAATGGCTTTTTGACAAAGTTTTTATTAAATTTTTTTTACAGTGTTTACTTGAGGGGTTAGGTCATGTGATATTTTTATAGAGCTGATTCTTACGGACGTGGAGATACCCAATATGTCTACTTTTCAGTTTTTTTTTTTACATTTAACACCAAAAAGCATTTTTGAAACAAAAAAAAAATCATGTTTTAGTCTGAGAGGCATAGTTTTTTTATTTTTTGGCCAATTGTTTTAGGTAGAGCACAATTTGTTCGCCCTTAATATCTGCAGCACTTGTCTCACATGGATCTTATGTGTATCCAGATCCGGAGAATAGACCAGGATGTCATCAAGATATATCACAACAAATCTCCCAATAAGGTGACTAAAAATATCGTTGACAAAATGTTGGAACACCGCAGGCACATTAGTAAGACCAAATGGCATGACCAGATTTTCATAATGCCCTTCCGGAGTATTAAAAGCGGTCTTCCACTCATCCCCCTCTTTGATGCGAACCAGGTTATAGGCTCCTCTGAGATCCATTTTGGAGAACCATTTAGCACCAGCAACCTGATTAAAGAGGTCGGGAATGAGAGGAAGAGGATAGGGATCTCGGATAGTTATCCGGTTTAATTCCCGGAAATCCAGGCAAGGACGCAGGCCCCCCATCTTTCTTTTTAACGAAAAAGAACCCTGCAGCCACGGGTGAAGAAGAGGGTCTGATGTGTCCCTTAGCCAAACTCTCCGAAATATAATCTTTCATAGCCTTCCTCTCCGGGCCGTAAAGATTGTATAACCGGGTTTTAGGTAGTTTTGCCCCAGGTAACAGATTAATTGGGCAATCATATGGACGATGAGGTGGTAACCCCTGACAACCCTTCTCAGAGAACACATCCATAAAATCCGACAGAAAGGCAGGTAGAGATGTTACAGAGAGTGTTGAGCACCCACTACTCAACCAGTTGCCCTTACAATGTTCACTCCACTCCACAATCTCCCCGGCCTGCCAATCCACCACGGGATTGTGAGTCACCAGCCAGGGAAGCCTCAATACCATAGGAGCGGGAAGACCGTCCAGGACATAACAAGAGATATGCTCTTTATGGAGATCCCCTACCTGCAGATGGATATTATGGACGATCTGAGTTAACTCTCTCTGAGTAAGAGGGGAGGAGTCGATGGCAAAAACAGGAATAGTTCTGCGTACCGGTTCCGGAGTAAAACCCAGAGCCTGAGCAAACCGTGAATCCACAAGTTGACCCCCGCCCCACTGTCCAAAAAGACGGAACAGCTCTGAGTCTTTTTGCCCGCCACAACGGTAGCGGACAACAAAAACTGAGACATGCGTATGGAGGAAACGAATACGCCCAGACTGTTATCCTCCGCACAGTCTGGGGACTCTAGTTTTCCGGCGGCTCCTTTGTTTGTGATCTCTTGGGTTCTGAGGGACATACCTTTACAAAATGACCCCTCCCCACAACGAAAAACAAACCTCTGACCTATGGCGGACCTTAGGAGGATTCACCCGTCTAGTGGCGCCCCCTATTTGCATTGGTTCGACTGGATCACAACAAACCGATCCCTGCCCTATAGAGGCCTCTGTAGAATTTAATAGTCTCTCCCTGAGTCATCTGTCGATTCTTATGGACAGAGACATAGCAGCCTCAAGAGACCCAGGGACCTCGTATACAGCCAGCGCGTCTTTTAATTTTTCAGACAACCCCTGGCAGAACTGACTCCTAAGGGCCGAGTCGTTCCATAATGTATCCGTAGCCCACCTACGGAATTCGGAACAATATAGTTCAGCTGACCGGTTCTCCTGCCGAAGTCTACGTAGCTTAGACTCAGCCAGTGAGACCCTGTCCGGGTCATCATACACGAGACCCAAGGCTTCAAAAACTCCTCCACTGATCGTAAGGCCGGAGAGTCAGATGGTAAGGAGAAAGCCCAAGCCTGCGGATCTCCTTGCAGGAGAGAAATTACAATGCCCACCCGTTGTTCCTCACCGCCGGAGGATCTAGGGCGTAACCTGAAGAACAATTTACAAGCTTCTCTGAAGGTTACAAATTGGTCTCTCCCTCCTGAGAACCTATCAGGAAAAGCCACTTTTGGCTCAGGAGTACCTTGGTTTCCCGTAGCAACGGTGGAACCCAAGGATTGCTGCTGCTGCAGTACTGTTGCTTTTAATCCTGCCACTTCAAGGGATAACCCCTGTAATTGTTTCGCCAAAACCGTAACCGGATCCATAGTGGAACAGAAGAATACAAAGCAAAACAGCAGGCAAAAAAAAAAAAAAGGAAATGTCACTTTTTTTTTTTTTTTTTTAAAAGGCCAGATATACTGTCACGACCGCTATCCCAGCAGCAGTCGTGTCGCACCAGACGGAGGGGAAGGGGGACCCTTATCTACGGATGGGAAATAGAACGGCCACCCCTGACAAACCCTACGCTGGCACCTGTCTGCCCTGATACCCTAGACGGGGTGTGAACCCGTGCGGCGAGCAGGATGCCTAAACCCTGAGTCACTCTAAGAAGACTAGACTGGGGAAAGGCAGATGGGAGCACTAGTCACCATCACTCATGTCTAGGAGAACAACAGGGGAAGACAGTAACAAACAAACAAACAATCTCCAGCAGAGATCGACTTATCCAGTCACGAGCAGAGAAGATGATCCCAACAACGACAGTCCACGCCAGACAAGAGCTCCACAGCAATACCGTCAAACGATCTCCTTCAAAGGTCAGAATAGCACTGGAAGTAAGGACTATATCTGGCAATGACTGCAAGTGAAACTGAAACTAATATAGTAGCTGGGAGTGGCAGACAGCACTCACCTGAGAAGAATGCCTACAAACTCCCAGTCAGGACAAAAAGGTTCACAAGGCAAAACCCGGATGACATACCCTGAACCACGAAGCAAACTCACAAGCTATCGCGAGTAGCAAGTCGCTGCGACCTTCTCTTCCCAGACCTATCTAGATCAGTCACAGTCGTGACATTGACATAGTGGAAAGGAGGGGTTCGTAGTTGCACTTATAAAGGAGGGAGCACGGAGATGTTAGTCTGATGCCTAAATAGGGGAGTTCCGATACCTGCCAGTCTAAAGGAAATGAGGATTTTAACTGAGATAGTAAAGTTTGGGGGATGTTTATTGGTAGGGCCTGAGATTTTGAACTGTTAATTTTGTAATATGATATCAAACCAAATTGATGTATAGTGGAAAGGGCTAGGCGTAGGGAGGTTAAGGGGTCGGAGAGGGTCAATATAATATCATCCGCGTATAAAGAGATCCTGTGGTCCCGGCCACCTACGTTAACACCCGAGATGGAAGAGGAGAGTCTAATGCGTTGGGCTAAGGGTTCCAGGGCCATGATAAACAATAGGGGCGATAAAGGGCACCCCTGGCGGGATCCGTTTGTTATAGGAAGAGGGTCAGACAATACCCCATTAACCCATATCCGCGCTGTGGGGGAGTCATATAGACTATATAAAGCATTCAAAATGCCACCCTCAAATCCCATTGCTCGGAGAACTGAGTACGCGTATGACCAGCGAAGGCGGTCAAACGCCTTCTCAGCGTCCAGTGTGACCGCCAGCATCGATAGATGGTGATGTTCGGCGTAGTTAAACAGGTCAACCATATGTCTGGTATTGTCAGAGGATAGGCGTCCCCTGACAAACCCAGATTGGTCCTCTTTAATTAGGGAAGGGAGTATCGGGGCTAATCTATTGGCTATTAATTTAGCAAAGAGTTTGATGTCCGAATTAAGTAATGAGATTGGGCGGAAATTCTGAGGGGTATCGGGAGTCTTACCAGGCTTGGGCAAGGTGACGATGAGTGCAGAAAGCATCTCCGGCAAGAATGGCGTACCTCCTAAAGCTTCGTTGAATACATTCAAAAGGTGGGGGGTTAGTATTTGGTGGAATTTTTTGTAATACTCGTTTGAGAGGCCGTCCGGGCCTGGAGCCTTACCTCTTGGGAGCGCTGAGGTCAGTTTCTCTATCTCTACGGGGGTGATTGGGGCATTTAAGGCTTGTAACTGTCCCTGGGATAGAGCGGGGAGCTCCGATTTTGACAGGAAGTCCTCTATCAGCACCGCCAGATTGGAAGGCGCAGGAGACGAGTCTTTTATGTTGTAGAGGTCCTGGTAGTAGATGCGGAACTGCTCCGCAATATCCCTAGGATCTAGTAGTTTAGCTCTAGTGGATGGGTGTAAGAGAAAGGGAATTCTCGCTTTAGCATGCTGAGATTTAAGCTGAGCGGCGAGAAGCTTGCCAGCCCTGTTGCCTTGGGCATAATATCTAGATTTGAGCCTTTGAAGGGATTTATTATAGTTTTGTGACATCAGGGCTCCCAACCTGTCTCTCTCCGTTCTCAATGCCGCGGAAGTATGGGGCGTGGGGGACACCTTGTTGATCTTTTCCAGGTCAGAGATGGTTTTTAATAGTTGTGATATTTCTTTCTCCCTGTTTTTCCTGATTTGATGTCTAAGTTTTATCAGAACTCCTCTGCTGAACGCCTTATGGGACTGCCATAGGGTATATGTGCCCATGACAGAACCCATATTGAAGTGGAAGAATTCTTGGAGGCCATCAGACAGTTCCTTAACCACCTTAGGGTTATTGTACAGGAAGGTGTCATCCCGCCATATAGGGGTCCTCGGCGACTGGTACAATTCTGCTAATGTGATACTGATCGGGGCATGGTCTGACCATTTAATGAGACCTATCTCAGATGAGATGGTGTGCATTAAAGTGGGGTGGTCCACCAAGAACATGTCTATGCGGGAATAAGAGAGATGCGGTGGGGAGAAATAAGTATAGTCCCTTTCCCCGCTATGCTGAGCCCTCCACACATCTACAAGTCCCCACGAATGTAAAAGAGAGGTCAGTCCCCCTTCTATCCGCCTATTTGGGGAGGAAGAGTCAAGGGACGGGTCTAAAATCGTGTTGAAATCTCCGCAAAGAACAACCTTCCCTCTCTTTAGGCCGTTCACCTTGTTAAACAGTGCGCGGAGAAAAGAGAGTTGGTGCTCATTGGGAGCGTAAATTGAGACAAGTGTGTAAGTGATGTTATTGACTGAACATACCAGAATGATGAATCGTCCGTTAGGATCCACTGTGGAGGAAATGGGAGCGAAGGCTACTGTATTCTTTACGGCGATCAGTACCCCTCTAGATTTTTTGCTGAAATGAGAATGAACAATATGAGGAAAGGAGCGATGGTGAATGCGTTTAGCGTCCTCGGACAACAGAGGGGTCTCCTGAATGCAGACAATATCTGCCCCCGTGGATGAAGCCTCCCTCCAAACATAGGACCTTTTCTGAGGGCAATTAAGCCCTTTCACATTTAGCGATAAGATTTTAAGTCCCATGTAAGAGAGGGGGGCCCTGACCGACTAGAGCAGGGCCGTCAGCAGGCAAGGAACAGTACAGATAACTTGCTAAGAGCCACAGGAACAAGGATGATACAAATGCTATGTTGTTAGGCTATACCTCTGCTAGAGACGAAATCAGTTAACTAGAAAGGAAAGTAAGATGGGAACGGGGAAGGGTAGGGAGGAAAAGCAACAAAGGAAAAGCACAGAGCAAGGCAAAAGGGAACCGTCTGTGCGCGACGGGCAGCACTAGTCCACGGATGAAGCTGTGAGGAGCCTTAACTATACACAAGTAACACGCTCGCCTCTGCACCTAAGGAGAAAAAACAAGGATCAAATAAGTCCCCATATGAGGGAGCATAGGCACCCCAAGTGTTCCAGCTGCGGGTCAACCAGGAGTACAGGGGGCAAATCTCCCAAAGATGAAGCGGGGGTCACGTGCAGATCCACAGGAACATTCAAGGGTCTCTTGATTCATATTGGGTTCGGGATCCAGGATGAGGACGATGACCAGGCTGAGGTAAGGGTGACAGCTGGATATCCCAGGGATGGAGCAGGTTTTGACCTTCCTCGACGTCTCTCACCATGTGGGTCTTGTTGTCTCTTCGGATTAAAAGTTTCAACGGGTAACCCCATTTATAAGGGATGTCATTGTCCCTCAAGGCGAGAGTGATAGGTTGCAATCCTCTACGTAGACGAAGAGTTGCCGCAGAGAGGTCTGCGAATAGCCTGACTGAT
Organism: Bufotes viridis; assembly: GCA_033119425.1. Taxonomy (NCBI): domain Eukaryota; kingdom Metazoa; phylum Chordata; class Amphibia; order Anura; family Bufonidae; genus Bufotes; species Bufotes viridis. Next base: position 222,064,210 of record CM065589.1, read on the forward strand.
TGGTAAGGGGCAGGCAGCTGATCCCGTTTCCTGGCAGCCATCATCAGAGCCTCCTTAGTATGGAAAAAATGGATGCGAGCCAGGGTGTCCCTCGGAACATCAGGACCCAGGTGGGAGGGTTTCGGGATCCTGTGAGCCCTGTCGATTATCATATCTGGAGTCGGGATTTTTGGGAGCAGTAGTTTAATGAGGCCCTTTATGTAGGATTGTAACTCTTGAGAAGCCACCTCCTCTGGGATGCCTCGGAATTTCACATTGTTCCTTCTGGAACGATCCTCCATATCTGCGAGCTTCCTCTTTATACGGTCGAGTTCATCTGCCATATCGTTGTGGGCATCTATGATATTATTCTGCGAGTCCACAAATTCTGCCATTTTGCTTTCCACATGGGTGATCTTATTTTCAGCGGTTTGGATTTGGGCAGCGAGAGGGTTAAGGAGCCCCGCCATGTCAGCCTGCAGGGATTGTTTAAGTGCCAGCAGCATGTTTTTCAGTGAGTCTTCACTAACTGGCTTGTCAGAGGTTCTGTATGTTAGAATGGGGTCTGGAGTGGGGGTATCGGCTACATAGGCCCGCTGACCCGCACTAACCTCGGGAATAGATGGCGCCTCCAGGCGCGGCCTCTGTTTCTGAGGGCTTGCCGAAGGAGAGGCCCAGGAAGGGTCTGCGGGCCCTGGCTGAGGGACCGCGATCTCTGCTGCGTCATCAGCCTCATGGATCTCGCCAGGAGTCGGGGGAAAGGAGGGAAAGTCCTCTTCATTCAGTGTGCAGGTGCCTGGGTCTTGAGGCGGAGAGTCTGATCGGGGTGGAGAGGCTCGCTGAGGAGGCGACAGACACACTCCGATGCGGGAGTCAGTGCGGGAGTCGCCATCTTTAACTAGGCCCCGTTCCAGGTAGTTGTCCAGGCTCCCGCTCTGGACCCTCGGTAATTGCCTCTTAGACTTCCCCATCATGCTGCTGGGGTACTCCGGTGACTGGGAAGGAAGGGTGGCACCGCAAGGAGGTGATATCGCCGCGGGGAGCAGAGTGTCAGTCGCTCAGGTGCGGGAGCTGTGGATTCAAGCGGCCAATCCTCTCAGCAGCCAGGCCGACGCTCTGGCATTTCATGAAAACACTGACTCTTTAGAGGCAGCTATGTCCCGAGCCATACGGATTGATAGACGCCATCAGGATGCACTATCATGTGGGGAGACTGTCTTTTCTGCCCCTCGGGGTACTGAGACACTTGAGTCTGTGTCTGGAGATGAGCATATACAGTTGGGTCAGGTCTCTTCATGCCCTGGTAATAGGAACTTTAGGGTTCAGAAGAGACTCTGTTTCTTCTGTGGTAAAGAAGGACATTTCATTAATGTTTGTCCTTTTATTAAACCTCAAGGTGGAAAAGAAAGAAAAAAGGGGTGTTGTTCCAATAAATCAAGTTCCTTTACTGTTGGTAGCGTGAATGGGGAGTTGGAAAAGGTATTTGCGTCTTCTACCTGCAGTAGCCGATTTCTCCTACCTGAAATGGTGGCGCTAGACTTTAAATGTATTGAATTAGAGGTATTTGATGACAGTGGTGCGGGAGTTAACCTTGTTGATTATCAATTTGTTCAGAGTCATGATCTTAAAGCAAGCACATTAACCCCTTTGTGACCAAGCCTGTTTGGGCTTTAATGACCAAGCCAAATTTTGGAAATCTGGCGTGTCACTTTAGCTTAGAATAACTTTGTAACTGTTTTGCACATCAAAGTAATTCTGACATTGTTTTCTCCTTACATATTATACTTTACTTAGGTGGTAAAATTTTACTGCTAAAATATGCGTATCTTTATTAAAAAGTGAAAATGTATAATAATTTGTAAAAACTGGCACATTTTCCTATTTCCAACTGCAATATTCCATGTACATACATAAATACTATTTAATAATTTTATCAGAAATATATTTCCACATCTTTATTTTGGCTGCACTTACAAACATTTTTTACTTTTTTATTTTTTATTTAGGAGACTTAACATTTTAACATAAATTTTAAAATTTTTGAAGTACATATTTTTTCCTGCAACAAACCAAGTTTGCAAAGGTTTATAAGTGTCAGAATAATAGAACCCCCCCCCCCAAAAGTGAACACATTTTAAAAACTAGGCCTCTTAACGTATTTATATAAAGAAATTAATGCAAAGAAGGTGATAAATTTTTTTTTACATTTTTTTACACAAAAGTATCAATTTAAAGACATATTTGTCCTATAGAGCACATGAAAATGAAGATGTACACCCCAAAATGTATCACCCGTTTCTCATGTCTTCAGAAATACCCCCATTGTGGCCATAATTTTATGTCTTGAAAAACGGCAGGGACCAAACATAAAGGAGCACCCAGTGGTTTTCAGAAAACACAATTTGCTTGAAAATGGTTCAGGCCCCATTGCACACTTGTAATGGTGTTGAGCTGCCAAAACAATAAAAAAAAACCCATAATGGACCCCATTTTGAAAACTAGACCCCCTAAGGTATTCATCTAGGGGTGTAGTGAGCAATTACACCCCATAGTTTTTTGTAGAAATTAATGCAAAGGAGGCATAAAAAAGATATTTTTCATTTTTTACACAAAAGTGTCAATTTAAAGACAGATTTTTTTCTACAGAGCACATAAAAATGAAGATGTATACCCCAAAATGTATCAACCCGTTTCTCCTGTCTTCAGAAATACCCCCAATGTGGCCCTAATCTTATGTCTTATCACATGGCAGGGCCCAAACATAAAGAAGCACCTAGGGTCTTTTAGATAATAAACTGAAAATGGTCCAGCCCCCATTGCACACATGTAATGGCGTTGAGCTGCAAAATTATAGAAAACCCTTATAAACGACCCCATTTTAAAAACTAGATCCCTTAGGCACCTTTCACACAGGCTTTATGTTTGATGCCCGGATAAGAGACGGGTGGGTTGCGGGAAAATGCGCAATTTTTCCGCGCGTGTGCAAACAGTTGTAATGCGATTTGCACACGCGTGCGAAAAATTGGCATGTTTGGTACCCAGATCCGAAGCCGGACTTCATCACTGATGTCCGGTTTCGGGTTGATTATTCTGTATATTTTATTATTTTTCCTTATAACATGGTTATAAGGGAAAATAATAGCATTCTCACTACAGAATGCTTAGTAAAATGTAGATTAAGGGGTTAAAAATAAAAAAAATAAACTCACCATATCCACTTGATCGCGTAGTTGCGATCTCTTCTCTCTTCTTCAAGCATTAGCTGCCGGCTAAAGGACGTGTGATGACCTCACTGCTCTCATCACATGGTCATTCACCATGGTGATGGACCATGTGATGTGACGTCACCACAGGTCCTTTAGCTGGCAGCTAATGCTTGAAGAAGAGAGAAGAGATGGGCAGCTAAGCGATCAAGGTGAGTTTATTTTTAACCCCTTAATCCACATTTTACTAAGCATTCTGTAGTGAGAATGCTATTATTTTCCCTTATAACCATGTTATAAGGGAAAATAATAAAGATCGGGTCCTGTCTCTTAGCAACCTGGTGGGAAAATCGCACTGCATCCGCACTTGATTGCAGATGTTTGCAATTTTCACGCAGCCCCATTCACTTCTATGGGGCCTGCATTGTGTGAAAAACGCAGAATATAGAACTTGCTGCGATTTTCGCGCAACGCAGAAGTGATGCGTGAAAATCACCGCTCATGTCCATAACCCCATAGAAATGAATGGGTCAGGATTCAGTTCGGGTGCAATGTGTCCACGTCACGCATTGCACCCGTGCGGAAAACTCGCCCGTGTGAAAGGGGCCTTACATTTGAGAAGTGAAGCTTAGCACTTATAAGGTAGGCAGATTTCTAAAAAAGCATTTGCGTATATATCTGACTATGTCTCACCAAACTGAAAAGAAAGGTGGATAAACTGAACTGTAGTGAAAGGCAGCAAGTCCAAGAAAACAGAGCAACATGTCTCCAGCTATGTTGCAAATTCCAGTTTATTCACAAGATACAAGACCATGGATAGGGCTGTAATTAAAAGCAGGCACTCAAGCATAGTGACTGGTCGTACAACATCTCTTTAGCCCCATCAATCCCTATATGAGAGACGAATGTGCTAAGTGACACGGCGCACCATAACAGGCTCCTGCTCGGCAAGGTAGAAACCGCTATGCACACAATCAACCAGTCACCTACAAAGTATATAAAGGGACAGTGTCCAGAACCGTCTGTAGGAACAGTAATGGATCACTAATTCCCAAAATGATGTCATTATTTCTAGACATGTTGTGGGGTGTCCCCCCAAAAAATTATTAATAAAGCCCTTAGTGTACTAGTGAGGAACAACTCAATTATTAGAGATCCTCCAAATAAAAAAAAATATCATGCCAATATCATGATATAGTAATGTGAATGGAATTAACAGCTTTGTGGCAGGACATAGTCATAAAAAATGAAATTAGGAAAATTAAGGAAACAAATCAGAAAAGGTAAAATTAGTTCAAATGTCTGAAAAAAAAATTAGCTCCACGACCCATCCCAAAGGGATCCCTCCCGGGAGGGGGCAGAGCCAGCGGCTGTAAGGGCAGGATGCACATTCTGCAGCTCTCCACGCTGCACAAAGTTTATTGGATTTCCATCTGGTAGTTTGCCCCAAAAACGTTAGAAACTGACATAACCCAGAATCGGAAGGCTCACTGGTTTGATTGACAACAAAATTACAAGAATAGGTCGACTTTTTAAAACGTGGCCTGCTTGCAGAGGTGGATTTGCCGCTGGCGGAAGGAGGTGGAAGGGCGCGAACATCCAGAGTCCCAAAGACAGCAATAGCAAGCCCACAGGAGACCTACGATTACCTTCACAAACATATCCAGCAAATCAAGGTCCCCCTAGCACCAAAGAGAGCAGAGAGGATCTGCTAAAGGGAACACAAAGCTGCGTCCGAGTCATGCTGGGAGCAGTGGTGCGCCAGCTAAAACCTACAAACAACTAAAATCCAGAACCTAGATAAAGAACCCATGAACACCTCCCTACCAAGAGGATCCAGCCCTGCAATAAAGAGACCTAGAGTCCTGCGACAAAACAGTAGGCCAAAGCCTTATCTTCTTTAAGCATAATTTTGGCGCCAAGACACCATACTGCACCAGCAACATAGAGGGCTATAATAAAAGGTGCCTGCAGTCTTGAAACATAAACTCTTCATGCTGCTAAACTAATATTCCTCAATAGAAAGTAATACATGTGCTATTTAATGCTTGGTTAAAGCAATTACTGTACCCGACGCTCTAGGAGATAAAAAATGGGAGAGCCTAAACAAGTGCCTGATACGCTACCTAGCAACGCCAGAACACAAAAACCATGGTGCAACAGAAACCATATTCAAGCAAACAGAAGCAAATTCAAGTGGTTCAGATTCAAAGAGTGAACTAAGCCCAAATGATCTTGCTCATGTTAAAAGCTATATAAAAGCGCTTCTAACCACTGAATGCATAAAAGGTCTTTTCAAAGAATTTTCGCTAAGTATAAAGGAAAAACTATCTGAGATTAAGTCTGACTTGAGACAGATCACTTCTAGATTGGACACTGTAGAGGAAATGTCAAATCAATTGAACTCGCTCTCGGAACAAACCGAGAAAAAAATCAAAAACCAAAATAAGGAAATTTTCCAACTAAAGATGCATATGGACGATCTAGACAACCGATCCAGAAGGAATACCATCAGAGTTAAAGGTCTACCTGAATCAGTTCAAGATAAAGATATTCACTCTACCCTTACAAAGCTGTTCAATGAGGTTTTACAGCAAGACACGTCTACCAAATTAAACATTGAAAGAGCACACATTCAAACAGACCAACCCAGAGATGTCCTGTGTTGCTTACAAAGCTTTCAGATAAAGGAAGAAATCCTAAGGAAAGCACGCATTGCTAGAAAAATTTAATGGGAAGTTAGTGACATAGCCCTTTACCAGGACTTATTGCGCTTAACCTTACACGCAAGAACTCTCCTCCAACATATCACCAGAGAACTGCGACAAAAAAATGTTAAGTATAGATGGCTTTTCCCATTCGAACTGCTGTTTTCATACCAAGGAAAAACATACACAATTCATACGCCGGATGATGTCCAGCCATTCCTGCGCAGGTTAGAAATCCCAGACGTCCAAATTAAAGACTGGAAGACCCAAGAGGACACAGACTCTTCTTTACCAGCTCTACCAGGGCAAACTGGATGGCAAATGGTCACGCCTATGCAGAACAGGAAAAACAGACAGTTAGATAAAAGCTGACCGAAAACACCATTTAAGAACCAAAGAATCGCGGAGAGAGACTCCGGTCTCCAGAGACGGTATAAGCTATATTGTTTTACACATTTACCTTTGGCTTATGCCTGGAGTGTTACACCCTAGGTATAAGATACTAACCATTGTGATAAGTAATCACAATATACACTGTGCATATGTTTGTAGCTTACAGCTGTGTATTAAGTTGCTTTTCTTGGTCTCCTTTCTTCCTTGTGTCATATATCTATATTTTTCAGAGAAACACAAGATTTGCTTGGTTTAATACTCACTTGGATAAGACACCGACTTAAATCGGTGAAACTCATACATAAGGTAATCTCACCATGTTATTTACATTTTTGAACATTATTGTGACGCTCACCTTTGAGCGTCGGGTTACACAACATATTAAATACTGTTCGTATATTTTAGTTTCATAACTTGGAATCATCAGTTTTACCTAAAAATACAGGTAATAAGTGTTGTGTTACATTGCGCAACCTGGTTAACTTTTTTTTATTTCAAGGGAGGTTATATCACTAACCCCACCCCTCCTAGCCTCCCTTGTCCTAGCTACTTATCAACCTAGCGCCTACAGACACGCTCCAGCCTGAGAGGTGCTAGTAGCTCTTATATTTTATACCCCCTTTCAGCTGTACATAAGCTCTATTGAGAGACGTACAGCTAATTATTGTTAAAAGTTAACAGTTTTCACACCATAGCTGTGTTTTATACACTGTCCCGAAAACGGTCATACTAAACTAAGTGTCATATTTGTTAGACCAAAATGCAAAAAATAAAAATCTCAATGGTTTAAATATACTGAAAAAGAGAACTCGAAGAAGAACAAAATCGGAATTGCACTACTACAAGAGACTCACTTTAAGAAAAATTATACCCCAATTATAAAAGCGGCACCATACTTCCAGTGGTTCAACGCTAACACCCCTCTCAGAAGACGTAGGGGAGTCTCAGTAGTAATGCATACATTTTTAGGATTTAAGGTTAAAGACACAGGCAGATCCGGAGGGCAGATACATTATGGTGAAGGATTGGGTAGGTGAGACTATGCTCTCAATTATTAATGTTTATGTCCCGACTTGTGGTCAAGTTACCTTTATGAAACATCTTTATAAAAAGGTTAACAAATTCGTAGAAGGAACCATTATAATGGGAGGAGACTTTAACATTGCATTTGAGCCCACTATAGATACCACGAGAACTAAGACAGCAACACAATACACCACAATAAGACGTATCAGACAGATGTTCCAAGACAGACAGCTGGTTGACGCTTGGCGGTATACTCATCCGAGCGACAGATTATTCTTTCTTTTCGGCTCCACATAACCAATATACCCGAATAGATTATATTTTCATACAGCAGAGGAATCTGAGTATGATTGACAAAGCAAAATATGATTCATTCATACTCTGAAATCACGCACCTCTTTTTATGCAACTGGAATTAGCTAAAGGATCAAAAACCACTTGCAAATGGAGACTGAATAAGTCCCAGTTTATTCTGGAGTGTGATGCCAAGAATGTAGAAGAACAGATTAAGCTTTTCTTTCCGGAAAACAACACTGAGGGAATAAGTCAGGCGACATTATGGGAGACACGCAAGGCGGAATTGAGAGGTTACTTCATGCGCCTTGGGGCCCAAAAAAAGAGAGAAAAGGAATGTAAAATAAATGAACTAACTCAAAGGATTAGAAAGTTGGAAATTTCACATAAGCAAACGTGTGCAAGGGACCTTGAAAAAGAGCTCATCCTACATAGTTATGCCCTACGTGAGCTCCTTTATAAAGGTTATGAAAAATACCTTTTTATGCAGAAATACAAACAATATCTCAACGCAAACAAATGAGGGAAGGAGCTAGCTAAACTGGTCAATAAACAAAGATCCAAAACCTATAGTCATAAGATTAAAACAAAGGAAGGGTTAATGGAAAGAGAATCTGAGAAAATTGCAGAAACGTTCAGATTATTCTATGAAAACTTATATAATATCAAAAAACACACTAAAGACCCAGATCCTTCATATACTGAGATTGAGAAATACCTGGAAAATATAACCTTACCCCGTCTTAACTCAGAACAGATTAATACATTGTCTTTACCTTTTACCTCAGAAGAAGTATCAGAGGCTATAAATATACTCCCTGCAGGTAAATGCCCAGGCCCAGATGAATTTAGTATCAGATATTATAAAAAAATTTCACCTATACTAGTTCCGCTACTGACTAAATTCTTTAATTCAATCAGCCCAACCTCTCCATTTAGGAAAGAGACTTTGAAAGCAAATATCTTGGTAATTCCAAAAGAAGACAGAGATCACACACAATGCTCCAACTATCGTCCCATCTCCCTTCTAAACAGTGACTTAAAAATCTACGCAAAGGTTATTGCAAACAGACTTCAAAACATACTTCCTTCAATTATAAACCCCGAACAGGTGGGCTTTACACCTGGAAGGGAAGCCAAGGACAATATTATAAAAACATTAAACGCTATTGAATACTGCAAGACCAAAGGCCTGAAATCAGTACTGATTTCGACAGACACTGAAATAGCATTCGACCGACTAGATTGTAGATTTTTGTAGCTGTCCTGCGTACATTTGGTATCCCAAGAGCTTTAATTACAAAAATAAAGGCCTTGTATACATGTCCATCAGCATCTGTCTTAGTAAACGGTATATTTGCACCACCATTTGACATCCAAAACGGCACCAGACAGGGGTGCCTGCTTTCGCCCTTATTGTTTGTCATTGGAACCATTCCTAGCAAAAGTGAGACAAAACCCTAATATTTCAGGACTACGAACAGCAAAATTATCACATAAAACAGCAGCATACACTGATGACATATTATTTTTTTATCACCGACCCCCTTTGCTCCATCCCAGAATTGGTCAGAGAATTTGAAGAATATGGGAAACTTTCCAACTTCCTAATAAATATGACAAAATCAATAATATTTAACATAAATATCCCAGAACCTTATGGACTAAAATTAAATCTCTAAGCCAGCTGAAACATTGTACCACCTCCTTTAAATACTTAGGGATACATATCTCTACCTCTTATTCTGGTCTATATAAACTCAATTTCCCTCCACTAATCACCAAAATAAAGGCAAAACTTGAGGAATGGAGTCAGTTGTATATCTCATGGTTTGGGAGAATCAATATACTAAAGATGATGATCTTCCCAAAAATCTTATACATTCTGCAAGCTATCCCTATACAGATTCCTAAAGATTTCCTTAAACTGTTGAAAAAGAACATACACTCCTTCATATGGAATAAAGGACAAAATAGGATTGCCTTAGACAAATTGGTTAGATCACGGAATCCTAATTTTGAGGTGTACTGGGAGGCAACACATCTGGTAAGAGTAGCAGAATGGACAGTAGAACCTATCAAGAAGTACTGGGTCGACTTGGAAAAAAGCTGCAATGCAATGCAACACCGCTTGAACATACAATATGGAAAGCTAAAATGAACAAATATACATACACAGGTATCACTAATCCCTACACTAGAGTTTCACTTAAATTTTGGTTCCGGATATTTAAAGCTAAAAACTTTTAAAACCCAGATGTTAGAGACCTTCCTCTCTACAACCTAATCCCTAGGAAATACCAATCATTAAGGGATAAAATTAAATATGATAACATTTTTAATCATATCAAACTGAAAGACATTCTAGTCGACAAGGACCTTCGTACTTACCCCAATTACATTAACAGCACTAATACTCCAGGATTCAATGAAAAGGAATATAACGCTTTAAGGGATATTATACAAGTATTGGACATGCCTACTTCTACTCCTGTGACACAAAATACTGTACCCTATACTGTACCTGATAAGCAACCACTAGAACATGGAGTATCTAAGATTTATTCATAACTCTGCAGTAACAATCAACTCCCTTCCTTCGTTAGCAGATGGGAGAAAAAGCTTAACAAAACTTTCAACAAATCCGAGACTTCAGCTATCATGACTGCCTGTCTTGCCAGAGTAACCTCCACGAAATTACAAGAAAACCACTACAAGGTTTTAACAAGGTGGTACAGAACTCCTGTTATGCTCAACATAATTTATTCGGACATTCCCTCAATATGTTGGAGATGCAACAAACTGGAGGGTTCCTAAGCCCATATTTATAGACTGTGAAATGATAGCACCGCTGTGGTCTAAATTTTTCAAGATTTTTTCGAAAATATACACGACGGAGGTTAATGAACTAATTCTACTGGGCATACATAAAAAAACTAAACATATTGGTAAAAAATAGACTCTTCCCCTTTCTCATAGGGGCACTGAAAGCCGCAATTCCCAGATACTGGCGCTCTTCTGAAATACCCAGTGTAAGGGAATGGCTCACTGACGTTGAACAAATTAAGATTAAGTGGGCCACTTTAGGCAGCCACTAAATTTACCTAAAAATTTGGGGCAAATGGATCGATTATATTGATACAGACCATATCTCACAATACCTGGACTGAATCTCTTTAATCTGACTCTATAGTTGTGGTACACATTGTAACTATCTCTCGGTATGCAACCTTATATTGAAACACAAAACTACAATTCCAACTCCAGTGACAGTGTTATAACCAAATATGTTCTAACTAATCCCAGTTCTTTCCTTTACCACTCCAACTTTTTCTTCCCCACACCCCTCCGTGTACTCTATACCTTAATTAACACCTGGTAAGCGACTTACTCATGATGGGAAGATCCAGAACAGTTAACCATTCTGATACAATAATATCTTTACTGAAGTTCATGTTCAATATCAGACTGGTAGGTGATACTATCTCACCTTTTAAAGTTCTAAAACTTTGAAATAGTGTGCATCCTGTCTCCAAAAAAGCCTTTAATAAAGAGTTCTTATAATCAAGCTGAGGAGTAGGCCTCACATTTAAAGTCAACACGACAGTCTCATTCACTATACATATGTTGACTCGCTCTCTAAACATTATTTGTCTATTTTACAAAAATGTCTGTACTTATGATTCTGTTATTATACTCAAGACACTGGATTTATGTTAGTTCATTCACTCAGGAAATTACATATAACCTGATAATTTTTCTGTTCATTAATTGTAATTTTATCGCATTCTTAACTTAACATTGAGCTATTAAATACAAGAATTTTATTGTATATCTGCTACCATTATATTCAGATCTGTATTAATGCCAATGATCTGTACTATTGTCAATGATTCTTTTATTTTACCCTTATTTCTAGTTACTTTCATTTGTTCTGTTAAAATAAAATATTTTGCAAATATTCTAATAAAACTGAAATTTACAACCAAAGGGATCCCTCCCTCCCTGGAAAGCCCACAAACTAAACAGAAAATGAGAATAAATTGACTTTCTGAAATCCCCCCCCCCCCGTTTTTTTTTGGTATTAAAGAAAATTTATAATTTGCAACCGTATGGTACGTTTCAAAACAGGGGTAATTACAGAGGCCTGGGTGTGATGGGCAACTGGGGCAATAAATCCGGGTGTCCCTCCTCCTTCCATGCTTGCTACACACCCGGCATCTTTTCTGGGGATAAGTTTTGTTGGCAGTGGCAGGGACAGGGTGAGGGAAATGGCGTTCTGTAAGACTTCGAACATCCTCCAATCCAAAGGCTTGCCCAGGTGCGGGGGACTCAAACAGGAGACTCTCAACTACCTTCTACTGGTAATCAAGGAAGTTGAGGTTTCCCTGGGACTTTTTAAATAAAATAAAACTATTGTAGGTAGATTGAGGTAGATTGCTACCTTTTTATACCAGGCCCTGTTTTTTCACTTCACAAGGTAGGGATGAAGCGCCTGGTCCGAGAGGTCTACACCTCCCATAAATTTGTTGTAGTCTGTCACACAGACTGGTTTTTGCTTGTCCGCCATAGCCCCCCTCTACCTAACTGCCACTGTGGTGTCTGCATTCAAGGTGGTCAACATGTAGACATCCTTCCTATCCCTCCACTTCACGGCAAGCAGCTGGTCACTTGCGAGGGCGAAGGACGTTCCTTTCTCCAAACGTTTGGAGACCAGAGGTTGTGGGTATCCAACTCTATTTTTGCGGACTGTCCCACATGCCCCTGTGTTTGCAGCAAGCAGGGATTTAAAAAGGGGTATACTGGTATAAAAATTATCAGTGTACACATGGTACCCTTTATGTAGGAATGGCACCAATAAATCCCACACAATTTTGCCTGATGTTCCAATATTTTCGGGGCAGTCTGGGGGGTTAAGTTGGGAGTCTCTGCCCTCATAAATAGACAGATCGCAGGTGTAGCCGGTTGTGCTCTCGCACACCTTATACAATTTTACCCCATATCTGGCACGTTTGGAATGAGTATATTGACGGAAGGAAAGGCGGCCTTTAAAACTAACAATGGACTCATCAATGGATACATTTTTTTCAGGGGTATACAATTTCAACACAGTGTTTGAACAAATTAATATTTATATGTGATGTTATAAGGATTTATTCGACATCAAATCTTAAACTACAAGACAAAATCCCTATTGTATATAAAACGTAACTTTTACTATTTATTAGATAAAATAAGTATACCCAAAAACAAGTGCCTCTTGATACTTAGCACTAACTCCCTTATCCAAAGCACTCCCCAGGCTTCATACGTGATCAAGATGACTGGGGAGGATGAGAAATAATAGACCCAATGGTCCTTAGTATTGCACTATTTACGTGGCCTCAACAGTGGTAGGGGGTAAGTGTGTGGGGGGGCACCGTGGGATGGGCTCCTCTGACAATGGCTGGGACTTGAGACTAATGTATATCGTGGGAGAAGGATCTACTTACCCTTCCCAGGCCCTGTCTTTACTCAGCCCAGGGACCACCCCTGATGGTGGGGTTCCCCTGTCCTCGTGCCTTCCCTACTGGCCCTACACTTGCCCTCAAAAACTACCCTATTGGGTCGTGCTCAACTGTTTAGTGTTCCCCACTCAAAAGTGAGGGTCTAAGTAAATACCGGTGACAAATTAGTCTCTATATTAAACCCCAGATGTAAATATGTATAGCAGGTCCCCAACGCGTTTCGCCTGTTTCCAGGCTCCTCAGGGGGCTGATAGTACAGATATAGTTAATTGTCACACATGTGGTGTACAACCGTATGGTAAAGAAAGGAAAATCTGACCTATTTGTTGAAGTATATGGCCCTCTCCTTCTATTCTTACCAAATTAGCACAGATGGGTCAAGGTTACCCCTCATGTGCTCCAGGCAGGATAATCTGTAGACAGAGGGTAAATATAAATATACAAAATCCTGCAATCATAAATAGGTCATACACTATATGTCGCAAGCATTGCTTTTTTGTTATATATATAAATGTACTCACTATTAGCCTGGCATGCCGATATGTCCTGCCCCCTTGCCAAGATAAGCTGGTGGCAGTAAGGAGATCCGACTCCCACCCATATATATATAGGCAGTGTGGCGTGCGCTCAGCCGGCATGATTTCCGGTCGGTGGAGCGCACGCCGAGCCGCTTCCGGTTCCCCATGGACCGCATCGCACTTCCTGCAATGCTCTCACTGCAGGCGCGTCTCTCCACTCCCAGTATCCGGTCAGTGGAGCGCACGCTCTACTCTGCTGGACCGCACCGCACCTCAGGTACCCGATGCTTCCGGTACCTTCCAGTTCCTATTGCTCATGCGCATACTGCGATGGGGAATATCAGTGTGTCTAAGTATTAATATTAGATGCCAGGTTCTTTTTCAAATACTAAGGGGCCACTGTTGAGGCCACGTAAATAGTGCAATACTAAGGACCATTGGGTCTATTATTTCTCATCCTCCCCAGTCATCTTGATCACGTATGAAGCCTGGGGAGTGCTTTGGATAAGGGAATTAGTGCTAAGTATCAAGAGGCACTTGTTTTTGGGTATACTTATTTTATCTAATAAATAGTAAAAGTTACGTTTTATATACAAAAGGGATTTTGTCTTGTAGTTTAAGATTTTAGTATACAATTTCAAGAATAAATCTGTAAGGAGGGAAATAAGGGGTCTCAATTTACTTAGGCGGCCGAAGGTTGGGTCAGTTCTGGGGTGGGACTTGGGAATTGTCAAAAAAAATGCATGAACCGCATTAGGACTTCATAGCGGATACGGGACATAACTGCTGCAAACACAAGGGTTGAGTGGACAGTACTCGCAGCCCAATAGGATCGGACAGGGTTTTTCTTTTACAATGCCCATGTCCAGGGTAGGCCCCAATTTTTTTTTTTTATTTCAGGGAAACTTGTGGGGGTCCACCGTCTTATATAAATCCAATTGGGCTTTTGTACAACAAACTGTGTGGCGTTCAAATTATTTTGCTGCACAATTAACTCCTGAAATTTATCGTTCACAAATAAATGAAAAAAATCAGAAGGGGTAAAGTTGGCAACATCCACATTAATTTGGGGAGTGGATAAAAAATGGAGTACTTGGGGGGGGGGGGAATAAAGTGGTAGGAACCCACGTAACAGAAGGGATGGGACGAAACAGCGCAACAGGGCACACAGGTCTCGCATGGAGGCCCAGTCATTGGTGGTGAAGTGGTGCTGTTCCGCAGTGCGACTCACCCATGCATGCTGCAGCTGAAACTCCACTATCAATTGCTGCTGCTCGCACAGTCTCGCCAGCATGTGCAAGGTGGAGTTCCACCTCGTGGGCATGTCGCTTATGAGGCAGTGAGCGGGAAGGCCGAAGTTACGCTGTAGCGAAGACAGACGAGCAGCGGCAGGATGTGAACGCCGGAAGCGCGCACAGACGGCCCGCACTTTATGCAGCAGCTCTGACATGTCGGGGTAGTTGTGAATGAACTTCTGCACCACCAAATTCAGCACATGCCCGAGGCAAGGGATGTGCGTCAAATGGGATAGTCCAAGAGCTGCAACAAGATTTCGCCCATTATCGCACATCACTATGCCGGCTTGAGGCCAACCAGCAGCAACAACTCGTCGGTCTGTTGTTCAATACCCCGCCACAACTCCTGCGCGGTGTGGGGCCTGTCCCCCAAACATATGAGTTTCAGAACGGCCTGCTGACATTTATCCCGGGCTGTGCTGAAGTTGGTGGTGAAGGTGTGTGGCTGACTGGATGAGCAGGTGGAAGAAGAGGAGGAGGAAGCTGAGTAGGAGGAGGAGGCTACAGGAGGCAAAGAATGATGCCCTGCGATCCTTGACGGCGGAAGGACGTGCGCCAAAGAACTCTCTGTCTGGGGCCCAGCCGCCACTACATTTATCCAGTGTGCAGTTAGGGAGATATAGCGTCCCTGGCCGTGATTACTGGTCCACGTATCTGTGGTTAGGTGGACCTTGCCACAGATGGCATTGCGCAGTGCAGACTTGATTTTATCAGATACTTGGTTGTATCACCATCAGCTGTTTGAAGCTGTCTATGTCCACCAGCCCGAATGACAGCATTTCAAAGGCCAGTAGTTTATAAACGCTGGCATTCAGGCCCAGGGCTCGAGGGTGGGTAGGTGGGAATTTACGCTTTCTCTCCAAGGTTTGTGAGATGGAGAGCTGAACGCTGCCGTGTGACATGGTGGAGATGCTTGGTGACGCAGGTGGTGTTGTCGGTGGCACATCCTCTGTTTGGTGGGCGGCAGGTGGCAACATTCCTCCCGAGGCGGAGGAAGAGGCCGAGGCAGCAGCAGAAGAGGGAGCAGGGGGAGCCAGAGTAAGTTCCTTGCTTTTAAGGAATTTACTCCACTGCAGTTGATGCTTTGCATGTAGATGCCTGGTCATGCAGGTTGTGCTAAGGTTCAGAACGTTAATGCCTCGCTTCAGGCTCTGATGGAACAGCGTGCAAACCACTCAGGTCTTGTCGTCAGCACATTGTTTGAAGAGATGCCATGCCAGGGAACTCCTTGAAGCTGCCATTGGGGTGTTTGGTCTCTGGTGGCGGTGGCCAGTAGCAGGCAAACTCTCTTGGCGGCGGCTGTTCTGCTTTTGCCCCTTGCTCCCTCTTTTGCTACGCTGTTGGCTCGGTCTCACCACTGCCTCTTCCTCTGAACTATGAAAGTTAGTGGCACGACGTTCATTCAATGTGGGGTCTAGAACCTCATCGTCCCCTGAATCGTCTTCCACACAGTCTTCCTCCGTGACCTCCTGTTCGGTCTGCACACTGCAAAAAGACAGCAGTTTGCACCTGTGTTTCATCATCATCAGAGATGTGCGGACTCCGATGAGGTGGTATTCCCATGTCCTCATCATCAGGAAACATCAGTGGTTGTGCATCAGTGCATTCTACTACTGGGGTAAGGGCTAGGTGGATTCCCTTGGGAAACCCTGCCAGCAGAGTCTTTAAACAGCATAAGAGACTGCTGCATAACTTGAGGCTCAGACAGTTTCCCTGATATGCATGGGGGTGATGTGACAGACTGATGGGCTTGGTTTTCAGGCGCCACCTGTGCGCTTTATGGGTGGGAGATAATGTTGTGAACGTTCTGGATCCACTGTCAGCCACCCAATTGACTAGCGCCTGTACTTGCTCAGGCCTTACCATCCTTAGAACTGCATTGGGCCCCACCAAATATCGCTGTAAATACTGGCGGGTACTGGAACCTGAGGTAGTTGGTTCACTAGGACATGTGGCTGTGGCAGAACGGCCACGTCCTCTCCCAGCACCAGAGGGTCCATTAACAACACCTCGACCATGTCCGCGTCCCTTACTAGATGTTTTCCTCATTGCTACCGTTCACCACAATAAGAAAAAAATAATTTGGCCCAATGTAATGAATTCAAATTCAGGAATTTTTTTTACAGGCACCTAACACTATCTGGCTATCTATTTATGTACCGTATTACACTAATCCAGGCACAGCAATAACCACATATTTAGGGGAATGTCAATTGTAGGCCTAGTATTTAGTATTTAGGCCCTGAATGAAATATATCCTTTTACGGACAGATTTACACTTGGAGATGCACAGTAGCGTGTTAAAAAATATATAGGATTATGCTTTCAGCAAATGTATTTTAACACTTTGTTTAATATACCCTTTAACGGAAAGAAATACACTTAGAGATACAAAACAGTGTGTGCAAATATATACACTTGGAGATGCACGTTGAGTGTAATATACCCTTTAACGGACAGATTTACACTTGGCCTGCAACAGCTGAAACCCTAGATTTTGGCAATAGAATTTCACCCCAGAAAATAATATATCCTTTGACAGACACTATGAAACTTGTCCAGTCACATCTGGAACACCAGATTTACGGTATTTCTATTTTTGCAACAGAATTTCACCCCAGAAAAAAATATATCCTTTGCCGGACACTATGAAACTTGTCCAGTCACAGCTGGAAAACCAGATTTACGGTATTTCTATTTTTGCAACTAAATTTCACCCCAGAACAAAATCTATCCTTTGCCGGACACTATTAAACTTGGCCAGCCACAGCTGAAACCACTGATTTATGGTATTGCTATTTTGGCAATTGAATTTCTCCCCAGAACAAGATATATCCTTTGCCGGACACTATTAAACTTGGCCAGCCATTTCTGGGACACCAGATTTAGGGGATTGATATTTTGGCAATTGAATTTCACCCCAGAAAATTATCTATCCTTTGCCGGACACTATGAAACTTGGCCAGCCACTGCTGGGACACCAGATTTAGGGGATTGCTATTTTGGCAATTGAATTTCACCCCAGAACAAAATGTATCCTTTGCCAGACACTATTAAACTTGGCCAGCCACAGCTGAAACCACTGATTTATGGTATTGCTATTTTGACAATTGAATTTCACCCCAGAAAATTATCTATCCTTTGCCGGACTCTATTAAACTTGGCCAGCCACTGCTGGGACACCAGATTTAGGGGATTGCTATTTTGGCAATTGAATTTGACCCCTCAATAAAATGTAGAATTTTCTATCCTGAGCTTCTAGGGGTGACAATAAGCACAGCCAAGCCCCTGATGTAGTATATAGCAAAAAAAAAATAGTATTGATGGACTTGGTGGCAGCTTGTGCTGGTGCACCACAAGACACAAAATGGCCGCCGATCACCCCAGAAAAAAGTTACAGAAAAACGCTCTGTGCAGCCTGAAAACAGTGAGCAATTAACTAGCAGAAGTTGAAGATCGATCACTTCATTAAGTGTTTTGCTGAGTTAATCCCTGTCTAATCTCGCTCTCACAGAAGCTGCATTCTATCCCTACACTAATCACAGCAGAGTGACGTGCGGCGCGACGCAACTCCAGCTTAAGTAGAGGTTGGGTCACATGCTGCACTTGGCCAATCACAGCCATGCCATTAGTAGGCGTGGCTGTGAAGGATTCTTAGGGCAAGAAGTAAAACGCTAGCTGATTGGCTGCTGTGCAGCCCTTCAGAAAGCGGGAAAAAATCGCCGAACAACGGACCCGAACTTTTACGTAAATGTTCGGGTCCGTGTCACGAACACCCCAAAATTCGAACCCGAACTATACAAGCTGTTACTACTTCTCTAAAAAGCTGTACCAGCCCTGCATACATACATATAGCAGACAATGGGCCAGTCCTGTCATGACAGCATCAACATATGGAGCTATAACTATGGTCTAGGACAATACATGTCCTTTATGGCCCACTGCGTTAATGTGGTTCCTGCCCAGACCAGCAACTTGGTCAGTTTATGACAATGATGCCTCTGCGTTGTAATGCTTAGAATTCTGCTCCAATGTCCTTCCCTGCCTCCTCATCCTCCACCTAGCCCTCAGCATCCACTATAATCACAGTTCGGAGTGGTCCTCCAACATACCACCTATGCAGATCATGGCAGAGTCACACCAGGAAGGAACTGCTTTGCGTCCTTCATCAAGAAATAGAATCCTGGATATTATGTCCTTTGACGGACACTATGAAACTTGTCCAGCCACAGCTGAAACCACTGATGTAGGGTATTGCTATTTTGGCAATTTAATTTCACCACAGAACAAAAGCTATCCTTTGACGGACACTATAAAACTAGTCCTGCCACAGCAGAAACCACAGATTTAGGGTATTGCTATTTTGAAAAAAAATATATATTCTTTGCCAGACAGTATTACACTTGGCTAGCCACAGCTGGAACACCAGATTTAGGGGATTGCTATTTTTTTAAGTGAATTTCACCTCTCAATAAAATATAGAGAGCTGTAGATCGATCACTTCATTAAGTGTTTTTGCTGAGTTTATCCCTGCCTAATCTCGCCCTAACAGCAGCTGCATCTTATCCCTACACTAATCAGAGCAGAGTGACGTGCGGCGCGATTTGACTCCAGCTTAAATAGAGGTTGGGTCACATGCTGCACTTGGCCAATCACAGCCATGCCAATAGTAGGCATGGCTGTGATGGCTTCTTAGGGCAAAAAGTAAAACGGTAGCTGATTGGCTGCTGTGCAGCCCTTCAGAAAGCGGGAAGAAATCGCCGAACAACTAACCCGAACTTTTACGTAAATGTTTGGGTTAGGGTCCGTGTCACGAACACCCCAAAATTCGGTACGAACCCGAACTATACAGTTTGGGTTCGCTCATCCCTACTGATAAAATGTGAAGTTGCACGTAGTGCGCAAAAAAATGCGCATCATTAGTGCCGATTTGCAAAATTGCAAAAATAATGACTGGAGATCGTAAAGTCTAGAATTCGCGGATTTATTGCGAATATTATGCAAAAAATTTGCAAAATGTCGTGAAAACTAATATTGCCTATGCCGCTCATCACTAACCATGGCTGCCGGCACACCCAAGACCGCTCATATTCGGCAAAAAATGTATTTACAGCCAAAAAAACTATACAAAGAAAATAAAGAGGGACTTTGGGATGACTTTATTGGTTTTGGGACAATGGGGCAAAAATCAAATAAAATTGTCAGTTTTTCTGAATCCCTATCAAAGCACAGTAATCCCTATCACAGCACAGTAATCCCTATCACAGCACAGAAAAAAGATCGGTTTTCAAAAAATCCATTTGGACACCGCTAAATTTTTCAAAAGCATAAATCAGTTATATCCTGGCCTGCAGGGAGACTGTATCTCGGTAGACATCCCTGTACTTTGCAGCAACATGCATATCTAGTCCTTTCTGGTAGTGAAACAGTAATTGTGCATCAGTATGACAGGCAGGTGACAGGTGTCACTATTAGGCTCAGTTCACATTTCATTTATTAGTCAGTTACGGTTCAAAAACACAGAACAGGTGCAGATGTTTTCATGATACCTTATTAGGATTAGCTCCTGATTTTGGCTTACCATACATTAACTGCTAGAAGTAACAGACCAAATAACTGAAGTGTGAGTGTAAGTGTTAGGTATAATGTACTTAACCATGCAGTGACCCAAGATTTGACTATAGAGTGAAAGAGCTGTCTCATTATATACCATCTGCTGATTCCAAATAATTTGCTAGATAACCTGTTCTGTTATCCAATGATAGAAGTACTGGCCCCATGGCAGAGTGTGGAGGGTGTCAGTTTGTGTTAATGTCACTGTTTATTATGCCCTTCTTCTGATCCATCAGAACAACCCAAAAAAAGAATCCTGTCTTTTGAGCATCTGCCCTCACATGGTCAGTATTTGGTCAGTAATTGATAAGTATTGGTAAGGCAAAAACAGGAGTGGGTACAAAACAGAGCTGAAACGTGATGGAAATATTTGCATGTCTGTTGTGTTTTTGACCCTCTCCTGCTTTTGGCTTCCAAATCCTGATGCAAAATACTGTCCGTGTTATACAGGCCTCATGCTCAATTTGCAAAAGTTTTCGCTATTTGCCTCTCAAATCAGCTTTGTTCAGATGGAAAAGATGTCCTATATGCAGGACTTTAATGACCTCTATCACAGGGTCCGTATGTGGTCAGTTATTTGTATCAGTATTAGATCAGAAGTGTAAACAGAAGCAAAAACAGAAGTGTATCTAAAGCAGAGGTGACAAGTTATGTAAATATTTGCATGTCTTCTGTGTTTTGGACCCACACCTGCTTTTGGCTTCCAAATCATGATCAATGCCTAATGCAAAATACTAAACACATTGTAGAGGCCTTAGATAGATGCTCCAAAAACTAAAATCCAATATGTTTTTCATTTTTTGGTTCTTCTGACAGATCAGAACAAGAGTAAAATAACCTGTGATGTCAACACAGTCAAACAGGGACACAAGTGGCCCTGTCACAAAGTGAGGAGGGTGGCAACCGCGAGAGGAGTCAGAAACAAAATGGGGAGGGGGGGGCAAGAGCAGTGGCAGTAATAGCAGAAGATGGTGGCAAAAGGAAAAGATGGCAGCAGAGGCAGCATGTGTGTGGCATCAGGTGGATGGCATCATCACAATAGTGGCTGAAACACATGGCCAAAAGTAACAGGCCATTTTTCATAATGTTCTGGTCTGGCAGCACACTGCAGTCAGAACATTACTGTCAGAATGATTTAGTCTGATGCATCAGGCACCGGTGTGTGGAAATCCTGGCTGATCCACACCTGATTCATCTTTATGAAGGTTAATCTCTCTACATTTTGTGTTTTATTTGGGGTGACTATGCCCCTCACCACACTAAACACCTGCTCTGATGTCACACTCCTGACTGGGCAGGAAAGCATCTCCAGGGCAAACTCAGCTAGATGCGGCCACAATTCAAGTTTGGCTGCTAGTAGTACAGGGGATCTTGGATCTGGTGTGACAGGGTACCCTCCAAGTATGCCACTATCTGCTGGTTCAGGTTCTACTCCATGTCCTGCTGCTGGCTAGTTTCTTCAGTTAGTGAGTGAAGAAACATGTTCATCAGAGATTCAAGACTCAAGTTACTGCAGACGGAGCTGGTGCTGTTTCTGCTCCTACTTTCCCCTTCAGAACACATGGCAGTGGAGCGTGAGTGCAGAGGGTACCCCCAGTCAGACCTTCATGAGGATTGGTGATGGCACACATAGGCAGTGACCAACTGACTATATAGAATGTCTCGATAGTAGTTGAGTTCATCATCCCTCACGACAGGTGTAGAAAAAGCCTCCATTTTGGCCTGGTAGCAATGGTCTAACATTGTCGAGAACAAGCAGTCATCCCTCTGCCAAATGGTGATAATGCAGCTGTTACTATGCAAGCAGCTCAGCATGCATCTAACCATTTGCATAATGGAATTGGAGGGACTCCTTGCATCAAACTCCTCTGCATACTGCCACATCTGTTGGGGTCATCTGCCTGGTCTTCCTCATCGCCCTCCTGCTCCTCATGCTCCACCTGCTCCTCTCCTGTCTCCTTTGTGCAGATAAACCACATATTTTATACATTTCCTGTGCATTTATAGCCTCATGCTCCTCGTCCTCCTTCTCCACCAGATAAGACCCCACATGGCTCGGTTGGCCATGAGATATAGGCGCCATGTCTCCTGTCCCTTGGCCAGCCAGATTTTTCAGCATCTGCTCCAGGATATGAAGAAGTGGAATTACATCATTCGTCCCGTAGTCCTGGAAACTGACAAATGGAGTGGCCTCCTCAAAAGGACTTAGCACATGGCAGGTGTCTCACATGAGATGCCACTGGCCAATGTCGAAGTTACACATGAGAGTACTCCTGTCCACCTGCATCATCAAGACATCGTTCACGGCCATCCTCTGCTCATACAGTTGGTCCAACGTGTGGAGGGTGGAGTTCCAATGTGTGAAAACATTGCATATGAGACAATGTTGGGGAACACCATTCCGCATTTGCAGCTCAAGGACGGGATGTTTAGTAGGGTAAGAGTGGCTGAAGTTTATGCAGTTTCCTGGCCATTTTCAAGATGTCTTGCAGCTGGGTGGAAGACTTCAGAAACTGGTTTCCAACCAGATTAAAAATGCACGCCATGCAGAGCACATGGTTCAGCCCTCCTTGACATAGCACCGACACAATGTTCTTCCTGTTATCGGTGACCATTATTCCATTAGTTGGAAAGGAGATAGCCAGGATTCTATTTCTTGATGAAGGACGCAAAGCAGTTCCTTCCTGGTGTGACTCTGCCATGCTCTGCATAGGTGGTATGTTGGAGGACCACTCCGAACTGTAATTATAGTGGATGCTGAGGGCTAGGTGGAGGATGAGGAGGTAGGGAAGGACATTGGAGCAGAATTCTAAGCATTACAACGCAGAGGCATCATTGTCATAAACTGACCAAGTTGCTGGTCTGGGCAGGAACCTCATTAACTCAGTGGGCCATAAAGGACATGCATTGTCCTAGACCATTGTTATAGCTCCATATGTTGATGCTGTCATGACAGGACTGGCCCATCGGCTGCTGAACGTATGCATGCAGGGCTGGTACAGCTTTTTAGAGAAGTAGTAACAGCTTGGTACTCTCCACCTTGGCTCGGCACAAGCCATCAGTTCTCTGAAATATGCAGAGTCAACCACATGAAAAGGGAGGGGCTGTAGTACCAGCAACTTGGCCAGAATCACGTTCACCTTCTGTGTCATTGGTTAAGTGCATGTACTTTTTTTTTCTTTGCAGTGTCCTGATCGATTGCTGGCAAAACGCAGGGTGAGGAGGATGATGAGGAGCATCAAAACCAGTAGACGATGGGAAGGAAACATAGCTCCCTTCTGTTGAGGTGGTGGGGCCCTCTACCGCTCGGGATTAGGCTTTAAAAGGGACTTGACATCACAGGGGAAGGTCATGAGCTGACTGTATGTCTGCATAGCATTATGGGTCACATCGCGATCCAAGGCTTTTTACTTTCACTTTGTAACACGTATAGCCACCATTTTAGAAAAAAAAACATTTGTTACCATGAAGTGCAAGGAAATTCTGATTAGTTGCGAATAGGGATGAGCGAACCCAAACATTTTCAAATAAGTTTGGGTTCGGGTCCGTTGTTCGGCGATTTCTTCCCGCTTACTGAAGGGCTGCACAGCAGCCCATCAGCTAGCGTTATACTTCTTGCCCTAAGAGCCCATCACAGCCATGCCTACTAATGGCTGTGATTGGCCAAGTGCCGCATGTGACCCAGCCTCTATTTATGCTGGAGTCACGTAGTGCCGCACATCGCTTTTCAGGGCGAGATTAGGCAGGGAAAACTCAGCAAAAACACCTAATGAAGTGATCGATCTACAGCTGTGAATCATTCAACTTCTGCTAGTTAATTGCTTACTGGTTTTTAGTCTGCACAGAGCATTTTTCTGTAACTTTTTTCTGGGGTGATCGGTGGACATTTTGTGCCTTGTGGTGCACCAGCACAAGCTGTAACCAAGTCAATCAATACTAGTATTTTTTTTTGCTATATACTACATCAGGGGCTTGGCTGTGCTTATTGTCACCCCTAGAAACTCAGAATAGAAATTTCTATATTTTATTGAGGGGTTAAATTCAATTGCCAACATAGCAATCCCCTAAATCTGGTGTCCCAGCAGTGGCTGGCCAAGTTTAATAGTGTCCGGCAAAGGATAGATTTTTTTATGGGGTGTAATTCAATTGCCAAAATAGCAATACCGTAAATCAGTTGTTTTAGCTGTGGCTGGCCAAGTTTAATAGTGTCCGGCAAAGGATAGATTTTGTGCTGGGGTGAAATTCAATTGCCAAAATGGCAATACCATAGATGAGATGAGTGGGTAAGTGCCTGTAAAAAAAGGTCTGAATTTGAAATCAATACATTGGGCCAAATAATTTTTTTTCTTGTTGTGGTGCTTGGTGAACGGTAACAATGAGGAAAACATCTAGTAAGGGACGCGGACTCGGTTGTGTTGGTGTTAGTGGACCCTCTGGTGCTGGGAGAGGACGTGGCCATTCTGCCACAGCCACACTTCCTAGTGAACCAACTACCTCAGGTTCCAGTACCCGCCAGAATTTACAGCGATATTTGGTGGGGCCCAATGCCATTCTAAGGATGGTAAGGCCTGAGCAAGTACAGGCGCTAGTCAATTGGATGGCCGACAGTGGATAAAGCACGTTCACAAAATTATCTCTCACCCAGTCTTCTGCAGAAAGCGCACAGGTGGCTCTTGAACACCAAGCCCATCAGTCACATTACCCTCATGCATATCAGGGAAACTGTCAGAGCCTCAAGTTATGCAGCAGTCTCTTATGCTGCTTGAAGACTCTGCTGGCAGGGTTTCCTAAGGGAATCCACCTAGCCCTTCCCCAGTGGTGGAAGACATAGAATGCACTGATGCACAACCACTTATGTTTCCTGATGATGAGGACATGGGAATGCCACCTCATTAGAGTCCACACGTCTCTGATGATGACGAAACACAGGTGCCAACTGCTGCGACATTTTGCAGTGTGCAGACCTAACAGGAAGTCAGGGAGGAAGACTGTGTGGAAGACGATGCAGGGGACGATGACCCACATGGAATGAAGGTCATGCCACTGACTTTCATAGTTCAGAGGAAGAGGCAGTGGTGAGACCGAGCCAACAGCGTAGCAAAAGAGGGAGCAGGGTGCAAAAGCAGAACAACCGCAGCCAAGAGAGTTCGCCTGCTACTGGCCACCGCCACCAGGGAGCGAGCACCCCACAGGCAGCTTCAAGGAGTGCCCTGGCATGGCACTTCTTTAAACAATGTGCTGACGACAAGACCCGAGTGGTTTGCACACTGTGCCATCAGAGCCTGAAGCGACACATTAACGTTCTGAACCTTAGCACAACCTGCATGACCAGGCATCTACATGCAAAGCATGAACTGCAGTGGAGTAAACACCTTAAAAACAAAGAACTCACTCAGGCTCCCCCTGCTCCCTCTTTTGCTGCTGCCTCCGCCTCTTCCTCCACCTCGGGAGGAATGTTGGCACCTGCCACCCACCAAGCAGAGGATGTGCCACCGACACCACCATCTCCGTCACCAAGCATCTCCACCATGTCACACGGCAGCGTTCAGCTCTCCATCTCACAAACCTTGGAGAGAAAGCGTAAATTCCCACCTACCCACTCTCGAGCCCTTGGCCTGAATGCCAGCATTTCTAAACTACTGGCATTTGAAAGGCTGTCATTTGGGCTGGTGGACACAGACAGCTTCAAACAGCTGATTGCGATAGCTGTCCCACAGTATGTTGTCCCCAGCCGCCACTTCTTCTCCAAGAGTGCCGTGCCTTCCCTGCACAACCAAGTATCCGATAAAATCAAGTGTGCACTGCGCCACTCCATCTGTGGCAAGGTCCACCTAACCACAGATACGTGGACCAGTAAGCACGGCCAGGGGTGCTATATCTCCCTAACTGCACACTATTTAAATGTAGTGGCAGCTGGGCCCCAGGCGGAGAGTTCTTTGGCGCACGTCCTTCATCTTTTCCTTTGGCCAAGGATCGCAGGGCATAATTCTTTGCCTCCTGTAGCATCCTCCTCCTACTCGGCTTCCTCCTCCTCTGCTTCCACCAGCTCATCCAGTCAGCCACACACCTTCACCACCAACTTCAGCACAGCCCAGGGTAAACGTCATCAGGCCTTTCTGAAACTCATATGTTTGGGGGACAGGCCCCACACTGCGCAGGAGTTGTGGCGGGGTATTGAACAACAGACCGACCAGTGGTTGCTGCTGGTGCGCCTCAAGCCCGGACTGGTGGTGTGCGATAATGGGCGAAATCTCTTCGCAGCTCTGGGACTAGCCGGTTTGACGCACATCCCTTGCCTGGTGCATGCGCTGAATTTGGTGGTGCAGAAGTTCATTCACAACTACCCCGACATGTCAGAGCTGCTGCATAAAGTGCGGGCCGTCTGTGCGCTCTTCCGGCGTTCACATCATGCCGCTGCTCATCTGTCTGTGCTACGGCGGAACTTCGGCCTTGCCGCTCACCACCTTATATGTGACGTGCCCACCAGGTGGAACTCCACCTTGCACATGCTGGCGAGACTGTGCTAGCAGCAACAGGCGATAGTGGAGTTTCAGCTGCCGCACGAACGGGTGAGTCGCTCTGCGGAACAGCACCACTTAACCACCAATGACTGGGCCTCCATGCGAGACCTCTGTGCACTGTTGCGCTGTTTTGAGTACTCCACCAACATGGCCAGTGGCGATGATGCCGTTATCAGCGTTACAATACCACTTCTCCTTGAGAAAACACTTAGGGAGATGATGGAAGAGGAGGTGGCCCAGGGGGAGGAGAAGGAGGAGGAGGATGAGGGGTCATTTTTAGCACTTTCAGGCCAGTCTGTTAGAAGTGCCTCAGAGGGAGGGTTTTTGCAACAGCAGAGGCCAGGTAAAAATGTGGCCAGCCAGGGCCCACTACTAGAAGATGAGGAGGAGGTGGAGGAGGATGAGGATGAAGCAGGTTCACAGCGTGGTGGCACCCAACACAGCTCAGGCCCATCACTGGTGCATGGCTGGGGGGAAATGGAGGACGATGATGATACGCCTCCCACAGAGGACAGCTTGTCCTTACCTCTAGGCAGCCTGGCACACATGAGCGACAACATGCTGCAGTGCCTGCGCAACGACAGCAGAGTGGCCCACATTTGAACGCGTGCGGACTACTGGGTTGCCACCCTGCTGGATCCCCGGTACAAAGACAATGTGCCCACCTTACTTCCTGCACTGGAGCGTGATAGGAAGATGCGCGAGTACAAGCGCACTCTGGTAGACGTGCTCCTGAGAGCATTCCCAAATGTCACAGGGGAACTTGTGGAAGCCCAAGGCGAAGGCAGAGGCGGAGCAAGAGGTCACCAACGCAGCTGTGTCACGGCCAGCTCCTCTGAGGGCAGGGTTTGCATGTCAGAAATGTGGAAAAGTTTTGTCACCATGCCACAGCTAACTGCACCACCACCTGATACGGAACGTGTTAGCAGGAGGCACCATTTCACTAACATGGTTGAACAGTACATGTGCACACCCCTCCACGTACTGACTGACATTCAAGTTCTGGGTCTCCAAATTGTCCATGTGGCCAGAGCTAGCCTTTTCTGCCTTGGAGGTTCTGGCCTGCCCGGAGACAAGCGTTTTGTCTGAACGTGTAGGGGGCGTCATTACTGATAAATGCAGCTGCCTGTCCACAGCCAACGTGGACAAGCTGACATTCATAAAAATGAACCAGGCATTGATCCAGCAGGACCTGTCCATCTCTTGTGCAGAATAGACATTTATAACTGCCTCCCCCTCAACCATATATTCTTGTACTCCGGGGCACTTCTTTATTGAATCCTCTTTTTTTAATCTTACCATTATATTGCGGTGCAACCAAAAGTTGAATGAACCTCTCCTCCGTCTAGGTGCCAGGGGCCTAATTATCTGAAAGTGGCCAGTTCCAGTGGTGGGTGACATGACGCCTGATTCTCTGCTATGCGACCTCTGTCCTCTGTTTGGGTGCCGTGGGCTAAGTATCTGGAAGTGGCCTTCTCTATTGCTGGGTGAAATGAAGCCGGATTCTCTGCTATGCGACCTCTTTGCTCCGTCTGGGTGCAAGGGGCCTAATTATCGAAAAGTGGCCTTCTCCATTGGTGGGTGACATGACGCCTGATTCTCTGCTATGTGACCTCTGTCCTCTGTCTGGGTGCTGTGGTCTAAATAAATGAAAGTGGGCTTCTCCATTGGTGGGTGACATGACGCCTGATTCTCCGCTATGCGACCTCTCTCCTCCGTCTGGGTGCCAGGGGCCTAATTATCGAAAAGTGGCCTTCTCCATTGGTGGGTGACATGACGCCTCATTCTCTGCTATGTGACCTCTCTCCTCTGTCTGGCTGCTGGGGCCTAAATAAATGAAAGTGGCCTTCTCCATTGGTGGGTGACTTGAAGCCTGATTCTCTGCTATCGGACCTCTCTCCAATTTATATTGCTTAATGTTTATTTATTTTATGTTATTTTAATTCATTTCCCTATCCCCATTTGTTTGCAGGGGATTTACCTACATTTTGCTGCCTTTTGCAGCTCTCTAGCCCTTTCCTGGGCTATTTTACAGCCTTTTTAGTGCCCAAAAGTTCGGGTCCCCATTGACTTAAATGGGGTTCGGGTTTGGGATGAAGTTCGGCTCAAGTTCGGATCCCGAACCCGAACATCCCGGTGTTGCCTCAACTCTAATCCTTACTTTACTTCCCTTTTCCAAAAGGTCCATATTTTCCACTACCTTAAGAGAGTACGCCAGCAGCTGGTTAGCTGCTGGCAAACTTCTTGTTCCTTGACTATGATTCCATTGAAAAGGGGTTCAACCTGGATTTAATGTTCCCCCAACTCATCTTTTCCGGTGGTCTCCTCAAACTGGCACATAGACAATAGCTGGGTGTTACAGTTGTGTTCAAAATTATTCAACCCCCAATGCTGTAAAGGGTTTTAGGGAATTTAGTGTACATTTGTAATTGTGTTCAGAATGAAATCTTACAAGGACTTTTTAAAGAACCAAATGCAACTAACATGACATCAATTGTTTTTGTAATACAGTATTAAATGTTTTTTTTGTGATTTCTTCATTGACACAATTATTCAACCCCTTAAGAACGACCACTCTTAAGAACAGAGGTTCATTCAAGTGTTTTCGATCAGGTATTGAAAACACCTGTGGATGTCAAGGAGCAGCAATCAAGCATAATAAGCACCAATTAGGCAGATGTAAAATGACTGTGATACTCAGCTCCTTCTAGACATTTACTGGTGTGTTTACAAACATGGTGAAGTCAAGAGAATGGTCCAGGAAGACAAGAGAAGAGGTGATTTCTCTTCACAGGAAGGGCAATGGCTATAGGAAGATCGCAAAGATGTTAAACATACCAAAAGACACCATAGGAAGCATCATTCGCAAATTCAAGGCAAAGGGCACTGTTGAAACGCTACCTGGTCGTGGCAGAAAGAAGATGCTGACTTTGACTGCTGTGCACTACCTGAAGCGCAAAATGGAGAAAAGTCCCCGTGTGACTGCTGAGGAACTGAAAAAAGATTTGTCAGATGCGGGTACTGAAGTTTCAGCTCAGACAATAAGGCGCACACTGTGTAATGAAGGCCTCCATGCCAGAACTCCCAGGCGCACCCCCTTGCTGTCTCCAAAGAATAAGAAGAGTCGACTTCAGTATGCCAAAAGTCATGTGGACAAAGCACAAAAGTTTTGGGATAGTGTTCTGTTGACTGATGAAACAAAATTAGAACTGTTTGGGCCCATGGATCAACGCTATGTTTGGAGGAGGCCTATGAAGAAAAGAACACCT
This sequence comes from Bufotes viridis, assembly GCA_033119425.1. Lineage (NCBI taxonomy): Eukaryota > Metazoa > Chordata > Amphibia > Anura > Bufonidae > Bufotes > Bufotes viridis. The sequence goes on from CM065589.1 coordinate 222,094,536, forward strand.
TGCCTACTGTGAAGCATGGTGGGGGGTCAATCATGCTTTGGGACTGTTTTGCTTCTACAGGTACAGGGAAGCTTCAGCGTGTGCAAGGTACCATGAATTCTCTTCAGTACCAGGAGATATTGGATGAAAATGTGATGCAGTCCGTCACAAACCTGAGGCTTTGGAGACGTTGGACCTTTCAACAGGACAATGATCCCAAGCATACCTCCAAGTCCACTAGAGCATGGTTGCAGATTAAAGGCTGGAACATTTTGAAGTGGCCATCGCAGTCACCAGACTTAAATCCGATTGAGAACCTCTGGTGGGACTTAAAGAAAGCAGATGCAGCGCGCAAGCCTAAGAATGTGACTGAACTGGAGGCTTTTGCTTATGAAGAATGGGCGAAGATACCCGTAGATCGCTGCAAGACACTTGTGTCAAGCTATGCTTCACGTTTAAAAGCTGTTATAACTGGAAAAGGATGTTGTACTAAGTACTAAGATTGAATGTCACTTGGGGGTTGAATAAAACTGATAATGATATGAGCACAGAAAAGACATTTGTGGTTATTTCATTATAAATGTTATGTTATATTTGTCTGACTTACAAGTGCCTCTTTGATTTAATTGTAAACAAGATGACTGAAATGATCAAAATCAATGTCAAACTGGCCAAAACACTCAATTTCAGTGGGGGTTGAATAATTTTGAACACAACTGTATTTAAAACTAGTAATTGGTTGTGTTTGGGATTCTCTGTGATACCTGTGTAAAATCTCCAATTTTATTGTTTTTCCTCAGTTTGCCCTGCCTCTGGGGTATCTGACTCCACAATCTTTGTTGTCAGGGCTGCAAACTTGAATTTTTTTCTGACATTTGCCAAAAATAATTGTTTGCCCTCATGAGTACTTATGAAGGGAAATCTTTACTCCCTGTGTCTGTGTGCAAACCTATGAGGTATGGGTGTGCCCTTGAATAACTCTGGAAATGAATAATGCCTCCCCTAACACCTTATCTCACCCTCTCAGTGCTTTTGTTGGAGTGAGCTTGTATATTTGCTCTGTAATCAAACCATTCATCCGCTCAATGAGCCCTGCTGCCTGAGGGTGATAGGGAGCGTAATAGATTCAGTGCACATCACGTTCTTTGCCCATTCTCGGGCTTTTTATACTGTGAAATGAGTGCTGTTGTCAGATTGGATATTCTGTGGTAGTCCATAACACATTTTTAGTTGCTTTAATAGTTTCAGAGTAGTTTCCTGATTTGCCTGTTTAGCAAGACAGGTGAGCAGCACGCGTGAATTTGTGTCCATAGCCATGGCACAGAATAAGACATGACCTGCTCTAGCCAGAAGTGGTCCAATAAAATCAATTTACCACACCTATCTTCCATATTGTCCGTCTGACTTCTTGGCATACAGGACACACTGCAACAATGTTCTTGACATCTTTTAATGTCAAAGGAATCCATTTGTGTTGTGCCTAGTTGTTGGTGGCTTGGCCTTGTCCATGACCACTTTGTTCATACACCCACCTATCATGGACTACTAGTTCGTCAACACTGATATTTCCAACCTCTGATGCTTTGATGTTTCTAGGAACATTAGTATGTCCATTAATATGGCCTACATTGATGATTTTTGTTGCCTTTTTCACACAGCTTGTTTTACACATCTGGGTCTCCTGAAAGTGGTTTGCCTTTATTTGTCCACTCGATTTAGTGCCATGTGTATATCCAAGTAGTTGATATACAGCCCAACTGTCAGTGTAGATTTGACTTCTCTTTTAGTTTCCCAAGGACCATTAGTACTGCATATGTTCTGCTAGCTAACTTGATCCAGCATCACCTGTCTCATTGAAGTTTTTTTTTTTTTTTTTTTTTTGAGGGCTGAATAGATGTAGCTGTCCAGGAGAGTCCTTTGTATGTCACTTTAGCACAGCCATCTGTGAATCAGCATCTTTGTCATTGCTCTTCAGTTAGCTGATCCCAGGGAGGAGTTTACAGATAAGACCCCCCTTCCACTTGTACTAGTGGCTATTCTGACTGTTTTGACTCAAAGTCCACTAACCCTGCTAGTTGTTGGCTGACAGCTGAGGTAGTTTTGTAGATAGGTTGGGTGGTGCTCCACCTGAATGGTGTGGGTCACAGGGAATGGTTCCCAGGCAAAGTATATATGTAAGGAAAGGAAGGTTACTGGACTCCACTGCTTTGCTTTCTTGTATCTTTATTTCACAGCTCAAATTACAGAATGCGGTTTACCAGTTGTAGGTAAGTATAACAACGTTTCGCCGGTAATCGCCTTCATCAGGAAACTGTAATTACAGAGCAATGTAATAAGTGTATTATATATGGCAAAGTGATTATAACTTGTCTAGACAAAGTGAACCAATACAGAAGATCAGACCCTACGGTCCAGAGAGAACATATACAATAACAGATGCCTACATATGGTATTAATAAAACAGCTAATGCAGGTGGCGAAGTAAGTGGATTCCCCATAGCTCCAAGGTGTGGGGTAATCTTGAATATACGGTAACCGACGGCAACAATAATACACCTGGTGACCTGTGTATGTATACAGTAACTGAAGAAAAAAACAACATTGGTGGCTCCACAAACGTAGGGGAAGGACTATATTGTGGGTCATAATTAAAGGATAACTGTCACATTTAGACCCTAATTTCAGTTTTCATATATGTAGTTACTAATATGATAAAATATCTGAATAAATAACTATTAGACTTACTTACCCCTTATTTAATAAGATTCAGCCCTTAGCAACCAGTCTGCATAAAACTGCAATTTCACTATTCTGTTAAGATGGCCGCCCTCAGCCCTGAGGCTAATCCATAGGACGCCTGCAGTGAAGTTAGTGAAGACAAGCTCTGTATAGGGAGGTCTTGCAGTGAAGTTCCCAGGTCTGGCTGAAGCATGTAGTCCTTCTACAAGCTCTTCTCTTATCAGATAAGGCTGTCATTTATACACTGGGCTCTACATTGTCCATTACTGCTAAGGGAGTGTCTGCCAAGCACAGGCATGTGGAGAAGTTCACACACACACAGCCCAGCACTGTTATCTCCTGTCAGGAAGAACCTGGCTTTTTATACATTCCCTTACAATGTTGACTCACTATCAGTTCCCAGTGCACACAGCGTGCTCCGTCCTCTCATCTGGTAGACGGAAGGAGCATAGCAACCTGATTTTATCTCAGGTAACAATAGCCAATACTGGGGACTTTTAGGTGGCTTTTAGGGGTTATTTATAGTGATGAGTGAACAGTTCGAAAATCGTTCGGGTCCGTACCGAATTTTGGGGTGTCCGTGACACGGACCCGAACCCGGACATTTTCAAAAAAGTTCGGGTTCGGGTCCGGTGTTCGTCGATTACTTCCCGCTTTCTGAAGGGCTGCACAGCAGCCAATCAGCTAGCGTTTTACTTCTTGCCCTAAGAGCCTACTAATGGCATGGCTGTGATTGGCCAAGTGCAGCATGTGACCCAGCCTCTATTTAAGCTGGAGTCACGTAGCGCCGCACGTCACACTGCTCTGAGTAGTGTAGGGAGAGGATGCAGCTTCTGTGAGGGTGAGATAGGCAGGGATAAAGAAGTGATTGAATGATCTACCTTTCTACACCTGTGCATCAGAACAACTCAGCTGAGCTGTTCACTGAAAGTCACTATTTTGTTGAGACTGGCCAGAGCGATTTTTACTGGCACATGTAACTGGGCTGACCGGCGGTGGCCATTTTGGGACTTGTGGTGCGCCAGCACAAGCTGCCACAAAGTCTAAACTAAAGCTCCAAAGAAGTGAAAAATCTACACCTGTGAATCAGAACAACAGCGATTCAGCTGCTCAGTCAAAGTCTATTTTTTTTCTGGCTGGGCAGACCGTTTTCTGGCACATGTTACTGGGCTGATAGGCGGCAGCCATTTTGATAGGCGGCGGTCCATTAATCTCATGTAATAGTCGATTTTTTCATAGATATACTACTTCAGGGGTTTGGCTGTGCTTGTGTCACCCATACTAACTGCAAAGATATTTTATATATCAGTGGTGAAACTGAAAGTAACCCACTTGGATAGCAAATCCCATGAATGTGCTGTTCCAGCTAGGCTAGCCAGTGCCACTACAGCCAAGTCCAATACTGTCAGCCAGAAATATCTTTTTTTTTTATGTGCCAGAAATCTAAATTATAAAAAGCTTTTACCGTAATAATAAAATTATTCTGGTGTTAGACCAGAAGAAGCACTCCTGTTGTAATTAATACTGTAAAAAGGCTTAGGCAATATTTCTCCCAGTGTGGGAAATTTATCTAGCAAAACTAGCATTTTAACAATTCCGGTGTTCTGAAATACCAGCAGTCCTCTTGTAATTAATACCGCAAAAAGGCATTACATTGTCCAGTGTTGTAATTTTGGTGAAAAAAAGGCCAATTTAATCAATCTGGTGTTAGTTACACCAGAAACAGTAGGCCTCACGTTTTTACTCCTGTAAAAGAAATTAATACCGCAAAAGGCATTACATTGTCCAGTGTTGTAATTTTGGTGAAAAAAGGCCAATTTAATCAATCTGGTGTTTGTTAGACCAGAAACAGTAGGCCTCACGTTTTTACTCCTGTAAAAAGAAATGATATCTCCCCGTGTGGGAAGCTATGTACCAAAACTAGCATATTAAAAATTCTGGTGTCCAATTTGCAGCAGTTTTCTCGTAATTAATACCGGAAAAAGGAATTATATCTTCCAGTGTGGGAATTTATGTACACAAACTAGCATTTAAAAAATTCTGGTGTCCAATTTGCAGCAGTCTTCTTGTAATTAATACCGCAAAAAGGCATTACATTGTCCAGTGTTGTAATTTTGGTGAAAAAAAGGCCAATTTAATCAATCTGGTGTTTGTTAGACCAGAAACACTAGGCCTCACGTTTTCACTCCTGTAAAAAGGAAATATATCTCCCCGTGTGGGAATATATGTACCAAAACTAGCATTTTAAAAATTTTGGTGTCCAATTTGCAGCAGTTTTCTTGTAATTAATACCGGAAAAAGGAATTATATCTTCCAGTGTGGGAATTTTGGGGCTAAAAAATAATATATTTTATTGTGGTGCGAGTTGAATCGCAACAATGAGGAAACATTCTATTAAGAGACGAGGACGCGGTCGTGGTGGTGTCCGTGGAGCCTCTTTTGCATGCAGAGGACGTGGCCTTTCGGCCTCAGGCGCACAAAGTAGTGAACCAACTACCTCAAGTAGCCGGCAGAATTTACAGCGATATTTGGTGGGGCCCAATGCCGTTATGAGGATGGTAAGGCCTGAGCAGGTACAGGCATTAGTCGATTGGGTGGCCGACAGTGCTTCCAGCACGTTCACCACATTGTCTTCCGCCCAGTCTTCTGCGGAAAGCGCACAGGTGGCACCTGAAAACCAAGCCCATCAGACTGTCACATCACCCCCATGCATATCAGGGAAACTGGCTGAGCCTCAAGTTATGCAGCAGTCTCTTCTTCTGTTTGAAGACTCTGCTCCCACGGTTTTCCAGGGGCGTCCACCTAGCCCTTCCCCAGCGGTGGAAGACATTCCATGCACTGACGCACAACCACTTATGTATCCAGATGATGAGGACATGGGAATACCACCACAGCAGAGTGACCGAGTCTCTGATGATGACGAAACACTGGTGCCCACTGCCGCGTCTTATTGCAGTGTGCAGACTGAACAGGAGGAGGTCAGGGAGGAAGACTGGGTGGAAGACGATGCAGAGGACCATGAGGTCTTAGACCCCACATGGACAGAAGGTCGTGCCGCTGACTTAAATAGTTCAGAGGAAGAGGCAGTGGTGAGACTGAGACAACAGCGAAGCCAAAGAGGGAGCAGGGGGCAAAAGCAGAACAGCCGCCGTTCAGAGAGTTCGCCTGCTATTGGCCAGCGCCAACAGGGACCCAGCACCCCAAAGGCATCTTCAAGGAGTTCCGTGGCATGGCACTTCTTCAAACAATGTGCTGACGACAAGACCAGAGTGGTTTGCACGCTGTGCCATCAGAACCTGAGGCGAGGCATTAACGTTCTTAACCTGAGCACCACCTGCATGATCAGGCATCTACATGCAAAGCATGAACTGCAGTGGAGTACACACCTTAAAAACAAGGAACCCGCTCAGGCTCCCCCTGCTCCCTCTAGCGCTGCTGCCTCGGCTTCCGCCTCGAGAGGAATGTTGCCACCTGCCGAGCAGCAAACAGAGGATGTGCCACCGACACCACCACCGCCACCGTCACCTAGCGTCTCCACTATTTCACACAGCAGCGTTCAGCTCTCCATCTCTCAAACCTTTGAGAGGAATCGCAAATTCCCACCTAGTCACCCACGAGCCCTTGGCCTGAATGCCAGCATTTCTAAACTACTGGCCTTTGAAATGCTGTCATTCCGGCTGGTGGATACAGACAGCTTCAAACAGCTGATGGCCATGGCTGTCCCCCAGTATGTGGTTCCCAGCCGCCACTACTTCTCCAAAACAGCCGTGCCTTCCCTGCACATGCAAGTGTCCGATAAAATCAAGTGTGCACTGCGCAACGCCATTTGTGGCAAGGTCCACCTAACCACAGATACGTGGACCAGTAAGCACGGCCAGGGACGCTATATCTCCCTAACTGCACACTGGGTAAATGTAGTGGCGGCTGGGCCCCAGGCGGAGAGTTCCTTGGCGCACGTCCTTCCGCCGCCAAGGATCACAGGGCATCATTCTTTGCCTCCTGTAGCCTCCTCCTCCTACTCGGCTTCCTACTCCTCCTCCTCCTCTGCTTCCACCAGCTCATCCAGTCAGCCACACACCTTCACCACCAACTTCAGCACAGCCTGGGGTAAACGTCAGCAGACCATTCTGAAATTCATATGTTTTGGGGGACAGGCCCCACACCCCGCAGGAGTTGTGGCGGTGTATTGAACAACAGACCGACGAGTGGTTGATGCCGGTGGGCCTCAAGCCCGGCCTGGTGGTGTGCGATAATGGGCGAAATCTCGTGGCAGCTCTGGGACTAGCCGGTTTGACGCACATCCCTTGCCTGGCGCATGTGCTGAATTTGGTGGTGCAAAAGTTCATTCACAACTACCCAGACATGTCAGAGCTGCTGCATAAAGTGCGGGCCGTCTGTGCGCGCTTCCGGCGTTCACATCCTGCCGCTGCTCGCCTGTCAGCGCTACAGCGGAACTTCGGCCTTCCCGCTCACTGCCTCATAAGCGACATGCCCACGAGGTGGAACTCCACCTTGCACATGCTGGCGAGACTGTGCGAGCAGCAGCAGGCCATAGTGGAGTTTCAGCTGCAGCACGCACTGCGGAACAGCACCACTTCACCACCAATGATTGGGCCTCCATGCGAGACCTGTGTGCCCTGTTGCGCTGTTTAGAGTACGCCACCAACGTGGCCAGTGGCAATGCCACTGTTATCAGCGTGACAATACCAATTCTATGTCTCCTAGAGAAAACGCTTAGGGCGATGATGGAAGAGGAGGTGGGCCAGGGCCAGGAGGAGGAGGAGGAGGATGACGGGTCGTTTTTAGCACTTTCAGGCCAGTCTGTTAGAAGTGGCTCAGAGGGAGGTTTTTTGCAACAGCAGAGGGCAGGTACAAATGTGGCCAGCCAGGGACCACTACTGGAGGACGAGGAGGATGAGGAGGAGGTGGAGGAGGATGAGGATGAAGCAGGTTCACAGCGGGGTGGCACTCAGCACATCGCAGGCACATCCCTGGTGCGTGGCTGGGGGGATACAGAGGATGATGACGATACGCCTCCCACAGAGGACAGCTTGTCCTTACCTCTGGGGAGCCTGGCACACATGAGCGATTACATGCTGCAGTGCCTGCGCAATGACAGCAGAGTTGCCCACATTTTAACATGTGCTGACTACTGGGTGGCCACCCTGCTGGATCCACGGTACAAAGACAATGTGCCCACTTTACTTCCTGCACTGGAGCGTGATAGGAAGATGCGCGAGTACAAGCGCACTCTGGTAGACGCGCTCCTGAGAGCATTCCCAACTGTCACAGGGGAACAGGTGGAAGGCCAAGGCCAAGGCAGAGGAGGAGCTAGAGGTCGCCCATGCAGCAGTGTCACGGCCAGCTCCTCTGAGGGCAGGGTTAGCATGGCAGAAATGTGGAAAAGTTTTGTCTCCAGGCCACAGCTAACTGCCCCACCACCTGATACGGAACGTGTTAGCAGGAGGCAACATTTCACTAACATGGTTGAACAGTACGTCTGCACACAACTCCACGTATGTTTCGGATGGTTCGGCCCCATTCAACTTCTGGGTTTCCAAATTGTCCACGTGGCCAGAATTAGCATGTTATGACTTGGAGGTGCTGGCCTGCCCGGCGGCCAGCGTTTTATCTGAACGTGTATTCAGCACGGCAGGGGGCGTCATTACTGACAAACGCAGCCGCCTGTCCGCAGCCAACGTAGACAAGCTGATGTTTATAAAAATGAACCAGGCATGGATCCCACAAAACCTGACCCTCCCTTGTGCAGAGTAGTCCTTAATAACTGCCTTAAACCATGTTGTCTTGTACTCCTGGCCTCTTCTTCATTGAAAAATCAATTTTTGAAATTAAGTAGGATCTTGGTGTGCAACCCAGAGTTGAATGAACCTTCCCTCTGTCTGGGTGCCGGGGCCAAAGTACATGAAAGTGTCCTTCTCCTGTGCTGGGTGATATGAATTTTATACTTGTGCTGTCTGACATGTCTCCTTTGTGTGGGTGCAGGGGGCCAAAGTCACTGAAAGCGGCCTTCTCCTGTGCTGGCTGATATAAATGCCTGAATCTCTGCTGTGGGACCTCTCTCCTCTTTCTGGGTGCAGGGGTCAAAGAAACAAAAGGTGGCCTACTCCTGTGGTGGTTGACATGATGCCTAATTCTCTGCTGTGGGACCTCTCTCCTCCGTGTGGCTGCAGGGGTCAAAGTCTCTAAAAGTGCCCTTCTCCTGTGGTGGTTGATGTAAAACTGATGCTTGTGCTATCTGACCTGTCTCCTCTGTGTCGGTGCTAAGGCCTAACTCACTGAAAGTGGCCTTGTCATGTGCTAGGTGATAAAAATGTGATACAAGTGCCATCTGACATGGTTGAAGCTATCAAATTAACTAAAGGTGGCCGACTCCTGTAGTGGGTGATCAGTAAAACTGATGCTTGTGCTATCTGACCTGTCTCCTCTGTCTCGTTGCTAAGGCCTAACTCACTGAAAGTGGCCTTGTCATGTACTGGGTGATATAAATGTGATACAAGTGCCATTTGACATGGTTGCCGGGGTCCCATTAAATGATGGCCTACTCCTGTGGTGGGTGATCTAAATGCCTGATTCTCTGCTGTGAAAACCTCTCTCCTCCGTCTGGGTGCAGGGGTCAAAGTCTCTCAAAGTGGCCTTCTCTTGTGCTGGGTGATGTGAAACTGATGCTTGTGCCATCTGACATGGTTGCCGGGGTCCCATTAAATGGTGGCCTACTCCTGTGGTGGGTGATCTAAATGCCTGATTCTCTGCTGTGAAACCTCTCTCCTCCGTCTGGGTGCAGGGGTCAAAGTCTCTCAAAGTCGCCTTCTCCTGTGCTGGGTGATGTAAAACTGATGCTTGTGCCATCTGACATGGTTGCCGGGGTCCCATTAAATGGTGGCCTACTTCTGTGGTGGGTGATCTAAATGCCTGATTCTCTGCGGTGAAACCTCTCTCCTCCGTCTGGGTGCAGGGGTCAAAGTCTCTCAAAGTCACCTTCTCCTGTGCTGGGTGATGTGAAACTGATGCTTGTGCCATCTGACATGGTTGCCGGGGTCCCATTAAATGATGGCCTACTCCTGTGGTGGGTGATCTAAATGCCTGATTCTCTGCTGTGAAAACCTCTCTCCTCCGTCTGGGTGCAGGGGTCAAAGTCTCTAAAAGTGGCCTTCTCTTGTGCTGGGTGATGTAAAACTGATGCTTGTACCAGCTGACATGGGTGCAGGGGTCAAATTAACTAAATGGTGGCCTACTCCTGTGGTGGGTGATATGATGCCTGAATATGTGCTGTGGGGCCTCTCTCCTCTTTCTGGGTGCAGGGGTCAAAGTAACTAACAGTGGCCTTCTCCTGTGCTGGATGGTATAAATGTAATGCTTGTGCTATCTGACATGTCTCCTCTGTCTGGGTGCTAAGGCCTAAGTCACTGAAAGTGGCCTTCTCCTGTGGTGGTTGATATGATGCCAGATTCTCTGCTATGGGACCTCTCTCCTTTGTCTGGATGCTGGGGTCGAAATAATGGTAAGCGACCTTCTCCATTGGTGGGTGATTTGAAGCCTGATTCTGTGCTATGGGACCTAACTCCAATTAATATTGGTTAATTTTATTTTATTTTATGTTAAGTCATCATTTCCCTATCTACATTTGTTTGCAGGGGATTTACCTACATTTTGCTGCCTTTTGCAGCCCTCTAGCCCTTTCCGGGAGTCTTTCACAGCCTTTTTAGTGCCCAAAATTTCGGGTCCCCATTGACTTCTATGGCGTTCGGGTTCGGGATGAAGTTCGGGTTGAGTTCGGATCACGAACCCGGACATTTTCCGGAAGTTCGGCCGAATCTCTCGAACCCGAACATCCAGGTGTTCGCTCATAGTTATTTATTTAAGAATCAGAAATTAAAACAGGGCCAACAAGGTAATATTAATCACCAGAATCCAATAGTGAAAAAAAAAAAAAATTTGACAGTTATACTTTAAGGAATATCCAGAGCCAGAAAGTGTACTAAAAATCCAAGCCATTTATACATTGAAAAACATAGGTGATATAGAAGTACTATTGACATCGACCAGAGCTGGAGGTATACGTTATATTGGCAATACATATGACAGACAGAGAAGATTAATCTGAATGCTGAAGAAATCTGCTTACGTTGAAATTATTACCAATGTCTCACCTGGATGTGCCGCACTGTGTAAAAATTCGGTGTAGATGAAGTCCTTCTTACTTGACACTACAACTTTCCTGCAGATAATTATGGACATTGGGCATGTACACCCAGATTCCATCTTGGTCACCTTAGACGTGGTGAGTCTATACACATCTATAACACATGAGAAAGGTATATTGGCAGTCTTCAAACTACTTGAATCCTCTAATACAGACCAAAACATCAGGTCCCTATGCCTAGATCTCCTCGAACTGGTCTTGACACAAAACTACTTCATGTTCCAGGACACCTTCTATGGCCAAAAACAGGGGATCGCCATTGGAGCGCACATGGCTCCTCCTTACACAAACATTTACATGGCACTTTTTGAGAAGGACCACATCTACAATGATCCCGCATTCCGTACTCATGTCCAGGTGTGGAAAAGGTATATTTACTACGTTTTCTGCATCTGGTCAGGATCGGAACAAGCACTACTAGACTTCCATGACAGGATCAACAACATCTGACCTGAGCTTAAATTTACCCTATACCACAATTCAACGACAGTGAGCTTCCTCGATACACAGGTTCATAAAAAAACAGATGGGTACCTGTTCACAGACCTCTATACCAAAATCACAGACAGTAATAGTCTATTACATTTTTAAAGTTTCCATCCACCCAGCACTAAAAGATCATTTCCGAGATCCCAATTCAAGAGAATTGAGAGAATTGTAGATGACCCAACCACTAAAGCCATCAGACTCCAAGAGATGGCGGACAAATTTAGAACTCGTGGCTACCCCAACAAAGTTATTGAGGAAGGCTTAGCCCCCAAAACAAGCGCCCACAAACAATCCACCAAAATGGTACCTTTTGTGCACACGTTTCACCCTTTTGCAGGCAAAGACAAAAATATATTAAATCGCCATTGGAACATATTACATAGGGCATACCCCAAAATTGAAGAATTCAATCATCCATTCCTCCCATGCAATAGAAGGCCCAAGAACATCAGGGACCTCCTTGTCAGGGCAGATGAAGGATCAGCCCACAGAGAACCCAGACAGTTACTCTTAAGTACGCAACGGAAAGGCACCTTCCCCTGTCTGGGATGCATGCAATGTTCACACGTGACCAAATGCGATACAATTTATCACCCACTCACAGGAAAGGGCTACCCCGTTAAAGGTTTCTTTACATGCAACACGACTAACGTCATTTACGTCATTAAGTGCCTCTGCGGCAAAGCCTATGTGGGTGAAACCACCCAGGCAATCAGGGACCGTGTCAGCCAACACAAGTCCAACATTAGGTGTGAATGTGGGCACCTACCCATCCCAGCACACTTCCTTGATAAGCGCCACACCATTGCCAAACTTAAATACCAAGTTGTGGAACAGGTTAAAATCCCAAGAAGAGGAGGTGACCTGAACAAGATCCTTGCCAGGAGAGAAGCGTTTTGGATCCACAGGCTCCAAACGCTAGAACCTAAAGGGCTGAACCGTGACTACGATTTGAACTGTTTTTCTTAAATTGTTGTTTTCTATGTCTTGTTTTGATGTATATACTGACTCACATCCCACTTGCTTTACAGACCAGGCATTGAAGAACACCTGTCAGATGTTGCCGCACTTATTGAGTATCCTTTCTTAAACATGCGTTATGGTAATTATAATTTACTACACCATAGATACATCATTACAGGGTATTGCACATCCCAACCTTCTTGTCCATCACCCAGTTTTCTCCACAGGGCATGACACATTATTGGGGGCTATCTTCTATTGATATCCTCATTTGGCCCTTCCACAGTATGCACTTCTAACTAATGTCTCCATCAAATGCCTTTCTCTATGCATACATTCATAAATGCATACCTCTCCATGCAGACACCCACAATACAACACTCTAGTTATACTGTCTCCTTTATTGGCTTATATTCACAATCTGACACCCATACATCATTATTCACCCCTGCTTAATATCACTTATATACCATCAGCCACATCACTGCGCTATCTTTATCTATTCATGACAGCGCTTTGCCATTCAAATAGATTTGAGGCGTATCGTGCGATCTGCGCATGTGTAATTAGTATGGGCATCTATCCTTACACGATGCGATCTTCTTCCGCCCTCACTCAGGCTCCGGCACCTAAGCGCATCATACCAGACGTCACATCCGGCGCACACGCACTACACGCCCCGCGTCACTTCCGGTACTATGACGCGTACGTTTCCTTACATTTCAAAGAGCTGCGCTACACTCACGATCATGGCAGCTAAGGGAATATCGGCACCGATCCCATACAGCTTAGCCCAGCGAGCCATTGAGCCCCATACTTCATCTACACCGAAACTCACATCCAGGTGAGACATTGGTAATAATTTCAACGTAAAAGCAGATTTCTTCAGCATTCAGATTACTCTTCTCTGTCTGTCATATGTACTGCCAATATAACTTATACCTCCAGCTCTGGTCGATGTCAATAGTACTTCTATATCACCTATGTTTTTCAATGTATAAATGGCTTGGATTTTTAGTACACTTTCTGGCTCTGGATTTTCCTTAACTATGACCCACAATATAGTCCTTCCGCTACGTTTGTGGAGCCACCAATGTTATTTTTTCTTCAGTTACTGTATACATACACAGGTCACCAGGTGTATTATTGTTGCCGTCAGTTACCGTATATTCAAGATTACCCCACACCTTGGAGCTATGGGGAATCCACTTACTTCGCCACCTGTATTAGCTGTTTTATGAATACCATATGTAGGCATCTGTTATTGTATATGTTCTCTCTGGACCGTAGGGTCTGATCTTCTGTATTGGTTCACTTTCTCTAGACAAGTTATAATCACTTTGCCATATGTAATGCACTAATTACATTGCTCTGTAATTGCAGTTTCCTGATGAAGGCGATTACCGCCGAAACGTTGTTATACTTACCTACAACTGGCAAACCGCATTCTATAATTTGAGCTGTGAAATAAAGATACAAGAAAGCAAAGAAGTGGAGTCCAGGAACCTTCTTTTCCTTACATAGCTGAGGTAGTTTGTCATGTGAGCCCTCCTCTCTCTAACAAATACTACTTCCACTGCTACAATGTCTGTTTGCTTCTGGGCAGCTGAAGTTCAAGCCGCAAGACCTTCTTGATGCACCCAGTTACCTATCGACAGATCTGTGCAAACAGTGACTGGCTGAAGTCCTGCAATAGCCTCTGTGTGTTGCAGGGCAGTGGAGGCTACCAACAGTTCTTTTTCCAGAAGGCTATATTTCCTTTGTGCCAATAAAAACTGCTTAGACCAGAACTAAATCAGAACTTTCCTAGGTCCATATGCAGAAGCTTTTTCCCAAAGTCCTCATGACATGCCATGATCTGTCACAGACAGATTAAAGATGAAAGGCTGTTCTGGTTTGATTGGCCTGGAAGGCCTTTTTGAACAGTCCCAAAAAAGCCTCTTTCACAATTGTAGACGCCTTCAGGTCTGCAATGGTATCCAAGGCTGGTTGTGGTATTGTCTTTTCAGGTCTATTCCAAATTATCCTGATGAACTTTACCTGTGGTGAAGGCCCTTGTACTTTATTTTTGTTTACATCCCACCTCTGGCTCTTCATCCACTCCATCAGTGCCTTCAAATCATTTTGTACAGTCTCTTGTGAGTCACCTGACAGCATGATGTTGTCAATGTAGTGATACTCCTTATGGGTTAAGGGTGTTAATATGTTCTACAAGTCTCTGACCACCAGTTTATGACTGATTTTTGGTGAATGCAAATGTCCTGTGGTTGCATACTATTTTCCTTTCCAGGTAAGGCAAATTGATCCTGGGAGCTTTTATCGATTGGGATTGAGACAAATGTATTTCCAATCATCACATTCCATTTGCTGGCAGTCTGAGCGATCTTCTCCACCAAAGAAACCATGTCAGGAACTACAGCATGCAGAGGTGGGGCTACATTGTTTAACTCCCAATAGTCAATGGTTAAACAGTTACTATCTGTTTTTCGTACTGGAAAACCGGTGAATTCTAGGGATTGATGGCGTGTCTGAATACCCCAGCCTATAGCAGAGCTTGCATTGTCTTAATGATCTCCTGTTGTCCTCTTAGGATCCGATACTGCTTTGTGTTTACCTGGGTAACTGGTGCTAGGATATGCACTGGAGTCCACTTGACATTCCACCTTACAATAGGCTTGATGGCTGCAATACAAAAAGGTCAGATCACAGTACCAAATGAATAACGTCCACTATCTGTGTCAATAATTTTCTCCCTCAGGTAAAATGTTCTCAGGTAACTCCAAAATTAGCATGTTGACTTGGAACACAGGACCTCCGTCGATACACATGCAGTAGTTAACCTTGTATGCAGGGGTTCGAGTTCCCCCCAACCTCTCAATCATCATATAGCCATGTGAATGATGTCCTGTACCTGTGCCTTGAAACAGTGATACCTAAGCTCCTGTGTCTAACACAGAAGTCATATGTTGTGGTCTTGTTAAATATCACTAGTAGAGATGAGCGAACACCTGGATGTTCGGGTTCGAGAAGTTCAGCCGAACTTCCCGAAAATGTTCGGGTTCGGGATTCGAACTCGACCCGAACGTTATCCCGAACCCGAACCCCATTGAAGTCAATGGGGACACGAACTTTTAGGCACTAAAAAGGCTGTAAAATAGTCCAGGAAAGGGCTAGAGGGCTGCCAAAGCAGCAAAATGTAGGTAAATCCCCTGCAAACAAATGTGGATAGGGAAATGAATTAAAATAAAATAAATAAAAATTAACCAATCAATTGGAGAGAGGTCCCACAGCAAGAAAACATGCGTCATATCACCCACCACTGGAGAAGGCCATTCTCAATTATTTTGGACCAGCACCCAGACAGAGGATACAGGTCCCACAGCAAGGAATCATGCGTCATATCAACCACCACCGGAGAAGGCCACTCTCATTTATTTCGGCCCAGCACACAGACAGAGGAGAGAGGTCCCACAGCAAGGAATCATGCCTCATATCAACCACCACCGGAGAAGGCCACTCTCATTTATTTTGGACCAGCACCCAGACAGAGGATACAGGTCCCACAGCAAGGAATCATGCGTCATATCAACCACCACCGGAGAAGGCCACTCTCATTTATTTCGGCCCAGCACCCAGACAGAGGAGAGAGGTCCCAACAGCAAGGAATCATGCCTCATATCAACCACCACCGGAGAAGGCCACTTCATTTATTTTGGACCAGCACCCAGACAGAGGATACAGGTCCCACAGCAAGGAATCATGCGTCATATCAACCACCACCGGAGAAGGCCACTCTCATTTATTTCGGCCCAGCACTCCAGACAGAGGAGAGAGGTCCTACAGCAAGGAATCATGCCTCATATCAACCACCACCGGAGAAGGCCACTTCATTTATTTTGGACCAGCACCCAGACAGAGGATACAGGTCCAACAGCAAGGAATCATGCGCCATATCAACCACCACCGGAGAAGGCCACTTAATTTATTTGGGACCAGCGCCCAGACAGAGGAGAGAGGTCCCACAGCAAGGAATCATGCTCATATCAACCACCTCCGGAGAAGGCCACTCTCATTTATTTGGGTCCAGCACCCAGACAGAGGAGAGAGTCCCACAGCAAGGAATCATGCCTCATATCAACCACCACCGAGGAAGGCCACTCTCATTTATTTCGCCCAGCACCCAGACAGAGGAGAGAGGTCCCACAGCAAGGAATCATGCCTCATATCAACCACCACCGGAGAAGGCCAGTCTCATTTATTTTGGACCAGCACCCAGACAGAGGATACAGGTCCCACAGCAAGGAATCATGCGTCATATCAACCACCAACGGAGAAGGCCACTCTCATTTATTTCGGCCCAGCACCCAGACAGAGGAGAGAGGTCCAACAGCAAGGAATCATGCCTCATATCAACCACCACCGGAGAAGGCCACTCTAATTTATTTTGGACCAGCACCCAGACAGAGGATACAAGTCCCACAGCAAGGAATCATGCGTCATATCAACCACCACCGGAGAAGGCCACTATCATTTATTTCGGCCCAGCACCCAGACAGAGGAGAGAGGTCCCACAGCAAGGAATCATGCCTCATATCAACCACCACCGGAGAAGGCCACTCTCATTTATTTTGGACCAGCACCCAGACAGAGGATACAGGTCCAACAGCAAGGAATCATGCGTCATATCAACCACCACCAGAGAAGGCCACTCTAATTTATTTGGGACCAGCGCCCAGACAGAGGAGAGAGGTCCCACAGCAAGGAATCATGCGTCATATCAACCACCTCCGGAGAAGGCCACTCTCATTTATTTGGGACCAGCACCCAGACAGAGGAGAGAGGTCCCACAGCAAGGAATCATGCCTCATATCAACCACCACCGAGGAAGGCCACTCTCATTTATTTCGCCCAGCACCCAGACAGAGGAGAGAGGTCCCACAGCAAGGAATCATGCCTCATATCAACCACCACCGGAGAAGGCCACTCTCATTTATTTTGGACCAGCACCCAGACAGAGGATACAGGTCCCACAGCAAGGAATCATGCGTCATATCAACCACCACCGGAGAAGGCCACTCTCATTTATTTCGCCCAGCACCCAGACAGAGGAGAGAGGTCCAACAGCAAGGAATCATGCCTCATATCAACCACCACCGGAGAAGGCCACTCTAATTTATTTTGGACCAGCACCCAGACAGAGGATACAAGTCCCACAGCAAGGAATCATGCGTCATATCAACCACCACCGGAGAAGGCCACTCTCATTTATTTCGCCCAGCACCCAGACAGAGGAGAGAGGTCCCACAGCAAGGAATCATGCCTCATATCAACCACCACCGGAGAAGGCCACTCTCATTTATTTTGGACCAGCACCCAGACAGAGGATACAGGTCCAACAGCAAGGAATCATGCGTCATATCAACCACCACCAGAGAAGGCCACTCTAATTTATTTGGGACCAGCGCCCAGACAGAGGAGAGAGGTCCCACAGCAAGGAATCATGCGTCATATCAACCACCTCCGGAGAAGGCCACTCTCATTTATTTGGGACCAGCACCCAGACAGAGGAGAGAGGTCCCACAGCAAGGAATCATGCCTCATATCAACCACCACCGGAGAAGGCCACTCTCATTTATTTTGGACCAGCACCCAGACAGAGGATAGAGGTCCCACAGCAAGAAATCATGTGTCATATCAACCTCCAACGGAGAAGGCCACTCTCATTTATTTCGGCCCAGCACCCAGACAGAGGAGAGAGGTCCCACAGCAAGGAATCATGCCTCATATCAACCACCACCAGAGAAGGCCACTCTCATTTATTTTGGACCAGCACCCAGACAGAGGATACAAGTCCCACAGCAAGAAATCATGCGTCATATCAACCACCACCGGAGAAGGCCACTCTCATTTATTTCGGCCCAGCACCCAGACAGAGGAGAGAGGTCCCACAGCATGGAATCATGCCTCATATCAACCACCACCGGAGAAGGCCACTCTCATTTATTTTGGACCAGCACCCAGACAGAGGATACAGGTCCCACAGCAAGGAATCATGCGTCATATCAACCACCACCGGAGAAGGCCACTCTCATTTATTCGGGACCAGCACCCAGACAGAGAAGAGAGGTCCCACAGCAAGGAACCATGCCTCACATCAGCCACCAACGGAGAAGGCCACTCATTTATTTCGGCCCAGCACCCAGACAGAGGAGAGAGGTCCCACAGCAAGGAATCATGCCTCATATCAACCACCACCGGAGAAGGCCACTCTCATTTATTTCGGCCCAGCACCCAGACCTGAGGAGAGAGGTCCCACAGCAAGGAATCATGCGTCATATAAACCACCAACGGAGAAGGCCACTCTCATTTATTTCGGCCCAGCACCCAGACAGAAGAGAGAGGTCCCACAGCAAGGAATCATGCCTCATATCAACCACCACCGGAGAAGGCCACTCTCATTTATTTCGGCCCAGCACCCAGACAGAGGAGAGTGGTCCCACAGCAAGGAATCATGCCTCATATCAACCACCACCGGAGAAGGCCACTTTCAGTTATTTCGGCTCCAACACCCAGACAGAGGAGAGGTTCATTCAACTTTGGGTTGCACCGCAAGATCATGGTAAAGTTAAAAAAATGAGGATTCAATAAAGAAGTGCCCCGGAGTACAAGAATACATGGTTGATGGGGAGGCAGTTATAAAAGTCTATTCTGCACAAGGGAGGAACAGGTCCTGTGGGATCCATGCCTGGTTCATTTTTATGAACGTCAGCTTGTCCACGTTGGCTGTGGACAGGCAGCTGCGTTTGTCAGTAATGACGCCCCCTGCCGTGCTGAATACACGTTCAGACAAAACGCTGGCCGCCTGGCAGGCCAGCACCTCCAAGGCATAAAATGCTAACTCTGGCCACGTGGACAATTTGGAGACCCAGAAGTTGAATGGGGCCGAACCATCAGTCAGTACGTGGAGGGGTGTGCAGACGTACTGTTCAATCATGTTAGTGAAATGCTGCCTCCTGCTAACACGTTCTGTATCAGGTGGTGGTGCAGTTAGCTGTGGCGTGGAGACAAAACTTTTCCACATTTCTGCCATGCTAACCCTGCCCTCAGAAAAGCTGGCCGTGACACTGCTGCGTTGGCGACCTCTTGCTCCTCCTCTGCCTTCGCCTTGGGCTTTCAGCTGTTCCCCTGTGACATTTGGGAATGCTCTCAGGAGCGCCTCTACCAGAGTGCGCTTGTACTGGCGCATCTTCTATCACGCTCCAGTGCAGGAAGTAAGGTGGGCACATTGTCTTTGTACCGGGGATCCAGCAGGGTGGCAACCCAGTAGTCCGCATACGTTAAAATGTGCGCAACTCTGCTGTATGTAGTCGCTCATGTGTGCCAGGCTCCCCAGAGGTAAGGACAAGCTGTCCTCTGTGAGGCGTATCGTCATCGTCCTCGGTATCCCCCCAGCCACGCACCAGTGATGGGCCTGAGCTGTGTCGGGTGCCACTCCGCTGTGAACCTGCTTCATCCTCATCCTCCTCCACCTCCTCCTCATCCTCCTCGTCCTCCAGTAGTGGGCCCTGGCTGGCCACATTTGTACCTGGCCTCTGCTGTTGCAAAAAACCTCCCTCTGAGCCACTTCTAACAGACTGGTCTGAAAGTGCTAAAAATGACCCCTCATCCTCCTCCTCCTCCTCCTGGGTCACCTCCTCTTCCATCATCGCCCTAAGCGTTTTCTCAAGGAGACATAGAAGTGGTATTGTAACACTAATAACGGTGTCATCACCACTGGCCATGTTGGTGGACTACTTGAAACAGCGCAACAGGGCACACAGGTCTCGCATGGAGGCCCAATCATTGGTGGTGAAGTGGTGCTGTTCCGCAGTGCGACTGACACGTGCGTGCTGCAGCTGAAACTCCACTATGGCCTGCTGCTGCTCGCACAGTCTCTCCAGCGTGTGCAAGCTGGAGTTCCACCTGGTGGGCACGTCGCATATGAGGCGGTGAGCGGGAAGGCCGAAGTTCCGCTGTAGCGCAGACAGGCTAGCAGCGGCAGGATGTGAACGCTGGAAGCACGCACAGACGGCCCTCACTTTATGCAGCAGCCCTGACATGTTGGGGTAGTTGTGAATGAACTTCTGCACCACCAAATTCAGCACATGCGCCAGGCAAGGGATGTGCGTCAAACCGACTAGTCCCAGAGCTGCGACGAGATTTCGCCCTTTAACGCACACCACCAGGCCGGGCTTGAGGCCCACCGGCAGCAACCACTCGTCGGTCTGTTGTTCAATACCCCGCCACAACTCCTGCGGGGTGTGGGGCCTGTCCCCCAAACATATGAGTTTCATAATGGCCTGCTGATGTTTACCCCGGGCTGTGCTGAAGTTGGTGGGGAAGGTGTGTGGCTGACTGGATGAGCTGGTGGAAGCAGAGGAGGAGGAAGCTGAGTAGGAGGAGGAGGCTACAGGAGGCAAAGAATGATGCCCTGTGATCCTTGGCGGCGGAAGGACGTGCGCCAAGGAACTCTCCGCCTGGGGCCCAGCCGCCACTACATTTACCCAGTGTGCAGTTAGGGAGATATAGCGTCCCTGGCCGTGCTTACTGGTCCAGGTATCTGTGGTTAGGTGGACATTGCCACAGATGGCGTTGCGCAGTGCACACTTGATTTTATCGGATACTTGGTTGTGCAGGGAAGGCACGGCTGTCTTGGAGAAGTAGTGGCGGCTGGGGACAACATACTGTGGGACAGCCATGGACATCAGCTGTTTGAAGCTGTCTGTGTCCACCAGCCTGAATGACAGCATTTCAAAGGCCAGTAGTTTAGAAATGCTGGCATTCAGGCCCAGGGCTCGAGGGTGGCTAGGTGGGAATTTACGCTTTCTCTCCAAGGTTTGTGAGATGGAGAGCTGAACGCTGCCGTGTGACATGGTGGAGATGCTTGGTGACGCAGGTGGTGGTGTCGGTGGCACATTCTCTGTTTGGTGGGCGGCAGGTGCAAACGTTCCTCCCGAGGCGGAGGAAGAGGCCGAGGCAGCAGCAGAAGAGGGAGCAGGGGGAGCCTGAGTGAGTTCCTTGCTTTTAAGGTGTTTACTCCACTGCAGTTCATGCTTTGCATGTAGATGCCTGGTCATGCAGGTTGTGCTAAGGTTCAGAACGTTAATGCCTCGCTTCAGGATCTGATGGCACAGCGTGCAAACCACTCGGGTCTTGTCGTCAGCACATTGTTCAAAGAAGTGCCATGCCAGGGAACTCCTTGAAGCTGCCATTGGGGTGCTCGGTCCCTGGTGGCGGTGGCCAGTATCAGACGAACTCTCTTGGCGGCGGCTGTTCTGCTTTTGCCCCCTGCTCCCTCTTTTGCTACGCTGTTGGCTCGGTTTCACCACTGCCTCTTCCTCTGAACTATGAAAGTCAGTGGCACGACCTTCATTCCATGTGGGGTCTAGGACCTCATCGTCCCCTGCATCGTCTTCCACACAGTCTTCCTCCCTGACCACCTGTTTGGTCTGCACACTGCAGAAAGACGCAGCGGTTGGCACCTGTGTTTCGTCATCATCAGAGACGTGTGGACTCCGATGAGGTGGTATTCCCATGTCCTCATCATCAGGAAACATCAGTGATTGTGCATCAGTGCATTTCATGTCTTCCACCACTGGGGAAGGGCTATGTGGATTTCCTTGGGAAACCCTGCCAGCAGAGTCTTCAAACAGCATAAGAGACTGCTGCATAACTTGAGGCTCTGACAGTTTCCCTGATATGCATGGGGGTGATGTGACAGACTGATGGGCTTGGTTTTCAGGTGCCACCTGTGCGCTTTCTGCAGAAGACTGGGTGGGAGATAATGTTGTGAACATGCTGGATCCACTGTCGGCAACCCAATTGACTAGCGCCTGTACCTGCTCAGGCCTTACCATCCTTAGAACTGCATTGGGCCCCACCAAATATCGCTGTATATTCTGGCGAGTACTGGAACCTGAGGTAGTTGGTTCACTAGGACGTGTGGATGTGGCAGAATGGCCACGTCCTCTCCCAGCACCAGAGGGTATACTAACACCACCACGACCGCATCCGCGTCCCTTACTAGATGTTTTCCTCATTGTTACCGTTCACCAAGCACCACAATAAGGAAAAAAATATTTGGCCCAATGTATTGATTTCAAATTTAGGCCTTTTTTTACAGGCACCTAACACTATCTGCCTATTTGTTTATTTAGCTTATTACACTAATCCAGGCACAGCAGTAACCACTGATTTAGGGGAATATCTCTTTTAGGGCTAGTATTTAGGCCCTGGATGAAAGGTATCCTTTTATGGACAGATTTACAATTGGCCTGCAACTGATGGGACAACAGATTCAGGGTATTGCTATTTTGCCAGATTAATTTCACCCCAGAACAAAATATATGTTTTAGCAGACACTATGAAATCTGGCCTGCAACTGCTGGGACACCAGATTCAGGGTATTGCTATTTTGCAAAATTAATTTCACCCCAGAACAAAATATGTGTTTTGGCAGACACTATGAAATCTGGCCTGCAACTGCTGGGACACCAGAATCAGGGTATTGCTATATTGGCAGGTTAATTTCACCCCAGAACAAAATATATGTGTAAGCGACACTATGAAATCTGGCCTGCAACTGCTTGGACACCAGATTCAGGGTATTGCTATATTGGCAGGTTAATTTCACCCCAGAACAAAATATATGTGTAAGCGGATACTATAAAATATGGCCTGCAACTGCTTGGACACCAGATTCAGGGTATTGCTATATTGGCAGGTTAATTTCACCCCAGAACAAAATATATGTGTAAGCGGAAACTATGAAATCTGGCCTGCAACTGCTTGGACACCAGATTCAGGGTATTGCTATATTGGCAGGTTAATTTCACCCCAGAACAAAATATATGTGTAAGCGGAAACTATGAAATCTGGCCTGCAACTGCTTGGACACCAGATTCAGGGTATTGCTATATTGGCAGGTTAATTTCACCCCAGAACAAAATATATGTGTAAGCGGACACTATGAAATCTGGCCTGCAACTGCTTGGACACCAGATTCAGGGTATTGTTATATTGGCAGGTTAATTTCACCCCAGAAAATAATCTATCCTTTGCCAGACAGCCGACAGTATTATACTTGTCTAGCCAAAGCTGGAACACCAGATTTAGGGGATTGGTATTTGGGCAATTGAATTTAACCCCTTAATAAAATATAGAAATTGCTATCCTGAGTTTCTAGGGGTGACAATTAGCACAGCCAAGCCCCTGATGTAGGATATAGCAAAAAAAAAAATAGTATTGATGGATTGATGGACTTGATGGCAGCTTCTTCTGGTGCACCACAAGTCACAAAATGGCCGCCGATCAACCCAGAAAATAAGTGACAGAAAAACGCTTTGTGCAGCCTAAAAACCAGTGAGCAAGTAACTAGAAGAAGTTCAATGATTCTCAGCTGTTGATCGATCACTTCATTAAGTGTTTTGGCTAAGTTAATCCCTTCCTCATCTCGCCCTAACACAGCAGCTGCATCCTCTCCCTACACTAGTCAGAGCAGTGTGACATGCGGCGCTACGTGACTCCAGCTTAAATAGAGGCTGGGTCACATGCTGCACTTGGCCAATCACAGCCATGCCATTAGTAGGCATGGCTGTGATGGGCTCTTAGGGCAAGAAGTAAAACGCTAGCTGATTGGCTGCTGTGCAGCCCTTCAGAAAGCGGGAAGTAATCGACGAACACCGAACCCGAACCCGAACTTTTTTGAAAATGTCCCGGTCCTGGACACCCCAAAATTCGGTACGAACCCGAACGATGCTTGAACTGTTCGCTCAACAGTAATCACTAGTATAAAGTCACTTTTACATATGGACGTGGGTCCCCAGCTTTGATAGTTGAATGTGTACCATTTGTGATGCAACAAGGGACGAGGACCCGCCTTTGCATCATAAGGGATGAGATAGATGCCATTCTTCCAGCATTTCTTGTGCTTCTGCATATGGAGAAGTCTGTGTGCCATGAAAGGGGATGGCGTGAAGGAGGAGGAGCAGCAGAAAGGACTGTCCCAGTTGAGGCTTTATATTGTGTACCTCCTTTTTGTGTTTGTGTCACACCTTTCTCCTCCCACCCCTCTATGTCACTAATCGCCACCTTCTTGGGTGTGGCTGTTTATAATTGAACATATTCCTTCATTTGCTTCTATCTGGCCAACATTTCATGATAGTTATTCCCATCTATCTCCTGTAGAGGAACAACACTGGCCAACAGATCATGGAACATCTCCTTCCCTGTTATATTTGTGCATTTAGAAGTATTCCCCCATGTCTTAACTCCTGCCTCCCCTCTGTGCTCCAAGCTTCTTCGTTTTACTTCCTCCCTCTTTTCTAATGCTCCTAAAAAATATCAGATTATATGCTATGTAAACAGTGGATGAATTCCCTGTAAATGCACTGAACATGGTAAACAACAGAGCCTGATAAAAATCTGGGACAAAAAATCCTGTCTCCTCTTTCAAGGCAGATTTGACATGAGCAATTTGCACATCGCATGCACATTGTGTAAATCTCTTTGTTTTGGTGGTGACTAGAGTTGAGCGGACACCTGGATGTTCGGGTTCAACGAGTTCGGCCAAACTTCACAAAATTGTTCGGGTTCAGGATCTGAACTTAACCCGAACTTGACCCCAAACCCTATTAAAGTCAATGGGGACCCGAAGTTTTGGGCACTAAAATGGCTGTAAAATAGCCCTGGAAAGGGCTAGTGGACTGCAAAAGGCAGCAAAATGTATGTAAATGCCCTGCAAACAAATGTGAATAGGAAAATTACCTAAAATAAAATAAAAAATAAAAATTAAACATTATTATTTGGCAACTCAGAGGAGGAGGTGAATGTGGAGTAAGAGGTTGAGGAGGTGTCAGGAGCGCATCTACCAGCGTGCGTTTGTAGTCACGCATCTTTTGATCAGTAACAGACGTTTTTACAAAATTTGGTTTCCTGCCAGCAATGCACAGCAGGGGCTTATCACTGGCAACACTGAGTTAATGTCAACCCCCCAATGGAACAGGTGATATTCAGAAATGTAGGCCCCTGGCACCCAGACAGAGCAGAGGTTTATTCACGGCAAAACAGGCTTCATGTCACCCACCAATGGAACCGGCGATTATCACTAATGTAGGCCCCTGGCACCCAGACAGAGGAGAGGTTCATTCACGGTAAAAAGAGGTTAATGTCAACCACCAATGGAACAGGCGATTTTTAGAAAGTTAGGCACTTGGCAGCCAGACAGAAGAGAGGTTTATTCATGGCAACAGAGGCTTCATGTCACCCACCAATGAAGTAAATGTGTAACTGAACTTTTGGGCACAAATATGGCTGTAACAAAGTCCTGGTTTTGGACTTTGTGGGTAAGTGCCCTGCAAACAAATGTGGATAGGGAAATAACTTAAAATAAAATAAAATAAAACAAATAGAAATTAAACATTATCAATCAGCAACTCGGAGGAGGAGGTGGATGCGGAGGTTGAGGAGGTGGCGAATGTTGTGGTGTTGGTGGAAGCGGCGATGAAGGAGGCGGAGGTGGTGGTATCTTAAAGGTTTTTTTTTTGTTTTCATTTTATTTGGGTAGCCCCCAAAATAATGATCCAAATTCAAAAATGGATTTAATGCATAAGTGCACTGGAGTACAAGAATGTATGGTTGAGGCGGTTATAAATGTCTTTTCTGCACAAGGTACGAAAAAGTCCTGTGGGATCCATGCCTGGTTCATTTTAATGAAAGTTAACTTGTCCAGGTTGGCTGTGGACAGGTGGCTGCATTTGTCTGTAATGACGCCCCCTGCCGTGCTAAATACACATTCAGACAATACACTGGCTGCAGGGCAGGCCAGCACCTCCAAGGCAAAAAGGGC
This sequence comes from Bufotes viridis, assembly GCA_033119425.1. Taxonomy (NCBI): domain Eukaryota; kingdom Metazoa; phylum Chordata; class Amphibia; order Anura; family Bufonidae; genus Bufotes; species Bufotes viridis. The sequence goes on from CM065589.1 coordinate 222,120,812, forward strand.
AAGCTCAGGCCATGTGGACAATTTGGAGACCCAGAAATTGCATAGGGCAGAACCATCAGTCAGTACGTGTAGGCGTGTGCACACGTACTCTTCCACCATATTGTTAAAATGCTGCCTCCTCTTAAGTTCCATATCAGCTGGTGGTGCAGGTTGCTGTGGCGCGGTGACAAAGCTTTTCCATATGTCGGCCATGCTGACCCTGCCTTGTGAGGTGCTGCCCGTGACACAGCTTCTTTGGCGACCTCTTCCTCCTCCTACTTTGCCATCGACTTGTGCTTCCAATTGTCCCTCAGTGTAAGTTGGGAATGCCCTCAGGAGCGCGTCTACCAGCGTGCGCTTGTAGTTGCGCATCTTCCTATCATGCTCCACTGCGGGAATTAAGTAGGGCACATTGTCTTTGTAGCAGGGATCCAGCAGTGTGGCAACCCAGTTGTCAGCACAAGTTAGAATGTGGGCAACTCTGCTGTCGTTGCGCAGGCACTGCAGCATGTAGGCGCTCTTGAGTGCCAGGCTGCCCAGAGGTACGTATAAGCTTTCCTCTGTAAGTGGTGTATCATCTTTGTCCTCTGTATCCCCCCAGTCACGCTCCAGTGATGGCCATGAGCTGCGTTGGGTGCCACCCTGCAGTGAACCTGTTTCCTCCTCCTCCTCTACCTCATCCTCCTCGTCCTCCAGAACTGTGCCCTGGCTGGCCACATGTGTACTGGGCCTCTGCTGGTGCAGGAACCTACCCTCTGAGCCACTTCTGAATTACCGGCCTTAAACCCTGTGAAATGCCCCATCTTCCTCCTCCTCCTGTGCCACATCCTCTTCCATCATCGCGGTAATTGTTTTTCAAGGAGACATAGAAGTGGTATGGTAATGCTAACAACAGCGTCATCAGCACTAGCCATGTTTGAGTACTCAAAAGACCGCAACAAGCTACACAGGTCTCGCAAGGTGGCCCAGTCACTGGTGGTGAAGTGGTGCTGGTCCGCAGAGAGACTGACCCGTGCGTGATGCAGCTGAAACTCCACTTATGCAGTTCAACCTGGTGGGCACATCGCATATGAGGCGGTTAGTGGGAAGGCCGAAGTTACGCTACTGCGCAGACAGGCGAGCAGCAGCAGGGTGAGAACGCCGAAAGCGCACAGACGGACTGCACTTTCTGCAGCAGCTCTGACATGTCTGGGTAGTTTTTTTTTTAAGAAACTTCTGCACCACCAGATTCATCACATGCGCCAGGCAAAGAATGTGTGTCAAAACGGCTAGTCCCAGAGCTGCAACGAGATTTCGCCCATTATCGCACATCACCAGGGCAAGCCTTTTGGCTCACTGGCAGCAACCACTCATCGACCTTGAGTAGAGTCTAGGTCTAGGACCTCATCATCCTCCACATTATCCTCCACCCATTCTTGACCCCTGCCCTCCTCGTCAGTCTGCACATTGCAGAAAGCAACAGCAGTTGGCACCTGTGTTTTGTCATCAGAGACGTGCTGCAGTGGTCTTCCCATGTCCTCATCCTGCCACGTAAGTGGTTGGGCATCAGTGCATTTAATGTCTTCCACTTCTGAGGCCGGGCTAGTTGGATGGGCCAAGGAAACCCTGCCAGCAGAGTCATCAAAAAGCATAAGAGTTTGCTGCATGACTTGGAGCTCAGACTGCTTGGCAGATTTGCAAGGGGGTGAGGTGAAAGACTGATGGGCATGGGATGCAGGTGTCAACTCTGAGCTTTCTGCAGAGGACTGGGTGGGAGATACTGTGAAGGAACTGGAGCCTCTGTTAGCCACCCAATCTACCATCGTCTGTACTTGTTCTGGCCTCACCATCCGTAGAGTGGCATTCGGGCCTACCAAATAGCGCTGAAGGTTCTGTCGCCCACTTGCACCCGAGGAAGGTGTTTCACTTGGACCTGTAGTTGGCGCCGAATGGCCACGTCCTCTCCCAGCAACAGGAGCTCCACCAACACCACCACGACCATGCCCACGTCCCTTATTTGATGTTCTTCTCATTATTTGCGTTCACTCACCAAGCTGACAGATGGTTTATCTCCGGTGTCAATTTAACTGCTAATAGTCAACAATTAAATTCACTAACACTAAGGCAGTGCCCGTGTCATAAAAATGCTCTGTGGACCAAGAATACCGCTTTTTTCCCAAAAATACACTATTGCATTATTTCACAGCAGAAATGTTAAATAGTTATTTTGGCGGTGTATTTTAATCTGCTTTGTGGACCAGGAATAACGCTTTTTCCCCCCCAAAATTCACAAATGCACTATTTAACGGCTGAAAATTAAACATGGATATTTGTACGCTGTATGCACAACTGCTTTGTGATCCAAGAACACGGCTTTTTTTTCCCTAAAACACAATAATGCATTATTTCAGTGCTGAAATTTAAAATAGGTATTTGTACGCTGTATGCACAACTGCTTTGTGGACCAGGAATACCGCTTTTTTTCCCAAAAATACACTGATGCAATATTTCACTGCAGAAATGTAAAATAGGTGTTTGGGCGGTGTATTTTAAACTGCTTTGTGGACCAGGAATACTGCTTTTTCTCCCCAAAACACAGTAATGCACTATTTCAGTGCTGAAATTGAAAGTAGGTATTTGTACGCTGTATGCACAACTGCTTTGTGGACTTAGAACATGTCTTTTTTCCTCAAAATTAACAAATGCACTATTTAACGGCTGAAAATTAAACATAGGTATTTATACCCTGTATGCACAGCTGCTTTGTGATCCAAGAACATTTTTTTTTTTTTTCCTGAAACACAGTAATGCACTATTTCAATGTTGAAATTTAAAATTGGTATTTGTACACTGTATGCACAACTGCTTTGTGGACCAGGAATACAGCATTTTTTCCCAAAAATACACTGATGCACTATTTCACTGCAGAAATTGAAAATACGTTTTAGTGCGTTGTATGCACAAGTGCTCTATAGCACCACAATACAGATTTTTGCCCCAGACTTCAGAAATGGACTATGTCACCCCTAAATTATACAAAAGGTAATGTAGGGGACTTGATCTGCCAGAAAAAAGGATTTTTCCTTCACTGAGCTACCAAAAAGGATTAGACTGATGTCCCTGGCAGGCTGGCACACATGCAGGTCACATGCAGTTCCAAGGACACTGCAGTTGCTAAAATGGCCGCCGACCCCCACCTCAGTAACAGATGGATAAAAAAAACGAAACACTTTGCATTATCAATGGGCTCGGGGCTGGGTACAAAAATGTAGAAATGCAGTAGCATCCTCCGTCAATAATTGCTGTAGCTTGAAGATTTCACACCACCAGGTTCAACATATTTTTTTTCCTTATCTCTCCCTGAGATCACTGGCAGCAACCTTTCCCTATACTAACAGCAGCAGAGTGAGTTGCGGCACTATATGACTCCAGCTTATAAGGAGACTGAGTCACATGCTGCACTCACAGCCATTAATAGACATGGCTGTGATGGCTTCTTAGGGCAAAGATGTAAAACGCTTGCTGATTGGCTGCTCTTCAGCCTTTCAAAAAGCGGGAAGGATCGCTGAACAACAGACCCGATCCCAAACCTTTATGAAAATGTTCGGGTCTGTGTCCCGAACATCCTAAAATTAATTACGAACCCGAACTATACAGTTCGGGTTCGCTCAACTCTAGTGGTGACAATTGTTCTAGACTGTGATTGTTATGTTTTTCCCTCTGTGGCTTCTAATTCATCATCATCAGAACCCTCCCAGTCTTGTAAATCATCCCACTCACTATACAGTTGTAATCAATGTTCTGACACAGGCAACATTTGTAACAGGACCCTGTATTTTCCTGCTTCTATTCTTATTCACATGTTATAAAACATAGTGTGCACTTAGCCTTTCTTAACCTAACCTCTTTGCCACAATGAAAGCGCTCATTGCCCATGGCTCTTCCGCTGCCCCCTCCTGCCCCTACCTAGTGCTGCCTGAGTCGATCGCATCACCTGGCCTCATTGATGGTGCACACTTGGCTTTAAAGTTCTCCTGTAAACTATCCTGTATCCTAATTTGATCTATCAGTGCAGACTGCAAGATTCCCTTCTGCTCGACGGCTATCTGAAATTAAAGCCATACATTTTAACACTAGACCCATCCCTCACTAGCGGCGGCATTTCTCTGTCTGGCATAATAACTCACTTGAGACTAGGGTGATTAAATTCAGTATTTATTTCTGCATCTTTAAAAACATTTAAAATTAGCAATCCGAAGTCAGGTTTGGTCCTGAGGTAGCAGCTGGTTCCAAACTCAATTTCGGATTCTGAATTTAAATGTTTTTAAAGATGCAGAAATGAATACCGAATTCATTCACCAAAGTCTTAAGTGACTTCGGTTGAAACTAATTTTGCATTCACAGAAGCAATACATTTTAATGTTGCACTGAGACAGCTCTCCAGGCAGCATTAAAATAAAACGTTTGAACGAATTGACTTCGGATCTATGATTCGAAGCTTAATTCGCTCAAACCTAGGTATGACTTGTGTTGCCATTTATAGTTTATCACTTTTTTGCAATTTCTATCTTGTGATAATGCAGTTACTGTATCTGGTACTTTTCTATGTACCTGGAAAATATTTAATAAAAAGTTTGTTAAAAAATAAAATCACCTAAGATTTAAAAATAAATTAAACTTTTGATGAAATAAATTCCTAAGTGTAAAAAAGAAAATGCGTGTTTACTTCTCAGAGCACTGTATATAACACACTAATGAGGAAATGTCACCTCTCCTTACAACCAATTCCCATTTTAGAGCTTATCAAAATTCATGGACCAGCAGATGCCAGTGTAAACTTTTACACTGTTTCATACTCACCATCAAAATTTACATATAACAATTTTACAAAGTTAAAGATCAAAAAACAGAAAACAAACAAACCGCATGGAGTGTTTAATGAATATAGCAAGATTTGTATGCAAGCCGTAATACCATCTGGCAGTTAGCACTGTTCATGAACCTAAAGCTGTTCATACCACTTTCGCTTACTTAATTTATGTATAGGATTACAAAATGAAGACTGGTGTAAATCTGCAAAACAGAGAGATCTCATTAAAATAGTTTTGACATTTGTTTCCATGTTTGAGGCAATTTCAATCATTTATACATTTATACTGAAATGACTGGAGGATTTTCATCCCAGTATGTGTATTTTACAATTTTCGATAAAACTTTAAATATAAGTGGAGGCGTATAGAAATTGTATAATATAAAAACAAAAACAAATGGTGTCTTTTTTCACCAGGACTAGGACCACTCTGGTACATGGGCTGTAGTTAGTATTGCATCTCTTCCTTATTCAAGCAATTAATGCTGAACTGCAACATTAGAATCAAGTCACGAAAAAAATGTGGCGCTGTTTCTGGAGAAAATAAAATCCAATCCTTTTTTCTAATCATGGACAAACCCTTTAATGTTGTCTGTTCCAAAACATACCCTTCTATTTATTGTCTATAACAGAAAAGCAAACATATAAACTCTGGTGCCAGATACTCTTTAGCTCTTTTCTGCTCCATGGCATACTGTACATGTCTGTCATAGCACCCAGGGAATGTATAATAGAGACTCCAAAGCAAAGCCCACTCCATACGCAGTGGGTACTGGCTGTGTAATACAGCTGCCACATACCCACATTGACAGTGGTTGGGAATCACTCCATTTCTGGTTAGTGAACCCCTCAGATGTTGCAGTCAATAGTGACCATGGCTTCTAAGTGGTTAGACAGAGGGAAAATAACCTGCCACTGCCTGCCACTGTAATCTTCCTATTAGGGCCTGATTGTGGTAGGACCTAATGCAGCATAGACTGCAAAGCTAAAGTCCGCTGAAAAAAATGGAAAAATAGGGCTCACTGTGTAAGTGTGTGTCCCTGCCTATGGTCGTGACTAGAGATGGCCCGAACTATCCGCCGGTGAACAGTTCTCGGCGAACATAGCTTGTTCGCGTTTGCCGCAGCGGGCGAACACATGCGATGTTCGGTCCGCCTCCTATACATCATCATTGAGCAAACTTTGACCCTGTACTTCACAGTCAGCAGACACATTCCAGCCAATCAGCAGCATACCCTCCCTCCCAGACCCTCCCATCTCCTGAACAGCATCCATTTTAGATTCATTTGGAATTTGCAGTCTTAGTGAGAGGAGGTAGAGTGTAGTTGCTGCTGATTTAATAGGGAAATCGATAGCTAGGCTAGTGAATTCAGTGTCCACTCCAGTCCTGAAAGACTCATCTGATCTCTGCTGTAAGGACAGCGTCCTGACAGCACCCCAAAAAGCCCTTTTTAGTGCTGCAACATTAGTCTGCTTTTTTTTTTTCTCCATATACATATTGCAGTTGCCTGGCCTGCCTGTGTGTGAGGAGCTGCAGGCCCACAGACTGTAGTGTGCCCACTGCCAGTACCCACCCCTGTCATCCCGTGTGGCACAGGACTTTGCATCAAAAAAAGGCATTTAATTTTTACACTTTAGTGTAATTTCAGTTGCTTGCCTGCTGCAAGTGTGTGTCAGGCCGACTCCCACTGACTGTAGTGTGCCCACTGCCAGTGCCCACCCCTGTCATCCCGTGTGGCACAGGACTTTGCATCAAAAAAAGGCGTTTAATTTTTACACTTTAGTGTAATTTCAGTTGCTTGCCTGCTGCCAGTGTGTGTCAGGCCGACTTCCACTGACTGTAGTGTGCCCACTGCCAGTGCCCACCCCTGTCATCCTGTGTGGCACAGGACTTTGCATCAAAAAAAGGCATTTCATTTTTACACTTTAGTGTAATTTCAGTTGCTTACCTGCTGCCAGTGTGTGTCAGGCCGACTTCCACTGACTGTAGTGTGCCCACTGCCAGTGCCCACCCCTGTCATCCCGTGTGGCACAGGACTTTGCATAAAAAAAGGCATTTAATTTTTACACTTTAGTGTAATTTCAGTTGCTTGCCTGCTGCTAGTGTGTGTCAAGCCGACTTCCACTGACTGTAGTGTGCCCACTGCCATTGCAAACCACTGATACCGGGTGGCACAGTAGCTTGCCGATAAGTAAGGCATTTAATTTTTAGACAGTAGTCTAAATTCAGTTGCTTGCCTGCTGCCAGTGTGTGTCAGGCCCACTTCCACTGACTGTAGTGTGCCCACTGCCTGTGCCAACCACTGATACCGGGTGGCACAGTAGCTTGACGATAAATAAGGCATTTAATTTTTAGACAGTAGTCTAAATTCAGTTGCTTGCCTGCTGCCAGTGTGTGTCAGGCCCACTTCCACTGACTGTAGTGTGCCCACTGCCTGTGCCAACCACTGATACCGGGTGGCACAGTAGCTTGCCGATAAATAAGGCATTTAAATTTTAGACAGTAGTCTAAATTCAGTTGCTTGCCTGCTGCCAGTGTGTGTCAGGCCCACTTCCACAGACTGTAGTGTGCCCACTGCCAGTGCCAACCAATGATACCGGGTGGCACAGTAGCTTGCCGATAAATAAGGCATTTCATTTTTAGACAGTAGTCTAATTCCAGTTGCTTGCCTGCTGCCAGTGTGTGTCAGGCCCACTTCCACAGACTGTAGTGTGCCCACTACCAGTGCCCACCACTGAAAACCGGGTGGCACAGTACCTAGCACGCGTAGTACCACTTATCTAAAAAAAAATGACAGGCAGAGGCAGGCCACCCCGCAGGGGCCGTCGTGGTGCTGTGATTTCCACTGTCCCTGGAATAATGCCTAGTGTTCAGAGGCCACGTACCCTGAACCCGAAAAATTCTGAGGACATAGTTGACTGGCTTAGACAGGACACCCAATCTTTAACAACTTCCGCTAAGAACCTTGACGCACCATCCTCCTCCAGCTCAGCTTCGGTCACCTGCTCTCAAGTTACCATGCACCCGCCCGCCGCCACCACCACCACTACCACCACAGCCGCTTCACTTGATCCGTCAGAGGAGTTATTGCAATATGATGTAGATTACAGGGATATGTCTCAGTCAGGCAGGATTACACACATGGACGTACAGCGTGATGACGATGATGTTGTACCCGCTGCTGCTTCCTTTGCTGGGGTGTCAGATACAAGTGAAGCGGTTGATGATGACGATGTGTCCACGGATGCCACGTGGGTGCCTGCTCGAAGAGAAGAAGAGGGGGGAAAGTTCAGAAGGGGAGACAGAGAGAATGAGGAGACGAGTTGGAAGCAGGGGAAGGTCGTCGCAAGGAGTTAGTGGCACAGTCAGACAGCATGTATCGGCACCTGGGGTCAGCCAGACAGCACGTCAGTCAACGCATGCTGTTGCCACCACCAGAATGCCGTCATTGCAAAGCTCAGCAGTGTGGCATTTTTTTTGTGTGTCTGCCTCTGATAACAGCAATGCCATTTGCAACATGTGCCAAATGAAACTGAGTCGTGGGAAGTCCAACACCCACCTTGGTACAACTGCTTTGCGAAGGCAGATGATCTCACATCACAAACGCCTATCGGATCAACACATGAGTACAAGCAGCACACAAACTCAAAGCCACCTCCTCCTGGTCCAGCATCTTCAGCCACGTCAACCACTGCTGTCCTCCCTGCCCCCTCTCAACCAACCGCCACTCCTCCTCTCACCTTCAGCAGTTCCTGCTCATCTGCCCACAGTCAGGTGTCTGTCAAGGACATGTTTAAGCGTAAAAAGCCAATGTCACAGAATCACCCCCTTGCCCGGCGACTGACAGCTGGCTTGACGGAACTCTTAGCCCGCCAGCTTTTACCATACCAGCTGGTGGAGTCTGAGGCCTTCAAAAAATTTGTCGCTATTGGGACACCACAGTGGAAGGTACCCGGACGGAATTTTTTTTCACAAAAGGCAATCCCTGATATGGGACGTTAGAGGGATTAAACTGATGAGAATAGTACTACAGAAAATACCACTCATATCGAGTGTGACAGTAAATTGCACTGCGCAGACGCAGTGACCGTGGATAAAAACAAAGGGTAGGGAGCCAGCGTTTTTTTAACCATCTCCCCGTTCGAAAAATCAATTCAATAAAGGGCCCCCCAGATTGGGGACGTTAGAGGGATTAAACTGATGAGAATAGTACTACAGAAAATACCACTCATATCGGGTGTGACAGTAAATTGCACGGCGAAGACGCAGTCACCGTGGATAAAAACAAAGGGGAGGGAGCCAGCGTTTTTCTAACCATCTCCCCGTTCGAAAAATCAATTCAATAAATGGCCCCCAGATTGGGGACATAACAGGGATTAAACTGATGAGAATAGTACTACAGAAAATACCACTCATATCGGGTGTGACAGTTAATTGCACGGCGCAGACGCAGTCACCGTGGATTAAAACAGAGTGGAGGGAGCCAGCGTTTTTTTAACCATCTCCCCGTTCGAAAAATCAATTCAATAAATGGCCCCCAGATTGGGGACGTTAGAGGGATTAAACTGATGAGAATAGTACTACAGAAAATACCACTCATATCGGGTGTTACAGTAAATTGCACGGCGCAGACGCAGTGACCGTGGATAAAAACAAAGGGGAGGGAGCCAGTGTTTTTTTTAACCATCTCTCCGTTCGAAAAATCAATTCAATAAATGGCCCCCAGATTGGGGACGTTAGAGGGATTAAACTGATGAGAATAGTACTACAGAAAATACCACTCATATCGGGTGTGACAGTAAATTGCACGGCGCAGACGCAGTCACCGTGGATAAAAACAAAGGGGAGGGAGCCAGCGTTTTTCTAACAATCTCCCCGTTCGAAAAATCAATTCAATAAATGGCCCCCAGATTGGGGACATAACAGGGATTAAACTGATGAGAATAGTACTACAGAAAATACCACTCATATCGGGTGTGACAGTAAATTGCACGGCGCAGACGCAGTCACAGTGGATTAAAACAGAGGGGAGGGAGCCAGCGTTTTTTTAACCATCTCCCCGTTCGAAAAATCAATTCAATTCAACTTTCGGGGACCCTTGGTGTTGTACGTGGCTGGGTGGAGAAAGAAACCTTCAATGACATCACCGGGACATGGCTAGCTTGGTATCCAACCTTGTGCAAATGGGGAGTTTGCGGTCGTGCAAATGAACTGTTTGCGGTTGTTTGCAGTGCATTAAAAGGGGAGTTTGGTCTGTCAATGTCTGTGAAGCGGGCGTAACCCTTTTCGATACAACCCCGTAACCCTGATCGATACCCTGATCGATACAACATACCTGATCGTATACACACACTAGATTTTTTAAACCACGTTGTTCAAAAAAATTTAGGATTGTTAGGTGATTTATAGTGATGAGCGGCAGGTGCCATATTCGATTTCGACGAAATTCGCGAATATTCGAATGAATATTCGTTTCATATTCGTCGAAATCGAATATTCGTCATTTTTTCTAGTTATCGCGATTAACATGCGATTTAAATAATCGCATATTGCGATTTGTACTTAAGGCTACTTTCCTATTGGTTTCATATCTAGAATTAGCGAGGATGACGAATATGACGAATGTATTCGTCTATTCCTCAAAACGAAGATAACGAAGTATTCTACATCTTCGTTTTAGCTACCTATTCGTCAACTTCGCTAATTCTAGCAATCAAATAGGAAGGTTGACTATAGAGACAGCTGTGTTAAATTCGCTATGCGATTTTTTTTTTTTTTTTTTAATAAATAGAATACTTATAATAATTTTATCAAGTAATATAATTATTGTATTAAAAAATAAAATAAAATCGCATAGCGAATTTAACACAGCTGTCTGGTAAGTCAACCTTCCTATTTGATTGCTAGAATTAGCGAATAGCGAAGTTGACGATGACGAGACGAATAGGTAGCTAAAACGAAGATGTAGAATACTTCGTTATCTTCGTTTTGAGGAATATGACGAATACATTCGTCATATTCGCTATTCGTTAATTCTACCAAGCCAACCATAACTTCTGTGCTCATGGAGCGTCCCCATCACCATTGGAACGTCTCCATATACTAAAATGTACTGTCGGATTTGAGGAATTACGTTGAAATCGCAATGTGATTAATTCAAGTTATATTAATCGCATTGCGATTTCAACTTAGAGCTGGGTTTATAATGGGTCAGCTTGCTAGAATTAACGAAGTTAACGAATATGGAATATAGCAGCAGTGCTAAGTTGAAATCGCAATGCGATTAATTTAACTTAAAGTATTCGCATTGCGATTTCAACTTAGCACTGCTAGTGCCACTGCTATATTCCATATTCGTTAATTCTAGCCTATGTAAGATAGCAGTGCTAAGTTGTAATCGCAATGCGATTAATATAACTTGAATTAATCGCATTGCGATTTCAACGTAATTCCTCAAATCCGACAGTACATTTTAGTATATGGAGATTCTCCCATGGATGGGGACGCTCCACATGAGCACGGAAGTCGGCAGAAGCGGCAACGGGCACTGACTAGAGCAGCCAGGAAGCCAGGAATCCTCAGGACAGGTAAGAACTACTTTTGGGAAGTAGGAAAGAAAAAAATATAACTAAAAAAAAAACAAAAAAAAAAACGAATATTCGAAATAGCGAATTTATAGCGCTATATTCGAAATATTCGCGAATTAGCGAAGTGCCGATATTCGCTAAAAAAATTCGCTTTTCGAATATTCGCGCTCAACACTAGTGATTTATGCCTTTTATGGATTAAAACCCAACTCTGCGTCAACTATGTAATTTTCCATGGAAGTTTTGCCATGGATCCCCCTCCGGCATGCCACAGTCCGGGTGTTAGTCCCCATGAAACAACTTCCCCATCACTATTGTGGCCAGAAAGAGTCCCTGTGGGTTTTAAAATTTACCTGCCTATTGAAGTCTATGGCGGTTCGCCCGGTTCGCCCGTTCGCGAACATTAGCGGAAGTTCGCGTTCGCTGTTCGCGAACGGAAAATTTTAAGTTCGCGACATCACTAGTCGTGACACTGCAGATGAAGGTATAAAAAAGTTATGGATGTACAAATATGGAGACACCCAACAATTTTTCAGTTATTTATACATTTTTAAGTAGTAATTCATAACAAAAACTATATGAATATGGTATCAATGTAATAGTACCAACCTCTAAAATAAGGGTGGTGTTATTTTTCGCACACAGTGAATGCCAGAAAAAAATTATTTCCAAATAACAATGGCACATTTGTGTTTTTTTATTTTATCCCACAGATAATTTTTTTCCTTTTTTCAATAACTTATATGGTAAATTAAATGGTGGCATTAAAAAATACTGTATCAAACTGCATATGGAACAATCTTTAAAATCATGTTCATTACAAAACAATAGGGACAGGGTTGCAAACTATATAGAAATTCTTGGGCAAGCCGTAAAGATAGTGGACTTTTTTACCATTGTTTGTGAAAAAAAAGATATATCTGTGATTTTTATAAACCGGTGGTACCTGAGCAGATCATTGTGATTTATCAGTATCATTTTATGGCACACAATAAAAAATGGCTAATGCAGTCTTAGTGTATAGATCTACAGGCATATTTCTTATAATTAGATTTGAGAGAACACCTGGAAGGTGGGGTTCGCCGGGTCAGCCGTACTTCACCGCAAAGTTTGAGTTCGGGACCCGAATTTGCCCCCGAACCCAATTGAAGTCAATGGGGAACCGAACTTTGGGGGCACTAAAATGGATCTAAAAAAGTCCTGGAATGGGCTAGAGGGATGGAAATTGATGCAAAATGGGGGTAAGAGTAGGACAAGTGCCCTGCAAATAAAAATAACTTAAAATAACATAAAATACATACAAATTTAAAATAAACATTCTAAACCTGAGCACAAATTAGTGACAGTGGCACCTGCCGCAAATAGAGGATGAGGCAGCAACGCCACCACATCTTTCACTGTCACCAAGCATCTTGACACTATCCCATGGAAGTGTTCAGCTGTCCATCTCCCAATTAGAAAAATAAATAGAAAGAGGAAGTATCCACCTACCCACCCACGATCCCTGGCCCTGAATGCCAGCATTTCAAAATTCCTGGTCCTTTGAAATGCTGTAATTCTGTCTGGTGGAGATGGATGGAGACATATAAAAAACTTATGGCGTTGGCTGTCACACAGTACATGGTTCCCAGCCGCCACTACTTTTCCAGGCGAGCCATCCCTTCCCTGCACAACCAAGTGGCGGACAAAATCAGGTGTGCATTGAGCAACACCATCTGTGGCAAGGTCCACATAACCACCAATACGTGGACCGGTAAGCACGGGCAGGGATGTTATATCTCCCTAACAGCACACTGGGTAAATGTAGTTGCGGCTGGGCCAGAGGCGGATAGTAGTTTGGCGCATGTCCTTCTTCCCCCAAGGATTGCAGGGCATTTCTATTTACCTCCTGTTGCCTTCTACTCCTACTCTGCTTCCTCCTCCTCTACCACCTCCTCATCCTTTAAGCGTAACACCTTCTCTACCAACATTAGCACAGCAAAGGGGAAACGACAGAAGGCTGTTCTGAAACTCATCTTTTTGGGGGACAAAGCCCACACCGCTCAGGAGCTGTGCACGGGCATGGAACAACAGACTGATGAGTGGTTGGTGTCACTGAGCCTCAAGCCCGGCCTGGTGGTGTGCGATAATGGGTGAAATCTCGTAGCAGCTCTGGGCCTAGCCGGTTTGACACACATCCCTTGCCTGGTGCATGTGCTGAATTTGGTGGTGCAGAAATTCCTGAACACCTGACAGTGAAAATCAATTCAGTTAATCCAGCTCTTAGATTCTGGTGGGACAAATGCACTTTTATTGGAGCTCAAGGACCCCTGCGGCCTTATAAACATATTTAAATAACTATAAGTCAGATAAACAAAATAAACAAACAAAACTATATACATGCCTTACCCTTAACTTATAAGGCCAGTCATATACAAGTGGCTCGGAGGGTGGGTTCCTGCACCAACATAGGCCAGGTACACAATTGTCCAGCCAGGGCACAGTTCTGGAGGAGGAGGAGGAGGAGGAGGAGGAGAAGAAACCATATTCACAGCAGGGTGGCACCCATAGCAGCTCACGGCCATCAATTGAGCGTGGCTGGGGGGAAACAGAGGGCACAGATGATACACCTCCCACAGAGCACAGATTGTCGTTGCCTCTGGACAGCCTGGCAAACATGAGCGACTACATGCTGCAGTGCCTGCGCAACGACTGCCGAGTTGCCCACATTCTAACTTGTGCAGATTACTGGGTGGCCACCCTGCTGGATCCCCGTTACAAGGACAAAGTGCCGTCCTTAGTCACTGAAGCATGATTGGAAGAAGCCAACGCTGGTAAACAAGCTGCTGATGGTTTTCACACCTGACACCGGGGGCTCAGTGCACAAGGCTAAAGCTGAGGAGGAGGAGGAAGATGACATCAATACAGCTGGGTCACCGCCCGCACCTCAGAAGGCAGGGTTAGCATGGCCGAAATTTGGAAAAGCTTTGTCACCACGCCACAACAACCAGCACCACCAGCAGATATGGAGCATATTAGCAAGAGGCAGCATTTCCGTAAAATGGTGAAATAGTATCTGTGCACACACCTACACATACTGACTGATGGGCCTGCCTAGAGTCGTAGCTACAGGGGAAGCAGGGAAAACGGCTACTTTGGGGCCCTGACCAAGAAGTGGCCCATCCAGGAGGAGGAGGACTAAAAGACTTTGTCAGGGCCCCCTCAACAGTATTATACAATTAAATTATGTACAGAGGCAGTATAGACAGTGTTGAAAATTGATGGAACAGCTGCCTGGTCTGAGAGAGCGATCTTTAGTAGCCACAGGAATGGGGACAGCATGAAAGGAAGGGGTTGCGAAAAATTACTGGGGTTGGGGGGCCCCATTCAAAAATTTGATTTGGGACCAGTCATTTCTAGCTGTGCCACTGGGTCTGCCACATTCAACTTCTGGGTCTCCAAACTGGGGACATGGCCTCAGCTTTACCTTTACGCCTTGGAGGTGCTTCCCAGTGTATTGTCTGAACGTGTGTTTAGCACGGCTGGGGGCGTTATCACAGAGACAGACAAGCGCAGCTGCCTGTCCACAGCCAACTTGGACAATCTGACGTTCATTAAAAAAAGAACCAGGCATGGATCCCACAGGACCTGTTTGTAACCTTATGCAGAATAGACATGTATATCGGTCTCACCCAACCATTGTTATACTACAGCACACTTACTCTTTGTTTTCTTTTTAATATTTCCCAATATTTTGGGGTCTAACCCAATTTATAAAAAATAAAAACAAAACACATTGTTGTTGGCGACTACCTTTGGCTTCACTGCCAAAAAAGGCTCTATGTCAGAGAACAATGTAAGCGCCAATTGTAATGAAGTTCCTTGTCTGTTATGCAGTGCAGGGGAACTTTAAAAGAAAGAAGGGGAAAAAGATCAGCCAACAATCTTAACGCCACCTAATTTACAGCATATATTTCCCAGTCAGGTATGCAGGGCAAGGGTAGTTTGAAAGAAAAAAGGGGTCATGGAGCGTCCCCGTCATCAGGCATCTATTTGCCCCACCAAAGGATTATTTTAAAAGTGTATAGAAGCCACAAGGTGCCCCCATGCTGCAGATTTATCATGGAGATATCATGGAGATTTTACAGCATATAACTACAGCACCCAGCAATGTAAACGCCGCCGAATTTACAGAATATAATTCCCAGTCAGGTATACAGTGCAGGGGTACTTTGAAAGAAATAAGGGGTACAGATCACCTAACAATCTGAAGGCCACCTAATTTACTGAATATATTTCCAAGTCAGGTATTCAGTGCAGGGGTACTTTATGGCCCAAGAATGTAACATACGATTTTTAGAAATTACCTCCCTGTCACCTATGCACAGCAGGGGTTTGTATACGGCAAAACTGGCAAAATGTCACCCACCAATGTAACAGATGATTTTTTGAAATTTACCTCCCTGTCACCTATGCAGAGTAGGGGTTTGTATACGGCAAAACTGGCAAAAAAAAAAACAGTTTTTTTCAGCGTTGTATGCAAAAGTGCTCTGTGGCACAACAGTACAGGTTAATTCCTCCAACTACAGAAATGCGGTTTTTCACAGTAAATTTTTAAAACAGTTTTTTCTGCATTGTATGTAAACGTGCTCTGTGGCACAGCAGTGCAGGTTTATCAACCCAACTACAGAAATGCTTTGTGACCCCAAAAATTATAAAACAGGTTTTTCAGCGTTGTATGCAAACATGCTCTGTGGCACAACAGTACAGGTTTATTAACCCAACTGCAGAAATGCTGTATGTGACCCCAAAAATTATAAAACCTTTTTTTCAGCATTGTATGCAAACGTGCTCTGTGGTACGACAGTACAGGTTTATTACAGCAACTACAGAAATGCACTATGTCACCACAAAATCTTAAAATTGTTTTTTCAGCGGTGTATGCAAACGTGCTCTGTGATATGACAGTATAGGTTTATTACAGCAACTGCAGAAATGCACCATGTCACCACAAAATGTTAAAATAGGTTTTTCAGCGGTGTACGCAAACGTGCTCTGTGATATGACAGTACGAGTTTATTACAGTAAAAGTGTATGTGTCTCAACCAAGTTTTTTAGAGGACAATTGGTGCTCAGCACCCCCAATGGCTGTGGCAGAAGAAAAAGTCGAATGATAGCTGTAGATGGAGGACACACAATAGCTGGCAGTAAATGGATATAATTTGGCGCAAATAATAATTTCTTGAAATATATACACAAATACTTTCTGTTAGCAAACAAATATACAACAATAGTGTGTGGCCACAAAACCAGCAAAAAAAGGGAACAATGGGATATATAAAAAGCGAGTCTAATACACGCAACTATAAAATAATGTGCACAATAAAATAAACAGCAGCAGAAATAAACAAAAAAACAAATAAAATCTCCTCAATAAATGACTACAAAAAGCCAGAATAAAATCATAAAAGTTCCAGTGGAGTATCACATAGAAGATATTGTCTGTGATATGTCGGGCATTTTCATGAGTGTATATGATACCTGATCATATTATAGTCAAAATAGACGCTCATTGTCTTTTAAGAGACAGACTGAACCGAAGTTACAAAGTTTTTGCTGTATGGCTGAAACAGGCCAACATGAGGTCATGCCGAGTCCAGGCAGTGTAAAAGTTTATACTGAATACAAAGAACATTGTATTTTAAAAAGTTATTGCCACAGATGTGGGCTTATCTGTAGGGAGTATACTGGATTCTCCAGACATATCCGTCTGAAGAGAACAAGGCCCATTCATATTATTATGGTCCAAAGATCAACAGTGTGAGAAACATTTAGAGAGACGCCTAGAGGTCTGTCTTTAGTTTTAAAGTTGTCTAAATTAATCCTTATATCTAATTCACGACGATGAAGGTCAAAGGTATATAATGCAAGAGTAACAAAATTAACTTTTTATAGTATGGTGCCAATAGCTTGCACAACGGTGCCATCTGGAGACAGATGGATATCATGACACCATCCTCCATAGTTGCATTATGGGTAAATATGATCTCATAGGATCATTACCATATGAGCGTATGATTGGAAGATTTTAATCCAGGAGGATGTGACATGATATAAGGGGGGGAAACAAGAAGAAGACTCACAAGCAAAGAAGAAGAACATTCCAAGATTCCAGGATTCAGCATCGTCATCATCATCATGATCATAGCCAGAACACCAAAGAGAGAGGGGTCTATCAATATGAAAGTCATGGTGAGACATGCGATGATGGACCACCCAGCTTTCCTAGGAGCAGAAGTATGATTCCTACTAGGACTTGGTAAGAGACATGAAGAATGATATTTCATTTTATTAAGAATAATTGGATAATGTGGGTGAAACCATATCACCCAGATTGGCGAATACATAAACACATTAATTAATCATCTCCATATTTAGATGTAGTCTTAGAATATTGTGAGGCTTCATTCTACCTGCAGAAGAATAAAGACTCATAATCTAACAAAGTAATAAATGATTGTGTGTGTGTGTATATATATATATATATATATATATATATATATATATATATGTATATATTAACATTCTTCGCCAAGCTAGGTGATAAATTCCCACTGGAAAGACTTGTTCCAAGTTCTTCTCATTTCTGTTGTTTGTCTTAATAAGTCTTACCAAGTCATACATGTGAAAATATTCCAGGATGGGGCAGAAGGATACAGTTATCTCTTCTAAGTTATATCCTTGGATGGATTTGCCCATTCCTGAAGTCATGTGAAGTGTAGTTAGTTAGAGGGGGGCAGAACGTATTTAGCATTCCATATTGATGTCTAGGGTTAGACATACCATCCTGATATCATGAGGTTTCCTCTGAACAGAAGTGATGTATATAATTTAACTTCTTGTTTTGATATCCTACCCAAATAATAGCTTTGTTATAATGTGACAAGGTGCTTCTACCCACATGTATTGCTAAGCTAATATTGCTTTATATCGATGATAACATTGTTTCTATTTACCTTTTTTAAGCTTGTAATGCTTTATATCAACATCGTATATATTGTGGGGAGTCGCTCTGGTAGATAGCGGTGCGGGTGCAGTACTGAGGCAAAACAAGGAGTCCAGAATGTGCAATAAACAGTGTTTTATTCACACTTGCACAACATAAATGAAAAACAGTCTCTTGGTGATAATTCACACATAACAGAAATAATGTGGCCAAACAAAACAGGCCAACACAGGGTTCAGTCACCTGGGAGGTTTAGGTGAGGGTTCACACCTAGCAGTCGGCCCAGCCGCAGGAGATTCCACCTTCAAGTTGCAGGAAAAAACACCACCTTGCTGAGCTCTTTCCTCCAGGTCATAGAACTCCACAGGACTGTTAGCAGCTCCAGGACAATCACAGCCCCCAGCTGCTGGTGCTGGCTGAGTTTTTAAACCCAGCCCAAAACCAGGACTGGGTCGTGGGAGCAGCCACCCACCCTACACTTTAGCTGCTCCCGGTAAGAGCCGGCCCGGATCGGCTTTGCAGCCATGCTATTTAAAACTATGTCAGTAGCACTAGCTGCTGCTGACATCAACAAAAACAGCTCTTACCTCACCGAGGCTATGAACCTCGGTGACACATACCTGCCATCCACGACGGCACCCTGCACCTTACCACACCCCCCTTTGTTCAACCCTGAGGGGTGGACACATGTGAGGCAGTGGACGCGGGAAAGGGCATCTGCATTCCCCTGCAAGCGGCCTGCCCTATGTTCCACGGAGAACTTGAAGTTCTGCAGGGATAGGAACCACCTGGTGACCCGAGCATTCCTCTCCTTGGCCTGGCTCATCCACTTGAGAGGGAATGGTCGGTCACCAGACGGAACCTCCTCCCTAACAGGTAGTAGCGGAGAGATTCGAGTGCCCACTTGATAGCCAGGCACTCCCTCTCCACTATGCTATACCTGGTCTCGGCGGGACTGAGCTTACGGCTCAGGAAGACAACGGGATGTTCTTCCCCGTTGACCTCCTGAGACAGCACAGCACCGAGGCCTACCTCCGAGGCGTCGGTCTGTACGACAAACTCCCGGTTGAAGTCGGGTGTCACCAAAACCGGGGACCCACAGAGGGCCGACTTCAACGCGGAGAAAGCCTCCTCCGCTTTCTCACTCCAGCTAACCTTCCCAGACTTTCGCCCCTTCAATAGGTCTGTCAACGGCGCTGCTATTGTGGCAAAGTGGGGCACAAACCGCATGTAGGTAGTACCCTATCATTTCCAGGAAGGACTTTACCTGCCTGGCAGTGACCGGTCGGGGCCAGTTACGTATGGCTTCCACTTTAGTTACCTGCGGCTTGATGACTCCCCGTCCAATTACATATCCCAGGTATTTGGTCTCTTCCAACCCAATCGCACACTTCTTTGGATTGGCGGTTAGACCAGCTTTCCTCAGGGCATCCACTACCGCATGCACTTTGGGAAAATGGCTTTCCCAGTCGGTGCTGTGGATGATTACATCGTCTAAGTAGGCCGAGGCGTACCGACGATGAGGTCGCAGCACAATATCCATTAACCTTTGGAAGGTGGCGGGGGCGCCATGCAGGCCAAAGGGTAACACCTTATAATGATACAGGCCCTGCGGGGTAACAAAAGCAGTTTTTTCCTTGGCTGACTCCGTTAAGGGTACTTGCCAGTATCCTTTAGTGAGGTCTAGCACAGAAAAATAACGGGCTTGCCCTAAATTCTCAACAAGCTCGTCTACCCGGGGCATGGGATACGCATCGAACTTGGACACTTCATTTAATTTGCGAAAATCGTTGCAGAACCGCAACGTCCCATCCGGCTTGGGTATCAGGACTATGGGACTGGCCCACTCACTTTTCGACTCCTCAATGACATCGAGCTTCAACATTAATTGCACTTCCTCCGCGATGGCCCGTCGCCGAGCCTCGGGTACCCGGTATGGTTTTAACCGGATCTTGGCCTGAGGCTCAGTGACGATGTCATGTTGGATGAGAGACGTGCGGCCAGGAGGTCCGAGAACACATCCGTGTTCCGACTGATGAACTCCCTGACTTCCTGAACTTGTTTGGAAGACAGGCTGTCTGCAATTTTACCGTGGTTACTGCTTCACAGGCCTCGAACTGTGGGGCTGGACCCTTCTCACCTAGAAGCCCTGGCCGGGGCTGTTGTCGTCGGCCATGTTCCTATCTTTCCACGGCTTTAGTAAATTCACGTGGTACACCTGCTCCGGCTTGCGCCGCCCTGGCTGGTGTACCTTGTAATTTACTTCCCCTACCTTCTCGATCACCTCATAGGGGCCCTGCCACCTAGCTAGGAACTTGCTGTCAAGGGTGGGTACCAGAACCAAAACCCGATCTCCCGGATTGAAGTCCCGTACCCGAGCCTGACGATTATACACCCTACTTTGGGCTTGTTGCGCTGCCTCCATATGCTCCCGGACCAGCGGCAACACCCTTTCCATCCGTTCCTGCATCTGGGTGACATATTCAATGACACTTTTGTGGGGTACAGGTTGCTGTTCCCACGCTTCCTTGGCAATATCCAACAGGCCTCGAGGGTGTCTGCCATAAAGCAGTTCGAAGGGCGAGAACCCAGTAGAGGCCTGGGGCACCTCTCGCACTGCGAACATTAGATAGGGCAGAAGCAAGTCCCAGTCCTTCCCATCTCTAGACACCACCCTATTTAACATATTTTTTAAAGTTTGGTTAAACCTCTCGACAAGACCGTCTGTTTGCGGATGGTAAACGGACGTCCGTAACTGCTTTATACGCAACAATTTACACAGTTCCCTCATAACTTTGGACATAAAAGGGGTCCCTTGGTCTGTCAGAACCTCTTTTGGCAGGCCCACACGGGAAAACATTTCCATTAACTCTTTGGCGATGAGCTTAGCTGAGGTATGTCGCAGAGGCACCGCCTCCGGATACCGAGTTGCATAGTCGAGAACTACCAGAATGTGTTGGTGGCCCCTGGCAGACTTTGGTACAGGCCCAATTAGATCCATAGCGATTCGCTCAAACGGGACCTCAATAATTGGAAGAGGTACCAGAGGACTATGGAAATGTGGCTGGGGGCTATTTATCTGACAGGTCGGACAGGACTTACAATAATTTTCTACCTCCTTGAACACACCGGGCCAATAAAACCGCTGCAGTATGCGGTCCTGGGTTTTCTGCCACCCCAAGTGTCCCCCAAGAACATGTTGGTGGGCAAGCTCCATAACCAGCTTGCGATATGCGGTGGGCACCACCAACTGTTCAACGGGCTCACCTCGGATTTGGTTCACCCGATACAACATATCCTGAAGAATAATAAATCGTGGGAACATTAATTCAGCCCCAGGTTTCTGGGGTTTACCATCAATTATTACGACACTTTCCCAGGCCCTGGTTAGGGTTTGGTCCCGGTGTTGTGCGGTCCCAAAATTTTCCCCGGAGACATTGAGGTCTGCCAACTCAGGTCCCGGTGGCAATTCCTCCGTGTCTCCCACCATTACACTCAGTGGGGTTGTCTCCCCCTCTACCGCAGCAGTGGTGGTCACCCCTACCGCAGGCCCTTAGGACTCGGGCTCCAAGGGCTCTGGCCTCCCACTGGAACTAGGCCACTCTGCTAGGGTTACCCCTGTCTCAGGGCTATTAGTCACTTTCACCTCAGGCCATAGTGACGGAAAACCAGGGAAGTCTCTCCCAATTATTAGTTCATAAGGTAGCTTTGCGGAGATCGCCACTTCACAAGTCCATGTGCCGGCCGCCGTGGATAGAGACATTACAGCAGTGGGATAGTCCTTTAAGTCTCCATGTATGCACACCACACCAACGTTCCGGCCCGTATACTGGGTGGGCTGTACCAGGGCAGCACTTACCAGGGTTACTAGGCTCCCTGAGTCCAACAGCGCCACTGCCAGATTACCACCCACTTGCACCTGGCACAGATGACGATTGTCTATTGTCTCGGGGGTGCCGGTCGCACACAGTCTCCGGGCATACATGGAAGCCCGGTACCCATAATTAGTTTCCATGGGTTCTCCCCACTGTGGACAGTCAGCCCTCACGTGGCCAGGCTCGTGACACCGCCAGCAGACTATCGGGGCCGGGTCTACAGGGGGTACACCCCGAGCAGGTGTCTCGGGTACCAGTCGTCGGGACTGGATGGGAGACCTCCGGGGTTTGACCGGCCCCCTCCCAACAACACCCCCTTTCAAGTTTTTTGTGGCCTCATAGCGCTCCACCAGGTCGACCATTTCCAGGGCATTAGTGGGTGATACCTGGCCGATCCAGTGCTGAAGGGGGTACGGCAAGGCCCTCCAGAACATGTCAGCCAGCAGACGGTCCAGCATAGCAGCCGGACTTAGAATATCAGGCTGCAGCCATTTTTGCAACCTGTGCAGCAACTCATAGTACTGCGGCCGGGCGGGTTCAGCCGCTTGAAAGTCCCACTGGTGGACTCGCTGAGCCCGGACTAACACGTTCACCCCCAGTCTGGCCAAGATCTCCCCCTTCACCGTGGGGTAATCAGCAGCCTGGTCATCTGCCAAATCAGAGAACACCTGCTGGGGTCCGGATGCCAGGAACGGAGCGACCACTTCAGCCCACTGGTCACGGGGTAACTTTTCCCTCACGGCCACCTTTTCAAAGACCGCCAGATAGGTCTCAACGTCGTCCGAGGGGGTCATCTTTGGGATCGCCGCACGGACCGCTTTCGGGCATCATGGACGTGTTGGGACGCTCCTGCCGTTTGCAAAGCCATCACGTGTTGTAAAAGCAGCTGATTAGTCTCCTGCTGCTGCTTGTTAGCCTCCCGCTGCTGCAGGTTAGCCTCCACAAGGGCTTTTACAACCGCCTCCATTTTGTCAGGGATCACAGGCTGTAACTTTGCCGGCCGAATATAGGACATCCAGTCGTGCCCAGCAGAAACAAAAAATTTTCGGCGTTCACGCCAGCCTCACTGCGCATGCCCGCATCCGACACCAAATGTGGGGAGTCGCTCTGGTAGATAGCGGTGCGGGTGCAGTACTGAGGCAAAACAAGGAGTCCAGCATGTGCAATAAACAGTGTTTTATTCACACTTGCACAACATAAATGAAAAACAGTCTCTTGGTGATAATTCACACATAACAGAAATAATGTGGCCAAACAAAACAGGCCAACACAGGGTTCAGTCACCTGGGAGGTTTAGGTGAGGGTTCACACCTAGCAGTCGGCCCAGCCGCAGGAGATTCCACCTTCAAGTTGCAGGGAAAAACACCACCTTGCTGAGCTCTTTCCTCCAGGTCATAGAACTCCACAGGACTGTTAGCAGCTCCAGGACAATCACAGCCCCCAGCTGCTGGTGCTGGCTGAGTTTTTAAACCCAGCCCAAAACCAGGACTGGGTCGTGGGGAGCAGCCACCCACCCTACACTTTAGCTGCTCCCGGTAAGAGCCGGCCCGGATCGGCTTTGCAGCCATGCTATTTAAAACTATGTCAGTAGCACTAGCTGCTGCTGACATCAACAAAAACAGCTCTTACCTCACCGAGGCTATGAACCTCGGTGACACATACCTGCCATCCACGACGGCACCCTGCACCTTACCACAATATTCATTGGCATATAGCATTGTGTTTATTCACTTTATGTTTAGAACCTTGTAACCAATAAATTTGCATATTTTTATAATACTTGTGTATTATTGTATAATGCAAAACTACATCTTTAGCATTAATGTCATCTCACATAAAAATAACTTATTATCTGAGGAAATAGTCGGCCTCAGATGTGAATTGTATCGATTGGGTTATCTACAATTCACCAGGTCATGATTTCTAGAAGTTATGAAAAATTCATGGTTAATTATTTATATGACCATAATTAATAATTCTTGAATTATTATAAACCCGAAAGATAATAGCTCTGGTATTTATATTTGTAGGGAGATCCACCTATATGAGAATTACTGATTTATATTCATTTTGAATCATTGTATCCTTAAATAAATGAAAATTCTCATCATGTATTTTCAATAACAGTAAATGAAGTTGTTATAGAGGATCAATAAATATTGTTCTTAATGGTCCCCTTTCCAGCATCAGGCAAAATGTCTATATAAGCTTTTGAAAAAGAAAAAATGGTACTTTACCAATTGATTTTCATTCGCCTGTATAGGCTGACGGCAGGCCAAGTTGGTGAGCTGTCGGGACCTGTGATTCTAAATACTTGCTTTAGGTTTTGCCCAGCAAGGACCTGTGTAGCTGTATCACCTGACTCACGGAGTGCTCACGTGATTGATCAGGTGGTGTGGTGAGGGCGTTCAGCCAAACCTCCTTTAGCTTGTATTTTAATTCATTGAGGTCCAAATGGAAAGTTCATCAAAGTTCTTTAGAGCTTTCAAAAAAAAAATAGAAAAATTGCAAAATTGCAATAGTTAAATCATAATGTGCAAATCCCTCACTGATAGATATCAAACGCGTTTCGGGGTTAAAAAACACCCCTTCCTCAGTGGCCAAACAGTGAGTGCTCATGATCATCCTTATATATGGTATCCTTGCATCAAGCAATGCATGCTGGGATGGTGATTGATTTGCACCAGCTGTGGAATGAAATTTTCAATTGAAATCAAAAATGGATGTTCACAATACCAGAGAAGATTTTGAACATAATAAAAGACCAAATAAAAGCACAAAAATCATGCACTAATTAAATATTAATTCGGCCTATAAAAAGGCACACCTATGTTTTTTGTGTATTTAATACAGACATTAATCGCTGTTATGTTTTCCATTTATTTTCTTATATTTCCATAAACCCCTAACCTCTAAAGGGTGTTAGGACTAAAATACATCATAATGTCTGCTGATGTGCATAGAAAAAAAAAACGCACTTGCTTTTTCCATGCGTTTTTGCGTTTTTCATGCGTTTTTGGGAGATTTTATTCGAATAATATTAATATCAGTGGTACAATGTATTGAGACAGTGTATGTTCTTAATGTAAGTATGTATATCTACATAACTTGCCAGTATCTATTAACTTAATTGTGGAAATTGAGGTGAGTTTATTACAGCAACTACAGAAATGCACTATGTCACCGCAAAATTTAAAAATAGGTTTTTCAGCGGTGTATGCAAACATGATCTGTGGTACGACAGTAAGGGTTTATTCCACCAACTACAGAAATGCAATATGTCACTGCAAAATTTTAAAATAGGTAATGTAGGGGGACTTGACCTTCCAGAAAAAAAAAAAATGTTTTCCTCCCCTGAGCTACCAAAAAATAATTAGACTGATGTCCCTGGCTGGCTGGCACACATGCAGGTCACATGCAGTTCCAAGGACACTGCAGTTTTTAAAATGGCCGCCGACCCCCACCTCAGTAACAGATGGATTAAAAAATGTTTTGCAGTATCACTGGATTCAGGGCTGGGTACAAATATGGCATAGCACCCTTAGTAATTGCTGCAGATTGAAGCGTTAACACCATCAAGTTCAACAGATTTCTTCACTAATCTCTCCCTCACAGAAACTGCAGCATCCTATCCCTAAACTGAGAAGAGCAGAGTGACGTGCGGCGCTACGTGACTCCAGCTTAAATAGAGGCTGGGTCACATGCTGCATTTAGCCAATCACAGCCATGACAATACTAGGCATGGCTGTGATGGCTTCTTAGGGCAAAGTAGTGAAACGCTTGATGATTGGCTGCAACAAACCCGAACCCAAACTTTTACGGAAATGTTTGGGTCCGGGTACAAAAAAAACGCAATGTTCGGTATGAACCCGAACTGTATGCTCAACCCTACTTATAATCTTTATCATTTATATGTCCACCAAAACATATATTTTGTTCTGGGGTGAAATTAATCTGACAAAATAGCAATACCCTGAATCTGGTGTCCCAGCTGTTGCAGGCCAGGTTTCATAGTGTCCGCCAAAACATATATTTTGTTCTGAGGGGAAATTCAATTGCCAAAATAACAATACCATAACTCAGCGGTTTCAGCTGTTGCTGGCAAAATATAATAGTGTCCGCCAAAACATATATTTTGTTCTGGGGTGAAATTCAATTGCCAAAATAGCAATACCATAAATCAGTGGTTTCAGCTGTGGCTGGCAAAATATAATAGTGTCCACCAAAACATATATTTTGTTCTGGGGTGAAATTCAATTGCCAAAATAGCAATACCATAAATCAGTGGTTTCAGCTGTGGCTGGCAAAATATAATAGTGTCAGCCAAAACATATATTTTGTTCTGGGGTGTAATTCACTTGCCAAAATAGCAATACCCTGAATCTGGTGTCCCAGCTGTTGCAGGCCATGTTTCATAGTGTCCGCCAAAACATATATTTTGTTCTGGGGTGAAAGTAATTTGCCAAAATAGCAATACCCTGAATCTGGTGTCCCAGCTGTTGCAGGCCAGGTTTCATAGTGTCCGCCAAAACATATATTTTGTACTGGGGTGAAATTCAACTACCAAAATAGGAATACCATAAATCAGTGGTTTCAGCTGTGGCTGGCAAAATATAATAGTGTCCGCCAAAACATATATTTTGTTCTGGGGTGTAATTCACTTGCCAAAATAGCAATAACCTGAATCTGGTGTCCCAGCTGTTGCAGGCCAGGTTTCATAGTGTCCGCAAAAACATATATTTTGTTCTGGGGTGAAATTAATTTGCCAAAATTGCAATACCCTGAATCTGGTGTCCCAGCCGTAGCAGGCAAGGTTTCATAGTGTCCGCCAAAACATATATTTTGTTCTGGGGTGAAATTCAATTGCCAAAATAGGAATACCATAAATCAGTGGTTTCAGCTGTGGCTGGCAAAATATAAAAGTGTCCACCAAAACATATATTTTGTTCTGGGGTGTAATTCACTTGCCAAAATAGCAATACCCTGAATCTGGTGTCCCAGCTGTTGCAGGCCAGGTTTCATAGTGTCCACCAAAACATATATTTTGTTCTGGGGTGAAATTAATTTGCCAAAATAGCAATACCCTGAATCTGGTGTCCAAGCTGTTGCAGGCCAATTGTAAATCTGTCCATAAAAGGATACCTTTCATCCAGGGCCTAAATACTAGCCCTAAAAGAGATATTCCCCTAAATCAGTGGTTACTGCTGTTCCTGGATTAGTGTAATACGCTACATAAACAAATAGGCAGATAGTGTTAGGTGACTGTAAAAAAAAGCCTGAATTTGAAATCAATACATTGGGCCAAATATTTTTTTCCTTATTGTGGTGCTTGGTGAACGGTAACAATGAGGAAAACATCTAGTAAGGGACGCAGACGTGGTCGTGGTGGTGTTAGTGTACCCTCTGGAGCTGGAAGAGGACGTGGCCATTCTGCCACAGCCACACGTCCTAGTGAACCAACTACCTCAGGTTCCAGTACCCGCCAGAATTTACAGCGATATTTGGTGGGGCCCAATGTCGTTCTAAGGATGGTAAGGCCTGAGCAGGTACAGGCGCTAGTCAATTGAGTGGCCGACAGTGGATCCAGCATGTTCACAACATTATCTCCCACCCAGTCTTCTGCTGAAAGCCCACAGGTGGCACCTGAAAACCAAGCCCATCAGTCTGTCACATCACCCCCATGCATATCAGGGAAACTGTCAGAGCCTCAAGTTATGCAGCAGTCTCTTATGCTGTTTGAAGACTCTTCTGGCAGGGTTTCCCAAGTATATCCACCTAGCCCTTCCCCAGTGGTGGAAGACATGAAATGCACTGATGCACAACCACTGATGTATCCTGATGATGAGGACATGGGAATACCACCTCATCGGAGTCCACACGTCTCTGATGATGACGAAACACAGGTGCCAACTGCTGCGACATTTTGCAGTGTGCAGACCGAACAGGAGGTCAGGGAGGAAGACTGGGTGGAAGACGATGCAGGGGACGATGAGGTCCTAGACCCCACATGGAATGTAGGTCGTGCCACTGACTTTCATAGTTCAGAGGAAGAGGCAGTGGTGAGACCGAGCCAACAGCGTAGCAAAAGCGGGAGCAGGGGGCAAAAGCAGAACAGCCGCCGCCAAGAGAGTTCGCCTGCTACTGGCCACCGCCACCAGGGACCAAGCACCCCAAAAGCAGCTTCAAGGAGTTCCCTGGCATGGCACTTCTTTAAACAATGTGCTGACGACAAGATCCGAGTGGTTTGCACGCTGTGCCAACAGATCCTGAAGCGAGGCATTAACGTTCTGAACCTTAGCACAACCTGCATGACCAGGCATCTACATGCAAAGCATAAACTGCAGTGGAGTAAACACCTAAGAAACAAGGAACTCACTCAGGCTTCCCCTGCTCCCTCTTCTGCTGCTTCCTCGGCCTCTTCCTCTGCCTCGGGGGAATGTTGGCACCTGCCGCCCACCAAACAGAGGATGTGCCACCAACACCACCACCTCTGTCACCAAGCATCTCCACCATGTCACACGGCAGCATTCAGCTCTCCATCTCACAAACCTTGGAGAGAAAATGTAAATTCCCACCTACCCACCCTCGAGCCCTGGGCCTGAATGCCAGCATTTCTAAACTACTGGCCTTTGAAATGCTGTCATTCGGGCTGGTGGACACAGACAGCTTCAAACAGCTGATGGCGATGGCTGTCCCACAGTATGTTGTTCCCAGCCGCCACTACTTCTCCAAGAGAGCCGTGCCTTCCCTGCACAAACAAGTATCCGATAAAATCAAGTGTGCACTGCGCAACGCCATATGTGGCAAGGTCCCCCTAACCACAAATACGTGGACCAGTAAGCACGGCCAGGGACGCTATATCTCCCTAACTGCACACTGGGTAAGTGTAGTGGCGGCTGGGCCCCAGGCGGAGAGTTCTTTGGAGCACGTCCTTCCGCCGCCAAGGATCGCAGGGCATCATTCTTTACCTCCTGTAGCCTCCTCCTTCTACTCAGCTTCCTTCTCCTCTTCTTCTACCTGCTCATCCATTCAGCCACGCACCTTCCCCACCAACTTCAGCACAGCCCGGGGTAAACGTCAGCAGACTGTTCTGAAATTTATATGTTTGGGGGACAGGTCCCACACTGCGCAGGAGTTGTGGCGGGGTACTGAACAACAGACAGACGAGTGTTTGCTGTCGGTGGGCCTCAAGCCCGGCCTGGTGGTGTGCGATAATGGTGGTGAAATCTCGTCGCAGCTCTAGGACTAGCCGGTTTGATTCACATCCCTTGCCTGGCGCATGTGCTGAATTTAGTGGTGCAGAATTTCCTTCACAACTACCCCGACATGTCAGAGCTGCTGCATAAAGTGCGTGCCCTCTTTGAGTGCTTCCGGCGTTCACATCCTGCTGCTGCTCGCCTGTCTGCGCTACAGCGTAACTTCAGCCTTCCCTCTCACCGCCTCATATGCGACGTGCCCACCAGGTGGAACTCCACCTTGCACATGCTGGAGAGACTGTGCGAGCAGCAGCAGGCTATAGTGGAGTTTCAGCTGCAACACGCACGGGTCAGTCGCACTGCGGAACACCACCACTTCACCTTCAAGGACTGGGCCTTCATGCAAGACCTGTGTGCCCTAATGCGCTGTTTCGAGTACTCCACCAACATGGCCAGTGGCGATGACGCCGTTATCAGCGTTACAATACCACTTCTATGTCTCCTCGAGAAAACACTTAGGGCGATGATAGAGGGGGAGGAGGAGGAAGAGGGGTTATTTTTAGCACTTTCAGGCCAGTCTCTTAGAAGTGGCTCAGAGGGAGTTTTTTTGCAAAAGCAGAGGCCAGGTACAAATGTGGCCAGCCAGGCCCCACTACTGGAGGATGAGGATGAGCAGGTGGAGGAGGATGACGATGAAGCATGTTCACAGCGGGGTGGCCCCCAACGCAGCTCGGGCCCATCACTGGTGCGTGGCTGGGGGGAAACGGAGCATGATGCCAATACGCCTCCCACAGAGGAAAGCTTGTCCTTACCTCTGGGCAGTCTGGCACACATGAGCGACTACATGCTGCAGTGCTTGCGCAACGACAGCAGAGTTGCCCAAATTTTAACGTGTGCAGACTACTGGGTTGCCACCCTGCTGGATCCCCGGTGCAAAGACAATGTGCACACCTTACTTCCTGCACTGGAGTGTGATAGGAAGATGTGCGAGTAGAAGCGCATGTTGGTAGACGTGCTACTGAGAGCATTTCCAAATGTCACAGGGGAACAAGTGGAAGCCCAAGGTAAAGGCAGAGGAGGAGCAAGAGGTCGCCAACGCAGCTGTGTCACAGCCAGCTCCTCTGAGGGCAGGGTTAGCATGGCAGAGATGTGGAAAAGTTTTGTCACCACGCCACAGCTACCTGCACCACCACCTTATAAGGAATGTGTTAGCAGGAGGCAGCATTTCACTAACATGTTGGAACTGTACGTGTGCACACCCCTCCATGTACTGACTGATGGTTCGGCCCCATTAAACTTCTGGGTCTCCAAATTTTCCATGTGGCCAGAGCTAGCCTTTTATGCCTTAGAATTGCTGGCCTGCCAGGCGGCCAGCGTTTTGTCTGAACGTGAATTCAGCAAACGCAGCCTCCTGTCCAGAGCCAACGAGGACAAGCTGACGTTCATAAAAATGAACCAAGCATGTATCCCACAGGACCTGTCCATCCCTTGTGCAGAATAGACATTTATAACTACCTCCCCTTAACAATATATTCTTATACTCCAAGGCACTTCTTTATTGAATCCTCTTTTTTTTTTTAATTTTACCATTATTTTGCGGGGCTACCCAAAGTTAATTGAACCCCTCCTCCATCTGGGTGCCATGGCCCTGAGTCTGTGAATGAGGCCTGTGGCACTGCAGGCAGACATGAATCCTTTTTGGCTGTGATGAGAACATCAACTCCCATAGCATTCCCACCTGATGTCACCCCAGCCTCCTATTCCACCTCCTCCAAGTTGCCAATTGATATTGGTAAATTTTTATTTATTTTATTTTAAGTCATTTCCCTATCCACATTTTTTGCAGGGGATTTACCTACATTTTGCTGCCTTTTGCAGCCCTCTAGCCCTTTCTTGGGCTATTTTATATCCTTTTTAGTGCCCAAAAAGTTTGGGTCCCCATTGACTTCAATGGGTTTCGGGGTGAAGTTTGGCCGAACTTCTCGAACCCGAACATCCAGGTGTTTGCTCAACTCTATCAACGACCTATCTCTAGTAGCTATAGCCTGTAATATTACACTCCAGAAATACATCCAGGCCCCTCTTGAACTGTTTTATTGAGCTCTCCATCAAAACCTCCTCAGGCAGAGAGTTCCATAGTCTCACTGCTCTTACTGTAATGAATCCTCTTCTATGCTTGTGTGCAAACCTTCTTTCCTCCAGGCACAGAGGATGTCCCCTTGTCACAGTCCTGGGGATAAATAGATGATGGGAGAGATCTCTGTATAATTAAATCTCCCCTCAGTCGTATTTTTTTCTAAAGTGAATAACCCTAATTTTGATAATCTTTCAGGGTACTGTAGTTCCCTCATTCCAGTTATTACTTTAGTTGCCCTCCTCTGAACCCTCTCCAGCTCTGCTATGTCTGCCTTGTTCACAGTAGAACAGAACTATACACAGTACACCAGGTGTGGTCTGACCAGTGATTTGTAAAGTGGTAGGACTATGTTCTCATCACGGGCATCTATGCCCCTTTTGATACAACCCATTATTTAATTGGCCTTGGCAGCAGCTTCCTAACAATGTTTTTTACAGCTTAGTTTGCTGTTTAGTAAAATTCAAAGGTCCTTTTACATGTCAGTGTTACCCAGTGGTTTACCATTTAGTATGTACGAGTGACTTGCATTATTCCTTCCCATGTGCATATCCTTACATTTGTCAGTGTTAAACCTCATCTGCCACTTCTCTGCCCAAGCCTCCAATCTATCCAGATCCATCTGTAGCAGTATACTGTCCTCTTCCATGTCAATTACTTTACACAGTTTAGTGTCATCTGCAAAAATTGATATTTTACTGTGTAAGCCTTCTACAAGATCATTAATAAATATATTGAAAATGATAGGTCACAGTACTGACCCCTGAGGTACTCCTCTAGTGACAGTGACCCAATCTGAGTTTGTACCATTAATAACCATCCTCTGTTTTCTATTACTGAGCCAGTTACTTACCCACATACAGACATTTTCTCCTACTCCAAGCATTCTCATTTTATATAGTAACATTTTCTGCAGTACAGTGTCAAATGCTTTGGAGAAGTCTAGATGTCCAGATATACCAATCCATTGATTCACCGCTGTCAAGTCTAGAACTTACCTCCTCATAAAATCGGATTAAATTAGTTTGACATGACTGATCCCTCATGAAGCCATGCCATTGAGGTGCTCCAAGATAGCATCTCTTAGAAAACCTTCAAACAGTTTACCCGCAATGGATGTTAAACTTACCGGCCTATAGTTTCTGGGCTCTGTTTTTGGGTCCTTTTTGAATATTGGCACCACATTTGCTATGCATCAATCCTGTAGGACATTCCCTGTCAGTATAGAATCTTTAAATATCAGAAATAAGGGTCTGACTATGACCTTACTTAATTCTCTTAGGATCTGGGGGTGTCCATTTTAATCTTTTGAAGACGCCGCTGTGCTTCTTTCTGGGTCAGATAGGGAACTTTTAATGGGGAATTTACTTTTACATTCTGCATTTCATCTGACAGTTTATTTTCTTCAGTGAATACAGTGGGGAAAAAAATCTTTAATAGCTTTTCTTTCTCCTCATTGCTCTCTACAACTACAACTATCACTCTGTAAAGGGCCGACACCTTCAGATTCATACTTTTTACCATTTATATAATTGAAGAACATTTTAGGGTTAGTTTTGCTCTCTTTGGCAATTCTCTAGTTTGGCAGCTTTTATTTGTTTTTTATATTATATTTTTTTCCTTATAGTTTTTCAGTGCTTGCTCGCTACCCTCCTGTTAAAATGTTTTGATATGCTATGTAAATTTATGAATCACAAGTCAAACTAATGTTTTGCTCATTTGTCAGGCGATTGATGCCACATTTACAATGGGCCGATTATCAGGAATGAGCATTTGTATGGATTTTTGTCCACGATACATGGCCCAATAATCTGACCATGTGAATGGCTCCTAATGTCATTATACGTTTGAATAGTACTTGAAGCACATTTTATATTTTGTCTACCTCATTTCTTTACTTTTTGTCCTTTTTAAAACATTACATTTAAAACATTTAGGAAGTTTCTGGACCCAAAAATTTACTTCGTAAATGGGTCCATAGAAGAAATCAATATCAAAGTGTTGAAGTAGCTTGATATATATATATATATATATATATATATATATATATATGCCAAAGAGTTTTATAGTTGTATTATTATTATTCAGTGCAGTATATCAAGGTAATGTCCCAAAGAATGTTAATTTTTATCTCCATAGACACTGTGATATTGCTATTGCTTCAGAATTAAGATGCCGTAACAAACTTCTACCAAAGTGTCATAAAATATTTTCACTTTATAAATTTAAACACTGCAGCAATGTTAAGCTTGTCATAATATAGCCATTTACCGACTGAGACAATATTGAATGGTAAAATAGTTACATTTGCAAGATTATATTGTTTAAAGCCAATTGTACAATACACTAATCTCCGCTTGAAAGGGTGAGTTTATGGCTTCATAACATCCAAACAATGTAAATGTAAAATTTAAACCACTAATGCATAGAGTGAAGAATGCTTAGTACTTTAGATTTGGCAGTTTGCACATTTTACCTCCTTGAGGTTATCTAGGGAAAGCTTAAAAGCATTATACAGTTATAAAGGTGGTAAAATTAATGTATAGTTTGCCAAAAAGACGAACAGCGATAAATTATGTATTTAATTTTTAATATATTTATTATTCATAGTTTCATACACTTTTCTTACAGTTAAATTTGGCGGCTTGTTTACAGCTTGGTATATTTAAGCCTAGATATCGATAATTAAGCATCACTTTGGCTTATCATCATTATAATAATAACACATATTTCTCAGTTAGGTATAAAAGCTGAGATGTGTTTATGTTAAAGAACTTTGCTATGTCTATTAATTTTTCACTATCTGCCTGTTCTCAGTTATTTTAAATTTATTATAACTGAACTATGAAAAATAATTAGGATATTTATTCATGCTTTGATTTTCTTTGATTTCTTTCTGCACATTCGGTAGTTGTCTTTAGCAAATTACAGAAATAATACAGTAAAATGTAAAACAAAAAAAGATATGTCAAATATGTGTATAGACCATAAGACCTAAATATTTTAAGACAAAATAAAGAGATGTTCATAAAGAATCCCCCGGGTATGCAACCATATTTCTCGTAACCCATAGGATACCAGCGCCGTACATGTAACAAGGTCACAAATCCCAGCGCCTTATAGCTACGCCGCTCTGATTAGGTGGGGGGGGCGCAGGAGCTGCGCCCACCCGATCAGCGGTAGGGGTCCGGCACTGGAACTCTGCTGTATGCGCCGGCATTGGTGAAAACACTGATGATGGAGCAATAACCCTTGCGCTGCCGCAGTGCGGGGTGCCATCATGTCCCCGCACTGCTGTGACAGAGACCCGATGGCTTGGACAGCAGCCTGATGCCTTCCTTAGGCATAGTGGCTGCCATCCATGCTAGCCTGTGAGATCCAGACTCCCAAAAGTTGAATTCCCAGAGAGGGACAAAAAATAAAGTAAAAAAAAGTAATAAAAATAAAAGATGCCAATCACTCAAGAAATAAAAACCATTGGCGCCCATAAACCAATCCATCAAAATCTGCGCTGCAAAAGCCATATGGCGTTTCTTCCCTTCTGCCATGTGCCCCAACAGCAGTTTACCACCACATACGGGGTGTTGCCATATTTAGGAGAAAATTGGTAACAAATTTTGGGTTGCTTTTTCTCCTGTTACCCCTTGCAAAAATAAATATTTTGGGCTTAAATCAATATTTTCTTGGAAGAAATGAAACTTTTTATTTTCACAGCGAAGTGTTTCCAAATTCTGTAAAACGCTTAGGGGGTCAAAGTGCTCAGTAGTGCTTAATATATTTTTTAAGGGGTGTAGTTTCCAAAATGGGGTCACTTTTTGAGGGTTTCCACTGTAGGGGTACGTCAGGGTCTCTTCAAATACAATATTGTGCCTAAAAATCATTCTAGCAAAATCTGCCTCCAAAATCCTTATGGCGCTCCCTTCCTTCTGACCACTGTCATGTGCCCATAGGGCAGTTTAACGCCACATATGGGGTATTTCTGTAAACTGCAGAATTAGACTAATATATATCGAGGTTTATTTTACTGTTAACCCTTGCTGTGTTGCAAGAAAAAAATGAACATAAAAAATCTACTAAAAAAGTGAAATTTTGACATTTCACCTACATTTTCTTAAAATTCTTGTGGAACATCTCAAGGGATAACAAAGTTTGTAACATCAGTTTTAAATAATTTGAGGTGTTTAGTTTCTAAAATGTGGTCATTTATGGGTGGTTTCTATTACCTAAGCCCCTCAAAATCACTTTATAACTGACAACCAAGAAGCAGACTGGCACTACTGGGACTGCTCTGCATATGCTGCTGTTAGTGCTTGGATCTCTAATCCCACATACTCCTTAGTGGTGCTCTGTGTCTTTAAAGAATCCATATGCAATGTGTAGTAGAGCATAACATGGCATTCACCCGGGAGTAAAAATCTTCTTGTTTTATTGCTTTCTGCTGGTTACATAAACATGGACATGAACATCTAGGCTAAGGTCGTTTCGTGCATACCTGCACTTCGTCTAGACTCACTTTATAACTGAATTGGTGCTTAAGAAAATGGTTTTGGAAATTTTGTTGAAAATTTGACAAAATGGTTTCTAAACTTCTAAGCCTTCTAACGTCCTAAAAAAAAAAATTACATTTACAAAATGATGCCAACATAAAGCAGACATATGGGGAATGTTGATTGATTACTATTTTATGTGGAATTACTATCTGTTTTAAAAGTTGAAAACTTCAAATTTAGAATATTGTGAATTTTTTTAAATTTTTTGGTAAATTTGGGATTATCTTATAAATAAAGGTGAAATATATAGAGTCAAATTTACCACTGTAATTAAGTACAATGTGTCATGAGTAGGGTTGAGCGAACGCCTGGAGGTTCGGGTACGCTGGGTTCGGCTGAACTTCGCTGCAAAGTTCAGGTTCGGGGCCCAAACATGACCGAACCCGAACACCATTGAAGTCAATGGGCCACTAAAATGGCTCTAAAAAAAGCCATAGAAAGGGCTAGAGGCCTGCAAAAGAAATCAAAATGGAGGTAAGAGCAGGACAATTGCCCTGCAAACAAATGTGGATAGGGAAATGACCCCCTGCCGAACGGCACTTTCTGCAGAAGCTCTGAAATATTGAGGTAATTTTTCAGGAACCTCTGCACCACCAAATTCAGCACATGTGCCAGGCAAGGGATGTGCGTCAAACCGGCTAGGCCCAGAGCTGCTACGAGGTATCGCCCATTTTCATAAACCACTAGGCCGGGCTTGAGGCTCACTAGCACCAACCACTCATCTGTCTGTTGCTCTATGCCCGTCCACAGCTCCTGTGCGGTGTGGGTTTTTTCCCCTAAACAGATGACAGCCTGCTCTCTTTTACACGCACAAGTGAAGCCCATGAGCTGATTTGGGTGCCACCCTTCTGTGAACAAGGTTTCTCCTCCTCACTCTCCAGAATTATGCCCTGGCTGTACAATTGTGTACCTGGCTTATGATAGTGCAGGAACCCACCCTCTGAGCCACTTGTGAATGACTGGCCTGATAACCGTGGAAATAATCCCTCCTTCTCCTCCTCTTCCTCCTATGCCACATCCTCTTCCATCATCGCCCGAAGCACTTTTTCAAGGAGACATAGAAGTGGGATAGTAACGCTGAGGACGGCGTCATCGGCACTGGCTATGTTGGTTGAGTACTCGAAACAGTGCAACACAGCACACACATGCCGCATGGAGGCCCACTCATTGTAGTAAAGTGGTGCTGTTCCGCAGAGCGACTCACCCATGCGCACTGCAGCTGAAACTCTCTCCAGCATGTGCAAGGTGGAGTTCTACCTTGTGGGTATGTTGCATATGAGGTGGTGAGTGTGAAGGCCCAAATTACGCTGCAGCGCAGACAGACAAGCAGCAGCAGGTTGAGAACGCCGAAAGCGCACACAGACAGACCGCACTTTCTGCAAAAGCTCTGACATATCAAGGTAATTTTTCAGGAACCTCTGCACCACCAAATTCAGCACATGCGCCAGGCAAGGGATGTGCATCAAACCGGCTAGGCCCAGAGCTGCTACGAGATATCGCCCATTTTCGTACACCACCAGGCCGGGCTTGAGGCTCACTAGAACCAACCACTCATCGGTCTATTGCTCCATGCCCGTCCACAGCTTCTGCACGGTGTGGGTTTTTTCCCCCAAACAGATGACAGCCTGCTGTCATTTCCTGTGCTGAAGTTGGTGGTGAAGGTGTTACAATGACCGGATGAGGAGGCGACAGAGGAGGAAACGGTGGAAGAGAAGGAGGCAACAGGAGGCAAACAGAAATGTCCTGCAATCCTCGGTGGCGGAAGGACATGCAAATCAAACTGCTATCCACCACAGGCCCAGCAGCCACTGAATTTACCCAGTGTGCAGTTAGGGAGATATAACGTCCCTGCCCGTGCTTACTGGTCCATATATCAGTGGTTATGTGGACCTTGCCACAGAAGGCTTTGCACAGTGCACACCTAATTTTGTCCACCACTTTGTTGTGCAGGGCAGGAATGACTCTCCTGGAAAAGTAGTGGCAGTGGGGTACCACATACTGTGGGACAGCCACCAACATAAGGTTTTTGAAACTCTCCGTCTCCACCAGACGGAATGACAGCATTTTAAAGAAGGAACTACCGCCTCTACTTGTTCTGGCCTCACAATTCGTACACACGTATTCGGGCCTACAAAATAACACTAAACGTTCTGTCGCCTACATGCACCTGAGGAAGGTGTTTCATTTGGGTGTGTAGCTGGCACAAATCGACCAAGTCCACTCCCTACAACAGGAGCTCCACCAACACCAGCAGCACCACGACCAAGGCCATGTCCCTTATTTCATGCTTTCCTCATTCTTTGAGGTCTCCCACTTAACTAACAGACAGATTAACAATTTTAATTTCCCTATCACGTATGCAGTGCAGGTGTACCTCACACAAAAATTGGTTAGATGTTACCCACCAATCTCACATACGGATTAACCACATTATTATTGTACTTCACACAATAAATGGGTATATGTCACCCACCTAACGAACAGACAAATTAACTATATTAATTTCCCTGTCACGTATGCAGTGCAGGTGTACTTCGCTCAATTAATGGGTATATGTCACCCACCTAACGAACAGACGAATTAACTATATTTATTTCCCTGTCACGTATGCAGTGCAGGTGTACTTCGCACAATAAATGGTGTGGGGAATTGCTCTGGTAGTCAGCTGTGCGAGTGCAGTACAGAGGCAAAGGGAGTCCAGGAAGTGCAGCAAACAGTGTTTTATTTCACACTTGCACAAATAAAACTCAAAACAGTCACTTAGTGTTACTTCACACAGAGCGAAAACTTAAGGCAAAACAAAAAGTCCAAGACAGGATCAAATCACCTGTGTGGTTTAGGTACGTGTTCGCACCTGGCTGTCAGCCCAGCCGCAGGAAAGTCCACCCTCAGGCTTCCTGGCCGACTGCACGCCTCTTTGCTGGGCTCTTGCTTCCAGCCCTGAGAGCTCCACAGAATACCAGCAGTTTCCAGGTTAATCACCCTCCACCTGCTGAGGTGGCTGCCTTTTAAAGGCCCGCAAAAAGCCCAGCCTGGACCGTGGGGAATAGGCACCCGCCCAACTCTTTGCCTACTCCCAGTAAGAGCCGGCCCGGATTGGCTTTGCAGCCATGCTAAGTATAAAGGTGTCAACAGCTACTGCTGTTAACACATAGAACTCGGCTCTAACCTCACCGAGGCCAGGAACCTCAGTGTCACGTATCTGCCATCCATGACGGCACCCTGCACCTTACCACAATGGGTATATGTCACCCACCTAACGAACAGACGAATTAACTATATTTATTTCCCTGTCACATATGCAGTGCAGGTGTACTTCACACAATAAATTGGTATATGTCACCCACCGAACTATCAGATGGATTAACTATATTATTTTCCCTGGCATGTATGCAGTGCAGGTGTACTTCACACAATAAATGGATATTTTTTGCCCTGCTAACTAACAGATGGATTAACTATATTATTTTCCCTGGCATGTATGCAGTGCAGGTGTACTTCACACAATAAAGCACCATCTTGGCGCTTTACCTGCAGGGCTGTCACACATTATTTACATATAAGGGCCATAGAGCTCATATACCACGCTTCTTCTCAGGGTATTCCACCCCTAAACCTTTACCTACAGTGCGGCTCATCCAGTGTTCTGAAAAAGGCTATCAGCCGAAAAAGTTTAGTAATAATTGTGAAACTGGAAACCCGCCTATTGAATAAAGATAACATGTGAAGCAACCAAGTGGAGTGCAGGAGCTTTTATTCTTTCATTGTGTCTCGGCTTGGGAACCGTCTTCTGACACCCACGTATCTACCTATTTGGAGTGTTATCCAACCTGTTATCATCTATATTATTTTCCCTGTCACGTATGCAGTGCAGGTGTACTTCACCCAATATAAGGGTATATGTCGCCCACTGAACTATCAGACGGATTAACTATATTATTTTCCCTGGCATGTATGCAGTGCAGGTGTACTTCACACAATAAATGGGTATATGTCACCCACCTAACTAACAGACAGATTAACTATGTGACTCAGTGATATCTGGTGCAGGAACCCATCCTCTGAGCCACTTCTGTATGACCTGCTTTAAACCCTGTGAAAAGCCCCCTCTTCCTCCTCCTCCTCCTGTGCCACATCCTCTTTCATCATCGCCGTAATATTTTTTTCAAGGAGACATAGAAGGGTTACTGTAATGCTAACAATGGCATCATCAGCACTGGCCACGTTGGTTGAGTACTCAAAAGACTGCAACAAGGTACACAGGTCTCGCATGCAGGCCCAGTCACTGGTGGTGAAGTGGTGCTGATCCGCAGAGCGACTGACCCGTGCATACTGCATCTGAAACTCCACTATTACCCGCTGCTGCTCGCACAGTCTCTCCAGCATATGTAAGGTGCAGTTCCACCTGGTAGGCACGTCGCATATGAGGCGGTGAGCAGGAAGGCCGAATTTACGCCGCAGAGCAGACAGGCGAGCAGCAGCAGGGTGAGAACACTGAAAGTGCGCACATACAGACCGCACTTTCAGCAGCAGCTCTGACATGTCTGGGTAGTTTTTAAGAAACTTCTGCACCACTAGATTCAGAACATGCACCAGGCAAGGGATGTGTGTCAAACCAGCTAGTCCCAGAGCTGCAACGAGATTTTTCCGATTATCGCACACAACCAGGTGGGGCTTGAGGCTCACCGGCAGCAACAACTCATCAGTTTGCTGTTCTATGTCCCTCCAAAGCTCCTGTGCGGTGTGGGGTTTGTCACCCAAACACATGAGTCTTAAAACTGCCTGCTGACGTTTACCCCAGGCTATGCTGAAGTTGGGGTGAGGTTTTTTCGATGACCGGATGTGGGGCTGGTAGAAGTAGGAGGAGGAAGCAATAGGAGGCAACGAATAATGCCCTGCCATCCTTGGTGGTTGAAGGACATGCGCCAAATCGCTATCCACCTCGGGCCAAGCCGCCACTACATTTATCCACTGTGCAGTTAGGGAGATATAGCGACCCTGGCCGTGCTTACTGGTCCATGTATCTGTGGTTATGTGGACCTTGCTACAGATGGCGTTGCACACTGTACACTTGATTTTATCCTCCACTTGGTTGTGCAGGGAAGGGAAGGCTCACCTGGAAATGTAGTGGCGGCTGGTAACAACGTACTTGGGGACAGCCAACGCCATCAGCTGTTAAAACAGTCTGTCTCCACCAGACGGAATGACAGCATTTCAAAGACCAGTAATTTTGAAATGCTGGCATTCAGGGCCAGGGCTCGAGGGTGGGTAGGTGGGTATTTCCTCTTCCTCTCCAATGTTTGGGAGATGGACAGCTGAACGCTGCCGTGTAACACGGTGGAGATGCTTGGTGATGGTGTCGTATGTGGTGGTGTGGGTGGAACATCCTCTGTTTGCTGGTCGCCAGGTGCCACAGTGACACCAGAGGTGGAGGGAGAGTCCGAGGCAGCAGCAAAAGAGGGAGCAGGAGGAGCCTCGCTTCAGGCTCTGCAAACCACTTGTGTCTTGTCGTCAGTAGATTGTGTGAAGAACTGCCATGCCAATGAACTCCTTGGAGCAGGCCTTGGTGTGCTCGGTGCCTGGGTTCGGTGGACAGTAGCAGGCGTACTGTCTCTGGAACGGCCGCTGCGCTTTTGCACCCTCCTCCCTCTTTTGCTGTGCTGTTGCCTCTGTGC
Organism: Bufotes viridis; assembly: GCA_033119425.1. Lineage (NCBI taxonomy): Eukaryota > Metazoa > Chordata > Amphibia > Anura > Bufonidae > Bufotes > Bufotes viridis. The sequence continues at coordinate 222,162,643 of CM065589.1, forward strand.
GACCACCGCCTCTTCTTAAGAACTGCACTCCTCACTAGCACGACTTTCAGTCCAGTCTGGGTCTAAGACTTCATCATCCTCCACATCATCTTCCACCCATTCCTGACCCCTGCCCTCCTCGTTGGTCTGCACATTGCAGAAAGCCACAGCAGTTGGCACCTGTGTTTCGTCATCATCAGAGACATGTTGCAGTAGTCCTCCCATGTCCTCAACAAAAGTGGTTGAGCATCAGTGCATTCAAGGTCTTCCTCTTCTGGGGCAGGGCTAGGTGAATGGGCCGGGGAAACCCTGCCTAGTCATCAAAAAGCATGAGACTTTCCTGCATGATTTTGAGCTCTGACTGCTTGGCTGATTTGCAAGGGGATGAGGTGGAAGACTGATGGGAATGGGCTGCAGATGCCAACTCTGAGCTTTCTGCAGAGGACAGGGTGTTAGATACTGTAAAGGAACTGGAGGCACTGTCAGCCACCCAATCTACTATCGCCTGCAAATGTTCTGGCTTCACCATCTGTAGAGCGGCATTTGGGCCTAATAAACAACGCTGCAGATTCTGTCGCCTACTCACACCAGAGGAAGGTGTTTGACTTGGAGCGGTAGTTGGCGCTGAACGGCCACGTCCTCTCCCAGCAACAGGAGCTCCACCAACACCACCACGACCATGCCCACGTCCCTTATTTGATGTTCTCCTCATTATTTGCGTTCACCGACAAAGCTGAAAGATTTGTCTTTCTCTGGTGTCAATTTTTTTTTTTCAATAAAACCCCAAAATGCAGTTTTTAACTGCTGGACATTAACGGTAGATATTTATACTATGTATGGACACCAGATTTCGGGACCCAGAACACAGATTTGGTTTACCAAAATTCACAAATGCAGTATCTAACTGTTATAAATTGGAAATAATTATTTAAACGACTGATGGACAACTGTTTTTTTTTGCCTAAAACACAACTTTTTTCAATAAAACCCCAAAATGCAGTTTTTTACTGCTGTAAATTTAAATGAGATATTCATACCGTGTATGTACAACTGCTTTGTGAAGCAAGAATATTGCTTTTTTTCCCACAATGAAAGAATAATGCACTATTTCTCAGCTGTAATGTGAAATCGGTATTTAAGCGGTGCATTTCAAGATGCTCTGTGGGTCAGGATTACCACTTTTTTGTCACAAAATACACTTATGCTGTATTTCACAGTAGAATTGTAAAATAGGTGGTTGGAATGGGTATTTCAGACTGTTTGGAGGACCTTAAATAAGGTTTTTTTTCTATAAAAAATAAAGAAGCACTATTTCCTTGCAGAAATATGAAATATGTCCGTGTACGGTGTATGCAGAACTGTTTTGTGGACAAGGAATACATTTTTCCCCAAAAAAATACACAGATTCTCTATTTCACTATACAGTTCGGGTTCGCTTAACTCTACTCAACACTAGTCATGAGAAAACAATCTCAGAATTGCTTGGATAAGTAAAAGCGTTCCAAAGTTATTACCACATAAAGTGACACATGTCAGATTTGCAAAATTCGGCCTGGGATTTTCAGTGGCTCGCTACTGAAGGGGTTGTCCAACTTATTTTCTTTTTGTTCTTTGCATGTTTCTAACTTATCAAATGTAAGGGATTTTCAAATCACTTCCTTCATCTGCAGTGGCTTCTTTCTCAGATATCACTGAGTCACATAACCTATGAAGTCAGCTTCTCTCCCTGCTCTAATGAAATTTCGTGCGGAAGCCTGATGACCAGTTATGTGTCTGTGCATGAGATATCACTGTGCTGGCCACACACCCCTGCACTGCCAGCTGCTGCTGCCTGTTCTGTGTCTCCCTCCCACTGGATTCTTCAGGAAAGATTAACTCCCTTCTACCATCAGTAGCACATATTCATGGCTGGAGGCTTTGCTAAGCAGCTGTAGGCAGTGAAGAGACACAGGATCTGCCCTTCTTATTCTGCAGACACAGAGCTAACAGACTGGAGGAGTTCTACAGCGCATTGCACAATAACAGGTATGGGGAAGATCCTGTGTGTATCAGCAGTGTCATTGTACAGATGGGACTTCTATTCCTACACATATAACATACTGATGAGTATCCTAGCAGTTTAGCCTGTATTTTAGAAAAGTTTCTGCTGTGATTCAAACCCATGACCTTCTGCATTAGCGGCAAGGCACTTAACCACTCAGCTATAATAGCTGCATAGCCAATTACTTAAAAAAATAATAATAATACTACTAGTAAGTATTCCTATACAGTAAAAGTCTCATATTGTTCAGAAATAGAGGCTAACGTATTATTATATAGATATATAGATTTTTTTTAGTAATTACACATTTATTTTGTGCCTTATATTTTTTACAATTACTTAAAAAAATATAAAATATATAAATCTAATTTAACATCTATTTCTGAAAAAGTTTATGATGGGATTGGAATTCACAGCTTCTGCATCAAAGCCCAGAATTTTAACCACTACACTATATAGCTGCATAGCCAGTTAGAAAAAAAACTAAATTAGACATCTACTGTAGAGGACTACTTACCACTAGTAAGTGTTCCTATACAGTAGAAGTCTCTTTTTTTAAGCTACTGGCTATGCACCTCTATAGTGTACTGGTTAAAATTCTGGGCTGTGATTCAAAATAAAAAAATATGAGACTTCTACTGTATAGGAATACTTACTAGTAAGTATTCCTCTACAGTAGAAGTCTCATATTTATTTATTTATTTATTTATTTTAAGTAACTGGCTACGCAGCTATTATAGCTAAGTAATTAAGTACCTTGCCTCTAATACAGAAGGTCATGAGTTTGAATCCCAGCAGAAATGTTTCTGAAATACAGGCTAAATTAGATTTAAATAGACTGGGGTGTCCCCAAGCACTGACCTGACTCCATATATAGACATAGCTAAGCTATATATGGAGTCAGAGCAGGGACTCCTAAGCCACGGACACACACTGAAGGATTCTCTCACTGTACAGCGATCTTCTGCATAGAAATAGAGGCTAAATTAGATTTAAATACAGTGACTTGAGCACACGCGGTGTTTGGCGGAACTCCGCAACGTGCCGAGCATAGCGATGCTCGAGCCAAACTGGTGTTCAGCCGAGTATGCTTCCTCAACACTACAAAACACTACATTTTTGTTATTGCAGGTAAACAAATGGCCAGAAGAGAACTAGGGAAATTCAGAAATATAATTTTTTTGCCTAAAACTTGCTTAGCTTAGTTATACTGTATATTGATGACCATCAGATTTACAGTGCTATATATTTTTTTCAAAACTCGGACAACCCCTTTAAGGTTGATTTTTTTTCACCTCCATGCTTAAAAAATGATCATATCTTTTACATTTTATGCCTATTTTGCAGGAAAAATAAAACTTTCTTTATTTGCCATTTCAGTTGGGAAATAAACCATACCATTTACCTTATATTGATTAATTTTATGGGGAGGAGCAGAGGTTAAAAGGGATTTGCCCTTTTATATTCCCTTTCATACATCCCTCTCATCTTTGAGTATGAGTAAAAGCTATACTTCTGCTGTCACTGTGCAATCTAAGTTACTTAAAATTACTTGGCTTAACGGGGACATTTATGGCATATTGATAGCATATGCCATACATGTCTGATAGGTGCAGGTCCCAGCTCTGAGACCCCCTCCTACCTCAAGAATTGTGCCCTGCTGTGAATTGAGAGCGAGATGAGTATGCATGCTTTTTCCAGTCATTGCAATGGGACTTATAAATAATTTTTTTTAGGTCCCATATCAGTGATTGGAGGGATGACTGCACATGTGCATCATTCTCTCAATTCACTACAATAGTATTTCCAAAAATAGCAGAATAAGACCGCTTGACAATTTTTTTTGGGAAGTCCCATAGCAGTGGATGGAGGGGATGCAGCACATGCACAATGTACTTTCCATTTACAACAGGTCCCTGTTCTTGAGATAAGAGATGGTCCAAAGGTGGTAACTGCATCTTTCAGACATTTATGTTATATACTATCAATATGCCATAAGTGTCCAGCTGCGACAACCCCTTTAGTAGTTACCTTTCAAATTTTGCCATTTCCCCTTTTTTATGGGCTTGTTTAAGGAAAGGGCCCCTATGTGCATGCATCAGTGAAGAGTCAAACAAGCATCAGTTTTTCTTTAGTGTTAAGCGTGAATAATCGAATCACAAATATTAATCGTGAATATCGCCACTTTGAGAATTTGCAAATATTTAGAATATAGTGCTATATATTCGTATTCGCGAATAGTGTTGATTGTGAATATTCTAATGGCGAATTTATTGTGAATTTATCGCAAATATATTGTGACTATCGGCACTTAGCAACATTCCTAGCAACCAATAGGAAATTTGCCTACCCCTTAGTGTTGATCGCGAATAATCGAATCGCTAATTTTTATTGCGAATATATTACATTGCCGATTTTTACAATCAAGTAAATAATTACTGGAGATCACGAATTTTCAAATTTGCTAATTTATGGCGAATATTCGGCCAAAAATTCACGAAATATCGCAAATTTGAATATTGCCTATGCCGCTCATCACTCTTCTTCATATTTAAGAAGTTATGCTATTGTGAAGAAACACCAAGAGAGAGAAACCACATTTTGACTTTTGATTGGGTGTTTTCTTTGTATTGTTCCAATTTGTATCCAATGGCAAAATTAAAATTCTTCACTTCTGTTGTGGATTTACAGAACCACTCTTGCAATCCTCAAGCACTAGTCACTGGAATTTTACAATTTTGTAATATTTTTAAAAAATAAGAAAAAATCCTATATTACATTGAACTTTCCTCTAGTTAATTAGGTAATTTTCAATATCATGGTTTTAAAAGAAAGTAATGGGATTGCACTAGTGTGGTAAGACTTCTGGGTGAGGTGCTCTCAACTTTAGATTCACCCAAATCTTAAAAGTATTCAATAAAAATTATAAAGTTGGGCACTCTTCTTACATAGGAGATGCAGACCTTAAATTAATAAAATGTCCCTTTATTAAATTACTTTTACAAACAATAAACACTATCTGGCCAGATATAGTGAATAAATACAATCAAATAAAATAAAATCGCGCACTTCACATAAGAATAATCAAATGCTTCACATGGAAATAGCACCATAAGCCGGATTTCAGTCTATACTTTAAGAAGGATAACCGTGCTGACAGTGCGGCAGTCGTCCGTGCTGTTAATTAGTACTATAAGGAGTACTAGGTGGTGCTGCAATTGTAACAGCAACCCATGCTGTGAAAAAGCTGCAGATTGTACTGCAGATAAATCGGTGAACTGTTCTGTGAAACGGTGGCAAAGTCTGTGGAGTCACATATAGTGTGCACACTTTATCCCTCAAATTGCGCCAACTGGGTTGTAACTTTTTTCTCCGCATGTACCTATATCAACCGCATATAAATAATATTCGGTATATACTCACGGAGTCCCGTAGTCTTCACAGGCAAGAAGCAGTGTTAGGTTTTCCCCATCACATCCTTAAAGCTTGACATAAGGGCCACTTAATATGGTGGATTTGGTGATCTCTGTAATGGAGACACCCCTTTGCTTGGTTTTCCTTCCTTTGAGGGATATCTGGCTTTCATTGTGTTGTAGACCCCTAACTGGGGCTCCACATTTATTTTGCATATTCCCTTTTCCTAGGGAACTTTGCACTTCGGATTGCTGTGTTGAGACTCTTAAGTGAGGCTCTGCGGTGTTTTTTGTAGCTGGTTTCCCTGAGGAGATCAGCTATTGTTGTGTTTGGGTGGTCTCTGAGGCATTGCTCCCGGTTAGCCAGAATCCTACTCCGCACTGATGAGGGGCAACACCCCGAAACAGCTGTCTGTGGATGGATAATTTGCTTAGGTTTTCCCTGTCACATCCTTAAAGCTTGACATAGGGGCCACTTAATATGGTGGATTTGGTGATCTCTGTAATGGAGACACCCCTTTGCTTGGTTTTCCTTCCTTTGAGGGATATCTGGCTTTCATTGTGTTGTAGACCCCTAACTGGGGCTCCACATTTATTTTGCATATTCCCTTTTCCTAGGGAACTTTGCACTTCGGATTGCTGTGTTGAGACTCTTAAGTGAGGCTCTGCAGTGTTTTTTGTAGCTGGTTTACCTGAGGAGATCAGCTATTGTTGTGTTTAAGAAGCAGTGTTAGCGCGGTGTCCCGCGCTATAGTTACACCGCAAGCCTGCTTAAATCACTCACGTGTAATTCTGTATAGTCCGTGCGGTCTTAGGTAAATGCTGATCGGCTGTCTCAGCGTCCCGTAATTTCCCCGTCTCGGCGTTTCCTCTGTGAGTAGTACTTCCTCCTCAAGGTCAGGGTTGCGGCCGTACATACAGGTCACAGGTCGCCTCGGGTTACGGGTGACTTCACGCTCTTTCTGATTTCTTAGGAGGTCATTCTTTCATTCTTAATGATGCTAATATAATGGAAGATTAACCAAAGGTGTTTCGGGACATTATGTGGTCCCTTCTCAGTGGTCAGTGACCACAGACTTTGCCACCGTTTCACAGAACAGTTCACCGATTTATCTGCAGTACAATCTGCAGCATTTTCACAGCACGGGTTGCCGTTACAATTGCAGCACCACCCAGTACTCCTCATAGTACTAATTAACAGCACGGACTACTGCCACACTGTCAGCACGGTTATCCTTCTTAGAGTATAGACTGAAATCCGGCTTATGGTGCTATTTCCATGTGAAGCATTTGATTATTCTTATGTGAAGTGCGCGATTTTATTTTATTTTATTTGATTGTATTTATTCACTATATCTGGCCAGATAGTGTTTATTGTTTGTAAAAGTAATTTAATAAAGGGACATTTTATTAATTTAATGTCTGCATCTCCTATGTAAGAAGAGTGCTCAACTTTATAATTTTTAATTTTCAATATCATATTAAGAAAAATGACCACTCCTTTTTTAAATTTTCATATTTTCTTTTCTTTGACTACTTAGTAAAGAAGGGAAATAGCTCTCCTCCTTGCACAAAACTTCAATAGTAACTTCCTTTATTATCCTAAAGGGGTTATCCCATGAAAAGTATTTATCATCTACTGTATCTACAGTATAGGTGACAAATGTCAAATCGCAAGAGATTCTAGTGCTTCGACTCCCAACAATCCTGAGAAAACAGAATCCATTAGTCCCTTAACTAAATTGATTGGTGGTGCGCGAGTTTTTCTACCATTTCAATCATTTCTTTAGGACATATAGAATTCCATTTACATCAGTCCCATAGAAGACAACAGAGTTCTTGACTTATGTGCACACTCCATTTCCATTCAAAGGAAGGATTTGGGAACTTGCAATTCTTGGCATCGATGGGCATTCCAGTGTCCCAAACCCCAGCAATCTGACATTTAGCACCTTTACTTTGTGGAATCAACCCTTTAAAACATTAGTATGTATGTTGTTAGGGTTGCCTTAACCACTTCAGCCCCCCGACCTTAAACACCCTTAATGACCAGGCCACTTTTTACAATTCCGCACTACACTACTTTCACCGTTTATTGCTCCGTCATGCAACTTACCACCCAAATGAATTTTACCTCCTTTTCTTCTCACTAATAGAGCTTTCATTTGGTGGTATTTCATTGTTGCTGACATTTTTACTTTTTTTGCTATTAATAAAAATTTTACGACATTTTTGCAAAAAAATGACATTTTTCACTTTCTGTTGTAAAATTTTTTAAAAAAAACTACATTTCTATATACATTTTTCTCTAAATTTATTGTTCTACATGTCTTTGATAAAAAAAAAGTCCAATAAGTGTATATTTATTGGTTTGGGTAAAAGTTATAGCGTTTACAAACTATGGTGCAAAAAAGTAAATTTCAGCATTTTGAAGCAGCTCTGACTTTCTGAGCACCTGTCATGTTTCTTCAGGTGCTAGAATGCCAGGAGAGTATAAATACCCCCCAAATGACACCATTTTGGAAAGAAGACACCCCAAAGTATTCACGGAGGGGCATGGTGAGTTCATGTATCATTTCATTTTTTTTCACAAGTTAGCGGAAAATGACACTTTCTGAGGAAAAAAATAAAAATAATAAAGTTTCCATTTCTGCTAACTTCTGGCAAAAAAAATAAAAATCTCCCACGGACTCACTATGCCCCTCAGTGAATACCTTGGGGTGTCTACTTTCCGAAATGGGGTCACTTGTGGGGTGTGTTTACTGTTCTGGCATTTTGGGCGGGGCTAAATTGTGAGCAGCCCTGTAAAAGCTAAAGGTACTCGTTGGAATTTGGGCCCCTTTGCGCACCCAGGCTGCAAAAAAGTGTCACACATGTGGTATCGCCGTGCTCAGGAGAAGTAGGGCAATGTGTTTTGGGGTGTATTTTTACATATACCCATGTTGGGTGAGAGAAATATCTCTGTAAACTGACAACTTTATATAAAAAAAATTTAAAAGTTGTCGTTTACAGCGATATTTCTCACACAAAGTATGGGTATATATAAAAATTGGGCTTTTGGGCTTTGTTCTGTTTATGTTTCTCTTTAGCTCCTCAACTGGGATCATACAGCATCTGAATCTGTTTGAAGCTGTTGATTGATGCCGCGAATTATAATGTCCATTTATCTATTACAGTACTTACTGAGTCCCCCTGTGGAGTGGAGCTTACATGAATGACGGGACGCGATGCACAGTAGGCGTGTTCGCCTGCTCTGATGGCTGCCCCACCTCCCGCACGATCAGCTGACTTCCAGGGGGCGTGACTTAGGACTTTTAAACCCGGCAGTCTGGCAGCCGCGTACGGCCGTCACAGTGCCGGTTGCCTATACACGCAAAAGGTGTTGGGCACCCTAGACTAACCTACATTGTTTTTCATCGCTCCTGAGGATACAGGACTAGTTTAGTTCCTGTTGAAACGCGTTGAGCGCGTCTGATTTAACTCACTACTGCATACCTTAGGCGCCTTGCCACCTCACCTCTACCCCAGTAGCAAGATGGTCATGTTGTAGATGGTGGTGGCGTTGGATGCGGTGTGTTTAAAGTGAGGCTGCTCTTTATCATCTGGGCAGCGCTCATCTTCAGTAGGGTTAGTGTGTGGAGGGGTGCTGCATGCTGCCTGACCCCAGATCATTGATACATGTTGGACCTATTTACCTCGGTCCTGAGTGTCCCATGATCTCCACACTATCTTGCACCCTTTATACGGAGCGACGATCAGGATAGAAACTTATATGTTGGTTTCTTTCCTGTGTTGTATCGTTCCGCATTACCTGCTACTAGTTTATTTGTCTTTTAGTCCCAAGGGACATATTTACAATAAAGTGTTTTTTAGATACGTTTTTTCAGGTAGTTACTTAATTGTATATTTATAAACGTACACATCTATTATCAAGTTTGAGGAGTGTTTTACCTATATATAAAAATACACCCCTAAACTTATTGCCCTACTTCTCCTGAGTACGGCGATACCACATGAGTGACACTTTTTTGCAGCCATGATGCGCAAAGGGGCCCTAAAACCAATAATTACCTTTAGGATTTCACAGGGCATTTTTGCGCATTTGTATTCCAGACTTCTTCTCACGCTTTAGGGGCCCCTAAAATGCCAGGACAGTATAAATACCCCACATGTGACCCCATTTTAGAAAGAAGACACCCCAAGGTATTCTGTGAGGTGTATAGTGAGTTCATGTAAAATTTTATTTTTTGTCACAAGTTAGTGAAATAAGAGACTTTGTAAAAAAAAAAATATATATATATCAATTTCCGCTAACTTGTGCCAAAAAAATAAAAATTCTGTGAACTCGCCATGCCCCTCACGGAATACCTTGGGGTGTCTTCTTTCTAAAATGGGGTCACATGTTGGGTATTTATACTGACCTGGCATTTTAGGGGCCCTAAAGCGTGAGAATCCAAATGCGTAAAAATGCCCTGTGAAATCCTAAAGGTACTCATTGGTTTTAGGGCCCCTTTGCGCATCTTGGCTGAAAAAAAGTGTCACTCATGTGGTATCGCCGTACTCAGGAGAAGTAGGGCAATGTGTTTTGGTGTGTATTTTTAGATATACCCCTGCTGGGTGTGAGAAATATCTCTGTAAATGACAACTTTAAAAAAAAAGATATTTCTCTTACCCAGTATGGGTATATGTAAAAATACACCCCAAAACTCATTGCCCTACTTCTTCTGAGTACGGCGATACCACATGTGTGCCACTTTTTTGCAGCCAAGATGCGCAAAGGGGCCCTAAAACCAATGAGTACCTTTTAGGAGTGCATTTTTACGCATTTTTCTTCTCACGCTTTAAGGCCCCTAAATTGCCAGGGCAGTATAAATACCCCACATGTGACCCCATTTTGGAAAGAAGACAGCCCAAGGTATTCTGTGAGGGGCATGGCGAATTCACAGAAATTTTTTTTTTTTGGCACAAGTTAGCGGAAATTGATTTTTTATTGTTTTTTCTCATAAAGTCTCCCTTTCTGCTAACTTTTGACAAAAAGTTAAATTTTTCACGGACTCACTATGCCCCTCAGCGAATATCTTGGGGTGTCTTCTTTCCAAAATGGGGTCATTTGTGGGGTGTTTGTACTGTTCTGGCATTTTGGGTGGGGCTAAACTGTGAGCAGCCATGTAAAAGCTAAAGGTACTCGTTGGAATTTGGGCCCCTTTGCGCATCATGGCTGCAAAAAAGTGTCACTCATGTGGTATCGCCGTACTCAGGAGAAGTAGGGCAATGTGTTTTGGAGTGTATTTTTACATATACCCATACTTTGTGTGAGAAATATCTCTGTAAATTGACAACTTTGTATAAAAAAAATTAAAAAGTTGTCATTTACAGAGATAATTCTCTCACCCAGTATGGGTATATGTGAAAATACACCCCAAAACTCATTGCCCTACTTCTCTTGAGTACGGAGATACCACATGTGTGACACTTTTTTGCAGCCAAGATGCGCAAAGGGGCCCTAAAACCAATGAGTACCTTTAGGATTTCACAGGCCATTTTTACGCATTTGGATTCTCACGCTTTAGGACCCCTAAAATGCCAGGGCAGTATAAATACCCCACAAGTGACCCCATTGTGGAAAGAAGACACCCCAAGGTATTCTGTGAGGGGCATGACGAGTTCACAGAAAAAAAAAAATATTTGGCACAAGTTAGCGGAAATTGATATTTTTTTTTTTTTTTTTTACAAAGTCTCATATTCCACTAACTTGTGACAAAAAATAAAATTTTGCATGAACTCACCATACCCCTCAGCGAATACCTTGGGGTGTCTTCTTTCTAAAATGGAGTCACATGTGGGGTGTTTGTACTGCCCTGGCATTTGAGGGTCTCCGCAATAATTACACGTATGGCCAGCATTAGGAGTTTCTGCGATTCTCCGTATATTGAGCAAACGGGTAATGAGATTTTTTTTTTTCGTTCAGCCGCTGGGCTGAAAAAAGAAAAAAAATGAACGGCACAGATTTCTTCATTCGCATCGATCAATGTGGATGAAAAAATCTCTGCCAAAGTCAGTGACTGCGGTGCGGTGGCCTGGGCGCTAGCTACCTAACAAGTAGCTAACTAACGGGCCGTGATAAGGGACCCTTATGCCCCATTCACACGTCCGAAATTCTGTTCGCGGAACGGAATTGCGGACCCATTCATTTCTATGGGGACAGACTTTGTCCCACTCGGATCCGGAATTGCGGATCCGCACTTACGGGTCTGCACTTCCGTTCCGCAAAAATATAGAACATGTCCTTTTCTTGTCCGCAATTGCGGACAAGAAAAGGCATTTTCTATATAGTTCTGGCAATGTGCGGATCTGCAAAATGCGGAAAGCACATTGACGGTGTCCGTGTTTTGCGGATCCGCGCTGCGGATCCGTGGCATGGATCTGTGGATCCGCGGATCCGCAAAACACATATGGACATGTGAATAGAGCCTTACAGGGGGGTGATCAGTGACAGGGGGGTGATCAGGGAGTCTATATGGGGTGATCAGGGGTTAACAAAGTGTTAATAGTGGTTATAAAGTGAGGGGGGGTGGGGGGGGGTTAGTGTAGTGTTTGGTGCAACTTTACATTGTTACCTGGTCCTCTGGTGGTCGATCCCAGTAAATGGGACCACCAGAGGACCAGGTAGCAGGTATATCAGACGCTGTTAACAAAACAGTGTCTGATATAGCTCTTTGATCTAATTTATTTTACATTTACAGCCTGCCAGCGACTGATCATCGCTGGCAGGCTGTAGTATAACTGCAGAGCCGCGCTCTGCTGTAAACGTGCGCACGCGCGTGCGCGCGTTCACAGCAGATCTCGCCTCTTGCGAGATGACGCACGGATGCGTCCAGGAGGAACAAACTTGCCGCCGCCTGGACTCATCCGTGCGTTAGGCGGTCGGCAAGGAGTTAATCAAGACCCCTGTTGGTGTTGTGTGAGGTGCAAATCAGGAGAAAGTATGAGCTCGGAGTGACTAAGACAGAGTCAGGATGTGAAGCTGAAACAATCATTAGTTTATTATTACATCTTCTACATCATAAGAGCAAAAAGAGGCATTTAGTCCATAGCTACACCAGCCTCCCCCCCCCCCCCCACCAAGGTAACTAAAACTAAATGAGCACAAAAGCTAGGCACTGAGCAATAGGAGTTGTCACCAGTGAAGTACTTTATGGCCATCAGATGGACAGGTCATACATATCACAATAGAAACATGCTGAAAGATCCCAATTCCCAGTATCACCCGCAAATCCAGGAGGAGAGAATGCTGCAGCTTATTCTCATTACCCACAACAAATAACTACTCCTCCCAGTCTCGGAGATATCCACAAACACATCTGTCCCCTGTCTGTACCATCACTAGCAGGGGCAGGGGTTTACTACCCTCGTGGAGAGGAAAGCTTTGAAGCATTGTCAGACCTCTGTGACCCCTGTAAAAGTGCAGAGTTCCCACAGCTAATATTTCCTGAGGGTTGCTGAGATTATAAAATGTGAAGATGCTCAATAGATATCTAATATGGACATTAACATGAATTAATAAAAGGAGCACATTAATCAGACATGTGCAATGTGATGACACAGTCCACTGTGACAGGTATATCCAACATCAGCACTAATAAAAATAAAGAGGAGTAAGCTCATCCAAGCCACACTAAAAACAGACCTTTATAATGTTTCAAATACAGGTAAAATAGGTTCACTTTTTTCATTCAATTACTAACTGTTCATTAAAAAAAAATTATGAATTGTCTCTAAATATGTTGAATGTCTTAAAGTCTTCAGATGTAGTTATCTGTTGAAACTGTTAACGAATGCAAACATGGCTCTAAGCTGCTGGTATTATCTCAGGATGTCTCAGTAGCCTAATCAACAAGGAATAAGTAATGTAAACTCAACATATTACACATACAGTCTAAAGCCTCATATACAAAGCAGATCTATGTGCATAGTGTCTATAAAATGGCACATGGAGTCCTAAAAACTCTAATCAGTAATTATAGGTACTCTGTGCACAATCATATGCTGTAGTGCCTATATAGGGTCCCACATTGTAGTATGGCCTACACTAGATGCAATGCTGAGGGAGAATGCTTTTTAGTTTTCTATGTGATGAAGTATGCTACAATTTGTTTTTCTGTTGTATTCACATGGATTTTGACAGTAAAAGCCCATATAGACACATTCATGTACATTATGGCCCCACAGACTGAGATAGTGTTGCCATTTTATCACTCCATACAACTTGGAGGTTATGCAGAGTCATGATAATCATGTGTATGAACCCTTAAAGGGGTTGTCTCACTTCAGCAAATGGCATTTATCATATAGACAAAGATAATACAAGGCACTTACTAATGTATTGTTATTGTTCATATTGCTTCCTTTGCTGGCTAGAATTTTTTTTCCACCTCATTATACACTACTTTTTCCAGGGGTTACAACCACCCTGTAATCCAGCAGCAATGGCCGTGCTTGCACACTATAGTAAAAAGCACTGGTTTATGCAGACAAGGTCCCAGCAACAAAAGAGGCTGGCAGCCTTAACTGTAGTGTGCAAGCAAGTCCACCACTTCTGGATTGCGGGGTACATGTAACCCCTGAATAAGAGCAGTGAATAAAGTGATGGAAAAATTAATCAAGCCAGTGAAAGAGGCCATATGGACAATCACAATACATGCCTTATATTAAATGTACCTACATGATAAATACAATATGCTGAAGGGAAACAAGTTTAGGATCAGTGTCATATGGTTTAATAGGCATCATAGTAGCAGAAGAATTAAGAAATTTAATCTCAGGTCTGTTGATCCAACCAACCATGTTATGTGCTTATAAAGGACAAGGATCTAAAATAAAGTACTGTGTACATATGGGTTTCTCTAGTTTGTCTGATATGAGTTATTCTACATATTTTTACTTTGGAGTGTTGCTAGAAAAATAAATCTGCATTCATTGCTGTGTTTCTTCAGTGGGAAACTGAGAGACAATAAATCTTATTATTTTACCATAAGTAACTATTAATTACTTTCGGGAATGATTTTCAAATGGTTGAAACAATAGATTTGCAACAAAATAGATACAATTTTATTTTGCTTCTGTATAATCCATATTACAACAGGTCCCATAGGAAAATGCCCTACTAGCCCATTTTGTGTTAAGCAGGTAAATGAGAATTGTTGGCTTACTTATAATTCAATGATCTTGGTCCAGTTTTTATGAAACAAAACCTTAAAATGAAGGTAGACCATTCAGAGGAGACTGGAACAGAAACAAAGGCTTGAATAGGCTTTTATTTCCTAGAACAAAAAGGCACAATTTAGTCTATGCCAGAATGAGCATCTGTTTCCCTTCTTTATCCACAAATATCTATCTTATCTGAAATTGTTCTTCTGCAGTCAATATGAGTTGTGACATGCCAAAAATGAGCACTTCACTCCCAACTGTCATCCATGACTAAAGGCAGAATATGATTCAATTAAAATTTCCTTACAGCTAGAATGTGTTTTCTAGTTTTTAAAAATGAAATTAAAAGGGAATAATGTATGCTTTCACTGTCAGAGATATATTGAGGAAAAAGAAATACTGAAAATCAGAATATATCCCCCCCCCCCAATAAACAAATTATATATAGTTCAGCCTTAACATTAAATGTGAATTACATTGATGTTAACGAGTGAATTACAATTGCATAATGTGTTAAGAGGTGGGATATATTGGGCAGGAAGTGAACAGTCAGTTCTTGAATTTGAAGTGTTGGGAGCAGAAAAAAGGGCAAGTGTAAGGATCTAGGAGACAAGTGTCAAATTGTAATGGCTTTATGACTGGGTCAGAACATCTCAAAAACAGCAGGTCTTGTTGGATGTTCCCAGAATACAGTAGTTAGTTCCTACCAAAGTAGTCCAAAAAAGTACAATTGATACAGCTAAAGGGTTGTGTGTACCCAAGGCTCATTGATGCATGTGGTAAGCTAATTCCTAGTCTGTCTGGCCCTGTTGCACAGTAGAGATAATGTAGAAGAAATTGCATAAAAAATAAAGTATTGTTTGGAATTTTCATATTGTTGTCTATCCACAGGATAGGTCACCAATGTGAGATCACCGGGGGTATGACTCCCGACACACCGGCTGATCAGCTGTTTGAGGATGCCGCGGTGCTCACCGGAGCTTTGGTGAGGGCTACGTCCTCCTCACAGGTTACCAAGCACAGTGCCATCCATATGATAGCAGCTGTGCCTGGCATTGCAGCCCAGGCTGCACCTAGACCATGTGACTGATTAACAGAGCGCAGTGGCCTCTTCATACAGTTGATCGGAGGGGGTGCCAAAAGCCAAACCTCCATCAATCTGGTATAAATTACCTTTTCCGAGGATAGGCCATTAATATCAAAATCCTGGAGAACCATAGAAAGGTGTCAAAACACACAGTAAATCACAATTTTCTGCATAGCTGCCCACTAGTAAGAGTGCCTATGCTGACCAATGTGCACTGCCAAAAGTGCCTACAATGAGCACATGAGCATAAAAATTGGATCATAGAGCAATGGGAGAAGATTACCTATTCTTATGGCTAGGTAAGTATGTGTTCCGGCATTCCCGTGGACATTACTTTGATTTGTACCATCTACCTAAACATTAGTGTTGATTGAGAATATTCTAATCGCAAATTTTTATCGCAAATATCAGCACTTCGAGAATTCGCGAACATGTAGAATATAGTGCTATATATTCTAGATTTTTTTTCATCAGTAACCTTTCTTCTTGCTTGTGGCCCAATGAGAAGGCTGCAATATCTTTGTCAGAGCTTAGCAACATCCCTAGTAACCAATAGGAAAGTTGCCTTCTCCTTTACTACATAAGAAACTCCCCAGCAGCCATTTTCTGCAGTTTTTTTGCAGTTCTGAGAGAGAGAGATAGAGAGCAGTGAAATTGCTGCGCTCTGTGCTCTGCTGTGTCATCTAGATCCTTATTCAATTACATAAAAGGCCTGCTGGTGAGCTGACCCTCTAAAAGGATGTAGGTGAGGGCCTGTAGGTGAGCTGACTCGGTAAAACATTATATGCGAGAGCCTGCAGGTGAGCTGACCATGTAAAACATTATATTCACAAATTTATTGTGAATATAATGCAGGTGAGCTGACCCTGTAAAAGATTGTAGGTGATGGCCTGCTGGTGAGCTAACCCTTTAAAAGGTTGTAGGTGAGGGCCTGCAGGTGAACTGACCTTGTAAAACATTATATGCGAGGGTCTGCAGGTGAGCTGACCCTGTAAAAGATTGTAGGTGAGGGCCTGCTGGTGAGCTGACCCTTTAAAAGGTTGTAGGTGAGGGCCTGCCATGCGCTGACAGGTGTAAAAGTGCAGGAACCAGAAGATGGAGGCAGAGGGGGCCAGGTAGGCCTGAAGAAGGTAAGAATGAATCCTCTGTTTCATGGGCCATGCTGCGGGAATGTGTTAAAAGTCATTTTTACAGGAAACGTGGTGACATTTCCTTCCTACCTCCTATTCATAAATGAGCGTTTTCCTAAACTGCACAGGTTACCGCTCATTTATTATTACCACTTCCTGCCCCCCAGTTACAGACGCCATGTAAAAACCAGTAAGCACTTTCTAATGGAGAAAGTGCTTATTGGTTAACACTTTAATAACCAGGCCTGAACAAACACTTTTTTTGTGATTTAGCGCACATGGTGGTTCAAATAGTTGTAACTTTTTTATGTGTTCGGACTGTCAAAATTATTTTTGCAATAATATTTCACTTGAGACATAGGGCCTTATAATTTATTTTTTAGTTTTATTTGGGGAAAACTGTACAAAACATTTTTAAAAAGTTTTTTTTTTCAAACTATAGCTCTTTATTCTTTAAATATGCAAACTGCCACCAAAATAAATAATTATAATTAGTTCCCTATTTTGTGTCGGTCATTTTGTTATATAATAGTTTCACATGATAACGGTGACAATTTTGGTTAGTGTGGGTGTTTTTTCTTTTATGCATTTTATTATTTTATTATTTATATATTTAATTTTTTTTCTTTTTTAACTTACCGTATTTTTTGCCCCTTAGGACACACAAATCAGACAACCAATCAGACCCCCAATGTTAATAAGACCATAAATCAGAACTCAACTCAAAACCTAATGTAAATGACCCCCAATGTCACAGATCCCACCCCCCCCCAATGCCTCAGATCACCCCTCTAGTTCAGATCAGCCCCCTGCCTCACATCAGCCCCAGCGGATGAGCAACCTCCCTCACAGCAATTCTGCGGACGCTGCCGCTCCTCACCTACATCGCAATCATCTTCCTTCACATCCTCCATTGGCTGTGCTGTGATCTGACATGCACAGCGTGAGGTCAAAGAGCACCCTGACGCTGTGCGCAGCCTGCATTTTTCTATTTACAGGTATTTCTGCTACAAATAATATCCCCCAAGAGGTCATAAAAAGACCTTTGGGGGACACTGACACTTTTTGCTAATTTTAAACTTTTTCCTTTTTAGACCTCATGCACACGACCGTATGTATTTTGCAGTCTGCAAAAAATACGGATGACATCCATGTGCATTTTGTATTTTGCAGAACAGAATAGCTGGCCCCTAATAGAACAGCCCTATCCTTGTCTGTACTGCGAACAATAATAGATGATGTTCTATTTTTTTGCGGAACGGAAATTCGGACATACGGAAATGGAATGCACACAAAGTTACTTCCATTTTTTTTGCGGACCCATTGAAATGAATTTTTTTGTATATGATCCAAAAAAAATGGAACGGACACGGAAAGAAAATACGCTCGGATGCATTAGGCCTTATTTTTTACTTTTATTTGTATTTTATTATTTATTATTATTTTTTTTTTTTTGTGGGGGGGTTTATTACTTATTATACGGCAGAAATATATTTAAATAATATGTCCCACAAGAGGTCATAAAAAGACTGTTGTGGTACAATGAACACTACTATTTTGCACTTTTTTTTTTTTTATTTGTATTTTATTTTTTTATCTATTTTTTTATTTTCTATTTTTTTATATATATTTTTGCCACAAAAGACAGTAAACACTTTTATTTTATTAGCATTTTTTTAAAATAATTTTCTATTTTATTTGCCACATCATATTTTGTGTTTTATTATATTTTTTTGTTTCAAATTTTTTTAATATTTTTTAAAAATTTTAATATATTTTTTCCACATAATTTGTCCCAAACGGTCACTGAAAGACCTTTGGGGACACAGACTTTATTTTTTTTGCATTATTCCCACTGTAACTGGGGCATCCATAGGAGTGCAGGTGAGCTGACCCTGTAAAACATTATATGCAAGGGCCTTTGCTACTGAGACTGGACTTGGTAGAAGACAGGGTGGTTCTTAACTGACTGGAAGCATTATCTGCTGCAATCCGACCGACCACCTGGTCGTACTGGTCTGACTTATATGCAAGGGCCTACAGGTGAGCTGACCCTGTAAAACATTATATGCAAGGTCTTGCAGGTGAGCTGACCCTGTAAAAGATTATAGGTGAGGGTCTGCTGGTGAGATGACCCTCTAAAAAATAATATGCAAGGGCCTACAGGTGAGCTGACCCTCTAAAAGGTTGTAGATGGGGGCCTGCAGGTGAGCTGACCCTTTAAAACATTATATGCGAGGGCCTTGGCTACTGAGACTGGACTTGGTGGAAAACAGGGTGGTGCTTAACCGACTGGAAGCATTATCTGCTGCAATCCAACCAACCAACTGGTCGCACTTGTCTGACTTCAAGATTGGTGTCCTGCGCTGCCCTGCAAACTGGAACATGAAGCTAGGTTGATCATTGTTTTTCTAGTGCTCTGGCAGCAGGCACAGTTTCAATGCGCCCAGGACGACAGCCTCTGTGTGCAACATCAGCATCACGGCCACTTCCCCGTCCCTTACTGCTCGCCTTCTTCATATTAAATGTTATATATGTTTGAAAGTATGTCACACGTACAGTAGCGTACAGTAGCATACAGTATAGTAGGATTTGTAAATGTATGCGCAAAAATATTTAAAAAGGTATTTGGGATGTGGAAAAGTCACACAGGAGATATCCCGCATATAATGTCAATGATGTCATCAGCGGCTAATAAAAAATTACAGGGAATGTCACAGGTATTTGGGATGATGAAATGTTATACAGAAAAGGTACCACCAGTGATGTCACTGTTCACAGCATCTACGTAAAAAGTACACTGTATGTCACAGATAAAAATGTTATGTGCACACGTTACACCGGAGATGTGGCACTGGTAATGTCACTGTCAAAAGCGGACACCGTCTATTGAAAAAGTACACTGTATGTCACAGATACATTTTTTTAACCGCACACGGTACACTGGAGATGTGGCACTGATAGTGTCACTGTCAGAAGCCGACACCGTCTATTGAAAAAGTACACTGGGTGTCACTGATACATTTTTCAGTGCACACGTTACACTGCCGATGTGGCGCTACTAATGTCACTGTCCGCAGCGGACATTGTCTCCGTAAAAAGTTCACTGGATGTCAAAGATATTTTTGGGATGCGCACACTTTACACTGGAGATGTGGTGCAGATAATTTAACTGTCCGCAACAGACACCGTCTACGGAAAAAGTACACTGGATGTCGCAGATATTTTTTGGGATGCGCACACTTTACACAGGAGATGTGACGCAGCTAATATAACTGTCCGCAGCAACCTATTAGATGCTATTTAGCACATGATGCGCTAAAAGAAATATATTGCTGCTGCCACCCACATAGTGCTTAAAAGGACTTTTAGGTCTGTAAAGTTTTAGCAATTTAACGCAGGTTGCGCTACAAATACATATTGCTGCTGTCACACACAATAGTCCTTAAAAGGACTTTTGGGTCTCTGAAAAGTTTTTGTAATAAAAATAGTACATAACATTGTCTGTTACTTCCTATGCACAGCTCTCCCTGACTAAGACTGAGCTGAACACGTGCTGTCGGGTACTATAAAGCACCCGATGATGAGTTCCGGCCAACCAATCACTGTAATGCCAGTAATCAAGATGGCTACAGCATTACAGTGAGGGCAGCACTTACCTGCACGTTTATTGGCTGCGTAGCAGCCATGAAATATGCGGGGAGGAGACTCAAGCATAGCGATACCCGAGCCGAACTTTTCTTCGGCCAAGCATGGTCGCTTAACACTAGTAATAATATATGAAAAACCAAGTATAGTAAAATTCTTTTTACTCGAAATTCTAAAAACTTCTGCACATCTACCTAGCACTAAATTGCATAAAAATTTCACAAGATCTATAACAATTAAGAGACACCACTGTAGTAGCAGCAGAATTTTAGACATTTTATTTTGTTTTATTTCTTTCCTAAGGGTCTCTACCCTAATAACTATATTTGTTATTTAGTTTTATAGTTTATTTTTTTTGCAGACTATAACAAAATATCAAAATCATACAACTTCTTCAACAACAATCTGGCACCCATCAGGTTCCAACAGTACTAGATTAAGAGAATTTTCCTTAGTGTTCAGACTATACATAGTATTAGGTCAATATACAGAACCATTTTTGGGATGTACTTTATTTACTTTATATTCTTACTGTACACTGTGGGACAGTCAGGTCTTTTTCACAACATACAGTTCATAAGTATCATAGAGGTAAGACCACTAAGCTATGATAATGGAGAGTGTTCTGACTATAGTAAGCTATGGCAGCAAAAGACGAAAAACTGCAAAAATATTTTTCTCAACACTGTTCTTCACCCAGTGCATTGTAATTGGTGGCTTTTCACTTTATGTGCAGAGTGAAATGATTGCCCATTGTGTTTTTACTATACTGTGTATACCTGTAATTCATAATCCACCCAGACACATTTTTCAGACAACTTTGATTGATTGTTGACATCTGATTGATAGTGTGTTGTTTTACGGATTTTATGTCATTTAAATATATTGTTTGTGTAATAGTTGAGATATGGAATGCTTAATTTGCTAGCAAATTATGCAGGCTAATAACCAAGCAGAATATTTGATTTATTTATTTTATTCATTGTCATCCCTGTCCCTACTGACCCGATCAAACATTTCTACATAACCTGTCTGTATGTTTTTTTTAGGGGTGGAAGAAAACTATAGTACTCTGAGAAACCCACACAACCTCAGGGAGAAAATACAAATTCAATGCAGATGTTACTCTTGGTTGGATTCAAATCCAATGTCTCAGTCCTGAAAGGTAACAGTGCTGTCCCTTGAGTATTTGTATATTTGTATTTGTGGTCATGGCTACAGCCAAGGGGAATACCTGAAAACCTTAGGGAGATAAGACCAAGACTAACCTAACCGGACATGTCTTAGCTGACCTGACTGAATGGCTGAGGGTGTGCCCTTTGCCATTGCCGTGGGTAGGCCTATAAGGGAGCAAAAACCAAGCTGTGTGGTATAGGAAGGAACCTTATTGGTATATACAACCAGATCACAAAGCAAAACTGCGAAGAGCAACAGAATTCTCTGCATGGGGGTTCGGGATGTATCGGCAAAACAATTAGAACGCTGAGGTCCCATCTTGCTGATGACGTGGCATGAGACAACTGCTTTGAAACCGTGGGCGCTACCCCAATGTGGAACGAGTGATCTGAAATGGCATTGGGGTCGGAACTTGGTCTAGCCACTAGGGAACGGACATGGGAGAATTGAGATAAGGTGATGGCTTTGAACGGAAGTAGTGGGCTATCTGGGGCGGAGTCACCCAGAACCCACAATAAACTATCTGAAAACCTTAACTGGGCACCAAACACAAAAACAACCGGTAGTACTTGGCCTCCACTGGTGGACCGACCTGCAATGTTTTGAAAGAGCGGAGATGCAGTGTGAAAGGGAAATTGCTAGTGAAAGTACTAGTGAATTCCATGGCCTCAGGAACAGAAGAAACCGAGATACATGGCCGCCTTTATAACTATGCTGGAATGGTGCCCAAAAAGGATTACCATCTAGGGAGGAAGAAAGATTCCTGAATGGTTCCCCTGAAATCGGCTGTCTGCTTGAGACAGTCCCTCCACTGTTCTTCTGTATGCCCCTGAGGGTTACTTTTATCGCTAGAGGCGACAAGACCGACCTACTAACTAGATCTTCTATCGTGAAAAAAAGCTGGCCCTGGCCAAATACAATTTAACTGTGTTGTAAAAGAGTCTAAGGCTAGTATGGCAATAAGCTAAGAAGGCCATAATATACGAGGTCCTATCAATGTCCTTCCGTGGGTGAAGGAGTGAAAATTTGCTATAAATGCTCCAGGCGGTTTGTAGTTTCTAACCGTATTAACAGACCAAGACTTTTGCACAAGAGAGAGATAGCTGAAGAGAATTGGCTGAAGAGATGTATGCCTTACGACCATTATCAGAGGCTGAAATGCTGGAGAGGATAGCCCTACTTGTTCCGCCCCCCACAGGACCTTAAAGAAAGCATGAAGAATTAAAAATGAGAAAAAGCAGTTGCGGCAAAATTTATTATTATATATTTTTTTTTTAACCCTGGATGGAAGGGGCGACCGGGACATTGAGTTCTGAAACACTTATAGCGGGGGAGCGACAAACATTAGCGATTTAAAACAGAAACCTGAAGAACGTGGCAAGAAACAGACATTTAATAAACACAAGCCTAAAAAAGTAACGGACGACAGACATGATGATTAATAAACGTAGGCCTGAATAATGTGAACATGCGACAGATATCAATGATCAATGAACGTAAGCCTTAATAACATGAACAGGTGACAGACATTAAATAGTGAACATAAGCCTGAATAAAGTAAACAGGCGACAGACATTAAATATTAAATGCATGCCTGAATAGCCTAAACAGGAGACAGATATCAATGATCAATGAAAGTAAGCCTGGATAACGTAACAGGCAATGGACATTAATGATTAATAGCGTAGGCCTGTATAACATAAACAGGCAACAAACATTAAATAATAAATGTATGCCTTGATAACGTGAACAAGTGACAGATACCAATGAACGTAAGCCTGAATAATGAAACAGCGACGGACATTAAATAACAAATGTGGCCTGAATAACGAAAACAGGCAACAGACAATAATTATTATTAAACGCAAGCCTGAAACGTGACAGGCGACATATATCAATCATCAATGACCGTAAGCCTAAAAAAGACGTAAACAGGCGACAGACATTAAAGATTGATAAACGTGAACCTAAATAAAATACCAAGTGATGAGAACTGATCAAACGTTAAGCCCCCCCAAATCTGGAGGGGAAAGATGACAGACCCATCCCAGAAACCCCAAGTGTGTAAACTTTTTTTTTTAAAAGACTGTACTCACATTCACGGACTGCCAAACTGCTGCCCCTGGCAGAGGCAAAACAATGTTATTGAGCCCTACCGCCTGCTCCAACTTGAGACAGATTGCGGAGTAAGATACCAGTAAATTCTGCTGGCTTGAGGATGATGATCGATAGCTGGAGTGGAGCAGCAACAGGGAGCGCCAAAGCTGGTTGCTCCTGCAGCCCTCATACAGGTAAGGGTCCCCAGGGGAGCGGCGCTGGCCTGAGTACCAATAATGCGAGAATGGGGAGCAGGGGATTTGGAACGGTGGGCTATAAGGCGGGAGTGTCGGGTATGGAGCAGGAGCGGCTGGGACTGGAGCGGGATTGGCCACATCTCTCGGAGGATTGACCATGGTGGTGGGGGGGGGGGAGGTGTGAACGGCTCCTGTGAAATACCGGGAAGACCGGGGAAAGCCATGGTGCATTACCGTCTCGGGGCGCGACAAATCAAGCGTTTCACAACAGCGCCGTGCATTACGGCCCTATGACATGACATCATTACGCCCATCACCATCTTACTACCACCGTGAGCGTGCGCTATGCCCGACATCTTACAGGAAACTAACATTAGAGAATAAGCGTGAACCTGAAGCGCATGACAGTCAAAAACTCAGAAAAAACGAAGTAAGCCCTTCAAAGCCTGTATTTACCCCTTTTGTTTTAACTGTGAAAAATAAAATCCAGATGCAGAGAAGACAAATTTTATTTTTGCTAATCATAACCCTTCAGCAAGACATACAAAGTGAAAAGTAAAATTTTCTTATACATAGTAGGAACTCATTCCTATTGTCTTATTGGCCTCAGCTGAAGTAAGTCAAAGCAGATTGTTTTGGCTAGCAAAGGCAAGGAGACAAATCTGAACCGAGGCATGAATACAAAACAGTAACACAAAAAGCAGCTCACCCAAGCCCCACAGATCGCTCTTTTATTTTTTTTTGTAACAGAACCGCTCTCCAGAAAAATAGCTATGCTTTAACAGAAATGTTACTATCCCTCCATTGTTCCTCCTGGCAATGGCAGCATGGTACAACATGGCAGCTGGGTGCCAGACAGACAGATCCAAGGGAGCATGGCCAGTATGGTAGAGAACGCTGGAGGCAGACACCCCGTGACCGCAACACTAGAAGCTGTGAACGAGAGACCAGGGTGGCGAACTAGCAGATGGACGAAACAGCCACACCATGAGAGACCGTGAGCGTGCCGCACGTGCAAGAAAGCTGATGGCATGGCCGTGAGTGCAGGTAAGGAAAACTCAAGGCAGGGAGGGAGATCGGAATGATCCGTGTGCCTGAAGCTGCTGGAGCCCTACCAGACCTGCAAGCCCAGCCAGAAACAAACCCAGAGCGGCAGTTGTCCTTGAGCCCGAGTCATGCTTACCGTAAGAAACTTTGGCTGGCTCAGGGCACCGCAGCCCATACATACTGACGAGTCGAGCGCTCTTCAGCGTAGCTGAACAGCGTAGCATGTTCAGCGTAACATGGATGAAAACACGCCCACCCGTGGGTGAGGCCATGATTCGTTTATGAAGTGCCTCTGCCCCTCCCACAAATACAGGTTGACTCATTAGCCTTAACTACATGTCTTCTCCTATCTGCTAATTTTATTTTCATTTGCTCAGTTAATTGTGCATTTCATTTTGGTAGTAAAATGTTGATTAGATGGTTATGTTATTGTAGATAACTTTCACTAGGTGCTGTAATGTTGAGGCATTGTGTATGTATGGATTATTACATTCATGTATAGTTTTATGCATGCATGAGGGTGGATTTACTATTGAAAATGCTACAGGATTTGGGTGCAATTTGTAAAAAAAAAAAAAAAAATATGTACCTTGGACCACATTTAATAAGCATGTTAGACAATTTTTCTACCTCACCTGACAAGTGTGTGTGTCTTAGCAAAAAGGGAGCATGAATTTGTGGGAAAGGGACATGAACTAAATGCATCATCATGCAGCAAAAATCGGGCACATTATTTGTAGCGAACTATTGCTACTTATACACTTGTGGAAAAACTAATAAGGCAGGCTGTTCAAGCACAGAAACAGCCTGTTGTGGCTCTCCAGATCTGGCATAACCAGATCGTGGAGTGTGCCTCCCGTACACCATTAACTATAATTGGATTCAACGGGGATACAGCCACTCCCCAGTATAAATTCCAGTATTCTGCCGGACAAAAATCCCTGCACGGTATCATCCAGCATTAGCCACTGTGATAAATTTATCATAGACCACAGTACTTATCTGTGGTATCCCATTCCCTGGCACTTCCAGAGAATGTGCCTAATTTAAGACACGGTGCATGTGTAATACCCTCAGGTCTGGGAGTACTACAATTGTATTGGTTGGTAATGTAATGCATTGTAATGCCATGCTATGTCACCTTTCATGCAATACACCTTGTTCACAAACAGCATTAATTGGTGCTGAGAGCATCAGGGCAATCATGAAGAGGGCTCGGGCTGTCTCCTGAGCTCCTCAGCATCGGTCACTGGGAAATTTCACTATATGGTCTATCACCAGTCCGCCCCTGGTCTTCATTTATGGCAGAAAACTGACATGGGGAGAATGATAAATTACCCCCTGTTTAAGCTCATATTGTCTTACTATTAGAGATTATTAGTAAATCAGACCTATTGTGCACTCTTTGTGTTTATGAGATAAATTAAATTACAGTAGTTTCAGCAATATCACTGATGGAGACTCTTGCAAAAGGGTACAGTATCATTGGCAAAAGCACATACACGCATACAACCTCATGATTTGCCACTTTTGTCTGGCTAATTGAGAGGTCACAAGTAGACAACCTACCTCTATGACGTCCATATCTCCTAATTGACGCTACTTTGTGACTGTAAATGTGCAACTAGTGTACAGTGCTAGCCAATCCATTCAACAAATGTGTTAGTTTAAGATGGCAATGAACGTTAGTTGAAAGCATTAATGGATATCTGGAAAAGAGTTTTATACTGACCAAGTAATGTCTGCCAACAAAAATGAAGGATCATGGGTTGTTTGGCAGCATGTGCATTGATTTCTGAAAAATGTGTTTAGCTGATGCAGCAATGTCTGCAACAAATCTGTTACACGTGAGTATACCCTAAGGCATGATGATCAGCAAATTACATATGGGCAGCTTTATTTGGCTAGGAGATCTGCCACATTTTACATAACATATGGCATTTATTATACCCTAATAAAGATGAGTGAATCATTCGAGATTCGGTTTAAGTTCGCAAAATTTTTCTAAAAGTTTGGTTTGAACCCAAATCGGTTTGGGCAAAATCAAATTGCCTGGAAATTTATATATAGCATCCTCTAGTCTCCTTGGACTCTAAAACATATTATCTCTTTTCGTTCATTTTTTAGGAATTTTTACTTTTTCCCTCCCACCTTCCCAAGCTCTTAAACACAATGACAGCAATAGTAAATTATGTCTTAGTGACACTGACATACCTAGCTATGGATAAATGATGGTGTTAAGAAACAGCGTGCTTAAAAACACACTGCGCCATCACAAGTGTTATGCTTTCTCATATTCCAAAGCTTCCAAAAATTGTCCCTTATTAGGCTCAGATGATGTTTAAAGACACACACAGTGTTATGGGATAAAAAGGTTATAAAAAAGTGGCCTGTTGGGGGACAAAGCGTCCAAAGATGATGTCTTGCCAGGGTCAGAATTGTCAGAAGAAAAAGTGGCTTGTTGTGAATGAGCCTACATTTTTTTTTTAATAGGGAGCAGCAGCAGCAGTGCAGTGTGGATGTGGAAAGGGTAGGGTTATAAGAGGCATGTGGCCGCAATAGCAGCAGTAGCAGAAGCAGGATAGCATAGAACATACAAGGCAGTAGATTGACTGTCTACACATAGTAGTAATAATACTAAGAGTAGTAGTGGTAGTAGTGGTGTAAACTTGTCCGAGATGACACTGGAGGCTGGGAAAGAAAGACTGTCCATGAAGGAGGCAGATAAGTGCTTGCTGTGGGAGATGTCCTGAAGAAATGGTGGGTAAGGGTACCAAAATGACCTGTCCAGGCAATGTTGCTAGGGTTCTGCATCACTGTGTGTTACAACTCCTGCTCCCATGCTGCTTTTGGAGAATTATAGAGGTTGATCATCCATGTGCGAAGGTGCCTGCTGTGGAAAGGACTGCTGTCTGCTGTGCCTGCTGTCAAAAGGACCTGTCCTGGCATTGATGCTAGGGTGCTGCCTCACCAATGTGTTATAGCTCCTGGTCCCATGCTGCTATTGGAGAATTATAGAGGTTGATCATCCATGTGCGAAGGTGCCTCCTGTGGAAAGGACTGCTGTCTGCTGTGCCTGCTGTCAAAAGGACCTGTCCTGGCATTGATGCTAGGGTGCTGCCTCACCAATGTGTTATAGCTCCTGGTCCCATGCTGCTATTGGATATTGGCTGAGTGTCTGTGTGTGGAAGTGCCTGCTGTGGGAGCTGTCCCAAAGAATATGTGGGTAAGGAAGGTTGGGGGGTCAAGAGGACCTGTCCTGGCCATGTTGGTGGGGTGCTGCCTCACTGGTCTCATGTTAATGTTGGAGATGGCCTGAGTGTTCATGAGTGGAGGTGTCTACTGTGGGAGCAGTCCCAAAGAATTTGGGGATGAAGAAAATTGGGGGGTCAAAAGAACCTGTCATGGCCAAGTTGCCGTAAAAAACATTGACCCAGTGGGTCGTGAAAGACATATCATGTACTGCCCCTCCCCGTAACAGCTGCTCCAGGTGTCCACCATGGGTGTAAAGTGCAGCTTGCCACACAGGGAGACTCACAAGGATCGGCCCACATTCTCTCCACGTGAGAGTACAAGTCCACTACTACAATAATATGCCGATGCCAGCAATGTCGCCAGGTGGGGGTTTGGCTTGTAGAAAAGCTAAATACCGGTGAAGAGTATTTTCATGGCCACATATTCCACTATCAATGTTTCATGATGGAGCCGAGGAGAAGAAGGAGTCTAAGCAGTAGAAGAAGAATGTAATGATGATGATGATGTTAATGATAACAAGAGGACCAGGAAAATCAGGACAGACTTGCTCTGATTGTGAATGTTGGCCAGTTATATTTTCCCAATTGATCTGGTGATGCCGCCTGATGTGCTGGAATAGAACTATGGTACCTATGATCATGTTGGCACGCCCACTGCTAATTTTAATCCTGCAGATCTTGCACAGAGCTGTGGGTTTGTGTGTGCCTTGTGGAGAAAAAATGTCTTACAGCAGCAGTGGCGTACACACAATCCATGGGGCCCCGATGCGAAAATGATCCATGGGGCCCCCTTCCCTGTTGCCAACCCCCATCCCCCCCACACCAACCCGCCGCTGCCCGCTCCCCCAGAGGAGGGGCTGCAAGCCGGGGTGGTGAATGAAGGGGCTGCACACGGGGGGGGGGTGAATAAAGGGGCTGCACACGGGGGTGAATAAAGGGGCTGCACAAAGGGGGTGAGTGAATGGGCTGCACACGGCGGTGAATGAAGGGGCTGCACACGGGGGGGGGGTGAATAAAGGGGCTGCACACAGGGGGTGAGTGAATGGGCTGCACACAGGGGGTGAATGAAGGGGCTGCACACGGGGGTGAATGAAGGGGCTGCACATGGGTGGGTGAATGAAGGGGCTGCACACAGGGGGTGAATGAAGGGCTGCAAACAGGGGGAATGAAGGGGCTGCACACAGGGGGGTGAATTAAGGGGCTGTACAAAGGGGGCGGTGAATAAAGGGGCTGCAGGCAGCCGCTGCACACGGGGGTGAATGAAGGGCTGCACACAGAGGGAGGTAAATGAAGGGGTTTCACACAGAGGGCAGAGGGGGGCAATGAAGAGGCTGCACACGGGGGGTGAGTGAATGGGCTGCACACAGGGGGGTGAATGAAGGGGCTGCACACGGGGGGTGAATGAAGGTGCTACACATGGGGGGTGGTGAATGAAGGTGCTGCACATGGGGGTGGTGAATGAAGGTGCTGCACAAGGGGGGGGTGAATAAATGGGCTGCACATAGGGGGGGTGAAGGTGCTGCACACAGGGGGGTGAAGGTGCTGCACACAGGGGGGTGAAGGTGCTGCACACAGGGGGGTGAAGGTCCTGCACATAGGGGGGTGAAGGTGCTGCACTCATGGGGAGGTGAATGAAGGGGCTGCATACAGGGGGGTGAAGGGACTGCTGCAGATAGGGGGGAAGGGCTTCCACAGAGAGGGGGTATGGAGCAGGCTGGCAGCACACGAGGACATACAAATACTTTGATGCCTCCTCCATCTCCAATTCCGGACCCACGTTTCCTCCTGCTGTCGCCCGCCGTCACCGCCACCAGCAAAAAGGTTCGTGGCCGTGCTAACTTCCTGCTAGTGGCGCCTCCCAGCGGGCCCTCTGCAAGTTTGCTCCGTCCCGCCGCGAAAGAGAAAACACACGGCAGTGACGGCACAACAGCACTGCAGGGGCCTGGCTGGTCCACAAGCGGCCGGACCCCCTGGAGGTCCGAGCCCGGTCGCAAGTGCGACCCCTGTGTCCCCTGTATGTGTGCCACTGTACAGCAGGGTTCCTCAACTCCAGTCCTCAAGGCCCACCTGCCAGTCATGTTTTCAGGATTTCATAAGCATTGAAAAGCTGATAGATATAATTAGTGTCAGTGCATCAGGACTTACCACAGGTGTTCATTCTGTGGGATATTCTGAAATCATGACCGGTAGGTGGGCCCTGAGGACTGGAGTTAAGGAACACTGTCTTACGGGAGTTGCTCTCACAGAGCTTCAGGCAGCCGAGCTTGGCTTAGCTCTGGCACTTTTTGGCCTAACCCACCCACAGTGTCAGCAGCATGTCCAGATCCAGCAGTAGAAGTGGTCCTGACTGTTCTTTGGGAGGTACATCGCCTCTGCTCTTGTTGCCACTGCCACCTTATGTTTGTGTTTAACCACCCACAGCTTTGCCCTTACTGTCCCCACCACTTTTACCACACTATGATATATATCATGGTGGGCTGCTTGTCCCCCCTCCCTATTCTCTGTATTTGACCCAACTATCACTGTAGCTACCACTACCCCTACCGCCACCACTGTAGCTACTAGAGTCTTTGCCACTACCACCTGCATGGGGTCCCTGCCACCACTTTAACCACCTCTTCCGCCTGGCAGTTCAAACACTGACTGCTCTCACACAAGTCATAAACAGGGGAAACACTCTTGACTAGTGTTGAGCGAACAGTTCGAGCATAGTTCGGGTTCGTATTGAATTTTGGGGAGTTCGAGACACGGACCCGGACCCGAACATTATCAAAAAATTTCGGGTTGGGTTCGTTGTTCGGCGATTTCTTCCCGCTTTCTAAACGGCTGCACAGCAGCCAATCAGCTATTGTTTTACTTCTTGCCCTAAGAGCCCATCACAGCCATGCCTACTAATGGCATGGCTGTGATTGGCCAAGTGCATCATGTGACCCAGCCTCTATTTAAGCTGGAGTCACGTAGCGCCGCACTTCACACTGCTCTGATTAGTGTAGGGAGAGGACGCAGCTTCTGCGAGGGAGAGATGAGGCAGGGAAAAGTCTGCAAAAGCACCTAATGAACTGATCGATCTACAGCTGTGAATGATTGAGCTTCTGCTAGTTACTTGCTCACTGGTTTTTAGGCTGCACAGAGCGTTTTTCTGTCACTTATTTTTTGGGGTGATCGGCGGCCATTGTGTGACTTGGGGTGCACCAGAACAAGCTGCCACCAAGTCCATCAATCCATCAATACTAGTTTTTTATTTTTTTTTGCTATATCCTACATCAGGGGCTTGGCTGTGCTAATTGTCACCCCTAGAAACGCAGGATAGCAATTTCCATATTTTATTAAGGGGTTAAATACAATTTCCAAAGTACCAATCCCCTAAATCTGGTGTTCCAGCTTTGGCTAGCCAAGTATAATACTGTCTGCTGTTTGGCAAAGGATATATTTTGTTCTGGGGTGAAATTCAATTGCCAAAATAGCAATACCATAAATCTGGTGTCCCAGTTGTGGCTGGCAAACTATAATAGTTTCCGCCAAAACACATATTTTGTTCTGGGGTGAAATTAAATTGTCAAAATAGCAATACCATAAATCAGTGGTTTCAGCTGTGGCTGGCCACATTTCATAGTGTCCTGCAAAGAATATATTTTGTTCTGGGGTGAAATTCAATTGCCAAAATAGCAATACCCTGAATCTGGTGTTCCAGCTGTTGCAGGCCTAATTTAATTCTGTACGTAACAGGGTATATTTTGTTCTGAGGTGAAATTCAATTGCCAAAATAGCAATACCCTAAATCTGATGTCCCAGCACTGGCTGGCAAACTATAATAGTGTCCGCCAAAACATATATTTTGTTCTGGGGTGAAATTCAATTGTCAAAATAGCAATACCATAAATCAGTGGTTTCAGCTGTGGCTGGCCAAATTTCATAGTGTCCTGCAAAGAATATATTTTGTTCTGGGGTGAAATTCAATTGCCAAAATAGCAATACCATAAATCAGTGGTTTCAGCTGTGGCTGGCCAAGTTTCATAGTGTCCTGCAAAGGATATATTTTGTTCTGGGGTGAAATTCAATTGCCAAAATAGCAATACCATAAATCAGTGGTTTCAGCTGTGGCTGGCCAAGTTTCATAGTGTCCTGCAAAGGATATATTTTGTTCTGGGGTGAAATTCAATTGCCAAAATAGCAATACCATAAATCAGTGGTTTCAGCTGTGGCTGGCCAAGTTTCATAGTGTCCTGCAAAGGATATATTTTGTTCTGGGTGAAATTCAATTGCCAAAATAGCAATACCATAAATCAGTGGTTTCAGCAGTGGCTGGCCAAGTTTCATACTGTCCTGCAAAGGATATATTTTGTTCTGGGGTGAAATTCAATTGCCAAAATAGCAATACCCTGAATCTGGTGTTCCAGCTGTTGCAGGCCTAGTTTAAATCTGTCCGTAACAGGGTATATTTTGTTCTGGGGTGAAATTCAATTGCCAAAATAGCAATACCATAAATCAGTGGTTTCAGCTGTGGCTGGCCAAGTTTCATAGTGTCCCGCAAAGGATATATTTTGTTCTGGGGTGAAATTCAATTGCCAAAATAGCAATACCATAAATCAGTGGTTTCAGCTCTGGCTGGCAAACTATAATAGTGTCTGCCAAAACATATATTTTGTTCTGGGGTGAAATTCAACTGCCAAAATAGCAATACCATAAATCAGTGGTTTCAGCTGTGGCTTGCCAAGTTTTATAGTGTCCTGCAAAGGATATATTTTGTTCTGGGGTGAAATTCAATTGCCAAAATAGCAATACCCTGAATCTGGTGTTCCAGCTGTTGCAGGCCTAGTTTAAATCTGTCCGTAACAGGGTATATTTTGTTCTGGGGAGAAATTCAATTGCCAAAATAGCAATACCATAAATCAGTGGTTTCAGCTGTGGCTGGCCAAGTTTCATAGTGTCCTGCAAAGAATATATTTTGTTCTGGGGTGAAATTCAATTGCCAAAATAGCAATACCATAAATCAGTGGTTTCAGCAGTGGCTGGCCAAGTTTCATAGTGTCCTGCAAAGGATATATTTTGTTCTGGGGTGAAATTCAATTGCCAAAATAGCAATACCCTGAATCTGGTGTTCCAGCTGTTGCAGGCCTAGTTTAAATCTGTCCGTAACAGGGTATATTTTGTTCTGGGGTGAAATTCAATTGCCAAAATAGCAATACCATAAATCAGTGGTTTCAGCTGTGGCTGGCCAAGTTTCATAGTGTCCCGCAAAGGATATATTTTGTTCTGGGGTGAAATTCAATTGCCAAAATAGCAATACCATAAATCAGTGGTTTCAGCTCTGGCTGGCAAACTATAATAGTGTCCGCCAAAACATATATTTTGTTCTGGGGTGAAATTCAACTGCCAAAATAGCAATACCATAAATCAGTGGTTTCAGCTGTGGCTTGCCAAGTTTTATAGTGTCCTGCAAAGGATATATTTTGTTCTGGGTGAAATTCAATTGCCAAAATAGCAATACCCTGAATCTGGTGTTCCAGCTGTTGCAGGCCTAGTTTAAATCTGTCCGTAACAGGGTATATTTTGTTCTGGGGTGAAATTCAATTGCCAAAATAGCAATACCATAAATCAGTGGTTTCAGCTGTGGCTGGCCAAGTTTCATAGTGTCCTGCAAAGAATATATTTTGTTCTGGGGTGAAATTCAATTGCCAAAATAGCAATACCATAAATCAGTGGTTTCAGCTGTGGCTGGCCAAGTTTCATAGTGTCCTGCAAAGGATATATTTTGTTCTGGAGTGAAATTCAATTGCCAAAATAGCAATACCATAAATCAGTGGTTTCAGCTGTGGCTGGCCAAGTTTCATAGTGTCCTGCAAAGGATATATTTTGTTCTGGGGTGAATATCAATTGCCAAAATAGCAATACCCTGAATCTGGTGTTCCAGCTGTTGCAGGCCTAGTTTAAATCTGTCCATAAAAGGATACCTTTTATCCAGGGCCTAAATACTAGCCCTAAAAGAGATATTCCCCTAAATCAGTGTTTACTGCTGTGCCTGGATTAGTGTAATACGCTACATAAATAAATAGGCAGATGGTGTTGGGTGCCTGTAAAAAAAAAGGCCTGAATTTGAAATCAATACATTGGGCCAAATATTTTTTTTCTTATTGTGGTGCTTGGTGAACGGTAACAATGAGGAAAACATCTAGTAATAGACGAGGACGCGGTCATGGTGGTGTTAGTGTACCCTCTGGTGCTGGCAGAGGACGTGGCCATTCTGCCACAGCCACATGTCCTAGTGAACCAACTACCTCAGGTTCCAGTACCCGCCAGAATTTACAGCGATATTTGGTGGGGCCCAATGCCGTTCTAAGGATGTTAAGGCCTGAGCAGGTACAGGCGCTAGTCAATTGGGTGGCCGACAGTGGATCCAGCACGTTCACAACATTATCTCCCACCCAGTCTTCTGCAGAAAGCGCACAGGTGGCGCCTGAAAACCAAGCCCATCAGTCTGTCACATCACCCCCATGCATATCTGGGAAACTGTCTGAGCCTCAAGTTATGCAGCAGTCTCTTATGCTGTTTGAAGACTCTGCTGGCAGGGTTTCCCAAGGGAATCCACCTAGCCCTTCCCCAGTGGTGGAAGACATAGAATGCACTGATGCACAACCACTGATGTTTCCTGATGATGAGGACATGGGAATACCATCTCATCGCAGTCCGCACGTCTCTGATGATGACGAAACACAAGTGGCAACTGCTGCGTCTTTCTGCAGTGTGTAGACCGAACAGGAGGTCGGGGAGGAAGACTGTGTGGAAGACGATGCAGGGGACGATGAGGTCCTAGACTCCAGTGGTGGATGATATGACGCCTTATTCCTTGCTGTGGGACCTCTCTCCTCTGTCTGGGTGCTGCGGCCGAAACAATTGAGTGGTCTTCTCCAGTGGTGGGTGATATGACGCCTTATGACTTGCTGTGGGACCTCTCTCCTCTGTCTGGGTGCTGGGGCCGAAATAACTGAAAGTGGCCTTCTTCAGTGGTGGGTGATATGACGCCTTATTCCTTGCTGTGGGACCTCTCTCCTCTGTCTGGGTGCTGGGGCCGAAATAACTGAAAGTGGCCTTCTCCAGTGGTGGGTGATATGACGCATGATTCCTTGCTGTGGGACCTCTCTCCTCTATCTGGGTGCTGGGGCCGAAATAACTGAAAATGGCCTTCTCCAGTGGTGGGTGATATGACGCATGATTCCTTGCTGTGGGACCTCTCTCCTCTGTCTGGGTGCTGGGGCCGAAATAACTGAAAGTGGCCTTCTCCAGTGGTGGGTGATATGACGCATGATTCTCTGCTATGGGACCTCTCTCCAATTGATATTGGTTAATTTTTATTTACTTTTTTTATTTAAATTCATTTCCCTATACACATTTGTTTGCAGGGCATTTACCTACATTTTGCTGCCTTTTGCAGCCCTCTAGCCCTTTCCTGGACTATTTTACAGCCTTTTTAGTGCCCAAATGTTCGGGCCCTATTGATTTCAATGCGGTTTGGGATAAAGTTCGGGTCCCGAACCCGAACATTTTCGGGAAGTTCGGCCGAACTTCTCGAACCCGAGCATCCAGGTGTTCGCTCATCTCTACTCTTGACTATCTACCAGAATATGTGGTGGGGTTTTGTTGCCTCATCTTAGGAAAATGAAGGTGTCCCACTAGGAGGGGACATTGAAAACAGAGAGCATGAGGCTGCAAGGAGGACGAGCAGGAGGAATGTTGTGAACTCTGGCTCCAAAGTATGGTATCACACTCCACATCATCCTGTGATTGAGAGGAGGAGTGAGCCATTCACGTCATATTCTCCTCTTCTTTGTCATGAATAATAATGTTGCAAATTTCAGAAGCCAGTGACAACTGTAGCCTACCACTACTACTACTGCCTGGGTGGCTGCTGCAACAACCCACATTATGGTTCTGGGAGGACAAGGTCTTGATCTTTCATTTTGATCTGTTCCATTTTCCAGATGGATAATAAAAACTCACAGTTTTCCTAAATTAAAAGTCGTGGGTTTGGTATAGAGTCACACAAATTCACCACCAATATAACAATGCAGGAAAGGCCGTTAACATTTCTGCCTACTGTATTATTTGCATTTAAAAATGTAAGTTCAAAAAATGCCTTTCTTCACTATTAAGACATATATTACAAACTTTTATGTAATGCAATTATTGCCCCCCCAAACCACCAATATAATGATGCAGAAAAGGGTGGTAAGATTTGTGCATACTGTATTTTTAGTGTTTAAAAACTCAGGTTAAAAAATACTTTTCTTCACTATTAAGAAACACATTGCAAACTTACAATGCAATTATTCCCTCCAAAACCACCAATTAATGATGCAAAAAAGGCCAGTAAGATTTCTGCCTACTGTGTTTTTTGCATTTAAAAATGCAGGTTCAAAAAAGACCCTTCCTTATTGTTAACATTTGGGAGGTAAGGAGCTGGCTTAATTATTATCCAAATCATGTTTCAAGGCCCATTTAAAAGGTTGAACATTGACTTATAGGATAGCTACCTTACATCTGGTGGCATTAGAGGCAGAGCTTGCTAAGAGCTTATTTGCATCCTTTCTTTGCTGTTAAAACACATATTGCAAACTTGTATTGCCATTAGTCCACCTTCCAGCAATATAACTATGCAAAAAAGACAGTAAAATTTCTGTCTATGGTGTAATTTGCATTTAATTTAATGGCATAAAAATGGCATTATTGGCTTAAAATGCTTTTTCTACAATGCAATTTTAAAAAAGTGTTTAATAAATGTGCAATTGCTCAGCGAGTCAGCAGCAAAATGCAATTTAGGTACTATGCTGGCAATAAACTAAATAAGGCCCCATTCACACGTCCACAAGTATTTTGCGGATCCACGGATCCGCAAAACACGGACATCGGTGATGTGCGTTCTGCAATTTGCGGCCCGCACATCGCCGGCACTATATAGAAAATGCTTTTTCTTGTCCGCAATTGCGGACAAGAATAGGACATGTTCTATTTTTTTCGGGAACGCAATTGCAGACCCGGAAGTGCAGATCCGCAATTGCGGACCTGGGCGGGACATCGACTGTCCCCATAGGAATGAATGGGTCCGCAATTCCGTTCCGCAAAATGCGGAACTGAATTGTGGAGGTGTGAATGGACCCTAAGCCTATATACACACTTACGATTTAAAAAAAACAAAAAACTGTCTCTGTTCAATTTTTTTTTTTTCTTGTAGGTGGTTGGTTTTGTAATGCAGAACTACTAGAATGATGCTTCAGTAGCAGCTCTATTAAGCAGTGTGCCCATCGCCTCAGCCCCTCAAAGCTTTCCATGATCAAAGTCTCTCAATTATTTTTATCTATTCTTTCTGTACACTGTTCCTGTTACACTAGAATAGATGCTTGCTTGTGCCTCTGTATACTGTGTAAGATTATTTTCTTTCAAACATTACATACACCCACCCTCAATAACATAGAATAATATCTGCTTATTTTGCACAGTCATCTCACTGCCTGCTATTACCCCTGATTGGCTGATAAGGTTGTTTTTTAGCCGCTGAACCAATCAGGACAAGCCCCCCCCACACACACACACACACACACTTACTCCGAGAGTTATGTGAGCATCCTTCTTCCTCACTTGTGGTTTTTCCCGCCAACATGTCCAACATGTGTACCTTCCTTTTTTACTTTGTAAATAGACTATTTTTGATACACCAGACTTCTACAGTATTGTGATTATACAATATAGTGCAGCACTTAGATATAATTTTAACGCCTAATATACATAGGCAGATAATGTACAATTGATATGTCTATAATAATTTTTTACGCCATGATTGACATAAAAAATGAAAACCAGACACCATGTAGTACATGAGAATCTCTTTCTAACAAAGCTAGAACCAGCTCTGTACCAACCATAGAACCAGAGATTTCCCATTCATTGCTCCAGTTCTAAGGCTAGATTTATTTCAGGCTGGCAGCTCAGGGGGTGTGTCCCTTCCACTCTAACTATTTCCTGGTAACTTCCTCAACTTCTAACAGTAGAGGGTTGAGAGTTGAAGATTTTAAAGTGAACGAATGCAACTACCTAATTGATGTTGACTAGAAATAAGGAAAAGAACAGCCAGCAGGTGGCACTATACAGATACATTTTATTGACTAGCTCAATGGTTATACAAAATGTACAATTACATGCAACTACCAAATTATTCAGATCCAGTTGCTCATTTTAAAAACCGAATATTTTTCTTTGTGGAACAACCCTTTTATTGGCTATAAATGCTTCACAGGACAAATTATGTATCTATATATATATATATATATATATATATATATATATATATTTTTTTTTTTTTTTTTTTTTTTTTTTTTTGTTTATAGGTTATATTATGATAAACAGGAAAGGAAATGAATAAACCAGCAATCATGCAGGAAAAAAAGCATCTAAGGAAAGAGGTAAAGTGTAAATTACATTCAGCTCAGTGCAGCAGATCAATACAGCAAGCAGAGAAGGAAATATGATATTGCATTAGAGAGTTTGTGAGTCTGCAGGCACAAAATGATTGCTGCCGGATGACAATGTGGTATAGGCAGTATACTGGACATCAACTGTGAGTGTCATAAACCAGATCAACACAAAGGTGATTTACTGGCAAAACTATTTGTTTCTATGCTGCCAAACCTGCAAACTTCTAAATATAGCCTAAATAAATGCTATTTGCTTGAAGATGCCAAAGTCAGAGGATCTTCTATTGGTTTATTGATTTGGCATCAAAATTCTGCATTATAATCACCTCAAAAAGTGTCAGAAAGAGTGAAGTGCAAACTTTCAGTTAGTTATCAGATACGTGAAAAAATGTATAAATGTATCACTACTGTGTAATATATAATATACTGTACAATGTATACTATAGTGTATATACTGTATATTTATGTATATTATATATATATATATATATATATATATATATATACACAGTGTGTGTGTGTGTGTGTGTATATATATATATATATATATATATATATATATATCTCAAACCAAATAAATAGCAGCACTCTACTGAATGCACTAAGAATGGGTGAACAGATGAATGTGTGAACAGGGTCAAATACATGACTACCATATTTACTATAACATGGGGTAGAAGCTTTTAGCGCATGTAGTTGATCAAAAATATGTTGGGCCAGTCTACAAAGCATCAAGGTGGCTTCTAATCAGACGGGACCTAACCTAACACGGAGTGTCCAGCTCCACTATGATACTGTGATAGTACTGATTAAAAGCACCATGCAGGTGGGCGGATGTGCAGGAGTGCTAAGTTCCATAGAGGATGCCTATTCCTCAACCATATATACATATCCAAAAAAATTAAACAGCACTTTCAAGGGGTAGTTAGTTTAGAGGCAGGAACTTAGCACTCCTGCCCACCCGCCCAACTGCGTGGTGCTTTTAATCAGTACTATCACAGTATTATAGTGGAGCTGGACACTCCGTGTTAGCGTAGGTCCCGTCTGATTAGAAGCCACCTTGACGCTTGGTAGACGGGCCCAACATATTTTTATGGGCAATGTCTGTAAAGCAATCAACAATCACAATGGGCATTGCCTTTGACACAATTAACAAAATAAAAGTAATGAATTCAGGGGGTTTATACACAGTTACAGTATGTGGCTCAGACAATAACAGGGGTTCTGTTACACCTCACTGTGTGTTTTACTTATAGAAACTTATATGGAGGGGTTAACCTGAATTTCCAATTGATCTTTGTACTGTGCATGGTTCAGGAGCTGTATTTATGTAATGAGCTTAATTGTTGTATTGTTTTATTGTTTCGATTCGGTTGGTTCGCTGAATTTTCCAAAAAGATTTGATTCAATCAGAAATTATACGTGGCGAATCACGTTAAAAAAACAGCTATTTTATGGCTGCAGAGAGCCTGTATAGTGGTGTAGAACACTGTGCCTTACAGTAACACGCATAGGGAGTCTGCTATGGTAGTGAAAAAATACTATGAGTCAGTATAACACGCACATGTCAGGCGTCGCTCGTAGAATCACTGCCCACTTCACTTATTTGGACAGTTACGATGCCAAAACTGACCAAATAACTTATGTGTGAACTCAGCCTTACAGGTCGATGTTAGTGCGAAGAAGAAGCGCACTCCTTTTACACCATCGGCAGCTGATTTCACATAGATGTCTATAGAACTTGTTTTATTAAACGCTTATACAACAGAGTGGAGAGGGTGTCAGCAGTAAGTTTGTGTGGACATCACTGATTATTTTGCCCATCCTCTGATCCATCAGAACAATAACCCCTAAAAAACAGATCCTGTCTGTTGAGAATCTGCCATCACTCGGTCAGCATTTGATGAGTAATTCATCAGTATTGCTAAAGCCAAAAAAACAGGAGTGGATCCAAAACAGAGATGACACGTGAATAAAATATTTGCATGTCTTCTATGTTTTGTACCCACTCCTGTTTTTGGATACCAAATCGTAAGCCAATTCTGATGCAAAAAAGGGACCATGTCATACAGGCCTTACAGCTGCTACATATACAGGATCCGTTGAGTGTCTCATTTTTATTTTCTTCTAAAAGATCAGAAGAAGGGTCAAATACATGATATCAACCAGGCCAAAAAGGCAAAATAGTAGCCCAATCATGATGTGGGCAGGG
Source organism: Bufotes viridis (assembly GCA_033119425.1). Classification (NCBI taxonomy): domain Eukaryota; kingdom Metazoa; phylum Chordata; class Amphibia; order Anura; family Bufonidae; genus Bufotes; species Bufotes viridis. The sequence continues at coordinate 222,203,594 of CM065589.1, forward strand.
TGGGAACAGCATGAGAAGGCCACATAGTGATGAGGTTGCAGCAGCATTAGGAGACCACAGAGGGTTGAGTTGCCAGCAGCATCGGGGGACCACAGAGTGGTGAGGTGGCAGCAGCATGAGGAGACCACAGAGTGGTGAGCTGGCAGCAGCATAAGGAGACCACAGAGTGGCCCAGTGACATAGTGGTGAGTTGGCAGCAGCATTAGAAGAACACAAAGTGGCCCAATGACAGAGCATTCAGTTGGCAGCAGCATGAGGAGACCACAGTGTTGCCCAATGACAGAGTACTAAGGTAATCGCAGCATGAGGAGACCAAAGAGTGGTGAGGTGGCAGCAGCATGATGAGTCCACAGAGCAGCCCAGTGACATAGTGGTGAGGTGGCAGCAGCATTAGGAGACCACAGAGTGGCCCAATTACAGAGTGTTCAGTTAGCAGCATCATAAGGAGACAACAGCGTCGCCCAATGACAGAGTACTGAGGTAGCAGCAGCATGAAGAGACCAAAGAGTGGTGAGGTGGCCACAGCATGAGAAGACCTCAGAGTGGTGAGGAGGCAGCAGCATGAGGAGACCATAGAGACGCCCAGTGACATAGTGGTGAGGTGGCAGCAGCATGAGGAGACCACAGAGTAGCCCAATGAAATAGTGTTCAGTTGGCAGCAGCATATGGAGACCAAAGAGTCGCTCAATGACAAAGTACTGAGGTAGGAGCAGCATGAGGAGACCACCGAGTGGTGAGGAGGCAGCAGCATGAGGAGACCTTCGAGTGCTGAGGAGGCAGCAGCTTGATGAAACCACAGAGCGGCCCAATGACATAGTGGTGAGGTGGCAGCAGCATTAGGAGACCACAATGTGGCCCAATGACAGAGTACTGAGGCAACAGCAGTATGACGGGAACAAAGAGTGGTGAGGGGGCAGCAGCATTAGGAGACCACAGAGTCACTCAATGACAAAGTACTGAGGTAGGAGCAGCATGAGGAGACCTCCGAGTGCTGAGGAGGCAGCAGCATGATGAAATCACAGTGCAGCCCAATGACATAGTAGTGAGGTGGCAGCAGCATTAGGAGACCACAATGTGGCCCAATGACAGAGTACTGAGGTAACAGCAGTATGACGGGAACAAAGAGTGGTGAGGGGACAGCAGCATTAGGAGACCACAGAGTGGCCCAATGACAGAGTACTGAGGTAGCAGCAGCAAGAGGAGACAAAAGAGTGGTGAGGTGGCAACTGCATGAGGAGATCAAATAGTTGCCCAGTGAAAAAGTGTTGAGTTGGCAGAAGAGATCACAGAGTGGTCCAATGACATAGTGATGAGGTGGCAGCAGCATTAGGAGACAACAGAGTTGCCCAGTGAGAGAGTGTTAAGTTGACAGCAGCATTAGGAAACCACAAAGTGGCCCAGTGACAAAGGGGTGAGGTGGCAACAGCAGGAGGAGACCACAAAGTGGACCCGTGGAAAGTGGTGAGGTGACAGCAGCATGAGAAGACCACAGAGAGACCCAGTGACATAGTGGTGAGGTGGCAGCACCATGAGGTGACCACAGAGTTGGCCAGTGACATAGTAGTGAGGTGGCAGCAGCATGAGGAGACCACAGAATGATGAGGTGGCAGCAGTATAATGAGACCACAGAGTGTTGAGGTGGCAGGAGCATGAGGAGACCACAGAGTTCCCCAGTGACATAGTGTTGAGTTTGTAGCAGCATAGGGAAACCACAGAGTGGTGAGCTGCCAGCCACATGAGGGGACCACAAATTGGCTCAATGACATAGTAGTGAGGTGGCAGCAGCATGAGGAGACCAAAGAGTGGGAGGTGGCAACAGCATGAGGAGACCAAAGAGTGGGAGGTGGCAACAGCATGAGGAGACCAAAGAGTGGGAGGTGGCAACAGCATGAAGAGACCACAGAGTGGGAGGTGGTAGCAGCATAATGAGACCACAGAGAGGTCCAGTGACATAGTGGTGAGGTGACAGCAGCATGAAGAGACCAAATAGTTGCCCAGTGACATTGGTGAGGTGGCAGCAGCATGAGGAGACCACAGAGTGGCCCAAGGACAGAGTGTTAAGATAGCACCAGCATGGGGAGACCACAGAGTGCTGTTTTGGCAGCAGCATGAGGAGACCTCAGAGTGCTGAGGTGGCAGCAGCATGAGGAGACCACAGAGTGGCCCAGTGACAGAGTGGTGAGGTAGCAGCAGCAGGAGGAGATTACAGAGTGTTGAGGTGGCAGCAGCATGAAGAGACCACAGAGTTGTGGGGTGGTAGCAGTGTGAAAAGACCATAGAGTGGCCCAGTGACATAGTGGTGAGCTGGCAGCAGCATGAGGAGACCACAGAGTTGCCCAATGAAAGACTGTTTAGTTGGCAGCAGCATGAGGAGACAAAAGAGCGGCCCAATGACAGAGTGCTGAGGTAGCAGCAGCATGAGGAGACCACAGAGTGGCCCAGTGACATAGTGATGAGGTGTCAGCAGCATGAGGAGCCCACAGAGTGTTGAGGTGGCAGCAGCATGAGGAGACCACAGAGTGTCCCAGTGACAGGATGTTAAGTTGGCAGCAGCATGGAGGAGACCACAGAGTGGCACAGTGACAGTGGTGAGGAGGCAGAAGTATGATGGGACCACAGAGTGGCCCAGTGACATAGTGGTGACTTGGCAGTAGCATGAGGAGACCACAGAGTTGCACAGTGAAAGAGTGTTCAGTTGGCAGCATCATAAGGAGACCACAGCGTCACCCAATGACAGAGTGCTGAGGTATCAGCACCATGAGGAGACCAAAGCGTGGTGAGGTGGCAACAGCATGAGGAGACCCCAGAGTGGTGAGGTGGCAGCAGCATAAGGAGACCACAGAGAGGTCCAGTGACATGGTGGTGAGGTAGCAGCAGCATTAGGAGACCAAAGAATTGCCTAGTGACGTAGCGATGAGGTCGCAGCAGCATGAGGAGACCACAGAGTGGCCCATTGAAATAGTGGTGAGGTGGCAGCAGCATGAGGAGACCACAGAGTGGTGAGGTGGCAGCAGCATGAGGAGACCACAGAGTGGTAAGGTGGCAACAGCATGAGGAAACCACAGAGTGGCCCAGTAACATAGTGGTGAGGTTGCAGTAGCATGAGGAGTCCACAGAGAGGCCAAGTCACAAAATGGTGAGGTGGAAGCAGCATGAGAAAACCACAGAGTGGTCCAGTGACATAGTGATGAGTTGGCAGGAGCATTAGGAGTCCACAGCATGGTGCGTATGCAGCAGCATGAGGAGACGACAGAGTGGTGAGGTTGCAGCAGCATGAGGAGTCCACACAGTGGCTCACTGATAGTGGTGAGCTGGCAGCAGCATAAGGAGACTGCAGAGTGACCCAGTGACATAGTGGAGAGGTAGCAGCAGCATGTGGAGACCACAGAGTGGCACTATGACATAGAGGTGAGCTGGCAGCAGCATCAGAAGACCACAGAGAGGCCAAGTGACATAGTGGTGTGGTGACAGCAGAATGAGGAGACCACAGAGTGGCCCAGTGACATAGTGATGAGGTGGCAACAGCATGAGGAGACCAGAGAGTGGTGAGGAGGCAGCAGCATGAGGAGACCACAGAGTGGCCCAGTGACATCAAGGTTAGGTGGGGGGGTTGGCCAATACCGATTTTATACTGTCATTTACATTTTTATTTTTTTATATTTTATATTGTGGTTTATTTTGTCACATTTTCTTTATATTTAAGAAAAGAGGAGTTACACAGGTGTCTAATATAACATTGGATGCATAAGGAACTATTGCAGCCAATTCCCTGACAGGGGTCATCCAATCCACAATTTGGGATGAAAGTCAGATATGACCTATACCACCCCCTCATTAAGGAAACAGCCTTTAAAACAGGGAACAGATATCCATTATTCCCCACTGAGGAAAGAGTAGGACTCTCCGAAACGCGTTTGGTCATAATCTATGGTGATGATGGACAGAGGGGTGCTTTAAAGATTGACTGCAGTCAACCCAGGATTATATATCCATTTATATTGAGTCTCCAGCAAATCCATTAACACCAATTCAGCCGCCAGCTTTGCAGCTTGTGCACCAACACTGTTGGATCCAAGCACGCGATATACTTTGGCACAACACGGCTAGATCAAAAGCAGCTACTTCCCGATCACGTGGGATGCCACGTGGGACGCTACGCTAACTAGCCAGCTGAACTAAGTGGCCGCTGCCATTCCGCCACAATACAATACAGAGACACTGCTGCTGTTTCAAGAGTGTTAAAGTAACCACTATTCTTTCTTTTCATATATGAACACTCAGTATATGCCTCACCAATATTGGTATTAAGACGTAACTATATATGTGATACAGCAGGAGATGATTATAATTAATATACCCCAATCCTTCTATACTAAGAGGATATATTCAATACTGAATAAATTGGCTAATGTTATTCCAAGAAAGACTTTGAACATTATATGAATGGTATTTGAAGAAGACTTTTGAACATTATATGTATCTCTCTGGACAAACAATCAACAATTAACATGCATTAACTATATAATGGGGTCATAATTGAAATGGTTCATTACTAGGTTTTATGGTAAAAGCAAGGACTATTTAAGTGTGTCCACTCCTCACAAATAGTGTTGTATATAGGTCGGGACTCCTCTGATAAAATATAGGGGCAATGGCTGACATATCATCAGTCTAACTGGAACATTACAACAATCAAGTGCCCTGTATGTCTTATCGGACCGATTCCAACCTATCTATAGTTTTTTAACATTTTTATCCTATGCATTGTTTATAGTTTTTTCTAACTTGTGTGAGTCAGTATTTATTGTGCTTTTTTTATAGGTTTAATGAAAAATCACAGTGATTTGGGTGATGTGAATGTGGTTACACACCATATGACTGTGAACTATGAACGGTCAACTAACTGATTGGGAAATCTGGGTATAGTGTATATTATGCTTTCTTTTTATTAACAAATTACTATTCTTTACCAACATTCTTTTACTTCTATACAACACCGGATAAGTGTTTGCCCTTCAATTTATTTATTTGATATACTGTTATTTTACTGACCTTGAGTAAGTCACGGAAGTGTGCAACTATACCGTAGATCTTGGTTAGGTTGAGCTACATATTTTTCTATAAACTCTTCTCTTATGTTAGTCTACAGTCGTGGCCAAAAGTTTTGAGAATGACACAAATATTAGTTTTCACAAAGTTTGCTGCTAAACTGCTTTTAGATCTTTGTTTCAGTTGTTTCTGTGATGTAGTGAAATATAATTGCACGCACTTCATACGTTTCAAAGGCATTTATCGACAATTACATGACATTTATGCAAAGAGTCAGCATTTGCAGTGTTGGCCCTTCTTTTTCAGGACCTCTGCAATTCGACTGGGCATGCTCTCAATCAACTTCTGGGCCAATTCCTGACTGATAGAAACCCATTCTTTCATAATCACTTCTTGGAGTTTGTCAGAATTAGTTGGTTTATGTTTGTCCACCTGCCTCTTGAGGATTGACCACAAGTTCTCAATGGGATTAAGATCTGAGGAGTTTCCAGGCCATGGACCCAAAATGTTAACGTTTTGGTCCCCGAGCCACTTAGTTATCACTTTTGCCTTATGGCACGGTGCTCCATCGTGCTGGAAAATGCATTGTTCTTCACCAAACTGTTGTTGGATTGTTGGAAGAAGTTGCTGTTGGAGTTTGTTTTAGTACCCTTCTTTATTCATGGCTGTGTTTTTGGGCAAAATTGTGAGTGGGCCCACTTCCTTGGATGAGAAGCAACCCCACACATGAATGGTCTCAGGATGCTTTACTATTGGCATGACACAGGACTGATGGTAGCGCTCACCTTTTCTTCTCCGGACAAGCCTTTTTCCAGATGCCCCAAACAATCGAAAAGAGGCTTCATCGGAGAATATGACTTTGCCCCAGTCCTCAGCAGTCTATTCACCATACTCTCTGCAGAAGATCAATCTGTTCCCAATGTTTTTTTGGGAGAGAAGTGGCTTCTTTGCTGCCCTTCTTGACACCAGGCCATCTTCCAAAAGCCTCACTGTGCATGCAAATGTACTCACACCTGCCTGCTGCCATTCCTGAGCAAGCCCTGCACTTATGGCACTCAGATCCTGCAGCTGAATCCTCTTTAGGAGACAATTCTGGCGCTTGCTGGACTTTCTTGGATGCCCTGAAGCCTTCTGAACAAGAATTGAACCTCTTTCCTTGAAGGTCTTGATGATCTTATAAATTGTTGATTGAGGTGCAATTTTAGTACCCAAAATATCCTTGCCTGTGAAGCCATTTTTATGCAACGCAATGATGGCTGCACGCGTTTCTTTGCAGGTCACCATGGTTAACAATGGAAGAACAATGATTTCAAGAATCACCTTCCTTTTAACATGTCAAGTCTACCAGTTTAACCCAATCAGCCTGACATAATGATCTCCAGCCTTGTGCTCGTCAACATTCTCACCTGAGTTAACAAGACAATTACAGAAATGATCTCAGTAGGTCCTTTAATGACAGCAATGAAATACAGTGGAAAGTTTTTTTTTAGATTAAGTTAATTTTCATGGCAAAGAAGGACTATGCAATTCATCTGATCACTCTTCATAACATTCTAGAGTATATGCAAATTGCTATTATAAAAACTTAAGCAGCAACTTTTCCAAGTTCCAATATTTATGTAGTTCTCAAAACTTTTGGCCACGACTGTACATTCCCCAAGACACCAAGAGCATTATCAGCTTCAATTGCTTACAGTAAATATAAAATTAACATTAATTGTAATATTAATTTATATAAGCTTTTTGACACTACTTACTACCCAATTTTTGCTATACAATATACTAGATACATATTAAAAACAGAATATTAAATCAAGCAAACTCTTGAATCCTGCATGTTGTTTCTTTAATATATTGGGTGGAAGTGCTTTTCGTCTTTCAGAGATCCATTAACAGCTTGTCCTTTAAAATAAGGGCATTGTTACTAACCACTGTGTTTTTCATAAAACGAAAGCTGGGCAAGCAAGGACAACGGAAAAGAAAAAGAAACTAAAATGCAAATGTTTTTCTGTCACTTTAATTAATAGCCCCAAAGGAGTTTAATATTGGATGCCACTAATGATGGAGTGAAAATTCACCAAGATCAATGAAAGTAAACTTGACTTCTTATAATGAATTCATTTACAGAATGGTCAATTTCACTGGTATTTGACACAATGCCTAGTGTTAACAGTGAGGTTAAACAGTATATAAAGATATAAAATTATTTAATAAAATATTACAAATCATTATATTTATTCAAATTCAGGGGTATACAATCTTTTCCACATGGTGGAAATCCCAAATTAAAACATTAAAGGAGTACTACCACCTGAAATATTCATGGTATATCGAAAATAATATATATAACTTAACCACTTCTCGATGGTTTATCGGTTTATCTCTGAATGGACGTTCTTGAACGTCCATTCAGAGATTGTAGCTGCACGCTAATCCTGCAGTTGCCGAACGGGGAGCCCCCCTGTCAGTAACAGCAGGGCACCCCAGAGAGAAGGCAGGTACCGTTCCTGGGTGTCCCTGCCTTCTAGATCGCTGTATACACAGCACTCAACGAGCGCTGTTTATACAGATCAGGAAGCGCTATACACTTCCTGTCCCGGCCCGGTAGTCATGTGATCGGGTGAGTGCAGGAGCTGTCGGGTCTTCCATAGACCTTGATCAGCCCTGCACTGAGTCTGTACAGCGCTGTATTATGCTGTACAGCCTCTCTGGGGGGTGTATTTGCCCTGCAAGCGGGGTTACTATGTCAGCCCCAGTTACAGGAGAAATCAATAGTTAAAATAAGAAAAAGAAAATAAGCTAAATGTCCCCCAGAAGTCTTGTATGACCTTATGGGGGACACAAAGTGTAAAATAAAAAAATAAAATAATAAAATAATAAAGTGTTTAAAAAAAAAAGTTTCAATTCCCCCCAAATCCGTTATTTAAAAAATAGGAGAAAAAAATTAAATAGACATATTTGGTATCACCACGTCCGCAACGATCGGCTCTATAATAATATCATACGATCTACCCCATCAGGTGAACGTCGTAAAAAATAAATAAATATTGCGCCAAAACAGATTTTTTTTTGTGAGCTTACCATTCAAAAAACATTATGTTAATCAATCAAAAAGTCATATGTACCCTCAAAAATGAGCCCCCAGCCAAAATATGACTCTATGAAAATTGTAACACAAAAACATGATTTTTTTTTCTAAAAATGCTCCTATTGTGTAAAATGTAAAAAAATATAACATATTTGGTATTGCCGCTTCCACAACTATTGGCTCTACAAAAATATCACATTATCTACCCCATCAAGTGAACGGTGTAAAAGAAAACAAGTAAAAATTTTGCCAAAACAGGTTCTTTTTGCCACCTCCCCACACAAAAAAACATAATATCAACCAATAAAAAAATTCATATGTACCCAAAAATGGTAGCAATAAAAACGTCACCTCGTCCTGCAAAAAACAAGCCCTCACACAAGACTATAGCCAGAAAAATGAAAAAAATGGCTCTAAGAAAATGGCAACACAAAAACATGATTAAAAAAAAAAAATGTTTTTATTGTGTAAAACGTAAAAAAAAAAAAAAAATAGACATCTTTGGTATTGTTGCATCCGTTATGACCAGATCTATAAAAATATCACAAGATCTACCCAATCAAATTAACGGTGTAAAAATAAAAATAGAAAAATTACACCAAATGGCTTTTTTGTGACTTCACCTCCCAAAAATGAGATAAAAAGCAACCAGAAAGCCAAATGTACCCCAAAATGGTGCCGATAAACACTACATCTTGCCTTGCACAAAATAAGCCCTGATGCAGCTTATTCAACAAAAAAATAAAATGTATTGCTCTTAAAAACCATGACAGAAAATTCCATGTTACAAAATCCAGATGCTACTCCTTTCCTTCTGAGCCTTGGCGTATCCTTAAATAACAGTTTACAACCACAATATGGGTGTTATTGTATTCAGGAGAAAGTGGGTAGCAAATTGGGAGGGATATTCTCCTGTTATCTTTTGTGAAAAAGAAAATTTGGGCCTAAAGCACAATTTTCTTGTTAAAAAAAAATAATTTTTCATTTTCCCACCCATGTATTAAAAATTCTATAAAAAATAGCGGCTGAGTGAAGTGCTCACTACACCCCTTAAAAATTCCTTGGGTGGTGTAGTTTACAAAATGTGGTCACTTTTTGGGGGTTTTCACTGTGGGGTTACCTCAGGACCTCTTCAAATACACAATGATGCCCAAAGACCATTCCAGCAAAATCTTCCCTCCAAAAACCATATGGTACTCCTTGCTTTCTGTGCCCTGTCCTGTGGCCAAACAGCTGTATACGACCACATATGGGGTGTTTCTGCTAACTGCAGAACCAAGGTAATAAATATTGAGGTTTGTTTTGTTGTTAACCCTTGATGTGTTCCAGGAAAAAAAATTGTTAGAATGGAAAATCTGCAAAAAAAGTGACATTTTGAAAATTTCACCTCTATTTTGCTTTAATTCCTGTGAAATACCTAAAGGGTTAACAACATTTCTAAAACCAGTTTTGAATAGTTTGAGGGATGTCATTTCTAAAATGGGGTAATTTATGGGTTGGTTCTATTATGTAAGCCCCACAAAGTGACTTCAGAACTGATCTTGTCCTTTAAAAAGTTGACTTTGGAAACAATTGCTTCTAAAATTCTAAACCTTCTAGCATTCCAAAAAAAAAAAAAAAAATGTAATTACTAAAATGATGCCAACATGAAGTAGACATATGGGGAATGTTAATTAATAAATATTTTATGGGGCATCACTATCTGTCTTAAAAGCAGAGAAATTCAAATTTAGAAAACAGTGAATTTGTTTTCACATTTTAATTAACTTTTGGATTTTTCTTATAAATAAAGATAAAACATATTGACTTAAATTTACGATTAACATGAAGTACAATGTTTCATGAGAAAACAATCTCTGAATGGCTTGGATAAGTAAAAGTATTTCAAAGTTATTACATATAAAGTGACACATGTCAGATTTTCAAAATTAGGCCTGGTCAGGAAGGGGGTAAATGGCCCGATCTGGAAGTGGTTAAAGAGCCTCTGTCAGCATGATCAACCCTTTTAAACCAGGCTTACTGTGTGGTAGGGCTGATCATGCTGATGAAAATGATAGCTTTCATTTGTCTAGATGTTAAACAGCTGCAGAGGAATTTGCATGGTATTTATATGCAAATTAGCAAATTCAAGCACTAGGAGCAAGACTGATTACTTGGAACAATGCTTTTCTAACACCCATGTGATCTGTACACACCCTCTTCCACTTGATTGACAGGGCTAGATATCCGCATGGTGATGGCAGAGCTGTGTCCAATAGCTGTGACCTCGCATGTACATATCATATTCAGTATTAACTATAGCCTTACTGTGTTGAGAATAGTGGTTTTCTATGCTTAGAAAGTCAGTACATGTTACTGGTTTCTTTACAGGCACAATATATGATTATAAAGAAAAGATATACGTAAAAATAGAAAGTCACTATTCTTAATACAGTACTGGATCAGTAACCTCTGGAACTCCAAGTGCTGTGAAGCTACAACTCCCAGCATGCACACCTACTCAACTGTTCTCTGAACTCCTATAGAAATAAAGGGAACATGCTGGGAGTTGTAGTTTTCAGAACAGCTGGAGTGCCAAAGGTTGCTGACCCCTGATGAAGTAGACATTACCTGCAGTTCTGTGTAACACCACAGGTAACACAGTGATAACTCGATTAGTACAGATACTTTTGAAGATCTTACTTGCAGTCCTAGCAACACTACAGATATCAACAGTGATCTATTTGAGTAAAGATAACACAGTAATCTCTCTGAGTAAAGATAATGTAGATGTAGTAGATATTACCTGCTTGGCTGAAGACTCTTCACTGCCAGGCAGGTCCTCCTGTGACTCAGCCGGAGTTCCAGATCCTTTACAAGCTGCAGCTTCATAGAATATGGGGCCTCAGCAGTGGCGGATTATAATTGGGGCGTTCGGGTCGGTCGCCCCGGGCCCGGCATCGCTGGGGGGCCCAGCGCCGACCCGAACACCCACGTACTGCAGCGGGGCATGGGAGCGTATAGTTCCCTGCCCTGCCGCCTATCACCGCCATAGGCTTCAGGCCTAGTAGGCCTGAGGCCTGTGTGGTGGTAGAAGCCCGGCGTGCGCGATGACATCATCGCGCGGCGCGCGTGATGACGTCATCGCGCGCCTGTATGGTGCCGCTCGCGCACGCTCTGATGTACGTGCGCGCCTGCCACACCATTCAGCATACAGGTAAGTATTACCTTTTTTTTTTATGTGTATGTGCTAACTTGGGGGGGGGAGATATTAAGGGACAGTGGGGCAAATTAGTTAATGGATGGCAGTTGTGGGGGAAAATTAATGGATGGCAGTATGGGGGCAAATAAATTAATGGATGGCAGTGTGGGGGCAAATTAATGAATGGCAGTATGGGGACAAATAAATTAATGGATGGCAGTATGGGGGCAAATTAATGAATGGCAGTATGGGGGCAAATAAATTAATGGATGGCAGTGTGGGGGCAAATTAATGAATGGCAGTATGGGGGCAAATAAATTAATGGATGGCAGTGTGGGGGCAAATTACAGGATGGCAGTATGGGGCAAATTAATTAATGGATGGCAGTGTGGGGGCAAAATAATTAATAAATGGCAGTGTGGGGCAAATTAATAGATGAGAGTGTGGGGGCAAACTAATTAATGGATGGCAGTTCTGGGGGCAAATTAATTAATGGATGGCAGTTGTGGGGGCAAATTAATAGATGGCAGTGTGGGGGCAAATTAATTAATGGATGGCAGTGTGGGGAAATTACTGTATGGGGCAGTGTGGGGAAATTACTGTATGGGGGCAGTGTGGGGAAATTAATATATGGGGACAGTGTGGGGGAAATTACTGTATGGGGGCAGTGTGGGAAATTACTGTATGGGGGCAGTGTGGGGAAATTACTATATGGGGCAGTGTGGGGAAATTACTATATGGGGGCAGTGTGGGGAAATTACTATATGGGGCAGTGTGGGGAAATTACTGTATGGGGGCAGTGTGGGGAAATTACTGTATGGGGCAGTGTGGGGGAAATTACTATATGGGGACAGTGTGGGGAAATTACTATATGGGGCAGTGTGGGAGAAATTACTATATGGGGGCAGTGTGGGGAAATTAGTATATGGGGGCAGTGTGGGGGAAATTACTATATGGGGGCAGTGTGGGGAAATTACTATACGGGGCAGTGTGGGGAAATTACTATATGGGGGCAGTGTGGGGAAATTACTATATGGGGGCAGTGTGGGGGAAATTACTATATGGGGGCAGTGTGGGGAAATTACTATATGGGGGCAGTGTGGGGAAATTACTATATGGGGCAGTGTGGGGAAATTACTGTATGGGGGCAGTGTGGGGAAATTACTATATGGGGACAGTATGGGGGAAATTACTGTATGGGGGCAGTGTGGGGAAATTACTATATGGGGACAGTTTGGGGAGATTACTATATGGGGACAGTGTGGGGAGATTACTATATGGGGACAGTGTGGGGAAATTATTATATGGGGACAGTATGGGGAGATTACTATATGGGGACAGTGTGGGGAGATTACTATATGGGGACAGTGTGGGGAAATTATTATATGGGGGCAGTGTGGGGAAATTATTATATGGGGACAGTGTGGGGGAAATTACTATATGGGGACAGTGTGGGGGAAATTACTATATGGGGACAGTTTGTGTGTGTGTGGGGAAATTACTGTATGGGGCAGTGTGGGGAGATTACTATATGGGGGTAGAGTGGGGGAAAAACTATATGGGGCAGTGTGGGGAAATTACTATATGAGGGCAGTGTGGGGTATTGGGGGACATTATTTTTGGGGACACTATACAGGTATTATTACCTGGAGCACAATATAGGTGTTGTTATTATTATTGGGGGCCCTCTAGGGGACATTATAACTGCTGTAGACACTATAGGGACCTTTGGGATAATTTATAAAGCTGGTGTAAAGTAGACCTGGCTTAGTTGTCCATAGCTACAGATTTCACCTTTCATTTTTAACAGCTCCTCTGGAAAAGGAAAGGTGGAATCTAATTGGTTGCTATGGGCAACTAAGCCAGTTCTAATTTACACCAGTTTGATAAATGACCCCAATTATGAGAAATCTAACGTGTCTGTGTAACAAACTCTGTAGAGATGAGATGCGGCTGAAAGAATTAGTCATGGCAGTCTGGGTCAGACGGAGGAGAAGAGGAAAGAGAAGATCTACATGACAGGAGAAGTCCCTGGATGTAAGAGGTATGTGGTGCTGTATCCTCACTGCTGTGACCTGCGTCTCATCTTCTCCTCCAAGTCTTTATCATAATCATAAGTATTTTAAATTTGGCAACTTAAACTTTAATTTTTCACCTGCAGCCCTATGTAACAGCCCAGATACCAGTGATAACTCTCTGTGTGCAGATAATGTTGTACATGTTCCCTGCAGTCCTATGTAACACCCCACATAACAGAATAAATCACTGTGTTATGTGGGGTGTTACATAGGACTGCAGGTAACATCTATGACATCTGTACACAGAGAGTTATGAGATGGTGGGGTCAGACTCCTGTTTGAGGAGACCGTGATGTTCCAGTGAGCGCCGCAGCCTCTTTGCTCCTTACCAAGCACAGCGCTTTCCATTTGACAGCACTGCGCTTGGTATTGCAGCTCAGCCCCAATCACTCAGATGGGACAGAGCTGCACCTCGGCCACGTGAACGATGAATGTGACATCATATGGCCTAGGAAGAGACTGTGACGCTCACAAAGCACCGCAGCCTCTTCACACAGAAAAAAAACCTGAAACCTAAAATGGAGGGGGGGGGGGGGGGGCCCAAGTTGGGTAGACAGCGCCGGGCCTATCATGCACTTAATCCGCCCCTGGGCCTCAGTGACGAAGGGAGGGGGTCTGCCTGATTACACTGCTGTATATGGCTCATCATAAATTTGGAGTGGCCTCCAGCTGTCTGTGAAAGAACTGGTTTAAAAAATACTAGTGTAAAGATAATTAGTATAAAAGAAGATACATTTGCACTGACTCCACCCCCATCTTACCCTTGCCATTCCCCCTTTTCTGGAATGTGAAAAAGGCAGATGAGAAACAACTTGCGCAAAATTTTTGAGCGAGTGTCGGAAAAAAAGTCACTGTTTTTTGTTAGAAAACTGACTTGGTTGATCACTTGAAGCTATGTGTGACCCACTGAAATTGTTATACAGGAGAAGAGCACCATCTTTTCGAATTACAGGCCTGTTGTCACGCAGTTTTGAGAGACTTATTGAAATTGTTGTGCAAAAGCAGAGTGCCCTCTATTGGAATTACAGACTCGCTCTGTTCAGTCCAGAGGAAATTAACATCTTTCTACATGTTGACCCATGTCCATTACTGCTCATTTGCATGTATTTAAATATCAGATAACTTGTAAATGAAAATGAAAATGTAAAACATAAATCAAAACATTAAATCATAAATTAAATTGCCAATAGGTTATTAGAGGTATTTCATTTTATTTTTGTTTTGGCATGAATTTTGAACACATGGGTCGAAAGTGAAACGTTAGATCGGGATTAGCATTTTTATTTTCTTTTTTTTTTAATTTTCATTTTAATTCTGGCAGGTTTTACCTCCCATACTGTCATGGCTTTTCTCAGTGACTGTAGCATGCTGTAATACTGTTGATGGAGCAACAGGATCAATCTCAAGATAACAATATGTTTACTGGGCAGCGTAAAGGTACTGTAGCTTCTATTGAACTGACTACAGAGGGGGCTGCATAGTCAGTGTTCACAGTACAGAGAAATCATTATACCAGTAGCAAATACCACAATGAGGGAAACAGGACGAAGGAGAAAAAATAGGTAGGTAATATATATTTCAAAAAATATAATAATTTTATATTTCTGCAGCTATTGGCCCCATTTTGTGCAAATTAGCATTTTAAAGGGCATCTGTCAGCATATTTGAACCAATGATACTGGCTGAGCTGTTGCATGTGTGCTTGGCAGCTGAATGTATATGGTTTGGTCCCATCTTCATATGCTGAGAAACGCCGCATTGCTGAGAAAAAATATTATATCTCTTGCTTACACAGTATAAATATATTCTTCAGTATTGTTGCAGCCATTATCACCAGTTACCTCCACGTTGTTGGTACAGCCAAACAGTCCGAGCCCTTCTCACATTATAAAGTTCAGCCCTTTCCCCTTTCGAAGACTGCTCTCCGGAGTATCCATTGTGCACAGGATCCCAGTACGGCAAAGCTCCAATGCTAACCATTTAGATATTGCGCTATGCAAATCGAGTGAACCATAGTAATTCTCAACAAGACTACTGTCATCTGTACAGTGTATAAATAAGAATGACAATTAATTGGTATAATAACTTTTGCAGTGTTTTGCAGTAAGACATTTTAAAGAGAATCTGTCAACACAATTTTGGACTATTATCTACAGTAATACATGAGTAGTACTGTACACAATGAGTTGCCATTTTAAATTTTCCATCTTAATCTTAACATGAATTCCAAATATTTGAGAATAAATAATCTAATGTAGGCTAAGTGAATATGTATATTTAAAAGTGTTGAGCGGACACCTTGAAGTTCGGGTTCGACGGGTTCGGCCAAGCTTCACAAAAAAGTTTGGGTTCGGGATCCGAACTTAACCCGAACTTGACCCCGAACCCAAACCCCATTCCCATTGAAGTAAATGGGGACCCGAATTTTTGGGCACTAAAATGACTGTAAACGTAAAGTCCTGGAAAGGGCTAGAGGGCTGCAAAAGGCAGCAAAATGTGGGTAAGTGCCGTGCAAACAAATGTGGTTCCCTATCAGCAATGCACAGCAGGGGTTTTTCAGTGGCAAAACGTAGTTCATAATACCCACCAATGGAACAGACAATTTTTTAAAATGTAGGCCCCTGGCATCCAGGCAGAGCAGGGTTTATCCATGGCAACACGGCGTTCATGTCACGTACCAATGGAAAAGACGATTTCTAAAAATGTAGGCCCCTGGCACCCAGGCAGAGGGGGGGTTAATTAAAGGAAAAACGGGGTTCATGTCACCCACCAATGGAACAGACAATTTTTAAAAATGTAGACCCCTGGCATCCAGGCAGAGCAGAATTTTTTCACCGGCAAAACTGGTTTGATGTCACTCACCAAATGAAAAGACGATTTTTAAAAATGTAGGCCCCTGGCACACAGGCAGAGGAGGGGTTTATTCACGGCAAAATGGGGTTCATGTCACCCACCAATGGAACTGGCGATTTTTAGAAATGTAGGCCCCTGGCATCCAGGCAGAGCAGGGGTTTTTCACCGGCAAAAAGGCATTCATGTAACCCACCAATGGACCAGGCAATTTTTACAAATGTAGGCCCCTGGCACCCAGGCAGAGGAGGGGTTAATTCACAGGAAAATGGGGTTAATGTCACCCACTAATGAAACAGGCAATTTTTAGAAATGTAGACCCCTGTCACCCAGGCAGAGGAGGGGTGTATTCACGGCAAAAATGTTAATATTGCACCAAACAATTTAAAAGAAGATTTTTCACATTTTCGTTCACTCTCACCTATGCAGAGCAGTGGTTTATTCACGGCAAAAATTTTAATTTTACACCCAACAATTAAAAAGAAGATATTTCAAATTTTCGGTCCCTGTCACCTATGCAGAGCAAGGGTTTGCACCCGGCAAAAATGGTAATATTTCACCCAACAATTTAAAAGAAGATTTTCTGCATTTTCGGTCACTCTCACCTATGCAGAGCAAGGATTTGTACCCAGCAAAAATGGTAATATTTTAACCAACAATTTAAAAGAAGTTTTTCCGCATTGTCGGTCACTGCCACCTATGCTGAGCAGGGATTTGTACCTGGCAAAAATAGTAATTTTGCACCCAACAATTTAAAAGAAGATTTTTCTAATTTCCGGTTCCTGTCACCTATGCAGAGCAATGGTTTGTATGTACCCGGCAAAAATGGTAATATTTCACCCAACAATTTAAAAGAATATTTTGTGCATTTTCAGTCACTGTCACCTATGCAGAGCAGGGGTTTGTACACGGCATAAATGGTAAGTTTGCACCCAACAATTTAAAAGAAGATTTTTTACATTTTCGGTCCCTCTCACCCTATGCAGTGCAGGGTTACTTGACAGCAAAAAATTAGAATATGTCAACCCCTGAACTCCCAGACGGATTAACTACATTATTGTCCCCCGTACATATGCAGCACAGGCCGCAAAGGTAATTCCTGGCCTTAGAAAATATAATTTATTCACCACCCATGAATAACATGGATTAAAGTGGTATATTTTGGGGTGTAGGACCTCATTGTTCTCAACATCATCTTCCACCCAGTCTTCACCCCTGCCCTCTTTGTTTGTCTGCACACAGCAGAAAGCCAAAGCAGTTTGCACCTGTGTTTCGTCATCATCAGAGACATGCTGCGGTGGTCTTCCCATGTCCTCATCCTCAAACCTAAGTGGTTGGGCATCCGTGCACTCAATCTCTTCCACTTCTGGGGCAGGGCTATGGTTATGGCCCTGGGAAACCCTGCCAGCAGAGTCATCAAAAAGCATAAGAGACTGCTGCATGTCTTGGGGCTCAGATTGCTTGGCTGATTTGCAAGGGGGTGAAGTGAAAGACTGATGGGCATGGGCTGCAGGTGCCAACTCTGAGCTTTCAGCAGGGGACGGGGGAGACAATGTTGAGGTACTGGAGGCACTGTCAGCCACCTAATCTATTAGTGCCTGTATGCTGAAGGCTCTGTCGTCTACGCGCACCTGAGAAGGGTGTTTCATTTGGGCGTGTAGCTGGCAAAGATCGACCACGTCCTCTCCCTGCAACAGGAGCACCACCAACACCAGCAGCACCATGACCAGGGCCACGTCTAATATTTGATGTTCTCCTCATTATTTGCGTTCACCCACCAAACTAACAGATGGTTTATCTCCAGTGTCAATTTAACTGCCAATAGTCAACTATCAATTTCACTAACAGAAAGGCAGTGCCGTGTCATAAACAGAATAAATTTCTTTAGGTCACACAACAGTGTAACGGAGCAATTCAATACAATTACTTCACTATCACCAAAAATTTGATTTTTCAAACCAACAATGTAAAAGCAGAAGTTAACGGTTTAATTTGACTGTCAGAAATGCAGCATACACAGCTAATGTGCTACTGTATCTACCACAAAACCTGAGTGTTTGCAACCAACTATTTAAATGTGGAGTTTAAAAGGTCACTTAAAATGACTGAAAGACAGGGTAGGCCTCAGATCTGCTATGTAGCACAAAACCAGTGTTTATTGCACCAAACTACAGAAATGCAGTATGTCACTGCTAAATTTTAAAATCCGTTTTTGTGTGTTGTATGCAAAACTGCTCTGTGCAACAACAATATGGGTTTATGTCTCCCAAATACACAAATGCTGTATGTCACTGCTAAATTTGAAAATATGTTTTTGTGCATTGTATGCAAAAGTGCTCTGTGGAACAACAATATGGGTTTTTTTCCCCCAAATACACAAATGCTGTATGTCACTGCTAAATTTAAAAATACTTTTTTGTGCGTTGTATGCAAAACTGCTCTGTGGAACAACAGTATGGGTTTATTAACCCAACTACAGAAATGCCGTTTTTCACCGCAAATTTTTGAAATAGTGTTTTCAGCGTTGTATGCAAAAGTGCTCTGTGGAACAACAATATGGGTTTATTAACCCAACTCCAGAAATGCATTATGTCACCTCAAAAATTATAAAACTGTTTTTTCAGTGTTGTATGCAAACGTGCTCTGTGGCACAACAGTACAGGTTTATTAACCCAACTACAGAAATGCACTATGTCACTGCAAAATTTAAAAATAGTTTTTTTAGCGGTGTATGCAAACGTGCTCTGTGGTACGACAGTACCAGTTTATTACAGCAACTACAGAAATGCACTATGTCACCGCACAATTTTAAAATAGGTTTTTCAGCGGTGTATGCAAACGTGCTCTGTGGTACGACAGTACGGGTTTATTCCACCAACTACAGAAATGTCAACACAAAATTTTAAAATAGGTTTTTCAGCGTTGTATGCAAATGTGCTCTGTGGTACGACAGTACGGGTTTATTACAGCAACTACAGAAATGCACTGTCACCGCAAAATGTAAAAATAGGTTTTTCAGCGGAGAATGCAAATGTGTTCTGTGGTACGACAGTACGAGTTTATTCCCCCAACCACAGAAATGCACTATGTCACCCCTAAATTATAAAATTGGTAATGTAGGGGGACTTGACCTGACAGAAAAAAGGAATTTTTCCTCCACTGAGCTACCAAAAAATAATTAGACTGATGTCCCTGGCTGGCTGGCACACATGCAGGTCACATGCAGTAACAAGGACACTGCAGATGCTAAAATAGCCGCCGACCCCCACCTTAGTAACAGATGGATTCGCCAGCTTTGCTGAACTTCAAGAAATTTGATGTGTTACAAATTGCTTAATCACAATTCACTTTTCATTGTATGGAGTGGGTGCAATGACGTGGAAAGGCGATTGCATTGTCCAACGTCATTTAACCCCTCAGATGCAATGGTAAGCACTGATCGTGGCATCTGAGACTCACATTTAGGTTCTCAAGGGGAGTGTTTTAAGCGAATCGAACTCCAAAAAGTGGAATTTGATCTGAATTTCATGGAATTTCCTTGTGCTTAGTGGCAGCGCATAGATTTTCCCTGAATGTCGGTAAAAAATTTAATAAAAATCATACTTACCGCATACGTTCAGACTTTGCTCATCTCTATTCATGGGCTTAATCCGGAGATAAATAAAATATATATATATATATATATATATATATATTATATATTCACCTCATTCACTTAATCACGTAGAGGCTGTCCATTCCAGTCTTGATTGAAGAAAACCTGCCAAAGGACCTGCGGCGAGCATGAAGACATCACCTCATGATCATGCTGTTCGAATGGAATGACGTCATCACTCTCTCTGTAGGCCCTTTGGCAGGTTTTCTTCAATCAAGACAGGAGCGGATGGCCTCTCTGTGATCAAGTGGATGAGGTAAGTATAATTTTTTTATTTTCATCCACCATTTTAGGAAAAATGTATTTTTTACTACAAAGTGCGAGGAAATTCAAATTTGTGGTCAATCAAATTTTTCCTAAACTTCGGATGTAATTCCCCTTTGGATGCTTTGATTCGCTCAACACTAAATGTGATAACAAATAGAAAACAGACAAATCACATACAGAGTATTAAAGTAAATAATAACTGGTCTGCAACACAATACAATATGGTGGGACTCCGGTCGCCACGTCATAGCACATGGCCGTCACCCCATGGCGATACAAGAGATAGGAAGAGTGTTTTAATCACAACATCCTACCTGGATGGCATTCCTCATAGGAGTGCCAATAAACTATTTGTGTTCAAAAGGTTTATACTCTTAATCCCCTCCTCCCAAGGATGTCCAGTGTGCAGCTCACATGTTTCTGAGGTAAGCACTCAGGAATGGGGCCTTTTTAGCACAATGAGGGTTGTGTATGTCTAACTATAATTAACTCACTACATTACAAAGAATATAGAAGATGAAATTAAAGGGGACAGATCTAAAGGGGACAAAACCAATCAGCTCTTATGTATGTAAAGTACCCTTACAACATACCTACTGACCCCTGTTCCCCTGCAAAACACAGTCTGGCAATGCTTACATAATAGAGGAAACTCCTGTGCTCATGGAGACAGTGGAGAGCAATCTTGACAAAGTATTTCAATACAGCTTTAAAAGCAGACAACGGGCATACCGAGGACAGTAGGAAAAATAAAGAATAGGGATCTGGACTCCTTATCTCCACTACTGTTTATGTATTACTGCAGATAACAGTTCAAGATCGTGGTGACAGATTTCTTTTAATTACAGTATAGTATTACATGTTACTATGACATATTTTAGGCCACAATAACTTTCCAGTACTGTATGTAGAAAGCAATGGCAGAGAGTATTCAGCTATTGTAATCACAGCACTAAATAACCAGAGTTATTTTTAGCTCTCCTGAAAAATAGTGCCTGCAGGGATCACAGGTGTGTACCCTGTAGGAATTTGTGCCTTTTATAATGGACATATCACAGTTTAGAAAAAGAGGTTGTGGATTAAATTGTCCAAGAAAATGGCACAGTAATAAGTTGTCAGACTGCAAATATGGACTAAAAGATGTGGTTTGGAATCCAGACCTTTTTGCAGCTGTGAAACAAATACAGTAATTTATTAGTGTCAGCTGCTTTTAATCTGGCTATGTGGTTCCAAATGTTGTTGTAGTAAAATCTAAGGCTTTACTGTTTTATTTATTTATTTTTACTATTTTTGACATGCTTAATTAGTTTGTATGGTTTCAATATTTGAAATTGAGTAGTGATAAGCGAAGCAAGCTTTGGATGTTACATGTAAAATCACTTAATGCATAACTTCAGATTAACACTGTACGGAGATCCGTCTCCGTACAGTATTAGAATGTATGGGGTCTTATGACCAGAAGTTAGTTATTCGCGAAGTTGCGCGTGACTTCGTTGAATAACTTCATTAATAGATTTCTAAAGGGGAAATTCTGTTCCAAGTTTATAAGTGGTTTTCCCAATTATCTTAGTAATTCAACGAAGTCACTCGCGACTTCACGAATAACTAACTTTGGCTCATCTGAGCCCATACATTCCAATACAATGCAGAGACGGATCTCCGTACAGTATTATTCCGAAGTTATGAATGAAGTGACTTCGGATGTAACATCTGAAACTTGCTTCGTTCATCACTAAAATTGACCAGATTTATCACAGTGCCTCAGGATTTATAAGAAATCTGGGGCAAGGACACTTTTCTCAAACTCTATACTGACTATTGGTTGCCTTACTTTGAGACAGATTTTTATGCCACGTCCCCTTGTTGAGCATTTTGCTAAAAAGTATAGAAACTTTTGGAGCAGATACATTAGTAAATCAAGGACAATCTTTTTGTCCCTGCGTGGTATGCATGGCTGCCCACTATAAAATGAAGTATGAAATTGAGTCAGACACAGGTGTAACATTAAAAAGGCAGTTCTGATCTCACATGGGGCAGCAATGGTTACAAGTCTTTTGACAGACAGACTTAAGCTGTTTTCACACCTAAACTACGGAATATTTCCAGATTATTAGGTCTGGAGATTTACTGAGTTGGCCTTTCACACATGTACAGTAGCTATCACTCCAGAAATATTCCAGGTACCTAGGCAAGGGGCAGGAACTTTAGGCTTAACCCATTGTGATTTTGTGGAATATTAACTGCTTTTTTCACACATACACTCACTCAGAGAAAACCCAGATTTACAGTTGTGTTCAAAATTATTCAACCCCTAATGCTGTAAAGGGTTTAAGGGAATTTAGTGTACATTTGTAATTGTGTTCAGAATGAAATCTTACAAGGACTTTTTAAAGAACCAAATGCCACTAAAATGACATCAATTGTTTTTGTAATACAGTATTAAATGTTTTTTTTGTGATTTCTTCATTGACACAATTTTTCAACCCCTTAAAGACTACCACTCTTAACCCCTTTGGGACACATGACGTACCGGTACGGCATGTTTCCCGAGTCCTTAAGGACACATGACGTACCGGTACGTCATGAGTTGTTCCGATCACTGCTACTCAGCTGGCAGTGATCGGAACAAGGTACCTGCTGAAATCATTCAGCAGGTACCTTGTTACAATGCCCAGGGGGGTCCTGTGACCCCCCCATATGGGCGATCGCTGCAAACCGCAGGTCAATTCAGACCTGCAGTGTACTGTACTGTATTATACAGACACCAGATCCACTGGATCTTTCAGAACCAAGTGGGTCTGGGTCAAAAAAAAATGTAAAAAAGTGAAAAAAAAGTAAAAATGAAAAATACACATAACACTGAATAAAAATTAAAAAAAATAAAATACACTACACATATTAGGTATCGCCGCGTCCGTAAAAACCTGCTCTATAAAAATATCACATGACTGAACTCCTCAGGTGAACGCCATAAAAAAAAAATAAAAAATGGTGTAAATAAGCCATTTTTTGGCACATTACATCACTAAAAGTGTAATACAAAGCGATCAAAAAGGCGTTTGCCTCCCAAAATAGTACCAATCAAACCGCCATCTCATCCCGCAAAAAACGAGCCCCTACCTAAAACAATTGGCCAAAAATAAAAAAACTATGCCTCTCAGACTAAAACATGATTTTTTTTGTTTCAAAAATGCTTTTTAGTGTTAAATGTAAAAAAAAAAATTAAAAAGTAGACATATTTGGTATCTACACGTCCGTAAGAATCTGCTCTATAAAAATATCACATGACCTAACCCTTCAAGTAAACACTGTAAAAAAATAATAATAAAAACTTTGTCAAAAAGCCATTTTTTTGACACCTTACATCACAAAAAGTGTAATAGCAAGCGATCAAAAAGTCATATGACCCCCCAAATAGTGCCAATCTAACCGTCACCTCATCCCGCAAAAATGATACCCAACCTGAGACAATTGCCTAAAAACTGAAAAATATATGGCTCTCAGACTATGGAGATACTAAAACATGTTTTTTTCATTCAAAAGGATATTATTGTGTAAAACCAAAATAAATAAAAAAGGTATACATATTATGTATCGCAGCGTCCGTAAGGACCTGCTCTATAAAAATATAACATGACCTAACCCCTCAGATGAGCGCCGTAAACATAAAAATAAAAACGTTGTCAAACAAGCCATTTTTTGTCACCTTACATCACAAAAAGTGTAATAGTAAGCGATCAAAAGTCATATGCACCCCAAGATGGTGCCAATCAAACCGCCATCTCATCCCGCAAAAAATGAGCCCCTACATAGGACAATCGCCCAAAAAAAAAAATATATATGGCTCTCAAACTATGGAGACACTAAAACATGATTTTTTTGTTTTAAAAATTATATTATTGTGTAAAACTTATATAAATAAATAAAAAGTATACATATTATGTATCGCGCGTCCGTCACAACCTGATCTATATAAATAACACATGATCTAACCCCTCAGCTGAACACAGCAAAAAAAAAAAAAAATACGGTGTCAAAAGCCATTTTTGTCACCTTACATCTAAAAAGTGTCATAGCAAGCGACCAAAATGTCATATGCACCCCAAGATGGTGCCAATCAAACCGCCATCTCATCCCGCTAAAAATGAGCCCCTACATAACACAGTCGTCCAAAAAAATAAAATAAAACTATGGCTTTCAGAATGTGGAGACACTAAAAAAAAATTATTTTCAAAAAGGCTTTATTATGTAAAACTGAAACAAAAAACCCCAAAAAGTAGTCATATTTGGTATTGTCGCGTCCGTAACAACCTGCTCTATAGAAATAGCACACAATCTAACCTGTCAGTTCAACTATGTAAATAACAAAAATAAAAACAGTCCCAAAACAGCTATTTTTTTGCAAATTTTCCATTTTAATCCATTTTTGCAGTAACAAAGCAAGGGTTAACAGCCAAGCAAAACTCAATATTTATTGCCCTGATTCTCTTGTTTGCACAAAAACCCCATATGTGGTCGTAAACTACTGTATGGCCAAACGGCAGGGCACAGAAGGAAGGGAACGCCATATGGTTTTTGGAAGGCAGATTTTGCTGGACTGGTTTTTGACACTATGTCCCATTTGAAGCCCCCCTGATGCACCCCTACAGTAGAAACTCCAAAAAAGTGACCCCATTTTGGAAACTACGGGATAAGGTGTCAGTTTTGTTGGTACTATTCTAGGGTAAACATGATTTTTGGTTGCTCAATATTACACTTTTTTTGAGACAAGGTAACAAAAAATAGAAATTCGGAAATTTCATCTCCATTTGCCAATAACTCTTGTGGAACACCTAAAGGGTTAACAAAGTTTGTAAAACTGGTTTTGAATACCTTGAGGGGCGTAGTTTCTTAGATGGAGTCACTTTTATGGAGTTTCTACTCTAGGGGTGCATCGGGGGCTTCAAATGGGACATGGTGTCAAAAATCCAGTCCAGCAAAATCTGCCTTCCAAAAACCATATGGCGCTCCTTTCCTTCTGCGCCCTGCAGTTTGGCCATACAGCAGTTTACGACCACATATAGGGTGTTTCTGAAAACTACAGAATCGGGGCAATAAAAATTGAGTTTTGTTTGGCTGTTAACCCTTGCTTTGTTACTGGAAAAAATGGATTCAAACGGAAAATTTTTCAAAAAATCGAAATTCTGAAATTTTATCTCCATTTACCATTAACTCTTGTGGAAAACCTAAAGGGTTAATGACGTTTGTAAAATCAGTTTTGAATACCTTGAGGGGTGTAGTTTCTATAATGGGGTAATTTTTGGGTGGTTTCTATTATGTAAGCCTCACAAAGTGACTTCAGACCTGAACTGGTCCCTAAAAAGTGGCTTTTTAAAAATTTCTGAAAAATTTCAAGTTTTGCTTCTAAACTTCTAAGCCTTGTAACGTCCCCAAAAAATGAAATAGCATTCCCAAAATAATCGATACATGGAGTAGACATATGGGGAATGTAAATCAATAACTTTTTTTGGCAGTATTACTATGTATTATAGAAGTAGAGTAATTGAAACTTGGAAAATTGCAAATTTTTCAAAATTTTTGGTAAATTTGGTATTTTTTTATAAATAAAAATGAAATTTTTCGACTTCATTTTACTACTGTCATGAAGTACAATATGTGACGAAAAAACAATCTCAGAATGGACTGGATAAGAAAAAGCGTTTTAAAGTTATCACCACATAAAGTGACAATGGTCAGATTTTGAAAAAATGGCCTGGTTCTTAAGGTGAAATAGGGCCGTGTCCTTAAGGGGTTAAGAACAGAGGTTCATTCAAGTGTTTTCGATCAGGTATTGAAAACTCCTGTGGATGTCAAGGAGCAGCAGTCAAGCATAATAAGCACCAATTAGGCAGATTTAAAATGATTGTGATACTCAGCTTCTTCTAGACATTTATTGGTGTGTTTACAAACATGGTGAAGTCAAGAGAATGGTCCAGGAAGACAAGAGAAGAGGTGATTTCTCTTCACAGGAAGGGCAATGGCTATAAGAAGATAGTAAGCATCATTTTCAAATTCAAGGCAAAGGGCACTGTTGATACGCTACCTGGTCGTGGCAGAAAGAAGATGCTGACTTCGACTGCTGTGCGCTACCTGAAGCGCAAAGTGGAGAAAAGTTCCCGTGTGACTGCTGAGGAACTGAAAAAAGATTTGTCAGATGCGGGAACTGAAGTTTCAGCTCAGACAATAAGGCACACACTGCGTAATGAAGGCCTCCATGCCAGAACTCCCAGGCGCACCCCCTTGCTGTCTCCAAAGAATAAGAAGAGTCGACTGCAGTATGCCAAAAGTCATGTGGACAAACCACAAAAGTTTTGGGATAGTGTTCTGTGGACTGATGAAACAAAATTAGAACTGTTTGGGCCCATGGATCAACGCTATGTTTGGAGGAGGAAGAACAAGACCTATGAAGAAAAGAACACCTTGCCTACTGTGAAGCATGGCGGGGGGTCAATCATGCTTTGGGGCTGTTTTGCTTCTACTGGTACAGGGAAGCTTCAGCGTGTGCAAGGTACCATGAATTCTCTTCAGTACCAGGAGATATTGGATGAAAATGTGATGCAGTCCATCACAAACCTGAGGCTTGGGAGACGTTGGACCTTTCAACAGGACAATGATCCCAAGCATACCTCCAAGTCCACTAGAGCATGGTTGCAGATTAAAGGCTTTGAAGTGGCCATCGCAGTCACCAGACTTAAATCCGATGGAGAACCTCTAGTGGGACTTAAAGAAAGCAGTTGCAGCGCGCAAGCCTAAGAATGTGACTGAACTGGAGGCTTTTGCCCATGAAGAATGAGTGAAGATACCCGTAGATCGCTGAAAGACACCTGTGTCAAGCTATGTTTCACGTTTAAAAGCTGTTATAACTGGAAAAGGATGTTGTACTAGGTACTAAGATTGAATGTCACTTGAGGGTTGAATAAAACTGATAATGATGTGAGCACTGAGCACAGAAAAGACATTTGTGGTTATTTCATTATAAATTTTATGTTATATTTGTCTGACTTACAAGTGCCTCTTTAATTTAATTGTAAACAAGATGACTGAAATGATCAAAATCAATGTCAAATTGGCCAAAACACTGAATTTCATTGGGGGTTGAATAATTTTGAACACAACTGTACATACCTTATAGGAATAAAAGGCTAAGAAACAATAAGAAACCAATGTGGATAAATAGAACCGTAAAGATAGCAATAAATGACAAAAAGAAAGCATATAAATCACTAAAACAGGAGGGGAGCCAGGAAGCACTGATAAACTATAAGGAAAAAAATAGAATATGTAAAAAAACTAATAAAAATTGCCAAACTAGAGACCGAGAGATTAATTGCCAAAGATTAAAACTAACCCTAAAATGTTCTTCAATTAAATAAATAGTAAAAAATATAAATCTAAAGGAGTCGGCCCTCTACATAGCAATGAGGGGGGTGTTGCAGAGAGCGATGAGGATAAAGCAAAACTATTAAATATTTTTTTCTCCACTATATTCACTGAGGAAAATAAACTGTCAGATGAAATGCAGAATGTAAAAGTAAATTCCCCATTAAAAGTGCCCTGTCTGACCCAGGAAGAAGTCGAACAGCGACTTAAAAAGATTAAAATAGACAAATCGCCAAGACGGATGGCATACACCTCCGTATCCTAAGGGAAGTAAGTGATGTCATAGCCATCCCTTTATTTCTAATATTTACGGACTCTATACTGACAGGGAATGTTCCACAGGATTGGCGCATAGCAAATGTCATGCCAATATTCAAAAAGGGTCCAAAAACAGAGCCTGGAAATTATAGGCCGGGGACATATAACATCTGCTTTTGGTAAACTGATTGAAGGGTTTCTAAGAGATGCTATTTTGGAGTATCTCAATGAAAATAAGCAAATAACGCCATATCAGCATGGCTTCATGAGGGATCGGTCACAATTTAAGCAGCTTCTAGGAGGAGGTAGGTTATAGACTTGACAGCGCCGAATCAATGGATGTCGTATATCTGGACTTCTACAAAGCATTTGACACTGTACCTCATAAAAGGTTAGTATAGAAAATGAGGATGCTCGGACTGGGAGAAAATGTCTGTATGTGAGTAAGTAACTTGCTGAGTGAAAGAAAACAGAGGGTGGTTATTAACGGTAGATACTCAGATTGGGTCACTGTCACTAGTGGGGTACCTCAGGGGTCAGTATTGGGCCCTATTCTCTTCAATATATTTATTAATGATCTTGTAAAAGGCTTGCACAGTAAAATATCTATTTTTGCAGATAACACTAAACTATGTAAAGTAATTAACACTAAAGAGGACAGTTTTCTGCTACAGAGGGATCTGGATAGATTGTAGGCTTGGGCAGAGAAATGGCAGATGAGGTTTAACACTGACAAATGTAAAGTTATGCACATGGGAAGGAATAATGCAAGTCACCTGTACATATTAAATGGTAAAGCACTCGGTAACACTGACATGGAAAAGTATCTAGGAATTTTAATAAACAGAAAATTAAGCTGCAAAAACCAGTGTCAGGCAGCTACTGCCAAGGCCAATAAGACAATGGATTGCATCAAAAGGGGCATAGATGCCCGTGATGAGAACATAGTCCTACCACTTTACAAATCACTAGTCAGACCACACATGGAGTACTGTGTACAGTTCTGGGCTCCTGTGAACAAGGCAGACATAGCAGAGCTGGAGAGGGTTCAGAGGAGGGCAACTAAAGTAATAACTGGAATGGGGCAACTACAGTACCCTGAAAGGTTATCAAAATTAGGGTTATTCACTTTAGAAAAAAGACGACTGAGGGGAGATCTAATAACTATGTATAAATATATAAGGGGTCAGTACAGAGATCTCTCCAATATCTAATTATCCCTAGAACTGTGACTGTGACGAGGGGACATCCTCTGCGTCTGGAGGAAAGAAGGTTTGTACACAAACATAGAAAAGGATTCATCACGGTAAGAGCAGTTAGACTATGGAACTCTCTGCCTGAGGAGGGAGTGATGGTGAGTACAATAAAGGAATTCAAGAGGGGACTGGATGTACTTCTGGAGTGTAATAATATTACAGGCTATAGCTACTAGAGAGGGGTCGTTGATCCGGGGAGTTATTCTGATTGCCTGCTTGGAGTCAGGAAGGAATTGTTTCCCCGGAAGTGGGGAAAATTGGCTTCTGCCTCACAGGGGTTTGTTGCCTTCCTCTGGATAAATTTGTAGGAAACAGGCCAAACTGGATGGACAAATGTCTTTTTTTGGTCTAATATACTATGTTACTATGTTATTATAAGGGGGGACTACTGGCACATAAGGGGGGGCTACTGGCACATAAGGGGGGCTACTGGCACATAAGGGGGCTACTGGTACATATGGGGGGACGGCTACTGGAACATATGGGGGGACGGCTACTGGCACATATGGGGGGCGCTACTGGCACATATGGGGGGGCGGCTACTGGCACATAAGGGAGGACTTCTGGCACATAAGGGGGGGTGGCTACTGGCACATAAGGGGGGACTACTTGCACATAAGGGAGGACTACTGGCACATTAGCAGGGCTTCTGGCACATAAGGAGGGCTACTGGCATATAAGGGGGGGCTACTGGCACTTAAGGGGGGGCTACTGGCACATAAGGGGGGACTACTTGCACATAAGGGGACTACTGGCACATAAGGGCGGACTACTGGCACATACGGGGACTACTGGCACATAAGGGAGTACTACTGGCACATAAGGGGACTACTGGCACATAAGGGGGGGCTACTGGCACATAAGGAGGAATGGCTACTGGCACATAATGGGGGAACGGCTACTGGCACATAAGGGGGGGGGCTATGAGCACTGTGAGCGGCCAACATCTATTCTCTTCGCAATGCTCAGCCTCCTGTGACAGATCAGGAGAGCGGAGGTGTGGGGGCGGAGATAGCTGTCAATGCTCTCTTCCCACAGCTCCCCACCCAGCCTCTTGTGACAACGAATCAGGAAGTAGAGCGGGTACAAGCAGTCAGTGAATGCTGAGTGTTTGTAACAATTAAGGACATAGTATGTTTCCTGTGTCCCCAGTTAGGAACAAATGGGAAGTGATCTACATCACTTCCTGTTCATTCCTGATTGTGCTTATAGTAAACATGCTCTGTTCTCATGTTATAAAGGAACAGGAACACTCAGTATAGAGGATTTCTGTTCATTTGTAATAGGGGCTGTAGAAAAAGACATTGAGAACTCTGTGTGTCTCTGAGTACTCTGTCCTCAATCACTTTTTCCATTTTAAAAGGAAAATATCAGGGGTCGGTTTAGATGCCTAATATTTCCCTGAAGCCCCTGAATGTAATGTAAAAAATTAGGGCTGCGGAAATTAACGGTGATGTAGATCAGTTTATTTTTATTCATAATTGGGGATACAGTAAACATGCTAGGTCCTCAATTATTTACAAACACTCAGTGATCACTGTGTGTTTGTGTCTCACTCTGCTTCCTGACACGCTGTCACAGGAGGCTGAGCAGGCGGTGCAGAGAGGAGAGCTCAACCTCCTGGGACAGCACTGCGAGCTGTCTCTGCCCACACACCGCTCTGCCAATCTGTGACAGGAGGCTGAGCATTGTGGAGAGGAGAGACGTCGGCCACTCACTGCGCTCTCCTCCCACAGCGCTCGACCAGCTGACACAGTTTCTCTCCTCCCTGCTGGAACACAGAGCAGCGCCCAGCAGGGAGGAGAGAATACACGGATGCAACACTGTATCGGCCAGAAAATGACACTTTCAGCATTATACCAAAAATGCAATTTTCGGCTGATATGTTTCGGCAGCCGATATATTTACATGGCTGACGAAAGTGGCAAGGGGGGGTCAGGAGGAGTCGGGTAAAAGAGAAAGCGCGAGGGGGGCTCAGTGGGCCTCTGGGTGTTACTTGCCCCCTGGGCCGAAAGTTGCCAGTCAGTCCCTGGTTTTGGTACTAGCACAATCTATGAGGGGAAAGGGATGACAGAAAATATAAAAGTGCTTGTTTTGTGCAATGATCCAGCCATCTTTGGAAAATAGGGGAGAAGATATAAAGCTGCATGAGCCAGTCACTAGTTGATATCTTTAGTGCTTGTGAGTGCATGGGTGCTGTGGAGAGTTTGGTTAAGGATCAGGTTTAGGAACTGATAATAAATGGGCTACATATGGAGGAGTTAGATCACGGGATGTGATAGGCCACCCTAAAAAGACGTCTTTTTAGGGAGGGCCTAAAACTGTGTATATTGTGATTTAACCTAAATTCTTGGGGAAAGGCATTCCAGAAAACTGGTGCAGCTTGGGAGAAGTTTTGGAGATGGGAGTGAGAGGTTTGTATTATGGTGGATGTCAGTCGTAAGTCATTTGCAGAGCACAGAGCATGGGTAGGGTGGTAGACAGTGATGAGGGAAAAGATATTTGGGGGTGCAGCACTGTGGAGAGCTTTGTGGGTGAGGACAAGCAGTTTAAAATTGATTCTATACTGTATGGACAACCAGTGCAATGACTGGCACAGAGTGGAGGCATCGGAGTAGTGGTTAGACAGCTAGATGACCCTGGCTGCTGCTTTAAGGATAGATTGCAGATGAAAGAAGAAGAAAACCAGTAGAGGGCAGTGTCCTTTAGGCTAATAGATTGAAGCATGGTGAGTAGGAGATGTGGTCTACAGTGTCAAAACCTGCAGAAGAGGTCAAGGAGAATGAGCAGAGAGTAGTCAGTTGTATTTTGCTGTCAGGAGACCATTTGTCACTTTGGTAAGGGCAGTTTATATAGAATGTAGAGTGAGGAAACCAGACTGTAATAGATATGTAATGTACTGTATAGAAAAAGTGCCCAGAGTGTTCCTCTAAGGATATATTTACATGTGCCAGATCTGATGCAGAAATATTGGCCAATTCATCTGAAAGGAGGTTGGTACAGTTATTGACCTTCAGACAGAGTTTACACTTCAGCCACACATTCAGAACTGGAAACAGGAAAACTGAAAAGACAGGTGTATCTGAATGACACATTTTAGTGTTACATAGCTGCATACATGAATAACATAACTGAGTTATTAGAAAATGTGGAGGAAATACTTTCCAATAGAGTAGATTACATAAAGTTATAAAAATGGTAGCTTGAAGTCCGGTGCAAGTTTTCAGTAACCATACCGGCGTGACACATTCAGTTCCGGGTTTTAAGTGATTAAACTGGTTCAATATAAGGTGCAACTTGTCCCTCATTTTATATCATATCTTTTGACCACTGAAGAAGAAACCATTCAGGTTTCGAAACGCGTTTGGTAAAGAATTATAAGAGATAATACTGCGGTATCTAAGAAGCTAAGATCCTCTATCAAAAAACAAAATACATGCCACGAAGCGGAGTTGGCATCCCGAAAGCCATGTATGTTTTTAACTATTATATTGGCAGCATCGGACGAACATATCAGAACACTGGTAAGCAAGATAAAAATACATTGTATCCTGTGCGCACAAAGTAGGATGCATATGGAAATATAGTACAAAGTGGCGATAAGACTGAATTACATTGATATAAGACAATACGTTGTACATGAATATATCAATTGGAGGACTACATGCTTCTATAATACCGCAATATATTAAAGGTTCCAAAAATTGCATGAGCTCCACAAATCGAAATAAAAGAGGGAGCGAGACTACAATCAGCTATATAACATACTATTAAGAGATATACGATATTTATACACTTCTTATGTTGGCCTGCCAGCTGCTGGCTAAAATAAGAATTGCAGCTTAAATGCCCTGGTTGTCTTCAGTGAGACCCAGCACATTAAAATCAATTACCTGCATCCTTAATGGTCATAGAGGATGTCGGTAAGAAGCCTTGAAGTGCAAGCTTCCATGTGATTAACCCTTTAGATGCAGTAATCTCACTTGATCACTGCAGCAAAAGGCTTTAATGACCGCGATCAGAGTTCCTGCCGATTGCAGTCATTCGCCTTGGGTCTCTGCTGTCTGAAAAAGTGGAGACCCGCCAGCCATGACACCCGCTGCATGCGCTAGCAGGTGCCATGTTTGCCCATCGCTCCAGTGCCGTGCATGCATTTTAACTGGAGCGATGTTCAAGCATGTCTATCAGCCCCATAGACATGCTTGAACAATGCTCCAGTTAAAATTCTCCTGATCATATTCATGTTGTAAGAATGAACTGAGGACGGACTTTGGACCCCATCCTGTCATTGTGGGGGATTCCAACAATCATACATTTATGACCTATCTGATGGGAAAATAGTAGATGTCATTTGTAGGAAAAAACCCTATAACTAGTGTTGAGCGAACAGTTCGAGAATAATTCGGGTTCGTACCGAATTTTGGGGTGTTCGGGACACGAACCCGAACATTTTCAAAAAAGTTCGGGTTCGGGTTCGTTGTTCGGCGATTTCTTCCCGCTTTCTGAAGGGCTGCACAGCAACCAATCAGCTAGCGTTTTACTTCTTGCCCTAAGAGCCCATCACAGCCATGCCTACTAATGGCATTGCTGTGATTGGCCAAGTGCAGCATGTGACTCAGAATCTATTTAAGCTGGAGTCACATAGCGCCGCACGTCACACTGCTCTGATTAGTGTAGGGAGAGGACGCAGCTGCTGTGAGGGCGAGATTAGGCAGGGAAAAGTCAGCAAAAGCACCTAATGAACTGATCGATCTACAGCTGTGAATGATTCAACTTCTGCTAGTTACTTGCTCACTGGATTTTAGGCTGCACAGAGCGTTTTTCTGTCACTTTTTTTCTGGGGTGATCGGCGGCCATTTTGTGACTTGTGGTGCACCAGATCAGGCTGCCACCAAGTCCATCAATCCATCAATACTAGTTTTTTTTTTTTTTGCTATATCCTACATCAGGGGCTTGGCTGTGCTTATTGTCACCCCTAGTAACTCAGGATAACAATTTCTATATTTTATTAAGGGGTTAAATACAATTGCCAAAATACCAATCCCCTAAATCTGGTGTTCCAGCTTTGGCTAGCCAAGTATAATACTGTATGCTGCCTGGCAAAGGATAGATTATTTTCTGTGGTGAAATTCAATTGCAAAAATAGCAATCCCCTAAATCTGGTGTCCCAGCACTAGCTGGCAAACTATAATAGTGTCCGCCAAAACATATATTTTGTTCTGGGGTGAAATTCAATTGCCAAAAGAACAATACCATAAATCTGGTGTCACAGCTGTGGCTGGCAAACTATAATAGTGTCCGCCAAAACACATATTTTGTTCTGGGGTGAAATTGAATTGCCAAAATAGCAATACCATAAATCTGGTGTCACAGCTGTGGCTGGCAAACTATAATAGTGTCCGCCAAAATATATATTTTGTTCTGGGGTAAAATTTATTTGCCAAAATAGCAATCCCCTAAATCTGGTGTCCCAGCACTGGCTGGCAAACTATAATAGTGTCCGCCAAAACACATATTTTGTTCTGGGGTGAAATTCAATTGCCAAAATAGCAATCCCCTAAATCTGGTGTCCCAGCACTGGCTGGCAAACTATAATAGTGTCCGCCAAAACATATATTTTGTTCTGGGGTGAAATTTAATTGTCAAAATAGCAATCCCCTAAATCTGGTGTCCCAGCACTGGCTGGCAAACTATAATAGTGTCTGCCAAAACATATATTTTGTTCTGGGGTGAAATTCAATTACCAAAATAGCAATACCATAAATCTGGTGTCACAGCTGTGGCAGGCAAACTATAATAGTGTCCACCTAAACATATATTTTGTTTTGGGGTGAAATTTAATTGCCAAAATAGCAATACCATAAATCTGGTGTCCCAGCATTGGCTGGCAATCTATAATAGTGTCCGCCAAAACATATATTTTGTTCTGGGGTGAAATTCAATTGCCAAAATAGAAATACCATAAATCTGGTGTCACAGCTGTGGCTGGCAAACTATAATAGTGTCTGCCAAAACATATATTTTGTTCTGGGGTGAAATTCATTTGCCAAAATAGCAATCCCCTAAATCTGGTGTCCCAGCACTGGCTAGCAAACTATAATAGTGTCCGCCAAAACACACATTTTGTTCTGGGGTGAAATTCACTTGCCAAAATAGCAATTCCCTAAATCTGGTGTCCCAGCACTGGCTGGCAAACTATAATAGTGTCTGCCAAAACATATATTTTGTTCTGGGGTGAAATTCAATTACCAAAATAGCAATACCATAAATCTGGTGTCACAGCTGTGGCAGGCAAACTATAATAGTGTCCACCAAAACATATATTTTGTTTTGGGGTGAAATTTAATTGCCAAAATAGCAATACCATAAATCTGGTGTCCCAGCTGTGGCAGGCAAACTATAATAGTGTCCGCCAAAACATTTATTTTGTTCTGGGGTGAAATTTAATTGCCAAAATAGCAATACCATAAATCTGGTGTGACAGCACTGGCTGGCAATCTATAATAGTGTCCGCCAAAACATATATTTTGTTCTGGGGTGAAATTCAATTGCCAAAATAGAAATACCATAAATCTGGCGTCACAGCTGTGGCAGGCAAACTATAATAGTGTCCGCCAAAAAATTTATTTTGTTCTGGGGTGAAATTTAATTGCCAAAATAGCAATACCATAAATCTGGTGTGACAGCACTGGCTGGCAAACTATAATAGTGTCCGCCAAAACATATATTTTGTTCTGGGGTGAAATTCATTTGCCAAAATTGCAATCTCCTAAATCTGGAGTCCCAGCACTGGCTGGCAAACTATAATAGCGTCCGCCAAAACATATATTTTGTTCTGGGGTGAAATTCATTTGCAAAAATAGCAATCCCCTAAATCTGGTGTCCCAGCACTGGCTGGCAAACTATAATAGTGTCCGTCAAAACATATATTTTGTTCTGGGGTGAAATTCAATTGCCAAAATAGCAATCCCCTAAATCTGGTGTCCCAGCTGTGGCTAGCAAACTGTAATAGTGTCCGCCAAAACATATATTTTTTCTGCGGTGAAATTCAATTGCCAAAATCGCAATCCCCTAAATCTGTTGTCCCAGCACTGGCTGGCAAACTATAATAGTGTCTGCCAAAACATATATTTTGTTCTGGGGTGAAATTCAATTGCCAAAATAGAAATACCATAAATCTGGTGTCCCAGCATTGGCTGGCAATCTATAATAGTGTCCGCCAAAACATATATTTTGTTCTGGGGTGAAATTCAATTGCCAAAATAGAAATACCATAAATCTGGTGTCACAGCTGTGGCTGGCAAACTATAATAGTGTCTGCCAAAACATATATTTTGTTCTGGGGTGAAATTCATTTGCCAAAATAGCAATCCCCTAAATCTGGTGTCCCAGCACTGGCTAGCAAACTATAATAGTGTCCGCCAAAACACACAATTTGTTCTGGGGTGAAATTCACTTGCCAAAATAGCAATCCCTAAATCTGGTGTCCCAGCACTGGCTGGCAAACTATAATAGTGTCTGCCAAAACATATATTTTGTTCTGGGGTGAAATTCAATTACCAAAATAGCAATACCATAAATCTGGTGTCACAGCTGTGGCAGGCAAACTATAATAGTGTCCACCAAAACATACATTTCGTTTTGGGGTGAAATTTAATTGCCAAAATAGCAATACCATAAATCTGGTGTCCCAGCTGTGGCAGGCAAACTATAATAGTGTCCGCCAAAACATTTATTTTGTTCTGGGGTGAAATTTAATTGCCAAAATAGCAATACCATAAATCTGGTGTGACAGCACTGGCTGGCAATCTATAATAGTGTCCGCCAAAACATATATTTTGTTCTGGGGTGAAATTCAATTGCCAAAATAGAAATACCATAAATCTGGCGTCACAGCTGTGGCAGGCAAACTATAATAGTGTCCGCCAAAACATTTATTTTGTTCTGGGGTGAAATTCATTTGCCAAAATTGCAATCTCCTAAATCTGGTGTTCCAGCACTGGCTGGCAAACTATAATAGTGTCCGCCAAAACACACATTTTGTTCTGGGGTGAAATTCACTTGCCAAAATAGCAATCCCCTAAATCTGGTGTCCCAGCATTGGCTGGCAATCTATAATAGTGTCCGCTAAAACATATATTTTGTTCTGGGGTGAAATTTAATTGCCAAAATAGCAATACCATAAATATGGTGTGACAGCACTGGCTGGCAAACTATAATAGTGTCCGCCAAAACATATATTTTGTTCTGGGGAGAAATTCATTTGCCAAAATTGCAATCTCCTAAATCTGGTGTCCCAGCACTGGCTGGCAAACTATAATAGTGTCCGACAAAACATATATCTTTTTCTGGGGTGAAATTCAATTGCCAAAATAGCAATACCATAAATCTGGTGTCACAGCTGTGGCTAGCAAACTGTAATAGTGTCCGCCAAAACATATATTTTTTCTGCGGTGAAATTCAATTGCCAAAATCGCAATCCCCTAAATCTGTTGTCCCAGCACTGGCTGGCAAACTATAATAGTGTCTGCCAAAACATATATTTTGTTCTGGGGTGAAATTCAATTACCAAAATAGCAATACCATAAATCTGGTGTCACAGCTGTGGCAGGCAAACTATAATAGTGTCCGCCAAAACATATATATTGTTTTGGGGTGAAATTTAATGGCCAAAATAGCAATACCATAAATCTGGTGTCCCAGCACTGGCTGGCAAACTATAATAGTGTCCGCCAAAACATATATTTTGTTCTGGGGTGAAATTCAATTGCCAAAATAGCAATACCATAAATCTGGTGTCACAGCTGTGGCAGGCAAACTATAATAGTGTCCGCCAAAACATATATTTTGTTCTGGGGTGAAATTTAATTGCCAAAATAGCAATACCATAAATCTGGTGTCACAGCTGTGGCTGGCAAACTATAATAGTGTCCGCCAAAACATATATTTTGTTCTGGGGTGAAATTCATTTGCCAAAATAGCAATCCCCTAAATCTGGTGTCCCAGCACTGGCTGGCAAACTATAATAGTGTCCGCCAAAACATATATTTTGTTCTGGGGTGAAATTTAATTGCCAAAATAGCAATCCCCTAAATCTGGTGTCCCAGCACTTGCTGGCAAACTATAATAGTGTCTGCCAAAACATATATTTTGTTGTGGGGTGAAATTCAATTGCCAAAAGAGCAATACCATAAATCTGGTGTCACAGCTGTGGCAGGCAAACTATAATAGTGTCCGCCAAAACATATATTTTGTTCTGGGGTGAAATTTAATTGCCAAAATAGCAATACCATAAATCTGGTGTGACAGAACTGGCTGGCAAACTATAATAGTGTCCGCCAAAACATATATTTTGTTCTGGGGTGAAATTCATTTGCCAAAATAGCAATCCCCTAAATCTGGTGTCCCAGCACTGGCTAGCAAACTATAATAGTGTCCGCCAAAACACACATTTTGTTCTGGGGTGAAATTCACTTGCCAAAATAGCAATCTCCTAAATCTGGTGTCCCAGCACTGGCTGGCAAACTATAATAGTGTGTGCCAAAACATATATTTTGTTCTGGGGTGAAATTCAATTACCAAAATAGCAATACCATAAATCTGGTGTCACAGCTGTGGCAGGCAAACTATAATAGTGTCCGCCAAAACATATATATTGTTTTGGGGTGAAATTTAATGGCCAAAATAGCAATACCATAAATCTGGTGTCCCAGCACTGGCTGGCAAACTATAATAGTGTCCACCAAAACATATATCTTTTTCTGGGGTGAAATTCAATTGCCAAAATAGTAATACCATAAAACTGGTGTCACAGCTGTGGCTAGCAAACTGTAAT
This sequence comes from Bufotes viridis, assembly GCA_033119425.1. NCBI lineage: Eukaryota > Metazoa > Chordata > Amphibia > Anura > Bufonidae > Bufotes > Bufotes viridis. Next base: position 222,242,530 of record CM065589.1, read on the forward strand.
AGTGTCCGCCAAAACATATATTTTTTTCTGCGGTGAAATTCAATTGCCAAAATAGCAATCCCCTAAATCTGTTGTCCCAGCACTGGCTGGCAAACTATAATAGTGTCTGCCAAAACATATATTTTGTTCTGGGGTGAAATTCAATTACCAAAATAGCAATACCATAAATCTGGTGTCACAGCTGTGGCAGGCAAACTATAATAGTGTCCACCAAAACATATATTTTGTTTTGGGGTGAAATTTAATTGCCAAAATAGCAATACCATAAATCTGGTGTCCCAGCATTGGCTGGCAAACTATAATAGTGTCCGCCAAAACATATATTTTGTTCTGGGGTGAAATTCAATTGCCAAAATAGCAATACCATAAATCTGGTGTCACAGCTGTGGCAGGCAAACTATAATAGTGTCCGCCAAAACATATATTTTGTTCTGGGGTGAAATTTAATTGCCAAAATAGCAATACCATAAATCTGGTGTGACATCACTGGCTGGCAAACTATAATAGTGTCCGCCAAAACATATATTTTGTTCTGGGGTGAAATTCACTTGCCAAAATTGCAATCTCCTAAATCTGGTGTCCCAGCACTGGCTGGCAAACTATAATATTGTCCGCCAAAACATATATCTTTTCAGGGGTGAAATTCAATTGCCAAAATAGCAATACCATAAATCTGGTGTCACAGCTGTGGCTAGCAAACTGTAATAGTGTCCGCCAAAACATATATTTTTTCTGCGGTGAAATTCAATTGCCAAAATAGCAACCCCTATATCTGTTGTCCCAGCACTGGCTGGCAAACTATAATAGTGTCTGCCAAAACATATATTTTGTTCTGGGGTGAAATTCAATTACCAAAATAGCAATACCATAAATCTGGTGTCACAGCTGTGGCAGGCAAACTATAATAGTGTCCGCCAAAACATATATATTGTTTTGGGGTGAAATTTAATTGCCAAAATAGCAATACCATAAATCTGGTGTCACAGCTGTGGCTGGCAAACTATAATAGTGTCCGCCAAAACATATATTTTGTTCTGGGGTGAAATTCAATTGCCAAAATAGCAATACCATAAATCTGGTGTCACAGCTGTGGCAGGCAAACTATAATAGTGTCCGCCAAAACATATATTTTGTTCTGGGGAGAAATTTAATTGCCAAAATAGTAATACCATAAATCTGGTGTCACAGCTGTGGCTGGCAAACTATAATAGTGTCTGCCCAAACATATATTTTGTTCTGGGGTGAAATTCACTTGCCATAATTGCAATCTCCTAAATCTGGTGTCCCAGCAATGGCTGGCAAACTATAATAGTGTCCGCCAAAACATATATCTTTTTCTGGGGTGAAATTCAATTGCCAAAATAGCAATACCAAAAATCTGGTGTCACAGCTGTGGCTAGCAAACTGTAATAGTGTCCGCCAAAACATATATTTTTTCTGCGGTGAAATTCATTTGCCAAAATGGCAATCCCCTAAATCTGTTGTCCCAGCGCTTGCTGGCAAACTATAATAGTGTCCGCCAAAACATATATTTTGTTCTGGGGTGAAATTCAATTGCCAAAATAGCAATACCATAAATCTGGTGTCACAGCTGTGGCTAGCAAACTATAATAGTGTCCGCCAAAAAATATATTTTTTTCTGAGGTGAAATTCAATTGCCAAAATAGCAATCCCCTAAATCTGTTGTCCCAGCACTGGCTGGCAAACTATAATAGTGTACGCCAAAACATATATTTTGTTCTGGGGTGAAATTCACTTGCCAAAATAGCAATACCATAAATCTGGCGTCACAGCTGTGGCAGGCAAACTATAATAGTGTCCGCCAAAAAATTTATTTTGTTCTGGGGTGAAATTTAATTGCCAAAATAGCAATACCATAAATCTGGTGTGACAGCACTGGCTGGCAAACTATAATAGTGTCCGCCAAAACATATATTTTGTTCTGGGGTGAAATTCAATTGCCAAAATAGAAATACCATAAATCTGGCGTCACAGCTGTGGCAGGCAAACTATAATAGTGTCCGCCAAAAAATTTATTTTGTTCTGGGGTGAAATTTAATTGCCAAAATAGCAATACCATAAATCTGGTGTGACAGCACTGGCTGGCAAACTATAATAGTGTCCGCCAAAACATATATTTTGTTCTGGGGTGAAATTCATTTGCCAAAATTGCAATCTCCTAAATCTGGAGTCCCAGCACTGGCTGGCAAACTATAATAGCGTCCGCCAAAACATATATTTTGTTCTGGGGTGAAATTCATTTGCAAAAATAGCAATCCCCTAAATCTGGTGTCCCAGCACTGGCTGGCAAACTATAATAGTGTCCGTCAAAACATATATTTTGTTCTGGGGTGAAATTCAATTGCCAAAATAGCAATCCCTAAATCTGGTGTCCCAGCTGTGGCTAGCAAACTGTAATAGTGTCCGCCAAAACATATATTTTTTCTGCGGTGAAATTCAATTGCCAAAATCGCAATCCCCTAAATCTGTTGTCCCAGCACTGGCTGGCAAACTATAATAGTGTCTGCCAAAACATATATTTTGTTCTGGGGTGAAATTCAATTGCCAAAATAGAAATACCATAAATCTGGTGTCCCAGCATTGGCTGGCAATCTATAATAGTGTCCGCCAAAACATATATTTTGTTCTGGGGTGAAATTCAATTGCCAAAATAGAAATACCATAAATCTGGTGTCACAGCTGTGGCTGGCAAACTATAATAGTGTCTGCCAAAACATATATTTTGTTCTGGGGTGAAATTCATTTGCCAAAATAGCAATCCCCTAAATCTGGTGTCCCAGCACTGGCTAGCAAACTATAATAGTGTCCGCCAAAACACACAATTTGTTCTGGGGTGAAATTCACTTGCCAAAATAGCAATCCCCTAAATCTGGTGTCCCAGCACTGGCTGGCAAACTATAATAGTGTCTGCCAAAACATATATTTTGTTCTGGGGTGAAATTCAATTACCAAAATAGCAATACCATAAATCTGGTGTCACAGCTGTGGCAGGCAAACTATAATAGTGTCCACCAAAACATACATTTCGTTTTGGGGTGAAATTTAATTGCCAAAATAGCAATACCATAAATCTGGTGTCCCAGCTGTGGCAGGCAAACTATAATAGTGTCCGCCAAAACATTTATTTTGTTCTGGGGTGAAATTTAATTGCCAAAATAGCAATACCATAAATCTGGTGTGACAGCACTGGCTGGCAATCTATAATAGTGTCCGCCAAAACATATATTTTGTTCTGGGGTGAAATTCAATTGCCAAAATAGAAATACCATAAATCTGGCGTCACAGCTGTGGCAGGCAAACTATAATAGTGTCCGCCAAAACATTTATTTTGTTCTGGGGTGAAATTCATTTGCCAAAATTGCAATCTCCTAAATCTGGTGTTCCAGCACTGGCTGGCAAACTATAATAGTGTCCGCCAAAACACACATTTTGTTCTGGGGTGAAATTCACTTGCCAAAATAGCAATCCCCTAAATCTGGTGTCCCAGCATTGGCTGGCAATCTATAATAGTGTCCGCTAAAACATATATTTTGTTCTGGGGTGAAATTTAATTGCCAAAATAGCAATACCATAAATATGGTGTGACAGCACTGGCTGGCAAACTATAATAGTGTCCGCCAAAACATATATTTTGTTCTGGGGAGAAATTCATTTGCCAAAATTGCAATCTCCTAAATCTGGTGTCCCAGCACTGGCTGGCAAACTATAATAGTGTCCGACAAAACATATATCTTTTTCTGGGGTGAAATTCAATTGCCAAAATAGCAATACCATAAATCTGGTGTCACAGCTGTGGCTAGCAAACTGTAATAGTGTCCGCCAAAACATATATTTTTTTCTGCGGTGAAATTCAATTGCCAAAATCGCAATCCCCTAAATCTGTTGTCCCAGCACTGGCTGGCAAACTATAATAGTGTCTGCCAAAACATATATTTTGTTCTGGGGTGAAATTCAATTACCAAAATAGCAATACCATAAATCTGGTGTCACAGCTGTGGCAGGCAAACTATAATAGTGTCCGCCAAAACATATATATTGTTTTGGGGTGAAATTTAATGGCCAAAATAGCAATACCATAAATCTGGTGTCCCAGCACTGGCTGGCAAACTATAATAGTGTCCGCCAAAACATATATTTTGTTCTGGGGTGAAATTCAATTGCCAAAATAGCAATACCATAAATCTGGTGTCACAGCTGTGGCAGGCAAACTATAATAGTGTCCGCCAAAACATATATTTTGTTCTGGGGTGAAATTTAATTGCCAAAATAGCAATACCATAAATCTGGTGTCACAGCTGTGGCTGGCAAACTATAATAGTGTCCGCCAAAACATATATTTTGTTCTGGGGTGAAATTCATTTGCCAAAATAGCAATCCCCTAAATCTGGTGTCCCAGCACTGGCTGGCAAACTATAATAGTGTCCGCCAAAACATATATTTTGTTCTGGGGTGAAATTTAATTGCCAAAATAGCAATCCCCTAAATCTGGTGTCCCAGCACTGGCTGGCAAACTATAATAGTGTCTGCCAAAACATATATTTTGTTGTGGGGTGAAATTCAATTGCCAAAAGAGCAATACCATAAATCTGGTGTCACAGCTGTGGCAGGCAAACTATAATAGTGTCCGCCAAAACATATATTTTGTTCTGGGGTGAAATTTAATTGCCAAAATAGCAATACCATAAATCTGGTGTGACAGAACTGGCTGGCAAACTATAATAGTGTCCGCCAAAACATATATTTTGTTCTGGGGTGAAATTCATTTGCCAAAATAGCAATCCCCTAAATCTGGTGTCCCAGCACTGGCTAGCAAACTATAATAGTGTCCGCCAAAACACACATTTTGTTCTGGGGTGAAATTCACTTGCCAAAATAGCAATCTCCTAAATCTGGTGTCCCAGCACTGGCTGGCAAACTATAATAGTGTCTGCCAAAACATATATTTTGTTCTGGGGTGAAATTCAATTACCAAAATAGCAATACCATAAATCTGTTGTCACAGCTGTGGCAGGCAAACTATAATAGTGTCCGCCAAAACATATATATTGTTTTGGGGTGAAATTTAATGGCCAAAATAGCAATACCATAAATCTGGTGTCCCAGCACTGGCTGGCAAACTATAATAGTGTCCGCCAAAACATATATCTTTTTCTGGGGTGAAATTCAATTGCCAAAATAGTAATACCATAAAACTGGTGTCACAGCTGTGGCTAGCAAACTGTAATAGTGTCCGCCAAAACATATATTTTTTTCTGCGGTGAAATTCAATTGCCAAAATAGCAATCCCCTAAATCTGTTGTCCCAGCACTGGCTGGCAAACTATAATAGTGTCTGCCAAAACATATATTTTGTTCTGGGGTGAAATTCAATTACCAAAATAGCAATACCATAAATCTGGTGTCACAGCTGTGGCAGGCAAACTATAATAGTGTCCACCAAAACATATATTTTGTTTTGGGGTGAAATTTAATTGCCAAAATAGCAATACCATAAATCTGGTGTCCCAGCATTGGCTGGCAAACTATAATAGTGTCCGCCAAAACATATATTTTGTTCTGGGGTGAAATTCAATTGCCAAAATAGCAATACCATAAATCTGGTGTCACAGCTGTGGCAGGCAAACTATAATAGTGTCCGCCAAAACATATATTTTGTTCTGGGGTGAAATTTAATTGCCAAAATAGCAATACCATAAATCTGGTGTGACATCACTGGCTGGCAAACTATAATAGTGTCCGCCAAAACATATATTTTGTTCTGGGGTGAAATTCACTTGCCAAAATTGCAATCTCCTAAATCTGGTGTCCCAGCACTGGCTGGCAAACTATAATATTGTCCGCCAAAACATATATCTTTTTCAGGGGTGAAATTCAATTGCCAAAATAGCAATACCATAAATCTGGTGTCACAGCTGTGGCTAGCAAACTGTAATAGTGTCCGCCAAAACATATATTTTTTTCTGCGGTGAAATTCAATTGCCAAAATAGCAACCCCCTATATCTGTTGTCCCAGCACTGGCTGGCAAACTATAATAGTGTCTGCCAAAACATATATCTTGTTCTGGGGTGAAATTCAATTACCAAAATAGCAATACCATAAATCTGGTGTCACAGCTGTGGCAGGCAAACTATAATAGTGTCCGCCAAAACATATATATTGTTTTGGGGTGAAATTTAATTGCCAAAATAGCAATACCATAAATCTGGTGTCACAGCTGTGGCTGGCAAACTATAATAGTGTCCGCCAAAACATATATTTTGTTCTGGGGTGAAATTCAATTGCCAAAATAGCAATACCATAAATCTGGTGTCACAGCTGTGGCAGGCAAACTATAATAGTGTCCGCCAAAACATATATTTTGTTCTGGGGAGAAATTTAATTGCCAAAATAGTAATACCATAAATCTGGTGTCACAGCTGTGGCTGGCAAACTATAATAGTGTCTGCCCAAACATATATTTTGTTCTGGGGTGAAATTCACTTGCCATAATTGCAATCTCCTAAATCTGGTGTCCCAGCAATGGCTGGCAAACTATAATAGTGTCCGCCAAAACATATATCTTTTTCTGGGGTGAAATTCAATTGCCAAAATAGCAATACCAAAAATCTGGTGTCACAGCTGTGGCTAGCAAACTGTAATAGTGTCCGCCAAAACATATATTTTTTTCTGCGGTGAAATTCATTTGCCAAAATGGCAATCCCCTAAATCTGTTGTCCCAGCGCTTGCTGGCAAACTATAATAGTGTCCGCCAAAACATATATTTTGTTCTGGGGTGAAATTCAATTGCCAAAATAGCAATACCATAAATCTGGTGTCACAGCTGTGGCTAGCAAACTATAATAGTGTCCGCCAAAAAATATATTTTTTTCTGAGGTGAAATTCAATTGCCAAAATAGCAATCCCCTAAATCTGTTGTCCCAGCACTGGCTGGCAAACTATAATAGTGTACGCCAAAACATATATTTTGTTCTGGGGTGAAATTCACTTGCCAAAATAGCAATACCATAAATCTGGTGTCCCAGCACTGGCTGGCAAACTATAATAGTGTCCGCCAAAACATATATTTTGTTCTAGGGTGAAATGTACTTGCCAAAATAGCAATCCCCTAAATCTGGTGTCCCAGCACTGGCTGGCAAACTATAATAGTGTCCGCCAAAACATATATTTTGTTCTGGGATGAAATTCAATTGCCAAAATAGCAATACCATAAATCTGGTGTCACAGCTGTGGCTGACAAACTATAATAGTGTCCGCCAAAACATATATTTTGTTCTGGGGTGAAATTCAATTGCCAAAATAGCAATACCATAAATCTGGTGTTCCAGCAGTTGCAGGCCAAGTGTTAATCTGTCCGTAAAAGGGTATATTACACTCAAGGTGGATATAAAAGTGCGAGAGGGTCATCCTCATTAACTTCACACGCTACCATGCATTTCCCATTGGATTTCTGTCCGTCAAAGGGTATATTACACAAATTGTTAAAATACAATTGCTGAAGGCATAATCCTACATATTTTTTCTCACGCTACTGTGCATCTCCAAGTGTAAATCTGTCCATAAAAGGATACCTTTCATCCAGGGCCTAAATACTAGCCCTAAAAGAGATATTCCCCTAAATCAGTGGTTACTGCTGTGCCTGGATTAGTGTAATGCGTTACATTAATAAATAGGCAGATAGTGTTAGGTGCTTGTAAAAAAAAGGCCTGAATTTGAAATCAATACATTGGGCCAACTATTTTTTTTCTTATTGTGGTGCTTGGTGAACGGTAACAATGAGGAAAACATCTAGTAAGGGACGCGGACGCGGTGGTGTTAGTGTACACTCTGGTGCTGGGAGAGGACGTGGCCATTCTGCCACAGCCACACGTCCTAGTGAACCAACTACCTCAGGTTCCAGTACCCGCCAGAATTTACAGCGATATTTGGTGGGGCCCAATGCCGTTCTAAGGATGGTAAGGCCTGAGCAGATACAGGCGCTAGTCAATTGGGTGGACGACAGTGGATCCAGCACGTTCACAACATTATCTCCCACCCAGTCTTCTGCAGAAAGCGCACAGGTGGCGCCTGAAACCAAGCCCCTCAGTCTGTCACATCGCCCCCATGCATATCAGGGAAACTGTCAGAGCCTCAAGTTATGCAGCAGTCTCTTATGCTGTTTGAAGACTCTGCTGGCAGGGTTTCCCAAGGAAATCCACCTAGCCCTTCCCCAGTGGTGGAAGACATAGAATGCACTGATGCACAACCACTTATGTTTCCTGATGATGAGGACATGGGAATACCACCTTATCGGAGTCCGCACATTTCTGATGATGACTAAACACAGGTGTCAACTGCTGCGTCTTTTTGCAGTGTGCAGACCGAACAGGAGGTCAGGGAGGAAGACTGTGTGGAAGACGATGCAGGGGACGATGAGGTCCTAGACCCCACTTGGAATGAAGGTCGTACCACTGACTTTCATAGTTCAGAGGAAGATGCAGTGGTGAGACCGAGCTAACAGTGTAGCAAAAGAGGGAGCAGGGGGCAAAAGCAGAACTGCCGCCGCCAAGAGAGTTCGCCTGCTACTGGCCACCGCCACCAGGTACCAAGCACCCCAAAGGCAGCTTCAAGGAGTTCCCTGGCATGGCACTTCTTTAAACAATGTGCTGACGAAAAGACCCGAGTGGTTTGCACGCTGTGCCATCTGAGCCTGCAGCGAGGCATTAATGTTCTGAACCTTAGCACAACCTGCATCACCAGGCATCTACATGCAAAGCACGAACTGCAGTGGAGTAAACACCTTAAATGCAAGAAACTCACACTGGATCCCCATGCTCTCGCCTCGGCCTCTTCCTCTGCCTCGGGAGGAACGTTGGCACCTGCCACCCACCAAACAGAGGATGTGCCCCCGACACCACCACCTGCGTCACCAAGCATCTCCACCATGTCACACGGCACTCCTTGCTGTGGGACTTCTCTCCTCTGTCTGGGTGCTGGGGCCGAAATAACTGAAAGTGGCCTTCTCCAGTGGTGGGTGATATGACGCATGATTCCTTGCTGTGGGACCTCTCTCCCCAGTCTGGGTGCTGGGGCCGAAATAACTGAAAGTGGCCTTTTCCAGTGGTGGGTGATATGACGCATGATTCTCTGCTATGGGACCTCTCTCCAATTGATATTGGTTAATTTTTATTTATTTTATTTTAATTCATTTCCCTATCCACATTTGTTTGCATGCCATTTACCTACATTTTTCTGCCTTTTGCAGCCCTCTAGCCCATTCCTGGACTATTTTACAGCCTTTTTAGTGCCTAAAAGTTCGGGTCCCCATTGACTTCAATGGGGTTCGGGTTCGGGATAAAGTTCGGGTCGAGTTCGGATCCCGAACCCAAACTTTTTCGAGAAGTTCGGCTGAACTTCCCGAACCCGAACTTCCAGGTGTTCGCTCATCTCTACCTATAACTGTGATGGCTTACCTCCGGCACTCCAGTTGTGGTAAAAGTACAACTGCCAAGATGCACATTTGCTTGGCTGTTCTCAGAACTCCATAGAAATAAATGAAGCATGCTGGGAGTCGTAGTTTCACCACAGCTGGAGTGCCAGAAGTTAGCCATCACTGCCTATAAGCTCCTCCTTGGTGAAATTGACTGGTTACAATTAAATTCAGGAACTATATTTGAAATGCAAAACAAAGCAAGTTTAATGACTAGAAAGCTTAAGTACAACTACATAGATCATGTTTTTAATTTTCTACTCACTCTCTCAGCAAGAGAAATAAATGGAGGTAATAAAAATGTATGGAATAAAATATGTGACTTTAGCTATCTATATAGAAAACACCTGCTTGGATGAGCAGTAGAGATGTCGCGAACATAAAATTTTCCGTTCGCGAACGCGAACTTCCACAAATGTACAGGCAAACTGGGCGAACGGCCATAGACTTCAATAGGCAGGCCAATTTTAAAACCCACAGGGACTCTTTCTGGCCACAATAGTGATGAAAAAGTTTTTTCAAGGAGACTAACACCTGGACTGTGGCATGCCGGAAGGGGGTCCATGGCAAAACTCCCATGGACAATTACGTAGTTGACGCAGAGTCGGGTTTTAATCCATAAAGGGCATAAATCACCCAACATTCCTAAATTGTTTGGAATAACGTGCTTTAAAACATCCAGTGTGTGTATACGATCAATTATGATGTTGTATCGATCAGGTAGTGTAAGGGTTACGCCCGCTTCACAGTGAAAGACCAAACTCCCCGTTTAACGCACCGCAAACAACTGCAAACAGTCCATTTGCACAAGGTTGGATACCAAGCTAGCCATGTCCCGTTCCTTGTCCTCACTGATGTCATTGAAGGTCTCTTCCTCCACCCAGCCACGTACAACACCAAGGGTCTCCGAAAGGTGACAACAAGCCCCCTGGGACACCTGCTGTGGTTGGTCTTCCACCTCCTCAAAGCCACCTTCCTCCTCTGACTCCTCTTTTTCAGACTCCTCACTCTGCATTGCCGCAGGACCAGCAATCGACGACAAGGCTGCTTCTGGTGGTGATGGTGACCTCAACTCTTCCTCTTCATGATCATCTACGGCCTGATCCAGCACTCCTCGCAGGGTACGCTCCAGAAAAAACGCATATGGGATGAGGCCGATGATGTTGCCTTGAGTTTGCCTGCCAGGTTTGTCACCTCCACAAAAGGACGCATGAGCCTACAGCCATTGTGCATAAGCATTCAGTAACGTGGCCAAAAAATACCCAGCTCCGCAGAGGCTGTCCTCTGTTTTATAAATTAAAAAATTTGTTCTTACCAGTTTAATCTCTGTTTTCTCCCCTATCAGGGGCCGGTGTATGGAATAGATTTTAGGAACCTGGAGATGGAAAAAGATGGTTGGTCGGTCCTCTTCCTTCCAATTTGGGGCACTGCGCATGTGCCGTGCAATGTACTGTGCCGCCCTATATGAGTGGTGTGTTAAGTAGTACTATTCCTATCAGTTTAATCCCTGTTACGTCCCCTATTAGGGGACGTGTATCGAATAGATTTTAGGAACCGGGAGATGGAAAAAGATGATTGGTCGGTCCTCTTACTTCCAATTTGGGGCACTGCGCCGCACAATGTACTGTGCCACCAATACAAATAGTGTGAGCTACTATTCTTACCATTTTAATCTTTGTTAAGTACCCTATCAGGGGACGTGTATTGAATTGAATCCTTGCATGGGGAGATAGAGAAAAAAGCTTGCTCTCTCCGCTTCCTTCTAATTTTGGGCACTTGCAATGGAATTTGCCACCAATGCAACTAGCGTTAACTAAGTACTATTCCTATCAGTTTAATCTCTGTTTTGTCCCTTATCAGGGCCAGGGCCGGTGTAGTAAATAGATTTTTGGAACCGGGAGATGGAAAAGACCCATGCTCGGTCCGCTTCGCTTGAATTCTAGGTCACTGCACGTGTGCCTTGCAATGTACTGTGACACCCTATATGAGTGGTGGGCACTGGGCCTGACACACATTGGCAGGCAACTGCAATTATATTAAAGGGTAAAAATTGAATGACTTTTTTATCTGCAAGGTACTGTGCCACCCTAGATGAGTGGTGGGCATTGGGCACAGTGCAGGCAGTGGGCCTGACATCACTTGCAGGCAACTGCAATTAAATTAAAGGGTAAAAATTAAATAACTTTTTTATCTGCAAGGTACTGTGCCACCCTATATGAGCGGTGGGCAGTGGGCACAGTACAGTCAGTGGGCTGACACACACTGGCAGGCAACTGCAATTATATTGAAGGATAAAAATTAAATGACTTTTTTATCTGCAAGGTTCTGTGCCACCTGATATGAGTGGTGGGCACTGGCAGTGGGCACAGTACAGTCTCTGGGCCTGACACATACTGGCAGGCAACTGCAATTATATTAACCAGTTCCCGACCGCCGTACGCAGGATTGCGTCCTGCGGGCGGCCGGGATCTTCTGTTTGGACGCGCCGGGGCGTCATCTCGCGAGACGCGAGAGTTCCTGTGAACGCGCGCGCGTGCGCGCGCGCGTTCACAGTGAAGCGCGGCTCGAGAGTTGGACTACAGCCTGCCAGCGATGATCAATCGCTGGCAGGCTGTAGATGCGATATAAATCGCATCAAACAGCTATATCAGACGCTGTTTTATGAACAGCGTCTGATATAGCTGCTACCTGGTCCTCTGGTGGTCCCATTTTCTGGGATCGACCACCAGAGGACCAGGTAACACAGTAAAAGTTGCACCAAACACTACACTAACCCCCCACCCCCCTCACCTATTAACCCCTTGATCACTCCATCTAGACCCCCTGATCACCCCCCTGTCATTGATCACACCCCTTGTAAGGCTCCATTCGGACGTCCATATGTGTTTTGCGGATCCGTGGATTCACGGATCCGCGGATCCGATCCACGGATCCGATCCGCGGATCCGATCCGCGGATCCTCAAAACACGGACACCGGCAATGTGCTTTCCGCATTTTGCAGATCCGCACATTGCCAGAACTATATAGAAAATGCTTTTTCTTGTCCGCAATTGCGGACAAGAATAGGACATGTTCTATATTTTTGCGGAACGGAAGTGCAGACTCGGAGCGCGGATCCGTAATTCCGGATCCGAGCGGGACAAAGTCTGTCCCCATAGAAATGAATGGGTCCGCAATTCCGTTCCGCAAACAGAATTTCGGACGTATGAATGGGGCATAAGGGTCCCTTATCACCGCCAGTTAGTTAGCTACTTGTTAGGTAGCTACCGCCCAGCCCACCGCACCGCAGTCACTGATTTTGGCAGAGATTTTTCATCCACATTGATCGATGCGAATGAAAAAATCTGTGCCGTTCATTTTTTTTTTTCAGCGCAGAGGCTGAACGGAAAAAATCTCATTACCCGTATGGTCAATATACGGAGAATCGCAGAAACTCCTAATGCTGGCCATACGTGTAATGATTGAGGAGACCCTCAAATGCCAGGGCAGTATAAATACCCCACATGTGACCCCATTTTAGAAAGAAGACACCCCAAGGTATTCCGTGAGGGGCATGGCGAGTTCATGGAAAATTTTATTTTTGTCACAAGTTAGTGGAATATGAGACTGTAAAAAAAAAAAAAAAAAAACAATTTCCGCTAACTTGTGCCAAATTTTTTTCTGTGAACTCGCCATGCCCCTCACAGAATACCTTGGGGTGTCTTCTTTCCACAATGGGGTCACATGTGGGGTATTTATACTGCCCTGGCATTTTAGGGGTCCTAAAGCGTGAGAATCCAAATGCGTAAAAATGGCCTGTGAAATCCTAAAGGTACTCATTGGTTTTAGGGCCCTTTGCGCATCTTGGCTGCAAAAGTGTCACTCATGTGGTATCGCCGTACTCAGGAGAAGTAGGGCAATGTGGTTTGGGGTGTATTTTTACATATACCCATACTGGGTGTGAGAAATATCGCTGTAAACGACAACTTTTACATTTTTTATTCAAAGTTGTCAATATACAGAGATATTTCTCTCACCCAGCATGGGTATATGTAAAAATACACCTCAAAACACATCGCCCTACTTCTCCTGAGTACGGCGATACCACATGAGTGACACTTTTGCAGGCAAGATGCGCAAGGGGCCCAAATTCCAATGAGTACCTTTTAGGAGGGCATTTTTACGCATTTTTCTTCTCACGCTTTAGGGCCCCTAAATGCCAGGGCAGTATAAATACCCCACATGTGACCCCATTTTGGAAAGAAGACACCCCAAGGTATTCGCTGAGGGGCATAATGAGTTCATGAAAAATTAAACTTTTTGTCAAAAGTTAGCGGAAAGGGAGACTTTGTGAGAAAAACAATAAAAATCAATTTCCACTAACTTGTGCCAAAAAAAAATATTCTATGAACTCGCCATGCCCCTCATGGAATACCTTGGGGTGTCTTCTTTCAAAAATGGGGTCACACGTGGGTATTTCTACTGCCCTGGCATTTTAGGGGCCCTAAAGCGTGAGAAGAAAATGCGTAAAAATGCCCTCCTAAAAGGTACTCATTGGAATTTGGGCCCTTGCGCATCTTGCCTGCAAAAAGTGTCACTCATGTGGTATCGCCGTACTCAGGAGAAGTAGGGCAATGTGTTTTGGGGTGTATTTTTACATATACCCATGCTGGGTGAGAGAAATATCTCTGTATATTGACAACTTTGAATAAAAAATGTAAAAATTGTCATTTACAGAGATATTTCTCTCACTAAGCATGGGTATATATAAAAATACACCCCAAACCACATTGCCCCACTTCTCCTGAGTACGGCGATACCACATGAGTGACACTTTTTGCAGCCAAGATGCGCAAAGGGGCCCTAAAACCAATGAGTACCTTTAGGATTTCACAGGCCATTTTTATGCATTTGGATTCTCACACTTTAGGGGCCCCTAAAATGCCAGGTGAGTATAAATACCCCACATGTGACCCCATTTTGGAAAGAAGACACCCCAAGGTATTCCGTGAGGGGCATGGTGAGTCCACAGAATTTTTATTTTTGGCACAAGTCAGCGGAAATTGTTTTTTTTTTTTTTTTATTTTGTTTTTTACAAAGTCTCATATTCCACTAACTTGTGACAAAAATAAAATTTTGCATGAACTCACCATACCCCTCACAGAATACCTTGGGGTGTCTTCTTTCCAAAATGGGGTCACATGTGGGGTATTTATACTGTCCTGGCATTTTAGGGGCCCCTAAAGGGTGAGAAGAAGTCTGGAATCCAAATGCGTAAAAATGCCCTGTGAAATCCTAAAGGTACTCTTTGGTTTTAGGGCCCTTTGCGCACTCAGGCTGCAAAAAGTGGCACACATGTGGTATCGCCGTACTCAGGAGAAGTAGGGCAATGTGTTTGGGGTGTATTTTTATATATACCCATACTTTGTGTGAAAAATATCTCTGTAAACGACAACTTTTAAAATTTTTTATACAAAGTTGACAATTTACAGAGATATTTCTCTCACCCAACATGGGTATATGTAAAAATACACCCCAAAACACATTGCCCTACTTCTCCTGAGTACGGCGATACCACATAAGTGCCGCTTTTTGCAGCCTGGGTGTGCAAAAGGGCCCAAATTCCAACGAGTACCTTTAGGTTTTACATGGCGGCTCACAATTTAGCCCCGCCCAAAATGCCAGAACAGTAAACACACCCCACAAATGACTCCATTTCGGAAAGTAGACACCCCAAGGTATTCACTGAGGGGCATAGTGAGTCCGTCTGAGATTTTTTTTTTTTTGCCAGAAGTTATCAGAAATTGAAACTTTTTTTTTTTTTTTTTCTCAGAAAGTGTCAATTTCCGCTAACTTGTGAAAAAAATGAAATGATACATGAACTCACCAAGCCCCTCCGCGAATACTTTGGGGTGTCTTCTTTCTAAAATGGTGTAATTTGGGGATATTTATACTATCCTGGCATTCTAGCACCTGAAGAAACATGACAGGCGCTCAGAAAGTCAGAGCTGCTTCAAAATGCCGAAATTCACTTTTTGCACCATAGTTTGTAAACGCTATAACTTTTACCCAAACCAATAAATATACACTTATTGGATTTTTTTATCAAAGACATGTAGAACAATAAATTTAGAGAAAAATTTATATAGAAATGTAGTTTTTTTGAAAAATTTTACAACAGAAAGTGAAAAATGTCATTTTTTTGCAAAAATTTCGGTAATTTTTGATTAATAGCAAAAAAAGTAAAAATGTCAGCAGCAATGAAATACCACCAAATGAAAGCTCTATTAGTGAGAAGAAAAGGAGGTAAAATTCATTTGGGTGGTAAGTTGTATGACGGAGCAATAAACGGTGAAAGTAGTGTAGTGCGGAATTGTAAAAAGTGGCCTGGTCATTAAGGGTGTTTAAGCTAGGGGGGCTGAAGCGGTTAAAGAGTAAAAATTAAGTGAATTTTTTATCTGCAAGGTACTGTGCCACCCTATATGTGTAGTGTGCACACAGTACAGCCTGTGGGCCTGCGGCCTCTCACACACGGGCAGGCAACTGCAATATATATATATAGAAAAAATAAATAAAAGCAGACTTGTATGTACCAGCCCTAAAAAGGGCTTTTTGGGGTGCTGTCAGGACGCTGTCCTTACAGCAGATGAGTCTTTAAGAACTGGAGTGGACACAGAACACTGGCCTAGCTAACGCTTTCCCTATTAATTCCGCAGCAGCAGCACTCTCCCTGCTCTAACTAAGGCCCCATTCACACGTCCGTAGTGTGTTGCGGATCCGCAACACACCTTGCCGCCAGCCCCATAGAGATGCCTATACTTGTCCGCAATTGCGGGCAAGAATAGTACGTGCTCTATATTATTGCGAAGCCGCCGGTTGGAAGATCGGTGGCGCGCTCTGCAAATGCGGATGCGGAGAGCACAGTGTGTGCTCTCCGCATCCATCACGTCCCCATTTAAAATGAATAGGTCCGCACCCGTTCTGCAAATTTGCGGAACGGGTGCAGACGAACATTGTGGACTTCTGAATCAGGCCTAACACTGCAGCTTCAGAATTAATCTAAAATGGATCCTGTCCTTGCTTTTTGATATGAGGTGGGAGGGTCTGGGAGGGAGGGTATGCTGATTGGCTGGAATGTGTCTGCTGACTGTGAGGTACAGGGTCAAAGTTTGCTCAATGATGACGTATAGGGGGCGGACCGAACATCGCATATGTTCACCTGCCGCGGCGAATGCGAACATGCGATGTTCGCCGGGAACTGTTCGCCCGCGGATAGTTCGGGACATCTCTAATTAGCAGCCATCTGATGGAAAATTCATAAAATGGGACATGCTGATTTTACGTGTAGACAGGTTCTTAGTATATTTTAGCATATCTGCTTTATAGAGTTGAGCATTTTCATTAAAACTTATCTTACATTTTAGAGCAGGTTCAAACCTTTCAAGGGAATGCATGTTAGTTTTTACAGGTTCAGATATAGTAATCAGTATGTTGCGTCTATTTGTTAATATGGGTGCAACTTTCTGTCTTTGAAACTTTTGGAACCAAAAACTTGTCATTTAATGACAAGTATAAGAAACAAGTCAAGCACTTGTCTATGCAGAGCTCATAGCATCTGTTCCATCTGCTTTCTTGCTATAAAGCTCTTTGCTGAACATTTAACCCTCTCATGAGCTTGCCAGTGCCACTCATTTACTTCATGATTGCTCATCAAGACAATTGTTTCTCGAAGATGGTAAACTCTAGTGAGTCTCATTGTTTGTCCAATGTATTTTCATTTGTAAGTACTTTATTTTGGCTGCATATAAAGTGCCAAATAGAGAATTTTAGTGAATGCTGTATAAAAGTCTTGATATGGTTTATCCACAGGCCCATATTTGCCCCAAGGCATTATGGGAACTTTCAGAACAGCTGACGCGGTCAAAGAGAGAAGCAATGCTCCTCCCTCTCCACTGTAATACGATGTGAACACTGCTTTTATTGGTCCTGGGTATACCTACTCAACCACCTTAGAGTTGGCAGCCTTGTCCTGCCTAAGTAAAATCATTGAATTAGCACAGTTATGTGTGTGGCACAGTTAACTGTGACAAGCTATGTGTGGATTTTCTTGTGAAAAATGCCCTCATTAAAGCATGAGAATTGTGAAAAGCTCTTCCAAATTGCTATTTAACCTAAACTCCATAAATATTTTTTGCATAAAATACCTGGACTTTGTTTCCCACCCCAGTCAACCCCTTCAATAATTATCTGCTTATTTTGTTATGCTCTTATTTGGGGTACTTGAAAATCAACAGAGGAACTTAGCATTTGTTAAAAACTGTGAAGACTTTATTGTGTGTTTTTAAAACTAAAGAGGGAACATCATGGGCACTTTAATACCTATACGTTTCTGACAATAGTGATCCTTACTATTAGCATAAAAAAATGTAATGGATGGATGCTGGAGTTCCTCCATTTATTTTCATGTTTATCACTTCTGTTTTGCACAGATCCTCTGTGCATCTGGGACCACAAAGCAGGTGAGCTGTATAGAGGCTCTTCTCATCTTTATCACCTTTGGAGTACTTCTTCCGTGTATCTTATCGTTACATTTTCTTAATTGCATAAACTGGAAACAAACTGTTCTGGACTACCCATAAACGTTATACCTTTAGGCCATCTGCATTTGCCTCTGCATGGAAATTCAGGAATGATAATCATTCAGCTGTAGGAGAGGGGAGCCTTTTATCAGTGACATCCAGTAAGAGATGGATTTTCCTGTCCGTGCCCTTGCCAAAGCTGTATATGTAGTGCTCAATGTGATTGCTGAGCAACTGCAGTAGTTTCTGGATATTAGCAGTTCTACATCTGCCATGCAGGGCATGTCAGAAGTCTGTAGTCGTTTGGTAAATGGGGCTAATATGTCAGCCCCTTTTATAGAAGAAATAGGAAAAAGCAATACAAAAAAAGGAAGATTAAAATGCCCAACAAAGGTCTTGTATAACCTTACGGGGGGCATACAGTAAACAAATATAAAATCATAAAGACAAAACAAAATAAAAACAATAACATAACAATAAATGATAAAAAAAACACCACCCTAGCCAATGCTACAGCTTCTAGCCCTTCCCTCATACATCCGTATATAAGCATTTTAGTTGCACTTTATGCTATTAAAAAGTCAAAAGTTAAAAAGAAAAAATACTTTAATAAAAATGGCATAAAAATAAAGTCCAATGCAAAAATCATCCAAATAACGAAAAAACCTGCAAAAACCTGGTCAGAAAAGGGAGGGTGGTTGTAAAAGATCTGTTCTTGAACTTGTTCATAACAGATCTTTGTTTACTATAGGATCCAATTAGATAAAAGTTATTTTCTGGTTGGTACACAAAATGCACTTTTCACAGATGTTACAGGTTTTATGTCTGCACAGGTAGTTAATAGGCCACAGTATCTGTTGAGAGCAATCTTCCTTGGGGCTCAAGCCCACGACCGTGTGCGGGCCAAACAGCGGGTCCGCAATATATGGGCCCAGGACGTTTTTGATCATTTTCTCACTGTTGCTCACTTTCGCGCGCTTGAAAGGGGTCCGCAATCCAGAAGGTCCGGAAGGTCCGGTGCGGAACGGAACCCCACGACAGCACTACGGAGTGCTTCCGTGGGGTTACTTTCCGCACTCCAGCTGTGGTAAAGCTACAGCTCAAAAATGTACACTTGCTTGGCTGTACTCAGAACTCCATAGAAATGAATGGAGCATGCTGGGAGTCGTAGTTCACTACAGCTGGAGTGCCGGAGGTTAGCCATTATTGACCTATGCCATACAATTAGTAGTGTCCTATAGTGACATCAGTGATATACCACACAGTGTCCATAACAGTGCTGTTAGTAGTCCAGTTATGCAGAAAATACTATAGTATAGCTATGCAATGCTCCAGCATTGTCACAAATTATTTCATAGTACCATACAGTATCCATAATAGTACATGAATTAGAGAGGAAAAAAACAATAGAGTGAATTTATGAAGCTAATTTTCTTTTGTAGAGAAGTTTAGATTTTTTGCATAAGCCCCCTTTGTGCAAAAGTTTTTGACTTTCTGTTGTTTTTCTCTGAACTTTCCAGTCTTGTACAAATTAGGTGCTGAGTGGGCCTACACAGCCTGACAAGTGTAACATTATGCATGCCAGTAAACTGGTGTAACTTGCAGCTAAACTCTATTCCAGCTCCTAGCTGTTATAGATTTGAGGCTTTGGCTCACGGACCATCCAAGATGTGCAAAAATAATTAAGAAGTGTACATTTCTTAATATATTTGGTGCATCTTGGCAGCTGACTTTGTACTATGACCGACATACTGTATGAAATGCAGGTCTTTTTAACGGTCATAAATAACTTTATTTGCCATTACTAGTTTACAGCACTGTTCAATAATGTGTTAGGCCTCAAGTTTTCTGTCCAGATGCCATACGTGTTGTGAATGGATAGCATCTGGACTGAATCATGACCCATTTATTTTAATGGATCTGTGTACATAAGCATCGTTTATCGCTGATCATCTCGCTGCATGTTCTATATTGTGCGTTTTTCACACAGCTCTGACCCCATAAAAATGTATGGCGCTTGTATGAAAAACGGAAGGCATCTGGTTGCAATGCATTTTTCACTGATGATTGCTAGGAGATGTTGACTATTATTTTTGATTTTTGCACATACATGAAAAAGCATCAAAAACTAAAACACTAAAAGCAATCGTAGACAAAACTATTTCAAAGTTCAAAACCATTAGAACAGACTCATTCCGTATCGCAAGTGTGAAATAAGCCTTACTCAGTAATGGAAGCTTTAAACAAGACAGCCTGTACTTGGACTTTACTTGATTCGCTAAGGTGAGAAAAGAATTTAACTGTATAAGGCGGAACTGCCTTTCTACGGGAAATGAAATACGCAAACAAGACTCTTTACAGCTACAGAATTGATTTTTATAACAGTTTCTAATCAATAACACTTTTTCCAAAGAAAAGAACTGTCACTTTTTACCAGATGTATCTGTGAAGTACATCACAGCATTAAACTAAGGTTAACAAAGCAACATTTTTTCACAGTTGCCCCATGGCCATCTGATGTCATACAAAGTATTAAAGTGCTTGCACATCATAATAAATATATATGTTGACAAATCACTAAAGTAATACTGTCTTTACGGAATGCCCTTTATTGGTACATCATATGTCTTGCCTATTCTCCCATGGAGTCTATATTAATGAAAACATGTAAAAAGCCAGTTTGTAATATTAAACATAAGGTGCAGATTTGCTTAAAGAAGTCTTCCAGGATTTGAATATTAATGGCCTATCCTCAGGATAGGCCATCACTATTAAATCAGCAAGGTACTGTAGTTAGGGCTGGATTAACCATGGTGCACTCAGAGCAACTGCTCCATGTTCCACAGTACACCATTACAAGTTAGCCCCAAGCACCAGGTGAATTCCCCTGGTTACTGGAGCCCCTGCACTCAAGTATATGCCACTGGGGCACAGAGCATATTCACTATATACAGGGGACACAGAGCATGTGGCGCTATATACAGGGGGCACAGAACATATTCAACTACCATTAGTGGCACTGTGTGTGGCACTATATAGAGGGAACAGAGTGTGTGACACTTCCATTAGGGGCACTGTTTTATCCAGAAATATGCCAATATTAGTTGTATTTCTGGCACAAATTGTGGTGCAATGGTTAGTCTATGACTAAAAAAGGGTACATGGGTGAGAAAGGGGACGGGCCGGCAGGTTGGTCTCATTCATCATTTTCTACGCCTGTTTTAGGTGTAGCAAATTGTCTAAGTGTAAGTTGCACG
The DNA here is from genome assembly GCA_033119425.1 of Bufotes viridis. Classification (NCBI taxonomy): domain Eukaryota; kingdom Metazoa; phylum Chordata; class Amphibia; order Anura; family Bufonidae; genus Bufotes; species Bufotes viridis. Next base: position 222,263,833 of record CM065589.1, read on the forward strand.
GAAGCTAGCTTACATTTTTACTAGCGCTGAATGCACCAAAATTATGTAGAGGCCTAGAGACCGGCGTCTAAAACGCCCAAACTTGTCAACTCTTCTGGAACATCCGGGAGGCTTTCAAAAAAGAAGAGACCTCCTGAACTCCCAGAGGAATTGGTAAATCCCCCGCACAGGGCATGAAGGACACATCATGAAAGGGATGGGGAAATACATGGAAGAGAGTGAAGTCTCAGGAAAAGGGGCATGATCAAAGTTATAAAATATTATGTGGCACGGTTTGAGCGCCACACTATTCCCTTTCCTACAGACCAACTTGTTAACTTTTGCAAGTATGCTAATGTTCAGTGCACACTGCATTGAAAATGCCTTCTGGTTTACTTCAAATCAATGTATTAAGGGTGTAATAGATACCCCGATCAGGCAGACGATTGTCAGGAGGGAAGCATCCCTTCCTGGCAATCACCTTCACATTAGCGGCGGCGACTGCTGCTTCACAGTGCCACAGTGATCCCCTCCGCAGCATGAGGAGGATCGATTGCTATGCCATCGCTTGTCCCCATGCTGTACAGTGGTTTGCCGGTGGCAGATTGTAAATAGACCACAGGATCTTCTACCAGGCAAATACTGATCTTCGAGCATGCTGAAAGATCTGGATTGCCCGATGAATAAGCGTTTGCTCGTTCAGCAAGCAATTGGCAGCAGTATTACACTGCAAGATGATCGCTACCGAGCGTTCATACAAACGCTCATTACTAGCCACCGGCTCATTGGGCAGAGTGCTTCTACTTCTGGCCGCTGCTTCATGAATTATCACAGGGATCGCAGGTCAGTGAATGTAATGTGATTTTAACTCCTAAGACTCCTGTGCCCAGCCTTCTGACTCCCAGGGAAGCATGGGAGGCAGAAGCACAGCACCTGCACAGCCCATCTCCCCTTTTCTAATAGGAGATGGATGGCCCTTAGCAACGCTCAAGAGTGCTGTTAAGGGCCATTTCAGCCCCAGTTTTCTACCAAAAATAAACGTTTTGATAAACTAAATAAAGTCTATTGCAAAAATGTTACCTATCACTAGCCCTACACTTTAGCAAAAAAGAAAAAAAAAATGACAGTTATCTTTTAACCACTCAGCTTTAAAGCTGAATGCTAAACTGTGTCACAAAAAACAAATAGTAGTTTCTGATGTAGTGAGTATTCCTATTCAGCAAAAGACGTATTTGATATTTCTGTGGAGGTTAACATGTAGCTCTATAGTGTAGTGGTTAACATCCTTGCCTCTAATGTACAAGGTTGGAAGTTCAAATCCTTTCAGAAACATTTATATACCGTATTTTTCGCCATATAAGACGCACCGGCTGATAAGACGCACCTAGGTTTTTGGGGAGGAAAATAAGAAAAAAAATATTTTTGGTGGGTCTGGAACTAATGGTGGTTTGTGGATGGCACTGTTAATGGGGGGATCTGTGGATGTCACTGTTAATGGGGTGATCTGTGGATGGCACTGTTAATGGAGGGATCTGTGGATGGCATTGTTAATGGGGGGATCTTTAGATGGCACTGTTAATGGGGGCCCATCTGTGGATGGCACTGTTAATGGGGGCCCATCTGTGGATGGCACTGTTAATGGGGGCCCATCTGTGGATGGCACTGTTAATGGGGCCCCATCTGTGGATGGCACTGTTAATGGGGGCCCATCTGTGGATGGCACTGTTAATGGGGGATCTGTGGATGGCACTGTTACAAATGTGTCATCCACAGACCCCCATCCCATAACAGTGCCATCCACAGACCCCCTGCAGCTCCAATGTTGTACTATAAAATCATAAAATATCTCCAAGTACAAATAAATGTATTAAAGATCACCCTTATTAATGTAACACAGACTCCAATACCTCCTTACAATACGGGCAGGCCGGGCGGGAGGAGCGTGACTCTCCGATGGCACATGCCTGCGCCTGCTTCATTCATAAAGCAGGCGCAGGCATGTGACGTCAGAGAGTCACGCTCTCCCGCCGGCCGGCCTGCCCGCATTGTAAAGGAGGTATTGTGGTCTGTGTTACATTAATAAGGGTGATCTTTAATACATTTATTTGTACTTGGAGATATTTTATGATTTTATAGTACAACACTGTGAGCGGCGGGGCCGGACCGTCCCCGCTGCAATTGCCGGCCCCCAGCTCCTCCTCCCTGTCACTCCCGCTCATACATCGCAGCCTGCGATGCTGAAGCATCGCAGCCTGCGATGTAAAAAGTCAGCATTCGCCGCATAAGACGCAGGGACATTTCCCCCATTTTGGGGGAAAAAAGTGCGTCTTATACGCGAAAAATACGTGTATATATATATATATATATATATATATATATATATATATATATATATATATGTTTTTAGCCATTATGTATTTAGAATATATAATATATTTTAATATATGTAAATACATTATGGCTAAAAACATCATTAGTAGTTTCCCACATATTATGCATTCATATATATCAGAAGTATGCTTTTATATATAAATTTTTTTGTGTCATACATTTTTAACTATATATATGTATATATATATATATATATATATATATATATATATATAATATCTCAATTTCTGCAATGTTTCAGCCTGGATTTGAAATCCCAAGCTTGCACATTAGAGGCAAGGATGTTAACCACTAAACTATTGAGCTACACGTTAACCTACACAGAAATATAAAATAAGTCTTCTGCTGAATATGAATACTCACTACATCAGAAACTACTATGAGGCCTGACACAGTTTAGCATTCAGCTTTATAGCTGAGTGGATAAGATAACCACAGAACTGATCCCACTGAAGTGAATGGCATTGCTGCAGTTACAATCTCCTTCCACTACACATTGGACAGAGCTGTGCAGTTTCTGTTCTAACTTCTTGCATCAGAGCTACTCTGAAACAGCTGATTGGTGGGGGTGCATGATGTTGGATCCCTAACAATCATGTATTGATGACCTATTCTGCTGACAAGCCATCGGTATTAAAGTCCTGGAATCCCCTCTATTAAAGCAAAGCATCTGCCACTACCACCACTAATACTACTTCCACTGCTATTACTACTACCCATAGACATCCTACTGCCTTGTATGTCCCATGCTATGCTGCTTAAGCTGCCACTTAGATTGTGGTCGCATACCACTATAACTGTACCCTTTCCACATTCAACACTGCACTGCTGCTGCTCCCAATTAAAATGGAGAATTTTTTAGGCTTGTTCACAATGAGCCATTTTTTCTTCTAACAATTAAGAGTTGTGTTGTATGGGCAGGCATTCTGATCCCATCGAGGCATACATTTTGGCTGTTGGCCCCATCCCCACTCAGTATCCCCTCCAGGACCTGAATGAGTGGAATGACATCATTCATCCTGTGGTTCTGCAGACTGACAAATAAAGTGGTCCTCAAAGAGCCTGATCAAATGGCATGTGTCATGCTTGAGCTGCCACTGCCTAACATGGAAGTCACACCAGGGAGTAGACATGTCTGAATGCAGCATTAAGAAATCATTGACCGCCATTCTCTGCTTGTACAGGTGGTCTAACATATGGAGTGTGGAGTTTCAATGGGTGAAAACGTTGCATATCAGGCCATGTTGGGGAAGATAATTTTGCCTTTGCAGCTCAAGGAGGGCGTGTTTTGCATTGTAAGATATGTTGAAGTACATGCACAAGTTTCCTGGACATTTTTAACAGCTCTTGCAGTTCAATGGAAGACTTGAGGAGCCAGGTGACAAAAAGATTGAAGATGTGCAGACGTAGTGCAGACAAAATGTTCTTCATGCTATCAGACAGTAACCATGGTTTCTTTCTTCAGTTGGCGAGGAGACAGCCAGTGTTCGATTTCTTTATTGATGATGCTGAGTAGCTCCTCAAGGATGTGGCTCTGTTCGCCAAGGCTGACAAGGTGCAGAACTGCGTGACAACACCTAGCTTTGCATACGTAATATGCTAGAGGACCACTGTGAAATGTCACTACATTGGAGGGCGAAGACAAGGTTGTAGGATGAGGAGGCAGAGGAAGCCATTGGCGCAGAAATCCCAGCTTTACAACTTGGAGGCAGCATTGCCATCTCCTGTCCAAGTTGCTGGTGTCCCTGGGCCAGAACAACATTTACCCAGTGGTCTGTGAACGACATATATTGTCCTTTACCATAGTTACAACTCCATCTGTCAGCACTGGCGTAAAGTCTACCAGACACCAAGAGGCCCAAGGACTGGCCCACCTTCTGCTCAACGTACGCGTGCAGGGCTGGTACAGTAATGTTGTCTTGGGACTCTCTGAAATGTGCAGAGTCAACTACATGGAAAGAGAGGGACTGTAGTGCTAGGTGCACATTCAGCTTCTGTGCCTTTAGATGAGTGCACACATACTGTTATCTTTTTGCAAGCGCCTCGGTAATAGATTGCTGTCAAAACAATTGATGAGGTGTAGGAGAAGGAGGAGCATCAGGAGCAATAGACGACATTGAATTCGATGGGAAGAAACAACAGCTTACTTCTGCTAACGTTGTTGAGGCCTGACAGCTGGAGAAGGGTTTGGGGGCCAGTGATAGAAGCAGGGATTTCTGCTTCAGGCTGTAACAGTAAATGAGAGGAATCACTTTCCCACTCCACTTTATGGTGATGCCCCATGTGTTGATGCAGGGCTGTCACGTCAACATTAGCACCCTGGCCACGCCTCACCTTATGCCCACAAATCCAACATACCACCATGCTAATGTCCCCCAGTGACTTGGTGAAAAATTCCCACACTGCCGAGCATGGCATTTTCTTTCCACCACAGCTTGATGCCTGCCTCTGCTTTTATGAACCCATGCACTGTTAGTGTGTTCATCATAGGTAGTCTCCTGAGTAGCAGATGGTGTACCCCTCCCTTGTTTGGCTGCAGATCTCCCACTGCTTCCACCGTGCTGTCTCATGGGCACACTTCCACTCTGCTGTCTCATGAGCACAATGTTTTTTCAACATTTGTGTCACCCTCACCTGTCTCTTGCGCACATCCCTGACCTCTTGCAACATGTGCTCCCACCTGACTGTCATCATCGGTAGTTTCACGCCTAGAGGAGTCCACAATGGACCTCTCCAAGTCTAGACTGGCCTGTAACTGCTGATTGTCCTCACAAAACTCATCCTCGCTAAAAGGCGGAGCAGAGCTGACAGCATACATTACTTGGCTAGCAGATGTAAGTAGCAAAAGTAAGAGGCAGGTTCAGGACAGGTAAGGGCACAGAGGCAGTTCCTGGACCATGCCAACTAAGCCACTGATTCTTGGCCTTGTGTATCTGTTGTCACTTGAGATGATGTTGAAGAGCAAGTCAACCATTCCAGTACAGCTGGATTGTTGGTCTAAACACAAACGCTGGATGACAGTGGCAGCTCTGGTCTGTTGCTGCGGCTGCTACCACCCCTTCCCCCCTTCTTCTGCTGCTACTTATGTCGGCTACAGCAACATTTTTGTCACTGCCCTTTCCTTTAGAGGGCCCAGTCAACTGTCTGTTGGGAATAGTGTATAGCAACTGTATGAGTAAAGCAGCTGAACAAGATGCGTACGGAGATACGGTATATTAGACTGCCATTTAATACTAAGTCTGACGCATTGTAGGTCTATGTTTAAAATAACAGATTAACTAAGAACGTGGTAGATGTTGAACAAGATGCACACGGTGATACATTAGAACGCCCTGTAATTACTGATGCACAGTAAGTCTATGTGTAAAAAAACTGATTAACTAAGAGTGTAGCAGCAGTTGAACAAGGTAAGGGCTCTTTCACACTAGCGTTTTTGTTTTCCGGCATAGAGATCCGTCGTCGGATCTCTATGCCAGAAAAATCATGATCAGGATTATCCCAATGCATTCTGAATGGAGAGAAATCCGTTCAGGATGCATCAGGATGTCTTCAGTACAGGACCGGAACGTTTTTTGGCCAGAGAAAATACCGCAGCATGCTGCGCTTTTTGCTCCAGCCAAAAATCCTGAACACTTGCCGCAAAGCCGGATCCGAAATTAATGCCCATTGAAAGGCATTAATCCGGATCCGGCCTTAAGCTAAACGTCGTTTCGGCGCATCGCCGGATCCGACGTTTAGCTTTTTCTCAATGGTTACCATGGCAGCCAGGACGCTAAAGTCCTGGTTGCCATGGTAAAGTGTAGTGGGGAGCGGGGGAGCAGTATACTTACTGTCCGTGTGGCTCCTGGGGCGCCCCAGAGTGACGTCAGGGCGCCCCACATGCATGGATCACGTGATCGCATGGATCACGTGATCCATGCGCATGGGGCGCTCTGACATCATTCTGGAGCGCCCGGGAGCTGCACGGACTGTAAGTATACCGCTCCCCTGCTCCCCACTACTACTATGGCAACCAGGACTTTAATAGCGTCCTGGCTGCCATAGTAACCTGAAAGCATTTCGAAGACTGATCAGGATCCTGATCAGTCTTCTAATGCTTTCAGGCTGACTTGCATTCTGATGGATCCGGCGGGACGGAAGTGCCTGCCGGATCCTCAGAACGCAAGTGTGAAAGAGGCCTAAATGCAGCAATATATTGGATAACCCTTTAATAGTGAGTCTGATGCACAGTAGGTATATGTGTAAAATAACAGAATACTAAGAATATGGCAGCAATTGAACAAGATACACATGGCGATACATTGTCCTTTTTATTTATTTTTTTTAAAGAATTTTAATCTTTTATTCCAATTATCTCAAAACATGCAGTTTACAGAGAACATAATTACAAAATCATCCCCCCCGTACAGCATTCCCCCCCCCACCTTGCAAAAAAAAAAAAAAATTAGAGAAAGGAAAGTAGAATTTCCTTAATCATCCCGTTCCTTCCAAATACTATCCCACTTTTCGTAGGATCCTCTTTGTCTATACAGAATCCTCTCGTAGCTTTTGACCTTATTAATAGAGATGAGCGAACACCTGGATGTTCGGGTTCGAGAGGTTCGGCCGAACTTCTGGAAAATGTCCGGGTTCGTGATCCGAACGCAACCCGAACTTCATCCCGAACCCCATAGAAGTCAATGGGGACCCGAACTTTTGGGCACTAAAAAGCCTGTAAAAGACTCCCGGAAAGGGCTAGAGGGCTGCAAAAGGCAGCAAAATGTAGGTAAATCCCCTGCAAACAAATGTAGATAGGGAAATGAATTAAAATAAAATAAAATAAATAAAAATTAACCAATATCAATTGGAGAGAGGTCCCAAAGCAAGGAATCATGCGTCATATCATCCACCACTGGAGAAGGCCACTCTCATGTATTTTGGACCAGCACCCAGACAGAGGATACAGGTCCCACAGCAAGGAATCATGCATCATATCAACCACCACCGGAGAAGGCCACTCTCATTTATTTCGGCCCAGCACCCAGACAGAGGATACAGGTCCCACAGCAAGGAATCATGCGTCATATCAACCACCACCGGAGAAGGCCACTCTCATGTATTTTGGACCAGCACCCAGACAGAGGAGATAGGTCCCACATCAAGGAATCAGGCGTCATATCAACCCCCACCGGAGAAGGCCACTCTCATTTATTTTGGACCAGCACCCAGACAGAGGAGATAGGTCCCACAGCAAGGAATCATGCCTCATATCAACCACCAACGGAGAAGGCCACTTCATTTATTTCGCCCAGCACCCAGACAGAGGATACAGGTCCAACAGCAAGGAATCATGCGTCATATCAACCACCACCGGAGAAGGCCACTTCATGTATTTTGGACCAGCACCCAGACAGAGGAGAGAGGTCCCACATCAAGGAATCATGCGTCATATCAACCCCCACCGGAGAAGGCCACTTCATTTATTTTGGACCAGCACCCAGACAGAGGATACAGGTCCCACAGCAAGGAATCATGCCTCATATCAACCACCAACGGAGAAGGCACACTCATTTATTTCGGCCCAGCACCCAGACAGAGGATACAGGTCCCACAGCAAGGAATCATGCGTCATATCAACCACCACCGGAGAAGGCCACTCTCATGTATTTTGGACCAGCACCCAGACAGAGGAGAGAGGTCCCACATCAAGGAATCATGCGTCATATCAACCCCCACCGGAGAAGGCCACTCTCATTTATTTTGGACCAGCACCCAGACAGAGGATACAGGTCCCACAGCAAGGAATCATGCGTCATATCATCCACCACTGGAGAAGGCCACTCTCATTTATTTGGGACCAGCACCCAGACAGAGGATACAGGTCCCACAGCAAGGAATCATGCTTCATATCAACCACCATCGGAGAAGGCCACTCTCATGTATTTTGGACCAGCACCCAGACAGAGGAGAGAGGTCCCACATCAAGGAATCATGTGTCATATCAACCCCCACCGGAGAAGGCCACTCTCATTTATATTGGACCAGCACCCAGACAGAAGATACAGGTCCCACAGCAAGGAATCATGCGTCATATCAACCACCAACGGAGAAGGACACTCTCATTTATTTCAGACCAGCACCCAGACAGAGGATATAGGTCCCACAGCAAGGAATCATGCTTCATATCAACCACCACCGGAGAAGGCCACTCTCATGTATTTTGGACCAGCACCCAGACAGAGGAGAGAAGTTTTCACAGCAGAGAATCATGCATTTAGATCACCCAACACAGGAGTAGGCCACCATTTAATGGGACCCCGGCAACCATGTCAGATGGCACAAACATCAGCTTCACATCACCCAGCACAAGAGAAGGCCACTTTGAGAGACTTTGACCCCTGCACCCAGGCGGAGGAGAGGGGTTTTCACAGCAGAGAATCAGGCATTTAGATCACCCACCACAGGAGTAGGCCACCATTTAATGGGACCCCGGCAACCATGTCAGATGGCACAAACATCAGCTTCACATCACCCAGCACAAGAGAAGGCCACTTTGAGAGACTTTGACCCTGCACCCAGGCGGAGGAGAGGGTTTTCACAGCAGAGAATCAGGCATTTAGATCACCCACCACAGGAGTAGGCCACCATTTAATGGGACCCCGGCAACCATGTCAGATGGCACAAACATCAGCTTCACATCACCCAGCACAAGAGAAGGCCACTTTGAGAGACTTTTACCCCTGCACCCAGACGGAGGAGAGAGGTCCCACAGCAGAGATTCAGGCATTTATATCAGCCAGCACAGGAGAAGGCCGCTTTCAGTGACTTAGGCCTTAGCACCGACACAGAGGAGACAGGTCAGATAGCACAAGCATCAGTTTCACATCAACCACCACAGGAGAAGGGCACTTTTAGAGACTTTGACCCTGCACCCAGAAAGAGGAGAGAGGTCCCACAGCAGAGATTCAGGCATTTATATCAGCCAGAACAGGAGAAGGCCGCTTTCAGTGACTTAGGCCTTAGCACCGACACAGAGGAGACAGGTCAGATAGCACAAGCATCAGTTTCACATCAACCACCACAGGAGAAGGGCACTTTTAGAGACTTTGACCCTGCACCCAGAAAGAGGAGAGAGGTCCCACAGCAGAGATTCAGGCATTTATATCAGCCAGAACAGGAGAAGGCCGCTTTCAGTGACTTAGGCCTTAGCACCGACACAGAGGAGACAGGTCAGATAGCACAAGCATCAGTTTCACATCAACCACCACAGGAGAAGGGCACTTTTAGAGACTTTGACCCTGCACCCAGAAAGAGGAGAGAGGTCCCACAGCAGAGATTCAGGCATTTATATCAGCCAGAACAGGAGAAGGCCGCTTTCAGTGACTTAGGCCTTAGCACCGACACAGAGGAGACAGGTCAGATAGCACAAGCATCAGTTTCACATCAACCACCACAGGAGAAGGGCACTTTTAGAGACTTTGACCCTGCACCCAGAAAGAGGAGAGAGGTCCCACAGCAGAGATTCAGGCATTTATATCAGCCAGAACAGGAGAAGGCCGCTTTCAGTGACTTAGGCCTTAGCACCGACACAGAGGAGACAGGTCAGATAGCACAAGCATCAGTTTCACATCAACCACCACAGGAGAAGGGCACTTTTAGAGACTTTGACCCTGCACCCAGAAAGAGGAGAGAGGTCCCACAGCAGAGATTCAGGCATTTATATCAGCCACCACAGGAGAAGGCCACTTTCAGTGACTTTGGCCCCCTGCACCCACACAAAGGAGACATGTCAGACAGCACAAGTATAACATTCATATCACCCAGCACAGGAGAAGGACACTTTCATGTACTTTGGCCCCGGCACCCAGACAGACGGAAGGTTCATTCAACTCTGGGTTGCACCCCAAGATCCTACTTAATTTCAAAAATTGATTTTTCAATGAAGAATTGGCCAGGAGTACAAGACAACATGGTTTAAGGCAGTTATTAAGGACTACTCTGCACAAGGGAGGGTCAGGTCTTGTGGGATCCATGCCTGGTTCATTTTTATAAACGTCAGCTTGTCCACGTTGGCTGCGGACAGGCGGCTGCGTTTGTCAGTAATGACGCCCCTGCCGTGCTGAATACACGTTCAGATAAAACGCTGGCCGCCGGGCAGGCCAGCACCTCCAAGGCATAACATGCTAATTCTGGCCACGTGGACAATTTGGAAACCCAGAAGTTGAATGGGGCCGAACCATCCGTCAGTACGTGGAGTTGTGTGCAGATGTACTGTTCAACCATGTTAGTGAAATGTTGCCTCCTGCTAACATGTTCCGTATCAGGTGGTGGGGCAGTTAGCTGTGGCATGGAGACAAAACTTTTCCACATTTCTGCCATGCTAACCCTGCCCTCAGAGGAGCTGGCCGTGACACTGCTGCGTGGGCGACCTCTAGCTCCTCCTCTGCCTTGGCCTTCCACCTGTTCCCCTGTGACAGTTGGGAATGCTCTCAGGAGCGCGTCTACCAGTGTGCGCTTGTACTCGCGCATCTTCCTATCACGCTCCAGTGCAGGAAGTAAAGTGGGCACATTGTCTTTGTACCGTGGATCCAGCAGGGTGGCCACCCAGTAGTCAGCACACGTTAAAATGTGGGCAACTCTGCTGTCGTTGCGCAGGCACTGCAGCATGTAATCGCTCATGTGTGCCAGGCTCCCCAGAGGTAAGGACAAGCTGTCCTTTGTGGGAGGCGTATCGTCATCATCCTCTGTATCCCCCCAGCCACGCACCAGGGATGTGCCTGCGCTGTGCTGGGTGTTCTGGTCCTGATGCAAGGGTCAGGCTGAGTTGATGTACTGCTCCGAATGGGTATCAGATATTAGGCGTACGCCGAGGAATCAGCACACAGACTATCACAGGGAAGTCAATGCAATGTTCTAGTTTATTACGTGTGATACATGGGTTATAAGAGGTAAAAAGAGGAACTAAGTCTAGGTTATCTCATCTGTCACATGTTAGTGTTCTAACGGTCTCAGACCACATTAGAATAGCTGAATCATTATGATTAGTAAGGTATGTTAGTGTCAGGGGCTAGTTTGTCATAACTAACTGTTAGTCATTAGTAATTAATACAAGCAAGTATACACTCATATATATGATTCCACAACAGTCCCCCCTTGTAGACTTTCCCTAAACCTAACGAATCCGCAGTGAATACCTTTCGCATCCTCTTCACCGACAGTGGCGACAACCTATCCCTTGTGGATAGGCTCCCGGTTAAGCGGACTTCTGGTAATACCCTGGGATTCATCTGACCCTAGTCATTTCTTGGGTCTTCTGTTCCTGGAGGAGGAGGAGGAGGAAATTCATCAGCGGGAAGTGGTGGAGTCGGAGGAGTCGGGACTGAAGGGATTATGTCCACATATGGAGTACTACCAGCCATGTGTTCATAAAGGATCATTATTGGTTCTTCGGCATTCTTCTTTCTCTTGATGATGCGAGTAATGCAAGAGATAACAAGTTTGATTAGTATGTAACTTATCAACAATATTAGGGCTATCTGCAGTATCCCCTGAAGTATTCCCATTAACCATCCTGAAATTCCCTTTGAACCAGTTACTGGGATTAAGGAATGAGAAAGTGTCAGACCACCATGTTGATTTTTCTGCTTTGTGTGCCTCCAACCATTGATCACGTATTTCACTTATCTTTTCCAAACCCACTTTCACTTGTAGATTACCTTGTGGATCAATATAGTGGCAGCATGCAGTACCTATTATCTGACACATACCTCCTTCCTTTGCAGTCAAGTAGTCTAATACCAAAGTGTGTTGGTTGGAGACTATTGAGAGTTGGTTCTGGACAATATTGGTTGTGTTCAGGAGTTTCATTACTTCCCAAACCTGATCATCTAGGTAGTCAGTGGCCATTACCAGTTTGTCATACATTTGCATAATCATGGGATAGATAAACAGGGTGCTAAAGATTTTGTTTGGAATACTCATTTCCACAAGATGGGGTTTCCCATTTGGTCTTGGAGTGTTATCTGCAGCCCTTTGTATAATGTGTGTTTAGGGATAGCATTGACATCCAGTTTCCCATGAGGCAGTATAAAGGTGGCTGGTGTAAGCCTAGCAATTGTACATAAACCCCTGAAGTTTGCAGGGAGCCATTTATATGCCTTATATCCACATACCATGTATACATTTTCTGGGATAGAGACCACTGTACTGTTGGACAAGCTAGTGATCAGTTTGGCTACCATGGCACCTTCTGCTAGTCCCATACCCTTTTTCTGACCTTTTGTTGTCTTACTAGTTATTCCAGTTACCAGGTCATTTATAGTGCGGCGGCCGCAGGCTAGATTACCACCTGCTGCGACGTCTATGCCGATGCATTGCACTGGGCTGTTGGGGTTGGAATCATCGCAGCCTGATTTGTTATGGGGACTAAAAACCATACCTTGGGTCTGCACCTGCAAGCAGTGACAGTTTTTCCAGTTGGGGAAACAGGATACATTGCTCCACATGTAATCATCCCAGGGCATATAGCTATCTTCAACAGAGGGTCCTGATCGGTTTATCATTAGCCATGGGGACCCATCCCATGCTACTATGGTTAGGGAAGCTTTCCTGTTGCCATCTTTAGAACTGACCTCTTCTATACCTGAAAGGAAGATAGCTGATCCTGCTAGCTCTTTCAATTCTAGGAGAGTTAGGGGTACAGCTAGGTAAGGCATAGCTCTGGCATTTATTGGGCCATGTGTACACATCCAACAATTTTTTAGTGAAGAGATGGAGTCGGAATCACCCTCCTTTAGGCTCTCATACAACACCTGGTGATGTCTGACAAACTTGTTGTCCCACCCATCATCCTTCCCTAGGGACGTATGTATGTATTGGCAAATGTTAACGGTGCCAGTAGACAAAGGAAAATCATTTTATTAGCTCCGGATCTGGCGGGCATCTTATCCTTTTGCAATGAGAGGCGTGAATCCAGGTGGGTCTCCTTCGAGCTTTACGGAAGTTGGTGTGGTCAGTAGTACTTGGTAAGGCCCTCGAACGTGGTTCCAGGGTACTTCTGACGTGTTTCTTGACCACCACCCACTCTCCTGGTTTCAGAGTGTGGCTCCCTCTAGGGAGTCAGGATCTGGAATGGAAGAAAAGACTTGTGCATGGATGTTAGATAACTGTTTGCTCAAAGCTATCACATATTTTGCAATGGATTCATAATGCATTTGCAGTTGTTGTGGAAAGTACAGCCCCATCCGGGTTCTGACCCAAACAATATCTCATGTGGAGTCAGCTTGTGGGGAGGTTTTGGAGTGTGCCTGATTGCAAAGAGTGCTATAGGTAAACACTGGACCCAGTTTAGCCCTGTCTCCCTAGTCATTTTCAACATTTTTGACTTTAATACCCCGCTCAGTCTCTCAACTTTGCCGCTACTTTGGGGTCTGTAGGGGGTGTGGAACGCCAGGTGTGACCCTATCATCTTCCAGACTTCTTGGGTTAGGCTTGCAGTGAATGCTGGGCCCTGATCACTCTCAATGACCTCAGGTACCCCGTACCTACAGACAGTTTCTGTATTAATTTCTTAGCAGTAGTTGTTGCTGTCTGATTCCTGACGAGGGTAGGCTTCTGGCCACCCAGAGAACATGTCTACCACTACCAACACGTGATTGAAACCCTTGGCACATTGGCATCTGGATATGATCAATCTGGATCCTCTGGAAGGGGTATAAGGCTCTTTGGGAGACATCTTTGGGCGTGGGCTCAGTTCTACCGGGATTGCATTGGGCACAGATTAGGCATGACTGGACATATTTACCAGAACTGGGGTGATTCCTGGTGCTACCCATATTTTATCAATGAGTTCTTTCATTATTGTCTTAGATTGATGAGTGGTCCATGGGCCACAGAGGCAATTAAGGGATAGAGTGCTCTAGGCAAGCACACCTTCTTTCCTTGTGTCCAGAGTCCGGATTCTTCTTCAAGGGCTGACTCTTTCAGCCAGGTTTCTTTTTCTGAGAGAGTGGCTTGCTTCTGCATTTGTTTCAGTAGATCCCATGATACTTCTTGTTGTTTATGATCCTCTTGTGTCAGCATGATTTTATCCGGCTGTGTTCTTTCCTCTTCCATTGCTGCCTTTTTGGCAGCTCGGTCAGCCAAAGCATTTCCCTTGGCCTCTGGTGTGTCGGCACGGGTATGTGCCTTGACTTTGATTACTGCCACTTCGGTAGGCAGGAGTACTGCAGTCATCAAGGCCTCTACTGCTGAAGCATGTTTAATTGGGGTTCCTGCGGCTGTAATGTAATCCCTAGCTTTCCATATTGTCCCAAAGTCATGGACTACTCCAAAGGCATATCTGGAGTCTGTATAGATGTTGGCAGTGGAGTCTTTTGCTATGAGGCAGGCCTCAGTAAGAGCTATGAGTTCAGCTTCTTGTGCTGACTGGTCTGGGCGCAATTGCCTTGCACATAGCACTTCATACTCACTAGTAACTGCCATGCCAGTATGGAATTTCCTTTGTCATCGGCATACCTTGACCCATCCACAAAGAGTGTCCATTTTGGGTTTTGCAAGGGAGTGTCTTGTATTGATGGTGGTGTTCCTACTTCAGCTTCCATCATTGTAATGCAATCATGGTCTGGTTCCTTATCAGGAGAGTCAGTAGCTGTCCATAATTCCTCTTCCTGAAGATCTTCTTCTGCCTGTAAATCAATAAAATCCACAGAATCTGTAGTATACTCCCCTCTTGGGAGAGGAAGGAGTGCAGCCGGATTGAGGATGTGGCACCTCTGAATGGTGACATTGTCTGGTAGAAGCAGACTACACTGAAGTCTGAGGTGGCGCTGTGCAGTAAGATGTTTAGGTTGTGTCTGCTGAAGGATGGCAGAAATGTCATGAGGAGCCATGATGGTGAGGGGATGTCCTAGGACAATGTCAGAGGTGGCGTCAGAAGGAACTAGCAGCATGAACGGCCCTGACACAAGATGGGGTGGCTCTGGCCACAGGGTCAAGACGTTTTGAAAAGTAGCCTAGGGGTCTATTACGGCCTCCATGGCTCTGGGTGAGAACTCCTGTAGCATGACCCTGACGGCTCCATGACATAAAGCCGGAAGGAAAGTTTGTAGTTAGGAATGCCAAGAGCTGGGGCAGTTATAATGGCTTTTGAGAGTTTCAAATGCTTCTATGGCTTCTGATGTCATCTGAAAAGGAACAGTGGCCACACGTGGTATGCAGTCATAGAGTGGCTGCATCAGGACTGATGCATCAGGAATCCATGGCCTACAATAAGAAATAAGTCCCAGAAAGGTTTGCAGTTGATGAGGAGTGTCTGGGAGTGAGATGTCTGAGACTGCTTTCTTCCTGGCATCCGTAAGATGTTTACTGCCTTGTGAGATACAGTGGCCTAGAAAAATAACTTTGGGAAGACACAACTGTAATTTGGACTGTGAAGCTTTACACCCAGCATCTGCCAGAAATTGGAGAAGTGAGGTAGTTGAGTGTAGGCAGGTGGGATGTGAGTCAGCACAAAGGAGTAAATCATCCACATATTGTAAGAGTTCCACCTCAGGGTGATCTGCTTGCCACGGTTGTAAGATGGATGCCATAGCTTTACTGAAACAGGATGGGCTATTCTGAGCTCCTTGAGGCAAAACAGTCCATGTGTACTGTTTCCCATCATGTGTGAATGCAAAGAGAAATTGAGAGTCCTCATGCAGTGGGACAGAGAAAAAGCATTTGCCAGATCAATGACTGTAAAAATAGAAGCTGTAGGAGGAATGCTAGCAAGCAAAGTATGAGGATTTGGAACAATGGGGTCTCAAAGACTGTAGCCTCATTAATTGCTCTGAGGTCTTGGACCATGCGATACACAGGAGGTTGTCCTTTCTCCTCCGTTTCTTAACTGGGTATAAGGGAGTGTTACAGGGGAGGTGGTCACTTTGATAGCCCCATTTGCAGAAAGGTCTGTATCTGGAGGGTGATAGCATCCTTCTGTGGAATGGACAGAGGGTATTGAGCTTTGTATGGTAGTATGTCAGGATTCTTCAAGGTAACTGTGACTGGCTGGACCTTGAGACGCCCTATGTCTTGGGGACCTTTGGCCCATAGGGTGTCAGGGATGAGGTGCAAAATGCTTTGCAGCGTATCCCCTTGCTCGGGTGATTCAGAAGGCTGGGCTGTTAATGCCATCAGGAGACAAGTTTCCTCTGGGCACAGGTCTGTACCCAAGGCAACTGTACCATCCTCCCTGAATTGAATGTTGGCCCGTATTTTCTGAAGAAAATCCGAACCTAATAGATTAAAAGGACAAGTCTGGCTTACAACAAATTGTGACATTACTCCAGTGGGTAGATGCAATTGTGGGAATTGGCTTCGGGACTTAGTAGATGGAGTAATCAAGAGAGGTTTAGTAACAGGGTTGTGCTGTGTAACCCCTTCCAAGCCAGAGCAGGGCAAATGGATATTTGTGAGCCAGGAAGGGAGTATGGCAGTTTCACATAACACGCTGCAGGCTGCACCAGTGTCTACAAGGAATGAGAGTTCCTTCCCTGCCACATCGAGGGTGATTCGAGGGCGGGGCCAGCTGGAGGGGCAGAGACTGCCATACATGAGGTGTCCCCTCCCAGCAACACTGGTTTGCCAATATCCTAGCGGGGTGTGGCTGACCAGGAAGAAGGTGGTGTTCCTCCTTGGCCTTGGTTTACTGGCCACAAGTGCCTGGAGCGACAGTTCCTCTTTATGTGTCCAGGCTTGCCGCACCCATAACAGACACGAGGTGGGGGCCTTTCCTCTCCCTCTTCCCTGTCATGACAGCCATAACTGCTGTGCGAGTCTTCTTGGTACTACTCTCCAATCCTTTAGCAACTTGTTCTAAGATTTCAAGGGTTAATGATTTCCATTCTGGGCGGCAGGTGACAAGTGCTTTGTTGAGATCTGGTCTAAGACCATCTACAAATGATCGGGCCAGAAGTCTCAAGTGTACAGGTTCATTTGGACTGAATCCCATATCTTTATAATTCTGTTTGACCCTTTGGGCGAATTTCTCCACTGACTCTGCTCTGTCCTGTAACATATCCTGCAAAGTAGTGGATTGTTCTGCCAACCTGTCCTTTGCCCATTTATACAGTTGTTGAATGAAATAATCCCCGGATTCTGAATCACGGGTGTCAAAATTTGCTCCTTGGAGCTCTGGTTGTTTTATGTGATCCATTATAAGTGAAGAGTATTCACCAGTCTTATTTTCTACAATACTCTGTAGGTCTGACCATGTACACCCATATGTTTGATATACTTGAGACAATTTCCTGAAAAAGGGCATAGGGTGAGTGTCCGGGTCTGGCATGAGATTCACTATGGTGAATAACTGCTGGGGAGTGAAAGACACATACTTAGGAGGTCCTACAGGGTGAGTATTTAACAATGCCTCCTTTAGAACTGTAAGATTTCCTTGCTCCAAGTTATGCATGTCACTTCGTAACTGAGCAAGTTGATGTTGAAAAAACTCATTTGTTACTCCTGTACCTTGACTAGGTGGGGGAGAAATATCAGAAAAACGACGAAGAGGCGGCATTCCACGTGCAGGGGTTTCTCCTGCTTCAGTTGCATTAGGTGCATATTCCACCGTCTCTTCTGACACTTCCCCTGTGGGTTCTTTACATTCCTCCCCCTCCCCTTCTTCCTGATCTGAGCGCCCAGTACCATATATCATTATGTGAGCAGGCACTGTGGATTGACTGGGTTTCATATAGGTGCCATCCGGATTTATCATGGGGTATATGGTAGTGACTTGGGGCATGACAGAAGGGACAGGTTTGGGGGGAATTACACGTCCAGCCTTGCGTGTTGGCTGAGGACAAAGTGGTGCTGTGGCTAAGACAGGCGGGACGGGCTGTGGAGCTGAAAGAATGTTTTCTCTTTCATGTGGGCGCGGAGCACCACAGGCTAAGCATGTATCTCGGGAAGCAGGGTTCTGCTGACCACACACTGTACAAATCCAACTTCCCTTTTTCTCTCAGCGGCACCATTATAGGGTGGTGGCTGCTCTCTTACTAACACTGAGCCAGGCCGATAATAATGACGTCCTGACTTTTCATCAAACATTGCATCTCCTTTTGTCTGTTCAAATTCTCTGCTGCAATCCAGCCACACTCTGACTGTATCAATCAACTTATCATCTTGCAATCTACCTCTCTTTTCAGTTAACAATGTCTGCCATGTAGCTGAACACAGTATTCCACCTTTTGCTATACCATAATTCTTCTCTAACTTGCTTAATCTTTTAACATGACCTTTTCCTCTCCGGTCCGCCACGTACTGTCCAGGTGAACAGTAGCCCTTCGGGACACTTTCTTTGTTACCCATTTTGCAATGAAACACGTCCTGGAGCCTTCACTTACTGTCTCTGATTCTTGGATAGCACAGACACTGACAAACAAACACCTTGAGCCTGAGACCAACACTTGTCAGCAAGCCGTCTCCCTCCCTTCTACTATTTCTTGGGGTCACACACCAGGGTTACCCCTCAATGTAGGCACTTAGGGAGACTCCCTTTGGTTGTTTTGTCAGTCTATGCCTCTCCTCACAGAGAGACCAACACACATATAAAAAATAATAAACCACAGTACATCAAATCTTATCAATACAATGGGGTTCTTACTCTCATGCCCTCGAGGTTGCCCCAGACTGCCGATGCACCCCTCCCTAGTACAAATGTGGATTGACTAGGCCAAGGAACACAAATAGGTAAGATGATTTATTTTCCCACCTCTTATTACGGGCCGGCCGGTCCCGGTGTCCGTTGGCTCGTCTCTCCTTGTCCAGTCTCTGGGGGTACTTCAGCAGGGGGTCCAATCCACGAGCCCCACGCTTTTGGGCGCCAAATGTTCTGGTCCTGATGCAAGGGTCAGGCTGAGTTGATGTACTGCTCCGAATGGGTATCAGATATTAGGCGTACGCCGAGGAATCAGCACACAGACTATCACAGGGAAGTCAATGCAATGTTCTAGTTTATTACGTGTGATACATGGGTTATAAGAGGTAAAAAGAGGAACTAAGTCTAGGTTATCTCATCTGTCACATGTTAGTGTTCTAACGGTCTCAGACCACATTAGAATAGCTGAATCATTATGATTAGTAAGGTATGTTAGTGTCAGGGGCTAGTTTGTCATAACTAACTGTTAGTCATTAGTAATTAATACAAGCAAGTATACACTCATATATATGATTCCACAACATGGGTGCCACCCCGCTGTGAACCTGCTTCATCCTCATCCTCCTCCACCTCCTCCTCATCCTCCACGTCCTCCAGTAGTGGTCCCTGGCTGGCCACATTTGTACCTGCCCTCTGCTGTTGCAAAAAACCTCCCTCTGAGCCACTTCTAACAGAGTGGCCTGAAAGTGCTAAAAACGACCCGTCATCCTCCTCCTCCTCCTCCTGGCCCTGGCCCACCTCCTCTTCCATCATCACCCTAAGCGTTTTCTCTAGGAGACATAGAATTGGTATTGTCACGCTGATAACAGTGGCATCGCCACTGGCCATGTTGGTGGCGCACTCTAAACAGCGCAACAGGGCACACAGGTCTCGCATGGAGGCCCAATCATTGGTGGTGAAGTGGTGCTGTTCCGCAGTGCGACTGACCCGTGCGTGCTGCAGCTGAAACTCCACTATGGCCTGCTGCTGCTCGCACAGTCTCTCCAGCATGTGCAAGGTGGAGTTCCACCGGGTGGGCACGTCGCATATTAGGCGGTGAGTGGGAAGGCCGAAGTTCCGCTGTAGCGCTGACAGGCGAGCAGCGGCAGGATGTGAACGCCGGAAGCGCGCACAGACGGCCCGCACTTTATGCAGCAGCTCTGACATGTCTGGGTAGTTGTGAATGAACTTTTGCACCACCAAATTCAGCACATGCGCCAGGCAAGGGATGTGCGCCAAACCGGCTAGTCCCAGAGCTGCCACGAGATTTCGCCCATTATCGCACACCACCAGGCCGGGCTTGAGGCCCACCGGCAGCAACCACTGGTCGGTCTGTTGTTCAATACCCCGCCACAACTCCTGCGCGGTGTGGGGCCTGTCCCCCAAACATATGAGTTTCAGAATGGCCTGCTGACGTCTACCCCGGGCTGTGCTGAAGTTGGTGGTGAAGGTGTGTGGCTGACTGGATGAGCTGGTGGAAGCAGAGGAGGAGGAGGAGGAAGCCGAGTAGGAGGAGGAGGCTACAGGAGGCAAAGAATGATGCCCTGTGATCCTTGGCGGCGGAAGGACGTGCGCCAAGGAACTCTCCGCCTGGGGCCCAGCCGCCACTACATTTACCCAGTGTGCAGTTAGGGAGATATAGCGACCCTGGCCGTGCTTACTGGTCCACGTATCTGTGGTTAGGTGGACCTTGCCACAAATGGCATTGCGCAGTGCACACTTGATTTTATCGGACACTTGCATGTGCAGGGAAGGCACGGCTGTCTTGGAGAAGTAGTGGCGGCTGGGAACCACATACTGGGGGACAGCCATGGCCATCAGCTGTTTGAAGCTGTCTGTTTCCACCAGCCGGAATGACAGCATTTCAAAGGCCAGTAGTTTAGAAATGCTGGCATTCAGGCCAAGGGCTCGAGGGTGACTAGGTGGGAATTTGCGCTTCCTCTCAAAGGTTTGAGAGATGGAGAGCTGAACGCTGCTGTGTGAAATAGTGGAGACGCTAGGTGACGGTGGCGGTGGTGGTGTCGGTGGCACATCCTCCGTTTGCTGCTCGGCAGGTGGCAACATTCCTCTCGAGGCGGAAGCCGAGGCAGCAGCGGTAGAGGGAGCAGGGGGAACCTGAGCGGGTTCCTTGTTTTTAAGGTGTATACTCCACTGCAGTTCATGCTTTGCATGTAGATACCTGATCATGCAGGTGGTGCTCAGGTTAATAACGTTAATGCCTCGCCTCAGGGTCTGATGGCACAGCGTGCAAACCACTCTGGTCTTGTCCTCAGCACATTGTTTGAAGAAGTGCCATGCCAGGGAACTCCTTGAAGATGCCTTTGGGGTGCTGGGTCCCTGTTGGCGCTGGCCAATAGCAGGCGAACTCTCTGGACGGCGGCTGTTCTGCTTTTGCCCCCTACTCCCTCTTTGGCTTCGCTGTTGTCTCCGTCTCACCACTGCCTCTTCCTCTGAACTATTTAAGTCAGCGGCACGACCTTCAGTCCATGTGAGGTCTAAGACCTCATCGTCCTCTGCATCGTCTTCCACCCAGTCTTCCTCCCTGACCTCCTCCTGTTCAGTCTGCACACTGCAATAAGACGCGGCAGTGGGCACCTGTGTTTCGTCATCATCAGACACTCGGTCACTCTGCTGTGGTGGTATTCCCATGTCCTCATCATCTGGATACATAAGTGGTTGTGCGTGAGTGCATGGAATGTCTTCCACCGCTGGGGAAGGGATAGGTGGATGCCCCTGGAAAACCGTGGGAGCAGAGTCTTCAAAGAGAAGAAGAGACTGCTGCATAACTTGAGGCTCAGCCAGTTTCACTGATATGCATGGGGGTGATGTGACAGACTGATGGGCTTGGTTTTCAGGTGCCACCTGTGCGCTTTCCGCAGAAGACTGGGCGGAAGACAATGTGGTGAACGTGCTGGAAGCACTGTTGGCCACCCAATCGACTAATGCCTGTACCTGCTCAGGCCTTACCATCCTCATAACGGCATTGGGCCCCAACAAATATCGCTGTAAATTCTGCCGGCTACTTGAGGGAGATGTTTCACTACTTTGTGCGCCTGAGGCCGAAGATATAATTCCTTTTTCCGGTATTAATTACAAGAACACTGCTGCTAATTGGACACCAGATTTTTTATAATGCTAGTTTTGGTACATAGATTCCCACACGGGGAAATATAATTCCTTTTTAGAGGAGTGAAAACGTGAGGCCTAGTTTTTCTGGTCTAACAAACACCAGATTGATTAAATTGGCCTTTTTTTCACCAAAATTACAACACTGGACAATAATGCCTTTTGGCGGTATTAATTACAAGAACACTGCTGCTAATTGGACACCAGATTTTTATAATGCTAATTTTGGTACATAGATTCCCACACGGGAAATATAATTCCTTTTAGAGGAGTGAAAACGTGAGGCCTAGTTTTTCTGGTCTAACAAACACCAGATTGATTAAATTGGCCTTTTTTTCACCAAAATTACAACACTGGACAATAATGCCTTTTGGCGGTATTAATTACAAGAACACTGCTGCTAATTGGACACCAGATTTTTATAATGCTAGTTTTGGTACATAGATTCCCACACGGGGAAATATAATTCCTTTTTAGAGAAGTGAAAACGTGAGGCCTAGTTTTTCTGGTCTAACAAACACCAGATTGATTAAATTGGCCTTTTTTTTAACCAAAATTACAACACTGGACAATAATTTCTTTTGGCGGTATTAATTACAAGAACACTGCTGCTAATTGGACACCAGATTTTTTATAATGCTAGTTTTGGTACATAGATTCCCACACGGGGAAATATAATTCCTTTTTAGAGGAGTGAAAATGTGAGGCCTAGTTTTTCTGGTCTAACAAACACCAGATTGATTAAATTGGCCTTTTTTTCACCAAAATTACAAAACTGGACAATAATGCCTTTTGGCGGTATTAATTACAAGAACACTGCTGCTAATTGGACACCAGATTTTTTATAATGCTAGTTTTGGTACATAGATTCCCACACGGGAAATATAATTCCTTTTAGAGGAGTGAAAACGTGAGGCCTAGTTTTTCTGGTCTAACAAACACCAGATTGATTAAATTGGCCTTTTTTTCACCAAAATTACAACACTGGACAATAATGCCTTTTGGCGGTATTAATTACAAGAACACTGCTGCTAATTGGACACCAGATTTTTTTATAATGCTAGTTTTGGTACATAGATTCCCACACGGGGAAATATAATTCCTTTTTAGAGGAGTGAAAACGTGAGGCCTAGTTTTTCTGGTCTAACAAACACCAGATTGATTAAATTGGCCTTTTTTTCACCAAAATTACAACACTGGACAATAATGCCTTTTGGCGGTATTAATTACAAGAACACTGCTGCTAATTAGACACCAGATTTTTTAGATTCAATAGTTTTTTATTGAGATTTTTAAAAATGAGGAAAGTGAACAAATGTTTGTGGTCGCAGCCACTATCAAGCAATATTTTGCAGTAAGACATTTCAAAACATACAGAGTGAAATAAAGGTGCAAGTAAATCCGCAGAGGTTTAATGCGTCAGGGCATCCGCTCGGATGCTGCCAACCTGACACAGCAGGGTAAAGAGGTACAATGATCAACGTAAAAGAGGCAAAACAAGTGACAAAAAATTAGACAATAGTCAGATCTACAATGAGTCACAGTACACAGGGAGGAGTCTGAGATGAGCAAATCAAATATCATGGGGAGTATAAGGAATGACGTAGCCAAGGAGCCCAGATAGCATCTCGTTTTTTGGGATTAACAATGGTATGCGGGAGACGGTGCTCATATCTACACGTGGTGTTCAAGGTAAGGATCACTTCTTGCATCGGGGAAGCTGTTGGAGTCTTCCAGTGGCGTGTAATGACAATTTTAGTGCTAAGAAGGATATGCCCAACCAAACCTCTATATATGGAATCTATAGTATCGATTCTCTAAAATAGTAGGGCTAAGGCCGGATAAGGAGGGATTGTGCAATGTGTAATTTGAGAGATCAAGGCGAACGCCTGTGACCACAGAGAGCGTAGTTTGTTGCAACTCCACAGTATGTGGTACAGAGTTCCCGTGCTCCCACACTGTCCCCAGCAGCAAGCTGATGTGTTGGGGTACATACGGTGTAGCCGCTCGGGGGTATAGTACCATCCCAAGAGAGTCTTCACTCCTGCCTCATAATGTGTTACGCATCTAAAATTAGAAGTGAGGAAACTAATTGCCTGTGTCCAGTCCCCATCCGAGTACGAGTGTCGTAGGACTGTTTCCCAGGAGGCAAGTGGAGACATTTTGGTGAAGACAGCTTTGTCCTGGACATAATCATAAATTAATCTAGTTAGACATGTGGTGGGTGGCCGAGCACTACTGAAAAGGTCGATTAATCTACGATGAAATGTGACCAGAGCTTTCAACTGCTTTTCATAGCAATGTCTCACCCGCAGATACTTATAAAAATCATGGTGTGGTACCTTAAATGTCTCCCTTAACTGCTCAAAGGAAAGCATAGTATCCGATACGACCAACTGGTCCAAAGTAAGAATACCAGCATTCCTCCAAGAAGAAAGGTCAAGCCCGTCCGTGCATAATTCCAATAGGTGGGTAGAAATCCAAGTATAAGGAAGTCTATTGATACTGCCACTGTCATTATGGAATTTATGCCATAGAGTACTAGCTGATCGGACAGTAAGCAAAGAATTAGTTGGGGAACTTTTAGTGAGGATTGCATGAAGGAGGAGTCCTTTCAATGTGTGCGTGCCAACAGATACAGATTCAATCATCGCCCATGATTTAGAGGGGGAATCCGACCACCAGTGTACTAGAAAGGACAGGCAGACCGCTAGATGGTAGTCCTTAATGGAGGGAAGGCCTAGACCACCCACTTGTTTCCTACGCACCATTATAGACTTAGCTATCCGAGGTCTGTCAGATCCCCAAAAAAATATCTATTAAGTATTGACTGTGCTTTTTGGAAAAAGGAGTCAGGTACCACGATAGGAAGGGCCCGAAATACATAGATAAGCTTTGGGAGGGTCATCATTTGAAAGGAGGCTTTTCTGCCCACCCAGGAGACTGCACGAGAGGCAAAACTATTTAGGTCCTGTTGTAGGGTGGAAAGAAGGGGTTCGTAATTGTGTTTATATAAAAGGGAGCAAGGCGTAGTAAGTTTAGTACCTAGGTAAGTCAATCCTACATCCTGCCAATCCAGGGGATATAGGGCTTTCAATCTCTTAACTTCAGCTGGCGGAATATTTACTGGTAGCACTTGGGTTTTCGATGTATTCACCTTATAGTAGGATAGCAGACCAAAATGTGAGATGGCGGTTAGTGCGGAACTTAAAGACGAGGATGGATTCGTCAAGGTCAGTATAATATCATCTGCATACAATGATATAGTGTGAGTATCAGAGCCAATTTGGACACCCGCGATCCCTTCATTTCGTCTGATATGCTGCGCAAGAGGTTCCAGAGCTAGAATAAAAAGGAGGGGTGAAAGAGGGCATCCTTCGCGAGATCCATTACTAATGGGGAAGCTATCCGATAGTGACCCATTGACCAAAACCCTAGCGGTGGGTGTGGAGTATAGGCTTTCAATGGCGTGCAATATGGGACCGCTGAACCCCATTTCACGTAGGACCGAAAAAGCGTATGACCAATGTAAGCGGTCAAACGCTTTTTCTGCGTCCAGCGCCACCACCAACAGGGGAGACTTACATACTTCCGGGTAGTTAATAATGTTCAACACTCTACGGATGTTATCAGAGGCCAATCTACCTTTAACAAAACCCGATTGGTCCGCGTTGATCAGGGAGGGAAGAATAGAGGAGAGTCTGCATGCGATAATTTTGTCATATAGCTTAATATCCGAGTTTAGGAGCGAAATGGGCCTAAAATTTTGTGGGACATCAGAGGGCTTACCCGGTTTAGGCAAAGTGACGATCAGGGCTTGTAACATATCTTGAGGAAACGGGGCACCCTTCATACAAGCGTCAAAGATTGATAGGAGATGGGGTATCAAAATAGAATGGAATTCCCTATAATATTCATTAGACAGGCCGTCCGGACCAGGGGATTTTCCCAACGGTGAGGATAATACTAACTTTTGAATTTCGTTTTCTGATAGGGCCATGTTTAGTGAGTTTAATTGGGCTGATGTAAGGTGGGGCAGCTTGGCAGATTGAAGAAAGGACTTCACAAGTGAGGCATGATCAGCAGGCTGAGGGGTCGAGTTTTTTAGATTATACAAATCCATATAGAATAATCTAAACTGTTCCGCTATATCCCTGGGGTCAATAAGTTTAGCCTTGGTGAGAGGATGCAGGATGTAGGGGATCTTTGCTTTGGTTTGCTGAGCCTTAAGTTGTCTAGCCAATAGGCGACCAGCTTTATTCCCCTGGGCATAAAATTTTGATTTACGTCTGAGCAAGCCTGATTCAAAGTTATGAGTCAAAGTCAAGCGAAGTTTATCCCGTTCTAGCCTGATTTTTGCAGACAGTTCTGCAGAAGGATGCTGTTTATTAGTAGCTTCTAATGCGGCTATAACATCCATTAGTGATTTTACCGCTAGTTCCCTTTCCTTTTTCGCTTTGTGGTTTAGTTTAATAAGTAGGCCTCGTACAAAGGCCTTGTGTGCTTGCCATAGAATAAAAGGGTCAGAAACTGAGCCAACATTAAAAGCAAAAAATTCCTGCAGAGCTCGAGTAATCTCAAGTTTATATGTGGGATTATTAAAAAGAAAGGAGTTATTTCTCCAAACTGGGTTCGGAAAAAATTGGAACTGATCGTCCAGAGTAATGGATATTGGGGCGTGGTCCGAAACACTGATCAGTCCAATCTCAGAGCCGGTGGTACTGAGGAGAGTATTGCGGTCCACTAAAAATAAGTCAATTCTAGAATAGGTGCCATAAATAGGCGAGAAGAAGGTGTAGTCCCTCTCCATACTATGCTGTGCTCTCCACACATCTACAAGATCATTGGAGGAAATGAAAGAGAAGAGCTCTTTAAAGGCACATCTGGAAGGGTTAGTTGAGTCTACAGAGGGGTCGACTATAGTGTTGAAGTCACCACAGATTATCATTTTCCCTTGCTTTAAGGCATTAACCTTCCTTAACACTTTGTGTAGGAACGCTGATTGCCGATTGTTGGGGGCGTATATATTGACCAGGGTGTAGGTGATATGGTTGATAGAACAGACCAATATTATATACCTCCCCTTCGGATCAATATCTTGTGCTTTGGGAGCGTATGTCACTGAGTTTCTGATCGCTATGCACACCCCCCTGGCCTTTTTCTGATGGTGAGAATGAATAATGTCAGGGAATAGGCGATGTTTCAGACTATGTGCATCAGCGCTCAGAAGGTGCGATTCCTGCAAGCATAGAACATCAGCTTTCAATAACAACGCTTCCTTCCATATAAAAGTACGCTTTTGTGGGCAGTTGAAGCCCTTGGCATTCAGAGACACTATCTTGATACCCATCTTAAGGAGTTGAGCGGAGTGCTAGAATGTAGACCTCCCTTATGGGAATCAATATAGTGTGACAGTGAGTAGATCTGAGCAGGTGTTAACCACAAAAATATAAACCAACAATAAGAAAACTAAAAACCATAACCGTAATAACCAGATCATGTGGCGAGGGGTGAGAAGTCCCGTCTTTAAGCCTGCGGTGTGGACTTCTAGTGACGAAGGCGTCTACTAAAGTTCAGGGAAGAGAAGCTGCACCTATATCTTGGAGGAATAAGGGACAGAAAACAGCCACTATGCAGTGCACAATACAATACGAGGCGTATGTAAACCTGCAGACTGTGAACAGAAGCCGGGTGAAAGCCGGAGCAGAAAGGAGGGTAGAGGTATCTCAATCTTCCAGGAGCCATTCAAGAGTTCCTGTGTCTCCTGCCAGGCACCTTCCTCCATTCTCCAGCAGGATCGTGATGCTGGGTCAAAGAACCTCTATCCAGGCTTGCTAACGGAATGTTCCAATCTTGCAGCAAAGTTTTGCCTTCCTCAAATGAGTGGATGACATGCATACGACCTTCCTTAGGAATCAGTAACTTTTGAGGGAAGCCCCATCTGTAAGTTATATCCGCGTGGCGTAGAGCAATGGTAACTGGTAGGAGCTCTCTCCTCTGCTGTAGCGTCATTGCAGAGAGGTCTGTAAACAATTTTATGTCTTGGAACGGTGAGGGAAGGGACCCCGCTTTCCTAGCAGCCGTCATCAAGGCCTCTTTAACGTGAAAGAAATGGACCCTCGCTAGTGTGTCCCTAGAGACGTCAGGGCCAAGATGTTTAGGTTTCGGAACCCAGTGCGCTCTATCGATGATCAGGTCCTGGTCTGATAGGCCCGGCAGGAGCTTGTGAAAAAGCCTTTTTAAGTAAGCTGGGAGGTCAGCAGGGGGAACATCTTCAGGGATACCCCGTATTTTGATATTGTTCCTACGGGAACGGTCTTCAAAGTCGGCCATTTTTCTTTTCATGGCTTCCATTTCCTCAGCCAAGCCGTTGTGGGCATCTATCACAGTGTTCTGTGAGGTGGCAAATTCGCCCATTTTAGTTTCTATATGGAGAACTTTGTCCTCTGTGTCTTTAACTCTAAGAGTAAGAGGCTGGATCACTGCCATCATACTTTGCTGTATAGAGGATTGCAGGGCCAATAGCATTTGCTTCAATGTGGCCTCAGTGGGGAGATTGTCCGACGAGGGTAAGCCGGAGAGAGATTGGGAGAATGCAGCAAAACTGTGAGGGTTTGCCCCCGGGTCACTGACCTGCATGCCCGGGTTGTCGATCCGCTGCCGATGTTTCTGAGGGCTGCATGATGGAGAGTCAGCGTGCGGTGGCGGTGCAGTCTCTGTACACAGCAGGCGAACCTCCTCGGGAGTCGGAGGTAAGGAGGGCTCCCTTGTAAGAGGAGGGAACTGGTCAGGGTGTAGCAGAGGGGAGCCGGGGCTCTGTACCTGCGGAGATATGCGTTCAGGGTCCGGGGCCGGCAGATCTTTATGGCGGGAGGCGCCATCTTTGTTCCGGCCTTTGCCAAAGTAAGTCTCTAAATTCGCTGAGGGAAGTCTGGGAAGCGCAGTTTTGTTCTTCCCAATATTAACAGCGAGGTCTGGAGAATGTTTTCCAGCAGGTTTTGGAGCTGTAGCGGCAGTTATGCTGGAGTATAGTCGCAGAGGTGCGGGAGCTTCACTCTCAAGCGTCCATCACCGACGGCAGCAAGACCACGCCCCTGGACACCAGATTTTTTATAATGCTAGTTTTGGTACATAGATTCCCACACGGGGAAATATAATTCCTTTTTAGAGGAGTGAAAACGTGAGGCCTAGTTTTTCTGGTCTAACAAACACCAGATTGATTAAATTGGCCTTTTTTTCACCAAAATTACAACACTGGACAATAATGCATTTTGGCGGTATTAATTACAAGAACACTGCTGCTAATTGGACACCAGATTTTTTATAATGCTAGTTTTGGTACATAGATTCCCACACGGGGAAATATAATTCCTTTTTAGAGGAGTGAAAACGTGAGGCCTAGTTTTTCTGGTCTAACAAACACCAGATTGATTAAATTGGCCTTTTTTTCACCAAAATTACAACACTGGACAATAATGCCTTTTGGCGGTATTAATTACAAGAACACTGCTGCTAATTGGACACCAGATTTTTTATAATGCTAGTTTTGGTACATAGATTCCCACACGGGAAATATAATTCCTTTTAGAGGAGTGAAAACGTGAGGCCTAGTTTTTCTGGTCTAACAAACACCAGATTGATTAAATTGGCCTTTTTTTCACCAAAATTACAACACTGGACGATATAATGCCTTTTGGCGGTATTAATTACAAGAGGACTGCTGGTATTTCAGAACACCGGAATTGTTAAAATGCTAGTTTTGCTAGATAAATTTCCCACACTGGGAGAAATATTGCCTAAGCCTTTTTACAGTATTAATTACAACAGGAGTGCTTCTTCTGGTCTAACACCAGAATAATTTTATTATTACGGTGAAAGCTTTTTCTAATTTATATTTCTGGCACATAAAAAAAAAAATATTTCTGGCTGACAGTATTGGACAAAGTAGTGGCACTGGCTAGCCTAGCTGGAACAGCACATTCATGGGATTTGCTATCCAAGTGGGTTACTTTCAGTTTCACCACTGATATATTAAATATCTTTGCAGTTAGTATGGGTGACACAAGCACAGCCAAACCCCTGATGTAGTATATCTATGAAAAAAT
Organism: Bufotes viridis; assembly: GCA_033119425.1. Classification (NCBI taxonomy): domain Eukaryota; kingdom Metazoa; phylum Chordata; class Amphibia; order Anura; family Bufonidae; genus Bufotes; species Bufotes viridis. The sequence continues at coordinate 222,294,085 of CM065589.1, forward strand.
CGACTATTACATTAGATTAATGGACGTTGTGGCAGCTTTTGCTGTAGCACCACAAGTCCCAAAATGGCCGCCGCCTATCAGCCCAGTAACATGTGCCAGAAAACAGTCTGCCCAGCCAGAAAAAAAATTGACTTTGACTGAGCAGCTGAATCGCTGTTGTTCTGATTCACAGGTGTAGATTTTTAACTTCTTTGGAGCTTTGGTTTACACTCTGTGGCAGCAAGTGCTGGCGCACCACAAGTCCCAAAATGGCCACCGCCGGTCAGCCCAGTTACATGTGCCAGTAAAAATCGCTCTGGCCAGTCTCAACAAAATAGTGACTTTCAGTGAACAGCTCAGCTGAGTTGTTCTGATGCACAGGTGTAGAAAGGTAGATCATTCAATCACTTCTTTATCCCTGCCTATCTCGCCCTCACAGAAGCTGCATCCTCTCCCTACACTAGTCAGAGCAGTGTGATGTGCGGCGCTACGTGACTCCAGCTTAAATAGAGGCTGGGTCACATGCTGCACTTGGCCAATCACAGCCATGCCATTAGTAGGCATGGCTGTGATGGGCTCTTAGGGCAAGAAGTAAAACGCTAGCTGATTGGCTGCTGTGCAGCCCTTCAGAAAGCGGGAAGTAATCGACGAACAACGGACCCGAACCCGAACTTTTTTGAAAATGTCCGGGTTCGGGTCCGTGTCACGGACACCGCAAAATTCGGTACGGACCCGAACGATTTTCGATCTGTTCACTCAACACTACTTATTAACTAAATTTAGCCAATTATTACAATCTGGAGCAGAGGAGGAGAACCATTTTCTAGCTACAAGAAGCCTGGCTAAAAACAACACTTTAATCAGCAATAAAGACTTCATAACCTGGCAACTAACTTCTGATAGCTCCCCCAAAACCCATATTTTGGGAGAAAATGGAATATCCATATTAAGTCTTTGGGTTAGGGTTCTTTGAACCAACTTCCAGTACTTACTCACCGTTGGGCAATCCCAGAACAGATGTAAATGATCTGCCCCGGGATCGCCACAACGGGGGCACTCAGAAGAGGCTCTAAATCCTCTCCTGTGGAGCCATAGAGGTGTTACATATATTTTGTGCATAATATTAAACTGTACCACCGTGTGATTAAAATTGTGCAAAACCCAGCTTAAGTTATCACCTACATTCTCCCAATCCGGGGAACCCAAATCTAACAGTAAAGTGGACCAGGATCTTTGCCCTGGAGACAAACAGTCCATAAAAATTTTTTTTATCAAGTACCTATAACAATGTGATATTCTAACTTTCATGCCACCCTTCTTTTGGATCAACTTGTGTAAAAATTCCGGAGTGTCTATATTAAGTAAGTAATTATCAGAAATACTAAGCAGTGCCGAACGCAATTGGAGATATGCATACCAAGCCACCTCACCTACATTTTCCTCTTGTTCTAGCTCCATAAGAGTAAGGATTTGCCCATTTTTAACCACTTGGCTCAAATAATAAATATTTTTTTTCCTCCAATATTGCTGACAGTTTAAGTCGTCAAGACTCAGAAGTTTTAAGTTATGCCACAGTGGAGTGCAGATAAGTGATGCCCTAACTTTCAACCAACTTTTTTTAACCATCCATGCTTTTATAGCCTATCTGCAGAAGAGTTTATAATCCTCCTGTAACTTAAGTAGGTAATCAGACTCCAAAACTGTAAAAAAAATCCGAAAAACCTGAATCTTTAACCAATTTTATGCAGAGATGGCTATTTTCCCAATCATTAAAAAAACAGAGTTGAGAAGCCATAACATAACCCTTAAAATAAGGGAGATTAAGACCTCCCTGCTTATAAGGCATAGAAAAGTACACTGCCTTTAATCTCACACGTTTCCTCCCCCATAGTAGATCATTCATCATCCGCTCTATTAACCTAAAGTACTTATCCTCTATCCATATAGGAGAGTTACGAAGAACATAAAGAACCTGGGGCAGCACCACCATTTTTATTAGCGAAATTCTATCCGCTCTTGCAGACAGAATTTTTTGCCATATCTTAATTTTAGATCTCAACTTTTGTAATAAAGGAATCAAGTTAAGCTGTAAATAATCTTGAATTTTGGCAGAAATTGTTATCCCCAGATACTTCATCGTCTCCGAAATCGATAATCGACTAGTCAAGTCATCAGTGGGTCCTCGCAATTCATCCACTGGAAGGAGAGTCGTCTTAGCCCAGTTGACCTCCAATCCGGAAGAGTTGCCAAAAAAATTAACTAGCTCCATTACTCGGGGAAGTGTACTTTCTGTTTGCTGGATAAAAAACAGAATATCATCTGCGTAAAGGGAAATGCGGTCCTGTTTCCCCATTACCCCATAACCGGCCACCCTTGTACCCTGCCTTATACTAACCGCAAGGGGTTCAATATAGATATTAAACAGGAGGGGAGAGAGAGGACAGCCTTGTCGGGTGCCTCTCCCTAATTCAAAGCTCTCAGTCAGCATGTCATTAATCCTGATCCTGGCAATCGGAGATTTATATAACAGCTGTATCATTGCTATAAATTTGGGGCCAAAATTCATTTTTCTCATCACTTCCCAAAGAAACGCCCACTCGACCCTGTCAAACGCCTTAGTGGCGTCCAATGACAGGATGGAGCGGGCGTCACTCCCAGGCGACTGGATATTGGTAGAAAACCTATGCAGATTATGATGAGTGCCCCTTCTCGGCATAAAACCATTCTGATCTGGATGGATAACCGAGGACAAAACCCCAGAAAGCCTCCTAGCCATGACTTTAGACAGTAGCTTAACATCCTGTTTTAATAGTGAGATTGGTCTATAAGAACTCAAATCCGCCAGATCTTTATCTTTTTTTGGAATTAAGACTTTCAAAGCATCCATCATAGACGTTGGAAGATCTCCTCCCTCCAACGCCTGAGAAAACACTTCTAATAAATGGGGAAGAATAGCACCACTGTAGTTACGATAAAATTCATACGGAAAACCATCTAGACCTGGCGCGGAGTTCCCAGAGATAGACCTCAAAGCCTCCTGGAGCTCCAAGAGGGTCACTTCTTTTTCCAGAAATTTTTTTTGAGTCTCCGTTAACATCGGGAGAGAAATTCTCTCCAGGAACCGCCTCGCCAGGTCCGATGAAATACCAGGGGATGCTCTATATATTTGAGAGAAATATTGCAAAAAAGTATCTCTAACTCCCTCTGGATCTTGTATAGTTACACCGTCTGAATTACGAATCAGAGTTATAGCTTTCTATTTCTTCTCCTGTTGTGAAACTATTCTGGCCAGGAGCTTACCAGGGCAACCAGTCTCTGAGAAATAATTTTGTCCTTTAAAGAATAATCTATGATTTGCTTTTTCAATTACATATTCCTCAAGGGAACGGCTAGCTTTCTACATCTTATCCTTATTATCATCCGTAGATTGATTAATGAATCGCTCTGTTGTAAACGCCACATTCCTAGCCAATTCCTCTTCTTTTTTCCTAAATGTCTTTCTCATAGCAGTGATATCGCTTATAAGAACCCCCCTTAAGTACGCTTTTAGGGCATCCCACACTATGTTGATGTTAGCAGAGGGGAGATTCACCTCCCAGAAGGAGGATATCAATAGTTTGATAGAGAGAAAGTTGTCCATAATAGTAAGCCAGTATGGATTCAACTTAAACCCAAGCCCCATAATATCTCTATTCCCCCCAGTGCGAACCTCAATTGTTATGGGTGAATGGTCTGAAATTGTTCTTACTCCATATCGTACAGTTTAATTTTATGTTGTTCAAATTACTCTCATTGGTAAACGCTAAATCAATTCTGGACATTGCTTTACCACCCCTGCTAACACAGGAGTACACTCTCTTCCCTCCGCCAAGATGTTCCCACATTAGAGTGTCCTTTAATTACCGACGCATAGTAAGTCTATGTTTAAAATAACAGCGTAACTAAGAATGTGGCAGCAGCTGAACAAGATAAATGCTGTAATATATTAAACCGCCATTTAATAGTGAGTCTCATGCACAGTAAGTCTATGTGTAAAATAACAAATTAACTAAGAATGTTGCAGCAGTTAAACAAGATGCAAACTGCGATATATCAGACCGCCATTTAATACTGAGTCTGATCCACAGTAAGTCTATGTGTAAAATAACAGATTATCTTGTTCAACTGCTGCCACATTCTTAGTTAAACACGGCGATTTATTAGGCTGCCCTATAATACCGAGTCTGACGCACAGTAAGTCTATGTGTAAAATGACAGGTTAACTATGAATGCTGCAACAGTTGAACAAGATGCATGGGGCTATTACACTCCACCTACAGTGTCCCGGCTGTCTCCCATGGCTCTCCATACAGGCTCAAAAAACTCTCCCTATAATCTCCCTGCACTGTCCCTGCAGTCTCACGATCCAATATTCTTTTTTAAACTGTTTTCTGCAACGCTGTCCCAAGCGCATAAAAGCTTGTCATGTCTCTCCCTAAACTCAGCTTACAGCAAAATGACCGCCTAGGATGAAGCTTTTATAGAGCTGTGACATCGCAGGGGATGGCTATGGCTATATGTGAATTGGCTGGCTGCCTGGCATTATGGGTGATCATGCATTCCTGGGCTTCTTACTTTCACTTTATAACATGTGCAGCCTCCGTTGTAGACAAAAAAAATGGTTGCTTACAACGAAGCACGAGTATATAACTTCCGATCTAATTCCACTTCAGACGCTTCGATTCGCTGAACACTAGTGACGTTACAGGGAAATTTCCCGGCTGGCCGATGCCCAGGGGGCCGCTCAAGCCTTCCACTCTGCTGCTGGCCAGGTATACAATAAGCTCTCAGTGGTAATTAATGCTGTGAGAATCAAGTACTCATGTACCCAGCCAGTGACTGCACATGTCCTCCTGAATTAAACTATGTCCCACATCTCAATTCCTAAGCCCCCTGCTCCATATCTTAATCAGACACAACTGAAGGAGGAGAACAGAAAATGGTAGCTCTTGATGGGCACCAAAAAAGACAGCATTTATGGCAATATATTGTGCTGCACTGTGGTACATGGTATTTTGAGCTATGGTATTGATGACCCCTCCTACTTATGTTGCCCCGCCTACCATCAATTTAGACACTCCTACAACATGGAGCCACTTTTAGTTTTTTTTCCAGGGCCACTTCAAGTTCCCAATCGGCCCCTGCATACCAGTGCCTTATCACTGTTGTATGTCACTACCAGAGGATTACCACTCTGAGAACCACATCCTGGGAATATGAATGGTTAGTCCAAACCTCCTTGCAGGCATCCTCGATTTACAGTTGGAAGATCCACACTTTACATAAATCATAACTGAGTTTATAATTCTTTGTACAATCATAACTGTGAAGGAATTGATCTTTGGGCTTTGTCTTTTTCTTTCTAATTATTAACCTTTTTAGCGGCACAGCTAGTATCAGGGGTTGTCTCCCTGCTGTGGAATCTGCCAGCACCGTACTGCTGTGACATCTTTTACCTTATTTCTCAGTATGTTTGTTTTCAGCTCAGGAGCTCACAGAACAGATAAGGAGAGATAAAGTCCACTTAGAGAAAGGGTGGAGGTTCCTGTGAATTCAGAAGCAGTGTACAAGCAATTCTGGCTCAGAAACTCACCAAGCTCTGACACCCCCCCACTTCCACTTCTTTCCTAATGACAGGCAGTGGACTGCAAATTAGGTGGAATTGAGACTGCCAGTGGCCTTGTCTTTTCGATATTTTTTGAGATAGATGCAGGCATATTTTTAAAATGTTTTATATTTTAACCACCTCAGCTCCCCTTGCTTAAACACCCTTAATGACCAGATCACTTTTTACAATTCTGCACTACACTACTTTCACGGTTTATTGCTTGGTCATGCAACTTACCAGCCAAATGAATTTTAGCTCCTTCTCTCCTCACTAATACAGCTTTCATTTGGTGGTATTTCATTGTTGCTGACATTTTAACTTTTTTGGATATTAATAAAAAATGACCAAAAGTTTTGCAAAAAAATTACATTTTTCACTTTTTTCACTTTTCTATATAAATTTTTCTCTAAATTTATTGTTATAAGTGTCTTTGATAAAAAAAAATGCAATAAGTATATATTTATTGGTTTGGGTAAAAGTTATAGCGTTTACAAACTATGGTGCAAAAAAGTGAATTTCCGCATTTTGAAACAGCTCTGACTTTCTGAGCACCTGTCATGTTTCTTCAGGTGCTAGAATGCCAGGATAGTATAAATACCCCCCAAATGACACCATTTTAGAAAGAAGACACCCCAAAGTATTTGCGGAGGGGCATGGTGAGTTCATGTATGATTTCATTTTTTTTCACAAGTTAGCAGAAAATGACACTTTCTGAGGAAAAAAAATAATAAAGTTTCCATTTCTGCTAACTTTAAATCTCCCACTGACTCAATATGCCCCTCAGTGAATACCTTGGGGTGTCTACTTTCCGAAATGGGGTCATTTGTGGGGTGTGTTTACTGTTCTGGCATTTTGGGCGGGGATAAATTGTGAGCAACCCTATAAAACCAACCTAAAGGTACTCATTGGACTTTACGCCCCTTTGCGCATCTTAGCTGCAAAAAAGTGTCACACATGTGGTATTGCCGTACTCAGGAGAAGTAGGGCAATGTGTTTTGGGGTGTATTTTTACATATACCCATGCTATGTGTGAGAAATATCTATGTAGATGTCAACTTTTTAATTTTTTTTATACAAAGTGTCAATTTATAGAGATATTTCTCTCACCCAGCATGGGTATATGTAAAAATACACCCCAAACCACATTGCCCTACTTCTCCTGAGTACGGTGATACCACATGTGTGACACTTTTTTGCAGCCTAGGTGCGCAAAGGGGCCCAAATTCCAATGAGTACCTTTTAGGAGGGCATTTTTACGCATTTGGATTCCAGACTTCTTCTCACGCTTTAGAACCCCTAAAATGCCAGGGCAGTATAAATACCCCACATGTGACCCCATTTTGGAAAGAAGACACCCCAAGGTATTCCGTGAGGGGCATGGCGAGTTCATAGAAGATTTTTTTTGGCACATTCGCATCAATAAATTTGGATGAAAAAATCTCTGCCAAAAAATGTGCAAAAAAAAGAGAGGGGAAAGGACATAGGAGTGCTTGCGAAGTAAGGCCCCATTCACACATCCGCAAAAATGTCTGCATCTATTCCGCAATTCTGCGGAATAGATGCGGACCCATTCAGTGTGAACCCGCATAAGCATTTGCCAACTTCCGGGTTTCGGCCCGAAACATCAGGCCGCAGCTCCGCAGATGATTAAGCATGTCCTATTCTTGTCTGCAATTGCGGACAAGAAAAGGCATTTTCTATATAGTTCTGGCAATGTGTGGATCCACAAAATGCGTAAAGCACATTGCCAGTTTCCGTGTTTTGCGGATCTGCGGATGAATGAGCCTTACAGGGGGGTGATTAGTGACAGGGGGGGTGACATGGGGTGATCAGGGGTTAATCAGAGGTTAATAGGGGGTTTAATCAGGGGTTAACCATCAGTGACAGCGGGGGGGGGGGGGTTACTTTAGCTTCCTGTGTCCTCTGGTGGTCCCAAGCAAAACAGCATCTGATATGCGTTTTTTTCTGACATCTACAGCCTGCCAGCGCATGTTTAGTGCTGGCAGGCTGTAGTAAAACTTTCTCCGGACGCGATCCTGTGAACAAAATGCGGAAAGCACATTGCCAGTGTCCGTGTTTTGCGGATCTGCGAATCCGTAAAACACATACGGACGTCTGAATGAGCCTTACAGAGGGGTGATTAGTGACAGGGGGGTGACAGGGGGTGATCAGGGGGGTGACATGGGGTGATCAGGGGTTAATCAGGGGTAATCGGGGGTTTAATCAGTGGTTAATCTGTGACAGCGGGGGGGGGTGATTGGTTCACTTACTTTAGCTGCCTGTGTCCTCTGGTGGTCCCAAGCAAAAGGGACCACCAGAAGAGCAGGCAGCAGGCATATCAGACGCTGTTTACAAAACAGCGTCTGATATGCGATTTTTTCTGACATCTACAGCCTGCCAGCGCATGATCAGCGCTGGCAGGCTGTAGCAAAATTTTCTCCGGACGCGATCTCGCGAGATGACGCACCGGCGCATCAATAAGGAATAACCCGGCCACCCGCAGGACGCATCCCTGCGTTAGGCGGTCGGGTAGTGGTTAAACATGATTTGAAAGTTTGATATTTACACCATTCTCTTTTAAATGAAATCAAGTTGTGTGAAAGTACTGTAACTTAGATTCAATACAATAAGTAAGATCTAGACCAGTTGCAGTGCAAAGTTCCACTGTCTTTACACTATCTCATAGTATGTTGGCTTAATGTGCTCAGCTTTTCAGATAAAAATTTGGGTTAAATGTAGTCCCTAAGTGCTAAATATCAGTATTGCATTTCAGATTATAAATGGATCTAATAAAACAGCATATGTGATGCATAAAAGGAACATAAATTAGAGGTTAGCTATGCCCCAGATAAAACTGTCAGGAGAAACTCAAGTTGGGAACATAATACATTTCCTATTTATTTGAGTCATCCTTACCTGAGAAGATTTACACTATTTGAGTAATTTTATTATAACAAACAGAAAAATACTTATTTACCTCTGCTTCTGCTTAGGGACAAAACGTTAACTGTATACTAGAAGATGAAATCATTACATATCCACTGTTAGGTTAGCTTTATGTATGTTTATCAAAGTGTCTGAATAGAGATTAGTGGAACATTGAAAGTTTGTAAGTTCAAATCAAATAAAACTCAATAACTTTCTCATCTCAAATTCTGATCGCCTGGAATCTATCAGACATACAAATATTTTTTTGCTTGATACAAATGCAACATAACTTTAAGTCAATTTCTCTAAGAATTTACTGCTGGCCCACAGGGATCAGGAACTCGACAGGGAGTACCAGAAGAATCAGGCTTAGCCCTTATTCACACATCAGTGTTCGGTCAGTGATTTCCATCAGTGATTGTGAGCCAAAACCAGGAGTGGCACTACAAAGACATAAGGTATAAGGGAAGGATCTGCACCTGTTCTGTGTTTAGAGCCGCACCTGGTTTTGGCTCAAAATCACTGATGGAAATCACTGACCGAACACTGACTGTGTGAATGAGGAATAACTTGTAGTCAGAAACTGTTAGAATACTGACAGGTAAATGGATTACAGCTCAGATGGCAAGGCAAAGCAGACTAGCATGACTTGCGTTGATCAGGCAAAGAGTGAGAGATACAAGCAGGTATGTATAGGGGAGTTGATGAACTGATCAGTCAGCAGATGAACACAGAGCAAGGAGAGAAACGGTGTAAACCCCACAGTGCTGAACCTGAGGTGAGATACAAAGAACTAATATCCTATTTACACATACACAACAGACAGACATATAGGAAGGGGGGTGACTGACTGGCGATTACACCGCCAAAATGTTTTTGTTTTTTTTTTGAGCCCTCTTCTCTGTACATGGCTGAGATTCTCAACGTCTGAATTTTCTCTCTGTTCAGTCAGAGAGCTCACCTGAAGGGCTCCTTTTTCTGATCTCTGACCTCATAAACACTTATTATAGCTCAATCCTTATCTTACCAACAAGAATGTGGATTAAATGTTTATGACCTTTTAGTAATCTAGAAATAAGGGTTATTAAATGACCGGCACAAAGTGGCAATAGAATTCATATAACTAGAAAAACAGTTAACCGTTTGTGACAGAACGGCTGAATATGTTAAATAAAGGGCTGAATATGTTAAATAAAGAGCAATTATTTTTAGCCCAAAATAAATTAAATGCAATCATATAAAGAAGTTTTACATAACCTTTAAGACAGACAGCCTATCAATTGGATCTGTGCTCTACTTAAATTCTGCTGACCTTTTGCAGAGTGCTAGTTATTCATTTATTACCCTGGTTTATCTCTTTGAGCATTTTGTGAGTATGCTAAGGTTTGTTGATCCAGCTTGTTTACCCAACTACTCTTTTGCCTTCTCCTTAGTATTTGCTACTGTGTATGACCTCAGTCTGTCTAACTGTCCTGCCTGGTTACTGATTATGCTTTAACGTTTACCCTATCTGTTCTGACCCCAGCTAGTAGGATGACTCTGCCTGTTCACTTCACCTCCTAGCAGTTACCCTGTAAATGCAACCTAGGGCCTCCATCTTATCAGCAGGGACTTCTCAGGGTGAATTTGTTAAAGTTTCTGAGAGGGACTGCCGTTATTAGGACAACTATTCCACGGTAGGTATGGTCCTAATTAAAGATAGGAATTGTAATGAAAGTCCCATAACTGTACATATTTGTCAGATACATTTTTTTGCTGATTTGTTTTTTTATGTGATAAATGTGACTTTATAGAAGCCCCCTAAACTGGTCCAAATAATTTTTATTGCAGGAGGGCAAATGTAAGCCGGAACCCTTGAAGAATGGAGAGAGTGACACCTGGATTTGACTTCTATAAGCTACAAAGAATGGGCAAATGGATATGTGTTTATCCCAGATGAGCACCCCATCTCATACACACTGCCCTGGCACATGACGGGGGTGTGACTTCAAGGGGCTAATTTGCCTCTTAAATTGAATCTTGCACACCTCTTCAATCAGGCTGAGCATAAATCACACTCCAAGAGAGTCCATGCATCCCAGATACATGCTGCCACCACCTATTGCATCAATTCCGGGCCAATAGGTACCCCAACACATGCACTCACACAGTAACACTAGCCATACTCTAAAACGAATGCTTGGGTTAGTTTAGGACAAACGATTAAAGTTTTAGGCTTTAATATGCAAAATTGTACAGTACTTAGTTACGGTACTTTCACACTAGCGAGAACTCCGGCAGGCAGTTTCGGCAGGTGAACAGCCTGTCAGATCCGTGCTGCCGCTAGTGGACACGTGCCCCCGGACTAACGATCCGGCCCCATTGACTATAATGGGGGCTGGCCGGACTTGCGGCAAACATGCCGAGAGGCGGCCGGAAAAAAAGCACGACATGTCGTAGTTTTATTCCGGCCACCTCTCTGCATGTTTGCCATGCTGCTGCCAGAACTCAGGCCCGCCCCCATTAAAATCAATGGGGCCGGAGCGGTAGTCCGGGGGCACGCATGCACTAGCGGTAGCACAAACCGACAGGCTGGTAACCCCCCAGAACAGCATTCTGGAGTTCCTTGCCGCTGGTGTGAAACTAGCCTTACACAAAATAAAGAAATAAACCGAGATACATACATATGCAAATACAGTTATGAAAATAAAAAAAACAGAAAGTCTAATACTTATTGTGCTGCATAGTTAAAGTCTTTTGCTGTCCCGGAGACAGAGAAGGTGTAAACTTTTTTTTTATTGAAAATGCATTTATTACAATCAAAATCGTCAACATACATACTAAGTACCGCGACGCAATACAGGCCAAGAGGCATCACCAAATAAATAACACACTGTACATAGCATGACAGTCTAATATACAGTCCAGGCTAGCCTACACTATACATCACACTGCATGCTACACTAACATTCCTATTCAATCATAATACACAAAAAGTCCTATAACAAGACAACAGACAGTCATGAGGGGTGGGGGATGGGAAGGAGAAGGTAGGAAAGGGAAATCATATGCCCAAAGCTTTATTGAAGGACAAACACAAAATACGGGAGAGCAAGAAGGAGAAGGATTTAGTCCTCTTCTTCGCCGTCAAAGTCCAAGGTGTTTTAGTCCCGCGACAGATTGTGGATAAACCTGCGGCAGTCCAGGGCGGACATGGTCACCCTTCTGACAATAAGCTGATTCCTGGCAAACCATATAGTGTCCATAAAACCGTTTATAAGGCGCCAGTCCTCTTGGATGGCCTCAATAGTATGAATCCCAGAAAATAGTCCATACACCACCGAAGTGTATTGTAGGCTGTTCCTGGGTACAGAGTCTTTGAGTTCATTAGGGAGCCCTAGAATTGATTCCACCAAGTCCTTTGCTCTAATTAGCTTGTGGGTCGTCTTGGGTTTCCACAAGTTGGGCTTGAGGCCTCACAAAACAGAACATCTCCGTAGTACCAAGAAGTGTGCCAGTGGTAAGTGATGGAGCTGTCCTACTTGTCCTATCCCAGACCCCTCCAAAGGCGTAGGAGAAAGAAGCGAAACATGGCATTGCCCACAGAGCCATTCACAGTTCTCAGAGTCTGGAGAACACAGTCACACACTAAGTTGATCCACAGCAAAGTGGGTAGATCCAGCATCCCATATCTGAGGCTCCATAGTCCAATCCGTTAGTTGACTTTGGCCAAGTGTTCTTCCAAATACATGAGGGCTGCTCCTTCCACCCCACACTAGACTCCCAGGATCTGGATATAGTCTGGTTTAATGGTACATTGGAAGGGGGCAGAGGAAGCCAGTTGCCAGTCCATGAAGAGCATAGCTTTTGACTTCCTGTAGTTGACTTTGGCCCCTGAAGTCTGCCCAAACTCCTCGCAGGTCTGGACAAGTGCAGTCACTGAACGCTGGTCAGTGCAGAAGATGGTCACGTCGTCCATGTACAGTGAGCATTTGACCTTGTAGTGTCCTAGTGCGGCGATCCCTCTGATCTCTCCATTCTGCCAGATAGACTTCTCGAGGAGTTCTCTAACACAAACAAAAAGGAGAGGTGATAGAGGGTAGCCTTGTCTGACCCTAGAGAGGACAGGAAAGGGGTGAGTCTTCCAGCCGTTCGCCAACACAGTTCTGTAAATAACAAGGTACATCTGGTTAACAAACAAACAGAACCATGAATTCATGAGAGACTTGGTCAAAGGCCTTCTCCTGAGGCTTACCAGGGCCACGTGTACATAACAGTCTTTGATGTATTGTACCATGTCTCTCAAGAGAGAAAAACTGTCTGTTATCCTGTGGCCAGAAATACTGCAGGTCTGATCCAGGTGGACAATCCTGGCAATGACAACCTTCAGCCGGTTGGCCAGTACCTTGGAGAGTATCTTGTAGTTAACGTTCAGGACATTCGTTTTTCAGGTCACATCTCTTCCCCTTCAGCCTTTAAAAGATCATAATAATTCCTTCTCTCAATGATGGGGGCATTCTACCCTCCATCACCATCTCCTCATACAGTTCCAACAGGTTCAGACAGATCAAGTCCCCTAGTACCATATAGAGCTCCGCTGGAAGACTGCTACAGCCCAGGGTCCTGCTGGACCTAAAGAATCTAGCGTCAGAGAGCAGCTCCCCATCAGAAGGCCATCGATGGCTGCCGCACCTGCAGGATGAAGGAGGTTACTCATACCTCACAGGCATTTATCAGAGGCTGTCGAGTCAGTGTTCTTCAGGGAGTGGAGGTCACTGTAGTAGTCTGTGATGAGTCCCATCATCTCCTCCTTCCTGATTGCATGTTGATGTCCTTGTCTCAAAATTAATTCAAGGGCATCTGGCCGGTGTGGAGTTTCCTGAAAAAGAACGAGTTACATTTCTCACCCTTCTCTAGGTTCTCCACCTTGGAACGGAGGATGATTCACTTGGGACCATGGGACCATAGCCTGGTTGTGAAACCTAGAGGCAGTGCACACTCCTGCAAAAAGCACACATTGGTTACCTGAGCCACGATGTGCTGTCCGCATATTTTGCAGACCCATTGAAATGAATGGGTCCGCAGACCCATTGAAATGAATGGGTCCACATCCTATTTGCAAAAAAAGAAGCATAGACTATTACTAATCAAAATAGGGAGGTTGAGATTATGACATTAAAAATTGCTGCCTCACAGAAATATAATTATTATATCAGCTACAGGTACGAGAAAAAGTGATATGGATATTTACTGAATGTGCAAAATAAAGGACATGACCGGTATAATTGTTTGTATGCTATTAGCTTGGTAAATTTTATTTGTCTATAATTATGACTTGAGAACAATCAGAGTCAGACTAGTGACGAGCAAATCAATTCATACGAATTGATTTGTTCATCTGCACAAATTTTCACTTGTGAGGGAGTGTTACAACTAGAGATGAGCGAAGTGAAAAACCTTTAAACCAAACTCGACTTTGGTTCCAAGGTACCATTTGGGACCAAAGCCAAGTTCGGTTCCAAGTTTTGAAGTGTTTTTTCACTGTAATAATCAATTGCCAAAGTTATTCAAAGAAGTCCGACGCAACTTAGGGAATAACTTACTTTAGCTTATCGGAGCCCATACATTCTAATACTGGTACAGAGACAAATCTCCGTACAGTATTATAAAAATATTTTTAACCAAGTGGCTTCGGGTGTAGCATCCGAAGCTCGCTTTGCTCATCTCTAGTTACAACAAATTTGGATGCTCCCTCTGCTGGAAGATTAATATGGCCACATATTATACGCAGCCTCTATAATCTCTTACTGAAAAAATTGATGCATGTGTGAATGATATGCCTACAAATCCACATCAATGAATTTGCATGCACCGCTAAATGAATGTTAGCGGTGCATACATAATTGCCAATTTGTTTTTGTAGGTATATCATTTGCTCATGTGCAGATATTCGCAGTAAGGGTGCATGCAAGATGTGCAGCCATGTTAATCTGCCAGTACAGGGGAGAATTATCTGCACAGGGACAGTCTGACCTCCACATTGACTCTTTGCTGCCTGCCCTGACCTCAGACTGTTTTTCTGTAAGCCACATACTCTGCATGCCTGTCACGCTCGTGTGTGGGAGGAAAACAACACACTGAGCATAGGAGGGAACGGGGATACCAGAATAAGGCCTGGAAACTAGGGAAGGAACATGGACACCTCCTAGAGAAAACCCTAACTCCAGCCCTGGAGTTAGGCCCCAAAGGTAGGCAAGTTCATACACCATATTCCTGGAATCCTATCTCACCCTATAGAACCCTGGAACTAATGTCAGGACTGAGTCTACCTGTTCCTCCAAAGGAAAGGGTGATCAGGAGTCTCCCTCAGGCTTAATGAAAAACAACAGGGAACGGCAACACACACACAAAGGGAAAGGAAACACTTATCTTCAATAAAGCTTTGGTTGCACCAGGAACTCAGCCGAGAACCAAACAAAAGCTAACCACAAGTCTAACAGAAGCTATAAACCGCATAACATAGTGGGAGAAATAGCAATAAATAGAGAAGGTTACTGTAAATGACCAAAATAGCCACACTTGGGAAAATAAGCAATGGCAAGCACCAGAAACAACACAGACATCATTTGATCCAAAAGGAAAACATGTCAGATCACACCACGTGTTGCCAGTCTCACAAATCTCCTCCCACCTGTCGTGGGAACGTCATTATGTCTCGGTACGTCCGTGACAGTACCCCCCTTTTGAGGGTGACCTCTAGGCAACCAGGACTAACCTTATCCGGATGACACCTGTGAAAGGCTTTCACCAAATAACTGGCATTCGCCGGTACCCACATCCTCTCCTCTGGTCCATAACCCTTCCAGTGAACAAGATACTGAAGAGATCTACGAAGCACTCGAGAGTCAATAATTTTAGAGATCTGGAATTCCAAACTGAAGTCCATGATGACAGTAGCGGGTGGCAAGGGGGGCGACTCCAAAGGTTCAACATATCTCTTCAACAAAGATTTCTGAAAGACATTATGAATTTTAAGAGCCTGAGGAGGTTCAATACAAAAAGCTACAAGATTAATAATGGCAGTGATCTTATATGGACCAATAAACCTTGGACCCAACTTAATATTTCTTGTGGACAGCCATACAAAATCACCCACACTTAGGTCCGGACCATTCATACATTTCCTGTCAGCCACATGTTTATACTTGTTGCCTATATTTATCATGTTAGTTTGAATTTTCCGCCATATAGAAGACAATTATGACAAAAAACGTTCCTCCGCAGGGACACTGGAAGTATCCAAACCAGAGAATGTGCCAAATTGTGGGTGAAACCCATATGCTCCAAAAAATGGCGACTTACCAGTGGACTCCTGGTCCTGGATACTAGTGTTGAGCGAACCCGAACTGTAAAGTTCGGGTCCGTACCGAACTTTACGATTTTTAGTACCCGAATCCGAACCCAAACTTTGCCAGAAAAGTTTTGGTTTGAGTTAGGTGTTCTGGTATTTAACCCTTTCATGACCAAGGTTCATTGATGCCCCAGTGTCCAGGTCAAAATTTACAAATCTGACATGTGTCACTTTATGTGGTAATAACTTTGGAACGCTTTTACTTATCCAAGCCGTTCTGAGATTGTTTTCTTGTGACACATTGTAATTCATTATAGTCATAAATTAGCCAATATATTTCACCTTTAGTTATGAAAAAATCCCATATTTACCAAAAATTTAGAAAAATTAGCAATTTTCAAAATTTCAATTTCTCTGCTTTTAAAACAGAAAGTGATAACTCATAAAATATTTATTACGTAACATTCCCCATATGTCTACTTTATATTGGCATCATTTTGTAAATGTCATTTTATTGTTTTAGGACGTTAGAAGGCTTAGAAGTTTAGAAGAAATTCTTAGAATTTTTAAGACAATTTCGAAAACCCACTTTTTAAGGAGCAATTCAGGTCTGAAGTCACTTTGTGGTGCCTAACATAGTGGAAACCCCCCATAAATGACCCCATTGTAGAAACTACACCCCTCAAGTTACTCAAAACTGATTTTACAAAATTTGTTAACCCTTTAGGTGTTTCACAAGAAATAAAGGAAAATGGAGATGAAATTTCTAAATTTAACTTTTTGGCAGATTTTCCATTTTAATCCATTTTTTTCTTAAAAACATTGAGGGTTAACAGCCAAACAAAACTCAATATTTATTGCCATAATTCTGCAGTTTACAGGAACACCCCACATGTGGTCGTAAACTGATAAAAGGGCGGACGGCAAGGCACAGAAAGAAAGGAGCGCCATATGGTTTTTGGAAGGCAGATTTTTGCTGGACTGATTTTTAGATGCCATGTCCCATTTGAAGCCCCCCCGATGCACCTTACAGTAGAAACTCCCAAAAATTAACCACTTTTTGTAAACTAGGGGAAAAGGTGTCAGTTTTATTAGTACTGTTTTGGGATACATATGATTTTTAATTTCGCTATATTACGGTTTTTGTGAGGCAAGGCAACCAAAAAAGGGCTGTTTTGGCACTGTTTTTATTTTTTATTTTTTACAAGATTCATCTGACAGGGTAGATCATGTGATATTTTTATAGAGCAGGTCCTTACGGACGCGGCGATACCTAATATGTATATCTTTTTTTATTTATTTATGTTTTACACAATAATGTCATTTTTGAAACAAAAAAAATATGTTTTAGTGTCTCCATAGTCCGAGAGCCATAGTTTTTTCAGTTTATAGGCGATTATCTCAGGTTGGGTATCATTTTTGCGGGACGAGGTGACGGTTAGATTGGCACTATTTTGGGGGTCATATAACTTTTTGATCGCTTGCTATTACACATTTTGTGATGTAAGGTGACAAAAAATGGCTTTTTTGACAAAGTTTTTATTTAATTTTTTTTAAAGGGTTCACTTGAGGGGTTAGTTCATGTGGTATTTTTATAGAGCAGGTTCTTATGGACGCGGAGATACCTAATATGTTTACTTTTAAAATTTTTTTTACATTTAACACAAAAAAGCATTTTTGAAACAAAAAAAATCATGTTTTAGTTTAAGAGCCATAGTTTTTTTATTTTATGGGCGATTGTTTTAGGTAGGGCCTCATTTTTTGCAAGATAAGGTGACGGTTTTATTGGTACTATTTTGGGGGGTGTATGCCTTTTTGATCACTTTGTGTTGGAATTTTTGTGATGTAAGGTGACAAAAAAATGGCATTTTTAACATGGTTTTTATTTTTTATTTTTGATGGTGTTTACCTAAGGGGTTGGGTCATGTGATATTTTAATAGAGCTGTTTTTTACGGACGTGGCGATACCAATTATGTTTAGTTTTTATTTTATTTTTATTTTTTATGACATGGATTTGGGAAAATATTATTTTTATTTTATTTTAATTTAAATTTTTTATTTTTTTTTACTTTTTTCACTTTTTTTTTTTTTACACTTTTTTTGACTTATCAAGACCCATCTGGATCCTGAAGATCCAGTGGGCTTGATCACTGTACAGTGCATTTGCAATAGTCATCTATTGCAATGCACTGTATACTCATTCACACTAAGGCTGATGAGACCTCAGGGTCTCATCAACCTTAGGTAACTTGGCAACCAGAACGCCTTTGTAAGGCGTCTGGTTGCCATGACAACGATCGCACCGCTGCTATCGCTGACCGCGGCATCTATGGGGTTAAATGCCCCAGATCGGTGCCAGCACTGATCTGGGGCATAGCAGCAGAGTGTTAGCTGTGTGTTACAGCTAACACTCGCTGCAGATTACACACGGCAGCAGAGGAGGATCGGAGCAGAAGGGGGAGGGGAGCCACGTGGTGGAGGAGGAGGAGGGAGGAATGGGGGCAGCAAGACATATGGCCGCACGGGGGGGGGGGGACTACATATATATATGTATTTAATTTTAATGGCACTAAGAGGGGGCACTAACGGGGGCACTAGGAGGGGGCACTTTACAAGGTTTCAGGCTGCGATCTCCAGAGTGGAGATCGCAGTCTGAAACCGGCATTTTCACAGTACAGCGCTCCGATTGGTTAGTCTGCACAGACTAACCAATTGGAGCGATGCTCTGCAAGGGACTCCTCTGATGGGTCCCTTGCAGACATGCCCCTGCTCTGAGCTGTCCATGACAGCTGCAGAGCAGGGAGAAAAGCTTTAATCCAAGCGCTTTGCAGCACTTGGATTAAAGCACCACCATGACGTTTATACACGTCCTAGCTGCACGGGGTATGTGCAGCTAGGACGTACATAGCCGTATGGTGGTCGTGAAAGGGTTAATTAAACTTGCTGAAAGGCTGCAGGGCAGCCAATTAACAAGCTTTTAAGCTGTGGGCATGGCTGTGATTGGCCGGTGCATCATGTGACCCAGCCTCTATATAAGCTGGATGACGTGTAGCACTGCCCATCATCTCTGAGTAGTGCAGCGACAGGAAACAGGCAGCTGAAGTGAGGGAGAGTGTTAAGAATCTCATCTGGCTTTTAATTCTGTGGGTGACCTATAGCGATTTTTTGTGGGTGCAATAAACTATCTTTGCACCCCTAACACAGAAAGATAAAAATAAATCTGGCTGTTAATTCTTTGGGTGACCTATAGCAATTTTTTGTGGGTGCAATACACTATCTTAGCACCCCTGACACAGAAAGATAATAATAAATTTGACTGTTAATTCTGTGGGTGACCTACAGTGATTTTTGGGTGGGTGCAATGAAATACACCCCCCCCCCCCCACAAACACACAAATATAATACTTAAACCTTCTGTAAGTTTGGTGGGTGACATATACCCATTTTTTGTGTAAAGTACACCTGCACTGCATACTTGCCAGGGAAAATAATATAGGTAATCCGTCTGTTAGTTAGGTGGGCGAAATATACCCATTTATTGTGTGAAGTACACCTGCACTGCATACGTGACAGGGATAATAATATAGTTAATCCGTCTGTTAGTTTAGTGGGTGACCTCAAAGAATGAGGAGAGCATCAAATAAGAGATGTGGCCCTGGTCGTGGCCCTGGTGCTGCTGGTGTTGGTGAAGCTCCTGTTGCAGGGAGAGGGCGTGGTCGATCTGGGCCAGCTACAGGCCCAAATAAAACACCTTCCTCAGGTGCACGTAGGCGACAGAACGTTCAGCGTTATTTTTTAGCCCCGAATACGGGTGTACTAATGGTGAGGCCAGAACAAGTAGAGGCGGTAGTAGGTTGGGTGGCTGACAGTGCCTTCAGTTCCTTCACATTGTCTCCCAACCGGTCCCTTGCTGAAAGCGCAGAGTTGGCACCTGCAGCCCATGGGCATCTGTCTTTCACCTCACCCCCTGGCAAATCAGCCAAGCAGTCTGAGCCCCAAGTCATGCAGCAGTCTCTTATGCTTTTTGATTACTCTGCTGGCAGGGTTTCTGTGGCCCGTCCACATAGCCCTGCCCCAGAAATGGAAGAGATTGAGTGCACCGATGCCCAGCCACTTATGATTCAGGATGTGGACATGAGAGGACCACCGCAGCACATCTCTGATGATGACAAAACACAGGTGCCAACTGCTGCAGCTTTCTGCAGCGTGCAGACTGGCAAGGAGGGCAGGGGTCAAAAGTGGGTGGAAGATGATGTGGAGGACGATGAGGTCCTAGACCCCACATGGAATCAAGGTCATGCGAGTGACGTGTGCAGTTCGGAGCAAGAGGTGGTGGTCACAAAGTGCCAGCCGCACAGCAAAAGAGGGAGCAGTGTGCAAAAGCAGAGTGGCCGTCCCTTAGCCAGTACGCCTGCTACTGCCCACCGCACCCAGGAACTGAGCACACCAAAGCAAGCTCCAAGGAGTTCCCTGGCATGGCAGTTCTTCAGACAATGTGCTGACGACAAGATACGAGTGGTTTGTACGCTGTGCAATCAGAACCTGAAGTGAGGCATATATGTTCTAAACCTGAGCATCACCTGCATGACTAGGCATCTAAATGCAAGGCATGAGTGGAGTAAACACCTCAAAAACCACAAAAGATCTCAGGCTTCTCTTCTGCTGCAGTCTCTTCCTCCCCCTCTGGAGAGACAGTGGCACCTGCCACCCCGTAAACAGAAGATGTGGCAGCAATACCATTACTTCCATCACTGTCACCAAACATCTCCACAATGTCCCATGGGAGCGTTCAGCTGTCCATCTCCCAAACACTGGAGAGAAAGAGGAATTCAAGCATTTAAAAATTCCTGGCCTTTGAAATGCTGTCATTCCGTCTGTTGGAGATGGAGACTTTAAAAAAACCTTATGGCACTGGCTGTCCCACAGTACATGGTTTCTAGCCGCCACTACATTTCCAGACGAGCCATCCCTGCCCTGCACATATACTGCCACAATATGGGCTGTCACTATGGAGAAGAGGGGAAGCACTATGGGGGCCCTATATACTGCCACAATATGGGGGGGCACTATGGAGAAGAGAGGAAGCACTATGGGGACCCTATATACTGCCACAATATGGGGGCCCACTATGGAGGAGAAACACTATGAGGGCCCTTTATACTGCCACAATATGGGGGGCCAATATGGGGGCCCTATATACTGCCAAAATATGGGGAAGCACTATGGGCGCCACTATGGAGAAGTGGGGAAGCACTATGGGGGCCCGATATACTGCCACAATATGGGGGGGCACTATGGAGAAGAGAGGAAGCACTATGGGGACCCTATATACTGCCACAATATGGGGGGCACTATGGAGAAGAGGGGAAGCACTATGGGGTCCATATATACTGCCACAATATGGGGGGCACTATGGAGAAGAGGGGAAGCACTATGGGGGCCCTATATACTGCCACAATATGGGGGGCACTATGGAGAAGAGAGGAAGCACTATGGGGACCCTATATACTGCCACAATATGGGGGCCCACTATGGAGGAGAAACACTATGGGGGCCCGTTATACTGCCACAATATGGGGGGTCAATATGGGGGCCCTATATACTGCCAAAATATGGGGAAGCACTATGGGGGCCACTATGGAGAAGTGGGGAAGCACTATGGGGGCCCAATATACTGGCACAATATGAGGGGGTACTATGGAGAAGAGGGGAAGCACTATGGGGGCCCTATAAACTGGCACATTATGGGGACACTATGGAGAAGAGGGGAAGGAGCACTAAGGGGGCATCTACTAGGGGTCCTATATACTGGCACGCATTATTGGGGGGCTCTATGGAGAAGTGGGGGAGAAAGGAGCACTATGGGGGCATCTACTGGGGGCCCTATATACTGACACTCGTTATGGGGGGCTCTATGGAGAAGTGGGGGGTAAAGGAGCACTATGTGGGCATTTACTGGGGGACCTATTTACTGACACGCATTATGGGGGTGCACTATGGAGAAATGGGGGAGAAGAGCACTATAGGGGCATTATATAAGGGCATTTAATACTGGCACCCATTTGATGCCACTATGGGGAAGGGGGGAGAGGAGCATTGTGGGGGCATCTATGTGGGGGAGTCTATGGGGCATTTTATACTGGCACATTATGGAGGACACTATGGGGATGGGGAAGGAGCACTAAGGGGCATCTTCTGGAGGCACTATATAGGAGTATTTTATACTGGCGCAAATTAAAGGGGCACTATGTGCACCTAAGCTCAACTGGGAGAAGTAAGTGTTTTTTTTTGTGGCACACAGTACGGGTCATTGGAACACATGAGGGCACTCTGGGGACATTGGCTCTACTGGGGGCACTAAAAAAATGTTTTTTTATTTTATTTTTTTACTGACACACAGCGGGGCATTTTTTCTACTGTCACACATTATAAAGAGAATTATTACTACAGGGGCATTATGGTGGGCTTTATTACAAATAGGGGACTATGGGAGGATTATTACCGTACTTCTGGGACATAATTACTGTTGGGGGCACTGTAGGAGCACTATTACTACTAAGTGCACTCTGGCACAGATTTATTACTATTGTTGGGATTTTGGGGAGCACTATTACTGTGGGGGCACCCTGGCACAGTATCAGCTTAGCACAGTTATTTTTGGGGGCCATTATGGTTACACTATTCATGTCAGGGACACTATTTGCTGGGTGCAGTTTCTTTTTAGAGCATTGTGTTCCAATAATTATTGAAAGGGAAGACTATCTGTGTGTAACTAGTATTTTCAGGGGGTTTGTCAGTTTATGCAGCATAGTTTTGGGGGTGCATGATGGGATGTTGAGAAGGTGGGAGGAAGATGGAGAAGTAGGAAACTAGGATGTCTCTCAAACTCTGCAGAGAGAAGAGATGGCTGAAAGAAATCATCATGGCGGTCTGATCTGAATGGAGATGAAGAAAGAGAACATCTACATCAAAGGAGATGTCACTGGATGTAAGAGGTATGTGGGGCTGTATTAGGCTACTTTCACAACTGCGTTAGAAATTCTGGCAGGCTGTGCAGAGGTTCCTGAAAAATTGCTCCGATATGTCAGAGCTGCTGCAGAAAGTTTGGGCCATCTGTGCGCGCTTTTGGTGTTCTCATTCTGCTGCTGATCGCTTGTCTGCGATGCAGCGTAACTTCGGCCTTCCCGATCACCGCCTCATATGTGACTTGCCCACAAGGTGAAACTCCACCTTTCACATGCTCCAGAGACTGTGCGAGCAGCAGCAGGCGATAGTGGAGTTTCAGCTGCAACACGCATGGGTCGCTCTGCGGAACAGCACCACTTTACCACCAACGAGTGGGCTCCATGCGGGATGTGTGTGCCGTGTTGTGCTGTTTCGAGTACTCCTCCAACATGGCCAGTGCCGATGACACCGTCCTTAGTGTTACTATCCCACTTCTGTGTCTCCTTGAATATAGGATGTGGCATAGGAGCAAGAGGAGGAGGGATCATTTCCATGGTTATCAGGCCAGTCATTCACAAGTGGCTCGGAGGGTGGGTTTTTGCACCAACAGAGGCTAGGTACACAATTGTCCAGCCAGGGAACAGTTCTGGAGGATGGAGAGGAAGAGGATGATAATGGGGGAGGAACCGTGTTCACAGCAGGGCGGCACCTAAAGCAGTTGCCCACATTCTAACCAGTGCTGATTAATGGGTGGCCACCCTGCTGGATCCCCGCTACAAGGACAATGTGTCGTCCTTAATTCCGTCACTGGAGCGTGATCGGAAGATGCGCAAGTACAAGTGCGCACTGGTAGACACGCTGCTGATGGCATTCCCACCTGACACCAGGGGCTCAGTGGAAGCACAACACGAATGCAGAGGAGAAGATAGAACTCGCCAATGCAGCTGGGGCACTTCACCAGCACCTCAAAAGGGAGGGTTAGCATGGTCTAAATGTGGAAAAGCTTTGTCAGCACGCCACAACAACCAGCACCCCCAGCTGATATGGAACCTCTTAGCAGGAAGCAGCATTTCAGCAACCTGGTGGAACAGTACATGTGTACACGCGCCATTCAACTTCTGGGTCTCCAAATTGGGCAGATGGCCTGAGCTTGCCCTTTACGCCTTGGGGGTGCTGGCCTGTCCTACGGCCAGTGTATTGTCCGAACGTGTGTTTAGCACAGCAGGGGAGATGATCACAGACATGCGCAGCCGCCTGTCCACAGCTACTGTGGACAAGCTCACGTTCATTAAAATGAACCAGGCATGGATCCCACAGGACTTGTCCGTACCTTGTGCAGAATAGACAAGTATACTGGCCACACCCAGCCATTGTTATACTCCAGCGCACTTTCTTTTTGTATTCTCTTTTTTATTTCCCAATGTTTTGGGGTCTTCCCAAATTTATAATATAAAGAATAAATAAAAAAACCTACAAAAACAATGTTGGCTACCTCCTTTTCCTCCACCACCGATTCCACCTACACCGCCATGTCCACCGCCTCCTCAATCTCCTACTCCACTTTGACCTCCACCTCCTAGTTCAATATTCTATGTTATTTTAAGTCATTTCCCTATTCACATTCTTTTGCAGAGCAATTTTCCTGCTCTTACCCCCATTTTGCTTCCTTTTGCAGCCCTCGAGCCCATTCTATGACTTTTTTAGAGCCATTTTAGTGCCCTAAAGTTCGAGTCCCCATTGACTTCAATGGGGTTCGGGGTCAAGTTTGGCCGAACCCGGCGAACCCAAATTTCCAGGTGTTCGTTCAAGCCAACTGTCTACGATTGTTTATGGCAAACTCTGCCAAAGACAAAAACGAGGACCATTCCTCTTGGTTCTTAGAGACAAAACATCTTAAGTAAGTCTCCAGACTCTGATTAGTGCGCTTCATCTGTCCATTCGTCTGAGGATGAAAAGCAGGAGAAAAAGACAGTTGTACCCCCAGCCAAGTACAGAATTCCTTCGAGAATCTGGACACAAACTGAGTCCCACGATCCGAGACCACGTCGGAGGGAATGCCATGAAGTTTCACAATGTTGTCAACAAATACTTGTGCAAGTGTTTTACCATTAGGTAGGCCAAGCAATGCTATAAAGTGCACGATTTTACTAAAACGATCAACTACCACCAAAATAACTGTATTTCCAGACGAATTAGGCAGATCAGTAATAAAATCCATAAACAAGTGAGTCCATGGTCTGGATGGGATGGGAAACGGAAGTAGAGATCCAGAAGGTTGAGTATGTGTCACCTTAGCGCGTGCACAGATACTACAGGCTGACACTTAGTCCTTAACACGCTTACGCAACCCCGGCAACCAGAATCTACGAGAGATGAGGTCAGCAGTGGAGCCACTCCCAGGGTGTCCCAAAAGAACCGTACAATGATGTTCCTCAAACACCTTGTGACGCAATTCCGATGGCACAGTTTCCCAGAGGGACAAGAATCTGGTGCATCTCCCTGGGCCTCTAACACCTTCACCTCTAGGTCAGGGTAAAGAGCTGATATCACCACCCCTTCCAACAGTATTGGACTCGGATTTTCAAAATCACCACCTCCAGGAAACCTACATGACAAGGCATCTGCATTGACGTTCTTGACCCCAGGACGATAGGTGACAGTGAAAATGAATCTGGTGAAAAACAAAGACCATCTGGCTTCAGTCGTTTAGCTGACTCCAGGAAAGCCAGGTTTTTGTGATCGGTGAATACAGTGATCAAAAGAATCGCCCCTTCCAACCAATGACACCATTCCTCTAAAGCTAACTTAATGGCCAGTAACTCTCTGTTCCTCACATCATAATTTCTCTCTGCGGAAGAGAGTTTTTTTTAGAGAAAAAGGCACATGGACACCATTTACCAGGTGACAGGCCCTAAGATAAAGCTGCTCCTACCACCACCTTGGATGCTTCAACTTCCACAATGAAAGGTTGTAATACATCCGGCTGCACCAATATATGGGGGGAAGAGAAGCATTCCTTAATCGCAGAAAAGGCTAGCAACGCCGAATCAGACCACACTGAAACATCTGTCCCTTTCTTAGTCATGTCAGTTAAGGGTTTTACTATTGCCAAATAGTTCTTAATAAATTTTCGGTAATGGTTGGTGAACCCCAAAAACTGCATAAGAGCCTTCAGATTTCGGGTCAATCCCAGTCCAATACAGCATGGACTTTCTCTGGATCCATTCGAAAAACTGAAGATGGCAGCAGGGAGCCCAATAATTGCACCTCGTGTACAGCAAAAACAAACTTCTCTAATTTTGCATACAGTTTATTATCTCTTAGGATCTGTAACACCTGTCTAACGTGATCCTGATGAGTCTCCACATCTGGAGAATAAATTAGTATGTCATCCAAATACATGACAACAAACCTTCCCACCAGGTAGTGAAAAATGTCATTCACAAAATGCTGGAAAACTGCAGGAGCGTTGGTAAACCCAAAAGGCATGACCAGGTTCTCAAAGTGACCCTCTGGGGTATTAAAAGCCATCTTCAATTTATCCCTTTCCTTGATCCTGACCAGATTATATGCCCCCCTTAAGTCCAACTTGGAGAACACCTTATCAAATGGAAAAAAAATATCACCAGTCCTATGTGAGACGCTGCGAGTCCGTAATGTGTTGTGGGTATTCAACACTATTAACAGTTTTGAGGACAGGATTCAGACCGCGCGTAGGAATCGAAAGTCCCAAAAAGCAGTTCACTTATCCCTCCAGGAAATGCTGAGGTCTGCAGATATCCTGGATATAGATATCCTGCAACTTGTAAAAGATGTACAATAGTGAAATAGTTTCTTTTAAAAGAAAGGAAGCCTCATCTGAAGTCGGTGGGTTCCTGAGCGTATACTACACCTTTTATCTGCTACTGTGGGAGTGTGCCCTCGGATCCTGTGAAGGGTTGAAGTTGCAACTCCAGCTTGATGTGCCTGTAAAACCTGCCACTTTTGTGAGTATAAACTGAGCAATTAAGAGGTGAGGAACTTCACTATTGTACATCTTTTACAAGTTGCAGGATATCTATATCCAGGATATCTGCAGACCTCAGCATTTCCTGGAGGGATAAGTGAACTGCTTTTTGGGACTTTCGATTCCTACGCGCGGTCTGAATCCTGTCCTCAAAATTGGAGAACACCTTGGCATCAACAATCTGGTTAAACAAATCAGGAATCAAAGGAAGGGGGTATGGATCACGGACAGTAATCCAACTGAGCTCACAGAAATCCAGACATGGCCAGACATGGCCTAAGAGTACTGTCCTTTTTTTTAAGAAAACCCCTGCTGCAGCTGGAGATTTGGAAGGTCTTATGGGTCATTTAGCCAAACTCTCGGTAATATACTCTCTCATGGCTGTTTTTTTCCGGTCCAGAAAGGTTATGGAAACATAGAAACATAGAATGTGTCGGCAGATAAGAACTATTTGGCCCATCTAGTCTGCCCAATATACTGAATACTATGAATGGCCCCAGGCCCTATCTTATATGAAGGATGGCCTTATGCCTATCCGATGCATGCTTAAACTCCTTCACTGTATTTGCAGCTACCACTTCTGCAGGAAGGCTATTCCATGCATCCACTACTCTCTCAGTAAAGTAATTCTTCCTGATATATACAACCTTGATTTGGGCAACTTAGCTCTGAGAATATGGTTGATAGGACAATCATATTCCCGATGTGGAGGTAAATCCTGGCATCCACTTTCAGAAAATACATCAGCAAAATCAGATATAAAAGAGGGTAATGTTTTAGTGGTTAAAGCAGAAAAAGATGTATTCCGACAATTGTCAAGACAATAATCACCCCAATCCAGAATCTATCTAGCTTGCCAATCCATGGTTGGATTGTGCCTGCTTTACGACAGTAAATCCAGAACCAATGGAGCAGGGTTCAACACAAAACACGAGTTGTCATGCACCATCTGAGGTAAACACTTCTGAGTTAAAGGTGCAGAATCAATAGCAAAAATGGAAATGTTTTTCTCTAAAGCACTTGGAGACAACCCATGCATACAGACGAACTGAGCATCAATCAGGTTTACCCCTATCCCACTGTTGATAAACACCTTAATCCCCACACTTTTGGACTCTAGCACCACCTAAGCAGTCAGGAGAAATAGGGTACTACCAGTCAAAGACAAATGCACATTTTCTGACTCTCCTCCCTCCAAGAGAGTTGGGAGGAGAGTTTTTTTTCTTTTTGAGGCTGAATGCATGGACATTCATTGATAAAATGTCCTTTCTGTCCGCAGAAAAAACACACTCCCTTCCTACAACCAGAATGCCTAAAAGTGGATCCAGGAGTAGCTCCCTCTAGCTGCATGGTTTCGTCCCCAGACAGAAACCCAGGAGTATCTTCACCCAAATTGTCAAAGGAAGAAGATACGTTATGTGATAGTATGTCCTGAGAGTGGAGGCCCCTAGATCTCTCTCTCAGGCTTCTATCAATACGTACTGCAAGAGACATAGCAGCTTCCCGAGACTCAGGATTCTTATGAAAGGCCAAAGCATCCTTCAGCCTCTCTGATAATCCCTGACAAAACTGACTACGGAGAGACGGATCATTCCACTCAGTATCCGTAGCCTACGTCCTAAACTCAGAGCAATAGATCTCAGCAGAACGCTCTCCCTGAGAAGGCCACGTAGCTTGGTCTCGGCCAGGGAGGTCCGATCAGGGTCATCATAGATGAGACCCAGAGCTTTGAAAAATTAATCCACTGACCAGAGAGACAGTGATCTGGTCGGCAGAGAAAAAGATGAGGGTCCCCCTTAATCAATAAAATAACCACACCAACTCTCAGATTCTCATCCCCAGATATGTGTGGATGTAGCCTAAAATACAATTTGCCTCCCTAAACAAAATGAAATTCTCACTTCCACCCAGAGAATCTGTCTGGGAGGGCAACTTTAGGCTCAAGACAGGCCTGATAACCACCACCACCACTAGGACCAGCAGCCTGTGGTCTCTGGATCTGCGAGACAGTTGTGCGGAGGTCAGCTACCTACAAAGACAACCCCTGAGGCTGTTCGGCCAGTGCAGCAATAGGATCCATGGCTGTACTAAAACAAGCAAAAATGACGGTTTTGGCGGTTTATAATGTCACGCTAGTGTGTGGGAGGAAAACACCACATCGAGCATAGAAGGAAAAGGGGATACCGGAATAAGGCCTGGAATCTAGGAAAGGAAGATGGACACCTCCTAGAGAAAACCCTAACTCCAGTCCTGACAGACTACCAGTATGAACAGGCCGCAAAGATAGTCAAGTTCATACACCAGATACCTAGAATCCTATCTCCCCCTAGAGGAGCCTGTAACTAATGTCAGGACTAAGTCTACCTGTTCCTCCAAAGTCAAGGACGAACAGGAGTCTCCCTCAGGCCTAATGACAAACAACAGGGAAAGGCAACACACACAAATATATATCTATATATATATATATATATATATATATATATATATATATATATAACAGAGAACAGAAAAATGAGGCAGCACTCCATATATAAAAAGATATGTCTCCTTTATTCACCAATGTGGGCAGTGCGACATTTCGGCTCCAAATAACTGAGAAAGGCTCAGTTGTTTGGAGCCGAAACATCGCACTGTCCACATGGGAGAATAAAGGAGACATATCTTTTCATATATGGAGTGCTGCCTCATTTTTCTGTTTTATATTTGGGACTGCCTGGTCCCGGCGAGGCACTGCACCCGGCTTTGAGCATTTGATACGGTGCTGCCATTTTTCCTATGCGTATATATATATATATATATATATATATAAACAAAATACAAAAGGGAAAGGAAACACTTATCTTCAATGAAGCTTTGGTAGCACCCAGAAGTCAGCCAAGAACCAAACACAAGCTAACCACAAGTCTAACAGAAGCTATAAACCGCATAGCATGATGGGAGAAACAACAATTAGTGATGAGCGGCAGGTGCCATATTCGATTTCGACGAAATTCGCGAATATTCGTATGAATATTCGTTTCATATTCGTCGAAATCGAATATTCGTCATTTTTCTAGTTATCGCGATTAACATGCGATTTAAATAATCGCATATTGCGATTTTAACTTAAGGCTACTTTCCTATTGGTTTCATATCTAGAATTAGCGAGGATGACGAATAT
Organism: Bufotes viridis; assembly: GCA_033119425.1. Lineage (NCBI taxonomy): Eukaryota > Metazoa > Chordata > Amphibia > Anura > Bufonidae > Bufotes > Bufotes viridis. Next base: position 222,324,081 of record CM065589.1, read on the forward strand.
GACGAATGTATTCGTCATATTCCTCAAAACGAAGATAACGAAGTATTCTACATCTTCGTTTTAGCTACCTATTCGTCAACCTCGCTAATTCTAGCAATCAAATAGGAAGGTTGACTGACTATAGAGACAACTGTGTTAAATTCGCTATGCGATTTTTTTTTTTTTTTTTTAATAAATAGAATAATAATAATATAATATAATATAATAATTTTATTAAGTAATATAATTATTGTATTAAAAAAAAAAAATCGCATAGCGAATTTAACACAACTGTCTGGTAAGTCAACCTTCCTATTTGATTGCTAGAATTAGCGAATAGCGAAGTTGACGAATAGGTTGCTAAAACGAAGATGTAGAATACTTCGTTATCTTCGTTTTGAGGAATATGACGAATACATTCGTCATATTAGCTATTCGCTAATTCTACCAAGCCAACCATAACTTCTGTGCTCATGGAGCATCCCCATCACCATGGGAACGTCTCCATATACTAAAATGTACTGTCGGATTTGAGAAATTACGTTGAAATCGCAATGCGATTAATTCAAGTTATATTAATCGCATTGCGATTTCAACTTAGAGCTGGGTTTATAATGGGTCAGCTTGCTAGAATTAACGAAGGTAACGAATATGGAATATAGCAGCAGTGCTAAGTTGAAATCACAATGCGATTAATTTAACTTAAAGTATTCGCATTGCGATTTCAACTTAGCACTGCTAGTGCATAGCTATACTCCATATTCGTTAACCCTTTGGCATACTCCTCCCCACAAGCGTCCCCGTCACCATGGGAACGCCTGGTGGTTAGAATATACCATCGGATCTGAGTTAGATCGTGAAAACTCAAATCCGATGGTATATTCTAACACAGAAAGCGTTCCCATGGTGATGAGGACGCTAGTAGAGTATACCAACACGCGCATACATACCGGCTCCCTGCTGCCTGGAGGCACCTGTCCTCTGACAGGGCACTGTGATCTGCACTATTAACCCCTCAGATGCCGCACCTGAGGGGTTAATAGTGCGGATCACAGCACCCTGTCAGAGGTCGAGTGCCGCCGGGTAGCAGTGCGCCTCCCCACTATTAAAATCATTAATGGGCAGTGCGCCCTAATTCCCCCTCACCAGTATTACAAACAATAATTGGTGGCCAGTGCCGATCCCCCTATTAAACATCATTGGTGGCCAGTGTGCGCCGACAATCCCTCCCCCGTATTAATTATCGCTGGTCAGTGCGCACTCAATCCCCCTCCCTCCCCAGTAAAAAATCATTGCTGGCAGTGCGCCTCCCTCTCCCCCTCCCATCATTGGTGGCAGCGGCAGCTCCGATCAGAGTCCCAGCAGTGTAATGCTGGGGCTCCGATCGATTACCATGGCAACCAGGGCGCTACTGCAGTCCTGGCTGCCATGGTTGGATCAGTCAGCATTGTACTTACCTGCGCTGGGCCGCGGGCGCTCCTTCCCCTCAAACTGTGAGTTTGAGAAGAAGGAGCGCCCGGCGGCTGCAAGTACAATGCTGACTACAACCATGGCAGCCAGGACTGCAGTAGCGTCTGGTTGCCATGTAGCTGATCGGAGCCTCAGCATTACACTGCTGAGACTCTGATCGAGCTGCCGCTGCCTGATGAGGAGAGAGGCACTGCCAGCAATGTTTTACTGAGGAGAGAGATGAGCGCGCTGACCAGCGATATGATACGGGGACAGTCGGCGCACTGGCACCTGTGATGTTTAATGGGAGATCGGCACTGGCCACCAGTTGTTTGTAATACTGGTGAGGTAGGCGCACTGCCATATGATTTTAATAGTGAGGGAGCGCACTGCTACCGGCGGCACCCGACCTCTGACAGGGTGCTGTGATCCGCACTATTAACCCCTCAGGTGCGGCATCTGAGGTGCATAGTGCAGATCACAGTGCCCTGTCAGAGGACAGGCCTCCAGGCAGCAGGAGCCGGTATATGCGCGTGTTGGCATACTCTAACTTCAAGCGTCCCCATCACCATGGGAACGCCTCTGTGTTAGAATATACCATCGGATTTGAGTTTTCACGATCTAACTCAGATCCGATGGTATATTCTAACCACCAAGCGTTCCCATGGTGACGGGACGCTAGTGAAGGAGTATGCCAAGAGGGTTTAACTGTACTGTTTGGAGGGAAAAAAAGACGAATATTCTAAAAATGTCAAAACGAATATATTCGCTATAGTGCTATATATTCGTTTTTTAGAATATTCGTCTTTTTTCAACATCTAAAGTCATGATTCCTCCCTGCTTCTTGCTTGTGGGCCGATGACTCATTGACCCACAAGCATTTTAAGCAGGGAGAAATCATTTGTTCAGATGGAAAAAATGACGAATATTCGATATAACGAATATATAGCAGTATATTCGCAATATTCGCGAATTATCGAAGTTGCGATATTCGCGATTAATATTCGCTATTCGAATATTCGCGCTCAACACTAACAACAATAAATAGTAAAGGTTAAATGGCTAAAAAAGCCACACCTGGGGAAAGAAGGTATGGCAAGCACCAGAAACAACACAGACATCATTTGAACCAAAAGAAAAACATGTCAAATCAAATCACTTGTTACCAGTCTCACAGATCTCCTGCCACCTGTAGCGGGTACGTCAGTAAGTCTCAGTACGTTCGTGACAATGCCCTGACCTAGATCCATCCATGACTATGATTTTTCCTGACCCCTCGTGCCCCGCATCAGTATCTCTGACCCCCATGGTTCAGCAGTCAATCATACAAAGACTACTCCAGGAGGTAGTGGCCTGGTTGTTCCGCTGCAGAAAATCCTGAAAAACAGGGAACTGCCAGGATAATGCTCTTAAGAGTAGCCCTAAGTCAAATCTGTTTGGTGTTCTATGCCACCCTGGTATTGAAGTGAGTTTGCAACTTTTTTTATTTTTTTTAAGTCGCAGTGATAAATCTGGAATAGAGATGGGCAAATCGATTCTTAGTAGTGTTGAGCTAGCATGCTCAGCCAAACACCACTTTAGCTGAGTTTGCTGCGCAGCCAATAAATGTGCAGGTAAGTACTGCGACTCACTGTAATGCCGTAGCCATGTTGGTTACTGGCATTAAAGTGATTGGCCTACCGGAAAGCGTCATTGGGTGCTATAAAGCACCCGATGACACGTGGTTCGGCTCAGTCTTAGTCAGGGAGAGCTGTGCTGTAGAAGGGACAGATAGTGTAGGGAATTGAATTTCATTTCTTTGTTAGGCAGGGTTGGTGTTAGAGACCCAGAAGTCCTTTTAAGGACTATTGTTGTGCCTGGCAGCAATATATATTTTTAGCGCAACCTGCGCTAAATTGCGTGCAATTGTAGAGACCCAAAAGTACTTTCAAGAACTATTGTTGTATCTGGCAGCAATATATATTATTAGCGCAACCTGTGCTAAAATGTGTGCAATTGTTAGAGACCCAAAACTCCTTTTAAGGACTATTGTTGTATCTGGCAGCAATATATATTTTTTGCGCAACCTGCGCTAAATAGCGTGCAATTGTTTGGCTGCTGCAGACAGCAACATTATCTGCGCTACATCTCCTGTGTAATGTGTGCACAGGCAAAACATATCTGTGACTAATATCTAGTGTACTTTTTCCATAGACGGTATCCGCTGCAGATAGTAAAATTACCTGCACTACATCTCCTGTATGACGTTTGCACATCCTAAAAATATCTGTAACATCCAGTGTACTTTTTCCGCAGATGCTGCGGACAGTGACATTACCTGCGCTACATCTCCTGTATAACGTTTGCGCATCATAAAAATATTTGTGACATCCAGTGTACTTTTCCGTAGACGCTCAGGACAGCGACATTATCTGCGCTACATCTCCTGTTTAACGTCTGCACATAACAAAAATATCGGTGACATTCAGTGTACTTTTTCTGAAGACTTTGTCCGCTGGGGACAGTTACATTACCTGCGCTACATCTCCTGTATAACGTTTGCGCATCCTAAAAATATCTATGACATCCAGTGTACTTTTTCCGTAGATGCTGCGGACAGTGACATTACCTGTATTACATCTCCTGTATAATGTTTCGACATACCAAACATCTGTGACATTCACTGCAATGTATTTGCGCATACACATAAAAAAACTACGTTACTGTACGTGTGACATACTTGCAAGCATATATAACATTTAATATGATGAAGGCGAGCAGCAAGGGACGGGGAAGTGGCCATGCTGCTGATGGAGCACTCAGAGGCCATGGCCTCGGGCGAGGTGAAACTGTGCCTGCTGGCAGAGCACAAGAAACACACTCATCCATGATACCTAGCTTCATGTCTCAGTTTGCAGGGTGGCGCAGGACACCACTCTAAAAGTCAGACCAGTGCAAACAGGTGGTCGGTTAGATTGCAGAAGATAATGTTTTTAGACGGTTAAGCACCACCCTGTCTTCCACAAAGTCCAGTCTTAGTAGCTTTGAAGCAGACCCTCACCCCTAATGTTTTAGATGGTCAGCTTAGCAGCAGGCCCTCGCCCATAATTTTTTTCCATGGTCAGATCAGCAGCAGGCATTCTCCCCTAATGTTTTATGGAGTCAGCTCGGAAGCAGACCCTCTCCCCTAATGTTTTAGATGGTCAGCTTGGCAGCAGACCCTCTCCCCTAATGTTTTAGATTGTGAGCTCAGCAGCAGACCCTCAACCATAATTTTTTCGATGGTCAGCTCAGCAGCAGACCCTCACCCCTAATGTTTTAGATGATCAGCTCAGCAGCAGACCCTTACCCCTAATGTTTTAGAAGGTCAGATCAGCAGCAAGCCCTCGCCCCTAATGTTTTAGAGGGTCACTAGCAGGCCCTTGCTCCTAATGTTTTTGAGCGTCACTAGCAGGCCATCAATCATAAATTTTTCAAGGGTATGTATGATGCTCTCCTTTATGTGTAATAAAGGGTGTATTGGAGTGCCGGCTCCTTGTAATTTTTGGCAGCCCTTTCACTTAGTGCATAGGCTTTATGTAGGAGTCCCACTACATGAACAATTGGACCACAATGTATATGAGGCCCTCCATTATGTGATATACAGGTTGTATCAGAGTGCCTCTTCCTTGTAATTTTTGGCAGCACTTGAACTTTATATACAAGTAAATATACAGGAAAGAGTGTTTTCTAACAATTTTTCCTCTAAAATCAATTTTCTCTTTTAGTTTTGTGCATATTATTGTCAGTCTGTAAAACTGGCGTACTACTCAGACAACATAGTTCCCAGCAGCGACCTGGGAGTCCAAGATGCATCCAGACATCCTCCCCATGCTGCTCCTGAACCATTTGAAAGGTATTTCCATCAATTTCTGACCTTTTCACCTGAACCAGACACCCTCACCTCTACAGAGCAGCGGGTGCCTGGTTTCATGATTGGGTTCTCCCATTGACTTCCATTGTGCTCGGGTGCTTGGTAGAGCACCCGAGCACCCGAGCACTTTGATGCTCGATCAACACTAATTCTTATGAATCAGCAAAACTTTTTCACCTGCGAGGGGCTGTTCGCAAAAGAGTAGAGGCACTTGCACAGTCACTGCTCCGAAAGCAGAAGCAGACCTAATGTGCTTGCACTACTACTCAAAGCAGCGACGCATGTGCAAGACTGTCAGGGCGGGCAAAATGTGTGGCCCTATCAATCAAGTGTCAGGGGGAGCTTCTTCGCCAGTGGGGACAGACCCTCACAGGAGAAGAACTCTTATTGATGAAACAAATAGATTCATAATAATTAATTTTCTCATCAATCTGGAGTGAAACTAATTAACATAGTTAACTACACCCACTTTTCAAAGCTGGAGTCAGTGGTGCAAAAATACAAAAAGTCAAAAGGGCCCTTAACCCCAAATGACCCACAAAAGTTGCCAAGGCCCTGTCATGCCTCCAGCAGTTATCTGTATATGTGGTTTGCATTCATTTTATTTTAGCTCCAGTCTAGTGGCCATTTGTGAAAACAGTTTCTAGCTAGCCAGCATCTAGTTTCTTGGTATTTCACATTCAAGCCACTGTATTTATTACCTATGACCCTGATGACATTATCAGCTCAACTCGTAGAAGCCATATTTTCCAAGATCATCTGAAGTACAAAGAAGCATCTATGATTATTCTCCTCACTCAGACTTAATGTGGCATCACTGGTATGTTATAGGCTATTAGTTAGCATTGTAGAATGCATATTGATATGATGTACTGTATGTAACCTCTATTTCACGGACATGTTTATGTTTGCATAGCTTTTTATTGTAATATGTTATATCCAGTTGCAACAAGCTGATCAACAAAGTAAGGAGTTTAGCTGCCAAACACCTTATGCCTTACTCACAAATAAGGAGGACAGAACGACCCAAAAAAAAGAATTCTGGACTACAGGGAATGATAAACCCCCCTCCTCCATAGTGTTCGTCTATAATTGAGATTTAGATAACAATCAGACACATTTTTTAGTAATCAATGCAGAAATCCAAGTAACTTCAAAGAGTTCACTTAGGACTCTTTCATTCATCTGTGTCTGTGATTATGTTATTGAAAAGACAAGATGATGATATCTGTGTTCTGTCAGTGGTTTTCCCAGACCCATAGACTTTAATAGGTGTGTTTGGTCCACATGATGGACCAAAGTAGTGCATGGTTCTTTTGTTTTTCACTGACCCACAACCAGTGGGGAATTAAGGATGCGTGAATAAACACAAAATCAATGGATGTGTGTGCCTACTGTGGAGGACACAGGCAACACATCTGAAATTTACTGACATATGAAAGAGACCTTACCTTTTTTTCCCATCAATGTGGATGTTTACTAGTGTGCTAAATAAAACACAACTGGTACAACTCTCTGTGTATTTTTTAGTTCAGTTAGATGGTGCTTGTCTATAACTGTTTCTTGCAACTGTATGTACTATTGTTTTCTTACCTTTGATAGGTCTGCATAATTTAAGAGACCTTTCAGGCTATGACATCCCACCTTTAAGTAATTCAGCTAATAAAAAGAAGCACTTCATACTAACCCCTTTTATGCTTTGTTCTGTAAAGCGATGAATGGGCACTATTAATTCATCACTATTATTACCCAATTATAACTGGCATCTCTTTTATTCAATAAAGAAAGATAAAAGGCAGTTACTCTTTGAGATAGCTGAGCTACAGTATTTGCATAACTGTTTTTCAAACTACTTTTCTCAACTTTGCTTTATTTAAATGCAAGTATCAAGATTATTAGGAAAGTGTGGAGAACTGAATACAATATCTTGATTAGACAGTGTTCAAGTACTTTATTCTTTTGAGGAGCAATTTAAGATATGTCTGTTAATAAACCAGTAATAGTAACATTCTTTACCTGACACCATGAAAAAAGGTTCTTTCATTCTATTTTTGTACATTATTTTTTCTTAATCTTTTTAAATATCACTTGCTCCATCTAGTGGAGTTATTGTGACTGCTTGAAGTAATGAAACAGCTAGGAAACAAACAACTTTTTTTTTGTCTATTAATATGGTGTATTTGTTCTCTTGATAAGCACACATCAAGGCATCCAGGATACAGCCAATTGCAGTAAAAAGAAATGCTGCAAAACAATGTGATTATAACACTACAGCTTAGTTGTGTTGTATGTCTTAGGATTCAGAGCCATGTTTTGCAGTCTGCAAATTGCGGATTTGCAATACACGGATACCGGCCGAGTACATGTAAAAATGTCCTATCATGGTCTTTAAAACAGATGAGAATAGGATATGTTTTATCTATAGGGGAGAGGGTTTGGGATTCAAAGAGAACTGGACTGACTTTGTGTTGGTGCACAAGCTTTATGCTGCTGAAGAATTATCCCAAAATGAAAAGGAAGCCTGTGCTAGAAGACTACTTTGTCAGTTAGAGGAGTATTTAAACTAGTTGTTTTTTTCTGGAAGATGAATGGGTGTGATGTAAAAATTGGTGGGCTAGATATTTTAGCTTAAGATCAGGGCAGTGATACATGAAGTGTGAGGATTCAGTGGCAGAGACGACCAGCTGTTAAGGAGATCCCACTGTTACAACCTCAAACACAGGGCATGTTTATTCAAAGAAAAGCAATAAATGAACATATTGTAACTAAATATTAAAATATATGCTGGGAAAGTAGAAACTAAAATTGGAGTTGTTTTTGGTATTTGAGGAACAATACAACATAGTTGTCTTGAAACATGGCTGACTGAGACACGACTGGGCAGTTGATATTAAGGATTATACTCAATTTAGAAGAGACTGGCTAAATAACTCACAAAATATCTAAGTATGTCACAAAACTGAGTACACCCCTCACATTTTTGTAATTATTTTATTATATCTTTTTATTGGACAACACTGAACATATAACACTTTAATGTTGTTGCTCTACATAAAGATGGTCTAGGCTATAAGAAGACCCTAAAAGTGAGCTGCAGCATGATGGCCAAGACCATACAGCAGTTTAACAAGACACGTTCCACTCAGAGCAGAACTCGCCATGGTCGACCAAAGAAGTTGAGTGCGTGTGGTCAGCGTCATATCCTGAGGTTGTCTTTTCAAAATAGATGCATGAGTGCTGCCAACATTATATCAGAGGTTAAAGGTCTGCATAGCTGTTATCCCAGAAGTAAGCCTCTTCTAAAGAGAAACCCCACAAACAGTATGCTGAAGACAAGCAGACTAAAGACATAGATTACTGGAACCATGTCCTGTGGTCTGATGAGGCCAAGATAAACTTATTTGGTTCAGATGGTGTCAAGCGTGTGTGGTGGCAGCCAGGTGAGGAATACCAGACAAGTGTGTGTTGCCTACAGTCAAACATGACGGTGGGTGTGTCATGGTTTGTGGCTGCTTGGGTGCTGTCAAGTGTGGGGAGCTGCAGTTCATTGAGGGAACCATGAATGCCTACATGCACTGTGACATACTGAAGAAGAGCATGATGCTCTCCCTTCGGAAACTGGGCCGCAGGGCAGTATTCCAACATGATAAAAAAAAACAAATATACCTCCAAGATGACCACTGCCTTGCTAAAGAAACTGAGGATAAAGGTGCTGGACTGACCAAGCATGTCTCCAGACCTAAACCCTATTGAGCATCTGTTGAGTATCTTCAAACAGAAGGTGGAGAAGCGCAAGGTCAAAGACCCCAGATCAAACCTCATATTTTACAGACCTCAGATCAGACCCCAAATTTATCCAGACCTCAGATGAGATGGCAAATTTGGAGACCCCAGATCAGACCCGAAATTTATACAGACCCCAGATCACTGCCACCACCTATAATATCCACCCAACTCCACCATCACTTGGGTGCTGCCGCAACTTTGTATCATCAACACAACACTTTGTCCTAGAGCAATCGCAGCATTGCATTCTAACATTGTACAGCGTCAGGTCATAGTGCTCACCTATGCTCACTACCTTCGGAATCTGTTCACTGTCAGGACATGCATGCGCAGTGCCCACTCCTGGTGAAGAGTAGTGTTGATCACGAATATTCGAATTGCGAATTTTAATCGCGAATATCGGCACTTTGAGAATTCGCGAATATTTAGAATATCACAAAATATATTCGGAATCACGAATATTCGTTTTTTTTTTAACCTCTTAAGGACACAGGACGTACGCGTACATCCTGTGTCTGGTCTTTAAAGATGGTGCCCGCTCCTGCTTCATGCGGGTGCCTTAGCCGCGGGTGTCAGCTCTGTAGTATGTCCTATGGAGCCTTGTCTGTAATAGGCTTTATAGGAAATATGCGATTTTTTTTATACATTTCAATGCTATTGCATTGGAATGTATGATAATCACAATCAAATGATTTTAAGTTAGAGTTCCCTATGGGAACTATATAAAAGTGTAAAAAAAAAATAAGTTTAAAAAATAAAAAAAACATAAAAGTTCAAATCACCCCCTTTTGCTAAAATAAAAAAAAATAAAAAAATGTAAAAAATACACATCATGGGTGTCGCAATGTGCAAAAACGCCCATACTATAAAAATATAAAAAAATATTCCCCATACGTCAAACAGCAAAAAGGAAAAAAGCGTCCAAATGGCGGATTCGCCATTTTTGGCCGCTTCATTTTCCACAAAAAATTACATAAAAGGTGATCAAAAAGTGATACAAACCCCAGAATGGTATCAATAAAAAGATAAAATTATGACTCAAAATAGAGCCCCCATACAGCTCTGTATATATAATTACAAAAAAGTTATAGGGGTCAAAACATGGTGACAAAAAAGTAAAACTGATTTTTTCACTATCAAAACGCAAGAAAACCTATACATATAGGGTATCGCCGGATTCGTACTGACCTGTAGAGTAAAAGTAACCAGTCAGTTTTATCGCACATCGAACGTCAGCATTTAAAAACCTGCAAAACTGTGTGAATAGGTTTTTTTTTGTAATTTCCCCCCAATTTTTTTACCGCTTCCGACTACATCATATGCAATATTAAATGGTGTCGTTGGAAAGTACAACTTGTCCCGCAAAAAACAAGCCCTCATATGGGAAGGCAGGGAGCGCAAAACGAAAAGGCAAAAAAAAAAAACTCCGGTCCTTAAGGGGTTAAATACCAGTTGATGCAAATTTTTATGCAAATTTTTATGCAAATTCTCGCAATCAAGAAAATAATGACTGGAGATCACAAATTTGCAAATTCTCGAATATATGGCGAATATTCGCCCAAATATTCGCGAAATATCGCAAATTCGAATATTGCCCCTGCCGCTCATCACTAGTGAAGAGGACCAGTGAGCAGTGAGTTATGCTGCATGCACCTACTGACAATGGAAGTGCTCATTAGTTAACAGCATGCTACAGAAACTGTGTGACAGTGCAGCTTAAAGGAACACTTATGGGCTGCAGATAGATGCCTCAGTGCCCATGTACTTAAGACACTTGGTCTACAGGAACACCGGTGTTAACATAGAATGATGATCCAGGGATCTGTCTGATTGCCAGTAGGGGTTAGAGAGGAATTTTGGTGAAGGGGTCTCTGCCATCTAAAGTGCCTTACTTTCATCTAAATCAACTTGGTTTTTTAAGTATATGGGCTCATTCCCATAACAGTATTTATGTGCATTGCGTGTGCTGTACGCATCTTTTGCGGCCCCATTGAAATGAATGGGTCCGCATCAGTTCTGCAAAATTGAGGAACGGAGACGGACTCATTAATTTCAATAGGGCAGCAAAAGATGCATACACCCCACTGTGTGCTGTTTTCATCCGTACTTCCGCTCCACGGCCGCACAAAATAGATAGAGCATGTCCTAATCTTCTCTACAATTGCTGACAAAAGGCATTTCTAATCATAGGGCTGGCCGAGTGCGTACTGCAAAATGCGGAACACACATGGTCGGTATCCGTGTTTTGCTGATCCACAATTTTCGGACCGCAAAACACATACTGTCACCTGAATGAGTTTAACTTGATGTACTTCAACCAACTATGATTTGAGTAACAAAGGGCCAAATTGTAATGGCTAGAAAACAGAATTTGTTCATGATATGCAGTTTAATTGCCCACCAAAAGCGATCCAAGGAGGGGCAGTTCATGAACATGCAAAGACATGGGAATTTAAGGATCACTGATGCATGTGGGAAACAAATACTTGCTGGACCACACATTAGCTACTATAGCACAAATTGTGAACAAATTAAAAGGCGTTGCTGAATCACATTTTTGAATATCATGTGGATGGTGGGATGAAGGTGTAATTGAGCAGAGGAAGAGATGGCATCAGGATGGTAGGAAGGCAAGCTGCAGAGGTAGTGTGATATTCTGAACACATTTGTACATGAAAACTTTGGCTCCTGGCATACATGTGGGTTATTTTGCCATATACCTATACCCAATGGCATAACGTGGGGAAGGGGGCCTGGGGGCGGTTGTCACAAGCGCCAAACTGCCAGGAGGTGCTCAGCAGTCTGACCTGACTTTACATTAACTGCACTGATGATGGGAACCCTGCATCCTTAGTGCAGTTCCAAGCCTTAGAAAGCTAAAGGGCCTGTAATGAAGTCATCACAAGTTCTGAACTGTATTAGAGTATGGAGAAGGTAAAAGAAGGTCCTCCCTCTGGAGTTAGTAAATGGAGGAGGTAAAAGGAAGTCTTCTCCTTTACTTTCCATGTGCCCTAACCCTAATCCTAATAGTACCTTAACCCTAACTACAACCCTCAATACCTCATGTACCTTACACAGTGATCATAATGTATAACTGTCCAGATATATAAATGTACCTACTGCATCTATTATACCTCATACCTGGCATATAGCATATACAGCAGTGTACTGATACATCAGTTATAAGGTATAATAAATGCAATGTGTACAAATATATAGTACATACAGCAGTGCATTGGTATATGAGGTACGAGGTGTAATTGATACCTCGTACCATGTCACCATCAACAACATGTGATCTGTGACAACACACCTATTTTTACCCACTCCGTTCTAGCTTCTACCAGACTAGAATAGAGTGGTTAACAGGAGGTCCTCCATCTGGAGTCAGTTATATAAGAACCCTTACTCACTAACCTTTAATCCCTAACTCACACAGCCCTATTCAGACTAAAGGAAGCGCCCATGTAAACAGTGACGTCATGCCTTCTTTTACCCATTACATACTAGATTCTATGAGAATTGCAGGATAAGCTCTTTCCCTCCAACTCCAGCCTCACTACTCCTGTCCTACAAGTCCCCAGGAGAAATAAAATATGGGGACAATACTGCTGCCAGTGGGAGAGGGTTTTTTAGGGGACAATACTGCTGCTGCCAGGGGGCTCAAGCAGATTCAGTCTCCAGCTGTCAGGGACCCTTAGGAGAAGACAGAAGTGCTTTATTACTGCTTCTGCCATCTCCTTTGCTTGGTGCATATCGCTCAATGAGCACTATGTGGTGAATGGAAGAAGCGGCTACACTACACTATGCCACTGCCTGTACCCCCTTACCTACATACTGTCGCAGACCAAATAAAACAAATCACTACAATGGTGTTCCTGAGCAGCCCAACAACTTTGTAAAGATTTTTCAGGAATGGTTTGAGGAACATAAAGATCAAGGTATGACATGACTAAGTCAGCAAATTGCCCAGATCTCGATTCAATAAAGCATCCGACTCTGAGGCCCCACTTCTGGTTTTAATGTTTGGGCACATTGGTTTTGTATTTACTGGCTGTATGGGCAGGAGCTAAAGATTAAGGGAAAGATACATGCTCCTTATAAAATGAGGAATTAGGCCAGGGGTAGGAAAAAAGCTGAAGCTAGGTGTTATGGAAAAGTTCCCTTGCATCTCTGTTCCAAGTATACTGTGCTAGGACATGGACAGCAAAGCAAAAATAAATGAAAAAAAGAAAACATGCTTTTGTAGTCTTCTGCAGTTTATTTTAAGGATTTAGGATGCAAAATAGAATAGCTTACAAACCTTTTTGAACATCTTTGTGTTTCATTATGTGAATTTGTGTTTTTTTGCTGATTTAGTCCAGATCCATAACACAGCTATACTTCAAAGTCTGGTATTATTCATTTTAAAGCACCACCCAGGCCACTGTACAACAAAAACAAGTATAGACAATGTAGAAAACATCCAGAAGAACCTTACCATGTTTTTCTGATCATTTTTAATGTCACATAAATCAAGGATATTTTATTTTTTACACAATCTTGAATAAGACTAAGAATACATTAGATCTAATCAAAACACGTGAATTTAAAGGCGACAGTTTTTATCCATCTATTATCTCATTAATTTCTAAGTATAACTGATAGATGGAAAAATTGAAATCACAATCACTTCAATTAACCATTTAGGTTTTCCAGCTATAGAAGTAAAGGGAAAATAAAAAGAACTGATTTTGGGGATTAAGGGTACGTTCACACGACGACAATTGTCGCGCGACAAAAAGTCGCACTATTGTCGCGCGACAATTTTTATAATGGGAGTCTATGGTGTCGCAGTGCGACATGCGACATGCTGCGACTGCGACACGAAAGTCGGAGAAAATCCATTCAAGATGGGTTTTTCTGCGACTGTCGCGTCGCAGTCGCAGCATGTCGCATGTCGCAATGCGACACCATAGACTCCCATTATAAAAATTGTCGCGCGACAATAGTGCGACAAAATGTTGCAGTGAAGTTGTGCCCTATTTGTCGCGCGACTTTTTGTCGCGCGACAATTGTCGTCGTGTGAACGCACCCTAAAGTTACTATAGAAAATTCATTTTCTTTTTTACTTTTTATAACTGTAACATTGCACTAAATGTGCCAAAAAGTGCAATTTATCAACCAAATTGACATAGTAATGAATAGGTAAAACAGAGGTTAGGAGACAAACGCAAAATAAATAAAAAATAAAAATAATCACCACTACACTAATTAATCCTACATAAAAAAAACAAAACAAAAAAATGCTTGGCTCTACTTTGACAGATTAAAGACTTAGTTTTATAAGTGCGAACATGTGAATATACAAGTGTTGCTTCCAACACTGAAGATTGAAAGAAACAAGGTTGCCAGATCTTCAAGGTTATGATTAGCCTGAGGACATACAGTATTTCAACACTATTGAAGTACTACTGTTCTTTACTGACACTGGGAAATAAACATTCATCTGTAAGTGAGAAGTACGCAAAGCATCACACTAAAGTATTTCTATTTGTTAAACTTGGTTTCTACATAACGGTTTTGCTAAATCGGACAGGAAAGTGAATATTCAGCAGGACAAGCCCAAACTACCCATATACACAATATTCTTAGGGCTCATGCACAGTGTGCCGACCGTGCCAGTTTTGCGGTCCACAAACAATCGGTCCGCAATATACGGGCACTGGCCATGCGTGAAGGGGCCATTCACTTGAAGGGGTCCACAATCCGGAAGATGCAGAGCAGAGACACAGAGCGTAAGGCCATGGAAGCACTACAGTGTGCTTCAGTGGCATTTTGGTCCATGTCTCCACACCAGAAAAAAATAGAACATGCTGTCTGCATCCGCCAGCGCAGGTCACACGATTTGCAGTCCCCAATGCACGGCATGGTTGGCACACTTTCATGTGCATGACCTACCCTTATCAACATCTGATCAGTGGTTGTATGACACACTGAAACATGTCTGCTGTTCGCTGCAGCTCCCAGTGCCCCAACTAGCACTTTTAACTCAGCTCAGCTTATACTGAAGTGAATGTTTGTTGAGCTGCCGCAACCAAGCAAGGCCACTATACTTTGAATGGAGTGGTGCTTCTGACTCCATTCAGAGTGCTAGTTCCTGCTACTGAGGATGCAAATAACAGCCTATCCTGAGGATAGTTTATCAATATCCTGAGCCTGGAAAACCCCTATTAACCTCTTAAGGATCCATAATGTAGCTGTACGTCATGGGTCCAGTCCCTAAACATGGGACCCGCTCCTGCTCACTGCAGGCGACATAGCCACGGGTGGCCGCCTGCTTCTTAAAGCAGACACCCGTGGCTACTGTCCGCAATTGGCAGTAATGCCGATCGCGGACATTTAACCTCTCAGATGCCATGGTCAATCCTGACCACGGCATCTGCGCGGGCAAAAAAACGAAAGTTTCACTTTTGGTTTTGCTCCGGCACCCCGTGTGGCGATCAGAGGAGCCGGAGCCTTTATGCAGTAGCCTGTGTCTTTTTGAATGACACGAGGCTGCTGCACAGTATTTCCTATGGAGCTCTAGCCTGTAATAGAACTCAATAAATAGAAATAGAAATAGAACTCAAAAAAATAAGCAATTTTCTCATATATTCCAATGCTAGTGAATTGGAGTATATGAGAATAGCAATCAGATGCTTGATTGTTATAGTTCCCTATGGGAACTGTAGAAAAGTGTAAAAAAAAAAAAACACATAAAAGTTCAAATCCCCTTTTTCCCAAAATAAAAATAAAAAAACAAAAAAATAAAAAATACACATCATGGGTGTAGCAATGTGCGAAAACGCCCATAGTATAAAGATATAAAAAATATATTCCCCATACGGCAAACAGATAAACGGAAAAAAGCATCCAAATTCGCCGATTCGCCATTTTTGGACGCTTTATTTCCTTCAAAAAAATTTAATAAAACGTGATCAAAAAGTCATACACACCCCATAATGGTATCAATGAAAAGTTAGGATTGCCCCGCAAAAAAATAGCCCCCATACAGCTCCATACACATTATTACAAAAAAGTTATAGGGGTTAAAATATCGCGACAAAAAAAGAAAACAGATTTTTTTCCAAATTTTGAATTTTTTTTCAAAAACTCAAGAAAAACTATATATATATAGGGTATCAGCGGATTCATACTGAAGTGTAGAATAAAACTAACTGGTCAGTTTTATCGCACATCGAACGTCGGAATTTAAAAACCCGTAAAAGTGTGGTGGAATTACTTTTGTTTTGCAATTTCACCCCATTTGAATTTTTTTTCCCGCTTCCCACTACATCATATGGAATATTTAATGGTGGTGTTGGAAAATACAACTTGTCCCGCAAAAAAAAAGACCTCAAATGGCTATGTGAACGGAAAAAATAAAAAATTATGGCTCTTGAAAGGCATGGAGCGCAAAAAGAAAACACAAAAATAAAAAATCCCAGGTTCCTAAAGGTTAAAGATATTAAAAATATAACAGAGAACCTTACTAAAGGTTTTATGCTACTATTGTGGAGTAAAAATGTCATAGATTATGGTGTATGCCATATTTGTACAATAATTTGCAACTTTTTAAGCTTCTCAGCAGTGGCGTGCCCAGGGGGAGGCGGGGCGGTTCGCCCCGGGTGCCGGCTGTCAGGGGGGTGCCAGGGAGAGGGACTGACAGGGGGGAACGGGGAAGCGCTCAGCGCTCCCTCCTGTCATTCCCTTGTAGCGTGACCGAGCTCTGTCAGGTCCGGGTACAGAGAGCATCTGTCTCCTGTACCCGGCCGGACTGACAGGAAGTGCGCACACAGCTTGCGCTTCCAGTCAGTCAGCCCGGGTACCGGAGACAAAAGCTCCTGTACCTGCCGCAATGCTCGGCCACGCTACAGCAAAGGTAGTGAGGGGGATCAGAAAGAACATGACAAGAGGGGGAGGGTCAGAAAAAGCATGACAAGATGGGGGGATCAGAAAAAGCATGACAAGATGGGGGGAATCAGAAAAAGCATGACAAGATGGGGGGAATCAGAAAAAGCATGACAAGATGGGGGGAATCAGAAAAAGCATGACAAGATGGGGGATCAGAAAAAGCATGACAAGATGGGGGATCAGAAAAAGCATGACAAGATGGGGGAATCAGAAAAAGCATGACAAGATGGGGGGTCAGAAAAAGCATGACAAGATGGGGGGAATCAGAAAAAGCATGACAAGATGGGGGATCAGAAAAAGCATGACAAGATGGGGGATCAGAAAAAGCATGACAAGATGGGGGGGATCAGAAAAAGCATGACAAGATGGGGGATCAGAAAAAGCATGACAAGATGGGGGAGTATGAAAAATTACTATGTGGGGGCACTACTGTGTGGTTGGGGGTGTGGGGGACACTACTGTGTGGGGGCAATGTGGCGGACACTACTGTGGGGGGCAGTATGGGGGACACTACTGTGTGGGGACAGTGTGGCGGACAATATTGTGTGGGGGCAGTGTGGGGGACACTACTGTGTGGGGGGCAGTGTGGGGGACACTACTGTGTGTGGGGGACAGTGTGGCGGACACTACTGTGTGTGGGGACAGTGTGGCGGACACTACTGTGTGGGGGACAGTGTGGGGGCACTACTGTGAGGGGGCAGTGTGGCGGACACTACTGTGTGGGGGACAGTGTGGCGGACACTACTGTGTGGGGGGCAGTGTGGGGGACACTACTGTGTGTGGGGGGCAGTGTGGGGGACACTACTGTGTGTGGGGGACAGTGTGGCGGACACTACTGTGTGGGGGACAGTGTGGGGGCACTACTGTGAGGGGGGCAGTGTGGCGGACACTACTGTGTGTGGGGGACAGTGTGGCGGACACTACTGTGTGTGGGGGACAGTGTGGCGGACACTACTGTGTGGGGGAAAGTGTGGCGGACACTACTGTGTGGGGGGCAGTGTGGGGGACACTACTGTGTGGGGGCAGTGTGGACAGGTGGACTAGGCGGTTTGTTCCCCCCTTTCTTATGGAAAGTGCGGGGAGCCTTCTTTTCGTTTGGGTAACGGCGTTGCCCTTTTTTCCTAGGTACCTTGTCGGTTTGGCCGGCAGCTTGCTTGCTGCCGGCCCCGCGCAGTTGCGCCTGGCTGGGGTATTTTGGCGGCGTCCTTGGTCCAGGATTCCCGGTCCCTGTGCGCCGCCATCTTCCGGAGGTGACGCGGGGACTCTCCTTTTGCATCACCTCCGGGTAATCCGGCCGTGATTTTTTCACGGGCACGATTTTTTTTATAGATGCGATTTTTTTTTTTTTATGCATCTTCCTGTGGAGGATTTACTGGGGGAAGGGTGGATTGGCTATCCCTCCCTCCCTTATTTTGGGAGGCTGTGTGCTCCAGTTCAGTCTCTGGCTACATTTGCTTTTTCAGCTACATCCCAGAGTCCTAAAATTGGTGTTGTTCCACTTGTGGTGTTTTTTTCCTCAGCTGCCTCCGGGCTGTTTTTCTACCTTTCCTGCATAGATAGGTGGTTTACAAATGTTTAATTTGTCCCTTTTTTTCCCGCAGTGATGTCTTCTCCGCGGGATTCGGAAGGCAGGAAAGTGGATTCCAAGAGGAAGCATCGATCCTGCTACCATTGCAGCAGTCAACGGTAATTGTAAGCTGATCATACCTGCACTCGTGAGATCGCAAAAGCTAAACAGCTTAAGGCTGGGCTAAGACCAGCTTGGTAGACCGGTTGGGAATCCCTGGGTCCGTTGACTTAGCCTACTCCAGGTTCTCTCCTTGGATGAGGAGGAGCTGACTTTGTGTTTTCTCCCCTGGAAAGACACAGAAGTTGCTCAAGTCCATCAGGTCGGGGGACCATGATGTTGACTGTGGGGAGCCTCCCGTTCCCGCTACTCGGGCACATCGTGTCTTTAGCGGATGAGACCCTCCTCTCTATCATGATATAGAGTGGAAAAAACCTGGAAAAGGTCCGGTTTTAACAAAGAAGTTTAAATCCATGTTCCCGATGGCTTAACCCTTGGTGGATTCGTGGGGATCCATTCCCAAGGTGGACATGGCTATTGCCAAGTTGTCCAAGCGCACTCTGGTTCCTGCAGACGATGGGTCTAGCTGCAGGACCCCCTTGCAGAGTGCACGCTAAGACGGGGTGTTACGGCAGCTGCGGCTTCCGCTTCCACAGCCATAGCGGCTTTTGAAGTCCCTACGTTCCTCCGATCTCGCCTGGATCAAATTCAAGTTGATGTGAACCAGAGGTTTTTTCCAGGACGACATACTGGCTGCTTTCAAGACCATCAACCTGGCTACGGACTTCTTGTGCGATACCGCACAGTTCCAGTTGAAGCTAGCGAAGGAGCTTCCCTGCTAGTAAAGCAAGTCCTGGGAACAAGGCCAAACACAGATCCTTGCTATTGAAGCTAAGCAGCAGGTCTGTGGCTCATGGGAGACCAAGTGCGCCTTTGGCACCCTGTAACAATACTATCAAATAACATCAGGGGCCTATATATAGCATGGCCCTGGGATCAGCGGCCCATATTCCATTTTGGCTTAAGCCTGGGGTCCCTGAAAATTCCTCAAAATACAGAGTGACTGGAGAGCACAGCGAAAGGGCTTGAGGTGCTCTCGTGGAGGAGCCAAAGATGGAAAATCCACCTCCTGACTACGGGCCTCTTTGAGGCTCTTAGTTAATTCCCGTTACTCCTGCCGTCCTGCCAAAAAGCTTCCCCATTCCTAAGCTTCATGTACCCGTCGGAGTCGTCTCTCCCACTTCTGAGAAGAATGGATCCAAGAGATCTCGGATCCCGGGGTCCTGAATATCATTTTCAACGGTTATTTAGTCAACAACACCTCTATTCCTCTGGACAGGTTTGTCAAGATCAACCTTCTACAAGCTGCCAAGGAGGCGATCCTAGAGGCCTACATTCAGGACTACATTTGCAAAGGGGCTCTGCAGGAGGTTCCGGCAGGAGAACGGCCTAGGGATCTATTCACCAGTTTTTCTGGTTCCCAAGGTTTCAGGAGACCTCCGGATGATTATCGATCTGAGATATTTCAATCGATTTATAAGGAAGGTGAAGTTTCGTGTACCATTAGGTCAGTAGTTCACGTCGTCAATCCTGGAGACGTGATGGCAACCCTGGACCTCAATAATGCATATCTGCACATCCCGATCTATCCTGGTTCCAGGAAGTATATCAGGATCACGGTCCAGGTGTCTGGTGTCGTCAGGCATCTTCTGTTTGTTGCCCTTCCCTTCGGCATTTCTTCTGCCCCTCACACTTTTACCAATGTGGTGGTTCTGTGGTGGCGGCTTTGAGGCTTCAAGGACTGACCATCATTCCTTATCTGGACGACTGGCTCTGAAAACCTCTGCTCTAGCGGTCCTAACCCAACGTCTTCAGGTAACAATCTCCTTTCTGTTCCACCTAGGTTGGATCATCAGCAGGTAGAAGTCGAACGTGAGCCCGTCGACTTCAGTAAGATATCTAGGCTTCATAATTGACTCCACTGGGATGTCACTCCAGTTGACTCCAGAAAGAAGATTCCGGGTTCAGAACACGGCAAGTTCCTTTCCCCGGCGAGTTCCAATCCGGACTCTCATGAAGATGTTGGGGCTCATGTCAGCGTCTGCGGAAGCAGTCCCTTTGGCTCTATGGCACCTCCGTCCTCTACAGTCGGAGGTCCTCTCCTAATGGAACGGCAGCCCTGCTGGGCTAAACTCCCTGTGCTCCCTGACTTGGCAAACTCTGTATTCCCTCAGATGGTGGTGCCATCTTTTAGACGGGAAGTCTATGACCCAGCCTGGGTTATATTGACTACGGATGCGTCCTAAGTAGGCTGGGACGCTCACCTAGACGACTCTCCAGTTCACGGGACCTGGTTTCCTCAGGAGTGGCTTTTTTCATCCAATCTCCGCGAGATTCAAGCTATCCGGCTAGCCCTCCTTCACTTAGCCCCTCAGATCAGGGGCAAAGCGGTGAAAGTCCAGTCAGACAATGTGACTGCGGTACTTTACATCAACCAGCAGGGAGGCACGAGATCACTTCCCCTCTTGTCAGAGATCGGGGTGATTCTGGATTAGACAGAGTTGTACCTTCCCACTTATCTGCAATCCACATCCAAGGCTCCCTCAATATGATAGCGGCTGAGCCGCGGTCTTCCGTCGGTGGAGTGGTCTTTACATCCGGAGAATTAAGCAGATAGTCCTCAAGTGGGTATGCCAGAGGTGGGTCTCATGGCAACAAGGTTCAATGCCAAGGTGGAGAGGTTCTGCTCCCTCTACAGGGAGGACAACCCCTGGCGTTAGTCGCTCTGTCAATATCCTGGAGGTTCAGGCTGGCTTACATCTTCCCTCCCTTTTCCATGATACCGAGGGTATTGATGAAAATCCGTCAGGATCAGGCCTCAGTGATAGCCATCATACTGTTTTGGCCGAAGAATTCCTGGTTTACCTAGCTCACCCAGTTGAGTCGAGGACAATATTGGAGGCTCCCCCACAGCAGACCCTGGTGTCGTGGGACACTCACCTCTGCTCAGATCTGCACAGATTCAACCTGACAGCCTGGAGGTTGATCAGTCCCTTCCCAGGATAGAAGGGCTTTCAGAGTCGGTCCTGAGAACGCTGTCTCATTCTAGAGCGGACTCTACCAAGAGAGCCTACTCTTGTATTATGAGGATATTCTCATCCTGTTGTACCTCAACTGAGGTGGCGTCTGCAGATCCGCCCCTCTCCGCTATCCTTCAGTTCCTGCAAGACGGCCTTGATAGAGGCCTTGCCCTTCTACTCTGAAGGTTCAAGTTTCAGCCATCTCAGCTTGCCTTAACAGGCTTTTCTCTCAGGACCCGCTGATCAAACGGTTCCTTAAAGGAGCTGAAAGATTAAAGCCTACAGTACTGAGACCCCTTTTTTCAATGGGGTTTTCAGTAGTTCTCAGGGGTTAGCATCTCCCCTTTGAACCGTTAGAGGAGGTGGACATCAAGTTCGTCACTTGGAAGTTTGTGTTTCTCCTTGCAGTGACTTTGGCCAAGAGGGTCTCTGAGCTTCAAGCTCTCTCAGCACATGAGCCCTATTCTTACATGACTGGGACCTTCTTAGATTCCTCCCGTATTGTAGGCCTAAAGTTCCTTCCTTCCAGAACATCAACCAGGTGATATTCCTCCCGGTTCTGTCGACATCTACCACCTCCTCCTAGGAACCTGCTAGACATCCTCTGGACGTCGAGATGTCTCCGGATCTATGTGGATAGATCAAGGAGTTCAGGAAAGATGAGAATCTGCTAATCCTGTTGCCGGTAAGTTTAAAGGCTATAAGGCATCCAAACCTTCCATCAGTCGGTGGATTCAGGAGGCTATTAAGGAATCCTTTGTGTCCACAATCTGGACCCTCCGGGATTCGTGAAGGCCCAGTCTACTAGAGTTGTGGCTACTTCTTTTGCCGAGAGGAGTCTTCTGCCTCTCAACATGATTTGCAAAGCTGCCTCCTGGAGCTCTGAATCGACATTCATCTCCCATTATAGACTAGATGCCAGTCTAGCTGAGTTTCGGCCTTTGGGCAGACTTTTCTTAGTTCTGCCAGGCAGGAGGGCCCTCCCTATGGGTTTCTTCTTGCTATCTCCCCATCTGTGCTGCTGGTAGGACGTAAGCGAATCATTAATTTCTAACGATAATTTGTTTTCCCTTAGTCCTAAGAGCAGCACACAAATTTCCCACCCTAGTAAGTCTAGTTTTTTTCTTGCTATAAACACAGTGGGCTGGGGGTTGACTTCCTCCTTTTAAGGAGATACTTAATTGTTAAATTGAGTTATTAGTCTTGGGCTCATTAAATATTCCGCCGGTCCTGCCAGTCCACGGTAGGTGGTTAACCCCATCTGTGCTGCTGTTAGGACTAAGGAAAAACAAATTATCGTTAGAAATTAACGATTTAAGGACCAGTTCAGGTCTGAATTCACTTTGTGAGGCTTACAATATAGAAACCACCTAAAAATGACTCCATTTTAGAAACTATACCCCTCAAGGTATTCAAAACTGATTTTAAAAACTTTTTTAACCCTTTAGATGTTCCATAAGAAAGAATGGAAAATGGATATAAAATTTAAGAATTTCACTTTTTTGGCAGATTTCACATTTTAATAAATTTTTTCCAGTAACAAAGCAAGGGTTAACAGCCAAACAAAACTCAATATTTATTACCCTGATTCTGCGGTTTACAGAAACACCCCACATGTGGTCTTAAACTGCCTTATGGCCACACGGTAGGGCACAGAAGGAAAGGAACGCCTTTTTGGAAGGCAGATTTAGCTGAACTGGTTTTTTGATGCCATGTCCCATTTGAAGACCCCCTGAAGCACCCCTACAGTAGAAACTCAAAAAAGTGACCCCATTTTGGAAACTACGGGATAAGGTGACAGTTTTGTTGGTACTATTTTGGGGTACATATGATTTTTAATTGCTCTATATTACGTTTTTTGTGAGGCAACATTCATTTTTACAACATTCATCTGACAGGGTAGATCATGTGCTATTTGTATAGAGCTGGTTGTTACAGACACCACAATTCCAAATATATCTACTTTCTATGTTTGTTTCAGTTTTACATAATAAAGCATTTTTGAAGAAAAAATTATGTTTTTGTGTCTCCATTTTCTGAATGTGCTAGTTTTTTGCAAGAAGAGTTGATGTTTTTATTGGTACTATTTTTGGGCACATGATTTTTTGATCATTCATTATTACACTTTATGGGGCAAGGTGACTAGAAAATTGGTTGTTTTTGTGCAGTTTTTATTTATTTATTTTTTCAGCGTTCACCTGTGGGGTTAGGTCATGAGATATTTTTATAGAGCAGATCGTTACGGACGTGGCAATACATAATATGTCTACTTTTTCTTATTTAAGTTTTACACAAAAATAGCATTTTTGAAAACGAAATAATGTTTTATTGTCTCCATAGTCTGAGAGCCATAGCTATTTTTTGACCGATTGTCTTAGGTAAGGTCTCATTTTTTGCGGGATGAGGTGACGGTTTGATTGGTCCTATTTTGGGGGGTATATGCCTTTTTAATCGCTTGGTGTTTTTGTGATGTAAGGTGACAAAAATGGCTTTTTTTTACGGTGCTCATCTGAGGGGTTAGGTCATGTGATATTTTTATAGAGCTGGTTGTTACGGATGCGGCGATAAAAATATGTCTACTTTAAAAAAAAAAATGATTTCACTTTAACACAATAATAGCAGTTTTGAAGCAAAAAAAAAATGTTGTCTTAGAGTGATAGCTTTTTTATTTTTTGACCGATTGTCTTAGGTAGGGTATAATTTTTTGCGGGATGGGGTGAATCTGAGGTTTGATCTGTACTATTTTGGGGGGCATATGCCTTTTTGATCGCTTGCTGTTGCAGTTTTTGTGATTTAAGGTGACAAAAATGGCTGTTTTTTACACCGTTTTATTTCATTTTTTTAACGTTTTCACCTGAGGGTTTAGGTCATGTTGATATTTTTAAAGAGCTGGTTGTTACAGACACAGCAATACAGAATATGTCTACTTTTTTTTTTATTTCACTTGAACACAATAATAGCAGTTTTGAAGCAAAAAAATATATTTTAGGGTCTCCATTGTCTGAGATTTGACGGTTTGAAGAAAAATTGGACCACTTTCCGGTGCTGTAGGCATATAAATCAATCAGCACAATGGCTTGGATGTTTTTTTTAAATTTTATTTAATGATAATAAAGCTGTTTTTTACACAGTTTTTATTTTTTTACGGTGTTCACCTGAGGGGTTAGGTCATGTGACATTTTTATAGAGCTGGTTGTTGCGGATGTGGCGATATCTAATATGTATATTTTTTATGTATTTCACTTTAGCACAATAATAGCAGTTTTGAAACCAAAAAATTATGTTTTAGTGTCTCCATGTTCTGAGAGCTATATTTTTTTATTATTTTGTGGGACATACGCCTTTTTGATTGCTTGGTGTTGCACTTTTTGTGAGGTAAGGTAACAAAAATGGCTTTTCCAGTGTTTTTTTATGGGGTTTATCGGACAGAGTGGATCATATGATATATTTATAGAGCTGGTCATTACGGACGTGGCGATACATAATATTTGTGGGGGGGGTTCTGTTTTTTATTATAAAATAAGGGGAAAGGGCATTTTTTTCTTTTCTTTTTTTACTTAAAAACTTGATTATTTTATTAAAAGCACAAACTTGTTTTTCTTTATTTCAGAATTTCACTTTTGGGGGTCTGATCCCCTCTGCAATGCATTACAATACATCTGTATTGTAATGCATTGCCTGTTACTGTATGACACTGAGTCATACACTAATAAGTTTCCTAGGAGACCCAGCCAGAGGGTGAATCTCCTCAGCACCTGTAGAAGGCAGGTCCCAATGCCGTTCAAGGCATCGGGCTGCCTTCTGACACATAGAGTCCCCGCCACAGCAGCGCAGGGACTCAATGCACTCCCTCACCCGACACAAACCCCTTCTATGTCGCGGTCAGCGCAGAATGTGGCATAGAAGGGGTTAATCCGCTGGCATCGGATTTTACAGCGATGGTGGAGGATACAGCAGGGGAACGGCTACCAGGGACTGCCGCATCCCTGCAGTGATCGGGGGCACGCACTGCTCCGGTGCCCACCCAATCACCATGATTTACTATTACGTCAAATTGCAGGAATGCAGTGGCTTCCATAACATAATAGGACATAATGTGTCAGGAAGGGGTTAAGAGGCTTCTAAATGAATTAAACACATCTCATGTGACTGCAGGGAGTTCAAAACTCGCATATGGGTAGGCCAGTTTTGATAAATGTCTTTTGTAAAATATTTATAAATGTCTACCTCTATATTCCTCTTCTATAATAGTCATAGCGTATGTAAAGAGTTATAAATCAGACAACTATTTGGCAATCAGTAACATAGTAACATACACCACTCACAAAAAGTTAGGGATATTTGGCTTGCGAGTCAAATTTCAAGATGAACCTAAAATGCACTCTAACCTTTACAGATGAACTTAATGTGATTTTCTCTAAACTTTCTCTAAACTTTTGAACGCACATGTCAAACTGTTCAATATTTCAGTACTTTTTGCACAACTTGCCATTCTTTAACAAGTAGATTATCGGCAAAGTAGGTATTTGATCCATGAATCGCCCAATAAATTTTCTGGTTCACGTAGAATTGTTATTTAAACAGTCCAACTCATCATGCTGTTCACATGTTGACATCATGAGACAAAGACGACACCAAACAATTGATCAACAGTACATCGCCATTGCGAGGCTTCAAGCAGGATGTTCTCAGACAGAAGTGGCCACTGATCTTAAAGTGCCACAGATGTCATCAGCAGGTTGCAACAGAGATACAGAGAGACTGGAAGAGTCACAGAAAGGCATAGAAGTGAACGTCATTTGGTTGCATCATACACAGATGATGGCTTCATTGTCAACAATGCCCTGTGGAACCGGATGATGAAAGCCACACAACTCTAGGCACATTTAAGGGAGGTCAGACCATTTGAAACACTTTACATCAGCATGGTCTGCGATCTAGACAACCTGCAAGGGTACCTGACCACAGGTGTCATCGTCTTACATGGGCCAGGGAGCATCTAAGCTGAAGAAGGACCAGTGGGCCTCAGTGCTGTTCACTGATGAAAGTCTATTTACGCTGAGCAAAAATTATGGCCGCAAATAATGTTGGAAACATCAAGGAGAGTGCTGTGCATCAGCCACTGTTGTCATCAGACAAACCTTTGGTGGAGGTGGGGGTGTTACAGTGTAGGTGTGTCTAGTAAATACAAACCTGCCCTAAGCTTTGTGAATGGTACAGTGACAAGCCCATAATGGTTGAATAATGAATAACATCATTAATCCAGTCATTGTGCCCAATTTCATCTTCATGGACGATAATGAGCCAGCTCATCGAATTTGCATCATTAGGGAACGGCTGCTGGAGACTGGGGTACCTCAAATGGAGTGGCCTGCACTTTCCCCAGACCTGGATCCCATTGAAAACTTATGGGATCAGCTGAGTTGCCATGTAGAGGCTCATAACTCTGTACCCCAAAACCTCAATGACCTGGGAGCCGCCCTTCAAAAAGAGTGGGATGCCATGCTTCAGTAGACAATACATCGACTTGTGAACAGCATGAAAAATTGTCAAGCTCTAATTGATGCTCAAGGCCATGACAAGTTTTTGAGACTGGAAATAGAAAAGACCGGCACTTGCTTGTAGTTTTTCTAATGCTGGTTTATTGTCACATATTATAAAGCATAGTGACGTGTTTCTGCACTGTGTGTGCTTTCTTCAGACTGTACATTACCGTCCTACCATTGTACCTTAAAAACACAATAGTGCATACAACGGAACTGACGTAACAAGTAAAGCTCCTCCCACTGGGGGGCCGTTACTGAACCTGTTTGGTCCACTTCACTAGATCATGGATTTCTACCGCAATTGATGGATAATCAGGAATGCTGTAATGAAGAGAGTCAATGGTTACTTTTCATATACTTCACAATCAAAAAAGGCTTGATACATTGTGTTCTCTATTGAATCCTCTTGGCTCCATCGTCTGTAGAAAGTCAATGGTTGCTGTTCATCTACTTCACAGTCAAATAAAGCTTGATACATTGTATTCTCTATTCCAGTGTTTCCCAACCAGTGTGCCTCCAGATGTTGCAAAACTACAACTACCAGCATACCCGGACAGCCTTTGGCTGTTCAGGCATGCTGGGAGTTGTAGTTTTGCAACAGCTGGAGGCACACTGGTTGGGAAACACTGCTCTATTCAATCCTCTCGGCTCCATCATCTGTAGCCGATGGATCCAGTATGCTTCTCTTTTTAATAGTAGCTTGTTCCTGTCTCCCCCGCGTCGGGGTAATGTTACACTTTCAATGATTTGATATCGTAATTGGGATATGGCATGTTGTTTCTGATGGAAGTGATGCGGTAAAGGAAGTAGTAAGTTATTAGTACGGATAGTTGATTTATGTTTGGCCAGTCTATATTTCATCCGCATTGAGGTTTCCCCCACATATACCGAGCCACAAGGGCATTTCAGAATGTAGATCACATATCTGCTGTCGCATGTGAATGTGCCTCTTATGGGGATTTGTTCACCTGAGTGTGGGTGAGTGAGGTAAGCGCCCTTGATAACAATGGAGCAGTTCACACAATTGAGGCATGGGAATGTGCCTTGTCTGGGAGTAGTGAGTGTAGTTTGTTGGTGCCTATATCTGCTCTGACAATTCTATCCCGGAGGTTATCTGCCCTTTTGAAACACATCAATGGTGGATTTGAAAATTCCTCTATCTGAGGATATGACTTGGAGAGGATGTTCCAATGTTTCCTGACTATGCCCCTGATCTTTTGTGTCCAAGGGTGGTATTTCACCACCAGTGGGGTGCGTGTGGGTTTGTCCTTCCCTGCAGTCTGTGGGCTATCTAATTTCCTTTGTTGTTCTTCCAGTAGATGTCTGGGGTAGCCTCTATCTAAGAATTTTTTTGTCATCTCTTTCATTCTTGTTTCACAGGTACCTGGATCTGTTACAATCCTCTTGACCCGTTGATATTGTGAAAAGGGAATGGATTTCTTAGTGGCTGTGGGATGGCTACTGGAAAAAGTGTTGCGATCAGTTTCCTTTATGTGAGGGTCAGTGTATATGCTGCCATCATCTTTTTTGATGACCCATGTGTCCAAAAATGCTATTCTTTCCTGATCACAGTGTATGGTGAATTGTAGTTCGCTCCAAATTGAATTGAGGTAATCAGAGAATTCCGTGAGGGATCGGACGTCGCCCCGCCATACGCAAAAGATGTCATCTATAAAACGACGCCAAAAAATGCAATGTTTCACATACAGTAAATCGGAGTAAATGAAACGATTCTCAAAAGATGACAAGGAAAAGGAAACCTCAATGCGGATGAAAGATAGACTGGCCAAATATAAATCAACTATCCGTACCA
This sequence comes from Bufotes viridis, assembly GCA_033119425.1. Taxonomy (NCBI): domain Eukaryota; kingdom Metazoa; phylum Chordata; class Amphibia; order Anura; family Bufonidae; genus Bufotes; species Bufotes viridis. Next base: position 222,353,128 of record CM065589.1, read on the forward strand.
ATAACTTACTACTTCCTTTACCGCATCACTTCCATCAGAAACAACATGCCATATCCCAATTACGATATCAGATCATTGAAAGTGTAACATTACCCCGACGCGGGGGAGACAGAAACAAGCTACTATTAAAAAGGGAAGCATACTGGATCCATCGGCTACAGATGATGGAGCCAAGAGGATTGAATAGAGAATACAATGTATCAAGCTTTATTTGATTGTGAAGTAGATGAACAGTAACCATTGACTTTCTACAGACAATGGAGCCAAGAGGATTCAATAGAGAACACAATGTATCAAGCCTTTTTTGATTGTGAACAGTGGCGTTGCTAGGGCTGGTGTCACCCGGTGCGGTAAAAAATGGTGTCACCCCAGACACCCCCCCCCCCCCCCCGAAGCAATAATGTTTTAGTCATATAACCAAAAATAACAGATACTCACTAGTGCTTAGGCCTCTTTCACACTTGCGTTTTTCCTTTCCATGCTAGAGTTCCGTCCTCGGGGCTCTAAGACGGAAAGATACTGATCAGGATTGTCCCAGTGCATCTTGAATGGAGAGCAATCCGTTCAGGATGCATCAGGATGTCTTCAGTTCAGTATTCAAACGTTTTTTTGCCGTTGAAAAATCCACAGCATGCTGCGGATTTTCCTTAGGCCAAAAAAATTGAAGGCATGCCGCAAGGACGGATCTGGAATTAATGCCCATTGAAAAGCATTAATCCGGATCCGACTTTAAGCTAAATGTTGTTTCGGCGCATCGCCGGATCCGGCGTTACCTTTCTGAATGGTAACCATGGTAGCTAGGGCGCTACTAAAGTCCCGGCTGCCATGGAAAAGTAGTGGGGAGCCAGGGAGGAGCTACTTACAGTCCGTGCGTCTCCCAGGGTGCTCCACAATGACGTCACAGCGCCCCTACATCACATGGATAATGTGATCATGCGGCGTAGGGCGCTGTGACGTCATTGTGGAGCGCCCAGGAGCCACACGGAAGGTAAGTAGCTTCTCCTGGCTCCCACTACTTTCATGGCAGCCGGGACTTTAGTAGCGTCCTGGCTGCCATGGTAACACTGAAAGCATTTTGAAGACTGATCAGTCTTCAAATGTTTTCAGGTGTGTTGCGTTGTGACAGATCCGGTGGGCATTTCCGGCTACGGAAGTGCACGTCGGATCCTCACAACGGTAGTGTGAAAGAGGCCTTAGTTATTAATTCACTTACAGTCCGGTGTGTACGAAGTGTCTTCACATATAACTAAAGAGGAATTGCTGCTGTTATGTTAATGGCTGCTATAACATTGCACCATCCTTCTGAACATACACATCTGTCATCCGCCTTACCTCATGATCCTGGAACTGTGCTGTACAGTGGCCGCCGAGCTCTACAGCACAGCTCCAGGATCATGAGGTAAGGCGGATGACAGATGTGTATGTTCAGAAGGATGGTGCAATGTTATAGCAGCCATTAACATCAGCAACAAGTTTGTGATTGTCCCCCATGATTTCTCTTTTCTCACCCCCAGGATTGAGGCGCACATAGTGCCCCATACTAATGTGCCAGTAACACGTGCCTCTCCATGCCACCACATGTGCTAGTAATAAGTGCCTCTCTTGTGCCTCCCCCCATGTGCCAGTAGCCCCCCCCCCTTATTGTGTGCCAGTAGCCCCTCCATATGTACCAGTAGGCCCCCTCATGTGCCATTAGGCCCCCCTCATGTGCCATTAGTCCCCCCTCATGTGCCAGTAGCCGTCCCCTTTATGTGCCAGTAGCCGTCCCCTTTATGTGCCAGTAGCCCCCTTTATGTGCCAGTAGCCCCCGTTAGTGCCAGTAGCCCCCTTTATGTGCCAGTAGCCCCCGTTAGTGCCAGTAGCCCCCTTTATGTGCCAGTAGCCCCCTTTAGTGCCAGTAGCCCCCTTTAGTGCCAGTAGCACCCTTTAGTGCCAGTAGCCGTCCCCTTTATGTGCCAGTAGCCCCCTTTAGGGCCAGTAGCCCCCTTTATGTGCCAGTAGCCCCCTTTATGTGCCAGTAGCCCCCTTTAGTGCCAGTAGCCCCCTTTAGTGCCAGTAGCCGTCCCCTTTATGTGCCAGTAGCCGTCCCCTTTATGTGCCAGTAGCCCCCTTTAGTGCCAGTAGCCCCCTTTGTGCGCCAGTAGCCCCCTTTAGTGGCAGTAGCCCCCTTTAGTGCCAGTAGCACCCTTTGTGTGTCAGTAGCCCCCTTTAGTGCCAGTAGCACCCTTTGTGTGCCAGTAGCACCCTTTAGTGCCAGTAGCACCCTTTATGTGCCAGTAGCCCCCTTTAGTGCCAGTAGCACCCTTCAGTGCCAGTAGCACCCTTTATGTGCCAGTAGCACCCTTTATGTGCCAGTAGCACCCTTTAGTGCCAGTAGCCCCCCCCCAAAAAAAAAAAGAACACTTGTACTTACCTCCAGCGATGCGATGCAGGCCTCTTCCGGCCTGTGTCTCGAGCTGTACGGCTCCGGCGGCGCTATGACGTCATCGCGCCGCCGGAGCCGGCCTCTGATAGGCTGCCGGCCTAGTGCTGGCAGCCTAACAGAGGAACTGGGAGAGAGAGGACACGCCTCTCCCTCCTCTGCTGCTGCTCTGCACGCAGATGAGCGCAATGCAAGCGCTCATCTCCGTCGCTCGTCTGCCAATAGTCAGTCCGCCCCTGGTGACACCCCATCAGACTGGTGTCACCCGGTGCGGACCGCACCCCCCTCGCAACGCCACTGATTGTGAAGTATATGAAAAGTAACCATTGACCCTCTTCATTACAGCGTTCCTGATTATCCATCAATTGCGGTAGAAATCCATGATCTAGTGAAGTGGACCAAACAGGTTTAGTAACGGCCCCCCAGTGGGAGGAGCTTTACTTGTTACGTCAGTTCCGTTGTATGCACTATTGTGTATTTAAGGTACAATGGTAGGACGGTAATGTACAGTCTGAAGAAAGCACACACAGTGCAGAAACGCGTCCCTATGCTTTATAATATGTGACAATAAACCAGCATTAGAAAAACTACAAGGGAGTGCCGGTCTTTTCTATTTCCTGTAGCAGCCTGGGACATCCGCCCGCCCGCTGACACGTGCACCGCCGCGACTCTCAAGCAGTGCCGACCATTTTTTGATAAGTTTTTGAGACTGACATTTTTTGTGGGGGTATACCCCCCACAGTTTTTGGCTTTTGTTTCAATAAATTGAGATGAGGAAATTACCATTGTATGCTTCTACTTAAATGCCCTACTTTCATGATATATCATCACTGTAGCATGACCTTTTTACGTTTTCTATAAATTTAATCTGAAAGCCAAATATTCCCAACTTTCCTGTGGAACACTCCCTGTCATTATAGTCCTTAACCGCTTAAGGACACGGCCATATTTCACCTTAAGGACCAGGCCATTTTTTGCAAATCTGACCAGTGTCACTTTATGTGGTGATAACTTTAAAACGCATTTACTTATCCAGGCCATTCTGAGATAGTTTTACGTCACATATTGTACTTCATAACACTGGTAAAATGGAGTAAAAAAAAAAATCTTTTTTATTTATAAAAAAAATAAACCAAATTTACCAAAATTTTGGAAAAATTAGCAAATTTCCAAGTTTCAATTTCTCTACTTCTATAATACATAGTAATACCTCCAAAAAAAGGTATTAATTTACATTCCCTATATGTCTACTTCATGTTTGGATCATTTTTGGAATGCCATTTTATTTCTTGGGGACATTACAAGGCTTAAAAGTTTATAAGCAAATTTCGAAAATTTTCAGAAATTTACAAAAACCCAATTTTTAGGGACCAGTTCAGGTCTGAAGTCACTTTGTGAGGCTTACATAATAGAAACCACCCAAAAATGACCCCATTCTAGAAACTAAACCATTCAAGGTATTCAAAACGCATTAACATCATTAACCCTTTAGGTGTTCCACAAGAGTTGATGGCAAATGGAGATGAAATTTCAGAATTAAAATTTTTTTGCCAAATTTTCCATTTTAATCCATTTTTCCACTAACAAAGCAAGGGTTAACAACCAAACAAAACTCTATATTTATTGCCCTGACTCTGCGGCTTACAGAAACACCCCATATGTGGTCGTACACCACTGTACGGCCACACGGCGGGGCATAGAGGGAAAGGAGAGACGTGTGGTTTTTGAAAGGCAGATTTTGCTGGATTGTTTTTTTGACACCATGTCCCATTTGAAGCCCCCCTGATGCAACCCTACAGCAGAAACTCCCAAAAAGTGACCCCATCTAAGAAACTACACCCCTCAGGTTATTCAAAACTGATTTCACAAGCTTTATTAACTCTTTAGGCGTTCCAAAATGATTTAATGGAAAATGGATATAAAATGTTACTTTTTTGGAAGATTTTCCATTTTAATAATTTTTTTCCAGTAACAAAGCAAGGGTTAACAGCCAAACAAAATGCAATATTTATTTCCCTGATTCTGTAGCTTACAGAAACACCCCATATGTGTTCGTAAACTACTGTATGGCCAAACGGTAGGGCACAGAAGGAAGGGAACGCCATATGGGTTCAGAAACTTGCATTAGCGCTGCAAATCGCAGGTCTGAATTGACCTGCGGTTTGCAGTGATCGGCAATGCGGGAGGGGGGGGGGGGTCACAGGACCCTCCCACGCATTGTCACAGGGTGCCTGCTGAATGATTTTAGCAGGCACCCAGTTCCAGACACTGCCAGCCATGCGGCAGTGATCGGAACTACACATGACGTACCGATACGTCAGGTGTCCTTAAGGATTCGGGAAACATGCCGTTCCGGTATGTCATGTGTCCTGAAGGGGTTAAATATCAGAAATAAGGGTCTGTTTATGACCTTACTTAATTCTTTTAGTGTATGCGGGTGTATGCCATCTAGACCGGATGATTTGTCTATTTTAATCTTTATAAGATGCAGATGCACTTCTTCCTGGCTGAGGGAACAGAAAAGGACAGAGGCAGGTTTAGGAAGGTAAAGGCACAGGGCCTGCTTCCGGGCCATGCCAATTAAGGGTCGTGTCAGAGGAACCCACCGACTCTTGGCTGGGGGTGTCTGATGTCACTTGGGACGAAGTGGTTGACCGAGTCAACCATTCAAGAAACGCTGGTTAAGACACAACTGCTATTTAACACCAGGAGCTCAGGCCTCTCACTGCACTCCCTGCTGCCACACCCCCTTACTCTGCTGCGACCTCTGCCTGCGCCAGAAATATTTAGGCCTCTGCGACTCCTCTGTGCAGGGCCTGGCACTTCTCTGTCTGACATACTGTTAGATCAAATAATCCAATGTTAGATTAAATATATTTTTATTTTGCCACTAATACACAGCAAACAGGGCTTCATCATATATCAATGCACCGCAGAACGTCAATTAGGCAAACAAAATGTTTTACTTTTATACAACAGGCTTTTCAACAGAGAAGTACAACGCTGGACAGCGAATATATTTTTATTTTGCTACTAATACATTGCAAGCAGGGCTTCAGAATATAACACTGTACCGCAGAACGTCAATTAGGCCCAAATTTTTTCTACTTTTACACACCACCAGGCTTTTTAACAGATATATTCGCCGTACAGCATTGCATATATTCTTATTTCGCTACTAATACACAGCAAACTGGACCTCAGAATATATCACTGCACTGCTGAGCGGCAAAGATATTTTTTCTTTTGCCACCAATACCCGACAAAAAGGGCTGTAATTTTTGCCCTTCACCACACAACGGCCAATAAGCCCTTTTTTCCCCACTAATACAAGCCAAAAAAAAAATGCTTTAAAACATATACCTGCACCACAGAAGGGCAAATAAAACATAGAAATATTTCCTTGTAATAAACCCTGTTAATGCCTGTATCAAACAGCACTTACACCCTAATGAGAACAGTTTGCTGAAATTACAGAGCTATATAATGGAAATTTGGATCCCCAGTCAGTGCAGCAAGGATTGTTAATTGGATTGTTTCCTATTAACCACCTCAGACCCCCTAGCTTAAACACCCTTAATGACCAGGCCACTTTTTACAATTCTGCACTACACTACTTTCACCGTTTTTTGCTCCGTCATACAACTTACCACCCAAATGAATTGTATCTCCTTTTCTTCTCACTAATAGAGCTTTCATTTGGTGGTATTTCATTGCTGCTGACATTTTTACTTTTTTTGTTATTAATAAAAAATAACCGAAATTTTTGCAAAAAAAAAAATAGACATTTTTCACTTTGTTGTAAAATTTAAAAAAAATAAACTACATTTCTATATAAATTTTTCGCAAAATGTATTGTTCTACATGTCTGATAATAAAAAAATCCAATAAGTGTATATTTATTGGTTTGGGTAAAAGTTATAGCTTTTACAGACTATGATGCAAAAAAGTGAATTTCCGCATTTTGAAGCAGCTCTGACTTTCTGAGCACCTGTCATGTTTCTTCAGGTGCTAGAATACAAGGATAGTATAAATACCCCCCAAATGACACCATTTTAGAAAGAAGACACCCCAAAGTATTCGCGGAGGGGCATGGTGAGTTCATGTATCATTTAATTTTTTTTCACAAGTTAGCGGAAAATGACACTTTGAGGAAAAAAAAAATAATAACAAAGTTTCCATTTTTGCTAACTTCTGGCAAAAAAAAATAAAAAATCTCCCACGGACTCACTATGCCCCTCAGCGAATACCTTGGGGTGTCTACTTTCCGAAATAGGGTCATTTGTGGGGTGTGTTTACTGTTCAGTCATTTTGGGCGGGGCTAAATTGTGAGCATCCCTGTAAAACCTAAAGGTACTCGTTGGAATTTGGGCCCCTTTGCGCACCCAGGCTGCAAAAGTGTCAATCATGTGGTATCGCCGTACTCAGGAGAAGTAGGGCAATGTGTTTTGTGGTGTATTTTTACATATACCCATGTTGGGTGAGAGAAATATCTCTGTAAACTGACAACTTTGTATAAATTGCAGACAAGAAAAAGCATTTTCTATATAGTTCTGGCAGTGTGCGGATTTGCAAAATGCGGAAAGCACATTGCCGGTGTCCGTGTTTTGAGGATCTGTGGATTAGATCCGCGGATCCGCAAAACACATATGGACGTCTGAATGGATCCTTACAGGGGTGTGATCAATGACGGCGGGGTGATCAGGGAATCTAGATGGGGTGATCAAGGGGTTAACAAGGGGTTAATAAGTGACCGTGGGGGGTAGGGGGGGGTAGTGTAGTGTGGTGCTTGGTGCAACTTTACATAGCTACCTGGTCCTCTGGTGGTCGATCCCAGCAAATGGGACCACCAGAGGACCAGGTAGCAGGTATATCAGAGGCTGTTAACAAAACAGCGTCTGATATACCAGTTTGATGCGATTTATTTCACATCTACAGCCTGCCAGCGATTGATTATCGCTGGCAGGTTGCAGTATAACTGCCGAGACGCGCGCCACTGTGAACGCGCGTGCGTTCACAGCAAATCTCGCGTCTCGCGAGATGGATGCGTCCAGCCAGAGCAACAGGACGGCCGGATGCATCCGTGCGTTAGGCGGTCCTGAGGTGGTTAACCAGGCTGTCACCCCCCATCCCCCCCCCCCCGACGGAACCGTGTTCAACAGAAATACTGGTGGAATCATTCCTCCCTATCCTTTCCCTACACCTTGAGTAATCTTTCCCTGCACTTGTAAAACTTGGCTGCTGATTGGCTGCATGCATATCAGTGTGGGTGATCCCGCCTTCCCAGAGTTCCTTGCCCCATGTCCTCACATGTGTAGCAGCCATTTTAGGAAAAAATGTGATTCGTTACTACAAAGCGTGAGTAAATTCGGCTTTGGTGCAAATCAAATTTTTCCTGACATTCGGATGAATTCCTCTTCGGCAGCTTCGATTTGCTCATCTCTAATTGAAACCATACACAGATATAATCTGCAATTCATAATCAAAATATAAATACTTTATTTTACAGATATTAAATACATGTTCAACAAGGAAATGGTGTATTTATATAGTATATAACACACAAGTCATGATGTAAACATCAAAATATGTATCATAAAACAATGCAAGAAAAGAAACGGTACAGCAGCCAAGACAAAGCAAACAAGTCCATCGATACAGGTACATAAAAATAAAAATCCGGCCACCTATTGAATCGGCTATGTTTTATAAGGAAACCTGTCATCAACTTTATGCTGTCCGTACTGAGGTCAGTATAAAGTAGTGCCAGAAATGGTGATTTCAGCGGTGTGTCAAGTAAGTGGTTGCTGAGAACCAACATCATAATCATTGCAGACTGGGCTGGAAAAGAGTCACGGCCACCTGAGAAGAGTCATGGTTAGTCATGAATTCTTGCTCTCCCTGCCCACCTCCTTATGACTGACAGACTTCTACCTAGCTTTCTCCCTTTCTGTCTAGGAGAGAACTGCCAATCATCAGCAGATGGGTGAGGGTGCAGGAGATTAGGAATAACCATGACTCTTCTAGATTTGACTCTTTTCAAGGACTGGGCTGCAATGATAATGATGCTGGTTCTCGGCAACACTTACTTTTAGCTGATGTGTGACACAGTGCTGAAATCTGCATTTCTGTCACTATTTTATACTGCCCTTAGTACGTTCAGCATAAAGTTGATGACAGGTTCCCTTTAAAGATCATTTATATGCGAGATACACTGTGCGTGCCCCTCAGTTTATTGTGAATATAACATTTTTAATACTGACAAAAGTACAATAGCATTTTATGAAAAAATAGTATTACAAGTAGGACTACATACACTTATAACAGAAAAAGAAGAAAGTGGCTTGGCATACAGGAGGAAGTAAAGGGTCCAGGATTATGCATTTTCGCTTTGAAAAACATGGCCAAGATGGATGCCTAATTGATGCAGTTATAGCCAGCAGATCCATTGACCAACTTGCACTCTATTTAGCATTTGATAAATGTTATGAAGGAGTAATTCCTCCATCACCGAAAATATACAGCAAATGTAGGACAATGGCAATAATTTATCTCGCTACAAGGTATAGCCGTGTTGTTAAGCCCCATTTGTGTATTAAGGGCAAAGAATACACATACATCCGCCATGCACCCTCTGGCACAGTAACAGGCTTGAACAAACATTCACAAATATGCATATTTAGCACCAAATATATATACTGGCATTACAGTCAGCTTTTATATTGGCACTTGGTTTTCATTTATTTTGAATACATGATTTAAAATTTCCCATAAAAACAGATAAAGCATAGTCAGCGATATTCAGCTTGGATACAGCATTTTGGTCTCTATGGCAGTTTTAATTAAAGGGGTTGTCCAGTACAAAAAAAAAAAAAAACAAAAAAAAACAAACAAAAAAAAAAAAAACACAGCTGCTTTCTTCACAAAACCCTATCTGTGCGTTATGTCTATTATTGCAGCCCAGCTCCCCTGGAGTCAATAGCGCAGCACTGGCTTACCCCACACAACCTGTGGACAGGAGTGGTGCTGTTTTTGGTAGAATGCAGCCATGTTTTTCTAACACTTGACAACCCCTTTAACTGCATATCTACCCAAACCAGTGTTCAGTTAGTTGCAGCAAATCACTTTATTCTGTTGAATTTTAAGAGGCAGGAAGTCTGGGTTGTTGTCCGGGAAAATAAGCTGACAATATGGGAGAACTTCCAGATTTCGGTAAAGCTGGCTTTGATGTGCCTGGACCAAAAAAAATATAATTTACGTGTACACAATTTTAAACTTTCAAAAAGACAATTACATCAAAAGACTTGACAATTCAGATTTGATCTAGCATTAGCCCGCTCATGTTTTACTCGCTAAACTTGCAGAGGCCGCTATCTTGTTAGGCTATTTTCACACTAGCGTACAGGTTTACTGTCAGCTCGATTCTCTGTATATTTGTCGGGTTGCACCCGCATCTCCAGCTGTCCCCATTATAGTTAATGGGGCCAGATGGCATTCATGTAGCTTCCAGCAATGTTGGATACAGAGAGACCCAGCAGGCCGTTCCCTGTGAATCAAACGCTACTGCAGAACTAGCCTTAGCCAGAAAGAAATTCACCAGTGTTCAGTTTGCTACAGGTCAATTTTTCAGACGCAGAGTCATCTGCTAAATTAAAGGAATTCTGCTCTACATTTTCTGGGCACAAGCCCAGAGGCTGATAACATGCATTATAACTAAATATTTTATTCCATCATGAAGCAGTGAGACATTACTGTTTAAACTTACCTGAGCTTGCACCATTTACATTCTTTGGTACTTTGACTGGGACACTGGCATTTCTTTTTAGGTACTTCATATCTAATCCAGTTGAGTCACTGTAAAAACAAATATTAAAACACGTTCAATAAAGGAGGTCAGATTTCTACTGCACAGTTTAGTACTTCTGGGTGGATTTTTTATTTGTCTTAGAAACAATTTTTACTATTTATGTCCACATGGGATGTAGTTTGCAGTGGAGCAATCCAGTGCAGATTTGAGGTAAAATCTGTGACCACCAGGCAGCAAAATCAGTTTGTCGTAATTTTTGCAGACAATTTCTGGCTGTGCATTCCAATTGGTGAACTCCATGGTTGACATGTGCAGCATAAATTGACCCCTTCCTCAGATGACTATTTTCAGTTTTTGTTTTTTCACTGACAATTATAATTATTTCAATGGTGCTTAAAAACACAAAAACAAATAAACTTTATTCAAGGATTCTCCTTTAAAATCATTATTTGGAGTGTGGACGTCAAGATTCATATATATTCTACCACAGTGGGTTCACATACTCTACCCCTGTGCAATCTAATATCTATCCCAGAGAATCACCAGACCACAAATTGTAGCAACTAGCAAACTGCTATAACATCATACAAGTTGCTACTGAATAGCTTGTTGAATAAATAGAGCTCCCAGATAAAACCAGAGAGCACTACTTAGATCCCTCAGATCTCCAGGATAGAAAATAGTTAAACACGAGGCCCTATCTCTTGTTACAGCCTCTGTTAGCCCTTATAATCCCGGGGGGGGGGGGAGAGAGAATTTTTCCACGCCAGCCCTACCTCACCAGGTGGTTACATAAATATGCCTGCCCTGTCTAACGCTCGACACGTTTCCTATTATCCTCAGGAGCGCTACAGTAATGGGCATATGCTAATGTCCGATCCCCCTCTTGTTCAGAGGGAACGGCATAGTTCACAGGCGGCTACGTGCATGCTGCTCACATTCAATTCACACACGCATTAGAACATCACAGTGCGCTCCCCTCTCACATTTAGGAGAAGCACTATGGCGGCCGTTTGTTTTTTCACTCCCTGCCTTCCCAGAGCCATAACCTTTTAGAATTTTTCTGTTCACATAGACGTATGAGGGCTATTTTTTTGCTGGACAGGCAGCACTTTCTAATGCCTCCATTTAATATTGAATATGATTAGTGGGAAGCTGGAAAAAATTAAAAAATGGGGAAGGTTGAAGGGAGTCTCCAGTATCCAATAATGTCTCAGGCATATCACTATTACTTACTGCTGTGTTAATAGCTCCCCTGATGAGTCACAACCATGACAAAACCATGGCATGTTGGGAGCAGCTGGGGGTATAATAGGACAAGGTTCCAGATAGGGTCACCCTTATTAGGGCGGGTTGCTCTGTGGTTAGTCTTAAGGACAGGGATGGCCAACCTACATGTACACAATGCCGATCGCAGTAATTAAATGCTTTAGATGCTTTAGATGCCGTGACCAAGTGAGAACATGGCATCTAAATAAAAAATAAAAAAACAGAAGCTCGCATTTCCGTGCTTCCACCCGATGCCCCTTGTGTCCAAATCGGGCATCGGCAGTTGCACAGAATACTATGAACCCGACTGATAAGGTTTATAGCATTCAAGCTGCAATTCTTATTTTGACTACCAGATAATAAATGAGCAAAGTGGAAGTAAAATCACATTTAAAAAAATCCCTGATTGACCAAAATGAAAAATTTAAAATCATTAATAATATCATATATGACACACAAAATGAGCATTAAAAAAAATATATATATAAAAAGTTTAAATCACCCCCTTTCCGTATAATTAAAAAATAAATACCTGAATAACAAATATAAACATCATGGGTATTACCGCGGCCATCCATACTATTAAAATATAAAAAAAAATCCAATACGGCGAATGGCGTATCTTAAAAAAAAAAAAAAAAAAAAAAAATGGCTGTGCCATTTTTTCATTACTTCTCTTACCCACAAAATGTAATAAGATGTGATCAAAAAGTCACACACACTCCAAAATGGTATCAATAAAAAGAACATTGTTCCGCAAAAAATGAGCCCCTAACCAGCTCAGTAGACATAAGTATAAAAAATGTATGTGGATCAGAATATGGTGATGTAAAAAAAATAAATAAATAACTTATCAAAGTTTAATTTCTTTTTTACACTATTTACACATAAAAAAAACTACACATATGGGGTATCGTTTTAATCGTAGTGACCCAGAGAATGAAGTACACGGGTCAGTTTTGCCGTAAACAAAACCCGTAAAACGGTGGAGGAATTTTTCTTTCCCATTTCCACCCCATTTGGAATTTTTCCCACTTTCCACTACATTTCATGCCATAATTAATGGTGGCATTAGAAAGCACAACTTGTCCCGCAAAAAATAAGCCCTCATACAGCTATTTGAGCAAAAACATAAAAAAGTTATGGTTCATGGAAAATAGGGAAGAAAAATGAACACATAAAAACGAAAAAGCCTCCAGTAGCCAGAGGGTTTAACAAATATCTTGTACACTTTGCAGATCATTTCCATGAGAAAACTGACCTGCGATGTGGATTTCCAAATCCGCAGCATGTCAATTATGTTTGTGGTTTAAGCTGCGGATTTCACGCTTTTCCAAAGAAGGGTGAAATCTGCATTAAAACCGCATCTAATCTTCACCAAAATCCGCAATTACAAACTGCGGATTTTTTTGCTGATATATTGCTGAAATGCACATAAATCCACACTGAAATTCGTGCGGATCTTATGTGCAATCATCCGCATCGTGTACAGGCAGCCTTACACTGTTCTTACCATGTTTGATCTGTGGAGGGGAAAGTGGGTGTCGTTAGTAATAATTAGGTACACTCCAAATTTAACATTTGAAATTTTTTAAAAACGTTTGCAAAAAATGCCTCTTCATGATAACTTCCTCCACCCCCCAATATGCAGAGATCAGGAGAAAGCAATGCATTCTTATCTAAATTTACTTACAAACATACCATGAGGTAGGAGGCATAACAGGAGTGGATGTAGAAGGAATATGTCTGGACTCAAGAGTGGGACTGCAATCAGAAGGGAAATTTAAACTGAATCTCACCTAAAGTGGGGGTAAATGAACAAAGAGAAACATAAATCATTGCTTTACAGTACAGGATCTTAAAAAGTGATCATTACTACCATTAAAATATTGCCATAAATGGTCTTTTCTGGTGCTCAAAGAAAGAGGATATACCAAGAAATGATTAACTAGAGTGCTCCTATAATCACCATAAAGAATGTGTCTAGCATAAAACCCAAGTGTTAAAAGTGATTGAAAAAAAAAATATATATATGCCTGCCTGAGGGCCAAGCCGTGAACCACTAGGGCCTGTTCGCAAAGCTGGGGTTAGACTGTTGGTGTAATACTTAGATGTTAAAGAATGGCCTGTTGGATGAGGCACTGTTGAAGCAAGGTAAGGATCATTACCAATGAGAAATGGATGCTGGAAAAAAGAAAATAGATTTGAGAAATTCCAACAAGATGTTTTTTTTTTTTATCAAAATAAAGGCACTGCAAAGTGTGCCATAAACAGTTAAAATGATGCAAGATAACAAGAAAGCTGTGCATTTACAAACCTGCAATATTCCCTGAATGCTTCATTGATTTTTTTTCTGCTACATGTGGTTGAGATTTTGAAAATGTGCTGCGTTTTAGGCTACTTTCACACTAGCGTTTTGGCTTTCCATTTCTGAGATCCGTTAAGGGCTCTCCGAAGCGGTCCAAAACGGAACAGTTTTGCCCTAATGCATTCTGAATGGAAAAAGATCCACTCAGAATGCATCAGTTTGCCTCCGTTCAGTCACCATTCCGCTTTGGAGCTGGAAACCAAAGCACTGTCAGCATTGTTTTTCTTTCTGTCCTGGGATAAGGAGCGAGATGGATCCGTCCTGACACTGGATCTGACAATAGAAAACGGATCTGTCCCCCATTGGCTTTCAATGAAGTTCATGACGGCTATAGAAGACATAATATAACCGGATCTGTTCATGACGGATGCATGCGGTTGCATTATTGAAATGAAAGGTTTTTTGCAGATCCATGATGGATCTGCAAAAAACACTAGTGTGAAAGTAGCCTTACCTGTCAGTAATACACCGACAGCTTGTCTACGGGACAGCCTAACTAGCTTCCATCCATGGCAACCCCAGAGGACATTGTTATGGGGAGCATGATAGAAAAGGGCTCCCTCTGTTTCCCATATAAGGCTACATGCACACGACTGTTTTTTGCTGTCCGCAAATCGCGGATCCGTCTTTTTTTTTTCACATCCACATCCGTTCCGTGTGTCCGCAAAGTTTGTAGGTTGTGTTTCCGTGTGTCTTACGTTTTTTTTTTTGAGGATCCGCAATGACATTTTTCACGTTCTGTTGTAATTTTTTTTTTAAAAAACTACATTTCTATACAAGTTTTTCTATAAATTTATTGTTCTACACGTCTTTGATAAAAAAAAAATCCAATAAGTGTATATTTATTGGTTTGGGTAAAAGTTATAGCGTTTACAAACTATGGTGCAAAAAAGTGAATTTCAGCATTTTGAAGCAGCTCTGACTTTCTGAGCACCTGTCGTGTTTCTTCAGGTGCTAGAATGCCAGGATAGTATAAATACCCCCCAAATGACACCATTTTAGAAAGAAGACACCCCAAAGTATTCGCGGAGGGGCATGGTAAGTTCATGTATCATTTCATTTTTTTTCACAAGTTAGCGGAAAATGACACTTTGAGGAAAAAAAAAATAATAGTTTCCATTTCTGCTAACTTCTGGCAAAAAAAAATAAAATCTCCCACGGACTCACTATGCCCCTCAGTGAATACCTTGGGGTGTCTACTTTCCGAAATGGGGTCATTTGTGGGGGGTGTTTACTGTTCTGGCATTTTGGGCGGGGCTAAATTGTGAGCAGCCATGTAAAACCTAAAGGTACTTGTTGGAATTTGGACCCCTTTGCACATCTTGGCTGCAAAAAAGTGTCACTCATGTGGTATCGCCGTACTCAGGAGAAGTAGGGTAATGGGTTTTGGGGTGTATTCTCACATATACCCATGTTGGGGGAGAGAAATATCTCTGTAAACTGACAACTTTGTATAAAAAAATTTAAAAAGTTGTCGTTTACAGCGATATTTCTCACACAAAATATGGGTATATGTAAAAATACACCACAAAACACATTGCCCTACTTCTCCTGAGTACGGCGATACCACATGTGTGACATTTTTTTGCAGCCAAGATGCGCAAAGAGGCCCAAATTCAAATGAGCACCTTTATAATTTCACAGGGCGTTTTTACGCATTTGGATTCTCACGATTTACGTTCCCTAAAATGCCAGGGCAGTATAAATACCCCACATGTGACCCCATTTTAGAAAGAAGACACCCCAAGGTATTCCGTGAGGGGTATGGTGAGTTCATGTAAAATTTATTTTTTGTCACAAGTTAGTGGAATATAAGACTTTGTAAAAAACAAAAATTAAAAAAATAAAAAATATATCAATTTCCGCTAACTTGTACCAAAAAAAAAAAATTCGGTGAACTGTACATGCCCCTCACGGAATACCTTGGGGTGTTTTCTTTCCAAAATGGGGTCATGTGGGGTATTTATACTGCCCTGGCATTTTAGGGGTCCTAAACCATGAGAATCCAAATGCGTAAAAATGCCCTGTGAAATTATAAAGGTACTCATTGGAATTAGGGCCCCTTTGCGCATCTTTTTTTTTTTTTTTTATCAAAGACATGTAGAACAATTAATTTAGAGAAAAATTTATATAGAAATGTAGTTTTTTTTAAAAAATTTACAACAGAAAGCGAAAAGTCATTTTTTTTGCAAAAACGTCATTAAATTTTTATTAATAGCAAAAAAGTAAAAATGTCAGCAACAATGAAATACCACCAAATGAAAGCTCTATTAGTGAGAAGAAAAGGAGGTAAAATTAATTTGGGTGGTAAGTTGTATGACGGAGCAATAAACGGTGAAAGTAGTGTAGTGCATAATTGTAAAAAGTGGTCTGGTCATTAAGGGTAGGGATGTCCCGATACCATTTTTTTAAGACCGAGTACGAGTACCGATACTTTTATTTAAGTACTCGTCGATACCAATTACCGATACCTCATATAAACAGCGGCGCAGTTACTGATAGCAATGAAAACAGTTAAAGCTGGAATTTGGTTGCTATGGACAACGGCTTTTCTTTTCCTTTGTACAAGTGTTAATAAATTAATAAATGGGAATATAATAGCGTTTTCAAACCAATGTGCCTCCAGGGGGATCTGTTTTTGGGGGATCTGTGGAGGACGCACCGTTATGGGGGATCTGTGGATGACGCACCGTTATGGGGGATCTGTGGATGACGCACCGTTATGGGGGATCTGTGGATGACGCACCGTTATGGGGGATCTGTGGATGACGCACCGTTATGGGGGATCTGTGGATGACGCACCGTTATGGGGATCTGTGGATGACGCACCGTTATGGGAGATCTGTGGATGACGCACCGTTATGGGGATCTGTGGATGACGCACCGTTATGGGAGATCTGTGGATGACGCACCGTTATGAGGGATCTGTGGATGACGCACCGTTATGGGAGATCTGTGGATGGCGCACCGTTATGGGGATCTGTGGATGACGCACCGTTATGAGGGATCTGTGGATGGCGCACCGTTATGGGGGATCTGTGGATGACGCACCGTTATGGGGATCTGTGGATGGCGCTTACCGTTATGGGAGATCTGTGGATGGACGCACCGTTATGGGAGATCTGTGGATGACGCACCGTTATGGGGATCTGTGGATGGCGCACCGTTATGGGGGATCTGTGGATGACGCACCGTTATGGGGAATCTGTGGATGACGCACCGTTATGGGGAATCTGTGGATGACGCACCGTTATGGGGAATCTGTGGATGGCACCGTTATGGGGAATCTGTGGACGGCACCGTTATGGGGAATCTGTGGACGGCACCGTTATGGGGAATCTGTGGACGGCACCGTTATGGGGAATCTGTGGGCGGCACCGTTATGGGGAATCTGTGGACGGCACCGTTATGGGGAATCTGTGGACGGCACCGTTATGGGGAATCTGTGGACGGCACCGTTATGGGGAATCTGTGGACGGCACCGTTATGGGGAATCTGTGGGCGGCACCGTTATGGGGAATCTGTGGGCGGCACCGTTATGGGGAATCTGTGGACGGCACCGTTATGGGGAATCTGTGGGCGGCACCGTTATGGGGAATCTGTGGACGGCACCGTTATGGGGAATCTGTGGACGGCACCGTTATGGGGAATCTGTGGGCGGCACCGTTATGGGGAATCTGTGGGCGGCACCGTTATGGGGGACCTGTGGACGTCACCGTTATGGGGGGACCTGTGGACGTCACCGTTATGGGGGGACCTGTGGACGTCACTGTTATGGGGGGACCTGTGGACATCACTGTTATGGGGGGACCTGTGGACATCACTGTTATGGGGGGACCTGTGGACATCACTGTTATGGGGGACCTGTGGACATCACTGTTATGGGGGGACCTGTGGACATCACTGTTATGGGGGGACCTGTGGACATCACTGTTATGGGGGGACCTGTGGACATCACTGTTATGGGGGGACCTGTGGACATCACTGTTATGGGGGGACCTGTGGACATCACTGTTATGGGGGGGACCTGTGGACATCACTGTTATGGGGGGGACCTGTGGACATCACTGTTATGGGGGGACCTGTGGACATCACTGTTATGGGGGGACCTGTGGACATCACTATTATGGGGGGACCTGTGGACATCACTGTTATGGGGGGACCTGTGGACATCACTGTTATGGGGGGGGGGGACCTGTGGACATCACTGTTATGGGGGGGCCTGTGGACATCACTGTTATGGGGGGGAACCTGTGGACATCACTGTTATGGGGGGGGACCTGTGGGCATCACTGTTATGGGGGGGGACCTGTGGGCATCACTGTTATGGGGGGGACACCTGTGGATGAGGCTGTAATGGGGGGGGGATCTGTGGATGACACTGTTAGGGGGCTATGTGGATGACACATCTATAGCATCTTATGCTATATACATGTCATCCACAGATCCCCCCATTAGTGTCATCCAGATTACTCATACACCGGCCCCGCAGCTGCTATATGTGGACATCACTGTTATGGGGGGGACCTGTGGACATCACTGTTATGGGGGGACCTGTGGACATCACTATTATGGGGGGACCTGTGGACATCACTGTTATGGGGGACCTGTGGACATCACTGTTATGGGGGACCTGTGGACATCACTGTTATGGGGGGGACCTGTGGACATCACTGTTATGGGGGACCTGTGGACATCACTGTTATGGGGGGGACCTGTGGACATCACTGTTATGGGGGGACCTGTGGACATCACTGTTATGGGGGGACCTGTGGACATCACTGTTATGGGGGGACCTGTGGACATCACTGTTATGGGGGGACCTGTGGACATCACTGTTATGGGGGGACCTGTGGACATCACTGTTATGGGGGGGGGACCTGTGGACATCACTGTTATGGGGGGGGGGACCTGTGGACATCACTGTTATGGGGGGGGGGACACCTGTGGATGAGGCTGTAATGGGGGGATCTGTGGATGACACTGTTAGGGGGCTATGTGGATGACACATATATAGCATCTTATGCTATATACATGTCATCCACAAATCCCCCCATTAGTGTCATCCAGATTACTCATACACCAGCCCCGCAGCTGCTATATTCTGTTTCATTACCCCTAACTTACTGTGCCCGTGATTACTAACTATTAATGCGCAGTCCCTCCATGCTCCTGCCCCGCGCGCCTTCTGTAATCATAAAGTGGGCGGAGCGGGCAGGCGGGACATGAGGTGCATGGAGGAATCGGGCAGCTTGAGCTCTCAGTTCCTCCATGCGCCTCATGTCCCGCCTGCCCGCTCCGCCCACTTTATGATTACAGAAGGCGCGGGCAGGAGCATGGAGGGACTGCGCATAATAGTTAGTAATCACGAGCACAGTAAGTTAGGGGTAATGAAACAGAATATAGCCGCTGCCGAACCGGAACTTCCGGTATCGGCAGTGGTATCGGCGGCATTTTTACGAGTACAAGTACTCGTGAAAATGCCGGTATCTGTCCCGATACCGATACTAGTATCGGTATCGGGACATCCCTAATTAAGGGTGTTTAAGCTAGGGGGGCTGATGTGGTTAAAGTACCTGTACAAGTTCCCTGGTTTCCAAGCAACTATCAAAAAAAAAAAAACGGATACGGATGACAAACGGATGGCTTCCATTGGTCATCCGCATTTTTTGTGGACCCATTGACTTCTATGGGTCCGCAAACCGTTTTTTGCAGACAAGAATAGGACATGCCATATTTTTTTTGCGGACGTGAAATGCGGACAGGCAACGGAAGAGGCATCCGCATTTCTAACGGATCCATAGAAATTAATGGGAAACCATCAGATCCGCAAAAAAAAAAAAACGGAACCTGCAAAAAACCACTGCCGTGTGCATGTAGGCTAAACCATGTTTTGCCATAGTTGCTATTGATTGTGACATTTCTACACTGGAGGCACATTACGAAGAGCAAGGACTGCATGTGCCTCTATATACACTCACTTTAGTAAATATAATGCACGGTTTCCTAAGTAAGACCATTAAAGGGGCTTTCCGGGAATTAATATTGATGATCTATCCTCAGAATAGCTCATCAATATCAGATCAGTGGGGTTCTGACATCTGGGACCCCGCTGATCAGTTGTTAAAAAAGATTGGCCTCCATGAGCACTGTGGCTTCTTCCTTGGCCATGTGAGTCACAGTACATCAGTCACATGACTTAGTTGCAGCTCAGCTCCACTAAAGTGACGGGACTGGATGACCCCTTTAAGGAAACTTAGGTTATATTCTGAAGTAGAGTTGCACTGGTTATCAAAGTCTCAATACTTTTTCGATACTTTGATACCCGTTTTGTTACGATACTGGGATTGACATTTTCTGATACTATCAGTCACTATAAGAGAACATAGAGGATGCAAAGTGTAGCGCCTGCCATCTTCTCATAAGCAGTCGCACAGTAAAGAAGGGGGAGAGTGTCCCTCACTCCCCACTGTGCGCTGCCGGCCACTGCCACCAATGAAAAAGCTGAAGGACCTGATGGGGGAGTGTGAGAAAAATTCAATGCACTCTGGAGGTACTGGAAACCAATAAGTTAAAGGACCTTTAATGATGTCATTGCCATGTGACCAATAGCATTCACTTTTTATTGGTCACATGGTGAGGACAACAAAGGTCCTTTTACTTATCAGCATCCAGGAATATCTTGCTGCAAGAGGTTTCCTGCAGTTTTATAGGTGTGTGCTTTCTGTTACAGTTATGTTAAAGTTCAATTTCAACGCCAAGTCATTTCTAAGTCCATACCAAAGGTGCCGACAGTGGATTTCTTTTTCACAAGTAAAAATATATACATGCTTAGCTGAATCAAGCGTGTATTTCGGAGCCAGGAGAGACTGCTTGTTTGGCTGACAGTTCGTAAAAGGTGCATGGGCACCTTTAGGGCGATTTCACTTTTTTGGGTATATTCTGATTTTTGGTAAATACAATTTCTGGCACTTTTTGCTTTATGTTTTATGGTAAAAAAAAAAAAAAAGGCAGTTCCAGATGCTTGGAATTATTAAACACGGTACAGACTTGCTCTGTGTGCGCCATTTTGCCTCTTGTTTTGGTGTTTTTTTTTTTTGTCCCACACAAGTCGTGTTTTTACATTGCAGGTTTTTTTAATGGCTTTTTTTCACACTGATCTTACAGAAACAAAAAATACAGGGATAGGGAGGGTGACTGTACCCTTACTCACTTTTAACAAGTCTAACTAATAAAAGAATTGTAAAGTGTACAAAAAAAATTTTGTATCCCAATTAGAGATGAGGAAATCTATTCTACCGATTTGGAATTTGTCCTAAATTTCATAAAAAATATTGTATGCCTCAAACTTTTCAGTGCTGCTTCATAATATTTTTTTTTATCTATTGCTATGCTTGTCCCCAAAAATATTCTGTGACAAAAAACAAAACAAAACAAAACAAAACCAAACATGCAAGCCTGCCTCCTTTCCAGAAAGGAAAAGGAAACAGTCATACCAGGAACCCAGCTCTGTCTGAACTACCCTTTAACAGAGCAGAGGAAGGACAATTTGATTGGCTGCCTTTGAGGCCTTGATTGGGGTACTATTTCTCCTTATAGAGAGCACACCAGGAGTACTGTAAGGCAGTCAAAGCTCTTTTGGGTTTCTGTGAAAAATATATGAAAATTTGCATATCTTTTGTCTCCTGGCATCTGATAGGCTTAGGTAATATGAAAGACAATTTAAACATCTTTCCCAAGAACCCACAGGAACACTGCCTGGCCTACAATACTCTGCACACATACTTTGCATACTAGGCGCTCTCCATAATGAGAAATAGTACTCCCCAGACAATATATGTGTGTATACACTAGAGTAGTATACTAGTCTAAGAGCATTACATGCCAATTTTCAGGGCAATTGGAGCATATTGAATTTAGGTAAAATCGGAGCCCAAACTAATTTTTTTTTAAAAATTCAACAAATCTCTAATCCTAATCAAACCGTAGTGTAAATTAAGCATCAATGGATTAGGATTTTAAACATTTCTTTTGCTTATTTCTACAAGCCAAATATAAATATATGAAATCATGAACCTGAAGAGTAACAAGTATAAACCTGTGCATTCTCCATCAGAAGTGCAGCAGATGGTCTTAAAGAAAAGAAAAAGCCATTCACACTGCTTCTCTAGTCAGCACGCTTCCCACAGATCAGAGCAAAGTATTCCACATCCTTTTTCATAGAACCTGAGGGATGCATTATAAAACACCTGTCCAGATAGTCCTAAGAATTGTTTTCTCCTTCAGATTACCATCAGATTTAGTTTACAGCCATCTGTTGCACACCTGAGGAACTCAGCAGAATGTGTGTACTGCACACTTGGGAAGTGTCTGAAAACAAAATCTATTCTTCTTGGATTGCACTAAAAGAATTATTTTCTTAACTAAATGCATTTATATATGCAACAATCACATATAAAGAAACAAAAAAATAAATAAATAAATAAAACACTAATGCAGACTAGTTACTTCCACCTACAAGTAATGCCTCCCTTATGCCAGGGATGCCCAACCGGCGGCCCTCTAGCTGTTGCAAAACTATAACTCCCAGCATGCCCTAATAGCTCTAGGATGTCAAGGCATGCTGGGAGTTGTAGTTTTGCAACATCTGGAGGGCTGCGGGTTGGGCATTCCTGCCTTACACCTTATGTCCGTGTAGGTTACAATCCTGGCTCACAATCACTGACCAAAACACTGAAGTGTGAATGAAGCTTACCACTGAGCCAAAACATTTCTCAAAGCTGACTTTTCTACCACCATGTCTTAGTTCTCCATTGCAGTTAGCCAATGGCAGGCAGGCAGATTTTTGCCAAATAAATGGAATGGGAGAGGGGTTCTCTAATCCTGTAGAATCTAAATCATGATCTGGTAATACATATTTGATCTCAACCCACAGAGAGGAATGAGGTCAAAGGTGTCCCGACCAAGGTGTTGGTATACTTTTCAAATTCAAATCGCACCTCTTTTCACAAAATAAAAACTAAAAAAATACACATCATGGTTGTCACAATGTGCGAGAACGCCCATAGTATAAAAATATATTCCCCATATGGCAAACAGAAAATCGGAAAAAAGCGTCCGAATGGCCGATTTGCTATTTTTGGTTGCTTCAATTTCTATAAAAAAATTAAATAAAGTGATAAAAAAGGTCAAACACACCCCAGAATGGTATCAATGAAAAGATCAGATCGACCCACAAAAAATGAGCTTTCATACAGCTCCGTACACATGATTACCAAAAAGTTAAAGGGTAAAAATATGGAGACAAAAAAATATGTTTTTTTTCCCCACTTAAATTTGTTTTATCACTATCAAAAACACAAGAAAAACTATACATATAAAAAGGGTATCGCCGGATTCGTACTGACCTGTAGAATAAAAGTAACCAGTCAGTTTTATTGTACATCGAATGTCGCAATTAAAAACCCCGTAAAACTGGTGGAATCACTTTTTTTTTCTTTTGCAATTTCACCCCATTTGGAATTTTTTTCCCCGTTTTCCACTACATCATATGCAATATTAAATGGTGGCGTTGGAAAGTACAACAAGCCCTCATATGGCTATGTGAACAGACAAAAAAGCAATGGCTCAGGGAAGGCAGCGAGCGCAAAACAAAAACGCAAAAAAAAAAAAAAATACACAAAGACTTCTGGGCCTTAAGGGGTTAACACTGCCAAGACGGATCTTTCATTAACGCCATTGAAAGTTAATGGGGGAAGGATCAGTTTTCTATTGTGGCAAGAAAACTGATCTGTCCCCATTGACTTGCATTGGGGTAATGCCAGATCAGTCTTGCATCAGCATCCCAGGACGGAAAGCAAAATACAACATGTTGCGGTTTGCTCTCCGGTATTGGAACGCAACTAAACGGAATGGAATACATTTTGGAGCATTCCGTTCAGTTTAGTTTTGTCCTCATTTACAATGAATGGGGACAAAACTGAAGCATTTTTTTCCGGTATTGAGCCCCTATGACAGAACTCAATACCGGAAATCTTAAACGCTAGTGTGAAAGTAGCCTTAGTGTAGCACACATTGTATGTGTTGTTTTAATGGTTTTAGCTTTTTAGCTCTTGGAATCTAGTAATAAAAGGTTAATTATTATTATTATTATTTTTTTTTAGATGTGCTATTAATTTTGGAGTGTGTTTTCATTTTTCAGTTATAATGTTGATATTTTAAATAGTTTAGGCATTTTGGGACACGGCAATGCCTTTGATCTTTATCATATATTAATTTTTATTTTTAATATGGGGAAGGGGGTGATTTGAATTAAGTTTTTATGTTTTAAAAACTTTTAAATGGTCACTAACTTTTCAAACAACTTCTCAAAGTCACATAAGTAGATCCTGGACAAATCTATAAATCATTGTGGTTAAACTTTTTTAGGTTATCCACCCTAAAAACACTTTTAAAGTCCCTGCCACTAGGGGTCTTCCTTCTAGCAATTTTGCTGTTCACTGACTATTGCTAGGTAAATCCCATCCTTAGCAGCAAGGAGAGCTAGATGGAATGAAGGAAGTGTGTGTGGTGTGTCTTTCTTCAATGGCTGTCTCCAGAGCTCAGTGAGATTCTGATGCAGGGGCCCCCCTCTCCATCCAGAGCTCAGCGCCTAAACACTGCAGAATGTTTGACATCTCAGGCTGCTGTTTTTGGTGTATGGACAGCCACATCTCCCCTCCAATACACAGCAAGTGCATTTCTTACCCCAGTCTTAGGGCTCATACACATCAACGTATATTCTTTCTGGGTCTGTTCCGGTTTCTTTGCAGACCGTATATGGAACCATTCATTTCATAAACCAGGAAGTTACTCCGTGTGCATTCCGTTTCCGTATGTCTGAATTTCCTATAGCCTTTTTACACTATTTTTTAAAATCCCGTTAGGGGGCTTGAACATATGATTATCTGATCACTTCTCCCATAAAGTACAATAAATCTTTGCAGTCTATGGGAGATTTGCTATGTTCATCTTTATTAAAGCAGGCTTCAGAGCCTTCAAAGGGCCAGAGGCTGCCATGGTAACTAAACAGCTCCCTCGATCTGTGAGCAGGCCCTGGGGTAGCAGTACTCCCAGGGAAAGACGTCTCGGATGCAGCTGAAATTGACTACAGCATTTAAAGGATTAAAAGTCTGACCAGCATTACTGCCTTCCACGGACTTTGCCTCTGGGTGTCTGCCGTGTAAAACCGCAGAAACCCATTAGCTACGGCACCCTCTCAGCTGCTGAGTAAGTGTCATATTTAAAGACCAGACATCTGCCATACAAGTACAGCAGATGTCGGTAAGAGGTTAAAAGGTTTACATTTTATTTTTTTCTTACTACTCATCCCGATTTAAATATGTATTCCATGGTCAAGGCTCACAGGTGTGTATCCATTTCAATGTATGCATGCCTTTGAACAGCCATTTGAGGGTAAATATTTATGGGGTAAATTGGAGCATGTTCTGGAATTCCAGGTTTAAGACCTAAATGTGCCACGTGCAACACTCAGAACGGCTGCAAACCTGAAGTTTAGCGCTCACTGAGCAGACAATGGCTGGGGCCAGAGGGTGGAGGAGGACACGATCAGGACCCAGATGTCTGTAGCTAGGTAAATGGTAAAAGAAGTGATAGGAGCAAGTGCGAGGGAGGCTAGTCCTAAACTAGCACACCCTAGTAAATATGCCTGTTTGGCCGATATTAGGATACAAGTGCAAGGCCAACATCACAACAGCAGAGCACTGCTGCTAGCAACCAGGTGGATGACTACTGTAGAAAGGATAGGATGACTGTAGCAGAGCTCAGACAGATGCTGGTGGTAGGGACTCTTATTAGGCAGATAAATAGGGTCATCTTCTGAATGCTGAAAAGTGTGTTTTCTTCCGGGTGCTCAAGTTTGGCATATTGCAGATGTAACACCCCAGAGTGGTGTTGCCACTCCTCCACCCTGCTACTGTCTTTAATGGTCTAACAAAGTCATCTATGCATTATAGTCTAGGTCCTCTCCATAATGTGCATCTATAAAAATGTTTGCAACTGTTCATAACATGTAATATGCCTGGTTCACCAGCAGGTGGCAACCCGACAGAGTCGTAATTATGTAGAATGGAGCTAAATACTCTATTCTAACCCCCCTTCTGGAGAGAGGTGGGCAGTTCCTATTTCCTGGAGAAAGGGTGGGGACCAGTCAGAACTGGTTCTAGTGCTAGTGGTAGTATGTGTGCTGGTAGGGACTCCATGTTGGAGCTCACAGGATTCTACCACATCCCTTGGCTGAACATAAGCCTGACCAAAGAGTGAAGCACAGCATCATGAAGAAAATAGACACTAAATAAGCTTGCCAGGCCAGCAGAGTCAGATATAGCAGAGTTGAGTTTGCCTGCCAAATTAATGCTAAAGCCTGTGGAACCAAGATAAAGGCTGAAATCTGTTTTGGAAAAACGTTTACTCAAGTAAAGCTGCTATTGAACTTCATCTCAAGGTTTGGACTCAGGTGCTTCCTTAATCCCTCAATTATTCCCTTTATTTATTGGTTCGGATGCAAAGCCTGGGGTCCAGCGGTATCCAGGTAGGAACACCGTGACACAGACATTTTAGGCCACAATATACCACTCTGCATTCCCTACACCTAGGACGTGTTTTATAGAGGGCCCTAGGGGGGAGGCATCCATTGCACAGATTGCACATTTTTGTGCAATGGAAGCTTAAAACAGGAATAGAACAGGTTCACGTAAAGTGGTTGTATCATCTGGACATACCACCTCTTGGACCCACTATTACCTCAAGAATAGAGACTGTCAGACACCGAGGTGGTAGAGCAAGTGTGACTCTCCCCTTACTTAAACAGGCCTTCTGAAAATGGCCATGCACGCTTTCTCTGCTATTTTTTTATGTCCTATTGAAGTGAATGAAGAAAGCCACGCTTGTGCAGCCACCTCTCCATTCCTTATTGGGCACAAAGAGGCACCGAATTTGAGCCAACTGCCAATCACGCCTGTGGATATGCCATAAACATCCAAATGACACAATCCCTTTAAGGCCTTATTCACACATCCGCAATGTAGTCCGCATGTATTCCGCAATTTTGCGGAATACATGCGGACCCATTGACTGTGAATGGGGCCGGGAACGATGCGGAGAGCACACACTGTGCTCTCCGCAGCGCGATTTTGCGGAGCGCGCCGCCGATCTTCCGGTTCGTGGCTCCGCAAAAAAAATAGAGCATGTCCTATTCTTTTCCGCAATTGAGGACAAGAAGAGGCATTTTCTATGGAGTTCGGGCAATGTGCGGTCCGCAAAAATGCGGAATGCACATTGCCGGTGTGTCCGTGTTTTGCGGATCCGCGGCTCCGTGGATCCGCAAAACACTTGCGGATGTGTGAATAGGGCCTAAGTCTGTTGCTTTCCAGTTTTAGAGTCTATATAAAGCACTTGGTATAAGTTATAAAGGGAAGTTCTGCAAGAAAAAAAAAAAGAGTAGCAAATGCAATACGATAACCCAATAATGTCTGAACATTTACAGTCTCATGCAGCATAATTTTCAGACGTAACAAATTGACACCTGAGGTCAATTAATGACACAAAGATTAGCAAAAAAAGACAGAATAGATGTTAGACAGATTAGATCATAGACCAATTATATAGATCAACATACATCAATCAAAAATGCACAGTGATTAAACAAGTTATTGATCTGTCAATTAAAAACTACAATTAGAACATGCCTGATCAATCTAAGTTTGCATCAGATCTTTAAAGAGGAGCCGCAAAAGTCAAGACCAATAGATGTTGCTAGGAGTTTGCATGAAGATACCCAATAAAGGCTTGTAACAAGGGATTTATTCTTAAAGTGCTGGCACACAGTGCAGTTCTGACATGCTTTCAGGATGCAGTTTTCAGTTTAGCCAGAAGCCTCATTAATGCCTGGTGTTCTGCATAGGGGGAATAATTTCATTCATTTCAGCTAGCTACAATAAAAAAATACTGCATCCTGAATGCATGTCATAACTGCACTGTGTGCCAGCACCCTTAGGGAGAGGTTGCTATCAGAACTACAGAAAATACTTAAAGGGGTTGTATCATAATACTTAAAGGGGTTGTATATGTGCGGGTCGCACCTACCTCATAAATCGGAGCCTTGAAAGTCAGAGGTGGGACCTGCACAGCCTAGCAATATGTCCCCATTGTCTGAGGTGATAAAACCCCTTTAAATACTTCAAATGCAATATAGATTACTAAGTTAGAGCAAATTTAGTTCTTACGCAAATAAGGTTACATCATATAAAAAATATATATAAAGGCCATGTTCCGATAAGCTAAATTTAAGATCCTGCAACGATAATACACAAACTACAGTACAATATACGTGAATGGGTTTTACAAAGGGAAATTTGCAGCAAAATCTATGTCGTCTTTCTGAGGTTTTATGGGAAAATTGGAAACAGATTTTTTTCTCACCCTGTCTCGCCTCCACCTATCTGTTTAAAATTGTATCTTTGTTAAATTGGGGGGAAAAAAAATAAAAGTTGAGTGCTGTTTAGAATCCTTGAACATAGGGGGGTCATTTACTAACTGACATATGCCATATATCTGTCACAGATTGCGGCGCAAAGGTCATTTGTGCTGCAACCTGCAACCGCATGTGGGTTTGAGCATATCCTGCCTGTTTAACACCACATTTTCTAATGGTTTGTATAGTCTTATGTATGGAGGTGTGTAAACTCCTATTTAAATGTGCCTGTTTTTCATCTACAGGCTACATTCAGGTGCACCTGGGAGGCTCAGGGCCAAATCAGCCGGTCTCGGGTGGGGCTCACAGGCACTTCCCACCTCCCATTGCAAGCATGGCTACATGCTGGAGGTTACTGGTAAGCTATCTGTGAGTCAGGCCTTACGCTCCCGTAATCCACCCACTGGCCCCTGGTATTGCCCAAACGGCACAGGTAGGTGAGTGATAGGGCCTCGGGCTACTGGAGACCTTGGCGCGGTGCCCGAGCTTAACCCTAAGTTCACACCTGAGCTTTTTAAACACATGAAAACCAATGCTTTCCTATGGCCCTGGTTCTCACTTGAGCGTTTTACAGCACGTTTGAACGCGCTGTAAAACGCCCGACGCATAAACAAGTACTCAAGCTTTTTTTGGGGCGTTTGTCGTGCGTTTTGTGATTGACACCACAGTAGTCAATCACAAGAACGTGCGTACAAACGCGCGTTTCCTATTTGCAAAAACGCACTGAAATACGCGCGACAAAAACGCGCGTTTCAAGAACGCTCAGGTCTGAACCCAGGGTAAGACATGTCCTCCTAGTAGGATATGTCGAACTAACCTCTCAATTTTACATCAGTGTGAGGGTTTAGTATTATCGCAGAGTGCACCCGTCTTTGCTTTTGTTTAGTCTGATTGTTCTTCACATCCACATAATTGTTACCTTATGTAGGATGGTTATTGTGGTACTTGTAGTCCGTTGCTGGCATCTTCCATTGTATGCATTTTTTTGCTGTTGATTGCCATCAGCAACGGACTACAAGTGCAGGATATGCTCCCCTATATAGATTTAGACAGGCAATAGATGTGCCGAAGTTATGTAGAGGCCTGCGCCTCTACATAACTTTAGCGGATCTAACCAACAGAGCAGGGGTTATTAAAACCGGCATCTAAAATGCTGGTCTTAATAAATGACCTCAATAATGTTCAGAGGGAAACATTCTTTAAGAAAAGTTAGGGAATAGTTTTTTTTTTTTTTTTTCTTTTGCTAACATTTGATTCTATGTTCAGGATTAAAAAATAAATAAATAAAAATAAACTGTGCAAACGTCGAATCAAACTTGCAGTGAAAAATGGTCCTCTAGAGGACTGCTCACACAGAGAGAACAGCTTAGAATAGCTAAAGTGTAAAATTAATTACTGTATTAACATGGTAGTTAGTAGGTTGCAGTCTGCTACAATTATCTCCCCTTCGTATCGCTCACTCTCTTCATTGTGTGAAGATTTTTTTTTAATGCAATTTACCTTAATAAAGCTAATATAATTACTTGTTAGCGATATGAACCTTATTGTAGGATTGTCAGCCAATTGGGGCTTGTACTAGAACTGTATTATATAATACCTAATCTGCTCTGAGAGCACAATTCCTGATCAGGATTTACATTGGGACCAGAGGACCAGATACAGTAACAGCAGACCTTACCTGATTGTTCTGAATTGTTCCCGTGTTTGAAGCAGGATTTATTGTTTTGACCAAACCAGGATTTTCACATAACGCTTGGGCTCCTTGGAAAGGGGCAATTTTATTCTCATTCAATTGCTTGTTAAGCCAGGAAATGACTGAAAGTTGAAAATAAACTATACATTCAGTGATTTTATACTAAACATTTGAATAATCAAAGCTTAAAATGATAAAATCTATCCCTGTATTTTATTCTACTATAACATCTTCTCTACACTATAACACTATCTTATAGCAAGTATAATAATCCAGAAGAGACTGAGCGATCATATAGATGTCTCTGGTATGGCTATAGAAGGGCAAAACAATGAATGTAGGCCAAAGCAGAAATGTAGAAAGTAGGTAAGAAAGAGAGGAAAAAAGTGACAGCAGCTAAGAATATCAAGTGACATGGGGGTTCATTCACCAGTAAATAATGCTATACAAATAATTTTGCAACACTTGCCATTCTCATTGGTTTTTAACAGTTGCTTGCTCTCTTCCAATTTCTCAGTTGTACACTCTAGTTGCTCTTGTAACTTCAACACCTAAGAAAAGGATTAACAAATAAATGTATGTGTACCTCATTGTATCATTATCCACTACACACAGAGGCCAGGCCAATTGTTGTCTGCAGCAGTCACATTATTGACGTGCCTTTATTGCTGCAGCCGAGTAAGCAAAGCAGGCCGGGGGGGTGGGAGTTGTGGCTGTGGATTTACCAGGTGATTTACCACCTTGAGCAAATTGTGATGAATCTTGGAAAAAAAACAACCACATTTAAGGGTAGATTCACACTTGCGTTAAATGGATCTGACAGGCTGTTCCTGCAGAAGTTCACCAGATGACGCTTAGCCGGATACTGCCATTCACAGTCAGACCCCATTTACTATAACGGTATCCAGCCACTTTCCAGCCAGACAAGAACCATTGCATGCACTTACTAGGTCGGTTCTCTGCCGAAACAGCCTGCTGGATCCACTTGTGTCAAATCAGCACCTGGATCTAAATACTTTTGTAATACAATTAATTGTAAAAAATTGGAATAAGCAATATAGTTATACTATAAAATATGTGTCCAGTGCCACCTTACTTCTCTGTCCACCTCAGTAACATCACTGGAGTAGATGTACATGTTCAACTCCACCCTTCAACTGCCACCAATTTACTGTTGGAATCTGTGATAGTTGCAAGGAGAAAGCTGCAGCAGATAGGAAGCACCCCCCGAGCTGCAGCAGTAAAGACACGCCCCTGAGCCGCCAGATTGAAATAAATATAGCGGAACAATTGGAGCAATTAATGGGGAGATCTCTGGATACTTGTGAGGTATAGGCCCGGTTCTAGCTTTGTAAGAAAGATTTTTATGTACTATATGAGGACTTAATTTTTTACATTAATTATCAGATATCCCGTTTAAATGTGCATGAGAAAAATACTGCTCATCGTTTAAGTTCTTTGGGGTGGTTTCATCCACACTCCTGCCAAGGGAATAATGGATTTTTTTTTTTTTTTTTTTAGGAGAGCCACACTGGCCCAGCTTGTTTCTATAAAACAAATCATTCAACAAAGGAATGCATTTTAAGGGAATGAAAAAGGGGTAAAAGACAGAGCCTGGAAACTATAGGCCGGTAAGTTTAACATCTGTCGTGGGTAAACTGTTTGCAGGTTTTTCTAAGAGATGCTATCTTGGAGTACCTCAATGCAAATAACACCATATCAGTATGGCTTGATGAAAGATCGGTCATGTCAAACTAATTTAATCAGATTCTATGAGGAGGCAAGTTCTAGACTTGACAGCGGCAAATCAATGGATGTCGTATATCTGGACTTCTCCAAAGCATTTGACACTGTACCACATAAAAGGTTAGTATATAAAATGAGGATGCTTGGACTGGGAGAAAATGTCTAAGTGGGTAAGTAATTGGCTGAGTGATAGAAAACAGAGGGTGGTTATTAATGGTACACACTCAGATTGGGTCACTGTCACTAGTGGGGTACCTCAGGGGTCAGTACTGGGCCCTATTCTCTTCAATATATTTATTAATGATCTTGTAGAAGGCCTGCACAGTAAAATATCTATTTTTGCAGATGACACTAAACTGTGTAAAGTAATTAACACTGAAGAGGACAATATACTGCTACAGAGGGATCTGAATAGATTGAAGGCTTGGGCAGAGAAGTGGCAGATGCGGTTTAAGACTGACAAATGTAAAGTTATGCACATGGGAAGGAATAATGCAAGTCACCCGTATATACTAAGGCTACATGCACACGACCGTTGGTGTTTTGCGGTCTGCAAACCGCGGATCCGCAAAACACGAAAGCTGCTCCGTGTTCCGTAATTTGCAGAACGGAACGCGGCCCATTATAGAAATGCCTATTCTTGTCTGCAAAACAGACAAGAATAGGACATGCTCTATTTTTTTTGCGGGGGCACAGAACGGATGCGGACAGCACACAGTGCTGTCCGCATATTTTGCAGCCCCATTGAAGTGAATGGGTCCGCGCCCGAGCAGCAAAATATGCGGCTCGGACGCAGACCACAACAACGGCCGTGTGCATTAGGCCTAAATCGTAAAACAGGAAAAGGATCTAGGAATTTTACTAAACAGCAAACTAAGCTGTAGAAACTAGAGGCAGGCAGCTGCTGCCAAGGACAATAAAATAATGGGTTGCATCAACAGGGGCATAGATGCCCGTGATGAGAACATAGTCCTACCACTTTACAAATCGCTAGTCAGACCACACATGGAGTACTGTGTACAGTTCTGGGCTCCTGTGAACAAGGCAGACATAGCAGAGCTGGAGAGGATTCAGAGGAGGGCAACTAAAGTAATAACTGGAATGGGGCAACTACAGTACCCAGAAAGGTTATCAAAATTTGGGTTATTTACTTTAGAAAAAAGACGACTGAGGGGAGATCTAATAACTATGTATAAATATATCAGGGGTCAGTACAGAGATCTCTCCCATCTTCTATTTATCCCCAGGACTGTGACTGTGACGAGGGGACATCCTCTGCGTCTGGAGGAAAGAAGGTTTGTACACAAACATAGAAAAGGATTCTTCACTGTAAGAGCAGTGAGACTATGGAACTCTCTGCCTGAGGAGGTGGTGATGGTGAGTACAATAAAGGAATTCAAGAGAAGACTGGATGTATTTCTGGAGTGTAATAATATTACAGGCTATAGCTACTAGAGATGGGTCGTTGATCCAGGGAGGTATTCTGAGTGCCTGATTGGAGTCAGGAAGGAATTTTTTGCCCCTTAAGTGGGGAAAATTGGCTTCTACCTCACAGGGTTTTTATTTGCTTTCCTCTGGATCGACTTGCAGGATAACAGGCTGAAACATGTTACTATAGCAATGATCGATTTGGTGTGCATTAACCCCTTAAGGCCTCTTTCACACGAGCGTGTCCGGATTAGGTCCGGATGCGTTGCGGATGCGTCCAGTGAAAACTGTGCGATTTCACAGGCAAAACCATTCAGTTATGTCTGAGATTGCGTTCAGTTGTTCAGTTTTTTCCGCGCGGGTGCAATGCGTTTTGATGCGTTTTTCACGCGCGTGATAAAAAAACTGAAGGTTTACAAACAATATCTCCTAGCAACCATCAGTGAAAAACGCAACGCACCCACACTTGCTTGCGGATGCAATGCGTTTTTCACGCAGCCCCATTCACTTCTATGGGGCTAGGGCTGCGTGAAAAACGCAGAATATAGAACATGCTGCGATTTTCACGCAACGCACAAGTGATGCGTGAAAAAAAACGCTCATGTACACAGACCCATTGAAATGAATGGGTCAGGATTCAGTGCGGATGCGATGCGTTTACGTCACGCATTGCACCCGCGCGAAAAACTCGCTCGTGTGAAAGGGGCCTAAAGGACCCTGCCATATTTTACCTTAAGGACCAGGCCATTATTTACAAATCTGACATGTGTCACTTTATGTGGGGATTACTTTAAAACACTTTTACTTATCCAGGCTATTCTGAGAATGTTTTCTCGTCACATATTGTGTTTCATGAAAAATTGTATTTCATAAAAATGTAATTTTTATTTATCAAAAAATACCAATTTAACCAAATATTTGGAAAAATCTGCAAAATTTCCAAATTTCAATTTCTCTACTCTTATAATAGATCGTAATACCTCCAGAAATGAAATTGCAGAATTTCACTTTTTTTTGCAGATTTTCCATTTTAATCAATTTATTTCTGCAAGGGTTAAAAGCCAAACAATATTTATTGCCCTGATTTTGTTGTTTACAGAAACACCCCATATGTGGTTGTAAACTGCTGTATGGGCACACGGCAGGGCGCAGAAGGAAAGGAACGCCATATGGTTTTTGGAAGGCAGATTTTACTGGGATAATATTAAGGTGTCATGTCACATTTGAAGACCCCCTGATGCACCCCTAGAATAGAAGCTCCCAAAAAATGACCCCATTATTTAAACTATGGGATAAGGTGGCAATTTTGTTGGTACTATTTTAGGGTAGATATGATTTTTGGTTGCTCTATATTACACTTTTTGTGAGGCAAGGTAACAAAAACAGCAGTTTTGGCACAGTTTTTATTTTTTGTTATTTACAATGTTCATCTGAGAGGTTAGATCATGTGGTATTTTTATTAAACAGGTTGTTACGGACGCAACAATACCAAATATGTATACTTTTTTGGTTGTTTCAGTTTTGCATAAAGCATTTTTGAAAAAATAAAAATCATGTTTTAGTGTCTCCATAGTCTGAGAGGCATAGTTTAATTTTTTTGTCGATTTTCTTTGGTAGGGCCTCATTTTTTGCAGGATGAGGTGATGGTTAGATTGGTATGATCTTGGGGGGCATACACCTTTTTGCACTTTTAGTGATGCAAGGTGACAAATGTTTTTTTTTTTCTTAGCAGTTTTTTTTTTTCTTAGCAGTTTTTTTTTTTGTACAGTGTTCACCTGAGCGGTTGGGTCATGAGATTTTTTTTTTTTTATAGAGCCAGCCTATACGGATGTGGAAAAGGCTTTTTTTTTTTTTTACTTGAAAAACTTTGTTTTTTACTTCTTTTTTCACTTTATTTTTGGCCCACTCTGCGACTTCAACTTTTGGGGGTCTGATCCCCTTTACAATACTTCTGTATTGTAAAGCATTGGCTTTAAGTGTATTACACACTGTAATACACTTATAGCTTCCTGCCTGTGAGATCCAGGGGGCTGGATGTCACAGGCCATCACAGAAGTCATCCACGATGCCCAAGGAAGGCATCGGGCTGCCTTCCCTGCCATCGGGTCCCCTGATAGCAGCTCCGATCCCCACACAGGCAAGGGTTAATGCGCCGGCATCTGTTTTCTCACCGATGCAGGCGTACATAGCAGGGGTCCGGCTATTAGTGACTGCCGGACCCCTGCCACTGATCGGGTGGGTGCAGCTCCTGCACCTGCCCGATCAGCATGATGTACTTATACGTCACTGAGCTTTAATTCACGTCCAGATATGACATACACGTACGCCATGGGTCCTTAAGGGGTTAAAATGTAATTCTAAAGAGTATTAAACAGAACCGAACAAGAATTAGTAAAAACCATAAACTACTGCACGTTATCTGTATGGGTTTGATTATGCTGGTTCATGGCATCATGAAACACATCAAGTATAACCAGTAATGCAGGCATTTTTGCAGAGTTGTACAATAATTTATCGCACAAAAAACATTTTTTTATCTGTTTGTAACCGTTCAGAAATACCTCATCTTCTTTCATCTTCAGGCTATGCTTTACATTAGCTAGCTCGGTTTTCTCTTTTTGAAGCATCTGCTCCTTGTCTCCCAAAAGCTTTTCTTGCTGCATTGTTACAGCATTTTTTAGCTTCATTTTGTCTACCAATTTCTTCATATCAGTTTGCAACTTTTTGATAATTTCATTTGCCTAGAAGGAGAACATAAATAGAAACAACTTGTAGTGCCAGAAAAACAACAAGGAAAAACAGACAATCTATAAAAACTTACTTTTATCAACTCTTCAGAGAGTGATTTGATAGTTGTTTCAAGCTTCACAGTTTGTAGTTGTTTCTGTTCAAGAGATTCTTCTAACTTTTTCTAGGAAAATTAAAAATGAAGCAGAGTCACTTGCTTAGTAATAATGTCAACTAAAAGGCAAGGCATAAAAATAACTGTACATAAAAAAAAAAAAAAATAATTACATATTTGCAAGTCTCAGGAAAAGTGTTTAGGGAACAATGTTGCTAAACAAACCTTATGTTGTTGAGCACTTTCACAGGCCTCTGTGCTTTTTATTACAACTTCCTCTTTATCCTTGACTTCCTGTTCTAGAACAGCTGTCCGCATTTTATACTGGTTTAGGAGTTTCTCTCTCTCATGGCACTCAGAATCCAGAGCACTATTCTCTCTTCGGAGAGAGGCTATCTCCTGTTTTGCTCTATGATTTTCCTAGGGGGAAAAAAATAAAAACATTTCAAAATGAAGGTATTACATGCATTAACAAAAAAAAAAAAAAAAAATCCATCACAAATGGAGACGTTTACACTTACAAAGCTAATTATTTTTGATGGAAAATAGTGTTTACATTTATTACAGTTAAAGGGGTTGTGCCAAGTATGAAAGTTATGCCCTCTACAGGTAAGGGGATAACTAATTGGTTGGTAGGGGGGGGGGGGCAGCTGGGACTCCCACAGATCCAAAGATCGAATTCCGCATGTTTTATAATGATGAAGCGACAAGGCTAAGTATGCACCCTGCCATTCCCTTCTCCATGGGAGCCGAGTATAGAGCTCAGCTATTTCCAACAGCGCCATTGAGATGGAATGAATCATCAGGGCGCATTTTCAACCTGTAGGGAGTACAGGGCCCCCATTCTTGAGATTAGTGAGGCTCTGACTGAAGGGACCCCCACAAGTTATCTCTTACCGTGTGAGTAGGGAGATAATTTTCAGACAACAGCTTTAAAAAAATCACAAATAACTAGAGATGAGCGAATCTTTGCCATCTTTGGAACTCCCACTGAAATCAGTGGAGGAGTTCTACCAACCTAATAGTTATCCCATATCCGATTTAAGATTAATTTAATAATCCCCCCCCCCCTCTTTTTTTTTTATTACAGTATGTTGTTCAACTGATGAGCACACCATCAAAAAGCTGTAATTTATAGCGGATGTCTGCACTAGGTGTTTCACTGTCATGCAGGACCACAACAGGTCAAAAGAAGCATTACACATGTCTTGCTGGAATGAGTAGGCTGCTTGTGTAATCTACAAACAAGCCAGGTCATATGCATCAACAGATTTTTCGTAGTTGTCTTTTGTACTGTCTAAAGATCCCAAATAGGGGGAACCCCTCCATCAAACCATAATTCCCTAATACAGCATTTAAAGAATAAAGACATGCTTCCTGAATGCTAAATAGAACAAATAATCTTTGTTAAAAATGTCCTACCATTTTGCTTCGGCAGACTGTGTGTGTGTGTTTTTGTGTGTGTGTAAGCCTTACACATAGGTGCTGGTTCTGCTCAACTCGACATACATCCATCGGTACTCTGTTTCTGACAGCCCTCTCCCTTTGTCTAAGTGTTAGAGATACATCAGGAAGGTTGTACACTGCAGATGTGTATGAAGGGGGAAGAGAATCAATATAGGAAAGCTTACACAGGCTGAAGATGGGGAGGAAAGCAGACACAAAGTGGTTTCCATGTGGAAGGCAGCAGCATCCTGGACACACAGATCCATCATGTATTACTGGCAGGGACAAGTCCACATGACAAAATCAAAATTCTGAAACTAGGTAGGTTGCTAACTGAACATTAGGGTTTCTGGAAATAAATGAAGGATGACTGCAGTCCAAAATCAGTGCAACCAATATGTTTGCAGGGATGTTTGAAAGCTAAACTTGCTGCAACTTGCATATTTTCATTTATTAACACACCCCTCAAACTGAGAATAACTCTCAGCAGCAACTATCATTTATGTCCTAACACATGAAAAACATGCATCCATTGATAATAAACTTCAGGATAATGGGGATATTAAGAAAGTTTGATAATGTTTATCCAATTATCCCATTTGTTCAATTTCTGCCAGTTTAATTGACGTTATAATAACCCAACTGCAATTAAAGGGGTTTTTCAGGCTCCTATTCTGAGGATAAGTAATCAATATCAGGTCATTAATATCCGATGGCAGAGGGTCCAACACTCCACATCCTCACCGGCCAGCCATACCCTGCAGCCTCCTACTCAGGAACTAGCTCTTGAGTGGAGCAGGAAGCACAGCTCCTTTCAAAGTGTAGTGGTCATGTTTGGTTACTGCAGTATTGAAATCAAAGGTTCAGCTGCAGTAAAGGTGAGTTCACACTTCAGTTATTTGAACAGGTGCAGATTCTTTCCCTTATACCTGATCTCTGAGTTGGCTTCATTACTGGTTTTGGCTCACAATAACTGATGGAAATAACTGAAGTGTGAACTCACCCTAACTCTGTACACCCATTACACATGGAATGGAGTAGTGCTTACTACTCCATCAAAGGGTTAGTTCTGGAGTCG
Organism: Bufotes viridis; assembly: GCA_033119425.1. NCBI lineage: Eukaryota > Metazoa > Chordata > Amphibia > Anura > Bufonidae > Bufotes > Bufotes viridis. The sequence goes on from CM065589.1 coordinate 222,391,757, forward strand.
GAGGCAACAGCTGATAAGTGGGGAATGGGTTGTCTGGCCTCCACCGATTGGATATTGATGACCTATCCTGGGGATAAGTCATCAATATTTAAGGAGCCCGGAAAACTCCTTTAACTGCAATTATTTACATCAAATAAACCGACGAGACAATTTAAGATCAACATCAAACTTTCTTATTCTTCCCCAATATCCTAAAGTTTAATATAATAAAGTGTTTTTCATGCGTTAGGACATAAACAATGGTCTGGGAAAACACCTTTAATAAAAATCAAACATGGATTTCTGCTCTAGACCACACACACCTCTTCCACTACTGCTAGTTTGCCTTTGATTTCTCGAATACATGATTCTGACTTATATTTTCTCTCCGTGAGGTCTTTGTTAAGTGCTTCCAACTCAGATACTCTGCTTTCCAAGTGCAGTATTGTTCGGTTACTTGACAATTCCAGCTCCTTCTTTTGCTGTTCATATTGATGCTGGTACTGCATTTGAATCTGTCATGAATGGAAATTTGTTACCATAACTGAAGAAACATTGTTTAAAATACACTGTATAATAATTCTTTAGCAGTAGATAAACTACACTCCAACCTAGACAACAGATGGTTAAAACATTGCATTATACATAGCGCGTCTACTGCACAAAGCGCGATTGCCCATTAGTGAAACTGCAGTGACTCCAGCTTTAATTTCCACACTACAAAGCGCCTTTATAGACAACATGACTGAACACATGGAGAATACAGGGTATGAGACAAGGAATAAAAATGTTTGCCTTTCACACTCACAATTCCAGTTTTCAATTGAATAAAATGACACACAAAGTCAAACCTGTAAGACCTTCTCCCTTTCAGCAGTGATTTCTTGTGTATGCGTACTGGTTAATAAAGATGTCTGTGATGTCCATTCATTCCTCAACTTACTGAGTTCCGTACATTTTTCTTCGAGAGCCTGTGAAAATGTAGTTGTAAGCAAACCTAAATTGAACCACGTTTATATTTAGCATCATATGCTTTTGGAAAGCAAGAATATTTCTATAAAAACCATAACAAAAAGCTGCCATCACTAAAGATGGGCTTCATGTGCTTTTAATTTGGGCTTTCATCTGAATGGGTCTTACAAATTAGAATTAGGGTCCATTCACACGTCCGCAATTCCGTTCCGAATTTTGCGGAACGGAATTGCGGACCCATTCGTTTCAATGGGGACAGACGATGTCCCGCCCGGGTACGCAATCGCGTTCCCGAAAAAAATAGAACATGTCCTATTCTTGTCCGCAATTGCGGACAAGAAAAGGCATTTTCTATGAGAGTGCCGGCGATGTGCGGTCCGCAATTCGCGGAACGCACATCGCCGATGTCCGTGTTTTGCGGATCCGCAAAACACACACGGACGTGTGAATGGACCCTTAAAGAGGTTTTCCAGGTGCTCTATACTGATGACTTGTATTTCAACATTATATCCCTGAAACACTTCTGGTCAGACCCCCCACTTAAACGTTAACCTACCGGGATGATATTGTGACTGACCACTGCCGAACATCAGCTCGTGCAGCGATTCACCAGCGCGGCAAGCGAACAGCTTGCAGGACACAAGGGCAAGTCTCCATTGAGGTCCGCAGCTGCAGGACGGCAGAAGTCAATCCCGGTAAGATTGTTCCGATTATTTAGCCGGCTCAACTATTGCAAGCTACAGGATTCATCTTTAGCGGGATGCCGCTAAGTCAGTAATACAGCGGGACGCCGCTGCTTATAGTTTGGGCAACATTGCGCTTGATACAGTACTTTTTACCAATGGTCGCAAGTCCAAGACTGTCATTGTATGCAATTCGGATATTGAATATTTTGCACTTTACTTCTGGTGCTAATTTGAACGCACACAGGAATTGGAACTTTTGCCATCATCACTGTTAGCAGTGCCGCCATTCTTGATCGTAGGCCAATGCTGCTATTATTGTATACCATTGTGATTATATGCACCTCATCCATTTATTTTAGGTTTCCTTATTTATAGGTGATACCTACCGCACCTTTGAATGATTGCCACATAGGGGTCTTTTACCACTTTTTTATTCTAGTTCACTGCACGTTATTTATCTTACTTAATACTGTTAATAATCTAAAAGTACCCACCTGTTGTAGCAAGCATATCTTCTGAGAAAAATCCTCTTCAGAGCTCTCTAGTTTTCCCTTTAGGAGACAATTTTCTAACTAAAGATATGCAGAAAAAAAAAATGCAGCTCAAGACAGGATATTCACAATAGCTTGTTAGTAAAGTAAAATAACCAGTTACTAATATTGCGTTATTTCATTTGCCTGTATGTTACTGCAGAAAAAAGCTTATGGCCAGTTCTTTGCTGAATTGCTTGAGTTAGCAAATTGGATTTCATTACACAGGCCCAGTTGGTGGCAATCAACTAAATGGCATGATCATTTACAAACTATCTTCAGGAAATCCCCAATGGATCACTATGAACACTGACCAGCTGAACATTTTGATCTTTATCACTTGATCAGAGTTCTAATCATAATCCTGGTACTGTGAAGACGGATCAGTGACATTTTAAAAAAAGGCACTATACCGTACTTCCGTTCAAGTCTAACTTTACTTTTGGCTTGCAAAGATACAAACAAGTTGCAGTATATAACCCCATTTGTTTTGTTTAACCTAAATTCCTATAATGGAAAACTTCGAACCGTAAGATGTCATCCACACCAGTGGTCCCCAACTCCAGGCCTCAGGGCCCACCTGCTGGTCATGATTTGAGAATATCCCTCAGAATGAATACCTGTGGTAAGGCCTGAGGCGCTGACAATTTTATCCCATGCTCAATACTGAGGAAATCCTGAAAACATGACTGTCAGGTGGTCCCTGAGGACTGGAGGAACACTGATCTACTGTGTATCAGTGCAGCCAGTGAACTGAATGGAGACACAAGACAACCAATAGCGTTCTGGAGTTGTGGTGGCGGCAACTTCAAGTCACACTGCGAACCCGTTGCTACATGGCAATCTTCCTTGTGCATCGGGTGTCGCGACCAAAATCAATGTGTAGCCCCCCGGAGACAATTTAGTGTAAGTGTTCCAGTCAGTGTGCAGTCTAATACCAGAGGCTTCTGTCACATGTATTGAAAGTGTTTTTTGTAGCCTGGAGCCCTGACTTGTAAGCCTTTCAATGCCTCATATGCCTCTGCAATTCTATAGCGGTATGTGAGCTTGTTTTCGGAAACCAGTCTCACATGATTGTTATTTAAAAAAAAAATATAATATGCATCTGCTGAACCATGTTTACTTTAGGAAAAGTGACAAAGACAAGCTGAAAAACATACCGTTTGAGCAATTTTAATAGACATAATACTGCCATTACTAACCTTTAAGCTCTTAATGCAGTCAGCAAGATATTTTTTTACGTCGCTGTCATTCCCTTCTAAAAGTTTTAATGAGAGGTGAACAAGGTGCTTGAAGGGATTTGTTTCAATTACATTCAGGCTTGCAGACATACAGTCAAGTCCACTGGAAGATGTTAGAAGCTGCAGCAAAAACCTTTAGAGGACAAACATTTTTTTTTTTAAGCGATTAAAAATAAAAAGGCTGGTACTGTATAAAATGGATTCAACTGACTAACTGCCTTGGACAAAAATAATTTTCCTTCTAACAAATAAAATCACCTCCCTGTTAGAATCTTCTTTGTGACAAAAGCAGCATGTAAAAGGCATAAATCCTTTTTCTGGCCCAGCATGAACGTTTCACAGCAAAGTAATCAATTTGTATATGCCTCCAGATAAACACCACTTATCACTCGCAACCGCTGAAGAAGCATCAGAAAGAAAAAGAAAAAAAGGTGCAAAAACAACTGCACTGTAAAGAGTAACTAGTTTCCCCTACAGAAGACGACATTATCAGAGAGGTGCACATGGCGAGTGTCAGTTCTTCGCTCAAACATAATCATAACCCACGTCCAAACACATGCAGACTTCTTTTCCTGAAGTGTTAAACTTGAAAGAGAAGGCTTCCAAAGGAGTGATGGCCGTGGGCAGAATCAAGTGTGCTAGCAATCTTCCAGCCGATCGATACAATGAGCGAAACTACACAATAAAACCTTGTTCTCTAGAGCAGTCTCTGAGCGTCTTATTTTTCACATAACAAATTTTGACAGCAATACTTCAAAAGTAATCTGAACTTCATATCTCCCTTAAACATCGCTGCTGGACTGGACACTGATGAGCCTCCTAGTGTAAAGTTTCCTGCCCTGCTATATGATGTGAGTCCTGGACAAATCTTCTGGCACTTGTGGTTAAAAACTCCAAATCTTTATTTCAACCGCAGAAAAACATAACATGCAATACAAAAAATAAAGCTTTTAGGCATTTTTTGTTTTCTTGTATTAGATGATCATTTTTTTATGCACTTGAAATAAAGACTTGGAGTTTTTAAACCACAAGCACCAGAAGATGTGTCAAGGATTCACAGCATAAGGCCTCATGCACACATATTTTGCGGCTCGGGCGCGGAGCTATTCACTTCAATGGAGCGGCAAAAGATGCGGACAGCACTCCTTGTGCTGTCCGCATCCGTTACTCCGTTCCGTGTCCATGCAAAAAAAAATAAAAAAAAAATAGAGCATGTCTTATTCTTGTCCGTTTTGCGGACAAGAATAGGCATTTCTACAATGGTCCGCGTTCCAAACACAGGGCAGCTTCCGTGTTTTGCGGATCCGCGGATTGCGGACCGCAAAACACCTACGGTCGTGTGCATAAGGCCTAAAGGGTGGACTGAAGTGACAACCAAGCCTGGGTTCTTCTACGGCACTGTGGAGATAAATAAATGCATCAAGGTTTTGAACTTGGTAGAGAAATATCTTAAGGGTATGGTGAGGTGCTGGGCTGTGTAACATGTAGCCCAGTTTATTAATTGTATTCCACAGGCTAGGTAATATAGTAAGTGTCTGATTAACAGGGCAGTGGTCACATATATGGCCTGCCGGTCCATTTAAGGTCTATGGGGCCAACTGAAACAGCCAGGCATTCTGTGATAAGCGGGTGTTCCTCCGCATAGGCAATAATTGTCAATTGTGTAGAAACGCCTTTCATAAATATATAAAAAAGAGAACAGGGTCCGATACAGACGCATGGTACCCCACAAAAGGATGACCCAATCGGAAAGTATAAACCCATTAATGGAGAAGCTCCCGGAGCACTGCACCGATAATGAGACTCCTTATTACTCAGCAGTCTCATGAAAGGCATCTTTCCATTGTAAGGCGACAAGCTCACGGCTCAAATTGTTTAGAGCATAAAGAAACGTTCCCTGGTTTCATGTTAAGAAGCACTCTGGTTACATCTCAGTGATTTACTAATGAACTACTTATTCTGCTTTTATCCTTACTGAGTTTGACAGTTTTATACATTATTGCTCACAAGTACGTACTACACAAGTATCTAAAGTCCCGTATGCAATCACATACCTCGGTACCGTCTTGTCTTGTTCAGATATACACTGCTCCAAAAGCTCTATGAACCTCTGTGGAAATGCTGAATATTCCACTAGTAATCCTTGCTGGTTCTTGAGGCTAGAATGCAAAAAGAAAGGACATACTTACACACAAAGGGCATGCCAGATGTTTAGAGCATATCCAAAAGTTGTATCAAAAATGTCTGCCAATCTGTTAAAACACTGAACATTAATATTAAAGGGGTTGTCAGGGCTACAGATGTAGATGACCTACCCAAAGAACAGGTCATCAACATCAATTCGGTGAGGGTCAGACTTCTGTCACCCCGCCAGTCAGCTGTTTGTAGGGCCCTTTAAAATGTTTACCTGCACGCCATCTACTTTGTAGCTGTGTGCGATGTAATGCCAGCTTCCTCTAACACTAGCCTGAATGGGCTATGCACTGTACCGCCACTGCAGAGTAAACAATGAAGAGGACGCTCTGCTGCGACCCCTTTAAAAACCTCACTTTAGGCAATGCTGTCCGTCTGAAACTGATGACTTTTCTTGAGGATAGGTCATCAATATCTATAGACTAGACAATCCCTTTAACTGATACCTGTTTTTTCCCCTCAGTGTATAATGCACTCTATACATGGTTGACAAAGTACAGGCACTAAAAAAACACTCAATTAAACACATCTTTAACCAATTGCATTGGCTCTTATGTGTAACCAGATGTATAAAAGCGTTGGGTTACATTGTATTTTGCCGGCGGCCCGTGTGCCCGCGATGTCAGACAGCTGTGGTCACAGGGAGGTGTGCCGTAACCCTCTAGGAGTGGTCAGGCAGTAATATGCGCTTGAGGCACGCTGCTACAAGCGTGTATTACATTGAAAAAGCTGAAAGCCGGCAGGTGGCGTTTTTTCTAATGCAAGAGCACCACCTGCTGGCTTTAAAATGAAATGTCAGCCTGCAGGCTGGGAATTAACCTCTTCCTGCCTTGACTGTGGCAGAAAGGGGTTAATTCACTTTAAAAAAAAGTTAAAAATTAAATACATTAAAAAAAGTCTAAATTTTCCCAAGAATAACAAAAATAAAAATAAAAAGTCACTTTAAAGGGGCTTGTAACACACGGTGCTATAGAACCAGCAACAGAAAAATAGGCTGACAAAATTCAAAATGCGCTTCAGTCTTTTGAAGTTTAGCGGTGGGCCCAGCCAGTAGATAAATTACATAAATAGCATCCATTTTCAGGGTACAAGCATACGGGAATGGTAGAAATGTTTTGTCTTGAAACCTTTTCATAATTTAAGAGTTTTTTTTTCTATTATATCAATCATCTAATGGCACAAAAGAAAGAGCTAGGGTGTCCCGAGAAAAATAATATCAAATACATGTAGACTGGCTCAGAAACTATTCAGTTATTTGCAGTTAGATAGACCCATTGCTACAACTGAAAAACTGGCCTGGTAAACATTGCGGCAATGAAGTGGTTAAGTTTACCTTATAAAATCTTCTTCCCCTAAAGTGAGATTGTACAGGAAAAATGGATCTGTGTCATCCGAAAGACGAACAATAAGGTCCTAGTCAAAAATAAGCAACAAAACACACAGAATTAACTGATGATCAGATACAGCTTTATTATTTTCTTTACAGTTAGCGGAGATTTCTTATTATTGTCAATAAAATATGGACTACCACAAACTCTTCTCTATAGGAGCATGAGTTAGGGTGCTTTCACACTTGCGTTCTGAGGATCCGGCAGGCACTTCCGTCCCGCCGGATCCGTCAGAACGCAAGTCGCCTGAAAGCATTTGAAGACTGGTCAGTCTTTGAAATGCTTTCAGGTTACCATGGCAGCCAGGACGCTCCTGAAGTCCTGGCTGCCATGGTACTCCGCAGCAGTGTACTTACCTGCGCTGCGACCGCTCCTTCATGACGTCACAGGTCCCCGCAGCGCATAGATCAATGCGCCGCCCGAACCTGTGATGTAATGAAGGAGCGCCTGGGGTCTGCAGTGCAGGTAAGTACACTGCTGCGGAGTACTTACCATGGCAGCCTGGACTTCAGTAGCATCCTGGCTGCCATGGTAACCGATCAGAGCCCCAGCTTACACTGAGGTCCTGATCAGAACGGCTGCTGCGCATGACGTTTAGCTTAATTCCGGATTAATGCACTTCAATTTTGTCAACGTCCAAAAAACGTTACAATACTGAACGGAAGACATCCTGAACGGATTTCTCTCTATTCAGAATGCATTAGGATAATCCTGATCAGTATCTTTCCGGCGTGGAACCAGACGACGGATCTCTACGCCGGAAAGTAAAAACGCAAGTGTAAAAGCACCCTTGCCTACATTGGAAAACTTTATGACTGGCAAACAGACTAGTCACAAAAAATGGCTTCATTACTCTAACATAGGGCAAATAATTATGCATCAGTTGCCAATTGTAATGATTAGGAAAGCAGATCTTTCAAACATCTACATACAGAATACATATATATGTGAACCATTATTTGCCCCTTTAGGTTTTCCGTTTGTGCGCTCGGGTCACACTAACATTTAAATGGGTTCTCCAGGACTTTGGTGCTGAAGGCCTTCAGGGCGCTGACGATCAGCACAACATAGAGCAGTGTTTCCCAACCAGTGTGCCTCCAGATGTTGCAAAACTACAACTCCCAGCATACCCGGACAGCCTTTGGCTGTTCAGGCATGCTGGGAGTTGTAGTTTTGCAACAGCTGGAGGCACACTGGTTGGGAAACACTGACATAGAGAACTGAACACTCAGCCGTTTGTACAGAAAAGCTGAAGTGTCTGCATAAAAAAAAATAGAGGAAAGACCATCAATGTTTACGTTCAGGAGAACCCCTTTAACACAAGAAACTCAAGATTTGATCCTTGCCTACATGCAATCTGCTAGGTAACCAAACTTAAAGGGGTTGTCTCACTGCAGCAAATGGCATTTATCCTGTAGAAAAAGTTAATACAAGGCCCTTACTAGTGTATTGTGAATGTCCATATTGTCTCCTTTGCTGGCTGGATTTTAAATTCTTGAAACCAAAAAATGCTGACATACCTTCTTATATACAGGTTTTGAAAAACAATGTGTTTCTACAGTCAGTCTGACGGTGGATCGCCTGTTAGAAGATAAACGTAGATAAAATGAGATGCATATCTGTCTCGATATCTACACACAGTACAGTTAAACACAGCGTAGCCAATATAAAAGCATTTTGCCGATACCTGGTGAGGCCTGGCCATAGGAACTTGATGCGGATTACCACTAATTGCCTGGCTGCTCCGATACTTTCCAACCGCAACAGCAAGTACAGATGCAGCCGGTAACTACGGCTGCGGCCCGGGAATTAGTGGTAGTGCTGTGGCTGGGTAAGACAATGTTCTCTGGAGAGATTAATCACATTTCATCGCTCGTGCTGCAGTCCCATTCATTTCTATGGGATCACCGCTACTCAGCAAACCTGTCTCCATGTAGCCCTAGTCTAATACAACAGCATACGAGATGTTATAGACTTACGGTAAATAAAGGTAGACTTAAATGATCCTGCCAACACACGCTCTCAACAATCTGCCTGTATAAATGGGCAGCCGATGATGCGATGAATGGCTCGTTCATCTGGTGAAATGATAGCTAGTGCAGGGACCTAAATTATCATTGCTGCTGCCCTTTCAGCTCTCCGAAACACACCCAAATTAGAATAAGAACTTTATAGTGTAAGAGTCCAGTTATGTGATTTTCATTGTCATTTTCTTGAATTCTGACAAACCAGCAGTAAAATACATTGAGAGGACTCCTGTGCTCATGCACATAACAGAGAGGACTCAGAGAGGAGTCCTCAATGTGTTTTACAGCTGGTTTGTGGGAACAGTGTATTGTAATATAAGTGAATATGAAAATAAAAAGGATATAAAATCGGACTCCGCACCACTTATACTATACACCGCTCACTCTAGTTTGGGGGGGGGGGGGGGGATTGGAGCTGTCCAATTCCCTTTAAGGTTGCTGCAAGCTTCCTGCTTTTAGCAACAGTTTGGGCAGTACTTTCTCTATTCCGGCATCCATTAAGATATTGCAGATGGGACCAATGCGACCAGGAATTGGCAAATGGCGATAAGACTTTTAAGTCTTATCGCCATTTGCGACTTGTCCCACCGCCATGCTGAACCAAGGACAAAGACAAGAGAGGAAAGAGGTACCGTATACACAGCCAAATGGTTGGACACAGTGCAGGAGGACACATAAGGAAACAATGGGTTACCGTCCCATCATTACATATTCCCTTTTAGGTCCCTTTCACATGAGCGAGGTCCACGCATTGAGCTCACGGCGCGTGTCAGGGAGAACATCCGGCCTGACCTCCCAGCACTGATGGGGGGGTCACACATATATTGATTGATTATGCTATGTAACCCTTACAGTTCTGGAATGTATTGGATAACGATCTAATACATTCCAGAACTGTAAGGGTTACATAGCATCATCAATCAATATAATGCTGTGTGACCCCATCAGTGCTGAAAGGTCAGATAGATGATGGCAGGCGTGGAACGTTTTTTTAATTTTTTTATTCTCCAAAGAGTTAAAGGTGTTCCTTTAAAGGCGTTAAAGGATAGGTCATCAATATCAGATCGGCGGGGGTCTGATACCCGGCACCCCCGCCGATCAGCTGCATGAGGAGACGGCATGCGCAATGTGCAAGTGCCACCTCCTGTATCTCTCTATGAGCGCTGCTGCTTTAACATAGCAGCAGCGAGCATGATTGGTCACCACCATCAAAAGCCCAGAGAACTGAAGAACCTTCTATCTGTATTCAGCAAGACCTGCGCTGACGTCACCGTGCTCACCACATGGTGAGCGTGATGACATCACTGAAGGTCCTTTCCCAGCCAGGTCCTGCAAGAAGAAGAAAAGACGAGCCCGGCTGCGCGATCAAGTGGATGAGGTGAATTCATTTATTTTTAGCCCCTTAAGCCACATTTAAGTAAGCCTTCTGTATTAGGAATGCTATCATTTTCCTTTATAACCATGTTATAAGGGAAAATAATACAGTAAATTTACTTTTATCAATTTACTTACATCTTCTAGCAACCATGCGTGAATATCGCATTGCATCTGCACCTGCTTGCGGATGCAATGCGATTTTCATGCAGCCCCATTCATTGAAAATCAGCGCTCATCTGTTCAGCCCCATTGAAGTGAATGGGTCCAGATTCAGAGCTGGTGCAATGCGTTCACATTACGCATTGCACCTGCGCGGAATTCTTGCCCGTGTGAAAGGGGCCGAAAAGTCTTGTGGAAAACCTTCCAAAAAGATTGAAGGCTATTACAGCTGCAAAAAGAGGCCTAACTCCATAGCAAGGGCTCATGCACACAAACGTATATTCTTTCCGTGTCTGTTCAGTTTTTTGGCGGAATGTATACGGAACCATTCATTTCAATGGGTCCGCAAAAAAAAAAAAACATAGAAGTTACTCCGTGTGCATTCTGTTTCCGTATGTCTGTATTCCGTTCCGCAAAAAAAATAGAACATGTCCTATTATTGTCCACATTACGGACATGGGTAGTACTGTTCTATCAGGGACCAGCTGTTCCATTCCGCAAAATACGGAATGCACACGGACGGCATCAGTATTATTTGCGGATCCGTTTTTTTGCAGACCGCAAAATACATACGGCCATGTGCATGAGCCCTAAGTGTCATGCCTGTTCACATTGGAAAATATTTGCTGAGGATTTTGCAGCAAATCTGCAAAAATCAGGTGTGGAACCTGCAATTCTGTCAGAGATCAACACTATACATTGTAAAGGGTGGAATCCATGGTTAAAATATGATATCAAACTGACATCCTGAGATAAAAAATCCAGGGCATTTTTTAATTCAACATTTATTTTTTTCTGCTACACATTAAAAATGATTTATGCACAGAAAATAAATTAGTTACATAAAACAAAAGCAACTCTCGTGCTGCGGCTGCATCTGAATGCATCTACATTAAACTGATCCACAGGCCCCATTACAGCAATGGACGCCAAGTTTTTTTTCTTTTTTCCCATTTAGCCATATTCACCATGTCTTTAAGTGTGTTTTTTATGCCAAGCAGAGGCATTTTAAGGCATTTAACACCATACCTCCCGTATGCCAAGGATGTGTTCACATACTGTATTCAAACAGATTTGATTGAGACATGTGAACAAACAAAGTGGTAAATCAAATAAAATGAAGAGAATCATGCTACACCCTAACATTTCAGGTAACTTATATTTTAAAATGGTTTCAGTTAAAGTTTAATATTGTACAAGATCAAGCTGGTCACACACTTCAGTCCTGTCATGAGAACAAACAGGATTGGGCTGGTTTAAATCCGATGGAGTCATCTCCACAACATGGACAAAGAGCTAAAATGTCAGAGTGCAAATGTAATTGTGTCAAATTACTTGACATACTAAAAAAAAAAAAAAAATGTAATAAAACACAAAAGAGCAACTGACTGTGCACAGAGATCATGCAAAAGTTGAAAGATGACCAGCACTCCCAGGAAAAAAAATTATCTAACCAGTGCCTAGGCATGGGTTAGGTCCACCCTGGCCACAAAGATAAGGGAGGCAGCATACATAACCTAAAGGTAAAAATTATGTAGAATTTATCCTGGCAACATATCCAGTGATACAAATCTCTTTTGCATTCAACATATGTCTGCTGTCCTCCTTCTTAGGCTACATGCACACGACCGTTGCCTGCCTCCGCGTCCGCTCCGCCTGCAAATTTTGCGTCCGTCAAAAAAAACGGATGACGGACCGTTTTTTTTGACGGATCTGACTTTTATGGCAGATCTATTGCAAAAATGCCTATTCTTGTCCGCAAACGTGAAAAAAATAGGACATGCACAATTTTTTTGACGGAATGAAAACACGGATCACGGATGGGGAACAAAAACGGTTGACCATCCGCATTTTTTGACGGACCCATTGAAATGAATGGGGAAGCATCCTATCCGTGAAAAAAAACGGAACGGACGCAGAAACAAACAACGGTCGTGTGCATGGGGCCTTATAGTTGTGCATAGTGATAAGGGCTTACAAAGGTTCTCCAGGAATGATTTACAGTTGCTGCAAGCATCCTTTCACTACACTGCTCTACAACAGATGGTAATTATGTTATCCTGCCTATGATATGCCATTATGGCTGAGCAGCCTGACAGGAGCATTCACTGTGCAGTAGATGCAAATGCTAGAGCAGGGATGGCCAACATGAGGCTCTCCAGGTGTTGCAAAACTACAACTCCCAGCATGACCAGACTGACTACAGCCATCAGCCTACAGCAGGGCATGGTGGGAGTTGTAGTTTTACAACAGCTGGAGAGCTGCAGGTTGGCCATCCCTGTGCAAGATGATAGTGTGTAGTGACACGCCACCATTTCACCCCTCTAAGCAGCTCTGCAAGTGGAGGCAACCTGTCCTATTCACATTCTAGGACAGGTTGTTAGCGGCCATTTTAGATAATTCCCGGAGAACCCCTTTACAGAAAAAGAAAGAGAAAAAAAAATAAAAAGTATCCATGTCTACATTAATAGGGCTCCTTCCAGCCAGTACTATTTCTCCTTGTGGAGAGTGCCTAGGAGGCATAAGTGGTCTTATATTCCGTGCACTGCTCTTCTGCTAAAAAGGGAAGCTTTAGTTGGTTTTCCATAGTTATGGACTCCAAATACAATGGTCGTCCTGGAACCAATTACTATTGTATCTTAAAAACCAAAGCTTGTTTCGATCTCAAAACCTTTGGCCACGACTGTATTTTAGTTTTAGGCCCCTTTCACATGAGCAAGTTTTTCGCACAGGTGCAATGCGTGACGTGAACGCATAGCATGCGCACCGAATCCTGACCCATTCATTTCAATGGGTCTGTGTACAGGAGTGTTTTTCTTTTTCATGCATCAGTTCTGCGTTGGATAAGAATCGCAGCATGTTCTATTTTCTGCGTTTTTCAAGCGGCCCTGGCCCCATAGAAGTGAATGGGGCTTCAGTTAAAAAACGCATTGCATCCGGAAGCAAGATTTTTGTTAGGGGGTTATCACTCAGGCGTTTGGGCTCTTGCACACAGCTGTTGCTGTTTTCGCAATCCACAAAACATGGACACCGGCCCTGTGTGTTCTACATTCTGCAGAACAGAAGGTCCTGCCCTATCCTTGCATATCTGTTACAGAACAGGACATTTTTTATTTTTTTTGCAGGGCCACGGAACAGACATACGGATGCCGACAGCACCGGTGTGCTTTCTGCATATTTTGCGGTTCCATTGAAGTGAATGGGTTTGCATCCAACCATCAAAAACACTGATCGGATGCAGACCAAAAATACGTTCGTATCCATGAGCCCTTAGGGTGAATGCACATGGAGCGAATTACCTGTGTTTTTTTCTGAACAGATTTCGTCCAGAAAAATCACTGCGTAATAGGCAAATTTTTCCCGGGCGAGTATTCCGCGCGTGTGCAATGCGTGACATGAAGGCATTGCACCCGCACTGAATCCTGACCCATTCATTTCAATGGGTCTGTGTACATGAGCATTTTTTTTCACGCATCAGTTCTGTGTTGCGTGAAAAACGCAGCTTGTTCTATATTCTACGTTTCTCACGCAGCCATGGCCCCATAGAAGTGAATTGGGCTGCTTGAAAAACGCATTGCATCCGCAAGCAAGTGCAGATGCAATGCATTTTCACCGATAGTTACTAGGAAATGTTGTTTGTAAACCTTCAGTTTTTTTATCACGCGCATGAAAAATGCATCAAAACGCATTGCACCTGCACTGAAAAAACTGAACGCAATCACAGACAAAACTGACTAAACTTGCTTGCAGAATGGTGCGGGTTTCACTGAATGCACAATCAACGCATCCGGACCTAGTCCATCACGCTTGTGTGAAAGAGGCCATACAGTACCAGCAAACTGATTTCACAAATCTCATGTACACTTAGATTTTGTTTTTTTTCTTTCCTGGACTGAATACACTTGGGTGAAACAGAATTTTGGAAAACTTATTAAAAAGGAAAAACAAAATTTTGCATGGACTTGATTATTGAGACGCTTTGCTATGACACTTGGAATTTAACTCTAGGGGCCTCACGTTTCTCTTCATCTTTGAGATGCTTCTACACCTCAGTTGATTGGCCATAATTCAGAAAGACACATCATGTTTATATAAGGTCTCATAGCTGGCAATGCATATCAGAACTAAAATCAAGCCATGAGGGGGGGAGACCGGTCAACTATCACGGCAGCACTCCACCAACGTGGGCTTTATGGCAGAGTGGCCGGAAAGAAGCCTCTCCTCAGTAAAAGGGTACCTGAATTTATTTTTTTTTTTTTAATAAAGCATTTAAAAGAACAAAAAGAATGTCAGGCGGCAAGAAACAAGATTTACTGGTCTGATGCAGCCAAGATTGAACTTTTTGGCCTCAATTCTAAATGTCATGTCTGAAGGAAACCAGGCACTGACTAACAGCATCCCTACAGTGAAGCATGGTGGTTGGGGCCTCATGCTGTGGGGTGTTTTTTAGCAGCTAGAACAGGGAAGCCTGGTCAGGGTTGAGGAAAAAATGAATGGAACAAAGTACAAGGATATTTGGACCTCAGACTGGGTTGAAAGTTCACCTTCCAACAAGATTGAGCATCACAACCATCACAGGATTGGCTTAGGTCCGTGAGAGGCCTAGCCAGAGCCCTGACTTGAAATCAAATATCTCTGGAGAGACCTGAAAATGGCTGTCCACCGAAGGTCAAGAAAGCACCGACAGATGCACTTCAAATACTAATTATGCAGTCAGTTTGATTTAGGGGAGCGCAATCAGTCTGGGAGATGCATTTGAGTCTTAAAAAAATAAATAAAATGATTGTAGCCCTAGTAAAGCAACAGGGATATTAAAGGGGTATTCCAGTTGGTTAAAGTATCCTGTGGATAGGATAAAACTATCAGATCGGTGGGGGGTCCTACTGATGAGACCCCCACCAATCATGCTCTCCTGAAATGACCAGAGTGGCTAGTTGCACATGCGCACGGCCACTCCAATCATTGCTATGGAAGTCTTTGAGATAGCCGAGCTGTACTAACCAAAATCCACCATAAAACCTACATGTATCGTAAGTTTTGCTGTGACTCTCTAGGTTGCTTAAATAGCCTAATAGTTATGTGATGCAAAAAAATGATTTGTTACCTCTATTCTGTGGGTCAGTGTGAATATGGCGATACTAAATGTATAAAAAAAGATCATGCTTTACTACTTTTGCACAATAAATGCAGTTATTTTAGTCAACGTATTCTGAGAGCAGTAACTTATTATTTTGTTGACAGAGCTGTGTGAGGGTTGCTTTTTGTGGGATTAGTTGATGTTTCTATTGGTGCCATTTTAGTCAAATTTTTCATCGCCTTTATTCCATTTTTTTATTTTTTTTTTGAGATGCAGAACTAACAAGAAAATTATTCTGGCATTGCTTTTTGTATTTTCTCTTCATGGCTGTTCACGAAGGAGGCTAAATAATAGTTTTTACATTGGTTTTCAGTCAGACTAGGAAGCAGTGATCGTTGAAATAATACACTAATATTTATAAAGGCATGTTCACACGTCACAGTTCATGCAGTTGAGGATTTTTCATGTGTGGTTTTCCGGACCATGACCAGAATGGATGTGTCCATTCTTGGTGAGGTTACCGCATGGACACTTCAGGAAACTGGGGCAGGAGTCTACTCGCAGTTTGTCTCCATTCAATAGAGCCAAACCAAGAGTGGGACCACAGCATTCAAATCGAAAAGCCACAGTCAAAATCCAACATGTGAACACACCCTTCAGACCGTGAATTTCCTTCTGTAGATGGAGGCAATTGTTAGGTCTTTGGCTGAGATAACCTCTCCATATCACACAAGGATGTCGAAGGGGCTGAGGGGCCATCAGAGAAACCCCTTCCCTCTGTCTAACCACTAACACTGCTTTCAGAATTGAGCAGGATATCTGCAGGACAGAAATGTACATACATCTTGTACCAGTTTGGGTACAGCCACAAGTGGTGGCATTTACACCACAGATTTGCTGCATTTCTGTGGAATAACATGTGGATTTTGCTGCACACTTGCAATAAGAAATCCACAGCATACGTGTATGGCTGCACCGTGTATGGCTGCAGTGGTGTTATGTTTATTTAATGATGTTAGCAAATGTAGACAATTTTACATTTTTCCACTTCTGCACAGAAGACATTATCCCTGCAGAAATAGCAGCCTCATAACGTTATGTGGGACTGTGTAATAAATAAATTATATTATATATATATACACACACACACTGTACTCCTCCCCAGCTATGTTTAATCTTCAGAAAAAAAATAATTTGTGCGACCTCTGGTGTCTACATATATATGGGGTCATTTATCAAAGTGGTGTGAAGTAGAACTGACTTAGTTGCCCACAGCAACCAATCAGATTTCACCTTTCATTTCCCAAAGGAGCTGTTAAAAATGCGAGGTGGAATCTGGATAGGTTGCTATGGGCAACTAAGCCAGTTCTACTTTATGTAGGATGTTTATCAAACTGGTGTAAAGTAGAACCGGCTTAGTTGCTCACAGCAGTCAGATTCCACCTTTCATTTTTGACAGCTCCTCTATCCCATATAATCTATAAAGTGCACCGGACATTTTGGTCTAAGCATAGAATTTTTCAAAGCATTGCTTGTGTTTGAGTAATCAGGCTGGTTTCATACCTGCATTTGATCATCCTGCAGGCTGATCCGTACTTTCTAAAGGTAGTTGTTCTGGCGCAGTTTTTTATTTGTTAAAATGTTCACCTAACAGGGTAGAACATGTGATATTTTTTATAAAGGAGGCTGTTACGGATGCGGCAATACCTAATATGTGCATTTTTTGTTGTTGTTTTACACAATAAAAGCATTTTTGAAATATAAAATAAAAATTTTGTGTCTCCATTTTCTGAAAGGCATATTATTAACATTTTTTGGATGATTGACAACGGTCAATTGTACGGTCTCATTTTTTGCGGGTTGATATAACTGTTTGGTACCATTTTGGGCACATATGACTTTTTGATCGCTTGGCATTACACTTTTTTATGTAAGGTAATAAAAAATGTCTTTTTTGGCACAATTTTTATTAGATTAATTTTTTTCTACTGTGTTTACCAGACGGGTTGGATCGCACAAAATTTATATAGAGCAGGTTGTTATGGAGACAGCGACAACTAAAATGTCTAATTTTTCAATTTTATTTTATACAATAAAAGCATTTTTTTTTTTATTCTGTTTGTGTCTATTTTCTGAAAGCCATATTTTTTGGCCATTTGTCTTATGTAGGGGGTCATTTTTTGCGGGATGATGTGATGGTTTCATTGGTACTAATTTATATGACTCTTGATCACTTTTCATACCATTTTTTTGGAAAGTGAGGTAGGCAAAATCGCAAATACATTTTTTTTTATGGCGTTCAATGTGCAGTAAAAGTAACATGATCCTTTTACAGATTAGGTCGTTACGGATGTGGTGATACAAAACATTTTTAGTGTTTTTTTTTTAACCAATTATGAGTGTGTGTGTGTGTGTAATATAATATTATATATATACACACACACACACACACACAATAGCAAAAGGAACCCGACTTTCATCTTTAGCACTTAACGTTTGTGTGTGTTGTAAAAGATATCGACAGTATTCCCCATAACAGTGAACTCCACAGCCCCCCCCCCCCCCCCACAGTGCCCAGCCTTCTTAAAATGAGCTACAGTCCCCTTATCTGTGTCCTCCACTGTTCCCAGCCCCCTCAACAGAGACCTCCACAGCTCCCGTCCCTTTAACAGTGACTTCTATAGTACCCCACTCCCTTAACAGTGACCTCACAGTACCTGCCCCTTTAACAGTAACCTCCACAGCGGCCTGCCCCTTTAAGGTTAGGGCTACATGACGAGATGTGTTGCGCGACATTTTGTCGTACCAATGACGCGCAACAATTTTTAATAATAATTGATAGGCTATGGTGTCGCAAAAAATCCATCCAGATGGATGCAAGTAGCAGTGTAGTTGTGCCCTAAGTGTCGTGCAGCCCTAGCCTGAAGCTGAACTACAGCAGTGAAGAAAAAAGGATGGGTTGTTATGGAAACCTGCAGTAAACCTGTGTGTGTATGTGGGGGGAGACTAAGGGCCGGCAAGCTTCTATTGGCTGATAAGGGACACGTGACCGTGTGTATAGCAGTTGGGATATGAAGAGAAGGACTTGCAGGCTTGTATTGGCTAATGCAGGACATTTTTGGGGAATGTCTCAGGAACGGTACGTCCTAGAGAGCCGAGACCCCCACAAGATTTCTTTCAAGGTAGCAAGGGATGTGTATACAAAGTTTTGTTGAAATCGATGGTTGGTTTTTGAGTGATCGCGGAATATAGAAATATAGAAACGTTTATATGTCCTTTTTATAGAGATATATATATATATATATATATATATATATATATATATATATAATTTTTTTTATTTTTTACTTTTTTCCATACACTTTTTGAACCCAGATCCACCAGACCCAGTGGGTCTCATGCATCTACAATACACTGCATAGTGTACTGCAGTGTATTTGCATGTACATTCAGATATACCAGGGCAAGCAGGATGTCTGTGAATGCATCCAGTTGCCCTGGTAACCATTGGTGTATGTAAGAGCAGGGTTTGGTGTCCAGCAGCCTTCAGAGGGTGGAGGACCGCTGCGCCGGCCATCCTGAACGGGGAGGGGGGGGGGCGGTTGTGTCAGGCAGCATTGAGAGGGTGGAGGAAGGGAGAACCACTGTGCAGGCAATCCTAAAGGAAGGGGGGGGGGGGGGTTATGTCCGTTGTTAGCCCCTTCCATACAGTGGTCCCCAAGGACCATGGCATGGAAGGGGTTATGTCAGTCATTTCAAGCAGAGTGTCAGCTGTATGTTACAGCTGACACTCTGCACCATGGGCCATCCAGTTGAGAGGGTGGAGGGAGAACAGCTGCAGGGGAGGGAGAGAGACTGCGCGCGCCCCGGTGTGGAGCAAGTAAGAGTTACAGAAAATCTGTCAGATGACGGATTCTCTATAAATTCACTGAGAGCAGCCTGCTGTGCATAGGAAGCACAGCAGGCCGTAGAACAAAAATAAAAAAATAAAAATAAAGACAACCAATTCGAGAAATGATTTTCTCCACAGAATAAATTAATGTAATTTTTTTTTTTTTTTTTTACAAAGGTATCTATAGACCTTTAAAGGGAGTCCCTCACCAACCTGACAGGTTTTAAGCTGATCACATAGTTTAGTGGGGGCACAAAGACATGACATATATGTTGCTTGTACTCCGAATCGCCAAAAAAGTAGTTTCTCTGATATCCTAATGAGAGCCCAAGTTCCTGCCAGATCCGTAGTACAGCGTACACACGTGTGCTCCCGGAAGTCCGTCTGACCCCATTCACTATAATGGGGAGTGGCGGCAGTCCGGTCGCAGCACGGCAAAAATGTTGAGAGGCGGCCTGACAAATACCTCTGCACGGTCAGTATTTTATTACCTAACTGGGTATTCTAACCACCTAACATTTTTTAAAAGTTATACAATCTGCTGACTGTACTGTGTACACCCTAACCACATGGTTTTAACCTTTTAGCTCCCATTGAAAGCGGCAGCACCTGTCCCACATGATCTGAACCATGCTCCTTGGAGAATTGCTTTTGCATTCTCCATATGTCATAAGGGGAAGGCACTGCATATTCTGGAGTGTCAGCACTCACACCCAGCTTACTCCAGGGCCCAGCATACCCTGAGGGTGCTGTAGATGACTACAGAAGGCTTCACTGTGCACTGTGGAAAAGGCACTAGGACTGTAGTAATGGTCAACTACCCAAGGCTGGGAATCAAAATATCCTGGGGGGCCCAAAGAAAATAGTTTTGGTAGGATTAGGAGAGGACAGAGCCTACCACTCACGCTTGGATAAACTGCACTTGAGAGACCATATATTACCACTGTGCCTTGTAAACCTGTATTCTGATGGGAAACCCTTAGTAACATGGCTAGCTGTGCCCGGTGATCACAACCCTCTGGCTTCATTGTGCACCATTAAAATAGCGAGACAGCAAATGACAAAGGGCAAACAGTCCTATGATACGGCACTTGGTTATCTAAAATGCCTTAATATGTGTCCAGCCCGACCAGAATGGGCAAGTACCTAATCATAGGACTTTTTGCCCTTTGTCATTTGTTGTCTAGCTATTTTGGGTAACAGATGCAGGCTCAACCCACTGGTGGCACACATATCAGGGTGGCCACTTTCTTCTGATATTGTCCTCGTTATTTTGGTCGCATTTTTGTGATTCTATGTATTCAGCGGTATCTGTGTCTCCTATATCATGTGACTATTCATGTATTCAGCGGTACCCGTGTCTTCTATATCATGTGACTATTAATGTATTCAGCAGTACCTGTGTCTCATATCATGTGACTATTCATGTATTCAGCGGTACCTGTGTCTCCTATATCATGTGACTTAATGTATTCAGCGGTACCTGTGTCTCCTATATCATGTGACTTAATGTATTCAGCGGTACCTGTGTCTCATATCATGTGACTATTCATGTATTCAGCGGTACCTGTGTCTCCTATATCCTATATCATGTGACTATTCATGTATTCAGCGGTACCTGTGTCTCTTATATCATGTGACTATTAATGTATTCAGCGGTACCTGTGTCTCCTATATCCTATATTATGTGACTATTCATGTATTCAGCGGTACCTGTGTCTCTTATATCATGTGACTATTAATGTATTCAGCGGTACCTGTGTCTCCTATATCATGTGACTATTAATGTATTCAGCGGTACCCGTGTCTTCTATATCATGTGACTATTAATGTATTCAGCGGTACCTGTGTCTCCTATATCATGTGACTATTAATGTATTCAGCGGTACCTGTGTCTCCTATATCATGTGACTATTAATGTATTCAGCGGTACCTGTGTCTCCTATATCATGTGACTATTAATGTATTCAGCGGTACCCGTGTCTTCTATATCATGTGACTATTAATGTATTCAGCGGTACCTGTGTCTCCTATATCATGTGACTATTAATGTATTCAGCGGTACCTGTGTCTCCTATATCATGTGACTATTAATGTATTCAGCGGTACCTGTGTCTCCTATATCATGTGACTATTAATGTATTCAGCGGTACCTGTGTCTCCTATATCATGTGACTATTAATGTATTCAGCGGTACCTGTGTCTTATATCATGTGACTATTCATGTATTCAGCGGTACCTGTGTCTCCTATATCATGTGACTATTCATGTATTCAGCGGTACCAGTGTCTCTTATATCATGTGACTATTAATGTATTCAGCGGTACCTGTGTCTCCTATATCATGTGACTATTAATGTATTCAGCGGTACCTGTGTCTCCTATATCATGTGACTATTAATGTATTCAGCGGTACCTGTGTCTCCTATATCATGTGACTATTAATGTATTCAGCGGTACCTGTGTCTCTTATATCATGTGACTATTCATGTATTCAGCGGTACCTGTGTCTCCTATATCATGTGACTATTAATGTATTCAGCGGTACCTGTGTCTCCTATATCATGTGACTATTAATGTATTCAGCGGTACCTGTGTCTCCTATATCATGTGACTATTAATGTATTCAGCGGTACCTGTGTCTCTTATATCATGTGACTATTAATGTATTCAGCGGTACCTGTGTCTCCTATATCATGTGACTATTAATGTATTCAGTTGTACCTGTGTCTTATATCATGTGACTATTAATGTATTCAGCGGTACCTGTGTCTCCTATATCATGTGACTATTAATGTATTCAGTTGTACCTGTGTCTTATATCATGTGACTATTAATGTATTCAGCGGTACCTGTGTCTCCTATATCATGTGACTATTCATGTATTCAGCGGTACCTGTGTCTCTTATATCATGTGACTATTAATGTATTCAGCGGTACCCGTGTCTCCTATATCATGTGACTATTAATGTATTCAGTTGTACCTGTGTCTCCTATATCATGTGACTATTCATGTATTCAGCGGTACCCGTGTCTCCTATATCATGTGACTATTAATGTATTCAGCGGTACCTGTGTCTCCTATATCATGTGACTATTCATGTATTCAGCGGTACCTGTGTCTCTTATATCATGTGACTATTAATGTATTCAGCGGTACCTGTGTCTCCTATATCATGTGACTATTAATGTATTCAGTTGTACCTGTGTCTTATATCATGTGACTATTAATGTATTCAGCGGTACCTGTGTCTCCTATATCATGTGACTATTCATGTATTCAGCGGTACCTGTGTCTCCTATATCATGTGACTATTCATGTATTCAGCGGTACCCGTGTCTCCTATATCATGTGACTATTCATGTATTCAGCGGTACCTGTGTCTCTTATATCATGTGACTATTCATGTATTCAGCGGTACCTGTGTCTCTTATATCATGTGACTATTAATGTATTCAGCGGTACCTGTGTCTCTTATATCATGTGACTATTCATGTATTCAGCGGTACCTTCTTTTGAAAGTTGATATCTTACTACCATGGATCAGTGTATATTATGCGATTATGTACTCAGCAGTACCATGTGATTTTTTGCTTGATGTATGCCCTCCTTTTCTGTATGATTTAGCCCTGCTTGATTCTGATTATAGTAACATTGAAACATGCGTGTAGGGACTAGCTGCACTAGGGCAATTTAGGGCCAAGTACCGTATTTTCCAGCGTATAAGACGACCCCCTACTTTTCCTATTAAAATATGGGGTTTGGGCTATACTTGCCGTATAAGACTACCCCTCGTTCTGAGCATGAGAAAACCACTGAGAGCAGGGAGAGGGGGCTGCTTCAGGAGCGACTGGCCAGCATGCAGCGCATGGTGGCTCAGCTAGAGGGCGCCTGTCCCTGAAGCTGGAGGACAACTTCTCCAGTCCGGCTTGGAAGTAAAGAGGACCTTTCACTGGTCCAACAATTGTTAGATAATGATATATACCGTATGTGTAGAGCGGCGCCCAGGGACCTCCCTGCACTTAATACTATTATCCCAGAGCGCCGCTCCGTTCGCCCGCTGTGGCCCCGATCACTGGCGCCATAAGCTAATTCCAGCTAATCTCGCCCCTGGGAGAAGATATCCTCTTCTGCCCTGGGCGTCTCCTTCTCCCAGGCTGTAGTGCTGGCCAATCACAGTGCTCAGCTCACAGCCTGGGAGCACTCTGATTGGCCAGCGCTACAGCCTGGGAGACGGAGACGCCCAGGGCAGAAGAGGATATCTTCTCCCAGGGGCGAGATTAGCTCTAGCTGTAATTAGCATACGGCGCAGACGCCGGCAATCGTGGCCACAGCGGGCGAACGGAGTGACGCCCAGGGATAATAGTAAGTGCAGGGAAATTCCTGGGCGCCACTCTACACATACATATCATTATTGGACCAGTGAAAGGTCCTCTTAAGTTTCAGCATGCAGTATACCGGTGTAGACTTTTGAGAAGATTTTCATGTGTTAAAAAGTAGTCTTAAACGCCAGAAAATACAGTAGCTTGACGGCCAGCTTCCGGACGGGGTCGTTCTTATCAGGACAGGTGCTCCTTGGTTAGGAGATAGGGCCTTATTCGCACCCGTTGCCTAGGGTTGACTAGGGACTCAGTACCCACCCCACATTTGCCCGTCCGTTACCTATAATTCATTATTTTGGCTTATTTTACATAGTGGGAACGTAGGTATCCCTGTCTTTTGGTGCTTGCCTGCACCAGATGAGTAGTGTGTATTCGAGCACTTGATTTTCTATTTGTGTTGTTGCAATATTGAGCACCATATAGGGATTTTATTGTATTTATTATTAAAAGTTACGTTTTAATAGTATCACCATTTTTTCTTCCTATGTTTTGAAACCTCTGGGTGTTAACCGACTATCAATTATCCGGTCTGTATGTTCATTGTGCACCCCACCCAACATCAGCCATCAACGTCGCCTGCAGCAACCCCTCCCCCACACTGTCACTGCACCAGTCCTGGGCCTGTGTGAGGGATCAGTGGCCCTGAAATTCCCCAGTCATCACCGTGACATTGCCGCTGCCATCTTGAGGTCTAGCGCATCCCTCAAACAGTTGCCAGTGTGGGTCGCTACAAAACTACAGGTTGTGACTAGAGATGAGCGAAGCGACTTTGGATGCCACATCCGGAGTCACTTCGCTAAAAATTTCGCTATAATGCTGTACAGAGAACCTTCTCCGTACGTCATTAGAATGTACTGCCCCAATGAGGTGAGGTCACGTGCGACTTAGTTCAATAACTTCGGTAAATTATTAGTACAGTGAAAAATCTTGGAAGCGACCTTGGCTTCGGTTCCCAGGTACCATTCAGGACTGAAGCTGAGTTCGGTTCCAAGTTCTGAAGTGGTTTTTCACCGTAATAATCAATTACTGAAGTTATTCAACAAAGTCTCGACCGACTTCATGAATAACTTACTTCGGCACCTCGGAACCCATACATTCTAATACTGTACGGAGACGAATCTCCCTACAGCATTATAACGGATTTTTTAGCGATGCATCATCCGAAGCCCGCTTCTCATCTCTAGGGGCGACCATTGTAAATCTTAGGCAGGGTCGCCTACAAAGGCCAAACGGTCCAAAACATGACAGTATATAAAACACTGCAAAATGAGTTCAAATTAAAGGAAGCGGAATACCCCGTCAATGATATAGCGCCAACATCTTTTGTAGTGCTGTACACAGGTTGTCCTCACTCACGTTAATACCTATCCCCTTCACAGATCCCAATCTAAATTCAAAATTAACTTTGCGGTATGTTTTTGGCGTCAGAGAGGAAAGCTGAACAAACACAGGGAGAACAACAAAAAAAAAAAAAAAGTTATAAAAATTTATAAAAATACTAAAAAAAAAAATGTCAACTTATTTATTCTGTACGGTGAACCCTGTAACCAAAAAAAACACACTTGGAACCGAAAAGGTTTTAACAGTAGAAATTAATTTTTGAAGTCTCATGAGACTTGGAGAAGCAAGAACTTCAGCGCATTGGAGCCAATACGTTCCATTCGATTTGCTCATCCCTAGCTCTGGGAATCATATCATATTATAGCCTGTTAGTGCACAGGGTCGGCCATATTACTGATACTCTGGAGAAGCCAGATGGTGCAGAGAACAATACTAGGTATCACCCAGCAGGTGGGCACACCACCGGGGCAGGTACCAGGCTGGGCACAGGCCAATGACGGCATCCTGCCACCAGCCTTATCCTGTACCACATGTACAGTGTGTATTCCAGCATACAAAGAAATATCATATTCTGATAAGCATGGCCTGCTTATAACTATTCATACACAGATTTATAGGGCCCTGTAGCTCACCATGCACACAGGTGTATGGGGGGGGCCCTTCTGCGGCACACAGGTGTATGGGGGGGTTTGCCCTCCGCAGCACACAGATGTATGGGGGAAGGGGGTTTGCCCTCCGCAGCACACAGGTGTATGGGGGAGGGGGAGGGGGCCATCTGCAGCACACAGGTGTATGGGGGAGGGGGGCCATCTGCAGCACACAGGTGTACGGGGGGCCCTATCTGCAGCACACAGGTGTACGGGGGCCCTATCTGCAGCACACAGGTGTACGGGGGCCCTATCTGCAGCACACAGGTGTACGGGGGCTATCTGCAGCACACAGGTGTACGGGGGCCCTATCTGCAGCACACAGGTGTACGGGGGCCCTATCTGCAGCACACAGGTGTACGGGGGGCCCTATCTGCAGCACACAGGTGTACGGGGGCCCTATCTGCAGCACACAGGTGTACGGGGGCCCTATCTGCAGCACACAGGTGTACGGGGGCCCTATCTGCAGCACACAGGTGTATGCGGGGGCCCTATCTGCAGCACACAGGTGTACGGGGGCCCTATCTTCAGCACACAGGTGTACGGGGGGCTATCTGCAGCACACAGGTGTACGGGGCTATCTGCAGCACACAGGTGTGCGGGGGCCTATCTGCAGCACACAGGTGTACGGGGGCCTATCTGCAGCACACAGGTGTACGGGGGCCCTATCTGCAGCACACAGGTGTACGGGGGCCCTATCTGCAGCACACAGGTGTACGGGGGCTATCTGCAGCACACAGGTGTACGGGGGCTATCTGCAGCACACAGGTGTATGGGGGGCCCTATCTGCAGCACACAGGTGTATGGGGGGGCCCTATCTGCAGCACACAGGTGTATGGGGGGCCCTATCTGCAGCACACAGGTGTATGGGGGGCCCTATCTGCAGCACACAGTTGTATGGGGGCCCTATCTGCAGCACACAGTTGTATGGGGGGCCCTATCTGCAGCACACAGTTGTATGGGGGCCCTATCTGCAGCACACAGTTGTATGGGGGCCCTATCTGCAGCACACAGTTGTATGGGGGCCCTATCTGCAGCACACAGTTGTATGGGGGGCCCTATCTGCAGCACACAGTTGTATGGGGGGCCCTATCTGCAGCACACAGTTGTATGGGGGCCCTATCTGCAGCACACAGTTGTACGGGGGGCCCTATCTGCAGCACACAGTTGTACGGGGGCCCTATCTGCAGCACACAGGTGTATGGAGGGCCCTCTACCTGCAGCACACAGGTGTATGGGGGGGCCCTCTACCTGCAGCACACAGGTGTATGGGGGGGACCTCTGCAGCACACAGGTGTATGGGGGGGGGGACCTTTGCAGCACACAGGTGTATGGGGGGACCTCTGCAGCACACAGGTGTATGGGGGGGGGACCTCTGCAGCACACAGGTGTATGGGGGGGGGGGACCTCTGCAGCACACAGGTGTATGGGGGGGGGTCACTCTGCAGCACACAGGTGTATGGGGGGGACCTCTGCAGCACACAGGTGTACAGCGGGCGCCTTACCTCTCCTCACAGTCCCGGCATTTAATGATAATGGACACAAGTTTACAGAACAGCTCCTCCACCATGGTGACGTCCTTCTCTCCTACACGTACATGTCCCGCTGTCTCTGGAGCTGGGCTCTCACATGGAGCGGCACCTGTTAGCAGCCGTCAGCCTGGCCGGCACCATGCTCCTTGGGAACCAGTGAGGCGCCTCACCTTGCCCGCTCTGCTCCTCCTCCCTCTTGACCTCCCCCCCTTCTTCCCTCACTCCCGTGGAGATTCGCGCCACCTTCCCGCCGCCCGCAGCTCTAGTCTTGCCTCAGCTCCGGGGTGTGAGGCGCACAATTGAGCAACTGCAGATCACCTCAGGGCAGGTGTGCAAATACAGGACGCCCAATACTAACAGCAGGCAAGCCATTACTATTCCTAATTTCAGGCCATGTAGTGAATGGGACATGTCTGCAGCCTCTCCTAGTAACCCCTGAAGCAGGTGATTAAGTGCTCATTCAGACAGCCCTATGCTGTCTTCAAAAATGCGGATCGTTTGCTGTCCCATTCTATTTTAGGCCCTATTCACACATCCGCAATGTAGTCCGCATGTATTCCGCAATTTTGCGGAATACATGCGGACCCATTGACTGTGAATGGGGCCGGGAACGATGCGGAGAGCACACACTGTGCTCTCCGCATCCGATTTTGCGGAGCGCGCCGCCGATCTTCCGGTCCGCGGCTCCGCAAAAAAAATAGAGCATGTCCTATTCTTGTCCGCAATTGCGGACAAGAAAAGGCATTTTCTATGGAGTTCGGGCAATGTGCGGTCCGCAAAAATGCGGAATGCACATTGCCAGTGTGTCCGTGTTTTGTGGATCCGCAAAACACTTGCGGATGTGTGAATAAGGCCTAATTTAGGCCTTATTCACACGTCCGTAGTGTGTTTTGCGGAAACACGGATCCGCAAAACACGGACGGCTGCAATGTGCATTCCGCATTTTGCGGACCGCACATTGCTGGCACTATAGAAAGAATGCCTTTTCTTGTCCGCAATTGCGGACAAGAATAGGACATATTCTATTTTTTTGCGGAAACGGAAACACGGATGCGGAAACACGGATGCGGACATCACATAGTGTGCTGTCCACATCCATTCCTGCCCCTATGAAATAAATGGGTCTGCAACCCTTCCGCAAAATTGCGGAAGGGATGCGGATCCATTTTGCGGACGTGTGAATTAGGCCTTAAAGTCTATGGATCAGCAAAAAAACGGAATGCAATCCGTTTTTTG
Source organism: Bufotes viridis (assembly GCA_033119425.1). NCBI lineage: Eukaryota > Metazoa > Chordata > Amphibia > Anura > Bufonidae > Bufotes > Bufotes viridis. The sequence goes on from CM065589.1 coordinate 222,420,416, forward strand.
CGGACATGCTGAACTGTCAGCAAAAAAACGGATCCGCATTTTTGCTGACAGCTTACGGTCGTCTGAATGAGCCCTTTAGGGACCGGTTCAGCGTTGCCATACAGAAATTTTCTTTTTTCTGGAAAGCTTAACCCCAAATCATGGGCAGCCAACATTTTTTACTTACAAATTGGAAACCCGTAATAAATGACAAAAATTCTAAGTAATCCATGTCTATAACTTATTATACTGATAAGAACTCATTACCAGAATTTAGGCCTCATGCACACGACCATTGTTTGATTCCGTGTCCGTTGCTCCGTTTTTCGTGATTTTCTGCGGACCCATTTGTTTTCAATGGGTCCGTGGAAACCTCGGCAAATGCACCGTTTGTCCTCCGTGTCCGTGGTCCGTGATTCCAGTCCGTCAAAAAAATATAACCTGTCCTATTCTTGTCCGTAAAAAACGGTTCACGGACCCATTCAAGTCAATGGGTCCGTGAAAAAATGCGGATGGCCATCCGTGTGTCATCCGCGTTCCGTGTCCGTTTTTTTTGCGGATCCCTTGGCAGGCACTTAGGAAAAATTGTCAGCCTGTCTTTTGGTAAAATCTTTTGGGTCATGCCCGCTAAAAAAAACGGAAGACACACGGAAACACAACGGAAGGCAAAAACGGACACGGATCACGGAACAACGGAACCCCTTTTTGCGGACAGCATAAAAAAACGGTCGTGTGTATGAGGCCTTACTCTTAGCTGGAAAATGATAATTACCACCAAAATAATCTAGTCAGGTACCACCAGCTTAAAAAAAAAAAAAAAAAAAAAATCACGGACACGTCTATTTGTTTTCACAGACACAGGAAGAAAGTTGACCATTTTTACTGACTGTCGGCAACGCTGTACAGGATACACAGCAGACATGATTAGTGTTGGGCGAACTTGCGTTTTAGGGTTCAGGTTAAATAAGAATACTATTACGGATTCCACTACCACGGACCGTAAGTCAGGGTCCGTGGTAGCAGAATCCATAACGAAATTCTTAGATAACCCGAACCTTGTACGCTGAAATTGAAAACACAAGTTCGCTCATCCCTAGGCATCAGGGTGGCCAACCGTCCAGAAATTTCTGGACAGTCCGTAAAAATCGGCAACTTTTTTCCTGTGTCAGTTAATTTTTTTGAGGCTTGTGGTACTTGACTAAAATATTTTGGTGGAAATTATCATTATTTTACAGTTCACAGTAAAAGCTGGTATTGAGCTGTTAACCCCTTAGGCCCCTTGCAGACGAGCGTTCCTCCCGCAGCTAGTCCGCAGCGCAGCTCCCGGCCTGACCTCCCAGCACTGCCAGGGATCACATAGCATTATATTGATTTATGATGCTATGTAACCCTTACAGTTCTGGAATGTATAGGATAACACTGGCATAATGCTGCCAGTGTTATCCAATACATTCCTGAACTGTAAGGGTTACATAGCATCATAAATCAATATAATGCTATGTGAATCCCGTCAGTGCAGGAAGGTCAGGCCGGGAGCTCCGTTGCGGACTCACTCCGGGAGGAACGCTCGTCTGCAAGGGGCCTTAAGGATGCAGCCTTATTTCACCTTATTTAACCACTTGACGACCGCCCATAGGATATAAATGTCCTATGGGTGGTTGTCTATCTCCATTCAGAGACGGCAGCTGCACGCGGGTTGCCTGCTATGCGCTTTCTGTCCCGGCCCTGTGGTCATGTGACCGCCGGGATCGGGTGAGTGCAGGAGCTGTCGGTTCTTTTACAGACCTCGATCAGCACTGCAGTGAGGCTGTATAGCGTTGTATTCTGCTGTACAGCCTCTCTGGGGGGTGCATTTCCCCTGTAACTGGGGCTACTATGTCAGCTCCAGTTACAGGAGAAATCAATAGTGAAAAAAAAATGAAGTTAAATGTCCCCCAGAGGTCTTGTATGACCTTATGGGGGACTCAAAATAAAAATAAAGTGGTTAAAAAAAATATAATAAAAAAAATGGTTTTATATGTAAAAAAAAAAATCCCCAATTAATTAATAAAAAAAAAAGTTAAAAATAGAAAAAAAATAAAAATTAGACACATTTGGTATTGCCGCGTCTGTAATAGCCGGCTCTATATATATCACATGATCCACCCCGTCCGATAAAACAACATAAAAAAGATAAAATAAAAACTACGTAAAAAAAAGCCATTTTTGTCATCTTAAATAACAAAAAGTGCAACAGCTAGTGATCAAAAATGCGTATGTCACACAAAATGAAACCAATAAAACCAACACCTCATCCCGCAAAAAATGAGCCCCTAAATAAAAAAAACTATAGCTCTCAGAACATGGAGACATTAAAACATAATTTTTTGTTTAAAAAATGCTATTATTGTGTTAAAGTGAAATAAATAAAAAAAAGTATACATATTCGGTATCGCCGCATTCGTAAAAACCTGCTCTATAAAAATATCACATGACCTAACCCCTCACATGAACACCGTAATAAAAAATAAAATAAAAACAGTGCCAAAAAGCCATTTTTTTTAAACTAACATCACACAAAGTACAACACCAAACGATCAAAATGTCATGTTCCCCCCAAAATAGTACCAATCAAACCGTCACCTCATCATAGTAACATAGTATATAAGACCGAAAAAATACATTTGTCCATCCAGTTCGGCCTGTTTCCTACAAGTTGATCCAGAGGAAGGCAAAAAAAAACCCTGTGAGGCAGAAGCCAATTTTCCCCACTTAAGGGGAAAGAAATTCCTTCCTGACTCCAATCAGGCAACAGAATAACTCCCTGGATCAACGACCCATCTCTAGTAGCTGTAGCCTGTAATATTATTACACTCCAGAAATAAATCCAGTCCCCTCTTGAATTCCTTTATTGTACTCACCATCACCACCTCCTCAGGCAGAGAGTTCCATAGTCTCACTGCTCTTACAGTGAAGAATCCTTTTCTATGTTTGTGTACAGACCTTCTTTCCTCCAGACGCAGAGGATGTCCCCTCATCACAGTCACAGTCCTGGGGATAAATAGATGATGGGAGTGATCTCTGTACTGACCCCTGATATATTTATACATAGTTATTAGATCTTCCCTCAGTCGTCTTTTTTCTAAAGTGAATAACCCAAATTTTGATAACCTTTCAGGGTACTGTAGTTGCCCCATTCCAGTTATTACTTTAGTTGCCCTCCTCTGAACCCTCTCCAGCTCTGCTATATCTGTCTTGTTCACAGGAGCCCAGAACTGTACACAGTACTCCATGTGTGGTCTGACTAGTGATTTGTAAAGTGGTAGGACTATGTTCTCATCACGGGCATCTATGCCCCTTTTGATGCAACCCACAACATTTTTTATCCTAACTAAGACCATCGGTCAAAAAGCAAAAAAAACTATGGCTACAAGACTATGGAGACACTAAAACATACATTTTTTGGTTAATAAAATGCCATTATTGTGTAAAACTTAAATAAATAATAAAAAGTATACATATTAGGTATTGCCATGTCCGTAACAACCTGCTCTATAAAAATAATACATGACTTAAAGGGGTTCTGCAGTTTGTTACCACTGATGATCTATCATCAGTGAACGGAGCTTAGCCCCGCCCACGCCACTTGATACAAGTCGTGATGTCACTGGGCGGGGCGCTAGCAGCAGTAAACAGTGAGAAGGCCGCGGCGCTCCTGCAGCGCCGCGGCCTTCTCAAACAGCTGATCGGCGGGGGTCCCGGGTGTCGGACCCCGGCCGATCACATGCTGATGATCTATCCTGAGGATACTGTAGATCATCAGTGGTAACAAACTGCAGAACCCCTTTAACCCCTCACATGAACGCTGTAAAAATAAATAAATAAAAACTGTGCTAAAACAACCAATTTTTGGTTACCTTGCCACATAAAGTGTAATAATGAATGATCAAAAAATGATATGTACCCGAAAATGATACCAATAAAAACATCAACTCTTCCTGCAAAAAACAAGCCCCTGCACAAGACGATCTGCAGAAAAATTTAAAAAATATGGTGTTCAGAAAATGGAGACACAATTTTTTTTTTTTCAAAAATGCTTTATTATGTAAAACTGAAACAAACAAAAAAAGAAAATAGACATTTTTTTTATATCATTTCATCCGTAACAACCTGCTCTATAAAAATAGTACATGATCTACTCTGTCAGATGAATGTTTTAAAAAAATAAAAACAGTGCCAAAACAGTCATTTTTTTGTTAACTTGCCTCACAAAAAACGTAATATAGAGCAATCAAAAATCATATGCACCCCAAAATAGTACCAATAAAACTGTCACCTTATCCCCCAGTTTCCAAAATGGGGTCAATTTTTGGGAGTTTCTACTGTCAGAGGGGGGCTTCAAATGGGACAAGGCATCTAAAAACCAGTCCAGCAAAATCTGCCTTCCAAAAACCATATGGCGTTCCTTTTCTTCTGCGCCCTGCCATGTGCCCTTACAACAGTTTATGACCATGTGTGGGGTGTTTATGTAAACCGCAGAATCAGGCTGTTAGACCTTGCTTAGTTCCTAGAAAAAAATCAAAATTCTGAAATTTTAGCCCCATTTCCCATTAACTCTTGTTAAACACCTAAGGGTTAATGACGTTTGTAAAATCAGGTGACGTGCTGCGCTGTAGCTCCGCCCCCCCGCCCCATTATAGTCAATGGGGACGGAGCGGCGGCACGGCAGCACACAGGTACTTGCGGCATGGCGGATCCAGCACAGCCTGCCGGATAGCTATGCTGCTAGTGTGAAAGTACCCTTAGCCAGAAGGTTGGAATCACATGCAGTTTTTAATGGCTTTTTTCACAGGACTGGATACAAAAGAGAGGAAAAGTGTCACTCTTTCTTTATACCTTTTTGAATTTAGAAACATGGATTATGGATGCATTATCACGTCTCCGTGGAGTTAAAATACTATCATACCTCTCTGACAAGGGAACTGTATGGAAAAATCATATCCAAGAGGGGGCAGGGCCAGCAGGTTTGACACATTTATTTTTTCTGACATAAATGAAGACAGAAATCTATGGCAGCTCTGAGATTTCAGATTAGGTGCACAGACTGCCGGAGAATGTGCACAATTTATGGCAGGACCTGTGCTTTGCCATATATTAGGCGCATCCTCCAGCAGATCAGGGGATATTAAGACCGGAGCAAACGTCGGTCTTTATAAATCTCTCTCTGTTTTTTATGGGAGTTTTTAAATAAAGGGAATAAAGGTTATATTTTAGGTGAATAACAACAATAAAAATGTGGAGGAAAAGGTTTTTGTTGTCTGTAACTCATGGTGACTTGCAAGTAATTGATGTTTCTAAGGTTTCCTTCACACAAAAATTTGCTCTGCCATTTAATTACCACCAAAAATGTCATTAAAAAATCTTTTATTTTTTTCATACTGCATGCATTCTTTGCCCCTAAAAAGTGGCTTTTGTTGCGTTACCACTTTGAATATGTTTTTGTTTATTTCAGGCATTTTTTTCTCCATAGTGGTGGGGGACGGATCCGTTTTCTATTGTGTCAGATTGTGTCCGAGAAAACAGATCCGTCCCCATTGGCTTGCATTGTGGGTCATGACGGATCCGTCTTGCTCCGCATCCCAGCACGGAAAGCAAACCGCAGCATGCTCTTTGGTATGAGAACAGAATGCATTTTGGAACATTCCGTTCTGTTCAGTTACGTTTTGTCCCCATTGAAAAAACGGAAGCGTTTTTTTTCCGGTATTGAGACCCTATGATGGATCTCAATACCGGAAAGTTTTAACCCTAGTGTGAAAGTAGCCTTAAATATTCAGGTTTGAGGTTTATTAACATTTTATATTGACTGACAGCAGTGTGGTTGTTCCTTAATAAAATTAAAATTAATCCCCAGAAATACAACTTGCCTAATACAGTATCTCTCACATCCTCACATTTCTGTAAATATCTTCCATCTGCAATGAGCACGCTGCCACCACACAGCCACAAGAGCAGCATATACCCTCACCTACTGTGTTCCCCCCTCCCCTTATAGATTGTAAGCTCTTGCGGGCAGGGTCCTCTACCCCTCTGTTCCAGTCTGTTAATAGTTTCTTGTTTGTGTTTTTTATTTCTGTGTAACCTCAGCTGGATGTACAGTGCCATGGAGTTAATGGAGCTTTAAAATAAATAATAATAATAATAATAATAATAATAATAATATCTTCAGTGTTGTCTCATGAGTCATGAAAAGATATAATAAAATATTTACAAAAATGTGAGGGGTGTCTTTAGTGATATACTGTAATTGTGCACACAGTGTAGTTACCATAGTACTGCTGTCATGGAAGTGGGAGCTGCCTCCAAACAGCTGATCGGTGGTGGTATAGGGTGCTAAACCCCTGCCATCTAATATTGATGATGACCCATCCTAGGTATATGTCTCAACTGTTAAATTCTGGAGAAACCCTCGCAGTAACACTAGGATGAAATTCACATTTTAATACGTTGTTTCCATTTTATTGTAGTTCCGCACTCACTATAGTGTGTGAAAGTGGCTCACAACTAGAGATGAGCGAAGTTTTTAAAAATCCGATTTGACTGCTTTGCCAAATTGTACAAACAACTGCTTGTCTTGACAGTTTTTGTAACTCCCAAGAGGAGTGAATGGAGAGAGAGCCATACACGTTTGTGAACAACTCTCCATTCATTCGCCACCGAGTTGTGGTAGTCAGTGGCCACCTCACCAGGCGGGTCAGGGAACTCACATTCTCCACATAAGAAGAGTGGGATCTCTCAGGCATTTTTTGTGGATATGAAATAAATGTCCATAGTGGGAATATGAAATAAATGTCCATGGAGGGAATACTCCTTTAATAGAGATAGGCTATAAACTCTACATGTGCTGCCTTACTGGCTCAATTGGACTCCATGGACTGTGTATATGGAGATATTCTTCCCTAGATGCAATGCAATACGGAGGAGCATGGCAACATTTTTTTTCTGTTGGATTCTCAAAAAACTCTGAAATGCACCTTTATGGCTGCTATATTACATCTTCACACACAATGGTGCTCATGAGCCCGAGCATTATCATACATAATTTCATGAAGCGAGGTATGGCATAGTATTCTCTGTGTGATGAACATGGCTTCATTTCTTTTTTCTTACTGACTCCCTTTGAAATCACATAGGTCCCTAATGCAACAATATGCATGATCTCTTAAAGGGGCGTAGCACCCTGTAGATTAGGCATCCTCAAAATGCGTCCCTCCAGCTGTTGCAAAACTACAACTCCCAGCATGCCTGAACAGCCTACAGGTATCAGCCTACAGCAGGGCATTGTGAGAGTTGTAGTTTTACAACAGCTGGAGGGCCGCAGTTTGAGGATGCGTGCTGTAGATATTCATGACCTATCCTCTGGACAGTTCATCAATATTACCTCGCTGGGGTCTGACACATGGCACCCCAACCAAATAGATGTTAGCAGCCTCCAGTGTAAAAAAAACACAGAATGTAGCCCAAAAGCAGAAGGCTCCGTACACTGCGTATGGGTCATGTCTGCGGACTGCAGCTTATCTCTCATTCATTTGAATCACATTAGCAGCACAAATCTCTCGAGTGTTCTGTTATTATTACAGTGTAACAGTGTATCAGCCTGACGTCTAGCACACTTATTGTCAGTACAACTTTGTGGCTAGCTAAGCAAATCTTATACCTGTTAAAGGGGTTTTACGGCCAAAAATATTGATGACCTACCCTCAGGGTAGGTCATCAATATCTGATCGACAGGGGTCTGACACCTGGCACTCCCACCAAAATCAGTTCATGTTTGAAGAGGAGGTGTCTCGGAAGTGCAGTGTAATACAAGTACTCGGTCCATTCAAGTGGGAACTTGTAATTAAACTATGCCGCTGCTCCAGAGTAGACGACTTGTACTGTAGAAATGAGGAAGTGGAGCTCACATGGAGTGCCGTCTCCTCATTAAACAGAAGATCAGCAGGAGTGCTAGGTGTCGTACTCCCGCCGATCAGATATTGATGACCTATCCCTAGGATAGAAAAAAAGGAGAATGCAACAGCACTCTGCAGACACATATAAAGTACAATAATGCCATAATTATAGAAAGCATTCTGGTGCTAATGCTACGCTAATTTAGCAAATTTGAGATTCTTGGCAAATACATTTTGTACAAAATTATTTGGGCCCGTCTGCCAAACATCAAGGCGATCTCTATCAGACGGGAACCTAACACTAAATACTACCTGTAATGTGCCAAAATGGCCACCATAAAATTCATTATCCACATACATGCTGGGTCCACTCTGCTTTTTACCAGTGGATTTAATGGAGGCCGTTATGGCACCAAAAATGGTAAAATAATTTTGTATAAAATGTATTTGCCAAGAATCTCAAATTTGAAAAATAAGCGTAGCATTAGCACCAGAATGTTTTCTATAATTATGGCATTATTGTACTTTATTTGGTTTGCAAAGTGCTGTTGCATTGTCCTGTTTTTCTTTGTGTTTCTAGCCATGGCAGCGTGCACCTGCGCATTGGGATGTACTGACTGATCCCTTTTTGCAGCTATCCCTAGGATAGGTCATCAATATATGTATAGCAGGACAACCCCTTTAATCAAACTGTTGACCATAGCATATTATAGTATGTGGGCCTTTTCCTTGTACCCTTTTCTAGTTTAAAGAGGACCTTTCATCACTTCTAAAGATATTAACTAACGATGCTCACATGTAGAGCGGCGCCCAGGGATCTCCCTGCACTTACTATTATCCCTAACTTCAGCTCTTCGGCTCAACTGGCAGGAGCCTGCCCTTCCTCTCCTGGGCGTCTCCTTCTTCCAGGCTGTAGCGCTGACCAATCGCAGCGCTCAGCTCATAGCCTGGGAGGTTTTCTTAGGTTAGATTTGTTAGGGTAATGAAGGGTCCTCTTTAATCTTTAAGTATAATGTATAATCTACTACAGGCATGCTCAACCTGCGGCCCTCCAGCTGTTGTAAAACTACAACTCCCACCATGCCCTGCTGTAGGACGATAGCTGTAGGCTGTCCGAGCATGCTGGGAGTTGTAGTTTTGCAACAGCTGGAGGGCCGCAGGTTGAGCATGCCTGATCTTCTATATTGTTAGAAATGGAAATGCATTTTGAACAAGGCACTGAGACAGCTAGCAATTCAGTGAAATGAAGCTCATTTACAGCCCGTGTGTTATCTTAAAGTACTTTAGGAAGCATTGAGTTTAATGCAGTGTTTAAAGTTAGTGTGCCATGGTAACTACAAATGAGTGCTTCCTCTTGAACCTATAATTACATACACAGTAGATACAATTAGCCAATCCACCTTCTCACTCCTTTACTGTGGAAGGTGTGCTGGAAAAGATCAAGTAGCAAATGAAGTTCACAAACTTATTTCAAATCAAAAAGTTTAACTTTAAACCGTTTGCCCATTGAACAGTGTTGCCACTGTTGGTGGTTTTATAATATCTTTATGCAGGCATAGTGATATGATTAGGGGCAATCACGATTTTGATAATTTACAAGTCAAACCATGCTTTAACATAAAAGTAACAATGACAGTTAAAAAAGACAAGAGACAAAACATATATACCATCTTGATTGTGCAACTGAAAGGGGCTGTCCAGGATTTTAATATGGATGACCTACATTTTGCATAGACCATCAATATCAGAAGCAGGTAGGTGAGCAGTTAATTCAAACAGCTGATGGGCAGAGGGGTCAGATAATTGGATCAGTCCAATATTAAAGACTAAGGCCTCATGCACACGAACATATTTTCTTTACGTGTCCGTTCCATTTTTTGGTGGACTGTATACGGAACCATTCATTTCAATGGGTTTGCAAAAAAAACTGAAGTTACCCCATGTGCATTCCGTTTCCGTATGTCCGTATTACCGTTCTGCAAAAAAATAGAACATGTCCTATTATTGTCCGCATTACGGACAAGGATAGGACTGTTCTATTAGGGGCCAGCTGTTCCATTACTCAAAATACAGAATGAACTCGGACGTCATCCGTATTTTTTGCTGATTCGTTTTTTTGCGGCCTAAGAATAGTTCATCAATATTAACCCCTAGACCCGGCGATTTTCAGTTTTTGCATTATCGTTTTTCACTCCCTGCCTTCCCACAGCCATAACATTTTTATTTTTCCATTCAGATAGATGATTGAGGGCTTATTTTTTGTGGGAAAAGTTAAAGTTTCTAAATCCACCATTTAGTATTTCATACAACATAGTGAGAAGCTGGAAAAAAAAAATCCAAATTGGGAAAAAAAACAACGATTTTATGGGTTGTATGTACGGGTACTGCATAGGCGCGTTGCCTATGCAATAAAACAGACCTTCATTATCCAGGTTAGTACGATTATGGCAATACCAGATTTATATCATTTTTCTTGTGCTTTAAAGGGTTTATCTGAGCCTGGAAATGCCCAGGTCCCTCACACTGATTCTACTTACCTGGCTCCCCACTCCCTGCGCCGCTCCAACACCTTGTGTCCGGAGGGAAGGGGGGGTAGGCAGACAATAGCAGGCGGTGATGGGGACGAGCCTCCCTAACATCGCAAGGGACGCTCGTCCCCATTGCCACCTACCATTAGCTGCCCCCTCTACCCCCCCCCCGACACCCGATGTTTATGGAGCGGCGCAGGGAGCCAGGTAAGAAAAATCAGTGTAACGGGCATATGGGGGGGCATTTCCAGGCTCCTCAGATAACCCCTTTAATACAAAAATAAAATTGGAATTTTTTTTTCTTTTCATGGCCATTTTTTGACCCCCATTACTTTTTTATAGTTATGTCTATGAAGCTGTGTAACAGCATTTTTTTTATGTTTAGTGTTTGGTCTATGTTTAGTTTTCATTCATACAATTTTGTGGTGTGTGAGATTTATTTGGTCACTTTCTATTCAAATTTTTTGGGAGGTGAAGTGCCGAAAAAATTGTGAATCGGCCATTTTGATGTTTTCGTTTTGTTACTCTATGGAATAAATATTTTTCTTAATTTTTAAAGTAAGGGTGTGTTTGCACACGGTGATGCTCATGATGTTTATTTTTTTTCAGTATTTATTTTTATTCAGGGTAAAGGAGGGTGATTTAAATCTTTATATTTTTTTTTCATTTTTTTATGTTTGTAAAATATGTTTTAACTTTTTTTTTCTACCTTCTTTCTCTTAGGCCCTAAGGGCCTAACATTATACAATTCTTAGCCACTGCTATATATAAATGGAAATAAATCATGCCCCGGCCTTTCACATAAAAATAATGGCTCCTCCTGGTTGCTGAATGGTGGAGCCATTTCTGGGTTTTGCACTCTCAGATGGTGCGGTAACATTTGACCACGGCATGTAAGGGTTTTAAGGCCTATTGCACACAATCCGTTGAAATGAATGCTCCCGTATACAGAACTCAAAAATGGCCCATACACTCGCAAAAAAAAGTTTGTGTGAAAGAGGCCTAATGCCTGCGATCAGCATTATAATAACTTGAAATGATTTACATACCACAGGGTCATGCCTGATCTTTAACTGTTTCTGAACTACACATTGATTATATATATCCAGGCAGTCCATGGTTATCTCTGCAAGGATAACCCTTAATGTCTTTGCATAAATGACAGCTGCAGGCTAATCATGCTGGAGTGTTTCCATATAGAAGGCAGGGATTTTTTTTTACCATCCCTGCCATCGCCATAGCTTTATAGAGGGTGCTCAATGAGTTCTGTATATACAGATCAGGAAGTGGGAATGCTGCCGCTTCCTTTCCGGTCCAATCGGTCATGATCACTGGAGGCCAGGTGTATGAACAAGCCGCTGGGTCTTAGACCCAGATCAGCTTTGCAGTGAAGCTTTAAAGCTTTCTAAAGCATCTGAGCTCTGTATTTTCACTGTAACTGGACCTAATATGGAGAAATCAGAAGGAGAAATTATCAGTTAAAAAATGTAATGTTTATAGTCCCCCAAAAGTCTTGCATGACCTTTGGGCAGCAATAAAGTGTAAAAAGTTTAAAGAAAAGACAAAATAAATAACAAATGCTACCACATGCCACAATGCAGCTTCTACCCCCCCCACCACCCCCAGTGGCCTCAACCCATACATCCCCCGATATCAAAATGACCATTATGAAAAAGGGATAGAATTTTCAAAAAGTATTTTAGTTGCACTCTGTGTGTTACGGCAGTGAATGTGGAACATTGCATTATCCAACCGATTTGATTTACGATTAATCAATTGAGCAATTTGATAAACAGTCAGAGGTCAAGGCAGGCACCAAAGGCTCAATGCAGAGGTTAGGCCCAGATCAGGTCAGGCAGTGGAGGGCCTTACTGGCAAAACGGGAGAGAACTCTTGGCAGGAAGCATGCTGCTGCTTGCAAAAGAGCCAAAAATCCCATTGATCACAAGTGGTTAATCCTCAAAAGGTGGATGGGCAAGCAAAAAAACCCCCAGAAATTGTGAAAAACTCCAAGCACTGATTAGGCAAGAATAAATTAGTCAGGATTTGACTCAGAAGCTGATATCCAGCATCTCAATATGAATTGCAGAAGTCTTGAAAAAGAAGGGTCAACACTGAAAATATTGAGGCTTTGCATTAACTTGATATATTTGTCAATAAAAGTTATAAAACATATGAAATGCTTATCATTGTACTTCAGTATACCATGGAAACATCCGACAGAAAGATTGAAAAACTCTGAAGCAGCAAACGTTGTAAAAATCAAAATTTGTGTCAGTCTCGAAACTTTTGGCCACAACTGTATACAGTATATTTGGTATTTGCACTTTGAGCTATTTTGAGACATTTTCCACAGACCTTCTATGGATGACTATTATGCTAAGTTACATTTGCACGTTTTCCATGCACGTTTTCCATCCTATGTACATCTAGTAGAAAAAATAATCTATATATCAATTATTAGAGCTTTTCTGAAGTTGTATGTTCTGACATGTGAGAATAATTTCTTCCTTTACTTTACTTTGTTTACTTTAACTATGGAATGCAGTCGTTGATGTTAAAATACAGGAGGATTGTATGGTCTAAATAAAGGTGGGGAAGGCAAACATTGCTTCCTGAGACTGTAAATGAATATCAATGGCCTTTAAACATACTGTTTGTTTCGAGAACATTAATAACACTCTCACTGACACAAGAGTATTGTGTAGACATCAGCACATTGCCAAAATATTAGATTTAAGTGCCTGAGCTGTATGAGTACTTATTCATGTGTCTATGCTGTACTTGAGAAAAATGTTTATGTTTGTATATTATGGTCTACAGTTATTTTAAAGATTTCATGTAGTTATTTCAAGCCTTGAAAACTCTTGTAAGCTCAGATTTCATGACTTGACACCGCTTTAATTTTGTCTCTATAAGGCCCCATGCACATGCAATTTGCAGTACGCAGCAGGGCACCAATCATGTGGCCGTCGTCTGCGTACGCGAGCCCATTCACTTGAATGGGGTCCGCAATCTACTTCCAACGGTCCACACCGCAAAAAAAGTAGTGCGTGCATCATCCTGGCATTGTTTTCCACCAGAATATTGTTGGAAAAGCTTGATAAGTGAGTCACATGGCGTGTGACTCCAACATTTTTCAGTGCCTTTATCCCAGACAGAAGTAAATATGTTATATAGCTTTCCCAGTGCCACAGTATATTGCATGTGAACAGTATCACTAATCATCCTCTCATTTTGAAGCAGTTTAATATGAAATGATTTTTCAGTACAATGAAGGCTATTTCACAATAATATTCTCCCCTTCAAGATCATGCGATTTTTCATTTTTGTTTTTTACTCCCTGCCTTCTCAGACCCAAAACCTTTTTCTTTTTCCATTTAAAATAATAACCATAGGAGAGCTAGATAATGTAAACAAAGTTTTCAAATGAATATGAGAGCAGTTTTTTTGTGGGGCAAGTTGAACTTTCAGTTTTTTTCATAATCTTTATTGAATAACATACAGTTTACAACATTATTAACATATAAAATGAATCATATAATCTTTTAAACCCCATACCTCCCCCACCCCCTTGGAGAGCCCACTGGGATAACAAAAAAAAATCCTTCTTTTCTTTATATTGCTGGTGATAAATTTACCCCCAACTAGGCTTGAGCAAATCGAGTTCGTATTACTCTATCCGCACTAAATTCGTTTGAAAACTTTGTTTACGATATATCCTTGCGTTATTTGCCAGGCCTCAGCTGAGGCCACACATTTTAGAACACTATGGAGATGATATTGTAAACAAAGTTTTCAAAAAATCTGGTTTGGATAGAGCTATAGAAACTCGATTTACTCGATTTGCTCTGAAGCCCACAAAGACACAGAATCGCTCTTTTTCTTCACCACTGAGATCCCACTGGTGTGGATCCCGAAACAAAGGGACTCCTTCTTACTGAGTCCATCTACTACGTACCTGTTAATTTTAGATGTATCTATATGATTTCAGTTGAGGACGCTAATACCGGCAGACTATTGTCCTCATGTTTAAACCTCTTGTAATTGGGACTTGTCCTATTTCCCACTGTTTAGAATTAGTTAACAATAGCTATCTTCTCATACGTTTATACCTCGATGCTATCAGCTATATTTGGTATTCATTTGCTGAAATCCTAGCTCACTCATCTTTTGCCCATATATTATTTGAGAGTCTGGAAGTTGGCTTGTCGGCCTTAATGATGGAAGTATCCCTCCTCCATCCCCCTGAGAGACCATCTCTTAGATGGCCTGCCATACAAGCCTTGCTAATCACTAATGCAACTTTTCCTGTAGATGCGACGTCGTCTGTCTCTATGAGAAGTTGTTTAGTACTTTCTCTCTTTCTCTCTTTCATTTTCTTTCATATCTCTTTATCTCCCCCCCCCCCTCTTCTCTTCTCCCTTCCCTTCCATCCATCCCTTTTATCCCTATACAGGAAGAATTCATCTGTCTATGGGAAGTCACTGGGACCTATCGACCGAAGCGTCTGGAGAGTGTACATATCAACCGCAAGTTATATTCCTGAGGTCTATTCCAAGTCTATGAAAATGGCTGAAACGACTATATGTTCCTTTAATGTTATAGGACTTAACACACCTGAAAAACGTTCCCAGGTAAGTCGTTATCTGCAAAAGAACTCAGTGGGTATAGCCCTAATACAAGAAACCCACTTTAGAATACAACATATCCCCAGACTTTCCCATCATGTATATTCTCAGTGGTATCATAGCCCATCACCCTCATCTGCCTCTAGAGGAGCTAGCGTGGCGTTCCATCGCAACCTTCTGTTTACACTCTGCTCCTCTATATCAGATCCAGAGGGCAGATACCTATTTATTAAAGGGCTATTGGCTCTCAAATGTATACCATTGGGAATATATATGCTCCTAATACTCTCCAGGCGCAGTGGCTCACTGACTCCATTGACAACTTTCTTGCATTTGTAGAAGGGTGCATAATACTAGGAGGAGATATAAACCTAGCCTTAGACCCCTCACGTGATTCCTCCACACTAAGCAGAACATTAGATACAAGCAAATCCCGCAAAGTTTCACAAAAATTACAGTCCTCTTACCTAGCTGACACCTGGCGCTCCTTTCACCCTAATGAAAGGGATTACTCTTTTTTCTCAAATCCGCACCAAACATATCACAGGTTAGATTATCTTTTTGTTCCAAGTAGCCAACTACATCTGTGCAAGTCTGTGAAAATAGGCCCCATAACTCTTTCAGATCACGCATCGGTTTTCCTGGGTTATAGTTTGCAGAGCCTTCCCAAGCCAGTGACCAGATGGCGTTTAAACTGCACCCTCCTAGATGACGCTTTACAAGTAAAGAAAATGACAGACTCCCTAAGTGAATATTTTGCTCTTAACTCCTCCGCCGAAATCTCCAATGGGATCAGATGGGAAGCCCATAAAAGCGTAATGAGAGGACAATTTATTGCCTTGGGAACTCATGTTAAAAAAAACAGACAAGAAAAAATTAGATCCTTACATACCTGTATCCATAAATTAGAATCACAACACAAGGAATACCCATCACAAGTAGTCTTTGAACAACTCTCCTCAGCCAGAGCTGATCTCCAAAATTTATTAAATGTTTACACTGCCAAATCTTTCCTTGCCATGCAATGCAAATACTACGCACATGGAAACAAACCCTCCAAATTGATGTTAGCCCAAATCAAAAAAAGAAAGGCCAAATCTTTTATCACTCATGTCAAATTCAAAATACGTAAGTTATACTACACAGAATTATATAACTTAAGATCCCCTACCCTCTCGGTGGAAACAGCTTCCAGGACAGCTCACATAGATTCAGGGTTAAATACCATGAACCTGCCATCTTTATCTCCAGAACAATCCTCACGATTACTGAAAACATTTACTCTAATCAAACTTCAATCCGCTCTCAAACGTGCCCCGCTAAATAAATCCCCTGGCCCCGATGGGCTTCCGGTATTTTATTATAAGAAATTCCAAGATGTGCCCTTGCCGCATTTGCTGCGGGTATGCAATGATACCTTGCAAGGAGTTGCGCTCCCGCCACATATGCTCCTGGCGCACATTTCTATTATACTAAAAGATGGGAAAGATCTCTTTGTTCCAGCTATAGACCAATTTCCCTCTTAAACAATGACCTAAAACTTTTCGCCAGCATGTTAGCGGATAGACTAAAACCCCTCCTCTCCTCTCTCATCAATCCCGAACAAGTCGGATTCATTCCAGGCAGGGAAGGGAAGATGAACACAATTAGAACCATTCACGTAATACAAAAGGCGAAAGATGCTTCCTCCCCGTTGGTGCTCTTAAGCACCGTTGCGGAGAAAGCTTTTGACCAGGTTGACTGGTTATTTATGTCCAGGGCCCTTCTGAGATTCGGTATCCCCCAACAATTTATTAAGAGCATTATGTCTATGTATTCCTCTCCCTCTGCGCAGGTCTGGGTAAATTACACCTTATCACCCCCCTTTTGCATCAGCAACGGTACTCGACAAGGGTGCCCCCTGTCACCCTTGCTATTCGTACTCACCATAGAGACCCTCTTACAGGCCTTCAGAAGAGATGTGAGAATACGGGGTATCACCATTGGTCAAAAAGAACATCAGTTAGCAGCTTTCAAAGACGATGTTCTGCTGTACATCTCGAACCCTGGTGAGGCTGTTCAAGCAGTCGAGACCATTCTGACGCAATTCGGAGAGATGTCAAACTTCAAAATAAATTCCACTAAATCAGTCGTCCTTAATATAAAAATCCTCACGATGACCAAAATCTCATTGCAAAATAAACACCTTTCACCTGGACCGCCTCCTCCCTAACATTTTTATGGGTTAAATATTACCCCCAACATCTCAGACATCTATGCAGCCAATTTGAAGAACATACCATATCAAATAGAAACAGAAATGCAGTCCTGGGATGTTCTCTATATATCGTGGTTTGGGTGACGGGCTCTGATAAAATCAGTGGTCATGTCTAAAGTTCTGTATTATCTCCAAGTCCTACCCATCAAATTACCAAACACCTTTTTTAGCAAATTAAGATCGGTCCTTTCCAGGTTTTTGTGGAAGAATAGTAGACCCAGATTAGCTCACTCCTTCCTGTCCCAGCGCTCAATCCACGGTGGCCTAGGAATAACTGACTTTAAAGCTTACTATAAGGCTATCCATGGTCCTAGGTGTCTAGACTGGTTACGTAACCCAACAGACCGCCTAGATGTTCAAACAGAAATGGACATGTATGAGCTTCCTCTGAGATCTTTAGCTCTATCCATGAGACCCTGGAGGCCCCAATCCTATAAAATCCAAAATACATTAACCACCGCCACATTGGAGATTTGGCGCAGAAATGGTCTAAGAGAAGCCCTATTACCCAACCCTGTTGATCTACTACAGATCAAAGATATATTCCTGGACTCCCCTAGCTCCTTTGGCCACACTCTACACCCTTCACTCAAAGGAAATCAAACTCTACTTATAGATATATGGAGCCCCGGAGATACCTTATCTACCGCTCAACTCCAAGCTCATCCTTCTCTCTCCAATTTAACCACATTGCAAACGAACTATCTCAACAAATATATTAAACATCACATTTCCCTCAATTATTCACCCCAAGACCCATCCCCCTATGGGAAAATGGCTTTACAGAAAGCAGAACCTAGAAAAAAAACTATCCAAAATATACGCGCTTCTTTTATCCCCTCTCCATCTGAATACTGGTTCCTGAAAAAATGGGAAAAAGACATGGAGTGTACATTTATCAACAATGAGGTTAAAACTCTATTAGCACTTCCACAAACTGTCTCCAGATGTGTGAAACTTCAAGAGAACCAATACAAACTGTTGACAAGGTGGTACTATACCCCTGTCAGGATCTCGGATATCTACCCGGGTTGTAGCCCTATTTGTTGGAGGTGTGAACTGCCAAGGGGAACCATGCTCCATATATGGTGGCAATGTCCCATCGTTGCCCAGTTCTGGACACTCATTCAGAATGAATTAACTCTGGTTTTAGGTCGGAAGATCCCCCTGGAACCGAAAATATTCTTCCTAGGCCTCATTGCAAATCACACCTTCACAAGGTTTGAGATCAAACTACTACATTCTTTGATTGGGATGGCTCGCCTCTTAATAGCAGGGTGCTGGAAATCTCCAGAACCACCTTGGAACTTGGAAAACTTGGAAAAAAATAAAAATTAAAAAAATAAAAAGAAACTCAATTCGCTCAAGCCTACCCCCAACCAAGGTGACCAGATTTTTTTTCTATATGTTTAATTGGTTTAAGCCCAGAAAATACATTTTCTCATAACTGATAACTAGGGATGAGCGAACTTATGTTTTCAAGTTCGGAGTATAAGGTTCGGGTTAGCATTATCTAATAATTCTGTTATGGATTCTGCTACCAGGGATCATAATTTATGGTCCCTGGTAGCAGAATCTATAAAGGAATTTTTAGATAACGCCAACGTGAACCTTGTACGCCGAACTTGAAAACACAAGTTTGCTCAACACTACTGATAACCTCAGCAGGGATTCCCACTCTTTTATTGCTGGAGATTTATCAGAGCTCCATTCCCTAGTAATAATGCTATTAATAGTACTTGAAGACTACGTTAACATTTCTTACCGATTATTGGGCATTCATCTATATCGTTGATTAAAGCGATCTCCAATAACACAGGACAATTTCCACCTTTTTTATTCTTTATTATTTGAAAAACCAAACTGCGATGAGTGTGCATGAGTGCGTCTGACGTGAGACGCTAAGCTCCGCCTCTCCCCCTTCCTTTTGCTGACTGTCACGGAGCCAGCAGGCTATGTGGTGAGGCTGAGCATGCTGGAGATGCTGGGTGCCTGGATGGGCTCAGGACGCATTGGAAGGAAACGAGGCAGATGACCAAGCGCTGCTCTACTTATTTGATTCCAGCTGAATTTTGGAGGGAAGGTGGCAAATGTGGAGGTGGTGGCGAGAAACTGATGGTGGTGAGAGGGTCAGTGTGGGTGGCCGATGGTGGGGGCGCTCAACTTGGGGAGGAGGAGAGGAAATTTTGCTAGAGGTGCTGGTTGGAGGTTGGAGGGGTCTCCCCAGGATTATTTGAGGGAAAGGGGGTTGTGGATTGTGTTTGGTGTAACTAACTGAACGTTTCCCCCCCCCCCCCTCATAAATATACTAAGCGCATGCGCCCGACAGCCTGTAGTAAACGCGCACAGATACCGAAAGAAAGACGGCGCGTAGTACGCGTGGCAGCCGGGACCGCGCTCCAGCCGCCCTTTACTGCGCATGCGGCCTTAGAGCGCGGTCCCGGCAATGCATCTCGGCTGTCAGTCAAGGAGGCAAGGGGCGGGGAGAGGACCGTGGAAGACGCCGAGGCCGCTGCCCCCATGACTTCAAGCCTGACTTGAAGCACGGGGCAGCGGCAGAATAAAAGTGCATTTTCTCAGTGAAACCAACAGTGAAAAGAGGAAGAAAAGGTCCATGTGGAGACACTTTGCGGGCACTAGGAGGTACTGTTAACACATTTAGATGCTATTTTTTGCTGACAGGTTCCCTTTAAAACAAAGGCTGCTATTGATGGATTGTATGTTGTATAACTAATAGTATGTGCACCCCTTTTACAAGTATACAAACTTTGTTTTAAAGGGTTTCCCATATTAATTATTGAGGAAAAAGGGAGTCATGGACTTTGCTTTTTTCTACTAATAGCATGCCTCCTTTCCTATGAATACGCTAACCTCAAAGGGTTCCCCTAAGGAATTATTGGAAAAAAGGGGGTTATGGACTATGTCTGATATTGCTAACAGCACGTTCATCATATATATGTTAACTTCTGTTTAAGAGACTTTATTCAGCGTTAATTTCCTAATCTCAAATTTCTAATATACTAATCCTGAATCTCTACTGTCACCGCTATTAGGAGGTGGAAGACGGATTATATTGCAATATATTGGACGGATTTGGATATATTCTGCACATCCATTTCCAGCTGTATTTAACAGTTAAAGAACTTATTGCGATATAGCTGTTATTATGCAGATCACCAATCCTTACCTATTTGATTAGTGCAAACAATGTTTAGAAAAATTATAAAAAGCAATGATATACAAAGCTATACAAAGTGACACAAAAATACAAATGTGTCAAATAGAGTATATGTTGTTGGTATGAAACAGCGGCTATTATCGCCAGTTAAAATAGTTTATTTGCTATCCAATAGGAGTGTGCGTTACTGCCAACTCTGGTGCAGTTATAGGAACATAGATTCCTGTTTATCTAATATAGATATAACTGATGGAAAGAAATTACTTTTATTGCCAGTTGCACAGGAGTTCATGCCACATCAGATAAGAATGTCCGATGCAGCTATAGGTACACAAGATCCTGTGTATTTGATCGATCTCACATCTTAAACGTGAGTTATGTTATTATTTACATATGGCCTAATGCATCATCCAATTGGAGTATATGCTGCTGTTAACTCTGGTGCAGCTATACATGTAAAGAACCCAGTCAATTCAAAGCCAATATTGCCAGATACATTGATAGGTACTCTCCTTATTTAATCAAGGTGCCGCCCTGGATACTGTACCCATCCACTGGTGCTTGAGTCTGAGCTGTGAGTCTGTATGTGTATCGCAGTAGCCTCTAGGGGATGTGTTCTATCCGGCTTAGATGATTGTGCTTTGTCGTCGTACCTCGTGACGTCCCACGTGGTATGAAGAAAAGCCAGTTATTCCTTGAGATTCTCCCATTGAATGAGTGGAGGCATTGGTGCAGAAGTCAGGTTATATTTCACTGTACGTTATGTCACTGGTATACTGTTTTTTTCCTCGTTTCCCCAAACACGTTTCGGGACTTGCTGTCCCTTACTCAGTGTTCAACAGTATACATTTTCTTCGCTCTTTTTATAGCAAAAGATCAGGTTTGCCTGCAATTGCGTTCAGTTGTTCTACACGGGTGCAATGCGTTTTGATGCGTTTTTCATGCGCGTGATAAAAAACTGAAGGTTTACAAACAACATCTCCTAGCAACCATCAGTGAAAAACGCAACGCACCCGCACTTGCTTGCGGATGCAATGCGTTTTTCACGCAGCCCCATTCACTTCTATGGGGCTAGTGCTGTGGGAAAAACTTAGAATATAGAACATGCTGCGATTTTCATGCAACGCACAAGTGATGCATTAAAAAAAACGCTCAAGTACACAGACCCATTGTAATGAATGGTTCAGTATTCAGTGCAGATGCTGTGTATTTACGTCACGCGTTGCAACCACGCGGAAAACTCACTCGTGTGAAAGGGGCCATCTGCTGTAAGGACAGCATTCTGACAGTACCACAAAAAGCCCTTTTTAGGGCTGGTACATCAGTCTGCTTTTATTTTTTTTTTTCTATATGTATATATTGCAGTTGCCTGCCCATGTGTGAGAGGCCGCAGGCCCACAGACTGTACTGTGTGCACATCACTCATATAGGGTGGCACAGTACCTTGCAGATAAAAAAGTCATTTAATTTTTACCCTTTAATATAATTGCAGTTGCCTGCCAGTGTGTTTCAGGCCCACAGACTGTACTGTGCCCACTGCCCACCACTCATATAGGGTGGCACAGTACCTTGCAGATAAAAAAGTAATTTAATTTTACCCTTTAATATAATTGCCAGTGAGTGTCAGGCCCACAGACTGTACTGTGCCCACTGCCAGTGCCCACTACTCATATCGGGTGGCACAGTACCTTGCAGATAAAAAAGTCATCTAATCTTTACCCTTTAATATAATTGCAGTTGCCTGCCAGTGTGTGTCAGGCCCACAGACTTTACTGTTCCCACTGCCCACCACTCATATAGGGTGGCACAGTACATTGCACGGCGCACGCGCAGTGACCTTGAATTCGAATGAAGCGGACCGAGCATGGATCTTTTTCCATCTCCCGGTTCCAAAAATCTACTCACTACACCGGCCCTGGCCCTGATAAGGGACAAAACAGAGATTAAACTGATAGGAATAGTATTTAGTTAATACTAGTTGCATTGGTGGCAAATTCCATTGCAAGTGCCCAAAATTAGAAGGAAGCAGACAGAGCAAGCTTTTTTCTCTATCTCCCCATGCAAGGATTCAATTCAATACACGTCAACTGATTTGGGACTTAACGAAGATTAAAATGGTAAGAATAGTAGTTCACACTATTTGTATTGGTGGCACAGTACATTGCGCGGCGCACTCGCATTGCCCTGAATTGGAAGTAAGAGGACTGACCAACCATCTTTTTCCATCTCCCGGTTCCTAAAATCTATTCGATACACCGTCCTCTGATAGGGGACAAAACAGAGATTGAACTGGTAAGAACAGATTTAAAAAAAAAAAAAAAGAGGACAGCCTCTGCGGAGCTGGGTATTTTTTGGCCGCATTACTGAACGCTCATGCACAATGGATGTAGGCTCATACGTCCTTTTGTGAAGGTGACAAACCTGGTCAGTCAAACCCAAGGCAACATCATCGACCTCATCCCATATGCGTTTTTTCTGGAGCGTGCCCTGCGAAAAGTGCTGGATCAGGCCGTAGATGAGCATGAAGAGGAAGAGTTGCAGTCACCATCACCACCAGAAGCAGCCTTGTCGTCATCGATTGCTGGACCTGCGGCAACGCAGAGAGAGGAGTCTGAAGAAGAGGAGTCAGAGGAGGAAGGTGGCTTTGAGGAGGTGGAAGACCAACCACAGCAAGCGTCCCAGGGGGCTTTTTGGCTGGGTGGAGGAAGAGACCTTCAAAGACGTCAGTGAGGACAAGGAACGGGACATGGCTAGCTCGGTATCCAACCTTGTGCAAATTGGGAGTTTGCGGTTATGCAAATGGACTGTTTGCGCTGCGTTAAATGGGAAGTTTGGTCTGTCAGAGTTTGGTCTGTCACTGTGAAGCGGGCTTAACCCTTACACTACCTGATCGATACAACATCATACCTGATCGTATACACACACTGGATGTTTTAAAGCACGTTATTCCAAACTATTTAGGAATGGTAGGTGATTTATGCCCTTTATGGATTAAAACCCGACTCTGCGTCAACTACGCAATTTTCAATGGGAGTTTTGCCATTGATCCCCCTCCGGCATGCCACAGTCCAGGTGTTAGTCCCCTTGAAACAACTTTTCCATCACTATTGTGGCCAGAAAGAGGGTTTTAAAATTTGCCTGTAAATTGAATTCTATGGCGGTTCGCCCGGTTCGCGAACATTTGCAGAAGTTCGCGTTCGCCGTTCACGAATGGAAAATTTTATGTTTGCTACATCTCTACCTATCAATGCATCTGGCAGATACAATAGTGGCTTTGAATTAACTGGGTTCTTTAACACCTGCACTGAAGTTAACAGCAGCGTATACTCCAATTGAATTGACTGGGTTCTTTACATGTATAGCTGCAGCGGAGTTAACAGCAGCACATACTCCAATTGGATGATGCATTATGCCATATGTAAATAATAGCAGTGACTGTTTCTCAGTATAAAATGTGACATTGATCAAATACACAGGATCTTGTGTACCTATAGCTGCACCGGAGTTAGCAGCAGCGGACATTCTTATCTGATGTAGCATGAACTCCTGTGCAACAGGCAATAAAAGTAATTTCTTTCCATCCGTGATATCTATACCGGAGTTGGCAGTAGTATTGGAAAGCACATGAACTATTGTAACTGGCAATAATAGCCACTGTTTCATACCAACAACATATACTCTATTTGACACATTTGTATTTTTGTGTCACTTTGTAAAGCTTTGTATATCATTGCTTTTTATAATTTTTCAAAACATTGTTTGCCCTAATCACATCGGTAAGGATTGGTGATCTGCACATTTAGAGCTATAGCGCAATAAGTTATTTAACTGTTGAATAGAGCTGGAAATGGATGTGTAGAGCAAAGACCCTTAAGAGAGCAATTTTGAAGTCTTGAGTGAATGATCACCATGTCGAGATAAAAAGAAGGAATATGCTGTATTCTCTGTCAATTAGTGTGTGTATATATATATATATATATATATATATATATAAGCTTGAAGTGATTTTATACTTTTTGTTGTGTTGTACATCAGCATAGTTATATTAATTTTAGAATAACTCTATTTTTACAATACCATTGGATTACACATCCCCATAACTTCCAGAGATTTGAGTGCCTTCCTTTTTCTTAATTTAACTCTTGTAACATTATACTTACGGGCTTAGAGTGTGCCCTGGGAGAGAGCACCTAATCTGTGATATTACTCGCTGGTGAGCCACTGATATCCGGAATATTGTTTTCAGATCTGGATATATCTCCCTGTCATGGGAATCAACAGTTGTATTGTCTATGTTATTTGTCATTTAAAACTAAGGCTATTATATTTGGGGTTTTGCCGACAACTGGGACATTATTTTGTTTTTTTATTATTTATATGTTTTCTTGTTAACCTTTTAGAAAATGCCGCCAAAAAAGGGAGGATCAGCAGGGGCCTAGTAATAATAGAAGAGCTGGAACTGGACTGGAAACTAGGCAGTAGCAAGATGATTTAACCCCTTCAGTACCAAGCCATTTTTCACCTTAAGGACCAGGCTATTTTTAGTAAATCTGATGTGTCACTTTTTGTGGTAATAACTTTAAAATGCTTTTACTTATCCAAGCCATTCTGAGAATGTTTTCTCGTTACATACTGTACTTCATGACAGTGGTAAAATTGAGTCAAAATATTACATTTTTATTCATAAAAAAAATACCAAATTTACCAAAAATTGAAAAAAAATTTAGCAAATTTGCAAATCTCAATTTCTCTACTTTTATAATAGATAGTAATACCTTCAAAAATAGTTATTACTTTACATTCCCCATATGCCTACTTCATGTTTGGATCATTTTAAAAACGACATTTTATCTTTTTGGGACGTTTGAAGGTTTAGAAGTTTAGAAGCATATCTTGAAATTTTTAATTTTTTTTCCAAAACCCACTTTTTAAGGACCAGTTCAGGTCTGAAGTCACTTTGTGAGGCCTTCATAATAGAAACCACCCATACATGGACCCATTTTAGAAACTACACTTCTCAAGGTATTCAAAACTGATTTTAAAAACTTTGTTAACCCTTTAGGTGTTCCACAAGAATTAAAGGAAAATGAAGATGAAATTTCAGAATTTCACTTTTTTGGAAGATTTTCCATTTTAATCCATTTTTTCCAGTAACAAAACTCAATATTTATTGCCCTGATTCTGTAGTTTACAGAAACACCCTATGTGTGGTCGTAAACTGCTGTACGTGCACATGGCAGGGCACAGAAGTAAAGAAACGCCATATTGTTTTTGGAAGGCAGATTTCCCTGGGATAATTATAAGTTGCCATGTCACATTTGAAGTTCCCTGATGCACCCCTAGAGTAGAAACTCCAAAACAATGACCCTATTTTGGAAACTATGGGATAAGGTGGCAGTTTTGTTGGTACTATTTTAGGGTAGATATGTTTTTTGATTGCTCTATATTACACTTTTTGCGAGGCAAGGTAACAAAAAATAGCTGTTTTGGCACTGTTTTTATTTTTTGTCATTTACAATGTTCATCTGACAGGTTAGGTCATGTGATATTTTTATAGAGCAGGTTGTTACGGACGCGACAATACCAAATATGACTATTTTTTTGGTTGTTTGTTTCAGTTGTACATAATAAAGCATTTTTGAAAAAAATCATGCTCGATGAGATGACGGCTTAATTGGTGTGATTTTGGGGTGCATTTTACTTTTTGATTGCTTGCTATTACACTTTTTGTGATGTAAGATGACAAAAAATTGCTTTTTTGACACCGTTTATATATATATTTTTTGCGGTTTTCACCTGAGGGGTTAGATCATGTCATATTTTTATACAGCAGGCTCTTACGGATGTGGCGATATCTAATATGTAAAGTTGAGCGAACACCTCGAAGTTTGGGTTCGCTGGGTTCGGACGAACTTTGTTACAAAGTTCGAGTTCAAGACCCGAACTCCATTGAAGTCAATGGGGACCCGAACTTTGGGGCACTAAAATGGCTCTAAAAGAGTTATCAAAAGGGCTAGAGGGCTGCAAAATGTGGGTAAGACACATGACAAGTACCCTGCAAACAAATGTGGATAGGGAAATGACTTAAATTAAAATTAAAAAATAATAAATAAAAAAATCTTGAACTAGGATGAAGAGGTCCATATGGAGCAGGAGGTTGAGGAGGTGGTGGACTTGGCGATGTAAGTGGACATGGCGGTGTAGGTGGAAGTCACGGTGGAGGACTTTTTTAATTTTTTTTTTAATTTGGATAGACCACAAACCATTGTGGAATATATAAAATAAAACAAAGGGAAAGTGTGCTTGAGTATAACAATATATTATACATGTCTATTCTGCACAAGGTACAGACAAGTCCCGTTGGATCAATGCCTGCTTCATTTTAATGAACGTGAGTTTGTCCACATTATCTGTGGACAGGCGGCTGCGCTTGTCTGTAATAACGCCCCCTGCCGCGCTAGACACACGTTTAGACAATACACTGGCTGCAGGGCAGGCCAGCTCCTCCAAGGCGTAAATGGAATGCTCAGGCCATGTGCCTAATTTTGAGACCCAGAAGTTGAATGGCGCAGACCCATCAGTCAGTACTTGTAGGCGTGTGCACACATACTGTTCCACCATGTTGCTGGAATGCTGCTTCCTGCTAAGACGTTCCATATCAGCTGGTGGTGCTAGTTCTTGTGGCGTGCTGACAAAGCTTTTTCACATTTCGGCCATGCTAACCCTGCCTTCTGAGGTGCTGGCGGTGCCCCAGCTGCGTTATACTTCTTCCTCCTCCTCTGCCTTTGCCTTGTGCTTGTACTAAGGCCCCGGTGTCAGGTGGGAATGCCATCAGCAGCGCGTCTACCAGCATGCGCTTGTAAGGGGTATAGATCACCCAACAATCTAAACGCCGCCGAATTTACAGAATATATTTCCCAGTCAGGTATGCAGTGCAGTCAGGGCCGGCGCTACCGTTAGGCGAACTAGGCGTTCGCCTAGGGTACCGGCCTGCAGGGGGCGCCCTGGTGGGCTCCCCCTGTCTGGGGCTGCAACGCTGGGCGAGCGGCTCTTAAGCCACTTCCAGCGCCATTACAGGGGGGACAGGAGGTGGAGGTCCTTCTTAAATATGGCAGAGCAGGCACCTGCTTACCCTAATGGCAGGTACCTGCTCTGCCAGTAAATTACCGGAGCAGAAGAGGTGGGCGCAAAGGGAGGCTGTTCTAGTAGCATCCTAATCCTCCCTCGCACGCCCTCTGTGATGCCGGGAGCCGGAATATGACATCATTCCGGCCCCAGCATACTAAACGGCGTGCTGGAGGACTGAGGAGCTGCACCACACTGGACCCCAGAGAGGTGAGTGTTTAAGTGTTTGACTGAGTAAGTGTCTGCCTGTGTGTGTCTGTCTGTCAGTGAGTGTATGTGTGTCTGTCATTGAGTGAGTGTGTGTATGTCAGTGAGTGTGTATGCCTGTCTGTCAGTGAGTATCTTAGTGATTGTATGTCTGTCAGTGTGTGTCGTTCAGTGAGTGTGTGCGTGTCTGTCAGTGTGTGCGTGTCCGTCAGTGTGTGCGTGTCCGTCAGTGTGTGCGTGTCCGTAAGTGTGTGTGTGTCCGTAAGTGTGTGCGTGTCCGTCAGTGTGTGCGTGTCTGTCAGTGTGTGCGTGTCTGTCAGTGTGTGCGTGTCTGTCAGTGTGTGCGTGTCTGTCTGTCAGTGTGTGTGTCTGTCTGTCTGTCAGTGTGTGTGCGGGTCTGTCTGTCAGTGTGTGCGTGTCTGTCTGTCAGTGTGTGCGTGTCTGTCAGTGTGTGTGTGTGCGTGTCTGTCAGTGAGTAAGTGACATGGCGGGGGGGCCGCAAAACGGATCTTTGCCTAGGGCGGCAAAAATCCTTGCACCGGCCCTGAGTGCAGTGGTAGTTTGAAAGAAAAAAGGTGTACACATCACCCAGCAATCTAAATGCCGTCGAATTTACAGAATCTATTTCCCTGTCAGGTATGCAGTGCAGAGGTACTTTAAAACAAAAAAGAGGTCCAGATCACCCAGCAATCTAAATGCCGCCAAATTTACAGAATATATTTCCCTGTCAGGTACGCAGTGCAAGGGTACTTTGAAAATAAAAAGGAGTATAGCTCACCCAACAATCTAAACACCGCTAAATTTACAGAATATATTTCCCAGTCAGGTATGCAGGGCAGGGGTAGTTTGAAAGAAAAAAGGGGTCATGGAGCGTCCCCGTCATCCGGCATCTATTCGTCACGCTAAAAGATTTTTTTGAAAGTGTATAGGGGTGCTTGTAAGGGGTATAGATCACCCAACAATCTAAACGCCGCCGAATTTACTGAATATATTTCCCAGTCAGGTATGCAGTGCAGTCAGGGCCGGCGCTACCGTTAGGCGAACTAGGCGTTCGCCTAGGGCGCCGACCTGCTGGGGGTGCCCTGGTGGGTTCCCCCTGTCTGGGGCTGCAGCGCTGGGCGAGCGGCTCTTGAGCCACTTCCAGCGCCATGACAGGAGGGACAGGAGGTGGAGGTCCTTCTTAAATTTTGCAGAGCAGGCACCTGCTTACCCTGATGGCAGGTGCCTGCTCTGCCAGTAAATTACCGGAGCAGAGGAGGCCACACGGGGCCCCCATGCTGCAGATTTATCATGGAGACATCATGGAGATTTTATAGCATATAATTACAGCACCAAACAATCTAAACGCTGCTCAATTTACTGAATATATTTCCCAGTCAGGTATGCAGTGCAGCAGGAACAGTCCCTCCAAGCCACTTATGAATGACTGGTCTGATAACCGTGGAAATGCCCACCCACAATCTAAGAGCTGGATTTACTGATTAAATTTCACCCTCAGAAATGCAGTGCAGGCCGCAAATGTACTTTAACAGATGTTTTTACTAAATTTAGTTCCCTGTATGCAATGCAGAGCAGAGGTTTGTACACGGCAAAAATGGTAAAATTTCTCCCAAGAATGTAACAGAGGATTTTTAGAAATATAGGTCCCTGTCACTTATGCAACAGGGGTTTGTATACGGCAAAAATGGTAAAATGTCACCCAAGAATGTAACAGAGGATTTTTAGAAATATAGGTCCCTGTCACCTATGCAGAGCAGGGGTTTGTATACGGCAAAAATGGGTTAATGTCACTCTCCAATGTAACAGAGGATTTTTAGAGATATATGTCCCTGTCACCTATGCAGAGCAGGGGTTTCTATACGGAAAAAATGGGTTAATGTCACCCACCAATGTAACAGGGGATTTTTAGAAATATAGGTCCTTTTCACCTATGCACAGCAGGGGGTTTGTAAACGGCAAAAATGGGTTAATGTCACCTACCAATGTAACAGAGGATTTTTTGAAATATAGGTACCTGTCCCCTATGCAGAGCAGGGGTTTGTATACGGCAAAGCTGGGTTAATGTCACCCAACAATGGAACAGACGAATTTTTGAAAATTATTACCCTGTCTGCTATATGCACATATACAGTGCAGGTGCACTTAAAAAATGGGTATATGTTGCCCACTGAACTAAGAGAACATGATTAAATTATTGTCCCTGGCACATATGCAGGTGCAAGTGCACTACACTTGCACAAAATGGCCGCCTACACCCACCTAATTAGCAGACAGATAAAACTTATTTTTCTGTGTCACTGGGCTCATGGGTAAAAAAATGTAGCAGAGCACCCACAAAAATAATCTCTGTAGTTTGCAGATTTAACACCAAGTACACCAGACTAGAGTTGTTTCCTAATCTCTCCCTCACAGCAGCAGCATCCTATCGCTACACTAGTAAGAGCAGAGTGACGTGCGGCGCTAGTGACTCCAGCTTATATAGAGGCTGGGTCACATGCTGCACTTGGCCAATCACAGCCATGCCATTAGTAGGCATGGCTGTGATGGCTTCTAAGGGCACACTAGTTAAACGCTTGTTGATTGGCTGCCCTGCAGCCTTTCAACAAACGCCATTAAATCACCGAACACCGAACTCAAACCCGAACTTTTATGAAAATGTTTACAGTTCGGGTTCGCTCATGTTTGGAACAAAAACATCATGTTTTAGTGTCTCCATAGTCTGAGAGCCATAGTTTTTTTTTATTTTTTGGGCGATTGTCTTAGGTAGGGGCTCATTTTTTGCAGGATAAGGTGACGTTAGATTGGTAATACTCTGGAGGGCACATTTAGTGATGTAATGTGACAAAAAATGTTTTTTTTAGCACAGTTTTTATTTTATTTTTTTGACGGTGTTCATGTGAGGGGTTAGGTCATGTGATATTTTTATAGAGTAGGTCAATACGGATGCGGCGATACATAATATGTCTATTTTTTTTATTTTACATATTTTTTACCATTTCTTTTACTTTATTTTGGGAAAAGGACACTTTTTTTACTTGAAACTTTAATTTTTTTTTATAAAAAAACACCACTTTTTCACTTTTTTTTTTACTTTTTATATTTGTCCCATTTTGCGGCTTCACCTTTTCAGGATTTGATCCCTGTTTCAATTCAGTACAATACATTATGTATTGTACTGAATTGAACTGTCAGCGTCTTACACAGTAAGACGCTGACAGTTGCCTAGAAGACCCTGGGCTTCCGTAGCTGGGAGGCTCCGATATCCCCTCCCCATCAGCTCAGCGCAAGGAATCAGAGGGACCCCTTTGCTCGGTTTTCCTTCCTTTGAGGGATATCTGGCTTTCATTGTGTTGTAGACCCAATACTGGGGCTCCTCATTTATTTTGCATATTACTGTTTCCCAGGAAGCTTTGCACTTCGGATTGGTGTGTTGAGACTCTTAACTGAGGCTCTGTGGTGTTTTCTGTAGCTGGTCTCCCTGAGATCAGCTATTGTGTTGTCTGAGTAGATATTACTGATTGGTGCACTAAGTATTGTTGTGACATCACAGCACTATGTCTGTAGCATGTATGTATGTATGTATGTATGTATGGACAGCAGAGAAAAAGTAAATACTATCACACTACCTAACACCCTGCACTGGAATCAGCTACACTATGTCACTATCTAACCTACACTGACTATCTCCCACTAACTATCTGTATTATACATATATGAGCTAACTAACTATTTAATGTAATTGGATAAGGAATAGGATCCAGATGAAAGCACAGAGAACAGCAATGTCACTGCTGTCTCTCTCTCAGAACTGCAAAAAAATAGCAGAAAATGGCTGCTGGGGAGCTACTTATATAGTAAAAGGGTAGGCAACTTTCCTATTGGTTGCTAGGAATGTTGCTATGATCTGACAAAGATAGTGCAGCCTTCTCTTTGGCCCACAAGCAAGAAGGGAGGTTACTGATGAAAAAAATTAATCTTTAATATTTACAATTACAAATATATAGCACTATATTCTACAACTTCCCGAATTCTCGAAGTGCCAATATTCACAATGAAATTTGTGATTAGAATTTTCGCGATCAGCACTATTAGTAAAGGTGAGAGATTGTTTGCAGGAGATGGAGAGCAGAACTTCGGTAGTGCAAGATTCAATATATAAATTGGATAAAGATGTAGCGTCTCTAAAGAAAACAAAGGTGGCTATGGAGGACAATTAAATAGATTTAGAAGATAGGACAATAAGAACAAATCTGAGATGTGTAGGAATTCCAGAAGGGATAGAGGGAACAAATTGTGCGATATTTATGGAGAAATGGTTCCTTGAGAATTGTAAATCTGGAACACTCTCTAGCCTTTTTTCTATAGAGAGAGCACATAGGGTTCCTAGTAAAAAAATAATACTAAGGTAGTATCCAAGATTAGTTTTGGTTAAGTTTCTTCTCTCTAAAGATAGGGATGCCATCTTGTTGGAGTCTAGATCTTCTGATAAATTTCAGGTTGAGGGAATAAAAATAAGATTTTTCCCAGATTATTCAGCGGTTACTAATGAGCGCAGGAAGAAATATATGGATATAAAAAAAGAGATTGAGACTGGCTGGTCTGAAGTATAGTCTATTATTTCCTGCTAAACTTCGGGTGGAGTATAAGGATATATATTTTTTTTTTTCAGTGACCGGAAGAAGTAAATCAGTTGGCAGATTCAAAGGGCCTGTAAGAAATTATCTGTTAGGCTAGTTTCACACTTGCGGCAGGACGGATCCGACAGGCTGTTCACCCTGTCGGATCTGTCCTGCCACTATTTCGCCATGCCGCAGGACTATAATCCCCATTGCCTATAATGGGGGCGCGGGTGGATTTACGGCGCAGCAAGGCAGTGCACAGAGAAAGGATGCCGAACTAAAACTACGACATCTGCGACTTTTTAGTCTGGCGGCCTCTGCTGTGCACAGCCCTGCTGCGCCCGTACTCCGCCCCGCCCCCATTATAGTCAATGGGGACAGAGCGGCAGTCCAGCCTGTCGGATCCGTCCTGCCGCAAGTGTGAAACTAGCCTAATCAATAAAGGCGAAGGGGGGGATATAGGGAGTAATATTCATAGTTTTGGGGGAGCTGCTCGGAGGAGGGGAGGTATGAGGGGTTTCTTGGGGAGAAAGAGGAGGGAAATTTTTTTTCCCCCTCTCCTTTAAATGATGAGAGTAATATCACTTAATGTACGAGGTGTGGGGAGTCGCTCTGGTAGATAGCGGTGCGGGTGCAGTACAGAGGCAAAACAAGGAGTCCAGAACGTGCTATAAACACTATAAACAGTGTTTTATTCACACTGACACAAAACAAACGATAAACAGTCTCTTGGTGTTAATTCACACACACATCAGAAGTCATGTGGCAAAACAAAAAGAGTCCAAAGCAGGATCCAATCACCTGTGAGGTTTAAGGTGCGGGTTCGCACCTAGCTGTCAGCCGAGCCGCAGGACAAACCACCTTCAGGCTTCCAGGAAAAACCCCACTTTGCTGAGCTCCTTCCTCCAGGTCAGAGAGCTCCACAGCACTGTTAGCAGCTCCAGGACAATCACAGCCACACCTGCTGGTGCTGGCTGTGTTTTAAAGGCCCTGGAAAACCCGGCCTGGACCGTGGGGAATAGGCACCCACCCAACTCTTTGCCTACTCCCAGTAAGAGCCGGCCCGGATTGGCTTTGCAGCCAAACTAAAAATCAAGGTGTCAAACAGCACTAGCTGCTGCTGACACATGAAAACCCGGCTCTTACCTCACCGAGGCCAGGAACCTCGGTGACACGTACCTGCCATCGACCACGGTACCTTGCACCCTCTTACACCCCCCTTTGTTCAACTCCTGAGGGGTGAACACATGTGAGGCAGTGGACGCGGGACAGGGCATCTGCGTTACCCTGCAAGCGGCCTGCCCTGTGTTCTACAGAGAACTTGAAGTTCTGCAGGGATAGGAACCACCTGGTGACCCGAGCATTCCTCTCCTTGGCCTGGCTCAAGTCTAGAGGGGTACAGTGTAATAAACATAACACATTCATCTTTAACTTACTGGAGTTCACGTTGACACATAACTTTTTCCTTTTTAATGCACAATTCTACCACCAGCTCAGGGGGACGGCGATGGGGAGCCCATACGCCCCCACTTATGCAAATCTCTTCCTGGGCTTGTGGGAGGATTCGAGTGTATTTCCGGACCATC
Source organism: Bufotes viridis (assembly GCA_033119425.1). NCBI lineage: Eukaryota > Metazoa > Chordata > Amphibia > Anura > Bufonidae > Bufotes > Bufotes viridis. The sequence goes on from CM065589.1 coordinate 222,454,454, forward strand.
CAGTTTGGTGGGAAGAGAAAATTGTATTTTGGATACATTACATAGCTGACTTGTTCATTATTTGGAAAGGGATGAGGGAGGAGTTTGTCGAGTTCATCCAGGTACTCAATAATAACACAATAGGTATGAAATTTACCTTTGAGCTACAACAGGAAGCCATAACTTTCCTAGATGTGAGGATATACAAATCTGGTGACAGAATAAAATCTACCATCTTCCGCAAGGACACAGCTACCAGCTCTATCCTGTAATGGATCCTACACCACAGAAAAGGGGCATACCAAAAGAGCAATACCTTCGGGTTCGGAGGAATTTCTCCGATAATGAGGCATTTCATGGGGAAGCCAAAAAATTGATGTATAGGTTTGTTGATAGAGGTTACCCTAAATCGGTCCTTGTGGATGCCTTTAAGTATGCACAGGGAAAAAATCGGGATGAACTTTTAGTACCCAAACAAAGGGATCATACTGGCCAATCTCCAATGAGGCTGATGTCTATGTTTGATGAAGCATCCGCAGGTCAGGGACATTCTTAAGAGATATTGGCCAATCCTGTAAATGGACCCTGATCTTTCGGGGGCTTTTACAGAACATCCAAGCATAACGTATCAAAGAGGGAGAAGCCTCATGGATAGGTTGACCAGTAGCCATTATACACCACCCAAGACAGCAGGAATGTGGTTGGATCGTAAACCTATTGCGATTAGAGATGAGCGAACACCTGGATGTTCGGGTTCGAGAGGTTAGGCCGAACTTCCGGAAAATGTCCGGGTTCGTGATCCGAACTCAACCCGAACTTCATCCCGAACCCCATAGAAGTCAATGGGGACCCGAACTTTTGGGCACTAAAAAGGCTGTAAAAGACTCCCGGAAAGGGCTAGAGGGCTGCAAAAGGCCGCAAAATGTAGGTAAATCCCCTGCAAACAAATGTAGATAGGGAAATGAATTAAAATAAAATAAAATAAATAAAAATTAACCAATATCAATTGGAGAGAGGTCCCACAGCAAGGAATCATGCGTCATATCACCCACCACTGGAGAAGGCCACTCTCATTTATTTCGGACCAGCAGCCAGACAGAGGATACAGGTCCCACAGCAAGGAATCATGCGTCATATCAACCACCACCGGAGAAGGCCACTCTCATTTATTTAGGACCAGCACCCAGACAGAGGAGAGAGGTCCCACAGCAAGGAATCATGCCTCATATCAACCACCACCGGAGAAGGCCACTCTCAGTTATTTTGGACCAGCACCCAGACAGAGGATACAGGTCCCACAGCAAGGAATCATGCGTCATATCAACCACCACCGGAGAAGGCCACTCTCATGTATTTTGGACCAGCACCCAGACAGAGGAGAGAGGTCCCACAGCAAGGAATCATGCCTCATATCAACCACCACCGGAGAAGGCCACTCTCATTTATTTTGGACCAGCACCCAGACAGAGGATTCAGGTCCCACAGCAAGGAATCATGCGTCATATCAACCACCACCGGAGAAGGCCACTCTCATGTATTTTGGACCAGCACCCAGACAGAGGAGAGAGGTCCCACATCAAGGAATCATGCGTCATATCAACCACCAACCGGAGAAGGCCACACTCATTTATTTGGGACCAGCACCCAGACAGAGGATACAGGTCCCACAGCAAGGAATCATGCGTCATATCAACCACCACCGGAGAAGGCCACTCTCATGTATTTTGGACCAGCACCCAGACAGAGAGAGAGGTCCCACATCAAGGAATCATGCGTCATATCAACCACCACCGGAGAAGGCCACTCTCATGTATTTTGGACCAGCACCCAGACAGAGGATACAAGTCCCACAGCAAGGAATCATGCATCATATCAACCACCACCGGAGAAGGCCACTCTCAGTTATTTTGGACCAGCACCCAGACAGAGGATACAGGTCCCACAGCAAGGAATCATGCCTCATATCAACCACCACCGGAGAAGACCACTCTCATGTATTTTGGACCAGCACCCAGACAGAGGAGAGAGGTCCCACATCAAGGAATCATGCGTCATATCAACCCCCACTGAAGAAGGCCACTCTCATTTATTTTGGACCAGCACCCAGACAGAGGATACAGGTCCCACAGCAAGGAATCATGCGTCATATCAACCACCACCGGAGAAGGCCACTTCATGTATTTTGGACCAGCACCCAGACAGAGGAGAGAGGTCCCACATCAAGGAATCATGCGTCATATCAACCCCCACCGGAGAAGGCCACTCATTTATTTTGGACCAGCACCCAGACAGAGGATACAGGTCCCACAGCAAGGAATCATGCGTCATATCAACCACCACCGGAGAAGGCCACTCTCATGTATTTTGGACCAGCACCCAGACAGAGGAGAGAGGTCCCACAGCAAGGAATCATGCCTCATATCAACCACCACCGGAGAAGGCCACTCTCATTTATTTTGGACCAGCACCCAGACAGAGGATACAGGTCCCACAGCAAGGAATCATGCGTCATATCAACCACCACCGGAGAAGGCCACTTCATGTATTTTGGACCAGCACCCAGACAGAGGAGAGAGGTCCCACATCAAGGAATCATGCGTCATATCAACCCCCACCGTAGAAGGCCACTTCATTTATTTGGGACCAGCACCCAGACAGAGGATACAGGTCCCACAGCAAGGAATCATGCGTCATATCAACCACCACCGGAGAAGGCCACTCATGTATTTTGGACCAGCACCCAGACAGAGGAGAGAGGTCCCACATCAAGGAATCATGCGTCATATCAACCACCACCGGAGAAGGCCACTCATGTATTTTGGACCAGCACCCAGACAGAGGATACAGGTCCCACAGCAAGGAATCATGCATCATATCAACCACCACCGGAGAAGGCCACTCTCATTTATTTTGGACCAGCACCCAGACAGAGGATACAGGTCCCACAGCAAGGAATCATGCCTCATATCAACCACCACCGGAGAAGGCCACTCTCATGTATTTTGGACCAGCACCCAGACAGAGGAGAGAGGTCCCACATCAAGGAATCATGCGTCATATCAACCCCCACCGGAGAAGGCCACTTCATTTATTTTGGACCAGCACCCAGACAGAGGATACAGGTCCCACAGCAAGGAATCATGCGTCATATCAACCACCACCGGAGAAGGCCACTCTCATGTATTTTGGACCAGCACCCAGACAGAGGAGAGAGGTCCCACATCAAGGAATCATGCGTCATATCAACCCCCACCGGAGAAGGCCACTCTCATTTATTTGGGACCAGCACCCAGACAGAGGATACAGGTCCCACAGCAAGGAATCATGCGTCATATCAACCACCACCGGAGAAGGCCACTCTCATGTATTTTGGACCAGCACCCAGACAGAGGAGAGAGGTCCCACATCAAGGAATCATGCGTCATATCAACCCCCACCGGAGAAGGCCACTCTCATTTATTTGGGACCAGCACCCAGACAGAGGATACAGGTCCCACAGCAAGGAATCATGCGTCATATCAACCACCACCGGAGAAGGCCACTCTCATGTATTTTGGACCAGCACCCAGACAGAGGAGAGAGGTCCCACATCAAGGAATCATGCGTCATATCAACCACCACCGGAGAAGGCCACTCTCATTTATTTGGGACCAGCACCCAGACAGAGGATACAGGTCCCACAGCAAGGAATCATGCGTCATATCAACCACCACCGGAGAAGGCCACTCTCATGTATTTTGGACCAGCACCCAGACAGAGGAGAGAGGTTTTCACAGCAGAGAATCAGGCATTTAGATCACCCACCACAGGAGTAGGCCATCATTTAATGGGACCCCGGCAACCATGTCAGATGGCACAAACATCAGTTTCACATCACCCAGCACAAGAGAAGGCCACTTTGAGAGACTTTGACCCTGCACCCAGACGGAGGAGAGAGGTTTCACAGCAGAGAATCAGGCATTTAGATCACCCACCACAGGAGTAGGCCATCATTTAATGGGACCCCGGCAACCATGTCAGATGGCACAAACATCAGTTTCACATCACCCAGCACAGGAGAAGGCCACTTTGAGAGACCTTGACCCCTGCACCCAGACGGAGGAGAGAGGTTTCACAGCAGAGAATCAGGCATTTAGATCACCCACCACAGGAGTAGGCCATCATTTTATGGGACCCCGGCAACCATGTCAGATGGCACAAACATCAGTTTCACATCACCCAGCACAGGAGAAGGCCACTTTGAGAGACTTTGACCCCTGCACCCAGAAAGAGGAGAGAGGTCCCACAGCAGAGATTCAGGCATTTATATCAGCCAGCACAGGAGAAGGCCGCTTTCAGTGACTTAGGCCTTAGCACCGACACAGAGGAGACAGGTCAGATAGCACAAGCATCAGTTTTACATCAACCACCACAGGAGAAGGGCACTTTTAGAGACTTTGACCCCTGCAGCCACACGGAGGAGAGAGGTCCCACAGCAGAGATTCAGGCATTTATATCAGCCAGCACAGGAGAAGGCCGCTCAGTGACTTAGGCCTTAGCACCGACACAGAGGAGACAGGTCAGATAGCACAAGCATCAGTTTTACATCAACCACCACAGGAGAAGGCCACCTTTAGTGTCTTTGACCCCTGCACCCAGAAAGAGGAGAGAGGTCCCACAGCAGAGATTCAGGCATTTATATCAGCCACCACAGGAGAAGGCCGCTTTCAGTGACTTTGGCCCCTGCACCCACACAAAGGAGACATGTCAGACAGCACAAGTATAACATTCATATCACCCAGCACAGGAGAAGGACACTTTCATGTACTTTGGCCCCGGCACCCAGACAGACGGAAGGTTCATTCAACTCTGGGTTGCACCCCAAGATCCTACTTAATTTCAAAAATTGATTTTTCAATGAAGAAGTGGCTAGGAGTACAAGACAACATGGGTTAAGGCAGTTATTAAGGACTACTCTGCACAAGGGAGGGTCAGGTCTTGTGGGATCCATGCCTGGTTCATTTTTATAAACGTCAGCTTGTCCACGTTGGCTGCGGACAGGCGGCTGCGCTTTGTCAGTAATGACGCCCCTGCCGTGCTGAATACACGTTCAGATAAAACGCTGGCCGCCGGGCAGGCCAGCACCTCCAAGGCATAACATGCTAATTCTGGCCACGTGGACAATTTGGAAACCCAGAAGTTGAATGGGGCCGAACCATCCGTCAGTACGTGGAGTTGTGTGCAGACGTACTGTTCAACCATGTTAGTGAAATGTTGCCTCCTGCTAACACGTTCCGTATCAGGTGGTGGGGCAGTTAGCTGTGGCGTGGAGACAAAACTTTTCCACATTTCTGCCATGCTAACCCTGCCCTCAGAGGAGCTGGCCGTGACACTGCTGCATGGGCGACCTCTAGCTCCTCCTCTGCCTTGGCCTTCCACCTGTTCCCTGTGACAGTTGGGAATGCTCTCAGGAGCGCGTCTACCAGTGTGCGCTTGTACTCGCGCATCTTCCTATCACGCTCCAGTGCAGGGAAGTAAAGTGGGCACATTGTCTTTGTACCGTGGATCCAGCAGGGTGGCCACCCAGTAGTCAGCACACGTTAAAATGTGGGCAACTCTGCTGTCGTTGCGCAGGCACTGCAGCATGTAATCGCTCATGTGTGCCAGGCTGCCCAGAGGTAAGGACAAGCTGTCCTCTGTGGGAGGCGATCGTCATCATCCTCTGTATCCCCCAGCCACGCACCAGTGATGTGCCTGCGCTGTGCTGGGTGCCACCCCGCTGTGAACCTGCTTCATCCTCATCCTCCTCCACCTCCTCCTCATCCTCCTCGTCCTCCAGTAGTGGTCCCTGGCTGGCCACATTTGTACCTGCCCTCTGCTGTTGCAAAAACCTCCTCTGAGCCACTTCTAACAGACTGGCCTGAAAGTGCTAAAACGACCTGTCATCCTCCTCCTCCTCCTCCTGGCCCTGGCCCACCTCCTCTTCCATCATCGCCCTAAGCGTTTCTCTAGGAGACATAGAATTGGTATTGTCACGCTGATAACAGTGGCATCGCCACTGGCCATGTTGGTGGCGTACTCGAAACAGCGCAACAGGGCACACAGGTCTCGCATGGAGGCCCAATCATTGGTGGTGAAGTGGTGCTGTTCCGCAGTGCGACTGACCCGTGCGTGCTGCAGCTGAAACTCCACTATGGCCTGCTGCTGCTCGCACAGTCTCTCCAGCATGTGCAAGGTGGAGTTCCACCGGGTGGGCACGTCGCATATTAGGCGGTGAGCGGGAAGGCCGAAGTTCCGCTGTAGCGCTGACAGGCGAGCAGCGGCAGGATGTGAACGCCGGAAGCGCGCACAGACGGCCCGCACTTTATGCAGCAGCTCTGACATGTCTGGGTAGTTGTGAATGAACTTTTGCACCACCAAATTCAGCACATGCGCCAGGCAAGGGATGTGCGCCAAACCGGCTAGTCCCAGAGCTGCCACGAGATTTCGCCCATTATCGCACACCACCAGGCCGGGCTTGAGGCCCACCGGCAGCAACCACTGGTCGGTCTGTTGTTCAATACCCCGCCACAACTCCTGCGCGGTGTGGGGCCTGTCCCCAAACATATGAGTTTCAGAATGGCCTGCTGACGTTTACCCCGGGCTGTGCTGAAGTTGGTGGTGAAGGTGTGTGGCTGACTGGATGAGCTGGTGGAAGCAGAGGAGGAGGAGGAGGAAGCCGAGTAGGAGGAGGAGGCTACAGGAGGCAAAGAATGATGCCCTGTGATCCTTGGCGGCGGAAGGACGTGCGCCAAGGAACTCTCCGCCTGGGGCCCAGCCGCCACTACATTTACCCAGTGTGCAGTTAGGAGATATAGCGTCCCTGGCCGTGCTTACTGGTCCACGTATCTGTGGTTAGGTGGACCTTGCCACAAATGGCGCTGCGCAGTGCACACTTGATTTTATCGGACACTTGCATGTGCAGGGAAGGCACGGCTGTCTTGGAGAAGTAGTGGCGGCTGGGAACCACATACTGGGGGACAGCCATGGCCATCAGCTGTTTGAAGCTGTCTGTGTCCACCAGCCGGAATGACAGCATTTCAAAGGCCAGTAGTTTAGAAATGCTGGCATTCAGGCCCAGGGCTCGAGGGTGACTAGGTGGGAATTTGCGCTTCCTCTCAAAGGTTTGAGAGATGGAGAGCTGAACGCTGCTGTGTGAAATAGTGGAGACGCTAGGTGACGGTGGCGGTGGTGGTGGTGGTGTCGGTGGCACATCCTCTGTTTGCTGCTCGGCAGGTGGCAACATTCCTCTCGAGGCGGAAGCCGAGGCAGCAGCGGTAGAGGGAGCAGGGGAGCCTGAGCGGGTTCCTTGTTTTTAAGGTGTGTACTCCACTGCAGTTCATGCTTTGCATGTAGATGCCTGATCATGCAGGTGGTGCTCAGGTTAAGAACGTTAATGCCTCGCCTCAGGGTCTGATGGCACAGCGTGCAAACCACTCTGGTCTTGTCCTCAGCACATTGTTTGAAGAAGTGCCATGCCAGGGAACTCCTTGAAGATGCCTTTGGGGTGCTGGGTCCCTGTTGGCGCTGGCCAATAGCAGGCGAACTCTCTGGACGGCGGCTGTTCTGCTTTTGCCCCCTGCTCCCTCTTTGGCTACGCTGTTGTCTCGGTCTCACCACTGCCTCTTCCTCTGAACTATTTAAGTCAGCGGCACGACCTTCAGTCCATGTGGGGTCTAAGTCCTCATCGTCCTCTGCATCGTTTTCCACCCAGTCTTCCTCCCTGACCTCCTCCTGTTCAGTCTGCACACTGCAATAAGACGCGGCAGTGGGCACCAGTGTTTCGTCATCATCAGAGACTCGGTCACTCTGCTGTGGTGGTATTCCCATGTCCTCATCATCTGGATACATAAGTGGTTGTGCGTCAGTGCATGGAATGTCTTCCACCGCTGGGAAAGCGCTAGGTGGACGCCCCTGGAAAACCGTGGGAGCAGAGTCTTCAAACAGAAGAAGAGACTGCTGCATAACTTGAGGCTCAGCCAGTTTCCCTGATATGTATGGGGGTGATGTGACAGACTGATGGGCTTGGTTTTCAGGTGCCACCTGTGCGCTTTCTGCAGAAGACTGGGCGGAAGACAATGTGGTGAACGTGCTGGAAGCACTGTCGGCCACCCAATCGACTAATGCCTGTACCTGCTCAGGCCTTACCATCCTCATAACGGCATTGGGCCCCACCAAATATCGCTGTAAATTCTGCCGGCTACTTGAGGGAGTTGGTTCACTACTTTGTGCGCCTGAGGCCGAACGGCCACGTCCTCTGCCAGCAACAGAGGCTCCACGGACACCACCACGACCGCGCCCTCGTCCCTTAATAGAATGTTTCCTCATTGTTGCGATTCAACTCGCACCACAATAAAATATATTATTTTTTAGCCCCAAAATTCCCACACTGGAAGATATAATTCCTTTTTCCGGTATTAATTACAAGAAGACTGCTGTAAATTGGACACCAGAATTTTTAATATGCTAGTTTTGGTACATAGATTCCCACACGGGGAGATATAATTCCTTTTTACAGGAGTGAAAACGTGAGGCCTAGTGTTTCTGGTCTAACAAACACCAGATTGATTAAATTGGCCTTTTTTTCACCAAAATTACAACACTGGACAATAATGCCTTTTGGCGGTATTAATTACAAGAACACTGCTGCAAATTGGACACCAGAATTTTTAATATGCTAGTTTTGGTACATAGGTTCCCACACGGGGAGATATAATTCCCTTTTACAGGAGTGAAAACGTGAGGCCTAGTGTTTCTGGTCTAACAAACACCAGATTGATTAAATTGGCCTTTTTTTCACCAAAATTACAACACTAGACGATATAATGCCTTTTGGCGGTATTATTTACAAGAAAACTGCTGCAAATTGGACATCTGAATTTTTAAAATGCTAGTTTTGGTACATAGATTCCCACACGGGGAGATATAATTCCTTTTTACAGGAGTAAAAACGTGAGGCCTAGTGTTTCTGGTCTAACAAACACCAGATTGATTAAATTGGCCTTTTTTTCACCAAAATTACAACACTGGACAATAATGCCTTTTGGCGGTATTAATTACAAGAGGACTGCTGGTATTTCAGAACACCGGAATTTTTAAAATGCTAGTTTTGCTATATAAATTTCCCACACTGGGAGAAATATTGCCTAAGCCTTTTTACAGTATTAATTACAACAGGAGTGCTTCTTCTGGTCTAACACCAGAATAATTTTATTATTACGGTGAAAGCTTTTTCTAATTTATATTTCTGGCACATAAAAAAAAAATATTTCTGGCTGACAGTATTGGACAAAGTAGTGGCACTGGCTAGCCTAGCTGGAACAGCACATTCATGGGATTTGCTATCCAAGTGGGTTACTTTCAGTTTCACCACTGATATATTAAATATCTTTGCAGTTAGTATGGGTGACACAAGCACAGCCAAACCCCTGATGTAGTATATCTATGAAAAAATCGACTATTACATGAGATTAATGGACGTTGTGGCAGCTTTTGCTGTAGCACCACAAGTCCCAAAATGGCCGCCGCCTATCAGCCCAGTAACATGTGCCAGAAAACAGTCTGCCCAGCCAGAAAAAGATAGACTTTGACTGAGCAGCTGAATCGCTGTTGTTCTGATTCACAGGTGTAGATTTTTCACTTCTTTGGAGCTTTGGTTTAGTCTCTGTGGCAGCAAGTGCTGGCGCACCACAAGTCCCTAAATGGCCACCGCCGGTCAGCCCAGTTACATGTGCCAGTAAAAATCGCTCTGGCCAGTCTCAACAAAATAGTGACTTTCAGTGAACAGCTCAGCTGAGTTGTTCTGATGCACAGGTGTAGAAAGGTAGATCATTCAATCACTTCTTTATCCCTGCCTATCTCGCCCTCACAGAAGCTGCATCCTCTCCCTACACTAGTCAGAGCAGTGTGACGTGCAGCACTACATGACTCCAGCTTAAATAGAGGCTGGGTCACATGCTGCACTTGGCCAATCACAGCCATGCCATTAGTAGGCATGGCTGTGATGGGCTCTTAGGGCAAGAAGTAAAACGCTAGCTGATTGGCTGCTGTGCAGCCCTTCAGAAAGCGGGAAGAAATCGATGAACACCGGACCCGAACCCGAACTTTTTTGAAAATGTCCATGTTCGGGTCCGTGTCACGGACACCCCAAAATTCGGTACGGACCCGAACGATTTTCGAACTGTTCGCTCAACACTAATTGCGATGTTTAGGTGCGGGTCCTGTAAAGCCTGCGATTTTATCTCAACTATAAAAAGCATCTTGAGTTCAACCACCAGACAGGTGATTATGATAAGGGACTTCATTAATTGCAGAAGCAAAGTAGTTATATTTATATGCCAATGTGCCTGCCCAATGGATTATATTGGGAAGACAATTAGAGAGTTACGTAGAAGAATTTGAAGTGAATTACACATGTATTGGAAGTCCATTATGGGGATCCCAGATGCCTTAGGTTTTCTGTGCTTGAGGTGGTATCCCCGTCTCCAAGGGGTGGGGACTGGGATGGAACAATTCTGCAAAAATAATGTGAATGGATATATCGCTTTCGATCCCAGTCCCCCCTTGGTTTAAATGAGAGACTTACGTTTGGTTGTTTTTTTATAGTACTTCTGGGGGTCCTATGTCTGAGGGGCTCTTTTCTCAGTTACTATTTTTTATATACCCCCTAAGCCGTGTCAAGGATGCGGAAGCATCCAAATATTTGCCAAATTCGCATAGAGGAGGTTTGCCATAAATGAGATACATTTCCCCTCCCGCCATTTTCCCTGAGAAACATTCTGGACAGTCCCCCAATAAGTGGTAGCCATATGGGCAAATAGCTCTTTTATGATTGTAGTGGAAATGAATAGGGGGCCTGCCGGTATGGATTTTGGATCCGGTACCCATCACCGGTCTAATTTGTTCCATATTTAGTTTTGGTTTTCCCCACATTTAGGCTGACACAATTGTTAGGACATCAAACATCATATATTATCATTATGTGTATCATTACATACTGGGTTCAATGCATCAGTGCTCTCTGTGTCATCCAGGCTTTCATTCCATACACAGGAAGCGCAAGCATGGTCACATGATTCTCATGTGATCTGGAATACATGTGCGCTCCATTGACAGGAAGTTGTTGTCTATGTCTCATCCCGGATAGCGTTGTATACACAGGAAGTGCAAGTGGGACCTGCATACGCGAACCTTGCGCTCCATTGATAGGAAGTTTGTGTATATCAGAGGCAAGGCGCGATTTGTCATTGCGGGAATTGGGCGTCTTGTTCAATAGGTGAGCAGGCAGTAGATTAGTCAGTCCATCGTGACCGGGGCAAAGTGGACATCTATGGTGTTACGTAACTTGCGATTTTGATATCAAAACATAATTGATTTCAGTACCGCTGATTCGTTAGTGGCAACAACATAGCTTATTAGTAGGGATGAGCGAACCCGAACTGTATAGTTCGGGATCGTACCGAATTTTGGGGTGTTCGGGACACTGACCCGGACCTGAACATTTTCAAAAAAGTTCGGGTTCGGGTTTGTTGTTCGGCGATTTCTTCCCACTTTCTGAAGGGCTGCACAGCAGCCAATCAGCTGGGGTTTTACTTCTTGCCCTAAGAAGCCATCACAGCCATGCCTACTAATGGCATGGCTGTGATTGGCCAAGTGCAGCATGTGACCCAGCCTCTATTTAAGCTGGAGTCGCGTAGCGCCGCACGTCACTCTGCTCTGATTAGTATAGGGATAGGACGCAGCTGCTGTGAGGGCGAGATTAGGCAGGGAAAAGCCAGCAAAAACACCTAATAAAGTGATCGATTACAGCTGTGAATCATTTAACTTCTGCTAGTTAGTTGCTCACTGGTTTTTAGGCTGCACAGAGCATTTTTCTGTCACTTTTTTCTGGGGTGATCAGCGGCCATTTTGTGTCTTGTGGTGCACCAGCACAAGCTGCTACCAAGTCCATCAATCCATCAATACAATTTTTTTTTTTTTTTTTTTTGCTGTATCCTACATCAGGGGCTTGGCTGTGCTTATTGTCACCCCTAGAAACTCAGGATAGAAATTTGTATATTTTATTGAGGGGTTAAATTCAATTGCCAAAATAGCAATCCCCTAAATCTGGTGTTCCAGCTGAGGCTAGCCAAGTGTAATACTGTCTGCTGTCTGGCAAAGGATAGATATTTTTGTCTGTGGTGAAATTCAATTGGCAAAATAGCAATCCCCTAAATCTGGTGTCCCAGCAGTGGCTGGCCAAGTTTAATAGTGTCCGGCAAAGGATATATTTTGCTCTGGGGTGAAATTCAATTGCAAAAATAGCAATACCATAAATCAGTGGTTTCAGCTGTGGCTGGCCAAGTTTAATAGTGTCCGGCAAAGGATATATTTTGTTCTGGGGTTAAATTCAATAGCTAAAATAGCAATACTGTAAATCTGGTGTTCCAGCTGTGACTGGACAAGTTTCATAGTGTACGTCATAGGATATATTATTTTCTGCAGTGAAATTCAGTTGCAAAAATAGAAATTCCGTAAATCTAGTGTTCCAGCTGTGGCTGGACAAGTTTAATAGTGTCCTGCAAAGGATATATTTTGTTCTGGGGTGAAATTTAATTGCCAAAATAGCAATACCATAAATCAGTGGTTTCAGCTGTGACTGGACAAGTTTAATAGTGTCCGGCAAAGGATATATTTTTTTCTGGGGTGAAATTCTGTTGCAAAAATAGAAATAATGTAAATCTGGTGTTCCAGCTGTGACTGGACAAGTTTCATAGTGTCCGTCATAGGATATATTATTTTCTGTGGTGAAATTCAGTTACAAAAATAGAAATACCATAAATCTGGTGTTCCAGCTGTGACTGGACAAGTTTCATAGTGTCCGTCATAGGATATATTATTTTCTGTGGTGAAATTCAGTTGCAGAAATAGCAATACCGTAAATCTGGTGCTCCAGCTGTGACTGGACAAGTTTAATAGTGTCCGGCAAAGGATATATTTTTTTCTGGGGTGAAATTCAATTGCCAAAATAGCAATACCATAAATCAGTGGTTTCAGCTCTGGCTGGCCAAGTTTAATAGTGTCCGTCATAGGATATATTATTTTCTGCGGTGAAATTCAATTGCAAAAATAGAAATACCGTAAATCTGGTGTTCCAGCTGTGGCTGGCCAAGTTTAATACTGTCCGGCAAAGGATAGATTTTAAATTGTTGGGTGGAATATTACCATTTTTGCCAGGCACAAACCCCCGCACTGCATAACTGACAGGGAACTTACAATTGGCGGTTACATTCTTGCATGATATAAAGCCTTTTTGGGCTGTGAAGCCAAAGGTAGTCGCCAATAACTATTTTTTTATTTGTCATGATTAAGGACCAACATGTAAAGGTCCGAAACGCGTAGACTAAGTCTTTTTACCTGCACTGGAAAAGCTATTTGCTTCGATAAGCCTATTTTGTACTGCATCGTTGAAGCTGGAACCTTTTCTTCACTTTTTGCTATTCATTCAGCTGTTTCCAGAGGCTGTTGGTTCCGTGCTCATGGCAAAGCAGGAAGGTGAGAGCTGCCTTGCATCTGTTTATCCTTTGTTTTTGTTTTTATTTGTAATATTTTAAAATAAATTAGTGTAGACCCCAAAACATTGGGCAAATATAAAAAATAAAACAAAGTGTAAGTGCATGGTAGTATAACAGTGTTTGGGTGAGGCCGGTATACTTGTCTATTCTGCATAAGGTACAAATAAGTCTTGTGAGATCCGTGCCTGGTTCTTTTTAGTAAACAATAGCTTGCCCACATTGTCTGCGGACAGGCGGCTGCGCTTGTCTGTGATAATGCCACCAGCCATGCTAAACACACGTTCAGTCAATACAGTGGCTGCAGGATACGCCAGCACCTCCAAGGCTTAAAGGGCAACCCCAGGACATGTGCCCAATTTGATGACCCAGAAGTTGAATGGGGCTGACCCAGTGGTGTAGCTAGAAATGATTGGGCACCACAGCAAATTTTTTAATTGGGGCCCCCCTCTCCCAGTAATTTTTGCGCAATCCCCCTCCTTTCATGCCGCCATGCCTGTGGCTACTAAAGATCGCTCTCTCAGACCAGGCCCAGCAGCTGTTCCATTCGCTTTCTACACTGTCTATACTGCCACTCTATATAATTTCATTGTATAATACTGTTAGTCCTCCTCCTCCTCCTGGATGGGCCCTTTCTGGGTCACGGCCCCAAAGCAGTTGCTTCCCCTGCTTCCCCTGTAGCTATTCCCCTAGGCAGACCCATCAGTCAGTACGTGTACTGTTCCACCATGTTACTGAAATGCTGCCTCCTGCTAAGATGTTCCAGATCTGCTGGTGGTGCAGGTTGTTGTGGCGTGATGACAAAGCTTTTACACATTTTACCCATGCTAACCCTGCCTTCTGAGGTGTTGCTGGTGACCCAGCTGCATTGGAAAATTCTTCCTCCTCCTCCTCTGCCTTAACCTTGTGCTTCCACTGAGTCCCCGGTGTCAGGTGTGAATGCCATCAGCAGCGTGTCTACTAGTGGGATCATCTTCCTATTACACTCCAGTGAGGGAATTAAGGACGGCACGTTGTCCTTGTAACGGGGATGCAGCAGGGTGGCCACCCAGTAATGAGCAAAAGTTAGAATGTGGCAGTAACTGGGCGGTCGTTGCGCAGGCACTGCAGCATGTAGTCGCTCATGTCTGCCAGGCTTCCCAGAGGCAAGGACAAGCTATCCTCTTTGAGGGAGGTATATCGTCTATGTCCTCTGTATCCCCTAGCGTTCCTCCTACTCTTATTTCTTATCCTCCAGAACTGTGCCCTGGCTGGACAATTGTGTTCCAGGCCAGGGCCTATGTTGGGGCAGATACCCACCCTCCGAGCCACTTGTATTTGGTTGGCCTTAAGTTAAGGATAAGGCGTATATATAGTTTGGTTTCTTTATATGGTTAGTTTAGCTGCCTTATAGTTATTTTAATATGTTTTTAAGTAAATTTGTAAATAGTTTGTTAATGGTTAGAGTGAAAGGGGTGGTGGGTGCTGATGACATTTTGTTGTTTTTGGGTAACACTGAGGTGTATTTAGGTAAAAAATTGAGTATAATAAATAAGTTTGGATATTTTTCAGGACTGAAAATAGGGAAGGGAGATTTGAACAAGAGTTTAGACATACACATAGTGTATAAAGGTGGTAGTTTTAAATACTAAGGTATAACTATTTCAAGAAATTTGAAGGAATATGTAAACTTAAATGTAGTCCCACTCTTAAAGGAATTAATAAAGAAAATCCATATTTGGAAAAGACAATCATTATCAATGATGGGACAAATTGATCTGATAAAGATGGTTCTTCTCCCTAAGGTATTGTTTGTATTGCAAAATGCTCCAATTTAGTTGCCAAATAACGTTTTCAAGATGGCGGATAGGTTAATGGGGGATTTCATTTGGAAAGGAGGAATATCTAGGTTAAAAAAAATAATACTTCAGCTACTTGTTAAAGAGGGGGTTCTATTTCTTCCGAATTGGTATATATATTTTTTGGTTGCACAATTTGTACATATGGAGGAGAGTGAGGAAAGCCTATTGTTGAGATGGAATTTATTAAATATGGGGTTTAAGATTAAGCAGTTTAGTTTAATGGAGGTTCTAGAATCAGGTATATTAGAGAACACAAGCACTGATAATCAAATATTAAATTTAATGGATCACACTTGGAGAGAAATAAAAAAAAAAATAAAAAAAAAATAAAGGGTTATTTAAAATGTACCCCAATATGGAATAATATTAATTTAGGTGAAATTTAGAAAATTTAGCAATATGTCAATTGGGAGATTAGAGGTGTAAGTTTGCTTTGTCACATTTTTCAGCGGTATAAACTGAAGGATTTTGAAATTTTGATTAGGGAATTTGGGATTCCAAAAAAGATTATTTTAAATATTTACAAATAAGGGATGCAATTAGTTCATCAGCAGACTTAAAAAAGCCTCTTCAGAAAATATTGATCAATTTCTCAGGGATGGAAAGGTTAAAGGTAATATTTCAAGGATATATTTAAAAAGTTATTACAAATAGAGACTAAAATATTAGCTACAGAGAAATGGAAAATAGATATTGATGGTCTGTCAGATGAGAAATATGAAGTTATTTTGAGTAATAGGCCTTTGGTCTCTTTAAGGGCCTCACATGTGGTTTCCCAGTTTTTCCTCATCCATAGGTTAGAAATGGGTTTAAGAGCCACAGGTTAATGCCCAAAATGTTGTGAAGAACAGGCAGGCCTAGTGCATTTAATCTGGAGATGCCTTATTGAGAAAGTTTTAGGAGTACAGATATATGATGATCCTGTAGTTTGTATATTGGGGCGTAGAAGTAATTTAAGTTTGAGAATGGCTGTGAAACAGTTTCTTTGCAAGTTGCTGTTTCAGGCAAAAAAAAAAAATGAATTGAAAAAGATTAACCTTCTGTGAATGAATGGAACAAATCTGTGAATAACATAATAAAAATGGAAAGGTCAATATATGATCATGGGGAGATGAAGGATTGTTCTAAGCAAATATGGAATCAATGGTTTAACAATACATAAGGATTTTTTTGTCCCCCCCCCCTCCCTCTATCTCCATGGGCTGTGGGTGGTTTGGGTTTTAGGTTTGTAAAAAATATGTAACATATTGTGGAGATATTGTTTGCTTTTATGATGTATTTGAAAATAAATAAATAAATAAAAAAAAGAAAAACTAAACTCCAATACATTTGTATTTTGGGGAAATTCCATATCAAATGCAGAAAATCTGCCTCCTCCATATGATACTTCCGGCATCTGGAGTCTTTCTCAGAGTTGATCCCATGTCTAATTTTTTGTGCAACACAGTATATGTGTAATGTTTTAATTGGATCATTTTATGCTGTCTTGAAAGCAGAGCATCTTTTACATTCCTATATATCCAATCCACATTGATCTGCAGTTCTAGCTCTTATATATCTATGACATTTCCCTTCACTTTTAAATCTTGTTATTTCTTTAATTCCCTTAACTGTTTATATATATATATATATATATATATATATATATATATACATACACACACAGTTGCAAGAAAAAGTATGTAAACCCTGTTCTACCGGAGGCTTGCATTATTCAGTGGCTGCTTTCATAAGTGGAGTTAAAGAAACCGGAGTTCTACTGCTGAGTGTCTTTTTGTTGGGATTGCAAGTGTCTGAGTGTGGCGTGAAGCAGCGAACCTAGAAAGTTAAGTACTTGCAGTTTAGTTCTGCCATTTAAAACCGCTTTTTTTCTCTCTGTTGTGTAGTGTCATTTAAAGCAGTTTTTTTTTTCTCTGCTAGGTGAGGGGGAGTGGCTTGGCCTAACAGGTGCTATAAATTAGATCACTCAACTCTTCCAGAGCCTGCTCTACCTGAGGCCTGCATTACTAAGTGGCTGCTTTCATAAGTGGAGTTAAAGAAACCGGAGTTCTACTGCTGAGTGTCTTTTTGTTGGGATTGCAAGTGTCTGAGTGTGGCGTGAAGCAGCGAACCTAGAAAGTTAAGTACTTGCAGTTTAGTTCTGCCATTTAAAACCGCTTTTTTTCTCTCTGTTGTGTAGTGTCATTTAAAGCAGTTTTTTTTTCTCTGCTAGGTGAGGGGGAGTGGCTTGGCCTAACAGGTGCTATAAATTAGACCACTCAACTCTTCCAGAGCCTGCTCTACCTGAGGCCTGCATTACTAAGTGGCTGCTTTCATAAGTGGAGTTAAAGAAACCGGAGTTTAGGAAAAGGAGCAAGAAACAGAGATTCATTAGATCATCCTTGTATACAGTTGGTTTGATTCTGGCTAGTCTTCCTACTGCTGTAAGCGACCACAGTAAGAATCTTATCACTGCTCTATATTGTATTTTTTTTCTCTCTCTTTTCCTGCATAATCCCCATTTAGTATGACTTCCATTATTGACAGCGCCGTCCAATGCACATCTTGTCTGATGTATGCAGTCCTGGAACAGCCATTCGAGGGTGTATATGTTTGTTCAAAATGTGAGAAAATTACCCGTTTGGAATCGCACATCGAGTCTCTAAACAGGCGAGTTGCAACACTGAAAGCCACTGACAAGTTGGAAAAGAGTTTGCTGCTCACTGAGCAAGCACTCTATGGGGTAGATGTGGGGAGGGTGGTAGCGAGGAGGCTGAGGAGAGTGAGGTAGTTAGTCGGCTAACAGTAAGAAAGCAGGGTAGAGGGAAGAGTGCCAGGAAGGCTAGCCCTGATCTGACACACCCCAACAAGTTTGCACGGTTGGCAGATGAAGGGGATGACAGTTCAGGGACGGCACTGCTGCAGCCAGACACTTCCTCTGCTAGTCAGGGGAATGTCAGCTCCAGTAAGCAGGGGACCAGGGGAGCAGGACAGGCCAGACAGGTGCTGGTAGTGGGAGACTCAATTATTAGGGGTACAGATAGGGCGATCTGTCACAAAGATCGTGATCGCTAAACAGTGTGCTGTCTTCCTGGCGCTAGAGTTCGACACATCGCGGATCGGGTTGACAGATTACTGGGAGGGGCATATCGGAACCAATGACAAAGTTAGAGGAAGGTGGAGAGTCCTTAAAAATGATTTCAGGGTTTTAGGTCAAAAGCTTAGGGCAAGGACCTCAAAAGTAGTATTTTCTGAAATACTGCCTGTACCACGAGCCACACTAGAAAGGCAGCGGGAGATTAGGGAGGTTAACAAGTGGCTCAAGAACTGGTGTAGGAAGGAGGGGTTCGGGTTCCTGGAGAACTGGGCCGACTTCTCTGTCGGCTACAGGCTCTATCGTAGGGACGGGCTGCACCTCAATGGGGAAGGGGCTGCTGTGTTGGGGAGAAAGATGGCTAGAAGGTTGGAGGAGTGTTTAAACTAGGGACTGGGGGGAGGGTAATTACATTATAGGAGGGGAAGATAGTGCAGATAGAGACCAGGGGTGAGGTAGTGTGACTGGGGGAGGAATGGAAGGGGGGACTAGAACAGCTCGGAATGAAAGATGTAGGGTAAAAAATACATATAAACCTGTCAAATGTATGTATACTAATGCCAGAAGTCTGACTAACAAGACTGGTGAACTGGAATTAGCGATGTGTGAGGAGGACTATGACATAGTGGGAATAACTGAGACATGGCTGGATAAAAGCTATGACTGCGCAGTTAATATAAAAGGTTACAATCTGTTTAGAAAGAATCATCAAAACCGGAGAGGTGGAGGGGTCTGCCTCTATGTGAAGTCGTGTCTAAATCCCGTAATTCGAGAATACATCTCTGAGGGACATGAACATGTGGAGTCACTGTGGGTAGAAATACATGGAGCAAAAAAAATAAATAAAATACTAATAGGAGTGTATTATAAACCACCTAATATACCAGAGTCCACAGAAAATCTATTACTAAACGAGATAGACGAGGCGGCAAATCATAATGAAGTCGTTATTATGGGGGACTTCAACTACCCAGATATAGACTGGGAAACTGAAAGCTGTACATCCCAAAAAGAAAACAGGTTCTTGGCAATAGCCAAAGACAATTTCCTTTCCCAACTGGTTCAGGACCCCACTAGAGGGACGGCCATACTGGACTTAGTATTAACCAATAGACCTGATAGAGCAACAGATGTGCAGGTTGGGGGACACCTGGGAAATAGTGACTATAAAGTTATAACCTTCCAATTATCCTTCAAATGAGAGTTTCTAAAGGGAGGAACAAAAATACCAAACTTCAAAATTTAGCCAACTAAGCGAGGCCATAGGCCTAACTAACTAACTAAGTCCTCAAAAATAAAAATACAACCATAAAATGGGAGATTTTTAAAAGCATTGTAACATCTAATTGTGAGAGGTACATACCTTATAGGAATAAAAGGCTAAGGAACAATAAGAAACCAATGTGGAACCGTAAAGAAAGCAATAAATGACAAAAAGAAAGCATATAATTCATTAAAACAGGAGGGGAGTCAGGAAGCACTGATAAACTATAAGGAAAAAAATAGAATATGTAAAAAACTAATAAAATTTGCCAAACTAGAGACTGAGAGATTAATTGCCAAAGAGAGTAAAACTAACCCTAAAATGTTCTTCAATTATATAAATAGTAAAAAATATAAATCTGAAGGAGTCGGCCCTCTACATAGCAATGAGGGGGGTGTTGCAGAGAGCGACGAGGATAAAGCAAAACTATTAAATATTTTTTTCTCTACTATATTCACTGAGGAAAATAAACTGTCAGATGAAATGCAGAATGTAAAAGTAAATTCCCCATTAAAAGTGCCCTGTCTGACCCAGGAAGAAGTACAACAGCGACTTAAAAAGATTAAAATAGACAAATCACCAGGACCGGATGGCATACACCCCCGTATCCTAAGGGAATTAAGTGATGTCATAGCCAGATTTTTATTTCTGATATTTACGGACTCTATACTGACAGTGAATGTTCCATAGGATTGGCGCATAGCAAATGTGGTGCCAATATACAAAAAGGGTCCAAAAACAGAGCCTGGAAATTATAGGCTGGTAAGTTTAACATCTATTGTTGGTAAACGGTTTGAAGGGTTTCTAAGAGATGCTATTTTGGAGTATCTCAATGAAAATAAGCAAATAACGCCATATCAGCATGGCTTCATGAAGGATCGTCATGCCAAACTAATTTAATCAGCTTCTATGAGTAGGTAAGTTCTAGACTTGACAGCGGTGAATCAATGGATGTCATATATCTGGACTTCTCCAAAGCATTTGACACCGTACCTCATAAAAGGTTAGTATATAAAATGAGGATGCTCGGACTGGGAGAAAATGTCTGTATGTGGGTAAGTAACTGGCTAAGTGACAGAAAACAGAGGGTGGTTATTAACGGTAGATACTCAGATTGGGTCACTGTAAGTAGTGGGGTACCTCAGGGGTCAGTATTGGGCCCTATTCTCTTCAATATATTTATTAATGATCTTGTAGAAGGCCTGCACAGTAAAATATCTATTTTTGCAGATGACACTAAACTGTGTAAAGTAATTAACACAGAAGAGGACAGTTTTCTGCTACAGAGGGATCTGGATAGATTGGAGGCTTGGGCAAAAAAATGGCAGATGAGGTTTAACACTGACAAATGTAAAGTTATGCACATGGGAAGGAATAATGCAAGTCACCCGTACATACTAAATGGTAAAACACTCGGTAACACTGACATGGAAAAGGATCTAGGAATTTTAATAAACAGCAAATTAAGCTGCAAAAACCAGTGTCAGGCAGCTACTGCCAAGGCCAATAAGATAATGGGTTGCATCAAAAGGGGCATAGATGCCCATGATGAGAACATATTCCTACCACTTTACAAATCACTAGTCAGACCACACATGGAGTACAGTGTACAGTTCTGGGCTCCTGTGAACAAGACAGACATAGCAGAGCTGGAGAGGGTTCAGAGGAGGGCAACTAAAGTAATAACTGGTATGAGGGGTCTACAGTACCCTGAAAGGTTATCAAAATTAGGGTTATTCACTTTAGAAAAAAGACGACTGAGTGGAGATCTAATAACTATGTATAAATATATCAGGGGTCAGTACAGAGATCTGTCCCATCATCTATTTATCCCCAGGACTGTGACTGTGACGAGGGGACATCCTCTGCGTCTGCAGGAAAGAAGGTTTGTACACAAATATAGAAAAGGATTCTTCACTGTAAGAGCAGTGAGACTATGGAACTCTCTGCCTGAGGAGGTGGTGATGGTGAGTACAATAAAGGAATTCAAGAGGGGACTGGATTTATTTCTGGAGTGTAATAATATTACAAGCTACAGCTACTAGAGATGGGTAGTTGATCCAGGGAGTTATTCTGATTGCCTGATTGGAGTCGGGAAGCAATTTTTTTCTCCTTAAGTGGGGAAAATTGGCTTCTGCCTCACAGTTTTTTTTTGCCTTCCTCTGGATCAACTTGTAGGAAACAGGCCGAACTGGATGGATAAATGTCTTTTTTCGGTCTTATATACTATGTTACTATGAATGATATGGTTTTTTGCACAAATTGGTCATAAAATGTGATCTGATCTTCATCTAAGTCACAACAATAGACAAACACAGTCTGCTTAAACTAATAACACACAAAGATTTAAATGTTACCATGTTTTTATTGAACGCACCATGTAAACATTCACAGAGCAGGTGGAAGAAGTATGTGAACCCCTAGACTAATGACATTTCCAAGAGCTAATTAGAGTGAGATGTCAGCCAACTGGAGTCTAATCAATGAGATGAGATTGCAGGTGTTGGTTACAGCTGCCCTGCCCTATAAAAAACACACACCAGTTCTGGGTTTGCTTTTCCCAAGAAGCATTGCCTGTTGTGAATGATGCCTCACACAAAAGAGCTCTCAGAAGACCTACGATTAAGAATTGTTGACTTGCATAAAGCTGGAAAGGGTTATAAAAGTATCTACAAAAGCCTTGCTGTTTATCAGTCCACGGTAAGACAAATTGTCTATAAATGGAGAAAGTTCAGCACTGCTGCTACTCTTCCTAGGAGTGGCTGTCCTGTAAAGATGACTACAAGAGCACAGCGCAGACTGCTCAATGAGGTGAAGAAGAAACTAGAGTGTCAGCTAAAGACTTACAAAAGTCTCTGGCATATGCTAACATCCCTGTTAGCGAATCTACGATATGTAGATTCATGGGAGGATACCACAGATTCATGGGAGGATACCACAGAGGAAGCTACTGCTGTCCATAAAAAATATTGCTGCATGTTTACAGTTTGCACAAGAGCACCTGGATGTTCCACAGCAGTACTGGCAAAATATTCTGTGGACAGATGAAACCAAAGTTGAGTTGTTTGGTAGAAACACACAACACTATGTGTGGAGAAAAAGAGGCACAGCACACCAACATCAAAACCTCATCCCAACTGTGAAGTATGGTGTTGGGGGCATCATGGTTTGGGGCTGCTTTGCTGCATCAGGGCCTGGACGGATTGCTATCATTGAAGGAAAAATGAATTCCCAAATTTATCAAGACATTTTGAAGGAGAACTTAAGGCCATCTGTCCACCAGCTGAAGCACAACAGAAGATGGGTGTTGCAACAGGACAATGACTCAAAGCATAGAAGTAAATCAACAACAGAATGGCTTAAACAGAAGAAAATACACCTTCTAGAGTGGCCCAGTCAGAGTCCAGACCTCAACCGATTGAGATCCTGTGGCAGGACCTCAAGAAAGCGATTCACACCAGACATCCCAAGAATATTGCCGAACTGAAACAGTTCTGTAAAGAGGAATGGTCAAGAATTACTCCTGACCTTTGTTCATGTCTGACCTGCAACTACAGGAAAAGTCTGATTGGTTGAACCTGCCAAACGAGGTTCAACCAGTTATTAAATCCAAGGGTTCACATACTTTTTCCACCTGGACTTTGAATGTTTACATGGTGTGTTGAATAAAAACATGGTAACATTTAATTCTTTGTGTGTTATTAGTTTAAGCAGACTGTGATTGTCTATTGTTGGGACTTAGATGAAGATCTGATCACATTTTATGACCAACTTGTGCAGAAATCCATATCATTCCAAAGGGTTCACATACTTTTTATTGCAACTGTATATATATATATATATATATATATATATATATATGTTACAGAGAGTGAAACTTGTGTACTAGTGATGAGCGTGCATGCTCGGCCGAGCACCACTTGTATTCGTCGCATTGCTCGAGTCTCCTCCCCGCACGTTTGGTGCCTTCTAAGCAGCCAATGAAGGTCCAGGTAAGTAATTCCCCTCAGTGTAAGGACATAGCAATGTTAGCTTTAAGACTTACACTGATTGGCTGGCCGGAACACGTGATACCATTTCATATAGAAGCTGAGGTCTGGACAGATAGTGTTTTGCTCTAAACTTACTGATTTAACTCCAAAAACCTTATTGAAAGACTTAACTGTCCTTTTAAGGACTAGAGTGTGTGTTTGACAGCAGTGCAGCACCGTTTTTTTTTTTTTTTTTTAAGAAGCGGTTTGCTTCAGCGCTATCAGGGACAGGCACCACCAGGAAGGGACAGGGAGTGCAGGGCTTGAAAATCAGAGAAATTATTTTTTCTAGGGAAATTAACCTAACTTGTGCCACATCTGTGTGTGCATTCAATCTGCAACCGTTATCATAATTACTCCAGCAGAGAGTGATTTATATTTTCGCCATTATTAACTAGTCTTGGGCATATCTGTTTGTGCGTTTAGGGGGCAACCGTATATACAGTATTCCCGCAGAGAATACATTGTATTTGGGACAAATTTGTATCTAATATAGAACGACATCCGAATACAGTGTGTATTGTCAAAATTACATTATCTCTGGGCTAGTGTATTGCCGAAAATCTGTATTTTCCTGTATCCAGTACCTTACTGGAATCCAATACAGTGTGTAATGTAAATATTAAATTATCTCTGTTCTAGTGTACTCCTGAAAATATTTTTTTTCTGTATTCAGTACATTACAGCAAGCCAATACAGTGTGTACTGTAAAGATTTCAATATCTCTGGGGTAGTGTAGTGCCGAAAATTTGTATTTCTCTGTCTACAGTACATTACAGCAAGCCAATACAGTGTGTACTGTAAAAATTTAATTATCTCTGGGCTAGTGTAGTGCCACAAATGTGTATTTCTCTGTCTATAATACATTACAGCAAACCAATACAGTGTGTACTGTAAAGATTTCATTATCTCTGGGGTTGTGAAGTGCCGAAAATTTGTATTTCTCTGTCTACAGTACATTACAGCAAGCCAATACAGTGTGTACAGTAAAAATTTCATTATCTCTGGGCTAGTGTAGTGCCAAAAATTTGTATTTCTCTGTATATAATACATTACAGCAAGCCAATACAGTGTGTACTGTAAACATTTAATTATCTCTGGGCTGGTATAGTGCCGACAATTTGCATTTATCTGTCTACAGTACATTACAACGAGCCAATACAGTGTGTACTGTAAAAATTTCATTATCTGTGGCCTAGTGTAGTGCTGAAAATTTGTATTTCTCTGTCTACAGTACATTACAGCAAGCCAATACAGTGTGTACTGTAAAAATTTCATTATCTCTGGGCTACTGTAGTGATGAAAATTTGTATTTCTCTGTCTACAGTACATTTAAGCAAGCCTATACAGTGTGTACTGTAAAAATTACATTATCTCTGGTCTAGTGTACTCCTGAAAATATTTATTTTTCTGTATTCAGTACATTACAGCAAGCCAATACAGTGTGTACTGTAAAAATTTCATTATCTATGGCCTACTGTAGTGACGAAAATTTGTATTTCTCTGTCTACAGTACATTACAGCAAGCCAATACAGTGTGTACTGTGGTAAGGTGCAGGGTGCCGTCGTGGATGGCAGGTATGTGTCACCGAGGTTCATAGCCTCGGTGAGGTGAGAGCCGTTTTTGTTGATGTCAGCAGCAGCTAGTGCTACTGACATAGTTTTAAATAGCATGGCAGCAAAGCCGATCCGGGCCGGCTCTTACCGGGAGCAGCTAAAGTGTAGGGTGGGTGGCTGCTCCCCACGACCCAGTCCTGGTTTTGGGCTGGGTTTAAAAACTCAGCCAGCACCAGCAGCTGGGGCTGTGATTGTCCTGGAGCTGCTAACAGTCCTGTGGAGTTCTATGACCTGGAGGAAAGAGCTCAGCAAGGTGGTGTTTTTCCCTGCAACTTGAAGGGGGAATCTCCTGCGGCTGGGCCGACTGCTAGGTGTGAACCCTCACCTAAACCTCCCAGGTGACTGAACCCTGTGTTGGCCTGTTTTGTTTGGCCACATTATTTCTGTTATGTGTGAATTATCACCAAGAGACTGTTTTTCATTTATGTTGTGCAAGTGTGAATAAAATACTGTTTATTGCACATTCTGGACTCCTTGTTTTGCCTCAGTACTGCACCCGCACCGCTATCTACCAGAGCGACTCCCCACAGTCGAAGGTGCAGGCCCGGATGCCCCTCGCCCTGCACCTGGACCTCTGCATCAACTTTCAGCAACAACATCCACTTCCCTTTCCCGTGTCAGTGTCTAAATGTCAATAACACAGCCATTTTAATGCAAGCGCAAGTAATCCACCCACCCACAGGCGATAGCACTAAATGCACAACTTTCGAAATTACTGGCCCTTTAAATCTTGCCATTTAGGCTTGTGGACACTGAGGCCTTCCGCAGCCTGATGTTGGTGGCCATCCCTCGGTACATAGTCCCCAGCTGCCACTATTGTTCACGGTGTGCCATGCCCGCTTTACACCAGCATGTGTCCCAGAACATCACCTGTGCCCAGACTAAAGCACTTACTGGGAATGTCCACCTCACCACAGACATATCGACAAGTGCTGGTGGCCAGGGACACTACATTTCCCTGACCGCACACTGGGTGAATGTTGTGGAGGCTGGGAGTGAGTTGGACCCTGGGATGGCACAGGTGCTGCCCATGCCCAGGATTGCGGGCCCTACATCCATCAGAGTCTCTGCCAGCAGCTATGTTATTGGCTCCAACCCAACTTTTCCTACTCCGCCGCCTCCTCCTCCACTTCCACCTCCAACAGCAGTCAGCCATCAGTCGCTAGCTGGAAGCAGTATAGCACTGCTGTGGGTAAGTATCAACAGGCCGTGCTGAAGCTGATCTGTTTAGGGGACAAACAGCACACCACCGCAGAGCTGTTGGAGGGTATAAGGGACCAGACCGAGCTGTGGCTCTCGCCACTCGACCTACAAACAGGATGGTTGTGTCTGACAATGGCCATAACTTGGTGGCGGCTTTGGAGCTCGGCAACCTGACACACATTCCATGCCTAGCCCACGTCTTAAACTTAGTGGTTCAGCGGTTTATCAAAACCTACCCGAATTTTCAGGAGCTACTAGTGAAGGTGCTCCGCTTGTGTGCCCATTTCCGAAAGTTATCCACAGCTTCAGCTGGTCTGTCAACGCTGCAGCAGTGCTTGCGGCTTCCAGCTCACCGACTGTTGTGTGATGTGAGCACACGCTGGAACTCTGCGTCTACATGTTGGCCAGGCTTTGTGAGCAGCAGAGGGCAGTTGTGGAATACTACCTGCAACATGGTCGTCGTCTTTTGAGTCAACTGCTACTATTCACAAGCGAGGAGTGGGCATTGATGTCAGACCTATGTGAGGTTTTAAAAATCTTTGATGAATCCATAAAGATGGTTAGTGGCGATAAAGCTATTATCAGTTTAACCATCCCACGGCTGTGTCTACTCAAACGATCGCTGCTCACAATTAAGGAGGATGCTTTGAATGTGGCAGACGAGGTAATTGGGGAGGAGATGACACAGGGTGATAGCCAGACCTCCCCCAGTTCATCTTCTCAGCGTAAATTGGGCCATGAAGAGGAGGAGGAGCTGGAGACACTTGTCTCTGCTACATAGGCTAGTATCCATGGAACTTTAATTCCATTCATTCAGCGTGGATGGGCAGAAGAGGAGGAGGATGATGAGGTTATGGAAGTTGACATCGACGTCTTCCCGTTGGTACTCTGGAACACATGGCTGACTTCATGTTAGGCTGCCTAACCGCGACCCTCGCATTATACGCATTTTAGGTAACACAGATTACTGGGTGTTCACCCTTCTCGACCCCCGCTACGAAGAAAACTTCTCGTGTTCCTGTGGTGGAGAGGACGAGTAAACCAGTGCAATACCAGAAGGTACTTGACGGATTGCTCCAAAATTGTCCATCTGACAATGCGGCCGCCAGAGTCCATACTTCCTTACGCAACCGAGGAAGGGAGACAAGGGGAACACACAGTAGTTTCAACAGAGGCAGGGCAACACTTTCCAAGGCATGGGACACTTTCATGACACCCCGCCAGCAATCTTACCCAGAAGCGCGGCCTAGTGGTACAAGGAGGGAAACGTTTTGGAAGATGGTGAAGGAATACATTGCAGACCATGTCAGCGTCCTAAATGATCCCTCAATGCCTTAAAACTACTGGGTATCCAATATGGACACGTGGCACGAACTTGCACTCTACACCTTGGAGGTGTCGGCCTGCCCTGCCGCCAGTGTATTGTCTGAGCGTGTATTTAGTGCTGCTGGTGGCATTATAACAGATAAGCGTATCTGCTTGACCACTGACATTGCTGACAGATTGACTCGGATCAGAATGAACAAGGCCTGGATTGCCCCTGACTGAGCTAATGAGGAACAAAAACGCAATTTAAATGTATGCTTTATAATGTACTCAATCCACAAGATTCAGATGCACTCTTTTCACCGCAAAAAAAGGGTATGTGTTTGAATCTTGTTTTCTCATCTGCCTCCTCTTCCATACAGAATCTATATGCCCTCACTACAATGTTTTGTAGGGTTCGCTCGGCCTCAGGCCCTCACCACCAATGCTTTATACCGTCTGCTCACCTATAGCTCATCATCACTGCAATGTTTTATGGTGTTCACTAGGCTTCAGACCCTCACCTCCAAAGCTTTTTACAATCAGCTCACCTGTAGGCCATTACTGCAATGTTTAATGGGGTTCACTAGGCTTCAGGCCCTCACCTTCAATGCTTTATAACGTTTTCTCACCTGTAGCCCATCACTGCAATGTTTTATGGGGTTCTCTAGGCTTCAGGCCCTCACCTCCAATGCTTTATACCGTCTACTCACCTGTAGCCCATCATTGCAATGTTTTATGGGGTTCATTAGGCTATAGGCCTTCACCTCCAATGCTTTATACCATCTGCTTACCTGTAGGCCATTACTGCAATGTTTTATGTGGTTCACTAGGCTTCAGGCCCTCACCTCCAATGCTTTATAAGGTCTGCTCACCTGTAGCCCATCACCTCAATGTTTTATGCGGTTCTCTAGGCTTCAGGCCTTCACCTCCATTGCTTTATACCGTCTGCTTACCTGTAGACCATTACTGCAATGTTTTATGGGGTTCACTAGGCTTCAGGCCTTCACCTCCAATGCTTTATACCGTCTGCTCACCTGTAACCCATCACTGCAATGTTTTATGGGGTTCACTAGGCTATAGGCCCTCACCTCCAATGCTTTATACCGTCTTATCACCTGTAGGCCATCACTGCATGGTTTTATGGGGTTCGCTAGGCTTCAAGCCCTCACCTCTAATGCTTTATACTGTCTGCTCACCTGTAGGCCATCACCGCAATGTTTTATGGGGTTCGGTAGGCTTCAGGACCTCACCTCCAATGCTTTATAAGGTCTGCTCACCTGTAGGCCATCACTGCAATATTTTATGGGGTTCACTCACCTTCAGGCCCTTGCTCCAAATGTTTTTTAGGGTCACCAGCAGGCCATCAATCACAATTTTTCAAGGGTGTGTATGATGCCCTCCTTTATATGTAATAACGGGTGTTTTGGAGTGCCGATACCTTGTAATTTTTGCCAGCACTTTCACTTAGTGCATAGGCTTTATGAGTGCAGCAGTGTACCTGAACAATTGTACCACCATGTGAATGAGGCCCTCCTTTATGTTATATACAGGCTGTATCGAAGTGCTTCTTCCTTGTAATTTTTGGCAGCATTTGCACTGTATATACAATTGAATATCCAGGAAAGAATGTTTACTAACAATTTTACCTCTAAAAATGCCTTTTTTTTTGACGGGGCGGAATTTTTGGGGTGATTTTATCTCTATGTAAAAGTGGCGGACAACTGGTACAATATGGTTCCCAGCAGCGACATTGGAGTCCAAGATGCACCCAGACATGGTCTCCATGCTGTTCCAGATCCATTTCAGTGGTGTTTCTGTCACTTTCTGGCCTTTTCCAATGGACCAGGCACCCTCCCCTCATCCGAGCAGGGGGTGCCTGGTTGTCTCCCATTGACTTCCATTATACTCAGGTGCTCGGCCGAGCGCATGAATATCGCTATGTGTTCAGATCGAGTACCCGAACACTTTGGTGCTCGCTCATCACTATTGTGTACCCATTTTCTTTAAACATATTTAGGTGACTTTGGGAGATTTAATGCAAAATAATGATCAGTCATTTGTACATTCATATGAGTGCTGAGATCCGTGCTGCCAATGTCAGGAACATACAAATCTAAAGAAGCAAGGTGGACTAAGTTTCTCCTACTTTCTGCTCCACACAATCACACAGATATTCACTGTAGTTTGACTTGAATGCTTTTCACATGCCAGATCTCCTCCTACGTTCCTTCCCAGAAACACAACAGAGGGGATCCAAATAGTAAAGCAATGCAGCAGATGAAATCAGCCAAGGTAATTCATTATACTCACAAAGGCCCCTTACATACCAGCGAGTCCCACGCATTGGATTAGCAGCGTGTGTCAGGGAGCCCGTCCTGAACTCCGGATCACTGCTGGGGTCGCATAGCATTAGATTAATTTGATGCTATGTAAACCTTACAGTTCTGGAATGTATTGTATAACACTGACAGCATTATGTCAGTGTTATCCAATACATTGCAGAACTGTAAGGGTTGCATAGCATCATAAATCAATATAATGCTATGTGACCCCAGCAGTGTTGGAAGGGAAGGACGAGTGCTGTTACATACTCATGTTGCAAGTCCAGAGCATGACACTCGCTGGTCTGAAAGGGTCCAAAAAATGTATACCACATATCATAAAAGCCAAATGTCCTGGCAAGCCCAACCCAGGTTTCGCCTTGCTTTTTTGTGGTGACAGTGGCCTACTTCTGTAGATCCTACAGCACCGAAGTTTTGGATTCTGGACATTAAGTATTTCTTCTCTTTATTCATATGCGTGTACTGGTTGATGATACTGAAATGTAAACATTGTGCTAGTTTCTCCTTCTGTGTTAATTTCCGACAGTGACTAAATATTACTTTCCTTAAATAAGTGTAAGATTGAGTTAATACCCCTATCCACCCAAAATTTATGATCAGGGATCTTGGTAAATTCCGCTAGATAAATATTGTGCCATATAGGAGAAAAAGCAAGAGAATACCCATTGCCAAAAATCATTTTAAGTCATGTCCAATATGGTTGTAACATTTCACATACAATACAGTCTCTAGTTGTCTAATAACTCAAAAATATTTGATAATTTGCCCTCTGTTGTGGTTATTAAATCTTTACTGAAGCCTTTACTGGCTTCTGAGATGGTCCACTGTAATTGATAAGACGCAATAGAAGCAAGCAAAATAACAAAAATAAACAAGTTGCACTTTCTAATGGCACCATTTAATATTGCAGACAATATAGTGGGAAGCTGTAAACTATTCCAAATGGGGTGGAAAGAAAACTAATTCTGCCATAGTTTTATATTTTTTAGAGCATTCCCTATGAAGTAAAACTGACCTGTTCGCTTCATTCTCCAGATCAGTACAATTACAGCAATGGCCCATTTTTATAGTTTTCCTTGTGTTTTAATATATAAAAAAACTTTGAAACAAAAAGTTTTGGGATTTGCATCACCATATTTTGAACCCCATAACTTTTCAGAGCTGAGTGAGTTTACATTTTATGGGGCTATCAGTAGTTTTTATTGGTACCATTTTGAAGTATGTGACTTTTTGATTACTTTTTATTCAATTTTTGGGGGAGGTGAAGCAATGAAACTATTTATAGTTTTTTTTTTCCATTAGGGACACTGCATTGCCAATGATTTTTATTTTTTCGGTGTTTATTTTTATTTTTATGGAGATGGGGAAAGAGGGGTGATTTGAATTTTAATATACATATATTTGTTTATATTTTAAAACTTTTTTTTAACTTATTTAAAGTCCTCCTAGGGGACTTGAACATGCAAACCCATTGCAGCCTATGGGAGTTTCATTATGTTCCTATGGAGCCCTGCTAGAGGAATAAGCTTTAGAAGGCTTGAGGCTACCACAACAAACGTAAAACTCCCTTAATCTCAGTGTGGAGGAGCCGTTTTGGCCCGAAAGAGCACTCCAATGGAAGAGCCTCTCAGATGCGATGGTCACAAATGAACATGACATGTATAGGATTACATTTCTATGATCGTTCTCTGGCCAGCTGCCAACTACAACAGAACTATTCCAATAGGCAGCAGTCTGGTGGTTCCTCTGCAGCAGACACCAGATCCCTGTATTGGATGTGTGAAAACCTGATGACCGCCAGAATATTACCCTCAGGATAGCCCTAAGTAAACTGGTTATTTAGCACAATCTCACAAGCTTTTTATAAAATAGCATATATTATGTGTAGCACTGGAGTCGGACACAGGACTCATAGCAATGAGTAGCAGCAAACACCCTATAGATCTCTGTCTCATTATCGGAGAAAGCATTACTCCAGTAAACTCTATTGGAGAGTGCTGTTCAGCCATCTCCTGAGCACATATTTATTGGTATCCTGACATCACACTCTTGGGCAAGAGCGTACACTTATCAGTATCATGACATCACATCTAAGCAAAAGCACACAATACTGGTATATGATATCATACTATCACATTCCTAGACAAAAGCAGATATCCCTGGGTATGTAACTGTTTCCCTTAAGAAAAACTGCCCTTGTACAATTGCAAAAATCACAAGCAATACTATTTGCTACAGGGTTCTATGCCAAAATTATTTATGTTCTCTTTGGTTTTGGCAAAATAGTTCCTAGTATTTACTGAACCCATATTTTATCTATAGCATAAAAAGGGAATAAATGTGTTTGCTAGGAAATAATATATTTCGTTTCATAGCTTTTTGGACACACTACAGTGCTGTAATCTTGTTTATTTGTGCACTTTTGTCACAATCACATAGATGAACATGCTGTTCCCTGTACTGATGATCTTGTCCTCTTTCCAAATGTAATATACGGTACTATAAAGAGTAATCAAAGTTCAGAGACTTCTGTATAATCCCCAGAGAATGCTATTTCTGTCCGCCTGGTATTATTTTCTTTGACATTGCTCCTGAGCTGTTAATGACTTACAATATTGAAAGCTTCTCTTGTTCAGCCAACACTTCTCACTCTTTTTTATTATCCTCATAATGCAGATGTACTATAGATGAGTGAACCACTACATATTCGGTTCGATTCAGGTTCGCCAAATTTTTAAAAAAGTTTGGCTCGGATTGGAATTGATTCGGGCCAAACAGAAGTTGCTTTAATATCCCTGAAAATTGTTATATTACCCCCTGTAGCCTCCTAGGACTTATAATTTTTAGGAAAACTTGTCATTTCTTTTTGTTTACTTTTTATGATTTTTTTTTCCCACTCCTCCTTCGTGAAGCTGTGGAACGCAATGAAAGCAACATTAAATGATGTTAGAATCCTATAAATGGAACAAGTCAAAAAGCAAAATAAGAACCTAAATAAAAAACAGGATCCACTGCCTGATTAATTTGTATATAAAGAGTGCTGACTTTTTGTTGGTACCATTTTAGGCTGCATGCAACTTTTAGATCACTTTTGAATAAATTAAGAGTATGTGGGTCATCTATTAAGACCGGTGTTTTATATGCTGGTCTTGAGAAAGCTGCTGCTCTGGCGGTGGATCGCCGAAGTAATGAACAGGCACTGGCCTCCCCATAACTTCAGTGTATCCAGCGCTGCTTCTAAATATAAGCCAGCTACCTAACTGGCTTACATTTAGACAATTTTCTACTGCTAGCACGTCCCCTTCCCAACACACGCCTTCTTTTTTAGACCTGGCGTGAGACGGGAAAAGTCGTAGATTGAGCCTGATATATGCCTAATATAGCCAAATTTCAGGTAATAAATTACCCCCTATTTTTTTATATGAACTTCTAAAGAACTATGCCCTACAAAATGGCTTTCGTTATTCATATAGGTTAATCTCCTATGTACCAGTTGATCATGAATGAATCTCAATGTGAAACCAGAAAAATATCTATATTTTGAATGCATGACCGTTTCCTTAACTTCTATCTCTACTATAAAATAATTGCTTGAAATAGTACAAAAATGCTTTGATTAATAAAACGGTTACTGGTTATTAATTGTGCATCACACAGTAATGAGAGGGACACTATAGGCAAATTGCATTGCATTGACATATTATTTATTTTTAAGTAACAGAAAAATATTTTAATCTACAGTAGAAATAATATAGCAAATTACCAAATACTACAGATGTAAGCAAAATTTTAAGCAGGTTTACTATTGATGACCTGTGCTTAGAATAGGTCATTAATATATGGTTGATAGAGGTCCAGCTCCTGACAACCCTGCAATCAGCTGTTTTTAGGAGCTACTGTTCCTGGAACCAGGCACTGGATTACCACAGCTCCATACACTGTGTAGTGACTGTTCCCGGTTACTGCAGCACATTCAAGTAAATGGGAGCATCACTTTATTAACCAGACATGGACAATACGTGGCTGTTGTGATCTGGTGCCAGAATGCTGCCACAGGAGCTCCTGAAAACAGCTAATCATCTGGAGTGCAGGAGTTTGTCCTCTGTCAATCTGGTATTGATGAGCTATCCGATGGATAGGTAAACAATAGTAAACTCCTGTAAAACACCATTTAAGTTGACACTTAATGCACTAAATACACTGTACATTACAGAATATGAACTTTGCAAGCAAGTGCTCTCAACGTATATATACACATCTTACACTTTTTGAAGCCTGTATAGTAGGTAACAAATGTGCATGGATGTCAGGTGGATTTGTACAACAGTGAATTTAAGAAAATAAAACTGTAAAAATGTATTATACACTCAGCAATATCATAATTGAAGCTTAGTTGACAATACTATTATTATGATATCCATGCTAGAAAACCCCATTTTACAATGTGTTTCTTTTGGAGCAGAGCTGATCATAAGAGGTTCTGATGCTGTAACTTTCAACTGTTAACTGCAAAGTTAATGGCTGCTATGCTCTTGTGATGTGTCATCAATAAAATGTTAGTATGCCACCCAGAGACCCAGACTAAGGAATAGAGTATAGAATCCACTAAAATTAATTGGTTTTCGTTGTGTTTAGTGAACACTGACTGCCCCCGAGTGCAACATTATTGCATGGCCTTCTGTTGTAATAGAGAGAGTTCCCATCAGGGGATCCTATGTGATTTTTCCAAATCCACTATTGAGGCATATGGTATAAGGGGATTGCCAATGCCAGGAGCCTATCTGACATCAACAAAACTCTACCAAGCGAATTATTTTATTTTATTAATTATTTAAAAATTGTTTTTCTAACAAAAGAAATGTGAAGCAACTTTAAATTAAACGGTTAATAATAGTCTAAAATCTCCTTTTGCTGATTCATTTTCATGAACACCGAACACTGCATGTGCTCGAACGCGATACTCGAGTCTCCTCCCCACACGTTTGTTGGCTGCTATACAGCCAATAAATGTGTGGGGCAGTACTGGCACTCATTGTAATGCCATAGCCATGTTGGTTACTGGCATTACAGTGATTAGCTGGCCGGAATGCGTTATCTGGTGCTAGATAGCACCCGATGACACGTGGTTCAGCTCAGTCTTGGTCAGGAATAGCTGCAGCAGAAGGGACAGATAGTGTAGGGACAGGAATATATATTTTTTTTTTTTAGGCAGGGTTTAGTCTTGAAAGGTGTTAGAGACCCAAAAGTCATTTTAAGGACTACTGTTTTATCTGGCTGCAATATATATTATTAGCGCAACCTGCGCTAAATTGCATGCGCAGGTAATTTTTTTTGCCGCTGGTGACAGCTACATTACCTGTGCTACATCTCCTATATAACGTTTGTGCATCCTCAATATCCGTGACATTCAGTTTAATTTTTTCGCCTCTGGTGAAAGCATCATTACCTGCACTACACTCCTGTATAACGTTTGCGCATCCTAAATATCTGTGACATTCGGTTTCATTTTTTTGCCGTTGGTGAGAGCGGCATTACCTGCGCTACATCTCCCGTATAACATTTGCACATCCTAAATATCTGTGACATTCAGTGTAATTTATTTGCACATACACTTACAAAACCTGCGCTATTGTAGATGTGACATACTTGCAAGCATATATACTATTTAATATGCTCAAGGCGAGCAGTAAGGGACGGGGAAGTGGCAGTGCTGCTTATGGTGCACAAAGAGGCCGTGGCCCTGGGCGCGGTGAAACTGTGCCTGCTGCCAGAGCACAAGAAACACACTCATCCACGATACCTAGCTTCAGGTCCCAGTTTGCAGGGCGGCGCAGGACACCACTCTCAAAGTGACACCAGTGCGACCAGGTGGTCGGTTGGATTGCATCAGATAATGCTTCCAGTCTGTTAAGCACTGAAGGAATGTGCTGTCTTGAACTTTGTGTAAGAACATTCTGTCATAACCAAAATGTTTTGGGCAGCCGAGTATCTAACAGGAATTCCTTATCTTGTCCGTGTCAGCTAGTACGTGGAGCATGAAGGCCAGGATGTAACTGGGGAAAGTATGTTGTATAACGGTATGTGTCTCATTATGATTGGAGGCTATATTGCTTTGAAAAAGATGATTGAATAATGAAAGGGCGTATAATGTCCTATATAAGCTTGAACATTATTATCAATAAACAGAGTGATTTTGATCATCATATGTGTCATGTCTGATATGGTCATATTCACTCTCCTGGAGCCAGAAAAGACTTAAACCAATCTGATTCATCTAGTCATCTTTAATTATTATCCTATCAAGCACCACCCTGTCTTCCACAAAGTCCAGTCACAGTAGCCAAGAGTCTGGTCAACAGAAGCCTCACCCTGATCTTCCTTCCTCCCACCATGGAGAGTCTGGGCAAACAAGTGATCCCACACTCGGATATTCTGAGGAGCTCTTTTCATCGCCATTCCTTGATTGGGCCCTCTCGCAAAGCCCGCTTGAAGAGGGACATGAGGAGATCTTGTGCACTGATTCCCAAATTCTAGAGCATCCACAGTCAAAAAAAGATGACGGTGGGGAAAGGCAATTAGTGTTTCACGAGTTGGATGATGATTATGAGACACAGTTGCCAAATGATGAGACACGTCTCCTCCTAATGAGAGCAGCAAAGTCTTGTCTGTTGGGACTCTGGCACACATAGCTGACATTATGTTATGCTGCCTTTCCCATGACTTTTGCGTTATACACATTTTAGCCAACACCGATTACTGATTGCTCACCCTTTTGGACCCCTGCTACAAAGAGAACTTCTCATCTCTCATTGCTGTGGTGGAGAGGACTAGTAAAATGGTGCAATAACAAAAGGTCCTTGTGAAAAAATTGCTCCAAAAATTTCCAGCTGACAACGCTGGCTGCAGAGTACTTAGTTCCTTTGGTAACTGAGGAGGGAAGACGAGGGGAACACTCTCCAGGACCTGGGACAGTTTCATGACACCCCGCCAGCACCCTCACCCTGATGCACGGCCTAGGGTCACAAGATGGGAAAAGTTTTGGAAAATGGTGAAGGAGTACGTAGCAGACTGTGTCAGCACCCTCAGTTATCCCTCTGTGCCTTACAACTATTGGGTGTCCAAGATGGACACGTGGCACAAACTGGCGCTCTACGCCTTGGAGGTGCTGGCCTGCCCTGCTGCCAGCATTTTGTCAGAGCAGGTATTTAATGCTGCTGGGGGCAAAATAACTGATAAGCGCATCCGCCTGTGAACCGAAAATGCTGACCAGTTGACTCTTATCAAAATGAACAAGGCCTGGATTGCCCCATACTTCTCTACTCCACCAGAGTAAAGCGGCTGAACATAAAGGCACTTTTAGGGTCCATTCACACGTCCGTGTGTGTTTTGCGGATCCACGGATCTGCGGATCCGCAAAACACGGAAACCGGCAATGTGCGTTCCGCATTTTGCGGACCGCACATCGCCGGCACTCTCATAGAAAATGCCTTTTCTTGTCCGCAATTGCGGACAAGAATAGGACATGTTCTATTTTTTTCGGGAACGCGATTGCGGACCCGGCCGGGACATCGTCTGTCCCCATTGAAACTAATGGGTCCGCAATTCCGTTCCGCAAAATGCAGAACGGAATTGCGGACGTTTGAATGGACCCTAAATGTGGCTTTTATGGTTTATTGAATACACTGTATTCCCATTCACCCCTTCCACTACAAAAAAGGGTATATGGTTCAATCTTCATTTTCTCGTCCTCCTCCTTCATCATATCAACATGCTTATTAGGCTGCCCTCGCTCCTAATGTTTTAGAGGGTCAGCTCAGCAACATACCCTCACCCCTGATGTTTTAGAGGGTCACGAGCAGGCCCTCACCCATAATGTTTTAGATGGTCAGATCAGCAGCAGGCCCTCACTCCTAATGTTTTAGATGGTCATATCAGCAGTAGGCACTCGCCTCTAATGTTTTAGAGGGTCAGCTCAGCAGCAGACCCTCTCCCTTAATGTTTTAGATGGTCAGATCAGCAGCAGGCCCTCGCCCATAATGTTTTAGAGGGTCAGCTCAGCAGCAGACCCTCATTCTTAATGTTTTATTTGGTCAGATCAGCAGCAGGCCCTCGTCCCTAATGTTTTAGAGGCTCACCAGCAGGCCCTTGCTCCTAATGTTTTTGAGGGTCACCAGCAGGCCATCAATCATAATTTTTCAAGGGTGTGTATAATGCCCTGCTTTATGTGTAACTAAGGGTGTATTGTAGTTCTGGTTCCTTGTAATTTTTGGCAACCCTTTCACTTAGTCTATAGGCTTTATGAGTGTAGGAGTCCCACTACCTGAAGAAGTGTACCACAATGTGAATGTGGCCCTCCATTATGTGATATACAGGTTGTATCAGAGTGCCTCTTCCTTGTAATTTTTGGCAGCACTTGCA
Source organism: Bufotes viridis (assembly GCA_033119425.1). Lineage (NCBI taxonomy): Eukaryota > Metazoa > Chordata > Amphibia > Anura > Bufonidae > Bufotes > Bufotes viridis. The sequence goes on from CM065589.1 coordinate 222,493,098, forward strand.
CTTTATATACAAGTAAGTATACAGGAAAGAATGTTTCCTAACAGTTTTTCCTCTAAAATTTATTTTATCTTCGGCTTTGTGTGTATTATTGTCAGTGTGTAAAAGTACTACTCGGACAACATCGTTCCCAGCAGCGACCTGGGAGTCCAAGATGCATCCAGACATCCTCCCCATGCTATTCCCGAACCATTTCAGAGGTGTTTCCATCTATTTCTAACCTTTTCCTGTGAACCAGACACCCTCCCCTCTTCAGAGCAGGGGGTGCCTGGTTATTGCTCTCCCATTGACTTCCATTGTGCTCTGGTAAGCACCTGAGCATCCCAAAGTGTTCTACTCAAGCACCAGAGCACCCAAACACTTTGGTGCTCGAGCAACACTATTAATATTGCATATTATGTAATCTTTCATATCAGTAAATTCTTCAAATAACTAAGATATGCACCTTTCAGTCCCTAAGACCTCTGAGGTGACCCTCTGCAGATGCTGTAAATTCATTTTAAAACATTTCATTCATTTTTATAATAAATCTTTTAAAATCTATATCTCTATTATTACCCTTGGAGTTAAGCAACAGAAAATCATGTCACAAAATAAGATGCCGCATTTGTAGGGCATTCTGCCTATAAACATAGCACTAGATATGATGGACAGCTGTAGCGCCGTCATGTTTGTTATGCTTGACTTAAATTGTTTAGTCAATCCTTTCAATTTCTGCTTATGATGCACTCTATCTAATTTTAATTTTATCAAAATGACCTTTATGAAAAAAGTCTTCCCCAGCCAGGTCACTTAACTTTAAAGACAGGTAGCATCAAGTTTTAATGAAACACTAAACCTAGAAATAAATGATAAAATCGTCCAAACTGTATTTCAGCATTTTCTGCATGTTCTTGAGACAAATAGTCTTCTAGAAATGCTGCAGAGAACATAGGGATTAATCTTTAGCTGATCTGTTCCATTTTTGACTAGAAACCGACTGAGGCGTGAGGACATAGACCGGGGCTTAATTGTGGAGCTGGGCTTAATTATATTTTTGTTTGTAGCCAAGGCATTGGAAAGAGGTTTCTACTTTAGCCAGTTGTCCTAAAGTCAGACAGAGAAAAGAGAGGAGGAGTGAACATGGCTGATAACAGGACATAAAGAGAAGATTTCTATATATGCTGTATTTCTTAGTTTTAATTGTAATTTGAGACAAATAGGATAAAAGGAATCGAGGAGATGAAGTGGGATTGCTGCTTTTTTACATATTTTAGTTAATATTCTATGCTGAGTGCTTTTTTAACCAGACTACTCAATTCACTTGGTTTAGAATGTAAATACTGTAGATTAAGAGCCTTCTCATAAAGTATAATTGCCTATACATTTATTTCCCCTTTCTTTATGGAGTGACCTTGTAATGCCACAGGATTATCTCTAAGCCAGCAAAGGGAGATGTCCTATATATGTGCAGCAATCAGGAGAAAGCCAGGACCCAAATGAGAGCGGTAGGTGTATGCTGTGTAAGGCAGTTGGAGCTGGGCTGTGCAAGGAGCTCTGCTAGCAACAGAGCAAGGCCATAGACTTGGGTGGGAGCTGGACCAGGATATTTCTATGTTTGTTCACTGATAGGGACAAACTGGTGACCCATGCAGTTCATACCTTGGATTACCAAGGAATTCATAGTGGACCACATGAGGGCTGTTGGATGTAATGACACACTCGTACAGGCAACAGAAGGTGAGGGTAACCTTTACTGGGGTGGAAATTATTGTCACTATAGTGTTTAGGTGTGTAAAAGGAACCAAGCATCATTTTATCCCCCTAAAGTTAGTAATTTATTCAGATATAACATAAGCAGCCCCTAAGTCCCTAGTTGATATTGTAAGGGATATTGAGCAGAGGTACACAGGCGCTCAACTGAAGACAGGGATAATCTCAGATTGGATAGCCTGAGAGACTATTGGGGTCATTTATCAAACTGGTGTAAATTAGAACTGGCTTAGTTGCCTATATCAACCAATCCCATTCCACCTTTCATTTTCCAAAGGAGCAGTCAAAAATGAAAGGTCGAATAAGATTGGTTGCTGTGGGCAACTAAGTAAGGCGTGCAGCTGAAGACAGGATTAACTCAATATTGTTTGCTGAATTTTGCATTCTGCTCTTCTAAGTTTTATTCACTGTTTACTGCTGGTTTCACAATAACGTCTTAAAGCCAGAAACCATCATATTCTTTTCCTCGTGTCCTGCTACTTACAACCTCTATCGTCGCTTGATTTATTCATTGCATTTTAATAAGACTCATTATATTTGCAATGATGGCAAAAATAGCATCTGATAATTTCCAAATGTTGGACTTTTTGCGTTATACTATTCATAACATACTGTATGAATAACATATACATAAACAATGATTACAAAATGCCCCGTTGAACTTCTGTCTTCATAACACTTGTGAAGTTCAAGGTACTCAGAGATCTTGTAGATCATAGAACTTGTAAAACTATTATTCATCATCTTCAAAAACAGCTGAGATTAAATTGAAGTATTTTGTCTCAACTAACTATCAGTCTCCCTCTGATCTCTCCATTATTACAGTAAAAGGTGTTCAGGAAGCCATGATAGTCTTGTGTTAGCCCTCACACTGGAACAGTGGTTTATGAGGCTCTGCTAAAACTGGCATAATGGTTCCTTTTTGTCCAATTTTCTTTGCTGCTCATGGGTAGCCTATAATACTCTGCTACACTATGCTGCCCATCAAAGGCATTTCCTGGGAGTAGGCTATTGATGGACTATCCTTAGAATAGATCATCAATATCTGATAAGTGGGAGGCACAACATTCTACATTCCTAACCGATCAGCTGTTTAGAGAGACCGTATCCCTTTGGTCAGTGTAGCGGTCTCCTCACAGCACTCCAAGCATAGTGCCCAATACTGTATAACGACTGTACTTGGTATTGCAGCCCAGGCCCGAACACCTGAATGACACTGAGCTGCATATAGGCCTTGTAACTGAGGAATATTACGTAATTGGGCTAGGAAGAGACCGTAATACTCACTGGAGCACTGCAGCCTGTACAAACAGCAGATCAGTGGCTGTGCAGGGAGTGAGACCCCTCTTAAAAATAACTTAGACTATATTTGAAAGTCAAGGGATCTACTATGAATCCTCATCATTTAATGAATCCTAGATTAATAGAATTCATGACACCAGTGTCAACACTGCTGTGGCTGCCCCTAATGTTCATGGAACTGACTACAATTTGGTTACCAATAACTCTATTTTCCAAATCAATAGGCTTATTGAAAGTGAAACAATATTATTCCCTGTAGTTCCAGCATTTTATGATATATTAAATTCACTAGCGATTTCCTTGTTCCCCCATGCCAGTTCCTTAGAAAGAGGAGCAGCTAAATTTACTCTCCTGTGTGACCACTCCCCAGACTATTTTTTATTTTATTACTTTTAGAATCACAAATGTTTCTCAAGCCTCATGATTTATAACTCTTATCAATTAACATGACTGCTATTATATCTGTATATCTGAATATCAGGCATGTAGACTTTACATCTACAGCAATAATCCTTTTTATTCAAATTTAAGACATAATATGTTAGTAATAACAATGTTAATTACAACACAAAATAACCTTAAAAGATAGTTTTAATGGTTTTCAGACAGAAAGTGCCAACACACAGCTGTTTTTTGGTCTTGCATCTCCTAAATCTGCAAATTAAACGACACTTTTGTGGTATATCTGGGTGCAGAATCTGAAAAAATAAATAAATATTGTCATCAAAGGAAACATTATAGTGATTCTATGCAGTTCAACAAAATTTTTAAAGGTCAAGGATACTTAATAGGTTAGTGGTAGCAAACCTATGATACGTGTTTCAGAGGGGGCACTCAAAGCCCTCTCTGTGGGCACATGGCTCTGTGTGGGCCGTGAATAGAGTTGCCACCTGTGCGCTATTACTAATGAACGCTTCCATTGTATACAGCCTTTTCCCACCTCTTCTGTTGTGTTAAAAAAAAAACAAAAAAAAAAACAAAAAAAAAAACTCACTTTATCCATTTGATCATGCCACGGGGAACCCTCGCTGCTTAAAGGATATGCAGGACACAACTTGCGCTCCAGCATGATTACGTTTTGCAGCATTGACTGGAAGCAGCAGAACCTGCGAAACGTCATCATCACACTGGAGCTCAGGTATTGTACTGCAGGTCCAATGAGCAGCGAGTGTTCACTGCGGCGTGATAAAATGGATGTGGTGAGTTCTATATTATTTTTTTTTACAAGAAGACTGGGGACGGGGCATTAATAATACTGTGACCTCTAATAGGGGCATTATTAATACTGGGTGCCAATAATGGAGGAAAAACAATACTAGGTGGCACTAATGGGTGTATTAATTTTACCGGGGGCCATTAATGGGGGCCTTATTATTACTGGCGGCCTCTAATGTGATATTATTAATACTGGGGGCCACTAATGGGTCATTATTAATACTGGGGACACTACTGGGGCATTATTAATAATGGGGGCACCAACGGAGGCATTCATTTTACTGGGGCCTATGTTAAGCCATGCCACCCACAGCTTAACTTGGCCGGTATTTTTCAGTATTCAGGTTAAATTTACGTGTTGGCACGATAAATAAATGGGTCTTGCATTGCAGTTTGGGCACTCGGTCTCCAACAGGTTTGCCATCACTGTGATAGGTGATAAGGGTGGCTCTACACCTCTCACTGGTTCACCAAGATTATGACTATGTACAGTTACAGGGTGCAGATGGTCCTGAAGAGGTGTATAGTCAATATTTTTATAGTATGTTTGAAAACACGTATCAAATGTCTCCTCTCACACTGATCCCAGTATCTCCAAATTCTAATACCCAGAAAATCTACAATTACAGACTTATTTTTAAGATTATTCACTTTTAGTAAAGTGCCATATAAAGCTCTGAGACGTTTCACACTTTTTTGACTGTGATTGTTTTGAGCCTGCATACCCAGAGGAAATTGAATTGTTTGGATTCTGAATTCTCTATTTTTTTTTTTTCTCAGCATACCTCCATTTTTAAACATATGGATTTGTAATTATTTCAAATTTGTACAATGAAGAATATTTAATGCAAAAAATATTAGTAGAGATGACAAATATATGTGCATGGCGAACCTGAATAAAATTGGTGGTCCATGACCTGGTAATTATTATGTGTTTGTGGTAGTGTAAATTCTGTTTTAAAGGCACTTTAAAAGGCAGTACTACATGAGTAGTACTGGTGATACTGACCTTGGATAACTAATTAATATATTGAGTCCCTCCACCCTGTTCCCCCACAGGAATACATTGTCAGGTCTGCTGAGCTTGCACAAATAATGGAGAGGGCCTCCTAGTATGAACTCAGTAGTGCTGGAAATATGGAGCTTTATTACAGCACAGCCAATGACAGATGGGCGAATAAAGATATTAATTAGTAATCCAAGGTCAGTGTAAATGGATGCAAGCATATTCCTTACATTTGCAATGTGTATTTTTGTTGGGCTTAAAAATATGGTTCAAAATAACGCCATATAATGAACACTGCTCCTCAAAGATTCTTTTGAGTACTAAATTTTGGAACATTAGATTTGCTGGCATTCAGCGTTTTGTTTACAAGTAACAGGAAAAAACACTGCTACATAAACTCTTATACATCATGTCCACTAAATTATTATGTTACAGCCAAATTGCCTGTAGAATCTACTGTAAGGTTAATTTTATAAGTAGCTGGTATTGGTATGAGTTTTTATAATTTATACCTTTGTATCCAATCCTCCCTGATCTAACAGGTAGAACTCTTAGCTAGCTTGCTGCTCCATAGCAGAATGCTGCTGGTCATTATTATTGGTGACACACCAACTCGAGAGTTATTTATTCAATGTATTTTGCTTTTAATTCTCTGAACTACGTATTTCACACCTACCAATAAATAATTCAGCCACATTACCTATTTTCGTCATTGTCATTACCAAATTTTAAATTTGAGTTAACAAGTATGTAAATGTGTATTAACTGAGAAAGATTCTAAATTATGAATTATTATAGATAATGTAAGTTGTTTTTAATTTAGAAAGACTTATAAAATCCATTTTCATATAGCCTATAATAGTAACTAGACTGAAATAAAATGAGCGTAAATGTGTGAAATTAAGTAAATAGTATTCTGAGTTACAAGTATTCACTCAATTAAACAGCAAAGGGTGGCAACAAAGAGTGTCTCAGCATCAGTATACTTATTCCAGAAGACTTGTTATTTTATTGCATTGTTTTAAAGTGAATCTGTCAACATGAAATTCACTGTTAAACCAAGCATAATGCCTTGTAGTGCTAGCTCAGCCAAATGTAATGATACCTTTCACTTAATGACCACTTGCTTCATTGTGGAAAAGAAAAACGGTATGTTTTATTGATATGTAAATGAACAGTTAAGAGCATCAAGGATCGGCCCATGCCAATCTTTGCAACCTTTCTCCTCCTGCTTCTTCTGCCAGTCCCTCCCTCTCCCTTTTGATTGACAGGGCCAGGTCCTGCACAGTTATTTCACCTGACTCTGCCAATCAAATAGGAGAGAGAGGGTCCTGGAAAAGGTAGGATTTTCATGCATCACTTGTGCGTTGCATGAAAATTGCAGCATGCTCTATATTGTGCGTTTTTCACGCAAAGCAGGCCCTAAAGAAATAAATGGGGCTGCGTGAAAATCGCAAGTGCGGATGCGGTGTGATTTTTGCGCATGGTTGCTAGGCGATGATAGGGATGACCAACCCCATTAAAGTCTATTTTTACTGTATTATTTTCCCTTATAACATGGTTATAAGAGAAAATAATAGCATTCTTAATAGAGAATGCTTACTAAAATGTGGATTGAGGGGTTAAAAAATAAAAAAAATTAACTCACCTCATCCACTTGATCGCGCAGCCGGCATCGTCTTATTTCTTTTTCTTTGAGGACCTGCAAAAGGACATTTGATGACATAATCGTAGAAGTATTCCTCTATCTTAATTTAGCAGGACCTGCGCTGACGTCATCAAAGGTCCTTTTGCAGGTCCTGAAAGAAAAAGTAAGAAGACGATGCCGGCTGCGCGATCAAGTTGAGTGAGTAAATATTTTTTATTTTTTAACCCCTCAATCCACATTTTAGTAAGCATTCTCTATTAAGAATGCTATTATTTTCTCTTATAACCATGTTATAAGGGAAAAAAAATAAAATCTACAGAATACCGAACCCAAACCCGAACTTCTGTGAAGAAGTCCGGGTTCGGTTCTGGGTACCAAACATTCAGATTTTTCTCACGCGTGTGCAAAACGCATTAAAACGCATCGCACTTAAAAATCATGTGATTTCCCACAACGCACCCGCATCCTATCCGGCCCTCACTCGCGACTCCCGTGTGAAAGAGGTCTTAGGGTGCTGTCTGCTAGTTTTGGTCCTTACTGGTTGAAGGCAATATACTTTTAGAAACCAGCGAGAAGGCAACACACTCGAGACCGGTCTCCACAAAAATGCTGTGCAATGTGCAAGATGCAGGTTATAGAGCAGGAAGAGCTGAGCTAATTGATATACAGTTTTGTCGGAAAATATTTAGCGAAACTTGTAATTTATACATTTTGCTATGTGGGTGGCCTGTGTCTTCCACTTCACACACCATGTGTCTGTCCTGTGTTGAGGTGTGAATAGGAGATTAGTTCATTGTTTGTCTACTCTGCGTCATGAACCAGCGGGTGTGAACCCACTGTGCCACATGTCCTAACTCCTCTAAGGGCGTTGTCTAAGTGAACCCCTTGATTTTCACAGTACCCCTGATGGTGGGGATAGACTTTCCCGAGGAGAACACCAGGTCACTACCTCTTGAGGAGGATTGGCACGCAAGGCAGCTGGTCCAGGCAGACCAGGAAGTAATTGAGCAAGGTACCAGAGGTACAGAATTAGTCAGCAGGCTGAGTCATAGCCAGGAGGAACAGTACACGACCGAAGGATGAGGCAGAGGCAAAGTCAAAACAAGCAAATAGGTCAGGGCAGGCCTTACAGGTCAGGTAGTCCATGTCGGTAACAGGAGAGTCAAGGCAAGCAGGCTGGAATCAAACAGGTAGCGGAGTCCAGAAACACAAGCACGGGTCAGGTACACAGGAACACAAGTAGAGATATCAGCAACCTTTGCAGGACACAAAGACCTTGACGCTCAGGAATCTGGAAAGGGGGCTGAGCCACTTATATATGTCCAGGAGGGCTAGGATTGGTCAGAGAGGTCACATGATCTAACCCATAAAGCACAGGAAGTGATGTGTGCCGGCCCTTAAGGAAGTGCTGCAGGGAAGAAGCAGCAAGCATGCTGTGGCCAGGGCTGAAAAAAAACTGTGGAGCGGATCCCAGAACAAACAGCAAAGAAAGAGCTCAGGACTGCAGCGGGGAATGGGGAAGCACTGGCAGCAGATCAACGCTGAACACAGCGCCTGGGACCACGGAGGTAAGCAGGGGAACAGCGGCGCACAACAGCCACTGTTACACGTTATTTCAGCACTAGAATGACTTCACGCTTCCCTCCCTGTTCTGTGAGCTGCCTGCTGTCAAGCTGCTGACTAATTAACTCATTTAATCCTCTATATATACTGGCCCCATGTCCCTACCATTGCCTGATCTACAGGTTCTGTTTGGTTCTGCTACACCTTGCTAAAAGAGCTATAATATGTTTGTTTTTGTGTAGTAATTGCTGCTGGATTCCTGGACTTTCACTCTTGCTCCTGCCCTGACTTAGGATCTAATTTTTAACTATGAGTATTGTTTGACCCCCTGGTGCCTTGAATTGATTCCTGCAGCCTACCACTCCTGGTGGTTGAAACAGTGGATCCGCATCCAAAAACCGTAATGCATTTATATCTGTGCTCTTTCTGACTTCAATTGTACACGAGGGACGTGTACAATGATAGCATTCTCTGTGTAAGTGTCTACATAGAAATACACATCAGTCCCTGATAGTTGTAGATGGTAGAGATGTATATATATATATATATATATATACACACACCAAACACACACACACAGTACACTGAAAGTAAGAAGACTGAAACATCTATTTTTTCTGGTGAATAAAGGACAATTCATTTGAACTGCAATTGGGAGTTCTGCAGATTTTTTTGTTTTATTGCTCTGGATCAAGGTCAAAAACCATGGCTGCTAGTGCACTGTTACTTCGGCTTCTTTGTGCTGCTTGGATTCTGAAATATATATATGCTCAGCTTCTTCTGCTCTATAACATAACAGCTTAGACTGCATTTTGTGGTGACAGGTCCTCTTTAACGTAAATAACAACTGAGCTTTTCTATTTACGTCAACATGGTTTCATATAGTTAGACATGTAGGAAAGTTAAGACCAAGTCTTTTGGGCCAGCATACAGGAAGATGGCAATTGAATATTTTTAGTAGGCTTGTTCAAAGGAATGTCATCCACAATTTCTTACCAGCATCTGATTGGAAAAAAGTAGATGAAAATTAACTGGTAAATGCAGTTTTATTACATGCCATTTACCTCTTTCAACAAGATCTTTAATGTAGGATTTCATGAATTCTTTCTCAAACTGTTCACGATCTTGATTATTTTCTTCTTCATTTTCAGAATCCAAGCTTTCATTTCCTTCAATGGGATTATCAAGTAGCTTGACATATCTGAGAAGTGAATGCAATAATTTGGATTTTATAAAACATTTCTTTCTCTAAACAATATTCAACAATTTCACCAAGAAAATGGCCTACTTCTATTTTTAAATAAATCAACAGAAACTGTGTTACCAGGCATTTCCTTCTTCATAATGTACAATTATTAGAGTCACAAGTAAGGGTGTGTTCATATCTGTGCAAATATTTCCTTTGCTCTGCTCCATTATTTGAGCAGAATAATTAAAATAATAGAATCCCCTAAGTTCATCAGATGACTGACATGAGTGGTGCATGACTAACCCCACTGACTATAATGTTATCTGTCAGGTTACGAGACAAATGAGCACTGCACGCTGTACTATTCTGTACTATTTTGTCACAATTTTCTGGAACCTTTAACGTAGATGTGATCACAGTCTTACATATACACATACAATCTTCTGTGATCAGGCAGTTTGATGATGATCGTGGGAGGAATAAGGGGAGAGCACTGGAATAATGCCCTTAGGATTAGCCCTACGCCAAATCTGTTAGGTGAAGTTTATTTTTACAAGTAAAAGAGTTAATAAGTTAAATGGCTAGATATCATTAGAAGAATACATGATAATATAATAGTAAATGAATTGTCTAGGATTATAAAAAAAGGATTTGCCTTTTTTTCCCAGAAAGAAGTTCCACTTTTGACCATAGGCTGCATTTATTGTCACAGCTTATCCCCATTCATGCGACTCTGAACTACAATAGCAGACACAACCCATGAACAGACATATTGCTGCTTCTAGAAAAAAAAAAAATAGATCATATTTTATAATCCTGGACAACCCTATTAAATATTTTATATTGTATGTTATGTATGGATAAGCACTAAGGAACAGTACACATGTAGTTTCAATATACTATAGTTCAGGATCTTTATTTCATATTTTCTAGCCTTTAGTTTGCAGTCTGTTTAAAGACAATTGTACAATATGTGTTCAGTTAATTACAGAAGAGAAATCATAGGCAGTTTTCATATTTACGATTTTAATAAATGTGTCAAGGAATTTATGCATAAATATTAATTTGCATACATACATATGCAACGTGTGCACACACAAGCTGTGAGTTCGGTGTTTTACCATACTCACAACATGTTTTAGCATATTTATTTCATTCCATTATCTATAACTGCTAATGTATTGCAGTACTTAATCTGTGTCATACATAATCTCAGATTCCGAATCTGTCAACAGATAGGATTTGTGCAATGGTCACATGTAATAAAAAGGATATATTAGTACAAAGCTTTCTGAATTACAGTAATATTTTTTCTCTCAGAATAATTTATGGAACATACATATGTTTGACAATAAATAAAATATTCCCATGTTTTTTGTATATTTGATATTTACCTGCTCATATATAACAAAGAGCAATTATTCTCAAAAAGTGCACATGGAATTCTTCTTGTTCCATCTCTCCCGTGGAAGGTCCACTGGAATATTATTTGGAGTAAGACATCCTAAAGTCTAAAGTAAACTATTTTTACTTGTACTAAGTAAAAATGGACATATTTCTTTCTGTTCAAGTCTATTAAACCTGCACAACTTACTTCAGAGAGGGGTTTTCTATAAGTGCAGAGGGTATTTCCACCAACTTGTCACCGCTGACAACTAATAATTTCAGATGAGAAAGATTGGTAAGCGCAAATGGTAAGTAGGTAATTATGTTTTTATGCATCAACAAGGTCTCAAGTTCTTCTAATCTGTAAAATAAAATACAAGTTTACATCAATCTAAAAGATGAAGGATGCAAACAATGTGCAGTTTTTACAACGTAAGTAGCCTATAGATAACAAAATATACGTTGGTGACCCTACTGTTCTACGTTGCAATATTTTACTAATATAATAGTATAGTTTAGATGCTGTCAATTATGAAGGAAGGCATTCAATGATCAGACTTTGTGTTTCCCAGCACATATTACATATGCTCAAGGTTACCCAGAAGAATATTGCCTAGGGCATCACACTGGCTCCACCACCTTGTCTTTTTCCCTGAATGCATTATTGTGCTATCTGTTCCCCAAATAAGCATTGCACACACACCCTGCTATCCTAACGATGTATAGTAAAACATGATTCATTGTGTTCAGAGTTGTACACAGGTGAATGATCTGCTCTTTTGTATTTTTTTTATTCCAAAGTAGAAACAGAACACAGAGTGTACTATTTCATGCTACATTAATGGCAAAAAGTGCCTTGCCACACTGTGCTGATTGAGTAGCACATTGACTCTCAAGGTAATGCTTACCATATTTGTAGATTATGCTGCCCTAAATATTGTGCTGTTTTGCTAATAAAACCTTTAACCAGTAGGATACCAGTGCCGTACATGTACGGCGCTGAGAACTAGGTCTGAAATCCCAGCGCCATACAGCTACGGCACACTGATCGGGCAGGCACAGGAGCTGCGCCTACCCGATCAGTGCCAAAACAGTGCCAAAAAAGCAATTTTCTGGTCACCTTGCCTCACTAAAAGTGTAATAACAAACGATCAAAAAGGGATGTTTTGCCCAAAATGGTACCAATCAAACCTTCATTTCATCCGGCAAAAAATGAACCCCTACCTAAGACAATTGGGCAAAATACAAAAAACTATGGCTCTCAGAAAATGGCAACACTATAAAACAGCCATTTTCTGATCACCTTGCCTCACAAAAAAGTGTAATACCAAGCGATCAAAAAGACTTATGTACCCCATGGTAGTAATCAAGCCGTCATCTAATCCCACAAAAAATGAGCCCCTACCTAAGACAATAGCCCAAAAATAAAAAAATATATATGGCTCTCAGAAAATGGCAACACAAAAACAAGATTTAATTCTGTTCAAAATGGCTTTCACTGTGTATAACTTAATAAAAATAAAAATGATACACATATTAGTAGAGATAGGTGAATATTTCAAAAATTTGAATCGCCGGTTCGCCAAATTTTTCGGGAAAAATTTGATTCGATCCAAATATATTTGCGGCGAATTACGTTAAAAAACAGCTATTTCCTGGCTGCTGAGAGCCGTTAAAGTGGGGTAGAACACTATGCCTTGCAGTAACACGCATAGGGATTCTGCTTTGGTAGTAAAATAATACTGTGAGTCCGTATGACATGCAGATGACAGGCGTCACTCTTAGAATCACTGCATACTTCACTTATTTGGATGGTCATGGGGCCAAAACTAACCAAATAACTCAAGTATCAACTCAGCCTTACAGGTAGATGTTAGCATCAAAAAGAAGTGCACTCCTATTACACCCTCGTCAGCTGATTCAACATTGATGTCTACAGAACCTGTTCTATTAAACGCTTACACAAGTAGAGCCTCCTGACAGAGTGGAGAGGGTGTCAGCAGTAAACTTGTGTTGATGTCACTGATTAATTTTCCCCATTCTCTGATCCGTCAAAACAATTACCCAAAAAAACCAGATCCTGTCTGTTCACTCAGTTAGCATTTGCTCAATAGTCCATCAGTATTGTAAAAGGCAAAAAAAAACAGAGTGGATCTAAAACAGAGATGACCCGTGAATGGAATATTTGCATGTCTTCTGTGTTTTTTACCCACTCCTGCTTTTGGCTACCAAATCATACGCCAATTCTGAAATGATGATATCAGCCAGGCCGAAAGCCAAAATAGTGGACCAGTCATGAAGTGGGGAAGGTGGGAACAGCATGAGAAGTCCACAGAGTGGCCCAACGACATAGTGTTGAGGTGAAAGCAGCATGAGGAGACCACAGAGTGGCCCAATGACAGGGTCTGAAGTTGGCAGCAGTATGAGGAGGCCACCGAGCGGCACAATGACAGAGTCTGGAGGTGGCGGCAGCATGAGGAGACGACAGAGCAGTACAATGTCATAGTCTGGAGGTGGCGGCAGCATGAATAGGCCACAGAATTGCACAATGACAGAGTCTGGAGGTGGCGGCAGCATGAGTAGGCCACAGAGCGGCACAATGACATAGTCTGGAGGTGGCAGAAGCATGAGTAGGCCACAGAGTTGCACAATGACAGAGTCTGGAGGTGGCGGCAACATCAGGAGGCCACAGAGTGGCAAGGTGACATACTGTGGAGGTGGGTGTCAATACCAGTACCCACTGAAGATGGTGGGTGAAAGAAGGAGCGCTTGGCATCAGATGTGTGACATCAGGTGGGTAACAGCATCAGAATAGTAACTGAGGCAGGTAGCCAGAAGAAACCAGTCTCTTGTCAAATTGTTGGTGTGGCACCATGGATGATCTAGTCTAATGCATCAGGCATTGGTGTGTGGAAATCCTGGTTGATCAACACCTGTTTCATCTTGATGCAGTGTCACACTATGTGCTATATGTAGGCACTTTAAACTGTTGCTAAATGTCATACCAATTGTGTTGTGGTATCATGCTGTAATTCCCTTTAACAGGCTGGCAGTGTCATTTACCTTTATTCGCTTCTATTTGGTGCTGCACCACTTATATATATAGCTGTGGGGGGGGGTGTAAAGTTAGTGTGTCCGATGAGAAGGAAGAGATGAGGAAGTTAATGGAGGAGGTGGAAATTTGTATTTCCATCGAAATAATTCAAAAAAGATTTTACCACGTATAAGTGCAGCATTTAACGCAGAATACAAGATTTTTTTCGGCCAAAATATTTCAAAAAAGATTTTACTGCATATAAGTGAAGTGCTTAACGCTGAATACTATTTTGTTTCCACCAAAATAAGTCACAAAAGATTTTACCACATATATTTGCAACGCTGATTGCAATTTTTTTTCCACCAAAATAAGTCACAAAAGATTTTATCACATTTAACTGCATCGCTGATTACAATTTTTTTCCACCAAAATAATTTTTAAAAGATTTTAACGCATATAACTGCAGCGCTGAACGCCAAATATATTTTCTTTTTCTGCTGATATACGCCACTAAAGGCTTTACCACATATAACTGGTTTAGTGAACGCCGAGTATATTTTTCTTTTTCCACGTATATACGCCACTAAAGGCTTTTCAACAGAAGGTTATAGTCTGTCAGTATTAAAAAAAAACAAAGGTGCCTGAGGCGGAGTGATCTGAAGTGAACCGGACGTAGCAGAGGCAGTAGGTCCGCGCTGGAAGAGCGAGACGCGGTCCTCGTGCGATTTCTGTGCTGCAGAAAAGTCCCCGTAGTGTCCAGTAAGCAATACCGCAGATAGATGCGGGCTGGTGTGAATTAGTTCGCATTTTTGTGCAGGCTTATTGCATAGTGTTAACAAACACAGACTATAAAGTAGTCAAAAGAGGCCACCACACAAATGCACATCCTACAATAATACATGAATAAAAGACAATTTTTATTAAGAGAACACTGACACAAAGCACATTAAAAATTGTATACAATAGGACCTGGCGATGGCAAAAAATATAGCCAACACCAAAACAGAATCCACCAAAATACAAGGTAATATCAACCAATATAAGGCCCAGCAACATCAAATACATCTGAAATAGACATTCTAAATATAATATGGCATCAATCAGTCAAGTATAATGCAAAAACAATCCGCATATAGATACCATAACTTGAATAAAGGGCTGGTCAGGTGGATCTGTGCAGCAGGGTGTCACTCCTGAGGAAGCCGGTTTAGCCGGCGATATGTGTGGGGCGTATTTTATGCTGCACAGATCCACCTGACCAGCCCTTTATTCAAGTTATGGTATCTATATGCAGATTGTTTATGCATTATACTTGACTGATTGATGCCATATTACATTTATCATGTCTATTTCAGATGTATTTGATGTTGCTGGACCTTATATTGGTTGATATTACCTTCGTCCCACCTCCTTTTTCCTTGTCTCCCCCCTATTTCAATTACAATCTACCTTCACATGTTATTGTATTGCCTACTATTTTTTTTTTGTGACTTACAAAGCAAGTTCTAATGTTTAATACTTGTTAAGTAATATCCAATGCTGTAACAAAAGTGTTTTCGATTATTATGTATAATCAATAAAAACCCATTGTTCAAACAAAACCGTATTTCAAAATTTAGCTGTGACATTCAGCATTTGTGTATGTAGGGGAAATAAACCCGTATTGTTGTTTCACAGAGCAGTTTGGCATGCAACGCATAAAAACCTATTTAAAAAGGTAGCAGCGACATACACATTTCTGTTGTTTGTTGCAATAAACACTGGTTTTGTGCTACATAGCAGATCTGAGGCCTACCCTATATTACAGTCATTTTAAGTAACCTTTTGAACTCCTCATTTATATAGTTGGTTGCAAACACACAGGTTTTGTAGTAGATAGCACATTAGTGGTGTACACTGCATTCAACTGTTAACTTCTGCTTTTACATTGTTGGTCAACTTTTTGGTGATAGTGAAGTAATTGTATTGAATTGTGTGACCTGAAGAAATTTATTTTGCCTTAATGTAATATTGAACTTAATTGTTGACTATTGGCAGTTAAATTAACACCAGAACTAAACCATCTGTTAGTTTGGTGGGTGAATGCAAATAATGAGGAGAACATCAAATAAGGGACATGGGCATGGTCGTGGTGGTGTTGGTGGAGCTCCTGTTGATGAGAGAGGATGTGGCCGTTCAGTGCCAACTACAGGTCCAAGTGAAACACCTTCCTCAGGTGTGAGTAGGCGACAGAACCTGCAGCATTATTTGGTAGGCCTGAATGCCGCTCTATGAATGGTGAGGCCAGAACAAGTACAGACGCTAGTAGATTGGGTGGCTGACAGTGCCTGCCTCCAGTACCTTAACATTGTCTCCCACTGCTGAAAGCTCAGAGTTGGCACCTGCAGCTCATGCCCATCAGTCTTTCACCTCACCCCCTTGCAAATCAGCCAAGCAATCTGAGCCCCAAGTCATGCAGCAGTCTCTTTTGCTTTTTGATGACTCTGCTGGCAGAGTTTCCCAGGGCCATAACCATAGCCCTGCCCCAGAAGTGGAAGAGATTGAGTGCACGGATGCCCAGCCACTTAGGTTTGAGGATGAGGACATGGGAAGACAACTGCAGCACGTCTCTGATGATGACGAAACACAGGTGCAAACTGCTTTGGCTTTCTGCTGTGTGCAGACCGACAAAGAGGGCAGGGGTGAAGACTGGGTGGAAGATGATGTTGAGAACGATGAGGTCCTACACCCCAAAATATACCACTTAAATCCATGTAATTTATGGGTGGTGGAAAAAATCATATTTTTTAAGGTCAGGAATTACCTTTGTGGCCTGCGCTTCATATGTGTCGGGGACAATAATATAGTAAATCCATCTGGGAGTTCAGGGGTTGACATATTCCAATATTTTGCTGTCAAGTAACCCTGCACTGCATAGGTGACAGGGACCAAAAATTTGAAAACTCTTCTTTTAAATTGTTGGGTGCAAAAATTAAATTTTTGCAGGGTACAAACCCCTGCTCTGCATAGGCGACAGTGACTAAAAATGTGGAAAATATTCTTTTAAATTGTTGGGTGAAATATTACCATTTTTGCCGGGTACAAACCCTTGATCTGCATAAGTGACAGGGACCGGAAATTAGAAAAACCTTCTTTTAAATTGTTGTTTGCAAAATTACCATTTTTGCCGGGTACAAACCCCTGCTCTACATAGGTGACAGTGACCGAAAATGCGGAAAATCTTCTTTTAAATTGTTGGGTCAAATATTACCATTTTTGCTCTGCATAGGTGGCAGTGACCAAAAATGCAGAAAATCTTCTTTTAAATTGTTGGGTGAAATATTACCATTTTTGCCAGGTACAAACCCCTGCTCTGCAAAGGTGACAGTGACCGGAAATGCAGAAAATCTTCCTTTGAATTGTTGGGTGAAATATCACATTTTTGCCAGGTACAAACCCTTGCTCTGCATAGGTGACAAGGACCAAAATTTAAAAAATCTTCTTTTAAATTGTTGGCCGCAATATTACCATCTTTGCCGTAAATTAACCCCTCCTCTGCCTGAGTGCCAGGGACCTAAATTTCTAAAAATTGCCTGTTCCATTAGTGGGTGACATTAACCCTGTTTTGCTGTGAATTAACCCCTCCTCTGCCTAGGTGCCAGGGGCCTACATTTCTAAAAATCGCCTGTTCCATTGGTGAGTGACATTAACCCCGTTTTGCCATGAATAAACCCCTCCTCTGCCTAGGTGACAGGGACCTAAATTTCTATAAATCGCCTGTTCCATTGGTAGGTGACATGAACCCCGTTTTGCCGTGAATAAACCCCTGCTCTGCATAGGTGACAAGGACCTACATTTCTAAAAATCCTCTGTTCCATTGGTGGGTGACATGAACGCCGTTTTGCTGTGAATTAACCCCTCCTCTGCCTGGGTGCCAGGGGCCTACATTTTTAGAAATCCCCTGTTCCATTGGTGGGTGACATGAACCCCGTTTTGCTGTGAATAAACCCCTGCTCTGCATAGGTGACAAGGACCTACATTTCTAAAAATTGGCTGTTCCATTGGTGGGTGACATTAACCCCGCTTTGCCGTGAATAAACCCCTCCTCTGCCTGGGTGCCAGGGGCCTACATTTTTAGAAATCGTCTTTTCCATTGGTGGGTGACATAAACCCAGTTTTGGCGGCGAAAAACCCCATCTCTGCCTGGATGCCAGGGGCCTACATGTCTGTTAATGCTGGAATGATGCGTGACTACAGACGCGCGCTGGTAGACGCGCTGCTGATGGCATTCCCACCTGACACCTCCTCAACCTCCTACTCCACATCCATTTCCTGCTCCTAGATCAAGATTTAGATTTTTTGTTTTTATTTATTTTAAGATATTTCCCTATCCACATTTGTTTGCAGGGCACTTACCCACATTTTGCTGCCTTTTTGCAGCCTTCTAGCCCTTTCCAGGACTTTTTTACAGCCATTTTAGTGCCCAAAAGTTCGGGTCTCCATTGACTTCAAAGGGGTTTGGGTTTGGTTTTTTTTGTGAAGATCGGCCGAACCCGTCGATCCCGAACTTCCAGGTGTCGGCTCAACTCTAAACACAGAACAACATCTAAAGCGGTCCAGGCCTCACTTGACTCAATTAAGGACAGTGTTCATGATTCAACAATCATAAAGAGACTGAGCAAAAATGGTACCTATGGGATAGTTCCAAGGTGAAAAACACTGCTGACCAAAAAGAACACAAAGACCCGTCTCACATTTGCAAAAAAAAAATATCTTGATAACCCACTAGTCTTTTGGGAAAATATTCTGTCGACCGACGAATCAATGGAAGTGGAACTTTTTGAAGGTGTGCAACCTTTTACATCTGGCATAAAACTAACACGGCATCTCAGAAAAAGAACATCATACCGACAATCAAACATGGTGGTGGTAGTGTGATGGTCTGAACAACTTTCTGTACTTGATGGAACTATGATTTCTGCTCTCTACCAGAAAATCCTGAAGGAAAATGTCTGGCCATCAGTTTGTGACTTTAAGCTCAAGTGTAATTGGGTTCTGCTACAGAACAATGATCCGAAGCACACAAGCAAGTCAAGGTTTTGAGTGACCTAGTTAAAGTCTGAAGTTATACCCGATTGAGTTGCTGTGGTATGACTTTAAAGGGGTTCTCTGGGAATTAAGAAAATGAAAATACTTACTTTATTATAAATATATACCCAAGTATCTTTCATTAGTTATAATTGTTCATATTATCTAAGGAGCAATTATTAGATGAAATAGAATGGCCGAAATGGCAGAAAACCTGTCCTAATCAGACACGAGGACATTCTACTTCAGAGCAGTGAGCTAAAGAGCTGCCTTATCTGCTTCTATGATCCTGAATACAGTTTAATATGATCCTCAGCTAAATCTGTGTAGAAATGGAGTTCATGAGGAGGCAGGTGGGGGTGATGTGGATAATGTGCAGCAGCACTTGTATGCAGTCTCCATTACCACAGTCTATCCTGTCCGTCCTCTCTGTACTTCATGTCTCCTCATGTACTCTATTCCCACAGAGATTCAGTTAAAGTTCTTATAATCTGTATTCAGGATCATAATCCCTCACAAATAGGAGAGGAGGATGAGGCAGCTCTTTACCTAAGTGCTCAGAAATAACATGTTTTCCTGTATGATTAGGAAAGGGTTTGTGTGTATTCAGGGCTACCATCAGAAATTGTGGGGCCCCTTACACAGCCCAAAGACCCCCAGTCAGCCCCAGCAGACCTCAGATCAGCCCAAAGACCCCCAGTCAGCCCTCATGAGACCTCAGATCAGCCCAAAGGCCCCCAGTCAGCCCTCATGAGACCTCAGATCAGCCCAAAGACCCCCAGTCAGCCTTCATCAGACCTCAGATCAGCCCAAAGACCCCCATCAGATCCCCAGTCAGCCTCCATCAGACCTCAGATCAGCCCAAAGACCCCCAGTCAGCCCCCATCAGACTTAAGATCAGTCCAAAGACCCCCATCAGACTCCCAGTCAGCCTCCATCATTCCTCAGATCAGTCCAAAGACCCCCCATCAGACGTCCAGTCAGCCCCCATCAGTCCTCAGATCAGCCCAAAGACCTCCAGTCAGCCTCATCAGACCTCAGATCAGCCCAAAGACCCCCAGTCAGCCCCCATGAGACCTCAGATCAGCCCCCCATAAGACCCCCAGTCAGCCCCCATCAGACCTCAGATGAGCCCAAAGACCCCCCAGTCAGCCCCCATCAGACCTCAGATGAGCCCAAAGACCCCCAGTCAGCCCCCATGAGACCTCAGATCAGCCCAAAGACCCCCAGTCAACCTCCATCAGACTTCAGATCAGCCCAGACCCCCAGTCAGCCCCCATGAGACCTCAGATCAGCCCCCCATCAGACCCCCAGTCAGCCCCCATCAGACCTCAGATCAGCCCAAAGACCCCCAGTCAGCCTCATGAGACCTCAGATCAGACCAAAGACCCCCAGTCAGCCTCCATCAGACTTCAGATCAGCCCAGACCCCCAGTCAGCCCCATGAGACCTCAGATTAGCCCCCCTTCAGACCCCCAGTCAGTCCCCATCAGACCTCAGATCAGCCCAAAGACCCCCCAGTCAGCCCCCATCAGACCTCAGATCAGCCCAAGGACCCCATTATACCCCCAATCAGCCCCTATGACCTCAGATTAGCCCAAAGACCCCAGACCCAGTCAGCCCACCCCCATCAGATCAGCTGTGGCAGGCAGGGGAGGGCCCAGCCAGGCCAGCCCCAACATACTTACCACAGATCGCCACCTCCTCCGCGCTCCTTCCTCTCTGTCTTTCCGCCGGCCCTGCACTGTCACCTGACAGCATGCAGCGTCAGGTCATAGTGCGTGCACTATACACGCTCAGAACAGTGAAGAGCGGGCAGGGGAGGTAAGGGGCGGGCCGCGGAATTAAGAGCGGGAAGAGCACTGGACCCCAGGGCCTGCTGCCACAAAAAAAAAAAAAGACTCGGGACCGGCGGCCCCCCCCCCCCCCCCAGGGTCCGGGCCCCTTACTCGGGTATGGGCTGTACCCCCTGATGGCGGTCCAGTGTGTATTAATAGGACAGTGGTCATTTTGTTTCTCCTAATGATTGCTCCCTAAAGAAAATGAGCTATTATAAATAATGAAAGGTATTTGGTAATAAAGTAATATTTAAGTATTTTCATTTTCTAAATTCCCGTAGAACCCCCTTAAACAGGCCATTCATGCTCGAAAACCCTCCAGTGTGCCTAAATTAAAACAATTCTGCAAAGAAGAGTGGGACAAAATTCTCCCACAGAGATGTGAAAGACTTATTGCTAGTTATAGCAAACCTTTGACTGCAGTTGTTGCTGCCAAAGCAACTTTTTTCACATAGGGTCAGGTTGGTTTGGATTGTTTTTTTTTCCTTAACTGGATTATCCCATGACTAATATAGTTTGAGATCATATGATACATGAAAGTCTCTTTCTAGCAAAGCTATAACCAGCCCTATACTGTAGCTCACATGGGTCCAGAGATCTCCCCATTCTTTGCTCTGCTAGATTTATATCAAACTGACAGCTAAAGGGAGTGTCTTTTCTACTGCAGCTAAGGGGGCATGTCTTTTCTACTGCAGCTAAGGGGGCATGTCCATGCTCTCCCTATCACAATTCAGGAGGCAGTTACATAGTTACATAATTAATACGGTTGAAAAAATATAATGGTCCATCCAAGGGATGGGTGGGGCCGTGAATCCCAGAAGGAAGTGAGACTCAGAATTCTACACATTTTCATAAGCATTAATGTCATTTAATTTTAAGAATTAATCTAAACCCTTTTTTAAAAATTTTAAAACTGTCCACTGTTCCTACTGTGACCACATCCGGAGGAAGTCTATTCCACAGACTTACAGTAAAGAAGCCTTGACGCTTTTTCAGACTGAACTTTTTCTTCTCCAGCCGGAGGCAGTGCCCCCTTGTCTTTTGATGGCATTTTACATTTTACGTATTTTTTGTATGGCCAATTTATATATTTTTATAGGTTAATCATGTCCCCCCCTAGACGTATCTTCTCAAGACTAAATAAATTCAATTCTTTTAGTCTTTCTTCATAACTAAGTCCCTCCATGCCCCTTATCAGTTTAGTTGCTCTCCTCTGTACTTTTTCCAGCTGTAGTGCGTCCTTTCTATGGACTAGTTCCCAGAACTGAACTGCATATTCCAGATGAGACTCCATCAACGCTTTGTAAAGTGGTAATATTACATCCCTGCCCCGCGAGTCCATGCCTCGTTTAATGCATGACAATATCCTGGTAGCCTAAGAAGCAGCTGATTGACATTGTATGCTGTTATTTAATCTACCATCTACCATCTACCATCTACAAGGACACCCAAAACCTTCTCTATAGTTGATTCTCCCAGTGCTATATCGCCCAGGACAGGGATCAGCAACCTTTCGCACTCCAGCTGTTGTGAAACTACAATTCCCAGCATGCTCCATTCCTTTCTATGAGAGTTCTTAGAAGAGCAGAGCAAGTATGCTTGCTGGGAGTTGTAGTTTCACAACACCTGGAGTGCCGGAGGTTGCCTACCCCTGCCCTAGGACATATGAAGCACAGAGATTATTACTACCAAGAAGCATAACTTTACATTTATCCACATTGAACCTAAGTTGATGCCCAATCACTCGGAATGTTTAAGCTTGTTGTTTATGGATATATTCCTTAGACTGCACAGTTCTACATAGCTTGGGGTCATCTGCAAAAATAGAAATGGTGCTATTAATCCCATCCTCAATATCATTAATAAATAAATTAAATAATAGAGGACCCAGCACTGAACCTTGGGGTATACCACTTATTACCCGGGACCGTTCTGAATAGAAATCATGGACCACAACTCTCTGGACATGATCCTTCAGAAATTTTGTAATCCAATTACAAACTATATTTTCCAAGCCTTTCCAGTTGAAGGATGAGTGAGTATGACAAAAAAAAAAAAAAAAACAGCAACAGCAGGTGATGCTATAGAGATAAATTTTACTGAATAACTCACTGGCTATGCAAAATTTTTAATTTTAATTGCAAAAGGATTCAGATCCAGGCGCTGGTTTGAAAACTGTAGGGAGACAACCTCCTTAATAACTGAAATCATCATTTAAAAGCTGGATTTTTGCATTTACTCCGGTTATCTTTGTCTGATATTAAAATGTAATTGATAATCTGAAACATTTAAGTGTAACAAATGTCCAAAAACAAAAAAAATCTGTAAGGGTACAAATACTTTTTTCACAGTTCTTTATACTGTTGAAAAATTGCAGCAGTTTTATTGGGAAAAAAAATACAGGAGCAATTGGACATCACCTGAGTGTGATCAAGCTATACACTGCTATTGATACACTAAAGTATGCTTATTTGCGGACCTATAAGTGGTTGAAAGATTGCATCAGGATTTTGAGAAACAGCAAACGGCTCAATTCTTCCCCCGAATGTGACCAAACTATATACTGCTATTGACACACTACAATATGCATATTTGTGCACTTATAAATGGTAGAGAAATTGAAATAGATTTGGGGAATCAGAAAAAATGGGCCAACTGGGCGTCTACACGGTGTTACAAATATTGCACCCTGCTGTTGATATGCTAAATTATGCTTATTGCATAACGTTTAAAAGCTTTGCAACAATTTTTGAAAGAACAAGGAACAATTGCACAGTATATGTGGTGAAATATATGCTGCTGGTGATGCTGGTAAATATGTCTATTGCACACTTATGAACTGTAGAAGATTTTCAACAGGTTTTTAGACAAAAAAGCTCAGTCCTGCACATAAAAAACAGTACTG
The DNA here is from genome assembly GCA_033119425.1 of Bufotes viridis. Classification (NCBI taxonomy): domain Eukaryota; kingdom Metazoa; phylum Chordata; class Amphibia; order Anura; family Bufonidae; genus Bufotes; species Bufotes viridis. Next base: position 222,517,002 of record CM065589.1, read on the forward strand.
CTTCTTTAAAAGCTCATGTCTTGTGCAGTGCAACTCATGAAGTTATGAACAGCTCCAGTCCTGGATAGTGAGACTTATACTGTATAAGCAACCAGTCTCAGTGCATTTATGAGACCATGACTGATAATATATTGTAATTTTTGTATCTTTATATTGCTTAGGGCTTTTTGTCTGGCTGTCTATCAAATGAATTATAATTGGTTGATGTTGACATTGTTACTATGATGATATTTATTGATTATAGCATTCTTATGGGGTAGCCAGCCTCACTGTCATTTGACTTGGCGGTAGAAGAAATACTGCCGTATATCAGACTGTCCATTTCTTTACGTATGTCTCATTATGCTTTCTATATGTCAGTAAATGATGTGTGCAAATCAGTCACACATATAAAACTGAGTCTCATGATGGAATCGATTTTGAGACAGAATCATATTTACCTGTCTATGTCCTGTGGAAGATCCTTTAAGTTGTTACTGCTGATGTCCAACCATTGCAAACTTGACATCCGTAAGACACAAATTGGAATAGAAGAGAATTTGTTTGCTGACAAATCAACAAAAGTGACCTTTTTCAAATTGCTCAGCTGGAAAGGAACAAGAAGCATTCATGACAGAGATTGTGGAAATGGTCCAATCCATTTAAAAAATGCACAAGTTACAGTATATCAAAGCAATAAGGAGTTTCTTTCTTGGTATTTTACTTTTCTTGACCCTAAAGGCTATGGACACCTTCAGGGCAATTCTTTTACTCATTTTGGGCTAATATTTTTGCAGTTGTTCTTTATTAATCCTTTCATGACCAAGCCATTTTTCACCTCTAATTTTGCAAATCTGACACTTGCTTTTATTTATCCAAACCATTCTGAGATTGTTTTCTCGTGACATCTCGTACTTGATGTTAGGGGCAAATTTCGGTCGATATGTTTTACCTTTATATTTAAAAAAAATCCCAAATTTACAAAAAAGTTTTGAAAAAATTTATATTTTATACATTTGAATTTCTACGCATTAACCACTACAGGACCGCCTAACGCACGAAAGGATGCGTCCGGCGGGCGGTCATGTAGTTCTGGGTTGACGCGTCGGCGTATCATCTCGCGAGACGTGAGACTTCTTGTGAACGCGCACGTGTCCCACAACTTGTACTACAGCCTGCCAGCGATGATCAATCGCTGGCAGGCTGTAGATGCGAAATAAATCGCATCAAACAAGTATATCAGACTCTGTTTTGTTAACAGCGTCTGATATACCTGCTACCTAGTCCTCTGGTGGTCCCATTTGGGTCCCATTTGGTCCTCTGGTGGTCCCAACCCCCCTCACTTATTAACCCCTTGTTAACCCCTTGATTACCCCATCTAGATTCCCTGATCACCCCCCTGTCATTGATCACACCCCTTGTAAGGCTCCATTCAGACGTCCATATGTGTTTTGCGGATCCGTGGATCCACGGATCTGCAGATCCTCAAAACACGGACACCGGCAATGTGCTTTCCGCATTTTGCAGATCCGCACATTGCCAGAACTATATAGAAAATGCTTTTTCTTGTACGCAATTGCGGACAAGAATAGGTCATGTTCTATATTTTTGCGGAACGGAAGTGCAGATCCGGAAGCGCGGATCCGTCATTCCGGATCCGAGCGGGACAAAGTCCGTCCCCGTAGAAATAAATGGGTCCGCAATTCCGTTCAGCAAACAGAATTGCGGACATGAGAATGGGGCATAAGGGTCCCTTATCACCGCCAGTTAGTTAGCTACTTGTTAGGTAGCTAGCGCCCAGCCCACCGCACCACAGTCACTGATTTTGACAGAGATTTTTTCATCCACATTGATCGATGCGAATGAAAAAATCTGTGCCGTTCATTTTTTTTTTTTGTTTCAGCCCAGAGGCTGAACGGAAAAAAAAAATCTTATTACCCGTATGCTCAATATATGGAGAATAGCAGAAACTTCTAATGCTGGGCATATGTGTAATGATTGCGGAGACCCTCAAATGCCAGGGCAGTACAAAAACCACACATGTGACCCCATTTTAGAAAGAAGACACCCCAAGGTATTCCGTGAGGGGTATGGTGAGTTCATGTAAAATTTTATTTTTGTCACAAGTTAGTGGAATATGAGACTTTGTAAAAAAATATATATATATACCAATTTCCGCTAACTTGAGCCAAATTTTTTTTTCTGTGAACTCGCCATGCCCCTCAAAGAATACCTTGGGGTGTCTTCTTTCCAAAATGGGGTCACTTGTGGGGTATTTATACTGCCCTGGCATTTTAGGGGTCCTAAAGCGTGAGAATAAAAATGCATAAAAATGCCCAGGTACTCATTGGAATTTGGGCCCCTTTGCGCATCTTGGCTGCAAAAAAGTGGCACACATGTGGTATCGCTGTACTCAAGAGAAGTAGGGCAATGAGTTTTGGGGTGTATTTTTATATATACCCATACTTTGTGTGAGAAATATCGCTCTAAATGACAACTTTTAAATTTTTTTTATACAAAGTTATCAATTTACAGAGATATTTTTCTCACCCAACATGGGTATATGTAAAAATACACCCCAAAACACATTTCCCTACTTCTCCTGAGTACGGCGATACCACATGAGTGACACTTTTTTGCAGCCTGGGTGCGCAAAGGGGCCCAAATTCCAATGAGTACCTTTAGGTTTTACATGGCTGCTTACAATTTAGCCCCACCCAAAATGCCAGAACAGTAAACACACCCCACAAATGACCCCATTTCGGAAAGTAGACACCCCAAGGTATTCACTGAGGGGCATAGTGAGTCCGTCTGAGATTTTTTTTTTTTTTTGCCAGAAGTTAGCAGAAATGGAAACTTTATTTATTTATTTTTTTTCCTCAGAAAGTGTCATTTTCTGCTAACTTATGAAAAAAAATGAAATTATACATGAACTCACCATGCCCCTCCTCAAATACTTTGGGGTGTCTTCTTTCTAAAATGGTGTCATTTGGGGGGTATTTATACTATCCTGACATTCTAGCACCTGAAGAAACATGACAGGTGCTCAGAAAGTCAGAGCTGCTTCAAAATGCGGAAATTCACTTTTTTGCACCATAGTTTGTAAACGCTATAACTTTTACCCAAACCAATAAATATACATTTATTGGATTTTTTTTTATCAAAGACATGTAGAACAATAAATTTAGAGAAACATTTATATAAAAATGTAGTTTTTGTTTTTTAAATTTTACAACAGAAAGTGAAAAATGTCATTTTTTTTTGCAAAAATGTCGTTAAATTTTTATTAATAGCAAAAAAAGTTAAAATGTCGGCAACAATGAAATACCACCAAATGAAAGCTCTATTAGTGAGAAGAAAGAGAGGTAAAATTCATTTGGGTCGTAAGTTGTATGACAGAGCAATAAATGGTGAAAGTAGTGTAGTGCAGAATTGTAAAAAGTGGCCTGGTCATTAAGGGTGTTTAAGCTAGGGGGGCTGAGGTGGTTAAAGGCAGATAGTGATACCTCATTAGATTAGTTTTTATTTAAGATTCTCTATGTGGCTACTTTATGTTGGCATAATTTTGAATATTAGATTTAATTTTTTTAGTACGTTAAAAGGCTTAGAATTTAAGAAGCAATTTTTCAAAACCGACTTTTTCAGTTCCGACGTCACTTTGAAGTCTTTATATCAAAGAAACCACTCAAAAGTGACCTCATTTTAGAAACTACACCACTGAAATTATTTAAACTGGTTTTACAAACTATGTTGACCCTTTAGGTGTTCCACAAAAACTAAAGAAAAATTGAGGTGAAATTAAAGATTTTTCCTATAACACAGCAAGGGTTAACAGCAAAACAAACCTCAAAATGTATTACCCTGATTCTGCAGTTTACAAAAACACCCAATTTATGTTTGTAAACAGCTGTATGGGCACACAGCAGGGTTCAGAAGGAAAGAAGCAACATTTTTGGAGAGCAGATTTTGGAATGACTGGAATGGCTTTTGGGTGTCGTGCCATATTTGAAGGCACAATAAGGTACCCCGACAGTAGAAACTCCCTAAAAAATAACCCCATTTTGGGAACTACACCCCTTAAATAACTCATTGCGGGGTTCACTGACCACTTTGACCTAACAGGCTGTGAAAAAGTCCCTTACGGCCAAATTTTTTCATTTGAACAAGGAATAACAGGGGCAAGTGCACCCCATAATTAACCATTCTCTCCTGAATACAGCAATATTAACCATTTTCTCCTGAATACGGCAATATGTGGTCGTAAACTGCTGAATGGGCAGAATTCAAAAGGAAAGGAGCGGCATCTGCATTTTCTAACAGAATTTGCTGAAAAAGATTTTAAGGGCCATAGCTTTTTTATTTTTTGTTGACTGAGCAATGTGGGGGCTCATTTTTTGTGGGATGGGCGGCAGTTTTTAATGGCACAATTTTTGGGTACATATGACTTTTTGATCGCTTTTCATTAAAAAATGTTTATGAGGTGAAATGGGCTAACATTGCAATTCTGCCAGTGTTTATTTTTATGGGGTTCTCCGTGTAGTATATTTGATAATATACTTTTATTCTGTGGGTTGATACCAAATTTAAATTGTTTTACTTATGGTATACCACTTTTATATCATAAAATCACTTTTTTTTAAACTTTTATCTTTTTTGCATTACCGAATCAAAGGCCCCTAACTTTTTGATTTTTCCGTCAATGTAGCTGTGTGAGAATTTGCTTTTTTGCAGGACGGGCTGTAATTTTTACTGGTATAATTTTGGGGTCTATATGACATTTTGAGTGCTTTTTATTCCATTTATTAGGTGAAGGTGAAGTGGGCAAAAATTGCATTTCTGTCAGTGTTTTTAATTTTTTATGGAGTTCTCTGCGTGGTATATTTGATATGATAATTTTATTCTGTGGGTTGGTACGGTTATGGTGACACCAAATTATTATATTTTTTTACCAGTTTTATGATTTTTGTATCATAAAATCACTAGAGATGAGCGAGCACCAAAGTGTTTGGGTATTCGGTCCGAACACATAGCGATATTCGTGCGCTCGGCCAAGCACCCGAGTATAATGGAAGTCAATGTGAGACAACCAGGTACCCCCTGCTCTGAAGAGGGGAGGGTGCCTGGTCCATTGGAAAAGGTCTGAAAGTGACAGAAACACCACCAAAATGAATCGGGAAAAGCATGGGGACGATATATGGATGCATCTTGGACTCCCAGGTCGCTGCTGGGAAATATATTGTCCGTGTTATACGCCACTTTTACAGACTGACAAAAATACGCACAAATCCCCCCCAACCCCCCCCCCCTCCAAAAAAAAAATTCACAGGAAAAATTGTTAAGAAACATTCTTGAAACGGCCTGCTGGTGACCCTATAAAACATTTGGAGCAATTGCCTGCTGGTAACCCTGAAAGGGCTGCCAAAAATTACAAGGAACCAGCACTACAATACACCCTTTATTACACATAAAGGAGGGCATTATACACACCCTTGAAAAATTATGATTGGTGGCCTGCTGTTGACCCTCAAAAACATTTGGAGCAAGGGCCTGCTGGTGACCCTCAAAAACATTTGGTGCAAGGGCCTGCTGGTAACCCTCTAAAACATTACGCTTAGGCCTGCTGCTAAACTGACCTTGTAAAACATTATGGTTGAGGGCCTCCTGGTGAGCTATCCCTGTAAAACATTATGGTTGAGGGCCTGCTGGTCAGCTGACCCTGTAAAACATTATGGTCGAGGGCCTGCTGGTGAGCTGACCCTGTAAAACATTATGGTTGAGGGACTGCTGGTGAGCTGACCCTGTAAAACATTATGGTTGAGGGCCTGCTGGTGAGCTGACCCTATCTAACATTATGGTTAAGGGCCTGCTGGTGAGCTGACCCTGTAACACATTATGGTTGAGGGCCTGTTGGTGAGCTGACCCTGTAAAACATTATGGTTGAGGGCCTGTTGGTGAGCTGATCCTCTTTAAAAATTGTAGTAGAGGGAATATATGCAATCTGGATGAGGAGGAGGATGAGGAGGAGTAGAAAACAAGATTCAACCATACACACTTTTTTGTGGTGGAAAAGGTGCATGGGAATACACTACAGTAGAGTACATATAAACAATACATTGAAATTGCCTTTATGTTCATCATTAATCATCTCAGCTCTCCTCTAGTGAAGTTGAGAAGTCAGGAGCAATCCAGGCCTTGTTCATTTTTATTTGAGTCAACCTGATACGCTTTCCAGGTTGATACGCTTATCAATTATAATACACGCTCAGACAAAATGCTGACAGCAGGGCAGGCCAGCACCTCCAAGGCGTAGAGCACAAGTTTGAGCCAGGTGTCCAGCTTGGACACCCAGTAGTTGTAAGGCACTCAGGGATAATTTAGGACACTCACACCGCCTGCAATGTATTCCTTCACCATCTTCAAAAACATTTCCCTCCTTGTAGCACTAGGTCACTCTTCAGGGTGAGGTTGCTGGTGGGGTGTCATAAAAGTGTCCCATGCCTTGGATAGTGTTGCCCTGCCTCTGTTGGAACTGCTGTGTGTTCCCCTTGTCTCCCTTGCTGGGTTGCCTAAGGAAGTACGGACTCTGGCGGCCGCGTTGTCATATGGAAAATTTTGGAGCAATCTCTCAACAAGTACCTTCTGGTATTGCACCGTTTTACTCATCCACTCCACCACAGGAATGAGAGATGAGAAGTTCTCTTTGTAGCGGGGGTCGGGGGTCGTGAAGGGTGAACACCCAGTAATCTGTGTTATCTAAAATGTGTATAATGCGAGGGGCGTGGAAAAGGCAGCCTAACATGAAGTCAGCCATGTGTGCCAGAGTACCAACAGGCAATTTGGATGTCAACATCAGGATGACTCTCTATCCCCTCACCCTCCTCCTCTGCCCATCCACGCTGAACAGATGAAATTAAAGTTCCATGGGTACTATCCTCTGTAGCAGAGGAAACTGTCTCCAGCTCCTCCTCCTCCTCCTCTTCATGGCCCAATTCGCGCTGAGAAGACGAACTGTGGGTGGTCTGGCTATCACCCTGATTAATGTTTCCTTGTCCTCCACATTTAGAGCGTCCTCCTTAATTGTGAGCAGCAATCATTTGAGTAGACACAGCAGTGGGATGGTTACGCTGATAATAGCGTTATCGCTACTAACCATCTGTGTGGATTCATCAAAGTTTTTTAAAACCTCAATGCCCAATCCTCGCTTCTGAATAGGGGAAGTTAACTGGAAAGGCGACAACCATGTTGCAGCTGGTATTCCCCATCTGCCTTCTGCTGCTCACAAAGCCTGGCCAACATGACTGCACAACAGTCGGTGAGCTGGAAGCCGAAAGTGCTGCTGCAGCATTGACAGACCAGCTAAAGCTGTGGACAATTTGCGGAAATAGGCACACACGTAGCGTGCCTTCACTAGTAGCTCTGCCAAATTGGGGTAGGTTTTTATAAACCGCTGAACCACTAAGTTTAAGACGTGGGCTAGGTATGGCATGTGTGTCAGGTTGCCGAGCTCCAAAGCCGCCACCAAGTTGTGTCAGACACAACCATGCCTGGTTGTAGGTTGAGTGGCGAAAGCCACAGCCCGGTCTGGGGCAGTGTGCTGTTTGTCCAATAAGCAGATCAGCTTCAGTACAGCCTGTTAGCACTTACCCACAGCAGTGCTACACTGCTTCCAGCTAGCGACTGATGGCTTACTGCTGTTGGAGGTGGAAGTTGAGGAGGAGGCAGCGGGAGGAGAAGTGGGGGTTGGATCCAGTAACAAAGCTGCTGGAGGAGACCCTGATGGGTGTAGAGCCCGCAATCCTGGGCGTGGGTAGCACCTGTGCCACCCCAGGGTACGACTTACTCCCAGCCTCCACAACCTTCACCCAGTGTGCAGACAGGAAAATGTAGCATCCCTGGCCACAAGCACTTGTCCATGTGTCCTTGGACCTTCCCAGTAAGTGCGTTGGTCAAGGCACGGGTGATGTTCTGGGACACATGCTGGTGTAAAGCTGACATGGCACACCGTGAAAAATAGTGGTGGCTGGGGACTGCATACCGAGGGACGGCCGCCACCATCAGGCTGCGGAAGGCCTTAGTGTCCACAAGCCTAAATGGCAACATTTCAAGGGCCAGTAATTTTGAAACTTGCACATATAGTGCTATGGCCTGTGGGTGGGTATTTGCGCTTGCATTCAAATGCCTGTGTTATCGACATTTGGACACTACGCTAGGACAGGGAAGTGGATGTTGTTGCTGATCGTTCATGCGAAGGTCCAGGTGCAGGGCGAAGTGCATCCAGGCCTGCGCCTTTGACAGGGCATTGGACGGCAGTGCGTAACACAGGGGAAGATGAGGCATTGGTGTCACCCACAGACGCAGATTGTGGACCTAGGCTTTCGGCCCACTTATTAGGGTGCTTGGATGCCATGTGGCGGATCATGCTGGTGGTGGTGAGGTTGCTAGTGTTCACGCCCTGGCTCATTTTGGTATGGCACAGGTTGCAATTGCAAACTACCACTCTTTTGTTGTCTGCGCTTTCCTCAAAAAAGCGCCATACTGCGGAACACCTTACCATTGGCAAGGTAGATTTACGCATGGGGGTGCTCGGTGTAACCTTTGTGGGCCTGTGTGATGCTGGCTGATGTCACCCTTTTGCACCCACTCTGTACTGCTGTCCGCGCTCGGCTTTTCACCTTCCCATGTTGGGACAGTAACCTCATCGTCCACCATCTCCACTTTCACTTCCTGACTCTGCTCATCCTCCTGACTTGACCAAACCACAACCTCAGTGATTGACAACTGTGTCTCATCATCATTCACCTCGTAAACAAATGATTGCCGTTCACCACCGTCATGTTCTTGAGACTGTGAAGGCCCAAGAGGTTGGGAATCAGGGCACAATATCTCAGGTACCTCTTCAAGCGTGCTTGGCGAGAGAACCAAACCAAGTAATGGCGATGAAAAGAGGTCATGTGAATATCCGAGTGTGTGGTCACTTGTTTGGCCAGACATGGTGGGAGGAAGGAGGATCAGAGTGAGGATTCAGTTGACCAGACTCTTGGCTACAGAGACTGGACTTAGTGGAAGAGAGGGTAGTGCTTAACCGACTGGAAGGATTATCTTCAGCAATCCAACCGGCGACCACCTGTTTGCACTGGTCCGACTTGGACAGTGTTGTCCTGCGCCACCCAGCTAAGTTGGACATGAAGCTGGGTAAGGTGAATTTTTTTGTTTTTCATGGTGCACTGGCAGCAGGCACAGTTTCATTGAGCCCAGGGCCACGGCTTCTGCTTGCACCATCAGCATCACGCCAACTTCCCCGTCCCTTTGTGCTCGCCTTCTTCAAATTAATGGTTTTGCCTGTAGATGTGGCACAGATTGTTTTTCTGTCCGCTAAAGACACAGTTTTCTGTTGCAGGACAGTATTGAGTACAGAACAGCACAGATTTTGGACTCTACACTAGGCCGAGATTAATGGAAGTTGTAATATACACAGTGTTTTCAGATTCAGTTCAGTATTGGATACAAAAACCCACAGATTGTGGACACTTTACTAGGCCCAGATTAATGGAAATTGTGATATACACACCATTTTTTAGATTCAGTTCGGTATGGGATACAAAAACTCACAGATTGTGGACACTACACTAGGCCCAGATTAATGGAAGTTGTAATATGCACAGTGTTTTCAGATTCAGTTCAAAATGGGATACAAAAACCCACAGATTGTGGACACTTCACTAGGCCCAGATTAATGGAAGTTGTAATATATACAGAGTTTTCAGATTCTCAGATGTGCCTAAAACTAGTTAAATTTGTCCCAAAGTTTTCAGATTTAGTTCAGTGTTGGATACAAAAAGCCACATATTTTGGACACTTTACTAGGCCCAGATTAATGGAAGTTGTAATATACACAGTGTTTTCAGATTCAGTTCAGTATGGTATAAAAAATTTGTCCCAAATAAAATTTATTCTCAGCTGGAATACTGTATGTATGTTTGCGGTCTAAACGCACACACAGATGTGCCCAAAACGAGTTAAATTTGCCCAAAATAAAAATAATTCTCTGCTGGTGATGGAGTAATGAATATAACGGTTGCGGATTGAACTCACACACAGATGTGCCCAAAACTAGTTAAATTTGTCCCAAATAAAATGTATTCTCTGCTGGAATACTGTATATACGGTTGCGGCCTAAACGCACACACAGATGTGCCCAAAACTAGTTAAATTTGCCCAAAATATAAAGTATTATCTGCTGGAGTAATGAATATAATGGTTGCGGACTGAACCCACACACAGATGTGGCACAAATTAGGTTAATTTCCCCAGAAAAAAAATAATTTATCTCATGGCGCGGTGTACATTTCACTAGCAGACACACCCTAGTGAATATGCCCCTGTTTATAATGTCTGCTAAACACACTGCTTTCTGATGGCGTACTGTAGATCTCACTTGCAGACACACACTAGTAATTAACCCCTTTTTTATAATGTCTGCTAAACACACTGCTTTCTGATGGCGTACTGTAGATCTCACTAATATCAAATCTTTCAGTCTTTTAAAAGCTTTTGGGTACTTAAAAAAGCGATTTTCCAGCCCTGCACTATCTGTCCCTTCCTGAAGATGCCTGTCCCTGATACTGCTAAATTTAACCCCTGGTAAAAAAAAGAAAAAGAAAATGGTGCTGCACTGGTGTCAAACTCGCATTGTAGTCCTTAAGGATTTAAGGATTGTTTGGTCTTTTAATAGTTTTTTTGAAGGTAAATCTGTGAATTTCCATCAAAATACTATCTGTCGCCTGCCTACTGTCTGCTCTCCCTGACGCTAAATGATCCAAGTGCGGGACATCGGCTCCTATATAAACTGGTATCACGTGTTTCGGCCAGCCAATCATTGTAAGTCTAATAGCTAACATGGCTATGGCATTACACTGAAGGGAATTACTTACCTGAACGTTGATTGGCTGCTTCAGAGGCGCCAAACGTGTGGGAGGGGACTCGAGCAATGCAACGAGCACTCGTGGTATTCTGCCAAGTACCGCCACATGCCGAGCATAGCGATGCTCGAGCGGAACCGGTACTCAGCCGAGCATGCTCGCTCATCACAAAAAATCACTTTTTGTTAAACTTTTTTTTTTTTGCATCACCAAAATCTAAGACTCATAACTCATTTATTTTTCCGTCTTCATAGTTGTTTTTATTGGTATCATTTTTGGGATGCATATAACTTTTTGATTCCTTTATAGTCAATTGATTTGGGAGGTTAGGCAAACAAAACAGCAATTCAGCCATTGTTTTTTATTTTTATTGTGTACAGCGCTTACCACGTGGGATTAGTCCCTTGTCGGCAATACTGAACTGTATGTTGTCCCTGACAGCAGCAGTGCAGGGGCAGAAGCTTTAATCCAAGCGCTTTACATATATATGCTATCCGCAAGGAGTATGTGCAGATAGGACATATATAGCCATATGGCAGTTGTGAAGGGGTTAACATTTTTCAGCCATTTTTCAGTTAAAGGTGTTAAAAACCAGTTTGTACACAGATTATCACTACTCAGTCCCTTCAGCTGATGGCTTATCTGAAATCTTATAATGTCTGGCAAATTTTTAGTCTGTGTCTACAGTATCAGCAAAGTATCAGCAAGAGGTATCTCCCACAGAAGAGAACCATCTCACCAGCACCTTCATACATGACTGTTCATTTTAAGGATATTTAAGCTCCCACCTAAGCTGCATTCGATGCATAAAACCCAGCCAGATAGAATCCTATTCCATACTGATGAGGGGCAAGCATGCCTAAACAGCTCTCTATGGGTGGATAGCCAATTCCAAGAGGTGGCCCTGGTGAGATGGTTCTCTTCCTTGGGAGATACCTCATTGCATAAATATGTATTGGAAAATTGTATGATTTCCTATTATATTAACAAATAAATGAACAAAACAGGAATACCTTTTTAACCCCTTCACTATCAGCGCTGTGTACGGCGCTGGAGCGAAGTGCAAACATGGCATCCGCTTGCGCGTGCAGTGGTTGTTATGGCTGGCGGGTCTCCGCTGTTTCAAACACCAGAGACCCGTGGCTAATGACTGTGACCGGCAATAATGCTGATCGTGGTCATTAAAGCCTTTATATGCAGTGATCGAATGAGAGTTCGATCTTACCAGCATCCTCTGCAGCCAATGAGGATACTGGTAATTGATTTCAATGATCTAGTTCTCTCTGAAGAGACCCAGGGTCTTGAAGCTGCAACTCTTATTTAGGCCAGCAAGCCAACATAGGAAATGAGCAATTCTGTACAAATAATATATCTAAAAAAATCCATGATTGATCAGATTTTATTTTTTTTTAAAAAATTGACTTTGTAGGCTCAAATATGAGCTTTCAAACAATAAAAAAGTAAAAAAACTAAAAAAAATTAAAAAAAATAAAAAATATAAAAGTTTAAATCACCCCCATTTCTGTAGAATAAAACATAAATAACAAAAAATATAAACATCATGGGAATCACCGCACCCGAAAACACCTGTACTATTAAAATATAAAAATATTTTTCCAATATGGTGAATGGCATAATGGACACAAGGGTTAAAATGGCCAATTTGCCATTTTTCATAGCTTCTCCTACCCCAGAAAATGTAACTAAATGTGATCAGAAAGCCACACACACTCCAAAATAGTAATAATAAAAACTACAGATTGTCCCGCAAAAAATGAGCCCCCACACAGTAGATATAACTAGAAAAAAGTTATGGGGGTCAGATTAAAGAAAAAAAACTTTTTTTTTCCAAAGTTTAAATTTATTTTGACACAAAAACCTATACATATGTGGTATCATTGCAATTGTACCGGCCTAGGGAATAAAGGGCACATATCAGTTTTGCCGCAAATGGAACGCCGTGGGAACAAAACCCGTAAAATGTTTTTTTTTCCAATTCCACTCCATTTGGAATTTTTCCCCGCACCCCACTACTTTGTATGCCATATTAAAAAGTACAACTTGTCCCGCAAAAAATAAGCCTTCATACAGCTATGTAAATAAAATAAAAAAAGTTATGGCTTAAGGAAGATAGGCAAGAAATATGAAAACGCAAAAACTAAAAAACCTCAAGTATCTTGAGGGTTAAGGGTTCCAGAGCTACATGCTATATACCTCTACATAAACTCTATGGAATCAGTAAGGTATTGTGTACAGAAGTATATGCTGAGCTATTTTTTAAGCTAGTAGAATTTGTAGTTGCTTAGATGGCATGTATGTATGTTAGATATAATAAAATCCGAAGTTCACTAAAATGTATTTTTTTTAATAGTAACTATTTAATAATGTGAGAGAAATCATGGCCTGCCAATATTTTACAGCCAGAAAACGTGCACCTAGGATACTAATAATCTGCACAATATAATCATACATTGTATGAAACACATGCTATTAGACTTGTATGAATAATACTCTATTAAACTTTTAAATTAGCAGTTAAAGTGAAAAGTGCTTGAGAATTATTACTTGTGCTTAACTTCAGAGGACCTAATATGCTTTTAAAGTCCCTTGTGCAAATAAAAAAGATAAAGAGAGGAGACAGTGCCTCATGTGTGGTATTGTTTCTCAAATAGGCAAAATGAGGTAATAGATTACCCTTACCGAAAGGTGTTGTGATAGAGTCACAGCAACTAAATTCAACTTGCTGGTAGTTTTGGATCCCGACCACGACCAGCATCCGGGAAGTTCGCGTGATTGCGGCCCTGGTTCTCAACTGCACTTTCCTTTGAATTTTGTGCAGTGACGAAATGAGAAGGAGAAATGAGAAGGAGAAAAATACGGAGGTATTGGAAGCACTTGTTTCAGCACTGTCAAGCACGATATTGTAGGCAGGACTTGTCTTTTACCACAAGCTTTATTTTGGTCAACGCGTTTCAAGGGCTTGTAGCCCCCTTCATTAGGATAATATTCACGTACAACAATTTTAAAGGCACATGTATTTAAATCCAGTTTGGGCGCTCTATTGTAGGGGGCGTGGCTAAAAAGGGGGGGAGACTGGGATTCCCTTATTAAATCGATATATTGAACATAAAAGTCAAACAATACAAATATGTTGCACAATAAAATCATAAAGAGTAAAAAAGTATTATTAAAAGCATTATTCATAAGAAATATATATATTGAATAAAAATGGTTGCAGGATTGATATGCTGGATTGTGGGTTGTACCCAGTTTAATCTAACTGAAGGGTGTGGTAGTGTTAGTGCAGGGAACCGATCTATAGGTGGACACGCTCTTGCATACCTGGCCAACTTGCATCCATATGTTTACAGATACGTGCATCCCCACTTCTTTAATATTTATGGTGGTATTAGCCAGTACTTGCCAGATATTCCTGCAGCACTATTAATGTTGCTTTAGGCCTCTTGGTAGCCTCCCAGACCAGTTTTCTTCTCGTCTTTTCATCAATTTTGGAGGGACATCCAGTTCTTGGTAATGTCACTGTTGTGCCATATTTTCTCCACTTGATGATGACTGTCTTCACTGTGTTCCATGGTATATTTAAGGCCTTGGAAATTCTTTTGTACCCTTCTCCTGGCTGATACCTTTTAACAATGAGATCCCTCTGATGCTTTGGAAGCTCTCTGTGGACCATGGCTTTTGCTGTGGGATGCGACTAAGAAAATTTCAGGAAAGGCCAACTAGAGCAGCTGAACTTTATTTGGGGTTAATCAGGGTCTTTTTAGCCATGCCCCCTACAATAGCACGCCCAAACTGGTTTTAAATACATGTGCCTTCAAAATAGTTGTATGTGAATATTGTCCTGATCCTGATGAAGGGGGCTACAAGCCTTTGAAAAGCGTTGACCAAAATAAACCTTGTGTGAAAAGACAAGTCCTGCCTACAACATTGTGCTTGACAGCGCCAAAACAAGTGGTTCCAATAACTCCATATTTTTCTCCTTCTTATTTAAAGTCCATTGTGCCCTTCTTATTACTGTCATATGTGTATATGCTATCATTGTTGGTGGGCTCTGGATATTAGCCACTTTAGGACAACATTGCAGATGCTGGATATACTATTGTCAGCAGGGGCGTAGCTAACGGCTCATGGGCCCTGGTGCAAGAGTTCAGCTTGGAGCCCCCCTTCCCTCAGTGCTTTGTGTGTCTTCTTATGCGGCACAACGGTGTTTGGGCCCCCTCGGGCTCCTGGGCCCGGTAGCGACTGCTACCTCTGCACCCCCTATAGCTACGCCCATGATTGTCAGTCATTCAATTTTTATCTATTGGAATTCATTCATACATTTGTCTCTGACTTTGCTTTATCTGACTTTGTACAGAGAAGTGCATGGCCTTTATTTAAGTTTAATTTAGAATGCTGTGTTTTACAATGCATTTATGCCTTCCATAGAAGCTCCCAGTGTTATATTTAATCATTATTGTCATCTTTAGTTGCTAGGCTCTCAAATTGCTTCTTATCTTCATAATTTTAGAACTATAACTTTGCCATTAAAAGGCATCACTGGTTTCCTTTTCTCTTTGACAGTTAGTTTCCGTTGAAAGCAAAGGACAATACGCCCCTGACTTGAACTAGGTGTTTGATTAATGGGTGTATTTTCATTTCTGCTCAGCTCTATTTTGTGCCATTGAAAGGAATTTGCTGATAAGATTTGTTGCTTATGGTTTCGGCATGAAAAGCTTGGCTGCACAGCATCAAACAAAACCAAAGGTCTAAATGTCAACATATCAAAAAAATAAAAGTACACCCAAGCAATAACTATATGCACATCCATTATGCACACCTTATTAGTAGACAATATGTAAAATAATGCCAATCCACAGCTGCTGTAAAGATGGTAGGTGATGTTCTATGCGCTTTAAATAATGTTATATACTTTTTAAATATTTATAAATCAGAAATTCCAATTCAGAATATAACCTTCTCATAGGGACATAATATTATAAAACCTGAGCAAACACATAAATATGTATAATATCAGGTAAATATGCAATGCAGATTTATGGCTCATACAAATGTTTACTCAAGGATGATAGATAGATAGATAGATAGATAGATAGATAGATAGATAACACATAAAATACATAGAATACTAAAAGACTGGGGTGCCTAGGGTCCACACGTAAAACTGAATTTGGGGGGTCCATTCCACAGCTACATATAAATATTACCTAACCTATGTTCTAAAACTCCTGGCTGCTGCATTTTCTATATACTCCAGTGGAAAGGTGGATGTGTTTGCATATGGCCATGTCTCCACTAAATTATGCTGGAAAAAACTGTGGTGGGCAGGGGTTCATTCTCATGGTAAGTGATTCAGGAGGTGGCATAAGGTGAAAGAGCTCTGTGTTTATATGCATATGTTTGTATGCATGTATGGTTGACATAAAATACATAAGTTCATTTCTGACATGGAAAGTTGAACACTTGTTGAAGGGGCCTGGGGGACATAATGTGGCAAAGGCTCTGTAGGGGTAGAAGGACAGAAGGTGTCAGTATTCTATTAGGGGAAGGGTACAGAAGCAGGTGTTCAATGATAATGGCACTCAAAAGGAAATAATATTGACACTGTATGCACAGAACCTACATTACTACTAATGTGCTTAGTTGGCTTTGCCTCGGTGGGTTTACTTTGTTTGCAGGGGCTTTCAGGTTCCTCAGCCAATTTGGTACTGTGAATGAGGACTCTAGCAAGACATAGAGGGGTGACACTTTGGAAGGCAGCAGCAAGGAGTCAGGCTTGGAGCACATGGTTTTTATGACAGTCACAAAGGGAAGAGAGGTCCTATAGGATAGAAATTGGGGCTCAGAATGGGAGAAAAATATTTATTTATGGTGTATGTTGGAGATATCTGTCAGGACAATTTACAAATGTATACCTTCAACTAGTGTTAAGCAAAATGCGCTTCGGATCATAGAGCCAAAGTTGCTTCATTAAAACTTTGCATACAGCATTCAAATCTATGAGCTCTGCCAAGGTGAAATTCGTTAACTTCTGTGAAGAAATTTGGCATTCAATTTGACAAAATTATTTTAAAACTGCAATCCGAAAAAGTATAGCACTTTATTTTTATTTTTACTAGATGTCCCTGGGTACTAGCCTCATGGGGCAAACAGAACACCATTTTGGCCTATTCTAGGTTTTTATGAATATCTTCATTGTACAAACTAGGAACTTTTCTAACAGATACTTAAAATAACCCTCCAGTAACTGGGGAATGAATAAAACAGTTTTCAGCTGCAGATTTCACAATTCCCATTCTCCTCTTGATGCACACTGCCGATCAGTAGACCAAGCACTTCCTGCTTGTCCAACCTTGCCCTTGGATTGGCTAGCAGAGCTCATTTGAGCAGTGCTGTACAATAGAAAAACAAGGTTGGACAAGCAGGAAGTGTCTTGGTCTACTAATGTACAGTGTACTGTACAAACAATGACCCTAAATGTGGTCCATGGTATATACAGTACAAAAGACCAATAGCTTGAAAAGCTATAAAGATACTGTTTACTAAAACAACTTTTATTAGATATCAAATATTAAATGAAAAGCCCTACAAACATCTTTGTGGTTTTATTTCATTAGTTGTGGTGGTGATATAAGAGTCTACATGGCACCACTGCTAGTTAACTGGTGTAACCTATAATCCATATTCATACTAGATGGCTATTAATTCATACACCATTAATGATGCTGATGGTGGTGTTTTGTCTTCCCAAGTCAGAATACTGTGTTTGCCTATAGTCGTTTCTCACAACAGTATCATATCAGAGGACAAAGGATCACATAAATTGTATTGAGGTAACCTGATATTTTAAAACTGTAAGCTTTTACGTCACCGCCAGTTTTGTGGATACTGGCTATTTTTATATGATTAGACAGGTTAGATATTGGGTAAAAGTGCGCAGATATATTGATGCACTTGTTCTGTTGAGCTGTATTGTAGAAGATTATTATAGACACAAGTACATAAATTATAAGTTTTTCCACTTTTGTGATCCAATCAGAGCCATAGTCTTCCCTTATTTAGTAGGAGAGTTATGACCGTAGTTATTTAATTCAGCTACCCTGTCATAGATTATTGCGTTACACAAAACCCTATATTGATAGCCTATTTGGCTTATCTCGATTTTGCACTTTCTTGGTTGTTAGAAGCGATGTGCCTGCAGTGCACAGCCGCCAGGCATCTCTACAACTAAGATTAGATAAAAAGCTAACAAACAAAAGAGCTCCCCAAAATCATTAACCTTAAAACTGGCATCATCAGGGGTAAGGACGGAGACTAGCAAAGCTTGGCTGACAGAATTAAAAGAAGGTCACCATGTAACTTTTCATTCCCCAACCCAATCTCCAGACTTTGCTAGTTGAGATTATGTATTAACAAATATACAAAAGACATAGAAGAAAGAGAGACTCTAGGAAGACTCTGATCAGTATATTAACTTGCCTGGAAGTAAAGAGAATATAAAAAATATATGAAAAAGAGAAAGAGGATGAACTAAAGCAAGCACTCCAACAAAGGTCATAGAAAACGTGCAGTGTCAGTGTCACCAATATTGCAGGAACGAGCTGCTGCCTTACGACCCATGAAGGATCAGATAACCTGGCTCACATGATATATGTATTGTATAACACTGACAGCATTATATCAGTGTGCAATACATTCCAGAACTCTAAGGCTGGCTTCACACATTCTTTAAACCCGGACGTGAGCAGTCCGTGGTAGTACGGGCTGGATTTCTTCTTTACAGCCGGAGTGCACAGCATCATTGGTTGCTATGACGCTGTCCACTCCTTGCCGCCACTGCACTGCAATAATACACTGGTATGATCTATATCAGTGTATTACTATCCTGCAGCGGCCGCAGGAAGCGACCAATGATGCCGTGTGCTTCGGGTGTAAAGAAGAAATCCAGCATTACCACGGAATGCTCACGTCCAAGTTTAACGGATGTGTGAAACCAGCCTAAGGGTTCTTTCACACGAGCGGATGCCGTGCGGGTAATCCGCTGCCTGAAAGACAGCCAAGCCCCGTTCTGCACAGTAGAGACACGGAGCATTAACATGATTAATAATGCTTCATGCCTCTCTGTAATCTTTTAACTACAAAATCATGGTGACAACTTTATTTTACTGTGATTTTGTAGTAAAAAAGGTCACAGAGAGGCACGGAGTATTATCAATCATGTTAATGCTCTGTGTCTCAGCTGTCTGGAACGGGGCTTGGCTCTCTTTCACGCAGCGTATAACCCGCACAACATCCGCTCGTGTGAAAGAGCCCTAAGGGTTACATAGCATCATAAATCAATACAATCCTATGCGACCCCGTTAGTGCTGGGACGTCAGGACGGGAGCTGCCACATACTCACGCTGTGATTCTGGGGTGTGGAACTCGTCTGAAAGGGGCCATATTACAAGTAATGTCTTAATCAAACGTCACTGTTTTGGTCAGTGATTTCCATCAGTGATTTGAGCCAAAACCAGCTGTGGCTCTGAACAGAGAACAGATGCAGATATTTCCCTTATAAGCTTATGCACACAAACATTATTATATTTTTTTTTTGTTTCCCGTCCCTTTTTTTTACAGGTCCGTATGTGGAACCATTCACTTTAATAGGAAATGACTCAGTGTGCATTCCGTTTCAGGAATTTCCGCATGTCTGTTCCACAAAAAAATAGAACATGCCCTATTATTGTCTGTTTTGCAGACAAGGACAGGCATTGTTACAATGGATCTGCAAAATAAACAGATGCAATACGGATGTCACACCGATGTCATCCGTATATTTTTTTTTTTTTGCCAAAACCATTAGTGAAGCCTTCTCAAAAGTCATGTGGAATGATTTGATTTGCACTTATTATGTGTTTTTAACCCACTAGAGATGAGCGAATCGAAGTTGATGAAGTGAAATTCGATCCAAATTTCAGGAAACATTTCCTCACGCTTCAGGAATCCAAATCTCCTCAAGCTTCATGGTAACGAATCACATTTTTTCCTAAAATGGCTGCTGCATCTGTGAGGACATGGAGCAAGGAACTCTGGGAAGGCGGGGTCACTCATAATGCCATGCATGCAGCCAATCAGCAACTAGCCAGCCCTGTGATGTCACAGCCCTATAAATAGCCTCAGCCATCTTGGATTCTGCCATTTACCAGTGTACTTAGTGGAGGGAGAGATGTCAGCAGGTGCTAGGGACTGTGTTAGAAAAAACTTCAGTGCTAAAATAATTATTTACAAGTGCAGGGAAAGATTATTCTAGGTGTAGGGAAAGGATAGGGAGGAATCATTCCACAGCATTTATGTTAAACAGGGTTCAGTAGGGGAGTTTACTGCCTGGGTAATAGGAACCATCCTATTATACCTTGCTGCACTGACTGAAGAACCCAAATTGCCAGCAAACTGTTCTTGGTATTGGGGTACAAGCACTGTTTGATACAGCCATTAACATGGTTTATTACAAGGAAATATTTCTATGTCTTATTTTCCCTTGTGCGGTTCAGTTATATGTTCTAAAGCTTTTTTTTAGCTTGTATTAGTGGGAAAAAAAGGCTTGTTAGCCGTTGTGTGGTGAAGTGCGGAAATGACTGACCTTTTTGGCATAAATTAGCGGCAAAATAAATATTTATTTGCCGTTCAACAGTGCAGTTATATGTTCTAAAGCCCTTTTTGTTGTGTATTAGTGGCAAAAGTAAAATATATTTGCCTTTCAGCGGTGCAGTTATATGTTCTAAAAACCTTTTTGGCGTGTATTAGTGGCAAAAGAAAAATAAATTTGCCCTTCAGTGGTGCAGTTATATATTCTAAAGCCTTTTGTATTGTATATAAGTGTAAAAAAAGAAAAATTAATTTGCCGTTCAGCAGTGCAGATATATATTCTAAAGCCTTTTGTGTCGTGTATAAGTGGAAAAAAATAAGGGCCTATTTGCAGTTCAGCGGTGCAGTATGTTCTAAAGCCCTTTTTGGAATGTATTAGTGGCAAAAAAATATATAAATTTGCCATTCAGCAGATATGTTCTAAAGCCCTTTTTTGCGTGTATCAGTGGGTAAAAAAATAGGGCTTATTAGTGTGTTCAAGTGAGAAAATTAAAGCCCTTTTTGGTGTGTATTAGTGTATTAGCAACTAGCAGAGTTTGCCCTCAGAAAGCTGTCCTGCCCGGCCAGTAGTGTGGCATCAGAGTGTTTAGTGCAGCGGGGGCCATAGTTACCCCAAAATGTGGAGAGACTGATCTTTGTCAAAATCAATCAGGCGTGGATCAGCCAGGATTTCCACCCACCAATGCCTGATGCATCAGACCAGATCATCCATGGTGCCACTCCAACATTTTCACAAAAGATTCTGGTTTCTTTTGGCTACCCCCCTCAGCTACTATTTTGATGCTGCCACTCGACTGATGCCACACATCTGATAGCAAGTGCTCCTTCTTTCACCCACTATCTTCAGCTTTACTCGTATTGCCACCCACCTCCTCACTAGGAGGTCACTCGGTGGTGTTCTGATGCTGCTGCCACCTCCACACTATGTGACCTTGCTGCAATGTGGTCTCCTAATGTTGCTGTCACCTCCACACTATGTCACCTTGCCACTCTGTGGCCTCCTGATGCTGCTGCCATCTCCGCACTGTCAATGTGCCACCCTGTGGCCTCCTCCTGATGCTGCTGCCACCACCTCCACACTCTGTCATTGTGCTACTCTGTGGCCTCCTGATGATGCTGCTGCCACCTCCACACTCTGTTTATTGTGCCACCCTGTGGCCTCCTGATGCTACCGTCACCTCCACACTCTGTCATTCTGCCACTCTGTGGCCTTGGCCTTTTGATGCTGCCGCAACCTCCACACTCTGCCATTGTACCACTCTGTGGCATCCTGATGCTGCCTTCACCTCCACACTGTCATTGTGTCACTCTGTGGCCTCCTGATGCTGCCGCCACCTCCACACTGTCATTGTGCCACTCTGTGGACTCCTCCTGATACTGCCACCACCTCCAGACTCTGTCATTCTGCCACTCTGTGGCCTTGGCCATCTTTCTAATGCTGCTGCCACCTCCAGACTCTGTCATTGGGCCACTCTGTGGTCTCCTTGTTTACATGTCATCTCGGTTTTGGATCCACTCCTGTTTTTTTGGGCATTAGCAATACTGATGGATTACTGACCAAACGCTGACCGAGTGAAGGCGGATGCTCAACAAACAGGATCAGTTTTCAGGGTGTTATTGTTCTGACAGATCAGAGGAGGGGCAAAAAAATCTGTGATGTCAACACAAGCTTACTGCTAAAACCCTCTCTACTTGTATAAGCATTTAATAGAACAGGTTCTGTAGACATCTATGTGTAATCAGCTGACGATGGTGTAAAAGGAGTGCGCTTTTTCTTGGCGCTAACATTGACCTGTAAGGCTGCGTTCATACTTGAGTTATTTGGTCAGTTTTGGCCCTGCGACTGCCCAAATAAGTGAAGTGTGCAGTGATTCTAAGAGCGACGCCTGTCATCTGCATGTCATACTGACTCATAGTATTATTTCAGTACCATAGACTCCCTATGCCTGTTACCACAAGACACAGTGTTCTACACAAACATAAAGGCTCTCAGCAGCCCGGAAATAGCCATTTTTTAATGCAATTTGCCGCGAATAAATTCGGATCAAACCAAATTTTAAAAAAAAATTCAGATAACCGCCCGAATCGAATTTTTTTAATATTCACTCATCTCATCAGCCTTACAAGCTTGGTACTTCCTCAACTACTAGAAATGGCCTTATTAAATAAGCAATCATAAGTAAACCTGTCAAAATATAGATAACCAGTCTTAAATACTTTTGATATTTGCATTGATAACCTAGGTAAATCAGAATTAGTACAGAAGTTATCAGAATTGTCATGCTGATTATGAATAAACATTGCTTTATCTTGTGATTATAAACTGTATAATAAAAACTAAAAGACTGGTAGATATGGATGAGAGATTCTTATGTCTTGTAATACGTGAATTAACCAATTCCCGCCCAGCACTGTACATGTGCAGCACTGTCATGTCTTTAAAGATGGTGCCAACTCGCAAGCACCATGCCTGCCGACGATAATGTCGATTGGAGAAATTTAACACCTCAAATGCCATGATTAAATGTGACCTAAAAAACCTGTGAGAGCGTGGTCTTGAGCTTGCAACGATTCCTCCTAGCAGGGATCAGGGGAGCTGGATGCTGTGCGCAGAAGCCTCTGTCCTCCTGAATGATCTCAGGCTGCCAGGCAGAGCTCCATAGGAACATAATAAAATGTATGAATATAATGATTGCATGTTCAAGTTCCATATAAGAACTTTTAAAAAGCGTGTAAAAAAAATTCTAATCACCCCAGAATCAAAATAGATTAAAAAAAACAACATTGTGGGCATCACCGTGTGCAAAAACGCACGTGCCATCAGAATACAAAAATATTTATCCCATATAATTAAAAAAATCAATATGGCCTATTCAAAGCTTTTTGGTCACCAACCTTAAAAAAATTAATAAAAAGATTAAAATGTCATACACATCCCAATTGTATTAATTAGAGTTGAGCGAACAACTGGATGTTCGGGTTCGAGAAGTTCGGCCGAACTTCCCGAAAATGTTCGGGTTCGGGATCCGAACTCGGCCCGAACTTCACCCCGAACCCCATTGAAGTCAATGGGGACCCGAACTTGTGGGCACTAAAAAGGCTGTAAAATAGCCCAGGAAAGGGCTAGAGGACTGCAAAAGGCAGCAAAATGTAGGTAAATCCCCTGCAAACAAATGTGGATAGAGAAATGACTTAAAATAAAATAAAATAAATAAAAATTAACCAATATCAATTGGCAACTTGGAGGAGGAGGAATAAGAGGTTGGGATGGCATCAGGTGGGAATGCTATGGGAGTTGATGTTCTCATCACAGCCAAAAAGGATTCATGTCTGCCTGTAGTGCCACGGGCCTCATTCACAGACTCAGGGCCATGGCACCTGCAAAGAGGAGAGTGGTCCCGTAACAGCAACACAGGCCTCAGGTCAACCTGCAATGGAACAGGCCATTATCATTTATGTAGGCCCCTGACACCCAGACAGAGGAGAAGCAATTTGACAGTAAAAAGAGTTTAATGTCTCTCACCCAGACAACAAGCAATTAAACAAAATATAGGCCACTGACACCCAGACAATGGGGCGGTCATTAGACAGTAAAAAGAGTTTAATATCTCCCACCAAGACAACAAATGATGAAACAAAATATAGGCCCCTGACACCCAGACAATGGGGCGGTCATTAGACAGTAAAAAGTGTTAAATGTCTGCCACCAAGACAGCAATCAAGTACGTGAAATTCAGGCCCCTGACACCCAGACAATAGGGGCGGTCATTAGACAGTAAAAAGTGTTAAATGTCTGCCACCAAGACAGCAAGCAAGTACGTGAAAGTTAGGCCCCTGACACCCAGACAGAGGAGAGAGGTCCCATAGCAGCAAAAGAGGCATCATGTCACCCACCAACGGAGAAGGCCACTTTTAGTCTTTTTGGCCCCAGCACCCAGACAGAGGAGAGAGGTCTCAAAGCAGAGAATCAGGTTTTATGTCACCAACCAAAGGAGAAGGCTAAATACTTTCAGATATTTAGGCCCCTGGCACCCAGACGGAGGAGAGGTTCATTCAACTTTGGGTTGCCCCAAAGTGCGCTTGTACTCGCGCATCTTCCTATCATGCTCCATTGCAGGAAGTAAGGTGGGCACATTGTCTTTGTACCAGGGATCCAGCAGGGTGGCAACCCAGTACTCTGCACACGTTAAAATGTGGGCAACTCTGCTGTCGTTGCGCAGGCACTGCAGCATGTAGACGCTCATGTGTGCCAGGCTGCCCAGAGGTAAGGACAAGCTGTCCTCTTTGGGAGGCGTATCGTCATCGTCCTCTGTTTCCCCCCAGCCACGCACCAATGATGGGCCCAAGCTGCGTTGGGTGCCATCCCGCTGCGAACATGCTTCATCCTCATCCTTCTCCACCTCCTCCTCATTCCTCCTCGTCCTCCAGTAGTGGGCCCTGGCTGGCCACATTTGTACCTGGCCTCTGCTTTTGCAAAAAACCTCCCTCTGAGCCACTTCTAAGAGACTGGCCTGAAAGTGCTAAAAATAACTCCTCCTCCTCCTACCCCTGGGCCACCTCCTCTTCTATCATCGTCCTAAGTGTTTTCTTAAGGAGACATAGAAGTGGTATTGTAACGCTGATAACGGCGTCATCGCCACTGGCCATGTTGTTGGAGTACTCGAAACAGCGCAACAGGGCACACAGGTCTCGCATGGAGGCCCAGTCATTGGTGGTGAAGTGGTGCTGTTCCGCAGAGCGACTGACCCGTGTGTGCTGCAGCTGAAACTCCACTATGGCCTGATGCTGCTCGCACAGTCTTTCCAGCATGTGCAAGGTGGAGTTCCACCTGGTGGGCACATCACATATGAGGCGGTGAGCGGGAAGGCCTAAGTCAGGCGAGCAGTGGCAGGATGTGAATGCCGGAAGCGCGCACAGACGGCTCGCACTTTATGCAGCAGCTCTGACATGTCGGGGTAGTTGTGAAGGAACTTCTGCACCACCAAATTCAACACATGCGCCAGGCAAGGGATGCACGTCAAACCAGCTAGTCCCAGAGCTGTGACGAGATTTCACCCATTATCGCACACCACCAGGCCGGGCTTGAGGCCCACCGGCAGCAACCACTCGTCGGTCTGTTGTTCAATACCCCGCCACAACTCCTGCGCGGTGTGGGGCCTGTCCCCCAAACATATGAGTTTCAGAACGGTCTGCTTAGGGAGATATAGCGTCCCTGGCCGTGCTTACTGGTCCACGTATCTGTGGTTAGGTGGACCTTTCCACAGATGGCGTTGCGCAGTGCACACTTTTTTATCGGATACTTGGTTGTGCAGGGAAGGCACGGCTCTCTTGGAGAAGTAGTGGCGGCTGGGAACAACATACAGTGAGACAGCCATCGCCATCAGCTGTTTGAAGCTGTCTGTGTCCACCAGCCTTAATGACAGCATTTCAAACGCCACTAGAAATGCTGGCATTCAGGCCCAGGGCTCGAGGGTGGGTAGGTGGGAATTTATGCTTTCTCTCCAAGGTTTGTGAGATGGAGAGCTGAACTCTGCTGTGTGACATGGTGGAGATGCTAGGTGACGGAGGTGGTGGTGGTGGTGGCACATCCTCTGTTTGGTGGGCGGCAGGTGCCAACATTTCTTCCAAGGCGGAGGAAGAGGTCGAGGCAGCAGCAGAAGAGGGAGCAGGGGGAGCCTGAGTGAGTTCCTTGCTTTTAAGGTGTTTACTCCACTGCAGTTAATGCTTTGCATGTAGATGCCTGGTCATGCAGGTTGTGCTAAGGTTCAGAACATTAATGCCTCGCTTCAGGCTCTGATGGCACAGCGTGCAAACCACTCGGGTCTTGTCGTCAGCACATTGTTTAAAGAAGTGCCATGCCAGGGAACTCCTTGAAGCTGCCTTTGGGGTGCTTGGTCCCTGGCGGCGGTGGCCAGTAGCCGGCGAACTCTCGCGGCTGTTCTGCTTTTGCCCCCTGCTCCCTCTTTTGCTACGCTGTTGGCTCGGTCTCACCACTGCCTCTTTCTCTAAACTATAAAAGTCAGTGGCACAACCTTTATTCCATGTGGGGTCTAGGACCTCATCATCCCCTGGATCGTCTTCCACACAGTCTACCTCCCTGACCTCCTGTTCGGTATGCACACTGCAAAAAGACGCAGCAGTTGGCACCTGTGTTTCGTCATCATCATCAGAGATGTGCAGACTCCGATGAGGTGGTATTCCCATGTCCTCATCATCAGGAAACATAAGTGGTTGTGTGTCAGTGCATTCTATGTCTTCCACCACTGGGGAAGGGCTAGGTGGATACCCTTGGGAATCCCTGCCAGCAGAGTCTTCAAACAGCATAAGAGACTGCTGCATAACTTGATCCTCAGACAGTTTCCCTGATATGCATGGGGGTGATGTGACAGACTGATGGGCTTGGTTTTCAGGCGCCACCTGTGCACTTTCTGCAGAAGAATGGGTGGGAGATAATGTTGTGAACGTGCTAGATCCACTGTCGGCCACCCAATTTATTAGCGCCTGTACTTGCTCAGGCCTTACCATCCTTAGAACGGCATTGGGCTCCACCAAATATCGCTGTAATTTCAGGCGGGTTCTGGAACCTGAGGTAGTTGGTTCACTAGGACGTGTGGCTGTGGCAGAACGGCCACGTCCTCTCCCAGCACAAGAGGGTCTACTAACAACACAACGACCATGTCCGCGTCCTCGTCCCTTACTAGATGTTTTCCTCATTGTTACCATTCACCACAATAAGAAAAAAATAATTTGGCCCAATGTATTGAATTCAAATTCTGGCATTTTTTTTACAGTCACCTAACACTATCTGGCTATCTATTTATGTACCGTATTACACAAATCCAGGCACAGCAGTAACCACAGATTTAGGGGAATATCAATTGTAGGCCTAGTATTTAGGCCCTGGATGAAAGGTATCCTTTTACGGACAGACTTACACTTGAAGATGCACAGTAGCGTTTGAAAAAATATATAGGATTATACTTTCAGCACTTGCATTTTAACACTGTGTGTAATATACTCCTTAATGGAAAGAAATACACTTAGAGATGCAAAACAGTGTGTGCAAATGTAGAGGATTATGCTGTATTTTTTTTTGGCAATTGAATTTCACCCCAGAAAAAAATATATCCTTTGCTGGACACTATTAAACTTGGCCAGCCACAGCTGAAACCACTGATTTACGGTATTGCTATTTTGGCAATTGAATTTCACGCCAGAAGTAAATATATCCTTTGCCAGACACTATTAACCTTGGCAAGCCACTGCTGGGACACCAGATTTAGGGGACTGCTAATTTGGCAATTGAATTTCACCCTAGAAAATTATCTATCCTTTGCCGTACACTATTAAACTTGGCCAGCTACAGCTGAAACCACTGATTTACAGTATTGCTATTTTGGTAATTGAATTTCACCCCAGAAAATTATCTCTCCTTTGCCGGACACTATTAAACTTGGCCAGCCACTGCTGGAACACCAGCTTTACGGTATTTCTATTTTTGCAACTGAATTTCACCCCAGAAAAAAATGTATCCTTTGCCGGACACTATTGAACTTGGCCAGCCACAACTGAAACCATTGATTTACGGTATTGCTATTTTGGCAATTGAATTTCACCCCAGAAAAAAATCTATCCTTTACCAGACTGCAGACAGTATTACACTTGGCTAGCCACATCTGGAACACCAGATTTAGGGGATTGCTATTTTGGCAATTGAAATTAAACCCTCAATAAAATGTAGAAATTTCTATCCTGAGTTTCTAGGGGTGACAATGAGCACAGCCAAGCCACTGATGTAGGATTTTGCAAAAAAAAAAAATAGTATTGATGGATTGATGGACTTGGTGGCAGCTTGTGCTGGTACACCACAAGACAAAAATCGTCCGCTGATCACCCCAGAAAAAAGTGACAGAAAAACGCTCTGTGCAGCCTAAAAACTAGCAGAAGTTGAATGATTCACAGCTGTAGATCGATCACTTCATTAGGTGTTTTTGCTGCGTTTTCCCTGCCTAATCTCGCCCTCACAGCAGCTGTGTCCTATCCCTACACTAATCAGAGCAGAGTGATGTGCGGCGCTATGTGATTCCAGCTTAAATAGAGGCTGGGTCACATGCTGCACTTGGCCAATCACAGCCATGCCATTAGTAGGCATGACTGTGATGGCTTCTTAGCCCTTCAGAAAGCGGGAAGAATTCGCCGAACAATGAACCCGAACTTATTTGAAAATGTTCGGGTTCGCTCATCCCTAGTATTAATGAAAAGTACAGGTCTCCCTCACACAGGAGCCCTCACACAGTTCTGTAGACATAATTACAAAAAAGTTATAGGGATCAGAATATGGAAATGAAAAAAAAAATCTATGTTTCGATAGTCTTTCACTATTAAAACACAAAAAAAAAATATACATATGTGGTATCACCATAATTGAACTGATCTGGAGAATGAAGGCAACAGGTCAGTTTTACCGTATAAGGAATGCCATAAAAATGAAACCTATAAAACTGTTGCAGAATTATGTTTATTTTTTCAATTCCACCACATTTGAAGTTTTTTACAGTATTCCGCTACATTATTTGCAATATTAGCGCTCGTTGGCCCTGTCTATCAAGAGGAGAGGGGGCGTGTCGGCAACTGGAGGATGCGGCGGCTACCGGGCAGGTTACCTGCCCAAATTGCTGGTGGTGAAGATATTTGCATATAATAAAAGAACTTTAAAGAATTTTATAACAACGAAATCACAGTGGAATGTAAGAAAAGTATGTTTGAGATCAGCTGACATTAGCAAATAGCTAATGTCAGCTGTTGAAAAATTCCTTTTTTGGGGTGACAGAAGCTCTTTAACAGCATTTAGAAAGCATGTAGAGAATTGCTTTATGGCAGCCCCATGGTCCATAGACACAATGGTCAGGAAAGGGACCCTATTTACTTACATGGAGAAGTTTTCTAGGCATGCTCTGTGACCTTTGCAGAGGTCATTGTACAAGGAAGGAATGAATAAGCTTTGAAAATCACCTATTGTGAATGGTGAATCCTGTCTTATTTGTTATTCTAAGCCTGCCTGTAATGATATTATCTCTGTGTATAGATAAGCAGATAATTGTAGTAAAGTGATCTGTATAGACCAACAAGTAGCGCCTATTATTCAGCTTAGTGGCCAGTGGGAAAACTAAAGGATTTCATGGTTTTTGTTTAACCACTTCCAGACCGGGCCATTTAACCCATTCCTTACCAGGCCTAATTTTGCAAATCTGACATGTCACTTTATGTGGTGTGAGAGATAGGTTTTTATATATATATTGTGTAAATTCTGTGGTACACATTTTAGTCCACAAGATGGCAGCTAACCAGCTGTGTGAGCCTTTGTACATTTCTTTGTTCTAAAATCACTGTGAGAAGATGATGAAGTTTAGAGTGCAATATTCAAATCAAACAGTAAACTCAGGGTTGAAGTTGCTGAAACCACTCCTATCAAGTTAAGAAGCCAATAGCCTTTTCTTAAGGAACACTCCTTTTGTGATGTCATGTCTGCTATTTAAGTGAATGTACCTTGAATAAAGGGCTCTTGCTCAGGGGATGAGAAGATATTTCCATGAAACCAAATTGTGTGTCTGGTCTCATTATGAAAGCAATATGGAACGTGCATACTTATACTTCTAATTGATTTGGCACCACACAAAAAGACAAGAATTGCTTGAGTTGCGATAACAGTGGTAATAACCTTGGAATGCTTTTACTTATCCAAGCCATTCAGAGATTGTTTTCTTGTGACACATTGTACTTCATGTTAATGGTAAATTTGAGTCAATATGTTTTACCTTTATTTATAAAAAAAATCCAAAAGATAATGAAAATGTGAAAAAATTCACAGTTTTCTAAATTTGAATCTATCTGCTTTTAAGACAGATAGTGATGCCACATAACATATTTACTAATTAACATTCCCCATATGTTGGCATCATTTTGGTAATGTAATTTTATTTTGTCAGGATGCTAGAAAGTTTAGAATTTTAGAAGCATTAAATTTTAAGAAAATTTCCAGTCAACTTTTTTAAGGACCAGTTCAGTTCTTAAGTCACTTTGTGGGGTTTACATAATAGAACCAACCCTTTGTTGTTAACCCTTTAGGTATTCCACAGGAATTAAAGCAAAATAGAGGTGAAATTTCAAAATGTCACTTTTTTTTGCAGATTTTCCATTTTAATAATTTTTTTTGGGAACATATAAAGGGCTTACAAAAAATACAAACCTCAATAATTATTACCTTTATTCTGCAGTTTGCAGAAACACCCCATGTGTGGTCATATACTGCTGTTTGGGCTCACGGCAGGGTGGCACAGGAGAGCCATATTGTTTTGGGGGGGCAGATGTCACTGGAATGGTCTTTGGGCACCATGTTGCATTTGAAGAGGCCCTGAGGTAACCCCAAAGTGAAAACCCCAAAAAAGTGACCACACCAACCAAGGAATTTTTAAGGGGTTTAGCGAGCACTTCACTCAACAAATGTTTCATTGAATTTTTTATATTTTAACAAAAAAATAGTGCTTTAGGCCCAAACTTTCTTTTTCACAAAAGATAACGGGAGAATATCCCCCCCCCAATTTGCTACCCACTTTCTCCTGAATACAGTAACATCCCAATTGTGGTCGTAAACTGTTATTTGGGGATACACCAGGGCTCAGAAGGGAAGGAGCGGCATCAGGATTTTCTAAAATGGAATTCTCTATCATAGTTTTTGAGAGCAATAACTTTTTTTATTTTTTGTTTAATGAGATGTGTGAGGGCTTATTTTGTGCGAGACAAGCTGTAGCTTTTATTGGCACCATTTATGTGTACCGTATTTTTTGCCCTATAAGACACACCGGCCCATAAGACGCACTTTGGTTTTTGGGGAGGAAAATAAGAAAAAAAAATATTTTTAACCAAAAGGTGTGCTTTTGGTGGGGTTTAAACTAATGGTGGTCTGTGGATGGCACTATTATGGGGGATATGTGGATGACGCACTGTTATGGAGGATCTGTAGATGATGCACTGTTATGGTGGGATCTCTGGATGGCACTGTGATGGGGCGATCTGGGGTTCTATTGATTGTGCACTGTTATGGGGGATCTGTGACGGACACTGTTATGGGGGATCTGGGGATGGCAGTGTTATGGGGGATCTGTGGATGGCAGTGTTATGGGGGATCTGTGGATGGCAGTGTTATGTGAGAAGTGTGGATGACACTGGTATAGGGGATCTGTGGATGACACTGTTATGGGGGATCTGTGGATGACACTGTTATGGGAAATCTGTGAATGACACTGTCATGGGGGATCTGTGTATGACATCGTTATGAGGAATCTGTGGATGACACTGTTATGGGGGATCTGTGGATGACACTGTTATGGGGGATCTGTGGATGACACTGTTATGAGGGATCTGTAGATGACACTGTCATGGGGGATCTGTGGATGACACTGTTATGGGAGATCTGTGGATGGCACTGTTATGGGGATCTGTGGATGGCACTGTTATGGGGGGATCTGTGAATGGCACTGTTGTGGGGGATTTGTGGATGACACTGTTATGGGAGATCTGTGGATGGCATCCACAGATCCCCCATCCTATAACAGTGCCATATACCGACCCCCCACCCCTTAACAGTGCCATCCACAGATGTCCCCGATAAAAATGTCATCCGCAGATCCCCCCGCCGCTCCAGTGCTGCACCATAGTATAGAAATAAAAAATGTCTTATTCAATAACATTCATTAAATCTCCCTCTCAGTTGTATATCACTATCTACTTACACCAGGTTTTTGTATAATGCAGGTAGGCCGGGCAGCAGCGAGACTCACTGATGTCACGTGCCTGCGCCACCTGCTTCATTTATAAAGTAGGCGGCGCAGGCACGTGACGTCAGTGAGTCACCCTGCCACCCGCCCGCACGGCATGCCTGCATTATACAAAAACCTAGTGTAAGTAGTTAGTGATATACAACTGAGGGGGAGATTTAATGAATGTTATTTGAATAAGACATTTTTTATTTCTATACTATGGTGCAGCACTGGAGTGGCAGAGCCGGAGCACAGTGAACTTACCGCCCCCCGGCAATCGCTAGCCCCCAGCTCCTCCTCCCAGTCCCTCCCCGCTCATACATCACAGGCTGCGATGTAAAAATGTCAGCATTCGCCCCATAAGAAATTTTTTGGGGGAAAAAAGTGTGTCTTATGGGGTGAAAAATACGGTATATTTGGCTTTTTGGTTGCTTTTCATCTTTTTTTTAGGAGGTGAAGTCCCAAAAAAGCTGTTTGGTGTAATTTTTTTTTTTCACACCGTTCCCTTGATGGGGTAGGTCATGTGATATTTTTATAGATCCGGTCATTATGGATGCAACTATACCAAATACGTCTATTTTTTTTTTTTTTATGTTTTACACAATAAAAACATTTTTAGAAAATAAAATCATGTCATGTGTTGCCATTTTCTTAGAGCCAATTTTTTTTTATTTTTCTGGCTATAGTTTTGTGTGAGAGCTTGTTTTTTTGTGAGACGAGGTGACATCTTTATTGCTACTATTTTGTGGAACATATGACTTTTTGATTGATTGATATTATGTTTTTTTGTGAGGTGACTAAAAAACACTGTTATGATATCATTTTTTTTTTTTTACACCATTCACTTGATGGGGTAGATCATGTGATATTTTTGTAGAGCCAATTGTTACGGATGTGGCTATACCAAATATGTCTATTTTTAAGTTTGTTTTTACATTTTTTACAATAAGAGCATTTTTAGAAAAAAAATCATGTTTTTGTGTTGCATTTTTTTTATTTTTCTGGCTATGGTCTTGTGTGGGGGCTCATTTTTTGTGGGATGAGGTGACTTTTTATTGCTACCATTCTGGGGTACATACGGCTTTTTGATTGATTAACACTATGTTTTTTGGGAGTTGAGCTCACTTAAAAATCTGTTTTAGAGCAATGTTTAATTATTATTTTTTTTTTTTACGGTGTTCACTTTATGGGGTAGATCATATGATATTATTATATCTGGTCGTTGTTGATGCGGTGATACCAAATATGTATTTTTTATTTTATTTTTTCTTCTATTTTTTTTTACATTTTTTAAATTACGGATTTGGGGGGAATTTTTTTATGTGAATTTTTTTTTTCAAAACTGTTTATTTTTTTATTTTTTATTTTACACTTTGTGTCCCACATAAGGTCATAATGTTACTATTGATTTCTACTGTAACTTGGGCTGAGTAGCCCCAGTTACAGGGGAAATACACCCCCCAGAGAGGCTGTATAGCAGTACACTGTGCTGCACAGCCTCAGTGTAGGGCTGATCGAGGTCTGTGGAACACCAAACAGCTCCTGCACTCTCCCGGCCCCGGCAGTCACATGACCACCTGGCCGGGACAGGAAGAGGCCTAGCGCTTATACAGCGATCTAGAAGGCAGGGACACACAAGAACGGTCCCTGCCTTCTCTCTGGGTGCCCTGCTCTCAATGGGCAGTCGGCAAGTGGTTAAATATAGATATTGACATGGAAAATTAAAAATTGCCACCAAAAATTTGTTAAAAATATGTTTAAATGGTACCATTAGAAAATATAACTTGTGAATGGAAAAATAAAAAAGTTATGGCCGAGGCAAGGAAGAGAGTGAAAAACAAAAACACAAAAATGAAAAATCATTTCGGGTGAAAGTTTTAACAATGTTTTCCCTGATGTGTTGCTTCAGAACAATAGGTGTGTTTGCAATATGTAACAAGGTTGGCTCATCTCAATCTTTTTACCTCATATGGCCTCATATTGGTCACATGATTACTCCCTCTGGAGCATCTTCTGAAATCATGGCCAGACCTCCCATGATCCTCCCTGTTAGAATTCCAGCCCAAATGATTATGATATCAGACCCTTGTGATCTTGGAATGGGTTGGTCAATGCTCTCAATTCACAAGCAGCAGAATCCACTGCTTGTCATATCAAAGCTGTGTGGGAGGAAATATTATGAGGAGAAAGTAAGGGGATGATGGAGGGTGTAGTGGACAGAGTTTTTGGCCCAGGGAGGGGTGTAGTAGGCGTTTACATTTCTGACTTATCTTACAGCACATAGCACTATGGGAAGTGTTGTGGCTGCAGCTCATCTATGTCCACAACCTGTAACTTCCGGTTGTAAACAGTGGATCACTGCGTGAAGACTTAGGATAAAATAATTTCCAGAACGTTCCATAAAAGGTCATTCATCCATTGCCTGTAGCCATTACACATGTTTGGCCAGTTTGGACAACAACCTAATTTCAGCTAATGTATATGACCATAATAATGGAGATTGAAGTTAAGATTAAGCAAAAGTTGACAGGTAAACTATTACACTCTGTAGGAGACTAGAAAAGGTTTACACAAATGACATTTATTAGATTCCGCATAAGCTCTTTAAGATGGCCATACTCATTCAATAAAAACATTATCCGGGTGAAATTTAACTACGATCGTTTAGCGACTATTATCATCTGGAAAAAAGTAATCTGTGTTTAATATTTTGTCCAATAGTTACTAGTTCACAAGCCATCTTTACAGGAAAAATCATTTCCAGAATGTTCCAAGAAAGATCATTCATCCATTGCCTGTATCCATTGAATATGTTTGGCCAGTTTGAACAACAACAACCTAATTTCGGCTAATGTATATAACCATCATACATTTTCCAGTATGTTGGCAACTGAATAAAATAAAGCTCCTACAATGCTAATAAAATATTGATCATCAGTCAACGAAAGCTATAGTTTCAATTGAGGTTGCATTGGCACATACGGTATACTCGGGATCCTAGTGCAAATAGCTATAGTTACAGTTGGGGTACTTGGTAATCTATTCTTGTCAAGTGCATGACATTACATTTCTTATTTCATAAATATGTGGGTAGCTTGTCCCTGAACAATTCCTCTTACTTGTTAGCATTTGATGAACGGATGCATTTCACAGTATCAAAGTTGTGTTAAAACCTGATTGTGCATTTTAAACATGTTTTAATGTAGCATAAAGTTTCTCCGTGGTTTTCAACTATCCTGTTGGGATTCTAAGCTCTGCCAGTGGCACATAAAGATTTCCCCTGTCAGTTTTAGCTCTTTTATGTTTGTGAAGACCAAACAATAACATATTGGTTTATGCACTTTACACTATATTATTCCTACTCACAGCACGGATGGTTTTATGAAACATTACAAAAATCTCCCCTCTGGACAATTTCCCATAAAATATTTGAGATTGCTTGAAATAAAATGTAAGAATTATTGATTGAGTATATACAGTGTATAAAGTTAGAGATGTGAAAATATGTTAAGCATCTATGATATAGGAACACATTTGTTGACTTTTACAAATTATTCATGATGGTGACAGCTAAGCAATGTTATTCATCCAAACAGACTAATGTCTAAGTTTTAGTCTTTATAATACTATAGTTCTAAAAATAATTATCTTTATTTTATATAGCATTAGCATACTCTGTAGCGCTTTACAATCAAAGGGTTCATGTACAAACAGATTTATATATTACACAGCAACAAACAAGTTAATGGTTAAACCGATGAGTAAGGACTCTGCTAGTGAGAGCTTACAAGTTACAACCTATGAGGAAATAGGGGTGGCACAAAGGTAAAAAATGTTTGTTCTTAATAAAATAGGGGAGTACATATAAAGTTTCATGAGCCAGCCACCAACCAGTATCTTTAGTAAAAAAATAAATAAAAAAAATCTGTTCTCTATGAATATCCAGTATGAATTAAATTACCATTTCTGATATTAATGTCCCAGTAAATTATGTTTGGAAAAACATGCATGACACCAACTCTTGAAGTTCTGGTTTCAATTATGACAAACAAAATTGGCATGGAGTTTGTATGTTCTCATAGTATGTTCATTGCTTTCCCTTCTACTACTCAACTACTCAGGTTTACACCCCACTCCAAAAACATACAGATATTTTTATTAGCTTCCAATGAAGATGGCTCTAATATACAGGTGAAACTCGATAAACTTGAATATTGTGCAAAAGTTCAATTATTTACATTTATTAATGCAACTTAAAAGGTGAAACTAATATATGAGATAGACTCATTACATGCAAAGCGAGATATTTCAAGTCTTTATTTGTTATAATTTGGATGATTATGGCTTATAACTTATGAAAAACCCAAATTCACAATCTCAGAAAATTAGAATATTGTGAAAAGGTTCAATATTCTAGGCTCAAAGTGTTGCACTCTAGTCAGCTGATTAACCCATAACACATGCCACCCCAACAAGATTAGGCCATACGAAAAAGTGTAATAAAATAAATCTTTATTAGTATGTCATTAAAAATTGATAAGAAACATCAAATACATAGAATAGGACGAAGACTATCTAAACAGTGAAGGGGCGTGTCCCCCCTACTGGTGAGGATCTCTCCCACATAAAACCAAAATTGGTTACAAAAAAAGGCATCATCCAAAATCAGTTATGCTGGTATCATGATCACCCCCAATCCTACAGGTATCCCTAAAGGGTCATGTTCGTCAGAAAGTATTCTAACCGAACAAATAATCGGGTACAAGGTGGAGGGTCAGAAACCAGCATATAAGTCTAAGCTCCCCACGAATGGAAAGCTGTATAGTATATAACAGATGGAAAGCCAAGCCGACAGAATCATACTGGAATTACTACATAAAAGGCAAAAAGTGCACATAAGGAGAGATTCAAACCAAGTAGGGGTGAACGCCGTCCTCACAACCCCAACGCGCGTTTCGCTTCCTGCTTTTTCACAGGGTCATAGACTTCCCGTCTAAAAGATGGCACCACCATCTGAGGGAATACCGAGTTTGCCAAGTCAGGGAGCACAGGGAGTTTAGCCCAGCAGGGCTGCCATTCCATTAGGAGAGGACCTCCGACTGTAGAGGGCGGAGGTGCCATAGAGCCCAAGGGACTGCTTCCGCAGACGCTGACATGAGCCCCAACATCTTCATGAGAGTCCGGATTGGAACTCGCCGGGGAAAGGAACTTGCCGTGTTCTGAACCCGGAATCTTCTTTCTGGAGTCAACTGGAGCGACATCCCAGTGGAGTCGATTATGAAGCCTAGATATCTTACTGAAGTCGACGGGCTCACGTTCGACTTCTACCAGCTGATGATCCAACCTAGGTGGAACAGAAAGGAGATTGTTACCTGAAGAAGTTGGGTTAGGACCGCTAGAGCAGAGGCTTTCAAAGCCAGTCGTCCAGATAAGGAATGATGGTCAGTCCTTGAAGCCTCAAAGCCGCCACCACAGAACCACCACCTTGGTAAAAATGTGAGGGGCAGAAGAAAAGCCAAAGGGAAGGGCAACAAACAGAAGACGCCTGACGACACCGGACACCTGGACCATGATCCTGATATACTTCCTGGAACCAGGATGGATCGGGATGTGCAGATATGCATTCTTGAGGTCCAGGGTTGCCATCACGTCTCCAGGATTGATGACGTGAACTACTGACCTGATGGTTTCTACACGAAACTTCACCTTCCTTATAATCGATTGAAATATCTCAGATCAATAATCATCCGGAGATCTCCTGAAGCCTTGGGAAACAGAAAAAACTGGTGAATAGATCCCTAGGCCCCGTTCTCCTGCCGGAACCTCCTCCAGAGCTCCTTTGCAAATGTAGTCCTGAATGTAGGCCTCTAGGATCGCCTCCTTGGCAGCTTGTAGAAGGTTGATCTTGACAAACCTGTCCAGAGGAATAGAGGTGTTGTTGACTAAATAACCGTTAAAATGATATTCAGGACCCCGGGATCCGAGATCTCTTGGATCCATTCTTCTCAGAAGTGGGAGAGACGACTCCGACGGGTACATGAAGCTTA
This sequence comes from Bufotes viridis, assembly GCA_033119425.1. Classification (NCBI taxonomy): domain Eukaryota; kingdom Metazoa; phylum Chordata; class Amphibia; order Anura; family Bufonidae; genus Bufotes; species Bufotes viridis. Next base: position 222,555,411 of record CM065589.1, read on the forward strand.
GGAATGGGGAAGCTTATTGGCAGGACGGCAGGAGTAACGGGTATTAACCAAGAGCCTCGAAGAGGCCCGTAGTCAGGAGGTGGATTTACCATCTTTGGCTCCTCCACGAGAGCACCTCAAGCCCTTTCGCTGTGCTCTCCAGTCACTCTGTATTTTGAGGAATTGTCAGGGACCCAAGGCTTAAGCCAAAATGGAATATGGGCCGCTGATCCCAGGGCCATGCTATATATAGGCCCCTGATGTTATTTGATAGTATTGTTACAGGGTGCCAAAGGCGCACTTGGTCTCCCATGAGCCACAGACCTGCTGCTTAGCTTCAATAGCAAGGATTTGTGTTTGGCCTTGTTCCCAGGACTTGCTTTGCTAGCAGGGAAGCTCCCTCGCTAGCTTCAACTGGAGCTGTGCGGTATCGCACAAGAAGTCCGTATCCAGGTTGATGGTCTTGAAAGCAGCCAGTATGTCGTCCTGGAAAAAACCTCTGGTTCACATCAACTTGAATTTGATCCAGGCGAGATCGGAGGAACGTAGAGACTTCAAAAGCCGCTATGGCTGTGGAAGCGGAAGCCGCAGCTGCCGTAACACCCCGTCTTAGTGTGCACTCTGCAAGGGGGTCCTGCAGCTATACCCATCGTCTGCAGGAACCAGAGTGCGCTTGGACAACTTGGCAATAGCCATGTCCACCTTGGGAATGGATCCCCACGAATCCACCAAGGGTTAAGCCATCGGGAACATGGATTTAAACTTCTTTGTTAAAACCGGACCTTTTCCAGGTTTTTTCCACTCTATATCATGATAGAGAGGAGGGTCTCATCTGCTCTAAAGACACGATGTGCCCGAGTAGCGGGAACGGGAGGCTCCCCACAGTCAACATCATGGTCTCCCGACCTGATGGACTTGAGCAACTTCTGTGTCTTTCCAGGGGAGAAAACACAAAGTCAGCTCCTCCTCATCCGAGGAGAGAAGAAACTAAGGAGACCAAGGTCTCTCTACCGGGACAGAGGTCTCCATAGGGGCCTGGGCACGAATAGGAAGCCTTTCCATCCAGCAGGCCTATGACTCCTTTAATAGAGCCATTGATACATATCCTGCAACATAGGTTCACTAGAGGTCAGAAACCTCTAACGGCAGCTGTAACACCTGGTGTAGGTTAAGTCAACAGACCCAGGGATTCCCGAACCGATCTCCCAAGCTGGTCTTAGCCCAGCCTTAAGCTGTTTAGCTTCTGCAATCTCACAAGTGCAGGTATGATCAGCTTACAATAACCGTTGACTGATGCAATGGTAGCAGGAAAGATGCTTCCTCTTGGAATCCACTTTCCTGCCTTCCGAATCCCGCGGAGAAGACATCACTGCGGGAAAAAAAGGGACAAATAAAACATTTGTAAACCACCTATCTACGCAGGAAAGGTAGAAAAACAGACTGGAGGCAGCTGAGGAAAAAAACACCACAAGTGGAACAACACCAATTTTAGGACTCTGGGAGCTAGCTGAAAAAGCATATGTAGCCAGAGACTGAACTGGAGCACACAGCCTCCCAAAATAAGTGAAGGGGAGGGATAGCCAATCCACCCTTTCCCCAGTAAATCCTCCACAGGAAGATGCATAAAAAAAAAACAAAAAAAAAACGCATCTATGAAAAAAATCGTGCCCGTGAAAAAATCACGGCCGGATTACCCGGAGGTGATGCAAAAGGAGAGTCCCCGCGTCACCTCCGGAAGATGGCGGCGCGCAGGGACCGGGAATACTGGACCAAGGACGCCGCCAAAATACCCCAGCCAGGCGCAACTGCGCGGGGCCGGCAGCAAATAAGCTGCCGGCCAAACTGACAAGGTACCTAGGAAAAAAAGGGCAACGCCGTTACCCAAACGAAAAGAAGGCTCCCCGCACTTTCCATAAGAAAGGGGGGAACAAACCGCCTAGTCCACATGTCCAGGAGGACAGAAAAAAACACAGTGGGCTGGGGGTTGACTTCCTCCTTTTAAGGAGATACTTAATTGTTAAATTGAGTTATTAGTCTTGGGCTCATTAAACATTCCGCCGGTCCTGCCAGTCCACGGGGGGTGGTTAACCCCATCTGTGCTGCTGGTAGGACGTAAGGGAAATTTTGATGGTGTGGAACTGCACTAAAATTACCACACCTAAGTGGTATGGCACCAACTTGACCAGGTGGGACTTCAGCTTGCTCGCTACCAAATTTGTTAGGGCTTATAGTTTTTTTTTTTTACTAACGACACATTCTATTATCGATGAGTGATGACAGAGAGGGGGAGGAGGAGTCTGAGCAGGAGAATGAGTAACTGATTATGATGATGACAAGGACACTGGCATGACTGACACAAGACTGGCATTTTAGAGGCACAAGCCTCTTCATAATTTTGGCCGATCCTCTGACAGTTCTAAATGTAAGACAGCTTCCTATTGTAGCTGTCTAAGGGCCCGTACACACAACCGTATGCCCTACGAGACATACGGTCAGTGAGCGGGCCAGATGTTCCAGAGCGGCATTGATCATGCACACAGGAGCACACAGCATCATAAATTACAATGATGCTATGCACGTCGGGCTGCCCGGGGGACTATTGTCCCGCACTCATAAGATCATATCAGTGCCACCTCATGCGCGCAGAACTGTGCAACATTTTATAAATAAAGTAGTAATACTATATAACAGAATAACATTTGGGTGAAGTCATAGAACTGCACCACATTTAACACAACTAAGCGGTACCACATCAACTGCACCACCTGCAACAGCATGCATACAAGCTCATTGCTCATTTTTCCCATGGCCACAAATTCCATTATGGATGTCTCACAATGCTATGGAGGACAAGAAGGAGCAGGAGCCTGAGCAGGAGAAGAAGTAGCTGTTGATGATTATAAGGACACTGTACTGCTTGGCGATGCAGCCTGGCTGCCACAAAGAATATTGGGAGAAGTAGGACAGATTTGTTCTGAATGTCGGCTAGTTCATTTTTCCCACAGGATCTGATGATGCAGCCTCATGTGCTGCAACAGAGCCCTGGTACTCTCTGTTTGAATGCACATAGCTTATTTCCTGCAGATGTTGCACATGGCAGTGGTCTTGTGGAGAAAAACTACCATAAGGGAAATACTCACACAAAGATAGCGGTCAGCCAAGTTTGGCCTAGGTCTGACATGTTTTAAGCAGTACCAACAGTATCAGTGGCATCACCAGTTTCCAAGCTGACTAAAGTATAAGCAGCTGTAACCCTGTCAGTTCTTTTGGAAGTTTTGGCTGTACGGTATCTCCATGGCCACCATCCTCTTCTTCCGATGTTACCTTCTTATCAGCATCTTGATCTGGCCTCTAGGTCCTGTCCAACCCACGATAATCATCATAGTCCTCACCCTTCCCATCACTTTTATCAGACTGTGATATGTGGCTCCTCCTCTGTATTTTCCCCAAGTAGCCATTGTAGTCACCGCTACCAGTACCCCTACCACCACTGTGGCTACAAGGGACACTAATACTACTACCACCACCAACACATCTATGCATCGGGTCTCCCAGCTCTTACTGAAACTTTTTATCATGGCAGTCCAAATGCTGATGCTTCTCATATAAAAGCTATTACACAAGGATCCTATCAGGGAAGGGCTCCAAATTAATCTTTATTTTACCAATACGCAATTAAGCGCAAATAAAGCCACTTTTATCCCTGATACAATTTGTAACTAAAAATTAACCTTTATTTGTCATAGTTAAAACTCTTTGTGAGCACACGTGAATTTAAAATCACTGCCGGTTTTACTGCAGGGGTCACCTGTTTAACCAGTATATGTTGTGATCATGGAAGTGCACTTAAACCATGATCGTCAACATTATAGTAGCAATGTAGCAATGCAGAGACTACTGCTAGTGTTTTAGCTACAACCAGAGCTTAGCGAATCACTATTACATAAGTACTAGCTATCCCTACAGATACCAGCAGCATATTAAAATCCTAAACTACCGTCCCCCAACATGTTTCGCCAGCTACGCTGGCGTCCTCAGGGGTCCAGAGACATTAGTGCGCCACATCTCCAGTGTAAAGTGTGCGCTTCGAAAAAATGTCTGTGACATACAGTATACTTTTTAAATAGACGGTGTCCGCTTCTGACAGTGACATTACCAGTGCCACATCTGCAGTGTAACGTGTGCGCTTAAAAAATATATCTGTGACATACAGTGTACATTTACAGTAGACGCTACGGACAGTGACATTACCGTTGGTACCTCTCCTGTATAACGTTTCCTCATCACAAATACCTGTGACTTGCCCTGTAATCCTACGCTACTGTACATGTGACATACTTTCAAGCATATATAACATTTAATATGAAGAAGGCGAGCAGTAAGGAACGGGGAAGTGGCCGTGATGCTAATGCTGCACGCAGAGGCCATGGCCCTGGGCGCGTTGAAACTGTGCCTGCTGCCAGAGCACAAGAAAAACAAGGATCCACGATACCTAGCTTCATCTCCCAGTTTGCAGGGCAGTGCAGGACACCACTCTTGAAGTCAGACCAGTATGACCAGGTGGTCAGTTGGATTGCATCAGATAATGCTTCCAGTCGGTTAAGCACCACCCTGTTTTCCACCAAGTCCAGTCTCAGTAGCCAAGGCCGTCGCATATAATGTTTTACTGGGTCAGCTCACCTGCAGGCCCCCACCTACAACCTTTTAGAGGGTCAACTTACCAGCAGGCCCTCACCTACAATCTTTTACAGGGTCAGCTAACCTGCAAGACCTCACATAAAATGTTTTACAGGGTCAGCTCACCTGTAGGCCCTTGCATATAATGTTTTACAGGGTGAGCTCACCTGCAGGCCCTCACCTACAATCTTTTACAGGGTAAGCTCACATGCAGGCCATCGCATATAATGTTTTACAGGGTCAGCTCACCTGCAGGCCATCAGCTACAACCTTTTAGAGGGTCAGCTCACCAGTAAGCGCTCATCTACAATCTTTTAGAGGGTTAGCTCACCAGCAGACCCTCACCCCTAATGTTTCAGAGGGTCAGCTCAGCAGCAGGCCCTCGCCCCTAATGTTTAAGATGGTCAGATCAGCAGGCCCTTGCTCCAAATGTTTTTGAGGGTCACTAGCAGGCCATCAATCATAATTTTTCAAGGGTGTGTATGATGCCCTCCTTTATGTGTAACAAAGGGTGTAATGGAATGCCGGTTCCAGCCCTTTCATTTAGTGCATAGGCTTTATGAGTGTAGGAGTCCCACTATATGAACAATTGTACCACAATGTGAATGAGGCCCTCCTGTGATTTACGAGTTGTATTGAAGTGCCTCTTGCTTGTTATTTTTGGCAGCATTTGCACTTTATATACAAGTAAATATACAGGAAAGAATGTTTCCTAACAATTTTTTCTCTAAAATCGATTTTATCTTTTGTTTTGTGTGTATTATTGTTAGTCTGTAAAAGTGGCATAGTACTCGTACAACATAATTCCCAGCAGCGACCTGGGAGTCCAAGATGCATCCAGACATCCTACCCGTGCTGTTCCCAAACCATTTCGGTGGTGTTTCCATCCATTTCTGACCTTTTCCTATGAACCAGGCACCCTCTCCTCTTCAAAGCAGGGGGTGCCTGGTTTAATGCTCAGGTTCTGCCATTGATTTCCATTATACTTTCCAGCATCCTGATGTGTTTGGCCCAAGCACCCGAGCACTCGAGCAATTTGTTGGTCGATCAACACTAATTAGGTGCTAATAGGGCAAAATGAGAAACTCTCACCAAAATAGCTTAAGTTCCAGAGTAAGTTGATCTTAACTTTCCATTGGTCCCAGAGGTACTTAAACTGGTCTATGAAAACAAAATGTGAGACCTGAAACCTAGGGTAGAAGGACAGTGCCAACATTCATCTGTTGACATTATCTGGGCTCTGTTCAAAAAGATTTTTTTCTGTAATTAAAGTCTTGAAGCAGAAAAATTCTCCAAACAGTTGGATTTACTAATTAGAAAAACTAAAACTGGTTCATAAGACATCAATACACTTCTGGTCTTGATTCACTTCTGGTCTTCTGGAACTTTGGAAATACACAAATTTGCTTGTTGGACACCCCCATCATAAGGAATCCCAATGGGATTCTTTCCTTAGACATTTACTCTAAACCAACCAACCGAAATGGCCTATTGCAATACTCCAGTTGCTATCCCAGGGCTACCAAAAATTAACTTCCTTGCTCTTACAACTGCTCAAGACAGAACAACACATATCCCTCAATCTTACAAATACTACCAGATCACAGGATTCCATGAATAGGGTACCATTTATTTGCAACTATCACCCCATTGTTCCTAAAACAAATAGTGAAATGGCAGTGGACAATATTACATCAGTCCTACCCAAATATTCTAGAATTGCCCTTATTTGTCTCAGGCATCCACATAACCTCAAGATAATCTGGTTAGGGCTGAAATCGGCAGCCAAACAAGACCTGATTCACAAACAGTCCTTTGACCTTACAAGAATAGCAACCTGCACTGTGCTTCATGTACAAGTATTACAAAGGGAGACCAATTATATCATCCACATACTGGTAATGTCTAAACTTATAATTTGCTTTCAAACATGTGACCCTCACTATGTTATCGATCTCATAAAATGTCTGTGTGCTCTAGAATTTGTTAGGTTAACCACGCAAGCCATCAGAGATCATTTATCCAGTCATAAATCCACCATCAGATACACCAAAACTTGGCTCCCTTCCCCCACCATTTTCTAATAGCAAAATATAACTTAATTCAGCATAAATTTCAAGCTATTAAAGCAGTATGCCGCCCACGAAGAGAGGGTAATCATATTCAGCACCTGAAAGAAAGGTGAAGTTCTACTGGAAAGACACCCTTCAGGCATTGTCTCCAAAAGGATGTAATTGCAAATTTGATATTTTGGTCTTAATTGATTTCAAGTGGTTTTCTTCATAAAATGGCTGTACTCACTTATATCTCCAATTTCTTCACAGACTCGCTAACTTGGATTCCTTTTCTTATTTCTTATTAGTGAGATATAGCTTTGTTCTGGGAAGTGCTTCATACCTCCAGCCTCCTGGTAAGCTCGCTTCCATCGGATACCATCCTGCATATACAATTATGTTTTTCTGTTATATATATTGTACCGAATGTTACCTGTACATTTTTGCCATCAAATTTATCATCATATGAGCCGTATGTTTACTTATACCATGCTTATTATTACACATGTTCATTATATTTACCATTACTTTCATGTTATTTTTCTGTATCCCACCTACTATGTACTTAATAGTATACCCCACTTGTTTATTATTATTTATTTGTTAGTTTGGTTACACTTTTGATTATGTTTTGCATCTCCTATGTTTCTATTATTTATTTTTATTTAGACTGTGCCTCTTTTTGAGATGGCTATTTGTTTTGTTAATACTAATTCCTTTCCTTTTACAGCAGCGCTGTAAAGGTCGGTATGGACCAAAACTTCTGGATATACAAAGCTGATATTTCGTATACAGTATGCTCCATCATTATTTGGATTCTTTAAAAACTCCATGTATGCATTTTGTTAATAAAATAAGTGTTTCACTTTTTAGATCAACTTGGGAGAGTGCAAAATATCTCTTAATGTCAATGTAAAGTGCTTTTTGAGAAGATGATTGTAACCATCTTGCCTGATGATTTGCAATATAAAAATTTTAAATGTTTCTGGAAGAATAAATGTAATTAATAAACTCTGAGTCTTGTTAAAAATCTGCGGGGCACATTTATTAAGACCAGCATTTTAATTGCTGTTCTTTAAAACCCCTATACCTGGCGCCGGCCTCTACATAACTTCAGCGAGTCCTATGCCACTACTAAATGTACGACAACTTCCTAGCTGCCCCCTCTCCATAACTGCCACTGAGAGGTCTGCGTACACAGTTGTCAGCATGTAGACATTCTTCCTGTCCTTCCACTTTACTGCAAGCAGCTAGTCACTTATAAGGCTGCATTTACACATCCGTGGAAAACAGACCGCGTGATACCGGACTGGCACCCTACTTAGTCTAGTAAGGCAACGGCATCATTGGTTGCAATGACACCATGTGCTTCCTGCTGCCACCGCTGCACAGTAATACACTCCTATGATCTATACGAGCGTATTATTGTACTGCGGCAGCAGCAGGAAGCGCATGGCGTCATAGGAACGAATGACGCTGTGCGCTACTGCACTAAGCAGGGTGCCAGTCTGGTATCACATGGTACATGTTCCACGGACGTTTGAATGTAGCCTAAGGGCGAAGGATGTTACTCTCTCCAAACACTTTGACAGCAGCGGTTGTGGGTATCCCACTCTATTTTTAAGACTGTTCCACAAGCCCCTGTGTTTGCAGCATGCAAGGATTTATTAAAAATGATAGGTGTACATGTGGTACCCTTTGTGTAGGAACGGCACCAATTGGTCCCACACTTTTTCCTGATGTCCCAATAATTTCAGGGCAGCCTGAGGGTTAAGATGTTGGTTTCTGCCTTCATAAACTGACAGACCGCCTGCTCTGCACTATATGATCTTTGAGCCATTTTTTATTATAAAGCCCAGAAGAAAAAAATAAATAAAAATTATATATATATATATATATATCCTAAAATAATAAAGTGAATGTTCAGTAGCGTTGTTATGGCCAATAATAGACGTCCATTTACTGATAGTTATGGACGTAACCTAATAGATGGCCACTGACCCACTAACAGATGGACAGTAATAGATGCCCACTGACCGTCAATAACAGACAAATACTAGTGGGGGGCCTAATCACAGAAGCAAATTGTCTGTCAGTAAAGAACGGACACTGACGCCTAATGACAGATGCTGACTGACAGTCGGTAACGGATGGACTGTATTGAACACCAAATGACGGACGCCCACTGACCATCAGTAACGGATGGATACTAACATGGGCCCAATGACAGAAGCTAACTGATCATCAGTAATGTACAGACACTGACGCCTAATGACAGATGCTGACTGACAGTCGGTAACGGATGTACAGTAATGAACACCAAATGACGGACGCCCACTGACCATTAGTAACGGATGGATACTAACATGGGCCCAATGACAGAAGCTAACTGACCCTCAGTAATGTATGGACACTGACACCTAATGACAGATACAGGAATGGCTATTTTGTTGCTTTTCAGCAAACTCAGCATGTGGACATCATATTGGCGCAAAACCACGACCCGAATTATTGTATCAACAATATTTATTCATGGACAACGCGTTTCGGGGTCTTTGAGGCCCCTTTATCAAGTCTGTTATCTCTATGGACCAGGAGACAAATGGGGTTAAATTTTGTTGTGGTCTGTGGCAGCCTGCGGGAGCAGAGGAGAGCTGCTGTGTTCGGCGTTCTCTCTCCTGCACGTGGTGGGAGAGGCTCGCAGACAGGCGCGCAAGCCTGTCTGCGTTTTGCGCCAATATGATGTCCACATGCTGAGTTTGCTGAAAAGCAACGAAATAGCCATTCCTGTATACTTCAAGTAACCCGAGACGGCGACCTAGCCAGTCACCTAAAGGGATCTTCGGACACACCAGGCAGCAACCCCTCCCATTACCACATCTCTCTCCCCGGAATCGCCACCACAAGGCATTACTTATATGCCCGCCAGGTGAGCCCAACCGCCTTGGCCACAGAAAAAAGGCCCTATTCTATTAATACGTTTTTCACCCTATGAGCGCCTCTCTTGTTTCCTTGGCTATATTCCACCTAATGACAGATGCTGACTGACTATCAGTAACGGAGGCCTAATGATGGACGCCCACTGACTACCAGTAACGGACACACTGTAACAGGTGCCTAGTGACAAACGCCCACTACCTAACAGTTACAGATGGACAGTTTATGAATTGATTAATCGATTTTGTCTCTTTTTCACAGTATATAGCACAGCCAGGAGAGAAGTCTGATCTCTCTCTCCTCCCAGAACAACGACGCTGAGGTGAGAGAGAAGCACAGCCCCTGTACTGGCTTTGTTTAGTAAATATACTGGATGTGATGATAACCCTATCATGGAGATCTCATGATCAAGGGTCAATAGTAATGGTCCATGATTGCTACTATGCCACAGGCAGATCCTCCTGAGCACAGTAACTACTGTGCATGCATGTGCCATTTTGTGTGTGTGTGTTTGTTTTTATTGGGGAAGGAGGCCGCTCAAGGGGGGAACTGGGACCATATTGCCCTGATCGGTGTGCTGAGGGACTCTATTGGGGCATCTCTACCTTTACTCTTTCCTCTCGTGCGTGAGAGAAGAGAGAATTCATATTCACTGCGCATGTGCGCAAAGCTACTGCCGCCATCATTGTTAAGGGAATGGAGGGGGGTGAGGATCGGGACCCAGCTTTTCATTATCGTGATGCTGGGAAACCCGATCCTGGCAGCAAAGACTTTAACTCTTATCTCTTAGGTGAGAGGAGGGAGAAAGTTTCCTGCCAGCAGCTCTGCTGCATTTTCCATGATCACGCTGTGATACACTGTATCACGGTGATCACATTATCAGAGACCGCTTGTGTGCTTCTTTATAGCACTAGCTTAGGCTGAAGTGCCGCAGCCCAAGGCCACTTAGAGACTGCCGTAAAAAGGTGTATGGTTGATCACTAAGGGGTTAATAATTTAGAAATTATGTAAAAAAAAATTCCCTCAATTTCAAGCTGGTCTGGCATTTCCACGTAATTCTATATCCTTGCCCTCTTTTAGTAATACAGTAATATACACATCTAAAGATTGGTGGGGGAGCTTTCCCCCACTAGAATCAAATTACACATTGCTAGGATATTAAAGTTTTATAATAGAAGATGGAAAATGCATTGGGGTAGTAGAAATTATGTCTAGAATTTTAGAGTAGACATGTGCCTCCTAAGGCCTTTTTCCACACGAGGCTGATGGATTAGGTCCGGATGCGTTCAGTCAAGCAAGTTTAGTCAGTTTTGTTGGCAAATGCGTTCAGTTGTTCAGTTTTTTCGGCGTGAGTGCAAAGTGTTTTGATGTGTTTTTCACGCACGTAATAAAAAAACTGAAGGTTTACAAATAACATCTCCTAGCAATCATCCATGAAAAACACATTGCGTCCGCCCTTGCTTCCGGATGCAATGCGTTTTTCACTGAAGCCCCATTCACTTCTATGGGGCCAGGGCTGCGTGAAAAACGCAGAATATAGAATATGCTGCAATTCTCACGCAACGCAGAACTGATGCGTGAAAAAAACGCTCATGTACACAGACCCATTGAAATGAATGAGTCAGGATTCATTGCAGGTGCTATGCGTTCATGTCACACATTGCACCCGTGCGGAAAACTCGCTCGTGTGAAAGGGGCCTAAGAGAGTCTTGTAATTGAATGGATCCTAAAAACTTGTTTAATGTGCTGTAGTTTTATTAAGGGAGAGTGGGCTCTCAGGAGTTCGATTTCGATGATTTCATAACTTTAGTGAGGGTTAGATGACAAAATGACAAAATAAATAAACTAGCTTAGAAAATATATTGGTTTTGACTAGTAAATAAGTAGATGATTTTTTTTATTTCACATTCTTTAGTGAAGAAAAAGCAATTTGTGTTATCAAAATCATTTGGTAGGGATAGGTGGTGCTTTATTATTTCCCTTATCTTGTTCTTTTAGACACTATTTTGTCCTTGTCTTCCTTTTTATAGTTTTAATATTTATGAGGTTTCTGTCACTGCTAATCCTTCACTGTTATGTTCTCTCTCTGACATTCGAAGCCCTTTAACCTGTCCTTGCTATTTACATCATTCTCTTGCTAATAGCTGGAATTAAACTTGATTCCATTTTACCAAGCAGCTGCCATGCATTTACAATATCTTGGCTAATACTACTGCCCATTTACCCCTGAAACCATCCAATTATGAGAAAAATATTTTGACTTATATTTTCGTTTTTTTCAAAAGAATATTAATTCGCTGATACATAGAGAAGCAGAAATTGGTCTCTGGCAGGTCTTTTGGAAGAGCTTACAGCTCAGATCACATTTCCATAAGAATTTAAATAGACTTTAGAAAATGCCAATTGTACTTTCTGATATAAAAACCAAAGAGTCACATCCCAAAAAATCTTTAGAATAAATGGTACATTCACTTTTCAAAAATATAACTTCCTCTAGACAGGTCACATGTTAATTTATGCACATTTGAGCATAAAAACAGGAGAGAGAAAACAGAAGTGATATTCTTAGTTGTTAATTAAAGTGTAATCCTTCTTAACCCCCTCAGGACCAGACAATTTTAAATTTTCTTTTCTCCTGGTCTTCCTGGAACAAAAACGTATTAAAAAAAAATTCTGTTCAGATAGCTGTATTAGGGCTTGTTTTTTTTTAGGAACAATTGTACTTTATAATAGCAGCATTTAATATTGGATATAATGATGTAGTGGAAAGTTGGAAAAAAAACGGTAGGGATTAAAAAAAAAATGGAATTCTGCCATAGATGGTTCTACCATTTACGGATGTCATTTTTACAGCATTCACTATAAAAGTTACCCGTTCAATTCATTCTCCATACGACACCTGCATTTCCTGCACTGAATACTGCTCTGCTAACCAAACTCATAGCTTCATAATGACTTATGATACTGTGGCTTCCTGCCTGGCTGAGGGTGCACTGTAAAGTACTCTCGTAATGCTGTGAGTACAGTACAGTAGAGTTGTAGAAATTATGTAACAAAATTGTATCCCTCAATTTCAAGCTGGTCTGGCATTTCCACGTAATTCTATATCCTTGCCCTCTTTTAGTAACACAGTAATATACACATCTAAAGATTGGTGGGGGAGCTTCCCCCCCACTAGAATCAAATTACACACTGCCGGGAAATTAAAGTTTTATAACAGAAGACGGAAAATGCATTGGGGTAGTAGAAATTATGTCTAGAATCTTAGAGTAGACCTGGGCCTCCTACGGCCTCTTTCACACGAGCGTGACTGATTAGGTCCGGATGCGTTCAGATGCGTTCAGTCAAGAAAGTTCAGTCAGTTTTGTTTGCAAATGCGTTCAGTTGTTTCAGTTTTTTCCACGCGAGTGCAATACGTTTTTTTTTTTCTCCTGGCCTTCCTGGAACAAAAACTTATTTAAAAAAAATTCTGTTCAGATAGCTGTATAAGGGCTTGTTTTTTGAGGAACAATTGTACTTTCTAATAGCAACATTTAATATTGGATATGATGATGTAGTGGAAAGCTGAAAAAAAAGGGTAGGAATTTTAAAAAATTGAATTCTGCCATAAATGGTTCTGCCATTTACGGATGTCATTTTTACAGCGTTCACTATAAAAGTTATCCGTTCCCTTCATTCTCCATACGACGCCTGCATTTCTTGCACCGAATACTGCTCTGCTGACCAAACTCATAGCTTCATAATGACTTATGATACTGTGGCTTCCTATCTGGCTGAAGGTGCACTGTAAAGTAGAGTTTTAGTCAGGCAGGAACTGTCAGCATAAAAAATCTTTATGATGCTGTGAGTTTGGGTTTGAGGAGCAGTATTTGGTCCAGGAAATTAGGTTGTCATGCAGAGCGTGTATCACAGACCAAACACACTTGTTTGAAATATGCCTAATAAAGTGGTTAAAATAAAGTGTGATTATAATCATTTAGCCTTTTTTTCAATTTCTATTATGTCCTTAGGCCTCTTTCACACAGTCAGTGCTTGGTCAGTGTTTAACCAGTGATTTCTGTAAGTGATTGTGGGCCAAAACCAGGTGTGAGTCAAAAACATAGAACAAGTACAAATCTTTCCATTATACCTTATTACTGTGTAGGTGCCACTCCTGGTTTTGGCTCACAATCACTGATAAAGTTACTGATCAGACAGTGACAAAACACTGACTTAATGCTTCTGAATATAATGGGTGAGTAGATGCATATAAGTAACATCATCATCTCAGTCAATCCACTACAGTGTACCAACATGCCATTACAAATGTCATCAAAATCTCTAACTAATGCATCCTTAATATTAGCAGTGGAGGGAAATGGTAGTCTGACGCCTGTATCCTTAATTACTGCTAGTGGCTTTTAACGGAAAATATACTAGTGATTAATATAGATGTTCATTTTATCCAATGTGACTATCCAACAGGATCTACTTAAAAGCTAATCTATCAAACTACAAAGGTTTTTAATTAATAAAAACTTCTGGTTACTTGAACATTACTGGTAACTGAAAAAAATCTTTACTTGCATGCATATTTTTTGACCAGATATCTAATGGGGGCTGGCAGATTGTCTCTTTAATCCATCTGCTTTTTTCTGTTCTTTGTCCTTCCTCTACATTTCCTTCTTATACCCACTCTTTCAAGTTTAACAATTTTTTTTTTATCAGTTCTGTTTAATCAAATACAGTAGTATATAACTTTTACATTGGAATAAATATTACAAATTCAGAGATACTGCAATATTAACATATTTTGCGAAATTTGAAAATCTTAATAAAAATCTTGCTACAACGTCCTCAAGAACATAAACTATAAAGAGTTGAACATAAAGTACAAACAATACTATTTAGGAATATAGAAATCATCAAAATTTAAAGGGAAATACTTTTAGAATATTTTTAAAGTACGGCTGGGTGACAGGAAAAAAAATATAACTATAAACCATGTCCAAGACACAAATAAGTTCACTGTTTTTAATAAGTTATTAATATATTTTAGGCAACTTACAGGTTTCAACATGTGCAGCAGTGCAAGTATTTTACTTTCATAAATACAACTTAAAAAATGTACATAATTGATATCCAGACACATATCTTCTTAGAGAACAAGCCTACCCCTCTCCTGACATGATTTGCTGGTAATCTATGCTGTACGCACTACTAGGGTTCAGTGAATCGGGTTCGGATTGCAGTATCTGAACCCAATTCTTTTAAAGACTTTGATAAGTACATTGTCTCCATCCTTCTGTAAAATGTATTGTATCCGCGGAGGTCTTTCCCAAGTTTCAGTAAATATCTTGAGACATACTTCGTCTCGCCTCTATCTTGTGTCACTTTGTTTATTTTCATAAATTATTATATCAAAATACTATGCCGAACTCGGCTTTGTGACTTTGTGATAGAGGCGAGACAAAGTAATGTTACTTTAACACTAGCGTTTTTTGTGGATCCGTAATGGCTCCACCTAGCTCCGTTTGGCTCCGCTTCGTCAGGCCGAGTGGAATGGTGACTGAATGGAGGCCAACTAATGCATTCGGAGTGGACCCTTTTCTATTCAGAATGCATTAGGGCAAAACTAATCCATTTTGGCCTACTTTTGAGAGCCCTGAACGGAAAGCCAAAATGCTAGTGTGAAAGTAGCCTAAGAAAAATATATATGCAGTTCACTTCTGCAGCTACATTTTGTGAAACCATTTATTTGAGTTAAAAGCGTTTACTGGCCTATTTCAGTACAAAAAGAGAAATATATACGAAGTTCACTTTTTCAGTTATTTGCGCTAAAAGCGTTTAATGTCGTATTTCAGTACTACAAGAGAAACATATACAAAGTTCACTTTTGAAGTTATTTGCACTAAAAGCATTTACTGGCCTATTTCAGTATAAAAAAAGAAATATACATGCAATTCACTTTTTCAGTTATTTGCGCTAAAAGCGTTTAATGTCGTATTTCAGTACAACAAGAGAAATATATACAAAGTTCACTTTTGCAGTTATTTGCGCTAAATGCGTTTAGTGTCCTATTTCAGTACTACAAGAGAAATATATACGCACTTCACTTTTGCAGTTATTTGCGCTGAAAGAGTTTAGTGTCCTATTTCAGTACAAAAAGAGTAATATGAACGCAGTTTACTTTTGCAGTTATTTGCGCTAATAGCGTTTACTGGCCTATTTCAGTACAAACAGAGAAAAATATACGCAGTTTACTTTTGCAGTTATATGTGGTAAAAGCGTTTAGTGGCATATTTCAGTACAAAAAGAAAAATATATATGCATTTCACTGTTGCAGTTATTTGTGGTGAAAGCGTTTAGTAGCCTATTTCATTAAATAAAAAAAGAAATACGCACTCCGCTGCTGCAGTTATTTGTGGTGAAAGCATTTAGTGTCTTTTTTCAGTACAAAAAGAAAAATATATTCGTCGCTTTTAGTTTTTTTTTATTTGCTTTTAATTTATTTAGTTCAGCTAAAAGTATGTCAGACAGAGAAGTGCCAGGCCATGCACAGAGGAGTGGCAGAGGCCTAAATGTAAGGGGGCATGGCAGCAGGAGTTGCAGCGAGAGGCCTGAGCTCCTGGTGTCATCTAGCGTTTGTGACTTGACCAGCAACCCAGCGGTTCTTGATTGGTTATGCAGTAGAAACAAAAGTGCGGGCGGCACTACAAAGGTCCATGTATGGCACAATCCACACTGTGCCTGCAAACACTCCTCCGGTCAAGATGACGGTAAATACGGTGCTCAGCCCAAAGATAGACAGTCCATAGATACCTTGGAGTAGAGGGATGAAGAACGGCGGCACTCGTCCACGTATGTGGAAAAAGTATCTTTATTGCGGGCATCCAGTATAACAACAACCGGGTAGGAGCGGCTTCCCAACTCCTAGCAAATAGGTGTAGTGGCGACGGCCGTTTCGCACAACAATGCGCTTTGTCAGGCCACCTGAAGCCCGAGCGTGGACGTACGCACTTTAAGTGGACGCACTCGCACATCACACCTTGCACAGGTGTGGGAAGCCACGCCCCCAACAACCGGGCTTTAAAACAATTCCATATGCAAGAATGAAAAGGTCAGACATAGCTTCGTAAGTTCATGAAAATATAAATAAAAATATACTGCGACTACTGTGAACTTATATACAGCAAACTGAGAGAGGAGGATTAAAATAACTTATAAATGCACTGATAGATCGTTCTTATCATTTAAACCAATACCCCCCATAGCTCGGGTACGGATAATCCACCTGGATTCAGACTGCAATAATAGTTTGTGGCAATCTCCTCCTCTTTCAGGAGCATTAACAATTTCAATACCTGCAAATTTTAAACAACGAGGGTTACTGTTGTGTTTGTCCCTTACGTGTTCAATCAGACGGGGACATCCCTTCCCTGTAATTACTGAATTTACATGTTCCCTGAAACGCTCAAACATCGGGCGTATAGTTTTGCCTATGTAGAAGTTGTGACAATCACAAAATACCACATAGACAACAAAGGGGGACCTACAGGTAATGAAATGACGGACTCTGTGAGTAACTCCACCCAAATTCAAGATTCTACTCTGAGCATTTTGTGGGCAGAAGGAACAGACCACACTTATAATTCCCGGGTCTAATGTTCCTAGTAAGCCAAGACTGATTCATTGTGGGACGTAAGACACTATGTACCAGTCGATCCCTTAACGTACAACATTTTTTGAAAGCTATCAATGGTTTTTGTTCAACCACTTTACACAGGGTTCTGACTCCCTTTAGAAGGTCCCAATTATTCCTAATTGCATTTTTTATGACCTCAGCCGCTGGGCTAAATTTGAATACAAATGAGAATCTCTCTGATGTAGCATGTTTCTTTTGCTTATCCATGAGGACTTCAGATCTAGGGTGTTTAGCTGCTCTAAATAGAGCTCTGCTGAAGTCCTTCGGTGGGTAACCCCTAGCAACAAGACGATCAGCGAGGGAACTAGCCTGTCGCCGAAAACCCTCATCAGTACTATTAATCCTTCTAAGACGTATGAACAGCGGTTCTTGATTGGTTAACTCGGTTATCCACTTCATCCAAAGTGACATTGGACACCCCCAGCCAATAGTCGGTGGGTTTGCCAGACACAACCCTTAGTTGGCATGACCTGGGAGCAGGCCCTGTGCCCTCACCTGTCCTCAACCTGCGTCTGTCTTTCGCTGTTCCCTCAGCCGCAAAAGTATTGCATACTGTGGGCTCAGATCCACTCCACAGCGTTTACGAGATACCAGAGGACAGTCAGCAGTTACTGCTCCATTAGGCGGGCAAGTAGTGATGAGGAGAGTGGCGTGGGAGGTGGTGTTGGGAGCGGTCAGGCTCCGGACCCAGAGACTGTTGAGGAGGACATTAGTGACGTGCAGACACTACTCGATGATGATGAAGCCAATCGCACTTGGGAGCAGGTTGCAGAAGGGGCTTCATCATCATCAGGAGAGGAGGGTGGCAACTTGCCCATGAGGCAGCGGCAGAGCCAACAAGGTGGTAGCATGGCTGGGAAAAATCAGGGTGGCAGCAGTGGAAGGACAGGAGACAAACATGCCCGGGGTAGACCACCTGCTTCGCAGCAGACTACCTGCCCGGGAAGTAGTGGAGCAGAGGTTCACGGAGGCAGCGGCGGTAGCAGTCAGTCAGTGCGGACTGTTGGGGGGAAAATCACCTACTCGGCGGTGTGGCAGTTTTTTTGTTAAGCAGCCAGAGGAGGTGAACATAGCCATATGTAGAATATGTGGGCATAAGGTAAAGTGTGGCCAGGGTGCCAATGTTGGCACCATGGCCCTGTGTCAACATATGCAGCGTCACCATAAAGTGGCCTGGGAGAACCATGGCTCCGATCTGGTGGTCCAGCCTGCCGCAACACCCGCTGCATCATCCAGTGGCACGCACCTGGTTTCAGGCAGTCAAGGCTCCACCAACTCAGCCGAAGGGAGCTGTCTGTCTTCCTATCTTCTGCTGGTCCTGATTCTGAAGCTCCTCCTCCTCCTACTCCTTGTAAGCCATTTCGTCAGCAATCAATCACCGAAGCGATTGCCAAGAGACAGCAGTATGCGTGCACAAATTCAACGGCGCAGAAGCTGAATGTGCTCCTGTAAAAGTTCCTGGTGATGAAGTCCCTTCCTTTAAGTGGTGGACTCAGCACCTGTCAGAGAACTGCTGGCTTGTGCTAAGCTGAGGTGGAGAGTCCCAAGCAGTCATTTAGTTGCCAAAAAGGTAGTACCAGCCCTGCACAAATATGTAGAACAGAAGGTGGGCCAATCCTTGAGCCTGTCTGCTAAAGTTCAAGGCAGCACCTATGTGTGGAGCTGTAACTACGGTCAGGGACAATACATGTCCTTTACGGCCCACTGGGTGAATGTGGTTCCTGCACAGCCACACCAGCAACTTGGCCAGGTCACACTGCTTCCGCCTCCAGGTTGTCACACTATTGGTCCTGCGACAATGTCCGCCTCTGCCTCCTCATCCTCCACTGTAGGGACAAGTCACAGTTCCCCTCCAGCATACAACAAGTGCAGGGTACAGCGTTGTCATGCTGTTCTACACCTCGTTTGCCTGGGCTAACTGAGTCACACAGGGGAGGAACTGCTCCATGTGATTCATCAAGAAATCGAATTCTGGCTTTCTCCGTGACAACTGAAAATCGGAAACATGGTGACTGACAACGGGAAGAACATAGTGTCGGAGCTGCGTCAAGGAAGGCTGAGCCATGCGCCCTGCATGGCACACAGGTTCAATCTGGTTGTCAAGCCGTTCCTGAAGTATCCACCCATCTGCAAGACATCCTAACAAAGGCCAGAGAACTTTGCATGCACTTCAGCCACTCATACACTGCAAAGCACACTGTCTTGGAGCTGAAGCGGCAGCATGGCATCCCCCAACGTAGGCTAATATGCGACGTTTCCACCCGTTGGAATTCCACCTTCCATATGTTGGACCAACTATACGAACAGAGAAAGGCCATCAACGATTTCTTGATGATCCAAATGGATATGAATACTCCCCTGTGTAACTTCGATGTCAGCCAAAGGCAGCTCATGCGTGACACCTGCCATTTGCTCAGACCCTTTGAGGATGCCACGTTATTTCTCAGTCAGCAGGAGTACGGATGAACGACGTCATTCCACTGCTTCATGTTCTGGAACAGATGGTGGTCACAATGGCTGGCTAGGGGACAGAAGACGTGGTGCCTAGATCTCACGGATCTAGGCACTGAACTGGAAGAAGAGGACATTGGAGCACAGGATATTGGAGCATAGGTAATATGTAGCGAAATGAGTGGTTTTTCTACTGCAGTGACAGGAGAGGAGGAGCAAGAACAGCCGGAGGAGCAATAGAGCGATGAGGAAGAAGAGGTAGAGGACCCAGAAATACCGTGGCAGTATGCAGAGGAGATGGAGGCAGGGAATCACTCAGACTCTCTTGCACAAATGGCACACTGCATGCTCACTTGTTTGCATAGTGACAGCAGAATTGTCACCATTCGGCAGAGGGATGACTTCTGGCTCTCCACCATGTTGGACCTGCTTTGGTAGTGAAATAATACTGTGAGTCCATATAACATGCAGATGACAGGCATCGCTCTTAGAATCACTGCACACTACACTTATTAGGGCAGTCACAGGGACAAAACTGACCAAATAACTCACGTATGAACTCAGCCTTACAGGGCGATGTTAGCGCCAAGAAGAAGCAAACTCTTTTTACACCATCGTCAGCTGATTCCACATAGATGTCTACAGAACCTGTTCTATTAAATGCTTACACAAGTAGAGCCCCCCCCCCCCCACACAGAGTCGAGAGGGTGTCAGCAGTAAGTTTGTGTTCACCTCACTAAATATTTTGCCCTTCCTCTGATCCGTCAGAACAATAACCCCCCAAAGAACAGATCCTGTCTGTTGAGCATCCTCCTTCACTCGGTCAACATTTGGTCAGTAATCCATCAGTATTGCTAATGCCAAAAAAAATGTGGATCAAAAACAGAGATGACACGTTAATGAGGAGACCAAAAAGTGGCCAAATGACAGAGTCTAGAGATGTCAGCAGCATCAGGAGGAGGACACAGAGTGGCAAAGTAACATAGTGTGGAGGTGACAGCAACATCAGGAGACCACAGAGTGGCAAAGTGACATAGTGTGAAGTGGCAGCAGCATGAGGAGACCACAGAGTGACCCGGTGACAGAGTGGTGAGGTAGGTGGCCATACGAGTACCAGCTGAAGATGATGGATGAAAGAAAGAACACTTGGGATCAGATGTGTGGCATTAGATGTGTGGCAGCATCAGAATAGTAGCTGAGGCAGGTAGCCAGAAGAAACCTGTCTCTTTTGTCCAAGTGTTGGTGTGGCACCATGGATGATCTAGTATGATGCCTCAGGCATTGTTGGGTAGAAATCCTGGCTGATCCATGCCTGATTCATCTTGACAAAGGTCAGTCTCTCCACATTTTGGGTGGACAGGTGAGTTCTTCTTGGGGTACCTATGGCCCCCTCCCCACTAAACACCTACTCTGATGTCACACAACTTGTCTGGCAGGACAGCTTTTTCAGGGCAAACTCTGCTAGTTGCTAATACACTAATACACACCAAAAAGGGCTTTAATTTTCTCACTTCAACACACAATGGCTAATAAGCCCTTTTTTCCCCCATTAATACACACCAAAAAGGGCCTTAGAACATATAACTGCACCACTGAACGGCAAATATGCGCTTATTTTTGTCCACTTATACACGACACAAAAGGCTTTAGAATATAGAACTGCACCGCTGATCGGCAAATATATTTTTCTTTTTTCCATTTATACACGCCACAAATGGCTTTAGAATATATAACTGCACAGCTGGTCGGCAAATATATGTTTCTTTTTTCTATTTATACGCGCCACAAAAGGCTTTATAAGATATAACCGCACCACTGAACGGCAAATATATTTATCTTTTTTCCACTTATACACTCCACAAAAGGCTTTAGAACAGATAACTGCACCGCTGAGCGGCAAATATATTTTTTCTTTTTCCACTAATACAACCACAAAAGGCTTTAGAACGGATAACTGCACCGCTGAGCGTCAAATATATTTTACTTTTGCCACTAATACACAACAAAACGTGCTGTAATTTTAGCACTTCACCAGACAACGACTAATAAGCCTTTTTTTCCACTGATATTGCTGATTGCTGATAATGTTAGTTGTTTTTTTAATTTTTCTGAGACACAGCGTTTCATATTTGGATAGTTGAACTCCATGACCTTTCATCTGCAACTTCCATTGCAACACACTTTTCCCATCCATGAGAATGTTTTAGTCAGAGGCACTGAAATAAATTTGTTATGCTGCTACCTTTCATAGCATCTCTTTTCTTTCACATTCTACACATGGCTTTGGATTGATTGCTGTTAGTTTTTAAGAAACTAAACTACTTCCAGATTACTGAAGACTAGGGATGAGCGAACTCTAACAGGTTTGACATTCAGACAGTGGAGGAATCCCGTTACGGATTCCATTATAATGGAATATAACAGAATTTGATGATGGTATGCAAAACGGAAGCCTTTAAGAGGCATTCCGTTTTGATCCGTCATAATAGAAGTCTATGGCCAAGCATAACGGATCCGTCTGGTTTCCGTTATGCAGGACTTTGTATTACGTCCTGCATAATGGAAACCAGGCGGCTTAGCAGCTTCCGTTTTGCATACTGTCATAGAATTCCATTATATTCCGTTTTAATGGAATCCATAATGGAATTCCGCCACTGCCCGAACGCTAAACCTGAACCTATAAAGTTCTGGTTCGCTCATCCCTACTGAAGAAACATTTCCTTTTTAGGGAACTTCTCCTCTTCATCATCAACCTTAATTGAAATATGTGATGCCATTCCCTCTCACTAATTTGACTAACTCCCATTCACCCAGCCATACCCCATTAAGAGCAACTTCCCACTGCCCTAAATCATTGCTGACTCTGCTTTCCACAGCAAGGTGAACCTGGACAGTGGACCTCGGCTTCGGTCAAGTGAAGTGGAGCTTTGAAGGAGAGCGTTTGTTGGTCAGTTCCACCCACTGTTTGTGGACGGAGTACAATTTTTATTGTACAAAATAATCTATTTACAATAATGTAATAACCTATTTATTACAATGCTGGCATGTTAGAACGCTGGAGCCACATGATGTACAGATACAGGATAGGGTTCAACGTCCACTCCACAGTCTGAATAACTGGAATTGATGGTACAGTTTAGGGACAGGGCCTGGGAACTTCATGGTATCACAGGGTCTATCTGCAGACATGATGTGTGTGCAGATACTGTATATGACATAAGATGATTCTAGAAAACAATGTATCAAATTCTAAAATGGTAGCATGTCTCACTTTCAACATTTGATATGTATTATGTGTTCTATTGTGAATAAAATATGTGTCTATGAGATTTACAAATCATTGCAATCTGCTTTTATTTAAATTTTACAGAGCGTCCCAACTTTGTTGGAATTGGGGTTGAACAAATGACACATACCTTAAACCTGTTTTGCAATATACTAGTAAACAGTAATCTCATAACAGAAAGTTTCTTTATTTGCTTTGCATTCTTCACTCTGAATAACAATAATGAGTCATATTGTGGTTTCTTAAAGAATGCAGAAAATAAATTATTCTAACTTGTGTTGGATGACAATTTGATGCATGTAACATATCAGTGAAAGAGTATTCCTTGTCATTTACATGGACTACGACAAACTGTCTTTATAAGCAGTAATAAAGGGCCATGATGTAGGCTCAATCAATGCATTTCTATTTAGAATATTATCTAGATCATTACTATTATATACTAGATATGCATCATATAATGTCCTACTTATATCCTCTATTAGTATATTAAACATTAGTGTATAGATTAATATACTGTCCTAATCCATGTTTTACTCTACTGTTGTTGATTTTTTTGTCTTTTTTTTATGCACATTCTTCCTGTTTCAGTAAATACTGGTTGATGAGACAATGTCCAGCTGTTGTATGCATATTCACTGACAAAAAATGAAGGAGTTGTTGGAATTGAATTAAGCTTTATATGTTTGAAGGTAATGACTAAATATTTAATCAATTACAATAGTAGAGCAAAAGGATAAGTTCTGGCTAATATCCTGTGGAACATTTGCCCACAGATATTACAGCTGAGCCTCTAGATTCTATACCCTTAAAGGTTGCCTAAACTGTCATCCCAGTTGGTCCCATGAATTATCATTAGGTGACTGTGCAGGCTATGGTAGGCCATGATAGTATTTTAATCTGGCTAAAACATTCCTAGGAAACCCTTGCTGTGTGTGGGAGAGCATTTCCCTGCTAAAAAACTCCAATTAGAAGCCCTGCTATGGGAGGCAACACATGTGCCTGCAGGATGTCCTGCACATATCAGTTTGATTTTGGTCTAAACCTAAGGGTTTTATCCTTGTAGCTCCCTGTTATTCACCCTTTAACCCATACAGTCATCTGAACTTCGATGCAGAGAACCTTCTTCTGGAGTAGTCCCAGTGTAGACAGCTGACCCATAGGATTCAGACACATGGGTGCAAGGCAACAAAGGATCAACCAAAACACACAGTCAAAAACAGGCCAAGGCCAGACCAAGCAGAGTTTGTGCAAATCTGTAAAAAGGTCTGGGGTCAGAGCTTGCAGTAAAGTGTCACAACTATAAGCAGGCACAGGTTGCTATATGGGTAGGCAACATGAAACAGCACACTTTTACAGGGAATTTAGAAATCTAGGAACCTCATTGCTAAGGGATGGAGAGAGCTAGCAGTTCAGCAATTATACCAGAAGTTGATTAACAATTGGAAGCAGCAGAATAGCTGCACACAGAGCAAGGAGAAAAGGAGAGTGGTTGTGATAGCAAAACTTGGTGTAGCAGTAGTTCAATGAATAATTTTATGATTGAAGTAGCGGAGCAGTGATTGACAAGGCCCGCTGATCCAACACCTTGGGGTTACTGACGGTCATATGCAATGGCACCCTAGATCATCAACCAAGCAGTTGGGGTAGTGTGCTCCACAGCAAAGGCAGAATTGATGCGATTACGACAAGTGCAGTGTCCCACTCTGTTATAGTAGTGGGTCCAGTATATTTAACCCCTTCTACACCGGGCCAGTTTTCACTTTAGGTGGTAATTTGGAACACTTTTCACTTTTACTTACCCAAACCATTCTGAGAGTGTTTTCTCGTGACCCATTGTACCTCATGACAGTGGTAAATTTAAGTCGATATATTTCAACTTTATTTATAAAAAAAATCACAAATTTAGCAAAACATCACTATTTTCTAAATTTGAATTTCTCTACTTTTAAGACAGATAGTAATGCCTCATAAAATAGGTATCAGTCATAATTTCCCATATATCTACTTTATGTTGGCATAACACGAAAACAACATCTTGTAATAGATCAAGTTTATCTTGAAAAATATAAAATAAAAATCAATAAGAAATAAGCTATATAGGTTACCCCAAGATAAATGGTAAAAGCATAAGGATGGAACTGATTCTGATTATGCCAAAATGTGACTAGACAGCATTTTCCAAATATTAAGCTTAACCCTTAGAGGAACGGGTGATTTTCTGTTTTTACAGTATGTTTTAGTTTTTCACTCCCCGCCTTCCCGGAGTCATAACTTTTTTTATTTTTCAATTCACATAGAATTAGGGGGCTTATTTTTTGCAATACAAGTTGAACTTTCTAATGGCACCATTTACGTTGCATACAATATAGTTTGAAGTGGGAAAAAATTCCAAATGGGGTAGAATTGGAAAATAAACTCAATTCTGCCACAGTTTTATTTTTATTTTTACGGCTTTCACTATGCGGTAAAATCAACCTGTTGCCTTCATGTCCAATGCAGTACGATTACAACGATACCACACTTGTATAGTTTTTTTTTGTATAGTTTTTCTTGTGTTTTACTACTGAAAAAAATATATAAATCTTGAAAAAATGATTTTTATCACTGTTTATCACTTTTTGACCCCTATAACTTTTTTGTAGTTATGCATATGGAGTTGAGTGAGGGCTAATTTTTTTGGAAAGGGGGGTGATTTGAACTTTCGTATTTTTTATATTTGTTAAAAACATTTTTTTTAGTTTTTTAAAGTCACCCTGGTTGACTATAACTCGCAATCATTAAATTGCCTATTGTGTTCATTGATGGCTATAAAGCCATCATTGAACACTTTATTTTCAATATGACAATACAGTGCTGCCACCTATATTTCACTAATAGCTACTGAAGCCTGCTTGAAGCTTTGGTCTATTAGTACAGCCTAACAGGTTCACCGATCTCAGCCAGGGAACGCTGTTAAGGGAGTGGGAGTACATGGCTCCTGTTACCGGACTGCTCAAATGCCATGGTCACATTTGACCACTGTATCTGAGGGGTAAAATGTATGCGATCAGCCTTATGGCTGATCACATACATGTGCCTCGGGTCTCTTGCTGTAATACAGGTTGACCCTTTGGCCGGTAACGGTCATACAGATGCTGGATATCCTCCTGTGATATGTCATTCCAAGCTCTTTCCACGTTGACCCATAGTTCAGCCAAGGTTTTTCATGGTTGCTGTGTATGGGAGCTCTGTCATCCCATTCAATCCCAGAAATTCTTAAAGGGGTTAGAAATTTGGTCATTGAGGTTACCTAGGGAGCTGCTAGATACCCTGAGAAGCATGCTGTATAGTGTTACCTGTGTGTTGTTGGAATACCATGTCTCCTGAGTCCTGAGTAAAAAAAAAAAAAAAAGCAACAGGACGTACCGAAGGCTGGTCAATGTTCCTTCAACAAGTGAACTCTCCTCTATACATGATGGCAGTAGGTGATCTCTCATCCTCCTGCAACCTCTAATGGCGTCATTATTAGTACCAAGGCAGAAGCTAATTTCATCACTGAACAGTATTGTTTGCAATTCATGCCTTCAATGGGATGTCTGGTAGTACCAGTGCAGGCCCTCTTGGAGATGGTGAGACATCAGTCGCAAACAAGCTAGTGCAGTGTCTGAAGGCAGTCCTGCTTCTATCAGATGGTTTATTATGGTCTGGGCGGTCAATGTAATGTCTACTGCAGAACTTTTGTGTGTTGCTGTGACTGTCCATTAAGATATAGCAGCTCTTCTTGCACAGTGATCTTGGCTTCCATATGTCTATTTTGAACATCCAGATCACTCGCTACATATGTGACTGCCCTCCTCTGACTTCCTCTGATTTGACAGTTGGACCTTCCGGCTTCTTGTTATTTTGTCCTTTTCAAAGTCTGTTAATTACAAAAAATGCTTCACACCTTCATCTAGCAGACATATTGAACACTAAAACAACACCCAATCAGAAGTCCTGTAAAATAGTTCTGTCACACAAAAAAACAACAGTGATGCCAGACAAAAAAGTCTGTGGAATATCTGCATGTAAAGTTAGGATCTTGGAACTTTGATCACTATATTCAACAACCTCCAGCATTGCCATAATTGGATTTTTATCTTAAATCCTTCACAACTTCAAATCACACATTGTTGCTACCAATGGATTGGCCTTTTCAGGTTGAGACTAGCCTGGGAAGGTAAAGCTGGATTTGAACTCCATTAATCTGCAAGATGTGGCACTACCCAAAACAGTTGAAAGTGAAATTAAATTATTAGAGGATTCAAAATTATATTTCAACATGGTATTGGGTAGTTAAAGCATATTTAAGTATGGATTAAATAAAAATTTGGAAAGTGTTGCGTGCATTGTATTCAACCCCCGAGTCAATACTTTGCAGGACCACCTTTTGCTGCAAATTATAACTGCAAGTCTACCAGCTTTAGACACCTAGAGGTGGAAATGTTTGCCCATTCTTTTTTGCAAAATAGCTCAAGCTCAGTTAGATTGGATGGAGAGCGTCTGTGAACAGAAATTTTCAAGTCTTGCCACATATTCTCAATGGGATTTAGGTCTGGACTTTGACTGGGCCATTCAAACACATAAATATGCTATGGTCTAAACAATTCCATTGTAGTTCTGGCTGTCTGTTTAGGGTCATTGTTCTGATGGAAGGTAAACCTCCATCCTAGTCTCAAGTCTTTTCCAGCCTCTACCAGGTTTTCCTCCAGGATTGCCTACTATTTAGCTCCATCTATCTTCCAGTCAACTGTGACTAGCTTCCCCGTCCCTGCACTGATATACTGCACTTATAGAACTGTATGGGGCTTTTATGTACCTCTATATGATTCTGGTGCATACAGATGCATACAGAATAAAGAAATCCTACTATATTCCATTAGAAGAAGTGTGCCTGTATAGAGCCTTGTGTATATTACTCCACCATGTGAATTTGGCCTAAGACTATGTTTATATCTCCATTACAGATGATCTGGCAGCTTGATCCAGCATAAATGCTGGCTGTCGGATTGATAAACATACAGGAGTATTTGTCTGGCCGAAACCTGACATTTATGCGGGAAAGTGGCCGGATCACCACCAGATCCCATTATAGTCAATAGGGATCTAGTGGAGATCTGTTAAATCCAGCATAGCTGGATGTGTTGCCATTAATCCTAGAGGCTCATTTGCATATATGAAAACTTCATTTTTCTCAGCAAAGCATACACATATGAACATGGGACCAGAACAGATGCCTTTAGCTGCCAACAGGTCAGCCTGTTTCATTAGTACAAATCTGTCTACAGATGGCCTTTAGGTTGTTTTAAAATATGTTTTCCCAACTGTGTCGAAAATGATTTGCCTATGTATATTCTTGGTTGCATTTAAATATGTTTTAATGCATTGGTAATTTTCCTAACTGAAGAGGTTATCCAAAGATTGATACCAAATTATTGTACGAGAAAAATTAACTGATTATTTTACCAATTACGCTGATGACTCAACAAGATTACCTACAACTGTGGATATCATGTCAGCTCTTGCATAATACTCTAGTGGTTAACTCCTTGACTTTCAGACCACAACTTCTCCCTAGTGGAAATATGAAAGAAGTTGTAGTATGAGAATGTGCTAATGTCAATAATTAGATTTCAAAAAAATACCTGCCTGTCAAAAACCATCTGCCTGCCCACTGCATTCTGAAAGTGTCATCAATCAAAAACAAATTATCCTCCCCAAATGTTTTTATACATTCCAAAACCAGCACTGACCCTATAGTATGCTTGCATTATAGCTGTATGTACGGCAGAAATCATTTTTCATTCCCTTAGAGGCAAACATTATGTTATTTCGAGAGACGAGCGAATCGAATCCCATGAATTTCAGGATAAATTTGATTTGCCTCAAAGCCGAATGTACTTGTGCTTCGTGTTAGCGAATCGATTTAACCTGAAATAGTGGAAAAAACTAAAAACTTCATACTTACCTCCTCCATTTGTTCGAAACATGCTGCCAGCCGCCATCTTGATGGATGATCTCGGCCGAAATACCGTGCGTGGTGATGTATGACGTAACCACGCTGGCTGGCGTGATGACATAATCTCGCGCCATGTGATATTTTGCACCAGACCTTCAAGCAAGATGGTGGTGGCCGGCCTGTCGCGAGCAAATGGAGTGGCTAAGTTTGATTGAATTTTTTGTAATGTTAATTTCACTATTTACACTGTTTTTACATTCAGATGCCGCGATCATGTATGAACGCGGCAACTGAGGGGTACAATGACGGGGGCGGCGCTATCGCAGCTCCCTGTCATTGTACTTGCTACTTACAAAAAAATGTACTTCGTGACGAATTTGTAGAATTTGGCAAATCAGTCCAATCGATCTTTTCAAAAATTCGCTCATCTCTAGTTATTTCCAAAGATATCAAATTTTGACCTACTTTATGAGACCAACCTTACTCTACAATCTATATGTCCACTTTCAATGCTCAATATTTTTTGATATTCCCCTTTCTTGGTAAGAGCTACACATTACGGTAATTCAAATTCCTAGTTTTAATGTTCAGTTTTTTGTTGGGCAGTATTTTTTTTGTCCTGAAGCAAAATAAATCATGTTTTTTTTTTACTATTTCTCAGATAGTGAAAGCTTGATGATTTGCAAGGTCTTATAGGTTTGTCAAAAGTTCTACTTTCTCTGTATCAATTAATATATTTTGAACCCAAGTTTTCTTACTGATTTGCTTTGATTTTCTAATTTTTATGTATTTTTTTTAATCTTATTTCCTCAGAAAAACCCAGTATCCAATATTTACACGAGAAAGACATTTTGAAGGCAGTTAATGTGGTTCTTTATATGATTGTTGTGAATTTGAAGCATAACATCTACTGTATGTCACCTTTATAAACATAGTTTGTTGGATGATACAACTTTAACTCATAGGATGGAAGGGATATATCAAGCCCTGAATTCCGGCTTCAAAAAGTTATAAAATAGGGATTTGTAACTTTTCAGTCTTATTTGCATAAATGCTACATTTTGATTTTTTTTTAATCCACTTACTTCACCCTTTAATCCACTTACTTCAGCCTGAAAAGTGGCTTGGAAAGTGGGCTTGGTTAGCCTGTCAAACTGATTTAGACAAATCAACTCAGACTTTGTAAAAAGTGTCAAAAATAGTGGCAATCTTATTTCAGTGGAGGTGTAGAAACTGAAGAAGCATCTCAAGATCCGAGTATTAATTAATTAAACATTGTGGGACATTTGACACATTTGATGCAAATCTTAGCAATGCAGACTCCCGCTAAACTAATGTAAAAATCCCCTCATGATAAATCTCCCCCACTGATCCTAAAAATTGGAAGGGTAGAAAAATCAAAGAGGCAGTAGACGTGACAGAAGTAAAGAGTAAATTCTGTTAGATGTTATTGTATTTATATAGTGTTGGAGGGGATTGTCTAATTTCAGTAATCTTTCCTGTTGTTTCCTAATACTAAAAATGAATTACTTGTACTTAGTGGCCTTTTAAACTAAAAATTAAATGTACAATTCAATACTTAGCTTCAACATTTAATTGATAGGGAGTCGTTCTGCCTATAACTATAGATAATTTGCTTGTATAGATTGACATTAAATAAACATCTGGTATGCTTATTGATGTCTTTCTGTCTAATAGAGGACATCCTCCAGCAGTATATACACACATATCCACACAGATAAGACTTGACAAAGGACGTCATTTATTTCATCCGAATATATGTTAGTCAAACACTGCTATAACAATTATACAGGAGATTAAGAAATTGTTGAAAACAGAAATAAAAAAGACAGTTTTTCTTCAGACTTGAACAGTGTGCCCAGAACTTTCTTATATTATCTTTGAGGTTGAAGAACCTTTCTAATGCCACCTACCCATTGCATTGTTGTGCTATTTCAGTCTACAAACCTAACAGATTACATTGGTTAATTTCCCCCCAGAAAATGTAATTCTCTGCCCTTTCCAGGTTTTACACTCCATCAAGCTTTCTTATAGGGCTCCCCATAGCAGTCACTAGCGGTTCTTTTTTTTTTTTTTTTAAACAGTAAAAAAAAATGCAGTTGATAAATGTGTGAATTAAGTTTTAAATGACATCATAGACCATAAACGTCCACCATGGGTATATTTTGAGTGTGTGTATTTTTATATGCATCAGCAGTCTAAACTCTAATCCATACTCTACTGACTTCTTGAAGGTAACTAAGTAATTGAATGGACCAGTACTGAAGAAACAAGGAGAATCCATAATAAAGCACAAAACATTTTCACCTAAGTGCCCAGTTAAATTATTTGCCAAGAAAATGTCCAACAAAAAAACAAACGTTTTACCCATTTTTTCTAAGTGTGAATTCACATAACTGTATGTATTTTGCAGACTGCAAAATTTGGATCCGCCAAAAATATGGATGATGCCCGTGTGATGTCCATATTGCAACCGTATTTTTTTGCGCACCCATTGTAACAATGCCTATTCTTGTCCACAAAATGGACAAGAATAGAATATGATTTATCTTTTTTGTGGGACTGCAGAACAGACATACAGATGCAGACAGCATATAGTGTTCTGTCCTCATTTTTTTGCTGCTCTATTGAAATGAATGGGTCTCCATCCAATTTGAAAAAAAATGTGGATCGGATGTGCAACAAAAATATGATAGGGCCTTAATCTGATTAAATAAAAAATAAACAAAAAAAACATCAGTTCTAACTGTAATACTGACCAACTGATACCTACAGTACAGATTCCATTCTAAGTATTATAGTGTATATGTAACGATGGAAACCTATAGCCTGATAACCACCAGTATAAGAAATTCAAGGAGAAACTGAAAATGTGGCTGTAATTCAGTCAACGATCTCTGACTGCATCATAAAGGTTTACGAGACCATCAGAACTGTGAGACTGAACTGTACTTCCAGCTATCAATCTCTCCTTCCCTCAATAGCATTTTTTATGGAAGATGCAGAGCAGGTCTAGGATTTTAAGCTTGTAAAATTTTTATAGAGGAATTGTAAGAAAGAAAAGGGGTTTTACAACATGAAATTGGTAAGTAGAGAAAAGAGAGACTTGTTTTATGATACATTATGGATGCCTAGCCTGTTTGCTGTTTTTCACAAGTAAAGCAGAAGTGCCCTATTAACAGTTAAGTATGTGAGATAATATACCTGCAATGTAACACAAATTGAAATGATATTCAAAGTGGGATGTAGCATAAACATAATTATCAATATATATAAATAACACACATGTATAAAGTTGAAATATTCAAGCCACTGAATAGTTTGGTCCAAGTATTGCTTATGGAACCTTCAGGTAGACCATAAGTACATTTTACCTCCATACTGTAGTGAGCTGTCACATTATTGAGAAATGATTAACATACTGCAATGAGTTTTTTTTTTTAATTGGAAGGATCTGAATGATAACCAGAATTATAGCAATGCATCTTTGACACAGTGGATGCCCTCACTAAATACAAGCAATATTTTGAGTTACAGGACTATGTAAAATTATTATTATTTATTATTAAAGTGTCATTCATTTCATGGAAATCTACATATAAATGCATAATAAAAAAGAAGCACAATAAACGTGAACAAGACGAGATACAAACTAGTACAGAAGGAGAGAGGACCCTGCCAGCAAGGACTTACAATCTACAAAGGATGGGAGAAGAATACAGTAGGTGAGGGTAAAGCTGGTCATGGCAGTATAGTGGCAGCAGGGTTAATGTAGGTTGTAGGCTTGTCTGAAGAAGTGGGTTTTCAGGTTTCTTTTGAAGGTTTTGATGGTAGATAAGCATCTGCTATGTTGCTGTAAAGAGTTCAACAGTACAGGGCTGCATGGGTGAAATCTTAGAGGTGATTGTGGGAAGAGGAGATAGGAGCGGAGTAGAGAAGGAGGTCTTGTGAGGATTGGAGATTTTATGTAGAAAGGGAGGTCAGGTCACAGAAGTATGGAGGGTATAGGTTGTATGTCATAGTAAATGTTTTGTACTGGGTTCTCTGAGCAATGGGGAGCCTGTGAAGGAATTGGCAGAGAAAAGAGACAGGAGAGTAATGGGGGAGAGGTGGATTTGTCAGGTGGAATCGTTGAGGATAGATTGGAAGGGTGCAGGAGTGTTAGATGGGAGGCCACAGAGAAGGATGTTACAGTAGTCTAGGCGGGAGATAATGAGGGCATATACAAGCATTTTTGCACACTCTGGATTAAGGAATGTGCAGATCCGAGATATATATTTTTAGTTGGAGGTGGCAGGAGGTGGAAAGGGCTGGATTTGTGGTTTGAAGCACAGAGCAGAATCAAAGAGAAGAAAAGGCAGCAGACTTGGTTGACTGGGAAGAGTGTGCAGCCATTGACTGTGATGAAAAGTTCTGTTTAGAGGGCTGAGCGAGATAGGGGAAAATGATAAATTCTGTTTTCTCCATGTTAAGTTTAGGAGTCTATAGAGGATAGGCATTGTGGGATTCTGTGTAGCAGGGTATGGTATCTGGACCACATAGGTAAATTTTTGTCTCTTCAGCATAGAAGTGGTACCATGGGACTCAGGCTGAAGGTGTAGACTGAGTGGAGCAGGGGACCTAGGACAGTCTTGAGGGACACTGACAAAGAGGGGACAAGACAAGGAGGGGTTGTGTGAGTGGGAGACACTAAATGTCCGGTTTGTAAGGTATGATGTCATTCAGGAGAGGACCAAGTCTGTGACACCAAGAGATGAGAGAATTTGTAACAGAAGGGAGTAGTCATGGTCAACGGTAGATGAGCGGTCAAGAAGGAGGATGACAAAGTAATGGTGTTTGGCTTTGTCAGTTAGAATGTCGCTGGTGACTTCGGTAAGGGCAGTTTCAGTAGAGTGGTGGGATTTGAAGCAGATAACAGGAAGAAAAGTGGGAGGACAATTCAAGGTGGACCTGTTGTTAAAGTAACTTTGAGGCCTATAGTAGTAGTGATATTGGGCGATAGCTAGATAAAGAAGATAAGCCAAGGAAAGGCTTTTGGATGAGGATATGTATGATGATAGCATGTTTAAAACAGGAGGGGAGGACACCTGAGGTTAGGAAAAGATTGAACAGATGGGTTAGGGTGGGGATAAACATTGTGCTGAAGTCAGGGATGAGGTGGGATGGATTTGAGTCAAGTGCAAAGATTGTAAGATGTTATCTGGAGAGTAGGGTGGAAAGTTCTGTAATGGTGGAGAAGCTGGTTTTGGGGTAAAAGGACTGAATAGGTATGTTGAGGGGCTGTAGGGACTGTAGGCTGAAGCTTTCTCTGATGTTGTCATTCTTTTGTATGAAGTATGTGGCAAAGTCCTTGACTGAGATGAGAGGTGAGGGAAGGGGAACCATGTTAAATAACTGTTTAGGATTGTGAGACAGGACAGATAGTAGATATAAGTTTTAAAGCAGCAAGTGCAGACTTGAAGTGGACAAGGTATTGTTTGTATGTGACAAAGTGCTCTTTAGAATAGCTGTTCTTCCTTCTCTTGTTTTATAATGATTATAACTTAAGGTGTTTTGTTTGGGTGCTTCTGTAGTTTTATTTCAGTATAGATATTAACTTAAGGTGTTAAACATTAAGAGTTCAAGATGGTGAAGCTTTAGATTATGCTGCATTTATTTTACATTATGGCATATTCATATATTTTATAGCATTTTTCCCATTGGTTTCAAAAGTAGAAAAACACATAAATATTTTGAGGGATTATTAAGATGGCAGATTTAATTCTGAATATTTTTTAACCCCTTCCTGACATCTGCCACAGTGTGGCTGATCTTGGTTCTTTAAACATGGCATCAACTCAGGAGCTGAGTGGGCACCATGGCCAGTTGGTGCCTGCTGTTTCACACAGCAGACATCTGCTGGTAGTGTCCCTGATTGGAAACAACTCTGATAACAAACATTTAACCCTTCAGATTCTGTCAATTGTGACCAAAGCATTTAAGAGGTCATTTAAAGGGAATTGGCTGTCACTGGTGATCGAAAGCTCACCCCCTTGCCACACAACAAAATTGCAGGAGCCATTTGGTTACTATGGCAGCCTAGGGCCTTGTCAAGACTCTCAGGCCTGCCCATAAAAGGCTATTGCCATACACTTTAATACTATTTGATTGTAGTCAATGGTATAAAAGATATAATAATCACCTGTTCAAACACTGCAAGAAGTGTAAAAAGAAATTGAAATCACAAATCACCCCCTTTCCTCTTTTTACAAATAAAAATAGACAGAAATAAACATCATTAGTATGTCCAAAAATGCCTTATCACCAGTATCACCATTTTTGCATTTTTGGTTGCTCTGCCTCGCAAAAAATGTAATAAAACATAATAAAAAATGTCTTTCTTAAAGAGACACATCTTTCATCATTTATTTAAAAAGTAAATGTGAATATTATGTGTATCTTGTTGACAAAAACAGGTGGATGGTTTTCTCAATATAATTCGATTTTACTTCTTGGCTCGGCTCTTTAACTCCTCCTGTTTTTAGACTTAACACAGCAAATAGCGTTGCTTTACTTTTTCATTCAGAGGGAAGGGGCTAAGATACTCAATTATAGCATCACATATTACACTGAAAAGTGCAATGCTCTTCCGTGGGCATCTTTATCTAGGCCTCGCAAAAGATTATTAGAGCTATCATACTGTAATCCTTAATACTACATCAACTATTATATTAGCAGATAACATATTTCCCTCAAAGCAGCAGAAAATGGGATTCCTATATTTATTTATTTTTTTTTGCAGAAATGAATATGAAAAACAATCAAAAAACATTTAAAACTTGCTTGGATATTGAGTTTTAAAGAAATACCCCTTTCTGATGGAAATGTCCCTTTAAAAGACTGTGTACACTTTTGCAACTACTTTATTGAAAATAGACTTGGTTAAACATATGCTACTGTTTTATTTCTACCTATGTGTTTCCATGGGTACAGAGTAATGTAATGTAAAAACTATCTGTGGTTCAAAAGAAGGGAGGACTGTACTTATATATTTTAAAGGCTTTTTGATTCAGTAAATCAGAATGGAAAATATAAATTTGGAAAGAAAACAGCATAAATAGATTAAAATGTTTTTTTTAGAGATGAGAAAATTGACTGTAGATTAATTTTATTTGTCTTGAATTTTCAAAGACTTTGGGGTTTCAGCAAGCATGAATTTTTTGCTATTCGATTTGGATGAATCATTTAAAATGACATCTGCCATTTTACAGATCAGAAGACAGCAGGAAAGATGAAGACAGAGGATCACATGACCACAGGTGGTGCTTTGGTCGGTGGGCTTCCCTATAATGCCTTGAAGTCAGTCTCAGCAAATCAGGAGAGATAATATAGTTAATAAATAGTTAATAATTTTATTATAAAAATTCAATTAACCACAGACTAGTGTACCCGATGTGTCGTTCTGCTTCATTCATTGTTATATTGTAGAGGAATCTGAAATTGTTGTATTTTCAGGATATGCTCTGTACCCAAGTTGTTTAATGTCCAATTGTCTGACCAGAAGGCCTGTCTCTGCCCCCACTGAGTCATTATTTCCCACGTCAATTAGCAGAAGCACCAGCAGCAGCCAATTCAGTATGATGACCAGGATGGAGCTACTGGGCAGGTAGATTGGAATACTGTCAAGACTAGGCCCAGTTTTCAGGGGGTGTTGTCACACCAAAATAGACAAAATTGTCCTCCACAAGCATGGAAACCATTATATTTGTGAAAATGAATGAGCCATGGACCTGCCTTAGTTCCAGCAAATCTAAAAATGGATTCTGATTAATCACTTGACATCTACCATTTTACAGATCAGAAGACAGCACAGCAGGGCAGGGAAGATTAAAAAGGAGGATTGCTTGACCGGGTGGTACTCTGATTTTCAAACTCCTCCGATTGATGCAAATGAATAAATCGGCCATTACTGACAATGCTTATCCAACTTAGAGCTGTGTATAGGCAAGTTTACTTGGTTTGCTAGAATTAACAAAGATAACGAATACGAATATAGCGCTATATTCTCTATCTTCTTTAATTCTAGTAAGCCAACCAATAGGAAAGTTATACCCCATTCAAAGTTTAATTTGCAGTACGAAAATATTACCTTACGTAATATTCGCGTACTGCGAATTAAACTTTGAACGGGGTATAACTTTCCTATTGGTTGGCTTGCTAGAATTAATCAGGATAGAGAATATAGCGCTATAATCGTTATCTTCGTTAATTCTAGATAGCCAACCAATAGTCAAGTTGCCTTTAGACCCCGTTCAAAGTTCAATTCGCAATATGCAAATAATTAAATAGCATATTATTCGTGATAAATAGAATAATGCCGAATATTCGATTTCGATGAATATATGATGAAAATTCAATCAAATATTCGTAAAATCGAATATGGCACCTCCCGCTCATCACTAGTTACTAGACACTAGAAAACCCAAAGCTCAGACAAGGGGGTAGAACCACCAGTCCAGCTGAATGGGAAGGCTGATCAGCACCTGTACAGAGAGCAAGAGGGAAGGATTAACTCCAGCATTGTTATAAGAAAGTTCACTAGACACTAGTTGCAATATACAAAGGGTGAGGGGAACAACGCCTTTGCCTGTTCAGGAAAGCAGTCAAATTGCTCTGTTACCAGGATACATTGTTTATGCATCTTGCCACAGCATTCAGCCACCCGCGTGTTTGACCAGAAGGCCCCTCTCTGCCCGCTGCCGAGTCACCTCCCTCCTGTTGCATAAGCAGCATCAGCCAGTTCAGTCTCAAACATGATCTAGCAGTTTATTCATGTTCAGTGCCAGGCTGATGCAAATCAGCAAACAGACGTACCTTCTTAACCACCAGGTTCAGTCCAAGCTTGACTTTTGGCCTTTCTCTGGCACTTACCATGTTCCCTGACCCCATGCTTTCACTGTATTGTCTTATCCACTCTCCAGTGTCACCTCAGAGAGGGTTCTCAGCATGGCAGGCGGCTTCATCACACCCAAATGGACAAACTTGTCCTCTACCAGTGTACAAAACATCACTTTTGTCAAAATGAGTTAGGCATGAATCTGATTCAATGAGGATTTTTACACACCTCCAGCAGATGCAAATGAATTGGTCTGCCATTGCAGAAGGTAGCTTTTTATTACACCACTGCTGCTGTCTGCCTGCCATCATGTTCTATACTGTCTGTCTGCTGGCACCACCACCACCTCTGTGGCTGCTACTTTCCTGCTGCTAGGCCC
The DNA here is from genome assembly GCA_033119425.1 of Bufotes viridis. Lineage (NCBI taxonomy): Eukaryota > Metazoa > Chordata > Amphibia > Anura > Bufonidae > Bufotes > Bufotes viridis. The sequence goes on from CM065589.1 coordinate 222,593,734, forward strand.
CCTACTGCCACTTCTATTACTCATACAAAACTGCCACTACCACTTCTTTACTACTTCAACACCGCTTCACACACATCTACTGTCTTGTCTGTTTCATGCTGTGCTGTTACTGCTGTCACTTCTATTGCTGCTGCTATTACCCTACACACCTTACCCTTGCCACTTCCACACCTTATTGCTGGTGCTCCCAAATAAAAGTGAAATGTTTTCCAGGCTTGTTCAGAACAAGCCACTGTTTCTTCTGACACTTGTGTGTATAAACAGGGGCAGGCATTTGCCTATGTTAAGGCATAATTTTTGGACACTTGCGAGTGCATATAAACTTGGACAAGTATCTGCTCCCATTAAAGCATATGTCACCAGTAAGGGACAGATTTTTGCATTCTCTTCACTGGTTACCTGCTCACCAACACCTGCAGCAAGCAGGTGTAATTACAGCTTATTTGTCCCATTCACTTTAATGAGATGGAATATAACTGCAATTGGTAAGTATGGGGAGAAGAGGGAGCAAATATTTTTGAAAAAATAGAGGAAGAAAAGCAAGAAAAAATATCCATCCTAGTATATCTCAGAGTGCCATACATCAATTTTCAGACCAATCGAAGTACTTTAAATTCAGTTAGAATCAGTTCGGCCTTGGATCAATATTTTTACAGAATCAAACACAAAACAAATTAGAAGAAATAAATCTGCCCCAAAAAGGGGTCGTTTTTGGACCATTTTTTAAGTTTAAAAAGTATATACTATCTGACAGAGCAGTGTTTTTAAACAGGCTGTTTGTTACCACCTGCAGCTATGCATTTATTTATAACCATATATGTCACTGTCACTTTGAATATACTAATGCTGTCTTGGTATTAAAGAGCTTAAAAGGGGTTGGCTTCTAGGAGACCTCAGAATGTCATACTCGACTCTTTAGAGCCTTTAGAGCAATCTGAGCACTTTCGATCCAGGTCGAATTTATCAAAATTATGGAAAAATTCCCGAGAGGGGGAAATGTAACTATAAGGATCTAATATCACAAATATCACAAAAAGCAGCAATTTGTCATGACTTGCAACATTTTTAAGCCACAAAACTGACATATCTGATTTGATAAATGTGCCTTAGAATGTATAAACTCATTCAATGGAAGCAACATGCTATAACTTATATATTATGTACGAATAGTATGTTTATCCAGGTATCACTTACTATATTTACTTAAAGCGTACCTGAGTTTTCAAAAAAAGTTTGCATAATGGCTTCTTTGTGCAGTTATGACTGTGAAGGAATAACTCCGTTTGGCCTTCCCTAATGTCTTTTTCAGCCTAATTATTCCCCTCTTTAGCTGCACAGCTAGATGCAATTCACTCAGAGGCAGGGAGCATATCCCTTTTGTTAAATCTTCTAGCACTTTACTTGTCTTAAATCCTTTCCCTTACCTCTCACTATGTTTGTTTTTAGCTCTAAAGCACACAAAACAGATAAGAAGGGGGAGATCACACTTACTGAAAGGCCAGATACTCCTATGAATTTATAAGCAGTGTACAAGCAGTTCTTTTATCAGGCTCAGGATCTCAGCAAGCTCTGACACACCCCTACTTCCTCTCAGCCGTTTTTGATACTATGGACGGATGTTGCCTGACAACAGGCACTGGACTGCAAATTAGGTAGAAGTGAGACCCCATAGTGGCCATGATTGTACAGCTTTTTTCAGGTAGATGCAGGCCTATTTTTAAATCAAGTGATTTAAAAATTTACTATTTTCACCTCCATATTAAATGAAATTATATTGTATGAAAGTACAGTGACTCCTTAAAGCTTATAAAATAATAAAAAAGTAAACAAAGCAAGTGTTAATGTCCCTTTAATAGCTATATGTTCTGTTATTAGCCCTTATTTCCAATATTCATTGAAACTTAAAGACACAGATATCATACCTCAAAAGGCAATTCCGTGAGTTCTAAATTTCCAGACACATCCAATTTCCCAAGGTTTTCACAATCTCCCAGCTCAGGTGGTATGTGTTTTAGATTATTGAAGCTAACATTGAGTTCTCTCAAATTTCTCAGACATCCTGTCAAAAAGAACAAATATAAATCACTGGCTGCCATCAGCTGGATTAGGACAGTGATCCCTTGCTTTCAAAATCACAAAGATATAATTGATACCTGCAACCTCAACAACATATAACACTGAAATAAACATAAAATGCTTTCTGCATAAGGGTTCCTATATGCATGAATTTAACAGTGGTGTTTTTTACCTGTAAAAAAGTGCTAGCATAATCATGTGTTTTTTATTATTTTTGTTATTATTATTTTGGGACCTGCATTACTACTGTTGTTTTTTGGTGTTTTTTCAAGAATTGTTTGCACACAGTGCCCAGCTTAGTAATCATAATAAGGATGACATAAGCTTTGACAGGCTGTCTACACATGTGCCATATTTATCACAATGGGGGCAATTTATCATAGACTGGCATTTTACGCCAGCCTATGATATCCACTGTGCTGTCTGGAGATATGCGACTAATTTAAGACACCTTGTCACAAATTAAACACAACCTCTGGCAGTCCATGCGCCTAAACATAAACCTACTCCAGCTACAAGATTTCAGTAATCTTTTACGACGAAAAATTGGCGTAAAAGAAGATAAATGTTGCAAGCTCGCTGTCCCTGCCCCTTCCCCACCCTTATGATAATCACTTTGTGGGAAAGTGGTGAGGGCAGTGTTGTAATACCACTTGTGCCTAAATTTAGGTACATTGAAGTATAAAAAGTCTCAAACACAAGGTTTGCGAATTTTCTTCCGCCAGCAAACTGATCTGGGGGGAATGATAAATGACAGGCTCCTCTGCTCCTGTGCTCTTCATGGGCAATAGAGGAACACAGCTGTTCATGGTACCTTGCACACGCTGAACCTGTACCTGTACAAGCAAAACAACCCCAAAGCATGATTGACCCCCCGCCATGCTTCACAGTAGGCAAGGTGTTCTTTTCTTCATAGGCCTTGTTCTTCTTCCTCCAAACATAGCATTGATCCATGGGCCCAAACAGTTCGAATTTTGTTTCATCAGTCCACAGAACACTATCCCAAAGCTTTTGTGGTTTGTCCACATGACTTTTGGCATACTGCAGTCGACTCTTCTTATTCTTTGGAGACAGCAAGGGGGTGCGCCTGGGAGTTCTGGCATGAAGGCCTTCATTACGCAGTGTGTGCCTTATTGTCTGAGCTGAAACTTCAGTACCCACATCTGACAAATCTTTTTTCAGTTCCTCAGAAGTCACACGGGGACTTTTCAACACTTTCCGCTTCAGGTAGCACACAGCAGTCGAATTCAGCATCTTCTTTCTGCCACGACAAGATAGCGTTTCAACAGTGCCCTTTGCCTTGAATTTGCAAATGATGCTTCCTATGGTGTCTCTTGGTATGTTTAACATCTTTGCAATCTTCTTATAGCCATTGCCCTTCCTGTGAAGAGAAATCACCTCTTCTCTTGTCTTCCTGGACCATTCTCTTGACTTCACCATGTTTGTAAACACACCAGTAAATGTCTAGAAGTAGCTGAGTATCACAGTAATTTTAAATCTGCCTAATTGGTGCTTATTATGCTTGATTGCCGCTCCTTGACATCCACAGTTGTTTTCAATACCTGATCGAAAACACTTGAATGAACCTCTGTTCTTAAGAGTGGTAATCTTTAAGGGGTTGAATAATTGTGTCAATGAAGAAATCACAAAAAAAACATTTAATACCGTATTACAAAAACAATTGATGTCCTTTTAGTTGCATTTGGTTCTTTAAAAAGTCCTTGTAAGATTTCATTCTGAACACAATTACAAATGTACACTAAATTCCCTAAAACCCTTTACAGCATTGGGGGTTGAATAATTTTGAACACAACTGTATCTCTGCAGCCGTTCAAGTTACAAACCAAAGAAAGGTATCCTTTTGCTCAGAATTATCAACCCTACCAGGCAATATGTAAATTATTATGTAGCAAATTTGACATAGAAAGTCATTTTCAGACTGTTTCAGACAAACATTTAATAATACATACTTATCTTTGGTGTTTGAAAAAGGATGTAGATATTTCTTTCTTTCTTTTAAATCATAGATCTAGTATTTCTCTTCAGAACAGTGCCAACAGAATACTGCGTCACTATACTGGTTTGGGCATTGGTTTTTACTGTGTTTGCTAATGACAGTTTGCTTTGGCTGGGACAGTCAGTTGAATTATATGGGAATTTGCACTGCAAACATTTTGGTTATCACCATATACTGTATAGTAAAAAAGATATAGGAATTCTTTCTTTTTAAAGCTTAAATAGGAACAAAGAACGCTATAGTTATAAAGATTAATGATACAACAACTTATTTTTTGTTCATGCTAGCATAATTTTCTTCTCAGTACGAAAATGGTCTCTTGGATCTTCTCATTATACCTATCCTTAACTCTCTCACTAAATAGCTGGTTATTTTTCTTTGTAAAATATTTCCTCTGGATTAAAATTAGCCAAAATGTATTGTATTTTTTGTGCTGTAGTTAGTGTGCTGTAGCTTCCCACAGTGTTAAAGAGGGATAGAACAGCACGCAAGCTCCATCTGTGCGGCATGAGTGTAGACTAACCAAGATCACAGGAATCTGTTCAATCATATCTACTATTTCGTCTATGTAATAGTGAAACAGTAAGGTAAAATTCTTCTTTTCACAGTGCCGAGATAAATATGTACAACTTGATTAATATTTAGAATTCATAAATCAAAAGCTTTTACTTCTTGATATGAGGATAATAAAATACTTTGTAAACTGTTAACAAATTAAGGCGTCTGTAAACATATTTTCCTTTAATATCTTTTATTAAACACAAATATATTAATACACTTACTACATTAACATACATTTTAGTAAATTGAACAAGTGCTGATATCGTCAAGGAAACTATCAACAATTTTTTTTTTACTGAGCCTCAGAAGGCTAGCTGCTGCCATAGCAACCAAATAGTTCATGCAATCTCCACACAGGGGAGCCATTCAGTCACTGGAACTGATCAGATGTCGTGGTCACAGTCTCACATATGACCATGGTATCTGAGGGGTTAAAAGTCAGGTCAGACTCTGAGTGGTTGATGTGCTTATGGCACCTGCTGAGAGTCTGAGCAGGTGGAATCTTTAAAGATGCTATATCTGCCATACATGTATGGTGAATGTTGAAAAGGGGTTAAAAATAAAAATGATATTCATAAATAAAATGTAGAAGATGTCTGAAACAGGTTATGGAGAAACTAAAAGTAATGAAGGAAATGTTATTTTATCTCTAGCGAGTGAAGAGTTCCCATGAAACAAAGTAAATAAAACCAATTAAATTCACACCTGCCTGGATTAAACACTGATCAATCCCAAGGTGATATACTCACAAACCAACTTAAATTGTAAAGGCAGAGTAACATAGGGAGGCTTTATGAAGACCATCAGTATTGTGTATTGCTATTTGTACTCTGATTTAGTCCACACATGTACATGATATAAGACTTTTTTTTACTATATTGCATCCAGAAATGTAAAAGGAATTTTATTACTTGTACTGGCCTTATGTTTTATTGTTTCACTGCCTTGAGAGCCAGCCAAACAATAAGACCTAAAACAAGTTAATCACTGACTCCAGCTCTTGGGATAATCTTTGGTTTAGGGGTGTTCTTAAGGACAATTACTGAACAGGAAGCTGATTAAGTTGCCACGTCAGCAGAAGTTCTCCCAGCCAGAGTCAGGTGGTCACATGAGGACAGCCCAGATCATGGAATCAGCGCCATGACAGAGGGGTAAGTAGTGATGAAATGATCCTCCCTCCCCAGGTTGTCTGGAAGCTAGGATTTAGGCCTTGGCTTCTCTATGACTTTTTGAAGTGGTATTAATTGATTTTAACTATTGGGTAACAATAACATGATTGCATTCAACCAAATGCATTAATTTGAACTGCACTTGTAGTTTAAACGTAAAAAGTCGCAGTGTACCCAAGACTTTAGCCATACTTCCAGAGAACGTTACTAATTACTCAAAGAATGAAAAGAGAAGTCATAAATGCCACAAAAGGCAATAAAACACAATAAATTTTAAGTAGTCACCATTGTTTCAACAAACATTGCATAAATCAATGGTGCAAGCAAATATAAGAAACATTGTAATATCTTTTACAGAAAATGATGTTGTTTTCTCTACTTATCAGGCTCCTTTCCTCCTCCCTCTTAAATTACTGTAGTTACTTACTCTCAATTTACTATTAACCCTTTCTACCCAGGAAATTAGCCATAGCTTTTTTATTTTTCTGTTCACATAATCATATGAGGGCCTATCTTTTGAGGGACAAGTTGTATTTTCTGATTTCACCATTTAATATAGCATAGAATGTAGTTGGAAGTGGGGAAAAAATTCCAACGGTAGTGGTATTGGAAAAAAATGCAATTTTGCCGCAGTTTTCCCGTTTTTTTTTTTAAATAGCGTTTATTATGCGGTAAAACTGACTTGTGATCTTCATTTTCCAGGTCAGTACGAATCTGACGATACCACATATGTATAATAAAATATGTATAATATGTATAATAAAAAAAAATTTAAAAATTGGAGGGGGAGGCCAGATCAGGCTCATTAACAGAGATTCCACTGCAGCTAATAGTGAGTTTTCTATCTCAACCCAGCACTTTACTCACATCAATACTACTCAGTACTGCTCTATAATGTCCTCCATGTTGCTACTGCTTCTGTGTGTCAGAGAGATAGGGGAGTAGGATATCGTTGTTTCTATATGTATTCTGTATGAGACAATATAGCCGCTAGTCTCTGTTCACTAGTTCAGGTATTAATGTCAATTCAATATTAAGCCCGCAGAGGGGAAAACCAGAGAAAAATGCAGAATACAAATCACATAATGACCAGAAATAGTGATATTTCTCATGTACACACATGGCAGCTTATTCTGAAAAGAACAAGTACGTTTTGTCTGGGAACAATAGCATTTGCGAAAATGACTTTTAAATAGCAGACCTAATAAGTGCTTCCATAGAAACATAAATTGAGACAAAACAACTTATTTACAGGGTAATTAAGGGTAATGCTGCTTAGTCCAGACAAATCTTTGTATTCTTATTGCAGTCATAAATAACAGGCTGACTTTGGATCTCATGTACTAACTACCAGCATCATAGATCTGTATGATGCTTTTATTTTGGATAATTAGACCTGTGTTGGGTACAAATGTTTGACCACATCATAATTGTGTGAAACAGATTTTGGCCACTTGCACATGGTATTTTTAGGGATTTTCCATCAGTATTTGTTAGACTACATTCACACGACTGTATTTTTGTCTGTGTCCGATCCACATTTTTTGCGGATCACATGCAGACTCATTCATCTCTATCCACTTCTGTGCAGCCATTTATAGAACATGTCCTATTTTCCATTTTGTAGACAAGAATAGGCATTTTTACAAGGGTGTGGGATGCACACAGACCGCATCTGCACTTCAAGGATCTGCGATTTACAGACTGAAAAATGGATATGGTCCTGTGAATATAACTTAAAGAGGACCTATCACCAAAAAATGTAGTGCAATCTTCCAGAATCATGTTATAGAGCAGAGGACACTGATCAGATTGATTTGTGGGACTTTGTGGGAAAAGTAGAACTTTAAAATGTTTTCATTATACATCTGCAGCCTTGTGAATACCCATTGGTACAGGTAGGAGGTGTTATTAGTATATACATATTCAAAATAATAAAAACTGTATATCAAATCTGCTCAGCTTCTCCTGCTCTATAACATGGTGCTGTCAGATTGCATTCCATTTTTTGGTGACAGGTTCTCTTTAAGCCAAAACCAGAAATTGATACAATGTTTTTCTCTGCAGTTTCCACTTCTGATTTTACTTCTAACCAAACTATAACTACTTACCAAATACTGACTCTGTGAAACCAGCCCTAGGACTCTTTCAGACTCTTCTAGTGCAGAAAACAAGCTCTGTGTGGGAGAGTGATTTCCAGTTATGGATACTGCTCATTTCACAGGATTGCATGGCATTATAATGATTTATAATGCTGTGTGTCTCTACATGATTTTACAATGCTGTGTGTCTTTTATATGATTATAGTGTCAGAATAGTCTGTGTTACAACTTTTGAGCTATGGATGCAGTCCACAGGTATGATCTGGGTTGCATGTAAGTCAGTGACCTTGAGTGGAGCTCCAACTCTCTCACATGGTTAATGCTTGTTTTTTAAGTGACAAGTTGTATTTTGTAAGGACACATAATGTTTTATACAATATAGTGGGAATCTGGAAATAAATTCCAAATGGGGATGGAATTGAAAAAAAAAAAAAACAATTCTGCCATAGTTTTATAGGTTTTGTTTTTTATAGTGTACCCAATGTGGTAAAATGGACCTGTTAACTTAATTCTTTGGGGCAGTATGATCACAACGATAGCATATTTATGTAGTTTTTCTTGTGTTTTAAAACTTTGCATTGGCATATTCTGACCCCCATAACTTTTTTAGATTTATGTTTGAGCTGTGTAAGGGCTAATTTTATGCAGGAAAATCTGTAGCTTTTATTAGTACCATTTTGCTGTGTGCTTTTTAATTTTTTATTTTTTTTGGGAGGTGAAGCAAAAAGCCATTTTGTTTTTTGGTTTTAGTTAAGGTGGTCACCATACAGGATTAATACATTTAGATTTTAATATTTCAGATATTTGAGATGCATCAGTGCCAATTATATTTATTTTTTACTATTTGTTTTGATTTTATTACTTATTTGTTTTGATTCTTAATATGGCGAAAAACCTTGTTTAAGACTTTTCTTCGCTCATTTTGAACATCTGATCGTCTGATTGCTCCCTCTGTAGAATGCAATGATTTAACATTGCTGCCCATAGGAACTTCACTGTGACGGGCCTTAAAGCCCTCAGAAGGCCCGAGGCTGTCATAGCAACATAATGGCTCCCTCAATCTCAGTGAAGGAGAGACATTCAATGTGCTCCTGGTATTTCACTGCTCAGATGTCACAATTGGCCATGGCATCTGTGGGGTTAAAAGTCCATCAACATTATCATTGATCAAGGACAATGCCTTGGTGGCAGCACCATGTTAACATATGGAATTCATCTATACATTTACAGCGGTAGTCATGAAAGGGTTAAAATATTGCTTCCTTGAAATGCTTTTATAGGGTTTAGCAAAATTAGCTTGGAACCAGTTTGTAATGCCACACAGGATTTCAGTTGTGACTGAGACACAGGAAAAGAAAGGGAAGATATACCCAAAACAATGCGGTTTTAGATAATTATTGGGGGGCATTTTTCAGATGTGTTACACTTTTTTGGAGCTGAAATGTTGCAAGTGGTGTCTTTCTTACATAAAATTTTGCAACATTTGCCTGCGTTCTGCTCCACTTTCAGAAGTGGAGTGAGAATTTGGTCATGTTTCCCTTGTAGATCATTTATCATTTGAAACTTTTTTTAAAAGCCACAGATAATTTGTGTCTCCATACCAGAGATTCCTCAGGCATACTTTCACTTAAATAGGTGCAACTACATTGCACTTGCACCAAATTTATTATTACAATGTGGCAAGTGCGCATAGTAACTCCAGTCTAAAAACTAACCTCAAAAACACCTACAATTATAAATTCCCCTATATATTTTTAGTCATGTAATCCTATGGATAAAAAGTAAGATTCAGACTGTCTTGTTCTAGCTACATATTTCTTTTGTCCCTAAGAAGGTATTATTATACTGCATATTCTGCATTTAAGCCAAAGTGCCTATAGACATTATTCTAAAATGAACCACATAGTACATGACTTAATACCTCTTATATAGAGCAAGCCGATATGATAATTGGACTAGGATGAGGCTAATTAGTGTTTCCCTCAGGGATCATGACAACTGCTTCTGAATACCAAATACTGTAGGTTTGTTACTGCACTTGTAAAAAAAAAGACTATAAAGACTCAATTGATTTTCCCATAGAAATGATAAGGAAAATGTTAATGTTGAATCCACTGTTACATAGTGTGACACATCAATTAAAGGTCACATTGGGTGCCACATTGTTCAATACTTAAAAGGACACCTGTCAGAAAGAGGTATTTTTTGGAAACTCAATATTCGCAGAATTTTTTTAATTACTTTTTTGGCAGTTTTTTTTTTAATTTTATTTTGGCAGTACTATACCATTGAAAACAAAATAGAAAATATTGTTCTTCTCTAATAGTCAGAACAATTGAACAGACCTCTTGTATAGATAGTTAATCTATTGTCAGTTTATTGCTGTTGTTATGGGAAGATTTTATCTTGCAATGCTCAATATAATAGTAGGTGTAGAATTGGGAAGACATCATGACAGTTCTGTGTTGTCTTGCTAGACTTCAATAAATATGCCCACAGAAGTGCTTTGCCCTTATTAGTGTAATGTGTGTTGTAGTGTTGATTGCGAATATTCTAATCGCAAATATTTAATGCGAATATTGGCACTTCGAGAATTCAGGAATATCTACAATATAGTGCTATATCTTCGTAATCGCGAATATTCTAGATTTTGTTTTCATCAGTACCCATGATCCCTCACTGCTTGTGGGCCAATGAGAAGGCTGCAATATCTTTGACTTTAGGAGTAGTGTTTATTGCAAATTTGAATATTGCCCCTGCCGCTTATCACTGGTGTGTAGAGATGTGCCGAACTATTCGCCGGCGAACATCGCTTGTTTGCGTGGGAACATATGTGATGTTCGGTCCGCCCCCTATACATCATCATTGAGCAAACTTTGACCCTGTACCTCACAGTCAGCAGACACATTTCAGCATACCCTCCCTCCCAGACCCTCCCACCTCCTATCAAAAAGCAAGGACAGCATCCATCTTAGATTCATTCTGAAGATGCAGTGTTAGTTAGAGCAGGGAGAGTGCTGCTGCTGCGGAATTAATATAGGGATTCTAGGGAAAGCGTTAGCTACTAGTGTTCTGTGTCCACTCCAGTCCTCAAAGACTCATCTGCTGTAAGGACAGCGTCCTTACAGCACCCCAAAAGCCCCTTTTAGGGCTGGTACATCAGTCTGCTTATTTTTTTTTTATATATATATATTATATTGCAGCTGCCTGCCCGTGTGTGAGAGGCCGCAGGCTCACAGACAGTACTGTGTGCACATCGCTCATATAGGGTGGCACAGTACCTTGCAGATAAAAAAGTCATTTAACTTTTACCCTTCAAAATAAATTCAGTTGCCTGCCAGTGTGTGTCAGGCCCACACAGACTGTACTGTGCCCACTGCCAGTGCCCACCACTCATATCGGGTGGCACAGTACCTTGCAGATAAAAAAGTCATTTAACTTTTACCCTTCAAAATAAATTCAGTTGCCTGCCAGTGTGTGTCAGGCCCACACAGACTGTACTGTGCCCACTGCCAGTGCCCACCACTCATATCGGGTGGCACAGTACCTTGCAGATAAAAAAGTCATTTAACTTTTAACTTTTAATATAATTTCAGTTGCCTGCCAGTGTGTGTCAGGCCCACACAGACTGTACTGTGCCCACTGCCAGTGCCCACCACTCATATCGGGAGGCAAAGTACCTTGCAGATAAAAAAGTCATTTAATTTGTACCCTTTAATATAATTTCAGTTGCCTGCCAGTGTGTGTCAGGCACACAATGACTGTACTTTGCCCACTGCCAGTGCCCACCACTCATATCGGGTGGCACAGTACCTTGCAGATTACAAAGTCATTTAACTTTTACCCTTTAAAATAATTTCAGTTGCCTGCCAGTGTGTGTCAGGCCCACACAGACTGTACTGTGCCCACTGCCAGTGCCCACCACTCATATTGGTGAGGCAAAGTACCTTGCAGATAAAAAAGTCATTTAATTTGTACCCTTTAATATAATTTCAGTTGCCTGCCAGTGTGTGTCAGGCCAACCCAGACTGTACTGTGCCCACTGCCAGTGCCCACCACTCATATCGGGTGGCACAGTACCTTGCAGATAAAAAATTCATTTAACTTTTACCTTTTAATATTATTTCAGTTGCCTGCCAGTGTGTGTCAGGCACACAATGACTGTACTGTGCCCACTGCCAGTGCCCACCACTCATATCGGGTGGCACAGTACCTTGCAGATAAAAAAGTCATTTCATTTTTACCCTTTAATATAATTTCAGTTGCCTGCCAGTGTGTGTCAGGCGCACACAGACTGTACTGTGCCCACTGCCAGTGCCCACCACTCATATCGGGTGGCACAGTACCTTGCAGATAAATAGTCATTTAATTTTTACCCTTTAGTATAATTTTAGTTGCCTGCCAGTGTGTGTCAGGCCCACAGACTGTACTATGCCCACTGCCAGTGCCCACCACTTATATCAGGTGGCAAAGTACCTTGCAGATAAAAAAGTTATTTAATTTTTACCTTTTAATATAATTGCAGTTGCCTGCCAGTTTGTGTCAGGCCCACAGACTGTACTGTGCCCACTGCCCACCAGTCATATAGGGTGGCACAGTACATTGCACGGCGCATGCGCAGTGACCTAAAATTCGAACGAAGCGGACCGAGCATGGGTCTTTTTCCATCTCCCGGTTCCAAAAATCTATTCACTACACCGGCCCTGGCCCTGATAAGGGACAAAACAGAGATTAAACTGATAGGAATAGTACTTAGTTAATACTAGTTGCATTGGTGGCAAATTCCATTGCAAGTGCCCAAAATTAGAAGGAAGCGGACAGAGCAAGCTTTTTTCTATATCTCCCCATGCAAGGATTCAAGTACCTTGCATGCATAGTACCACCAATAAAAAAAATGACAGGCAGAGGCAGGCCATCCCGCAGGGGCCGTCGTGGTGCTGTGATTTCCTTTGGCCCTAGAATAATAGTGTACAGAGGCCACATAGCCTGAACTCAAAAAATTCTGAGGACATAGTTGACTGGCTTACACAGGACACCCAATCTTTTACAATTTCCAGGGAACCTTGATGCACTATCCTCCTCCAGCTCAGCTTCGGGCACCTCTCAAGTTACCACTCGCCTGCCCGCCACCACCACCAACATTAGCACCACAGCCACTTCACTTGCTCTGTCAGAGAAGTTATTTACACATCAGTTGGAAAAAATGAGTGATGCTCAACCATTATTGCCAGAGGATGTAGATAACAGGGATACTGTATATCTCAGTCAGGCAGCATTACACACATGGACGTTTAGTGGGATTATGATGATGTTGTACCTGCTGCTGCTTTCTTTGCGGAGTTGTCAGATACAAGTGAAGCAGTTGATGATGACTATGTGTCCGTGGATGTCACGTGGGTGCCCGCTCAAAGAGAAGAAGAACAGGGGGAAGTTCAGAGGGGGAGACAGAGAGGAGAAGGAGACGAGCTGGAAGCAGGGGAAGGTCATCGCAAGGAGCTAGTGGCACAGTCGGACAGCATGTATCGGCACCCGGGGTCAGCCAGACAGCACGCCAATCAACGCATGCTGTTGCCACCACCAGAATGCCGTCATTGCAAAGCTCAGCAGTGTGGCATTTTTTTTGTGTGTCTGCCTCTGATAACAGTGATGCCATTTGCAACCTCTGCCAAAAAAAAGTAAAAAAAAAGAGTCCTGGGAAGTCCAACACCCACCTAGATACAACTGCTTTGCAAAGGCACATGATCTCACATCACAAACGCCTATGGGATCAACACATGAGTACAAGCAGCACACAAACTCAAAGCCACCATCCTCCTCCTGGTCCAGCATCTTTAGCCACATCAACCACTGCTGTCCTCCTTGCCCCCTCTCAACCATCCGCCACTCTGCCTCCCACCTTGATCAGTTCCTGCTCATCTGCCCACAGATGTCTGTCAAGGAAATGTTTGAGCGTGAGAAGCCAATGTCGCAGAGTCACCCCCTTGCCCGGCATCTCACAGCTGGCTTGTCGGAACTCTTAGCCCGCCAGCTTTTACCATACAAGTTGGTGGAGTCTGCGGCATTCAAAAAATTTGCAGCTATTGGGACACCACAGTGGAAGGTACTTGGCCGAAATTTTTTTTTCACAAAAGGCAATCCCCAACCTGTACTCCATTGTTGAAAAGGAAGTCATGGCATGTCTGGCACACAGTGTTGGGGCAAGGGTCCATCTGACCATTGATACCTGGTTTGCAAAGCACGGTCAAGGTAAACCTGCTGAAAGCTGCCAAGCATGGAATGCGTGGCTCTGCAGCAGAGTTGGTGACACCGCCACGACTTGCAGGCTGGCCTGCTGCCACCTCCTCTACTCCTTCTACTCCATCCTCTTTGTTCACCTCCTCAGCTGAGTGCTCTTCTGCTGCTGCGTCTTGCTCCACATCAACTGCACCCCCCCAGCTCCCCGGGGGCTATTCCACATCCCGGATACGACAGTGTCACGCCGCCTTGAGGTTGACTTGCCTGAAAGCAGAGAGTCACACCGGACCAGCACTCCTGTCCACCCTGAACACACAGGTGGATTAGTGGCTCACCCTGCACCAACTGGAGATCGGCAAAGTGGTGTGTGACAACGGAAGCAATCTGTTGGCGGCATTGAATTTGGGCAAGTTGACACATGTGCCGTGCATGACACGTGTTGAATCTGATCGTACAACATTTTGTGTGTAAGTACCCAGGCTTACATGACATCCTCAAGCAGGCCAGCAGGAAGGTGTGTGGCCATTTCAGGCGTTCCTACACAGCCATGGCGCACTTCAGCGGCGAAACAACATGCCAATGAGGCGCTTTATTTGCGACAGCCCGACACATTGCAATTCAACACCCCTAATGTTCGACCGCCTGCTCCAACAAGAAAAAGCCGTCAACGAGTATTTGTATGACCGGGGTGCTAGGACAGCCTCTGTGGAGCTGGGTATTTTTTTGCCACGTTACTGGACACTCATGCGCAATGCCTGTAGGCTCATGTGTCCTTTTGAGGAGGTGACAAACCTAGTCAGTCGCACCCAAGACACCATCATTGACCTCATCCCATTTGTTTTCTTCCTGGAGCGTGCCCTGCGAAGAGTGCTGGATCAGGTCGTAGATGAGCGTGAAGAGGAAAAGTTGTGGTCACCATCACCACCAGAAACAGCCTTGTCATCATTACTTGCTGGACCTGCGGCAACGCTGGAAGAGGAGTCAGAGGAGGAATGTGGCTTTGAGGAGGAGGAAGACCAACCACAGCAGGCATCCCAGGGTGCTCGTTGTTGTCACCTATCTGGGACCCGTGGTGTTGTACGTGGCTGGGGGGAAGAACAGACCTTCAATGAGATCAGTGAGGACGAGGAACGGGAGATGAGTAGATCGGCATCCAACCTTGTGCAAATATGATCTTTCATGCTGTCATGCCTGTTGAGGGACCCTCGTATAAAAAGGCTGAAGGAGAACGACCTGTACTGGGTGGCCACGCTACTAGACCCCCGGTATAAGCAGAAAGTGGATGAAATGTTACCGAATTACCGGAAGTCGGAAAAGATACAGCAGTTCCAAAACAAGTTAAAAAGTATGCTTTACACAGCGTATAAGGGTGATGTCACAGCTCAACGGGAATCTAACAGGGGAAGAGGTGAAAGTAATCCTCCTGGTACCATGACCACGCCGGCAAAGACAGGACGATTTACAGACGTGTTGTTGATGGAGGACATGCGGAGCTTTTTAAGTCCTACGCATCGCCACAGCCCTTCAGGGTCCACCCTCAGAGAACGACTCGACTGACAGGTAGCAGACTACCTCGCCTTAACTGCAGATATCGACACTCTGAGGAGCGATGAACCCCTTGACTACTGGGTGTGCAGGCTCGACCTGTGGCCTGAGCTATCCCAATTTGCGATAGAACTTCTGGCCTGCCCTGCTTTAAGTGTCCTGTCAGAAAGGACCTTCAGCGCAGCAGCAGGTATTGTTACTGACAAGAGAAGTCGCCTAGGTCAAAAAAGTCTAGATTACCTCACTTTTATAGAATGTGTCGGCAGATAAGAACCATTTGGCCCATCTAGTCTGCCCAATATGCTCAATACTATGGATAGCCCCAGGCCCTATCTTATATGAAGGATGGCCTTATCCCATGCATGCTTAAACTCCTTCACTGTATTTGCAGCTACCACTTCTGCAGGAAGGCTATTCCATGCATCCACTACTCTCTCAGTAAAGTAATTCTTCCTGATATTACTTTTAAACCTTTGCCCCTCTAATTTAAAACTATGTCCTCTTGTAGCAGTTTGTCTTCTTTTAAATATTCTCTCCTCTTTTACCGTGTTGATTCCCTTTATGTATTTAAAAGTTTCTATCATATCCCCTCTGTCTCTTCTTACTTGCTATACATGTTAAGGTCCTTTAACCTTTCCTGGTAAGTTTTGTCCTGCAATCCATGTACTAGTTTAGTAGCTCTTCTCTGAACTCTCTCCAAAGTTTCAATATCCTTCTGCAGATATGGTCTCCAGTACTGCACACAATACTCCAAATGAGGTCTCACTAGTGCTCTGTAGAGCGGCACGAGCACCTCCCTCTTTCTACTGTTAATGCCTCTCCCTATACACCCAAGCATTCTGCTGGCATTACCTGCTGCTCTATGACATTGTCTGCCCACCTTTAGGTCGTCAGATATAATGACCCCTAAATCCCTTTCCTCAGATACTGAGGTTAGTACTGTATCACTTATCACTGTATCATTATTAAGATGAATGAGGCGTGGATACCGAAGGGACTGACAGTGGGGGATACATTTGACTAAAAAAGGCCTGATGAGATGCCTTAGGCTAAAAATCGTCCCCACGCTGCTGTATCTCATCTCTGCATGCCGGATGACTTGCGTGACTTCTCCGCCACCAACTAGGGTTCAAGCCGCAATGTTTTAGTACACTTTCTACCAGGAAAACATAAATTTTCCGGCAGCTGCTACAGCAACGGCTGCAACAATACCTAATTTTTCAGGCATGTGTACATGCCTAATTTTTCTGGCCTCTGGTGCTGCACTGTGGCTGCAAAAACAAAACAAAAAAAAAGGCACATACATATGTCAATTCCCCTTCGTGATCGTTACCTTGTTGTGGTGAAGGGGCTTGCGTATCACAATGAGTGTGTTGGCAATGTTGGCACACCCCAGATGATAAGGTCGTTGCTTCATTGTGAACAGACCAAAAGCGATCTGCTGGATAATTTTTCATCGAAAAAACAGTAATTTTCTTTGTGATCATCTAAGGTGATCATTAAAGCCTACTAGGCCAACAATGGGCCCACACTGCAGAATCATTGTTTTCTGGGTCAATTAACTGTCACTGAACTACCTCAGCAGGACCATAGGCTTTGAAAAACTGCCATCGCCTGCAATCTCCCAAACGTGCGCACGAGCACAGTCACACACCAAGATTGACGCATAGAGGAATAAAATTTATGTCATGAGTGTGTCAACTATTGACAACTCTTTGCGGTTTTTTAAAATCTATTTGATACATCCCCTGATATGGGATGTAACAGGGATTAAACTGATAAGAATAGTACTACTTAACACACCACTCATATAGGGTGTCAAAGTACATTGCACGGCGCACGCACAGTGCCCCAAATTGGGAGGAAGAGGACCGACCAACCATCTTTTAACATCTCCCGGTTCCTAAAATCTATTCCAAACACCGGCCCCTGATAAGGGACAAAACAGAGATTAAACTGGTAAGAACAGATTTTTTTATTTTAAAAAAAAGAGGACAGCCTCTGCGGAGCTGGGTATTTTTTGGCCGCGTTACTGAACGCGGCCAAACACAATGGCGGTAGGCTCATGCGTCCTTTTGCGGAGGTGACAAAGCTGGTCAGTCAAACCCAGGGCAACATCATCGACCTCATCCCATATGCATTTTTTCTGGAGCATGCCCTGCGAAGAGTGCTGGATCAGGCCGTAGATGAGCATGAAGAGGAAGAGTTGTGATGACCATCATCACCAGAAGCAGCCTTGTCGGACTGTTTGCGGTTGTTTGCGGTGCTTTAAACCGGGAGTTTGGTCGGTCAGAGTTTGGTCTGTCACTGTGAAGTGGGCGTAACCCTTACACTACCTGATCGATACAACATCGTACCTGATTGTATACACACACTGGATGTTTTAACCCCTTAAGGACGCATGACATACCGGTACGTCATGGTTTCCGAGTCCTTAAGGACCCATGACGTACCGGTACGTCATATCTTTAAAATGCAATTGCGGCGTGGCAGGGGTTAATAGTAACAGGATGTCCGCTGAAATCATTCAGCGGGCATCCTGTCACAACGCCGAGGGGGGTCATTTGACCCCCCCGTATCGGCGATCGCAGAAAACCGCAGGTCAATTCAGACCTGCGGTTTGCTGCGTTTCCGGTCCATTCGGGTCTCCGGTGACCCAATGAACCGGAAGAGAATGGTGATCGGTAGTGTGATATCACACCACCAATCACCGTTCTTGAATTGGGAACGGTTGTGGCGGTGCTGGGATCCGATTAGTCTGGGGAGAGAGGCGGGAGATTCAAACTCCCGGCTCTCCTCTCTCCCCTCCTCTTCCTCCTGCTGCTGCTGCCGAGTGAGGATCGCTCCCGTATCGCACCCGCACAGCTCCAGCACCACTCCACCGTTTCTGTGACCACCGACAGTCGCACCTACCCCCCCCCCCCCCAGCTCCCATCACCCTCCGCCATCAGGTAGGTTAGGGTCAGCGAGGGAGAGGTATCTTAGGCAGGGCTAGAAGGGACAGTTAGTGTTTAGGAAAAAAAAAAACACACTTATTTCAGTGCTGCCTGTGGTGGTTGGGGTCCACAGCCCTTAGCTGTGAGACCCTAAACCCACCCAGGGGTGCTGACCACGTTCCTCCTTTCATCCGCATCCTCCTCATCATCATCTGATGACGATGGGCCCCCAAGGCGGCGGAGACGCGGCCAGGCGGAGCCAGGGCCCCCACATGCTAGGGAACCCGTGGCCCACACCAGTACGAGCAGCCCTGGGGTTCGTACTGGTTTCCTGGCCCACCAAATAAGCGCACCGGAGCCCCCCACCGGTGAACTTAGCTGGTGTCCCCCAGTGGACTATGAGCCTGCGATTCCGGATTTTGTTGGCAATCCTGGAATCCAGATTCCCACAGTGGGGTTCACTGAAATAGACTTTTTTAGTTTTTTTTTCAGTGACCCATTGGTGAATCTGATGGTGGAGCAGACGAATCTGTACGCCCAACAGTTCGTCGCTCAGCACCCAGTCTCCTTTTTGACTAGACCCGGTGGCTGGACGCCAGTCAGTGCAGCCGAGATGAGGACGTTTTGGGGCCTCGTGCTGCACATGGGTCTAGTGCAAAAACCCAGTGTCAGGCATTACTGGAGTGGGGACGTTCTCTATCAGACCCCACTGTACAGTATGGCCATGACGCGTCCCAGATTCGAGGCCATCCGGAAATGCCTGCATTATGCAGATAATGCAGCATGTCCCCCCCAAGGTGATCCTGCCTATGACCGGCTGTGTAAGATACGGCTGATCCTCGATCATTTCGGGGCCAAGTTTGCACAGGCCTACGTACCTGGAAGGGAGGTCGCGGTTGATGAGTCTCTCGTTGCTTTCAAGGGGAGACTCAGTTTCCGCCAATACATACAAAAATATTTGTCTATAAATATACCCCATAAACTAGACCTTCGATAAATGCCGTCCAAAAAAATCTAATAAAAACTATGTAAAAAAGCCATTTTTATTTTTACCTTGGATCCCAAAAAGTGTAATAAAAAGCCATTAAAAAGTCATATGCACCCCCAAATAGTGCCAATCAAATCGCCATCTCATCCCGCAAAAAATGAGCCCCTAAATTAGATAGTCGCCCAACCAAAAAAATAAAATAAATTTAGCTCCCAGGCTATGGAGATACTAAAATATTTTTTTTTGTTCCTCAAATGATGATATAGTATAATTTGTTTAGATTTTACATAAGGTAGACATATTAGGTATTGCGCGTCCGTAACAATCTGCCCTATAAAAATAACATTTAACCCAACCCCCCCGGATGAACAGGGTTAAAAAAAAAAAAAAAACTGTGTAAAAAAAAAAAGCAATTTTTTGTCACCTAACATCAAAAAATTGTTATAGTGAGCGATCAAAAAGTCATATGCACCCCCAAATAGTACCAATAAAACTGTCATCTCATCCCGCAAAAAATGAGCCCCTATATTAGACAGTCACCCAACCAAAAAATAAATAAAATGTAGCTCCCAGGATATTGAGATACTAAAATTATTTAATTTGTGTTCTTCAACTAATAATATAGTGTAAAATCTAAACAAATTATAAAAAGTAGACATATTAGGTATCTCCACGTCCGTAACAATCTGCCCTATAAAAATAACATTTAACCCAAACCCCCCGGATGAACAGCGTAAAAAAAAAAAAAAATGTGTAAAAACACAATTTTTGGACAAAATTTCCATTTCAATCAATTCAATAATTCAATTTTTACGGTAATAAAGCAAGGGTTAACAGTCAAACAAAACTAAAAGTTTATTGCCCTGATTCTGTAGTTTGCAGAAACACCCTATATGTGGTTTTAAAAGGCTATATAGCCACAAGGCAGGGCATAGAACGAAGGGAGCGCCATATGGTTTCTTGAAGGCAGATTTTGATGGATTGGTTTATTTACACCATGTCCCATTAGAAGCTCCCCCTGATGTAGCCTAGACTAGAAACTCCAAAAAAGTGACCCCATCTAAGAAACTACACCCCTCAAGGTATTCAAAAAATACTTTACAAACTGTATTAACCCTTTAGGTGTTCCACAAAACTTAATGGCGAATGTAGAAACAATTTTAAAATTAAAATTTTTTGTTATCTTTCCTCAAAAAAGTGTAATCATATTTATCCTAAAATAGTACCAAAACAACAACCACCATATCCTGTAGTTTCCTAGATGGGGTCACCTTTATGGAGTTTCTACTCAAGGGGTGCAGCAGGGGGCTTTAAAGGGTACATGGAGTAAATAAACCAGTCCTGCAAAATCTGCCTTCCAAAAACCATATGGCGTTCCCCTTCTTCTATGTCCTGCCGTTTAGCCAAATAGTAGTTTAGGACCACATATGGGGTGTTTCTGCAAACTACAGAATCAGGGCAACCTATATTGAGTCTTGTTTGGCAGTTAACCCATTTTGTCCAGTAATAAAGTAAGGGTTAAAATGGAAAATTTTCCCAAAAATTGAAATTCTGAAATTGTTTCTCCATCTGCCATTAACTCTAGTGAAACACCTAAAGGGTTAACAAAGTTTTTATACCCAGTTTTGAATACCTTGAGGGGTGTACTTTCTTAGATGGAGTCACTTTTTTGGAATTTCTTTTCTAGGGGTGCAACAGGAGGCTTGAAATGGGACATGGTATAAACAAAACCAGTCCCGCAAAATCTGCTTTGCAAAACCCATATGGCGTTCCCCTCCTTCTATGTCCTACCGTTTGGCCAAACAGTAGTTTAGGACCACATATGGGGTGTTTCTGCAAACTACAGAATCAGGGCAACCCATATTGACTCTTGTTTGGCTGTTAACCCTTGCTTTGTTCCTGGATAACATGGATTATATTGGAAAATTTTCCCAAAAATTTAATTTCTTAAATTTTATGTCCATTTGCCATTAACTCTAGTGGAACACCTAAAGGGTTAACAAAGTTTTTAAAATCAGTTTTGAATACCTTGAGGGGTGTAGTTTCTATAATGGGGTCATTTTTGGGTGGTTTCTATTATGTAAGCCTCACAAAGTGACTTCAGACCTGGACTGGTCCCTAAAAAGTGGGATTTGGAAAATTTCTGAAAAATTTCAAAATTTGCTTCTAAACTTCTAAGCTATGTAACATCCCCAAAAAATAAAATGGCATTCCCAATATGCTCCAAAAATGAAGTAGACATATGGGGAATGTGAAGTAATAACTTTTTTTGGGGGTATTACTATGTATTAGAGAAGTAGAGAAAATGAAACTTAGAAATATTGTAATTTTTCAAATTTTTTGGTAAAAATTGTATTTTTTTATGCAAAAAAATTAACTTTTTTGACCCAATTTTAGCAGTGTCATGAAGTACAATATGTTACGAAAAAACAATCTCAGAACGGCCTGGGTAAGTAAAGGCGTTTTAAAGTTATTCACACATAAAGTGACACTGGTCAGATTTTCAAAAAATGGCCAAGTCCTAAGGGTGAAATAGAGCTGAGTCCTTATTGGGTTAAAGCTCGTTATTCCAAACAATTTAGGAATGTTAGGTGATTTATGCACTTTATGGATTAAAACCCGACTTTGCGCCAACTACGTAATTTTCCATGAGAGTTTTGCCATAGATCCCCCTCCGGCATGCCACAGTCCAGGTGTTAGTCCCCTTGAAACAACTTTTCCATCACTATTGTGGCCAGAAAGAGTCCCTGTGTATTGTGGCCAGAAAAAGTCCCTGTGGGTTTTAAAATTTGCTTGCCTATTGAAGTCTATGGGGGTTCGCCTATTCTTGAACATAAGCGGAAGTTTGCGCTCGCCGTTTGCGAACGGAAAATTTTATGTTCGCGACATCTCTACTGGTGTTTTGTGACTAATTGAGGCAATCATCCCATCCCCTCCTTTCTCTGGCCACAGTGAATGGTCTGACTAAGAAAGTCTGACGAGGCTCTTGCCATGCTAAAGGTCCAAACAAAAAGGAAGTTAAAGAGTTTGTTATATAATAAGTTTTCCTTTAAGTGTATAAAATTGACTAAATTCAAGAGGACAACATGGGCACAGATAAAATAAATAAAGTAATAGGCTGTCTTTATCTTCCTGCACCAAAGAGCAGGGCATATTAATCCTTTCTCTACTCCCAATAGTCCAACATGTCCAACATTGCTAGGGACCTCATGGCAGCTCATAGTGTTTTCATATTGTGTTTTTTCTTTTTTCTACATGACACATGGCACATGGTTTTGACATTAGGTCTATCACCTTGATGTGATTGTGCCCAAAAAAGCAAGGGTAATAACAAATAAATTAGCTGGAAGCTTAGTGTCTCTAAATTCGGGCTAAACTTTATTGCTTCATGCTTAGTGAAGTCTAACATTTCCTAACTTAATAAACCACAATATTAATTAGAGCTTAATATGATTTCCCTCTTATCCCATAACAAAATTGGCTTATCACTAATGTTAAATGCGCTAGTCTGGCAAAAGACAAAGTATACATTACATTAAAATGAAATTAATAGGCTTGCAGGAGCATACTGAAGGATTAATCCTTCCTAGCTTTGTATTTTGCAGAGCAACCAAAAATATGTTCTTTGGTCAACGCTTCTGCTGCAGAGCTATTATCTAAAGAAATATTCATTAAATATTTCTGAAAGATAATTGAATCTGTGATCATTTTCGCTCATGAAAGGGAAAATAATCTCTGTAGTCCAATGATCTGCAATTTGTTAAAACAAGTTGAGACAGAAAGTAGAGGAAACTTTGTAAACAAAAGAAATAAAAGGCTGTACTTCCTTGCTCCCGATTTAATTAGTGACTTTCTAAACAAAATAAAAGTGAGAGGAAATCAATGCTTATGATTAAGCTTAAATCACTAATCTGGTGAGAAAATAATTTAATGAGCCAGTGAAGTTCAGGCATTTGTAGCTGTCATGTAGATTAGAGAAATGCCTGGAAAAAACTAAACACTTTATTTGTTGAGAAGTAGAAAAGCTTGGCAAGGTGAACTTACATAATAGATTTCAAATCCAAGCTAGTGAATGCAAACTTAATTCTATACAAATATTAATTGACACTGTACTCAATGGAATTATTGATATGCCCGGCTAAGTAACAGAGGACCATTATCTAATCCGTACAGTCCTGGAAAAAATGAGCAATGTGATGGTAACAACAGCCAATTTCATATTAGTTTAAAACTTTAAACCGATTATACAGCAAAGCTGGTGAATTCTAGGATTATACAGCTTTTTAGTCCCCCTGAGTACTAATAAGAAGCCCATAAATAACAGTATACTATATAAGCATTAGTTCTGTATTGTCTATATTGCTACTTAGCAGTGCACTATTCTTTTATCCCAGTAAATATCATCACTAATATATTTATAAGGCGCTGTCCTAAAAATTAAGTTAAGAAATTAAAAAAAAATACTACAAATAGTTTAAAAAGTTGTAGACTCATTTTGTATAGAGTCTACTAATAAAAACAGAAGAAATAGGAATTTCTAATACAATAAGCCAGGTTAACCCCAGAAGGACCCGAGCCATACATAAGTAAAGAGGGGGGTGGGTAGCTCTCACCTGTTGAAAATAATGACCATCCAACAAACGAGCACGGACGATGCACCTGATGGCAACTGAGCAGAAAAAAGGAAAAAAATCCAGCTCCAGCAGTGGATGGAATAGAATTCAAATTCGGTCTTTATTAAGCGATTAAAATCTCCAAGTCATATTGACATCATGCATGCCAGTATTGTCAACGCGTTTCGGACAAGATAATATGTACAGTCCTTCCTCATGACAGACATAGTGAGTTTTGGGAGGACATCACACTGATATACCCACCCCATCAGGTAACACCTGTGTAAGGGAGGAGGGCACAGCAGAGATTAACCCTCTCACCAAACACTCACTGATACAAAAAGGCAGGTCAAATTTAAAAAGAACACAAGCATTTAACACATATAAAAAAACATTGTAATGAAGAGCTACAATAATCCAAAGGCATATAGATGTTGCGTGATCAAAATACTACCATAATTGGTGCAAATATATATTATACTGGTTCCACCGAGCACCAGGGGCAGACACAAGGGGAAAAAGATAAAATCCTCTGAATATTGTAATATGAGGTCCAAGCGCTTGTTCAGACCATGCGGTTGTCTGGTTCCTAATTTAAAGATCCAGAAAGCTTACCTATTGAGAAGTTTCCTCTTGTGATCTCCCCCTCTCGGAGGTAATGAGACTCTTTCAATACCTTGGGCTCGTAGATGCGATATATCCCCTGCATTGACAATCGCAACATGCGAACTTACCGCTGATACATTGCGTTTATCGAAAAATGGAACATCTGAAAGGTGTCTACGAATTATCTTCTTTTGAGGACCTGTCGTACATCCAACATACTGAAGTGGGCATAACTTACATGTAATCAAATATATGACATATTTAGTATTGCAATTGATTTATGATTGTATGACAAATTCCTTATTGTTAGTTGCAGATGTAAAGGATCTGTTCACTATAAGGTGAGAGCAGCATATGCACCTCTGATGCCCACATTTGTAACAGCCGATACAATTTAACCAGGTAGAATTCAAATTCGGACTAGATGTAAGAAAAAGGCTGGGGCTGATTAAACTGCCCACATTAGTGGCTTTCCTAGCTGCACACTTAACTCCTCCAGATATGATGTCTGACCATTGTTTGTCACTTGCCGGAATTGGAAAGTATTTTTTGACAATTTTACAGATAGCAGGATATTCTTGGCTATACTGTGTGACAAAGGTGGTAGCTTGCTGCCCTTGAGGAAAAGGGTCAGACATCCCATTTGTGGATGGAAAAATTAAAGACTCCCTATCTAGAGATGATGCTTTTTTGTGTGCATGATCTATAGTCATATGAGAGTATGCTCTACTCTGCAGTCTACCTCTATTATCATGGTATTCTTTGTTATAGGACACCATGTTTGAACAGTTACGACGAGCTCGTACAAGTTCGCCAAAAGGAATACTCTGTATTACATGGTCAAATGAAAAGTTGTTGTGCCCCAGGAGGAATTCCACCACCGTGATGATAAATTCCTTCAGATCCAGAGTATAGTCACTTTAATGATTGAGAAACCAATGCAAAGCAGTGATGGCCAGGTTGTGGGGAACATTGGTATATAGTGCCACCACATCAGCTGTAACCCATATACATTCATCATTCCATTGCAAAGCAGACAAGGCTTGTAAAACTGTTCTAGAATCCTTAAAAAAAAACAGGTATAAGGGAAACCAGGGGCTGGAGCAAAGAGTCGACCCATCCTGACAAATGCTCTGAATAAGAGCCAATGCCTGCCACAATAATTCTTAGGGGAGGAGGGAAGACATTCATATGTAATTTTGGAAGGGCATGGAAAATGGGAGTAATTGGATGCTGGACAAAGATGTAGTCCTTTTCCTTTTGAGTGATTATGCCCAGCGATAAACCCACATCCAGTATGTCAGAGATTTTTTTCTGGAAAACAGATAATGGATTTGTGGAAAGTAATTTATAGGTAGTGGTATCAGCAAGCATATTTAGAACTAGTTTTCCATATAAGCCCTTGTATGACAACCGCACCTCCTTTGTCTGCTTCCTTGACGATTATATTGTCCCTATCTTCCAGACTTAGATGTGCAGGAGTGGGTTTCCCCATACTGGACAACCGGCTCAAATCTCTTTCCACCAGCTCCTGGAATTTGTCCAGTGCAAAGGAACGTGATTGCACCGGATAAAAATCTGGATTTGCGGTTCTAAATACATACGGCGCTGGTGGACGTAAATTAAGGACCAGCGCCGTATATGTACCAATGCCAGCGCATTAACCCTTGCACTGCCGTGGTCAGTTCTGACCGCGACACATGCGGGATCCTGCCAAGTATGGGGTCGCCATTGGGTCCCCATGCTGCTGTGAACGGGACCCGTTGGCAGGGAAGGCAGCCCGACCCACTTATAGCCAATGCATTACAATACAGAAGTATTGTGAGGCATTTTAAAGGGGATCAGACCCCAAAAGTTAAAGTCCCAGAGTGGGACAAAAAATTAAGTGAAAAAAGAAGTAAAAAAAAAAAAGTTAAAAAAAAAAAAAAGTTTCAAATAAAAAAAAGCATCCTTTTCCCAAAATAAAGTAAAAAAAAATTGTAAAAAAATAGGGAAAAAAGAAAATCAGACATATTAGGTATCACCTCATCTGTATCAACCGGCTCTATAAAAATATCATATGACCTAACCACTCAGGTGAACACCGTCAAAAAAAAAAAAAAAAAACTGTGCTAAAAAAAACTTTTTTTGTCACCTTACATCACTAAAAGTGCAACACCAAGTGGTGTATGCCCCCCAGAATAGTAACAATATAACATCATCTCATCCTGCAAAACACGAGCCCCTACCTAAGACAATCACCAAAAATTTTTTTAAAAACTAGGGCTCTCAGACTATAGAGACACTAAAACATGATTTTTTTTGGTTTCAAAAATGTTTTTCTTGTGTTAAATGTAAAAAAAATTAAAATGTAGAAATATTAGGTATCCCTGCATCCATAACAAGCTGCTCTATAAAAATACCACATGACCTAACCCCTCAGGTGAACACCATAAAAAATATAAAATAAAAATGGTGTCAAAAAAGCAAAAGTGCAATACCAAGCAATACCAAGTGCAATACCAAGCAATACCAAGCAATCAAAAGGTCATATGCATCCCAAAATAGTGACAATCAAACCGTCATCTCATCCCGCAAAAATGATACCCTACCTAAGACAATCGCCCAAAAAAGAAAAAACATTATGGCTCTTAGACTATGGAGACACTCAAACATGATTCTTTTTGTTTTTGTTTCAAAAATGATATTATTGTGTAAAACTTCAATGAATAAAACAAAGTATACATATTAGGTCTTGCCACATCCATAACGACCTACTCAATAAAAGTATCGCATGACCTAACCCCTCAGATGAACACCGTAAAAAAAAATTATAAAAATGGTGTCAAAAAAGCAATTTTTTTGTCAACTAACAACACAAAAAGTGTAATACCAAGCGTTCAAAAAGTCATACTCACCCTAAAATCATACTAATCAAACCATCATTTCATCCTGCAAAAAATGAGACCCTACCTAGGACAATCGCCCAAAAATATAAATAAACTATGGCTCTCAGAGTATGGAGACACACAAAAAAAAAAAAAATTCAAAAATGCTTTATTATGTAAAGCTGAAATAAACAACCAAACAAAGTTGTCATATTTGGTATTGTTGCATCCGTAACAACCTCCTCTATCAAAATACCACATGATCTAACCTGTCAGATGAACATTGTAAATAACAGAAAATAAAAAGGATGCCAAAACAGCTTTCCTTGTCTCACAAAAAGTGTAGTATAGAGCAACCAAAATCATTGTACCCTAAAATCGTACCAACAAAACTCCTGTCTTATCGCATAGTTTCCAAAATGGGGTATTTTTTGGGAGTTTCTACTCTAGGGGTGCTTCAGGGGGTCTTCAGATGTGACATGGCAACTTAAAATTATTCCAGGGAAATCTGCCCTCCAGAAACCATATAGTAGTCTTTCCTTCTGTGCCCTGCCGTGTGCCTGTACAGCAGTTTACAACCACATATGGGGTGTTTCTGTAAACTACAGAATCAGGGCAATAAATATTGAGTTTTATTTGGCTGTTAAAGCTTGCTTTGCAACTGGAAAAAATGGATTAAATTAGAAAATCTGCCAAAAAAGTGGAATTCAAAAATGTCATCTACATTTTCCTTTACTTTTTGTGGAACACCTAAAGGGTTACCAAAGTTTTTGATATCAGTTTTGAATACCCTGAGGGGTGTATTTTCCGAAATAGTGTCACCTCTTTGAAGTTTATACTCTAGGGGTGCATGGGGGGAGGGGCTTCAAATGTGACATGGCAACTCAACATTATCCCAGTGAAATTTGCCTTGCAAAAACCATAAGGGGTTCTGTTCATTCTGCGCCCTGCCATGTCTCCGTACAGCAGCTTATGACGACATATGGTGTGTTTCTGTAAACTACAGAATCAGGGCAATAAATATTGAGGTTTTGTTGGCTGTTAAACCTTGCTTTGCTAAAGTAAAAAATTGATTAAAATGGAAAATCGGCCAAAAAAGAGAAATTCTGAAATTTCATCTATATTTTCCTTTAATTCTTGTGGAACACCTAAAGGGTTAAGAAAGTTTTTAAAATCAGTTTTGATTACCTTGAGGGGTTTTGTTTCTAAAATGGGGCCATTTATGGGTGGTTTCTATTATGTAAGTCTTACAAAGTGGCTTCAGACCCGAACTGGTCCTTAAAAAATTGGGTTTTGGGAATTTTCAGAAAAATGAAAATATTTGCTTCTAAACTTCTAAGCCTTCTAACATCCCAAAAAAAGAAAATGTCATTTACAAAATTATACAAACATGAAGTAGACATATGGAAAATTTAAAGTAATAACTATTTTTAATTAGGGATCACTATCTGTTTTAAAAGCATAGAAATTTAAATTTGGTAAGTTGCAAATGTTTCAAACTTTTTTTTGTACATTTCTCAGAATAGCCTGGATAAGTAAAAGCGTTTTAAAGTTATCACCACATAAAGTGACACATGTCAGATTTGCAAGAAATGGCCTGGTCTCTAAGGTGAAAAATGGCAGGGTCCTGAAGGGTTAAACCCTTTATGAACTCATCAGATCAAATTCTCATCTTTACAAGATACTACTTTCGAATGGCTATTTTACATAGGACAATTTTTTGGGAAACAAAGTTTATACAAACACTCTTTCCCAATCACTGGCCAGCAAAATGAGCTGCTGATCATCTGATGAGCGAGTTCATTGATCAAGTGAAAGCATTAGGCCCCATTTGCATGATCGAGTTTTCCGCGCGCTTGTAATGCATGAAGTGAATGCATAGCACCCGCACTAAATCCTGACCCATTCAATTTAATGGGTCTGTGTACATGAGCGTTTTTATTTTATTTTATGCATCAGTTCTGCATTGCGTGAAAAACACAGAATGTTCTATATTCTGCTTTTTTCATGCAGCCCTGGCCGCATATAAGTGAATGGGGCTTCAGTGAAAAATGCTTTGCATCTGCAAGCAAGTCCAGATGCAATACATTTTTCACTGATAGATGCTAAGAGATGTTATTTGTTAACCTTCAGTTTTTTATCACGAGCGTGAAAAACGCATCAAAACGTATTGCACCTGTGCGGAAAAAACTGAACAACTGAATGCAATTGCAGACAAAACTGACTGAACTTGCATGCAAAATGGTGCGAGTTTCACTGAACGCACCCTGAATGCATCCGGACCTAATCCGTCACGCTCGTGTGAAAGAGGCCTTAGTCATTGAATCTGTCTGGATGCATCGCGGGTGCATTGCGGGAAACTCGCTTGAATCAGCACGCAATTTCTATCATTTTTGTTTGCGATTGCGTTGCCTTTTTCATTTTTTTCCGCTTGAGTGCAATGCATTTTGCACGCGCGTGATAAAAAACTGACTGTGGTACCAAGACCCGAACCCGGACTTCTTCACTGAAGTTCGGGTTTGGGTTCAGTGTTCTGTAGATTTTATTATTTTCCCTTATAACATGGTTATAAGGGAAAATAATAGCATTTCAAATACAGAATGGTAACTGAAATGTCTAAAGAGGGGTTAAAAAAGAAATAAAATAAACTCACCTCATCCACTTGATCGCGAAGCCGGTATCATCTTCTTTCTTCTTCTTGCAGGACCTGAAAAAGGACTTTCGATGATGTTAGCGCAGGTCCTGCTGAATGAAGATAGAAGATCCTATTATTTTAGAATCTATCCTATTAGAAGATGCTATTATTTCCCTTATAATGTGATATACGGAAAATAATACAGTCAATTGACTTTAATGGGGTGCTCATCCCTATCATCTCCTAGCAACCATGCGTGAAAATTGCACCGCATCTGCACTTGCTTGCAGATGCGTGAAAAATGCAGAATATAGAACATGCTGTGATTTTCATGCAACGCACAAGTGATGCGTCAAAAGCATCACTCATGTACACACCCCAATTTAAATGAATGGGTCAGGATTTAGTGCTGGTGCAATGCATTCTAGTCACGCATTGCACCCGCGTGGAAAACTCACCCATGTGAAAGGGGCCATAGTGTTGAGAGAAGCAAATCATTTGAAGTGGAATTCAGTCTGAAGTTTAGGAAAACTGATTCGTGATGAATCAGAATTTTTTACACTTTGTGGTAATAAACCAGGTTTTCCTAAAATGGCGGGTGCACGTGTTACAAAGCAAAATGAAGCATAGAGGAGCCCAGGGACTCAAGATCACCCATAATGCCGTGCAGCCAGCCAATCCGCAGATAGCCACCCCCTGTGATGTCACAGCCCGATAAAACCCTCATCCTACACATTCTCCGCTATTGTCTTATGAGCTGAGCATAGGGGGAGACGTAGGAAGCGCTCATGTGCTAGGGACAGTGTTGCTGAAAATGATTAACAGAAGAATATTGGAGAGGGAGAGTGCAGGGAGACTGCAGGGTGACTGCAGGGACAGTGCAGGGAGACATATTTTGTGTCAGTTTTACTTTTTTTTTCTACAATTACATATTCCTACATTAGCCGTAAAGCCTTTATTATTCCAGTGCCAGCATGCCAACCAATACCATCCAGTCTGCATCCCTCAGGGGACAAGGTCTTAATGATGACCATCCTCATCTTTTGTTGACTTTACTTCTTCCAAATCATCCTTCCAAATCTCCATGGCCTAAAAAAGTCAGCAAGATGAAGAGAGAGCAGGAGCTGGATGTTCCTGATGACATATTCTGATTATGTTAGATGATGTTGAAGAATTTGGAAAATCAGATGGCAGAAGAAGGATCACAACCTGTAGGGAAGGAGAGCGCAGGGGTTGGAGAAATTGGTACAGCCCCTTTTAAAGGTGCATGAAAGGTGCCTCGCAAACATTAACAATGAAGACCAACTATAAAGTGCAGTCTTAATTATTAAATGAAATGCCGTGCATTTCTTCACCTAAGTATGGCAGCAACCTGCCCTCAGCACGACAGCTCTGTCTGGCTGTACCCTAAGGCAGAGTGGCCTGGGTATACCTAATTTATAGTGATTTGTGACAAATTAATCTTGCCGAATTAAATTTTTATCTAGAAAGAATCATTGTTGTGGCACCCAAAATTGTTGTTTCTGGGCAGCAGATCATCCTGCGACTCAAAAACAAGGAATCAGTATGGAAACAAGCAATCAGAGTAGCAATCATTTAATCATTTTTTCCCCATACAGTAGAGGTGATTGTTGCATGTAATTGCAACTCTCAACTCTGCTTATGATTATTGGAAATTAACAGTTCATGGGTCTATTCACACGTCCGTGTGTGTTTTGCGGATCCGCGGATCCACTGATCCGCAAAACATGGAAACCGGCAATGTGCGTTCCGCATTTTGCGGACCGCACATCGCCGGCACTCTCATAGAAAATGCCTTTTCTTGCCCGGACAAGAATAGGACATGTTCTATTTTTTTCGGGAACGTGATTGTGGACCCGGAAGTGCAGATCCGCAATTGCGGACCCGGCCGGGACATCATCTGTCCCAATTGAAACTAATGGGTCCGCAATTCCGTTCCGCAAAATGCGGAACGGAATTGCGGACGTGTGAATGGACACTATTCCTGATAATTTCATGGTCAGTCGACCCATGTAAAGGGGCCTTAAGGGCGATTTTTATTTTTTAGTGCTTTTTTACATGTAGTACCACAGATGGAGTACTGCATAGGGTTGATTACTGCAGAAAGAGTTAATGCAATGTTCTTAAGTAAAATGTTGGGATTTATTATGTATATGTATTCAAGAGCAATGTGTAAAGCAACCATAATGTTAACAAATTGACAGACTGTTTAGGTTTCCAAGGTGATGGAACTGGTCCATCCCCTGATTTGTTAGTGAGTATAGTGTGAGCAAAGCATGAGACCTACATATGCTAGCTCCTGAAGGCTAGTTGTAATTTCAGAGAACCTTCATCTCTGAGACTTCAGCTGCCAAGGAAGCAATTCTAGGATATAAGAAGGTCCGGACCCTTATCTTGGCCATGCATTGGATTCAGATAGACATGGTATTGTGCTAATTTGCGACATAAAGACTTTGCTGCTCTGCAGAGGGAATATTTCTAAAACATCCATCTAAGTTGTGCACCCCTCAACCCAGGAACTGATGAAGGAGATGATAAGAACCTAATTGCATGCCGTGGTTCTGCTGAGAGACTGTAAAGTGTCTTTTAGAGAAAGTGCAAGGGGATATTATAACCACCATCATTTTTTGCTGCCTATATATTGCCCTTGAGAGAGGAGCTACTACTGTAATGAGAGAGACTTTGCTTATTGTATAACACCAGGCAGGCGCTCCAATACCAGGGTGTGCCCTAATGGAAGTAGAGCTGCACCCTCCATTCATTTCACGGCCCAGGGAGAGCCAGAGGAAGGACTGCCACCATCAACTTTGAGTACTACTACCATCTTCAATGCCACAACTTCCACTCCCATTGTTTCTGCTCTGCATCTCCTCTCTGGGTCGCTGCATACAGCTCAGTATAATGCAGGTAATTGCGGTTTGCAACCTTCGTTGCCTCTGTGATAAGTCATGCTTGGAATGTCATGCTTTAGTTTTAGCCAGAATCCTACTGAATCCAACAGAAGAAAATACTTCATGTCTCCAAATTAATTTGGAGGCAAAGTAGGACTCATTCAAAAGAGGCTAGAGTATGTCTCAATAAAATATATATATATATATATACTATATATAATATATATATATATATATATATATATATATATATATAACCATGGATGCATCAAGACTTACATGTAGCTTATGACAAATGAACAAAAGTGAAACAGTAACTCTGCAAGCATAGCAAATATCAATGAGTGTAGAAAAATAACGATCTGCTGTAGAGGATTACAAAATTGGTCCCTAAGAAGCTCAAGTTTCAAAGGAAATCAAATATTACAATATTACACAGGTTTAAAGTGCCAAATACAGACTGCTGCAGATTGATAACTAAATCTGGAAAATAGTGTAAAATGGTGGCAGCTGACTAGGAGGCAACATATTTTAAAAGACTGCAAAATGTCAATGCCCAATGGAACAGTAGAAAGGACAGTAAGACGGTGCACAGAAATGAGGATTCATAATGCTATTTATCATTAGTGCAAACATAAAACCATTCATCTAAGGACATGTAAGGCCAGGGAAGGATAAGAAATGGAGATACAGTAATTGCACATCACTGGGTCGTCAAAAGGTATATAGATGATAGATTGATAGATAGATAGATAGATAGATAGATAGATAGATAGATATAGATCAACTGTTGATGCAAGCTGTAAAACTTCTTTTATACAATGAGAATACTGATATTATATCTGAAAATCATAGATAGATAGATAGATAGATAGATAGATAGATAGATATAGATGGTATAATTATGTATATAGCACACAATACAGGCAATATAACCCAATAAAGCAAGGGTAATAATGAATCATTAACTGGATGCTTAATGTTTCTAAATCCATGGTAAACCTTGTTGCTTCACCAGTGGCTGTCAGTTTTAACATATAACTGACATCCTGATGCAAAGGCCAATATTGCACCTACTGAATTCCATTCACAGCTATTTAACACCCTAGATGCCATAGTCTAGGACAATTTTCCCCAAGCTGTGGCTTTCCAGCTGTTGAAAAACCCATCACCCCAAAGTCAAGACCTAATAGGTTGCCAGCCTGTAGAATATAATCAAAGGATTACATTTTCAAGTCCTCTCATGGGAGTAATAAATATTTAAAAACAAATTAAGTTAAGTGCATAGAAGTTCAGTATTGTGCAAAGTTTTAAACGTGTGAAAAAAAGCATAAAGTAATAATGCTTTGAAAAGTAGAAGTGTTAATAGTTTATTTTTATCAATTAACAAAATTGCATCATGCTATATCATCAGAAAAGCATCCAAATTTATTCTGCAGTAAGATAGCAACCCCAAGTATGTAGCCAATGTCATTAAAAACTATCTTCAGCGTAAAGAAAAACAAGGGGTTCTGGAAGTGATGATATGGCCCCCATAGAGCCCTGATGTCAACATTATCGAGTCTGTCTGAGATTAAATGAAGAGACATAATTATCTAAGCAAGCCTACATCCACAGAAGATTTGTGGATAGTTCTCCAAGATGTTTGGAACAACCTCTCTGCGGAGTTCCTTCAAAAACTGTGTGCAAGTGTACCTAGTAGAATTTATACTGTTTTAACCTCTTAGGGACACATTATGTACCGGTATGTCATGATGCCCTGGTACTTAACAACACATGACGTACCAGGTCAATTCAGACAGATGCCAGCCGTTTAACCCCTTCCATGCCACAGTCCAGACGGACCGTGGCATGGAAGGGGTTAATGGGGAGGGAGCTCCCTCTCCCATTAGGGGGCTGCTGTGCCTTTGCAGCCCCCGGACAGGATGGGATCAGAGAGGGATGGAGCTCCCCTCCCTCCCCATCACCCTCTGCTCAGCTCTGGCAGCGGGTGATGGTTAGCATGGCAACAGGACGCCTTCAGAGCCGTCCTGCTTGCCATGGTAATAGTAACTCTGATCAGACTTCTGCTAAAGGCAAAAGTCTGACCAGACAGTGTAAAGTACAAAATACAGTACAGTACACAGTATAAATAATAATTAAATTTTTCGACTCCATTTTAAAACTGTCATAAAGTACAATATGTGACAAAAAACAGTCTCAGAATGGCCTGGATAAGTAAACGCGTTTTAAAGTTATCACCACATAAAGTGACACTGGTCAGATTTGCAAAAAATGTCCGAGACCTTAAGGTGAAATAAGGCTAGGTCCTTAAGGGGTTAAAGGCAAAAGTTGGTCACATCAGATATTGATGTGATTTAGATTTCTGTTTTGTTCATTTACTTAGAAGTGTTAATTGTTTATTTTTATCAATTAAGGCCTTGTTCACATGTCAGTTTATTTGATCAGTTATTTCCATCAGTTTATGTGAGCCAAAACCAGGAGTTGAGGCTACACAGAGATATTGGAAAGATCTGCACCTGTTCTTTGCTTTTGATCCGCACCTGGTTTTGGCTCACAATAACTGAATTTAATAATCTGATTAAATAACTGACATGTGAACAAGGCAAAACAAAATGCAATTTGTAAAAAAACATTCTTTGCAGAATTTTTTAACACCTGCCTAAAACCTTTGCACAGTACTTTATATTAAATAAAAAAATCTACCTAAAAACCTATAAAAAAAAAGGACAAAATTGATATTGCCACATTCCCAATAAACTGTAAAATAAAATAATGACATTTTTTATCTGGTTAATCTTATTAAAATGTGGCAGAATTGCTGTTTTGTGTTATCCTGCCTCACAAAAACTAAATAAAAAGTGATCAATGTACCTCAAAATGGTATCATGCTACTTGATAAAAAAAAAAAAAAACTGTTATTATCAAATGAATAATTGAGGGATAGGGGGAAAAAAAGATCTAGGTAAATGAAGATGGTGGATTAATCATTTAGGAATATTTTTTATTTTGTTTTTTTGTCTCTTTTGGGCTGGCCACACAGAAGAGGATTTGGGTAGATGGGTATTAATAATATCTTGCATATCATGAAATTGGAGGTTGTTAAATTTGGAAAATAATAGTTTTAATAAAAGCACAATGCAGATCCTGCTTTTTCCCACAATGCCTTTGCAGTATTACATGTCCATATTTTTAGACAAGGAGTTGAAATAATCTCTGACAATTACTTAAAATATGTGAATTTTCAGGCTATAATCAAGAAAATATTATCTCTAACAATGCATTTATTATACATCCACTTCATCAACATGTCTCTGATGACCTTATTCATATGGGAATTTCATTTACACCCTCTTCCTTTAGTTTCTGAAATGCAGTGAATTTAAATTATATTAATTTACAACTTTGAGTGACAGATTTGATGATACGGCTATGCTTTTAAATATGAATGATGCATTTATAATTAGTACCTATAATCAATTCAGAAAGTATTGCAATGGTTCTGGATTATAATCCATCTAGCCATTATTGTACCCTACATTGTGCAATCAAAGGATGTGCTACAATCCTAAGGTACAAAGTGTAGGTGTTAATGTAGCAGGTGACTCAAGTGTGTCAAAAGTAGAAATGAGCGGATTTCATATTTTGATGTTCGTGTGCGGGTTCGTGTTGTGGTATTTACTGAATTGCGTTATGGATTCACACACACAAGCTTCTAAATATGAAATTCGCTCATCTCTAGTCAAAAGCAAATTCAGTCATTAAAAGTAAATTTTTTGAAGGATACAAAATATTAATTACAAGGCTCCTACACTGTAAAATAAAATATACTGTACTATTAAAATAATACTACACTCTGATGTAGACCTCATTTTTTATTTCCTCTCCTACTCTTGATCTTCTAAGTGCTGCAGTGGGTGCTTAGGGTAGGTTCATAACTGTGGCACAGATGTTGTGCCGCAGATATGCACCCACCCTTACCCTGAAGTGCTTGTTCTGGTCTAATGATGGGAGAATCAACAGATCCAGGAATGTAGGCTTAATGTATAAAGGAAAGATGTCTCCTTTTTGTTTATGTTACCACTTTCTCTGAAGTTGCATAAACTTCCTGTCAAGGTGGAGGTCACATGACAGGATGTCCATGCCGTTAGTCCCATAACAAGCAATAATGTAAGCATAATTTACACTCCTGTTGTGTTAGGGGGTAACAAGACTAGATCCAAAGAGAGCCCATCAATTATACTCTTCATCTTCTGAGTTCAGAGGGGAAAAAGATACTGCGTCCCTCTGTTTCTAGTTCTCATTCTAGGTTATGAAAAAGTAAAGAAGCATGAGTGGCTTTTCCAGCACAGTGCAATTAAAGGGGTTCTCCAAGACTTTTCTTCCAAAAGCAACACTACACCTGTCCACAGGTTGTGTGGTATTTACAGCTCAGCCTCATTCACTTGGATGGAGCTGAACTACAATGCCAGACACAACCCATGGACAGAAGTGGTGCTGTTTTTAACTGAACCAATGTTAAGATGAAATTTGAATAAATTCCCATCATTGTCATCTTACTATTAACCTCTATTACATGCTCTTAATGTATCTGATGTCATTGCTGTAACACTGCAAGCAAAACTTTTATGCCTAATGCAAGATCTGAAGCTGTGAATCCCCTTGTGACCAGAAAAGGCCCTGTATGTCCTGGTTCTGGACTACCTCTAATATGTATATGAACTGGGACCAGGTGGAAACCAAGTCACTCTGGCCTACAGCC
Organism: Bufotes viridis; assembly: GCA_033119425.1. Taxonomy (NCBI): domain Eukaryota; kingdom Metazoa; phylum Chordata; class Amphibia; order Anura; family Bufonidae; genus Bufotes; species Bufotes viridis. Next base: position 222,631,757 of record CM065589.1, read on the forward strand.
GTGACCGGAGGCCAAGTAAACCCCACAGTGGTCCTGCATTTGCTAATTTCTGTATGTGCTCATTAAAAACTGTAACCAGTAAGCTGTACACCCAGAGACCACTGAGCTTTGTGCCCAGTAAAAACTGTACTGCCAAACTGTGTACCAATATAAGGTTGTAACCATCAAGCTGTATACCATTACTTGTAACCACCACCCATTGTGTACCCATTGGAGACTGTAACTAACAAGCTAAATGTCATTGTGTGTAACTATTACACTTGTTGCTCCAGCTGAATAAACTTCTGTTTCTCTGAACAATGTTGTTTCCACCTTCATCATGACATATCCTGGGTCAATGGCCATACACTAACCCTTTAAAAATAACTGGTTGTGTTAAAGGGGTAACCCATGATTAATGTAAATAATAAAAAAATAGTCATCATATAATCGTGGTAATTTATTTCTAACAAAGCTAGAACCAGCCCTTTACCTCACATGGATCCAGAGACCTCCCATTCACTGCTTTCTAGATTTTGTTCAAGTAGATATGTCCTTTTTGCTGTATCTCAGGGTGTGTGTACTTTCTTAGTAGGCATATCCTTTGTTCTGCAGTTCCTTTCCTCTAACTGTCACATCTTCTAACAGTAGACGGAGCTTGTAGCAGCTGAAGGATGGAACTGAGCATGTGTATCCACTTCAGCACAGTGGACAGAGAAATAAGGAAAATAACAAACAGCAGGTGGCACTATACAGATACATTTTATTGAATAACTTAGTGGCTATACTAAACTTTTGATTACATGAAATTACAAAAGTATTCAGATCCAGGAGCTGGTTTGAAAAATGTAGAATATGGGGAGATTTATCAAACTGGTGTAAAGTAGAACTAGCTTAGTTCCCTAAAGCTACCAATCAGATTCCACATTTCATTTTTCACAGCTCCTCTGGAAAATGAAAGGTGAAATCCAATTGGTTGCTATGGACAACTAAGTCAGTTCTACTTTGCACCAGTTTGATAAATCTCCCCCTTTGTTTTTGTGGCACAACCCCTTTAAGTCCTCTCCACTTTTTGCTGTGGCTCACTACTCTGGCCAATAAAAGGAAGTTCTAAATGCCATAATAAAGAATATGGACAGGGGGTGACCTTATGAACAACCCCTGCAGTACTACATTGATAAAGGCAGTGCAATGTTATGCAAGGAGTCCTCATTCTACCTTATTCTACCTTAGAATTTATTGGATAAACTTATAAACTGCAATGCTTTACAAGAATTACGACTTTGTACATTATTGTAATTCACTGAAATATTTATAATTTATTGATATATGGCATTCATTAAAATATTTAAAGAGAAAAATGGATCATCTGCAAAGGAAAGTCCTTTAGTAGCAAACTGTTAACAGATGGCTTTATACTCCTTTCACGCTGCTTTAGTGCACAGCCTGCTCTACATGACCATTATAAACAGCAATCATTTCCGAAAGCGTTCAGTCAGATAGAAGTGTTGTGTTGAGCTAATTTTGGCAGGACAGTAAAAGCAATTTTCCGTTTTTTAGACCATAGGCTACTTCTTTGCTCTGTGCACCATGCTATTTCTAAGTTTCAATCTTAGCTACATTGACATTTTAGCAAAAACAACTTCTTTAAAGTTCTGCGTGGAGTCAATGTAATTTTTTCCGTTTTGCTCCAGTGTATTTGACAAAAAAAAAATTGTCACTGCAAATAGTTGTCATTAAAAATATCCTACTGTTATTGTCTAGAGCTCCTATGGTTACAGACTGAAAACAAACTTTCTGTAGTCAAATCCTGCAGTCACATATGCATCAATATGTCCCCTGCTTACCTGCTAAAGATAAACCAATCAGCCAGATCATTAACCCCTTAACCTCTTAAGGACATAGGGCGTATGGGTACGCCCTAATGTCCGAGTCCTTCAGGGCGTACCCATGCGCCCTAAATTAAATCTGCTGTAAAAAAATAATAATCGCGATAGAAACATGATTCCTGCTGCGATCGTGCAGGAGGAACCATGTTCATATGCCGAGGGGGGTCCTGTGATCCCCCCCTTCAAAGGCGTCCTGCTTGCCATGGTAATAGAAGTCTGATTAGGCTTTTGCTAAAGGCAAAAGTCTGATCAGACTAAGTGTCAAGTAAAAAATACAGTACAGTACATTATATAATGTACTGTACTGTATTATACAGACACAAGATCCACTGGATATTCAAGAACCAAGTGGGTCTGGGTCAAAAAAAATGTAAAAAAAGTGAAAAAAGGTAAAAACAAAAAAACACATTTATCACTAATAAAAAACAAAAACAAAAATACACTACACATGTTATATATCACGGCGTCTGTAACCATCTGATCTATAAAATGGGTTTATTACTTTCCACGTCATAAAAACAAACAAAAATAAACAATGATAAAATTGAAATTTTGCCCACCTCACTTCCCCAAAAAGTTAATAAAAGTGATCAAAAAAGGTGTATCTACACCCAAATGGTACTAATCAAACCTCGTCCCGCAAAAAATGATACATTACCTAAGAAACTGTTAAAAGCCATTTTTTGTCACCTTACATCACAAAACGTCTAATAGCAAGCGATCAAAAAGTCATATACACCCTAAAATAGTGCCTTTAAAACCGTAATCTCATCCCGCAAAAAATGATACCCTACCTAAGAAAATCGCCCAAAAAATAAAAAAAATATGGCTCTTATGCTATGCCGACACTAAAACATGATTTTTTTTTTGTTTAAAAAATTATATGATTGTGTAAAACCTAAATAAATAAATAAAGAGTAGACATTTTAGGTATCGCCGCGTCTGCCGCAGAGGATGTCCCCTCGTCACAGTGACAGTCCTGGGGATAAATAGATGATGGGAGAAATCTCTGTACTGACCCCTGATATATTTATACATAGTTATTAGATCTCCCCTCAGTCGTCTTTTTCTACAGTAACCTTTCAGGGTACTGTAGTTGCCCCATTCCAGTTATTACTTTAGTTGCCCTCCTCTGAATCCTCTCCAGCTCTGCTATGTCCGCCTTGTTCACAGGCGCCCAGAACTGTCCATTTGTGGTCTGACTAGCGATTTGTAAAGTGGTAGGACTATGTTCTGATCACGGGCGTCTATGCCCCTTTTGATGCAACCCATTATCTTATTGGCCTTGGCGGCAGCTGCCTGACACTGGTTTTTGCAGCTTAGTTTGCAGTTTATTAAAATTTCTAGATCCTTTTCCATGTCAGTGTTACTGAGTGCTTTACCATTTAATATGTACGGGTGACTTGCATTATTCCTTCCCATGTGCATAACTTTACATTTGTCAGTCTTAAACCTCATCTGCCACTTCTCTGCCCAAGCCTCCAATCTATCCAGATCCCTCTGTAGCAGTATATTGTCCTCTTCAGTGTTAACTACTTTACACAATTTAGTGTCATCTGCAAAAATTAATATTTTACTATGCAAGCCTTCTACAAGATCATTAATAAATATATTGAAAAGAATAGGGCTCAGTACTGACCCCTGAGGTACCCAACTATTGACAGTTGCCCAATCTGAGTGTGTACCGTTAATAACCACCCTCTGTTTTCTGTCACTCAGCCAGTTACTTACCCACTTACAGACATTTTCTCCCAGTCTGAGCACCCTCAATTTATATATTAACCTTTTATGTGGTACAGTGTCAAATGCTTTGGAGAAGTCCAGATATACGACATCCATTGATTCGCCTCTGTCAAATCTAGAACTTACCTCCTCATAGAAACTGATTAAATTCGTTTGGCATGACCGATCCCTCATGAAGCCATGCTGATATGGAGTTATTTGCTTATTTCTGTTGAGATCCTCTAAGAAAGCATCTCTCAGAAAACCTTCCAACAGTTTCCCCACAACAGATGGTAAACTTACCGGCCTATAGTTTCCGGGCTCTGCTTTTGGACTCTTTTTGAATATTGGCACCACATTTGCTATGCGCCAATCCTGTGGGACATTCCCTGTCAGTATAGAGTCCGAAAATATCAGAAATAAGGGTCTGGCTATGACATTACTTAATTCCCTTAGGATACGGGGGTGTATGCCATCCGGTCCTGGCGATTTGTCTATTTTAAATTTTTTAAGTCACTGTTGTGCTTCTTCTTGGGTCAGACAGGGCACTTTTAATGGGGAATTTATTTTTACATTCAGCATTTCATCTGACAGTTTATTTTCCTCAGTGAATACATTGGAGAAAAAAATATTTAACAGCTTTGCTTTCTCTTCATCGCTCTCTGCAACTCCCCCTTCATTACTGTTTAAAGGGCCGACACCTTTAGAGCTATACTTTTTAACATTTATATAATTGAAGAAAAAGATAACAAAGGATATTATAGTGTAAAACCTAAGAAAATTAAAAAGAGTAGACATATTAGGTATTGCCACGTCCGTAAGAATCTGCTCTATAAAAATAACACATGACCTAACCCCTCAGATGAACACAGTCACAAAAATAAAATAAAAACGGTCCCAAAACAGCAATTTTTTCCAAATTTTCCATTTAAATCATTTTTTTCCAATAACAAAGCAAGGGTTACCAGTCAAACAAAACTCTATATTTATTGCCCTGATTCTGTAGTTTACAGAACCACCCCATATGTGGTCGTTAACTTCTGTATCGCCAAAGGAAAGGAACGCCATATGGTTTTTGGAAGGCAGATTTTGACGGACTGGTTTTTTGACACCATGTCCTATTTGAAGCTCCTCTGATGCACCCCTAGAGTAGAAACTCCATAAAAGTGACCCCATATAAGAAACTACACCCCGTAAGGTATTCAAAACTGATTTTACAAACTTTATTAACCCTTTTGGTGTTCCTCAAGAGTTTATGGCAAATGGAGATGAAATTTCAGAATTTCTATTTTTTATTACCTTGTCTCACAAAAATGTATTATAGAGCAACCAAAAATCATATGTACCCTAAAAATAATACCACCAAAACTGCCATCTTATCCAGTAGTTTCCAAAATGGGGTCACTTTTTTGGAGTTTCTACTCTAGGGGTGCATCAGGGGAGCTTGAAATGGGCCATGGTGTAAATAAACCAGTCCATCAAAATATGCCTTCCAAAAACCTTATGCGTCTCCTTCCTTCTGTGTCCTGCCGTTTGGCGATACAGCAGTTTACAACCACATACGGGGTGTTTATGCAAACTACAGAATCAGGGCAATAAATATTGGGTTATGTTTGGCTGTTAACCCTTGATTTGTTCCTGGAAAAAATGGATTCAAATGGAAAATTTGCCAAAAAAATCGAAATTCTGAAATTTCATCTCCATTTGCCAATAACTCTTGTGGAACACCTAAAAGGTTAACAACATTTGTAAAATCAGTTTTGAATACCTTGAGGGGTGTAGTTTCTAGAATGGGGGCATTTTGGGTGGTTTTGTTTATGTAAGCCTCACAAAGTGGCTTCAGAGCTGAACTGGTCCTTAAAAATTGGGTTTTTGAAATTTTCTGAAAATTTTCAAGATTTGCTTCTAAACTTTAAAGCCTTGTAACGTCCCCAAAAAATAAAATGGCGTTCCCAAAATGATCCAAACATGAAGTAGACATTTGGGGAAAGTAAAGTAATAAATATTTTTGGAGGTATTACTATGTATTATAGAAGTGGAGAAATTGAAACTTTAAAATTTGCTAATTTTTCAACATTTTTGGTAAATTTTGTATTTTATTATACAAAAAAATGAACTTTTTTGACAAAATGTTACTAGTGTCATGAAGTACAATATGTGATGAAAAAACAATCTCAGAATGGCCTGGATAAGTAAAAACATTTTAAAGTTATCACCACATAAAGTGACACTGGTCAGATTTGCAAAAAATGGCCTGGTCCTTAAGGTGAAAGAGGGCCGTGTCCTTAAGGGATTAAGACAGAGTTCAGACTAAGCAGATATGTTTCTACACTCAGAAGTGCATAACCATAAGGCAAATAGAGTAAATCAACTGGTTAAAAGATGGCTGCACAATAAATCATAAACTAACAGGAAAATAAAAAAGGGGGTCATTCCAAAAGTTGGAATGAAGGAAGCTCACATTTTTGATCAAAAGTATGTCGGGCCCAAGTACCACTTCACGGCAGCTTCCGCACAAGGGTCCCTAACGCTACAGATACTGCCTCATATGGACTTACCAGTCTCCTTATTTCAGGGCATTGCAGGAACCAGCTAAATTGCTGGTTTCTGCAATGCTGCTAAGTATCTGGGACTTCTCAGCACAAAAGCAATTTAGCTGGTTCCTGCAATGCCCTGAAATAAGGAGACTGGTAAGTCCATATGAGGCAGTATGTGGGCAGTAATCTTATCCCGCAAAAATTATACCTTACCTAAGACAATCGACAAAAAAATATGGCTCTCAGACTATGGAGACACTAAAACATGATTTTTTTGTTTAAAAAATTATATTATTGTAAAAATGATATTTTTTAAATAAACAAAAAAAGTATACATATTAGGTATTGCCACGTCCATAATAACCTGCTCTATAAAAATACTACAGGTCAACAAAGCCATTTTTTGTCACCTTACATCGCAAAAAGTGTAATACCAAGCAATTAAAAAGTAATATGCACCCCTAAAATAGTACAAATCAAACCGTCATCCTGAAAAAAATGAGCCCCTACATAAAACAGTCGCCCAAAAAATAAAAAAAATTATGGCTTTCAGAATATGGAGACACTAAAAACTTTTTTTTTTTTTAAATGCTTTATTATGTAAAACTGAAACAAACAACCAAAAACAGTAGTCATATTTGGTATTGTCGTGTCGGTAAAAACCTGCTCTATAAAAATAGCACATGATCTAACCTATCAGATGAATGTTTTAAATAACAAAAAATAAAAAAGTGCTAAAACAGCTATTTTTTGTTACCTTGCCTCACAAAAAGTGTAATATAGAGCAGCCAAAAATCATATGTACCCTAAAATAATACAAACAAAATTGCCATCTTATCCCATAGTTTCCAAAATGTGGTCACTTTTTTGGAGTTTCTACTCTAGGGGTGCCTCAGGGGGTCTTCTCAAAGTGACTTTAGACCTGAACTTGTCTTTAAAAAGTGGGTTTTGAAAATTTTCTGAAAAATGTCAAAAATTGCTTCTAAACTTCTAAGCTTTCTAACGTCGCCAAAAAATAAAATGGCTTTCACAAACGATCCAAACATGAAGTAGACATAAAGTAATGACTATTATATGAGGTATCACTATCTGTTTTAAATGCAGAGAAATAGAAATTTGGAAAGTTGTGAATTTTTCCAATTTATTTGGTAAATTTAGTATTTTTTGTGTTGCCAAAACAGCTGATCTATTGAGGCACAAGAACAAGAACTAAGAAGGTGTCCTGGCACCAGAAGGTTAGCAGCAAGTCTTATAAGTTGCAGGTGCTTGATTAAATGGAGATCTGAGAAATGTAAAAACCAAGTCAATACCTTAAACTATTAACCCTCACGAACGTTTATTTTATCAGCTTACGGGCCATTTTTTGCGTTCCGTATACGGTCTATTCATTTCAATGGGTCAGCAAAAAAAAACTGAATGTTCTCCGTATGCATTCCGTTTCCATATTTACGTTCCGTTCAAAGATAGAACATGTCCTATTATTGTCTGCATAACGGACAAGGATAGTACTGTCCTATCAGGGGCCAGTTGTTCCGTTCCACAAAAACCGGAATGCACATGGACGCCATCCGTATTTGTTGCGGACCAAAAAATACAGAAAAATCCATACGGTCGTGTGCAATAGGCCTTAGGCCTAGGGATTATTCACACAGTCAGTATTTGGTCAGTGTTTTGAGTCTGTGATTGTGAGCCAAAACCAGGAGTGAACCCTACAAAAAGATAAACTGTAATCAAACATTTGCACCTATTTTGTACTTTTTACCTAGGATCACTCATGGAAATCACTAATCACTAATAATACTGATCAAACACTGACTGTGTAAAAGCAGTCTTAGGCTACATGCACACGGATGTATTTTGTTTCCGTGTCCGTTCCATTTCTTTTGTGGTTAGGATGCGGACCCATTCATTTCAATGGGTCCGCAAAAAATGCTGACAGCAAACTGTGTACTATCCGCATCAGTATGTCCGTTCCGTAGCCCCTCAAAAAAATAAAGCATGACCTATTCTTGTTTATTTTGCAGACAAGGATAGGCATTACTACAATGGATCTGCAAAAAAAAGAAAACGGTTCCGCAAAAAAAAAACAGATGTCATACGGACGTCATCCTTTTTTATAGGATTCACAATTTGCGGTTCACAAAACACAAACATTCGTGTGCATGTTAGCCTAATTCAAATGTCCATGTCAGACATGATATCCATGATAAGTCAGTCAGTGTTTCATCCTAGCAGCTATCTGTGAAGGGTCCATTGTTGGCTTGTGTGTCCTTTTTTGCGCTCTCTGCATGTCATCAGTATTCCACATGCACTGCTAGGTTATAAAAGGGATTTGCAGAGCATCTTCTACCAATAGTCAGTGAAAACCCCTGGCAGAACACTGATGCCATCAGTGTTTTGTCAGTGGTTTTTAAGGATCTATAGAGTTCAATGGGCGTGTTTGGTACACCAAAGTAGTGCATGTCTCCGTTGTTTTTCTACTATCTATGGGTCAGTGGAAAACCAATGAGGTGTGAATAAACATTTTAAAGTCAATGTATCCATGTGCAGTCTGGGGGAACACGAACAGCACACATCCATGGTTCATTGATGTGTGAATAAAGCTTCTTTAACAAGGGAAGATCCTTAATGGGAGAGCACCCCCTGCTGGCTATAACATTATCTGTGATCCTACAATATGTGAGTTTATTCACTTTAGTTTCATAAAAAAAAGTAAAAAAAAAAGAAATTATTAAAAAATTGTGAAGTAAAGAAAATACTAAGTTATAGTTATTAGTTTTAGCAATATTATAAAGACTATGGGGGTCATTTACTATCAGAAATATGCAGTGTATTTCTGGCACCGCGCAAATAACCTTTTGTAACTTATCCTTACTCACACCAGGTTTAAAAAAGAGGACATGACGTGGGCGGAGAAGAGGACAAGCCGACAGGCCCGTCTCATTCATCATTTTCTACACCTGTTTAAGAAAATGGTCTAAATTTAAGCCAGCATTCGAGACATTTAGATCGGCTGAAGTTATAGAAGTTATATAAATAAAAATATTACAAATGTAGGTATTTAATTTAGCTATATTATGTGTAATGGGGGAGGGGTAGAGTAAGAGCTAAAAAATGCACATTTTATTTTTTTATTTATAAAAAAATTTCCTCAACATGAATACCTTAGGGGGTCAACAGAAAAAAGTAAGGCCCCTTTCACACGGGCGAGTATTCCACGTGCGTGCCAAGTATGACGTGAACGCATTGCACCCGCACAGATTCCGGACCCATTTACTTCAATGGGGCTGTGCAGATCAGCGGTCATTTTCACGCATCACTTGTGCGTTGCACGAAAATCGCAGCATATGTTTGTCACGCAACACAGGCCCCATAAAAATGAATGGGGCTGCGTGAAAATCGCAAGCATCCGCAAGCAAGTGCGGATGTGGTGCGATTTTCATGCATGGTTGCTAGGAGATGATAGGCATGAGCAATCCCGGACCCCATTAAGGTAAATTCACTGTATTATTTTCCCTTATAACATGGTTATAAGGGAAAATAATAGCATCCTCAAATAGGATAGATTATAAAATAATAGGATCTTCTATCTTCATTCAGCAGGACCTGCGCTAACATAATCGAAAGTCCTTTTGCAGGTCCTGCAAAAAGAAGAAAAAAGATGATACCCCATTAAAGTAAATTCACTGTTTTATTTTCCCTTATAACATGGTTATAAGGGAAGATAATAGCATTCTTAATACAGAATGCTTACTAAAATGTGCCTTGAGGGGTTAAAAAATAAAAGAAAAATAACTCACCTCGTCCACTTGATCGCTCAGCTGGCATCATCTTTTTTCATCTTCTTTCAGGACCTGCAAAAGGACCTTTGATGACGTGGTGAGCACAGTGATGTCAACGCAGGTCCTGCTGAATGAAGATAGAAGATCTATCTTCATTCATCAGGACCTGCGCTGACGTCACCCCGCTCGCCACGTGGTGAACGTGATTATGTCATCAAAGTTCCTTTTGCAGGTCCTGAAAGAAGAAGAAGAAGGAAGATGAAGTGGATGAGGTGAGTTAATTTTTTTTAACCCCTCAAGGAACATTTTACTAAGCATTCTGTATAAAGAATGCTATTATTTTCCCTTATAACCATGTTATAAGGGAAAATAATGAAATCTACACAGTCTAACAGTTTTTTATCACGCGAGTGCAAAATTGTGTGCACAGGTTTGCCGCAATGCACCCTCAACGCATCCGGTCCTCACCCATGACGCCCATGTGAAAAGGGACCTAATGGTTTTAGAAATGTGTTGTCTAGAAGTCTTTTGTAATAGAAAGAAAATTGATAAGAAAGGAATGAGACTTCAGTGACTAACTTCGTTGATGATTTTTAAAACTTGGTACCAAACACATCTTCGGTTCCGACTGGTACCAGGGAACCGAAGCCGAGTTCGGTTCCAAGTTTTAAAGTGGTTTTTCATTTTAAAAATGAACTTTCGAAGTTATTCAACGAAGTCTCATGCAACTTTGAGAATAATTGACTTCAGCCCATATAGTACTATTCCAAAGTTTATTCGCAAATTATTATCGTAAATATCGGCATTTTGAGAATTCAAAAAAATCAAGAATATAGTATTATATCTTTGTAATCGCAAATATTCTAGATTTATTTTATGTTTATCCTTATTATACTATCATCCATAACCTTCTTTTTTATAGTTATTATTTTACCTATCATTAATAAACTTTTATTATAATTATTTTTCTACCTAATATTATTAATTTCTTTTTATAGACATTATATAATTTTAAAATAAATCATTACCTATAACATACAATAGACACCATATGACAGACAATCACACAAAGGCTGTAGGCCAAAAGCAAGGTATTTGCAAGCCAACAACCTATCCATGAGACAGGTACAGTCAGCATACCTTACAAGAGCAGCCTTGTGTGCAACGTGACAATTAAGACCTCTCATCTGACTGAGCGCCAGTAAGTCTTAGGCCCCTTTCACACGGGCGTGATTTCCGCGCGGGTGCAATGCGGGAGGTGAAAGCATTGCACCCGCACTGAATCCGGACCCATTCATTTCTATGGGGCTATGCATATGAGCGGTGATTTTCACGCATCACTTCTGCGTTGCATGAAAATCACAGTATGCTCTATATTGTGTGTTTTTAATGCAACGCAGGCACCATAAAAGTGAATGGGGCTGCGGGAAAATCGCAAGCATCCGCAATCAAGTGCAGATGCAGTGCGATTTTCCCACAAGGTTGCTAAGAGACCGGATCCGATCTTTTATTTTCCCTTATAACATGGTTATAAGGGAAAATAATAGCATTCTCAATACAGAAAGCTTAGTAAAATGTGGATTAAGGGGTTAAAAATAAAAAAAACTAACTCACCATATCAACTTGATCGCGTAGTTACCGATCTCTTCTCTCTTCTTCAACCATTAGCTGCCAGCTAAAGGACCAGTGGTGACGTCACATCACAGTCATCTCAGGTCCTTTAGCCGGCAGCTAATGATTGAAGAAGAGATCGCAACTACACGATCAAGTGGATAAGGTGAATTCATTTTTTTATTTTTAACCCCTTGATCCACATTTTACTAAGCATTCTGTATTGAGAATGCTATTATTTTCCCTTATAACCATGTTATAAGGGAAAATAATAGAATCTACAGAATACTCAACCTAAACCCGAACTCTGGGTTCGGGTCTGGGTACCAAACATGCTGATTTTTCCCACGCGTGTGCAAAATGCCTTAAAAGGCTTTGCACTCACGCGGAAAAATCATGCATTTTCCCGCAACGACCCCGACTCTTACCTGGGCATCAAACATGACACCCATGTGAAAGAGGCCTTAAAGTTGCATGATTTTTGTTGGATGGCTTGGTGGGCCTGCGCATCTAGATCATTATCATTAGGGAGAAAAAAAAATGAATTTTTTTGGGGGGATGCCAGCTATCTTCACTTACTGCTTAGGAGGGCTGCATACAAATTTTTAGTTTGTAAACTCATTTGCATAAATATGTGCATGTGGGAAAGACATGCAAATAGTGTTTCAGCTGAAAAACAAGGCAGATTCTGCTAATTTGCATGTCTTTCCCATATGCCCATATTTATGTAAATTAGTTTACATGACAAAACAGTATAGAAAGGTAATTAAATAGAAATGTTAGGGCATTAGAAAACTGATAATGTTTATGCAGCCCTCATAAGCAGTGAGAGAAGAGTTAGCTGGCATCCAAAAACAATTATTTTTGTCACCCTAATGATAATGATCTAGGTCCCCAAGCCATCCAACAAAAATCAAGCAATTTTAAAGCTCACTGGCTCTCATGTCTGTATGGATAGAGAGCTGATCTTGAATGTCTCATAGTGCACAAGGCTGCCTTTGTAAGGTGTGCTGACTGTACCTGTCTTATGGATAGGTTGTTAGCTTGTACATATCTGACTTTTGGCATACAGCCTTTGTGTGATTGTCTGTTTATTATATGTTTTAGGTAATGAAGTTGCGCGTGAATTATGCATATATTACATTACCATATTTTGCAATCATGATTTCTAAAAGGTGCAAATTTATGGTGAATATGTGGCCAAAAAATGGCAAAATATCGCAAATTTGAATATTGCCTATGCCGCTCATCATTAGTTTTGAGTGAAGCAACAGATGTATCATCCAAAGCTCGCTTTGCCCATCCATATTGATGACCTATACTGAGGACATAGAAACATAGAAACATAGAAACATAGAATGTGTCGGCAGATAAGAACCATTTGGCCCATCTAGTCTGCCCAATATGCTGAATACTATGGATAGCCGCAGGCCCTATCTTATATGAAGGATGGCCTTATGCCTATCCCATGCATGCTTAAACTCCTTCACTGTATTTGCAGCTACCACTTCTGCAGGAAGGCTATTCCATGCGTCCACTACTCTCTCAGTAAAGTAATTCTTCCTTATATTAATTTTAAACCTTTGCCCCTCTAATTATAGAAACATCCTCTAATTATAGAAACATCAATATAAAAATAGCGGACAACCCCTTTAATGAACATAGTCATAGTAAACTGCTATGTATTGTTACCATTAAATGTGTAGTAATGAGCCTGCCACTCATAATCAAATTCGAGATATTTCGAGAATATTCGTCATGAATTAGAGAATTCCAGAATTCGCCATTATTTTCTTGATTGCGACAATCAGCAATGTACTGTAATATGCTTGTATTGAGTGCACAATACAGGCATGGGTCACTTTTGCTAGTTTTTTCAAGCTGCTAGAAGTTTTCTGAGACTGGAGAAAATGGTTGCATTGGCAGAACATTACAATTGCTTTATATGCAGATAGAGTGCTCCAATATATTTGCGATTGTGCAACTTGGCAATCAATGAAGCGCATATTTTGAAGCAATATGTGCAACTTCACATTTTAGCAGGTATGACTACATAATAGTGATTGGTGCACTAAGTATTGTTGTGAACTTGTGACATCACAGCACTAAGTCTGTAGCATGTATGTATGGGCAGCAGAACCTATCACACTACCTAATACCCTGCACTGGAACCTATCCGCTACACTATATCAAAATTTAACCTACACTGACTATCTCCCACTAACTATCTGTATTATATATATGTATATATATATATATATATATATATATATATAAGCTAACTAGCTAACTAACTATCTAATGCAATGTGACACAGCAAAGCACAGAGCACAGCAATGACACTGCTGACTCTCTCAGAACTGCAAAAAACTGTAGAGAATGGCTGATGGGGAGGTTCTTATATAGTAAAGGGGTAGACAACTTTCCTATTGGTTGCTAGGGATGTTGCTAAGCTCAGACAAAGACATTGCAGCCTTCTCATTGGCCCAAAAGCAAGAAGCAAGGAGGGATAACTGGTTCAGATGAAAAAAAAATGTAGCACTATATTCTAAATCTTAGCGAATTCTCAAAGTTGTGATATTTGCAATTCGAATATTCGCGCACAACACTAGCAATGTGTAACTGTATAAATGTTCTAATCTTTTCCACGGATTTGAGATATAATACGCAATACATTCTACACAACTATCTAGGGTTCCTCCTAGTCTGAAGCTAAACATCCTTTGTTCTCACCTATTTCAGCAGGAAGACGCATAATTTTATTCTGCGACATATCCAAAACTTTCATATCTTCAAAGGACTGAATGTAGTCTGGAATGCTATGTATAAGGGTTTTATTAATATGCCATTCTTTCAGGTGTGTCTGTTCTCTCAGGTAATCAGGCAGCTCCTGTGGGGAGAAAATTCAAACATTAGATTTGCAATTATCTGAATATCAACAAAAATTTATTTATTTTTTCTTAGAAAATACTTTGGATTTGCCCCTGTAGGTGGTCTTAATACTGATGTGATTCAAAAGTTATGTATGTATTTTTATTAAAGAATAAGGAGCCTTTGGATATTGTAACTTTCAATTTACAAATAACTAGAGACATATGAATAGTACAGTAGTAGTCTATAATATAATCCGGGTCTGTGGGTACAGGAGCTTTTGTTTCCTGGACCCGGCTGGACTGACAGGAAGTGCTCAATTAGTGTGTCTCCCATGCAGCAGGGAGCTGGGAGCAGAGACCCGGCTCTCAAATGCCAATCTGGGCTGTTTAACACTTTACATACCACGGGCAATGGCGCCCGCCGCATGTAAAGTAGTGACATAGGGAGCGGACTCCCTCTGTCTCCCATCGGCACCCCGCAAATGCAATAGCGGGCTTCTGATGTGTTTGAAGGCTACCTGGCATCTGTTGAAGGCCCTGGTGCCGGCTGTAGTAATTTCCAGCAGGCTGCCCCTCTCTGGCGCAGCCTGCTGGTCAATGTTAAAATAGCATTGCTATAAAATGCAATGCATTAAAGGGGTAATGAATTGCATTTTAAAAGCAATCAAAATACTGTCTGTTATAGTCCCCTCGTGGGACTATTAAGTGGTATGAAAAATAAAAAAATTCCATAAAAAAATTACACTTTTTTCCATTGAAAATATGCTTTTCAATGAAAAACAAATAGCAAAAAATTAAATCTACCCTGTATGTTTTGCATTGCCGTGTCCGTAACGACCCGGACTACATAAATATCACATAAATTATCCCCTGCGGTTAACGCCATTAATAAAAAAGAAAAGTCAGAATTACTCATTTATTCTTAGTTGCCAACAAAATTTTTTTATAACAAGTGATAACAAAAAGCGCCATTTACTCCAAAATGATACTAATTAAAAATACAAGTCGTCACGCAAAAATAAAGCCCTCACACAACTCCATAGAAAGAAAAATCAAAAAGTTATGGATCTTGGGAAGTGGAAATGTAAAAACATTTTTTTCTTTTAAAAAAGAGGGTTTTATTACAAAAAGTTCGGGTTCGGGTCCATTGTTCGGCGATTTCTTCTCACGTTCTGAAGGGCTGCACAGCAGCCAACCAGCTCACGTTTTACTTCTTGCCCTAAGAAGCCATCATAGCTATGTGATTGGCCATGAGTCTCATCCTGCCTCTGCCCGCCTGACTGCACTACAGTGTAACTTCAGCCTCCTCGCTCATTGCCTCATATGCATCGTACCCACCAGGTGGAACTCCACCTTGCACATGCTGGAGAGACTGTGAGAGCAGCAGCAGGCCATAGTGGAGTTTAAGCTGCAGCACGCAAGGGTGAGTCGCACTGCGGAAAAGCACCACTTCACCACCAATGACTGGGCCTCCATGCGAGACCTGTGTGCCCTGTTGCGCTGTTTCGAGTACTCCACCAACATGGCCAGTGGCGATGACGCTGTTATTAGCGTTACAATACCACTTCAATGTCTCCTTGAGAAAACACTTATTGCAATGATGGAAGAGGATGTGGCCCAGGAGGAGGAGGAGGAGGGAGAGGGGTCATTTCTAACATTTTCAGGCCAGTCTTTTAGAAGTGGCTCAGAGGGAGGTCTTTTGCAGCAGCAGAGGCCAGGTACAAATTTGGCCAGCCAGGGCCAACTACTGGAGGATGAGGAGGACGAGGAATGAGGAGGAGGTGGAGGTGGATGAGGATGAAGCGTGTTCACGGCGGGGTGGCACCCAATGCAGTTTGGGCCCATCACTGGTGCGTGGCGGGGGGAAACGGAGGACAATGACGATACGCCTCCCACACAGGACAGCTTGTCCTTACCTCTGGGCAGCCTGGCACACATGAACGACTACATGCTGCAGTGCCTGCGCAACGACAGCAGAGTTGCCCACATTTTAACGTGTGCTGACTACTGGGTGGCCACCCTGCTGGATCCCCGGTACAAAGACAACGTGCCCACCTTAATTCCCGCACTGGAGCGTTATAGGAAAATGCGTGAGTACAAGCGCACGCTGGTAGACACGCTCCAGAGAGCATTGTCAACTGATACGGGGGACAAATAGAAGCACAAGGCGAAGGCAGAGGAGGAGCAAGAGGTCGCCAACGCAGCTATGTCACGGCCAGATCCTCTGAAGGCAGGGTTAGCATGGCTGAGATGTGGAAAAGTTTTGTCACAGTGCCACAGCTAACTGCACCACTAGCTTATAGGGAATGTGTTAGCAGGAGGCAGCATTTCAACAACATGGTGGAACCGTACGTGTGCACATGCCTCCACGTACTGACTGATGGTTCAGCCCCATTCAACTTCTGGGTCTCCAAATTTTCCACATGGCCAGAGCTAGCCTTTTATGTCTTGGAGGTACTGGCCTTCCCTGCGGTCAGTGTATTGTCTGAACGTGTATTTAGCACAGGAGGGGGCGTTGTTACAGACAAACGCAGCTGCCTGTCCACAGTTAATGTAGACAAGCTGACGTTCATAAAAATGAACCAGGCATGGATCCCACAGAACTTGTCCATCCCTTGTGCAGAATAGACATTTATAACTGCCTCGCCCTTAACCACACATTCTTG
The DNA here is from genome assembly GCA_033119425.1 of Bufotes viridis. Classification (NCBI taxonomy): domain Eukaryota; kingdom Metazoa; phylum Chordata; class Amphibia; order Anura; family Bufonidae; genus Bufotes; species Bufotes viridis. Next base: position 222,648,816 of record CM065589.1, read on the forward strand.
TACTCCAGGACACTTCTTTATTAAATCCTCTTTTTTTTTTATTGTACCATTATTTTGGGGGCAACACCAAGTTGAATGAACCTCTCCTCTGTCTGGGTGCCAGGGGCCTACATTTCAGCTAATCGTCTGCTGCTTTGGTGTGTGACATTAACCTCTTTTTGCTGTCAAATGACCTCTCCTCTGTCTAGGTGTCAAAAAACTGAAAGTGGCCTGTTCCATTGGTGGATAACATGATGCCTGTTTTGCTGCTATGGGACTTTTCTCCTCTGTCTGGGTGCTGGGGCTTAAATTACTGAAAGTGGCATGTTCCATTGGTGGGCAACATGATGCCTGTTTTGCTGCTATAGGACCTCTTCCCTCTGTCTGGGTGATGCTGCCTAAATAACTGAAAGTGGCCTGTTCCAATGGTGGGTAACATGATGCCTCTTTTGCTGCTATGGTACCTTTCTCCTTTGTCTGGGTGCCAGGGGCCTACATTTCAGATAATTGCCTGTTGCTTTGGTGGGTGACATTATACTCTTTTTGATGTCGAATGACCTCTACTCTGGGTGTCAGGGGCCCATATTTCATTTAATTATTTGTTGTCTTGGTGGCAGATATTAAACTCTTTTCACTGTCAAATGACCACCACATTGTGTGGGTGCCGGGGGCCTATAGTTTGTTTACTTGCTTGCTGTCTTGGTGGGAGACATTTAACTATTTTTACTGTCAAATGACCGCCCCATTGTGTGGGTGTCAGGGGCCTATATTTCGTTTACTTGCTTGCTGTCTTGGTGGGAGACATTTAACTCTTTATACTGTAAAATGACCTCTACATTGTCTGGTTGTCAGGGGCCTATATTTTGTTTCATCGCTTTCTGCATTGGTGGGAGATATAACCTCTTTTTACTGTCAAATGACCTCTACATTGTGTGGGTGTCAGGGGCCTATATTTCGTTTAATTGCTTGCTGTGTTGGTGGGAGACATTAAACTCTTTTTACTTTCAAATGACCTCTCCTCTGTCTGGGTGTCAGGGGCCTACATAAATGATAATGGCCTGTTCCATTGCAGGTTGACCTAAGGCCTGTGTTGCTGCTACTGGATCGCTCTCCTCTTTGCGGGTGCCACGGTCCCCTGAATTAGTAAATGAGGCATGTGGCACTGATGGGTGAAATCAATACTGTCTTTGCGTGATTGTAACTCTCCTCTTTGTGGGTCCTGTGGGCCTGAATGTTTGAATGAGGCCTGTGGCCCTTCAGGCAGACATGATTCCTTCTTGGCTGTGATGTGAACTTCAACTCCCATGTATGGTTGCCATTTCCCTGAGTCTGTGAATGAGGCCTATGGCACTGCAGGCAGACATGAGTTCCTTTTGGCTGTGATGAGAACTTCAACTCCCATAGCATTCCCACCTGACGCCACCCCAACTTCCTATTCCACCTCCTCCACCTCCTCCAAGTTGCCAATTAATATTGGTTAATTTTTATTTATTTTATTTTAAGTCATTTCCCTATCCACATTTGTTTGCAGGGGATTTACCTACATTTTGCAGCCTTTTGCAGCCCTCTAGCCCTTTCCTGGGCTATTTTACAGCCTTTTTAGTGCCCAAAAGCTCGGGTCCCCATTGACTTCAATGGGGTTCGGGTTCAGGGTCAAGTTCGGCCGAACTTCTCGAACCCGAAACGTCCAGGTATTCGCTCAACTCTATTCTAAAGCCTTTTGTGTTGTGCATAAGTGGAAAAAAGAAAAATATATTTGTCGTTCAGCGGTGCAGTTATATGTTCTAAAGCTTGTTGTGTCATGTATAAGGCTAAGGCTACACGACGACATTTGTCGCGCAGCATTTTGTCACACCAATGTCGCATGACAATTTTTATAATGATAGTCTATGGTGTCACACTGCGACATGCGACATGCTGCGACTGCATCACGACAGTCACAAAAAACCCATCCAAACCATAAACTATCTTTATACAAATTGTCGCGCGACATGTCGTTGTGTAGCCCTAGCCCAGGGGTAGGCAACCTTTGGCTCCCAGCTGTTGTGAAACTACAACTCCCAGTATGCATAGTTGCTCTGCTCTTCTAAGAACTTACATAGAAATGAATGGAGCATGCTGGGAATTGTAGTTTCACAACAGCTGGGAGCCGAAGGTTGCTGATGCCTGCCCTAGCCTAAGTGGAAAAAATAAGGGCCTATTTGCCATCCAGCGGTGCAGATATATGTTCTAAAGCCTTTTGTGTCATGTATAAGTGGAAGAAAGAAAAATATATTTGCTGTTCAGCAGTGCAGTTATATGTTCTAAAGCCCTTTTTGGCGTGCATTAGTGGGAAAAAAATATATATAGTATTTGTGCTGTTCAGTGGATATGTTCTAAAGTACATTTTGGTGTGTATTAGTGTGGAAAAAGAAAAAGGGCTTATTAGCCGTTATGTGTTGAAGTGAAAAAATGACAGCCCCTTTTGGTGTGTATTAGTGTATTAGCAACTAGAAGAGTGTTCCCTGAAAAATCTGTCCTTCCAGGCCAGTAGTGTGGCATCAGAGCGTGTGTTTAGTGTGGCGGGGGAAGAGCTCGTCTGTCCACCCAAAATGTGGAGAGACTGACCTTTGTCAAGATGAATCAGACATGGATCAGCCAGGATTTCCACCCACCAATACCTGATACATTAGACTAGATCATACATGGTGCCACACCAACACGTTGACAAAAGAGACCAGTTTCTTCTGGCTACCTGCCTGAACTACTATTCTGATGCTGCCACCCGCCTGATACCGCACATCTGATGCCAAATGCTCCTTCTTTCACCCACCATGTTCAGCTGGTACTCATATTGCAACCCACCTCTCCACTCTGTCACCGGGTAACTCTGTGGTCTCCTGATGCTGCTGCCACCTCCACAATATGTCCCCTTGCCACTCTGTGGTCTCCTAATGATGCTGACACCTCCACACTATGTCACCTTGCCACTCTCTGGTCTCCTGATGCTGATGCCACCTCCACACTATGTCACTTTGCCACTCTGTGGCCTCCTGATGCTGGTGCTACCTCAATACTTTGTCACTTTGCCACTCTTTGGCCTCCTGATGCTGCTGCCACCTCCACACTCTGTCATTGTTCCGCTCTGTGGATTCCTGATACTGCCCCAACTGTACGCTGCCATTGGGCCACTCTGTGGTCTCCTCATTCACGTGTCTTCTCTGTTTTGGATTCACTCCTGTTTTTTTTTTTGCACTAGCACTAGCAATACTGATGGATTCCTGACCAAATGCTGACCAAATGAAGGTAGATGCTCCACAGACAGGATCCGTTTTTTGGTGGTTATTGTTCTGTTGGATCAGAGGAAGGTCAAAATAATCAGTGACGTCAACACAAACTTACTGCTGACACCCTCTCCACTCTATTGGCGGGGGGGACGACGACGACTCTACTTGTATAAGTGTTTAATATAACAGGTTCTGTAGACATCTATGTGGAATCAGCTGATGACGGTGTAAAAGGAGTGCGCTTCTTCTTGGCGCTAACATCGACCTGTAAGGCTGGGTTCATACTTGAGTTATTTGGTCAGTTTTGGCCCCGTGACTGCCCAAATAAGTGAAGTGTGCACTGATTCTAAGAATGACACCTGTCATCTGCATGTTATTCAGACTCACAGTATTATTTCACTACCACAGCAGAGTCCCTATGCGTGTTAGGGCTCATTCAGACGGCCGTGTGCTGTCCAAAAAAAGGTGGATCCGTTTTTTTGTGGACAGTTCAGCATGTCCGCAAAAAACGGATTGCATTCCGTTTTTTTGCTGATCCATAGACTTCAATAGGGACATGTCCTGATTTTCACTGACCAGTATAGTATGAAACTATGTTTCAATTTTTTTGCTGAGCCGTTCAATGGAAGAAAAGGGCCCCATAGAAGTGAATAGGACAGCATCTAATCCGCAAAAAACCGGATCTGCAAACGGATCAAAATTTGGCAAACCGGCCTAATCAAATTAAAAAAAAATCTCTAGTTGAGACCGGACCAGAAAGAAGAGGCCTGGAATGGGAGCATTGCTAAGGTGCTAATACTTTCATTTTTTAACCCTGTTCAAAAATTTTTGACCCTGTTAGACAACCACTTTGAATCTTAATTGGCTTCATAGTCTGGGATATAGGTAAATTAGATTGAGGGACCCACTAGATACAAGGAACAATCAGTAAACACAGTCTCAGAACAAGACTGTAAATCTCTATCATTCATCCTCGTGAGTTATATTAGTACTTTGTGCTTTATATACTACAGCTGTAAAGAATATTTTTCTAAGCTACCTGCAGAACATGAATGTCGTGGACATTTGTGCTGTGGTTTTGGAAAGTTCTGGTTCAATCTTCATCTAACCTTATAGGCTCTGCAGGCCAGATCTGATTAGCCTTGGCTGAAGAGTTTAATAGAAATAAGGACTAAGCAATTTTCCTGGAAATCTCTTGCTTCTGTTTGATGTGGTTGCTTGACAGATTCAGTTCAAATATTTTTCAATTTTCCTTTTAATTTGATGTATTCTATTGACTTTATATGTTCTAAACATTTTATTCTGCTGTGAGCCATAGGTGGGGGCTGTCTTGGCTTGATTCTGCTTTAGATAAGACTGAAAACAAACTAAATTAACCACTACAGGACCGCCTAACACACGGATGCATCCGGCGGGCGGGCCTGTAGTTCTGAGTTAACGCGTCGGTGCGTCATCTCGCGAGAGCCGAGACTTCCTGTGAACAGTGCCTCGCGTCTCACAACTTGTACTACAGCCTGCCAGCGATGATCAATCGCTGGCAGGCTGTAGATGCGAAATAAATCGCATCAAACAAGTATATCAGACGCTTTTTGTTAACAGCGTCTGATATACCTGCTACCTGGTCCTCTGGTGGTCCCATTTGCTGGGATCGACCACCAGAGGACCAGGTAGCTATGTAAAGTTGCACCAAACACTACACTAACCCCCCCCCTCACATATTAACCCCATGTTAACCCCTTGATCACCCCATCTAGATTCCCTGATCACCCCCCTGTCATTGATCACACCCCTTGTAAGGCTCCATTCAGACGTCCATATGTGTTTTGCGGATCCACGGATCCGCGGATCCGCAGATCCTTAAAACACGGACACCGGCAATGTGCTTTCCGCATTTTGCAGATCCGCACATTGCCAGAACTATATAGAAAATGCCTTTTCTTTTCCGCAATTGCGGACAAGAATAGGACATGTTCTATATTTTTGCGGAACGGAAGTGCAGACCCGGAAGCGCGGATCCGTAATTCCGGATCCGAGCGGGACAAAGTCTGATCCAATAGAAATGAATGGGTCTGCAATTCCATTCCGCAAACAGAATTGCGGACGTGTGAATTGGGCATAAGGGTCCCTTATCATGACCAGTTAGTTAGCTACTTGTTAGGTAGTTAGCGCCCAGCCCACCGCACCGCAGACACTGATTTTGGCATCCACATTGATCGATGCGAATGAAAAAATCTGTGCCTTTCATTTTTTTTTTCTTAGCCCAGAGGCTGAACGGAAAAAATAAATCTCATTACCCGTATGCTCAATATAAGGAGAATAGCAGAAACTCCTAATGCTGGCCATACGTGCAATGATTGCGGAGACCCTCAAATGCCAGGGCAGTACAAACACCCCACATGTGACCCCATTTTAGAAAGAAGACACCCCAAGATATTCCGTGAGGGGTATGGTGAGTTCATGTAAAATTTTATTTTTTGTTATATAAAAAAATATATATCAATTTCCGCTAACTTGTGCCCAAATTTTTTTTTGGGTGAACTCGCCATGCCCCTCACAGAATACCTTGGGGTGTCTTCTTTCCAAAATGGGGTGGGGTATTTATACTGCCCTGGCATTTTAGGGGTCCTAAAGCGTGAGAATCCAAATGCGTAAAAAAGCCCTGTGAAATCCTAAAGGTACTCATTGGAATTTGGGCCCCTTTGCGCATCTTGGCTGCAAAAAAGTGGCACACATGTGGTATCGCCGTACTCAGGAGAAGTAGGGAAATGAGTTTTGGGGTGTATTTTTATATATACCCATACTTTGTGTGAGAAATATCGCTGTAAATGACAACTTTTTAATTTTTTTTATACAAAGTTGTCAATTTACAGAGATATTTCTCTCACCCAACATGGGTATATGTAACAATACACCCCAAAACACATTGCCCTACTTCTCCTGAGAACGGCGATACCACATGAGTGACACTTTTTTGCAGCCTGGGTGCGCAAAGGGGCCCTAATTCCAATGAATACCTTTAGGTTTTACATGGCTGCTCACAATTTAGCCCCACCCAAAATGCCAGAACAGTACAAAACACCCCACAAATGACCCCATTTTGGAAAGAAGACACCCCAAGGTATTCGCTGAGGGGCATAGCGAGTGCATGAAAAATTGAACTTTTTGTCAAAAGTTAGCGGAAAGGGAGACTTTGTGAGAAAAAATAATAAAAAATCTATTTCCGCTAACTTGTGCCAAAATTTTTTTTTTCTATGAACTCGTCATGTCCCTCACGGAATACCTTGGGGTGTCTTCTTTCCAAAATGGGGTCACATGTGGGGTATTTATACTGCCCTGGCATTTTAGGGGCCCTAAAGCGTGAGAAGAAAAATGCATAAAAATGCTCTCCTAAAAGGTACTAATTGGAATTTCGGCCCCTTTGCGCATCTTGGCTGCAAAAAAGTGTCACACATGTGGTATCACTGTACTCAGGAGAAGTAGGGCAATGTGTTTTGGGGTGTATTTTTACATATACCCATGCTGGGTGAGAGAAATATCTCTGTAAATTGACAACTTTGTATAAAAAAAAATTAAAAAGTTGTCGTTAAAATGCCCTGTGAAATCCTAAAGGTACTCATTGGAATTCGGGCCCCTTTGCGCTACCCAGGCTGCAGAAAAATGTCAAAAATTTTTTTTCTGTGAACTTGCCATGCCCCTCACAGAAAACCTTGGGGTGTCTTCTTTCCAAAATGGGGTCACTTGTGAGGTATTTATACTGCCCTGGCATTTTAGGGGTCCTAAAGCGTGAGAATCCAAATGCGTAAAAATGCCCTGTGAAATCCTAAAGGTACTCATTGGAATTTGGGCCCCTTTGCGCATCTTGGCTGCAAAAAAGTGGCACTCATGTTGTATCGCCGTACTCAGGAGAAGTAGGGCAATGTGTTTTGGAGAAGTAGGGCAATGTGTTTTGGGGTGTATTTTTATATATACCCATACTTTGTGTGAGAAATATCTCTGCAAACGACAACTTTTTACATTTTTTTATACAAAGTTGACAATTTACAGAGATATTTCTCTCACCCAACATGGGTATATGTAAAAATACACCCCAAAACACATTGCCCTACTTCTCCTGAGTACAGCGATACCACATGAGTAACACTTTTTTGCAGCCTGGGTGTGCAAAGGGGCCCGAATTCCAACGAGTACCTTTAGGTTTTACATGGCTGCTCACAATTTAGCCCCGTCCAAAATGCCAGAACAGTAAACACACCCCACAAATGACCCCATTTCGGAAAGTAGACACCCCAAGGTATTCACTGAGGGGCATAGTGAGTCTGTCTGCGATTTTTTTTTTTTTTTTGCCAGAAGTTAGCAGAAATGGAAACTTTATTTTTATTTTTTTCCTCAGAAAGTGTCATTTTCTGCTAACTTGTGAAAAAAAATGAAATGATACATGAACTCACCATGCCCCTCCGCGAATACTTTGGGGTTTCTTCTTTCTAAAATAGTGTCATTTGGGGGGCCGTGGTCATTAAGGGTGTTTAAGCTAGGGGGGCTGAGGTGGTTAAAGGGGTTGTGCAGGACCCTAACAAAATGTCATTTAATTGTGTACAGCTCTAACTGGTCTCCTACAGAGTATGGCATACCTGTCAACTTTTCTGAGTCTTTACTTCAATCTCCATCTCCTGCTGAGCTCCATTGTTTACAACCTGAACTTCCAGGTTGTGGGCGTAGATAAGCTGCAGTCACAACACTTCCCATAGTGATGTACAGGCTCTGACTGGCCCACCGGGGAGACGGGGAAATCCTTTGTGGGCCCCGGAACCAGCAAGTGAGCTTCCTTGCTTAGAAGCTGTCTGTGATAAGCACAGTAGAATGCATGCTTACTTCGATTCATCCTAAATGAGAAGGAGGGCTCCACACCAGCGCTGATTCATGGGAACTGACAAGTTTTGTTTAATCAGCACTCTTGGTCAGTGAGGCTGTTTCCACATGATTTGATTTGCATAAAATTGCTGCAAAAAACACAGAATTTTGCCACGATATTATGTAAGTTAGATCATGTGGAAACAGCTTTACTGTGACCAGGGGTGCTGATTGGTCTAAAACCTGTCAGTCAATAGCACTGACAGCCTCTCTTACAATTAGGCAGCTGTGCTAGGAGGACTGCTGCCTGTGTGATCAGTCTGGAGCCCAGCCCTGCAGCTGCGAGGGGGAGGAGCCTGTCTCAGGACCTGGGGACACAACTAGCAACACAGAGGGCCATGAGGTGAGGAAGGAACCTACATCTAATTGTAATTTGTTTAAAAGAGTGCCTGCATGCATGACAGTGTGTGTATGTAAGAGTACATGCATGCAAGACAATGTGTGTATGTAAGAGTATATACATGTATGAAAGTGTGTGTATGTAAGAGTGCTGCATGTATGAATGTATGTGTATATAAGAGTACATGCATGTATGAAAGTGTGTTTATGTAAGAGTGCCTGCATGAAGTACAGTATATGTGTTGAGCTGGTACTACAAGGTGGCTGTGGCAGCAACACACATTGTGTAGCCAAAGACTACAGCAATGTTATACTACATTGCAACTAGTAAAAGAAATGGACTCGTGTATAGTCACACAAAATCCGACCTACTGGATTTCTTGTGACTTTCGGATTGGGATTGTAAGAAATGTACAGGTCGCACCTATATGACACCTTTCATTTTAACTCACTGCAATGTACCAGCGTCCGCTGTGATCCTTGTTTGCACGGCAAATTGCGGGCCAAAATCATGGTGCAGCCTTAAAGGGGTTATCCGATTTAATTTATTTTTTAAATAAAATGTTCCAACCTTGATTAGAGTAACAACTTTTTAATTGGCACTTATTAAATATTACTTACTGGGCCAGCACTCCTTGGTCTCATGTGCCGTACATCGTACATGTGATCTTAGCCTAGTTACAACCCACAGAGCATGTGAAAGTTTGTGCATACAACAAAACAGATACAGTCGCATGCAGAAGGCCTAAAAGAGTGCCAGCATATGTATAAGTATGTGTGTAAAAGAATGTCGGCATGTGTAGAAGTATGCGTGTAAAAGAGTGCTGGCATGTGTAGAAGTGTGCGTGCAAAGAGCGCTGATAGAAGTGCATGTATCTATTCACACAGCTCGGGTGTGGTAATGTATCCATGCACGCAGCTCGTTTATGTTACTGTATCTATACACACTGCTTGGTTCTGTTACTGTATCGATACACACTGCTTTGTTCTGTTACTGTATCTATACACACTGCTTGGTTCTTTTACTGTATCTATACACACAGCTTGGTTCTGTTACTGTATCGATACACACTGCTTTGTTCTGTTACTGTATCTATACACACTACTTGGTTCTTTTACTGTATCTATACACAGCTTGGTTCTGGCACTGTATCTATACATGCATCTTGGTTCTGTTACTGTATTTTTGCACGCAGCTTGGTTCTGTTACTTTGGCTATGCAAACAGCTTGGTTCTTTTACTGTAGCTATGCATGCAGCTTGGTTCTGTTACTGTATCTATGCACGCAGCTTGGTACTGTTACTGTATCTATGCACATAACATGGTTCTGCTGCTTTATCTATGCACAGAGCTTGGCTCTGTTACTTTATCCAAGTACAGAGCTTGGTATTGTCATGGTATCTAAGTACTAAGCTTGGAGTGGGCGCCTAGGTTCAATTTTTTGAGGCCAAACTACAGAGGCTGTTAAAATTAAAAAACAAAACAAAAACACTACTCTGTTCTCTCTGCCAGGCTGCAGCTGGGACATAATATTTTTGCTTGACTGCTGCAGTAAAATGCATGAGTACCGTACTTGACTGCTTTAACTAATCAGTGATCTCAGTGGTGTATAGCACTAAGGCCAGTGATTAGCTGCAGCAGTCATGTACGCTATTACACTACAGCTTCCTACTGTATATAAAGGGTTATCTTAAAGGATCTTGATGAAAAAAATCTGTATCAAGTATCAATATTTGCATGAAACTATAGGGTGAGCCCCTAGAGTCAGGGCTTGTTCTATAATAAGGCAGACCAAGCAGCTGCCTTAGGGCGCAGAGAAGGGGGGGGGGGGCGGAAAAATGAACTTTTTTTTTTAAATCACTTGTGGCGAGTTGCGCCGCCAGCCACCCACCCCCGCCTGCATGTGCCATGCGGCCCCGGTCCTGACTCACAGAGCGGCAGCACGACAACATGGTCACGGGGGCACTCAGGGTGTGTGTGACTGGCGAGTGGCTCTGCGGAGGGCAGCAGCAGGGACTGGAGCAGCTGTTGGTGACTGTGACTCACACAGCCAGCCCAGGCCAGCCCAGATGGACTGTCGACTGCTGTAGGGTAGGTGGTAGGTGATGAGCGCAGAGCGCATATTGTTTATAATTATTACACAACATTAATGGGGGGGGTCACGGGTGACATGATGGGAGAGGGGACAAATCAAATGTCTGTAGTCTGTGCCATGGAGGGGGAGAAATGTGAAATGGGGGGGATGATATGCCATGGGGGGGGGGGAGTGTGACACACAAGGGGGTCATAATGTGATCATGGGGGGGGGGGTGCCAAAATGTAGCTTCGCTTGTGTTGGCAAAAATCCTTTCACCGGCCCTGCCTAGAGTCACTTCTACTGGTAGGCCCTTGGCACCCCAGTCCGGCACTGTTGATGTAGGATCAGCCAGAAATTTTGAAGCCTATTACCCCTTTCCCTGGGCCAAAAACTCTGCCCACTTCACCCTCCATCATCCCCTTGCATTCTCCCCCTAATGTTTCCTCCCACACAGATTTAATATGACAAGCAGTGGACTCTGCCTACCCTGCTTGTGGGTTGAGAACATCGACTAGCCCATTCCAAGATCACATGGGTCTGACATCACGACCATTCAGGTGAGGATTCTGACAGAGGGGATTATGGGAGGCCCGGTCATGATGTTAGAGGACATATAGTCTCTACAGAGGGCATAGCCATGTGACCACTCTCCCAATCTACAGGGTGAGATAGAAAAAGTAGAGCAAGTACATTAGTAAGTTGCAGGATCTGGCAAGGGAAGCACAGGAAATTATAAAATGTATATTTGGATATCCCCTTGAAAGGCTCATGCACACAAATTTTTTTTTTTTTCCGTCTCCATGCTGTTTTTTTGTGTGGCCTGTATATGAATCTATTCACTTCATTGGGTACACATAAAAAAAAACTGAATTTACTCCCTATGAATTCTGTTTCTGTTTCTGTCTGCATGGCCGTTCTGCAAAAAAGTTTAACATTTCCTAATATTGTTGGTATTACGGACAAGGATAGGACAGTTCCATTGTGGGGCAGATGTTCTGTTCCTCAAAATAGGGAACTCACATGGCCAGTATTCATGAAACAGACAAAACAGACAACAGTCGTGTGCATGAGTCATAAATGGAACATAAGAATTACAAGGTCTGGACTATGGAGGATTTAGTACTCATCCTCACTCAGATGACTTCGAATGATTTGGAGTAGCTACCGGTCTGAAGTTCCTTTTCCCCTTAACAGGCCAATTGGCATCACCCAATCCCAATCACCAACTATGAGTGTGAATCTTTTATATGCCCACTTTTCCTGAACTTCTGTTCTTGCAGGTAAATGGAGGAGAAAGGAGAACTAAGAAAATCAATGGTAAAGGGTGTAACATACGTAGAAACGAGTTGCTCCCTTGTTATGCTAATTCTTTCTGCCAGTCATGCATACAGTACACAAAGTCACAAAATGATGCATCCCCTTTTTGACACACAGTTATTTTTTACTTAACAAATGTGCATCTCTTGCCGCGAAGGCCACTTTTACAGGGGCTGATGAACATTGCTCAATGATCACAGGGCAGCAATCATTTAATAAACTCTTGTTTGTCAGGTGATGGGATGTTTTATGCAAGCCTAAAAATGCTTGCTGGTCAGCAGAACATCTCCATGAATGGTGACAATATGCAAACTAAATGGGGACAAATGATTGTACTAATCGCCCATCTAAGAGGTCCTTCAGGATAGTGCCAATTAACTTGTTATATCATCAGTGGGTGCCTGTTCTGGGGAAAAATCAGCCTAAAAGGACCCTAAATTGCTTATAATTGCATAACATTCTGGTTATTAGTTATTCTTCACAGCTATCCTTAGGATATTTTGCACCTAAGTATATTGTATTCTGCCAATTTGTCATTGAATAGCTTGTGTATGCGTGTGCTTTGTAGTTTTATTTTACAAATAATTCATAACAAAATACGATAGATCCATGGGGACAGGGTTTAAAATGTTAGAAGTCGTCAGTGCCGTCACCAAGATTAATGATCCTTTAGGATAGAATAGGATTTTAATGCAACACTTGTTTGAAGGTTTATTTTGCATAGTCCTTGTTATCGCTCATTACAAAGTCATACATTGTAGATATTGTATGTAGTGATGAGCGGCAGGTGCCATATTCGATTTCGACGAAATTCGCGAATATTCGTATGAATATTCGTTTCATATTCGTCGAAATCGAATATTCGTCATTTTTCTAGTTATCGCGATTAACATGCGATTTAAATAATCGCATATTGCGATTTTAACTTAAGGCTACTTTCCTATTGGTTTCATATCTAGAATTAGCGAGGATGACGGATATGACGAATGTATTCGTCATATTCCTCAAAACGAAGATAACGAAGTATTCTACATCTTCGTTTTAGCAACCTATTCGTCAACTTCGCTAATTCTAGCAATCAAATAGGAAGGTTGACTATAGAGACAGCTGTGTTAAATTCAGCTATGCGATTTTTATTTTTTTAATAAATAGAATAATAATAATATAATATAATATAATAATTTTATTAAGTAATATAATTATTGTATTAAAAAAAAAATCGCATAGCGAATTTAACACAGCTGTCTGGTAAGTCAACCTTCCTATTTGATTGCTAGAATTAGCGAATAGCGAAGTTGACGAATAGGTTGCTAAAACGAAGATGTAGAATACTTCGTTATCTTCGTTTTGAGGAATATGACGAATACATTCGTCATATTCGCTATTCGCTAATTCTACCAAGCCAACCATAACTTCCGTGCTCATGGAGCGTCCCCATCACCATGGGAACGTCTCCATATACTAAAATGTACTGTCGGATTTGAGGAATTACGTTGAAATCGCAATGCGATTAATTCAAGTTATATTAATCGCATTGCGATTTCAACTTAGAGCTGGGTTTATAATGGGTCAGCTTGCTAGAACTAACGAATATGGAATATAGCAGCAGTGCTAAGTTGAAATCACAATGCGATTAATTTAACTTAAAGTATTCGCATTGCGATTTCAACTTAGCACTGCTAGTGCATAGCTATATTCCATATTCGTTAACCCTTTGGCATACTCCTCCCCACAAGCGTCCCCGTCACCATGGGAACGCCTGGTGGTTAGAATATACCATCGGATCTGAGTTAGATCGTGAAAACTCAAATCCGATGGTATATTCTAACACAGAGGCGTTCCCATGGTGATGAGGACGCTAGTTAAAGTATACCAACACGCGCATACATACCGGCTCCCTGCTGCCTGGAGGCACCTGTCCTCTGACAGGGCACTGTGATCTGCACTATTAACCCCTCAGATGCCGCACCTGAGGGGTTAATGAGTGCGGATCACAGCACCCTAGTCAGAGGTCGGGTGCCGCCGGGCAGCAGTCGCCTCCCACTATTAAAATCATTAATGGGCAGTGCGCCCTAATTCCCCCTCACCAGTATTACAAACAATAATTGGTGGCCAGTGCCGATCCCCCTCCCCTATTAAACATCATTGGTGGCCAGTGTGCGCCGACAATCCCTCCCCCGTATTAATTATCGCTGGTCAGTGCGCACTCAATCCCCCTCCCTCCCCAGTAAAAATCATTGCTGGCAGTGCGCCTCCCTCTCCCCCTCCCATCATTGGTGGCAGCGGCAGCTCCGATCAGAGTCCCAGCAGTGTAATGCTGGGGCTCGATCGATTACCATGGCAGCCAGGGCCTACTGCAGTCCTGGCTGCCATGGTTGATTAGTCAGCATTGTACTTACCTGCGCTGGGCCGCCGGGCGCTCCTTCCCTCAAACTGTGAGTTTGAGAAGAAGGAGCGCCCGGCGGCCTGCGCAGGTAGTCAATGCTGACTAACTACCATGGCAGCCAGGACTGCAGTAGCGTCCTGGCTGCCATGGTAACGATCGGAGCCCCAGCATTACACTGCTGGGACTCTGATCGAGCTGCCGCTGCCATGATGGGAGGGGAGAGGGAGGCGCACTGCCAGCAATGTTTTACTGGGAGGAGGAGGATTGAGCGCACTGACCAGCGATATAATACGGGGAGGGATGTCGGCGCACACTGGCCACTAGTGATGTTTAATAGGGATCGGCACTGGCCACCAGTTGCTGTTTGTAATACTGGTGAGGGGAATAGCGCACTGCCATTAATGATTTTAATAGTGGGAGAAGCGACTGCTACTGGCGGCAGCCCGACCTCTGACAGGGTGCTGTGATCTGCACTATTAACCCCTCAGGTGCGGCACCTGAGGGTTAATAGTGCAGATCACAGTGCCCTGTCAGAGGACAGGTGCCTCAGGCAGCAGAGCCGGTATGCATGCGCGTGTTGGTATACTCTAACTCAGCGTCCCCATCACCATGGGAGCGCCTCTGTGTTAGAATATACCATCGGATTTGAGTTTTCACGATCTAACTCAGATCCGATGGTATATTCTAACCACCAGGCGTTCCCATGGTGACGGGGACGCTTGTGAAGGAGTATGCCAAAGGGGTTTAACTGTACTGTTTGGAGGGGAAAAAGACGAATATTCTAAAAATGTCAAAACGAATATATTCGCTATAGTGCTATATATTCGTTTTTTAGAATATTCGTCTTTTTTCAACATCTAAAGTCATGATTCCTCCCTGCTTCTTGCTTGTGGGCCGATGACTCATTGACCCACAAGCATTTTAAGCAGGGAGGAATCATTTGTTCAGATGGAAAAAATGACGAATATTCGATATAACGAATATATAGCAGTATATTCGCAATATTCGCGAATTATCGAAGTTGCGATATTCGCGATTAATATTCGCTATTCGAATATTCGCGCTCAACACTAATTGTATGATGGCAATATTTCTGCTAACCTACATTTACTAGTGGGTCATCTAATATTGAGGGTACAACCTTTCCTAATTTTGCTTAACATCCTATTTCTCTCTATACCTCAGGGTTTTTCTTAAAAAAATCATGAAGGTCTTTAAAGAACTGAAATTAGCTACTTTGAAAACATTGACTTGTGCATTTTTATTCTGGCAGCTAGTTTACTTTTAAAGAAGTTACTAGAATAAAACCAGAATTCCTTTGAAGTTGTGAACTGTGTTCTGTAAAGCTTTCTTCAGCGAACTAATTTTTCTCATATATTGTAGCTGCATAATTTTCTGGGTAATAAAACATATTTACAGTATTACAACAAATTTCAGTTACAAGATTTGTAATAAGCGCATACACCTATTTCATTAATACTAGATATTCATTTAATTTATGTGTGGGACATATTTAGTAGAACCTATAATGTTTGCTGCAACCAGGCTGCAGAGGCGTTTGTGTAAGTGTGTGGCTGGATGGGAGTATTAGTAGTACTTGCTATTCTGATGCTCCCTGGGCCGGGATGCAGTAATGGGAAGGACACACCTTTTCTTCCCTTTGGGGCAAACTTCTGGGGTTCTCCAGTCTGATGATGGTAACTTAAGGGGCCTTTGGTGTTGGTAGTTTTGAGGTGCATGTCAGGTCAGGGTCCCGGTTGTCATGAAGCCAACACTTTGAAGTGTAATAATAGGGCAGGAAGCAAGGATGAGTTAGTTGTGCAGCAGAACAGTTCTTTACTGAATAATTCAATGCAATGCAAACAGGTCAGGACAGTTTTTAAAATGTACGGACTGGCAAAATGCACTTCCCACAGACATTATAGGTCTCACAGCTGCACAGGTAGTTAATAGGCAACAGGGTCTTTTCAAAGTACTCTTCCTCACTCTGCACTTCTCTAGCTGACTCTGACATAAGCATCCAGATACGGAGTGTATAGTTTAGACCATACAACGCAACCAAAGGGTGGTCCCCTCAATGGCAGGCAAACTCTTCTGCTCCTTTTTTGAACAGGTTGCTGTACTTACAGTACACGCCAACAAAATCCACCTTGGCATTTGGAAATTCCGCTGGAGGTGATTAATGTGCCTAAATGCATATCCAGGAGCTGGAGGCTTACTCTAAGACACATGTGCAGTACAGTCCTTTTCAGACGAGTTATAAGTGCCGGACTTCCTCTACACCTTTCCTTTCACCTGGCTTGCTTTCTGTAGTTGTTCTGACCATGTTCTGGGTGGTACTTGGTCCAAGCCAGACTGAGCTTGTTAGCTCCTACATTCTGTTCTCTTGTTCTGTCTCCATAATACTGACTAGACTTCACTGGTTTGACTTGGATATAATTTTTCTCCCTCTCTCTCTCTATGGAGGGTGACACCAGCCCCATCTGGTGGGGGCTGTGAATACAGCCCATTAATACCTTGTGCATATACATACAGTAAAGGCAATATGCTGTACATATTAAAGCATATACATTTTGTTATCCTTTTCTTTTATGTTTCCCAGTGTTCTGTAACTCTGGAGAAGGATGCTGCATGCTCATCGCCTCATCGGTTGAATTTTAGAGATATTTTAAGTAAGGTCATTCAGTTGTTAGAGTTATATTGAGTCAAACAAAAATATATGTCTGCATCTTACTAAGGTTTTTTTTAAGGAGGGTATGCTCTATAAGACCACCCAGTGGCCCATTGCAATCTGTCGCGGAACCCTGCTGTAATCGGTAGGGGAACCCAGCAAACATATTTTCTGCAAGCTTATAAAACAATCATGTAGACAACTAGAAAAATATGCTAAAGGCTCTGGGCATAGCTTGACTTATGTCCAATGCAAACAGAGTAATAGATTCTGCTATAGTGAACTGCTTCTCAGCTAAAGACGCAAAAACCTAAAAGTGAGTCCAGAGGTGGTATATTTTATTAAATTTTGCAGATTTTCAGAAGCGTCACCCTATGTATTGCAACTGGTGAAATCAACAATGACTTTCCTCAGTGAATCCACATCATAATTGGCATGCTGCCGATTTTCAAATCTACAGCATTTCCTTAACTCCACACTGATTTTACTGCTACACATCAACGGGGTTTTGAAAACCTTTTGTCTTGCATGCAGTATACTTAAATTAGTGGCAAATTTGTGGTGTGGGATCCCTGCTGCTGAAAATTTGCAACTAATTTATGGCAAATGAATTCACCCTAAGGCCTCATGCACACGAATGTATTTTCTTTCCGTGTCCGTTCCTTTTTTTTGCGGACCATATGCGGAACCATTCATTTTAATGGGTCCGCAAAAAAAACGGAAGGTACTCTGTGTGCATTCCGTTTCCGTATGTCCGTTTTTCCGTTCCGCAAAAAAATAGAGCATGTCCTATTTTTTTCTAGTTTGCGGACAAGGATAGGCATTATTACAATGGATCCGCTAAAATAACGGATCCGCAAAAAAAACGGATGCCATACGGAACGTCATCCGTTTTTTTTTGCGGATCTGCAATTTGCGGACCGCAAAACACATACGGTCGTGTGCATGAGGCCTAAGACAAACCACAGTGAAGGCATGGGTGATAAGAAAGATGAGACAATATAAATGGACTAATATAGAAGATAATTTTTTTATCATTTCTAGTGTTATAGACGTGGATTTCAGAAGAGGGTATGGAGCTAGGCATGCTGGTTTTGTTTAAATGTGTTCTCTAAGACTAGGATCCGTCATCAATATCAAATTGATGGGGGTTCAATACTTGGCAACGTCACCAATCAGCTGCTAGTAGGAGCTGTGGTCAATGGAACAAACACAATGGCCCAGATTTCCTAATGTGACTGCTCCAAAAATCTTTTTAAAAAGTGGGACAAATTTGTGTATCCCGGAATTCTACACTTCTTTACAACATGCTTGACAAAGGCCATGGCTTAGAGAAAAGGGGCAGAGCTTTACTAGAAAGGAGGCAGGGCCTAAGATGAGCCAATTTGTGTCAAAATTGTGCCGCAATTCTGCAGTAAAAATCTGTCTTAAAGTAAGCCAACTAATAGTTGGTATGTAGTCAGAGAAAAGTGTCTATCTCTGCACCACTTTTATCATCCAGCCTTAGTCCCTGTGATAAATCTGGTGCAGGTCTAGACAGCCTGCCTAAGTTTACACCATCTTTAGGGTTTTTAAATCTGGGCCGATGTACGAGCCAAAAGCAGACAGCTCTTTACACTGGGTAGTAGCCATGCTGTGCTTCTACAGCTTAGCTCCCATTCACTAACCTGGAATGGACATCATACAGAGCACTAGAGTGTCTGCTTCTAGTTCTGTACATTGTATTAGTCGATGTGTCTACGCCTGCTTCTAGCAGCTGATTGGTGTGGATGCCATGTGTCAGACACCCATTGATCTGATATTGATGATCTATCCTAAGGATAGTTTATCAATGTTGATATTTGTTCTATTTTGATAAGTTGTTGATATTATTGTCTTTTAAATTAATATGTTTATATGTGTAATTGCTACTATTTTCTTATACAAATTAATTCTGGCCTAACAAAACACAATGTTTGGTCTTCTTTTTGCTTATATCAAATCTATAACAGTTAATATATGTTGATCTAGATTCTGAACAGCAATAAACCAGAAAGTGTTAAATTAAGTCACGTAAAGCTATCACTGAGCTTGCACTGCATCATGTAACATGCTGATAACTCCAATTATATGAAATGATACAAACTTTTTCTATAGCAAGTAGAACTATGCCATAGGGGGTATTCTATCCCCACTGCTTCTGAATCAGCATGTTACTCTATTTGCTGATTACTATGTCCCTGCATAGCATACTCCAAGTACATTATTCTTTTAATTTTTTTATATATTTGCAACCTCATAGATGAAAACAAAATCAGATTTTTTTCTCTAAAGCTGTACATGATCATGAAATTGTCACTCGGATTTCTCTATGCTGAAATGCTTCACCATTTAACTTATGTAATGCCACTGAGTTTTGCAGTTTTATTTGCTACAAGTAACAAATTTACTTTCTTAAATTACCACAGGTTTGTAAATATCAACCAATGCATACTTTTTATAACTGCCGAAAATCTATTTTTTGCTATGGTGTTTTCATGGTCAAAATGATTTTCGAAAGATTTAAAGCAGCAGTGTCTTGAGATCTTCCACAAGAATTAGCCAGACAAAAATCACTTTTGATTACAGCATATATTTACATTATATACTAGCCTAATATTGATGGCAAACAGTTGTTGTAATTGTATAAAATTACTGTGATAAGAGTAAAGGGTATACCATGCAAAATAAAATATCCTGCAATATGTGCTATAATTTATTATTTTTAATTATTAATTTTGCTTTTATAGCACCAGTGTATTACGTAATCATGAAGAGATTGGTAAGTTTGGTAAAAAAAAACTTCTCAGCTTTATTTCATTCAGTTAAAAAAATCCAACAGCATGCCAAAGAACCACGTACTCATTTATGATACAAAAAGCCTTATTTGTAGTTTACATATCACAGTAATGTACATGCATATAAATGAAAGCAATCAGCCACATGACTAACTATCTATTTGTCTACCAATGTTGGGCCAAACGCATTGTTCATCCATAAAAATCATATCATTTAAAAATGATGGCGGTTATATATTAAGCTGAAATCGCCTATATTAGTCGTATTACAGGTGTAGATTGCGGCGCAACAGATATTTGCGCCACAATCTACAACTTTTCCCCGCTCAAGTCAGGTCTAAAATAGTGGGTGCGGCTAAGCAGAGAAGGGGGCCAGCCTGCAGGCCCTTCTCATTTACGCCTTTTTTTGGCATAGAAAAAGGTCTAAATTTAAGACTGCAGGGAAGTTATGTATAGGCCAGCGCCTCTTTATAACTCCAGCGCAGGGCTTTCTTAAGACCAGCGTCTAAAACGCCGGTCTTAATAAATGTGCCCCCATATGACAATTGGAAGTGGTCACATTAAACAAATTTTAACTTATTTCAATTAGACATAGTCTCCATGTAACTTAACAGTAGATAAGATATTGTCAAGAATTAAGTCCCACTGGTTGGTGCTCAATAGGAATATCTAAAGGGATAACTTTTCTATATAGACTCCACTACTCTTAATAGGTTTGAATTTGAAAACTTCTCATTTTCTATAAATGAAAAAGAAGAGATGCCTCTTGAGTGGCAATCCCTCAAATGTTTAGAAAGCATAGACAAAAACATTCAAATTAGACACATCTGATTAATGTTTGTTGGTTCTACTGTTCTATTTTTTTAAAGTGCAAGCAGCGTATTATTTTTTGCGGCTTTCAAAAGAGTCCAAGTATACCAGACATTGGGTGTTACAATTGATATAACTTTTAATATTATAGCTAGGGATGAGCGAATAGACTTCGGATTAAACATCCAAAGTAGATTCGCATGAGACTTCATTCCAATACTGTACGGAGCGCTCGCTCCGTACAGTATTGAAACATTCATCCCTAATTATAACTTTTATCCATAGCATAAGAATGCATGCTATTGCCTGTCCTTCTACAAAGATATGGTCTTCGTTTTTAGCATGGCCACATTTGTGGCATCCAGGATAAACTGTAATAAAACACTCCCCAAAAAAATTGATAGTTGATGTGTACGTTTATCGCTATGCAATCGAGAAACTACCTGAAAAAAAGTATCTAAAAAGATACTTTTTTTCAGGTAGTTTCTCGATCCAGGATAAACTGCCCAAGTGGTTCCATGGGTCTTACTCTCAATGAACAAACTCGGTGAAACTAATGAAACCAGAGTCAGGGCACGTCTTACCACCATCATGACTCCTGGCGCAAAAATAAAGGTAAAAAATTTGCTATCTTGTTTGAGTATCGAAAGATGCCTAGACACAATTCGACTGAATTGGCTAGTATAATTGGTAACAACAGTGGCTTGATTTCAAGTGACCTGTTTACCTCTACACTCCTGATCTGTGTAGGTCCTATCCACAATTAGTTCTCTACGATCAAAAAAATGAGCCTTTTTCAAAGCCCTGTTCAGACTAGCCTCTGAATACCCTCTAACCCAAAGCCTACTTTTTAGTTTCTTAGATTCAGCCAAAAATATCAGCCACTCTCCATATGATATGTTGCCCACCACATTCTTAGGGTGGCATGATGATGCAAACAAGGTAGTATTTCCTGCTGCCTCTTTCCTATAAAGAGCTACTGTAACTTTGCCATAAGGAATGAAAATACAAATATCTAAAAAAAAAAAAACAATAGACTGGCCACCTCAATCCATAGTAAATCACTAATTATCTTAATTGTGATTAATGTATTCTCCAAATATGTCAAACTCCTCCTCTGATCCTCTACAAATTATGAGCAGATCATTAATATATATAGGTGCATCTCTATAAATTAGAATACCATCGAAAAGTTTATTTATTTCAGTCATTTGATTCAAAAAGTGAAACTTAAATTATATATATTCATTACATACAGCCTCAGAGTGATCTGTTTTAAGTATTTATTTATATTAGTATTGATGATTATGGCTTATAGCTAATGAAACCCAAAAAGTCATTATCTCATAAAATTTGAATATCAAGTCCAAAGTCAGCGCAGATGTCTACCAGGAAACTTTAGAGCACTTCATGCTTCCCTCTGTTAACATGTTTTATAGAGATGCTGATTTCATTTTTCTACAGGTCTTGGCACCTGCCCTCACTGCCAAAAGTACCAATACCATGGTATCATAGTTGTTCATTGCCCAACAAACTCGCCTGACCTAAACCCCACCGAGAACCTATGGGATATTGTCAAGAGGAAGATGAGACACCTGATCCAACAATGCACATGCAACCTGGGTCTCCATAACACCTAAGCACAGGCTTATCACCTCCATGCCATGTTGCACTGATGCAGTAATTCATGCAAAAGGTAGTGACTGCATATACTGTACATACTTTTCAGTAGGCTAACATTTCTGGATTAAAAATTATTTTTTTTAATGGTCTATATTCTAATTTTCTGAGATACTGACTTTTGAGTTTTCAATAGCTGTAAGCCATAATCATCAACATTAAAATAAATTAATGCTTGAAATAGATCATTCATGTAATGAATACATAATATGAGTTTTACTTTTTGAATTTAATTACTGAAATAAATTAATTTTTCGATGATATTCTAATTTATTGAGATGCACAAGTGTCTGCCCATCCAAACAATTCATTTAACAAATGGATTAGCTAGCAACTTATAGAGCATATTAACATTATTAGCTTCAGAGATTGTTCGCTGAGAGACTTGTGGCAGCACTTGGCTAGCTTATCCTTGATGCCACAAATCTGGCCATGCTAAATGTAAAGCGTGTAAATATGTCAGGATTAACAATAGATTTCTTTCTTATGTTATGGATAAAAGATATAATATTAAAAGTTATATTAACTGTAAAAATAAATTCATTGAATACTTGACCTATTGTGAAAGCTGCAAAAAATAATACGTTGGTCGGTTACAATTCGAAATTCTTCAAAAGTAGAAGTAATAAGCATTTTTTCAGATGGGTCTAATATACAGTAAATGTTTTAAATATGGTAAAGCTTCTCTAAACATTTTAGGGATTGCCATGCAGGAGAGAGTGACGTGCCGCCATGGGGGCAAGAAATGTAATACATAGTAACATAGTTTATAAGGCTGAAAAAAGACAACTGTCCATCTAGTCCAGCCTGTTATCTTGCAAGCTGATCCAGAGGAATTGATCAAATACATTTTTTATTACCTGTTTAAAATGCTTGTAAAAATTTTATTTAAAAATTGGTCATTTGGACAGTGTCTAATACACTATTTCTGTATATCTGTGACACTGAATAACAGGCACACCAGTCTGAGATCAACTGAATTTATTTAAAAATGGAACTTGTCCGGTTGAACATGGTGTTTGAGCCCCAGACATCATGTTATAGAGCAGGATGAGCCGAGCAGATTGCCAGTGTTATGGGAAAAGATTCAGTATAACCTGTAATTCGTTCACCTAAATTCCTGCTGATTTTGGGCTTTGAAGTTCAAATACAGTTTATACTGATTCTTTTCCAATAAAACTATCAATCTGCTTAGCTCCTCCTGCTCTACAACATGCAACCTGCAACGCAAACACCCTTAAATGTTACATGTTCCCTTTAATAAACTTTGAAATGTGTTTTTTTAAAGGTTAATTGGAAAGTCCACTACAATATAATTCCGGTAAATTTGACGCACAATATGTCACGTACACTAATATGGGATTAAAGGGGTTTTTCTGTGATTTTAATATTGATGAGCTATCCTCAGGAAAGGTCATTAATATCAGATTGGCAGGGGTCCGACACTCGCTCCTCCCCTGCCGATTATCTGTTTGAAGAGAAGGTCATGCTCTGTGCGAGTGCAGCCTTCCCTTCATTGTTTACCTGCTTGCATTCGACATTGCAGCACAGGTGAGCACAGGTGTAATTACAAGAAGCTGTCCCATTCCCTCATTGACTATAAATGTCCTGGGGTCGGTATTTATTTGTGCTGCTTATGAGCAGGGAGCCCATTATCAGTGACAACAGGGCTCCTCATTCAGAAGACATGGATTCTTCCTCTGTGTCCCTGCCTTCTAGATCACTGTATACATTGGTACTGAATGACTGCTATGTATACAGCTAAGGATCTGGTCTTCCCAAGGTCTTCAGGTCTTCCCAAGACCATGTTAGTGCTGTACAGCCTCTCTGAAGGTTGTATTCTAACTGTAACTGGGGCTACTATAGCACCTTGCCTCCCAAAAAACATAATATCAAGCGATCCAAAAGTCTCATGTACCCCAAAATGTTACCAATAAAAAAGTCACCTTATGCTGCAAAAAACAAGCCTCTACAGAAGACCATAGCCAGAAAAATGTTACAAAATATATGGCTGTAAAAGAATGGCAACGCAAAAATATGATTGTGTAAAACAAAAACAAAAAAGCCATATTTGGTATTACCTCGTCCATAACAATTGGCTCTATAAAAATATCACATGATCTACCCCATCAAGCAAACATCGTAGAAAAAAATATACATATATAAAAATTACACCAAAAGAGCTTTTCTTTGACTCCAAAAAAAAAAATATATCAAGTCATAAAAAAGTCTTATGTACTCAAAAAAGTACAGTCTCTCCTGCAGAAGGCAAGCCCTCAGACATCTATGTTAGCAGAAATATAAAAATGTTATAGATTTTAGTATATAGCGATGTATATTCTCTTGTTATTCCTTGTGAAAAAGAAAGTTTCGTCCTAAAGCACCATTTTCTTGTAAAGAAAAAAATAATAATATTTTTTTCATTTTTAAGGCCAGGTGTTATAAATTCTATGAAATGCCTGTTGGGTCAAAGTGCCCATTACATTTCAGTTGTGTAGTTTCCAAAATGTGGTAACTTTTTGGTGGTTTTTACTGTGGGGGTACCTCAGGGTCTCTTCAAATGCAACATGGTGCCCAAAGACCATTCCAACAAAATCTGCCCACCAAAAACCATATGTCACTCCTTGCCTTCTGTGCCTTGCTGTGTGCCCATACAGCAGTTTGCGACCACATATAGGGTGTTTTTGTAAATAGCAGAATCAGGGTAATAAAAAAATGGATTAAAAGGGAAAATCTGTAAAAATAAAGGTGACATTTTATCTGTGGAATACTTAAAGGGGTTCTCCGGGCTAAACCTAAAATAGGGGCATAATACTAACCTGTGGAGGCAAGAATGTTGGCCTGGTACTTACCTTCCACAGCACAGCCCGTTCCAAGATCCACCACCTGGTCACGTGACTACTGTCGGGCTTTCTGGTCTTCCGGTGAGTCTCCGTTTTCTTCTCTTCCTGTCTTCTCTTCCTTTCTTGTGCAGGAGACAGATCGTCATTAATGACGTCACCGCCTCCTGCAAAAGAAAGCTCTGGCCGGCCTCACTCACCACGCAAGTGCACTATGCTTAATGCTAGTGTGCATGCGTGGGATTGCTGGCCGCTCTCTGCAGTGTACAGGCTTCTATGTAAAGCATGCACTGACTCCTGCACAGAGCGATGTAAGCACTGTGGAGGAGTGACAGCATAGCAATCAGCCACAGTGACTGATCACTATGCTATGGATCTCACTGGGGGGCACTGACTGGCACATGGGGGGCACTGTGAATGGAACATGGGGCACAGTGGATGGCACATGGGGCACACTGGGTGGCACATGGGGGCACTGGATGGTACATGGGGCACTGTGGAATGTACATTGGGGCACTGTGGATGGCACATTGGGGCACTGTGGATGGCACACTGTAGATGGCACACTGGATGTCACATGGGGCACTGTGGATGGCACTAGATGTCACTTGGGGAATTGTGGATGGCATATGGGGCACTGTGAAGGTCACTGTTATGGGGCACTCTGGATGTCACTGTTATAGGACACTTTAGATGTCACTGTTATTGGGGCACTCTGGATGCCACTGTTATGGGGGCGCTGTGTAGGTCACTGTTATAGAGGCACTGTCGTGGATGTCACTGTTATGGGCGTTCAGTATGAGTGATAGGGCTCAGGCACACAACCATATCCATTTTGCAGTATGCAGTCACGGATCGCCTAAATACGGATGCTGTCCATGTGTGGTTCACATTTGTTTGCAGTCCCATTGAGTTCTATGGGTTTTCCATCTGCATTTTGAGGACCAGAAAAGGACATGTTCTATCTTTCACAGAACTGACATTTGGATGTGGAAAGTACAGGGACTTCATGAGTGTACTCTCCATATCTGTATGTCAGTTCAAGAAGAGATAGAACATGTTCTATAATGGTCCTTATAATGAGGTCCTTAAATTCATAGAACTCAATGGGACTGCAAAAAATGTGGATCACAAAATGGATATGGTTGTGTGCATAAAGGTTTAGATACACAGCTCAGCGGGTTGTATGATACAAAATGGAATTAGATACACAGATCAGCTGGCTGTATCATAGAAGATGGGATTAGATACACACTTCAGAAGGCAGTATCACACACAACAGGCTCTGTATCAGGCACACATACATGTTAGGATTAGATACAAATGTTTATCACACTCTGGAGATGGTGAGGGAAGAGCCTATGGATGGTCAGTAAGGACTCAGGAGTTGTGGTGAGTGTAGCTGCTGCAGACAGAGCAGTGTGTGCGTGTGGGGGGAGGGGGGGCATGGCCATCCTGTGACTCATCTCTGTGCAGTGCAGCCAGGCTTGTGTATCAATAAAGTTAAATATTCAACAAAACAAGAAGGGAAGAAAGTAAACAGATCTGCCAGGATAATCTGATGTCTTCCAGGGAGAAAGGAAAGCTTGGACATGAAAAACATGTATTGGGGGCATATGTATGCATGGTGAGGGGTGTTAGGAGCACATAAAAAGAATTTTGATTTTGGGACCGGACAACCTCTTTAAAGGGTTAACAACATTTCTAAAACCAGTTTTGAATAGTTTGAGGGGTGTAGTTTCTAAAATCTGGTAATTTATGGGTGGTGTCTATTACGTTAGCTCTTTAAAGTGACTTCAGAACTGAACTGGTCCTTAAAAGAGTTGATTCTGGAAATTTATTTGAAAATAACATTACTAAAATTATGCCAACATCTTCGCTATATTGTTAATGTTAATTAGTAAGCATTTTATGAGGTATCACTATCTGTTTTAAAAGCAGAGAGATTCAAATATAGAAAATAGTGAATGTTTTCAAATTATCGGCAAATTTTTGATTTTTATAAATAAAGATAAAACATAATGACTCAAATTTACCGCTAGCATGATTACAATGTAGTACAAAAAACATTCTCAGATTGGCTTGCATAAATAAAAGCGTTCCAAAGCTGTTACCACATAAAGTGACACGTGTCAGATTTTAAAATTAGGCCTGGTCTGGAAGGGGATAAAATGCGCTGTGACCTGTGTAGAGGTAATTATACAAGGAAAAAATAGATAGGCTTTGACAATCACCTATTGTGAATGGTCGATCTTGTCTTAACTATACACAAAGGTGATATCATTACAGGCAGAATTAGAATGGAAGATAAGCAGTTAACTGCAGTAAAGTGATCTGTACAGACCAAGAAGTGGCGCCTAATTTTGGGCTTAGTGGCCAGTGCGAAAACTGCAGTATTTTATATTTTTTGTTAAAGTATAGATATTGACATTTAAAAAGAACATCACCAAAAATAAGTTAAAAATATTCTTAACATTAGGGATGAGCAAATCAACTTCAGATGCAACATCTGAAGTCGATTTTCATAGCAGGAGCTCCCTACAGTATTAGAATGTATTGGCTCCGATGAGCCGAAGTTATTGCTTCGCGAAGTCTCGCGAGACTTTGCGTAATAACTTCTTAAATTAATTTGTACTGTAAAAAAAACATTTCCCGAACTCAGGTTCGGTTCCAAGTAACAATTCAGGCCTCATTCCATGACAATTTAGATGCTAAAGGGTGGAACTGGATCACATACTGACCAACAGATCAGCTCCCTTGATAGATGTGCAACAGCAAGGGGGCTGCAGAAGAAGCTCACCTGGCTCGTCAAACACCCTTTTGACACAGTCCATAAATAAAGCCACATTACTGGTCATAGGTTTAGATCTCTACCATATTGGAATTGCCCAGGCCAGGGCCTCTCTGAAACTGACTGCGCTGAAACCGCAGCAGGGACAGCAGAAGCTGTAGGAGCCTTTGCAGACTGTGCTGTAGAGAGAGAATCCAGACGATCAACTGCATGCTGCAAGTAATTCACCACTTGTTTCTGGGTGGTACACTGTTGTTCAAGTTCCTGCAGTACTTCAGACGTTCCCAGTTTAGAGCCAGCGGGATCCATGGCCCAAGTGTACAGTCATGACCAGAGGATGTGGATCCTCTGGGTCAGCTGATAGTGGACTAGGAATTAGCCCAAAGTTGTTGACTGCTGACTCACAGAGTAAGGACTTCGGTAGGTACACCAGTCACCCAGAAAGCAGATTACTGCAGGAGTGTGTATAGAGTCCAGCAGAAGCAGAGTAACGGAACAGATGCTCTTTAATAGCAGAAGATAGACAAGTCAGTTGATACAAAGGGAAAACAAAATTCAGGTTACGGAATACTTGGTAAGGAGGACTCACAGTCAGGCTGTGCAAGATGAGAGGTCCAGACGAACATACCGATGATGGCAGGCAGAATTGAAGTCAGGCAATGCAGGGGTCACTGTGAGCTGAGCATAGTGAGAGATGTGAAAAGTGCTAGGAACAGTGTTTCTAAAAGATTTTAAGTGTAATATTGGATAGGCAGAGTGCAAGGGCAGTGTAGAGAGATCATAGAGAAAGTTTTACACACTGTAGGGAGAGCATAGGGAGAACATAGGGAGACTGCAGGGACAGTGCGGGGAATATAATCTGAAACTGAAGGGATACCTAGGAGACAGTGCAGTTTGCATCAATCTCTGTGTAGGGCACAGAGC
Source organism: Bufotes viridis (assembly GCA_033119425.1). Lineage (NCBI taxonomy): Eukaryota > Metazoa > Chordata > Amphibia > Anura > Bufonidae > Bufotes > Bufotes viridis. The sequence goes on from CM065589.1 coordinate 222,677,620, forward strand.
TATCTTATTGAACAGTGTCCTCCTTGTTTAATAGATAAGAAACTCTATTAGCCCTTGATTCTAAAATTGGGGTGATAAAGCTGTCTAGTTCTACTGTTATTGGGGTGTCTACCTTGGTCACTAGATAAGCAATTTTATTACACTTTTATTCTCAAATTAGGGTGAATAAGCTGTCTAGTTCTACTGTTAGTGTGATTTTCACTTGTTTTATAGATATGCAATTCTATCACACCTTTATTCTCAAATTGTGGTGAATAACCTGTCTTGTTCTACTGTTATTGGGGTGTCCACCTTGTTTATTACATAAGCAATTCTATTAGGCCTTGATTCTCAAACTGGGATGAATAAGCTGGCTATTTCTACTTATTGAGATGTCTACCTGCCTTTCACAAAAACTGTTTCACTACCAGAAAGAACTACCTATCCAAGTTGCTGCAATGCACAGTGATGTACACCGAGATACACTCTCCCTGCAGGCGGGGATATAGCTGATTTGACGAGCTTCATGACAAATTTATTCAAAACAAAGCACATTTCTTGAAAAAATTTGTCAGTCTCCAAATTGTATTTTTTAAAACATCGCTAATCTCTACTGGAAACCTTTGTTAGGCCCCTGGCAGTAAAGCATTGTTTTCCTGTAAGTGCATAAAAGTGGCACATTAGAATTCCCCTGAAGGTTTACCATAACAAACATTTTACTGGGGTAGTTAAGAGTTAATGGGAGCCCATGTACAGGAAGCAGTTTAACAACTTATCAGTCTTTGTGAATTTGTTTTAAGCAGTCATCCAGCTACTAAAGATGAAATACACGTTTCTATAGGTCCCTTTAAATCCTTAGGTAAAAGAAAAGTGAGACAGGCGGAAGCGCCTCGTGTGTAGAGCCGTTTAACAGGTTAAAATAAAAATACACTGGTTGTGCTTACCATTTCAGGTTGTGATGAGTCATAACCCTGCAGATCGCTTTTTGCTGGTAAAAGCCTGTCCAGCTTATGGGGGTGTCTGCTGCTGCTGCTTCCAAGGCCCTTGCCCGTTGCCGTAGGATACGGTTTTTGGGCTGTGGAGAATAGTAGATGAGTTGAAGAGTGGACCTTTTGAGGATGGCGCTGAGAAGTCAGGACCCGGTTGTCAGGACCCGGTTGTTGTAAATAGAAGTAGATCTTTATTTCCAGTTTAGTCGACGCGTTTCAAGGGTGAACAGCCCACTTCATCAGAACAGTAAGAGCATATATGTACATTGTGGCCGTGTTTGTTATTCTATTTATTCACTCTGTTTGGGCGCGCTGTTCACTGGCACTGGGGGGAGGTGAGGGGGAGGGGACAGGGGCAGGGTTGCATGAGGTTTCCGTGACTAGAGGACCCGCCCACAATAAGTGTTCTAGATGCAGACCCGATGTTTTTGTGGGCGGTGTCTGCTGCGATGTTTGTGGGCGGTGTATTGTGATGCGATCTTTGGGCGGAGTAAATATCGCATGATGCGCTTCAGCGCCGCAATGTTTGTGGGCGGTATGTTGTGATGTGATATTTGTGGGTGGAGTTAGCACTGCATGATGCGCTTTGGGGTGACATCTAGCACCTCATGTGGTGTCTATGTGTACACGGCAGATGCGGGCTGTCTTTCGTTTTTTATGCACAGTATTTTGGATTGTATAAGCCGATGAGTAGATAGTGCTCCATGTTGCTGCATATCTATTATATATCTCAGGTGGTACGTGTGGTGATCGAGATACAAGTAAAGATGCCAGTGGTGTCAGGAACGCAACGCTGAATTTGCCGTGTCTGCGGGAGCAGTGTTGGATCCCTACATATTGGATAGTGGGGGGATGAATATTAGAGGAGGATATTAGAATGTCAGCAGCAATAATAATAATAATAATAGTAGTTATATAATAATATAGTGTTTATAGCAATATATTTGGGGTTGGTTAGCAGGGGGAGCGCAAGTTCTTAGGAGGCTACTCCTAGAGTGGTTGCACAAGGTCATGGGGTTCTCCTTAGTAGAAAGGACCTTTTTTGCGCTTTCTAGACTGTAGTTGTCAAGATCCTGCAGGGCTGTTTAGTCAGTGAGTCCTTCGTGATGGGTCACTATGAAAGCCCTTGTCATTACGGATAGGTATCCGCTTTTGTGGGAAAATCCTATCCATTTTTGCGCAGTTTTTTGACAGCTTCGGTGGGTGCGTATAGAATTTGAAAAGGTGCTTCGGAGTAGTGATGAGCGGGAGGTGCCATATTCGATTTTGCGATATTTCACGAATATTCGATTGAATATTTGTCATATATTCGTCGAAATCGAATATTCGTCATTATTCTATATATTGCGAATGTTACGCGAATTTATATTAGCATTGCGAATTAATCTCACAGCTGAGTTCCTAATGGTTGTAACTTGTATTGCTAGAATTGACCAAGATAACGAATATCACAAATATAGCACTTTATTTTCAATCTTCGTTATATTCTAGCAACAACCAATAGGAACTCAGCTCTAAGTTTCATTCGTGAAGCGAACATATAATCGCATTGCAAATTGATCTTAGAGCTAAGTTCCTAATGGTTGTGGTTGTATTGCTAGAATATAACGAAGATGACGAATATCATAAATTCACGAATATAGTACTATATTCTCAATCTTTGTTATATTCTAGCAACACCCATTAGGAACTCAGCTCTAAGTTTCATTCATGAAGCGAACATATAATCGCATTGCGAATTGATCTTAGAGCTAAGTTCCTAATGGTTGTATTGCTAGAATATAACGAAGATGACGAATATCACAAATTCACAAATATAGCACTATATTCTCTATCTTCGTTATATTCTAGCAACAACCATTAGGAACTCAGCTCTAAGTTGATTTCACAATGCGAACATATACTCGCATTGTGAATTCACCTTAGAGATGGGTTCCCAATGGTTGGCTTGCTAGAATATAACGAAGATTGAGAATATAGTGCTATATTTGTGAATTTGTGATATTCGTTATATTCTAGCCATACAACCATTAGGAACCCAGCTCTAAGTTGAATTCGCAATGCAAGTAATTCAGGTTATATTAATCGCATTACGATTACAACTTAGTCAAATTTGTGAGATCGTGATTCTCACACCTGACATTACATTTTAGCATGGAGGCGTTCCCATGCACACAGGAAGTCGGCAGAAGCGGCAACGGGCATTGACTGGAGCGGGCAGGGAGCCAAGAATTCTCTGGACAAGTAAGAACAGCTTTTGGGAAGTGGGAAGACAACCAAAGAGCAACAAGGATTAACAACTTTAAAAAAAACAAAAAAACAATATTCAAAATAGCGAATATATAGCGCTATATTCGCAATATTCGCGAATTTGCAAAGTGCCGATATTCGCTAAACAAATTCGCTATTCGAATATTCACGCTCAACACTACTTCAGAGGTAAAGAAGGGGGGGGTTGCCGTGTTGAAGGGTTTAGTTATGACAAACATTATTTCTGAACTTGGAGCGTATATATATGAGTAGATGTGGGGCTTGGATGTATTAAAAAATATCAAAAAAGGGGGTTACACTAAAAAAAAACTTGACTATACTTCAGGAATGAATTTTTTCAGAGGAAATAAGTATATGCATATATATCTATATACATATGTAGACGCTACTACAAGTATTAAAAGTATTAAAATACCAAAAACTTGACCATATTGGTGGTAATGACTTTTTTGGGGATTTCCATATATGTATAGCTACACCAGCCCACATATATGTATATACACACATGTGCATATGTTAGCCCATGCCTACTGTATGTGTATGCACATACACATAGGCATGGGCTAACATATGCACATGTGTGTATGTACATATATGTGGGCTGGTGTAGCTATACATATGTGGAAATCCCCAAAAAACTTATTACCACCAATATGGTCACCTTTTTGGTATTTTAATACTTTTAATACTTGTAGTAGAATCTACATATGTATATAGATATATATGCATATACATATTTCCTATGAAAAACTTCATTCCTGAAGTATAGTCAAGTTTTTTTTTTAGTGTAACCCCCTTTTTTGATATTTTTAACTACATCCAAGCCCCACATCTACTCATATATATACGCTCCAAGTTCAGAAATAATGTTTGTCATAACTAAACCCTTCGACACGGCCCCTCCCCCCCCCCTTCTTTACCTTTGCAGCACTTTTTCAAATTCTATACGCACCCACCGAAGCTGTCAAAAAACTGCACAAACATGGATAGGATTTTCCCACAAAAGCGGATACCTACTATCCGTAATGACAAGGGCTTTCACAGTGACCCATCACAAAGGACTCACTGACTAAACAGCCCTGCAGGATCTTGACAACTACAGTCTAGCAAGCACAAAAAAGGAGAACCCCATGACCTTGTGCAACCACTCTAGGAGTAGCCTCCTAAGAACTTGCGCTCCCCCTGCTAACCAACCCCAAATCTATTGCTATAAGCACTATATTATTATATTACTACTACTATTATTATTATTATTATTATTACTGCTGACATTCTAATATCCTCCTATAATATTCATCCCCCCACTATCTAATATGTACGGATCCAACACTGTTCCTGCAAACTCGTCAAATTCAGCGTTGCGTTCCTGACACCACTGGCATCTTTGCTTGTATCTCGATCACCACACGTACCACCTGAGATATATAATAGATATGAAGCAACATGGCGCACTATCTACTCACCGGCTCATACAATCCAAGAAGCTGCGCATAAGAAACGAAAGACAGGCCGCAGCTGCCGTGTACACGTAGATACCACATGAGGCGCTAGATGTCACCCCTAAGCGCATCATGCAGTGTTAACTCTGCCCACAAATATCGCGTCATAACATACCGCCCACAAACATCGCGGCGCTGAAGTGCATCATGCGATATTTACTCAGCCCAAAGATCGCATCATAATACACTGCTCACAAAAACATCGGGTCTGCATCTAGAACACTTATTGCGGGTGGGTCCTCTAGTCATGGAGACCTCGTGCAACCCTGCCCCTGTCCCTTCCCCCTCCCCGCCCCCCAGTGCCTGTGAACAGCGCGCCCAAACAGAGTGAATAAATATAATAACAAACACAGCCACAATGTACATATATGCTCTTACTGTCCTACTGAAGGGGGCTGTTCGCCCTTGAAACGCGTCGACTAAACGGGAAATAAAGATCTACTTCTATTTATAACAACCGGGTCCTGACTTCTTCTGCAGCAGCGCCGTCCTCAAAAGGTCCACTCTTCAACTCATCTACTATTCCCTTTAAATCCTGTTTTATTACCACGTAGTCCAAAACGTTCCTTTGTGCCTGGCTGTAATAAAAACTCTCTCCCTTCATTCTGAATACAAGTATTTTTGTAACCCAGGTTTTTAAGGCGATAATGGAATTGTGTAAGCTGCTTTACAACAACAAGGGATTCATGTCTGCATCCTATAATATCCGGTATATGATTTTCCAAGTCATGTTGATTTTCATGTGACTGAAAACTCTTGATTTCTTTCTTGGGTTTTGTTCATGCTCATATGTACAAAGAAATGTTTCCTGACTCTCAAAAGATGTTTTGCTGATAAATCAATTTGATTTGAAACGCTGGATTTTCGTTTTAGACTCTGCTTTTTAGTGCTTATATTTCCTCCATGCCATGGTTGGATAAGGTCCTTTTTATTCTCTTTGAATGATTCTTATGTGCAATATATTAGATATAATAGGTAATCTGTGTGTGTTATTTTTCCAAAAGCTCCTTTCTTTATGTATGTTAGTTTCAGTTATCTCTAATATCAGTATGTTCTTGTGTAATGTACTTTACACTATTAACCTGTTAAATAACCTATTAAATGACCATTCAACCATTAGAGCTCTGCAAATAAAGTACAAAATAAAATAAGAAAGAATAGATGCAACCAACAAAGTCTTAAAAAACTGATTGAACAACAGCAAAAAAATCACATGACTGTTATACTTCTAAACCACAGGTGCTGCAAGCCCAGGAGGAGCAGAGGGAAGGATGGGATTGGTATTGGTTGCAATTAGAGAAGAGCGAAGTTATGAAAAATTCCACTGCTTCGCCGAAGTGCACAAAGAAATTTATCCTTTTGTTACTAATTACTTAGTCACAAATCGCATTCCATTGTATGTAGCAGGTGCAATGACAGAGAACAGCGATTGCACCGCCCCCTGTCATTGAACCCCTCAGATGCGTTCAACACTGATCACAGCCTCTGACAGCCACATTGAGGCCTTTCGGGGGTTAATCAGGGGTTAAAAACAAAAAAATACATTCTCACCTCATGCATTTGCTCGTGGAGAGGCTGTTGCGGCGATCTTGATTTATGTAAGCCCACCAAATCATGATGGCCACAATGTCCTCTCCGCAAGCAAATGGATGAGGTGAGTAATTTTTCTTTTTTACCACTATTTCAGGAAAAATTGATTTGTTACCATTAAGTGCAAGAAAATTCGGCTTCATGATGAGTAGAATTTTTCCTAAAAGTCATATTGAAGTGCACTTTGTTAACTTTGATTCGCACAACACTAGCTGCAATACTTATCCACAGCAATGCTCCCTTGGGCCAGGACAGTGATAGGAGGACACACCCTGTCTTCCCTCAGGGCACACTCTGATGTTGGGGCTGCTGCCTGATGGTAGGTGAGGTGCCCTTGATGTTATAGGATTAGTGCAGGGGCAAGGCAGGAAATGTAGGTGCAATGGTCAGCAAATTGTGCAGAAGTCAGTAACCAAGCCAGATGTAGAAAATAAATGCCTCTAAAGTGTAGAATGGGAGTTGTAGTACATCCAGTGGTATTAAGACACAGTTCAAAGGTAAGCAAACCCACATCCTCCATCTGACAGCGCTATTCTATTTTAATAGATTTTTCTCATGACAGCCGGTCCCAGCTCCTATGCGCACTTCTAGGACAAGTGTATGAGCATACCAGGGAGAAGCTTGTCTCATGTAACAATATACCAAATATTAATTTCTTCTTCCCATACATAAAACACAGTCCCTTATGCAAAACCCCAGTGATTCCACTAATAAATAGTTATGTGGTATGCAATGGCCCCAACTGTCCTTTCCCTTGTCTAGAGATTTCATAAAGTGATGCATTTCTATTAATTCACTTCACTAGGAGATCACTACACTACCACTGAGAGAAGGGAGCTGGGAAGCTACTGTTACAATATTTTCAATTTCTGCATATAAAAATAATACTTCATTTCAATTTGATAATAATAATGCCTCATTCATTTGATAGTAATACATTTCATGTAATGACCCCTTTAACATATTAAACTTTACCAGCTTTAAACATGTTGTAATTTTCTAAAAACATATTCCCTTTAAGATCATTTTACAAATAGAAAGAGTTGATCACCCTGGGATGCCTCAACTGGAGTGCTGGAGTCTTCAAAAATATTCAAATATTTCTCCAACATTTTGTGTCTGTCTTCATTTGTACCCGAATATCATAATTAAAGGGATTGTGACAGATGGCAAGAAATAGTACTACTAGGAAAAGACGATTACAAATTTCCTCTCCCTTCATTGTAACAAATCGTTTTCCCTACATGTGTTACAAAGTGAAAGTAAGAAGCCCAAGAACGAGATATGGCCCATTATTCCCTGCAGCCAGGCAATCAGCAGATAGCTATCCCCTGTGATGTCACACCCCTATGAAAGCCTTATCCAGAGTGGATATCTTATGATGTGACAAGTGCTAGGGACAGTTTTTTAACAATATTTTATTGTTAGAATATTGGATAGGGGCAGTGCAGAGACTGTGTAGGGAGATCATAGTGAGAGTTTTTAGACACTGCAGGGAGGGTATAGGGAGTGCATAGGGAGACTGCAGGGACAGTTTAATAGCCCTGTGCATCTTACTCATCTGCTGCGCCATTCATTCTTAATCTGTTCTGTTATACCAGGACTTACTGTGCATCAGACTTAGTCTCAACAGGCGGTCTAATATATAGGCATATTTATCTAGTTCATCTGCTGCGCAATTAATACCTAATATGTTCTGTTATACGTAGAATTACTGTGCATCAGACTCATTGTCAACAGGCAGTCTAATATATAGTCCTGTTTAGTTCAACTGCTGTGCTGTGCTAGGGAGGCTCATCCCTGTCACCACCTGTCATTGGCTGCCCCCCTCCCCCCCGATTCTGGATGTTTTTATCTGCACAACAGGGAGATGCAGCGGCGGTTGTGCATGCTTCAGATGCGACGCTGGTGTCGGGGAGCGAGGTAAGTACATTGTGTGTGAAGGGCTTGGGCATATGGGGGGGCATTTCAGGGAGTTCTGATAACCCTTTTAATCTGTTCTGTTATATATTGACTTACTGTGCATCAGACTCTTTGGTAATAGTGTTTAGTGATGTCGCGAACATAAAATTTTCCGTTTGCGAATGGCGAACGCGAACTTCCGCAAATGTTCGCGAACATGCGAACATTGTGAACCGCCATAGACTCTTGGCTAGACAGGCGACTTTAAAACCAAAGGGACCTTCTGGCCACAATAGTGATGGAAAAGTTGTTTCAAGGGGACCAACACCTGGACTGGGGCATGTCGGAGGGGGACCATGGCAAAACTCCTGCAAAAATACCTGTTGGACGCAGAGTGTGGAAGTTGTAGTCGCAATGAGAATACACGCAGGCTATAATTCAACTTAGAGCTAGTTTCCTAAATTGGCTGTATTGCTAGAAATTCTAGCAATACAAACTATTAGGAACCCAGCTCTAAGTTCCCGCAAATGCGATTAATATAACCTGTATTAATTCGCATTGGGATTACACTTAGATTCAGCTCTACAGAGTTGTATTGTTAGACACAACGAAGACTGAGAATATAGCGCTAAATTCTCAATCTTCGTTATATTCTAGCACACAAACTATTAGAACTCAGCTCTGTTGAATTCGCAATGCGATTAATACAGGTTATATTAATCGCATTAAGTGACATAAACTACTAACACTGCAGCTTCAGAATGAATCTAAGATGGATGTGCCGTCCTTGCTTTTGATAGGAGGTGGGAGACTAATACCCAGCCCTAAAAGGCTTTTTGGGGTACTGGCCAGGACGCCTGTCCTTACAGCAGATCTGATGAGTTTTTCAGGACTGAGTGGACACTGAATACACCAGCCTAGCTATCGATTTCCTATTAAATCAGCAGCAGCTACACTGCAAATTCCGAATGAATCTAAAAATGGATTCTGTCCAGGAGATGGGGAGGGTCTGGGAGTGGAGGGTATGATAATTATTGAAATGCCTGCTGACTGTGATGTAGAGGGTCAAAGTTTACTCAATGATAGGGGTGACCTAACATTGCATATGCTCCCGCTCAACATGAACGCGCACAAGCTTGCGTTCGTCGGGAACCATTCGCCAGTGAATAGTTTGGGACATCTTATTTGCGAATCTAACTTAGAGATGGGCCTTACAGAGCTGTATTGTTATACTATAACGAAGATTGAGAATTTAGCGCTATATTTCTCAATCTTCGTTATATTCTAGCAACATAACAAACCATTAGGAACTCAGATCTGTTGGAATTCTCAATGTGCGATTAATATAACCTGCATTAATCGCATTGCTCATCTGAGAGCTGAGTTCCTACGGTTGTTGCATTGCCAGAATATACGCTATATTCTAGCAATACAAACTATTAGAATCAGCTCTAAGTTGTAATCGCAATGCGATTAATACTTACAATTATTAACGCTTGCGAATCCATTTGATGCCTCTATTTGATTGTATATGACGGAAAGGACTATAATCAATGCACCAACGCTCTGCTGCCTCCAAAGCAAGATATTTGAACCCCCCAGGGGCCATTTGGGCGCTTTTGATAAACGCATCAAAAACGCATTCATGTTTTATAATTTTTTCATTTTCTAGTTTATTTTTGTATTTTGCCACTTTTGGTTGCATATTTACATTTGGTATAGGCAAATATGGTAGTCTAGATCATGTGTCTATACCCAAAACCTAGGATCATTGCTTGACAGCATATTTTCTAAGCCATGTAGCTGGAATATAGATTTGGGCAGAGTAATGATCTAGACTACCATATTTTGCCTGTACCAAATGTAAATATGCAAACTAAATGTGGCAAAAATACACAAAAATAAACTAGAAAATGAAAATTATAAAACGCAGATGTGTTTTGATGTCATCAAAAACGCCCAAATGGCCCCGGTGGTCTAGATATCTTGCTTTGAGGCAGCAGAACGTTGGTGGTAGTCATAGTCAACCGTCATATACAATCAAATAGAGGTATTAAAATGGATTCGGCAGTTTATTAATAATTGTGGGTATTATTCTCGTGACAGACAGCAGTCTTAGAGCTTTGAGTTTTAATGGTTGTATTGCTGAAATATAACGTATACTCTAGCAATACAACAACTATTAGAACTCAGCTCTAAGTTGAATTCGCAGTGCGACACTAGGTTATATTAATTTTATTGCATTGAGAATCCAACTTAGATCCAGTTCCTATTTGTTGTATTACTAGAATATGTAACGAAGACTGGAGAATATAGTGCCATATTTGTTATCTTCAAGTATATTCCCAGCAATACAACTATTAGGAACTCAGCTCTAAGTTGTAATCGCAATGCGAATAATACAGGTTATACACCGCATTGCGATTCATACTACTATTACTGCAGCTTCAGAATGAATGTAAGATGGATCCTATCCTGTGTTTAGATAGGAGGTGGAGGGTCTGGGAGGGAGGGTATGCTGATTGGCTGAATGTGTCTGCTGACTCAGAGGTGGCCAGGGTCAAAGTTTGCTCAATAATAAAGTATAGGGGCGAACGCGAACATCGAATATGTTCGCCCGCCGCGGCGGACGCGAACAAGCTATGTTCGTCGGGAACTGTTCGCCGGCGAATAGTTCGGGCCATCTCTAATAGTGTTGAGCACGAATATTCGAAAAAGCCAATTTTTATTGCAAATATCGGCAGTTTGCGATTTAGTTAATATTTCGAATATCGTGCTATATATTCGTAATTACGAATATTAGTTTTTTTACACAGTACACATACAATGCACATTACAGTGAAGTGCCAAAAATCGCATCGCAATAAAAAATCGTGTTACGAATATTCACGCTCCTCTTACTGAGGAGCATGAATGTGATTTTGTGATTTTTTTATTGCAATGTGAATATCGGCACTTCATTTGATCCCTACCTTCTTAGTTTGAAAACTGCCCCACGCCACTTTCTCGCATGCACATGCGATTTTTACATTGTGATTATCGCAATGAATGTTAGTAATCGAATATAGCGAATTCGCGAATATTTGATGAATATTCACACATATATTTGTCAAATATCGCGAAATCGAATATAGCCGAGGCCGCTCATCACTAAATGTTAACAGGCGGTCTAATATATAGGTGCATTTACCTATTTCATCTACTTCTCTAAAAAAGCTGTACCAGCCCTGCATATGAGCATTAAGCAGAAGGTGGGCCAGTTCATGCCAGCACTGACATGTCAAGCTGTAATTACTGTCAAGGATAATATATGTCCTTTACAAAAACAGAAAGAAAATCACACTGTTATCATTCAGCAGAAGCAGATCTAACCAGTCCAAAATATATAGAAAGTCCCTTGACGTAGTCAATGACTGGTTTAACAGGTGTGGACTCCAAATGAATCTCTGCTCCTATATACTGTATTTGACCAGAAAAGGAGCAAGAAATAGTGAAGTACTGCAACTACTTTCAAATACCCAGCAATTATTGTTCTTACAAAATGTCATAAAATCACAAGCATGTAGTAATAAAAACTGGTTTTCCCTCATCTCCCCGACCCGGGTTTCAACTCCGCTTGATCAGGAGCATACATTTCTGCTTTCAGGGGCGTCTTCTTTCAGGATATAGGAGCAGAGATTTGTTTAGAGTCCACACCTGTTAAACCAGTGAGTGACTACGTCAAGAGACTTTCCATGTATTTTAGAGTGGTTAGATCTGCTTCTGCTGAATGAAAGCAGTGCATTTTTCATGTGTGTTTTTAAACTTTGTGTGAATCGGAACCGCTTCACTTGAAACCTGCAGTGCAGTAGGAGAAACTTTTTTGGAACTTTGTTTTTGTTTGTTTTAATATGTCCTTTACAGACCACTGTGTAAATGTGGTTCTGGCCCAGGCGCACCAGCAACTTGGCCGGGTGATGGCAATGCCACCTCTGTGTTGTAATCGTGGGATTTCTGACAGATGAAAGACAAGATATATAGTGCTGAATCACCGTGGAGAGTTTTTTGTGTAATAGTAAAAAGTTCAAATTTTATTCTATACCGTGTGGGCAATCATTGCAATGACTAGCACAGGGTAGAGGCATCAGCAATGGCAGATTATAGTAGAGGCGTTTGGGTCGGCAGCACTGGGCCCGACCTCTCTGTGGGGCCAAACGCTGTCCCAGACACCCACATTAATTCAGCAGTGCTGAGCGCTGCACTGTCCCACTAAGCTGTGTGGCCACACAGCTTCTATTGAATGCCTACTGTCAGCTGCTGACAATCCACAACTTGTTCCTCTTGCTGTGCCAAAAATGAGGAGGTTAGAGGAGCAGCAGTGCAAGACAAAGAAATGTTGCGAAAGACTGAAGGTAACATCTATATTATCTGTACCCAGAGATGTTCCCTGCCACCCTGTGTTATCTGGAGCAGTACATAGGGCTGCAAAGAACATCTACTGCACTATCTGTACACAGAGAGTTATTGCATGTTATCTGTGGTGTTACACAGGACTGCAGGGAATCTACTTCATTATCTGTACTCAACGAGCTATCACTGTGCTATCTGTGGTGTTACATAGGATTGCTAGTGACATCTAATATCTATACTCAGACAGTTATCACTTTGTTATCTGTGATGTTGCATAGGACTGCAATCAAGAACTACTACATTATTTGTACTCGGACTCTGAGTACAAATTACAGATAACATAGATAATGTAGTAGATGTCACGTGCAGTCCTATGTAACAGCAGAGATAAACACAGTGAAAGCTCTCTGAGTACAGATAATGTAGTAGATGGTAGCTACAGACCTTTTAACACTACAGATAACATAAGTGTCTCTGGGATTTACATATTGACGGCCATACTTAGGATCGGTTATAAATATGAGATTGGCTGGGTCCAACTCCTTCACCCCCGCCGATTAGCCATTTGAGGAGACCGCAGTGCTCCAGGGAGCGCCAATGCTTCCTTGTTGCTTACCAAGCACAGTGCTGTGCCATATCCACTTGGATGGGACTGAGCTGCGCCTAGGCCACGTGACAGATGAATGTGATGTCACATGGCCTATGAAGAGGCTGTAGCTCTCACGGAGGACCTATCCAAGGGCCAATTCTACCTATTGGGTGGAACATGGAAGGGGAATGTCAGGGAAAAATGGAAGGAGAGGGGCTGAGTTGAGTTGATGGCCCAGGGCCTATGATGAATTTAATCTGCTCTTGGGTACCAGTGTAGCCATTGGACAGATAGATAATACTGGCTGTTTCATTCAAAATAAATAGAAGAGAGGAGAGTTTAGTAAGGGGAAAATTGATTAGTAGTAAGTTACATCAATCAGAACAAGAATGAATCAACAATGAGCGTTTTGCTGTCTATAGCAGATTCTTTATGGGAAATAATAGCCTACCTGATGAGATATAGAAATTAATTCCCTGTGTTATTTAGTATACTGTAACACCCTATCAGTTCCCTGGTATTATGCAAAAATAAAAATCAGAAAACAAATAATAATCACAATAGATGCCTACATTATATATGGACTAAGCCTTCATTCTGATATAATAAAATCTGAGACTCTTAGCCAATATATTTTGATAAAAACACATCTATGCCCACCTACCCTCGCCAAGGTAGTCTCAGTCAGGCAGGTCCTATCTATCTTTTTGTATGTGATTTTTGTTTAGTTTATAGTATATACTTGTGGGAGTGGCACCTTCAAGTGTGAATGTGCTCCTATTTTATCCTGGGAGTAGCGTTCATGTGCACTTTTGCCCGTCCTATCAAACAGGCGACCTTGATTAGGTGGTACATATTGCCATGCTTGGTCCTCAGCTCATTGGTTGCTGGTTGCACATAGAGGTCACTAGAAGCAGCACACTATATGTGCAGAGTCTGCTCTCCTGAACATAGATGCCCAACGGCATAGGTAGGTTTAGAGTAGGACCTGCCTGACTGAGACCACCTTGGAGAGGGTACTGTAGGTGGACAAAGATGTGTTTTGATCAAAATATATGGGATAAGAGTCTCAGACTTTATGAATTTTTTTTTTCATAAAAAAAGCAATGGACATCCGCATATTTACTTATTATATCGTGCAGGATGTTTTTTATCTTTGTTTTTTATCTTTTTTTCTGTGATTTTTGTTTACCCTGTCATTATATAGTAGTGAATGCTTGTCACCTATGTTATGTTAGTAAGCTGCCCGGCAGAGTTCTCACCAGTGGTTATAAATTAAATTGCAGTCGGTTTTTCGGTTGCTCTGCATTTTGTTTAATTCATTTTATTCACATCATTGTTTAGGGATCAGAGTATTAGTCGTGTGGTAAACTTGCCTTGACCTACCTGAAATGTATTAATGCATGAGTTTGTTTCATGCTTTAATATTGATCCGCCTGGTCTTGAGGACTCCCGCTCAGAATCTATGAATAGCCTAATGGTGTTTGGTAGAAAATCCCAGCCTTCTAAAACTAAACACGTTATCTCTATCAACTGGTAGTGCTGCTAGTAGGGCACCACATTACAAGCTTTCCTCCTAAAGATTTCCTTTGAAGTCTAATTTACATTCCTTTCATCTCCAAGGTGGATTTGATTATCACTCAATTCACCTTCAAATAACTTGCAGAGAGCAAGTTTTGAGCATCTTTTAGACAGGAGAGATACCCAACTGCTGCTCATCATTATAGCTTAGATGCTTATTTTTCTTCCATGCTACCTATAGAAATAAGTATTTTTTTCAGTGACAAGCCACCAGAATTCAGTAGGAAGCAGTTTATGAATAAATCCATACACTTTGTTTCTTTAAACCTGTGGACATTTCGTTACATTTTTCTCCCCTCTACTCTGATATGGATCATTTCATGTTTGCTTCATTTCGCACACGGTGCATGCTATGTTACAATCCATCTTCTATATTTGGCACTTGATGGCAGCTTAAAAAATATAAAAGTATGAAGTGCTCGAGGGCTGGTTTTAATGAGAATCTCTCCTAACTTTATTTTTTTATTTCCTACATATTATTCTGCAGCAAATAAAATGTGCCCACTGCCTCCTAATTTTACATTTTCTTCTCTCTTATTTCTGTATTAGAAATATACATTTGTGACTTTATCAGAAGCACTGGGAGAGTCAGATCAATGTAACAACTACGGTTTATTGTTTATTGTCTTATTGGATAACAGTGGTGCTCCGAAAATCACACATTTGTCTATGTATTCGATACAAGGCAAAGCGTTTGTCTGTATTATTCAGAGTCACTAGCATAAGTGGATCCCCTGAGTGTACAGATAGTAAGTTGGGCCTGCACATTGTCACTATTGAGATTAGTGCTTTTGATAACTGACAATGTCAATTTTGTTAAAATATTATACAGAGATTTATTGCTGTCTTACATTCCTTGGAGAGTGAGAGCCAGTGCTCAGGAATAAACCATGATTTGTCATTTTGTCTTCTGAGTATGTGCATGCATATCATTCAATGTCCTTATAGATAATATGTTGCACTGCTGAAAATAAAGGAGGCAAACAAACCAACAAAAGATGACTTAAAATGTCATCCCCAGGATAAGTCATTAGTATGGATCGGTGTGGGTCCGACACCCAGGACCCCCGCCAATCAGCTGTTTGAGAAGGCAGGGAGCTCCTTTGAGCTCTGCAACTTTCTCGCAGCTTACCAAGCACAGCTCTGTACATTGTATAGCAGCTGTGCTTGGTATCGCGCTCATCCCTATTCACTTAAAAGGGGCTGAGATGCTCCTAGGACAGATGAATGTGATGTCACTAGCCTAGGATAAGCTGAGTGTCACAGACATTCCCGCGACAGGTGGCCGGAGAACAGTGAGACTGGCAACACGTGGTTCGATCTGACATGTTTTCCGTTTGGATTAAATGATGTCTGTATTGTTTCTGGTGCTTTTCACCGTTCTTTCTTCCCCAGGTGTGGCTATTATGGTCATTTAACTTTCTATATTTATTGTTTCTCCCACTATGCTATGCGATTGTGGATAGCTGGTGTGTGGATCTCGGCTGAGTTCCTGTTGCTGCCATAGCCATTTGAAGTTAAATGTTTTCTTTCCCTTTTGTATTTTCTTTGGGTTATTCGTGTGTTGCGTTTCCCTGTCATTTGTATTAAGGCCTGAGGGAGACACTTGTTCGTCCTTCATTTTGGAGGAACAGGTTGTTTCAGTCCTGACATTAGTACCAGGGTCCTATAGGGTGAGTTAGGACATTAGGTATTCCTGTGTATGAACTCACCTACCTCTTGGGTCTGTTCATACTGGTAGTTAGTCAGGAATTTAATTAGGGTTTTACTAGGACGTGTCCATCTCCGTCCCTGGTTTCCAGGCCTTATTCCCTCACTTCTTTCCCTCCTATGTTCGGTGTGGTGTTTCCCTCCTATGTTCGGTGTGGTGTTTCCCTCCCACATCCGAACGTGACACTGAGAGAAGACCACGGTGCTACTGCGAGTGCAGGTGTCTTCTCAAACATATGATTTGTGCGGGTCCTCGGTGTCGGACCTCCACCAATCAGATACTGATAACCTTTCCAAATGATGACTCCTTTAACATGGATTTTTTTTTTGAAAGAGCCAAGCGAGTGAAAAATAAAAGAAATACACATTACCTCACTGAACTCCCACCACATTTGATGTTCATATGGCTTAATTTGAAAAAGAGGTTGACACATAGGAAATGACTGGAGATGCCAAATTACCCCTTCACTTACTGAGGCAGGACACTGGCTAAGGTGGGGCCAAACATCTAGTAAGTAAAGGGGCAATTAGGCTTTTCCAGTCATTTCCTATATGTCAACCTCATTTTCAAATTAAGGCATAGGAACATCAAACAGAGGACCCCATCATGTAATATTAGACAGAGTGGAGAGTAGTTCCCATTCTGGAGGTCAGGGTATGACTCTATCTAACACAGCTATCCATTCATTAAATAGCTTGCCATTTAATACTAATTTCTCCTGTTGCTAAAATGTATATTTGGGGTCACTGGGGGTTTCAGCTGGTCTGTATTTTGAAAGGGGTCTTTCTGATCTGATGCCCCCTTTAAATTTCCATTAGAACAAGCTCTGAAATTCTTTCTTTCACGCTTATATGCTACAAAGTTTCAAGGCTCCTGTAAATATAAGTGCTGTGGGGTATATCAATTTATGAAAAACTTTCTATGTAACCTCCTATTCCCGGAGAAGCTAGAGAGGAAACGTATTGTACACAGACTTTAATAATACAGCCTTTAGCAGGCTCCCAAGACAGCACTAAAATTACTTATTAAAATGTGTTCTGTTTCACTTGAGTGATATGTAGAAACTACTTTGGGGGGATGTCAGTACTGTCACCAGCATGATTTTTTCCACTGTTTATGTAAAATCTAGAAGCAGAGAAAGAAGAAGAATTGAAAGGATTCAAATACAGACATAGGTGTCAATCAACAACATGGTGGAAGAATACGTAGCATTTTATGAACATAAATGAACCAGATAAATATGTGAAATATGCATTATATACAATAAAGCTACTGTATATGACCCATTACTACTTCTTGTTTATCCTCTCATTGACCAGTGACTGCCTTTGCTTTGTAATGTTCCCTACTTGATCTTCACTTGTGTGGTTGAGGAGATCAGATTCCAGATTTTGGCAGACACATCTATGGTCACTTGTCAAGCATAAAAGCATGCATGTCTAGTTATGTATGTGCTGGGATTACTCATACTTGATATCATTGCACCTACTTATGCATGTCACTGACCTCATTTTTATTGACACGGCTGCTGTATAAAGCCTATCTGTATTTATGGCAGGTCTAGCATCAGGCCTGGACATATCAGGAATAGAACCATTTCACATGACAGGTCTAGATAAACTTTACCTAGCAAACCATGAAAGTGTCAGTTTAATAAAACATATTTGAAATGCTAAACAGTAATAGCAGCTGTTTCTCACTTTTGCTCACTTTCACTGAAAATAAATATTCCTCTTATTGCTAAATGCAATGATCCAAATAACTGCATAAAAATAATACAATTCCTAGAATATATTTTTTTTTTTTTTACACTTTGACCTGTTTGTCACAGTACTGGCCCCATAGCAAAATAAAATGGTGCCCATAGTACCTAGTGTAAGAGCAGCATAAATCACAATAATTAAATGTATGTATAATAGCACTTATTATCAGAAAAAACATATTATGGCAAAAGCCACTTTATTGTTATTCCCTACAACAAGGTACAATGTTCTTGTTCCTGACCTCCCTATATTGTAAGGGTATTTTTAAAGTACTTATTGGTTCTGTCCATTTAATTCTGTTCCCTTTTATTATTACCATTCTGTGATTATTACTAGAGATGAGCGAATTTCTCAAAATTCGATTCGGCCGGTTCGCCAAGATCCTACTATAGCGTGAAAGAGCGCATTCCTTTTACACCAATTCACTGATTACACATAGATTTCTACAGAACCTGTTCTATTAAACGCTTATACAGGTCCTTCTCAAAAAATTAGCATATTGTGATAAAGTTCATTATTTTCTGTAATGTACTGATAAACATTAGACTTTCATATATTTTAGATTCATTACACACAACTAAAGTAGTTCAAGCCTTTTATTGTTTTATTATTGATGATTTTGGCATACAGCTCATGAAAACCCAAAATTCCTCTGTAAAAAAATTAGCATATTTCATCCGACCAATAAAAGAAAAGTGTTTTTAATACAAAAAAAAATCAACCTTCAAATAATTATGTTTAGTTATGCACTCAATACTTGGTCGGGAATCCTTTTGCAGAAATGACTGCTTCAATGCGGCGTGGCATGGAGGCAATCAGCCTGTGGCACTGCTGAGGTGTTATGGAGGCCCAGGATGCTTCAATAGCGGCCTTAAGCTCATCCAGAGTGTTGGGTCTTGTGTCTCTCAACTTTCTCTTCCCAATATCCCACAGATTCACTATGGGGTTCAGGTCCGGAGAGTTGGCAGGCCAATTGAGCACAGTAATACCATGGTCAGTAAACCATTTACCAGTGGTTTTGGCACTGTGAGCAGGTGCCAGGTCGTGCTGAAAAATGAAATCTTCATCTCCATAAATCTTTTCAGCAGATGGAAGCATGAAGTGTTCCAAAATCTCATGATAGCTAGCTGCATTGACCCTGCCTTTGATAAAACACAGTGGACCAACACCAGCAGCTGACATGGCACCCCAGACCATCACTGACTGTGGGTACCTGACACTGGACTTCAGGCATTTTGGCATTTCCCTCTCCCCAGTCTTCCTCCAGACTCTGGCACCTTGATTTCCGAATGGCATGCAAAATTTGCTTTCATCCGAAAAAAGTACTTTGGACCACTGAGCAACAGTCCAGTGCTGCTTCTCTGTAGCCCAGGTCAGGCGCTTCTGCCGCTGTTTCTGGTTCAAAAGTGGCTTGATCTAGGGAATGCGGCACCTGTAGCCCATTTCCTGCACACGCCTGTACACGGTGGCTCTGGATGTTTCTACTCCACTGCTTCAGCAGGTCCCCCAAGGTCTGGAATCGGTCCTTCTCCACAATCTTCCTCAGGGTCCGGTCACCTCTTCTCGTTGTGCAGCGTTTTCTGCCACACTTTTTCCTTCCCACAGACTTCCCACTGAGGTGCCTTGATACAGCATTTTGGGAACAGCCTATTCGTTCAGAAATTTCTTTCTGTGTCTTACCCTTGCTCGAGGGTGTCAATGATGGCCTTCTAGACAGCAGTCAGGTCGGCAGTCTTACCCATGATTGCGGTTTTGAGTAATGAACCAGGCTGGGAGTTTTTAAAAGCCTCAGGAACCTTTGGCAGTGTTTAGAGTTAATTAGTTGATTCAGATGATTAGGTTAATAGCTCGTTTAGAGAACCTTTTCATGATATGCTAATTTTTTGAGATAGGAATTTTGGGTTTTCATGAGCTGTATGCCAAAATCATCAATATTAAAACAATAAAAGGCTTGAACTACTTTAGTTGTGTGTAATGAATCTAAAATATATGAAAGTCTAATGTTTATCAGTACATTACAGAAAATAATGATCTTTATCATAATATGCTAATTTTTTGAGAAGGACCTGTACAAGTGTTCTGTGTTTTGTACCCACTCCTGCTTTTGGCTACCAAATCATAAGCCAATTCTGATGCAAAATAGGGACCATGTCATGCAGAGATTACAGCCGTACAGATGTTACATAGACAGGATCTGTTGTGCATCTCAATTTTTCTTCCTTCTGACAGATAAGAAGAAAAGTCAAATAAATGACTACATCAGCCAGGCCAAAAGGCAAAATAGTGTCCCAGTCATGAAGTGCAATCAATCAATGTGGAACCGCACTCGCCAGATCTTATGGTCCATCGGAATGCAACAGCCAGCCTGGAGTCCTAGATCCATACAGGCTCCTATGTAAACGATTCAGGAAGAGATGTCGGAGGCAGCATGTCTGGTTGAAAAATCCCTTTATTTTGGGAACTGCTCACATGAAAAACGTGAATATAAAAAGTTGCTACGTTTCGGCTATCACATAGCCTTTGTCAAACACAATGTGAACTATACATACAAGTGTTTACAAAGTAAAGACTCCACTTCCACCTGGAGATGTGTCCAATCATTGCTTCTCATTATTAATCGATCATATAATGGGTTAATTAACATTACACATCCAATCCGTGCCCCACTAGACAGCTGCTTTATATCAACCCTTATGGACAATCATACATAGTGTTCTCACCTGATCATATATACATATATATAAAAGGAGACGCACGGTGTCATGATGCACGCTCATCTGCGCGTCTGGCAATCACCAGTGCGCATGTCCGAGAAGGGGAAGAGGGAGGAGCGCCCCACGTCATCACAGTGATCACATGATCGCACATGGCAACGAGTCCCGCATCTATGGGGCGTGATCGAGAGAAGGAACACTCACGCATATGATATATCACATGATCGCGGACTCACTCGACCCTGCGATCATGTGACACAAACAACATAACACAGTTGCTAAATATGTATATGGATCACAGGGTTGCCTAAACTTTCGGTCATCTGCCCATATGTACGATGCAGGGCCCGACAGCCCACAAATTCATGGATAGTCCACAAAAGTGACAAAATATAAACATCACATCCCCATCAGCATATGCTGTTGTTCAAGCTAGTACATCATGGAACCGCATCGCTGAAAACATAAACCACATCTCAAAATGTCACATATTGATGTTCCAGAGAGTGCATCATGAAACCGCGGTGCCCACCACATCCTAAAGTGCTAATTGTGCATTTGATAATGTATCCCACATCCTATTTATAAAAAACAAAATAATTATGTATAAAAACACATCACTGAGTACAATACAGAAGGTTACATCATAAATAAATTATACTGGCCCCACACTGAATTCAATGTTAAGCCAATATGGTTGAAGGGCTTTCAACTCAAATATCCATTTGAGCTCTTTTTTTCTCAGGAGACTATTCCTATCACCCCCCCCCCCCGGCTCATTTTACCCACTGAATCAATGATCCGAAAGCGTAGCTGGTTGACCGAGTGCCCACGCTCCACAAAATGTTTAGCCACTGGTTTGTCAATGAGACCCCTCCTTATGTTGCTCTTGTGTGAATTCATTCGCTCCCGTGCCTCCATGGTGGTCTCACCGATGTAGATGAGTCCAGGGGCAGGTGATCATGTAGACAACGTCACGTGATCTGCACATAAAGAACACTTTGATTTTGTAGGCTCTGCCACTGTAGGGATGAAAAAACGTATCACCCTTGGTCATATTTCCACAGTTACAGCAACCAAGGCAAGGGTAACACCCCATCTTTTTTGATGCCAGATACGTTTGTCCATCCCCACGGGGCTCAGTGATTTCACTTTTCACCAACTTGTCACGTAAATTGGTTCCCCTCTTATATGCCATCATCGGGAAACTCTCAAACTCTTGTATCGAAGGCAACCCTTTTTGTAGAATATGCCACTCCTTGCGTATAATCTGTGAGTTTTTCCCACTAAGAGCACCATAGGTGGAAACAAAAGGGATTCTCTTGTTTTCTGTCCTCCTTACTTTACCCTGAAGCGTGGATTCTCGGTCGACCAGCACCACTATTTGTTTTGTCTTCTCAACTAATTTATGTGGGTAACCCCTATTGAGGAATTTACTACCCATCTCATCTACTCTTTTCTCAAACTGTTCCTCACCCGATACCACCCTTCTTACCCTTAACAGCTGACTCCAGGGGAGGGACTCCACCATCCGGCGTGGGTGGTTGCTGTCATATCTTAACAGATTGTTTTTGTCTGTGGGCTTATGGTAAATGTCTGTAAAAATAGTGCCATTTTTGATATGTACCATTACATCTAAGAATTGCAATTCAGTGGGAGATACCGTGACCGTAAATTCAAGACCTGAGACCATATTATTCAGATATTGATGGAACAGGTGTAATTCCACCCCAAACAACAAAAATGTAGTTGATGCAGCCCCACCAGCACCGGGCCCCCCTAAACAAGGACGACCTATATATGAATTTGTCCTCCACCTCCGCCAACAGAGATGACACGTGAATGGAATATTTTCATGTCTTCTGTGTTTTCTACCCACTTCTGCTTTTGGCTACCAAATAATAAGCCAATTCTGAGGGGACCATACAGGCCTTAAAGCTGCTACACAGACAGGATCCGTTGTGTGTCTCATTTTTCCTTCTGACAGATCAGAAGAAGTGTCAAATAAATGATGATGTCAGCCAGGCCGAAAGCCAAAATAGTGGACCAGTCATGAAGTGGGGAGGGTGGGATCAGCATGAGAAGTCCACAGAGAGGCCCAATGACATAGTGGTGAGGTGGAAGCAGCATGAGGAGACCACAGAGTGGTCCAATGAGAGTGTAGAGGTGGCAGCAGCATCAGGAGGTCACAGAATGGCACAATGACAGAGTGTGGAGGTGGCGGAAGCAGCAGGATCAGGAGGAGGCCACAGGGTGGCACAACAACAGTGTGGAGGTGGCAGCAGCAGATTCAGGAGGCCACAGAGTGGCACAATGACTTTGTGGAGGTGACAGCAGCAGCATCAGGAGGCCGCAGAGTGGCACAATGATAGAGTGAAGAGGTGTCAGCAGCAGCAGCATCAGGATGAGGCAACAGGGTAGTAAAATAACAGTGTGGAGGTGGCAGCAGCAGCAACATCAGGGGGAAGCCACAGGGTGGCATAATGGCAGTGTAGAGGTGTCAGCAGCCTCAGAGACCTGAGTGGTGAGGTGGCAACAGCATCAGGAGACCACAGAGTGACCCGTTGACAGAGTGGGGAGGTTTGTGCAATTCCAGTACCAGCTGAAGATGGTGGGTGAAAGAAGAAGCACTTGGCATTAGATGAGTGGCATCAGACGGGTGGCAGCATCAGAATTATAGCTGAGACAGGTCGTCAGAAGAAACCAGTCTCTTTTGTCAAAGTGTCGTTGTGGCATCATGGATGATCTAGTCTAATGCATCAGGCATTGGTGGGTGAAAATCCTGGCTGATCTACACCGGATTCATCTTGACAAAGGTCAGTCTCTCCACATTTTGGGTGGACAGGCAAGTTCTTCTTGTGGTAACTATAGCCCCCGGCGCACTAAACAACCTCTCTGATGCCCCACTACAGGCTTGGAAGGTCAGCTTTTCCAGGGCAAACTCTGACAGTTTGGCTGCCCAGTAGTCCAGCGTATCTTCAATGTGGGGTGGCAGGGTGCTCAAGTATGCCACCACCTGCTGGTTCAGGTCCTGCTCTATTTTGTCTAACTGCTGGTGAGTAATTTCTTCACTAAGCGGATGAAGAAAGCTGTTCATCAGCGACTCTAGACTCAGGCTGCTGCTGATGGAGCTGGTACTACTTCTGCCACCTCACCCCTCCCAGCAGCCATGGCAGTGGAACATGAGTGCTAAGGGCCTCCATATCCACTGCATACTGCCACAGTGTGTCTGGGTCCTCTGTCTCATCTTCCTCATCGTCTTGTAGCTCCTCTTGCTTATCTTGCTCCTCCTCTCCTTTCACCTGTGTAGAAAACCCACCCATTTTGCTACACATTGCTTGTGTTTCAATGTCCTCCTCTTCCAGTTCAGCCACCACAGGGCTTATGTGGCCGTGAGATGTAGGCGCCACGTCTCCAGTCCCATGAGCAGCCAGTTTTACCAGCATCTCTTACAGGACATGAAGCAGTGGAATGACGTTGTTAATTCCGTAGTCCTGGTGACTGACAAATAACGTGGTCTCCTCAAAGTGCCTGAGCAAACAGCAGGTGTCACGCATAAGCTGCCACTGGCTGACATCGAAGTTACACTGGGAAGTATTCTGGTCCGCTTGGATCATCAAGAAATCATTTATGGCCTTTCTCTGTTCGTTTAGTCAGTCCAACATATGGAGAGTAGAATTCCAACGGGTGGAAACGTTGCATATTAGCCTATTGTGGTGGATGCCGGTCTGTCGCTGCGGCTCAAGGAGGGTGTGCATTACGGTGTACAAGTGGGTGAAGTGCATGCAAAGTTTCCTGGCTATTTTTAGGATGTCTTGTAGATGTGTGGAAGACTTCAAGAACCGCTTGACAACCAGATTGAACACATGGGCCATGCAGGGCACATGGCTCAGGCGTTCTTGACGCATCACAGACACCATGTTTTTTCGTTGTCAGTCACTATGGTTCTGATTTTGAGTTGTCGTGGAGAAAGCCAGGATTCGACTTCTTGATAAAGGATACGGAGCAGTTGCTACCCTGTGTGATTCCCTTCGCCCAGGCAAACCAGGTGCAGAACATCATGACACTGCCGCGCGCTGCACATGTGGTATGCTGAAAAGGCACTGTAAATTGTCCCTGCAGTGGAGGCTGAGATCAGATCTTTAGACTAAGGGGGTTAATTATGATTAGATATATGCCCCTTATTGGTGTATATCTGTCGCAGATTTTGACACAAAGGTTATTCACTGCTAAATTTGCGACCTTTGACCCCCTTACGCCAACGTGCCCACACCAGTGCCAAAAAAACTAGTGGGCAGCTTTACTGTAGGCAGTGCGACTTGCTTAAATCTCCATCAGCTTGCTTCCTGGCATAGATTTAAGTAATTTTCTATACCAAAAACAGGCGTAGAAAATGATGAATCAGATAGGCCTCCCATGCCACGCCACATTTTTCAGCCACCTCAGAAAAGTGGTGTAAGCGGGGAAAGTCGTCTATTCGGCCGCAAATGCCCTTTACGACCAAATCTGCAACAAAAGTACACCAAAAAGTGGCGTGCTTCCTATAATAAATAACATCCTAAATATTTGACAGTGCAATATTATTTTTACTAGAAACCTGAATAAAATCATGTGTCGCCTTCAAGTGATCATGTGCTCAGAATATTAAACATACTCAAGCAGAACAATAAAATATATTGGCATACTTATGATTCCCAAATTCTTGCAAATCTATTACTGTTACTTTTATTATTTGTTTGCGTGTCTTATTCATTTTCTAGGAAAGCGTTATGACACATCACTATAAAGATATGTTTGCAAAGCTGTCTCACTTGTCAGAGAAAATTATAAGTTGAAATGTAATGAAAGTAGTAGCAAGTAAAATAGAATAGTGATTTTTACTTTGAAGCTTGGAATGGCTGATAGTATGGCATGCTTATCAGAATAATTTCTATTGATAAATTATACTCTACACTTTAAACGATTTTTGACTGTTAAACCTTAAATGCATGTTAATCCACAGTGCTAAGAAGACAACTTTTACTGTTCAAATACAGTATATATTTTGTGAAAAATGTTCATAACCTAGAGAATAAAATCTGTGATGCTGTATGTACAGTAGTTTAACATAACTCTTGGTGCATACTCTATTGTTCTTTTCCACATTCAACCTCTTATATATATACAGAATGGTAATATAAAAAGTGGAACAGAATTAAAGGGAGATAACCAATCAGTACTTCAAAAATACCCTTACAATACACTCTCCTATATTTTTTTTATAAATCTTCCTTTATGTGCTAATCAAACTTTTCTAGCCCTTGCAAAACACCTTGATTCGCTCAGCTCTAATTATTACCATTCTGTGCAATGATGTGTCTTCTAATGAAGTACCCATCCCTCATTGTGCTGCTAAGACCACATTCTTGAGTGATCTCAGAGACATGTGTGTTACACACCAGAGAAGGGGCTAAAAGGTTTAAACTCTGTCATCCAGATGCATTCAGGGGACTCCACCTGAAACTTCATCCTAGGTAGGATGTAAGTATTGATTTGCCCTATCCCTTGTACACCCTGGGATGTCGGTCATGTGTTATAATGTGGTAGACAGCCATGTGTTATAGCATGATTGATGTAGTCTCACCCCATTTAGGCTAGTGATATGTTTACTGTTTAATATTCTGTATGTGATTTGTCTGTGTTACCTTATATTTAATCACACTTAGCAAATATATATATTCACTTAGCCTGTGTAAGCGTATTCATTCTCAAATCTTTTGAATTCATGTTTTGAAACACTCCCCTATGGCTGCTATGGATATTTTTATGCCCCAGCTTCTCTTTGAGTGGTTAGAGCTGGCTAGACTATCTGTATATCTATTTTATGCCCCAGCTTCTCTTTGAGTGGTTAGAGCTGGCTAGACTATCTGTATATCTATTTTAGATACCTTGTCCAAACAGACAAGTGATCCCTATGGGTCAGAAATGATAATTTTTTCTTAGCTTATATACTTGAAGTTTTGCCTCAAATCCTTGGCATCCATAGAATGTTACCAAATATCAATTTATAATCAGTGCTCTTATAGGAACTCTAAACGAGTATGCTTGCACTGCTTATTAGAACATCAGTGCATGTACAGAACAGTACATCCCAGCTCTGTGGATAAGATATTTACTGTGCATGTTCCAATCAAGAAGAAGAGGTTCTTTACCACTGATTTGCTATTGCATTTGTCTTGAACAGTGCAGCCTAATACTAGTTTCTTGACATACACTAAGGACACTAAGGTGATTTTTCTGCTGACCAACTCCCTTTAAACTATGAGCATGCTAAATCCTGGGCCTATTCTGAAATTTCACAGCACTACTTGAGGCTTAATCAGAGGAGAGCATACCAAGATGTAGAGTGTTTTTTTTTTTTAAATCATTTTGATACGTTTCAGATTCCAGTACAAGAAGAGACACTATACAGCTTACCTGCTGTATTGTCCTGAATGCTCAGAGGATGGAACTCCAGCATCTGATAAAAAACTTTAAATATTTTATTGTCCATCTTTAAAATCAAACAGAGAACATCACGGACACTTGAAACCTACACATTTTGAGTCCGCCGATAGTGACCCTTATTCATGGCATAAAATCATAGAAAAAAAAAAAAAATGCTAAGATGTCACCAACCTATCTGTCTGGGCTCCAGCGCTGCGGTCTGAGGTTTGCACCGTGTCCTCGCCATGTCAGACCCAGCCACGCCCCCTGGTAACGCCAGCACATCCATAGCAATGGAGTTCTCGCTCTGTTTCTTCCCATAAATTATGCACGCTGGGGGAGATTTAGTGCTTTATGTGGCTTAGGTGAGTGGGCTATGATGCAGGATGAGTGACTGCACAGCTTGCTTGTGTCTGGGCTACTGTGTTCTTGCCCAATGGGGCTGCAGGTCCCTGGACCCATCAGGTTCTGATCCAGGGACTCAGCGCTCTATTTAAATCCCTGCTGGCAGTACACCCTTGGCAGTTATAGGTTTTACTCCCATACTGTGTTCCCGGTTCCGTTCTGTGCATATTGCATTGCTATTTGTTTTGAACTCAGCTTGCATTTGACCTGACCACTTTCTGCCTTATGATTTGATATTGTGACTCCTGTCTGGTTCTGATTTCGACTTGGCTATTCTGACTACCCTCTGCCATCTAATTTGGTACTGTATTGCCCAGTTCCAACCCATTTCCGTACTATCCAATTTTTGTATTTTCTCATCTCTGTGAGTGTGTTTGTCTTGCACTAAGCAGAATAGGGAACGTTGACCAGTTGCAGACTTGTGGTGTATTGCTTGCACTGCAAGTAGGCAGGGAAAGCAGGCTGGGTTACAGTCAGGGCTCACTGTCTGTATATTTCCTGCCTACTGTGCTGACAGAACCTATTTCAAATTACAAATAACCAATGGTTGGGCAATGGGCAATACCAAATCACATGACGCAGTAATTGGTTACTAAACAGTTACACTTGTTGCTCAGCCATAGAACCAACTATCGCACTGTTCACATAGCACAATAATTGGTTGCTAAATAGTTGCACTTGCTATTCTGTTACTAAACCAACTATGCCAGTGTTCGCATGGCCCAGGAATTGGTTGCTATAGTCACATAGTTGGTTCTGTGATAGAGTAATAAGTTTAATTGCTTAGTAACTAATTGCTGTGTCATGTGAACAGTGACATAGTTGGTTCAATAGGAGAGTAACAAGTACAACTATTTAGCATACAATTACTATGCTATGTGAACAGTGGTATATGACTGGGCAACAAGTGTAACTGTCAAGTAACCAATACTGTGTCATTTGATTTGGTAGCAAATAAACATTGGTTATTTGTAATTTGAAATTGGTTCTCTGTTTTGTCTGATTTTATGCAATGAGTAAGTCACTATTGTAAGACCCAAAACGCATAGCTGTTCTAGTGTCCATGATATTCCCAGTTTGGCTTGAAGGACGCACAATAAAGTCTTCACAGTCATTTATCAGTTGCTATAGTTCCTCTATTTCAGATTCTCAGTCTTTAGTCTCGGTTTTAGTTTCCATATATTCATGAAGAATATATCTTATAATTCCTTGTATCATTAAATTTACCACACTGCATATATTCTAGCAAGCTCAATAAAGAAATAATGATGCGGTCTAGTCTCCATTCTTTACTGCTGTTCTGTTCGTACATAATGAAGTCAGATCTAAAGGAAACTCGCCTTGATCACTAGGACACTATTGACCTGGAGTTAGCTGGTGATATGGCTTTTGTACTTTCAGATTTCCAGAGCCTTTGAGCCATGTGTCTGAAAATGTGTTGTTTAAACTAAATCCTAGTGCCGCCAAACTGCTCCTTCAGTGCCCTCCTTGCAGACTTTGAAATGATATGCACTTTCAGTGTCACAAAGGTACGAAAACAATCCCAAACAGAATTTTTCACTGCCTTCTTAATTAAAGCCTCTCTTAGAACGTCTGTAAACTCAGGATTCAGAGTATCAAGCCCATTATTTGTGTGAGCAAAGACAGATGTATTTTTCTGAGTACATTCTGAGTATGTATTAAGGTCCATGCTTTGTATGCAGTCATTAAAAGAGTATTCCATTGAGTAATATAGAATGTACTCTGATTAATGTACTCCGATACAGCCATCATTAGTACTAAAAGGCCCCTTACATGGGCTTAGAATCCCGCAGATAATCTTTAGCAAGCGTTCATAGTGATTATCTGGCGGTGTAAATGTACAGTCGATTACACGGTGAACAAGCAAAACTCTCATTCATCGGGTAATAGATAGGGTTGAGCGAAACCGAACTGTAAAGTTCGGATTCGTACCAAACATTAGGGTTTTTGGTACCTGGACCCCAACCCGAACTTTTCAGTAAAAGTTCGGGTTCGGGTTCAGTGTTCGGCAATTTCTTGTTGCTTTTTGAAAGGCTGCAGGGCAGCCAATCAACAAGCGTTTCACTTGTCTGCCCTTAGAAGCCATCACAGCCATGTCTACTAATGGCATGGCTGTGATTGGCCAAGTGCAGCATGTGACCCAGCCTCTATATGGGCTCGAGTCATGTAGCGCCACACGTCACTCTACTCTTCTCAGTGTAGGGATAGGATGCTGCTGCTGCTTTGATGGAGACATTAGTGAAGAATTCTGGTGTACTTGGTGTTGTTCAATCTTCACAGTACAGCGATTATTGAGGGTGGTATGCTACATTTTTGTACCCAGCTCTGAGCCCAGTGACACTGAAAAATAACTTTTAATCCATCTGCTAGTTCGGTGGGAACGTTGGCGGACATTTTTGCAAGTGCAGTGCACTTGAAACTGCATGTGAACTGCATGTGTGCCAGGGACATTACTTTAATTTTGTTCTGGTAGCTCAGTGGAGGACAAATTCCCTTTTTCGGCCAGTCAAGTACCCTTGCGGCCTGAAGTTCATACCTGGCAGTGAAAATTATTCAACTACATTAGCCTGTCACATATTTTTGTGACCTAAAGCGATTTTTTTATCTGTCTGCCACAGGCACTGCATATCTGACAGGCCAATAAAACCGTTAAATACTGCAGTTACCTTGCTGCTATAAAAAAGCACACTTTTTTTGCTAGATAGAAAATTTACGGGCTATGCTGCATTTCTGACAGTCCAATTAAACCGTTACATATTGCAGTTACATTGCTGCCATAAAAAAGCACATTTTTTGCGCTAGATAGCAAATTTGCATGCTACGCTGCATTTCTGACAGTCCAATAAAACCGTTAAATACTGCAGTTACATTGCTGCTATAAAAAGACACAGTTTTTGTGCTCGATAGCAAATTTGCGCTCTACCCTGCATTTCGGATATTCCAATAAAACCATTAAATACTGCATTTACATTGCTACTATAAAAAAAACACAGTTTTTGTGCTAGATAGTAAATTTGTGTCCTATGCAGCATTTCTGACATTCCGATTAAACCGTTAAACACTGCAGTTTCATTGCTGTTATAAAAAAACACAGTTTTTGTGCTATAGCAAATTTGCTGTCTACGCTGCCTTTTTGACGGTCCAATTAAACCGTTAAATACTGCAGATACATTGCTGCTATGAAAAAACACAGTTTTTGTGCTCGATAGCAAATTTGCGCTCTACCCTGCATTTCTGATATTCCAATAAAACCATAACATACTGCATTTACATAGTTGTTTGCAAAAAACAGTTTTGTGCTAGATAGCACATTAGGATCCTACACTCCATTTCTGATATTCCAATAAAACCGTAACATACTGCATTTTTATTGTTGTTTGCAAAAAACACTGTTTTTGTGCAAGATAGCACACTAGGATCCTATGCTGCATTTCTAATATTCTAATAAAACCATAACATACTGCATTTACATAGTTGTTTGCAAAAAACACTGTTTTTGTGCTAGATAGCACATTAGGATTCCACGCAGCATTTCTGATATTCCAATAAAACTGTAACATACTGCATTTTTATTGTTGTTTGCAAAAAAACACTGTTTTTGTGCTAGATAGCACACTAGGATCCTACGCTGCATTTCTGATATTCCAATAAAACCGAAACATACTAAATTTTTATTGTTGTTTGCAAAAAACACTGTTATTGTACTAGATAGCACATTAGGATCCTACACTGCATTTCTAATATATCCCAATAAAACCATAACATACTGCATTTTTATTGTTGTTTGCAAAAAACACTGTTTTTGTGCTAGATAGCACATTAGGATCCTACAGTGCATTTCTGATGATACAATAAAACTGTAACTGTACTGCATTTTTATTGTTGTTTGCAAAAAAAGCACTGTTTTTGTGCTAGATAGCACGCTAGGATCCTATGCTGCATTTCTGATATTCCAATTGAACTGTAACATACTGCATTTCTATTGTTTGCAAAAAACACTGTTTTTGCGCAAGATAGCACACTAGGATCCTACTCTGCATTTCTGATATTCCAATAAAACCGAAACATACTAAATTTGTATTGTTGTTTGCAAAAAAACACTGTTTTTGTACTAGATAGCACATTAGGATCCTACACTGCATTTCTAATATATCCCAATAAAACTGTAACATACTGCATTTTTATTGTTGTTTGCAAAAAACATAGTTTTTGTTCTAGATAGCACATTAGGATCCTACGCTGCATTTCTGATATTCCAATAAAACCATAACATACTGCATTTTTATTGTTGTTTGCAAAAAAACACAGTTTTTGTGCTAGATAGCACATTAGGATCCTATGCTGCATTTCTGATATTCCAATAAAACCGTAACATACTGCATTTTAATTGTTGTTTGCAAAAAACACTGTTTTTGTGCTAGATAGCACGTTAGGATTAGAGATGAGCGAACACCTGGATGTTCGGGTTCGACGAGTTCGGCCGAACTTTCGAAAAATGTTCGGGTTCGTGATCCGAACTCGACCCGAACTTCATCCCGAACCCGAACCCCATAGAAGTCAATGGGGACCCGAACTTTTGGGCACTAAAAAGGCTGTAAAACACACCCGGAAAGGGCTAGAGGGCTGCAAAAGGCAGCAAAATGTAGTTAAATCCCCTGCAAACAAATGTAGATAGGGAAATGATGAGTTAACATAAAATAAATAAAAATTAAACAATATTAATTGGAGTGAGGTCCCATAGCACAGAATCAGGCTTCAAGTCACCCACCAATGGAGAAGGTCACTTACTATTATTTTGACCACAGCACCCAGACAAAGGAGAGAGGTCCCACAGCAGAGAACCAAGCATCATATCACCCACCACAGGAGTAGGCCACCATTTAGTTACTTTGACCCCTACACCCAGACGGAGGAGAGAGGTTACACAGCAGAGAATCAGGCATTTAGATCACCCACCACAGGAGTAGGCCACCATTGAATCAGACCCCGGCAACCATGTCAGATGGCACAAGCATAAGCTTTATATCAATCAGCACAGGAGAAGGCAACTTTGACAGACTTTGACCCCTACACCCGGACGGAGGAGAGAGGTTTCAAAGCAGAGAATCAGGCATTTAGATCACCCACCACAGGAGTAGGCCCCAATTTAATGGGACCCCGGCAGCCATGTCAGATGGCACAACCATCAGCTTCATATCAATCAGCACAGGAGAAGGCGACTTTGAAAGACTTTGACCCCTACACCCAGACGGAGGAGAGAGGTTTCACAGCAGAGAATCAGGCATTTAGATCACCCACCACAGGAGTAGGCCCCCATTGAATCAGACCCTGGCAACCATGTCAGATGGCACAACCATCAGCTTTATATCAATCAGCACAGGAGAAGGCGACTTTGAAAGACTTTGACCCCTACACCCAGATGGAGGAGAGAGGTTTCACAGCAGAGAATCAGGCATCATATCAACCACCACAGGAGAAGCCACCATTTAGTTACTTTGATCCCTGCACCCAGGAAGAGGAGAGGCACCACAGCACATATTCTGGCATCATACTAACCACCACAGGAGAAGCCACCATTGAGTTACTTTGACCCCTGCACCCAGGAAGAGGAGAGAGGCCCCACAGCACATATTCTGGCATCATATCAGCCACCACAGGAGAAGCCACCATTGAGTTACTTTGACCCCGCACCCAGGAAGAGGAGAGAGGCACCACAGCACATATTCTGGCATCATATCAGCCACCACAGGAGAAGCCACCATTGAGTTACTTTGACCCCTGCACCCAGGAAGAGGAGAGAGGCCCCACAGCACATATTCTGGCATCATACTAACCACCACAGGAGAAGCCACCATTGAGTTACTTTGACCCCTGCACCCAGGAAGAGAGAGAGGCCCACAGCACATATTCTGGCATCATACTAACCACCACAGGAGAAGCCACCATTGAGTTACTTTGACCCCTGCACCCAGGAAGAGGAGAGAGGCCCCACAGCACATATTCTGGCATCATATCAGCCACCACAGGAGAAGCCACCATTGAGTTACTTTGACCCCCGCACCCAGGAAGAGGAGAGAGGCACCACAGCACATATTCTGGCATCATATCAGCCACCACAGGAGAAGCCACCATTGAGTTACTTTGACCCCCGCACCCAGGAAGAGGAGAGAGGCACCACAGCACATATTCTGGCATCATATCAGCCACCACAGGAGAAGCCACCATTGAGTTACTTTGACCCCTGCACCCAGGAAGAGGAGAGAGGCCCCACAGCACATATTCTGGCATCATATCAGCCACCACAGGAGAAGCCACCATTGAGTTACTTTGACCCCTTCACCCAAACAGAGGAGAGAGGTTCCACATCAGAGAATCAGGCATCATATCAACCACCACAGGAGTAGGCCCCAATTTAATGGGACCCCGGCAACCATGTCAGATGGCACAACCATCAGCTTCATATCAATCAGCACAGGAGAAGGCGACTTTGAAAGACTTTGACCCCTACACCCAGATGGAGGAGAGAGGTTTCACAGCAGAGAATCAGGCATCATATCAACCACCACAGGAGAAGCCACCATTTAGTTACTTTGACCCCTGCACCCAGGAAGAGGAGAGAGGCACCACAGCACATATTCTGGCATCATATCAGCCACCACAGGAGAAGCCACCATTGAGTTACTTTGACCCCTGCACCCAGGAAGAGGAGAGAGGCCCCACAGCACATATTCTGGCATCATACTAACCACCACAGGAGAAGCCACCATTGAGTTACTTTGACCCCTGCACCCAGGAAGAGGAGAGAGCCCCACAGCACATATTCTGGCATCATATCAGCCACCACAGGAGAAGCCACCATTGAGTTACTTTGACCCCGCACCCAGGAAGAGGAGAGAGGCACCACAGCACATATTCTGGCATCATATCAGCCACCACAGGAGAAGCCACCATTGAGTTACTTTGACCCCTGCACCCAGGAAGAGAGAGAGGCCCCACAGCACATATTCTGGCATCATACTAACCACCACAGGAGAAGCCACCATTGAGTTACTTTGACCCCTTCACCCAAACAGAGGAGAGAGGTTCCACATCAGAGAATCAGGCATCATATCAACCACCACAGGAGTAGGCCACAATTTAGTTTATTTGACCCCTGCACCCAGGAGAGGAGAGAGGCCCCACAGCACATATTCTGGCATCATATCACACACCACAGGAGAAGGCCTCTTTCAGTGATTTAGGCCTTTGGACCCAGACAGAGGAGAGAGGTCAGAGATTAGCTTCATATCCCCCAGCACAGCAGAAGACCGCTTTATTTGACTTAGGCCTCAGCACCCAGACAGAAGACAGAGGTAGCATGGCAGAGGTTATGGCTTCATGTCACCCGTTAGTTTAACCGGCCACTTTCATCTGGTTAGGCCCGGCGCCCAGACAGAGAAGAGTTTCATTCAACTGTGGGTTTCATAAAATTTGTATCAAATAAAGAAGTGGCCCGTAGCACAACAAGACATGTTTTAGGCAGTTAATAAGGACTACTCTGCACAAGGGAGGGACAGGTCCTGTGGGATCCATGCCTGGTTCATCTTTATGAAGGTCAGCTTGTCCACGTTGGCTGTGGACAGGCGGCTGCGCTTGTCAGTAATGGCGCCCCCTGCCGTGCTGAATACGCGTTCAGATAAAGCGCTGGCCGCCGGGCAGGAAAGCACCTCAAGGCATAACATGCTAACTCTGGCCACGTGGACAATTTCGAAACCCAGTAGTTGAATGGGGCCGAACCATCCGTCCAGGATGTGGAGGAGTGTGCAGACATACTGTTCAACCATGTTAGTGAAATGCTGCCTCCTGCTAACACGTTCCGTATCAGGTGTCGGTGCAGATAGCTGTGGCGTGGAGACAAAACTTTTCCACATTTCTGCCATGCTAACCCTGCCCTCAGATGAGCTGGCCGTGACACAGCTGCGTTGGCGACCTCTTGCCACTCCTCTGCCTTCACCTTCCACCTGTTCCCCTGTGACATGTGGGAATGCTCTCAAGAGCGCCTCTATCAGCGTGCGCTTGTACTCGCGCATCTTGCGGTCGCGCTCCAGTTCAGGAATTAAAGTGGGCACATTGTCTTTATACCGGGGATCCAGCAGGGTGGCCACCCAGTAGTCTGCACACGTTAAAACGTGGGCAACTCTGCTGTCGTTGCGCAGGCATTGGAGCATATATTCGCTCATGTGGGCCAGGCTACCCATGGGTAAGGACAAGCTGTCCTCTGTGGGAGGCGTATCGTCATCGTCCACCGTATCCCCCAGCCACGCACCAGTGATGGGCCTGGGCTGCCACCCGCTGTGAACTTGCGTCATCCTCGTCCCCCTCCACCTCCTCCTCCTCATCCTCCTCGTCCTCCAGTACAGTGCCTTGGCTGGCGACTTGTGAACCTGTCCTCTGCTGCTTAAACAAACCTCCCTCTGAGCCAATTCGAACAGACTGGCCCGAAAGTGTTAGAAACGAGCCCTCATCCTCCTCCTCCTCCTCCACCTGGGCCACCTCCTCTAACATCATTGCCCTAAGTGTTTTCTCAAGGAGACATAGAAGTGGTATTGTAACGCTGATAACAGTGTCATCGCCACTGGCCATGTTGGTGGAGTACTCGAAACAGCGCAGCAGGGCACACAGGTCTCGCATGGAGGCCCAATCATTGGTGGTGAAGTGGTGCTGTTCGGCAGTACGACTGACGCGAGCGTGCTGCAGCTGAAACTCCACTATGGCCTGCTGCTGCTCGCACAGTCTCTCCAGCATGTGCAAGGTGGAGTTCCACCGGGTGGGCACGTCGCATATGAGGCGGTGGCGGGAAGGCCGAAGTTCCGCTGTAGCGCAGACAGGCGAGCAGCGGCAGGATGTGAGCAGCGGAGCGCGCACAGACGGCCCGCACTTTATGCAGCAGCTCTGACATGTTGGGGTAGTGGTGAATGAACCTCTGCACCACCAAGTTCAGCACATGCGCCAGGCAAGGGATGTGCGTCAAACCGGCTAGTCCCAGAGCTGCCACGAGATTTCGCCCATTATCGCATACCACCAGGCCTGGCTTGAGGCCCACCGGCAGAAACCACTCGTCGGTCTGTTGTTCAATACCCCGCCACAACTCCTTTGCGCTGTGGGGCCTGTCCCCCAAACATATGAGTTTCAGAATGGCCTGCTGACGTTTACCCGGGCTGTGCTGAAGTTGGTGGTGAAGGTGTGTGGCTGACCGGATGAGCTGGTGGAAGCAGTGGAGGAGGAAGCCGAGTAGGAGGAGGAGGCTACAGGAGGCAGAGAATGATGCCCTGCGATCCTAGGGGCGGAAGGGCGTGCGCCAAGGAACTGTCCGCCGGGGGCCCAGCCGCCACTACATTCATCCAGTGTGCAGTTAGTGAGATATAGCGTCCCTGGCCGTGCTTACTGGTCCACGTATCTGTGGTTAGGTGGACCTTGCCACAAATGGCGTTGCGCAGTGCACACTTGATTTTATCGGACACTTGCATGTGCAGGGAAGGCACGGCTGTCTTGGAGAAGTAGTGGCGGCTGGGAACCACATACTGCGGGACAGCCATGGCCATCAGCTGTTTGAAGCTGTCTGTGTCCACCAGCCGGAATGACAGCATTTCAAAGGCCAGCAGTTTAGAAATGCTGGCGTTCAGGCCAAGGGCTCGAGGGTGACTCGGGGGAATTTGCGCTTCCTCTCTAAGGTTTGAGATATTGAGAGCTGAACGCTGCTGTGTGATATAGTGGAGACGCTAGTTGACGGTGGCGGTGGTGGTGGTGTCGGTGGCACATCCTCTGTTTGCTGCTCGGCAGGTGGCAACATTCCTCTCGAGGCGGAAGCCGAGGCAGCAGCGGTAGAGGGAGCAGGGGAGCCTCAGCGAGTGCCTGGTTTTTAAGGTGTGTACCCCACTGCAGTTCATGCTTTGCATGTAGATGCCTGGTCATGCAGGTTGTGCTGAGGTTCAGAACGTTAATGCCTCGCCTCAGGCTCTGATGGCAGAGCGTGCAAGTCACTCGGGTCTTGTCGGTAGGACATTGTTTAAAGAAGTGCCATGCCAGGGAACTCTTTGAAGCTGCCTTTGTGGGGCTGGGTCCCTGTTGGCGATGTCCAGTAGCAGGCGAACTCTGGGGCGGCGGCTCGTCTGCTTTGGCCCCCTGCTCCCTCTTTGGCTTCGCTGTTGTCTCGGTCTCACCACTACCTCTTCCTCTGAACTGTGAAAGTCATCGCCACGACCTTCAGTCCATGTGGGGTCCTAAGACCTCATCGTCCTCTGCATCGTCTTCCACCCAGTCTCCCTCCCTGACCTCCTCCTGTTCAGTCTGCACACTGCAAAAGACGCGGCAGTGGGCACCTGTGTTTCGTCATCATCAGAGAGTCGGTGACTCTGCTGTGGTGGTATTCCCATGTCCTCTTCATCTGGAGACATAAGTGGTTGTGCGTCAGTGCATGGTATGTCTTCCTCCACTGGGGAAGGAGCTAGGTGGACGCCCCTGGGAAACCCTGGAAGCAGAGTCTTCAAACAGAAGAAGAGACTGCTGCATAACTTGTGGCTCAGACCGTTTCCCTGATATGCTTGGGGGTGATGTGACAGACTGATGGGCTTGGTTTTCAGGTGCCACCTGTGCGCTTTCCGCAGAAGACTGGGTGGAAGACCATGTGGTGAACGTGCTGGAAGCACTGTCGGCCACCCAATCGATTAATGCCTGTACCTGCTCAGGCCTTACCATCCTAAGAGCGGCATTGGGCCCCCACGAGATATTGCGGTACATTCTGCCGGCTAGTTGAGGGAGTTCGTTCCCTACTGTGTGCGCCTGGGGCCGAGCGGCCACGTCCTCTACCAGCAACAGAGGCTCCACGGACACCACCACGACCGCGTCCTCGTCCCTTAATAGTATTTTTCTTCATTGTTGCGATTCAACTCGCACCACAATGAAATATATTATTTTTATAAGCAAAATCCCCTCACTGGAATACTTTCAGTCTTTTGACTGTATGGATTACAGATGGAATGACTGTTATATGTGAGTACCGCTTTCTTTGACAGATTCTAGTATGGGTACATATATGTTTTCCCAACCCCAGCACATTAGTTTGCTAATTCCAGATGTATGAAAGCATAGGCCTAACTGTATCTAGTATATTGAGCGCCAGATAAACTAACTTGGCCTTTTTAAATAAAAAAATTCCCTCACTGGAATACTTTCAGTCTTTTGACTGTATGGATTACAGATGGAATGACTGTTATATGTGAGTACCGCTTTCTTTGACAGATTCTAGTATGGGTACATATATGTTTTCCCAACCCCAGCACATTAGTTTGCTAATTCCAGATGTATGAAAGCATAGGCCTAACTGTATCTAGTATATTGAGCGCCAGATAAACTAACTTGGCCTTTTTAAATAAAAAAAAATTCCCTCACTGGAATACTTTCAGTCTTTTGACTGTATGGATTACAGATGGAATGACTGTTATATGTGAGTACCGCTTTCTTTGACAGATTCTAGTATGGGTACATATATGTTTTCCCAACCCCAGCACATTAGTTTGCTAATTCCAGATGTATGAAACGCAGGCCTAACTGTATCTAGTATATTGAGCGCCAGATAAACTAACTTGGCCTTTTTAAATAAAAAAATTCCCTCACTGGAATACTTTCAGTCTTTTGACTGTATGGATTACAGATGGAATGACTGTTATATGTGAGTACCGCTTTCTTTGACAGATTCTAGTATGGGTACATATATGTTTTCCCAACCCCAGCACATTAGTTTGCTAATTCCAGATGTATGAAGCATGAGGCCTAACTGTATCTAGTATATTGAGCGCCAGATAAACTAACTTGGCCTTTTTAAATAAAAAAAAATTCCCTCACTGGAATACTTTCAGTCTTTTGACTGTATGGATTACAGATGGAATGACTGTTATATGTGAGTACCGCTTTCTTTGACAGATTCTAGTATGGGTACATATATGTTTTCCCAACCCCAGCACATTAGTTTGCTAATTCCAGATGTATGAAACGCAGGCCTAACTGTATCTAGTATATTGAGCGCCAGATAAACTAACTTGGCCTTTTTAAATAAAAAAAATTCCCTCACTGGAATACTTTCAGTCTTTTGACTGTATGGATTACAGATGGAATGACTGTTATATGTGAGTACCGCTTTCTTTGACAGATTCTAGTATGGGTACATATATGTTTTCCCAACCCCAGCACATTAGTTTGCTAATTCCAGATGTATGAAAGCATAGGCCTAACTGTATCTAGTATATTGAGCGTCAGATAAACTAACTTGGCCTTTTTAAATAAAAAAAAATTCCCTCACTGGAATACTTTATGGCTTTTCACTGTATGGATTACAGGTGGACTGGTATTAGTAGGGGTGACACAAGCACACCCAAGTCCCTGATGTAGGATTTCTATGGCACAGACCACTATTACAAGTGATTAATGGACGTTGGGAGAGATTGTGCTGCAGCACTAGTCCCAAGATGGCCGCCGCCTATCAGCCCAGTAACATGTGCCACAAAATGGTCTGCACAACCTTTAAAAAAATAGCCTTGGACTGTGCTGCTAAATCGCTATTGGTCTGAATCCCAGGTGTAGATGTCTGACTTGTTTGGAGCTTTGGAATGCACACTGTGGCAGCTTCTGCTGCAGCACTACAAGTCGCAAAATGGCG
This sequence comes from Bufotes viridis, assembly GCA_033119425.1. Classification (NCBI taxonomy): domain Eukaryota; kingdom Metazoa; phylum Chordata; class Amphibia; order Anura; family Bufonidae; genus Bufotes; species Bufotes viridis. The sequence goes on from CM065589.1 coordinate 222,718,179, forward strand.
GCCGGCGGTCAGCCTAGGTACATGTGGATGGAAAAATCACTCTGGCCACTCTAAAAATAGCCAATCCCTATCAAAAAAGCAGCTCAGCTGCAGTTGTTCAGATGAATCACAGGTGGAGGAGAGAAATTTGCTTCCAGTTATTCAATTATCCCTGCCTATTCTCGCCCTAGCATCAGCTGCGTCTATCCCTGTTCTATTCACATCGGGAGTGAGCACGTCCCGACGTGCGCACAAGCTTATAAAGAGGCTGAGTCACATGCTGCACTTGGCCAATCACAGCCTTGCCAATAGTAGGCATGGCTGCGATGGCATCTTAGGGCAAGTAGTATGATGCATGTTGATTGGCTGCTTTGCAGCCTTTCAAAATGCGCCAAAATACATGCCGAACGACGAACCCGAACCCGAACTTTTACGAAAAAGTTCGGGTTCGGGTCCGTGTCACGAACACCCCAAAATTCGGTACGGACCCGAACTATGCTCGAACTGTTCGCTCAACACTAGTTAGGATCCTACGCTGCATTTCTGATATTTTAATAAAACTGTAACATACAGCACTGCATTTACATAGTTGTTTGCATAAAAACACTGATTTTGTGCTAGATTGCGCATTAGGATCCTACGCTGCATTTCTGATATTCCAATAAAACCGAAACATACTAAATTTTTATTGTTGTTTGCAAAAAACACTGTTTTTGTGCTAGATAGCACACTAGGATCCTACGCTGCATTTCTGATATTCCAATTAAACTGTAACATACTGCATTAATATTGTTTGCAAAAAACACTGGTTTTGCGCAAGATAGCACACTAGGATCCTACTCTGCATTTCCGATATTCCAATAAAACCGTAACATACTGCATTTTTATTGTTGTTTGCAAAAAAACATTGTTTTTGTGCTAGATAGCACATTAGGATCCTACGCTGCATTTCTGATATTCCAATAAAACCGTAACATACTGCATTTTCATTGTTGTTTGCAAAAAACACTGTTTTGTGCTAGATAGCATATTTGGATCTTACGCTGCATTTCTGACAGTCCAATTAAAGCTTTTTGATGAGTCTGCTGGCAGGGTTTCCCAGGGCCTAGCCCTGCCCCAGAAGTGAAAGAGATTGAGTGCACAGATGCCCAACCACTTATGTTTGAGGATGAGGACATGGGAAGGGGAAGACCACAGCAGCACGTCTCTGATGATGACGAAACACAGGTGCTAACTGCTGCGGCTTTCTGCAGTGTGCAAACCGACAAGAAGGGCAGAAGTGAAGACTGGGAGGAAGAACGATGTGGAGGACGATGAGGTCCTAGACCCCAAATGGAATCAAGGTCATGCGAGTGACCTGTGCAATTAGGAGGGAGAGGCGGTGGTCACATGGAGCCACCAGCACAGCAAAAGAGGGAGTAGGGTGCAAAAGCAAAGTGGCCGTTCCCTAGACAGTACGCCTGCTACTGCCTACCGGACCCAGGGACCGAGCACAACGAAGCCATCTCCAAGGAGTTCCCTGACGTGGCAGTTCTTCAGACAATGTGCAGACGACAAGACATGAGTGGTTTGCACGCTGAGCAATCAGAGCCATGAAGCAAGGTGCAGTGGAATAAACCCCTCCAAAACCAAGAAAGGTCTTAGGCTCCTCCTGCTCCCTCTTCTGCTGCAGTCTCGGTCTCTTCCTCCACCTCTAGAGTGACAGTGGCACCGGCCACCCCGAAAACAGAGGATGTGTCAACAACGCCATCACGTCCGTCACCTTCAACAAACAGCACCACCATGTCCCATGGCAGCGCTCAGCTGTCCATCTTCCAAAAAATGGAGCGAAAAAGGAAGTACCCCCCTACCCACCCGTGATCCCTGGCCCTGAATGCCAGCATTTCAAAATTCCTATCCTTTAAAATGCTGTCATTCAGTCTGGTGAAAACAGAGAGTTTTAAAAACCTTATGGCGTTGGCTGTCCCACAGTACGTCGTTCCCAGCTGCCACTACTTTTCCAGGCGAGCAGTCCCTTACCTGCACAAACAAGTGGGGAACAAAATCAGATGAGCACTGCGCAACGCCATTTGTGGCAAGGTCCATATAACCACCGATACGTGGACCAGTAAGCACGGGCAGGGACTTTATATCTCCCTAACAGCACATTGGGTAAATGCAGTGGCGGCTGGGCCTGAAGCTGATAGCTATTTGGCGCATATCCTTCCGCCTCCAAGGATTGCAGGGCATTTCTCTTTACCTCCTGTTGCCTCCTCCTCCTACTCCTCTTCCTCCTCTTACACCTCCTTATCCAGTTAGCCACCACCACCAACTTCAGCACAGCTAGGGGAAAATGACAGCAAGCATTTTTATAATTCATCTGTTTGGGGGAAAAACCCCACACCGTGCAGGAGCTGTGGACGGGCATGGAACAACAGACCGATGAGTCAAACCCAGCCTGGTGGTGTGCAATAATGGGCGAAATCTCGTAGCAGCTCTGGGCCTAGCCGGTTTGACGCACATCCCTTGCCTAGCGCATGTGCCGAATTTCATGGTGCAGAATTTCCTGAAAAACTACCCCGATATGTCAGAGCTGCTGCAGAAAGTGCAAACCTTCTATGCGCGTTTTCGGCGTTCTCATTCTGCTGCTGCTCGCCTGTCTGCTGGAGAGACTGTACGAGCAGCAGCAGGCGATAGTGGAGTTTCAGCTGCAGCACGCACGGGTGATTCGCTCTGCGGAACAGCACCACTTTATCGCCACTGAGTGGGCCTCCATGCAAGACCTATGTGCCTTTTTGCGCTGTTTTGACTACTCCCCCAACATGGCCAGTGCCGATGACGCCGTTATTGGCGTTACTATCCCACTTCTATGTCTCCTTGAAAAAACGCTTCAGGTGATGATGGAAGAGGATTTGGCACAGAAGGAAAAGAGATCATTTCCACGGTTATCAGGCCAGTCATTCACAAGTGGCTCAGAGGGTGGGTTCCTACACCAACATAGGCCAGGTACACAATTGTCCAGCCAGGGCACAGTTCTGGAGCATGAGGAGCAGGGGGAGGATGAGGAGGAACCGTGTTCACAGCAGGGTGGCACTCAAAGCAGCTTAGGGCCAACACTGCAGCATGGATGGAGGGATACAAAGGACACAGAATATACACCTCCCACAGAGGACAGCTTGTCGTGGCCTCCGGGCAGCCTGGCACACATGAGCGACATGCAGCAGTACCTGCACAACGACCGCCGAGTTTCCCACATTCTAACCTATGCTGATTACTGGGTGGCTACCCTGCTGGATTGCCCGTTACAAGGACAATGTGCCTTCCTTAATTCCCTCACTGGAGCGTGATCGGAAGATGCGCGACTACTAGCGCACGCTGGTAGACGCGCTGCTGATGGCATTACCACCTGACAGCAGAGGCTAAGTGGAAGCACAAGGTAAATGCAGAGGAGGAGGAAGAGGACGCCAACACAGCCGGGTCATCGCCAGCACCTCAGAAGGCAGAGTTAGCATGGACGAAATGTGGAAAAGCTTTGTCACCCCACCACAACAACCAGCTCCACTAGCTGGTATGCAATGTCTTAGCAGGAGGCAGCATTTCAGCAACATGATGGAGCATTATGTGTGCACACGCCTACACGTACTGACGGATGGGTCTGCCCCATTCAACTTCTGGGTCTCAAAATTGGGCAGATGGCCTGAACTTGCCCTTTACGCCTTGGAGGTGCTGGCCTGCCCTGCAGCCAGTGTATTGTCTAAATGTGTATTTAGCATGGCAGGTGGCGTTATCACAGACAAGCGCAGCCGCCTGTCCATAGCCAATGTGGACAAGCTCACATTCATTAAAATAAACCAGGCATGGATCCCACAGGACTTGTCCGTACCTTGTGCAGAATAGACATGTATACCAGCCTCACACAGCCATTGTTAGAATCCAGCGCACTTTCTCTTTTTTTTTTTTTTTTTTTATATATTCCACAATGTTTTGTGGTCTACCCAAATTAAAAAAAAAAAAAAAAAAGGTTGGTTACCTTCTCCTCCTCCACCATCGCTTCCACCTCCACCGCCACATCCACCTACACCACCACAACCTCCTACTCCATATGGACCTCCTCCTCCTAGTTCAGGATTATTATTTTTAATTCTGCCTCCTTTTGCAGCCCTCTAGGCCCTTTCCTTGACTCTTTTAGAGCAATTTTAGTGCCCCAAAGTTCGGGTCCCCATTGACTTCAATGGGGTTTGGTTTTGGGTCAAGTTCGGGTCACTATTGTGTCCCAGTGATGGCAACATCAAAGGTCACGGGAGGGTTGGAAAGTGCCTTATGCCATAATGTGGAAACACAAGACCAACACCAGGTATCATGGTTTGAGACACAGATGGCCACCATTGCTGTTTCTATCTGATACTTGTGGAGGGAACATTGACCAGCCTTAGGTGTGTCCAGGACCTTGTGGAACCAGTCCAACAAGATTACAGCCAGCCAGCAGATACCCTTGCCAGCCCAATTGCCAGATTTCTTCCCCATCTACAATGTGTGGGAGTGGATTGGCAGACATATCTCCATTGCACAGCAGCCAACAACCACCTTGGTTGAACTACGGTTTAAAGTTTAAAGAGCTTGGAGAGACATACCACAGGAGAACATCCATAATCTGTCTGACCATTACCATGCTAGAGTGGCATCCTTTAGGCTGTATCACAGCAAAGTCAGATGCCACCCAGTATTAATGTGAACCTGCTTCAACATATACCCTGCCACAGTACCCAAAGTAAAGGGTGCACCACCTTAAATGTTTGATGATTGACCAAACACCACTAGCAGTTCAATTGTATTACGTTTTCACATATTCTTTTGTTGTCTTCTTTTTTTTTTTACTTTCTGATAGTGTATATTATTTTTTCAGTCATTTTCAGATCTCTTCTTGTTGTCAGTTAAACGAAAACCTGCTCCGAGCAAGTTCTGCAGATAGGATTGTTAGGATATAATTTGTGCTACTGTAAATTAGTCTTGTTGGGTGCAAATATTCGAAATATTAAATTTTTATTGCGAATATCGCCACTTCGAGCATTTGCGAATATTTAGAATATAGTGCTATATTTTCGTATTCGCGAATATTCTAGATTTTATTTTCCTCTGAACCCATGATCCCTCCCTGCTTCTTGCTTGTGGGCCAATGAGAAGGCTGCAATGTCTTTTTCTGACCTTAGCAACATCCCTAGCAACTAATAGGAAAGTTGCCTACCCCTTACTATATAAGAACCTCCCCAGCATTTTCTGCCGTTTTTTTTTTTTTTTTAGTTCTGAGAGAGACAGCAGTGTAATTGCTGTGCTCTGTGTTTTGCTGTCACATTACATTAAATAGTTAGTTAGCTTATATATATAATACAGATAGTTGGTGGGAGATAGTCAGTGTAGGTTAGATTGTGATATAGTGTAGCTGTAGTTCCAGTGCAGGGTGTTAGGTAGTGTACATGCATGCTACATACATAGTGCTGTGATGTCACATCAATACTTAGTGCACCAATCAGTAATACGTAGTCAGACCTGCTAAAATGTGAAGTTGCACACATTGTGCAAAAATATGCTCATCATTAACTGCCGATTTGCGCAATCGCGAAAATACCGTAGCACTCTATCGGCATAAAAAAGCTATTGTAATGTTCTGCCGTGCCAACCATTTTCTCCAGTCTCATGAAACTTCTAGCAGCTTGAAAAATTTAGCAATAGTGACCCACGTCTGTATTGCGCTCGCATTGTGCGAATATTACATTGCCCATTTTCGCAAACAAGAAAATAATCGCGAATTCGACAATTTATGATGAATATTCGCCCAAATATTCGCACAATATCGCAAATTCGAATATTGCCCCTGCCTCTCATCACTATATAGTAGTCCATGTCATCTCAGCGGATTTGTTTTATAGGGAATCAGATGGATTTCTGCAAGCTTCCATTCTAATGAATGAGACAGTTGCAGAAGTTTCTGCAACACTTATAACCTTATGGTGTAGGTTAGCATTTTCAGCATGCAGTCCAGAGCAGCAAATACCGTATTTTTCGCCCTATAAGACGCACCCCCCCCCCCCAAAAGTGGGGAGAAAATAGTGCTGCGTCTTATGGGGCGAATGCGGCAAACACTGATACACCGCCGCGCTGCTGAAGAGCGCAGCCAGCGTGTGTATCAATGAGGAGGGGCTGTGGGCGGCATCTTGTTTGCTAATGACAGCGGGCTTCTACTACACCGGCCCGCTGTAGTAATGTTATAGGCGATGTTTAAAACTATTATCTTCATTAAACTTAATGCTGGCAGTAGTACCCTACCTCCTATAAACTACGATCGCAGGCAGGACTGGAATCAGGAGGCCGGACGGGCAGCAGGCGGCAGCATGACGTCATGCGCCTGTGCCGTCTGCTTCATTCATAAAGTGGGCGGACCAGGCGCGTGACGTTATGCTGCCGCCTCCTGCCCGTCCGGCCTCCTGATTCCAGTCCTGTCTGCGATCGTAGATTATAGGAGGTAGGGTACTACTGCCAGTATTAAGTTTAATCAAGATGATAGTTTTAAACATCGCCTATAACATTACTACAGCGGGCCCGGTGTAGTAGAATACAGTTACTGCACGGGCCCGCTGTCATTAGCAAACAAGATGCCGCCCACAGCCCCTGTATTGGGGGTCATCGCAGCCACTGTTATGGGGTGGGGGAATCTGTGGAGGACACATAGCATAAGATGCTATGAGTCATCCACAGATTCCCCCCATAGCAGTGTCATTCCCAGATGCCCCCATACAGTGCCATCCCCAGATGCCCCCATACAGTGCCATCCCCAGATGCCCCCATACCAGTGCCATCCCCAGCTCCTCCACATAACAGCGGTTAACCAGAGATCCAAACATAACAGTGCGTCATCCACAGATGCCCCCATAACAGTGCGTCATCCACAGATCCCCCATAACAGTGCATTATAATAGTGTCATGCACAGAACACCATTAGCAAAAAACCCACCAAAAGTACACCTTTTGGTTCAAAATATTTTTTTCTTATTTTCCTCCTCAAAAACCTAGGTGCATCTTATAGGCAGGTGCGTCTTATAGGGCGAAAAATACGGTAAGTAAAGAGGTGCAGATTTCAGTAGTAGGATGTCAGAATGGGTTGTAAAGCTTCTGAATAAGGCTCTATTCACACAACCTTATTTTCAGTCCACGTTCCGATCTGCATTTATTGCGGATTGGTAGTGGACCCTTTTATTTCTTTTTTTTTTTTTCCTGTATTTTTTAAATTACAAATACAGATATTTCCAATAATATCAAATAATATTTTTAAATATCAAAATTAATATCACATTTCATTTTCAATTCAAAACATCAAACATTTACCCCTTATTTCCAGTCCCAGCCCTCCCCCCACCCTATGGCTGTCTCCATGCAATTAAATTGAGAATCATAATCTAAAACAGGGATCCAATTAATTCCTTCTGTTTCTCGACAAAGTTTCTCAAAATTTCGTACTCTATCCAAAAGGGCTCTTCACTTTTTGATGTTCGGTGGTCTGTGCGCCCCCCATTCCCTTGCTATAATAACCCTAGCAATCATCAAACCTTTTTCCTATTTATCAAGATTCTTTTTATCCCGGAAATCTTCATTGGGAAAACCTCCCCCGTCTCTCTCTCAAGTTCTTCAAATACTTGCGACCAGAATAACTGTATATAAGGACAGCTCCATATCAGATGGACAAAATCAGCATCCACCACTTTACATTTCCAGCATTTAAAATCCTTTGTTCTATACATCCTACTAAGAACCGCTGGGGTTAAATAAATCTGATGATGGATATTAAACTGAATCAATCGAAAATTACTAGATATTGTGACCCTTTTTAGTCTTTTATAAATACTCCTTCAATCTAAAATATCGCCACCACACTCTTGTGCCCACTTACCTTCACTTTTAAATTTAGTAGTGATTGCTATGCCCTTTTTAATTCTCTTATATATCTGTGCAATAGATACCCTGGTACCACAACTATTATAACAAAATTCTGCAAATTCCAAGTCTTCTATAATCAGATTATCTTTATTTTCCATAGATATAAATGCATGCTTCAAACTAAAATATCTATATTGAGTAAGAGAATACACTATCACCCAACAATTCCTGTAAAGACTTAAACCTCCCATTAACAAGTATATGTGAAACAAATCTTATACCTCTTTTATCCCAAAAAACATGATCCTCCAATTTTTGAAACTCCCTAAAGTTGACATTTCCCCAAATAGGAGTAAACCGTAACAAAAATTTAATCCCCAAAATCTTTTTTAATATTAACCCAGATTAAGTGCACCATGTGACTAATTGGACAGTGAATACCCTTCATTTTCATAACCCCAGCTTCAAGAAAGCTGAAAATGTTATATTGGAGGCCTGCAAATTCACCCACCAGATAATGGTGCAACCCACACTCCCCTAATATTAACCATTGCAACTGAGCCGCAAAGTAATACCCACGGAAAAAAGGGACTGACAGACCACCATCCTCATCATTTAACCACAAATACCTCTGTTTCATCTTAACCCTTTTTCTTCCCCATATGAGGTCATTCAACAATCTTTCCAGTACGTTAAAGAAATGGTCCCTGATCCACATAGGGCAAGACGAAACCACATATAATATCTGAGGGAGAAGAATCATTTTACAAAGTGCAATTCTATCCACCTGTCTTATCGGAAGTTTTTGCCAAACACCTATTTTACTTTTAACCCTATCTAATAGCGGGGATACATTTAACGATATGAATTCCTTAATGTCCGAACTTAATCTAATTCCAAGATATTCAAACGACTCCGAGATTTTCAATACTCTAACTTCTGTGGAATTTTGATTAATTTCCTCTCCTATAGGGAGTAATATCGATTTTGCCCAGTTAATCTTGAACCCTGATATTCGTCCAAATTCATTTATTATCTGCATTACATAAGGTACAGTGGATGCCCCCTCCTTTTATTTCATTGGGACTGCAAAAAATGTGGACACCAGGCTGCATTCACACTAGTGTATGTATTTTGCTGTCCGCAAAATGCAGATCTGCAAAAAATACAGATGATGTCTGTGTGACGTCTGTGTTGTATCCATTTTTTTGTGAACCCATTGTAAAACTGTCTATAGGACACGTTCAATCATTTTTGCTGGACTGTGGAATGGACATACGGATGCAGACAGCACAAGGTGTGGTGTCCACAGACCAAAATTAAGGTCGTGTGAATGGGGACTAAAAGCAAGAAATATATCCTTCAATAGTAGCAATCTTATTTTAAAGCATACAATATAACCACATGGCAATGAAATGAAAATCAAAGGACCTACCAGCCACTCTGCTCCATAAAGGATAAAAACATATTTGTTTGTTTCAGGTTCTTTTTCTTTGTAAGGACTCTGTTTTAAAATAGAAGAACTCTTCTGATAGGCATCCAATATCTCAAGCCTGGTGTCTATAAACCCATCTTTTAGGTATTCAGATTGGGGTATTCCTTTATTTCTGCATTCCAACACAAAGTTCCATTCTTGTTTAATTCTGCACAGATATAAAAAAAATCCATTGCATGTTACCTTAATGCTTATCATTGCCTTGGTGGAATCTTGATACCTATGAATGGTTTAACACAGGCATGCTCAACCTGCGGCCCTCCAGCTGTTGCAGAACTACAACTCCCAGCATGCTCGAATAGCCTAAAGCTATCAGCCTACAGCAGGGCATTGTGGGAGGTGTAGTTTAACAACAGCTGGAGGGCAGCAGGTTGAGCATGCCTGGTTTAACAGATCAAGGTACAAAAGAGTGGCGAGTCTTTACAGTATGTTATTGTATTTTTTCATATAACTGCATGAAATGTAGTTATCTTACCAACTTCCAGACCACTCATTGACTATAAATGTCCAGGCAGTCCACACATGCATTTCTGAATGTCCTTGCAGGTGCAAGAAGATTAGCTACCTATAGAGAAGGCAGGGGCCCTAGTGGTCATGTTCCCCTATGTCTGGGGCACCATGTTGTAGGTGGGTCCAAATTGACAGCAGGCCGGGGCCTACAGAAATAGTCAGAGCCAGCAATTCTATAGTGCAGCACAAAATACAGCCCCAGCAGCTCCAAATACCACAGTGCAGCACAACATACTGCCACTCTGCCACAATATTAAACTGTATCTTCTTCCTGAGGCTGGTGATATAGCTAAATGCATGAGGACATTCATGCGCCGGCCAGGTTCATAAGTACCTGATGCTCCTAGCATTAATGCATTAATAAAGGGATTGTCTCACTTCAGCAAATGGCAATTATCATGTACAGTAGAAAAAGGATCGTTGCACTGCTTGTTTCCAGGGTTTATGATCATCCTGCAGTCCAGTTGGGATGGCTGTGCTCTCACATTATAGAAGGCACTAGTGTTTCTGGTGACCAGAGTTAGCATAAGCCAGCTCTTTTTTTCTATAGCGTGCAAGTGCGGCCACCACTGTTGGATTGCAGCGATGGCCACAACCCTTGTATCAGCCAGTCTATAATGTGATAGAAAAATGAATAAAGCCAGCAAAGGAGACAATATGGATAAACACAATACATTAGTAAGTGCCTTGTATTAACTGTCTACATAATAAATACCATTTGCTGAAGTGGGACAACCCCTTTAATACTGAGAGTATCAGATCATTATTTAGCCGGCCTGTGGCTCTGAGTAAGGCTTAGTTGGCTCCCTGGGCATCGACCCACCAGGAAATTTCACTGTACGGGGTGTTGCCATTCCGCCCATGTACGTCAGTCCCTGTTACATTAGAAATCAGCAATAACAAATGTAATGTTAAATGCCCTCAAAGGTCTTGTATGATTTATGGAAGTTGGGGGGGGGGGTGGCAGGTGTAAATAAAATGAATACATAAAGACAAAACCAAGTAAAATAAAAATAATAGAATAAAAAATATGAAATAAAAAAGAACACTCGTCAGCACCACAACTTATAGCCCTAGCCCCAGTGACCCAAACTAGATATCAACTATAACAAAATGACTGTAACTGAATAATTCGATTTTCTTCCTTTTCTCTGAGTACAAAAATGTAAAATAAAATAAAAAGTAATATAAAAATAGCATAAAAAACAAAGGTTAAGCTTTTGAAATCACATGTACTGAAAAGGATGAAATGTGTGTGTTGCAGAAGGGAAAAAATGGCCCAGTCTTGAATTGATTAAAGAAATCCGCTCTGTACTGCGTTTTTGATGCAACAACATACCAGTGGTTATGGTGTGTTTTCTTCCATCGAAGGGAAACAAAGAGCAGATTTAAATGACCTTAATGTAATCCTATTTTTTAATTAATGTAATTCAGTTTTTGTTTGTGTTTTATCTTTGCTGGAAGAAAACACACTAAAATCTGCATGCCTGTTTTAGTATGATTTTTTGCCCTCCCCATCCCCTTTCTATAGACTTTTATGGGATAATGTAATCTGATCCTACAGTGAGAAAGTCAGTCATTTTAAAAGGCGGGTAGGGGAAGAAAGAAATGTTAATTCTAGAACAATATCATGTATTTCTGATAATATATATCACAATCTTTCTTATGGTCACTTGCACTATTGATTTATGCAAACTTGTAAAAAAAAGTTAGTGACCATTTAAAGGTGACATCTTATCCTATCCTATAAAAGTCCTGAAAAGGCTCTTAATAGCTGTTTTAAAGCAATTTGTATCTTTCATGTTTTTTGCTTCCAAGTATTCTCCTTGGTGCAACTGCTAGGATGGGCTGGGGACAGAATCAGTCTTCTTGCCTCTGTGGCAGCTGAATATAGTTCCTTCGCACTTCCCTTTCAAAGAAATTGTCTTATCTATACTTCTGTGCTACTGCAGAAGCTTTGATCCTGCCTTTACAAGTAGGGCAGAAAGCTATTTTCTGACTTCTCCACTTTTATCTTAAAAAAAAACCTTATTCATTGAATAATGAAAGCTTATAAAAGTTTCTAAAAATATTTTACAATCCATAATATAAACTTAGAATTAACCCCTTCCTGGCGGCACTGTCGGGTCTTTAACCCCTTAAGGACCCTTGACGTACATGTACGACGCTGGTGTACATATATAAAGACCAGCATCATACATGTACGGCGGGCTGATCGGGTGGGTGCTGGAGCTGCGCTCGCCCGATCAGTGGCATGGACCCGGCAGTTACTGACAGCTGGGCCCCTGCAGAATTGATGCTGGCGTATTAACCCGGTGTATGCCACAGTCAAAACTGACAGCGGCATGCAGAGAGTTCGCGGAGGGGACGGCTGCCCTCCACTTCCCCAATTGGGCCCCCCGCAGCAGTGGCGGGCACCCGATGGCAGATAAGGCAGGCCCAATGGCTTCTATAGGCATCGGGACTTGCCTTCTACGGAAGCCTGCGAGATCCAGCCCTTAGGCTGGGTCTCACAGGCAGGCTTCCAGCATAAAAGCTGACAGCCAATGCATTACAATACAGGTTGTATTATAATACATTGCAGAGGGGATCAGACCTCAGAAGTTGAAGTCCCAGAGTGGGACAAAAGTAAAAAGTAAAAAAAAATGTAAAAAAGTATATTTCATAATAAAAAAAATAAAGTTTCAAGTAAAAAAATAAAAATAAAATTTCCCAAAATAAAACACATAAAATTGCAAAAAAAAAAGGAAACCAGACATATTGGGTATTGCCGCGTCCTTCACCACCAGCTCTACAAAGATATCACATGATACACCCCCTCACCTAAACGCCATATAAAAAATAAGATAAAAACTGAGCTTAAACAATCATTTTTTTTGTCACCTTACATCACAAAAAGTGCAAAAAAAGGTATCAAAAAGGCGGATGCCCCCCAAAATAGTACCAATCAAAAAGTCACCTTATCCCACAAAAAATGAGCCCCTACATAAAACAATCGGGCAAATAAAATAAAAAATAAAAAAACTATGGCTCTCAGAATATGGAGACACTAAAACATGATTTTTTTTGTTTCAAAAATGCTTTTATTGTGTTAAAAGTGAAAACAAGAAAAAAAGAAGTCATATTAGGTATTGTCGTGATTGTAACAACCAGGTCTATTAAAATATCACATGACCTAACCCCTCAGGTGAACACTGTAAAAGCCATTTTTTGTCACCTTACATAAAAAAGTGTAATAACAAGCGATCAAAATGTCATACGCACCCCAATATAGTACCAATCAAACTGTCATCTCATCCTGCAAAAAATGAGACCCTACCATCTCATCTCATCCCGAAAAAAATAAGCCCCAACATAAGACAGTCACCAAAAACATTTAAAAAAATTTGGCTTTCAGAATATGGAGACACTAAAAAAATATTTTTTTTCAAAAATGCTTTATTATGTAAAACTTAAACAAACAACCCAAAAAAGTTGTCATATTTATTATTGTCGCGTCTGTCAGATGAACATTGTAAAAAACAAAAAATAAAAACTGCCAAGACAGCTATTTTTTGTTAACTTGCCTCCCAAAAAGTGTAATATAGAGCAACCAAAAATCATATGTATCCTAAAACAATACCAACAAAACTGCCACCTTGTCCCATAGTTTCCAAAATGGGGAACTTTTTGTGAGTTTCTACTATAGGGGTGCATCAGGGGCTCTTCAAATGTGACATTGCAACTTAAAATTATCCCAGTGAAATCTGCCTTACAAAAACCATATGTCATTCCTTTCCTTCTGCGCCCTGCAGTGTGCCCGTACAGCAGTTTACGACCACATATCGAATGCTTCTGTAAACTACATAATCAGGGTAGTAAATATTGAGTTTTGTTTGTCTGTTAACCCTTGCTTTGTTAGCAATGAAAATGGATCAAAATGGAAAATCTGCCAAAAAAGTGAAATTCAGAAATTTCATCTACATTTTACATTAATTCTTGTGGAACACCTAAAGAGTTAACAAAGTTTGTAAAATCATTTTTGAATATCTTGACTGCTGTAGTTTCAAAAATGGGGCTATTTATGGGGGGTTTCTATTATGTATGCCCCACAAAGTGACTTCAGACCTGAACTGGTACTTAAAAAATGGGTTTTGGAATTTTTCTTAAAAATTTTAAGATTTGCTTCTAAACTGCTAAGGGTCCTTTCACACGCGTATTTGTTTTCCGGCATACAGTTCCATCGTCGGGGCTTTATGCTGGAAAAAAACGCTTCAGTAACAGATAATACAACGGCATTCATCCGTTTGAACGAATCCGCTTGTATTAACTAACTATTTTTTAACATTGCCAAAACTGATCCGTTTTGAACGCCATTGAAAGTCAATGAAGGAAGGATCCATTTTCTATTGTGGCAGATTGTGCCAGAGAAAAGGGATCTGTCCCCATTTGCTCCGCATCCAAGGATGCAAAGAATACCGCAGCATGCTGCAGTATTTTCTCCATCCAAAAAGCATTCAGTGACTGAACTGAAGACATCCTGATGCATACTGAATGGAATTCTCTCCATTCAGAATGCATGGGGATAATCCTGATCAGTATTATTCCGGTATAGAGCCCTGACGACGGAACTCTATGCCGGAAAACAAAAACACAAGTATCGCAAGTATCCTCCCATGAAATCCATTCTTGTTTAGTGTTTTATGTATCGCAGATTTGCTAACAGGGTTGTTACCATATGCCAGAGACTTTTGTAAGTCTTTAGCTGACACTCTAGGTCTCTTCTTCACCTCACTGAGCAGTCTGCGCTGTGCTCTTGCAGTCATTTTTACAGGATGACCACTCCTAGGGAGAGTAGCAGCAGTGCTGAACTTTCTCCATTTATGGACAATTTGTCTTACCATGGACTGATGAACAGCAAGGCTTTTGGAGATACTTTTATAACCCTTTCCAGCTTTATGCAAGTCAACAATTCTTTGCCAATTTTCTTTTTATTCAGGTTCAAAGACAAGAACAAAGTATAACCATAGTAAACAGTAATGGCAAAAATAAGGTATTAGCAGATATGGTTTTTACAAACATGGATTTTACAGACATGAACTCACATGCTATTAAATAATGTATGTCTCTTGACCATTCTTCTTAGAGATGCATGAGTAAGATCTCTCGTTCCCACTCATATGGGGGAAGCTGAGATTATGATCGGTCCCTGAGTTGATAGTGAGGCCACATCAAATACAAAGACAAAAGACTCAGACTTAGGTGGACAAGACACATGAGGTAAAGAGAATGTGCAAGTCAACAATTCTTAATCGTAGGTCTTCTGAGAGCTCTTTTGAGCGAGGCATCATTCACATCAGGCAATGCTTCTTGGGAAAAGCAAACCCAGAACTGCTGTGTATTTTTAATAGGGCAGGGCAGCTGTAACCAACACCTTCAATCTTCACTCATTGATTGGACTCCAGTTGGCTGACACTTCACTCCAATTAGCACTTGGAGATGTCATTAGGGGTTCACATAGTTTTTCCACCTACACTGTGTTTACATGTTGTGTTCAATAAAAACATGGTAACATTTAATTCTTTGTGTGTTATTAGTTTAAGCAGACTGTGATTGTCTATTGTCGTGACTTAGATGAAGGTCAGATCACATTTTATGACCAATTTGTGCAAAAAAACATATCCTTACAAAGGGTTCACATACTTTTTCTTGCAACTGTATTGCTTGAAAATCATTGTATTGTAATTCCATATATCCTTGTATTCTGTTATTGCAGACATTCTAATTAGTGTTGATCGAGCACCCAAGTGGATGGCAAGTGAAGAGGGGAGGGTGCCTGGTTCATAGGAAAAGGTCAGAAATTGATGGAAACACCACCGAAATGCTTTAAGAACAGCATGGGGAGGATGTCTGGATGCATCTTGGACTCCCAGGTCGCTGTTGGGAACGATGTTGTCCGAGTATTACGCCACTTTTACAGACTGAAAATAATATGCACAAAACAAAAGATAAAATCGATTTAGGAAACATTCTTTCCTGTATATTTACTTGTATATAAAGTGCAAGTGCTGCCAAAAATTACAAGCAAGAGCAAGTGTGCACCTATCTCTGGTTCTGTGTTTGTTCTGAATTCTTGCCACATCCACATAAATTTCATCTTATGTAGGATGTCCATTGTGGTACTTGTAGTCCGTTGCTGGCATCATCCATTGCATGCATTTTTTGCTGGTGATTGCCATTAGCAACGGACTACAAGTGCAGGATGTGCTCCCCTATAGAAATGCACAACTGCATATGGGTATGAGCGCATCCTGCTTTTTTAACACCACATTTTTTGATGGTTTATATATATGTACGGAGGTGTATAAACTCCAATTTAAATGTGCCTGTTTTTCATCTTCAGGTCACATTTGGGTGCACCTGCTAGGCTCTGGGCTATATCAGTCAGTCTTGGGTAGGGCTCATAGACACCTCCCACCTCCCATTGCAAGCATGGATACATGCTGGAGGTAACAGAGGAGATGTTTGTGAGTCGTCCAAATGCTCCTGTAATTGCCCACTGGCCCCTGATATCGCCCATATGGCGCAGGTAGGTGAGTGTTAGGGCCTCGGGCTACTTGAGAGACCTTGACGCTGGTGCCCGAGCTTAAGACATGTCCTCCTAGTAGGATATGTCGAACTAACCTCTCAATTTTTAACATCAGTGTGAGGGTTTAGTGTAACGGCAGTGTGCACCTATCTCTGGTTCTGTGTTTGTTCTGAATTCTTGCCACATCCACATAAATTTCATCTTATGGAGGATGTCCATTGTGGTACTTGTAGTCCGTTGCTGGCATCATCCATTGTATGCATTTTTTGCTGGTGATTGCCATTAGCAACGGACTACAAGTGCAGGATGTGCTCCCCTATAGAAATGCACAACTGCATATGGGTATGAGAGCATCCTGCTTTTTTAACACCACATTTTTTGATGCAAAGGAATAAAATGGGGATTGCAGTCAGCACAACCCAATACGCAGGTGCACGTTGCTATGGTGAAATACACATACAAACGTAAAAACAAAGGTGCAATGGCACACTGCAGCTAGAGCTCCGTCCTGCCACTATGCTGGATGTTAGATGAGGCATTAGTTTATATTTTGGCCAAATTATGTAAGCCACCCACCACTTCACGGTTGCCTCTCGAGTGGTCCCTAACATTAATTCTTACCTTTTATGGGCCATATCAGCCACACAAAACCCAGGGAGTGCAGGTGCAGCATGCATGCCAGATACACTCTGCTTGTAACCCCATCTGGTGCCATACAGCGTTCATCAGATCAAGGGATGCAAATACCAACATGCATGCTGAGCCCACTAGTACTTCTCCTGGAACCAAATGGCTTCTGGTAAGTTCTATAAAGCAGACTCAGTTTTATACTGACTTTAAAACCAGCCTACAGGGCGGATTCACTAGTCAGGTGTGCATGACTGCATGGAGGTCACCACGCCTCCCATATATGCTACAAAGGAATAAAATGGGGATTGCAGTCAGCACAACCCAATACGCAGGTGCACGTTGCTATGGTGAAATACACATACAAACGTAAAAACAAAGGTGCAATGGCACACTGCAGCTAGAGCTCCGTCCTGCCACTATGCTGGATGTTAGATGAGGCATTAGTTTATATTTTGGCCAAATTATGTAAGCCACCCACCACTTCACGGTTGCCTCTCGAGTGGTCCCTAACATTAATTCTTACCTTTTATGGGCCATATCAGCCACACAAAACCCAGGGAGTGCAGGTGCAGCATGCATGCCAGATACACTCTGCTTGTAACCCCATCTGGTGCCATACAGCGTTCATCAGATCAAGGGATGCAAATACCAACATGCATGCTGAGCCCACTAGTACTTCTCCTGGAACCAAATGGCTTCTGGTAAGTTCTATAAAGCAGACTCAGTTTTATACTGACTTTAAAACCAGCCTACAGGGCGGATTCACTAGTCAGGTGTGCATGACTGCATGGAGGTCACCACGCCTCCCATATATGCTACAAAGGAATAAAATGGGGATTGCAGTCAGCACAACCCAATACGCAGGTGCACGTTGCTATGGTGAAATACACATACAAACGTAAAAACAAAGGTGCAATGGCACACTGCAGCTAGAGCTCCGTCCTGCCACTATGCTGGATGTTAGATGAGGCATTAGTTTATATTTTGGCCAAATTATGTAAGCCACCCACCACTTCACGGTTGCCTCTCGAGTGGTCCCTAACATTAATTCTTACCTTTTATGGGCCATATCAGCCACACAAAACCCAGGGAGTGCAGGTGCAGCATGCATGCCAGATACACTCTGCTTGTAACCCCATCTGGTGCCATACAGCGTTCATCAGATCAAGGGATGCAAATACCAACATGCATGCTGAGCCCACTAGTACTTCTCCTGGAACCAAATGGCTTCTGGTAAGTTCTATAAAGCAGACTCAGTTTTATACTGACTTTAAAACCAGCCTACAGGGCGGATTCACTAGTCAGGTGTGCATGACTGCATGGAGGTCACCACGCCTCCCATATATGCTACAAAGGAATAAAATGGGGATTGCAGTCAGCACAACCCAATACGCAGGTGCACGTTGCTATGGTGAAATACACATACAAACGTAAAAACAAAGGTGCAATGGCACACTGCAGCTAGAGCTCCGTCCTGCCACTATGCTGGATGTTAGATGAGGCATTAGTTTATATTTTGGCCAAATTATGTAAGCCACCCACCACTTCACGGTTGCCTCTCGAGTGGTCCCTAACATTAATTCTTACCTTTTATGGGCCATATCAGCCACACAAAACCCAGGGAGTGCAGGTGCAGCATGCATGCCAGATACACTCTGCTTGTAACCCCATCTGGTGCCATACAGCGTTCATCAGATCAAGGGATGCAAATACCAACATGCATGCTGAGCCCACTAGTACTTCTCCTGGAACCAAATGGCTTCTGGTAAGTTCTATAAAGCAGACTCAGTTTTATACTGACTTTAAAACCAGCCTACAGGGCGGATTCACTAGTCAGGTGTGCATGACTGCATGGAGGTCACCACGCCTCCCATATATGCTACAAAGGAATAAAATGGGGATTGCAGTCAGCACAACCCAATACGCAGTTGTGTATAAAACTGAGTCTGCTTTATAGAACTTACCAGAAGCCATTTGGTTCCAGGAGAAGTACTAGTGGGCTCAGCATGCATGTTGGTATTTGCATCCCTTGATCTGATGAACGCTGTATGGCACCAGATGGGGTTACAAGCAGAGTGTATCTGGCATGCATGCTGCACCTGCACTCCCTGGGTTTTGTGTGGCTGATATGGCCCATAAAAGGTAAGAATTAATGTTAGGGACCACTCGAGAGGCAACCGTGAAGTGGTGGGTGGCTTACATAATTTGGCCAAAATATAAACTAATGCCTCATCTAACATCCAGCATAGTGGCAGGACGGAGCTCTAGCTGCAGTGTGCCATTGCACCTTTGTTTTTACGTTTGTATGTGTATTTCACCATAGCAACGTGCACCTGCGTATTGGGCTGTGCTGACTGCAATCCCCATTTTATTCCTTTGTAGCATATATGGGAGGCGTGGTGACCTCCATGCAGTCATGCACACCTGACTAGTGAATCCGCCCTGTAGGCTGGTTTTAAAGTCAGTATAAAACTGAGTCTGCTTTATAGAACTTACCAGAAGCCATTTGGTTCCAGGAGAAGTACTAGTGGGCTCAGCATGCATGTTGGTATTTGCATCCCTTGATCTGATGAACGCTGTATGGCACCAGATGGGGTTACAAGCAGAGTGTATCTGGCATGCATGCTGCACCTGCACTCCCTGGGTTTTGTGTGGCTGATATGGCCCATAAAAGGTAAGAATTAATGTTAGGGACCACTCGAGAGGCAACCGTGAAGTGGTGGGTGGCTTACATAATTTGGCCAAAATATAAACTAATGCCTCATCTAACATCCAGCATAGTGGCAGGACGGAGCTCTAGCTGCAGTGTGCCATTGCACCTTTGTTTTTACATTTTTTGATGGTTTCAATAAAAAAATGGTAACATTTAATTCTTTGTGTGTCATTAGTTTAAGCAGACTGTGATTGTCTATTGTCGTGACTTAGATGAAGGTCAGATCACATTTTATGACCAATTTGTGCAAAAAAACATATCCTTACAAAGGGTTCTCATACTTTTTCTTGCAACTGTATTGCTTGAAAATCATTGTATTGTAATTCCATATATCCTTGTATTCTGTTATTGTAGACATTCTAATTAGTGTTGATCGAGCACCCAAGTGGATGGCAAGTGAAGAGGGGAGGGTGCCTGGTTCATAAGAAAAGGTCAGAAATTGATGGAAACACCACCGAAATGCTTTAAGAACAGCATGGGGAGGATGTCTGGATGCATCTTGGACTCCCAGGTCGCTGTTGGGAACGATGTTGTCCGAGTATTACGCCACTTTTACAGACCCAGAAGCTTGTGGCGATGCGGATGGGTCTCTTGGGAGAACAGCCCCTGGATGAGTGGGTAACAGAGCTCCGCGGCCTGGTATTTAAGGAGCTTTGGCTAGACGACGCCTACCAGGCCCTCTGGTGGTACTCGATTCGGCACTCCTGCTGGATGGGTGAGCACAACAGAGCCGAGGGTGAGAATAACGATGGCCCTGGCCTGTTGTTTGAGGCCTTCGCAGAACCATAGTTCGGAGATGCTGGAGAGTCTCGGTTCTGGGATATCTATGGCTACACTGAGGGTATGCATGATTGGGCATCAGCGAGAGAGGTGAGACAAGACCTGGCATCTCTAGTGACAAGGGAGTGGGAGCTGGAGCAGGATTACCAATACTTCTTCAGCTCAATTTGGCCCCAATATACACTGCTGGAGAGCTGGGTGGCAGTCCCAGACCAACACCCCTACAGCTGGGAAGACCCAACTGAGGTATACCCTGCTTCGCTACCAGCTGCAGAGGTAGGGGACCTCATAGACTTGTCCTGGGGGGAACCCCAACTGGCAGGTCGAGATGGGACTGAAGTCTCTCCACCGGCCCTACAAGTATTCTGGGCAGTCGGATCAGATCCCCAACGGCAGCCGGTGTTTCAGGGAGTAGGGACAGTCGGTCCTGCTCCCCAGTGGCAGTATGTTTTGCAGGGAAAGGAGACAACCAGTCCCTCTCTCCCACCCCAGGGGGACAGCACCCCTAACTCCGATGGTGCAGATGGGACAGCGGTCTCTGCATCAGACGTACAGGGATGCTGGACGGCTGGTACAGATCACCAACCAAACCCGCAGGAGTGCCCGGAGGAGGAGGTAAGTGACCTCTCCTCTCCACAGCCAAACTGCAACCAAGTCCTGGGGGTAGGATTCTCTGACCCCATCCCAGTGGAAGAGCTGGCATCTGGGCAAAGTGCAGTCGGCCTCTGCCCTCCCCTATCCTCCTTTCCTGAGCCTGACTACCCACAGGCTACTGCAGCGGAAGAGATGGCATCTGGGCAGAGTGCAGTCGGCCTCTGCCCCCATCTATCCTCGTGTTCAGAGCCTGACTTCACACAGGCTGCCCCAGCGGAAGAGCGGGCATCTAGGCAGAGAGCAGTTAGCCTCTGCCCTACCCGTTCCCTTGATCCAGAGCCTGACTGCTTACCGGTTATCCCAGCAGAAGCACCGAAACCAGGGGAGAGTGCAGTTGGCCTCTGCCCACCCCGTACCTACAGCTCTATGCCTGGGAACACAAGGGAGATCAGGGGCAGCAGCCATACCCTCTGCAGTCTAGGACAGATCCAACGAAGCTGGACACTCAAGAACTACAGGTGCAGTACTCGGTTGTGGGCGGGCTTCTTGTCTAACTCAGGTAGTGACCGACAGGAGGTCAGGTACCTGGTTAGTCTTCCCATGGGAGGTAAGATGTGTGACAAAAGCACCTTTGTCACTGGGAGTTGGAGAGGCCTGCTTGCCAGCCTCTTGCCCTGCGACTATGGCCCCAGTGACAGTTAGTAACTAAGCACAATGGACATTGCCTGAGACGCAATTGGCAATCACATTGGACATTGCCTGTGATCTAATTAACAATCACAATGGACATTGCCTGCGACACAATCAGCAAGCACAATGGACAATGCATGTGGGGTTGTGATATATCTGGCTGTAGGATGATTGGTCACTGTATTTTGTGTGCCTGTCCTCTATCAGGTCCCCGGGGGAGTAGCCCTTGCTGGAGGACTTGCATAAAAGGCCAAGCTTTGGTCATCTAATAAAGAAGTTCTGCTTTACCCCTTTCATGAAGTCTTGGCTCATGGTTGGGGGATGGGATAACTACACTCTTGTGGATTGCTATATCACAATACTCCCCTGAGTATAAGCTCTTGTAAGATCTTGTTCCTGGTTCCTGCTTTCTGGAGTTAGGAGAGGTGGTTATGGTGTCCGGTGGAGTGCTTGGAGCCCTAGGGAAGCACTAGGAGCAAGCGTCAGCAGAAGGTGCCCAGTCGGGGTGCCAGGAGTTCAGTTACACATATACTCTCGTACATTTTTTATTAATTCTTCTCCAGTTTTCTGCAATTAATACAGCACAAACAGCTTAACGTACAGACTCCGTTCAAACTGTGTTTGGAAGCTTTCAGCCATGAGAGATGTGCTATGTATTTTTGGAATTGATCAGACTTTTTGTTTTTAATACATTTTCAATTAAAAATAAAAATTTCCCCAGAGAAATGAATGGCAAAATTCTGCTATTAATACAGTCTGAACCGCTTAACATATGGACTCTGTTCAATCTGCGTCTGTAAGCTTTCAGAGCTATGTATTTTTGGAGTCGATTGGATTTGTTGTTTTTAAATGTAAAAATAAAAAATCCCCCAGAATGCTGCAATTAATATAGCCTGAACCGATTAATGCACGTTTGTCGGTATTCACTACAATTCTATATTCTGCATACTATGATATGCTGGGTGTCAGTATACACTGAACCTCTAGTATTATATTCATTATATTCAAAATAACACTCACCAACCCTAGTATTATGCAGAGATTACTATATACAGTACTTTGAAATGTACCATTGCATGTTACAATTGTGCATGCTATAATTCATAGTGCCAACGCAACTCAATCACAATACAATGCGTGACTATACAATATATCACCAAATGACCATAAAGGGACACGCAATACAATTTCATAAACTTTATTAGTTGATAAAAAGACCAACAATACACATAATGTCAATATTAAAAATATATATATATATGGCAGCAATACAAATGGTAGCCAAGACATGTGGCCCCCTCCCATGCGTAGAAGACACCGATTATCTCTCCTATATAGGGTAAGAAAACCCTATCACAGTGCTGACATGAACAAACACACCCCCAATATAGAATATATATAAAATGGAACAGTGCCTAACTGAACTAGCCTGATGGGCAATAGCGCACATACAATACAGCAACGAGACACATATGTTCCATAAAGATATGCCTGAGGGACACTTGGAAAGGAGGACACGGGCTTCTTAGCAGAGAGGAGAGCCCACCCCGACGTAAGCGGAGTCAATTCACTGGCACCTCCCAATCAGAATGTGACGTATGGGATTCGGAACATTTAAATATCTGACACATTGGGCTGTGTTGATGCAGGAGGAACATAGGACTGATGTGAATAGGGTAACGTGAGTATTGAGGAGCAGCTGAGACCTATGTCTTTCTATTAAGTTTCATTAAGCTTGGTCACTCGCGGTTTATGTCATGATATGTATTTCTGGTTGACAGCGCTACATATGTACATCTTAAGCCATGTATCGTATGAGCTACTGGTGTAAAGCGCTATTGGACATTGACAAAGTAAGTGGTTCAAATTGGATTGGCTTTTGAGCTTAATATGACATATAAATGGTTTGTCTGACTAGGTTGCATCCTCTCTCTTGTCTCCTTGTAGGTCTTATCATGAAATCAAACTGAGGTGTATATCCATTCATGCTTCCTCCTGTGCTGGCAATGTGAGATGTGCCCTATCGAGAGCACGCCACTGTATAGCACTCCCAACTAAGAGTACCTGATCTGTTTGACACCATATAACAGAATTTTGTCCTCCTGATAAACCCTTGTTTGATCACAAGGGAGAAACGCGTTGAGGCTTTTCAGTACCTCATTTGAGGTTTCGAGTATTTTTTTCTGTAATATACACGGGCTTATTGAGCCTTGGGCTGTCATCATATATGCCGAACCAACCCTAGATGGTATATCACCACAGGGGTGATTTTATGTGATAAATCTGGTGTCTCAGTGTCACAGTAGGAACCATATGAGACTGATGTATTTCAGTCCAACCTTGAATACTGTTGACAGAATATGTGAATTTGCACAGGGTTATGCTAACCTGATACTTCCCACTTGCGTCTTTTATGTAGCCTGAGTGGTCCTGATAGGGACTAATAGGGATATATAGATGAGGTACGAGGACAAGGAGTCCCCACCATCAGGGGAAATCCCTGGGCTGAGGTTTAGCTGAGGGCTTAACCAGGGACAGACATCCATGTCCCCTATACAGCATTACACCCACGTATCATCTACTATTGGTACAAACACCCATTCATAGGTCATATCGGACACAGGTGCCAAGGATCAGTGGAGTGCAGAGAGTGTTCCCCTGTCATTGCAATAAAAGGGGTATTGGCCCCATATTTTATTAAAAATATTAAAGGCTATGTTTTAAGGGGATTGACTTTGTTGGAATGTTGGAAAATGTATAGGGGCATATTTCAGTCCAACAATAAAAATATACTCTCTGGTCACTTCTGCAGTTATTTCTGATGAAAGCATATAGGGGCGTATTTCAGTACTACAAGAAAAATATATTCTCAGTTCACTGTTGCAGTTATATCTGGTAAAGCCTTTACTGGCGTATTGCAGTAGAAAAAGAAATATACATTCGCCATGGCTGCTGCACTTATATCTTGAAAAACCTTTATTGATGTATAGCAGTAGAAAAAGAAATATACATTCGCCATTCGCTCCTGCACTTATATCTTAAAAAAAACCTTTAGTGACGTATATCAGTAGAAAAAGAAATATACATTTGCCATTTGCTGCTGCACTTATATCTTGAAAAACCTTTAAAGGATATCAGTAGAAAAATAAAAATATATCCAGCGTTCACTGTTGCAGTCATACGTGGAAAATCCTTTAGTGGCGTATTTCTGTCGAAAAATGTAGATATATTCAGCGTTTAGCGCTGCAGTTATATGTGGGAAAGTCCATTTTGCGGTATGGACTGAATTAAGTTGTGGTGAAATTTATTCACCAATACAGGTGAATACACTATGCCCAAACCCTGCACAAAAATGCGAATTTATTCACACCAGCCCGCATCTATCTGCAGTATTGCTTACTGGACACTACGGGGACTTTTCAGCTGCACAGAAACAGTACGAGGACCGCATCTCACTTTTCCAGCACAGACCTACTTTGTCTGCTACGTCCCATTCACTTCAGATAACTCCATCTCAGGCGCTTTTGTTTTTTTAAAACTGACAGCCTATAACCCTTTGTTGAAAAGCCTTTAGTGGCGTATATCAGTAGAAAAAGAAAAAAGATATTCAGCATCTACCGCTGCAGTTATATGCGGTAAAATCTTTTTTGAATTATTTTGGTGGAAAATATTTTTTAATCAGTGCTGCAGTTATATGTGGTAAAATCATTTGTGACTTATTTCGGTGGAAAAAAAAAACTGGTATTCAGCATTAAGCGCTGCACTTACATGCGGTAAAATCTCTTTTCAAATATTTCAGTGGAAAAAAATCTTGCATTCAGCATTAAGCGCTGCAGTTATATGCAGTAAAATCTCTATGATGTCTCTATGATAAATCTGCATCATGGGGGCACCTGTGTGTCTTCTACACACTCGCAAAATAATCCTACAGCAGAGTGAATACCGTGATGCTCCATTACCTTCCCAGGAGTTTGTATTCGGTGATGCTGTTATATGTGGTAACAGCATCGCTGCACTTACATACAGTCGTGGCCAAAAGTTTTGAGAATGACATAAATATTAGTTTTCACAAAGTTTGCTGCTAAACTGCTTTTAGATCTTTGTTTCAGTTGTTTCTGTGATGTAGTGAAATATAATTGCACGCACTTCATATGTTTCAAAGGCTTTTATCGACAATTACATGACATTTGTGCAAAGAGTCAGTATTTGCAGTGTTGGCCCTTCTTTTTCAAGACCTCTGCAATTCGACTGGGCATGCTCTCAATTAACTTCTGGGCCAATTCCTGACTGATAGTAAACCATTCCTTCATAATCACTTCTTGGAGTTTGTCAGAATTAGTGGGTTTTTGTTTGTCCACCCGCCTCTTGAGGATTGACCACAAGTTCTCAATGGGATTATGATCTGGGGAGTTTCCAGGCCATGGACCCAAAATGTCAACGTTTGGGTCCCTGAGCCACTTAGTTATCACTTTTGCCTTATGGCACGGTGCTCCATCCTGCTGGAAAATGCATTGTTCTTCATCTTCACCAAACTGTTGTTGGATTGTTGGGAGAAGTTGCTGTTGGAGGGTGTTTTGGTACCATTCTTTATTCATGGCTGTGTTTTGGGGCAAAATTGTGAGTGAGCCCACTCCCTTGGATGAGAAGCAACCTCACACATGAATCTTCTCAGGAAGATTTACTGTTGGCATGACACAGGACTGATGGTAGCGCTCACCTTTTCTTCTCCGAACAAGCCTTTTTCCTGATGCCCCAAATAATCGGAAAGAGGCTTCATCGGAGAATATGACTTTGCCCCAGTCCTCAGCAGTCCATTCACTATAATTTCTGCGGAAGATCAATCTGTCCCTGATGTTTTTTTTTGTAGAGAAGTGGCTTCTTTGCTGCCCTTCTTGACACCAGGCAATCTTCCAAAAGTCTTCGCCTCACTGTGCGTGTAGATGCGCTCACACCTGCCTGCTGCCATTCCTGAGCAAGCTCTGCACTGATGGCACTCCGATACCGCAGCTGAATCCTCTTTAGGAGACGATCCAGGTGCTTGCTGGACTTTCTTGGACGCCCTGAAGCCTTCTTAAAAGAATTGAGCATCTTTCCTTGAAGTTCTTGATGATCCTATAAATTGTTGATTGAGGTGCAATCTTAGTAGCCACAATATCCTTGCCTGTGAAGCCATTTTTATGCAACGCAATGATGGCTGCACGCGTTTCTTTGCAGGTCACCATGGTTAACAATGGAAGAACAATGATTTCAAGCATTACCCTCCTTTTAACATGTCAAGTCTGCCATTTTAACCCAATCCGCCTGACATAATGATCTCCAGGCTTGTGCTCATCAACATTCTCACCTGAGTTAACAAGACGATTACTGAAATGATCTCAGCAGGTCCTTTAATGACAGCAATGAAATGCAGTGGAAAGGTTTTTTTGGGATTAAGTTAATTTTCATGGCAAAGAAGGACTATGCAATTCATCTGATCACTCTTCATAACATTCTGGAGTATATGCAAATTGCCATTATAAAAACTTAAGCAGCAACTTTTCCAAATTCAAAAATTTATGTAATTCTCAAAACTTTTGGCCACGACTTTATATGCGGTAAAATCTTTTTTTAATTATATCGGTGGAAAAAAGTTTTGTATTCAGCATTAAGCGCTGCACTTATATGCGGTAAAATCTTTTTTGAATTATTTTGATGGAAATACAAATTTCCACCACCTCCATTAACTTTATAATCTCTTCATTAACATCGGACACACTAACTTTACACCCCACCCCCCCAATTATATATATGTCGTGCCAGCACCACCTAAGAGCGAATAAAGGTAAATGACATGGCCAGCCTGTTAAAGGGAATTACAGCATGATACCACAATACATTTGATCTGACATGTAGCAAGATTTTAAATTCCCCACATATAGCACATAGTGGGACACTGCATCAAGATGAATCAGGCGTGGATCAGCCAGGATTTTCACACACCAATGCCTGATGCATAAGACCAGATCATCCATGGTGCCACACCAACAATTTGACAAAAGAGACTGGTTTCTTCTGGCTACCACCCTTAGCTACTATTCTGATGCTGTTACCCCCTGATGCCACACATCTGATGCCAAGTGCTCTTTCTTTCACCCACCAAATTCAGCGGGTACTGGTATTGCCACCCACCTCCACGGTATGTCACCTTGCCACTCTTTGTCCACCTGATGCTGCTGCCACCTCCAGACTCTGTCATTGTGCCAAGCTGTGGTCTCCTCATATTGCTGCCAACTCCAGATCCTGTCATTGGGACACTCTGTGGTCTCCTCATGCTGCTTCCACCTCACCACTATGTCATAGGGCCACTCTGTGGACTTCTCATGCTGTTCCCACCCTCCCCACTTCATGACTGGTCCACTATTTTGGCTTTCGGCCTGGCTGACATCATCATTTATTTGACACTTCTTCTGATCTGTCAGAAGGAAAAATGAGACACACAACGGATCCTGTCTGTGTAGCAGCTTTAAGGCCTGTATGGTCCCATCAGAATTGGCTTATGATTTGGTAGCCAAAAGCAGAAGTGGGTAGAAAACACAGAAGACATGAAAATATTCCTCTCACGTGTCATCTCTGTTTTAGAACCACTCTGTTTTTTTTTGCCTTTAGCAATACTGATGGATGGCTGACCGAGTGAAGGTGTACAAGGATCCGTTTTTTCTCAGTAATTGTTCTGATGGATCAGAAAATGGGGAAAATTAATCAGTGACATCAACACAAACTTACTCTCCATCCTGTCGGGGGGAGGGGGGGCTTTACTTGCCGTATAAGCATTTAAAAGAACAGGTTCTGTAGACATCTATGTGGAATCAGCTGATGAGGGTGTAAAAGGAGTGCGCTTTTTCTTGACGCTAACATCTACCTGTGAGGCTCCATTCACACGTCCGCAAATCTGTTCTGCATTTTACGGAACGGAATTGCGGACCCATTAATTTCAATGGGGACAGACGATGTCCACACTTCCGGGTCCGCAATTGCGTTCCCCAAAAAAATAGAACATGTCCTATTCTTGTGCACAATTGCAAAAAGGTATTTTCTATATAGTGCCGGCAATGTGCGGTCCACTGATGTCTGTGTTTTGCGGATCTGCGGATTCGTGGATCCGCAAAATACTTGCAGACGTGTGAATGAAGCTTTAGGGTTCATGCACAAGAACGTATTTTCTTTCCGTGTCCGTTCCATATATTTGCGGACCATATCCGGAAAAAAAAACGGAAGGTACTCCATGTGCATTCTGTTTCTATATGTCCATTTTTCCATTCTGCAAAAAAATAGAGCATGTCCTATTTTTTCTAGTTTGCGGACAAGGATAGGCATTATTACAATGGATCTGCAAAAATAACGGATCCTCAAAAAAAACAGATGCCATACGGAACGTCATGCGTTTTTTTTTTGCAGACCGCAAAACACATACGGTCGTGTGCATGAGGCCTAAGGCTGAGTTGATACTTGAGTTATTTGGTCAGTTTTGGCCCGGTGAACGCCCAAATAAGTGAAGTATGCAGTGATTCTAAGAGCGACGCCTGTCATCTGCATGTCATACAGACTCACAGTATTATTTCACTACCATAGCAGACTCCCCATGCGTGTTACTGCAAGGCAGAGTGTTCTACACCACTATAAAAGCTTTCAGCAGCCAATAGTTGTTTTTTAATGTAGTTTGCCGTGAATATATTCAGATCAAATTGAATATTTCCCGAAAAATTTGGCGAACCATCAACTCGAATTCATGGCGTATCTGGTTGAAGCCTTATATATTCCTTTAACTCTTTTAATACATGTATTGACACCTATAGTACCACAATGTGTCATTTCAGCCTTAAGTTCCTTTGTTTATTAGTGCTTAACTAATATAGATATTTACACCTACTATATAATATGTCATGTTGCTTCTGGTCACATAAAATGCCAGATAAAACTAGCATTTTCAGGGGCTTGGGCAGGGGACCCCTTGCCCGGTCCTCTGAAGACTCCAATTTTATCTGGAGAAACATGTCAGGGGCAGTGTTTGAGAGCTTTTTAGAAAAGGGAATACTGTAATAGTGAGACAGCATACGGAGGAAAGCTGGCAGCTGTGTATAGCTGCCATCTCCCAGCAGAGATACATTACAAATTAAGATTCAGAATTTGGCACAGGGTGGGGATGCCATTTCAGTTTTCCCCTCAGGCAGTAGAAGAGATAGAATTGCCACAGGCCACAACTTTTAACTGTGTGTACCTCCTAAGGATGCAGATACAGTTGTATACAGAAAGTGAACCGCTGCTCGAAATAGTGATTCTTGGCTGAATTTTCTGATTAGGGCCTCCAGACATAATATGGTTTGGGGCCCTAGTAATACAAGGCCCACCCCTGCCCACTGGTTCTGACCACAATAATATTAGTGACCAGAGTTTAGGTTTCTTTTGCCCCCCCCCCCCCCCAATTGCATTTTACCAGGTTGAAATAATATCTAAGTGGTGGTTACAACTGGCTTGATGTCTGATTTGGTTGAATGCAGGGCAGATAGCTTGAGTTTTAAGAGTTCTTTTTCAGTTAGTTTGACCATAATATAAGTGGCTTAGCTCTATCTCCTGTTCTTTGCACTTTTTTATATACTGTAGTTTGTCATATATCATTACTATATCATCATTTTTCATCCCAACCATTAGCTATGGCATGCTGTCAAAGTGATCGCCAGGAGCATTTCTGTTGAGAAAATGACTCCTTAATATGTTTGTTTGATTTGTTAGATGCAAAGTAAAGACCCTTTGTAATGATTAATTACATGTTGCTCAGTTAAACGCACAAAGGTAAAGCTATTAACTCAGTTTAATTTTATTTGAGGAATCATTAAACCTTTCAAAATGTCGCCCAAAAAAATGTAAATTAGTATGACAACAGGAGGGGCTCATGACATTTCATTTCTATTTAAATGAATCTAAAAAAAATTATCAATTTTAAGGACCATTTCTGCCAAAAAACATGTTAAAAGGCAACTTTTCATATACAATTTTAGCCATATATGAATAGTTTCTTGACAACCACTAATATCAGCCAGGAGAGTACTGATACTAGAGATGAGCAAATTTCTCAAAAATTCGATTCGGCTGGTTCGCCAAATTTAACTAAAAAAATTTGATTCGATCCAAATTTATTTGTGGTGAATCGCATTAAAAACTGCTATTTCCTGGCTGCAGAGAGCCTTTATACATAGTGTTGTGGAACACTGTGCCTTGCAGTAAATCTCATAGGGAGTCTGCTGTGGTAGTAAAACAATACTGTGAGTCAGTATGACATGTAGATGACAGGCGTCGCTCTTAAAATCACTGCACACTTCACTTATTTGGGCAGTTACTGGGCCAAAACTGACCAAATAACTCAAGTGCGAACACAGCCTTACAGGTCAATGTTAGTGCCAGGTAGAAAGATCCGCGGAGAGACCCAAGATCCTATGTAACATGAAAGAGCCACTCCTCTCACACTAATTCACTGATTCCATATAGATTTCTACAGAACCTCCTGTTCTATTAAATGCTTATACAAGTAGAGCCCCCCCCCCCCCCCGACAGAGTAGAGTGGATGTAAGCAGTAAGTGTGTGTTGACATCACTGATTATTTGGCCCGTCCTCTGATCTGTCAGAACAATAACCCACAAAAAATAGATCCTGTCTGTGGAGCATCTGCCTTCACTCGGTCAGCATTTGGTCATTAATCCATCAGTATTGCTAAAGCCAAAAAAGAACAGGAGTGGATCCAAAACAGAGATGACACTTGAATGGAATATTTGCATGTCTTCTGTGTTTTGTACCCACTCCTGCTTTGGCTACCAAATCATAAGCCAATTCTGATGCAAAATAGGTACCATGTCATGCAGGCTTTACAGCTGTTACATAGACAGGATTAGTTGTGCGTCACATTTATCCTTCCTTCTGACAGATCAGAAGAAGGGTCAAATAAATAATGATGTCAGCCGGGCCGAAAGGCAAAATAATGGCCCAGTCATAAAGTGGGGAGGGTGGAAGCAGCATGAGGAGACCACAGAATGGCCCAATGACAAAGTCTGGAGTTGGCAGCAGCTTCAGGAGGAGACCACAGAGTGGCACAATAACAGTGTGGAGGTGGCGGCAGCAGCATCAGGAGGAGGCCACAGGGTGGCACAATCACAGTGTGGAGGTGAAAGCAGCATCAGGAGGCCACTGAGTGGCAGAGTGTGGAGGTGGCAGCAGCAGCATCAGAAGGAGGCCACAGGGTGGTACATTGACAGTATGAAGGTTTCAGCAGCAGCATCAAGAGACAAAAGGGTGGCACAATGACAAAGTATGGAGGTGGCAGCAACAGCAGCATCAGGAGCAGGCCACAGGGTGGCACAATGACAGTGTGGAGGTGGAAGCAGCAGCATCAGAAGACCTGAGTGGTAAGGTGGCTGCAGCATATCACGACCTGCCTGCCGATCACAGACGTGTGACGCAAAGGGAGGGAAAAGGGAAAGCCCTGTCCAAGGGAGAGAGAAAGGTGGTGACCCCTAACTCACCTTGAGGCTGGCACCTGACTGCCCTGACGTCACTAGACGGGTTTTTCACCCGTACGCCGATCATGTGCCTAAATCCTGGCTTTCCTAAAGATGAGCCTTAAGTAGTGAATAGGGCAGTGGGAGCACTAGTCCTCACCACTAACACTAAAGGAAAACACTAGGGAGAGGACAGACAATACAGACGAAACATATAATCCCAGGTGGGCTACAACAGCGGACAACAAAAGCCCAACAGGGATCCGCAGGGTAATGCTCTGGTACGACAGACAGGAACAACAGCTACACAGCTCCAGTGGGTCAGTATAGAAGTCCAGGCAGGAAGCTCTATATCTGGCAACAAGAGAAGTGAGAAGGGGGAATATAAGGAGGTTGGGAGTGACGGACAAGAAACTTCTGAGGAGAAGAAGCTATGGATCCCTGAGTGAGACAAAAAGGATTGCAAGGCAAACACAGAAAGCTACCATTAAGTAACAGCGTGATCTTTAGACATAGAGCGCGCAGCCACCGGCTGCAACTTCCTGAACCCTCGTATAACGGAGTCAGACGTGGCTCTTGAGACCCTCGTGACACAGCATCAGGAGACCAAAGACCCGTTGACAGAGTGGGGAGGTGGGTGGCAATACCAGTACCAGCTAGAGATGGTGGGTGAAAGAAGGAGCACTTGGCATCAGATGTGTGGCATCAGGCGGGTGGTAGGCAGCATCAGGAATAGTAGCTGAGGCTGGTAGCCAGAAGAAAGCGGTCTCTTTTGTCAAAGTGTTGGTGTGGCACCATGGATGATCTTGTCTGATGCATCAGACATTGGTGTGTGTAAATCCTGGCTGATGCATGCCTGATTCATCTTGACAAAGGTCAGTCTCTCCACATTTAGGGTGAACAGGCGAGTTTTTCTTGGGGTAACTATGGCCTCTGCAACACTAAACATCCATTCTGATGCCACATAACTGGACGGACACTGCAGCTTTTCCAGGGCAAACTCTGTGAGTTGCGGCAACAAATCCAGTTTGGCTGCCCAGTAATGCAGCAGACCTTCAATATGTGGTGGCAGGGTGCTGTCAAAGTATGCCTCCAACTGCTGGTTCAGGTCCTGCTCGAGGTCTAGCTGCTGCTGCTGGTGAGTAGTTTCTTCACTAGGTGGGTGAAGAAATCTGCTTATCAGCGACTCTAAACTCAAGTTGCTGCTGATGGGGCTGGTACCACATTCAACCAGTGTGCCGTAAAGGACATGTAGTGTCCCTGACCGTAGTTACAGCTCCACACGTCAGCGCTGCCGTGCACTTTGCCAGACACCGACAGTCTCAAGGACTGGCCCACTTTCTGTTCTACATAAGTGTGCAGGGCTGGTTCTGCATTTTTAGCAAAGAAATCACGGCTTGGGACTCTCCACCTTGGCTCGGCACAAGCCATCAGTTCTATGAAAAGTGCAGAGTCCACCACTTGGAAAGGGAGGGACTGGAGCAGCAGCAACTTGGACAGGAGCACATTCAGCTTCTGTGCCGTTGGATGAGTGCACTCATACTCTTGTCTCTTGGCAATCGCTTCGGTGATCGATTGCTGACGGAATGACTGACGAGGAGAAGGAGGAGCAGGACCAGCAGATGATCGGAAGGACAGACAGCTCCCTTCGGCTGAGGTGGTGGAGCCTTGACTGCCTGAAATCGGGTGCATGCCACTGGGTGATGTAGCAGGCTAGACCACCACATCAGAGCCACGGTTCTCCCAGGCCACTTTATGGTGATTCTGTATATGTTGACGCAGGGCCGTGGTGCCAACATTGGCACCCTGGCCACGCTTCACCTTCTGCACACAGATTCAACAAAAAGCCATGTTCAAAAAACTGCCGCACCACCGAGTAGTTTATTTTACCCCCATCACTCCGCACTGACTGACTGCTGCCGCTGCTGCTTCCATGAACCCCTGCACCACTACTTTCCGGGTAGGCTCCTGCAAAGCGGGTGGTCTACCCCGGGTACGTTTGGCTCCCGACTTCGCACTGCTGCCACCCTGCTGATTCCCAGCCACGCTAGCGACTTGCTGGCTCTGCCGCTGCCTCACAGGCAAGCTGGCACCCTCTTCGCCCGATGATGATGAAGCCCCTAATTCACCTGGCTCCCAAGTGCGATCAGCTACATCATCATCATTAAATACTTTCTGCACGTCACTGATGTCCTCCTCAATGGTCTCTGGGTCAGGAGCCTGACCGCTCACAACACCAACTCCCATGCTATTCTCTTTATCACTATTTTCCCGCCTACCGGAGGAATCGGTGGTTGTCTCCACGACATCTTGGCTGGCCAGTAGCTGCTGACTGTCCTCTAGTAGCTCGTCCTCGCTGTATAGTGGAGCTAAGCCCACAGTATTTCTCTGGCTAAAGGAAACAGAAAAGGACAGAGGCAGGTTGAGGACAGGTGAGGGCACAGGGCCTACTCTCAGGCCATGCCAACTAAGGTTTGTGTCTGACGAACCCACTGACTCTTGGCTGGGGGTGTCTGATGTCACTTGGGACGAAGTGGATGACCATGTCAACCAGTCAAGAACCGCTGGGTTGCTGGTCAAGACATGACTGCTAGATGACAACAGGAGCTCAAGCCTCTCGCTGTGACTCCTGCTTCCATGCCCTCTTACTCTGCTGTGACCTGTACCAGAAACATTTAGGCCTCTTCCACTCCCCTGTGCAGGGCCTGGCACTTTTCTGTCTGACATACTGTTAGATCAAATAAATAAATAAAAAGGAAATTAAAACACCCCAAAAAAGTCTGTAATTTTCTCACTTCACCACGCAATGGCTAATAAGCCCCTTTTTTTGCCACTAATACATGCCAAAAATGGCTTTAGAACATACAACTTCACTGCTGAATGGCAAATAGGCCCTTACTTTTTTCCGCCTATACAGTACATGACAAAAAGGGCTTTAGAACATATAACTGCATCTATGAACAGCAAATAGGCCCTTATTTTTTTCCACTTATGCACGCCACAAAAGGCTTTAGAACATATAACTGCACCACTGAACAGCAAATAATATATATATTTTTGCAACTAATACACGCAAAAAAGTGCTTTAGAACATATAACTGCATTGCTGATCGGCAAATACCTATTTTTTTACTCTAATACAGGTCATTTTCTCATTTCACCACACAAGGGCAAATACTTTTTTTTGTGCCACTAATACATGCCAAAAATGGCTTTAGAACACATAACTGCACCGCTGAGCGATAAATAAGGTATAGTTTTTGCCACTAATAACACGCCAAAAATGGCTTTAGAACACATAACTGCACCGCTGAACGGCAAATAATGTATAGTTTTTGCCACTAATAAACGCAAAAAAGGGCTTTAGAACATATAACTGCACTGCTGATCGGCAAATAGCCCCTTATTTTTTTTCTACTTATACACGCCACAAAATGGTTTAGAACATACAACTGCACCACTGAACGGCAAATAATATCTATTGTTTTGCCATTAATACAAGCCAAAAACAAAAAGGGCTGTAATTTTCTCACTTTACCACACAACGGCAAATACGTTTTTTGGTGCCACTAACACACACCAAAAAGGGCTTTAGAACATATAACTGCACATCTGAACGCCAAATAGGCCCTTACTTTTATCCACTTATACACGCAACAAAAAGCTTTAGAACATATATCTGTACCGCAGAACAGCAAATAATATATATATTTTTTTGACACTACTACACGCCAAAAAAGGCTGCAATTTTATCACTTCACCATACAATGGCTAAAAATTTTATCACTTCACCCCACTAATTCAAGCCAAAAAATGCTTTGGAACATTTAAGTGCATCGCACAATGACACCATTTTACACCAAAATTTTGCCTCAACATCCTGTCTCAAAGTAAGCCAACCAACAGGTGGTATAAAATTAAACAAAAGTATCGAAAGATGCGCCAAATATATTATCCACCTTCAGCCACTGTGATAAATTTGTCAGATCTTTAGACTAAGGGGGTTATTTATGATTAGATAGATGCCACTTTTTGGCGTATATCTGTCGCAGATTTTATCACAAAGGTTATTGGCTGCAAAATGTGCGACTTTTGACCCCCTTACGCCAACGTGCCCACACCAGTGCCAAAAAAAGGGAAAGTAGTGTGGGCATGTAAGAATTTATGCCGGCCTCTACATAACTTAGGCGCTTTACTGGGGGCTGTACAACTTGCTTAAATCTACACCATCTCCCTTCCTGGCATAGATTTAAGGCCTCTTTTACATGACCGTATGGCTTTTTCAGTGTTTTGCAGGCCATTTTTATCGGATCCGTTTTTACGTTTTTAGTTTCCGTTGTGTTATCCTTTTGGTTCCATTTTTCCGTTCCTTTTTTTCCATATGGCATATACAGTATACAGTAATTACATAGAACACATTGGGCTGGGCTTAAAATTTTCAATAGATGGTTCCGCAAAAAACAGAATGGATACGGAAGACATAGGGATGCATTTCCGTATGCGTTCCATTTTTTTGGAGGACCCATTCACTTGAATTGAGCCACGGATCGTGATTTGCGGGCAATAATTGGACATGTTCTATCTTTGCACGGAATGGAAAAACGGAAATACAGAAACGGAATGCACATGGAAACGCTTCAGATTTTTTTGCGGAACCAATAAAATGAATGGTTTCGTATACGGACTGTATACGGAATAAAAAAAATGGTCCGTACACTCGCAAAAAAAAACTTACGTATGAAAGAGGCCTACGTCATCTTATATGCCAAAAACAGGCATTGAAAATAATGAATCAGGCGGGCCTCCCATGTCACGCCCCTTTTTACCGCCATCTCAGAAAAATGGTGTAAGCCGGGAAAAGTCGCCTATTCAGCGGCAAATGCCCTTTGCGACCAAATCTGCAACAAAATTACACCAAAAATTGCCGTGCTTCCCATAATAAGTGACCTCCTAAATATTTGACAGTGCAATATTATTTTTACTAGAAACTTGAATAAAATCATGTGTCGCCTTCAAGTGGTCATGTGCTTAGAATATTAAACATACTAAAGCAGAACAATAAAATATATTGGCATACTTACCATTCCCAAATTCTTATTTGTTTGCGTGTCTTATTAATTCTCTAGGAAAGCGTTATGACACATCACTATAAAGATATGTTTGCAAAGCTGTCTCACTTTTCAGAGGAAATTATAAGTTGAAATGTAATGAAACAAATAACAAGTAAAATAGAATAGTGATTTTTACTTTGTAGCTTGGAATGGCTGAGAGTATGGCATGCTTATCACAATATTTTCTATTGATGAATAGTGTTGAGCACGAATATTCCAATTGCGAATTCTTATAGCGAATATCGCAACTTCGATAATTCGTGAATATTGCGAATATATCGCTATATATTTGCAATTTCGAATATTCGTATATTTTTTTTTTTTAGTTGTTAATTCTTGTTGCTCTCTTGTTGTCTTCCCACTTCCCAAAAGCTGTTCTTACCTGTCCGGAGAATTCCTGGCTCCCTGCCCGATTCAGTCAATGCCCGTTGCCGCTTCTGCCGACTTCCCGTGTGCATGGAGCGTCCCCATCCCTATGGGAACGCCTCCATGCTAAAATGTACTGTCGGATGTGAGAATCACGAAGTTGTAATCGCAATGAGATTAATATAACCTGAATTATTCGCATTGCAATATTCGTTCTATTCTAGCAATACAACCATTAGGAACTTAGCTCTAAGATCAATTCGCAACGCGAGTATATGTTCGCCTCGCGAATGAAACTTAGAGCTAGCTGAGTTCCTAATAGTGGTATTGCTAGAATATAACGAAGATTGAGAATATAGTGCTATATTCGTGAATTCGAGATATTCTCAATCTTCGTTCTATTCTAGCAATACAACCATTAGGAACTTAGCTCTAAGATCAATTCGCAACGCGAGTATATGTTCGCCCCGCAAATGAAACTTAGAGCTAGCTAAGTTCCTAATAGTGTATTGCTAGAATATAACGAAGATTGAGAATATAGTGCTATATTTGTGAATTTGAGATATTCTCAATTTTTGTTATATTCTAGCAATACAACCATTAGGAACTTAGCTCTAAGATCAATTCGCAATGCGAGTATATGTTCGCCTC
Source organism: Bufotes viridis (assembly GCA_033119425.1). Lineage (NCBI taxonomy): Eukaryota > Metazoa > Chordata > Amphibia > Anura > Bufonidae > Bufotes > Bufotes viridis. Next base: position 222,756,694 of record CM065589.1, read on the forward strand.
GCGAATGAAACTTAGAGCTGAGTTGCTAATGGTTGTATTGCTGTAATATAACGAAGACTGAGAATATCTCGAATTCACGAATATAGCACTATATTCTCAATCTTCATTATATTCTAGCAACAACCATTAGGAACTCAGATCTAAGTTTCATTCGCGAGGCAAACATATACTCGGATTGCGAATTGATCTTAGAGCTGAGTTCCTAGTGGCTGTATTGTTAGAATATAACGAAGATTGAGAATATAGTGCTATATTTGTGTGATATTCGTTATCTTTGTCAATTCTAGCAATACAAGTTAACCATTAGGAACTCAGATCCAAGTTTCATTCGCGAGGCGAACATATACTCGGATTGCGAATTGATCTTAGAGCTGAGTTCCTAGTGGCTGTATTGTTAGAATATAACGAAGATTGAGAATATAGTGCTATATTCGTGTGATATTCGTTATCTTTGTCAATTCTAGCAATACAAGTTAACCATTAGGAACTCAGATCTAAGTTTCATTTGCGACGCGAATATGAATTCACGTAAAATTCGCAATATATAAAATAATGACGAATATTCGATTTCGACGAATATATGACGAATATTCAATCGAATATTCGCGAAATCGAATATGGCACCTCCCGCTCATCACTATTGATGAATTATACTCTACACTTTAAACGGTTTTAGACTGTTAAACCTTAAATGCATGTTAATCCACAGTGTTAAGAAGACAACTTTTACTGTTCAAATATAGTATATATGGTGTAAAAAATGTTCATAACCTAGAGAATAAAATCTGTAATGCTGTATGTACAGTAGTTTAACATAAGTCTTGGTGCATACTCTATTGTACTTTTCCACATTCAACCTCATATATATATATATATATATATATATATATATATATACACCCAATCTGTTACCTACTTCAGGCAGTGGCTTAAATAACTGAACTGCAAATGTGCCAACACTATTCAGTTCAGTTATTGAAGCTGTTGCCCAAAGTAGGTAACAGACGCCACAGACGCACACATAAAGGAGAAGTGTGTCTGTGCAAGATTTCTAGCAGACTAATTTTGATGTCGCTGAGTCTGGGAGGTGGAGAGATGAAGACAAGAGGGTGGAGCAGGGCTCAGTTATGATGGGCACAGCACGAATAAGTACAGCCTCTTATACTCTTCAACTAATTAGTATATTTATAAAAATGTGTTTTCCGGGGGTAAGATACTACAATTTTCCCTATCCTTCTCATAGTATTGTCTCTGGCTGGAAGACAACAGACTGTAGTTAGAAGACCCCCTCCTACACTACGTCTGCTGGAAATATGTTACCTTTTTCTATTCTTGCAGACTTTCACAGTGTGAGAATGTTCATCAGTTCACCAATTTAATTTGATCATAGCTTTTTCATTTTATTATAATTATATGTAGGTTTGTAGAGGGGAATTAATGGAGCAGATTTACTATGCAAAACACATGCAGAATTCCTGTATAATTTGTACCAAAATAAACTGCTGTAGCTGTAGTTTATTTGACTCATCTAGCAAGGGGCTGTGGCTTAGAGGAAAGGAGATGTACACCCTGTCTGGAGGGGCATGGCTAAGATGTCACAGTGAAAAATGCCCACATTTGGCAAAAGATGCTGGCATAAAGTAAGCCAATAGGTGGTGTAAACTTAGACTTGAAAGTGTGTACCAGATTTAGCCTCCAGGATCAGCCATTTGATACATCTGCCGCATTTTCAGACTGGCTACTCTTAATTAGGCAGCACAAGAAAATTTAGACCAACACATCCAAAAAGGTGCACATCCATAAAGCATACATACTGTACAAACGGTAAACAAAATATGGCTGCACACTGTTATATATGAAAACAATAGAACTAGAGATTAAGGATTATTTTGTATTACAGTGGTACTATACCTACTATACATAAAAAATGGAAAACGGAAAATCAAAAGTCTGTTGCCCATCTACACATGTCAAGATGGGTTTAAATTAGGCCCAAGAGAGGCAGTTTAGTTAGTGTTGGGTACCCATCTGCAGAAGCCAAATTGTCAATGGTAGATAGGCCCAACACTTGTTTAATAAAAAATGTGTATGAAGAGCTTCTATTTTTCATGTACAGTAGGTACAGTACCACTGTAATCATGAATAATCTGTAATCCCTAGTTCCATTGTTTCTATTGTTTGTGTTCTGCCATTTGTACAATTAGACAGTGTTAGTATTTGTTATTTACTGATTTATTTATTTTTACTTCATTGTGGGGTGACAGAGATGAGTAAAGCGAGCTTCAGATGCTACATCCGAAGTCGCTTCGTTCGTAACTTCAGATTAATACTGTACGGAGATCCGTCTCCCTACATTATTCGAATGTATGGGCTCCTATTCTTCGGCTCATCGGAGCCCATACATTATAATACTGTACAGAGACGAATCTCTGTACGGTATTAATCTGAAGTTATGAATGAGTCGACTTTGGATGTAGTATTCGAAGCTCACTTAACTTATCACTAGTGACAGTATTCAAGATGTATGCTTCCTTCCTGTGTTGTGCGTACATGCAGCACAGCTCGGTGACTGCGCCTTATGGTGGCTGAAATGAATGAAAGTTAATTTACAGAAGTATTGTGCATCATGTGCCAGTCTCTCCCAGAATGCAAGGGGAGATTCATACAGAGCATATTGGTGAATTTATTGTTATATAGACCATAATAGAACTGTCTTTAAGCACTTGCAGACCGGGCCATTTACCCCCTTACTGACCAGGCCTAATTTAGCAAATCTGATATGTGTCACTTTATGTGGTAATAGCTTTGGAACGTTTTTACTTGTTCAAGCCATTCAGAGATTGTTTTCTGGTGTCACATTGTACTTCATGTTAATGGAAAATTTGAGTCAAAATGTTTTACCTGTATTTCCTAAAAAAAATCTAAAAGGTAACAAAAATTAGAAAAAATTCACTGTTTATTAAATTTGAATCTCTCTGCTTTTTTAAGACAGTGGCGCCTCATAAAAAATGTATTAACTAACATTCCCCATATGTCTACTTTACGTTGGCATCATTTTGGTAATGTAATTTTATTCTTCTAGGATGTTAGAAGGTTTAGAATTTTAGAAGCAATTTTTGAAATTTTTAGCTAAAGTCAACTTTTTTAAAGACCAGATCAGTTCTGAAGTCACTTTGTGGGGCTTACATAATAGAACCAATCCATAAATTACCCCATTTTAGAAATTATACCTCTCAAACTATTAAAAAAACGTTTTATAAATGTTGTTAACCCTTTAGGTATTCCATAGGAATTAAATCAAAATAGCGGTGAAATTTAAAAATTTCACTTTTTTTAAAAAAATTTCATTATAATCAATTTTTTCCTGGAACACAGCAAGGGTTAAGAACAATACAGACCTCAATATTTATTACCCTGATTCTTCAGTTTGCATAAACACCCCATATGTAGTTGTATACCACTGTTTGAGCACACAGCACAGAAGGCAAGGAGTGCCATATGGTTTTTCGAGGGCAGATTTAGCTGGAATGATCTTTGGGCACCATGTTGCATTTGAAGAGACCCTGAGGTCCACCCACAATCAAAACCCCTAAAAAGTGACCACATTTTGCAAACTACACCACCCAAGGAATATTTAAGGGGTGTAGCAAGCACTTCACTCAGAAGGGCTCAGAAGGGAGGGAGCGGCATCCAGATTTTCTAACATGTAATTTTCTGTCAGGGTTTTTAAGAGCGATAGTCTCGTGTGGGGGTTTGTTTTTTCTGGGATGAGGTGACGTTCTTATTGCTACGATTTTGGGTACGTATACATTTTTGATTGATTGATATTATGTTTGTTGTGAGGTGACTAAAAAAAAGCTGTTTTGACATAATTTTTATTAGTTTTATTTTTACACCGTTCACTTGATGGGGTAGATCATGTGATATTTTTGTAGACCCAATTGTTACGGATGCGGCGATACCAAATATGTCTTTTTTTATTTATTTTTTTATGTTTTACACAATAAGAGCATGGTCTTGTGTGGGGGCTCATTTTTTGCGGGATGAGGTGACGTTTTTATTGCTACCATTTTGGGGTACATATGACTTTTTGATTGATTAACATTATGTTTTTTGGGATGTGAGCTAACTAAAAAAATCAGTTTTGGTGTAATGTTTATTTTATTTTGTTTTTTTATGGCGTTCACCTGATGGTGTAGATCATATGATATTATTATAGAGCTGGTCATTGCAGATGTAGTGATGCCAAATATGTCTATTTTTTTTTCTTCTATTTTTAACATTTTTTAAATAACGAATTTGGGGGGAATTAAAATGTTGTGAAAAAAGTTTCACATTTAAAAAAAATATATATTTTTTTTAATTTTTTTTATTTTACACTTTGTGTCCCCCATAAGGTCATATGATTTTTTTTTTTGTAAACTATTGATTTCTCCTGTAACTGGGGCTAACATAGTAGCCCCAGTTACAGTGGAAATACACCTCCCAGAGAGGCTTTACAGCAGTATACAGTGCTGTACAGCATCAGTGCAGAGCTGATCGAGGTCTGTGAAAGACCTGACAGCTCCTGCACTCTCCCGGCCCCGGCTGTCACATAATCTCCGGGCCGGAACAGGAAACGGCATAGCGCCTCCTGATCTGTGTACACAGTTCTCATGTTTCTGCCACCTTAAACAGTACTGCAAGTATACTTTTTCTTTCAAGGCCCCTTGTTCTGTAGATTTGCCACTGATAGTATTTGGCATGCTGTATGTTAATACAGTGTGGTCTGCTATCAGGGTGGCTATTCTCTGTAGCCATTCGGTAACAGCATCACTCTAATGCTGTCCAGTCATAGCTGACTGCCCTAGATGCTTAAACCCAGCATGGTCTTGTCGGTAGTATCTTATCTTGCAATACATGGATGTGTGAAGACCTTATTCTTCACAAAATAATAATCAGCAGCTCAAAATTTCTCAAAATGCATGTGATGTTGTATACTGACTCCTGGGACCCAAAAATTGTATTGTACAGAAGGCCACAACACTTTTTTTGTTGAATGCAGTGATAATTTTTTTATATAATGGAAATTGTATGTTCAGTCTTGAGAAAGACTTTGAGGAGTCCAAAAGTTGCCATGTTTGGTGCCATCATATAAGCAAATTATCACTGCATTCAGCAAAATGAGTAGAATTGAAGACCTCATTCCAGAACCTAAAGAATGAAGTCTTCACATAACCTGGTCTGACAACATAAGATACCTCTTGTAAGATCACATTAGGCTTCTGCATCGCTCTGAAGCTGACTGCTATTACTGACCAGTGTCAGCTCGATGCTGTTACACTTTGCCTACAGGAAAGAGCTGCGATTGCTACTCTGATGGCAGACTACACTATATTAACATACAGCTGACAAATACTTTTGGGCATATCTACAGACTGGGGGGGGGGGGCTTAGAAAGAACAAAAAGCACATCACTCTAGAGGATGGTGCGAATAAGTACAGGTACACAGTTTTAATTTGAAAATCTCTCTTTAAATTCCCATACTGAAAGGTTCCCCAAGGAGTGGCTCTCTGGTCCTATGTATGCTGCAGATACTATGTTGCACTATTGACACCAGAAACACCATAGCACTACTAGTTTATCAGAGTTTAAAATACATTACTGGAGGCTAACACTTGATCATATCTTTAAAAGGATTTTGCTATTTTAATATTCAGTGTGGCTCAATTTCATCTGCCATACAGGAGAAGGACTTGTGACCTAGAAAAGGATGGGGAACTCTGCTTTGTTGAAATAATAACCTGCTATGGCTGTCCATCCATGATAAAACTACAGCCTACAGCAGTCAGGACATGCTCAAATATGTAGCTTTACCAGCTGAAGAGCTCAAGGCTGTAGACCAGTGCTATAGTGCAGCATAAGCTACTCCTGTGGATACTGCCAGATTATTTTTTGCTCAGTACTGCAGTCAAATTAACTTGAATGTAAAAAAATTAAAAAAAACTATATAGATTTATGCTATAGTTCCCTAAATAGTTGAGCTTTGCAGAACCGGGTTTTTCATAATGAATTCGCTATGATGTGCGAGATGGCACTTTCATCTTTGGTCATACATTCTGAATGCTGATTACTAACTGAGCTTGCCTTTTCTGGTGTTCAGGTGCTTTAACTTTGTGTACCTGTCACAATGAGGATTTGTTAGCTAATGTAGATGATTGTGTGCGCATCATTTTCATACTGGCTATTCCTGTCTAAGAAAATAAATTGCTGCAATCATTTTGGTTAGTATATTAGAAATGGGCACCTAAATCCTAGCTATACATTTAACTGCCATTCCTGTATGCATGGAGGAAAATGAATACTACTTTCCAGGATCAATGTTGTTTTATATATAGAAATTCAATTTATCATTCCTACTATTATTTATGCCTATGTCTATTGCTCTTGTGTGTGTTAGGGGAACAGGAAAGCTCCTATTAAAAAAACTAATATGCTTAGGAATATTAGATTTTTACATCTAATCTTCTTTTACCAATATGTCAGTGAGAAAACTTCTAGATAGAATATTTGACAGTATTTTGGGGCAATCTTTCATGTTGACCCTGAGGGACTTGTCATTCTCAAGAGCAGATATTAATCTGTCAGAGAAATATTACATGGCAAATACGGTGGCAAATTATATATTATATATATATAGCTTTAATGCAATTTTTAGTGTCACAGCTGAAGCCTCATAAGGATCTAACGAAAAAAAGAAGCAAAGAGTATCATGATAGGCTGGCAACTAGGGCACCTCGACTATTTAGAAGTGAGGATAATTTTATTTTAATTTTAGCTTTCCTTAAAAACATTTATTGCCTGAGGCGAAATCCCTCCCCAGAGCACAAGCTTTCTGATGTGCTGCCCAAAAATGAAACTTTCAATTGAAATCTAACCAGTTGTTTGCTGCTGGCAAACCATTGATCTATGCAGTTCCTTTTAATGTGTTATACATTAGGTTTCATAATATGTAGAAAAATACAGTTATTCTCATAAATCTCTGTTGATGTGCCATATTGTTCCTTATCTTCAAGTCCTGCTCCTTGTGTGTACCATGATACAATCTATCTGTCTTATTGTTGGAAAATCACTAAACCAGCACAAATTCAAAAAGTTGGTAGTGCATGAAAGATACATTTTAAACGGCCACAAATCCTAAAATTGGAAGACTCTGTTGAAATCTCAGTTATACATAGGAACTTTTCGTAAGCTAACACAACTTGAAATAATGTGTCATCCATTTTATAGTATAAACTATTTAAAGGAAATGTGTCATTAGAAAATGTTAAAGGCTATGTACACTTTTGAAAAAAATTAACTAAATAATAGGTTTTATATATATATATATATATATATATATATATATATATATATATATTTTAACTTTTTCTTCTTCAGCCTGCATGTGCTTCCAGTTCCTATGCACAACAGGCTGATCTGTGTGGTCATCTGATGGGTTGTCTGTTACTCCTCCCATCACCATACTGGAGCACACATCTGCAGCTTCATTATTTAACAGAGACCAGAGTTTTATGAAGCTGTGAGCAGCTTTTGGAAGAGAATACAACACTGCTCTCATTGACTACATTCATTATATCTATGGAGAGCACTATATGGGGGTATTATATCTACAGAGCGCAACATGGGGCATTATATCTAATGAGGGCCCTACAAGGGGCTATAATATGTACTGGGGGCACTATATCTTCTGGTGACACTGCAGGGGCATTATGGACAATGATAAGTTCCAGGTATATTCTGCTATAAATTCACAGCCAGCTTCCAGTATAGTCAGTATGAAGGTAGATGCTGAGTAGCTGTTCAGGGAGGTTTTGCTGTGTAACACTGCAGAAAAAGGGAGACGAGAGCAGACCTGTTCACGTGCATGTGAAAACAAAATTCAGTGAAGAGAGCATGTGACCAGAGAACCTGAACTGAGAAGAGAAAAGTGCTTGAAAACCAGGTACTAGCATTGCTGACTGAGTGTATAAAAAGTGAAGCTGAATCCAAAAAAACAAATAAGCCCAATTATATTTTCTGCTGCATTGTAATCAGATATGTATGTATTAATTTGTCTGCACAAAGGTTTTCATAGCCTTTAAACATATTTTTAAAGAACTTTTGGTGATATTATGTTTAATTTTCCATGTCAACATTTATATAAAAAAAAATAAAAATAAAATCCTACATTTTTTGAACACTGACCACTAAGCCTAATGATAGGTGCCACATCTTGGTATGTACTGCTCACTTTACTACAGTTATCAGCTAATCATCATAGGAAGGATCAGAATGTCAGATATCACGTATATAAAGATAACACAGGATCCACCATTCACAATAGGTAATTGTCAAAGCTTATCTATTCTTTCCTTGTACAATGATCTCTGCACAGGTCACAGAGTATGCTTAGAAAACTATCCCATAGAATTCAATGAGTCAGCTCCTGTCCATTGTATCTATGGCCCATGGTGGCTGCTGTAAAGCATATATGCTGTTAAGAACAATTCAGGCAAGATGGCCACCCCCATAATTATGTTCAGGAAAAATAATTTAAAAATCTACAATCAGAAAATCAAAACAGATTTGAAAAAAGGATATCTGTTTGCTATATGGTATTAACTAATCAATAATAATAATAATAATAATAATAATAATAATAATAATAATAATAATAACTAGCAGAAAGGAACTTTGCCAACATATTGCCCTTAAAGAGAAGGTTTACCTACAATATAAAATAGTTTTATTGCTCCAATGCATGGTTAAATATTTCCTGTCTATCTGTGTCTATAGCTCTTATGCAGGCCTGTTTGTTCCCATGGTAACAGACTACAAACTCTGTGTAGTCTTCACCTGCAGTCACACTCTTTTCCATCTCTCTGCTCATGCACACATGTAAGTAGTTCAATATCACCTAAGGTTTCCAGCAGGTAATGTGGACAGGACTTTGTTTTCCGCCTTGCATAACGGGACCCAGACGGATCTGTTATGCTTTCCCATAGACTTGTATTATGACAGAAAGCAAACGGAATGCCTTTTAACCCCTTAAGGACTCAGCCCTATTTCACCTAAAGGACTTGGCCATTTTTTGCAAATCTGACCACTGTCACTTTATGTGGTGATAACTTTAAAACGCTTTTTCTTATCCAGGCCATTCTGAGATTGTTTTTTCGTCACATATTGTACTTCATGACACTGGTAAAATTAAGTCAAAAAATTTCATTTTTATTTATAAAAAAATATCAAATTTACCAAAAATTTGGAAAAATTAGCAATTTTCCAGGTTTCAATTTCTCTACTTCTATAATACATAGTAATACCGCCCAAAAAAGTTATTGATTTACATTCACCATATGTCTACTTAATGTATCGATCATTTTGGGAATGCCATTTTATTTTTTGGGGACGTTACAAGGCTTAGAAGTTTAGAAGCAAATCTTGAAATTTTTCAGAAATTTTCGAAAACCCACTTTTTAGGGACCAGTTCAGGTCTGAAGTCACTTTGTGAGGCTTACATAATAGAAACCATCCAAAAATGAACCATTCTAGAAACTACACCCCTGAAGGTATTCAAAACTGATTTTACAAACGTCATTAACCCTTTAGGTTTTCCACAAGAGTTAGTGGCAAATGGAGATAAAATTTCAGAATTTCGATTTTTTGGAAAATTTTCAGTTTGAATCCATTTTTTCCAGTAACAAAGCAAGGGTTAACAGCCAAACAAAACTCAATTTTTATTTCTGTAGTTTTCAGAAACACCCCATATGTGGGTGTAAACTGCTGAATGGCCAAACGGCAGGGCACAGAAGTAAGGAAACGCCATATGGTTTTTGGAAGGCAGATTTTGCTGGACTGGATTTTTGACACCATGTCCCATTTGAAGCCCCCAGATGCACCCCTAGAGTAGAATCTGAAAAAAGTGACTCCATCTAAGAAACTACACACCTCAAGGTATTCAAAACTGATTTTACAAACGTTGTTAACCCTTTAGGTGTTCCACAAGAGTTATTGGCAAATGGAGATGAAATTTCAGAATTTCTATTTTTTGTTACCTTGCCTCAAAAAAAGTGTAATATAGAGCAACCAAAAATCATATTTACCCTAAAATAATACAAACAAAACTGCCACCTTATCCCGTACTTTCCAAAATGGGGTCACTTTTTTGGAGTTTCTACTGTAGGGGTGCATCAGGGGGGCTTCAAATGGGACATGGTGTCAAATAACCAGTCCAGCAAAATCTGCCTTCCAAAAACCATATGGCGTTCCCTTCCTTCTATGCCCTGCCGTTTGGCCATACAGCAATTTACGACCACATATGGGGTGTTTCTGCAAACTAGAGAATCGGGGCAATATATATTGAGTTTTGTTTGGCTGTTAACCGTTGTTTTTTTACTGGAAAAATTGATTAAAATGTAAAATTTGCAAAAAAATAGCTATTTTCGGACCGTTTTTATTTTTTGTTATTTACATTGTTGAACTGACAGGTTAGATTGTGTGCTATTTCTATAGAGCAGGTTTCTACAGACGCGGCAATACAAAATATAGCTACTTTTTGGGGGGTTTTATTTCAGTTTTACATAATACAGCATTTTTGAAAAAAATGATTTTTTTAGTGTCTTCACATTCTGAAAGCCATATATTTTTTTTATTTTTTGGGCGACTGTCTTATGTAGGGGCTCATTTTTTGCGGGATGAGATGGCGGTTTGATTGGAACTATCTTGGGGTGCATATGACATTTTGGTCGCCTGCTATTACACTTTTTGTGATGTAAGGTGACAAAAATGGCTCTTGACACCGTATTTATTTTTTTCTTTGTGTTGTGTTCACCTGAGGGTTTTGGTCATGTGTTATTTTTATAGAGCAGGTTGCGACGGACGCGCCGATACCAAATATGTATACTTTTTATTTATTTATTTAAGTTTTACACAATATTATCATTTTTTAAAACAAAACAAATCATGTTTTAGTGTCTCCATAGTCTTAGAGCCCTATTTTTTTTTGGGGGGGGGGGCGATTGTCCTATGTGGGGTATCATTTTTTGCGGGATGAGATGACGGTTTGATTGGCACTATTTTTGGGTGCATATAACTTTTTGATCGCTTGCTATTACAGTTTTTTCGATGTGAGGTGACAAAAATGTTTTTTTTTTTACATTGTTTTTATTTTATTTTTTTAACAGTATTTACCTGAGGGGTTAGATAATGTGATATTTTTATAGAGAAGGTTTTTTACGGAAGCGGCGATACATAATATGTATACTTTTTATTTATTTATTTTACTTTAACACAATAATAGCATTTTAGAAAAAAAAATTATGTTTTAGTGTCTCCATAGTCTGAGAGCCATATTTTTTTTATTTTTTTGGGCGATTGTCCTATATAAGGACTCATTTTTTGCGTGATGAGATGGCAGTTTTATTGGTACTACTTTGGTAGGCATACGCCTTTTTGATCACTTGGTATTACACTTTTTGTGATGCAAGGTGACAAAAAATGGCTTTTTTACACAATTTTTTTGTGTTTTTTTTACGGTATTTGTGTTAGGGGTTAGGTCACGTGATATTTTTATAGAGGAGTTTTTTACGGATGCGGCGATACCTAATATGTGTAGTTTATTTGTGTTTTTTTTTTTTTTTTATTCAGTGATATGTATTTTTCTTATTTTTACTTTTTTTTCACTTTTTTGACATTTTTTTGACCCAGACCCACTTAGTTCTTGTAGATCCAGTGGATCTTGTGTCTATATAATACAGAACAGTACACTATATAGTGTACTGCACTGTATTTTTTTACTTTTTAAAGTCTGGTCAGACTTCTGCCTTTAGCAGAAGTCTGACCAGAGTTACTACACCATGGCAAGCAGGACGCTTCTGAAAGCGTCCTGCTGCCATGGTAACCATCACCCGCTGCCATTACAGAGCAGCGGGTGATGGGAAGAGAGGTGAGCTCCCTCCCTCTACTATCCTATCCCGTCGGGGGGGCTTCAAAGGTACAGCAGCCACCCGATGGGAGAGGGAGGGAGCTCCCTCCATGTTAACACCTTCTATACCGCCTTCTATAGATTCATTAGTATGAATCTAAAATGGATGCTGTGCAGGAGGTGGGAGGGTCTGGGAGGGAGGATATGCTGCTGATTGGCTGGAATGTGTCTGCTGACTGTGAGGTACAGGGTCAAAGTTTGCTCAATGATGATGTATAGGGGGCGGACCGAACATCGCATGTGTTCGCCCGTTGAGGCGAACGCGAACAAGCTATGTTTGCCGGGAACTGTTCGCCGGCGGATAGTTCGGGCCATCTCTACACATAAAGTGACACATCAGATTTGCAAATAATGGCCTGGTCCTTAAGGTGAAAAATGGCACGGTCCTGAAGGGGTTAATGTTCTACTAACCGCGGTATAGAAGGGGTTAAACTGCTGACATCTGCAGCACAGATGTCAGCAGTTTATAGCAGGGGGTCAGCAATGTGCTGACCCCCTGCTATACCCACTAGACACCAGGGAAATCGATTGAAAGGAGGCGGGCGGGGGATCGCAATTGCGATCCCGCCTGCCGCATCACCCGCCTCCCGCGCCGCCCACCCGCAGCACCGCCCGCAATCCCTCCCCCCTGCACCGCCCGGGGGGACACTAAGATGGCGGGGTGCAGGGGGGGGGGTTAAAATTTACACTTTGGGGCAGATTTTAGTCTCTGATCCCCACGGTCACAGACTGCGGGGATCAGAGACTACAGATAGCACAGCAAACCGCAGGTCTGAATTGACCTGCGGTTTGTTGCAATCGCCGACACGGGGGGGTCACAGGACCCCCCTCGGCATTGTCACAGGATACCTGCTGAATGATTTCAGCAGGCATCCTGTTCCGATCACCACCCGCAGCGCTGCGGTGATCGGAACTTCTCAGGGCGTACATTTACGCCCTGAGTCCTTAAGTACCAGGACGCTAGGGCGTACATGTACGCCCTGCGTCGTTAAGAGGTTAAAGGCTTCGGTTTTGCATTCTGTCTGGGCATTCCGTTATTTTCGGTTATAACCATGTTATAACGGAAAGCAATAGCGGAATCCCTAATGCTAGTGTGAACCCACCCTAAGCCATGTGCTGCCCGTACCACAGAACTGTCTGAATGTTGATTGATCTTGCTGCGTTAAAGACCTGGTGGATATGTGAGGTGGGTAGATTCAGTATGGTTTGGTTAGGTAAACACTGCCCCAGATGTAGTGAGAAACATTTTAGTGCTAATGGCATGAACTATTTAATTATACTTACTTTTGCAATGCACTCATTTGTAGCCTTTCCTTCTCCTTTTTACATCTTTCTTTATACTTCTTAACCCGAGTTTCCCAAAGTCCTCTTATTTTGGAGAAGTCAACAACAATAACTTCAAACGTCATTGTCTTACATCCAATTTGGTTGAATATGAGCTGTGGGAAAAAAAATAAAAATAGTTGTGTTACAAAATGCTTTTTTTTTTTTTATTAGAACAAGGTTATCATGTCCAGCTTCATCAATAGAATTTGGGATTTTTAAACACCATTATAGAGATGTCACTGCTAGCAGTCAAAATGCCCTTCAGTATATTTCAGGCAGGTTTTAAACCGCCATTATATCCTCAAGGCCCAGATCCACCTGCAACTCTACTGAGCAGATCATCATTAATTTCTAAAGTGATCTAAGTCCAATTTAGTAGAACATTAACCCCTTCAGGACCGTGCCATTTTTCACCTTAAGGACCAGGCCATTATTTGCAAATCTGATGTGTCACTTTATGTGTAGAGATGGCCCGAACTATCCGCCGGCGAACATAGCTTGTTCGCGTTCGCCTCAACGGGCGAACACATGCGATGTTCGGTCCACCCCCTATACATCATCATTGAGCAAACTTTGACCCTGTACCTCACAGTCAGCAGACACATTCCAGCCAATCAGCAGCATATCCTCCCTCCCAGACCCTCCCACCTCCTGAACAGCATCCATTTTAGATTCATTCTGAAGCTGCAGTCTTAGTGAGAGGAGGGAGAGTGTAGTTGCTGCTGATTAAATTGGGAAATCAATAGCTAGGCTAGTGAATTCAGTGTCCACTCCAGTCCTGAAAGACTCATCTGATCTCTGCTGTAAGGACAGCGTCCTGACAGCACCCCAAAAAGCCCTTTTTAGGGCTGCAACATTAGTCTGCTTTTTTTTTCCCTTTATATACATATTGCAGTTGCCTGGCCTGCCTGTGTGTGAGGAGCTGCAGGCCCACAGACTGTAGTGTGCCCACTGCCAGTGCCCACCCCTGTCATCCCATGTGGCATAGGACTTTGCATCAAAAAAGGCATTTAATTTTTACACTTTAATCTAAGGTTAGTTGCCTGCCAGTGTGTGTCAGGCTGACTTCCACTGACTGTAGTGTGCTCCACTGCCAGTGCCCACCACTCATACCGGCTGGCACAGGACTTTGCATAAAAAGGCATTTAATTTTTACACTTTAGTCTAATTTCAGCTGCTTGCCTGCTGCCAGTGTGTGTCAGGCCGACTTCAACTGACTGTAGTGTGCCCACTGCCAGTGCCCATCCCTGTCATCCCGGTGGCACAGGACTTTGCATCAAAAAGGCATTTAATTTTTACACTTTAGTGTAATTTCAGTTGCTTGCCTGCTGCCAGTGTGTGTCAGGCCCTCTTCCACTGACTGTAGTGTGCCCACTGCCAGTGCCAACCACTGATACCGGGTGGCACAGTAGCTTGCCGATAAATAAGGCATTAAATTTTTAGACAGTAGTCTAAATTCAGTTGCTTGCCTGCTGCCAGTGTGTGTCAGGCCCGCCTCCACTGACTGTAGTGTGCCCACTGCCAGTGCCAACCACTGATACCGGGTGGCACAGTAGCTTGCCGATAAATAAGGCATTTAATTTTTAGACAGTAGTCTAAATTCAGTTGCTTGCCTGCTGCCAGTGTGTGTCAGGCCCTCTTCCACTGACTGTAGTGTGCCCACTGCCAGTGCCAACCACTGATACCGGGTGGCACAGTAGCTTGCCGATAAATAAGGCATTTAATTTTTAGACAGTAGTCTAAATTCAGTTGCTTGCCTGCTGCCAGTGTGTTCACGTACCCTGAACCCGAAAAATTCTGAGGACGTAGTTGACTGGCTTAGACAGGACACCCAGTCTTCAACAGCTTCCGCTAAGAACCTTGACGCACCATCCTCCTCCAGCTCAGCTTCGGTCACCTGCTCTCAAGTTACCAAGCACCCGCCCGCCGCTGATAGGAATAGTACTAGTTAAGACACCACTCATATAGGGTGTCACAGCACATTGCTCTGTGCACGCGCAGTGCCCCAATTTGGGAGTATGAGGACCGACCAAGCTGCTTTTTCCATCTCCCGTTTCCTGAAATCAATTCAGTTTGGTGTATGAGAGTTTGGTCTGTCACTGTGAAGGCAGTCGAAGGTACCCGGCCTAAATTTTTTTTCACAAAAGGCAATCCCTGATATGGGACGTAACAGGGATTAAACTGATAAGAATAGTACTACAGAAAATACCACTCATATCGGGTGTGACAGTAAATTGCACAGCGCAGACGCAGTGACCGTGGATAAAAACAAAGGGGAGGGAGCCAGCGTTTTTTTTAACCATCTCCCCGTTCGAAAAATCAATTCAATTCACCTTTTGGGGACCCTTGGTGTTGTACGAGGCTGGGTGGAGGAAGAAACCTTCAATGACATCACCGGGACGTGGCTAGCTTGGTATCCAACCTTGTGCAAATGGGGAGTTTGCGGTTGTGCAAATTAACTGTTTGCGGTGCATTAAAAGGGGAGTTTGGTCTGTCAATGTCAGTGAAGCGGGCGTAACCCTTACACTACCTGATCGATACAACATCATACCTGATCGTATACACACACTGGATGTTTTAAAGCACGTTATTCCAAACAATTTAGGAATGTTAGTTGATTTATGCCCTTTATGGATTAAAACCCGACTCTGCGTCCACTACGTAATTTTCCATGGGAGTTTTGCCATAGATCCCCCTCCGGCATGCCACAGTCCAGGTGTTAGACCCCTTGAAACAACTTTCCCATCACTATTGTGGCCAGAAAGAGTCCCTGTGGGTTTTAAAATTCGCCTGCCAATTGAAGTCTATGGCGGTTCGCCCGATTCGCCCGTTCGCGAACATTTGCGGAAGTTCGCGTTCGCTGTTCGCGAACTGAAAATTTTATGTTCGCGACATCACTATTTATGTGGTGACAACATTAAAACGTTTTTACTTATCCAAGCCATTCTGAGATTGTACTTCATGACAGAGGTAAATTTGAGTAAAAATATTTCATTTTTATTTATAAAATAATACAAAATTTATAAATAAATTTGGAAAAATTCGCGATTTTCAAATTTTTTATTTCTCTGCTTTTAAACCAGATAGTAATACCTCCTAAAATAATTATTACTTTACATTTCCCATATGTCTACTTCATGTTTGGGTCATTTTGTAAATTACGTTTTATTTTTTTGGGACGTTAGAAGGCTTAGAAGTTTAGAAGCAAATCTTAATTTTTTTAAGAAAATGTCCAAAACCCACTTTTTAAGGACCAGTTCAGGTCTGAAGTCACTTTATGAGGCGTACATAGTGGAAACCCCCCAAAAATTACCCCATTTTAGAAACTACACCTCTCAAGGTATTCAAAACTGATTTTATAAACTTTGTTAACCCTTTAGGTGTTCCGCAAGAATTAATGTAAAATGGAGATGACATTTTAGAATTTCACTTTTTTGGCAAAATATTATTTTAATAATTTTTTTTCCACTAACAAAGCTAGGGTTAACAGCCAAACAAAACTCAATATTTATTGCCCTGATTCTGTACTTTACAGAAACACCCCATATATGGTCGTAAACTCCTGAACGGGCACACAGCAGGGGGCAGAAGGAAAGGAACGCCATATGGTTTTTGGAGGGTAGATTTCACTGGGATCAGAGTAGAATCTAAAAAAAAAGATCCCATTTTGGAAAGTACGGAATAAGGTGGCAGTTTTTTTGGATTATTTAAGGGTACATTTGATTTTTGGTTGCTCTATATTACACTTTTTTGAGGCAATGTAACAAAAAATTGCTGTTTTGGCACAGTTTTTATTTTTTGTTATTTACAATGTTCATCTGACAGGTTAGATCATGTGGTAATTTTATAGAGCAGGTTGTTACAGATGCGACAATACAAAATATGACTACTTTTTTAGTTGTTTATTTCAGTTTTACATAATAAATAATTTTTTGTTTTCTTTATTCTGAAAGCCATAGTTTTTTGGGCAACTGTTATATAGGGGCCCATTTTTTGCGAGATGAGATGACAGTTTGATTGGCACTATTTTAGGGGGCATACACCTTTTTGATCGGTTGGTATTACACTTTTTGTGATGTTTTGTGATGTGACAAAAAAATTACTTTTTATACACCGTATTTTTTATTTTTTTACGGTGTTCACCTGAGGGGTTATGGCATGTGAAATTTTTATGTTTGCGGTTGTTTGCAGTGCATTAAACGGGAGGTTTGGTCTGTCAGAGTTTGGTCTGTCACTGTGAAGCGGGCGTAACCCTTACACTACCTGATCGATACAACATTATACCTGATTGTATACACACACTGGATGTTTTAAAGCACGTTATTCTAAACAATTTAGAAATGTTAGGGGATTTATGCCCTTTATGGATTAAAACCCAACTCTGCATCAACTACGTAATTTTCCATGGGATTTTTGCCAATGATCCCCCTCCGGCATGCCACAGTCCAGGTGTTAGTCCCCTTGGAACAACTTTTCCATCACTATTGTGGCCAGAGAGAGTCCCTGTGGGTTTTAAAATTCACCTGCCTATTGTAGTCTATGGCAATTCGCCCGGTTCGCCCGTTTGCGAACACCTGCGGAAGTTTGCGTTTGCGGTCTGCGAACGGAAAATTTTATGTTTGCGACATCTCTATTTACAAAGCCTCATGGTCCCTCAGTCCTCATGGCTGAGACCACACGGAGCCTCTCAGGCTCCCCTCTCTCTCAGGCTTCCTCATCCTTTCCCTCCAAGTCATACAAAGTCATACACGTTATATCCCTCCTTGAATACAGCAGCAGGCCTCACCTGCAATCACCTCTGGCTAAAGACAATACATGAAGTGGAAGGGTGTGGACTGGCAGATCCCACTACTATACCTATCCCCCAGACCATATGAAATCAAGCCCAGAACAACATCTAGACAAAATTGTCTCAGCAAACTACACTTTGCTGAAACCACTGCAGCTCTCAGGATTTAAGTTATCTCACCCAGCAGAGGTATCTGGGTGGGATATACACGCCTCCCAGCACTTAAAGAACATATATATATATATATATATATATATATATATATTACATAAATAGCAGTGTATAATGAATGCACAACTATTGTAAACCATATAGACTACATGTACAAGCAAGTGAAAAAAATGTGAAACAGTATATGAAATGTCGCACTAGAAGGGATTAGTGCCTTTGGAGGTGCTACCTATACACAGTTTCACCCAACTGTGGAAAATGTGTGTACTCAAATAATTAAATAATAGGGCACTCTCCCCAGCACATGGGTATCACAAGAGACAAATTTATTATGAATACACTAAAATAAAATAAAAAATGAAAAATATCCTCTAAAATATCAATTAATGCATACAACAATCCACAAACTTATACTGCTATACAAAATAGGACACCAAGGTGCTATGGTAATTAGTAGCCAATGTATGACAATGTATAAAATCCCTTGTGTCCAATTGAATATTTTGCTGTTTAAAAAGTCTCTCACAATGTCTGTCAGGGAGAAATAAAAGTCCACCTGTTATTGTTAGTGGATAGGGTCAGTAAAAGTGCCCCCCTAATAGTTGATCAATGTTTGGATAATGTCCTGCTTCCGAGCGGCGTCCAGCTCTTGTTTCAAACCAGCAGCGTCCCGCTGTGTAAAGTGACTGTGCGCTTGCTATCCCTGAAGCCGTAAAGCTGGAAAGTTCTTACCGGACAGCTGATGTGGGGAGTGCTCCCCTCTCCGTTCGGTTTCAACTTCCGTATCGGTATTGAGGGTCTCCTGACTCCTGGCTTACCACGCCAATCAGTGTCTGCCTGTGTATGCTGTAGGTCCGCCCACTGCTTCCGTTCGCGCAGGTAAAGTTGCGCCGGTGTCTTTCCTCTGCTGTCTGGTGCTGTCGGCAATCAGGGGGTCTCCTCCACGGGGGGACTGCAAACTACCAAACGCGTTTCGGGGCTAAGCATTGGCCCCTTCCTCAGTGGTTAAAGGGGCCCCCGTCTTTGACTCCTTTTTAAAGGGTCAGGGTGAAAAACAATATCAGTCCTGGATTGTCTATATACAGATAGAATCGGAGTTTCCCATATAGTCTCAATAGATGATCTTTTGGGACAAAACTTATAAAGAATAAGCCGCAGGAACATGGAACAAACACGTAGATCCTGTATGGGACTTAATCCTATGTTCCATCAGTCTCAGGCTCATATATGTCAGGGTAGAAATCTGTTTCTCCTCATGCGGTTCCATTGCGTTAGTTTCAATTCAAACATGTGAATACCGGCCAAGATGTTTCTTATTCAAATGCAGCAGTGTTTGTGATATTTTACATGTGAGTCTGCAGTCTCAATGCAGCTTCTTATATACAGTATGTGATATTGTTACAATTTGTATAAAATAAACATAAAAATAATAATCATAAAAATAATAATAATAAAAATTGCAAAGCACCAATGCACTAAAAATACTGATATAAATGCTAAAATGTGGATTACCTAATATGGTCTCCACCAGTATAGATACAGTACATATGGGAGAAGATGGAAGGTATGGATGGCACGGATGGGGGCGTTTTTGCCAAAGAAGAACTGCGCAAGTCTTATACACTGCACAGTTCGCCGTCAGCAGAAGCACCCCCATCTATAAAAAGCCGAAAAGTTCATACTCGGCATTCAGGCCTATAGGCGTGAGGGTATCAAATTCGAAAATCTGATGAGTCTCGAGTCTCGACATTTTATCTATAAACTTGCCTCCTCTCCAATCTTTTTTCACCTTATCTATTGCTGCAAATTTGAGACAGCCAGGGACCTGGTTGTGCACCATTTTAAAATGGTTCGATACTGTGTGTTTGGTAAAGCCAATTCTTATATTGTTAACATGTTCTGCCAATCGTTTTTTCAAGGTATGCTTGGTCCTCCCTATATATTGTCATAGCATTCCAATATGTATATTACTCCCTTTGTGTCACATGAGAGGCAGTCCCTGATTTTGTGGCAGTGTTGGTTAGTATGTGAAATCACTTCTTTAGTCCGTTTTTGAAAGGACGTGATTTTACAAATGTTGCACTTCCCACACCTAAAAAATCCTTGAAGATCTAACCATTTTTGAAAACTATTCTTTTCTTGGTTTGTTTGTTGTACTGTTGGTGCTATTTTGTTACTCAAATTCTGTGCTTTCGTAAAGGTGATTCTCGGCTGTGCACTGATTAATGTTCCGAGAGTCTTATCCTTTTGCAATAAATGCCAGTGTTTTTTAACACTGGCCTGTACCTTCCTGTAATCATTGCTAAAAGGTAGTATTATACATGGCATATTGTCTGACTCTTCTCTTTTATCCTTTACTTTCTCATCCCAAAAGCTTTTCCTATCCATCCTCCTTATTTTATCTAGGGCATTCTCCACTATCGCCTCTGGATATTTCTTCTCTAAAAACTTCTAAAAGCAATTTCACTTGCTTCTCCTGAATTGGCCTTGGGGAATATTAACTAGCCAACTAGGGAGGTGGCAGTTATCATATAATATGTAGCTGTTCCGGGTAGTGGGTTTTATAAAAGTAGTGCATATCAATTTGTCCTCTTGTCTAGAGATGGACAAGTCCAAGAACTCCACCTTCTCAGTGCTAATTGGACCTGTCAGTTTCAAGTTCAAATTGTTGCAATTAATATCCTTTAAAAAGACTTCCAATTCCGCCTTCCCTGACCGCCATATATAAAAAAACATCGCCTATAAAACGAAGCCAGAGCACCAGGTCCGTCCCCAGCTTGGGCTGGATAGTGAGACGTTCCCACTCAGCCATAAAAAGATTGGCATAACTGGGGGCAAACCTGGTGCCCATGGCCGTACCCTGTATCTGTACATAAAATTCATCTTCAAAGTTAAAATATTTGTGTGTTAAAATGAAGTTGATAGCCTCAATTAAAAAATCTATTTGTTTTGTTTGCAATCTCTTTTCTGCCATCAGTTGTGCCTTCACGGCGGCCTGTCCCTGTTCATGTTTAATAACCGTGTACAATGATTGGACATCTAGTGTGCCCATAATATAGGTTTCCTCAAATTTCAATGACTCTAAAATTTTTATCACTTGTGAAGTGTCTTTTATATACGATGGAACCTTTTTCACTTGAGGTTGTAGTAAGAGATCTATGTACTGTGACAGATTGGATGTCAGAGATCCAATGCCCGAAACAATAGGGTGTCCTGGGGGGTCTGTTAAACTTTTGTGCACTTTGGGTACACAATAGAAAATGGGGATCCGTGGGTCTTTATTTAGTATGTAATTAAATTCATCATTATCCAGGATCCCCATTGTCTCCCCTTTTTTACATAGGTCCATGAGGTCTAGGATAAATTCCTTTGTAGGGTCATGTGTTAGTTTCCTATATGTTTCTGTGTCTGCAAGCATTCAGTATTATACTTCTCTCTGTCCTGAATGACTATTGCGTCCCCTTTATCTGCCGGACCTACTATAATATTTTTTTTCTTTTTGTAATTCTTTTAAGGCATGGATTTCTTCATTTGTAAGATTCTTTCTTCTATATTTCATCTTATCTTTAATTTTACAGACATCCTGGATCACACTTTGTTTAAATCCTGCCATCTCCTGGCTAATCTCATTTCTAGGGTATTTCCTAGATCTCTTCAACTTGGTGTGAACCACCTCAGTCTCACTTCTACTTGATTGGTCATTCCTGATGGCAGAGTTTTTAAAAAAATATTTTTTCAGGCATAAAAAAAAAGTGTCTTATAAATTTTTCTACGCCTATGAAGGTGTCAAACTTATTGAGTTTCACAGTGGGGGCAAATGTGAGGCCCTTATTCAATAGTTTTGTATGGGTTTCAGTTAATACTTTATTGCTCAGGTTAATTATTGCATCATTCTGTGTGTCCATCTCTCCTATCTGTGGGAGTTTCTCCTTCTTCCCCCCCCTCCCTCTTTGTATCTTCCCCTTTCTTCGTGCTCCCTCCATCCTACGTGGTGATTTTGATAATTGTGGCGATCTTGTGTCAATGTCCTGTGGTGAGGTACCTGATTGGGATAATGTGTTTGTTGGTTCTGTGTCTTCCCTCCCCCCGAGTGCTGTGTCCTGATGTTGTCTCGTCGTGTGTTCGATTGTCTGTCCCTCAAATTGTAATTGTGTTCCTTGTGTGGTTCTATATTCCGGGTTCTTCTCTGTGGTGATCCCTGTAAATTCCGTATCCTGTGGTGCGGTGGTGTTCTGTCTAAAAAATGTTCCTGTTCTAATTGTTCAAATCTGTTGTGAGTGGGTATAGTGAAATTAGTGTTCCCTTGTCTTTCCCCTATACGTGACCCTCCCCTTTGTTTGTCTATATCCTTCTCCTCCCTTTCCAATTCTTCATTACTGGCTTCTGATCTTTTCCTATTGATATGATGTCATTTCTTAACCTTTTTTTCCATTATTTCTCGTTCTATTCTATCCATATTATTACATAGCCTTGTTTGCCATATTGAGTATTCCTCATTATGTGGCAATTTGTCAATCAGGGGCCTCATGAAGTTAATCTGCTGAGTAGTCTCTTCTAAGATCTCCTGTCTCCTTTTAATAATTAACTTCACCAGTGACATGGAGTGTTCATGCAGGGTTTTTTCCCATTCTTCATTAAACATCCCAGTGCATAAATCTTGGGATGGGGTCTTTATAAGTTTGAGCCCTTTGGGTATTTTATTACACTTCATGTATCTGGTGAGTGTTTTTACCTCCCATCTTTGCTTCAGCTGTCTTGTTAGTAAGTTTTCAAGTTCCCTTTTGATCAACTATTAGGGGGGCACTTTTACTGACCCCATCCACTAACAATAACAGGTGGACTTTCATTTCTCCCTGCCATAGACGGACATTGTGAGAGACATTTTAAACAGCAAAAGATTCAATTGGACACCAGGTTTTTTTTATACATTGTCATACATTGGCTACTAATCACCATAGCACCTTTGTGTCCTATTTTGTATAGCAGTATAAGTTTGTGGATTGTTGTATGCATTAATTGATATTTTAGAGTATATTTTTCATTTTTTATTTATTTTTGTGTATTCATAATAAATTTGTCTCTTGTGATACCCATGTGCTGGGGAGAGTGCTCTATTATTTAATCATTCAAGTGAAAAAAATGCCCATTAAAAAGGACATTGTTAATTTTTCATGGCCATATGCATCCTTTTTCTTGCCATGTAAGCATTTTCAGTGGCTGTTTTGCATCAGTTTTTTAATTGTCAATTAAAACGGCCATTAAGAACGCATGCATTTCATTGGATTATTGGTTAAAACCCCAGCATACAGTATATGATGTCATGATCCTGGGAGCGCATGGTCCTGCTGCCTCCAATGTGGAGCGAGTGTTCCCTTGTGTGCAAGTGGATGAGGTGAGTATTTTACTACTATTTTAAAGGCCCTTTTTGATATAGTGTATCCATTTTAATTTCCTGTCTGGCCATGAAAACAGCGGAAAATTAAACATGCTCTTTTTTTACACCCGTTATTCATTGCCTGTTAAAAAAATGGCCATGTGAATAGTCCCATAAGCTACAATTAGTTTTATATACATGGCTGTCATGCTGCCATTTTTCCCATTTGGGCGCATGTAGAGATATTCTACTGGTGTTCAAGTGCAACATGCCGCCCCCCAGGGTTTTAGGAAATGCCGAGTGGTGATGCGGCCCCAATAGTTTTGTGTGTCACAGTGCTCCTACCTCAATACTGTCGCTCCCCAGGGTTAGGATCCGTAGCATGCAAAGGAGCTGTAGTTTGAGGGACAAGTCGAGTCCAGACTTGGTACACTTCAACGGTTTTACTTGAATAAACTTGCATCCAAACAATACTTGATCTTTCTCTTGGCTCCAGCAGTTGGCTAAACTTGCCTTTCTCTTTCTCTACTGTGCTAATCTATGGCTTTAGTCTGTTTACTGGACTTTCTAGAGGTTCTTGTACTGTTTAGTGGGGTGTCTTTGGCTGTTTACCCTTTCGTAATACTGAGTCTATGAACTGAAGGCTCCTGCTGCAGGAGGGTTGCAACGCTCCCCTCACTGTGCCATATTATCTCATCTCCTTCCAACTCTCAACTCCAGTAGAATGTAATGGTAAGTTCCATTTTATCTAAATATCTCCCTCTGCCAGATACACAGCAGCCTTCTGGTAAACCAGGCACATTACATGTAATACAATACATAACAGTTACATAGCACCTAATGAACAGACCTGGAAACAGAATGCATGGTGGTGTCACACATTGGTTAGGCATTTAGGACAGTAGCATGTTATAAAAATGGTAGTGCCCACTCTGGGGTACCACAGAAGCAATGGTCCCATTGTCATAAATGTAACTTTAACAGTTTTAATTAAGGAATATATCAGATGCTCTAATTTAAAGGGGTTTAGCCTGGTAACATATTTATTTAACAAGCATAACCTGAGAAAACCAATGCACATGTGGGAATTACTTAGACTGAATATGTTTAGGAACCTTTGGAAGCCCACTGTCATTTTATTATCATTTGACCTTTTTTTAGCCTGTGATTGTAAAGGAATTGTTAGTAATTACTATAAAAACTTACATTTTGACAAGAAGAATATTTAACCTAACCCTGTTTAACGCATTTCTTTTTAGTGACACTATAAATCACTGACTTCAGTTGCCACTTTGATGTATGACATTGAAATACAAATGTGATAAATGCATCATTTCCTATGTGTATGTGCTACAGAGAGAAGGGAAGTGACATTAGTTCGTAAACATTTATTATTATACAATCATGTATGGCATGAAGGTATCCAGATGTGAACAAAAGAGCTGTTCCTGAAAAATATATATTAAAACCTTAGCATTGCAATACCTTTGTTAATGCAATCCAAAAAATCTTATTGACAAAAAATGGTGGTCAAAATCTTTAGTAAAAATGTGCCATGTATGAATATGTTCAAAATACAGGTACTAATTCGTAAAAGAACAGTATATTGTACGGTATGTAATATTTTAAAACTGTCAACACATTTTTATCAGCAATTATTGTGGTTAACACTTTATTTTACAATGGCTTTGTATCACTTTGTGTGACATTTTCTATTTTAGGCCTCTTACGTATACACTGTCATGTTGTATATACAGTATTCATAATACCGTGTACATAGCCTGCTGTGGAGCTACAACCACACTGTAATGCTGACAGTTCATGTTCACTGGCATCTCCTCTCACCCTGTGGGCATGGCTGCTAGAGTACTCACCCTTCCTACTCACCATGATCCAGTATGCCTACAGCCTCCCTTGCTGCCTTCCTTCTGCTCTGGCTTGTGCATGTTCCCATAGCCTTTGGCATTCCCTAGCCTGTGGCAGCATTTTCTGTGGTTTATATGGGGGCTTCCCCTATGGAAGGTACCTGAGCAAAGGGTTCCTAGCCTAATAGCCTGATACTGTGTCGACCCTGTGTCACTTGCCCTGAATTATTGCCTGATTACCATATTGCACAAACTCTGTCCTAACCTTGGCTTGTCACTGAGTATTCTGCTTGACCCCTTGGTGCCATGTCTGTTGACCTGCCTGGTAGAGTAGCCTCTGAACAGAGACTATTCCTGGAGGTAAATTCTAGAGATAGACAGGCACACTTCATTTGGAGTATTTCAGAGATATTGAGTTTACATAATCCATATATTCATTTATTAGTCAATACAAATGTCGATAAAATTAAAAGATAAAAAAAAAAGAAAATTAAAAAATAGCCGGCATTAGAATATAATTAAAATATATAAATGCCTTCCTGTTTCCAGTGTATGCAGCAAGCGGATTAGATTACCTCCTACACAGCAACCAATAAGGGACTACAAATATGGTCTCTATCTGCTACATATATTTATTTTCCTCTAAATGAATCCAGTTTTTAATGTTTTTTTAGATATCAGATAACATTTTCAAAAAGGTATATAGGACATGTAATTATATTATATCTCTTTCTTTCCAATATAATATAAGATGCAATGCGATAAATGAACAGTTCCAAAGGATACTCTGTATTATTGTATAATTATATAGTTCATTTATATTTCCAATGCGCTGATCGGCGATATATAAACCAACAACCACTTCCAATGGATACTTCGTATTATTATATGATTGTATGATTCATTTATATTCACAATGCGCGGATTTCTGAGTCTATTTTATAATGATGACGTTATTCACTTTATAATAATTGAGAGTTTGTACTCAGTGATTCAAGATAATATATTGGTCCCCTCTGTGGCGTCCCGCGTGGTAGCTACAGCGTCTCTCGCTGTCTCCAGCACAGATAGTCATACCTGTATTGCGATGACTGAGTTCTGGCGTCCCAGGACGCTAACTCCGAAATGCATCTGGTACAACTGATAGATAGTTATAAAGTCAAGGACCCACCAAAACAACCCACAAATTCACACATGGAAAATACAGCTCTTTGGAACAAGGATAGATGAAGTGTGGAGTGCTCCACATATAATACATGAGAGACAAGTCAAGACACAGCGCATCTCATCACGCGGGGTGCTGTAATTCCCTCACCACGTGGGATGACAGGACTCAGTCATCACAATACAGGTATGACTATCCTTGCTGGAGACAGTGAGAGACGCTCTATTTGAGAGGAGCGCTGTAGCTACCACATGGTTTGCCACGGAGGGTAGCAATATATTTCCTTGAAACACTGAGTACAAACTCTCAACTACTATAAAGTGAATAATTTCATCATTATAAAAGAGACTCAGAAATCATCGCATTGTGAATATAAATGAATCATACAATCATATAATAATACGAAGTATCCATTGGAAGTGGTTGTTGGTTTATATATATTTTTTATCTTATTTATTATCTTATTTTTTTATCTTTTAATTTTATCTACATTTGTGTATATTTGTATTGACTAATAAATGAATATATGGATGATGTAAACTCAATATCTCTGAATTACTCCAAATGAAGTGTGCCCGTCTGTCTCTATAATTTAATCATTTAACCGCTACAGGACCGCCGCACGCAGGATTGCGTCCTGGCGGCGGCCCTGTAGCTCTGATCGGACGCATCGGCGCGTCATCTCGCGAGACGCGAGATGACGCGAGGACGCGCCCGCACATGCGCAATGCGCGCCATCGGCGCGCTCGCATGTAGTTATACTACAGCCTGCCAGCGCCGATCGTGCGCTGGCAGGCTGTATATGGCAGAAAAAATCGCAGATCAGACGTTGTTCTGTGAACAGCGTCTGATCTGCTTGCTGCCCGCTTCTCTGGTGGTCCCTTTGCTTGGGACCACCAGAGAAAAATATCAAAGTGCACCAATCACCACACAACCCCCCCACCGCCCCCACCCACCCACCACCCCCTGTCACTGATTAACCCCTGATCTCCCATGTCACCCCCTGATCACCCCTGTCACCCCCTGTCACTGATCACCCCCTGTAAGGCTCATTCAGATGTCCGCATGTGTTTTGCGGATCCACGGATCCGCAAATCCGCTGATCCGCAAAACACGGACACCAGCAATGTGCTTTCCGCATTTTGCGGATCCGCACATTGCCAGAACTATATAGAAATGCCTTTTCTTGTCCGCAATTGTGGACAAGAATAGGACATGTTCTATACTTTTGCGGATCTTCACTACGGATCCGCAATTACGGATCCGAGCGGGACAAAGTCTGTCCCCATAGAATTGAATGTATCCACATTTCTGTTCCGCAAAATTTTGCGGAACAGAATTGCGGACGCTTGAATGAGGCCTTAGGGTCCCTTAGCGATCGCAGCTTTATAGCTTTTCCCTCTTTTTTTGCACATTTTTTAGAGATTTTTCATCCACATTGATCAATGTGAATGGAAAAATCTATGACGTTCATTTTTTTCTTTCAGCGCAGAGGCTGAACGGAAAAAATTCTCATTACCCGTATGGTCAATATAAGGAGAATAGCAGAAACTCCTAATTCTGGCCATACGTGTAATGATTATGAGACCCCTAAATGCCAGAGCAGTACAAACACCTCACATGTGACCCCATTTTAGAAAGAAGACACCCCAAGGTATTCTGTGAGGGGTATGGTGAGTTCATGTAAAATTTTATTTTTTGTCACAAGTTAGTGGAATGTGAGACTGTATAATAAAAAAAAAAAAAAAATACCATTTCCGCTAACTTGTGACACAAATATATTTTTCTGTGAACTCGCCATGCCCCTCACGGAATACCTTGGGGTGTCTTCTTTCCACAATGGGGTCACATGTGGGGTATTTATACTGCCCTGGCATTTTAGGGGTCCTAAAGCGTGAGAAAAGTCCGAATAAATGCGTAAAAATGTCCTGTGAAATCCTAAAGGTACTCATTGGTTTAGGGCCCTTTGCGCATTTGCTGCAAAAGTGTCATCATGTGGTATCGCCGTACTCAGGAGAAGTAGGGCATATGTTTTGGGGTGTATTTTTATATATACCCCTGCTGGTGTGAGAAATATCTCTGTAAACGACAACTTTTAAATTTTTTTATACAAAGTTGACAATTTACAGAGATATTTATCTCACTCCAACATGGGTGTATGTAAAAATACACCCCAAAACACATTGCCCTACTTCTCCTGAGTACGGCGATACCACATGAGTGACACTTTTTGCAGCCTGGGTGCGCAAAGGGGCCCAAATTCCAACGAGTACCTTTAGGTTTTACATGGCGGCTCACAATTTAGCCCCCGCCCAAAATGCCAGAACAGTAAACACACCCCACAAATGACCCCATTTCGGAAAGTAGACACCCCAAGGTATTCACTGAGGGGCATAGTGAGTCCGTCTGAGATTTTTTTTTTTTTGCCAGAAGTTATCAGAAATTGAAACTTTTTTTTTTTTTCTCAGAAAGTGTCATTTTCCGCTAACTTGTGAAAAAAATGAAATGATACATGAACTCACCAAGCCCCTCCGCGAATACTTTGGGGTGTCTTCTTTCTAAAATGGTGTCATTTGGGGGAATTTATACTTTCCTGACATTCTAGCACCTGAAGAAACATGACAGGCGCTCAGAAAGTCAGAGCTGCTTCAAAATGCAGAAATTCACCTTTTGCACCATAGTTTGTAAACGCTATAACTTTTACCCAAACCAATAAATATACACTTATTGGATTTTTTTATCAAAGACATGTAGAACAATAAATTTAGAGAAAAATTTATATAGAAATGCAGTTTTTTTTTAAAAATTTTACAACAGAAAGTGAAAAATGTCATTTTTTTGCAAAAATTTCGGTAATTTTTGATTAATAGCAAAAAAAGTAAAAATGTCAGCAGCAATGAAATACCACCAAATGAAAGCTCTATTAGTGAGAAGAAAAGGAGGTAAAATTCATTTGGGTGGTAAGTTGCATGACGGAGCAATAAACGGTGAAAGTAGTGTAGTGCGGAATTGTAAAAAGTGGCCTGGTCATTAAGGGTGTTTAAGCTAGGGGGGCTGAAGTGGTTAAGTTTGACCGGGTGAGTCATAAACTCAAAGCACCTTATCCAGAGCAAGAAATGTGGTGAGCCACTAAATTAAAAATTTTATTCCTGGAGGTAGCAGACTGGTGGCCCCTGCAACAAAGGCCAGGTTGAATGGATAAATATTAGGGGACCACATTGATGAAGTCCTCAGGAATAGTCCTAAGTCATATCCATTCAGTGGCACAGTGGGTCTAAACACAGCATTACATACACTATCCATGAGCCTTTGATATTACATCTGTGAAAAGTTTTTTTTTTTTATGGGAGAAATTAATGAAAAATAAACAGTAGAACATCCTGCAACCCATACTATATTATGGTGTTGTTCTCCCCTAGAAGTCTTGCTACTAGAGAGAATATGAATGCATTACATAGTGGCATATTTAGTGCTTATGGAGCCATAAGAGATTGCTACATGGACATGAAGTAGAGACTATTGGGGGATCCGGAATTGGAATGTCAGGGGATTGGTATGGTATTACTTTTTTTTTATTTTGAAAGTTCTTTTGCCCCCTTCCCCTTTTACAATATTCCAGGGTAGACAATTCCTTTAACCTAACCATATAAATGAGACTCTTATCAAGTCAGTATTGCCCATGCCTAATACACATAAATACATTTCTGGCAATTGTCTGATACCACTCTAAGACATAGTATATCAAGACAGTACAAATGGTACTTATGGCCCCTTTTATTTAGCTGCACTCTGACCATGGCCCGTTTATACATAGTCAGTATTTATCACATCTGCTGTTTCTGCCTTGGTTTTTAATTCTGTTCGGGTTCGCCAGGTTCGCCCGAACTTCAGGTCAAAGTTTGAGTTCGGGACCCGAACTTGACCCCGAACCCGGACCCCTTTAAAGTCAATGGGGACCCGAACTTCACTTTATTATTTTCCGTTATAACATGGTTATAATGGAAAATAATGGCATTCTTACGACAGAATGCTAAATAAAATGGCCATTGAGGGGTTAAAAATAATAAAAAAAAAATCACCTTACACTTGATTGCACAGCCGGTATCCTCTTCTTTCTTCTTTCTGCAGGACCTGCAAAAGGACCTGCAATGACGTCACCACAGGTCCTTCTATCTTCATTCAGCAGGAACTGCGATGATGTCACCGTGCTCACGCAGGTCCTGCTAAATGAAGGTGGAAGGACCTGCGGTGATGTCATCGCAGGTCCTTTTTCAGGTCCTGAAGAAAGAAGAGGATACCGGCTGTGCAATCAAGTGGATGAAGTGAGTTTTTTTTTTTTTGTTATTTTTAACCCCTCAATGGCCATTTTATTTAGCATTCTGTCTTAAGAATGCTATTTTTTTCCGTTATAACCATGTTATAATGGAAAACAATAAAATCACCCGAACACCAAACCGAACCTGAACTTCAGTGAAAAAGTCCGGGTTCGGGTCCAGGAACTTGCTCAACTCTACTCATAATATGAAATGAGGGCATTGATGCTGCTTTTGCCTCTCACATTATTTTTACATTTGTTTTTATTTTCACACAGCGCTGTGCATGTTTTTAGAAGTGAAAACTAGTTGTGCTATTGTCATTCTCTTTCTTTATGTTAGAAACTGTTTTCCATGTTTATAATTATAATGGATTTAAAATATACAATTAAAGGATAAATGTTACAGATTTAAAATATGATTTTAAGAACTGTTTCTGTGACTCTTATAAAATGGTTATATAACTCGTTTCTTTACCGTACTGTATACAGTCATATGTCATTTATTGAAATGAAGATCATAATAATATCATCATTATAGTTGCAGGGCTTTTTCTGTACCTCCATTAAACTGCAATGGGTGAGAGCAACACAAGTGTGACCACCTCTCTATTGACATTCATGGGAAAAACCAAAGGTATTCCCATCCTCTTAGCACATTCCTACCTATCACTGTGTAGCAAATTATGTACAGTTTTTTTTCTCTTTAATACCATGCAATGTAGTTGGTTAGCGGTACAAGTTACCTGGCCATGTTCCTAAGGTCTGAAGTAACTGCACATGTGTACTGCACACTGAAAACTTTTACCGTAGGAGGGGTAAACTGTATTAGGGCTCTTTCACACTAGCGTTTTTGTTTTCCGGCATAGAGATCCGTCATCGGGTCTCTATGCCGGAAAAATCCTGATCAGGATTATCCTAATGCATTCTGAATGGAGAGAAACCCGTTCAGGATTCATCAGGATGTCTTCAGTTCAGGACCGGAACGTTTTATGGCCGGAGAAAATACCGCAGCATGCTGCGCTTTTTGCTCCGGCCAAAAATCCTGAACACTTGCCGCAAGGCCGGATCCGGAATTAATGCCCATTGAAAGGCATTAATCCGGATCTGGCCTTAAGCTAAACGTCGTTTCGGCGCATCGCCGGATCCGAATTTTAGCTTTTTCTGAATGGTTACCATGGCAGCCAGGAAGCTAAAGTCCTGGCTGCCATGGTAAAGTGTAGTGGGGAGCGGGGGAGCAGTATACTTACAGTCCGTGTGGCTCCCGGGGCGCTCCAGAGTGACGTCAGGGGGTCCCACACGCATGGATCACGTGATCGCATGGATCACGTGATCCATGCGCATGGGGCGCTCTGACATTATTCTGGAGTGCCCCGGGAGCCGCACGGACTTTAAGTATACCGCTCCCCACTACTACTATGACAACCAGGACTTTAATAGCGTCCTGGCTGCCATAGTAACCTCAAAGCATTTAGAAGACTGATCAGGATCCTGATCAGTCTTCTAATGCTTTCAGGCGACTTGCGTTCTGACGGATCCGGTGGGATGGAAGTGCCTGCCGGATCCTCAGAACGCAAGTGTGAAAGAGGCCTTACAGATGAGCAAACCTGTCACCAACTTAGCTGTCCGAGCTCCAGCACAGCAGTCTGGGGCTCAGGCATTGCAGCACAGTGTCA
Source organism: Bufotes viridis (assembly GCA_033119425.1). NCBI lineage: Eukaryota > Metazoa > Chordata > Amphibia > Anura > Bufonidae > Bufotes > Bufotes viridis. The sequence goes on from CM065589.1 coordinate 222,789,377, forward strand.
GACGCGCTGCCAGGCCATGGCTCCCTGTTGACATGCCGCTTAAACCTCGCCCCCTAGTGATGCACCATGTTAGCCACGCCCCTGGTGGTGTGACACTTGAGCCATGCCCCCGGTGATTTAAACACACATGCTTGCAGGGGGTAATTCGTTCTCCATTTAAAGCACCTGCTGGCAATACACCTTGCCAGTTATAGGTTTTCTCTTTCTGTGCTCCTGTGTGTTTTTGGATTGGTGATATTTGGATTTGTCTTTGGCTTCATTTGGACCTCTCTCTCTGCTCTGCGATTCTGTACCCTGTTTCCCGTCTTGGCTATTTGTGACTACCCTCCTCTCTGTGATTAGGTACTACATTGACCTCTCGGCTTCACCTATTTCTGTACGATCCTTCTCTGTGTGTTTGTCAGTTTTGTTTTCTGTTATGTGTGATCAGGTCCCTGTGGTTTTTACTGCTGGTGCTTGGTTTAGCTCCCTGCACTTACCAGTATAGGGATGGTAGACTAGTTGTGGACTTGCCAATTAGGGCTTGCTCTGCAAGAAGGCAGGGACAGTGGGTTGGGTTCCAGCTAGGGCTCACTGTCTGAGTGTGTCTCCCTGTCTACAGTCGTGACTAGCGATGAGCGAACTTTAAAAAATAGTTTGGCGTTCGGCATTCGGGTTGTGGTAATCGCCGTATCCCGTTATGGATTCCACTACCGCGGACTATCCCGGCATATGGAATCCATAAGGGGGGGGCTTCCACGAACCCGAACTGTTGAAAAGCCGAAGGACCTGGGGTGACGTCACCGTCATGTGATCAGTGCAGGGGGCGTGGCTCAGCACGGGATTTTTCGGAAAAAAAATTGTTCAATCCGAATTTATTTGCGGCAAATTTCATTAAAAAAACGGCAATTTCCTGGCTGCAGAGAGACTTTATAGTGGTGTAGAACACTGTCCCTTGCAGCATAGTCAGTTTGTTCTGGTAGTGAAATAATACTGTAAGTCCGTATGACATGCAGATGACAGGCGTCGCTCTTAGAATCACTGAACACTTCATTTATTTGGGCAGTCACGGGCCCAAAACTGACCAAATAACTCAAGTATGAATTCAGCCTTACAGATCTATGTTAGCGCCAAGAAGAAGCACACTTCTTTTACACCGTCATCAGCTGATTTCACATAGATGTCAACAGAACCTGTTCTATTAAAAGCTTATACAAGTAGAGCCCCCCGACAGAGTGGAGAGGGTGTCAGCAGTGAGTTTGTGTTGACATCACTGATTACTTTGCCCTTTCTATGATCTGTCAGAACAATAACCCCCCAAAAATTGGATCCTGTCTGCGTAGCGAATGAGGTGCAGAAGGGAAGGACAGACAGCTCCCTTGGGCTGAGGTGGGGGAGCCTTGACTGAGTGGATGATGCAGCTGTTGCTGAGCCACGGTTCTCCCAGGCCACTTTATGGAGATGCTGCATATGTTGACACAGGGCCATGGTGCCGACATTGGCACCCTGGCCACCCTTCATCTTATGACCACAGATTCTACATATGGCAATGTTCACCTCATCCGGTGGCTTAACAAATAGCTGTCACACCACCGAATAGGTGATTTTACCCCCAAAACTACGCACTGACTGACTGCTACAGCCACTGCCTCTATGAACCCGTGCACTGCTACTTCCAGGGCAGGTAGGCTCCTGCGAAGCGGATAGCGACCTCCCACTGCTGCCACCCTGCTAACTCCCGGCCACGCTAGCGACTGGCTGGCTCCACCGCTGCCTCACGGGCATGCTGCCACCCTCCTCTCCCGATGATGAAGATTCTTCGTCAGATGGGGTGAAGACGTGATGAAGTAGGTTTGCTACGTCCCTCCTCCCTCCGACCATTCTATCCCACCGCACTATGCAAGACATTAGCCTCTCTATCTGAGAGAACCGCGGCACGCCCCCACCTCTGGGCCCTTTGCGTTCTGTAGAACCGGACTCTCGGCAGATCCCCTGCGTTTGTCTGCCTTGTATGGCATTGTCTGCTTGCTGCCTCGCTCGCAGACGGAGCGGTCACCCTCCTTCCGATGTTTCTATCTCTGCTGCTCCCCCCTCCTTGGATCTTCGGTGTCAGCTGGGACCTGGTTACAGGTTTGAAGTTTGAGGTATCAAATATATGTTGCTTCGTGTCCTCCTCTGCCTCCATTTTTGACCCCTCCCCCCCCCACGCCCTGTGTAATCATTTTCTCTATCTCCCCGCTTCGTCTATTCATTTATAGGGAATATGGCACAGAAGGTTAAAATTTCTCAACTTTATAAAGTGTTGCTTAAAACATGATTTAATAATACACGTTCTCCGGGACAAAAAGTTTGGCAAATTGATTGGGAATTTCCTCGAAGATTGCCTGTCTCAAACATAATTTTATATACTTATCACATTGACAGGGTGACTCAACTAGATAAGAGCACCAGTTTTGGTTCAATTTAGCATTTTAAATTTAATTTAACAGATTGAAGAATGGGGATAATTCGATCTAATAATTGGCGGCAGTCCTTGTAATGGCTTATCTGTGGTTAACCCGCATAGGAAAGGCCTTTTTGGGGGCAGTGGACAACTGTTTTTTGACTTTCCGCAATTACTCAAGAAAGGAGAGAATTGGCCAGTCTTCTGGTTATTCGAGAATGTGGTTGCGATAGAGAAAGCATTCCAAAAACAATTTCTCTCCATTACACAACACAAAAGGCTTTTAAACAGATAAGTGCAACACTGAATGGCAAATATATTTTTATTTCTCCACTAATACAAGGCAGACTAGACTTTTAAATATATTACTGGACCACATAACGGCAATTAGCCCCTAATTTTTTTTTTCCACTTTTCCACAACACAAAAGGCTTTTCAACAGATAAGTGCAACAATGAATGGCAAATATATTTTTATTTTGCCACTGTTACATGGCAAACTGGACTTTTGAATATATCACTGCACCGCACCAGGGCAAATATATTTTTCTTTTGCCACTAATACATGACAAAAAGGGTTTACAACATATAACAGCACCGCACAAGGGCAAATAAGACATACTGTAGAAATATTTCCTTGTAATAAACCCTGTTAATGGCTGTATCAAACAGCACTTGCACCCCAATTACAAGAACGTTTTGCTTGAATGACAAAGCTGTATAATGGCTATTTGGATCCCCAGTCAGTGCACCAAGGTGTAATAGGATTGTTCCTATTACCCAGTTTGTAACTTCCCCTACTGAACAATGTTCTACATAAATGCTGTGGAACGATTCCTCCCTATCCTTTCCCTGCAATTATAAATCATTTTTTCACCACAATCAAGTCTTTCCTATCACTGTCCCTGGCGTCTGCAGACATGTCTCTCCCTACACTAAGTACGCTGGTAAATGGCAGAATCTAAGATGGATGCTGCTATTTTTAGAGCTGTGACATCACAGGGCTGGCTGGCTGCTGATTGGCTGCATGCATGTCAGTATGGGTGGTCCCGCCTTCCCGGAGTTCCTTTCTCCATGTCCTCACACGTGCAGCAGCCATTTTCGGAAAAAATGTGATCCGGTACCACGAAGCGTGAGGAAATTCGGCTTCAGTGCGAATCAAATTTTTCCTAAAATTCAGATCGAATTCCACTTTGTCAGCTTTGATTCGCTCATCTCTAGTGGCAGTATCTGTTAAAAACAATTACAGAGTATACAAAGCTACAAGGAACTGATGCAGTGTGATAAGGAGTGGACACAGAGAAAGTATAGTGATCCCTCAAGATACGATGGCCTCAAGATACAATATTTTCAGCATACATTAATCTGGACCATCATAAGTCGAAACTAGACTCAACATACAATGTCTTTTACACCTTATGTAGAAAGGCAGTTGGCACTGCTGAGAGTGCACTCACATAGGTTAACAGGAAAATCATGCGTTCAGAAGTACGTGTTCACTGGCGGTGCTCAGCCCACTTATCACTCCAAGTCTTGAACCACAAATGTAGAGAAAAGGAAACAACGGCACTCAACAAGAGTCTTTTTGCAGCTTTTATTGTATCTTCCGTAAAAAACATGGGGGGTGCAGATACAGCACAGCAAAAAGGCAGCAGCTGTTTCGCTCTTCCTGCTCTTCCTCAGGCCTCACATACAATGTCCTCAGAGCAATCTACATGGCCATTCTACTGGTAGAACAACCTTACTAGTTGTCTTGTCACTCTGCTATGGTACTAAATTTTCTGCACTGTCCCTTGTCTGTGCCAGAATGAGGTGCTCCTTTGGACACCAGTTGAGAGGCAACTCAATTTTATTTTTCATAAGTTTCATAAGTAAAAATGTAATTGTTGAACCAGTGATATCAAAGGCATACATGGTTAAAAGACATTTTACTGCAAAGACTACATCTTTATATTAGTGTTAGCGAATGCATTATGGCATTGTTTCATAGTACAAAAATGTAATTGTTGTATCAGTTATATTACACACAGAATTTAAAGATATTTCACAATAAACACTGCATTATTCCCACAGTAAACGGTCAATAGCAGTGTTCAGTGTGTTTGTAGAAATGGAGTAGAAGGGACATTTAATTGTACCTATGTCTTTAAATTACAGAAATACACACTTACAAGTTTGCTACTGACGATAAATAATCTGTGTGTACCTATTTATAGGAAACCTGTGATGTTTCATTTATAGGCCTCTTAACCCCTTAAGGATCCGGCTCATTTTCACCTTAAGGACCAGGCCATATTTTGAAAATCTGACCAGTGTCACTTTATGCATTTATAACTCTGGAATGCTTTTACCTATCATACTAATTCCGAGATTTTTTTTTTGTGACATCTCGGAATCAGTATGGTAAATCTTTACCGACACTTATCTAATTTCTTTGTAAAAAAAAAAAAAAAAAAATGTCATGAAAAATTGGAAAATGTAGCATTTTTCTAACTTTGAAACTCTCTGCTTGTAAGAAAAATGGACATTCCAAATAAATTATATATTTATTTGCATATTCAATATGTCTACTTTATGTTAGCATCATAAAGTTGACATGTTTTTACTTTTTCAAGACGTTAGAGGGCTTCAAAGTTGAGCGGCAATTTTCCAATTTTCCATGAAAATTTCAAAAATCCAATTTTTTCAGGGACTAGTTCAGTTTTGAAGTAAAGTTGAGGGTCTTTTTGTTAGAAATCCCACATAATTTACCCCCTTATGAAAAATTCACCCCTCAAAGTATACAAAATGACATTCAGAAAGCTTGTTAACCCACAGGAATAGCTGCAAAGTAGATGAGGAAAATTCAAAATCTCATTTGTTTACACTAACATGTTCATGTAGCCCCTTTTATTTAATTTTTACAATTTCTCCCGAGTCATAAAATACCTCATATGTGGATGTAGAGTGATCTGTGGGTGAACTACAAGGCTCAGAAGAGAAGGAGTGCCATTGGGATTTTGGACAGAGAATTTTGCTCAAATGTTTTTTGGGGGGCATGTCACATTTAGGAAACCCCCATGGTGCCAGAACAGAAAGAAACCCCCACATGGCACACCATTTAGGAAACTAGACCCCTCAAGGTACATAACAAGGGGTACAGTGTCCCTTAACTCCCCACAGGTGTTTGGCGCAATGTTGTTAAAGTTGGACATTAAAATGAAAAATATGATTTTTTACACTAAATTGCTGGTGTTACCCCAAATTTTTCATTTTTACAAGGGGTAATAGGAAAAAAAGTACCCTAAACTTTGTAGCCCCATTTCTCCTGAGTAAGGACATACCCCATACATGTACGCTCTGTGTCCGTAAGAGGTTAATAACATTTCTGGAAAATAGAAGAGTGCAAAATAAAAAAAAATAAAGGTTTGCCAGAAGTCCAAGAGTCAGAGTATGTTTAGTAGCAGCAGTAGCACCAGCCATCCAGCCAGTAGTAGTAGTTGCACTTGTAGCCATGGTGGTGTGGGCAGGGCCAGATCTCCTTCTATTGTGAGTACTTCAGGAATTGGTGATGCCACTGATGTGCGGGTGTAGGCTCAAAACTTGTCAGATGTAGGCCAAGCTCAGTTGCCGCTATCTCTGCATGAGAAACTTCCATATGGCAGTTTTCTCCATAGTGCTGGCACAAAAAAACATGACTGTATGCAAGATCTGCAGGATTAAAATAATCCATGGGCATTCAAACCCAAACATAGGTACCAGGACTCTATTGCAGCACATGAGGTGGCATCACCTGTGGGAAATTAGAAGTGGCCAGCATTCCTGCTCCTGGTCTTCTTTATGGCAGCCTTCCTGCATCCCCAAGCAGTACAGTATTCTTGTCAGCATCAGCTGCTTCTTCTCCTCCCCAGACTTCTCCTCCTCGTTCTCTGCTCCATCATGAGACATCCATAATGAAATGTATGGCCATGAGAAAACTATTCTGGACCAGCAATTAGCTTGTGTGCTAACTAAATACCCTCCTGGCCAAGTTGCTGATGGTGCAGTTTAGCTGCTGTCTTACCACTTTGTTTAAGTAATGTGCCTTCACCAAAATGTAATTCAATTCTGCTGTATAATATTCATACTTCTGCCCAGCTGTCTCCTTTTTCTCTTCAAAACAATTGTTTACAATTGCAGTTCTCGCTATGCAGCACTGAACACCACTGTGGACACCTAGAGCAGCTGTTATGGGCAGGGATAGCACACTGGTTCACAGTTTGTTGTGGCAGTGGGAGGCAGCAACAAGGCCCGGTCTTACTGACACCTCCACATTTGTGTTGGTCTGTTTCTCACACCAGCTGCTAATCTGCATCCTCCACATCCTCCTACATGGACATCCTTCCATCCCCAACAGAAACGGGGCAGTGCATTGCTTCCACTCCCCTTCCCTCCTATCAAATGTGTAATGTGAAGTGTTGACATGCTGTGTTTGAGTTGATCGGCCTGTGTGAAAGTAGTCAAACTTACTAAAGTTCATTAAGCCGGAAACATCCTTCTGGCTGTCTCCCCTCTAACTACTACTGGGGAAGGTGGTCAGCAGCAATGGCAGGAACATAGTGGCCATGCTGCATCTGCACCTCATGGTTAAGGAGGATAAGGATGAGGAGCTGCCACTGGAGGAGGAGTCAGAGGTAGGGAAGCAGGAGGATGATGAAAGAACTGGGTCCTTGGGCACACTCTATAGAATGGCAAGCTATATACTTGCATGCTTGTCATTCAAATGAAGCAGTCTTATTATCTGTGTATGTTTTTATACCTGTCGTGTGATTCTATATATTTTCATGCCTTCTGTGATTATACGTACCTTTCCATCTGGGCCTGCAGTTGGAAAACACATTGCCCTTGGAGGAAATAAGTTTATCGCCTGAATGTTAAAACACTGGTCCTTTGCAAGTAGTAATGAAGATGGTTCCTGGAAATGCAGACACTTAGACCGAACGGAACCTCCCCAGTAGGGGTCTATAAGCTTTTTAACTCCAGTACCAGAAGATAAAAAAATATATCATAAGCAATAACTCATCTCTGGTACAACTCACGTATTAATGATTGTAATCAATGCATTTTGTGTGATATGGGCAGTCCAAACGTTGCTTCCCTGACAGCCAGCATTCCCACATAACCAGTATCTCACCTTCTGGGACATATGTGGTATCAGAACAATCAGCCTAATAATAGAAACACTATTAAAACATGTCGGGCCTGAATATACATTAGTGTGGATGGGAAGCCATGTTTTATTAATATTTCATGTCTGCCAGCTGAGTAAGAGAGGTGGAGAATGCACAGATAATGAGGGCCATCCCAGAAGGCTGGACCAACGAGGATGGGTAGACTCCTCTCAGCTCCACCTTCTGCCGAATGGGGATAGAAATGAACAATTGGGAACATTTCAGTGACACAACTTGGGGATTCGATTAACATTGGGTTGTGTTCCACTTTCCTCCTGTCCCCGGAATAAACAAAATGGACGCTGACCACACAATTTGAGTAAGAACTTTTCTGCTTTTTATCCTTTTATTTTTATACTGTTTTGTGCATGTTTATGTACGTATTATTTCTTGTAACTTTTTGTAACCAAGTACTGTACCTTTTTAGTACATTAAAGCACATATGTAATGGTTTTGCCATGTGCCCTGTAAACTCCATTTTGTGCAGTAACCTCCATTTTTTAAGTGTATGAGTGCAGTTTGCGTTACCGTGTATTTACTATAAGTGTTGCCTGTGCTAATGTGAGCCTGCTTGTGAGTGGGGTGCTGTGGGCTTTTCTATGAGCCCTTAATTAATCAGTGTATTAGTTTAAATGTCATAGATGGTGGGAGCGTGTTGGCGTGCATTAAAGGCTGTGTCAGGGTGTGATTTAAGCTCAATCTGAGACCTGTGTGTAGAGGCACGAGAGATTGAGTGCGGGAAATCGATCGACCATTGGCAGTTGCACCCGGGTCACGTGACAGGGCGGTTTCCATACGTGACACTAATCATTACTGGATTGCCATGTTTTTGGACCCTCACTATCACAGCAAAATGGGAGAATGTTTTCCTGTTGCCAAAGGGGAGGATAAATAGTTTATTACCAGGAAACACTGTGAACATAGCTCGGCGCTGTTTTTGGCAAGCAGACACTTGCTGTCTGCGTGTCTTAGACCCCTCTCTGTCCCTGGCAGAGTCCCTCACCTCCCAAATTCTCTGCTACCACAAGCAACAGAAGCCACAGCAGCACCAGCACCAATGCAGATTTTTTTTTTTTATGTACTGTGGAAAATCAGCAAACCGAGACATACTACTTCAACACGCAGGCTCAGTCCTACCTGGACTCTGGCCTTTCTCTGGCACACACTGTGTTCCTTGATCCCATGATGTTCTGGGCAGGCAGTCTAGAACAGCAGTTAGAACTGGCCCTGTATGCTTACCTAGCCTCTAGTGTCATCTCAACAGGGCAAATCGTGACTCCCAAATGGATGAAGTTGTCCTCTGTGTCACTGATTCACGAATGTGGGCTCACTGTGCTAACTAACTAATTTGGGCTTGGGCTAAATTCTAAGGGTGTTATTTTGGTGCTCCCCTGGTATTCATCCTTTACAGGCATCTGGCCTTTGCTGCAGGGTAGAAACCAGACTGCTACCTCTTGGGTTAGTCCCAGTATAGTTAGCAGCTGGTTTACTGAGGTCAGGAACAGAGGCTCTAGGCACCAAAAATGCACCAAAACAGCAGGTATAGTGTGAATAGGCAGAAACTGACTGTAGGAAACCTGGCTGGATGGCTGGGATGCTGAAAAACTGCACCACAATCACAGAAGCAGTCTGGAGTGTCAATAATACTGGAACTGCAGATATCATGCACCTCAAAACAGGAGACACTAGTAAAGCTTGTGGTGGACGCAGAAACAAGACATAAACCAAGACTGTAGCACAGACAGACAGACTAGTGCCCAAACTGCAACCCAAAACCCACTTATTTATCGCAAAGTGCTAACACAGCAATTTACCCTGAATACTACAGTCCAATATAGTATATCTTCCATGTATTTTATCATTTAGCTATAATAGCCTACATTCAATGTGCTACCTGTACCATTCATAGTACATCCTGCACTGATGAATGGCAGGAAAAGTCTAAGGCATATTGGTACACCATATACTTTTTCCAGGGTGTGGGTGCCAACAGCGAGGGCTTTGAGTGCTGCTTCTGCAACCCATGCCATAGGTTCGCCACCACTGGACTAGGATAATACCATGTGTGTTCAAACACCATCTGACTCCCATAACTGATTTTTTTATGCTTTCTAATATGAAAAAGCATAACATATGCAATGGCACAGGGTGCAGCTCGTGAACACCATTAAACATGCGTTTACTCATAGCTGTATATGTCAGTGTCACACTGACATTATTTGTTATTGCTGTCATTGTGATCAGGAGCTTAAAATGAGGGGGGGGGGGTGAAATATGTAAAAAAAAAAAAAAATATATAAAAAGAGAAAAAATATATCAGTCCTAGGAGACTAGAGGGTTTTATATGCCAATTATCAGGGAGCAATATAAGCAACTTTGATTTGTGTGGAATTAATTTAAAAATGTCATATCAGACACAAAGCCAATTTCAAGCAGTTCATTCATCTCTAGTAAATAGATAGATAGATAGATAGATAGATAGCTTTCATGCAGAATACATGCATAATATTGTCGAATTTACTTCTCACGATTATTTGCCAGTTTAAAGAAAGTGCTGGTATTATAATCATTTTGCAACTGACTGAATTATACATCATCTAGTTCATGAGGGAACCAGCTAATTTCTTAGCAAAATGAACCATTTTAGCTCTTAGTATCTTAATTAGATGTTAAAATGAGAAAGCTGCAGCTAATCTACTTATATTTATACGAGGAGCATATTTTATTAGGCCTATTACTTGATTCATAAGTGTACTATTGTGGATGGTTTCTATACATAGGAGACTTTTAAAACCTGCAATCAGCACAGAGTAAGGATAATTTGTACCTTCAATGTCACAACACTAAATATGTAAAAAGATTCTGATTTATTACCCACAATCCACAAGGGCTACTGAAAAAAAAACAGCATTGCACTCCTCAAAATAGTCTTAACAATATTGCATTAAGAGAAAAAAAGATAATATCAGGTTATAGGTACATTATAAAATAAAAATGTACGTTTTATTTATATTAAAAATATCACAATTGTATTAATTGCAACACACTATGAAATATGTTTTGGGTTAAAATAAATATTGACAGAAGTAAAAGAAAACTTCTAATCTCCTTGGTAAGGTGCTCTTGTCTATAGAATCACCCCTTCAAGATAGAAACATAATTTGTTACAGAAGACAGGCACTCTAACAAATTGGAATCACATGGAAAATCCCAATATTTGTGTAAAACTGTTACATTTTTTAAATAAAATAAAAATAAATAAAAAACAAGTGGAAAATCAAAGACCACAAACGTAGAATATGATGGAAATTGTGTAGATGATCCATAATACATTGATACGTTGATGTAATTGATCCTATATTTTAGGATTACATTCTGTGATTAGTGGATTTAAACCCTCATTCCAGAAAATACAATCATCAGTTAGTGGAATTCATCACTCATTCCAAAAAACGCAATGGCATGTGTTGAAAATAAGTTCATTGCTGAGGTAGAGTTTTGTACGTCAAGTCCGTTATTAAGATAAGGTAAAATAAATTGAATTCAATTAAGTTCATGTATTGAACATCTTCTGTATTTCCACTTTATTTGTAGCTAAAAGAAATAGCATCCAGTCACTGACAGCAGGCAACCCGCTCGGCAGCTGCATGATTAGCGTGCAGCTGCCATATCTAAATGGACATTCTAAAACGTCCATTTAGAGATAAACAATCGCACATAGGATGTTTATATCCTATGAGCAGTTGGCAAGTGGTTAATATATTGATAATATCACACATGACCAAAAATGACCCTTATTTCAATTTCTTTATTTTCCTATAATTATGCGGGATTATTCTATATAGATAGAGAGGAATCAATTTAATAAAAAAAGATCCAACATCCTAAGGAGTTACTATGTCTATTAATAATACATAAATTAGATACATCAAAATGTTTGCTGTAGTAAATGTTTGTTGCAATAAATGTTTGTTGCAGTAAATATCCATAACAAGCCTATATTTATTTTGATCTTTGTTATGAAAACAGATTTTTCTATATATATTTTTATATTTTATATATTATTTCATATACAGTTGCAAGAAAAAGTATGTGAACCCTTTGGAATAATATGGATTTCTGCACAAATTGGTCATAAAATGTGATCTAATCTTCATCTAAGTCACAACAATAGACAATCACAGTCTGCTTAAACTAATAACACACAAAGAATTAAATGTTACCATGTTTTTATTGAACACACCATGTAAACATTTACAGTGCAGGTGGAAAAAGTATGTGAACCCTTGGATTTAATAACTGGTTAAACCTCCTTTGGCAGCAATAACGTCAACCAAATGTTTCCTGTAGTTGCAGATCCGACGTGCACAATGGTCAGGAGTAATTCTTAACCATTTCTCTTTACAGAACTGTTTCAGTTCGGCAATATTCTTGGGATGTCTGGTGTGAATCGCTTTCTTGAGGTCATGCCACAGCATCTCAGTTGGGTTGAGGTCAGGACTCTTACTGGTCCACTCCAGAAGGTGTATTTTCTTCTGTTTAAGCCATTCTGCTGTTGATTTACTTCTATGCTTTTGGTCATTGTCCTGTTGCAACATCCATCTTCTGTTGAGCTTCAGCTGGTGGACAGATGGCCTTAAGTTCTCCTGCAAAATGTCTTGATAAACTTGGGAATTAATTTTTCCTTCGATGATAGCAGGTCCTGACGTAGCAAATCAGCCCCAAACCATGATGCCCCCACCACCATACTTCACAGTTGGGATGAAGGTTTGATGTTTGTGTGCTGTGCCTCTTTTTCTCCACACATAGTGTTGTGTGTTTCTTCCAAACAACTCAACTTTGGTTTCATCTGTCCACAGAATATTTTGCCAGTACTGCTGTGGAACATCCAGGTGCTCTTTTGCAAACTGTAAACGTGCAGCAATGTTTTTTTTTGGACAGCAGTGGCTTCCTCTGTGTTATCCTCCCATGAAATCCTTTCTTGTTTAGTGTTTTACATATCTTAGATTCGGTAACAGGGATGTTAGCATATGCCAGAGACTTTTGTAAGTCTTTAGCTGACAGTCTAGTTTTCTTTTTCACCTCATTGAGCAGTCTACGGTATGCTCTTGCAGTCATCTTTATAGGATGGACACTTCTAGGTAGAGTAGCAGCAGTGCTGAACTTTCTCCATTTATAGACAATTTGTCTGACCGTGGAGGGATGAACAGCAAGGCTTTTAGAGATACTTTTATAACCCTTTCCATCTTTATGCAAGTCAACAGTTCTTAATCGTAGGTCTTCTGAGAGCTCTTTTGTGCGAGGCATCATTCACATCAGGCAGTGCTTCTTGGGAAAAGCAAACCCAGAACTGCTGTGTGTTTTTTATAGGGCAGGGCAGCTGTAACCAACACCTCCAATCTTCACTCATTGATTGGACTCCAGTTGGCTCCAATTAGCTCTTGGAGATGTCATTAGTCTAGGGGTTCACATACTTTTTCCACCTGCACTATGAAAGTTTACATGGTGTGTTCAATAAAAACATTTAATTTGTTTTGTGTTATTAGTTTAAGCAGACTGTGATTGTCTATTGTTATGACTTAGATGAACATCAGATCACATTTTATGACCAATTTGTGCAGAAATTCATATCATTCCAAAGGGTTCACATACTTTTTCTTGCAACTGTACTTTTACATGTCTGATGACTTATCTACTTACTGGGCAGAATTAGAGATCTATTCAGCAAACATATACAAGAAAACGTATATATACATAAAAAAACGCATCTATGTATGTAAAAAAAACAAAACACATGAAAACCACATAAACATCTCTATAGGAATAAAACTAGGATATGGATTTAGTGAGTCCACCCCAGCTATTAAGGTGCACCAACTTAGAGTATAAATGGCCGGTAATGCAAGGAGTGGGATAATCTACTGAGGAAGGGGAAAGCATATCCCTGAAACTTACAAATATTCCAGACATTAATTGACTTTTTATTATTTAAATATTTGAAGCACTTCAACTTCATTGCACATCAAACACAGATTCGTAGATACATAAATGAAAAAAGGAATTACCTAATTAAAAACAAAAGAAGGAAGGTATATGGAAGAGGATAAAGAACTAGCTGACTGCCTCAATGAATACTTCTGTTCAGTTTTTACAAAGGAAAATGAAGGAGAAGGACCTCAGTTAGGGAGGAAGACTAATGAATCCTTTGATGCATGTGTCTTTACAGAGGAAGAGGTTCTAAGTCAGCTGTATAAAATTAATACAAATAAATCCCAGGGGCCAAATGGGATACACCCAAAGCTATTAAAAGAGCTTAGAGGTGTACTACCAAAACCATTAACAGATTTATTTAACCAATCACTGGAAACAGGTGTCGTCCCAGAAGATTGGAAATTAGCAAACGTTGTGCCAATTCACAAGAAAGGTAGTAGAGAGGAATCGGGCAACTATAGGCCAGTAAGCATGACATCAATAGTGGGGAAATTAATGGAAACCATACTCAAGGAGAGGATTGTGGAACATCTAAAAACCCATGGGTTGATTGATAAAAAACAGCATGGGTTTACTTCAGGGAGATCATATCAAACTAATCTTATTGACTTTTTTGATTGGGTGACTAAAATAATAGATGGTGATGGTAATAGATGGTAATAATAGAGGTGCAGTAGACATCACTTATCTGGACTTTAGTAAGGCTTTTGATACTGTCCCGCATAGAAGGCTTATCAATAAACTGTAGTCTTTGAGCTTGGGCTCACATATTGTTGAATGGATTAGGCAGTGGCTGAAGGACAGAAAACAGGGTTGTAGTCAATGGAGTATATTCAGACCATGGTATTGTTACCAGTGGGGTACCTCAGGGATCTGTTCTGGGACCCATATTGTTTAATATCTTTATCAGCGAAATTGCAGAAGGCCTCAATGGTAAGGTGTGTCTTTTTGCTGATGACACAAAGATTTGTAACAGGGTTGATGTTCCTGGAGGGATACACCAAATGTAAAAGGATTTAGGAAAACTAGAGGAATGGTCAAAAATCTGGCAACTAAAATTTTATGTTGAATCGATAAGTGCAAGATAATGCACCTGGGGCGTAAAAACCCAAGAGCAGAATATAAAATCAGTGATACAGTACTAACCTCAGTATCTGAGGAAAGGGATTTAGGGGTCATTATATCAGACGACCTAAAGGTGGGCAGACAATGTCATAGAGCAGCAGGTAACGCCAGCAGAATGCTTGGGTGTATAGGGAGAGGCATTAACAGTAGAAAGAGGGAGGTGCTCGTGCCGCTCTACAGAGCACTAGTGAGACCTCATTTGGAGTATTGTGTGCAGTACTGGAGACCATATCTGCAGAGGGATATTGAAACTTTGGAGAGAGTTCAGAGAAGAACTACTAAACTAGTACATGGATTGCAGGACAAAACTTACCAGGAAAGGTTAAAGGACCTTAACATGTATAGCTTGGAAGTAAGAAGAGACAGAGGGGATATGATAGAAACGTTTAAATACATAAAGGGAATCATCACAGTAAAAGAGGAGAGAATATTTAAAAGAAGAAAAACTGCTACAAGAGGACATAGTTTTAAATTAGAGGGGCAAAGGTTTAAAAGTAATATCAGTAAGTATTACTTTACTGAGAGAGTAGTGGACGCATGGAATACAGTGAAGGAGTTTAAGCATGCATGGGATAGGCATAAGGCCATCCTTCATATAAGATAGGGCCAGGGGCTATTCATAGTATTCAGCATATTGGGCAGACTAGATGGGCCAAATGGTTCTTATCTGCCGACACATTCTATGTTTCTATGTTTCACAGAGGTCTGGTTCCGTTAGATCTGGAACGGCTGACGTGAGACGCCGACATACAGCGCATTGAGATCCACGGCCGGACCGGTTTGTCTTATACTACGCTAAAGAGGCACTCACATCAGGGAGGTGAGTCCATCCACGTGGAACGCCATGGGAAGTTCACCATATCAACAATATATATATATATATATATATATATATATATGTAATCTGATTGTCTGGACGCTATTTATTTGAGCTTTACATAAAGTGGAAATACAGAAGATGTTCAATACATGAACTTAATTGAATTCAATTTAAAAAACCTTATCTTAATAACGGACTTGACGTAGAAAATTCTATCTCAGCAATGAACTTATAGCAAACTCTCAACACATGCCATTGCATTTTTTGGATGAGTGATGAATTCCACTAACTGATAATTGCGTTTTCTGGAATGAGGGTTTAAATTTACTAATCACAGATTGTAATCCTAAAATATAGGATCAATTACATCAGCTGAGGACAGCGACTCACATATAAAAGACAAACGCCACTAACCCTGGGAGCAACATAATGCAAACTATATATCTGTCGAAAATCTCCTATTTTTGGTGTAATATCAATTCATAGTGGGACTTTTTAATTATACCTAGGATCCATCTAAAAAAAACTACAAACCAGCTGTAAAAAGCTACCAACCAGCTTTAACTGGGAAATATATTATATGTATTGTTATATATAGCTCGTATAATAGGACAAAAGTCCTTATTGGGTTACAATCTAACATAGTAACATAGTAACATAGTATATAAGGCCGAAAAAAGACATTTGTCCATCCAGTTCGACCTGTTTCCTGCAAGTTGATCCAGAGGAAGGCAAAAAACCCCTGTGAGGTAGAGCCAATTTTCCCCACTTAAGGGGAAAAAATTCCTTCCCGACTCCAATCAGGCAGTCAGAATAACTCCCTGGATCAACGACCCATCTTTAGTAGCTATAGCCTGAAATATTATTACGCTCCAGAAATACATCCAGGCCCCTCTTGAATTCCTTTATTGTACTCACCATCACCACCTCCTCAGGCAGAGAGTTCCATAGTCTTACTGCTCTTACCGTGAAGAACCCTTTTCTATGTTTGTGTACAAACCTTCTTTCCTCCAGACGCAGAGGATGTCCCCTCGTCACAGTCACAGTCCTGGGGATAAATAGATGATGGGAGAGATCTCTGTACTGACCCCTGATATATTTATACATAGTTATTAGATCTCCCTCAGTCGTCTTTTTCTAGAGTGAATAACCCTAATTTTGATACCCTTTCAGGGTACTGTAGTTGCCCCATTCCAGTTATTACTTTAGTTGCCCTCCTCTGAACCCTCTCTAGCTCTGCTATGTCTGCCTTGTTCACGGGAGCCCAGAACTGTACACAGTACTCCATGTGTGGTCTGACTAGTGATTTATAAAGTGGTAAGACTATATTTTCATCACGGGCATCTATGCCCCTTTGATGCAACCCATTATCTTATTAGCCTTAGCAGCAGCTGCCTGACACTGGTTTTTACAGCTTAGTTTGTTATTTATTAAAATTCCTAGATCCTTTTCCATGTCAGTGTTACTGAGTGTTTTACCATTTAGTATGTACGGGTGACTTGCATTATTCCTTCCCATGTGCATAACTTTACATTTGTCAGTGTTAAACCTCATCTGCCATTTCTCTGCCCAAGCCCCAATCTATCCAGATCCCTCTGTAGCAGAAAACTGTCCTCTTTAGTGTTAATTACTTTACACAGTTTAGTGTCATCTGCAAAATTGATATATTACTGTGCAAGCCTTCTACAAGATCATTAATAAATATATTGAAGAGAATAGGGCCCAATACTGAACCCTGAGGTACCCCACTAGTGACCGTGACCCAATCTGAGTGTGTACCATTAATAACCACCCTCTGTTTTCTATTACTGAGCCAGTTACTTACCCACATACAGATATTTTCTCCTAGTCCAAGTGTTCTCATTTTATATACTAACCTTTTATGTGGTACAGTGTCAAATGCTTTGGAGAAGTCCAGATATACGACATCCATTGATTCGCCGCTTTCAAGTCTAGAACTTACCTCCTCATAGAAACTGATTAAATTAGTTTGACATGACCGATCCCTCATGAAGCCATGCTGATATGGTGTAATTTGCTTATTTTCATTGAGATACTCCAAGATAGCATCTCTTACAAAACCTTCAAACAGTTTACCCACAACAGATGTTAAACTTACCGGCCTATAATTTCCAGGCTCTGTTTTTGGACCCTTTTTGAATATTGGCACCACATTTGCTATACGCCAGTCTGGTGGAACATTCCCTGTCAGTATGGAGTCCGTGAATATCAAAAATAAGGGTCTGGCTAGGACATCACTTAATTCCTTTAGGATACGGGGGTGTATGCCATCCGGTCTGCCAGATTTAACAAAGAATGGATCATCTACACTAGTTCTATCATATTCGTTTGTGGTGTTTGATTTTACACTTGTTTTTAAAATTTTATTTCAATAAGTGTAACACAGTTTTACACAAATATTGGCCTTTTCCATGGGATTTCAATTTGTTAGAGTTGCCTGTATTCTGTAACAAATTAAAATAAATATTGTACATAATTTGATTTTCTTTCTATAGATTTGTTCTTGCTGAAATATATTATTATATATATTAATTATTTGCAGATGGTGTATAATCTGCAACTGGACACTAATAAGAAGTAATAACTAATGTACTAATAACTATGAAATAATAACTAACTAAACTGTAAAATGTTATTTTTTAAAATAAATCATTTTGCCTTTTCAGAAACCAAGATGTCTACATTTTTAATTTTCTGGTTTAGGCCTCTTTCACACAAGCGTTTTAGCTTTCCGTCCTAGAGATCCGTCCTCGGGTCTCTAGGACGGAAAGCTACTGATCAGGATTATCCCCATGCATCCTGAATGGGGAGCAATCCGTTCAGGATGCATCAGGATGTCTTCCGTTCAGTATGTGAACGTTTTTTGGACGTTGACAAAAGCGCAGCATGCTGCGGATTTGTCTCCGTCCAAAAATCCAGAAGACATGCAGTAATGCCGGATCCGGAATTAATGCCCATTGAAGTGCATTAATCCGGATCCGGCCTTTAGCTAAACGTCGTTTCCGCGCATCGCCGGAGCCGACGTTTAGCTTTTTGTCAATGGTTATTATGGCAGCCAGGACGCTAAAGTCCTGGTTGCCATAGTAAAGAGTAGGGGGAGCGGGGGAGCGGCATACTTACATTCCGTGCGGCTCCCGGGACGCTCCAGGATGACGTCGGGGCGCCGCAGTGCATAGATCACGTGATCGCATGGATCACGTGATCCATGCGCGCGGGGCGCTCTGACGTCATTCAGGAGCGCCCCGGGAGCCGCACGGAATGTAAGTATGCCGCTCCCCCGCTCTCACTGCTACTATGGCAACCAGGACGCTAGTAGCTTCCTGGCTGCCATAGTAACACTGAAAGCATTTTGAAGACTGATCAGTCTTCAAATGCTTTCAGTTCACTTGCGTTGTGCCGGATCCGGCGTGCACTTCACAACGCAAGTGTGAAAGAGGCCTTAGTCATAACAATATCTTTGACTAGGGAACTCCAAAGTGTCACTGCTCTTACAGTAAAGAGCCCTTTCATATATTGAAACTCGACAATGCAGTGGGGCTTCAGAGGAAGACGTGTGGTTTAAATGTGCAGCAATGTGACAAAAAAAAGTGCCCAAAATTTTGAAGCATTTTTTTGAGTAAACGAAAACAAATGTTTAAAGTTAGACAGTCTATATGTGTGTCAGATCTATCAGCGAGCATCAGCCAATGTTATAAATTTGGCGTAGTGCAAGACTTTTTGTATGTTTACACTGTCTTAAATTAAGACAGTAAAAGTAAATGTGGGCTGTTATGTTTTAAAAAATAAAACATTTGTGATGATGAGGTCAATAGGCATCAGAATTCAGAAGTTGTGAAAATTTACCCATATTAAACATTTTTATGGAAGATTGTAGTGAAGTAAATACAAAGTAAATAAAATCTGTTTTTCAGTTATGATCCTGAAACCAGTGAATAAGGTTGCTGCTCTTGTTGTTATGGACAATAGTTATTATGTGTCAGAAATAAGGAAAGAATTGGAAGATACAGAGGTAATATGAGAGATTGGGGTACGATCCCACACAGGTTTTAATGAAATTTAAGAATCATGGTTGAGAATACTAGAATTGATGACAGCATTGATAATAATTTGGCTGAATCCCTGATTGTAGATAGCAGAAACACTCAGTAAGTTAGTTGAAGCTTAGTGTGATTGACCATGAGGAGGATTAGGGATAGACATTAGTTATTTGATTGGTGGTACTCAATTTTTTGGATGGAGATATGTTTATGAATTCAAGTTAAGGCAATTTAAGGTTTTTAATTATTGTTTTTATTGTCTTTTTAGATATATATCATGCTATTTGAGGATCAAGAATCTAACCTGCGATTGAAGTATTAAGATACATGCATAATTTGCATACATTACACACGTCCAATGTGTGTGTATTTGTACATTTAAATAATGTTTCAGCCTGTGGTGGGTGGCTCAGCCTTGTTGGTGTGACGTTGCCTGACAGCCCTGACGCCTGGTCTTTCCGTGGTCTCGCGAGTGTTTGTCTCGGCCTTGCCGGTCACATGACTAATGTTGGTCAGGTGACGGGTCATGTGCCGCGCTGCGCATCGCGTGGCGTCGGGTCGACTATGCATCGCGTTGCTACGAACTGGAGCATGCGCAGTATCCATTACCAGACGCTGACTTTGGCGCCGTGCCTCCTCGTCTCGAGTGTAAGTTTTTTATAATATAAATTTTCTACGGCTGATTTTAATTCTCACCTTATTACACAGGTGTTTTTATCACTGAATGATTTACACATTTATGCCACTTTTTGTATGAAATATTTATCTTATAATGAATAGATTTGTACGCATGTATACAGAATATTAACCTCTATAGATTTTGTTGCTTTTTTAAAATTTTACATATGTTTATCCACACTTTATTGTTGATTTTCTTGTTTATTGGCAATTAAGCATCACATTGCATGATGAGTATATATATGCCCAGTTGATACTGTTGGTTTATGCTTGATAAAGACCACAATGAGTGGTTGAAACATCTCTGATGGGTGAATAAAGGGTCCACTTCTTCACATTATCCTGGAGTGCTGCCTCTTTTTTGGATAACTAGCTATATATATATATATATATATATATATATATATATATATATTATTTTTTTTAGCATGTTTTGCGACCTCAAAGTATCAACAACTACTCTAATCTCAGCTGCATCACTTACTCTCTAGCTGACCACAGTAGAAACATATTTACTGTGTTTTGTGTTCTCAACGTATCAATGTAGGGCTATGTTTTTGAACTTTTTTCATGTCAATTGGCTGGCTCACTGATTACTTCTCAGTTAATAGGCCCTGATAAAATGTACAGTCATTAATAAATATTTCTTGACCATGGATTTGTTGACCAAGTTTTGATGAGATGTCAGCTTGGCTCATTATCATTTCTATTACCCTCTCCCTCTGATGTAATCATATCCTTGTCATTCTGATCCAGTTCCCAGGTCCTGTCCAATGCACAATCATCATAATCCCAGGTATTTTTCTCAGACTGATATGTCCTGGGACCCTGGCCCTTTCATGATTCCTATATTTGACCCAAATGCCCCTACTACCACAAAGGCTGTCAGTGCTGCTACCACCATCACTACCATGGCTACAAGTATCAACACTAGAAATAAGTGAAGTTATCAAAAATTTGATTTAGCTGCTTTGCCGAAGTTTGAAAAGAAATTTGATTTGTTATGAATCACTTTGTCACGAATCCCATTTTATTGTATCTAGCCGCCTCCCATCATTGAACTCCTCAGATACCCCTGTAGGACTTTTTTGGATTGTTAAATTGTTGCGATCCCTTGGGGCCTAAGATTTTACAAAGAGGCCTCTCAGTACCAGGATTATGTTAACTTTATGTAAGCCTGGAAGTAGTTACACTTAACACATTTGCTAAATATAATGCAGCAAATCTTAAAACGCAATGAAGAGTAGTATAAACAGATAACCATGGAGCTATGCAAAGCAAAGTCGGAACTCCACTAATGGATAATTAGGACTTGAAAAGATCTCAAAACATTTGAAAAATAAAAAATAAGAACTATAATTACATGGTCAACTGAGTCTGAATCTAGTGCATCAGACGATTTGCCTTCTGTAACATAAAGATCTGGCACTAAAAAATCTACTGGTCAAATTAATGATACCCCGTTAGAAAGCAATTTCGGAGGTGAAAATGTAGAAGAAACAAGTGGAGATTAAACCGCAAGAGGAAGCAAGGACCTGGAGGTGCTAGATGTCAGAACTATTAAGTAGACTCCCATTAATAAACAACTAAATTTGATTAATTAACTAATATATCATTAAATGCTGACTGTATATCACTACTATCAAAGGGTCTGAATTATAAGTTGGTGGAGGACTTTGATAAGGTGTAATTCAAAGTGGACTTATTTAAATCTATACACAGGCTACATTTACATAAACGGTATAGGTCTTTCAATGAAACATGTAATCAAAATGAGGGAAAAGTACCTTTTGTTATAGACCCTTTAGGGTTAAGTGTTAGTGAGTCCATAAGTAATTTAGATGTGAAGCTGAAGCTGGAACCAAGTGAAGCAAGGGAGAGTCAGGCCTTCTCTGGAGCAATTAGATCCACCATAAATCCCCCTTGTAGCCTGGGAGTAAATTACAGTTGTGTTCAAAATATTAGCAGTAGTGTTGAGCGAACAGTTCGAGCATAGTTCGGGTCCGTACCGAATTTTGGGGTGTTCGTGACACGGACCCGAACCCGAACTTTTTCGTAAAAGTTCGGGTTCGGGTTCGTCGTTCGGCATGTATTTTGGCGCATTTTGAAAGGCTGCAAAGCAGCCAATCAACATGCATCATACTACTTGCCCTAAGATGCCATCGCAGCCATGCCTACTATTGGCAAGGCTGTGATTGGCCAAGTGCAGCATGTGACTCAGCCTCTTTATAAGCTTGTGCGCACGTCGGGACGTGCTCACTCCCGATGTGAATAGAACAGGGATAGACGCAGCTGATGCTAGGGCGAGAATAGGCAGGGATAATTGAATAACTGGAAGCAAATTTCTCTCCTCCACCTGTGATTCATCTGAACAACTGCAGCTGAGCTGCTTTTTTGATAGGGATTGGCTATTTTTAGAGTGGCCAGAGTGATTTTCCATCCACATGTACCTGGGCTGACCGCCGGCCGCCATTTTGCGACTTGTAGTGCTGCAGCAGAAGCTGCCACAGTGTGCATTCCAAAGCTCCAAACAAGTCAGACATCTACACCTGGGATTCAGACCAATAGCGATTTAGCAGCACAGTCCAAGGCTATTTTTTTTAAAGGTTGTGCAGACCATTTTGTGGCACATGTTACTGGGCTGATAGGCGGCGGCCATCTTGGGACTAGTGCTGCAGCACAATCTCTCCCAACGTCCATTAATCACTTGTAATAGTGGTCTGTGCCATAGAAATCCTACATCAGGGACTTGGGTGTGCTTGTGTCACCCCTACTAATACCAGTCCACCTGTAATCCATACAGTGAAAAGCCATAAAGTATTCCAGTGAGGGAATTTTTTTTATTTAAAAAGGCCAAGTTAGTTTATCTGGCGTTCAATATACTAGATACAGTTAGGCCTGCGTTTCATACATCTGGAATTAGCAAACTAATGTGCTGGGGTTTGGAAAACATATATGTACCCATACTAGAATCTGTCAAAGAAAGCGGTACTCACATATAACAGTCATTCCATCTGTAATCCATACAGTCAAAAGACTGAAAGTATTCCAGTGAGGGAATTTTTTTATTTAAAAAGGCCAAGTTAGTTTATCTGGCGTTCAATATACTAGATACAGTTAGGCCTGCGTTTCATACATCTGGAATTAGCAAACTAATGTGCTGGGGTTGGGAAAACATATATGTACCCATACTAGAATCTGTCAAAAGCGGTACTCACATATAACAGTCATTCCATCTGTAATCCATACAGTCAAAAGACTGAAAGTATTCCAGTGAGGGAATTTTTTATTTAAAAAAGGCCAAGTTAGTTTATCTGGCGTTCAATATACTAGATACAGTTAGGCCTGCGTTTCATACATCTGGAATTAGCAAACTAATGTGCTGGGGTTGGGAAAACATATATGTACCCATACTAGAATCTGTCAAAGAAAGCGGTACTCACATATAACAGTCATTCCATCTGTAATCCATACAGTCAAAAGACTGAAAGTATTCCAGTGAGGAATTTTTTATTTAAAAAGGCCAAGTTAGTTTATCTGGCGTTCAATATACTAGATACAGTTAGGCCTGCGTTTCATACATCTGGAATTAGCAAACTAATGTGCTGGGGTTGGGAAAACATATATGTACCCATACTAGAATCTGTCAAAGAAGCGGTACTCACATATAACAGTCATTCCATCTGTAATCCATACAGTCAAAAGACTGAAAGTATTCCAGTGAGGGAATTTTTTATTTAAAAAGGCCAAGTTAGTTTATCTGGCGTTCAATATACTAGATACAGTTAGGCCTGCGTTTCATACATCTGGAATTAGCAAACTAATGTGCTGGGGTTGGGAAAACATATATGTACCCATACTAGAATCTGTCAAAGAAAGCGGTACTCACATATAACAGTCATTCCATCTGTAATCCATACAGTCAAAAGACTGAAAGTATTCCAGTGAGGGAATTTTTTATTTAAAAAGGCCAAGTTAGTTTATCTGGCGTTCAATATACTAGATACAGTTAGGCCTGCGTTTCATACATCTGGAATTAGCAAACTAATGTGCTGGGGTTGGGAAAACATATATGTACCCATACTAGAATCTGTCAAGAAAGCGGTACTCACATATAACAGTCATTCCATCTGTAATCCATACAGTCAAAAGACTGAAAGTATTCCAGTGAGGAATTTTTTATTTAAAAAGGCCAAGTTAGTTTATCTGGCGTTCAATATACTAGATACAGTTAGGCCTGCGTTTCATACATCTGGAATTAGCAAACTAATGTGCTGGGGTTGGGAAAACATATATGTACCCATACTAGAATCTGTCAAAGAAAGCGGTACTCACATATAACAGTCATTCCATCTGTAATCCATACAGTCAAAAGACTGAAAGTATTCCAGTGAGGAATTTTTTATTTAAAAAGGCCAAGTTAGTTTATCTGAGCGTTCAATATACTAGATACAGTTAGGCCTGCGTTTCATACATCTGGAATTAGCAAACTAATGTGCTGGGGTTGGGAAAACATATATGTACCCATACTAGAATCTGTCAAAGAAAGCGGTACTCACATATAACAGTCATTCCATCTGTAATCCATACAGTCAAAAAGACTGAAAGTATTCCAGTGAGGGAATTTTTTTATTTAAAAAAGGCCAAGTTAGTTTATCTGGCGTTCAATATACTAGATACAGTTAGGCCTGCGTTTCATACATCTGGAATTAGCAAACTAATGTGCTGGGGTTGGGAAAACATATATGTACCCATACTAGAATCTGTCAAAGAAAGCGGTACTCACATATAACAGTCATTCCATCTGTAATCCATACAGTCAAAAGACTGAAAGTATTCCAGTGAGAATTTTTTTATTTAAAAAAGGCCAAGATTAGTTTATCTGGCGTTCAATATACTAGATACAGTTAGGCCTGCGTTTCATACATCTGGAATTAGCAAACTAATGTGCTGGGGTTGGGAAAACATATATGTACCCATACTAGAATCTGTCAAGAAAGCGGTACTCACATATAACAGTCATTCCATCTGTAATCCATACAGTCAAAAGACTGAAAGTATTCCAGTGAGGAATTTTTTATTTAAAAAGGCCAAGTTAGTTTATCTGGCGTTCAATATACTAGATACAGTTAGGCCTGCGTTTCATACATCTGGAATTAGCAAACTAATGTGCTGGGGTTGGGAAAACATATATGTACCCATACTAGAATCTGTCAAAGAAAGCGGTACTCACATATAACAGTCATTCCATCTGTAATCCATACAGTCAAAAGACTGAAAGTATTCCAGTGAGGAATTTTTTATTTAAAAAAGGCCAAGTTAGTTTATCTGGCGTTCAATATACTAGATACAGTTAGGCCTGCGTTTCATACATCTGGAATTAGCAAACTAATGTGCTGGGGTTGGGAAAACATATATGTACCCATACTAGAATCTGTCAAAGAAAGCGGTACTCACATATAACAGTCATTCCATCTGTAATCCATACAGTCAAAAGACTGAAAGTATTCCAGTGAGGGGATTTTGCTTATAAAAAATAATATATTTCATTGTGGTGCGAGTTGAATCGCAACAATGAAGAAAAATACTATTAAGGGACCGAGGACGCGGTCGTGGTGGTGTCCGTGGAGCCTCTGTTGCTGGTAGAGGGCGTGGCCGTTCGGCTGAGGCGCACACAGTAGGGAACGAACTCCCTCAACTAGCCGGCAGAATGTACCGCAATATCTCGTGGGGCCCAATGCCGCTCTTAGGATGGTAAGGCCTGAGCAGGTACAGGCATTAATCGACTGGGTGGCCGACAGTGCTTCCAGCACGTTCACCACATGGTCTTCCACCCAGTCTTCTGCGGAAAGCGCACAGGTGGCACCTGAAAACCAAGCCCATCAGTCTGTCACATCACCCCCAAGCATATCAGGGAAACGGTCTGAGCCACAAGTTATGCAGCAGTCTCTTCTTCTGTTTGAAGACTCTGCTTCCAGGGTTTCCCAGGGCGTCCACCTAGCCCTTCCCCAGTGGAGGAAGACATACCATGCACTGACGCACAGCCACTTATGTCTCCAGATGAAGAGGACATGGGAATACCACCACAGCAGAGTCACCGACTCTCTGATGATGACGAACACAGGTGCCCACTGCCGTCTTTTTGCAGTGTGCAGACTGAACAGGAGGAGGTCAGGGAGGAGACTGGGTGGAAGATGATGCAGAGGACGATGAGGTCTTAGACCCACATGGACTGAAGGTCGTGGCGATGACTTTCACAGTTCAGAGGAAGAGGTAGTGGTGAGACCGAGACAACAGCGAAGCCAAAGAGGAGCAGGGGGCCAAAGCAGACGAGCCGCCGCCCCAGAGTTCAGCCTGCTACTGGACATCGCCAACAGGGACCCAGCCCCACAAAGGCAGCTTCAAAGAGTTCCCTGGCATGGCACTTCTTTAAACAATGTCCTACCGACAAGACCCGAGTGACTTGCACGCTCTGCCATCAGAGCCTGAGGCGAGGCATTAACGTTCTGAACCTCAGCACAACCTGCATGACCAGGCATCTACATGCAAAGCATGAACTGCAGTGGGGTACACACCTTAAAAACCAGGCACTCGCTGAGGCTCCCCTGCTCCCTCTACCGCTGCTGCCTCGGCTTCCGCCTCGAGAGGAATGTTGCCACCTGCCGAGCAGCAAACAGAGGATGTGCCACCGACACCACCACCACCGCCACCGTCAACTAGCGTCTCCACTATATCACACAGCAGCGTTCAGCTCTCAATATCTCAAACCTTAGAGAGGAAGCGCAAATTCCCCGAGTCACCCTCGAGGCCCTTGGCCTGAACGCCAGCATTTCTAAACTGCTGGCCTTTGAAATGCTGTCATTCCGGCTGGTGGACACAGACAGCTTCAAACAGCTGATGGCCATGGCTGTCCCGCAGTATGTGGTTCCCAGCCGCCACTACTTCTCCAAGACAGCCGTGCCTTCCCTGCACATGCAAGTGTCCGATAAAATCAAGTGTGCACTGCGCAGCGCCATTTGTGGCAAGGTCCACCTAACCACAGATCGTGGACCAGTAAGCACGGCCAGGGACGCTATATCTCACTAACTGCACACTGGATGAATGTAGTGGCGGCTGGGCCCGGCGGACAGTTCCTTAGCGCACGTCCTTCCGCCCCTAGGATCGCAGGGCATCATTCTCTGCCTCCTGTAGCCTCCTCCTCCTACTCGGCTTCCTCCTCCACTGCTTCCACCAGCTCATCCGGTCAGCCACACCTTCACCACCAACTTCAGCACAGCCCGGGGTAGCGTCAGCAGGCCATTCTGAAACTCATATGTTTGGGGACAGGCCCCACAGCGCAAAGGAGTTGTGGCGGGTATTGAACAACAGACCGACAGTGGTTTCTGCCGGTGGGCCTCAAGCCAGGCCTGGTGGTATGCGATAATGGGCGAAATCTCGTGGCAGCTCTGGGACTAGCCGGTTTGGCGCACATCCCTTGCCTGGCGCATGTGCTGAACTTGGTGGTGCAGAGGTTCATTCACCACTACCCCAACATGTCCAGAGCTGCTGCATAAAGTGCGGGCCGTCTGTGCGCGCTTCCGCCGTTCACATCCTGCCGCTGCTCGCCTGTCTGCGCTACAGCGGAACTTCGGCCTTCCGCTCACCGCCTCATATGCGGCGTGCCCACCCGGTGGAACTCCACCTTGCACATGCTGGAGAGACTGTGCGAGCAGCAGCAGGCCATAGTGGAGTTTCAGCTGCAGCTGCGCTCGCGTCAGTCGTACTGCCGAACAGCACCACTTCACCACCAATGATTGGGCCTCCATGCGAGACCTGTGTGCCCTGCTGCGCTGTTTCGAGTACTCCACCAACATGGCCAGTGGCGATGACACTGTTATCAGCGTTACAATACCACTTCTATGTCTCCTTGAGAAAACACTTAGGGCAATGATGTTAGAGGAGGTGGCCCAGGTGGAGGAGGAGGAGGAGGATGAGGGCTCGTTTCTAACACTTTCGGGCCAGTCTGTTCGAAGTGGCTCAGAGGGAGGTTTGTTTAAGCAGCAGAGGACAGGTTCACAGAGTCGCCAGCCAAGGCACTGTACTGGAGGACGAGGAGGATGAGGAGGAGAGGAGGTGGAGGGGGACGAGGATGGCGCAAGTTCACAGCGGGTGGCAGCCCAGGCCCATCACTGGTGCGTGGCTGGGGGATACGGTGGGCGATGACGATCGCCTCCCACAGAGGACAGCTTGTCCTTACCCATGGGTAGCCTGGCCCACATGAGCGAATATATGCTCCAATGCCTGCGCAACGACAGCAGAGTTGCCCACGTTTTGCGTGTGCAGACTACTGGGTGGCCACCCTGCTGGATCCCCGGTATAAAGACAATGTGCCCACTTTGAATTCCCTGAACTGGAGCGCGACCGTAAGATCGCGAGTACAAGCACTGCGCTGATACAGGCGCTCTTGAGAGCATTCCCACATGTCACAGGGGAACAGGTGGAAGGTGAAGGCAGAGGAGTGGCAAGAGGTCGCCAACGCAGCTGTGTCACGGCCAGCTCATCTGAGGGCAGGGTTAGCATGGCAGAAATGTGGAAAAGTTTTGTCTCCACGCCACAGCTATCTGCACCGACACCTGATACGGAACGTGTTAGCAGGAGGCAGCATTTCACTAACATGGTTGAACAGTATGTCTGCACACCCCTCCACATCCTGACGGATGGTTCGGCCCCATTCAACTACTGGGTTTCGAAATTGTCCACGTGGCCAGAGTTAGCATGTTATGCCTTGGAGGTGCTTTCCTGCCGGCGGCCAGCGTTTTATCTGAGCAGCGTATTCAGCACGGCAGGGGCGTCGTTACTGACAAGCGCAGCCGCCTGTCCACAGCCAACGTGGACAAGCTGACCTTCATAAAGATGAACCAGGCATGGATCCCACAGGACCTGTCCCTCCCTTGTGCAGAGTAGTCCTTATTAACTGCCTAAAACATGTCTTGTTGTGCTACGGGCCACTTCTTTATTTGATACAAATTTTATGAAACCCACAGTTGAATGAAACTCTTCTCTGTCTGGGCGCCGGGGCTAACCAGATGAAAGTGGCCGGTTAAACTAACAGGTGACATGAAGCCATAACCTCTGCCATGCTACCTCTGTCTTCTGTCTGGGTGCTGAGGCCTAAGTCAAATAAAGCGGTCTTCTGCTGTGCTGGGGATATGAAGCTAATCTCTGACCTCTCTCCTCTGTCTGGGTCCAAAGGCCTAAATCACTGAAAGAGGCCTTCTCCTGTGGTGTGTGATATGATGCCAGAATATGTGCTGTGGGGCCTCTCTCCTCTTCCTGGGTGCAGGGGTCAAATAAACTAAATTGTGGCCTACTCCTGTGGTGGTTGATATGATGCCTGATTCTCTGATGTGGAACCTCTCTCCTCTGTTTGGGTGAAGGGGTCAAAGTAACTAAATGGTGGCTTCTCCTGTGGTGGCTGATATGATGCCAGAATATGTGCTGTGGGGCCTCTCTCCTCTTCCTGGGTGCAGGGGTCAAAGTAACTCAATGGTGGCTTCTCCTGTGGTGGCTGATATGATGCCAGAATATGTGCTGTGGTGCCTCTCTCCTCTTCCTGGGTGCAGGGGTCAAAGTAACTCAATGGTGGCTTCTCCTGTGGTGGCTGATATGATGCCAGAATATGTGCTGTGGGGCCTCTCTCCTCTTCCTGGGTGCAGGGGTCAAAGTAACTCAATGGTGGCTTCTCCTGTGGTGGCTGATATGATGCCAGAATATGTGCTGTGGTGCCTCTCTCCTCTTCCTGGGTGCAGGGGTCAAAGTAACTAAATGGTGGCTTCTCCTGTGGTGGTTGATATGATGCCTGATTCTCTGCTGTGAAACCTCTCTCCTCCATCTGGGTGTAGGGGTCAAAGTCTTTCAAAGTCGCCTTCTCCTGTGCTGATTGATATAAAGCTGATGGTTGTGCCATCTGACATGGTTGCCAGGGTCTGATTCAATGGGGGCCTACTCCTGTGGTGGGTGATCTAAATGCCTGATTCTCTGCTGTGAAACCTCTCTCCTCCGTCTGGGTGTAGGGGTCAAAGTCTTTCAAAGTCGCCTTCTCCTGTGCTGATTGATATGAAGCTGATGGTTGTGCCATCTGACATGGTTTCCGGGGTCCCATTAAATTGGGGCCTACTCCTGTGGTGGGTGATCTAAATGCCTGATTCTCTGCTTTGAAACCTCTCTCCTCCGTCCGGGTGTAGGGTCAAAGTCTGTCAAAGTCGCCTTCTCCTGTGCTGATTGATATAAAGCTTATGCTTGTGCCATCTGACATGGTTGCCGGGGTCTGATTCAATGGTGGCCTACTCCTGTGGTGGGTGATCTAAATGCCTGATTCTCTGCTGTGTAACCTCTCTCCTCCGTCTGGGTGTAGGGGTCAAAGTAACTAAATGGTGGCCTACTCCTGTGGTGGGTGATATGATGCCTGGTTCTCTGCTGTGGGACCTCTCTCCTTTGTCTGGGTGCTGTGGTCAAAATAATAGTAAGTGACCTTCTCCATTGGTGGGTGACTTGAAGCCTGATTCTGTGCTATGGGACCTCACTCCAATTAATATTGTTTAATTTTTATTTATTTTATGTTAACTCATCATTTCCCTATCTACATTTGTTTGCAGGGGATTTAACTACATTTTGCTGCCTTTTGCAGCCCTCTAGCCCTTTCCGGGTGTGTTTTACAGCCTTTTTAGTGCCCAAAAGTTCGGGTCCCCATTGACTTCTATGGGGTTCGGGTTCGGGATGAAGTTCGGGTCGAGTTCGGATCCCGAACCCGAACATTTTTCGAAAGTTCGGCCGAACTCGTCGAACCCGAACATCCAGGTGTTCGCTCAACTCTAATTAGCAGTCAGACATCACTAACCTGATAAATCACTGTTTTTAGTAGAAACTATATTTCTACATGGCAAATAATTTACTAGCAGGTGGAGTAGAGTAATAATATTCTGTGTAATTGAATCACTAATTGAAAGGGACATGTTCAAAATAATAGCAGTGTGGAGTTCAATTAGTGAGGTCATTCATTCTTTGAAAAACAGGTGGCAATGATTGCCCTTATTTAAGGAAGGAAGGCAGCAAATGTTGTACATGCTGGTTAGAGTACATTTCTCTCTGAAATTCTGAGGAAAATGGGTCGTTCCAGACATTGTTCAGAAGAACAGCGTATCTTGATTAAAAAGTTGATTGGAGAAGGGAAAACATAGAAAGAAGTGCAGAAAATGATAGGCTGCTCAGCTAAACTCATGTAAATGCTTTAACCCCTTCTACCCCGAGCCAGTTTTCACTTTCCTGCCCAGGCCATTCTTTGCAAATCTGACATTTGTCACTTTATGTGGTAGTGGCTTTGGAACACTTTTACTTATCCTGGCCATTCTGAGATTGTTTTCTCATGGCACATTGTACTTCATGATAGTCATAAATTTGAGTCAATATATTTCATATATGTGAAAAAGTCCCAAATTTACCAAAAATTTTGAAAAATTCCCAAATTTTCACATTTCAATTTCTCTACTTTTATAATAGATAGTGATACCTCATATAAGTTATTATATAATAGTTATTGCTTTATAGTTCCCATATGTCTACTTCATGTTTGGATCATTTTGAAAATTACATTTTATTTTTTGGGGACATTAGAAGGCTTAGAATTTTAGAAGCAAATTTTGAAATTTTTCAGAAAATTTCCAAAACCCATTATTTTAGAACCAGTTCACATCTGAAGTCACTTTGTGGGGCTTACATAATAAAAACCACCCATTAAAGGCCACATTTTAGAAAGTACACCCCTCAAGGTATTCAAAACAGATTTTACAAACTTTGTTAACCCTTTAGGTGTTCCACAAAAATAATGGAAAATAGATATGAAATTTCTGAATTTCACTTTTTTGGCAGATTTTACATTTTAATTGATTTTTTCCAGTAACAAAGCAAGAGTTAACAGCCAAACAAAACTCAATACTTATTACCCTGATTCTGCGGTTTACAGAGATAGCCCACATTTGGTCATAAACTGCTGTATGGCCACAATGCAGGGCACAGAAGGAGAGGAACGCCATTGTGAAAGAGTGGGGGCACTCAAATATCTGGGAAACCTGGACACATTAGGTGTACTATACACACAGATTTATTACTCCTATTAAAACGAACAATGACTAAAACAAGTTAATACATACAAACACAGGCTAAAATATTGGCCTAGGATCCGAAGAAGTGTCTCCAAAAGAGGCTAGTATCACATGTAATACAATAGTTGCCTCAGATAAAGACAGCACGTATGATGAATATAGATAAGAATCACTTGTTCATCAATATTCATGTAGTGTTGACTAAATATGCTTGGTGATATATATTCCAACCGGTTTCGGTACCATAACAATATTAGTATGGCAGCACTGAGCTCATGGTATTGGACTAGTGCAGCAGTAGGTATAATCCACTTCTAATGGTCCCAACTTGGACCCAGATAAAGTTCCCAATGTCCACTGTTCAATGTATATCAAGTTCTGTAACGTTTCCGATATCCAGTGATCAATATATAGCAGACACTATGGCATAAAGTATATCAGACTCTATGGCATATGTTCCACAGGATATTATGAGTGGCCAGTACCCAGGTGAGTACAACACATCAGCAGTAATGCCTATAATGGTACTTTACCACTGGAGGGACCAACAGGAGGTGGTAAAGTACTATTATAGGCATTACTGCTGATGTTGGGACCATTAGAAGTGGATTATACCTACTGTTGCACTAGTCCAATACCATGAGCTCAGTGCCGCCATACTAATATTGTTATGGTAGTGAAACCAATTCGAATATATATCACCAAGCATATTTAGTCAACTCTACATGAATATTGATGAACAAGTGATTTTTATCTATATTCATCATACGTGCTGTCTTTATCTGAGGCAACTATTGTATTACATGTGATGCTAGCCTCTTTTGGAGACACTTCTTCGGATCCTAGGCCAATATTTTAGCCTGTGTTTGTATGTATTAACTTGTTTTAGTCATTGTTCATTTTAATAGGAGTAATAAATCTGTGTGTATAGTACACGTAATGTGTCCAGGTTTCCCGGATATTTGAGTGCCCCCCACTCTTTTGCATATTTTGATACCTAATATGTGTATGTTTTTTTTTCATTTTTTTTTTTAAATTATAAAATAAGGGGAAAGGTTTTTTTTTTTCTTTTTTTACTTAAAACAGGTTGCCATTGGGCAGCCTCTGCATGGCATCCGGCCTTCTCACACATCTGGTCCCCATCACAGCAGCACGGGGACCTGATGCGCTCCCTCACTCGACACAAACCACTTCTATGTCGTGGTCAGCGTGGACTGTGGCATAGAAGGGATTAATCCGCCGGCATCACTGTAAACAGCGATGCTGGCAGATACAGCAGGGGCCCGGCTACTAGGGACTGCCGGACCCCTGCAGTGATCTGGTGCGCACCACTCCGGTGCCCGCCCAATCACCATGATGTACTATTGCGTCCAAATGTGGGAAGGCAGTGCCTTCCATGACACAATAGTACGCCATGTGTCGGGAAGGGGTTAAAATGGCAACCAAAACCTGAAAGACGTGGAAGAAAGTGAGAAACTACCATTCAAATGGATAGAAGAATAGCCAATATGGCAAGGACTCAGCCAACAATGAGCTCCAGGAAGAAGGTCTAAAGTTACCCGTTAGTACTGTTACAATTAGAAGACGCCTATGTGAAACCAAGCTGTCTGCAAGAAGCCACCGCAAAGTCCCACTTTTGAAAAAAAAGACGTGCTGAAGATTTGCCAAAGAACACACTGACTGGCCTAAAGAGAAATGGAGCAACATTTTGTGGACTTATGAAAGTAAGATTGTTCTTTTTAGGTCTAGTGGCCGGAGACAGTTTGCCAGATGACCCCCAAACACTGAATTCAAGCCACAGTACTCTGTGAAGACAGTGAAGCATGGTGGCGCAAGCATCATGATATGGGGATGTTTCTCATACTATGGTGTTGGGCCTATTTATCGCATACCAGGGATCATGGATTAGAATACTTGAAGAGGTCATGCTGTCTTATGCTACACCCTTGAAATGGGTGTGAAATGGAACAACAACCCCAAACACACCAGTAAACCTGCAACATCTTGGTTCCAGACCAACAAGATTGACGTTATGGAGTGGCCAGCCCAATCCCCGTATCTTAATCCAATAGAAAACTTGTGGGGTGACATCAAAAATGCAGTTTCTGAGGTAAAACCATGTAATAGAGAAGAACTGTGGAATGTAGTCCAATCATCCTGGGCTGGAATACCTGTTCACAGGTGCCAGAAGTTGGTTGACTCCAAGCAACACAGATGAACAGCAGTTCTCAGAAACAGTGGTTATACAACTAAATATTAGTAAAGTGATTCAAAGGAAATCAAAATCTTCTAACATTTTTAAGTTTATATAGTGAAGTTTTGAGTTCGTAAAGAAAAATACAAACACTGCCATTTTTTTTTAACAGTCTCTTCACTTTTCTACAATTTTTTTTAGAGGAACAACACAAATTTGATATATTTTTCATCATGTTTTGATTTGGAATAGAATGTGTAGTGTTTCCAAAGCATCTGTGTGTATGGAAATAAAAGCTATTAAGGATTTTGAGCTTTATTCACTTTTTAAACACACTGCTATTGTTTTGAACACAACTGCATAATTAATTATGTAGAGGCACTTAAGTATCCAAAAGCAGATCAGAATCTCACTATTGGTGAACAATGTGCTTTGAAATGGCTTAGTTCTCAGAAGCTTATAGTTGCAAAACTAGCTGACAAGGGGGGCAATATGATATTGATGACGAATATGAAGCACTGAGGCAACTGCAAGATAGTTCTACTTACAGTCCTTTAACACAAGATCCCAGTCCTAGGTGTAAATTGGAATTGCAGACACCATTACATAATTATGTAGCAAAAGGGATTATTTCTTGAAGTTCAACAAATAGAAATTAATGACCGGCACTCACCGTCCGGTGCGATTATTTCCTTTTTAATCAATGCATTTTTACACACATTTTTAAACACTTCATCTGGCCATAGCTGGTGACTCCAAGAGCATAATGCGTCATCCTTTATGCGCCAACAGGCGCTACTCAGGTGCACAATGCTTGCGTGGACTGCATCTATCCATGTCAGCATCTAAAGGAGTACCAACACTGTGATAAGACATTAGTAAAACATTGAAACATTATTATACATAAAATTAAAATCAGAATACTGAGCATTCACAAAAACACACTCATATCGAGTTTCTCATTTAATCCCAGAGGGCCAGTGGCGTTTGATTGCAAGATCCATCTACCATCTCTTCTTAATAATTTGCGTCCTCTATCTCCTCCTCTCAGTGGGTTCGGGACAATTTCTAAACCAGCGACTCTAAGAACTTCACTATCCCCATTATGTGCAGACTTTATATGCTCAGTTGAGGAACGCCTTTTCCCGTATTAACCGAGTGCATATGTTCACAAATTATTTCAAAAAGACAACAGGCAGTCTTTCCAATATAAAATCTGCCGGATTTACACAAAATGAGGTAGACCACATATTTGCTTCTTCATGTGATCAATGTGTTTACCTTATGGTCAATACCTCCAAACTAGGGAAAGGAGTTGGACATCTCATAGTAAAACCCTAATCAAATTCCTGACTAACTACCAGTATGAGCAGACTAGAGTTGAGTGGACACCTGGATGTTCGGGTTCGAGAAGTTCAGCCAAACTTTAGGAAAATGTTCGGGTTCGGGATCCGAACTTGACCCCGAACCTGAACCCCATTGAAGTCAATGGAGACCCGAACTTTTGGGCACTAAAATTGCTGTAAAATAGCCCTGGAAAGGGCTAGAGGGATGCAAAAGGCAGCAAAATGTAGGTAAATCCCCTGCAAACAAATGTGGATAGGGAAATTACTTAATATAACATAAATAAAAATTAACCAATATTAATTGGCAAATTGAAGGAGGAGGTGGAATAGGAGGTCTAGATGGTGTCAGGTGGGAATGCTATGGGAGCTGAAGTTATCCTCACAGTCATAAGGGATTCATTTCTGCCTGCAGTACCACAGGCCTCATTCACAGCTTCAGACTCATGGCAGCCATACATGGGAGTTGGAGAAGTTCTCATCACAGCCAAAAAGGATTCATATCTGTATGCAGTGCCACAGGCCTCACTCACAGACTCATGCCCAAAACAACCATACATGGGAGTTGGAGAAGTTGTCATCACAGCCAAAAAGGATTCATGCCTGCTGCAGTGTCACAGGCCTCATGCACAGACTCAGGCCCCTGGCACCCACAAAGAGGAGAGT
Source organism: Bufotes viridis (assembly GCA_033119425.1). NCBI lineage: Eukaryota > Metazoa > Chordata > Amphibia > Anura > Bufonidae > Bufotes > Bufotes viridis. The sequence continues at coordinate 222,825,999 of CM065589.1, forward strand.
TCAAATCATGCCAAAACAGTATTGATTTCACCCAGACCACAGGCCAAAATCACTCATTCAGGCCCATAGCTCCCGCAAAGAGCAGAGCGGTCCCGAAACAGCAACACAGGCCTCAGGTCAACCTGTAATAGAACAGGCCATTATCATTTATGTAAACATAGAAACATAGAATGTGTCGGCAGATAAGAACCATTTGGCCCATCTAGTCTGCCCAATATACTGAATACTATAAATAGCCCCAGGCCCTATCTTATATGAAGGATGGCCTTATGCCTATCCCATGCATGCTTAAACTCCTTCACTGTATTTGCAGCTACCACTTCTGCAGGAAGGCTATTCCATGCGTCCACTACTCTCTCAGTAAAGTAATTCTTCCTGATATTACTTTTAAACCTTTGCCCCTCTAATTTAAAACTATGTCCTCTTGTAGCAGTTTTTCTTCTTTTAAATATTCTCTCCTCTTTTACTGTGATGATTCCCTTTATGTATTTAAAAGTTTCCCTCTGTCTCTTCTTACTTCCAAGCTATACATGTTAAGGTCCTTTAACCTTTCCTGGTAAGTTTTGTCCTGCAATCCATGTACTAGTTTAGTAGCTCTTCTCTGAACTCTCTCCAAAGTTTCAATATCCTTCTGCAGATATGGTCTCCAGTACTGCACACAATACTCCAAATGAGGTCTCAGTAGTGCTCTGTAGAGCGGCACGAGCACCTCCCTCTTTCTACTGTTAATGCCTCTCCCTATACACCCAAGCATTCTGCTGGCATTACCTGCTGCTTTATGACATTGTCTGCCCACCTTTAGGTCGTCTGATATAATGACCCCTAAATCCCTTTCCTTAGATACTGAGGTTAGTACTGTATCACTGATTTTATATTCTGCTCTTGGGTTTTTACGCCCCAGGTGCATTATCTTGCACTTATCGACATTAAAATTTAGTTGCCAGATTTTTGACCATTCCTCTAGTTTTCCTAAATCCTTTTACATTTGGTGTATCCCTCCAGGAACATCAACCCTGTTACAAATCTTTGTGTCATCAGCAAAAAGACACACCTTACCATTGAGGCCTTCTGCAATTTCGCTGATAAAGATATTAAACAATATGGGTCCCAGAACAGATCCCTGAGGTACCCCACTGGTAACAATACCATGGTCTGAATATACTCCATTGACTACAACCCTCTGTTTTCTGTCCTTCAGCCACTTCCTAATCCATTCAACAATATGTGAGCCCAAGCTCAAAGACTGCAGTTTATTGATAAGCCTTCTATGCGGGACAGTATCAAAAGCCTTACTAAAGTCCAGATAAGCGATGTCTACTGCACCTCCGCCATCTATTATTTAGGCCCTAGCACCAAGATAGAGGAGAGTGGTCCCATAACAGCAACACAGGCCTCAGGATAACCTGCAATAGAACAGGCCATTATCATTTATGTAGGCCCTAGCACCCAGACAGAGGTGAGCGGTCCCATAACAGCAACACAGACCTCAGGTCAATCTGCAAAGGAACAGGTCATTATCATTTATGTAGGCCCTGACACCCAGACAGAGGAGAGGTCATTTGACAATACAAAGAGGTTAATGTCTCCCACCAATGCAGCAGGCGAGTAAACCAAATATAGACCCCTGACACCCACACAGAGGAGAGGTCATTTGACAGTAAAAAGAGGTTAATGTCTCCCACCAATGCAGCAGGCGATTAAACAAAATATAGGCCCCTGACACCCAGACAGAGGAGAAGTCATTTGACAGTAAAAAGAGGTTAATGTCTCCCACCAATGCAGCAGGCGAGTAAACGAAATATAGGCCCTGACACCCAGACAGAGGAGAGGTCATTTGTCAGCAAAAAGAGGTTAAGGTCTCCCACCAATGCAGCAGGCGACTAAACAAAATATTGGCCCCTGACACCCATACAGAGGAGAGGTCATTTGACAATACAAAGAGGTTAATGTCTCCCACCAATGCAGCAGGCGAGTAAACCAAATATAGACCCCTGACACCCACACAGAGGAGAGGTCATTTGACAGTAAAAAGAGGTTAATGTCTCCCACCAATGCAGCAGGCGATTAAACAAAATATAGGCCCCTGACACCCAGACAGAGGAGAAGTCATTTGACAGTAAAAAGAGGTTAATGTCTCCCACCAATGCAGCAGGCGAGTAAACGAAATATAGGCCCTGACACCCAGACAGAGGAGAGGTCATTTGTCAGCAAAAAGAGGTTAAGGTCTCCCACCAATGCAGCAGGCGACTAAACAAAATATTGGCCCCTGACACCCACACAGAGGAGAGGTCATTTGACAGTAAAAAGAGGTTAATGTCCCCCACCAATACAGCAGGCGATTAAACGAAATATAGGCCCCTGACACCCAGACAGAGGAGAGGTCATTTAACAGCAAAAAGAGGTTAATTTCACACACTTAAGTAGCAGGCAATTAGCTGAAATGTAGGCCTCTGGCACGCAGACAGAGGAGAGGTTCATTCAACTTGGGGTTGCCCCCAAAATAATAGTACAATAAAAAAAAAAGAGGATTCAATAAAGAAGTGCCCTGAAATACAAGAATGTATGGTTGAGGGCAAGGCAGTTATAAATGTCAATTCTGCACAAGGTACGGACAAGTCCTGTGGGATCAATGCCTGGTTCATTTTAATGAACTTGAGCTTGTCCACGTTGGCTGTGGACAGGTGGCTGCATTGTATGTAATGACGCCACCTGCCGTGCTAAATACACGTTCAGACAATACACTGAACGCAGGGCAGGCCACACCTCCAAGGCATAAAGGGAAAGCTATGGCCATGTGTACAATTTGGAGACTCAGAAGTTGAATGGGGCAGAACCATCAGTCAGTATGTGGAGGCGTGTGTACATGTACTGTTCCACCATGTTGTTGAAATGCTGCCTCCTGCTAACACATTCCCTATCAGCTGGTGGTGCAGTTTGCTGTGGCGTGGTGACAAAACTTTTCCACATCTCGGCCATGCTAACCCTGCTGTCTGAGGAGCTGGCCGTGACACAGCTGTGTTGGCAACCTCTTCCTCCTCCTCCTCTGCCTTCGCATTGTGCTTCCACTTGTCCCCCCGTGTCAGTTGGGAATGCCCTCAGGAGAGCATGTAGTCGCGCATCTTCCTATCACGGGGATCCAGCAGGGTGGCAACCCAGTAGTCAGCACAAGTTAAAATGTGGGCAACTCTGGTGTCATTGTGCAGACACTGCAGCATGTAGTCGCTCATGTGTGCCAAGCTGCCCAGTGGTAACGATAAGCTGTCCTCTGTAGGTGGTGTTTCGTCTGTATCCTCCGTATCCCCCCAGCCACGCTCCAGTGATGGTCTTGAGCTGCGTAGGGTGCCATCCTGCAGTGAAACCGGTTCCTCCTCCACCTCCTCTACCTCATCCTCCAGAAGTGTGCCCTGGCTGTCCACATGTGTACCTGGCCTCTGCTGGTCCAGGAACCCACCCTTTGAGCCACTTCTGTATGACCTGCCTGAAACCCTGTGAAATGCCCCCTCTTCTTCCCCCTCCTGTGTAGCATCCTCTTCCATCATCGCCCTAATAATTTTTTCAAGGAGACATAGAAGGAGTATTGTAATGCTAACAACGGCGTCATCAGCACTGGCCATGTTGATGAAGTAATGCTGATCCGCAGAGCGACTGACCCGTGCATACTGAATCTGAAACTCCATTATCGCCCACTGCTGCTCGCACAGCCTCTCCAGCATATGTAAGGTGGAGTTCCACCTGGTGGGCATGTCGCATATGAGGCGGTGAGCAGGAAGGCCGAAGTTACGCTGCAGTGCAGACAGGCGAGCAGCAGCAGGGTGAGAATGCCGAAAGCGCGCACATACGGACCGTACTTTCAGCAGCAGCTCTGACATGTCTGGGTAGTTTTTAAGAAACTTCTGCCTCACCAGATTCAGCACATGCGCCAGGCAAGGGATGTGTGTCAAACCGGCTAGGCCCAGAGCTGCAACGAGATTTAGCCCATTATCGCACACCACCAGGCCGGACTTGAGGATCACCAGCAGCAACCACTCATCAGGCTGCTGTTCTATGCCTCTCCAAAGCTCCTGTGCGGTGTGGGGTTTGTCACCCAAACACATGAGTTTTAAAATCACCTGCTGACGTTTACCCGGGCTGTGCTGAAGTTGGGGGTGAGGTTCTTTCGTTGACCGGATGTGAGGGTGGTAGAAAAGGGGTAGGAGGAGGAGGAGGAGTATGATGCGGAGTAGGAGAAGGAAGCAACAGGAGGCAACGAATAATGCCCTGCGATTCTCGTTGGTGGAAGGACATGCGCCAAACCTCTATTCGCCTCAGGCCCAGCCACCACTACGTTTAGCCAGGGTGCAGTTAGGGGGATAAAGCGACCCTGGCCGTGTTTACTGGTCAATGTATCTGTGGTTATGTGGATCTTGCCACAGATGGCTTTGCGCAGCGCACACTTGACAGCATTTCAAAGGCCAGTAATTTTGAAATGCTGGGCCTGGCATTCAGGGCCAGGGCTCGAGGCTGGGTAGGTTGGTATTTCCTCCTTCTCTCCAATGTTTGGGAGAGGGACAGCTGAATGCTGCTGTGTGACACGGTGGAGATGCTTGTTGATGGTGTTATATGTGGTGGTGTGGGTGTAACATCCTCGGTTTGCTGGTCGCCAGGTTTTTTCCACTGCAGTTCATGCTTTGCATGTAGATGCCTGGTCATGCAGGTTGTGCTCAGGTTAAGAACGTTTATGCCACGCTTTAGGCTCTGATGGCACAACATGCAAACCACTCATGTCTTGTCGTCAGGACATTGTGTGAAGAACTGCCACGCCAATGAACTCCTTGGAGCAGGCCTCAGTGTGCTCGATGCCTGGGTTGGACAGAAGCAGGTGTACTGTCTCTGGAATGGCCGCTGCGCTTTTGCACCCTGCTCCCTCTTTTGCTGTGCTGTTGCCTCTGTGCGACCACCGCCTCTTCCTCAGAACTGCACACCTCACTAGCATGACCTTCAGTCCAGTCTGGGTCTAGGACTTCATCATCCTCCACATCATCTTCCACCCATTCATGACCCCTGCCCTCCTCATCGGTCTGCATATTGCAGAATGCCACTGCAGTTGGCCCCTTTGTTTCATTATCATCAGAGACGTGTTGCAGCGATCTTCCCATGTCCTCATCCTGCAACAAAAGTGGTTGAGCATCAGTGCAATCAAGGTCTTCCTCTTCTGGGGCAGGGCTAGGTGGATGGGCCGGGGAAACCCTGCCCACAGAGTCATCAAAATGCATGGGACTTTCCTTGAACTGTGTACTTGCCTGTACATGTTTTGGCTTCACCATCCGTAGAGCGGCATTTGGGCCTAATAAATAACGTTGCAGATTCTGTTGCCTACTTGCACCAGAGGAAGGTGTTTGACTTGGAGCGGTAGTTGGAGCTGAAAGGCCACGTCCTCTCTCAGCAACAGGAGCTCCACCAACACCACCACGACCATGCCCACATCCCTTATTTGATGTTATCCTCATTATTTGCATCCACCCACCAAGCTGAAAGATTGGTCTCTCTCCGGTGTCAATTTACCTGGCACTAGTCGACAATTACGCTCACTAAGGAAGTGCCCGTGTAATAAAAATGCTCTGTGGACTCAGAATAAAGTTTTTTTTCCTTCCTTCTTCACTAAAGCCAAAAGCCATAACCACTACACTATACAGCTACATGTTAACCTGCAGTGAAATATAAAATGATACTTCTGCTGTATAGGAATACTTACTACATGACAAACTACTATGAGGTTTTTCTGGCACAGTTTATTATTCAGCTTTATAGCTGAGTTGTTAAGGTCCTTGCCTCTAATGTAGACAGTTGTGAATTCAAATCCTGGCAGAATCTTTTCAGAAATAGAGGCTAAATTAGATTTAAATACACTGACTCGAGCTCACACGGTATTCGGCCGAGCATTGTGATGATTGAGTCGTACACCAGTTCGGCCGATCATGCTAGCTCAACAGTAGATTTGATAGTTTGGAGTTCCTTGATGTACTGATAAAAATGCAAGACTAATATTGTATCAAATATATTTGCTGCTCAGCGGTGCAGTTATATGTTCTAAAGCGTTTTGTGGCTTGTATTAGTGGAAAAAGAAAAAATATATTTGCCGATCAGCGGTGCAGTTATATGTTCTAAAGCCTTTTGTCGCAAGTATTAGTGGAAAAAGAAAAAATATATTTGTCATTTAGCGGTGCAGTTACAGTATATGTTCTAAAGCCCTTTTTTGTGTGTATTAGGGGGAAAAAGGGCTAATTAAGCCATTGTAAAGTGAAGTGAGAAAATTACTGACTTTTTTAGGGTGTTTTAATTTTCTTTTTATTTATTTGATGTAACAGTAACAGGGCCTAAATGTTTCTGGTGCGCGCAGAGGTCGCAGAAGAGTAAGGGGCAGTGGCAGCAGGGGTCACTTCGAGAGGCCTGAGCTCCCAGTGTCAGCAAGCAGTCGTGTCGTCACCAGCAACCCAGCAGTTCTTGAATGATTGACTCGATCTTCGACTTCTTCGCAAGTGACCTCAGACACCCCCAGCCAAGAGTCAGTGGGTTCGTCAGACACAACTCTTAGTTGACATGGCCCGTGAGCAAGTCTTGTGCCCTCACCTGTCCTCAACCTGCCTCTGTCCTTTTCTGTTCCCTCAGCCAGAGAAGTATTGTATGCTGTGGGTTCAGTTACACTATACAGTGAGGACGAGCTACTAGAAGAGAGTCAACCGCTACTGGCAAGCCAAGATGTGGAGGAGACATCCGCTGATTCCTCCACTAGGCGGGCAAGTAGTGATGAGGAGTGTGGCGTGCTAAATGGTGTTGTGAGCGGTCAGGCTCCTGACCCAGAGACCGTTGAGGAGGACATCAGTGACATGCAGACAGTACTTGATGATGATGATGTAGGGGCTTCATCATTATTGGGAGAAGAGGGTGGCAGCTTGCCCATGAGGCAGCGGCAGAGCCAGCAAGTCGCTAACGTGGCCGGGAGTCAGCAGGGTGGCAGCAGTGGGAGGCCGGGAGCCAAACGTGCCCGGGTCGACCACCCGTTTTGCAGGAGCATACCTGCATGGGAAGTAGCGGTGCATGGCTTCACGGAGGCAGCGACAGTAGCAGTCAGTCAGTGTGTAGTGTTTGGGAAAAAATTACCTATTCGGCGGTGTCGCCGGAGGAGGTGAACATGGCCATATGTAGAATATGTGGGCAGAAGGTGAAGCGTGGCCAGGGTGTCAACATATGCAGCGTCAGCATAAAGTGGCCTGGGAGACCCATGGCTCCGATCTGGTGGTCCAACCTGCCGCAGCAACCTCTGAATAACCCAGTGTCATGCACCCGGTTTCAGGCAGTCAATGCTCCTCCACCTCAGTCAAAAGGAGCTTTCTTTCCTTCCCATCATCTGCTAGTCCTCATGCTACTGCTCCTCCAACTCCTCGTCAGTCATTCCGTCAGCAAACGATCACAGAAGCGATTGCCAAGAGACAGCATTATGCACGCACTCATCCACTCATCCAACATCGCGGAAGCTGAATGTTCCCCTGTCCAAGTTGCTGGTGCTGCAGTCTCTCCCTTTCCAAGTGGTGGACTCTGCACCTTTCAGAGAACTAATGGCTTGTGCCGAACCGAGGTGGAGATTCCCAAGCCGTCATTTCTTTGCCAAAAAGGCAGTACCAGCCCTGCACACACAATTAGAACAGAAGGTGGGCTAGTCCTTGAGCCTGTTAGTGTCTGCCAAAGTGCATGGCAGTGCCGACGCGTGGTGCTATAACTATGGGCAGGGACAATACATGTCCTTTATGGCCCACTGGGTGAATGTAGTTCCTGCACAGCTACAACAGCACCTTGGGCAGGTAATGCCGCTTCCATCTCCACATTCTCTTGGAGTTTTTCCTGCGACAATGTCTGTCTCTGCCTTCTCATCCTCCACCGTGTCCTCAGCCTCCAATGCAGGGACAATTCACAGTGCCCCTCAAGCATACCACCTGTGCAGGGTACGGCGTTGTCACGCTGTTCTGCACCTTGTTTTTCCAGGGTGAACTGAGTCACACAGTGGAGGAACTGCTCCGTGTCATTCATCAAGAAATCGAATCCTGTCTTTCTCCGCGACAACTTAAAATCTGAACCATGATGACCAACAATGGGAAGAACATTGTGTTGGTGCTGCGTCAAGGACGGCAGAGCAATGCACCCTGCATGGCACACATATTCAATCTGGTTGTCAAGCGGTTTCTGAAGCCTTCCACACATCTGCAAGACATCCTAAAAATGGCAAGGAAACTTTGCAGGCACTTCAGTCACTCGTACACCACAAACCATACCCTCCTTGACCTGCAACGGCAGAATAGCATCCCCCAACATAGGCTGATATGCAACGTCTCCACCCACTGGAATTCCACCCTCCATATGTTGGACCGACTTTACGAACAGAGAAAGGCCATAAATAATTTCTTGATGATCCAAACGGACAGGAGTATTCCCCTGTGTAACTTTGATGTCAGCCAGTGGCAGCTCATGCATGACTCCTGCCTTTTGCTCAGGCCCTTATTTGTCAGTCGCCAGGACTACGGGTTGATCGATGTAATTCCACTGCTTCATGTCCTGGAACAGATGCTGGTAAATCTTGGTGGTCAGGGGACTGGAGACGTGGCACCTAGATCTCACGGCCAGATGAGCCCTGTGGGGGCTAAACTGGAGGAGGAGGACATTGGATCACAAGCATTGTCTAGCGAAATGGGTGGTTTTTACACACAGGTGAGAGGAGAGGAGGAGCAGGAGGAGCAGGACCAGCCAGAGGAGCTACAGAACAATAAGGAAGATGAGGTAGAGGACCCATACACACTGTGGCAGTATGCAGTGAAGATGGAGGCAGGGAGTCCCTTCGAGTCACTTGCAAAAATGGCCCAATGCATGCTGACTTGCTTGCGTAGTGACAGCCGAATTGTTACCATTCGGCAGAGGGATGACTTCTGGCTCTCCACCTTGTTAGACCCTCGCTATAGGTCCAAAATGGGGGTCTTTTTTACACCCGCTAAGATGGAGGGACAAACTGAACTACTATAGAGACATCCTATGTAGTCAGTTGGCTGCTGCCTATCAGCGCCATCGACCATTTTCTCACAGGTCTGACCAAGGGGGCCCTTTGCACTCACGTTCCTCTGCCATGGCTGCTTTTGCAGGGTTGGGGGGTAGGCGCAGTTCCAGCTCCATCAACAGCAACTTGAGTCTAGAGTCGTTGATGAGCAGCTTTCTTCACCCGCTTAGTGAAGAAACTACTCACCAGCAGCAGCAGCTAGACCTGGAGCAGGACCTGAACCATCAGATGGTGGTATACTTGGACAGCACCCTGCCACCCCACATTGAAGATCCGCTGGACTACTGGGCAGCCAAACTAAATTTATGCCCAGCTTTTCCAGCTTTTATGGCCTCAGAGAGGGTTTTTATTGCAGTTGGGGCCATAGTTACCCCAAGAAGTACTCTCCTGTCCACTCAAAATGTGGAGAGACTGACCTTTGAATCAGGCATGGATCAGCCAGGATTTCCACCCATCAATGCCTAATGCATCAGATTAGATCATCGATGCAGCCTCACCCAAACCTTGACAAAAGAGATCGGTTTCTTCTGGATACCTGCCTCAGCTACTATTCTGATGCTGCCACCCGCCACACATCTGATGCCAAGTGCTCCTTCTTTTATCCACCATTTTCAGCTGGTGCTCGGATTGCCACCCACCTCCCCACTCTGTCACCAGCTCACTCTGTGGTCAACTGATGCTGCTGACACTATATCACTTTGCCACTCTGTGGTATCCTGATGCTGCTGCCACCTCCACACTCTGTCACTGAGTCACTCTGTGGTCTCTTGATGCTGCTTATGTCACCTCCACACTGTCATTGTTCCACTATGTGGCTTCCTCATGCTGCTTCCACCTCACCACCATGTCACAGGGCCTCTCTGTGGACTTCTCATGCTGTTGCCACCCTCCTTACTTCATGACTGGGCCGTTAATTTGCCTTTCGGCCTGGCTGACATCATCATTCATTTCAACCTTCTTCTGATCTGTCAGAAGCAAGGAAAAATGAGACACACAACGGATCCTGTCTGTGTACACAGAAAACATGCAAAAATTCCATTCACATGTCATCTCTGTTTTGGATCCACTCCTGTTTTTTTTTTTTGCATTAGCAATACTGATAGATTACTGACCAAATGCTGACCGAGTGAAGACGCATGTTCAACAGACAAGATCCATTTTTTGGTGGTTATTGTTCGGATGGATCAGAGGAAGGGCAAAATAATCAGTGATGTCAAACTTACTACTTACACCCTCTCCACTCTGTCGGGGGGCTCTACTTGCATAAGCATTTAATAGAAAAGGTTCTGTAGACATCTATGTGGAATCAGCTGACAACGGTGTAAAAGGAGTGCGCTTCTTCTTGTCGCTAACATCAACTTGTAAGTCTGAGTTATTTGGTCAGTTTTGTCCCTGTGACTGCCCAAATAAGTGAAGTGTGCAGTGACTGTAAGAGCGACAGCTACCATCTGCATGTCATACTGACTTACAGTATTATTTCACTTACCAAAGCAGACTCCCTATGCATGTTCCTGCAAGGCACAGTGTTCTACACCACTATAAAGGCTCTCTGCAGCCAGAAAATATAGTTTTTTTTACGAAATATGCCACAAATAAATTCGTATCGAACCAAATTTATTCCCAAAAATTTGGCGGATCGGGGAAACAAATTTTTAAAAAATTTGCTCATCTCTAGTGATAACAAAACCGTTCATACACAGGCACAATGTTATCAGCACACTTGTCAGAATAAGGTGTATACTGGAGAATGCCCTGCACAAAGTAAAAAAAAATAAATTACAGCAGTCTTTTCCTTTAATACAGCCCCATGGTATCAAGAATACGTCTGCAGGTCTTACTGTACTGAAAACCAGTAATTTAATTTAGAAAAAGCCGTACTATTCATGATACTTTAGTTAGCAGGTATGCCACACTAAGGGCCAATTGGTTGAATAAAATGGTCCCAAAAGGGAATTTCAAATGTATTTTGTATGTTTAATTGTGGTTCTAGGAATCTGTTTCTGGGGAATGTAAAATGGGTAGTCAATGACATAATTAATTGTAAGATTAATTGTTAGACATTAAAAAGAATGATACCTTTAAGGGGTGAGGATTTCGTCTATCCTCCCATTTATCTTAATAATCTTTAGAATGTATCTACAGGTTGATGGGAGTTTACCTGTGGTAAGTTCAGTTGATTGGAGATGATTTGGAAAGACACATATGGTCTTACAGCTGAAGTGATAATGCATATCAGAGCAAAAACCTATATAAGGTGGAAATAACTTCTTGTAGAGCTCAGAGATAGGAATGTGCAGAGGCATAGATCTGGAGAAGGGTACAAAAAATGGTTTGTGCTACACTGAAAGTTCTCAAGAGCACAATAGGGTTTGGACATCCATCAAACAAAATGGGCAGCACTGCCCGAAGCCCTCGTGTCTCACACTAATAATGACAAGAGTCCACCGCACTTGTATGTCCATACACAGTATAGCGGTGCTCCAGACCACACACAGATGATCAAATGAATAACAGAAGATGATAGAATGGGCGGCACTGTCCACTGTAAGTAAACCGTTCCTTTATTCAGCAGCCCAATGCTTTAAAAAATACAGCCTAGAGCGGCACACATATCAAGCAGACATAGTAGTGTAGCGGCCACGGCCGTTTCGCGCAAAACACGCTTCCTCAGACCACTTAACGTCAGGACGTACTCCAGTACTGCCTCTTAAATGTCTAACGGCACAGGTTGTCATGGAAATACATGACCCAACCGTGCCAAGGCATTAGACCTAGTTGCCCTAAAGCACCTGCACGTAGGATCCACTTCACTTCTCTCTGTAGAAGAATTCAATGTTTATCTCCACCCTGTGGCAGACTAGGGACCACTTCAATGCTTGCAAATCATGGGACTCAACACTGCTCCCATGCATCTCTCTCATATTTTCAATGAATCTAGGGCAGCCTTTCCCTGATTTCACAGAGTTTACATGTGAATATTTACACTCCCTGATTTCCCTAACTCTTTCAAAAAGGCACCTAATAGTTTTCCCTATATAAAATCGGCCGCAGGGGCACACTAACAGGTAGACTACAAATGTACTTCTGCAGGTAATGAGGTCATTTACCCTATGTTGAATCCCCCCAAAATTCTAAATCTTCCTTTGTGAATTATATTTGCAAAAGGAACAGCTGCCACACTTAAAGTTCCCCTTGGGTCAGCTCTTTTGCAGGCAATTGCTTTTATGTTTCCCCACATATTGACTCCTCCTAAAGGTTTTTAAAGGCTTATCACTTACATGCTCTGCCAAACAACTATACTTCTTCAATATGTCCCAATTCTTATAAATAACCCTTCATATGGTATCAGCCATAGGGCAAAAGACAAATCTGTTTTTGCTTTCTTTTCTGTCGGTTGTAATTTTTTCTCTTTTGTTTAATGCTTTTTCCAATCAACAAATCACATTGAGAAAAACTCCCTGCTTTTTCCATTGTCATATCCAACACCCCATTTGGGGTAACCCCTGTTAAAAAACATTCTTTTAATTACATTGCCTGTTTTACATAACCCTCTTTTTCACTATTAATTCTCCTAAGTCTAATGAATTGTCCATAAGGGACCGATCTCTTAACATTATGAGGATTACAATTGTCATAGTATAGCAAGGAGTTGGTTGCCGTGGGCTTACGATAGCCCTCCATGACCAACTCGTCGCCAACCACCAAGATAGCCACATCTAAAAATTCTAGAAGAGGACCCTCAAAGTTGAGAGTGAAGCTCATACCCATATCATTACCACTATTCAAATAATTAACAATATCTACACACTGAGCCTCAGTGCCTGACCACACCATAAAGATGTCATCCACATAACGTAGAAAAAGTTTAATGTGGCATAAATATGGGTTGCTGGTTGTAAAAACAAACCTGTCTTCAAGTCTAGACAAATAGATGTTGGCGAACTTACAAGATATGGGGGTCCCCATGGCGGTCCCATGTCTTTGTTTGTACCATTGACCACCCAAACCGAAACACATTGTTAGTTAAAATAAAATTCAAGGCTTCTCCAACAAAATCACAAAAAAGGCCACTTTGGCCACATCTCAGGACGTCAAGAACAGCTGCAACCCCAGCATCATGAAGAATGCGAATGGGGCGGTCAGGGGGTTGGCTCAGTGACTTGTGGATTTTAGGCAAAAAATACCACCATGGCTTGATGGGGAACAACGGCAATAATTTCTCCGCCATATGGCTAGAGAGAAAATCTCAAGCTCTCAACAGCCCACAAAACAGCTAGGGGAAACTTTTGGAAAGGAGTCGCTCACTCTCCTGTTTGCAGTGGAAAGTACTCACAGAGTACCCATGAGGTCGCTATCTCCAGGGAACCCCCTGCAACCTGTCCTGATTCGCATTCTACATTATAGAGACCGGGACATTATTCTATGTAAGGCACGTGAAAAAGGTCAGATTGCTATTGACGGCAATAACATTTCCAGATTTCTGGATTTTTCAGGGGAAGTCCAGTGCAGAAGGGCCCAGTATGTGGATGTTAAAAAATTCCTACAAGCCCTACAAGTGCCCTATTTCACGTTTTATCCAGCAAGGCTCTGAGTGGCAGCTAATGGCTCCACACATTTCTTTGACTCACCAGCAGAGACAGTGTCTTGGCTAGACAATAATGAGGCCCAGCTACGGCAGGAGGCACAGTGAAGAATGACCCCCGACTGGGAAGTCTGGAAAAGGATATCACCTGGAGAGTCAAGTAAAGAGGACTCAAGTCTTAAGATGTAGATGTTATCTATATTTCATGTTAAGCGAAGAGATGCCTACATGCCTGATGCCTGAATGTTTTCTAAATTGCGGGGAGAAGTGAGGATGCGAGGGATATTTTTCTAACAGGAAGCTAGACCGTATTTTAGGTCATATACAAGCTCACGTTGCCAACGGCTGCTGGGTATATTCTAGTTACTTAGCCCGGATCCATGTGTTATAGTGGGGAATGTGTTTTTTTTGCTATATTTTGTTGGCACATTTTCGGGAACCGCACCGTAACCTGCTATATGTCAGAGCTAGGAAATGAATTATGGAGTTGAAAGTGTGTTATCTGGGGTCCACAGGTCTTATCTCTAGATTTTGATGATGGGGGTTAATGTGAGGGGCCTTGGTGACGCATCCGAAAGAAATTCTGTGTTCAATTCACCGCGGCAATTCTAACCTGCCATTATTTGCTTGTCAGAAACACATCTGACGAGGGAATCTGTAAACACATGGAATCGCTCCTGGATGGGGCATGCGTACCACTCCACGTATTTTACTCATGCCAGGGGGGTCAGTGTGCTTGTACATAAGCAGATCTTCTTTCATTGTTCCTAGGTCAGTATAGGCCCATAAGGTTGGTATGTATGCCTACACTGCACTATATTTAAAACAGTGCTTATCATTGTAGCGTTATATATTCCTCCTCCTGATATGGGAGAAGTATTGAAGCATGTACTAACCTTTATGGCTGTTTAGCTGAGCGCCCCCACACAAGTTCTCATGGAAACAGCGCTGTGTGACATCTGGAGGGTTCGTAATCCTAATGTTAGACAATTCTCCTGCTATTCTAGTTCCCATAACACATTGTCTCGAAACGGCCTAACATTAGGTAATTAACAGATATTGCAGCTTGTCCGTACAGTTGAGTATATGCCCAGAAGTATTTCTGATCACTCCCCTATCAGGTTCGAGCTAAGCTTGGACCCTAAATCAGTGAGACATAGGGGCCTGTGGAAGTTAAACCCTTTCTGGCTAACACTACTTCACGACTCCATGGGTATACTGAGAGAGATGCAGGAATTTATGTCATTTAATATTGGTTCTGCATCAACGGACGCTAGTTTGGGATACATTAAAAGCTTTTTTTAGGGGCATATCTATCAAACATAACTAATGCCACAAGTCTAAAAGTTGGGAACTATTGCAGGTGCTGCAGTCCAGAGTCATTGACACTGAATGCAAACATGTAGAAAGCACCACTAAAGTGAACCGGTCTAACTGGACTGAGACACAACAGACCTACAGGGACCATCTGTTGGGGGTAGCTGACGGTAAAAGGCTTTTCTGGAAACAGAAATACTTTGAGGAGGGAGAAAGTGCAGGACACATGTTGGCCACCATTATAGGGCCTAACAAGGTCCTTCATACATAGGGTGTATCCGAGACTCGGAGGTTGGTTTGGTAACGGAAAGCCCGGACATCCTTAGGATATTTAGTGACTACTATAAGAGACTATATGCCTCTAGGCTACAGTGTAGAGAAGGAGAGATTCAAAGTTTTCTTACCTTTGTGCGGCTGTCAGGACTGACAGCAGAGCAGAGAGCATGTCTTGAAGAACCTCTAAGCTTATAAGAACTAGAGGATGTTGTGAAGGAGCTCCCTAATGAGAAGTCTCCTGGGACAAACGATCTACCAGGGGAATTAATTGAGAAATATAGGGACTTCTTGCTACCCCAACTTCTGGCAGTCTTTGAACAGGCGGAATTGCTAGGCAGACTACCTAATTTTATGGAAGAGGCCATAATAATTGTCCTGCCCATGCCTGGTAAGGACCTTACGTGTCCGGACTCCTACCGCCCCATATCTATATTTTGTAGAGATGTTAAACTCCTCACCAAAGTGCTGGCTAACAGGATAATGAAGGTCATCCTTAGTTTGCTTCATAGTGACCAGACTTGCTTTATGCCGGTTAAGTCTACTGCAATTAACATTAGGAGATTATACCTTAATCTGCAGATGTCTTGGACTGAGGTGGGGGCTGTGCTGTCCTTTCACTCGACGCTGAGAAAGCTTTTGACAATGTCGAGTGGAAGTTCTTGTGGGGGTACTTGCAGCCATGGGCTTCGGCCCGAGATTTACATCCTGGGTACAACTGCTGTATTGACAACTAAGGACCCGTATACGGACAAATAGGTTGTTGTCCGATGCTTTTGCTTTGGAGAGGGACACACGCCAAGGATATCCCTTATCACCTCTTCTCTTTACGCTGGCTATAGAACCCCTGGCTCAGATTATACACATGGATCCTGAGGTGATGGGTCTAAACTACAGAAGCATAGAGTAGAAAATCACGCTTTACGCAGATGACATGCTGTTAATACTGGGTAAGGTAGAACATTCTCAGTCCTATGTCATGAAACTAATTGAGGATTTTGGTACATATTCCAGTTTGACCATCAATTGGGATAAATCGGTGATGCTCCCTTTAGACCCCATGTCAGCATCTTTTATGGATAAGATTGCCCTCCCTCCCCTGCAAACTGCTACTACATTTAAATATTTAGGAGTGCAGGTGTCTACTAGACTGCAGGATTACATTAATCTGAACTTTCTCCCTCTACTTGATAAGAGCACTAAAAAGGTGACCAGTTGGTGCAAGCTACCACTTTCAGTTATTGGAAGAGCCAACTTAGTTAAGATGGCGTTGATGCCACAGTTTCTTTATATACTACACAATAGCCCTATATGGATATCAATGCGTCACTTTAAAAAAATCCAGGGTTTGTTTAGATCCTTTATATGGAACAAGCAGTCTCTGAGAATCCGTTTAGAAACCCTACAAAGAGATAAGGATAATGGGGGGTTGGCGATCCCCAACCCCTGGATTTTCTGGCTGCACAGGCCCAAAAATGTAAGACATGGGGTCCAATAGACAATATGGGTCAGGTGGGCACGCTGGTGTCTTACATGATGGGTGGGAGGCCACCAGGGTATATACTGGAGCTTGGTTCAGTTATACGTCCCCAAAACATTGCCCTGAGTATGCATCTATGTTGTAAAGTTTGGCAGAAGCTGAAAGAAATTACTAAACTTTCGGGATGCAGCGCCTTACGCCACTCTGGGACAATCATAATTTGCCAGAGCTAAAGGGATTAGCTGGATTTGGTACAAGGAAGCGTAAGGGCGTATACTGGGTGTCCCAATTGTACACCAATGGGACACTTAAATGCTTTGAACAACTGAAGGCAGAGTTTGGCCTGCCGAATTCTGTCTTCTCCCAAAATTTAGAACTTCGGCACACTCTAGCAGCACAGTGCAAGATATCTGATCTTACCATACATACCTCTATGGTGGCGGAGCAGATTAGAAGTAGGGGAGGGACTAAGGGGGTGATTTTTGTTTTTCATAAACTATTGCATTCATTTTATCAGGACCATTTTCCACTGTTAGTACTATAAAAGTGGCCTCAGGTTATGGGTTCATTAACAGATACACAATGGTCGGAAGTGCTATCTATATGACCTTCCTTGTCACTGTGCAAGGCACACAGACTCTCACAACTATAGTTGATACATAGGGTATATAGGACACTCATGTTCCTTCACAGATTGGTTATACATGACACGTCTAATTGCCCTAAATGTGGTATTCCTGATGCACACCTCCTTCATATGTTCTGGGAATGTACCTCTTAAGGCTCTTTCTGGCGAACAGTGCTGGATGTTATTTTTGAGGTATATAGAATTAGACTCCCTGCTGAACCTTTAACATGTATATTGGGTCTACTGCAGAAATATTCCACAGAGAGACCCAACATTGGTATAAGTAGATTATTATATCAAGCCAGGAAACTTTGCACTTATGAATGGGATAACTGGGCTAGAGAGGGAAGTGTATTATAAGAGAGGCACCGTCAAAAAGATTGACTAATTGGGGACTGTGGGTGATAACACCGGGACTGCCCTCCAGGCATCTATTATCTCTTCAGTTGAGGAGGGGTATTACTCGGTAATGACAGGGTCGTGGGTTTAGTTTTGTTGGACCTTTAGGATCTGCATGTGATAAAAATGCATGATTATAGGTAGGGAAGAGAGAGAGTTATGGCCTAAGTGCATTATTGTTAAGTTCGAGGGAAGGGAGGGGGTCGAGCTCGTGGCTTAGGAAATTGGGTATGTTTTGTTTATGATTGTGGATGTACCCAATCTGGGTCTCTGTATACTTTTGCACATGAATCTGTGTTATCTTTGTTTCTGTATAAATGCTAAAGAAAATCAATAAAACATGATTTGATTAAAAAAAATATGTTTTTAGAAGAGACTCTAGGTGTAATAACAACACTCCCATTGATCCTGCAGGCTAATTTGCATATATTAAAACTAACTTTTTCTCAATAAAGTGGCCTTATATGAACATGGTACCAACAGAGATGCCTTCAGCTGCCAAGTGCATATGCAACAGGTAATTTATGGAATCTCCACAGGAACTCTCCTTCCCGATAATTGCCTTGACAGTTTGTTAAAGAGCTTTTACTGTGACATAATCTATTGAATTTACTATTTATTTTAGGAATTATAAGTAAAACATTTTCAGTACAGCCATGTTAGATTTAGAAATGTAAACCACATGTAAAATTACCCCCCCATTGCATCTCAGCATGCTAGATGACACTTGAAATATCACTTAAAATGCTTTTCCTTAAGGTTAAATGAATCACAGTTTAAAATTGTTGATAATCATGTGGATATTAGTTTTGCTCACATATCTGCGGTGGCTTGCAGCTTTCTTATTTTATCCTGTGGTTATAGGTGCTCATAAATTGAGAAATCATAAAATAATATTTGTTTTCTCCATGTAGCTGGAAGCAAATTGCACAGGTTCATATCTATCATACTAGGGATATTATGCTTGTGTCTTAAAAACAGTAACAACAAAAGCCAGTGGGTAACATTTACTACCATGCCCTCCCATCTAAGAGAGAACTGCTGAACATCATGTACAAGGATATTACAAGCCATATTCTCTTCCAGATTTGTTTCCTAATATTTGGAAACAGTTTTCAGCTGGAGGACGAAGGGAAGTACTGTATGTGAGCCCATATAGAGTATTAATGTCCTGCTATCATATGACTGAACTGTGATTTCCCCATCTTACAGTAAATGTGATCAGTGGTGAACATGTAAAACCAATATGCAGTATCAAGATAAATAATTGCCATTTAGATGACATGTTCTTCCATTAATGATTAATTAGACTATTTATCAAGTTAGAGAATGTAGTAAAAGGGTCATGCAGTGGAGTAATATTGAGGACTTGTGATAAGCAAAGTTTTCAAAACTTCAATTTGGCTGCTTCGCCGAACTTACTTCGAACCGCATTCCATTGTATTGAGCGGGCTCAATGATGGGAAACGGCGATCATGTCACCTTCCATCATTTAACCTCATTCAATACTGATTGCAGCATTTGAGAGTCATATTCAGCCTATCAGGGGGTTAATCAGGGGTTAAAACAAAAAAAAAATACATGCTCAACTCAACCATTTGATCGTGGAGAGTCTGTCACGGCCATCTTTATTGACAAAAAAACGCAAATTGTCGCACAGGCTGACATAATAATGCTACCACGTCATTACACTGAATAGTGCCTGCCCAGTGTGATGGCATGGTGACATCACACATCAGGGCAAACGAGAATTGGCACGTTTTCTTCAATCAAGATGGCTGGAACAGCCTCTCCATGATCAAATGGATGAGGTAAGTATGTATTGTTTTAACCCCTGATTAACCCCCTGACAGGCTGAATGGGACTATCAGATGCTGCGATCAGTGTTGAACAAGTGGATTAGTTTTTACCGCCATTTCAGGAAAAATTTATTCATTTCCATGAAGCGCCAAGAAATTCGTAGCAAATCAAATTTTCCTGAATCCCACTTTGTTAGCTTCGATTCGCTCAACACTAATGATGACTTATTCTCAGAATAGGTCATTAATGTCAGATTGGTGGGGCCTAACTCCCAGGACCACTGCTAATCAGCTGAAGAAGAGATTGTGGCACTCGAGTGAGGGCTGCCTCCTTTTCAAAATAACCTGTATGGCATCTCCTTTGCATTGGTGGAACATTGTAATTACAGATATTCCATCCCATTCAAGTAAATGTATTGTAATTACACTGCACCAACGCTAAAACCGAGATGATACGCAGGAAAATTATGAAATGGAATCAGTGCTCTTATGAGCACCATGACCCCTTAAATGAGCTGACCAGTGGGGATAAAAGCAGTTGGATTCCCGTTGATCTGATATTGAGGACCTATTCTGAGGATAGTTCATCAATATTACTCCAATGTGCAACCCTTTTAAACCTAGATACTGCTTTGACATTTTTTTTCCCAAAAATATTTAATTTCCCACATACGCTAACAGACCATGCTGGCTATAAGACCATGAACTGGTCTCACAAACTGGCTAGTGAAGATTTTTATACAAGTGTATTACTGTAAGATTTTGATAACACTTTTTACTTTGGGCAGAAGAAAATAAATTTGTGGGGAGGATTTTATAAATCCCTTGACTTGCGAATTCTGGCATCAAAAAGTTGCAAAATTAGACTTTACAACTTTTTTGAGCTTACTTGCATAACATTTTGTGACATTTTGCATATTACACCACTAACGCCCATTTTTGAAAGTGAGTGGGAAAGTAGGCATGGTAAGCCTGTAAAGCAGATTTAAAGATAACTTGTCACCACACAACAAACTGCAATCTGCAGTCAGCATGTTATAGAAAGGAAGAAGTAGAGCAGATTTATATATAGTTTTGTGGGGTCGCAGTTGCGGCTGGGCCTGGCACCCCAGGGGGCCCGGCCACCTGCGGACCCCTGCTGACAGAATCAGATCACCCTACTTGTTCCTCCTCTGGCGGTACCTGAACGAAAGCATGAACAATTAAAGAAAGATGAAATATCTGAGTAAGACATGACAATGATGCTGTAGGGCGACCCGGACCAGTTTGCAGACAAAAACATAAACTGAGCGATCAACATGGATTAATAGGAGATTAGGGAAGCAGGTATGTATGTGATACATACGAGCCAAATCAGCCTAGATGCACAGATGGACAACCAACCAGGCAATCAGCCCAGCAGGACTCAAAACAGTCATCGGGCCCCCAAAGCCATGGGGCAGAGTTTTTTTTTTCTTTTTCAAGGAATTATAACTATAATAAGTGACCTGAATAAGGTGCAGATGAAATTAAACCATGAGCCTGACCGATGTGGCAGGCGATACCCAAGATAAACTAGGTGGCCTGAATAACCTGCCTGGCGAAATATCGTTAGGAACAAGACCTGACCGACGTGGAAGGTGACCCCCAACATGAGTTCAACTGCGTGACCTGAAAAGACGAAGGGAAACGTGACAGAAAATGGAGATAATAACAGACATTAACTAAAATGAAACCTAAATAAGATAATCTGGCAAGCAGGTAAAGAGGTGAGTCATTCAAAACCAAAAGCATAGCTGCACAGGTGGACAGACAACCATTGGTCAGACATGAACTAAAGCCATGGGGCCGAAGCAACCGCCAGGGGCCCATGGGGCCGGGCAATCGCCGGGATGCGAACCTTAAGAATTAAGGACAGATGGGGAAAAGATTGGGGCTTAACCGGATGGGTTTAGTAATAAACTGGGACTCGATAACCTAAAAAGACAAAGACATGGGGTACAGCTTCTTAAATGAAATGAGGCTGAAGTGAACCGTAAATACTAATCTGTAAAATATAAATGAACAAAAGAAAACTTCTAAAAGGTGTGCCATGGAAAATAGTATCAGATGACCGTATGAACTACGAATGTCGATGTCAATTGTGAAATCCTCTAAGCCAAGAGCCATGCGTGCGAGTCCCCTTATGGCAGGAGCTATGCGTGCGAGTCCCCTTATGGCAGGAGCCATGCGTGCGAGTCCCCTTTTGGCAGGAGCCATGCGTGTGAGTCCCCTTATGGCAGGAGCCATGCGTGCGAGTCTCCTTATGGCAGGAGCCATGCGTGCGAGTCCCCTTATGGCAGCAGCCATGCGTGCGAGTCTCTTATGGCAGGAGCCATGCGTGTGAGTCCCCTTATGGCAGGAGCCATGTGTGCGAGTCTCTTATGGCAGGAGCCATGCGTGCGAGTCTCTTATGGCAGGAGCCATGCGTGCGAGCCTCTTATGGCGGGACAAGTATCAGATGACGTGCGAACTATGAATGACGATGCCAGTCGTGAGGTCCTATAAGCGAAGAGCCACTCGTGCGAGTCTCTGACGACTTCTTATTTTTATTTTTTTAAATAAACGACTTATGCAGCACCAGAATGTCTTGGGGACTCGCATAACCATGACCCCCTCCAAAAGCAAATCTGGGACACTAACCAGCCTACAACCATGTCGTACCCCTAACAAACAAAACATGAAAAACGGTCATGGGGCCCCCGGAGCCATGAGGCCGGATGAGTCATAGGGCCCCCGAAGCCATAGGCCGAAGCAATCATAGGGCCCCCGAGAGACTGATGCGGATGACGTTGCGGTAACGATAAGTAATTAAACGTAGGCCGGACTTGATGGAATATGCAGCGACTTGAATGATTGGATTGGCTAGAAGGTGGCCTAAGAAACATAACTGCCAACAGGCGTTGAAAATATAGACATTAGTAATCCGAAGCACGTGCATACATAAAACACTAACCACCGTGAACCATAAAACGTAAATATGAAATTGAAACTGAGATGGGAGAAAAGCAAGAGCCTGAGTGTCACGACCCGCGTTGGAGTCGTGACTCTTTACTTGGCATGCGGTTGCCGTCGGCAACCTGCATGCCACGACCGGTGTTGCGGTCGTGTCAGTTTTGCTGCATGCGGTTGCCGGCGGCTAGGTCTGTTGTTGCCGCATGTGAGAGGTGTGTTCGTGTTTCCTCACATGCGGTTTCCGCTGGCAACTCTGTTCTCTTTGCATGTGAGTCTTTGTCTGCTGTGTGTGTGCACAGGGTTAAGGTGTGGTTGCTTGTTATGGTGGGTGTGACCTCAGTCCTCCTTATTACCTTGTGTGTGGGTTTAGTAATAAACTGGGACTCGATAACCTAAAAAGTCCCTGAGGTCAGTCTTGTTTGTCCAGCCATGGTGTGAGCATGGCTGGAGTGTGTTGTTTGGATCCCACCTTTATATCTGCATGAGCCACCCTTATTTGTTATATTGTTTGATTGTATTCCCCTCCTGTGTGCTTCTGCTTACCCTTCCCCTCACTTGGTTTGTATGTTGCAGTATGTTGGTTTGTGTGCTCCGGAAGGGGCTTGCTTACCCAGAGGGGTATAGCATATACCGGATGGTGTGCTGCCTGGCCAGGTCTCCCCCCAGGCATCAGATGTCCGATTGGGGGTCCGGGAGGTCCTGGCGCTGCTCCTCTATCTTCAGCACGGCAGGTAAGTGTGGGTTTCTTGTACCTCTATCTCTTGTTACTTGCCTGAGGTGCGGGCACACACTGTTCGGGTCCCGGCTGCTGTGGGGGCCTCTGGAGACTCCTGCTCATCCGCGGTCTAGTGTGAGCAGGTGGTCTCTGCCCTGTTTTCATGTGAGGGCAAGACAGGGCGTTCAGGGCCATAGGTACGTGGGTATGAGCCGTCCCACCTTCAGGGTCCTCTCATACAGCCAGGAGACCAGGGCAAGTTTTAGGGACGTGCCAGGAGATCATCTGCTCCTTGGTCCCTGCTTTTAGACCCAGCGACCGTGGAAAGTGCGCGGTGGGGAGTTTCCCCCACTTCCCGCCGTGACACTGAGGAAAGGAATGTAAGCCTGAAAAGAACACAGTTATGTTTGTCGGGAAAGGTACCAGAACAGTGGGTGCAGACTGCCCGGTGAGATTATTGAGTAAAACCATGACGTAGCAATGAACAGGAGAATGCAGCTTTGAGTGGGAGCAGAGTACAGCACATGATGTAACAACAAATGGATGAACGCAGCTTTGGATGTGAGTGGTACCTAAAAAACATGGTATGTGTGCAGCTCTGAGTATGGGTAGAGCATGAAAAACATGGTATAAAGCAGACGTATAAATGCAATCTGAACGTAAGCAGAGTATTGGCGGGATGCAAAAGCAGACACGTGAACACAGCTCTAGTAGTGAATTGAGTATAGGACAAGCTGTAAAAGTAGACATGCGGATGCAGCTTTGGATGTGAACGGAATATTAACTTGATGTGACAGCAGACATGGAAAGCTGCTTTGGTGAGTGGGGTATACAACCTGGTGTAGCAGTGAAAGTGTGAACAGAACTCTGGGAATAAGCAGAAGCATGAAATTTGGTATAAAAGCAGCTCTGGCTGTGAACGGAGCATAATATACTGTAGATGTAACAGCGACGTGAATGCAGTTCTTGAAATGGGCCTGGAAAGAACCTGTAGTAGCATAGGACGTGTGAACGCAGCTCTGGGTGCGAGTAGAGCAAACATGATATACCGATAGACAAATGAATGCAACTCTGGTCGTGGGTGGAGTGCAAAAAATGATTTGACAGCGTAAGTGTGAATGCACCTCTGGATGTGACCGAGAATGAAATTGGGAGAATAGCAGCTCTAAATGTGAATGGAGCATAAACATGATGCAACAGTGAACGTGAATGCAGCTCTGAAACAAGCCTAGTATGAACATGTTGTGACAGCGGACGTGTAAACACAGCTCTCACTGTGAGCAGAGCAAACATGGTATACCAGTTGACGCATGAACGCAGCTCTTGTTGTGAGTGGAGCAATTGTGAACACCAGTGTGGTGCTTCCAGAGAATAAAAATGGAGTAACAGTAGCAGCTATGGCTGTAAGCCGAGTATACAACATGTAGTAACAGGCGTGTAATATGGATCCGGATGTGGGCTGGGTACGGAATGCGATGTAAGCAAAGAAATACGTGAAGTCTAAAAGATGGTGGTAGCGGGGGGAGGGGGAAGACACATGGCAAGGAACAGCTACAGCAAGAGGCCTAAACAATAACAGCTGCATCCGATCTTCAAACATGACGTTACGTGCAGCGCCGGGTAACTCTTCCTTTACGCAGACCGGCTGAAGTAACTTTTCATACGAGACGAACAAAGCTAACTAAAACTTGTAAGATTTATACTGTAACTCCTATTACCAAACAAACAAAGTTGAAAAGAAATAGAAATATTTAGCCCCAACGAACAAACCTGAGGTAGCAGATACTGAAATGAAGCATCCCGTTCGCTAGCAAAGTCGGTTCCGACCGGCCAGGAGAGACAGCCCCGGCCCAACTTACTTACGTATTATGGCGCGTGCATGCTACGGTAGCAGAGAGCAAAGTAACAAGCTCCATTCTGGCTCTATGCTGCAAAGAAAGGAGGACACCCAGCAGCAGCTGTGCACCTGAGAACACATGCCCGGGAGTGAGGCTGCGGCTCGCATATGAAGAGTAGAGTTGAGCGAACACCTGGATGTTCGGATTCGGGATCCGAACTCGACCCGAACTTCCCCCAAACCCGAACCCCATTGAAGTCAATGGGGACCCGAACTTTTGGGCACTAAAAAGGCTGTAAAATCGCCCAGGAAAGGGCCAGAGGGCTGCAAAAGGCAGCAAAATGTAGGTAAATGCCCTGCAAACATATGTGAATAGGGAAATGACTTAAAATAAAATAAAATACAGAAAAATAATAAATAAACATTCTAAACTTGAGCCCAAGTGAGTGACAGTGGCACCTGTCACCTAGCAAACAGAGGATGTGGCAGCAAAGCCACCACATCTGTCATTGTCACCAAGCATCTCCACCAAATCCCATGGAAGTGTTCAGCTGTCAGCTGTCCATCTCCCAAACACTGGAGAGAAAAAGAAATAGAAAGAGGAAGTACCCCCTACCCATGGCTCTCTTATTTCAAACTTCCTGGTCCTTTGAAATGCTGTTATTCTGTCTGGTGGACAGTTTTAAAAACCTTATGGCGGTGGCTATCCCACAGTACGTGTATCCCAGCCGCTGCTACTTTTGCAGGCGAGCCATACCTTCCCTGCACAACCAAGTGGCAGACAAAATCAAGTGTGCACTGCGCAACGCTATCTGTGGCAATGTCCACATAACCAACAACACAGTGGGTAAATGTAGCGGCTGGCCCAAAGGCGGATAGCATTTTTGCGAATGTCCTTCCACCCCCGAGGATTGCTGGGCATTTCTCTTTGTATCCTGTTACCTACTCCTCTTCTTCCTACTCGGCTTCCTCCTCCTCTTTCCTCCTCCTCATCCACTCAGCGTAACACCTTCACCACCCACAGCAGCACAGCCAGGGGGAAACAACAGCAGGTTGTTTTAAAACTTGTGTGTTTGTGGGACAAACCCCGCACCACGCAGGAGCTGTGGACAGGCATGGAACAACAGACCGACCATT
This sequence comes from Bufotes viridis, assembly GCA_033119425.1. Classification (NCBI taxonomy): domain Eukaryota; kingdom Metazoa; phylum Chordata; class Amphibia; order Anura; family Bufonidae; genus Bufotes; species Bufotes viridis. The sequence continues at coordinate 222,852,215 of CM065589.1, forward strand.
GGTTGGTGCCACTGAGCCTCCAGCCGGCCTGGTATTGTGCGCTAATGGGCCAAATATACTAGCAGGTCTGGGCCTAGCCGGTTTGACACATATCCCCTGCCTGCCACATGTGCTGAATTTGGGGTGCAGAAATTCCTAAACAACAGACAATGAAAATCAAATCAGTTAATCGAACACACACAACACCCCCACCCCCCCTTTCACTCAAACCATTAACAAACTATTTACACATTTTCTTAAAAACATATTAAAATAACTATAATGCAGCTAAACTTACTATATAAACAAACAAAACTATATACACGCCTTATCTTAAGGCCAGTGACATCCAAGTGGATCGAAGGGTGGGTTCCTGCACCAACATAGTCCCTGGCCTGGAACACATTTGGCCAGCCAGGGCATAGTTCTGGAGGATGAGGAGGATAAGTAGGATGAGGAGGAACCGTGTTCTCAGCAGGGTAGCATCCAAACCAGCTCACGGGCAGCTGGGTCACCATCAGCACCTCAGAAGGCTGGGTTAGCATGGGCGAAATGTGGGAAAGCTTTGTCATCACGCCACAATAACCTGCACCACCAGCAGATCTGGAACGTCTTAGCAGGAGGCAGCATTGCAGCAACATGGTGGAAGAGTACACGTACTGACTGATGGGTTTGCCCAGGGGCGTAGCTACTGAGAAGCGTGGTAAGCACACTGTTTTGGGTCCCTGACCTAGAAGGGGCCCATCCAGAAGGAGGAGGAGGACTAAAAGACTTTGTCAGGGCCCACTCAACAGTATTATACAATGAAATTAGATATAGTGACAGTTTAGACAGTGTAGAAAGCGGATGAAAAATAAACCCAGTTTCACACCCTACACACTCAACACCCCCCCCCCCTTTCACTCAAACCATTAATAAACTATTTACAAATTTACTTCAAAACATATTAAAATAACTATAAGGCAGCTAAACTAACCATATAAAGAAACAAAACTATATACATGCCTTATCCTTAACTTAAGGCCAACCAAATACAAGTGGCTCGGAGGGTGGGTACCTGCACCAACATAGGCCCTGTCCTGGAACACAATTGTCCAGCCAGGGCACAGTTCTGGAGGATGAGGAAGAGGAGTAGGAGGAACGCTGGGGGATACAGAGGACACAGACGATATACCTCCCTCAAAGAGGACAGCTTGTCCTTGCCTCTGGGCAGCCTGGCAGACATGAGCGACTACATGCTGCAGTGCCAGCACAACAACCGCCCAATTACTGCCACATTCTAACTTTTGCTGATTACTGGGTGGCCACCCTGCTGCATCCCCGTTACAAGGACAACGTGCGGTCCATAATTCCCTCACTGTAGTGTAATAGGAAGATGAGCCTGCTAATAGACACGCTGCTGAAGGCATTCACACCTGACACCGGGGACTCAGTGGAGGCACAAGGTGAAGGCAGAGGAGGAGGAGGAAGAATTTCCCAATGCAGCTGGGTCACTAGCAACACCTCAGAAGGCAGGGTTAGCATGGGCAAAATGTGGAAAAGCTTTGTCATCACGCCACAACAACCTGCACCACCAGCAGATCTGGAACATCTTAGCAGGAGACAGCATTTCAGCAACATGGTGGAACAGTAAACGTACTGACTGATGGGTCTGCCTAGGGGAATAGCTACAGGGAAAGAAGGGAAGCCTGACCTAGAAAGGGCCAATCCAGGAGGAGGAGGAGGACTAACAGTATTATACAATGAAATTATATACAGTGGCAGTATAGACAGTGTAGAAAGAGAATGGAACAGCTGCTGGGCCTAGTCTGAGAGAGCATTCTTTCGTAGCCACAGGCATGGCGGCATGAGAGGAAGGGTAGTGGGGCCCCATTCAAAAATTTGCTGTTGTGCCCAATCATTTCTAGCTACGCCACTGGGTCTGCCCCATTAAACTTCCGGGTCATCAAATTGGGCACATGTCCTGAGGTTGCTCTTTACGCCTTGGAAGTGCTGGCCTACCCTGCAGCCACTGTATTGTCTGAACGTGTGTTTAGCATGGCTGGTGGCATTATCACAGACATGTGCAGCCGCCTGTCCGCAGACAATGTGGGCAAGCTTTCGTTTATTAAAAAGAACCAGGCATGGATCCCACGGGACTTGTTTGTACCTTATGCAGAATAGACAAGTATGGGGGCGGAGCTAGCGCCTGATGTAGATGGCCGCATGATCTAGCAGCTCCGTCTTAAGCTCACCCTAACAGCCTGGACTTAAAGCTAATCTCGCCCGCAATGGTGAAAATCGGCGGACCCAAACCAAGTGACACTACAGGTCCACCCAAAGGAGCCTCTGGAGGTGGTGAGATGGACAAATTTTTAAAGAAATCGGCCGCTCTGTATGTCGCGCGGGAGACCAAGATGGCGCCTTCTCCTCCACGCTCCACGGGCCGTTCACAGCATATACCACCGGCTGTGGCTTCCGCCAATGAAGACACGGCAGATGATCTCCCGATCTCCCGAACCTACCTCCGAGACACCTTGACATCTTCCTTGTCTCAAGCCTTGGAACCGTTAAGCTCGGACCTTGCCACCATCAAGCAGGAGGTACGACAGATTGGTGGGCGGGTAGAGGCCCTGGAAACGGCTAACGCCGCCATTATTACTCACCAGACGGCTGCTGCGTCTCACTTCTCTTCCATACAATCCTCCCTGAACACCCTCTTCAGTGCCTTAGAGGATCAGGAAAACCGGGGTAGGAGGAACAATCTATGCTTTCGGGGCATACCTGAATCTATCCCCCTAGCGATATACCCCACACTATCACCCAAATCTGCCTCCATATCCTGGGCCCAGACTCAGCCCATGAAGTTATCCTGGAGACAGCTCACAGGGCCCTTAGGCCGAAACCACCCACAGACGCCCCACCTAGAGACGTCATATGCAAGTTTCTGAGCTTCCCTGTAAAGGAAGCTATCCTTTTTAAGGCACGCCAAGCTGACATTATCTCCTGGGACGGCCATGAAATCCTGGTATTCCAGGACCTCGCACAGTCCACCCTGCGTAAAAGAAGAGCCCTGAAGCCACTGACGGACTGGCTCCGGTCCAACAAAGTTCCTTATCGCTGGTCCTTCCCGTTTGGACTCTCCTTTGTATATAACGACCGTAGAATGGCGGTCTCATCGTTTCCGGATTTAATTCCAGTCTATGAACACTTGAGATCCCCCCTCTGGATGTCCAAAACTGGGATCCGGTACAAGACTTAACCTCCCTCCCTGATCTTCCAGCCGTGGAACCCTGGGAACGACAACGCACCCCTCAATCCCATAAATCCAGGAAGACCATGACGCAATCCACTCCGAGACGGCTTCCAATGGATGAGTGAGATACATGACAGCCCTTGAGTCGCGATACCACGATCCTACTATGCTCACCCTATTTCTTATTAACAAGTATATATGTGTTGTGTTGTATTGCCATGTATCTCTCAATATAGCCCAAATAATCTATGCCTCACCATTGCTGAGACCCATAGCCTGGTTAGGGCGACACTTTATACCACAAATGGTACCGATTACCCCCTACAGTGACGCCATGCCTTGCTATGGTAACTTAGCCCAGTTTGATTATGTACTATACTATTATTGCTCTCTTTATTGTTGGTTTATTTGTTTTATTTGTTTTTGTTTTGGTTCTTGTTTTTACACCTTCCCAACCGCAGGTAGATACTCCTTAAATGCACTAGTTGCTCTATACTATATATCAGACACTACACTGGTGGCTACTCGCCATTTACCTTCAAGCAGAAACCTGAGCCTCCGGGAACATTCCAAACCCCAAATTCCGCTATGTTGGCTGTACTCCCACCAAACCTATGTCCGCATAAATGGCTGAATACACATTAGCCTACTACAATGTTAAGGGGTTTATTGCCCCATCGAAAAGATGCCAAATATTCTCCCTTTTAAAGAAGAGGAAATGTTCCATCCTTTTCTTGCAAGAAACCCATTTCAAATTTAATAAGTACCCTAACCTCTCACACTCTTATTTCTCTACTTGGTTCCACAACGGCTCGGATTCCTCTGCTTCCAGGGGTGTCAGTGTGGGTTTCAGCAGTAATGTTCCTTTTCAGTACATTTCCCATGTACAGGACACCGAGGGTCGATATATAATGGTTAAAGGCTCCATAGCGGGACATGTTTATACGTTTATTAATGTATACGCCCCCAATGTACATCAAACCCAATGGTTCAAAATGGTCTTTGCGGAAATCGAATCTTTTGCGGAGGGCGTGGTCTTCATGGGAGGAGATTTTAATGTGGCACTGCATCCCCGGATTGACTCCTCCTCCCAGAGATCTGCCCTTTCACAAAAAAAACTATCCACCCTCAGACATTTACTCCGCTCTTCGTCATTGGTGGACGTTTGGAGAACCCTGAACCCGACAATAACTGATTATACTTTCTATTCTCAGGTGCATGGAACTTACCATAGATTGGACTATATCTTTGTGTCCAAAGAATACCTTCAGTCTTGTTCTGGAGCGCTAATCGACTCCATCACCTTGTCTGATCACTCTCCGGTCTTGGTAAGTTTCATCCCCCTTAACATGCCCCGAAGACCTTTCCATTGGCGCCTTAATGAACATCTGATCTCCTCGCCAGAACTACAATCCAAAACTCAAAAAGCTTTAAGAGACTTTTTTGCTTTAAACTCTCTGCCTGATACGTCTCCTCTTATATTATGGGACACCCATAAAGCATATATAAGGGGACACTTTATCAGTCTGGGGGCGCACATTAAGAAACAGAGGAAGAGTCACATCACTTCCCTTCTCACTAAAATCCAATCCCTAGAAACCCTTCACAAATCCACCCAATCAGACTCCTATCTATCTGACCTCACTAGACTGAGGGTGGAACTGAAAAACCTACTAAATTACAACTCGGCTAAATACTATTTACATTCCCAATACAAATTTTATGCCCACGGTGACAAAGCATCCAAATTTATGATGAATAGAATTAAAAAACGCAAATCCCGGAATCATATATGCAAAATATCCCGCCCTGATGCCGGTCCCGCCCTCACGACGAAAGACATAGCCCTACAATTTCATGAATATTATAAATCCCTCTATAATCTTCCCTCTCAACAACTTCCCCCGGGAACTCCTCCCCTTCTCGACTCCATAAATACCTTTCTAAATTCCATTTCTCTACCTAAATTGCGCCCGGAACACTGCGATACCCTTACACGCCCATTTACCCCCGAAGAACTGTCCAACACTATCAAACAATTACCCAATGGGAAGGCCCCAGGCCCCGACGGCCTACCCGCCTATTACTACCGTACTTTCAGACTTTCTCTCCTCCCCTACCTTCTCAATGTCTGCAATCAAACACTTCAAGGTATTCCCCTGACATCAGAAATGACTAAAGCCCACATTACCATCATCCCTAAAGAGGGAAAGGACTTATCCCTATGCTCTAGCTATCGACCCATATCTTTACTAAACTTGGACCTGAAAATAATAGCAAAAATGTTGGCCAACCGTCTTTCCCCCCTACTCCCACATTTAATCCATAGCGATCAAGCTTGCTTCGTGATGGGGAGGGAGGGTAGAGACAACTCAGTTAGGGTTGTCAACGCTCTTATCAATGCCAAAAAAAGAAACCTACCATTGATCTTGCTCAGCACCGACGCCGAGAAGGCGTTTGATAGGGTTAGCTGGACCTATATGCGACTCTCCCTCATTAAAATGGGATTTCCAGACGCCTTCATAAACGCAGTGTTCTCCATGTACCAAAATGCCTCGGCTTCGGTGCTGGTAAATGACACTTTCTCCCCCTCCTTCCCCATCACGAACGGTACGCGACAGGGATGCCCACTTACGCCTCACTTGTTTGTATTGGTGACGGAGTCTTTACTCCAAACCCTATGTCAAGATAGCGAAATAAAGGGTGTTTGCATTGGCGCACAGGAGCACAAAGTGGCAGCCTTTGCCGATGACCTTCTTCTCCTAACTACCAACCCCAAAATATCTCTCTAATTTTAAAATTAATCTGTCAAAAATCACTCATTGTATCTTTAGGCCTATCCCCGACCTCCAGGCATCAACTTTCCTCGAACTCCTCTTTCAATTGGAGCTCCCCTTACCTAACATACTTAGGCATTAAAATTAGCTCTGACCCTTCTACCCTTTTTCACTTGAATTATACCCCTTTACTCCACTCCATGCAAACACAATTGGAAACCATTAACTCCCCAACCCTTTCTTGGTTTGGCCGAAAAAATCTAGCTATATCCCTAATATTGCCCAAGTTAACTTACCTGATGCAAGTCCTTCCAATTTCCATCCCTCCCCCCTACTTTGACACTCTGACTAAATGTTTTCGTAACTTTATATGGAACAATTCCAAAGCAAGAATAGCAACAACCACCTTACAGAAACCCAAAATTTCAGGAGGCATAGGTTTTCCTAACTCTTCCCTATACAATAAGGCCATCCTGATATCCAGGATTATACATTGGCTTAGACGGCCATACTCCAAACCCTGGGTTGAGATGGAATCTTCATTGCTCACGTTCTCTTTTGGCTCTTTGCTAATTGATCCCCACATACAACCCCAATCCCTGCGAACCTCGGACATGATCATTGATGCTACCTTGAAAGCATGGCGTTCCCTTTCAGAATTCAAACAAAGGTATCCCCCTACCATCACCCCTGATCCAAGTCAGAGACTTGATATCGTTGGCTCCACCGACCCTCATCCAGAGTCTACCTAAGTCTGTTCAAAATTCCCAATTACCAATTATTGCTCTCTACGACGAAGATGGACAATTGCGATCAGACAGTTCCATCCAACTCCTCCTTCCCCACCCCACTCCCATCCCCTCCCTTTCCTCGTTCCTGCGCTCGTACATTTCTAAACATATTGAATACCATGCCCTTCTTAGACCATTAACATGGTTTGAAAGTCTTCTTGTAACATCTCATCCCCCGAGAAAACTGGTCTCCCAGCTATATAGATGGCTATCCCATCCCATACTTCCCCCAAAACCAGCCTTTATAATACACTGGGAGAGAGATCTCGATATTTGCTTCTCTCAAGATGATCTAAAAAAACTGTACCAGGAACCTCACACCTCTTCTAAATGCGTCCGGATACAAGAAAACGGATATAAAATCCTAACACGATGGTACAAGACACCAGACGTGACTAAATACTACTCAGCCACAAACTCAGATACCTGTTGGAGGTGCCAGTCTGACAGAGGTACCTTTTACCACATTTGGTGGACATGCCCGCCACTTCACCTCTGGTGGTCACAAGTGTTCCAGACATGCAATAAAATCTGTCATACCTCCGTTCCCCCCTCCCCTTCTCTAGCCCTGCTAAGTTTGGCCCACCCAAACACAAATGCCAAGGTCCCTTATCTCTTTAATAAACTACTAAGTGCAGCAAGACTGTTGATCCCACGCTTCTGGCTCTCCTCTGACCTACCCACACACGACCTTTGGTACAACAAAATAGACTCTATTTACAGAATGGAAGAACTTGCGGCTTGGGAGAACCGATCCCACTCCAAATTTCTTAAACTGTGGTCGAGTTGGTCCTCTTATAGACTCTCATCTGCTTGAACAACCTGATATAATTCATACTTAGTATTACTGAGCACTCTTTACTTGCTATGCAACTGCTTACTTCCTGCACTGTTTATAATAACCCCCGATTATTCTAATTGTTAATTGTGTACAATCTGTACTTGTAATCCTTTCTGGTACTGTACTGATATTTACTTACAAATAAAAGTTAAAAAAAAAAAAAAAAAAAAGAATAGACAAGTATACCGGCCTCATCCAACCACTGTTATACTACCGTGCACTTACACTTTGTTTTATTTTTTATATTTTCCCAATGTTTTGGGGTCTACACTAATTTATTTAAAAAAATAAAAAATAAAAAAAAAGTTATTGGCAACTACCTTTGGCTTCACAGCCCAAAAAGGCTTTATTTCATACAAGAATGTAACCACCAATTGTAAGTTCCCTATTTTGACAGTTGAATTTCACCCCAGAAAATTATCTATCCTTTGCTGGACACTATTAAACTTGGCCAGCCACTGCTGGGTCACCAGATTTAGGGGATTGCTATTTTGGCAATTGAATTTAACCACTCAATAAAATATAGAAATTTCTATCCTGAGTTTCTAGGGGTGACAATAAGCACAGCCAAGCCCCTGATGTAGGATATAGCAAAAAAAAAAAAGTGTTCAGGGGTTCGGGTACTCAGTCCAAACACATAGCAATATTCATGCGCTCGGCTGAGCACCCAAGTATAATGAAAGTCAATGGGAGACAACCAGGCACCCCCTGCTCGGATGAGGGGAGGGTGCCTGGTTCATAGGAAAAGGTCTGAAAGTGATGGAAACACCTCTAAAATCGATCAGGAACAGCATGGGGACCATGTCTGGAGGCATCTTGGACTCCAATGTCGCTGCTGGGAACCATGTTGTCTGAGTTGTACGCCACAAAGATTGACAAAAATAAGCACAAAACCCCGGCAAAAAATCTATTTTACTAGAAAGGAAGCATACCTCTGTAAAACAGTTTCAGGGTGACCGGTTCTGCTGGAGCTCATGGAGTGTGTTCTGAGCATATGATCTCACTTACGGATACGTTCTCCAGAGGTAGTGAGAATTTTGTTCGCTTTAGAGAGGCTTGTTAACTCCAGTTTACGATTCCTCTGGTGATGAGGAGCAGAGGGTGGGAATCATCATCTCGCTGCTCAGGTATAACGCTCAGTCTTGGGCCTTTTTGCTGCCAGTGGGGGCATGGCCCCTCCGATCGGTGGATTAATTTTTTGTAGCCCTGGGGCAGATATATGATGACCTGGATCGTATTGCTCTGGCTGAATATAAACTGCGCATTTTATGCCAGGGTAAACAGCCCGCAGAGATATATTGTTCTGAATTTCGGAGATGGGCAGCTGATTCTGGTTGGAATGATGCTACACCCCGAAGTAAATTTTGCCATGGTCTTTCTGAAAGATTGAAAGATGCATTTGCTTTTCATGAGAGACCAGTGTTGTTAGAGACTGCCATGTCTCTAGCTGTTCGTATTGACAAGCGCCTTAGAGAGAGAGAGGAAACAACTCTTTTATGTCATATTCAGTCTAAGGACAGTGGGGCTGTCTCATTCAGTGTGCAGGGGTCTCAGTCTGTCTTAATCCCCTCTGAGAAGGAGGCCATGCAGCTGGGTTTGGTTGCCTCTGATAATAGAGGATTCAGCTCTCAGAAGAGGGTTTGTTTCTGTTGTGGGGGAATAAATCATTTGGCTATTGTTTGCCCCTCTAGGAGGTTCATGGGGTATTCTAAGGGTAACCAAAATAAATTAGATGAAGAAACCCTCTAAAAACTTTCCATTTGCAACTATTGGCAAGGTTGATGCGGAAATTGCAGATTTGCCGTTTGCTTGTAGTTCCCGTTTTCTCCTACCTGCCAGGGTGGCGCTAGACAGCAAGAACATTGTTTGTGAGATTTTTGTAGATAGTGGAGCAGCTGTCAATCTCTTTGATAATCAATTTGCAACAATGCATGGTTTCCAGGTGTGCACTTTGGAAAAGGCTATACCTGTTTTTGCTATCGATTCTGCTCCACTTTCTCAGAGATCATTAAAGGGCATAGTTCACAATATCCATTTGACTGTGGGTGACGCTTATGTTGAGGATATGTCATGTTTCACCGGGAGTACGACTGTCCAATTAATCTCATCCCAGACGCCAAGCTGCCAAAATCACAATTATACAATCTCTCCCAACTTGAGAGTGTCGCCATGTGTACTTATATCTCTGAGAGCCTGAGAAAGGGACATATCAGACCCTCGAAGTCACCTGTTGCCGCTGTTTTTTTTGTTTTGTTAAAAAAATAGATGCTTCTTTAACCTCTTTAGGACCGCCGCATGCAGATACGCTTGATCTCGGCGGTCCTTCTGTTCCTCGTTGACGCAAGGGCGCGTCATCTCGCGAGAGGCGAGATGATGCAATCTGTGCGCCTGAACGGGCGCACAGACTATCGGGACCGGCACATGAGAAGTGCGTCACCAGCCTGCCAGCCAATGATCGTCGCTGGTAGGCTTGTGATTTTTAAAAAAAACGAATCAAGAGCCATGTAATGCATTATATTTATAAATATAATGCATTAAATGGCTTCTGTGCCCTCTCCTGGGTCCTTTTCGTCGGTTGGTCCCAGGAGAGAGCACATCTCTACAGTGAGTACACCAAGCACCACACTTCCAGGCCCTGATCACCCCCCATCACCCCAATTAACCCCTTGATCACCCCTCTCAGTCACCTGTCAATCATCTAGTGAAAGGGAAAAAAGTGATCAGTATAAACTGTCACTTTTTTTTTTTCACCAGGATTGACTTTTAGGTTTAGATTAGTTTAGGCCCCCTTTGGTAGGTAGTTAGCGTTAGTGCCCAGCCTACCACACCACAGTGACTGATTCGCTGATTAGTATAGCGCTAATCAGCATTTGTACTTTTATAGTATCTGTAAGTGATCAGAACTGATCACGGTCAGATCTATAATAGTATTAGTGTCACCTTAGTTCGCCCCCCACCCAAAACGCAGTGTTTGCCCGATCAGGCCTGATCGGTCACCCACATGTGCGTTTACCCACGCCCGGCCCGCCGCAGTGACACTGCACAATCACTTCACAAGCGATGCGGCGATAAAAAAAAATCAGTTTTGATCTTTTTTATCAATCGCAGCGGCTTCCTGTACTTCGCTAGCCTCCCATTTGTAAGACAGGCTTGCTCTTTTTCTTGGGTAGTCTCAGGGAATACCCCCTAAATTTAGTCGTCCAAATGTCAAATAAGGGGTATTCTCCTGAAGAGGCCTACAGGATTCTGACCCAGTTGGATGAGGAATGGGAACCCTCATCTGACGAATCTAGCGGGTCACAATATGAACCTGTAGAAAGCAGTGGCAGTCTGACCCAAAGTTCGGATGGGGAGGTTGAGGTCCCTGAAACCACCAGGCGTACCCGGCCTTGTGTCGCTAGACCACAGGTAGCGCAGGATCCGTTTCAAGGGCAGCAGAGTGGGGCTGGCGCTGCCGGATTACGTGGTGAGGCATACACCAGCAGCGCAGCCCATCCTGGACCTACTACCGGCACTGCTGTACAACATGGTGAAGTGGCGAGCACCAGAAGGGCAGTTGAAGCTGGTTCGGTGGCACGTGCAGTAATTTCCCCGTCGCAGCCACCGCACAGACAGGCCCGTAGAGCCCCTAGAATCCCTGAGGTGCTGGCAAACCCTGATTGGCAGTCCCCCATCTTCAGCCGCACCATTAGTTCCCCCTTTCACTGCCCAGTCAGGAGTTCGGGTGGAGACAGCTCAGATCGGATCGGCACTGGGGTTTTTTGAGCTGTTCTTCATTGCGGAGCTCTTTGTCCTAGTCGTGGCAGAAACAAATCGGTATGCCACTCAATTTATTACCGCCAACCCGGAAAGCTTCTATGCCCAGCCTTTCTGGTGGAAACCACTCCAAGTTTCCGAATGTAAAACTTTTCTGGGCCTTCTCCTCAACATGGGCCTGACAAAAAAACATAAATTGCGGTCATATTGGTCCACGAACCCAATTCTTCACATGCCCATGTACTCTGCTGCCATGTCCAGGACACGATTTGAGACCATCCTGCATTTCCTGCACTTTAGAGACAACACCACCTCCCGTCCCAGAGGCCACCCAGCTTTTGACCGGCTCCACAAAATTCGGCCCCTCATAGACCACTTCAACCTGAAATTTGCAGATTTGTATACCCCCGCACAAAACATCTACGTAGACGAGTCCCTAATGCATTTTACCGGGCGCCTTGGCTTCAAACAGTACATCCCAAGCAAGCGCACCCGGTATGGGGTCAAATTGTATAAGCTCTGTGAAAGGGCCACAGGCTATACACACAGATTTCGGATCTATGAGGGAAAAGATCAGACCCTGGAGCCGGTTGGTTGCCCTGGCTACCTGGGGAGCAGTGGGAAGATAGTCTGGGTCTTGGTGTCACCCTTATTCGGCAAGGGGTACCATCTTTATGTGGACAATTTCTACACAAGTGTGGCCCTCTTCAGGCATTTGTTCTTAGAACAGATTGGCTGCTGTGGCACTGTGCGTCCTAGTCGCCGGTGCTTCCCCCAACGGCTCGTTACCACCCGTCTTGCAAGGGGGGAGAGGGCTGCCTTGTGTAACCAAGAACTGCTCGCTGTGAAATGGAGAGACAAGCGTGACGTTTACATGCTCTCCTCCATTCATGCAGACACGACAATACAAATTGAACGGGCAACCAGTGTTGTTGAAAAGCCCCTCTCAGTCCACGACTATAACCTCCACATGGGAGGGGTGGACATCAATGACCAATTGTTGGCCCCGTATTTGATTTCCCGCCACACCAGACTCTGGTATAAGAAGGTGTCTGTATATTTATTTCAATTGGCTATGTATAATAGTTTTGTTCTCTACAGTAAGGCTGGGAGAACAGGATCCTTCCTCAAATTTCAGGAAGAGATCATCGAGAACCTCCTGTATCCAGGAGGTTCCGTGGCCCCAGCCACCAGTGTAGTGAGCCGTCTACACGAGCGACATTTCCCCAATGTCGTTGCTGGTACCTCAAACCAACCGCCACCCCGAAAAAGATGTCGCGTCTGTAGCAGGAGTGGAATAAGGCATGACACCCGTTATTTCTGTTCTGACTGTCCTGACCACCCTGCCCTATGCCTAGGGGAGTGTTTCCGGAAGAACCACACTCAGGTACACTTGGGGACGAAGGGACAGCACAACACAGGTAGTTTTTACAGTCAGGCTCTAGGGTCTCTCAGGATACTAGGTTTTGAGAGACCCTAACACATAGGGGTGCTGGTGTGCTACAGCAGAAATGTGAAACGGTAGATACGTCTCCTTTCACTTGGGATAAAGTGCATAATGTACTTCGCACCATCTCTGTGTAATTTACACTTTACACATTGTCCTATGGGAGAGGAGAGGTTTCTGCAAGGAAAATAAAGAGTGAAAAGAAAAAACAAATAATGAAGCAGGTAGCAAGAAACAGAAATCTTGAGTTAGTTCAGGTTTTAAAAGTTTTGATGTTCAGGTTTTATAAAGATTGTAACGTTCAAGTTTATGAGCCTGCTGCCTGTTTTTTCTTCCCCCCCCCCCCCAACCACCCTTTATTTTCCAGGTAGACCGACGGACCAACCAACGAAAATGCTGCAGCACTGATGTGCATTCTGAGAGAAGCATTGCGCTGCTGTCAGAAGACACGTGAAGTCGGTGTATGCGGCGCTGCAAGACGAGATTTCTCCTCTGCAGTACAGGTACGTTTGCCCAGGCATATGAGCTGAGGAGAGGTGTTGGAGTTCATATACTTTGGCAAACACTTTGTATAAAAAATCTGGCAAAGATGTCTTCCTCCACAACGATCGATTGATCGATGTGAATGGAGAAATCACGTTTGCCAGGACATAGGAGCTGAAGTGGGTATTGATGTTTGGGCGGAGCCCCTATGTCCTGGCAATCGCCAGGCCCCTCTTTTTTTTCTTGCATATTTTTTGGCAGAGATTTTTTCATCCACATCGATCGATGCGAATGAGGAAATCTGTGCCGTCCATTTTTTCTTTCAGCCCAGAGGCTGAACGGAAAAAAAATCTCATTACCTGTATGCTCAATATAAGGAGAATAGCAGAAACTCCTAATGCTGGCCATACAGGTAATGATTGCGGAGACCCTCAAATGCCAGAGCAGTACAAAAACCTCACATGTGACCCCATTTTGGAAAGAAGACACCCCAAGGTATTCGCTGAGGGGCATATTGAGTCCATGAAAGATTGAACTTTTTGTCACAAGTTAGCAGAAAGGAAGACTTTGTGAGAAAAAACAAAAGAAAATCTAATTCCGCTAACATGTGCCAAAAATAAAAATCTTCTATGAACTCGCAATGCCCCTCACAGAACCTTGGGGTGTCTTCTTTCTAAAATGGGGTCACATTTGGGGTATTTTTACTGCCCTGGCATTTTAGGGACCCTAAAGCGTGAGAAGAAAAATGCGTAAAAATGCCATCCTAAAAGATACTCATTGGAATTAAGGCCCCTTTGCGCATCTTGGCTGCAAAAAAGGGGAACACATGTGGTATCACCGTACTCTGGAGAAGTAGGGCAATGTGTTTTGGGGTGTATTTTTACATATACCCATGCTGGGTGTGAAAAATATCTCTGTAAATTGACAACTTTGTATAAAAAAATTGAAAAAGTTAGAGGTATTTTTCACACACTGTATGGGTATATGTAAAAATACACCCCAAAACACATTGCCTCACTTCTCCTGAGTATGGCAATACCACATGTGTGCCACTTTTTTGCAGCCAAGATGCGCAAAGGGGCCCTAAATCCAATGAGTACCTTTAGGATTTCACAGGACATTTTTACGCATTTGGATTCCAAACTCCTTCTCACGCTTTAGCGGCCCCTAAAATGCCAGGGCAGTAAAAATACCACACAAGTGACCCCATTTTAGAAAGCAGACACCCCAAGGTATTCTGTGAGGGGTTTGGTGAGTTCATGTAAAATTTTATTTTTTGTCACAAGTTTTGTCACAAAAAAAATCCATTTCCGCTAACTTGTGACAAAAAATAAAAACTTCCATGAACTCACTATGCCCATCAGCGAATACCTTTGGGTGTCTACTTTCCGAAATGGGGTCACTTGTGTGGTATTTATACTGCCCTGGCATTTTAGGGGCCCCTAAAGTGTGAGAAGGAGTTTGGAATCCAAATGCGTAAAAATTCCCTATGAAATCCTAAAGGTACTCATTGGATTTAGGGCCCCTTTGCGCATCTTAGCTGCAAAAAAGTGTCACTCATGTGGTATCGTCATATTCAGGAGAAGTAGGGCAATGTGTTTTGGGGTGTATTTTTACATATACCCATGCTGGGTGAGAGAAATATCTCTGTAAATTGACAACTTGAAAAAAATTGAAAAAGTTGTCATTTACAGAGATATAGAAGGCTAATGTCTGAATACGTAATTTTTTTTTACTCAATACTTACTCAATAACCAGCTTTTGTCCTGGATAAGGGATGCTACATTCCTGCCGAGCCAGTCTCCTGCCATGAAGGAGCTGTTCAAGCACTTGGTGCAAGCCAGTGGTGCCCAGCAGGAAATCAACCGCCTGTTGCTGGAATAGATCACAGTCCTGAGAGAGAGAGTGGGTCAGTTTAGCCAAGGAATATGGAGGAGTTTTCTGGGACTTTGAATTTGAATGAAGGCAGTGCACCGCTCCTTGCAAAAAATGACCCCAGATGACGACATAGAGACTTATCTGGCTGTGTTTGAAAGGATTGTGGAAAGAGAGAAACTCCTTGCTGCTGAATGGACTGAGGTTCTGGTGCCTCATTTGACTGGGGAGCTGCAAAAAGCATATTTTGATTTAACGGCATGGCCAAAGACTATGATATCCTTAAGGCGGAAATCATGGCCCAGCTGGGAGTCAGCTTATCCATTAAGGCTCGCAGAGTCCATGACTGGCAGTTTGAGAAAAATGAGTCGCTCCTCTTCCAAATGTTTGATTACACCTTGTGCGCAAGTGGCTATAACCCGAGACTCTGAGTCCAGCAGCCATTGTCGACTGAATCATGCTCGACTGCTGTCAGTGGACTTCCTTCAGATATTGACCTCCGGGGTGCTCAAGGAGACCCAAAAACACTGGATCAGTTGGTTTCACTTGTGGAGCCATTTACGACTACGGAAACCTGTCCTACGCTTGAAAGTACACTGCCTCAGTTCGTGGGTCCCTCTGGTGTTCGCCTACAAAGATCAAATTCCAAAGCCCCCTCTGCATCTGACCAGGAGAACCAAGCCAGCAGACCAAGCCTGGGGGGTCAAATTTGGGAAAAGAGGTTTGTCTGTCCAAGAAATGTACTCTCCTTTTCTGAAGCCCCACTCGGAGGCAGAGCTGAGGTGCATTGCTGGAGGTGTCAGCAACTGGGGCATATTGCAGCACATTGTCCCCAGGGAGAGGAGCCAATATATTGTGGTGCCACCCGCCACCTCTCCATGTTTGCCTGTCCTGTCTGCAGCACTACACCCCTGCAGGGTTCCCAGGTGCATCAACTCCAGGTAAATGGGGTCAGTGTTGTGGCCCTATTGGACTGGTCACCCTGTTACATGCTGCTGTATCCCATGACCTGGTAACCCCTGAAAGGCGGGTGGGGGTTATGTGTATTCATGGTGACACTAAGCACTATCCTTTGCCAAGGTGACTGGAGAGACTGGCTTGCGGTAAAGTGACCCATGAGGTGGGTGTTGTACAAGACCTAATATATCCGTTAATCATGGAATGTAATTTTCCGTTATTCTGGGAACTCTGGTCTTAATCCCACTGTATTGATAAGCCTGTTTCATGTCCATCCTTTTTCAGTGCAGTTCCCTTATGTGAGGATGCCCAAGCTGTAGGGGTGACCACTGATGTATCTGACAGTTTTTCCCTAGCAGTATTGGCTGGGGATGAGGGTGAGCCGTCTACCTCTGGGCAGAATCTCCCGGACCTGGAAGTGTCACGGGTAGTGTTGAGCAAACAGTTCGAGAATAGTTCGGGTTCATACCGAATTTTGGGGTGTCCGTGACACGGACCCGAACCCGGACATTTTCAAAAAAGTTCGGGTTCGGGTCCGGTGTTCGTCGATTTCTTCCCGCTTTCTGAAGGGCTGCACAGCAGCCAATCAGTTAGCATTTTACTTCTTGCCCTAAGAGCCCATCACAGCCATGCCTACTAATGGCATGGCTGTGATTGGCCAAGTGCAGCATGTGACCCAGCCTCTATTTAAGCTGGAGTCACGTAGCGCCGCACGTCACACTTCTCTGATTAGTGTAGGGAGAGGACGCAGCTTCTATCAGGGCGAGATTAGGCAGGTTAAAGTCAGCAACAGCACCTAATGAACGGATCAATTTACAGCTGAGAATCATTGAACTTCTGCTAGTTACTTGCTCGCTGGTTTTTAGGCTGCACAGAGCGTTTTTCTGTCACTTATTTTCTGGGTTGATCGGCGGCCATTTTGTGACTTGTGGTGAGCCAGAAGAAGCTGCCACCAAGTCCATCAATCCATCAATACTAGTTTTTTTTTTTTTTGCTATATCCTACATCAGGGGCTTGGCTGTGCTAATTGTCAACCCTAGAAACTCAGGAAAGAAATTTATATATTTTATTAAGGGGTTAAATACAATTGCCCAAATACCAATCCCCTAAATCTGGTGTTCCAGCTTTGGCTAGACAAGTATAATACTGTCTGCTGTCTGGCAAAGGATAGATTATTTTCTGGGGTTAAATTCAATTGCCAAAATAGCAATACCATAAATCAGTGGTTTCAGCTGTAGCTGGCAAAATAGAATAGTGTCCGAGGTAACGCACACACGTACAGACGCACGTACACGATTCTTGAATAGTTGTATTATCGCGATAATAAAACTAACAGTGTAAAGTTGACTGTATTGCTCTAAGTTATATTCGCGTACGAATGTAACTTTTAATACAGCACACCAATTGGTTTAGGTGGAGTAATGTCACAAGAGGTTAATGGGGAAGAACACCCCATCACATATTTGAGTATAAAACTCACCTCCTGTGAGAGAGACTATTCAATCGTGGAAAAGGAGTGCTGGCTATAAAGTGGGCCCTTGACGCTGTACAGTAATATTTGGCAGGTAGAAAGTTCCTGTTGGTATCAGCCCATGCCACTTTAAAGTGGATGTGCTGAAATAACGGGAACAATGCAAAGGTGACAAGGTGGTTCCTGGCATTACAGGACTTTTTTGTGGTAGAGCACAGTACAGGGAAGCATCATATCTGTCAAGGACAAGTGCCCAGTCCCTTGGCCAGGGGGGATATGTAGGCAATAGTGTTAATCGAGCACCAAACTGCTCAGTTAGAACACTTCAATCACCATGTAACTAGGGAAGATGGAGACTTCAGCGTACTCGGCGTACCTCTCGTTCTCGTACAATATATATATATTGTAATTACACATTTATTTTGTGCCATACATTTTTTACAATTACTAAAAAACATATAAAATATATAAATTTAATTTAGTCTCTATTTCTGAAATTAATTTGCAGGATTTGAACTCACAACCTTTTGCATTAGAGGCAAGAATCTTAACCACTGGGCTACACAACCCAATGATAAACTGTGCTAGAAAGACCTCAAAGTAGTATCTATATCAGAAAGTAGTAGTTCTGTATAGGAATACTTGCTACTTTAGAAACTACTATGAGGTTTTACCAGCACAGTTTGTCATTGGGTTGTATAGCCCAGCAGTTAAGGTTCTTGCCTCTAATGCAAAAGGTTGTGAGTTCAAATCCTGGCACATTTTAGAAATAGAGACTAAATTAAATTTATATATTTTATGATTTTTAGTAATTGTAAAAAATGTATGGCACAAAATAAATGTGTAATTACTAATATATATATATGCACTGACTCCATATATGGACATAGCTATATATGGAGTCAGAGGGGGATTCCCTCACTGTTCAGCGATCCTCTGCATAGACTTAGAGGCTAAATTAGATTTAAATACACTGACTCGAGTACACACAGTGTTCGGCCGAACGTGTTCGCTCAACAATAGTAGGCAACCAGCAGGAAAGATACTAGAGGGCATATATGGGCCATGTACTGTAGGTTGCTAATCTTAGAGATCTAATTCCAGGGATTGCAGTGTGGCTATCCCGGCAGTACACACTGGGCTTTCCACACAAATGACAAAAGAGTCGAGGTGCAGTTCCCAGAGCTAATAAAAAAGGGAAAGGCTGCCTGGGAGTGGGGGGAAGAAAGACACTAATGGAGAGGATTTGGGAGCATTCTACTCCACAGTGCATCAGAGAGAGAGAGAGACAAGTCTCTGCACAAGGTGACTATCATTTTTGCCTGTTAGCAGACGGACTGTGAAAATACACATGGCAGTATGAGAACTTACTATTGTTTTAGCTTAAGACAAGCTCTTAATGTGGTTGAACTTTAACCCCTTAAGGACACCCGCCATACATGTACGGCACTGGTGGACCACACTTAAGGACCAGTGCCGTACATTTACGGCAGGCCGATCGGGCGGGTGCAGGAGCTGCACTCGCCCGATCACCGGCATGGACCCGGCAGTCACCCCCTGTATGCCGCAGTCAAAGCAGACCGCGGCATGTAGAGGGTTTGCGGAGGGTACTGGTGCCCTCCGCATCTCCATCAGGTCTCCATGCTGCAGTGGCCAGGACCCAAAGGCAGAGAAGGCAAGTCTGATCGGGGCTTACCTTCTATGGAAGCCTGTGAGATCCAGCCCTTAGGCTGGGTCTCATAGGCAGGCTGTCAGCATACAAACTGACATGCAATCTATTACAATAAAAGGATGTATTGTAATACATTGCAGAGGGGATCAGACCCAAGAAGTTGAAGTCCCAGAGTCAGACAAAAATGACAAGGAAAAAAAAAATGATATCATAATAAAAAAAAGTTTCAAGTAAAAAAGAAAATTTCAATTTCCCAAAATAAACTTGTAAAAAAAAAGAAAGCCAGACATATTGGGTATTGCCAATCAGTAATGACTGGCTCTATGAAAATATCACATGATTTAACCGCTAACCAAAACGCCGTAGAGAAAATAAAAGCTGTGCTAAAACAATCATTTTTTTTGTCACCGTACATAACCAAAAGTGCAACATCAAGTGATAAAAAGGCATATTCCCCCCAAAATAGTACCAATCAAACTGTCACCTCATCCTGCAAAAAATTAGCCCCTACATAAAACAATTGGGCAAATAACTAATAAACTATGGCTCTCAGAATATGGAGACAATAAAATATAATTTTTATTAATTCAAAAATGCTTTTAGTGAAAAAATAAAAATAGTGGACATATTAGGTGTTGCCGTGTCCATAACAAAAAAAACACGGTGTAAAAAAGCCATATTTTTGTCATCTTACATCACAAAAAGTGTAATACCAAGCGATCAAAAAGTCATATGCACCCTAAAATAGTACCAATAAAACTGTAATCTCATACCGAAAAACTGAGTCCCTACATAAGGCCGTCGCCAAAAAAAACCACCAAAAAAGTATGGCTTTCAGAATATGGAGACACTAAAAAATATTTTTTTTCAAAAAAGCTTTATTATTTAAAACTGAAACAAACAACCAAAAAAAGTAGTCATATTTAGTATTGTCGCACACTTAACAACCTGCTCTATAAAAAATAGCAGCCACCTTATCCCATAGTTTCCAAAATGTGGTCACTTTTTTGGAGTTTCTACTCTAGGGGTGCATCAGGGGGGCTTAAAATGTGACATGGCAACTTAAATTATCCAGTGAAATCTGGTCTCCAAAAACCACATGGCGCTCTTTTCATCCTGTTCCCTGCCGTGTGCCCGTAAAGCAGTTTACGAGCATATATGGGGTGTTTCTGTAAACTAAAGAATCAGGACAATAAATATTGAGTTTTGATTGGCTGTTAACCTTTGCTTTGTTACTGGAAAAAAATTGATTAGAATGGTAAAATCTGCCAAAAAAGTGAAATTCTGACATTTCATCTACAATTTCCTTTTAATATTGTGGAACACCTAAAGGGTTAACAAAGTTTGTAAAATCAGTTTTGAATACCTTGAGGTGTGTAGTTTCTAAAATGGGTCCATTTATGGGTAGTTTCTATTATGTAAGCACCACAAAGTGGAAATGTAAAGTTATAACTATTTTAGGAGGTATCACTATCTGTTTTAAAAGCAAAGAAATAGAAATTTTGAAAATTGCTAATTTTTCTAAATTTTTGGTACATTTGGTATTTTTTTTATAAATAACAATGAAATATTTTGACTCATAATTACCACTGTCATGAAGTAGAATATGTGACAAGAAAACAATCTCAGAATGGCTTGGATAAGTAAAAGCGCTTTAAAGTTTAAAGACATAAAGTGACACATGTCAAATTTGCAAAAAATGTCCGCTATCGCTAGGATATGCCCCCATTGTCTTATTGGTGCGGGTACCACCACTGGGACTCACACCTATATCGCGAACGAAACCTCGCAACTTAAGGAAGGCACACTGCGCATGCGCAGCCGCCCTCCATTCATTTTTTATGGGGCCGGCGAAAATAGCCTAGCGCTGGCTCGGCTATTTCCATCGGCCACATAGAAATGAATGGGAGCAGGGGCCACACATGCTCAGTACGCTCCCATTCACTTCTATGTGGAGCCGACACCTAAATGACAATGGGGGCATATCTTAGCGATATTCCCCCTTTGTACATGATGAGACAACCCCTTTAAGGTAAAATTGGCCAGGTCCTGAAGGGGTTAAGAGGCTGACATTAAGCATTTTGGTTGGGATAATTTTGATGTTATTGTTTCTTTCTCGAATAAACCCTTATGCTGCATCTTATCCTGCTTGTTGCATACCATTTGTTAAGCTAACTTCCATAATATATACAGTATATAAATATATATATATATATATATATATATATATATATATATATACACACACACACTCACCTAAAGAATTATTAGGAACACCTGTTTTATTTCTCATTAATGCAATTATCTAGTCAACCAATCACATGGCAGTTGCTTCAATGCATTTAGGGGTGTGGCCCTGGTCAAGACAATCTCCTGAACTCCAAACTGAATGTCAGAATGGGAAAGAAAGGTGATTTAACCCCTTAAGGACCGGGCTCATTTTCACCTTAAGACCAGGCCATTTTTTGCAAATCTGACCAGTGTCACTTTATGTGGTGATAACTTTAAAACGCTTTTTCTTATCCAGGCCATTCTGAGATTGTTTTTTCGTCACATATTGTACTTCATGACACTGGTAAAATTAAGTCGAAAAATTTCATTTTTATTTATAAAAAAATATCAAATTTACCAAAAATTTGGAAAAATTAGCAATTTTCCAAGTTTCAATTTCTCTATTTCTATAATACATAGTAATACCGCCCAAAAAAGTTATTGATTTACATTCCCCATATGTCTACTTCATGTATCGATCATTTTGGGAATGCCATTTTATTTTTTGGGGACGACAAGGCTTAGAAGTTTAGAAGCAAATCTTGAAATTTTTCAGAAATTTTCAAAAACCCACTTTTTAAGGACCAGTTCAGGTCTGAAGTCACTTTGTGAGGCTAACATAATAGAAACCATCCAAAAATGACCCCATTCTAGAAACTACACCCCTCAAGGTATTCAAAACTGATTTTACAAACGTCATTAACCCTTTAGGTTTTCCACAAGAGTTAATGGCGAATGGAGATAAAATTTCAGAATTTCGATTTTTTGGAAAATTTTCTGTTTGAATCCATTTTTTCCAGTAACAAAGCAAGGGTTAACAGCCAAACAAAACTCAATTTTTATTGCCCCGATTCTGTAGTTTTCAGAAACACCCCATATGTGGGCGTAAACTGCTGTATGGCCAAACGGCAGGGCACAGAAGGAAGGGAACGCCATATGGTTTTTGGAAGGCGGATTTTGCTGGACTGGATTTTTGACACCATGTCCCATTTGAAGCCCCTGATGTTCCCCTAGAGTAGAATCTCCAAAAAAGTGACTCCATCTAAGAAACTACACCCCTCAAGGTATTCAAAACTGATTTTACAAACTTTGCTAACCCTTTAGGTGTTCCACAAGAGTTATTGGCAAATGGAGATGAAATTTCGGAATTTCTATTTTTTGTTACCTTGCCTCAAAAAAAGTGTAATATAGCAACCAAAAATCATATTTACCCTAAAATAATACAAACAAAACTGCCACCTTATCCCGTACTTTCCAAAATGGTTAACTTTTTTGGAGTTTCTACTGTAGGGGTGCATCAGGGGGGCTTCAAATGGGACATGGTGTCAAATAACCAGTCCAGCAAAAGCTGCCTTCCAAAAACCATATGGCGTTCCCTTCCTTCTACGCCCTGCCGTTTTGGCCATATAGCAGTTTACGACCACATATGGGGTGTTTCTGCAAACTAGAGAATCGGGGCAATATATATTGAGTTTTGTTTGGCTGATCCTATCCCGTCGGGGGGGCTGCAAAGGTACGGCAGCCCCCCGATGGGAGAGGGAGGGAGCTCCCTCCATGTTAACACCTTCTATACGGACCGCGGTATAGAAGGGGTTAAACTGCTGACATCTGCAGCACAGATGTCAGCAGTTTATAGCAGGGGGTCAGCAATGTGCTGACCCCCTGCTATACCCACTAGACACCAGGGAAATCGATTGAAAGGAGGCCTCCCACCCGCAGCACCGCCCGCAATCCCCCCCCCTGCACCGCCCGGGGGGACGCTAATATGGCGGGGTGCAGGGGGGGGGGTTAAAATTTACACTTTGGGGCATATTTTATTCTCTGATCCCCGCGGTCTGATCAGAGACTACAGATAGCGCAGCAAACCGCAGGTCTGAATTGACCTGCGGTTTGCTGTGATCGCTGACATGGGGGGGTCACAGGACCCCCCTGGGCATTGTGCCAAGATGCCTGCTGATTGATTTCAGCAGGCATCTTGTTCCGATCACCGCCACGTGCGCACGTGCACGCCCTTCGTCCTTAAGGGGTTAAGCAATTTTGAGCGTGGCATGGTTGTTGGTGCCAGACGGGCCGGTTTGAGTATTTCACAATCTGCTCAGTTACTGGGATTTTCACGCACAACCATTTCTAGGGTTTACAAAGAATGGTGTGAAAAGGGAAAAACATCCAGTATGCAGCAGTCTTGTGGGCGAAAATGCCTTGTTGATGCAGGAGGTCAGAGGAGAATGGGCCGACTGATTCAAGCTGATAGAAGAGCAATATTGACTGAAATAACCACTCGTTACAACCGAGGTATGCAGCAAAGCATTTGTGAAGCCACAACACGCACAACCTTGAGGCGGATGGGCTACAATATCAGAAGACCCCACCGGGTACCACTCATCTCCACTACAAATAGGAAAAAGAGGCTACAATTTGTACGAGCTCACCAAAATTGGTCTGTTGAAGACTGAAAAAATGTTGCCTGGTCTGATGAGTCTTGATTTCTGTTGAGACATTTAAATGGTAGAGTCCGAATTTGGCGTAAACAGAATGAGAACATCTATCCATCATGCCTTGTTACCACTGTGCAGGCTGGTGGTGGTGGTGTAATGGTGTGGGGGATGTTTTCTGGAAACACTTTAGGCCCCTTAGTGCCAATTGGCCATCGTTTAAATGCCACGGGCTATCTGAGCATTGTTTCTGACCATGTCCATCCCTTCATGACCACCATGTACCCATCCTCTGATAGCTACTTCCAGCATGATAATGCACCATGTCACAAAGCTCGAATAATTTCAAATTGGTTTCTTGAACATGAAAATGAGTTCACTGTAGTAAAATGGCCCCCACAGTCACCAGATCTCAACCCAATAGAGCATATTTGGAATGTGGTGGAACTGGAGCTTTGTGCCCTGGATGTGCATTCCTCAAATCTCCATCAACTGCAAGATGCTATCCTATCAATATGGGCCAACATTTCTAAAGAATACTATCAGCACCTTGTTGAATCAATGCCACGTAGAATTAAGGCAGTTCTGAAGGCAAAAGGGGGTCCAACTCCGTATTAGTATGATGTTCCTAATAATTCTTTAAGTGAGTGTATATATACTCCAAGGCCATTACAAAGGACTAGGTTATGGTTATTAGTAAAGATGAGCGAATTTCGCAAAAATTCTATTCAGCCTATTTGCCAAATTTTTGGAAAAAATTTGGTTCGATCCGAATTTATTCGCTGCCAATCACATTAAAAAACATCCATTTCCTGGCTGCAGAGAGCCTTTATCGTAGTGTAGAACACTGTGCCTTGCAGTAACACACAGTCTGCTGTGGTAGTAAAACAATGCTGTGAGTCTGTATGACATGCAGATGACAGGCATCGCTCTTAGAATCACTGCACACTTCACTTATTTGGGCAGTTATGGGGCCAAAACTGACCAAATAACTCAAGTGTGAATTCAGCATTACAGGTCAATGTTAGCATCAGGAAGAAGCACACTCCTTTTACACACCGTGGTCAGCTGATTCCACATAGATGTCTACAGAACCTGTTCTATTAAACACTTATGCAAGTAGAGCCCCCCCCCCCCCCCCCCAAACAGAGTGGAGAGAGTGTCAGCAGTAAGTTTGTGTTGACGTTAATGATTACTTTGCCCTTCCTCTGATCTGTCAGAACAAAAAAAAAACAGATCCTGTCTGTGAAGCATCCGCCTTTACTCCTTTAGAATTTGGTCAGTAATCTATCAGTATTACTAAAGCAAAAAAAAAAAAAAACCAGGAGTGGATCCAAAACAGAGATGAGATGGGAATGGAATATTTGCATGTCTTCTGTGTTTTGTACCCATTCCTGCTTTTGGATACCAAATCAGAAGCCAATTCTGATGCAAAATGCAGCACTTACAGCTGTTACATAGACAGGATCCGTTGTGCATCTCATTTTTCCTTCCTTCTGACAGATCAGAAGAAGGGTCAAATAAATGATGATGTCAGCCAGGCCAAAATGCAAAATAGTGGCCCAGTCATGGAGTTGGGAGGGTGGGAACAGTATGAGAAGTCCACAGAGTGGCCCTATGACATAGTGGCGAGGTGGAAGCAGCATCAGGAGGCCACAGATTGTGGAGGTGGGAGCAGCGTCTGGAGGAGGCTATAGTGTGGTGCAATGACAGTGTAGAGATGGCAGCATCAGGAGGCCACAGAGTGGCACCATGACATAGTGTGGAGATGGCAGCAGCAGCATCAAAAGGAGGCCACAGGGTGGCAAAATGACAGTGTGAAGGTGGCAGTAGCATTAGGAGGCCACAGAGTGGCAAGGTGATATAGTGTGGAGGTGGCAGCAGCATCAGGAGACCACAGAGTGACCCAGTGACAAAGAAGGGAGGTGGGTGGCAATACCAGAACCAGCTGAACATAGTGGGTGAAAGAAGGAGCACTTGGCATCAGATGTGTGGCATCAGGCAGGTGGCAGCATCAGAATAGTAGCTGAGGCAGGAAGCCAGAAGAAACCAATCTCTTTTGTGGGGAGGCTGCATGGATGATCTAATCTGATGTATCAGTCATTGGTGGGTGGAAATACTTGCTGATCCATTCCTGGTTTATCTTGACAAAGGTCAGTCTCTCCACATTTTGAGTGGACAGGCAAGTTCTTCTTGGGGTAACTATGGCCCCCGGTCTGATGCCACACTACTAGATGGGCAGGACAGCTTTTCCATGGCAAACTCTACCAGTTGTAGCCACAAATCAAGTTTGGCTGCCCAGTAGTCCAGCGGATCTTCGATGTGGGGTGGCAGGGTGCTGTCCAAGTATGCCACCACTTGCTGGTTTAGGTCCAGCTCCATGTCTAGCTGCTGCTGCTGCTGGTCAGTATTTTCTCCACTAGGCAGGTGAGGAAAGCTGCTCATCAGTGACTCTAGACTCAAATTGCTGCTAATGGAGCTGGAACTGCTCCAACCCCCCAAACCCCCCCACCCTGCCACAGCAGCCATGGCAGAGGAACAGAAGTTCAGTTTGTCCTCCCTCTCAGCGGGTGTAAAAAAGGCCCCAATTGTGGACCGGTAGTGAAGGTCCAAAAAGGTGGAGAGCCAGAAGTCAACCCTCTGCTGAATGGTGACAATTCGGCTGTCACTACGCAAGCAGGTAAGCATGTATTTGGCTATTTGTGCAAGTGACTCAGAGGGACACCCTGCCTCCATCTCCACTGCATACTTCCACGGTGTGTCTGGGTCCTCTCCTTCATCTTCCTCATAACCCTGTAGCTCCTCTGGCTGGTCCTGCTCCTCCTGCTCCTCCTCCTCTCCTGTCACTTGTGTGTAAAAACCACCCGTTTCGCTACACATTGCTTGTGTTCCAATGTCCTCCTCCTCCAGTTCAGCCCGTACAGTGCTCATTTGGCCGTGAGATCTAGGCGTCACGTCTCCAGTCCCCTGACCAGCCAGATTTACCAGCATCTGTTCCAGGACATGAAACAGTGGAATGATCATCCCGTAGTTCTGGCAACTGACAAATAACGTGGCCTCCTCAAAGGGCCTGAGGTGTCACGCATGAGCTTCCACTGGCTGACATCGAAGTTACACAGGTGAGTACTCCTGTCCTCTTGTATCATCAAGAAATAGTTTATGGCCTTTCTCTGTTTGTATATTCGGTCTAACATATGGAGAGTGGAATTCCAATGGGTGGAAACGTTGCATATCAGCCTGTGTTGGGGGATGCCGTTCTGCCGCTCTAGTTCAAGTAGGGTATGCTTTGCGTTGAACGAGTGGGTGAAGTGCAAGCAAAGTTTATTGGCCATTTTTAAGATGTCTTTCAGATGTGTGGAAGATGGGGCAGGCGGGACAACCAGATCGTAGCCACGGTTCTCCCAGCCCACATTATGGTGACACTGCATATGTTGACACAGGGCCGTTGTGCCAAAATTGGCACCCTGGCCACGCTTCACCTTCTGCCCACATATTCTACATATGGCCAGGTTTACCTCCTCCGACGGCTTAACCGAAAACTGCCACACTGCCAATAGGTGATTTTATCCCCAAACACTACGCACTGACTGCTACCGCCGCTGCCTCCATGCACCTGTGCACCGCAACTTCACTGGCAGGTAGGCTCCTGCAAAGCGGATGGTCTACCTCGGGCACGTTTGGCTTCCAATCTCTTAATGCTGCCACCCTGCTGACTCCAGGCCACGCTAGCGACTCGAGTTGAGCGAACACCTGGATGTTCGGGTTCTAGAAGTTCGGCTGAACTTCCTGAAAATGTTCGGGATCCGAACTCGACACGAACTTCACCCCGAACCCCATTGAAGTCAATGGGGACCCGAACTTTTGAGCACTAAAAAGGCTGTAAAATAGCGCAGGAAAGGGCTAGAGGGCTGCAAAAAGCAGCAAAATGAAGGTAAATCCCCTGAAAACAAATGTGGATAGGGAAATGACTTAAAATAAAATAGATAACAATTAACCAATATCAATTGGCAACTTGGAGGAGGAGGAGGTGGAATAATGAGGTTGGGGTGGCATCAGGTGGGAATGCTATGGGAGTTGATGTTATTATCACAGCCAAAAAGGATTCATGTCTGCAAGCAGTGCCACAGGCGTCATTCACAGACTCAGGGCCATGGCACCCGCAAAGAGGAGAGCGGTCCCGTAACAGCAACACAGGCCTTAGGTCAACCTGCAATGGAACAGGCCATTATCATTTATGTAGGCCCCTGACATCCAGAAAGTTTAATGTCTCTCACCCTGACAGCAAGCAATTAAACAACATATAGGCTCCTGACATCCAGACAATGGGGCGGTCATTAGACAGTAAAAAGTGTTAAATGTCTGCCACCTAGAAAGCAAGTATGTGAAATTTAGGCCCCTGACACCCAGACAGTGGGGCGGTCATGACAGTAAAAAGAGTTTAATATCTCCCACCAAGACAACAAATGATTAAACGACATATAGGCCCCTGACACCCAGACAATGGGGCAGTCATTAGACAGTAAAAAGTGTTAAATGTCTGCCACAAAGACAGCAAGCAAGTACGTGAAAGTTAGGCCCCTGACATCCAGACAGAGGAGAGAGGTCCCATAGCAGCAAAAGAGGCATCATGTCACCTGCCAAAGGAGAAGGCCACTTTTAGTTATTTAGGCCCCAGCACCAAGATAGAGGACACAAAGCAGAGAATCAGGCTTCATGTCACCCACCAATGGAGAAGGCCACTTTCAGATATTTAGGCCCCTGGCACCCAGACGGAGGAGAGGTTCATTCAACTTTGGGTTGCCCCGAAAAATAATGGTAAAATTAAAAAAAGAGGGTTCAATAAAGAAGTGCCCTGGAGTACAAGAATATATGGTTAAGGGGAGGTAGTTATAAATGTCTATTCTGCACAAGGGATGGACAGGTCCTGTGGGATCCATGCCTGGTTTATTTTTATGAACGTCAGCTTGTCCACGTTGGCTGTGGACAGACGGCTGCGTTTGTCAGTAATGACGCCAGGCAGGCCAGCATCTCCAAGGCATAAAAGGCTAGCTCTGGCCACATGGACAATTTGGAGACCCAGAAGTTAAATGGGGCCGAACCATCAGTCAGTACATGGAGCGGTGTACACACGTACTGTTTCACCATGTTAGTGAAATGCTGCCTCCTGATAACACGTTCAGTATCAGGTGGTGGTGCAGTTAGCTGTGGCGTGGTGACAAAACTTTTCCACATCTCTGCCATGCTAACCATGCCCTCAGAGGAGCTGGCCGTGACACAGCTGCGTTGGCAACCTCTCGCTCCTCATCTGCCTTCGCATTGGGCTTCCACTTGTTCCCCTGTGACATTTGGGAATGCTCTAAGTAGCGCGTCTACCAACGTGCACTTGTACTCGCTCATCTTCCTATGACACTCTAGTGCAGGAAGTAAGGTGGGCACATTGTCTTTGTACCTGGGATCCAGCAGGGTGGCAACCCAGTAGTCCGCACACGTTAAAATGTGGACAACTCTGCTGTCGTTGCGCAGGCACTGCAGCATGTAGTCGCTCATGTGTCAGGCTGCCCAGAGGTAAGGACAAGCTGTCCTCTGTGGGAGGCGAATCGTCATCGTCCTCCGTTTCCCCCCAGCCACGCACTAGTGATGGGCCCGAGCTGCGTTGGGTGCCACCCCGCTGTGAACCTGCTTCATCCTCATCCTCCTCCACCTCCTCCTCATCCTCAAGTAGTGGGCCCTGGCTGGCCACATTTGTACCTGGCCTCTGCTTTTGCAAAAAAACTCCCTCTGAGCCACTTCTAACAGACTGGCCTGAAAGTGCTAAAAATGACCCCTCTTCCTCCTCCTCCTTCTCCTGAGTCACCTCCTCTTCCATCATCGCCCTAATTGTTTTCTCAAGGAGACATAGAAGTGGTATTGTAATGCTGATAACGGCGTCATCGCCACTGGCCATGTTGGTGGAGTACTCGAAACAGCGCAACAGGGCACACAGGTCTCGCATGGAGGCACAGTCATTGGTGGTGAAGTGGTGCTGTTCCGCAGTGTGACTGACCCGTGCGTGCTGCAGCTGAACTACATTATGGCCTGCTGCTGCTCGCACAGTCTCTCCAGCATGTGCAAGGTGGAGTTCCATCTTGTTGGCACGTCGTATATGAGGCGGTATGAGGGAAGGCCGAAGTTACACTGTAGCGCAGACAGGGGAGATGTGGCAGAATGTGAACGCCAGAAGCGCGCACAGACGGCCCTCACTTTATGCAGCAGCTCTGACATGTCGGGGTAGTTGTGAATGAACTTCTGCACCACCAAATTCAGCACATGCGCCAGGCAAGGGATGTGCGTCAAACCGGCTAGTCACAGAGCTGCGACGAGATTTCGCCCATTATCGCACACCACCAGGCCGGGCATGAGGCCCACCGGCAGAAACCACTCGTCGGTCTGTTTTTCAATACCCCGCCACAACTTCTGCGCTGTGTGGGGCCTGTCCCCCAAAGATATGAGTTTCAGAGTGGCCTGCTGACGTTTACCCCAGGCTGTGCTAAAGTTGGTGGGGAAGGTGTGTGGCTGACTGGATGAGCAGGTGGAAGAAGAGGAGGAGGAAGCCGAGTAGGAGGAGGAGGCTACAGGAGGCAAAGAATGATGCCCTGCGATCCTTGGCGGCAGAAGGATGTGCGCCAAAGAACTCTCCACCTTGGGCACAGCCGCCACTACATTTACCCAGTGTGCAGTTAGGGAGATATAGCGTCCCTGGCCATGCTTACTGGTCCACGTATCTGTGGTTAGGAGGACTTTGCCACAGATTGCGTTGCGCAGTGCACACTTGATTTTATCGGACACTTGGTTGTGTGGGAAGGCACGGCTCTCTTGGAGAAGTAGTGGCGACTGGGAACAATATACTGTGGGACAGCCACCGCCATCAGCTGTTTGAAGCTGTCTGGGTCCACCAGCCTGAATGACAGCATTTCAAAGACCAGTAGTTTAGAAATGCTGGCATTCAGGCCCAGGGCTCGAGGGTGTGTAGGTGGGAATTTACGCTTTCTCTACAAAGTTTGTGAGATGGAGAGCTGAACGCTAGCGTGTGACATGGTGGAGATGCTTGGTGACGGAGGTGGTGGTGTTGGTGGCACATCCTCTGTTTGGTTGGCGGCAACATTCCTCCCGAGGCAGAGGCCGAGGCAGCATAAGAAGAGGGAGCAGGGGGAGCCTGAGTGAGTTCTTTGTTTTTAAGGTGTTTACTCCACTGCAGTTCATGCTTTGCATGTAGATGCTTGGTCATGCAGGTTGTGCTTAGGTTCAGAACGTTAATGCCTCGCTTCAGGCTCTGATGGCACAGCGTGCAAACCACTCGGGTCTTGTCATCAGCACATTGTTTGAAGAAGTGCCATGCCAGGGAACTCCTTGAAGCTGCCTTTGGGGTGCTCGGTCCTTGGTGGCGGTGGCCAGTAGCAGGTGAACTCTCTTAGCGGCGGCTGTTCTGATTTTTCCCCCTGCTCCTCTTTTGCTATGGTGTTGGCTCGGTCTCACCAGGGCCGGACTGGCCTAACGGGATACCGGGAATATTCCCGATAGGCCGGTAGCCCTGACTGCCGCACGGCCGGCCGCAGGCACACTGGGCTCCATGCAGTGGCGTTGCGAGGGAGGTGCGGGGGGTGCGGTCCGCACTGGGTGACACCAGTCTGATGGGGTGTCACCAGGGGCGGACTGACTATTGGCAGACGCGGCGACGGAGATGAGCGCTTGCATTGCGCTCATCTCCGTGCGGAGCAGCAGCAGAGAAGTGAGAGGCGTGTCCTCTCTCTCCCTGTTCCTCTGTTAGGCTGCCAGCACTAGGCCGGCAGCCTATCAGAGGCCGGCTCCGGCGGCGCGATGACGTCATCACGCCGCCGGAGCCGTACAGCTCGAGACACAGGCCGGAAGAGGCCTGCATCGCATCGCTGGAGGTAAGTAGAAGTGTTCTTTTTTTTTTTCTTGGGGCTACTGGCACTAAAGGGGACGGCTACTGGCACATAAAGGGGGACGGCTACTGGCACATAAAGGGGGACGGCTACTGGCACATAAAGGGGGACGGCTACTGGCACATATGGGGGGGGCTACTGGCACATATGGGGGGGGCTACTGGCACATAATAAGGGGGGGGCTACTGGCACATAATAAGGGGGAAGCTACTGGCACATAATAAGGGGGAAGCTACTGGCACATAAGGGGGAAGCACAAGAGAGGCACTTATTACTAGCACATGTGGTGGCATGGAGAGGCACGTGTTACTGGCACATTATTATGGGGCACTATGTGCGCCTCAATCCTGGGGGTGAGAAAAGAGAAATGATGGGGGACAATCACAAAATGTCTGTTTGTGCCATGGAGCCTTGAGGGAAGAAAGAAATGTGCCACCCATGGGGGGGCTATGACGTGATGAGGGGACAATGATGAAGAGATGGACAATGTTGGAATCCACAGTCAGACTTCAACATTGTCCCTCATCATGTCACCCGAGACCCCCGATGGTACAGACTCCAACATTTCCCCATTGGGGATCATGAAGGATCGGAGCTGATGGCTGACATGGGGGCTGACGGTTGACATGGGGGCTGAACAGCTGACATGGGGGCATGATGGATGGGGGCTGACATCTGATATGGGGGGCATGATGGATGGGGGCTGACGGCTGACATGGGGGCTGACGGCTGGCATGATGGCTGACATGAGGGCATGATGGATGGGGGATGACGGCTGACACAGGGGGCTGACGGCTGGCATGATGGCTGACATGAGGGCATGATGGATGGGGGCTGACGGCTGACACAGGGGGCTGACGGCTGGCATGATGGCTGACATGAGGGCATGATGGATGGGGGCTGACGGCTGACGGCTGGCATGATGGCATGATGGATGGGGGCTGACGGCTGACACGGGGGGCTGATCTGAGGTGTGATTAACATTGGGGGTCTGATTGGTGGTCTGACCTGAGGTATAGTGGAAAATATTGTTTCTTATTATACTCCTCTAAAACCTATGTGTGTGTTATAGTCTTATAGGGCGAAAAGTAAAGTCTTCAAGCGATTGAAGCATAGCGAAGATACCAGGACCACACAGAGGAGAAGCTAGCTGCTGCACACAGGACCAGGACCAGTTGAGCTGCGGGCGGGGGGGTCGCCAAGATGTAGCTTCACTTGAGCTTGCACCGGCCCAAGTCACGGCCACGTTACAGCAGTGACTCACTCACACAGGCACAGCACAGCCTGAACCAGCCCAGACTTGTTGCTGATGTTAATGGATGCTATAACATTGCACCATCCTTCTGAACATACACATCTGTCATCCGCCTTACCTTATGATCCTGGAGCTGTGCTGTACAGTGGCCACCGAGCTCTACAGCACAGCTCCAGGATCATGAGGTAAGGCGGATGACAGATGTGTATGTTCAGAAGGATGGTGCAATGTTATAGCATCCATTAACATAACAGCAGCAATTCCTCTTTAGTTATATGTGAAGACACTTCGTACACACCGGACTGTAAGTGAATTAATAACTAAGGCCCCTTTCACACTACCGTTGTGAGGATCCGGCGTGCACTTCAGTCGCCTTCCGTGTGGCTCCTGGGGCGCTCCACAATGATGTCACAGCGCCCCTATGTCGCATGATCACATTATCCATGTGATGTAGGGGCGCTGTGACGTCATTGTGGAGCACCCTGGGAGCCGCACGGACGGTAAGTAGCTCCTCCCCTGGCTCCCCACTACTTTTCCATGGCAGCCGGGACTTTAGTAGCGTCCTAGCTGCCATGGTTACCATTCAGAAAGGTAAACGTCAGATCCGGCGATGCGCCGAAACAACATTTAGCTTAAAGTCGGATCCGGATTAATGCTTTTCAATGGGCATTAATTCCAGATCCGTCCTTGCGGCATGCCTTCAATTTTTTTGGCCCAAGGAAAATCCGCAGCATGCTGTGGATTTTTCAACGGCAAAAAAACGTTTGAATACTGAACTGAAGACATCCTGATGCATCCTGAACGGATTTCTCTCTATTCAAGATGCACTGGGACAATCCTGATCAGTATCTTTCCGTCTTAGAGCCCCGAGGACGGAACTCTAGCACGGAAAGGAAAAACGCAAGTGTGAAAGAGGCCTAAGCACTAGTGAGTATCTGTTATTTTTGGTTATATGATGTGGGGAGTTGCTCTGGTAGACAGCGGTGCGGGTGCAGTATAGAGGCAAAGAGAGTCCAGGTAGTGCAGCAAACAGTGTTTTATTTCACACTTGCACAAACAAAACTCAAAACAGTCACTTCGTGTTACTTCACACACATAGCAAAAACTTGAGGCAAAACAAAAGTCCAAGACTGAATCAAATTCACCTGTGTGGTTTAGGTGCGTGTTCACACCCGGCTGTCAGCCCAGCCGCAGGAAAGTCCAACCTCAGGCTTCCAGGCAGACTGCACGCCTCTTTGCAAGCTCTTGCTTCCAGCCCTGAGAGCTCCACGGAACACCAGCAGTTTCCAGGTTAAATCACCTCAAATCCTAGGTGTCAGTTCACACCTGGCTGAATGCTCGGCAACACAAAAAGTCCACTGACCGTCTTTAAATGGCCTGCTCTCCTGACACACAGGTCTCAGCTTTTTAGCCCAGCACAGGGCTCAGATCCCAAACACAGAGAGAGATTTGCATAAACCCAGCTGTCTTTTTAAAGGCGGCTAGGTATTAACCCAAAAAAAACCCGGACCGGCACCTAAAATCCGGTCCAGTATTTGCCCTCACCTGGCTGCAATCAACCCAGCAGCACAGGCTGAGAGGAAAATACCTGTTTTTTTACCACCAAACCTCTCACTGTGTCACAATGACTAAAACATTATTGCTTCGGGGGGTCTGGGGTGACACCATTTTCTACCGCACCGGGTGACACCAGCCCTAGCAACGCCACTGGCTCCATGGCAGGCACAGCAGCAGAGGTGTAGGCATGTAGCCTGCGCTGCTGGCCTGGCTGCTGGCGTGGCGCACAATCGGCCGACCTGTGAGGAAGAGGCTGATGCCTGCTGCTGCAGTGCGCTCTGCTCCCCTGTCACTTTGTGTGGCCCCAAAGTTTACTGCTGGTGCTGCCCAGCGGCGGCCGCCACTGCGCTGAATCATTGACATGTAAATATACCTGGCTGGCTGGTGGCTGCAGGCTGGGGGTGGGCGGCCGCAGCAGACAGTCTTCATTCACATGGTGGGGGGGGGAGGGAGTCGGACCCGGTAGAGGCAAAGAGAGGTCAGGGGCTGTGCTTGCTAGGCTAGCTGGTGAGGTAGTGTGTGGTAAGGCCCTGTGACCGGGCCCAGGCCCCTGCCCCAGCAGCCCCTGATCAGTGACAGTGAAGAAGACTAGAAGAAGAATTATTCTTCAACAATCTCACCATCACCAAGTAAGTGACTGTCTTGAATCGTGCCCCACAAATTGTATAGTATAAGGCAGCCTTCCATACAATTGACAAGTGCAAATGACACACTGTTATGGGGGCTCTGTGGATGTCACTGTTATGGGGGATCTGTGAATGTCACTGTTATGGGGGCAGTGGATGTCACTGTTATGGGGGCTCTGTGGATGTCACTGTTATGGGGGATCTGTGGATGACATACTGTTACGGGGGTACTTTCACACCTGCGGCATGGCTATCCGACCTATCCGGGCTGTTCACCCTCCTGATCCGCCATGCCGCAAGTACCCGTGCACTGCCGTGCTGCTGCTCTGTCCCCATTGACTATAATAGGGGCAGGTGACGGAGCTATGGCGCAGCACGGCAGTGCACGGCAGAGATCGCCGGACTAAAAAGTACTGCATGTCCGACTTTTTAGTCCGGCGATCTCTGCCATGCTGCACCATAGCTCCGCCCCTGCCCCTATTATAGTCAATGGGGACAGAGCAGCAGCACGGCAGTGCACGGGTACTTGCGGCATGGCGGATCAGGAGGGTGAACAGCCCGGATAGGTCGGATAGCCATGCCGCAGGTGTGAAAGTACCCCCATAACAGTATGTCATCCACAGGTCCCCCATAACAGTGTCATCCACAGATTCCCCCATAACAGTGTCATCCATAGATTCCGCCATAACAGTGTCATCCACAGATCCCCCCATAACAGTGTGTCATCCACAGGTCCCTCATAACAGTGTCATCCAAAGATCCCCATAACAGTGTGTCATCCACAGATCCCCCATAACAGTGTGTCATCCACAGATCCCCCATAACAGTGTGTCATCCGCAGATTCCCCATAACAGTGTGTCCTCCACAGATCCCCCATAACAGTGTCATCCACAGATCCCCCATAACAGTGTCATCCACAGATCCCCCATAACAGTGTCATCCACAGATCCCCCATAACAGTGTGTCATCCACAGGTCCCTCATAACAGTGTCATCCACAGATCCCCATAGCAGTGTGTCATCCACAGTTCCCTTATAACAGTGTCATCCAAATATCCCCCATAACAGTGTGTCATTCACAGGTCCCTCATAACAGTGTCATCCAAAGATCCCCCATAACAGTAACGTCCACAGATCCCCCATAACAGTGTCATCCACAGATCCCCCATTACAGTGTGTCATCCGCAGATCCCCCAAAACAGTGTGTCATCCACAGATCCCCATAACAGTGTGTCATCCACAGGTCCCCCATAACAGTGTGTCCTCCACAGAAGACCTATAACAGTGTCATCCGCAGATCCCCCATAAGAGTGTGTCATCCACAGATCCCCCATAAGAGTGTGTCATCCACAGATCCCCATAGCATTGTGTCATCCACAGATCCCCATAGCAGTGTGTCATCCACAGATCCCCATAGCAGTGCGTCATCCACAGATCCCCATAGCAGTGTATCATCCACAGATCCCCATAGCAGTGTGCCTGCCCTGCGCACTGAGGACAGATTGAAAGGAGGGGAAGATCCGTGGAAGCAAGCAGAGGACAGCACAGCAGAAGATGGAATAGCTTCTTTTGTAAGTAAATTATTTTATTATAAATGTATCCCTGCATACCGCAATACTCTCGTATTTTGAATTTATATATACTTATTTCGTTTTTTTCAGTTGTATGAATTTAAGTGGGGAAAATTATTAGTGCCCCCCCATTTTGACTGTGGTATCTTATGTGCCTCCCATATATTGTTCCTAGAGTTGCCACTGCGCAGAGACCAAGTCACGGCAACGCTAGGGTAAGGCCCGGCCTGTGTGTGTGTATATAATATATATATATATACATATATATACATACATACATACATACACACGCTCGCGGCGTGTGTGTTTGGGGCTGGTATGCAACTTTTTCCAGGGCTGGTTTTTATCCCCAGTCCGGCCCTGGGTCTCACCACTGCCTCTTCCTCTGAACTATGAAAGTCAGTGGCACGACCTTCATTCCATGTGGGGTCTAGGACCTCATCGTCCCCTGCATCGTCTTCCACACAGTCTTCCTCCCTGACCTCCTGTTCGGTCTGCAGACTGCAAAAAGACGCAGCAGTTGGCACCTGTGTTTCGTCATCATGAGAGATGTGCGGACTCTGATGAGGTGGTATTCTCATGTCCTCATCATCAGGAAACATAAGTGGTTGTGCGTCAGTGCATTCTATGTCTTCCACCACTGGGAAAGGGCTAGGTGAATTCCCTTGGGAAACCCGTGCCAGCAGAGTCTTCAAACAGCATAAAAGACTGCTGCATAACTTGAGGCTCAGACAGTTTCCCTGATATGCATGGGGGTGATGTGACAGACTGATGGGCTTGGGTATTAGGTGCCACCTGTGTGCTTTCTGCAGAAGACTGGGTGGGAGATAATGTTGTGAACGTGCTGGATCCACTGTCAGTCACCCAATTGACTAGCGCCTGTACTTGCTCAGGCCTTACCATCCTTAGAACGGCATTGGGCCCCACCAAATATCGCTGTAGATTCTGGCGGGTACTGGAACCTAAGGTAGTTGATGCACTAGGACGTGTGGCTGTGGCAGAACAGCCACATCTTCTCCCAGCACCAGAGTGTCCACTAACAACATAACGACCATGTCCGCGTCCGCGTCCCTTACTAGATGTTTTCCTCATTGTTACCATTCACCCCAATAAGAAAAAAGATTATTTGGCCCAATATATTGAATTCAAATTCAGGTCTTTTTTTACAGGTACCTAACACTATCTGGCTATCTATTTATGTACCGTATTACACTAATCCAGGCACAGCAGTAACCACAGATTTAGGGGAATATCAATTGTAGGCCTAGTATTTAGG
Organism: Bufotes viridis; assembly: GCA_033119425.1. Classification (NCBI taxonomy): domain Eukaryota; kingdom Metazoa; phylum Chordata; class Amphibia; order Anura; family Bufonidae; genus Bufotes; species Bufotes viridis. The sequence continues at coordinate 222,890,430 of CM065589.1, forward strand.
CCCTGGAAAGGTATCCTTTTACGGACAGATTTACACTTGGAGATGCACAGTAGCATGTGAAAAAATATAAAGGATTATGCTTTCAGCACTTGCATTTTAACACTTTGTGTAATATACCCTTTATCGGAAAGAAATACACTTGAAGATGCACGCTGAGTGTAATATACCCTTTTATGGACAGATTTACACTTGGCCTGAAATAGCTGGAACATCAGATTTTGGGTATTGCTATTTTGGCAATTGAATTTCACCCCAGAAAATAATATATCCTTTGACAGACACTATGAAACTTGTCCAGTCACAGCTGGAACACCAGATTTACGGTATTCCTATTTTTGCAAATGAATTTCACCCCAGAAAATAATATATCCTTTGACGGACACTATGAAACTTGTCCAGTCACAGCTGAAACACCAGATTTACGGTATTTCTATTTTTGCAACTGAATTTCACCCCAGAAAATAATATATCCTTTGACGGACACTATGAAACTTGTCCAGTCACAGCTGAAACACCAGATTTATGGTATTTCTATTTTTGCAGCTGAATTTCACCCCAGAAAATGATATATCCTTTGATGGACACTATGAAACTTGTCCAGTCACAGCTGGAACACCAGATTTACGGTATTGTTATTTTTGCAACTGAATTTCACCCCAGAAAAAAATATATATCCTTTGACAGACACTATGAAACTTGTCCAGTCACAGCTGAAACACCAGATTTACGGTATTTCTATTTTTGCAACTGAATTTCACCCCAGAAAATAATATATCCTTTGATGGACACTATGAAACTTGTCCAGTCACAGCTGGAACACCAGATTTACCGTATTTTATTTTTGCAACTGAATTTCACCCCAGAAAATAATATATCCTTTGGCGGACACTATGAAACTTGTCCAGTCACAGCTGGAACACCAGATTTATGGTATTGCTATTTTTGCAACTGAATTTCACCCCAGAAAATAATATATCCTTTGACGGACACTATGAAACTTGTCAAGTCACAGCTAGAACACCAGATTTACGGTATTGCTATTTTGGTAATTGAATTTCACCCCAGAAAATAATATATCCTTTGACGGACACTATAAAACTTGTCCGGTCACAGCTGGAACACCAGATTTACGGTATTGCTATTTTTGCAACTGCATTTCACCCCAGAAAATAATATATCCTTTGACAGAGATTTGTCCTGCCACAGCAGAAACCACTGATTTAGGGTATTTCTATTTTGGAAATTGAATTTCACCCCAGAAAAAAATATATATATTCTTTGCCAGACAGTATTACACTTGGCTAGTCACAGTTTCTAGCTGTGACAATAAGCACAGCCAAGCCCCTGATGTAGGATATAGCAAAAAAAAAAAAAACTACTATTGATGGATTAATTGACTTGGTGGAAGCTTGTGCTGGCGCACCACAAGAGACAAAATGGCCGCCGATCACCCCAGAAAAAAGTGACAGAAAAACGCTCTGGGCAGCCTGAAAACAGTGAGCAATTAACTAGCAGAAGTTGAATGATTCAGAGCTGTAGATCGATCACCTCATTAAGTGTTTTTGCTGAGTTAATCCCTGCCTAATCTCGCCCTAACATTAGCTGCATCCTATCCCTACACTAATCAGAGCAGAGTGACGTGCGGCGCAACATGACTCCAGCTTAAATAGAGGCTGGGTCACATGCTGCACTTGGCCAATCACAGCCATGCCATTAGTAGGCATGGCTGTGATGGCTTCTTAGGGCAAGAAGTAAAACTTTTACGTAAATGTTCGGGTTCGGGTCCGTGTCACGAACACCCCTAAATTCGATACGAACCCGAACTATACAGTTCAGGTTCGCTCATCCATACTAGCGACTTGCTGGCTCCGCAGATGCCTCACGGGCAAGCTGCCACCCTCTTCTTCTGATAATGTTGAAGCTCGTTCATCACCTGGCTCATAAGTGCGATCAGCTACATCATTATCATTGAGTACTGTCTGCACTTCACTGATGTCCTTCTCAACCATCTCTGGGTCAGGAGCCTGACCGTTCGCAACACCAGCTCCCACGCCACTCTACTTATCACTACTCTGTCACCAGGTCACTCTGTGGTCTCTTCATGCTGCTGTTATCTCCACACCATGTCACCTTGCCACTCTGTGGTCTCTTCATGCTGCTGCCATCTCCACACCATATCACCTTCCCGCTCTGTGGTCTCCTCATGCGCCTACCACCTCCACACTATGTCACTAATACACTACAAAAAAGGCTTTAGAACATATAAATGCACCGCTGAATGGCAAATAATATATATTTTTTTACTACGAATACACGCCAAAAAGGGCTTTAGAACATATAACTGCACCGTTGAACGGCAAATAGGCCCTTATTTTTTTCCACTTTCCAGAAAAGGCTTTAGAACATAAAACTGCACCTCTGAACGGCAAATAATATATATTTTTTTGCCACTAATACACTCCAAAAAGGGCTTTAGAACATATACCGTAACTGCACCGCTGAACGGCAAACATATTTTTTTGCCACTAATATACGTCAAAAAGGGCTGTAATTTGGTCACTTCATCACACATCTAGTGTTGATCGCGAATATTCTAATCATGATTTTTTTTATTGTGAATATCAGCACTTCAATAATTCGCGAAGATCTACAATATAGTGCTATATCTTCTTTTAGAATATTTTAGATTTTTTTTTCTTCAGTACTCTCACTGCCTTTTGCTTGTGGGCCAATGAGAAGGCTGCAATATCTTTGTCTGAGCTTAGCAACATCACTAGCAACCAATAGGAAAATTGCCTTCCCCATTTCTTTATAGTAAACTTCCCAGCAGCCACTTTCTGCTGTTTTTTGCAGTTCTGAGAGAGAGAGAGCAGTGTCATTGCTGTGCTTGGTGCTTTGCTGAGTCATCTGGATCCTTATTCAATTACATTAGATAGTTAGTTAGCTCATATATATAATACATGTAATTAGTGGGAGATAGTCAGTGTAGGTTATATAGTATAGCTGATAGGTTCCAGTGCAGGGTGTTAGGTAGTGTGATAGGAATACTGTGCTTTGATAGGGATTAGTGTCTAGCAGCCTGAAAAATGTAGCACAAGTGAGCCACGCCTGTATTGCTTGCACAATACACGCATATTACATTGCCGATTTTTGCAATCAAGAAAATAATGACTGGAGATCATAAATTCTACAATTTGAGATTTTATGGCGAATATTAGGCCAAAAATGAGTGAAATATCGTGAAAACGAATATTGCCTATGCTGCTCATCACTACACACAACAGCAATACTTTTTTTTGTGCCACTAATACACGTCAAAAAGGGCTTTAGAACATATAACTGCAACGCGGAACGGCAAATATATTTTTTGGGCTGATAACGGCAAATAGGCCCTTACTTTTTTCTACTTATACATAAACTCCACAAAAGGCTTTAGAACATATACCTGCACCATTGAACTGCAAAGAATATGTGGTTTATTTTTTTGGCACTAATACACTCCAAAAAGGGTTTTAGAAAATATAACTACGACTCTGAACGGCAAATAATATATATATTTTTTTGCCATTAATACATGCCAAAAAGGGCTATAATTTTCTCACTTCACCACACAACGGCAAATACTTTTTGTGTGCCATTAATACAACCCAAAAAGGGATTTAGAACATATAACTGCACCTCTGACTTGCAAATATTATATATATATATATTTTTGTCACTAATACACGGCAAAAAGGGCTTTAGAACATATAACTACACCTCTGAACAGCAAATAATATATATTTTTTTGCCACTAATACATGACAAAAACGGCTGTAATTTTCTTACTTTACCACACAACAGCTAATAAGCCCTTTTTACAGAGCTGTATAAAGGCAATTTGGATCCGCAGTCAATGCAGCAAGGTGTAATAGGATTGTACCTATTACCCAGGCTGTGAACTCCCTTACTGAACCCTGTTCTGCTTCAATACTGTGTTATAATCCCTCCCTATCCTTCTTCTACACTTCTAATGCTCTTTCTCTGAACTTCTCTTAAATCAAATATAAGTTTTCAAGTCTTTCCTAGGACTGTCCCTAGCGCCTAAGTACACTGGAAAATGTCTGAATCCAAGATGGCTGAGGCTATATATAGGGCTGTGACATCAAAGGGCTGGCTGGCTGCTAATTGGCTGCAGGCATGGCATTTTGGGTGATCCCTCGATCCCAGAGTTTTTTGCTCCATGTCCTAACATATGCAGCAGCCATTTTAGGGAAAAATGTGATTTGTTACCACGAAGCGTGAGGAAATTCGGATTCTGTGCAAATAGAATTTTTCCTGACATTCGGATCGAATTCCACTTCATCAACTTCGATTCGCTCATCTCAAGTTATTAGGTGTGGAGGAATAGGTGATTTAGGCATCAAGATGGGAAAGGATTCTTTAGAGTTAGAGTAATAAAACTGTGGGATGTCCTATCCCAAGAGGTAGTAGTGGCAGATACTATGTCAGCATAAAAAAAAAAAAAAAACTAAATACTTATCCAATAGAAAATAGCATTGATGACTATAATTAATTTAACAATTGACAAATGAGAATGCATAATTGAAAAGGTTAAATTTGGTGGGCCTGTGCCTTTATTTTAACCTATGTAACTATGTATATAAAACATACAAAAATTGCAGCGCTCACCTATATCCGACTCCCAGAAGCACAGACGCAGCTAGGATCAGCTGCTAACTTGTAATGTGAGAATAAAACTGAAAGGTCCAGCTTCTAAAATCCAATTCTTTATTCCAGTGATTGTGTATTGTCAACCTGTGTATGGAGGATTTTTAAACCACTGGAATAAAGAATTGGATTTTAGAAGCTGGACCTTTCCGTTTTTTCTCACTATGTAACTATGTATCTTACCAAAAAAATGTTGTATGGTACCTTTGAAATTTCACATTGATCAAATATCATTAGTCAGTTTCTGTGTCAGGAGGTACTTCAGTGTTTTTGATGATCATAAAAAATAACAAAATTACATAATGTTGGAAATTACTTTGTAAACAGCCAGTGCTTGCCTATTATGAAACAACATCATCAAACACAGCCTTCCCAGGTTACAGAGAAGAATGGACAGCTGATGGCAAATACACAATTTCTACATTATTATGGATTATACTTCTCAAAAACAATTCATGGCTACCACTGTGCCAATAAATATAAACACCCACTGGACATTCTGACACCAATGACCTTTTATTTGGGAATTTTATTATCATTCAATGCACTTTTGCAATTAACCAAGGAATAATATATTAACACGATAGGCTCTGAAAGCAAAGACTAATCTCAGGGCTGTTCCTGGAAATAATGTGCCTTGAATAAATAAAGCTAGATAAAAAATGTATTCAGAAAGTGCACGTTGCAGAATTTCAGTTGTATAAAGCTGTAGTTAAATGCATTCAACTTTTTCTAAAGCTTGCTAAATGGCCATATAACATGCAACAACATTAAAGTGTGCAGAGATAATGCTTACATCCGTTAATGAGCCATTACTATTAGCAATGTCCTATTCAGAAGGTAGATTATATCCCATAGTCGCTGATTTTTGTTTTATCTTACATCTTAACTAATTACTTTTTATATATTTTGAACATTAAAGATTCCTTTATTCTTTCTGTAAAACTCTTTCTCTGCCTGATCCCCTCACCATTGAGGATCCAAGACTACAATTACTTGTTAACATGTCATTATAATGATAATTACTGGTAATGATGCCTCCATGAAGTGCAAACAAATGAATTTACCTTATCAGTTGTGAAAAGAAAACATGGCAGTGCTGATATAAGTTCTGTCCTTCTGCTGGATTCTAGAGTAGTTCATTAATTTTCTTCTTGACATGTAGAAAAAGATATAGGGCGCCTTATAAAATGACCAGTTGTGCTTTTAAATATTTCTGTAGTTATAGGTGGGTATTGAAGATAGTAGAGATTAAGAGAATTTTCTACATTTTCTCTGCCTGTTCAAGGATTTGTGGGTCAGCGCTGGCGGTGGATCAGCCGGAGTTATAAAGAGGTGTGAGCCTCTACATAACTTCGGCGGATCCAATGCCGCTTCTAAATGTAAGACAGCTTCCTTGCTGTATTACATTTAGACCATTTTCTACTCCTAAACAAGGCGTAGAAAATTAATGAATGAGACGGGCCTCCTGTGCCGTCCCCTTCCCCACCCAAGCCATGCCCACTTTTTTGGACCTGGCGTGAACAGGGAGAAGTCGCATATTGCGGCGGAATCTGTGCCAGAAATAGGCTCAATTTAGGTTTATTTCTGTTTAATAAATGAGCCCCATGGATTTTTGTTGTATTCTTTCTAATCGTTATATACATACACTAATCTTTCCGGTAGTGTTGGGACCTCCTTCCAGTTGCCTTTGATTAAGAGGTAATAGTACCATTACTAAGACTACTTTAGTCTTTTTTTTCTTACATGACACAACCAAGTTACCAAATGAAAGTGGATTTGTCATCAGACTACATGGGGACAGCGTAGTATGGGGTTTTGTCCACCCTCCTATTAGCAAAAAGCACAAAAAATATTGAGAGACCAAATGAAAGTGGATTTGTCATCAGACTACATGGGGGCAGCGTAGTATGGGGATTTGTCCACCCTCCTATTAGCAAAAAGCACAAAAAATATTGAGAGAACTTGCCTAATAGGAGAGATTTGAGAACACTCCAGACATATTGTTCTGGTGCATCCATGGGGGCGCTGCCCTGCCCCACTCAGTGGTGATTAATGCCTGGTTGCTTTCTAAATGCATATTTATCCAGCCTTATTTATTCAAGGCACATAATTACTATTACAGACATGAGTCTGTTCTTAGAGCATATCTTGTTAATATACGATTCCTTGGTTAATTACAAACGTGAATTGAATATTAGCAAAAGGCTTAGATTAAAGGTCATTGGTGTCAAAATGTCCAATGGCAGTTTATACTTATTGGTTCATACGAGATTTTAAGGGACACACAATTTTGTCTGAAAGGGGCATTTTATTTAACTTAAAGAAATTGTCCAGATTCAGCTCTGAACCCAGGCATAAGCTCCCCTTCACACATTTAGCTTGTATCAGTGGAGCATCAGAGCATTTCTTTCTTCAATGCTCCCTATTACCCCGCAAGGGCTGTTTGTTTACTGCCAGTGACATACTGTACTTGGCTTTTTTTTTTTTGTATGCTAGGCGGAGGCTTCTGCCTAGCAGGGATCCGAGTGACGTCAGAGACCCCCATGCATTTTAACGCATAACAAACTTTCACTGAAGAATTAGGATTTTCGGCAAACATTCACAAATTAATGTAGGCACAGTTCCTACACGGTCTTAATACATTTCAGGCTGAATCAGGGGGTTGTCTCCAAGTGCACCTTATCAAGATGCACGTCCTTACCTCAGGCTATGCTACAATCTAGTCCAGCCTTGGGGGCAACTACGGCAGCGCACATACAATCCTAAAAAAGATGGGTAAACTTTCTGGTTTGACTGGGGACCAGAAGTCAATGGCTGAAAAGTCCATTAGCCACAACACTATCTTTACCACCAAAGCCTGTTTCCTTGCACCCTCCGGTTTGGCTGCTCAACCATCTGAATAATATTCTTTTTCCTCACTCAGTCTGGTAACTTCCCTGGAGTACATCTCTGGGCCCCCAAATCTTATGGCGAATGCTCACAGGGCCCATCCATGGAGCGATTGCTTTTACATAGGAAGAAGCCAAACCCATGGGTAGGGCCTACCCCTTCCTAGGAATGGTTTCTAGTTCAGCCAGGACTTACATAACATGCACATAACATAATGTTACACTAAACCATACATTAGAAAACATAACATTTGCAAAATTCTATTATTAGCAGTGACCTCTTGGTCACTGCACATGGAAAATGGCAAGAGACCAGGCAGACGTCCTGAATTCCAGAACCTAATACCCTTTGAGAATTGAGCTAGGTAAACTTTATAGATAAGCTGCACAGTAGCAGCGGATGGTAATTATTATGATCAGTTCTGTACCATTATTTCCAAACATAAGGTGTATAATATTACATTCTTTGTAGAAACCATAAAAAATTTATAATGATCACAAAATATTTCTCAGTTACTAAATAGGATCAAAAGACATATTAGTTTTATAGCTAGCATATAATATGCATATTGATTATAGATGAGAGAATTTTTCAAAAATTTTATTAGCCGGTTTACCGAATTTTTGGGGAAAAATTCAGTTCGGTGCGAATTTATTTGCGGCGAATTGCGTAAAAAAACGTCTAATTCCTGGTTTCAGAGAGCCTTTATAGTGGTGTAGAACACCGTGCCTTGCAGTGACACGCATAGGGAGTCTGCTGTGAAATAATACGGTGAGTCTGTATAACATGCAAATGACAGGCATCGCTCTTAGATTCACTGCACACTTCACTTATTTGGCCAGTTACAGGGCCAAAACTCACCAAATAACTCAATTATCAACTCAGCCTTACAGGTCAATGTTAGCACCAAGAAGAAGCGCACTCCTTTTACAACCTCGTCAGCTGATTCCACATAGATGTCTACAGAATCTGTTCTATTAAATGCTTATGCAAGTAGAACCCCCAGACAGAGTGGAGAGGTTGTCAGCAGTAAGTTTGTATTGACATCACTGATTATTTTGTCCTGTCTATTGAGCTTCTGCCTTCACTCGGTTAGCATTTGGCCATTATTCCATCAGTATTGCTAATGCCCAAAAAAAAGGAGTGGATCCAAAACAGAGAGGACACCTGAATGGAATATTTGCATGTCTTCTGTGTTTTGTACGTACTCCTGCTTTTGGCTAACAAATCACAAGCCAATTCAAAAAGGCGTATGCTCCCCAAAATCATACCAATCTAACCGTCACCTCATCCCGCAAAAAATGAGCCCCTACCTAAGACGATCACACAAAAACTAAAAAAATCTATGGCTCGCAGACTATGAAGACACTAAAACATGATTTTTTTGTTTCAAAAATACTTTTATTGTGTTAAATGTAAAAACAAGTCATATGCACCTGAAAATAGTGCCAATCAAACCGTCATCTCATTCCGCAAAAATGCACCCTATTTGAGACAATTGCCCAAAAAATAAAAAAAATCATGGCTCGCAGACTATGGAGACAATAAAACATGATTTTTTTTCTTTCAAAAATGATATTGTTGTGTAAAACTTAAATAAATGCATAAAAGTAGACATATTAGGTATTGCCACATCCGTAACAACCTGCTCTAAAATAAATACCACATAACCTAATCCCTCAGGTGAACCGTCAAAAAAATAAAATAAAAACTGTGCTAAAAAAACATTTTTTTTGTCACCTTACATCACTTAAATTGCAACACCAAGCGATCAAAAAGGCGTATTCCTCCCAAATAGTACCAATCTAAGGGTGGGTTCACACTAGCGTTATGGTTTCCATTATGGCCTTATAACAGAACATAACAGGATCCATAAGATGGAAGGACTGATCCGTTCTTTTGCCCATAGACTTCTATTATGACGGAATGCAAAACGGAAGCCTTTAAAAGGCATTCCCTTTGCTTTCTGTCATAATACAAGTCTATAAGAATCAAAACGGATCCATCTGGTTCCTATTATGCAAGACGGAAAACAAAGTCCTGTTCACAGGACTTTGTTTTCCTTCTTGCATAACGGGACCCAGACGGATCCATTATGCTTTCCCATAGACTTGTATTATGACAGAAAGCAAACTGAATGCCTTTTAAAGGCTTCCGTTTTGCATTCTGTCTGGGCATTCCGTTATTTCCATTATAACCATGTTGGAATCCCTAATGCTAGTGTGAACCCACCCTAACTGTCATCTCTTCCTGCAAAAAATGAGCCGCTAACTAAGACAATCACCCAAAAAATAAAAAAAACATGGCTCTCAGACTATGGAGACACAAAAACATGATTTTTTTGTTTTAAAATATCATTGGTTAAACCTTACATAAATAAAAAAAAGTATGCATTTTAGGAATTGTCACGTCCATCACCTTACATCACAAAAAAGTGTCGAGTCACATTACATCACAAAAAGTGCAATACCAAGCGATCAAAAAGTCATCTGCACCCTAAAATAGTACCAATCAAACCATGAGACCCTACCTAAGACAATCACCCCAAAAATAAAAAATAAACTATGGCTCTCAGAATATGCAGACACTGAAACATGATTTTTTTTCAAAAATGCCTTATTATGTAAAACTGAAACAAATAACCAGAATAAGTATACATATTTGGCATTGTCGTGTCCGTAACAACCTGCTCTATAAAATTACCACATGATCTAACCTGTCAGATGAACATTGTAAATAGCAAAAAATAAAAACGGTGCCAAAACAGCTATTTTTTTCTACCTTGCCTCACAAAAAGTGCAATATAATAGAGCAACCAAACATCATATCTACCCTAAAATAGTACCACCAAAACTGCCACCTTATCCCGTAGTTTCCAAAGTAGAGTGTTTTTTTAGAGTTTCTACTCTAGGGGCATCAGGGGGTCTTCAAATGTGACATGGCAGCTTAAAATTATCCCTGTGAAATCTGCCTTCCAAAAACCATATGGTGTTCCTTTCCTTCTGTGCCCTGCCGTGTGCCCGTATAGCAGTTTAGGACCATATATGGGGTGTTTATGCAAACTACAGAATCAGGGCAATAAATATTGAGTTTTGTTTGGCTGTTAACCCTTGCTTTGTTACTGGAAAAAATGGATTAAAATGGAAAATTTCTCAAAAGAGTGAAATTCTGAAATTTCATCTCCATTTTCCATTAATTCTTGTGGAACACCTACAGGGTTATCAACATTTGTAAAATCAGCTCTGAATACCTTTAGAGGTGTAGTTTCTAAAATGGGGCCATTTATGGGTGGTTTCTATTATGTAAGCCTCACAAAGTTACTTCAGACCTGAACTGGTCCTTAAAAGTGAGTTTTGGAAATGTTCTGAAAAATTTAAATATTTGCTTCCAAACCTTCCCCAACGTCCCCAAAAAAAAAAAAAATATATATATATATATATCTACTATTATAAAACTAGAGAAATTGAAATTTGCAAATTTGGCATTTTTTTTATAAATTAAAATGAAGTTTTTTGACTCAATGTTATCACTGTCATGAAGTATAATATGTGATGAGAAAACAATCTCAGAATGGCCTGGATAACTGAAAGCATTTTAAAGCTATTACCACATAAAGTGATACATGTCCGCTTTGCTAAAAATGGCCTGGGCAGAAAGATTAAAAATGGCCCGGTCCTGAAAAGGTTAAACTGGGAGGAAGGCGGGGAGGGCTTTAACTGACTGACTGTCAACTTGATTAGCCAGTCAGGGGCAGGATTCAGGCAGGTTTTTTTTTTCTAAGAACACCATAAAACGCATTCTGTATTCAACTTGCAACTTGAGAACATGTGTCTTGGCTGTGTCTGATACAAAGCTATTATAGATACAAGACAGTAATCCAGCTATACTAGTGACACTACAAGGAGACATAACTGTGTAGATTTTAGAGTTTAATCAGGGAAAGCATAGCTTTGAGATTGAAGTACTGTTGACTCTAAGTTGTGTGTTGTTTCATGGATTTTTTTTTTTTAAACTTCATGTTTTTAACATTCATAGGCTGATTGCCAGCACATCAACATTCTGCTACAAATGGTGAGAAACTGCTCCCTTCTTTATCGCTAGTAACTGGTCATTTTCAGCTTATTCCAGTGCATCAATATACCTATGTTATTAAACACATTGTGCTACTGCAAGATAGCATTCAGCAAAATTGTAAAGTTACTGAAATAACACTATTTGTTATATACCGGTGTTAGTGAATGCATTGTATTACAGAAAGATACTATATTTCAGCAGCAAAAGCATTTACTACAACAAAAGATTTTCACTATGTTCTATACACGTGTTATTGAACGTGTTAGTTTATGTATTATATTACTTTAAGATACAATATTTTTACAGCAAAATAATTTTTCTGTAAAGCATTTTACTGGAATAACTGCATTATTACCATTTTAAATTGTCAATGCCAGTGTGCAGTGTGTTTGTGAAAGGGGAGGGATATTTAACTGAGTCTTTGTCCTTAAATTACAGAAAAAACACTTGCTATTTTGCTATAACTGTTTAATAACCTGCATACCAAACTTGAGAATGTGGGTATTGGGTAATAGTGCAAACAACATTAGCTGCACCATCCATCAGGCCATTAGTAGTAGTACACTACAGTTCCTCCTAGTTCTGATAGGCAACAAAATATAATTGATTGTGAGAATGGGATTATGGACTGGATTGCTCATTCCTCATCTCAGTCATAATAGGATAATGTTGACATCACCTCTGAGTCTGACACTGTCTTTAAGTTGCATCTTCTCTGTCTTCACTGCCCCAGTGGTGTGCTAAGGGGGGGGGGTGGGGGGGCTGCCCTGGGTGCCAGAGCCTAGAAGCAATGAGCGCTTCCATCAATACAGATGGCAGCGCGCTCATTGCTGGAGCGCCAGGAGCTGCTGTCCTGTCACTCAGCTCCCTGTGCTCTGTCTCTCCCGCACTGAATTATGAAGCAGAGAGAGTTCTCCCTGCTCCACCATTCAGCCTGTAGGCACGGATCGCATTGCTGGCCTGTATGGGAGGAGTCTGAAGCCTGGGAATCTGCATAACCTCCGCTCACACATTGCTGCAGAACGATCTGTGTCTGCAAGGGAGAGAGGACTGTGGGCTTTTTAACAGAGGGGGCACAGAGGGCATTTCTACCATGCAGGGGGCACAGAGGGCATTTCTACCATGGAAGGGGTACAGAGGGCATATCTACCATGGAGGGGGCACAGAGGTCATTTCTACCATGGAAGGGGCGCAGAGGGCATTATTACTACAAAGGGGGCAAAGAGGGCAATACTACTACAAAGGGGGCACATTTAGCAATACTACTACAAAGGGGGAACAGAGGGCAATACTATTGTGGAAGGGGCACAATGGACATTACTACTGTGGAGGGGGCACAATGGGCATTACTACTGTGAAAGGGGCACAGTGGACTTTACTACTATAAAGGGGTGCAGATAACATTACTACTGTGACGGGGTCACAGAGAGAATTACTCCTGTAAAGTGGGCTGGCATAACTGTTATGGGGCACTGAGTGGGCATTATTGCTGTGAAGAGGCACACAGAGGGCACTACAACTGTTAAGGGGTAACAGATAGGGCATTACTACTTTGAAAGGGGCACACTGAGGGCATAACTACTTTAAGAGAGGCGCAAAGAGGGCATTGCAACTGTGAAGGGGGCACAGATAAGGCATTACTACTGTGAGGGGGCACAATGAGGGCATAACTACTGTGAAGGGGACACAATGAAGGGATAAGTTCTTTAAGGGGGCAGAATGTGGGCATAACTACTGTGAAAGTTAGTACAGAGAGGGCATAACTACCTTGAGGGGGCACAATATGGGCATAACTATTGTAAGGGGGAACATATCTGCACAAAACTACTGTGAAGGTTGTACAATGAGAGCAATACTGCTGTGAAAGTGTACAATTTTTTTTTAAGTATTGGGGGGGGGGGGACTGGATCCGCCCGGGTAGCCAAACACTCTAGGCACGCCACTGCACTGCTCTCTTCTAGTGGGGCACACCCCATGTGCTATGGAAGACACTCATGATAGTCTCCCTTTTGATAAGTTAAGTTAGAAGCATCAGCTTCTGCGTCAGTGTTTGAACTGCCATGAGGAGGAGGTTCAGGTGGAGGTGGGGGGCCCCATGGATAGCTGTGTTTGAGTGGTGGTAGTAATAGTAGTGGCAGTGGCAGTGGTAGTGACATTGGCAAATACAAAGCGCCTTTTCCTATAGTGTGCAAGCATGGCCAGCGCTGCAGGATTGCAGGGTGGTCATAACTATTGTTGGGCGCGAATATTCGAATTGCGAATTTTATTCGCAAATATCGCCACTTCGAGAATTCGCGTAACTTTAGAATATAGTGCTATATATTCGTATTCACGAATATTCTAGATTTTTTTCATCTGAACCCATGATCCCTCCCTGCTTCTTGCTTGTGAGCCAATGAGATGGCTGTAATGTCTTTGTCTGAGCTTAGCAACATCCCTAACAACCAATGGGAAAGTTGCCTACCCCTTACTATATAAGAACCATACATGCTACAGACATAGTTCTGTGATGTCACAAGTTCACAACAATACTTAGTATTACTACACTAATATGTAGTCAGACCTGCTAAAATGTGGTTGCTTGTATTGCGCCAAAATATGCGCATCATTAATTGCCAATTTGTGCAATCACGAATATATTGGAGCACTCTATCTGCATATAAAGCTATTGTAATGTTCTGCCGTGCCAACCATTTTCTCCAGTCTCAGGAAACTTCTAGCAGCTTGAAAAATGCAGCAAAAGTGACCCACGCCTGTACTGCACCTGCAGTACTCGCATATTACATTGCCGATTTTCTTAATCAAGAAAATAATGGCGAATTCTCGAATTCGTGAATTTATGATAAATATTCGCCTAAAATATTCGCGAAATATCGCAAATTCGAATATTACCCCTGCCACTCATCACTAGTCATTTAACCTCTGGATACGACCACCATGCAATCCAAGGTTTACCACCACCCTGCAATTATAACCTCTGGATACAGGCATTATATAATGTGATGAAAAAATGAATCAAGCCAGCAAAGGAGGCAATGCAGACAAGCACAATACATTAGTAAGTGCCTTGTATTAACTTTGTCTACATTATAAATGCCACTTGCTGAAGTGAGACAACCCCTTTCAAACATGAGTTTTAGAACACTTGTTGAGAACAAGACACTCTTTGGAACTTTTTTTAATGTTAAAATGCAAAGCAAATGCGACCATGCATTTATCCATAGCTATATATGTCATTGTCACTCTGACATTAATTGCTTTTGCTGGCATTGTGTTAAAGAGCTTTAGGTGGTTGGGGGGGGGGGGGGTGCAAGAGGTGTAGAGAATGATAAAAATTCACATAAAAAATATAAAATAAGAAGAAATAACAAAATATAAAAAAAAAACGGAGTCCTAGGAGACCTCAGAGTGTCATGTGCCATTTTTTATGCTAATTGGAGCACTTTTGAGTTGGGTAGAATTGATTCGCCACAATTGGACAGAAAATGAATTTCAAAATGGGAGGCAAGGTGTGAAGCTTTTGTGGTGTGCTTTCTTGCCTGCCTACCTCCTCCCCTCCCCCTCCTCCTCTCCTCCTCCTGTTTGGCACTTCAGGGGGCTTTTTTTATAAGTGCACCCAATAGTTGACCTGTGTTAGGGAAAGAATCACTAACTCGCACAGGTGAGTTGTCAGTGTCAAGCATATTCCAATATTAATGAAGCAGATTGTAAAAATTCAGGACAATTTACTAAGACTGGCATTTCATACGTATGTTGGAGCATATTTAATAACCTTGCATATTCTGACTATGAGCTGGAATAGATTGAAGTTATCATTTATGAAAGCTTCTGCAATAAATTATAGTAAATCTTAGGGCTTATGGAAGGCAACACTTCCTCCCACCAAGCCCTGCCCTTTTTTTTAAAAAGCAAAGAGAGCAGAGCAAAAATGCATGCAAATTTTGCACAAGATGCTGTTAGTGCAAACATTTTAGAATTTTGTTCTAGTACACAGTTCTAGAACTATAGACTACCACAGTTCTAGTACGTAACCTTAATAGATTCCTACATGGTATTGTCATGTATGCATTACTATAAATGCATGTGCATTAGATCACACTTATGTGTAATACTGATATACAGATTAAAGATACTAATATATAACAGAATATAGCAGAATTGTGTGTCATGGTATATGAGTCAGCTGTGTTCCTACACCCATGTCTGACCAGACAGCTGTAATTGTAACCATGACTAAACCTGCTATACTGAGAAGCTGAACAGGGGGGATCGTTATTTGAATATAGTTCTGCAACTGTGTTCTGCATAACATTTTACTTTTTGTGCAAAAGCAGATGTTCTGCAAGCTAGAATATTAAACTTGTCTAATTAAAGTTTTTGTTAGGAAACACTCAACCAAAGTATAATCTGCTGTTGACTAAACAAAAAAATAAATAAACTAATTTAACAGAGTCTGTCAAGTGCAACACAGAAAACTGCCCTACTTAGCAGAAACCATTGGGACACCTGTGTCTTTACCTCCGGCTATAGAGAAACCTACTACATTAGTTGAGATGTCATGATACACAAATGACAGAGTTAACAAAGGCTTGACAAAAATAATTAAATGACAAATTTATCTCTATTGTGTATTTATGAAGTATTAGTGAATAGTCAGAAGAATGAATGCAAGAGCAGTAAAGAATGAGTCCTCATGTGACAGACAAAACAACATCTGCTTTCACCGTCACATGGCCATTCCATTTTAAGTGAATTTAACCTTTCATAACAACTGGCTTTTAATACCATGCTCCACACATACTACTCACAATAGGCAATGGAGGCCACAAGTCAAGAGGATGGGTCCTTCTACATACACTGCACCTTGCAGATAGCCGACTCTCTTGTTTACAGCAGCAGATGCAATAGCTGAAGCATAACTCACAGTCAGCCAGGTCAAACCTCACAGCGTGACTAGCCTTTTAGATGTTCTAATATTCTATATTTGTAAGCTGATAACATGATCTCTGGAAGCTCAAGTGCCAAAGCCTTGTGTATAATAAAATATCTGAAGATTCTAAATCAACATGACTTTGTACTATGCATTATTACCGAGGAAGCATCCATCTCCGGATGGTGAAACACTGGAAAACAAATAATATATTTTATGCAGCCTATAAAATAATGTAATAATATACATTAACATAATTTAAATTAGCTGCACATTTAACCAGCCCTGGACAATTACTAAAATCACAGTACCTATGTACCAATGGAGTCTTTCCTTGTAGACCTCTTTTTTTTTTACCTTATTCATTGAAAGGAATTTGTTAACATTCATTGTCTGACATGTTAGAGATATAGAGGAGCTGCAGCCTTGCCATCGGTCACTGTTACTACAAGCCTGCTAGCTCACATCATTCTTTCCACTCTTCACTTCTCCAGCCTGTCAGTACATGCCTCTTACACAGCAAAGACACTGTCTTCCTGAAACAGTGCCAAGGCTGCTGTAATCACATGACATTACGAGCTGGCAGACACCAGCTTATAATGTCAGGGGGACCAATACTGCTGTCCAATGCATTTTGAAAGTTGCCTTCTTTCATCAGGGAGGAAGGAAGGTATCTTTCTTTGAAATGTATTGGACAGCAGTATTGGTCCCCCCAATCTTTCATTTCTCCAACCCCATTATGTTCCTGTCCTACAGATGGGAGCCCTTCTTCTGCCATTTCCTTTTCCTCCTTTTCCACATCATCTAATATCGATGAGACTATGTCATCAGGAACATCCAGCTCATCCTCTCTCTGTATCTTGCTGACTTTTCAAGGACAAATAGACTTTGAAGGAGGATTTGGAACAAGTAAAGCCAGCAAAAGATGAGGATGGTCATCATTAAGACCTTGCACCCCTAAGGGGTGCAGACTGGATGGTATTGGTTTGGACACTGGCAGTGGAATATTAAAGGCTTCCATTTTATTACATATCTTAGTTTAAGGCTGATTCAGGAATAAGTAAATGTAGGAATCAATAAATAAAACGGACGCAGAATAAGTCTCCCTGCATTGTCCCTGCACTCTCCCTACACTCTCGCTCTCCAATATTGTTCTATTAATGGTATTCAGAAACACTGTCCCTAGTGCATGAGCACTTGCCACTTCTCTTCCTATCCTCAGCTCACAGGACAATGGCGGAGACCGCACGGGATGAGGTTTTTATATGGATGTAACATCATAGGGGATGGTTATCTGCGTATTGTCTGGCTGCACGGCATTGTGGGTAATCTCAAATTCCCAGGCTCCTTACTTTCACTTTGTAACACGTGTAGTTGCCATTTTAGGAAAAACTAATTTGTAACCATGAAGGTCAAGGGAATTTAGAATCATTGCAAATTTAAGTTTTCCTAAACTTCGTACTGAATTCTGCTTCGAATGCTTCACTCAACACTAAATATAATATGCAATGATACAACATTTTCCATGTACGCTACACTCCTGAACAACTCCATTAAAGTGTTAAGCAAGGTTCACATCTTCGGCAGACATTCACATAGATTTTGGGGAAAAAGGATAAAATACCACTGGTGCTGGTATTCTTGCCAGAAATCCAATGGACAACATTGTAGGGAAATGGAATTGTCTGACATATGCAGGATCCGATTTTTTGAATATTCTGTTCCTATTCTGTAACAGAATACACAGATGTGAACCTAAGGTCTACATTACTGACCTTATTTTAGGGAACTTCTGAGTGCCGACTAGCTCCTGCACCCAGTTTGAATTCACAGCAACCTCTAACCAGCATAAACCCTTTCAATTTCCCCTTTTTAAACAGTTTAGCAACCCGACGCACCAAGGAAGTGGGTAAACCCGAACAAACGGCGGAAACTGACGGATTTTTTTCTTCATAGCGATTTTAAAACAGAGCCAAGACACATCTTTGCAACCTATCTCCCTGGATTCTGGGCCTTCCATTTCTGACCTAACTGAATTACCTCCATGGAGAGGCAGTTCAGACCCTCTTCTACATGTAAGCACTGATAGGAGACCTCTGCTGCTTTTCCCTCCTCTTCCCTGACCATAGTTCAGAAGACAGCAGATGAACATGGGCCACTTGCCCTAGCCCAATGCATGCAGAGCCTGCATTTCTCATCCGGCCTCTCTATCTACCTGCAGCCCATTGAAGCACTGATCAAGACTGCAGCACCCCAACCAAATGTCATCTCAGGTAGAGACCCTGCAAGGTAAATTCGGGGACTTATCAGACACAGAGGTGATTTCAAAACTTGCCATCCTCTGACAATAACATTTTGAAGGCTACAATGAAATACATGCTTCTAGTCTTGTACACTCATTGCAAGCTGATATTGCCCATCTGGTTAAGCCCTTAAATGCCTCAAATCACTAATTGGAAGACAGAATCCACCATGCGGAAGAGAATTAGTAAAATCACATAATGATTCAATTGATGTTCACTATGATTTGGTATCTGAAGCAACAACAACAACAAAAAAATTGCAGACCTTGAGGACAGGTCCAGACTCCAAATGCAATAATGTGAAATTTCGGGAGATTCCTGACTCAATTACACAGTCTAACCTGTTCAGCCATAATTACAAACCTGCTCCTATCCTGCTTTTCTCAAGATTTCATTTTAGACAGAGCACGTCCATGTCCGATGTACTTGCTCACATATATTTTTACCACATTAAGAACGATCTAATTGAGGTGGCAACAAAAAAGAAGCATCTGCATGCTTTATACCAGCAGATTCTTCTATTTACAGACTTGTCAGCAGCTATGGTAAAACTCTATAGACAGCTCCACCTACAGCTCCAGGGGACAGCTATGGGGGCGGCTTTTGTGCCATTGTATGCTAATTTGTTCCTTGGGCTGTGGGAGAAGGAGCTATTCATGTCAGATGGGAATGCGTTGATGGATCGGGTCATTTTTTTAGGTCGGGTACATCGACAACATTTTTTTAATCTGGCATGGTACATCTGACACACTTCAACGGTTTATTAAGGACCTCAATGATAATTAAATAATATTCATCTGACTTACAATTATGATTCAAAGACAATTGACTTTTTGTATGTTACGATAAAATGCGATAAATTGTTTTTTTTACAAACTGATGTTTACCTTAAAGAGACATCTGTAAACTCATTGCTACATGCAACATTATCTCATCCCAAACAGACAATTAGAGGAATTACGATTGGTCAATTCATTAGGATTAGGCAGATCTGTTCAAATAATGATGACTTTGAATACCAAGTCAATATTCTCAGGAAGCGTTTCCTTGAAAAGGGTGATAGTAAAAGATCTATAAAGAAGGCCTATAATAGGGCTAAAAATACAACACGTGAGAGTTTGATTCATCCTAAACCAAAAAAGAATTCAGGTGATATCGTGAGATAGATCACCAATTATTGCTCGCAATGGGAAAATATGCACAAATTGATGGATTGTTTTTGTCCAATTCTAAGAACAGATCCCACATTGGAAAAATTCTTGACCCTCTACCCAGCTCTTGTGGCTAGGAGGTCAAAGCATTTGAGGGATTGTTTGGTCAAGTCGTACTACTCTCCTCAGGTGATGGGGACACCTTTTTGGACTAAAGGACCAAAGTGGGGTTGCTCCCCATGTGGGAAATATATCACATGCCCAAATATTGAAAATGCCACTGATTTTACGAATTCCACTCATACTAAATATACCAGATCACTCACAATATTTCATGTACTACAAAAGCTGTGATTAATTATACGACCTGTCCATGCCCTAAAATCTATATTGGCATAACTACTAGGGAACTGAGGACACGGGTTAGAGAACATGTTTGAGATATTGTGAAGGCCGGGGAAAATAAAAATCTAGTTGACCTTAAACCGATCCCCAAACATTTTAAGATCTGTTATGGGGGTAATCCCTCTTTTTTAAGGGTCCATGGAATTGATCAGATTGATCGAGGTGCTGTTGATCACGAATATTCTAATCGCGAATGTTTATCACGAATATTGGCACTTTGAGAATTCGCGAAGATCTAGAATATAGTGCTATATCTTTGTAATCACAAATATTCTAAAAAATTTTTCATCACTACCCTTACTGCTTCTTGCTTGTGGACCAATGAGAAGCCTGCAATAGCTTTGTCTGAGCTTAGCAACATCCCTAGCAACCAATAGGAAAGTTGCCCACCCCTTACTATATGGGAAACTCCCCAGCAGCCATTTTCTGCTGTTTTTTGCAGTTCTGAGAGAGAGAGAGAGCAGTGTCATTGCTGTGCTCTGTGCTTTGCTGAGTCATTTGGATCCTTATTCAATTTCATTAGATAGTTAGTTAGCTCATATATATAATACAGATAGTTAGTGGGAGATAGTCAGTTTAGGTTAGATAGTGATATAGGGTATCTGATAGGTTCTAGTGCAGGGTGTTAGGTAGTGTGATATGAATTTCTGTGCTGTGATAGGGATTAGTGTCTAGCAGCTTGAAAAATGTAGCAAAAGTGAGCCACACCTGTATTGCGCGTGCAATATGCACATATTACATTGCCGATTTTCGCAATCAAGAAAATAATGACTGGAGATCACGAATTGTAGAATTTGCGATTTTATGGCGAATATTAAGCCAAAATTTTTTGAAATATCACGAAAACCAAATATTGCCTATGCTGCTCATCACTAGATCGAGGTATGCGAAGGAGTAACATCATGAAATTATTGTCACAGAATGAAACAAAATGGATTTGGACCCTGAATACAATGCAACCTAAAGGACTAAATGATGTTCTTAGCTTTGCTCCATTCCTCTGAATATGCTTTTTTATTTCATTTTTATTTTATATTACGTTTATTTTATCCTTGTTTTTTGTGTTCTTAGTTATATATATGCTTGTTATATGTATGCTTATACGTATGTTTTACAGCCCACCTATCTCCTTATTTACCTATCATGTGTTTCCTTTTTTTGCAATATTGACATCAATTTCATGATGGAATTTAGGAGATGACATATGAGATGGACTATTCTAACAGACAAAGAGATATCCTTGCAGATTATTGTTTTTATTTTATTACAATCATGTGATTAATTACATACATTTTTTCACATTGGATCTTTTAAATTTTTCTTTTTTATTATTTTTTGTAATCATGATTATCTTGAAATTTTGAGATTTTTTTATATTGAAAAAAAAGTTCTCCTAGTAATCATGTGTTTTATTTTCTAGAACTTTAATTTATTTATATTTTTCTGTAGTAGATCAATTATTCTTTGTCCTTTATTCCACTCAAGAATCGCTATTTATATTTTTAAATTTTTGATTCCATATGTATGTACTTTTGTTCCTATTATACTATAGTCCTGTCTGTATCTAAGTGCTGTATGTCACCTGACACATATACGCTGGAGTCTGTCTACACAGGTGTATATAGGTACACATATTTTTTGATTAACTCACATGAGGATACATTTATGTTAATTAATAGTGTTGAATGCGAATATTTGAAAAGCAAATTTTTATCTCGAATATCGTGATTTTGAGAAAACGTCGAATACATGACCCCATATTCGCAATTACGAATATTCGCTCTTAAGATGGATAGTGATAGGAAAACTGTATTGAAAATAAAAGATTCTGACATAATTCCCCCAATCTTAATTGCTTTCTATAACAATTTCCTCTATTCCTGTCAGAGTAAAGACTTAATAGGTAAAAACTGTCCTGCGAATGTTCGTTACTTGAATATTCGCATTAATCTATTCACGGTTTGTATTCCCTTTCCTACCAAGCGTTAACAGGTTGTGTCAGACTCCAATACGCTGCATGTATTGCGAAAATTCTTATATGTCTTTTTCGCACCTTTCCATTCACACAAATGACTCCAGCCATTTCAAGCTTTCAATACATGTAAAGCTGTTTAAACGTTATTAATAACGAATAGGTTCTATGTGCACGCGAATATAACTTGAAAAAATAATCGCAAGTCATGATATTGAATGCGAAATTGCGAAAATATGACGAATATGATGCAAATTATTCATCTAATATCGCGAAATCGAATATGGGTCTTTGCGCTCATCACTATTAATTGTTTATCACTGATTGGTGGGCTGAGCATTTAAATGGGCACAATTTCAAGGTGAACTGTGCCCCCAGATGAAGGTGTTTCCGAAATAGTTCTTTGCGGTTCTCCTGAGGTGACTTCCCCTTTGATGGGTATGTGATGGTTTGATGTTATACTGTATAGGAGGAATTTTTTGTGGGTTATTCCATATATTGTGATGTATTTGTATCTATTTTTTACACATGGATTACTTATTCATGTGTGGATAAGGGATGTGTATGCATATGGATTGATTATTTACCTATCTATACAATATCTGTCCCTTTGTTATGGACAAGGGATGCCTTTTACCTCTTGCATCCCTCTTTTACATTTTTTGCATTTTATGACAGTTGTAACAATGTGGATACGGGATGTTTATGCATATACACTTTAATACACTATTTGTCCCTTTACTTATGGTACTTTCTGCACCCTTGCTTTTCCACTTCCTCTCTGTACAATATTTGCAATGATCTGAATATACCTAAGGTGTATATCGCACTGTTTGTTTTGATGTATTTCTGTCTTTAGTGTTTTTTGATATTTTATACATAATAATGATAATAATAAATAAAGATTATTATTTAAGTTAAGCCTGTTAAGACTCAGCTTTTTCATATAGGTAGATCTATAGACAACTTCATCCCATCTCTGCAACTGTCTGAGAGCAGAAGATTCCATGCAAATGGGGATTTCTCATTTTCATTGTAGTATCTTGGTAGAATAATGTGCACATCATTAAATCTGTAGAAGAAGGACTCTCCCCACTGAAGCAATGAAACCTACAATCTTCTGACCTATCTCAGAAATTTCAGACTCTGTTGCATCATCGAAGAATGGTAAGTAGTATGGGCTCATAAACAACCTAACTGCTAAGGTGGACCATTAGCATTCTCCTGAACCTTGGTCCTTTGGCTCAGACATTTTCCCCTCCTTCAGTCTCTTTCCATTAAAAATACTATCTGGAATTGATACCCTTGTTATACTTTTTAGTAATGTTAACCTTACTAGTAGTTGGTTATACTTTTATTGTTTTGCAATGATATGGTATATCACCCATATTTTTTGCACAATTTCTATTATTTTTGCTGTCCTATTACCTTGTTGGATGTGTGAGTCTACTGTGACCCTTTATCAAACCCATTGCAATCAGCACGTTCACCTGCCAGAAAGATGTCACTTAAAATTGAATGTAAAGGGCTTGACTAGCCCTCAAAAAGAAAATACATGTGAGATGAAACAATTTCACTTTAAGTTAACGTGTGTTATGTGCAAAAGACTCATATAATCAAATGAGATGCTTTTAGGATAAACATCCTTACTTCCCAAATATATACCAAGCCTTTTACCCCTCTATGTCCAGAGGACTTCTCACTGCAGTTACGAACACTATTGCTTTCACAGCTATCAAAACCAAGATAGACATTAAGTTCGGCTTTATTGTGTTAGCATGTCCTAGTATGCTCTTAATGACTGCCAATATGCATCTCTATGGCAGTCATTAATGGGCTTTAGTCCTAGACAAACAGCTTTCTACAGCAGCCCAGAATAGGCGCTGCACGATATTCTCAAATCATGATTGTCAGGTAGACCCCAACGATCATGGGTTTTTAAATTAGTTTTCAAAACTTTCCTCCTAATCTAAGACCTTTTCTCATAATCTCCAAATTTGCTATAACTCCGCATTGGAAAAGCCAATCTGTTCCTACTGTCAGAGAGGTTGTAACTTCGATCAATAACACTTTTACCTACGAACGCATTATTGCCTTAGGACATTTTAAGTTTTCCTCTTTTACTTAAGTATGGAAAGCATGGTCAGCAGATCCTAACCATATTACTCCTTGACTTACCTATTGTCATGATGATGAGCTGATACAGTACTTACCATAGTTGTTTTCATTTATGGTTGTATTTTTAGTGTGTTATGCGGCCTTGCACCATGGTTTTTCCGATTTCCTATTTTTTTAAAAACAAGTGTAAGCAACCAAAAGACTTCATAGTCTTAACATGTTGTACTTTGTCCCTATGATTTCCTTTTATTAATTGTTTATTTGAATAAACTTTAATAAAAAGATTTAAAAAATTGCAAACCTTTATGTAAATGGTCTCTGTAATTTTTGAATTTTCTAGAAATAGTCATTCCATATACACTAGTTCCTGTACTTTAAAATCCTTTTTGGAGTTTTAACATGGAAGAGAAGCTCATTTAACGCTCTTTCTCAGACCATGAAGAAGTGAGAGTTGGTGACTCAGTTAGAGCAGGGATGCCCAACCTGTGGCCCTCCAGCTGTTGTAAAACTACAACTCCCATCATGTTCTGCTGTAGGCTGATAGCTGTAGGCTGTCTGGGCATGCTGGGAGTTGTAGTTTTGCAACAGCTGGAGGGCCACAGGTTGGACATCTCTGAGTTAGAGCATCACACCTCCCAGTGCTATCCCCATAGTGTGGCTGGTCAAGGCTTCTCAAATTATGCTATTTAAAACACTGCTCCTCTGTTTGTTTATCTAGGGCTATCAAAGGAACAATAGAGCTCAACAAAGCTGTCATTCTGTCAATCACTCTAGACTTTCACCTATTATTTTCATGAGGATGACCTTAAAGATTAGCCCTTCCCCATGCAGTAATGTTTGTAAACTAATATTTCTCTCCAATTGAGACCTTTTATTGCTTTGAGATTAAGGTTAGAGGAGAACTGTTTTTATATTTCATTTTCAGTGGCACAGAACTGACAAAATAGTAATGAATTCTAGTTATGAGTTAATAAAGTCTTTTCTAATGGATGTGTCCTTTTAAAACAGGGCTATTGTGAACCATTAAAGGGGTTGTCCAATTTACTTAAAATGGAGTTTAAAACCACTAAAAGGCTAAAATAATATAAGATCCTATACTCACTAGTTAATCCCCCATCATTTCCAGTGCTGGTGCTCTGGTTTTCCCCTCTTGTCTGTGGTTAAATGGCTTCAGGAACAATTTGCGGTTTATGGTGCATCTATAACATAGCCATAGCCATCACATATTATTTGGTACAGTATTTTGTGCCTTTAAGTATTGTATAGTGTTGAGCGAGCATGCTAGCCCGAACACCAGTTCGGCTCGAGCATCGCGATGCTTGGCACATCGCGGTGTTCAGCAAAATACCGCGTGTGCTTCAGCGCGATGCTCAAACCTCCTCCCCGCACGTTTACTGGCTGCTATGCAGCCAATAAATGTGCAGGTGAGTACTGTCACTCACTATAATGCCGAAGCTATGTTGGTTACTGGCATTACAGTGATTAGCTGGCAGGAACGCGTCATCAGGGGCTATAAAGCACTCAATGACACGTGGTTAGTCAGGGGGAGCTATTCTTTAGAAGGGACAGTTAGAGTAGGGAATTAAATTTTATTATTTTGTTAGGCAGGATTGGTGTTGGAGACCCAAAAGTCCTTTTAAGGACTATTGTTGTGTCTGGAAGCAATATATATTATTAGCGCAGCCTGTGCTAAATTGCATGCAATTGTAGATACCCAAAAGTCCTTTAAAGGACTATTGTTGTATCGGGCAGCAATATATATTATTAGCGAAACCTGCGCTAAATTGCGTGCAATTGTATAGACCCAAAAGGCCTGTTAAGGACTGTTGTTGTATCTGGCAGCAATATATATTTTTAGCGCAACCTGGCCTGAATAGCTTGCAATTGTTTGGCAGCTGCAGACAGCGACATTATCTGAGCTACATCTCCTGTGTAACGCGTGCGCAGCCTAAAAATATCTGTGACATCCAGTGTACTTTTTCTGTAGACGGTCCGCTGCGGACAGTGACATTACCTGCGCTTCATCTCCTGTATAACCTTTCCGCATCCCAAATATCTGTGACATTGACTATAATTTTTTCTTAGCTGCTGTGACAGCAGCGCCATTACCTGTGGTACCTCCCCTGTATAACGTTTCGGCATCCCAAACATCAGTTACATTGACTGTAATCTTTTTTGTTTACAGCAGCTCCATTACGTGTGCTACATCTCTTGTATAACGTTTCCGTATGCCAAATATCTGTGACATTGACTGTAATTTATTTGCGCATACACTTAAAAAACTGCGCTACTGTACATGTGACATACTTGCAAGTATATATACCATTTAATATGATAAAGGCGAGCAGTTAGGGACTGGGATGTGTGTAATAAAGGGTGCATTGGTGTGCCGATTCCTTGTAATTTTTTGCAGCCCTTTCACTTAGTGCATAGGCTTTATGATTGTAGGAGTCCCACTACCTGAACAATTGTACCACAATGTGAATGAGGCCCTCCTTTATGCCCTCCTTTATGTTATATACAGGTTGTAGCAGGTTGCCTTTTACTTGCAATTTTTGGCAGCACTTGCACTTTATATACAAGTAAATATACAGGAAAGAGTGTTTCCAAACAATTTTTTCTCTAAAAGCGATTTTATCTTCGGTTTTGTGCGCATTATTGTCAGTCTGTAAAATTGGCGTACTACTCGGACAACATCGTTCCCAGCAGTGACCTGGGAGTCCAAGATGCATCCAGACATCCTCCCCATGCTGGTACCAAACCAATTCAGTGGTGTTTCCATCAATTTCTGACCTTTTCATGTGAACCAGACACCCTCCTATTGATTTCCATTGTGCTCAGGTGCTCAGCACCTGAGCATCCCGAGGTGTTCTACTCAAGCGTCCGAGCACTTTGGTGCTCGATCAACACTAGTATTGTAAATTAATTGAATTCATTATGAATTTCCAATTAATCCAAATTATTAGGATTTCATACTGCACGAAAGGGTGCTGTTTTACAGGTCAGAAGACAGAGAAGGCATTTTCCACCAAAAAAGGAATCGTTTTTAGACAGTTTTTCATTTAAAAAAAATCTGACAGTGCGGTGTGTTTAAACACACACTACCACCCATTTACCCACAGCCATATATGTTACTGTCACCTTGTTATTACTAACGATATCTTGGTGTTAAAGAGCTTGAAAGGAGATCAATGCAGTCGTCAGAGACCTTGGAGTGTCATAAATGACTTTTCAGGGCAATTGAGGCACTTTTGATTCATACAGAATTTGTACAGACCTAATCAAACCTAATGGCGTATTCGACCGAATCAGACCCAAAACTAATTTAGAGAAATTCTCATATAATGTCCAATGATATGTTATTATTATAATTATAATTATTATTTTGTTTCCTTCTCTACACTTTACAGTATCCTACAATAGTTTTCTGTTGTTTTAAATGTTTTTCCGGTGTATTTAATAGAATGAGAATTACAGTAGAATACATGAACTTCACAGTAAAAACAGACAGGCACTATATATAAATCTCTCCGTATGAATAGACTGATGACCTCATCTTCAAAGAAAGCAGTGAAAGCACATTGTGACCGCTCTGAACTTCTTTAGACATAAACAGAATACAATTGTTCTATACATTTTCTACCTATCTTCACAAGGTGGTACCTAAAGCCCTGTTACTGCTGGGAATAGTGCCTTACACAGTCTGTGTAACAGGGTGGAGACTCAGATAGATTGCATTGTAACATGAATTCAGCTAATATTCACCAACATTAACATTTTATTGACATAAAGAAGAACAATTTGGGAACCTCCGCCCGCCCAGCACCCATAAAAGCAAGCCCAAGACTGGGTTCGGCCTCAGTGGACCACTATCCAATAAAGTCACTGTCTGTGTCTGATACAGGGCTATCTCTCTTAGAATATCAGTCTAAATTTAATAGCACTATGACCACTCAGTGATGTAAGCCAGTAGCACGTTGGAAAAGTGTCTCTATGGGCCTTGCAGGAGCTCTCTGGTAGTGTTTACCGCGAATATTCGAATTGTGAATTTTAATCGCAAATATCACCACTTTGAGAATTCGCGATTATTTAGAATAAAGTGATATATATTCATATTTGCGAATATTCTAATCTCAAATTTAATGCAAATTTATCGCGAATATTTGCACTTAGCAATATCCTTAGCAAATAGGAAAGTTGCCTACCCCTTAGTGTTAACCGCAAATATTCTAATAGCAAATCTATATCGCGAATATATTACATTGCCAATTTTTGCAATCAAGTAAATAACAATTGGAGATCATGAATTCTTGAATTTGAGAATTCATGGCGAATATTCGGCCAAAAATTTGCGACATATCACAAATTCGAATATTGCATATGCCGCTCATCACTACTCTCTGGTACCATTTGTAGAGTAAAGAAATTTTATATATTGTACCCAAAAGCAGTTCTCTATATGGAGCAATGGCTAGCATTTCTCATTTCTCTGACAATAGTGACTAGTCAAGTATCCACAATACTCTCTTAAAAGGGACACTGCATCTATGTGCAAACTATAATGTCTTTTTAAAGAGGACCTTTCACCTCTCTTGACATGTCTCTTTTAGCAACTACTTGCAGCCTAATGTAAAATCAATTCTGGAGCATCTATTTTTATGACTCTATGATGCTCCATTTCTATTATTCCTTTTAGAATTATTAATTAGTTACTAACACTTTGTAATGAAAGTCCATCTAAGTGTTACAAGTTTGGGGTGTGGCCCTGCACTGTCTTACACTTGTTACTTATTGGATGGAGTCATGCTGTGCAACTGATAACACCCATCTGGACTTTCATTGCATACTGCTAGTAATTCATGCATACCTTCTAGCAGGAATAATAAAGGAATGGCACAACATAGAGTCATAAGAATAGATGCTCCAGAATTGATATTACATGGGGCTGCAAGTTGTTGCTAAAAAAAAAGACTCGTCAGGAGTGGTAACAGTACAATAACAGTTACATTTTCTTTACTTTTCTTTATTTTACATAATCTACTTTACTGTCTTGGTCGAGGTCAATTTCTTGTGACCTTGATGTTTCCCAATAGGGAAAAAGTAATGTAACATTTTCAAAAATTCATTGGGTTAGTGGCGATTTTATTGCAACCATTGCAAGACGAAAAGTTGCCATGGAGTCCTGTGATGTAATTGGAATAAAATGTCAGGTAAACAGATGAAAGCAATTCTTCACATCTACTGATTTCTTTTCCTCTAAATGTTTTTTTCAGATAATACAAGCTTTGGACTAATCTGTAAATAGAAACGCTATATTAACAGTATCCATAGTAGCAAATATTAGGTTTTCAGAAATTCTTATTACCATGAAATAAAGTCTAAGCAGGATTAGAAGCGTCTTCTGAAGTTGAATTGCTTGTTTCTACAGAGACTGAGTTAATCACAAAATGAGTCTGTATAAACCACTAGTAGATTTCTATTTCCATTCACAACGTATTAAATGTTTGTACTAGGCTGACTATTATATGTCGTTTCTTTTGATTCTCTGCATATGTCAGTATTTCAGAGATAAATCAGGTTGAATAATGACTCCACTTTCCATTAGTAGCACATAATAGAAGCAGAGTGCTGTTTTACCAGTTGATGGTTATAAACTGGATCAGGTATTTTCATCATGTGGTTATTCTTTATGTTCTGTAAATAAGCACTCACGTCTCTTCATTGATTACCATGTTATTATCCTTCATCTTGCATGATAAACCCATTCTTACTTGAATCTGGAAGTAAAATGGTGTTGTTATTTAATCCAGCTCATATAGACAGCAAAACATTTCTTCTTCTTGCTATACTGGAACAAATTTATATTTATGCCACTAGGAAAACTTGGTAATAACCCCTATTGGACTTGTAAGGAAATTATTAGAGGTGAGCGAAGTTATGACAGGGAGTGGCATCTGACAGTAATAACACAGTGTCATCTTGATTAAAGATCTAGAGCAGGCATGTCAAAACTCTGGCCCTCCAGGTGTTGCAGAACTACAACTCCCATCATGCCCTTCTGTAGGTTGATAGCTGTAGGTTGTCCAGGAATGATGGGAGATGTAGTTTTGCAACATCTGGAGGGCTGGAGTTTGGACATGCCTGATCTCGAGTGTAATCTTGCTTGGCCCGTGATGAGGTTATCAAGTTGGCTGGCATGGTGACACCATACATTAACAACAAAAAACTTTGCTCAATTGAGCTCAAATCACCACTTTTACCCTTAATATTTAAATCAGTAAAACTTCACTTTTATTAGTAGTTCTCTAAAAATGTATGTGAGTTTTGACACACTTGGCAGGCTTGGCAAGGGCTGGTAGGTGGTTCATGCATAGTGAGTAGTCTTTACCTGACTATAGAATAAGTGTTAGCGCAGCAAGGGTCTGCGCAGCACGTCATCTGGTAGTTATCCAATAACTAGTCATTCAACTTGAGTGTGGAATAAGTGTCAGCGCAGCTTGGGTCTGCGCGGCACGTCATCTGGCAGGCATCCAATGACTCAGCCAATGAACTCAAACCTGACCAGTTTACTGGCTCTTTAAACTGTCAGTTTAATGCTAATGGAACCATTGGCCAATTCATAGGATTACAAACTATAAATAGGAGTGTTCAGCACGGCGTTTCAAGTCTGTCCTTTCCCCTGAAGACGCCAGTTTATCTGGTGAAACATGTTGGGGGACAGAATTCGTTGGTTTTAGCTCTGCTCGAACTGCTAAACACTGATTAGGAAACAGTTATTTACTTTAGGGTGTATGTTCACAGCACCGAGTATCCTGCAGGATTAGTCAGGTGTGGGAAGGTTAGGAGGGTAGTGCACACCCTCCGTTACCACTAGCAACCTGTGCGATAGCAGTGTGCAAATTCGAGCAGTAGTTTTAACAAGTGTGTCTAAACTCACATACATTTTTAGAGAACTACTAATAAAAGTGAAGTTTTACTGATTTAAATATTAAGGGTAAAAGTGGTGATTTGAGCTCAATTGAGCAAAGTTTTTTGTTGTTATGGAACCCTCCCTTAATAGGGTCTCTAGTTTTTTGTATTACCATACATTAACACGCACGGGATTTCATTCGAGATCTTCAATCAAGACGTGAGCAAATGGATGAGGTATGTATTTTTTTTTGTTTTTACTGCCATTTCATGGAAAAATGATTCATTACCATGAAGAGTGAGGAAATTCGACTTTGCGAGGTCGAAGTCAATTAATTGCGTCGACATTCACTTTAATGCAACATTTATTTCGGAATGCCTCATATACAGTACATGTATGAATACATACTGTATACCACTGTTCACTTTGAATAATGATCTTTTTGTTATTTCTTGAAATATATAATTTATAATAAATCTATAAATGCCACCCGAATATAAATAGATATGCTATGCTCTAATGGAAACAAGGGATGATGAAGATGTAGATGAACATTCCATTCCCAGATCACTAAAGAAAAAGATATGAACAGAATTCCAACTATGGGAGTCAAGTGGTTATAGCTTTTGTAGTTGACAAGACATGTATTTTCAGCAACAGATATCTAACCAAGTTAGTATTCACAGTAATGGTAAGAATGAAATAGAAAGCTTTAATAATTTAAAAAAATAACTGAATAAAAATCCAACTTTATTTACAAACGCATAAACTGTTTTATCAAACTATGCAGTAAACTGAAGGAACATACAGTGAAGAGGTTTCCTGTAATCATTTGTAACTAATAGATGCTGAGAACTGAGCCGTCAGTGCTTCATCAGGAGATCTGAAAGAGGTAATATAAGGATAAGAAGAATGTAGTTCTCTGATGTGCACCTGCTATGCCCTTAGTATTCCCTGAATCCCTGGTAAAGATGTGAGAAACTACTTTGAAAAAGGCAATCTTGCTAAATAATTTCCTCTGCATCATACCATGTGAGCAGACTCAGCAGGAAAAGAGCAGACTAATTACGAGAGGCAGAGAGAGGGCTATCTTTGCAGAAGGTTAGTCACACTTAGCTACTGCTGGTTGGGCAGTGATATTTATGTGTCATTTAGTTTTTCCAACAGTGCCCAGTCCCATGGTGGTAAGGATTGCCAACCCAGTGTCTTCTTGTTTTCTGGACAATTTATCCAAAAATCATGGACAGCCATTATGATTTTAAAACACATTGGAAATCAATAATGAATTATAAAGCTGCTAAAAAGTACATGTCTATAGTTTAGAATAATAACAAAACATTAGGAGCATTTATTGGGAACTCAAAAATAAAGATAATTATAATCTCTTACGTACACCTTAGAAAACTCTAGGGTTGAGCGAACCAAACTTTAGGGTTTTTGGTACCCAGACCCGAACCAGGACATTCTCACAAAAGTTTGGGTTCGAGTTAAGTGTTCAGCGATTTCTTGGTGCTTTTTGAAAGGCTGCAGGACAGCCAATCAACAAGCATTTCACTAGTCTGCCCTTAGAAGCCATCACAGCCATGCCTACTAATGGTATGTTTGTGACTGGTCAAGAGCAGCATGTGAACCAGCCTCTATATAGGCTGGAGTCTTGTAGTACCGCACGTCACTCTGCTCTTCTCAGTGTAGAGATAGGATGCTGCTGCTGCTGTGAGGGAGAGATTAGGGAAGAATTCTGTTGAACTTGGTGGTGTTCAATCTTCAAACTACAGCGATTATTGAGGGTGCTATACTACATTTTTGTACCTAGCCCTGCGCCAGCTGACACTGAAAAATCAGTTGTAATCCATCTTGTTACGACCAGAGGAAGTGGATCCTCTGTGTCAGCTGATAGAGGACTAGGAATTTGCCCAATATTGCTGACTGCTGACTCACAGAGTCAGGACACTGGTGTTTGCACCAGTCACCCAGAATGCAGCTAACTGCAGCAATGTGAACAGAGTCCAACAAATGCAGAATAAAGGAACAGAAGGTCTTTACTGGCAGACGGTTATACAAAAGTCACTTGAGATAAAGGCAAAACAAAGTTCAGAGTAATGCAGTGTGCAGATTAAAACTGTCTAGTTGTCAGGCAGTGCAGGGTCAGGAATCCAGGCAGACTTACAGGAGACGATGGACAGAAGCGTAGACAGAAGATGCAGTGTTCGATAATCCAGGTGATTCAACAAACAGATGGCAGGCAGATACGTAGTCAAACCAAGCAGGGGTCCATAGTCCAGGCAATCCAGCAAGTAGATGGTAGGCAGAGTCAGGGTCCAGCAAAGCAGGGGTCAGAATCCAGAAAATCCAACAGACACAGATGGACGCTTCAGCGGGAGTCAAGAGGTACAACAACCACGCTTGGGCACCTCCTCCAGAGTGAAGCTGCCCTAAATACTCAAAGCCCCACCCATGGGTGGGGAGGATAATCAGGACCAGCTGCTTATCCCCTATAAGACAGGGAGAGGTGCACGCGCGTGCTCTATAGCGCCTCAGATGACACCTGGTAGTGAGAATGGATGTGGCGATATGCTGGAGGACGCCTGCGTCTCTTATAAGGTAAGCCAGCCCTGGAATCCATGGTGCTGAGCTGTGCAGACAGGGATCTGACACATCTGCTAGTTCGGTGGGTGTTGGCGGCCATTTTTGCAAGTGCAGTGCCCTTGCAACTGCATGTGAACTGCATGTGTGCCAGGGACATTACATTAATTCTGTTCTGGTAGAGCAGTGGAGGAAAAATTCCCTTTTTTGGCCTTTCAAGTACCCCTGCAGCCTGCAGTGCAGACCTGGCAGTGAAAATTAGTCAATTACAGTAGTCTGTCACATTTTTTTGTGACCTAAAGCGATTTTTTTATCTGTCTGCAACAAGCACTGTATATCTGATAGTCCAATAAAACTACTAAATACTGCAGTTACCTTGCTGATAAAAAAAACACCCTTTTTTGCAAGATGGTACATTTATGGGCTATGCTGCATTTCTGACAGTCTAATTAAAACGTTAAATACTGCAGTTATATTGCTGCTATAAAAATGCCTATTTTTTGTGCTTGACAGCAAATTTGCGTGCTACGCTGCATTTCTGACAGTCCAATACAACCGTAACATACTGCATTTATATTGGCGCTATAAAAAAACACACTTTTTGTGCTAGAAAGGTGACCGGGATGTAAATTTGTAAAAATCATCTGTTCCATTGTGTGTGACATTTTTCCAGTTTTGCCATATACAAACCCCTGCTCTGCATAGGTGACAGGGAAGTAAATTTCTAAAAATTGTCTGTTACATTCTTGGGTGACATTAACCCCCTTTTGCCATATACAAACCCCTGCTCTGCATAGGTGACAGGGAAATAAATTTAGTAAAAACGTCTGTTAGTTTGGTGGGTGACCGCAAAAAATTAGGAGAGCGTCAAATAAGGGACGTGGCTCTGGTCGTGGTGCTGCTGGTCTTGGTGGAGCTCCCGTTGCAGGGAGTGGACGTGCTTGATCTGTGCCAGCTACATGCCCAAATAAAACACCTTCCTCAGGTGTGCGTACACGACAGAGCCTTCAGCGTTATTTAGTAGGCCTGAATGCCGCACTACGAATAGTGAGGCCGGAACAAGTACAAGCGATAGTGGATTGGGTGGCTGACAGTGCCTGCAGTACCTTTACATTATCTCCCACCCGGTCCACTGCTGAAAGATCAGAGTTGGCACCTGCAGGCCATGGGCATCTATCTAGCATCTCACTCCCTTGCAAATCAGCCAAGCAGTCTGAGCCCCAAGTCATGCAGCAGTCTCTTATGCTTTTTTATGACTCTGCTGGCAGGGTTTTCCCGGGCCATCCACCTAGCCCTGCCCCAGAAGTGGAAGAGATTGAGTGCACCGATGCCGAACCACTTATGTTTGAGGATGAGGACATGGGAAGACCACCGCAGCCCGTCTCTGATGATGACGAAACACAGGTGCCAACTGCTGCGGATTTCTGCAGTGTGCAAACCGACAAGGGGGGCAGGGGTTAAGACTGGGTGGAAGATGATGTGGAGGACGATGAGGTCCTCGACCCCACGTGGAATCAAGGTCATGTGAGTGATCTGTGCAGGTTGGAGGGAGAAGCAGTGGTCTCACAGAGCCACCAGCACAGCAAAAGAGGGAGCAGGGTGCAAAAGCAGAGCGGCCGTGCCCTAGACAGTAGGCCTGCTAATGTCCACCGCATCCAGGGACCGAGCACACAAAGCCAGCTCCAAGGAGTTCCCTGTCGTGGCAGCTCTTCAAACAATGTGCAGATGACAAGACAGAGTGTTCTGCACGCTGTGCAATCAGAGCCTGAGGCAAGGCATAAACGTTCTAAACCTGAGCACAACCTGCATAACCAGGCATCTAAGTGCAAAGCACGAGCTGCAGTGGAGTAAACACCTCCAAACCATAAAGGTCTCAATGTCCTCCTGCTCCCTCTTCTGCTGCAGTCTCGGCCTCTTCCTCCACCTCTGGAGTGACAGTGGCACTAGCCACCCTGCAAAAAGAGGATGTGTAGGCAACGCAACCACCTCCATCACCTTCAACAAGCAGCACCACAATGTGCCATGGCAGGGTTCAGCTGTCCATCTTCCAAACAATGGAGCGAAAGAGGAAGTACCCCCCTACCCACCCGCAATCTTTGGCCCTGAATGCCAGCATTTCAAAATTCCTGGCCTTTGAAATGCTGTCATTCCGTCTGGTGGAGACGGAGGGTATTAAAAACCTTATGGCGTTGGCTGACCCATAGTACATTGTTCCCAGCTGCCACTACTTTTGCAGGCGAGCCATCCCTTACCTGCACAAACAAGTGGGGGACAAAATCAGGTGTGCACTGCGCAACGCCATCTGTGGCAAGGTCAACATAACTACCGATACATGGACCAGTAAGCACGGGCAGGGATGTTAAATCTCCATAACAGCACACTGTGTAAATGGAGTGGCGGCTTGGCCTCAGGCAGATAGCTGTCTGGCGCATATCCTTCTGCCACCGAGCATTGCAGGGCATTTCTCTTTGCCTCTTGTTGCCTCCTCCTCCTACTCCACTTCCTCCTCCTCTACCACCTCTTCATCTGGTCAGAGTAATACCTTCACCACCAACTTCAGCACAGCCAGGGGAAAACAACAGCAGGCAGATGTTTGAGGGACAAACCCCACACCATGCAGGAGCTGTGGACAGGCATGGAACAACAGACCGATGAGTGGTTGGTGCCACTGAGACTCAAGCCCAGCCTGGTGGTGTGCGATAAAAGGTGAAATCGCGTAGCAGCTCTGGGCCTAGCCGGTTTGACGCAGGGTTAGCATGGCCAAAATGTGGAAAAGCTTTGTCACCACGCCACAAAAACCAGCACCACCAGCTGAGATGCAACGTCTTAGCAGGAGGCAGCCTTTCAGCAACATGGTGGAGCAGTATGTGTGCACATACCTACACATACTGACTGATGGGTCTGCCCCATTCAACTTCTGGGTCTCCAAATTGGGCACAAGGCCTGAGCTTGCCCTTTACGCCTTGGAGGTGCTTGCCTGCCCTGCAGCCAGAGTATTATCTGAATGTGTATTTATCACAGACCGCTTGTCCAATGCTAATGTGGACAAGCTCACGTTCATTAAAATGAACCAGGCATGGATCCCACAGGACTTGTCTGTAGCTTGTGCAGAATAGACATTTATACTGGCCTCAACCATCCATTCTTGTAATCAAGTGCACTTATTCTTTGTTTTATTTTTTTATATGTCCCAATATTTTGGAGGCTACCCCAATTAAAAAAACAAAACAAAAAAAAAATAGTGTTGGCTACCTCCTCCACCTCTAACCTCGCTTCCACCTACACCGCCAAGGTCACCGCCTCCTCAACCTCCTACTCCACATCCTCCTCCTAGTTCAAGATTGTTAATTTTAATTTATTTTATTTTAAGTTATTTCCCTATCCACATTTGTTTGCAGAGCACTTGCCGTGCTATTAAGCACATTTTGTTGCCTTTTGCAGCCTTCTAGCCCTTTCCATTACATTTTTAGAGCCATTTTAGTGCCCAAAAGTTCGGGTCCCCTGGACTTCCAGGTGTTCGCTCAACTCTAGAAAACTCACATACACACACACACACAATCACACACATTTTTTAAGGACACTAGTAAAAAGTTCCCTATTTTGCAGCTTGTCAATAAAGTTATAAACTGTAGGCGGGCATGGATTCAGCCAGTTCCCTTCAGTTTTACAGATCCGGTTGTTAAAATTACAACTTGATCAGAGAACCATGTTACTGGCAGGGCAGCTGGAGATGTTCACTTCCATTGCATTGCGCACCACTGATATTTTAGCTCCTTGGTTTGGAGGTATGTGTGTAGTGTATATATGGAGTATTTATGTATGTGTACCATGTATAAGTATAATGTGTATGTTTGTTGCATATATATGGTGTATGTATATGTAAACATGTGTTGTTATGCTTCGTGTCTGCCGTTGAGTAGGGAACCTGTTGTTAAAACTTTGAATCCCACCCTGACTGTAGGTAACCCTAATGCTGCTTGATACAGTTGTGTTCAAAATTATTCAACCCCCAATGCTGTAAAGGGTTTTAGGGAATTTAGTGTACATTTGTAATTGTGTTCAGAATGAAATCTTACAAGGACTTATTTAAAGAACCAAATGCAACTAAAATGACATCAATTGTTTTTGTAATACAGTATTAAATGTTTTTTTTGTGATTTCTTCATTGACACAATTATTCAACCCCTTAAAGACTACCATCCTTAAGAACAGAGGTTCATTCAAGTGTTTTCGATCACGTATTGAAAATACCTATGGATGTCAAGGAGCAGCAATCAAGCATAATAAGCACCAATTAGGCAGATTTAAAATGACTGTGATACTCAGCTCCTTCTAGACATTTACTGGTGTGTTTACAAACATGGTGAAGTCAAGAGAATGGTCCAGGAAGACAAGAGAAGAGGTGATTTCTCTTCACAGGAAGGGCAATGGCTATAAGAAGATTGAAAAAATGTTAAACATACCAAGAGACACCATAGGAAGCATCATTCGCAAATTCAAGGCAAAGGGCACTGTTGAAACGCTAACTGGTTGTGGCAGAAAGAAGATGCTGACTTTGACTGCTGTGCGCTACCTGAAGCACAAAGTGGAGAAAAGTCCCTGTGTGACTGCTGAGGAACTGAAAAAAGATTTGTCAGATGCGGGTACTTAAGTTTCAGCTCAGACAATAAGGCGCACACTGCGTAATGAAGGCCTCCATGCCAGAACTCCCAGGCGCACCCCCTTGCTGTCTCCAAAGAATAAGAAGAGTCGACTGCAGTATTCCAAAAGTCATGTGGACAAACCACAAAGGTTTTGGGATCGTGTTCTGTGGACTGATGAAACAAAATTAGAACTGTTTGGGCCCATGGATCAACGCTATGTTTGGAGAAGGAACAACAAGGCCTATGAAGAAAAGAACACCTTGCCTACTGTGAAGCATGGTGAGGGGTCAATCATGCTTTGGGGCTGTTTTGCTTCTACAGGTACAGGGAAGCTTCAGCGTGTGCAAGGTACCATAAATTCTCTTCAGTACCAGGAGATATTGGATGAAAATGTGATGCAGTCCGTCACAAACCTGAGGCTTGGGAGACGTTGGACCTTTCAACAGGACAATGATCCCAAGCATACCTCCAAGTCCACTACAGCATGGTTGCAGATTAATGGCTGGAACATTTTGAAGTGGCCATCGCAGTCACCAGACTTAAATCCGATTGAGAACCTCTGGTGGGACTTAAAGAAAGCAGTTGCAGCGCGCAAGCCTAAGAATGTGACTGAACTGGAGGCTTTTGCCCATGAAGAATGGGCGAAGATACCCGTAGATCGCTGCAAGACACTTGTGTCAAGCTATGCTTCACGTTTAAAAGCTGTTATAACTGGAAAAGGATGTTGTACTAAGTACTAAGATTGAATATCACTTGGGGGTTGAATAAAACTGATAATGATGTGAGCACAGAAAATACATTTGTGGTTATTTCATTATAAATGTTATGTTATATTTGTCTGACTTACAAGTGCCTCTTTGATTTAATTGTAAACAAGATGACTGAAAGGATCAAAATCAATGTCAAACTGGCCAAAACACTCAATTTCAGTGGGGGTTGAATAATTTTGAACACAACTGTATATAGCAGTTACATTAATTGTTATCATATAGTTGGATGCTTCTTTGGCAAAGCTCCTATTTTAAGTACTTTTCTTCTGGCCCAGTGGGGGCAGGGTGGCATGGTGGTTCAGTGGTTAGAGGTTAGCAAAAGTGGCTTTCAGTGCTGGGATCTCTTGGTTCAAAGCTGACCAAGAATACAATTTGCATGAAGTTAGTATGTTCTCCCGGTGTTTGTGTGGGATTTCCTCTTTGTACTCTGGTTTCTTCTCATACTCCAAAGCTGTACTATTAACAAATTCAAGTTGGATTTAGAGTATGGAGTAAATAATTATCGGAAGGGACTGTTTCTTCCTGATGGAAAGAAAGAGCTGTATCTAGATGCAGTGATCTACTCTACTACTATCACATGTCTTCAGACTCTTCATACAGATTCATTGTTTCTGGGCAGCAGTGCTGTTCACACCTGCTGCACAGAAGTGATAAATGACGTGTTTGCATGAAAGATTAATTCAATCGCATCTTACTTATTTTCACTTTTTACTAAGACTGCAGTTTCATACTCAGGGCCAGATTGGTGTGCCTAATGCAGAAATTTCATGACTAGAATCCCCCTCCCTACCTTTAATGCCATAACATAGTAGAATGCTCCCTAAGTTCTGTCACAGAATAGTTATACCCTCTCTGTGCAACCTCCATGCAAGTATGCTCCCTTACAGTAGTTATGCCCACTTAGAGCCCCTTCACTGTAGTTATGCCCCTCACAGTAGTTATGTCCCCTTAGTGCCCCCTCACAGTAGCTATGCACGCTTAGTCCCCCTTAAAGTAGAATGCCCTGTTAGTGTCCCCTCACAGTGGGCATGCTCAATTATTGCCTCCTAACAGTAGGTATGCCTCTTTTGTGCCCCCTCACAGTAGGTATGCCCCCTCACAGTAGTTATACCATAGTAACGCCCCCTCACAGTAGTTATACCGTTGGTGCTACCTCACAGCAGATATGCCCCCTCACATTAGTGATGTTACCTTAGTGCCCCTTCATATTAGTTATGCCCCCTTAGTGTTCCTTCACAGTAGTTATGCCCCCAAATGAACCCTACAATAGTTTGCCTCTTTGGCTGCCTCTCACAACAATGCTGCTTCCTTAGTGCCCCAAATAGTTAAAACCCTGTAGTTTTAATAAAATAAAATCACTACTCATCTAGCCCTGCACCCCTGATAAACATAGCACATTCTTACTGGACTTGTGCCTTCTCACACTCAGCACAGCAGGAATGATGTCATCACTTTATTATCACGCCTGCTGCTAAAGAGTGCACATGAACGACTGTTTCACCCAATGAACAAACGTTTCGCTCATTCATCAGGTGATCGGCTGCGCCTTTAGATGGACAGTTTATCAGGAACAAGTGTTCATAGAAATGTTCATCCCAGATAATCTGCCCAATAATCGGGCCCATCTAAACCTGCTATTAGTCCCACTTATCAATGACTTTTTTTTATTAAGGAAAATCTATTTCAAAAGAGTCAACAACAGTTTAGATGTTATTACTTATAATAACATATAGTATTAAAAGATTTTATGAGTAATATACAAAAAAATTTACCTATAATGTTCAGTTTTCGAATATTCTAGTCAATAAAGCATAATCGTATATAGTGATGGCATAACACTAAGATATTCCATCACTTAGACCTCGTTCACATTTATGTTTTTCACTGAAGTGTGCTGTCTGCATTTTCCATTGGCAGCACATGTTTCGTTTGATTTTAAGTTGTTGCACACATCAGTATTTTTTGCTAACCGTGGGTCTGTGAAAAAGTCATGGAAACATGCACTACTTTAGTCTGTGATGCAGACTAAACACTCCCTTTGAAATATATGAGTCTGTGAAAACTCACAGACACAATATGGATGACATTTGTGTTTGGTATGTTTTTCACTGACCAATTGTAGGAGATGATCTGAAAATAAATTTTCAGCTGAGCAGTGTCCACGGAGTCCAGATGACACACGGAGGGCAAAAATGGAGACACAGACCAAACACTTACAAACGTAAAAACAAAGGTGCAATGGCACACTGCAGCTAGAGCTCCGTCCTGCCACTATGCTGGATGTTAGATGAGGCATTAGTTTATATTTTGGCCAAATTATGTAAGCCACCCACCACTTCACGGTTGCCTCTCGAGTGGTCCCTAACATTAATTCTTACCTTTGATGGGCCATATCAGCCACACAAAACCCAGGGAGTGCAGGTGCAGCATGCATGCCAGATACACTCTGCTTGTAACCCCGTCTGGTGCCATACAGCGTTCATCAGATCAAGGGATGCAAATACCAACATGCATGCTGAGCCCACTAGTACTTCTCCTGGAACCAAATGGCTTCTGGTAAGTTCAATAAAGCAGACTCAGTTTTATACTGACTTTAAAACCAGCCTACAGGGCGGATTCACTAGTCAGGTGTGCATGACTGCATGGAGGTCACCACGCCTCCCATATATGCTACAAAGGAAAAAAAAATGGAGATTGCAGTCAGCACAACCCAATACGCAGGTGCACGTTGCTATGGTGAAATACACATACAAACGTAAAAACAAAGGTGCAATGGCACACTGCAGCTAGAGCTTCGTCCTGCCACTATGCTGGATGTTAGATGAGGCATTAGTTTATATTTTGGCCAAATTATGTAAGCCACCCACCACTTCACGGTTGCCTCTCGAGTGGTCCCTAACATTAATTCTTACCTTTTATGGGCCATATCAGCCACACAAAACCCAGGGAGTGCAGGTGCAGCATGCATGCCAGATACACTCTGCTTGTAACCCCGTCTGGTGCCATACAGCGTTCATCAGATCAAGGGATGCAAATACCAACATGCATGCTGAGCCCACTAGTACTTCTCCTGGAACCAAATGGCTTCTGGTAAGTTCAATAAAGCAGACTCAGTTTTATACTGACTTTAAAACCAGCCTACAGGGCGGATTCACTAGTCAGGTGTGCATGACTGCATGGAGGTCACCACGCCTCCCATATATGCTACAAAGGAAAAAAAATGGAGATTGCAGTCAGCACAACCCAATACGCAGGTGCACGTTGCTATGGTGAAATACACATACAAACGTAAAAACAAAGGTGCAATGGCACACTGCAGCTAGAGCTCCGTCCTGCCACTATGCTGGATGTTAGATGAGGCATTAGTTTATATTTTGGCCAAATTATGTAAGCCACCCACCACTTCACGGTTGCCTCTCGAGTGGTCCCTAACATTAATTCTTACCTTTGATGGGCCATATCAGCCACACAAAACCCAGGGAGTGCAGGTGCAGCATGCATGCCAGATACACTCTGCTTGTAACCCCGTCTGGTGCCATACAGCGTTCATCAGATCAAGGGATGCAAATACCAACATGCATGCTGAGCCCACTAGTACTTCTCCTGGAACCAAATGGCTTCTGGTAAGTTCAATAAAGCAGACTCAGTTTTATACTGACTTTAAAACCAGCCTACAGGGCGGATTCACTAGTCAGGTGTGCATGACTGCATGGAGGTCACCACGCCTCCCATATATGCTACAAAGGAAAAAAATGGAGATTGCAGTCAGCACAACCCAATACGCAGGTGCACGTTGCTATGGTGAAATACACATACAAACGTAAAAACAAAGGTGCAATGGCACACTGCAGCTAGAGCTCTGTCCTGCCACTATGCTGGATGTTAGATGAGGCATTAGTTTATATTTTGGCCAAATTATGTAAGCCACCCACCACTTCACGGTTGCCTCTCGAGTGGTCCCTAACATTAATTCTTACCTTTGATGGGCCATATCAGCCACACAAAACCCAGGGAGTGCAGGTGCAGCATGCATGCCAGATACACTCTGCTTGTAACCCCGTCTGGTGCCATACAGCGTTCATCAGATCAAGGGATGCAAATACCAACATGCATGCTGAGCCCACTAGTACTTCTCCTGGAACCAAATGGCTTCTGGTAAGTTCAATAAAGCAGACTCAGTTTTATACTGACTTTAAAACCAGCCTACAGCCACTGATCCTTCATGGACATCTTAATGGATGAAACATGGACAGATTTTCCATGGAAGTTAAACAGACGTGTAAATGTGAACAAGGCCTTAGTTTTAAAGGGTGGTCAAACCCCTGAGACTTCACTGATCCTGAGAATTAAGGACAACAAAGCCTTATATAGTTCAATGTTTTGATTTACTGAACAGGATCCTAATGAAATTTAAATGCGGCAGATTATTGTATGACGTTTGCCTTATGGTCCTTTTATATGGACTGATTATCAGGGATGCAGAAACACTCATTTCTAGAGCTGAGTGAAGCAAACTTTGGATACCTAATCTGAAGTCGCTTTGATCAAAACTTCGGAATAATTCTGTATGGAGATTTGTCTATACCCATCTGGACTTTAATTGCACACTGCTAGTAATTCATTCATACTTTCTAGCAGGAATTATAAAGGAATGCCACAACATAAAGTCATAAGAATAAAACCTCCAGAATTGTTATTACATGGGTGCTGGAAGTAGTTGCTAAAAAAGACACTTCAGGATTGGTGACCGGTCCTCTTGAGAGAACAGTACAATAGCAGTTACATTTTCCTTACTTTTCTTTATTCTACATAATCTACTTTACTGTCTTGGTCGAGGTCAATTTCATGTGACCTTGATGTTTCCCAATAGGGAAAAAGTAATGTAACATTTGCAAAAATGTATTGGGTTAGTGGTGATTTTATTGCAACCATTGCAAGACAAAAAGTTTCCATGGAGTCCTGTAATGTAATTGGAAAAAAATGTAAGGTAAACAGATGAAAGCAATTCTTCACATCTACTGATTTCTTTGCCTCTCGCTTTTCTTTTCGCTCAACTCTACTCATTTCCAATAATTGTCCTGTGTAAATATGCCTCTGATCATCCGCTGTGAGATCAAGCGGTTCTTCATTCCTGCATTGTACCTTTTGGCCAACAACCAAAATCATTGTTTCAGGGCAGCATAGCATCCTGTGTGTTCATTTCTGATAATCACTTGTAAATGTTCAATTAGAATATTTAATTTTGCTTGATGATTCATGACCCTAATCTTGGTCAGCCTAACCTACTACCAAGTGTTTTCTGCCTAGTGA
The DNA here is from genome assembly GCA_033119425.1 of Bufotes viridis. NCBI lineage: Eukaryota > Metazoa > Chordata > Amphibia > Anura > Bufonidae > Bufotes > Bufotes viridis. The sequence goes on from CM065589.1 coordinate 222,935,201, forward strand.
GGCCTTTTGTATCTATGAATTGAAGGTGACCGTCAGCCATCTCCCTATGGTACTACGTATTTTCTGCAATCTAAGAAGCCATTCATACAAGTACAATAACAGTGCCAATATCTTATTTTATTGTTGATCCATCACATTTTGTAGAGTGCATAATATAAACTACAATCCAGATAGCAAACTGTATTAACACAGAGATCCAGTGTCACCACAGTAAAATGATTAAAAAGACATAAAAAACATGCATGATTATTGTATCCTATTAATTTAATCGGTACAATTGCTAACGTAATTCATGCATTTGTTGGCGTGACACTAGTCATTACTTCTATGCATGGATTTCTTGCATTACTACATGTAATTCATCAAGAGGTGTGATGAATGACACAGTTTCTGGATGTAATTACATCCTGTAATCACAGCTGACTCATCTTGTGGTGCTTCTCCGACAGAGCTGTAGGCAAAATAATTAGGCCCTTGATTAAAAAAAAAAGACAGGATTCTTGAAGAGAGTGGACTTTTCCATCTCAATTACAAGAGCTGAAGGTCAAATCCAGCAATCAAAAATACTTTGCAAATATGACCTCAGGTTACAAAGTATAACTGCAAGGTATATAGGGGGCCATACCCTGCCAGAGATGGCAAGATGTCACACAAAAATAGGAAGAGTTGAAGTAATGTGACCAAATTAATTGGTTTGAAGATATTCTCAGAAGCTGTAAAGAAATCTTGTCTTTGACAAACACAAACAATTAGATTTCACCTTTCATTTTACAAAGGGGCTCTGAAAAAAATGAAAGGTGGGATCTGGTTGTTAGGAGCAAATAGGACAGTTTTCCTTTACACTCGTTTTGATAAACCTACTCTTATAACATGATGAAACATTGTGGCAATTATTCTGCGTTTTTGTAGTTTCATCCTACTCACTGTGAGACAAAAGAGGTCAAAGATTTTGTAGATTTACCAGAGGGAATATTTATTATGTCTCACATCTAGGTGAAAAGGACTCAGGGACAGAGAATTATGGGATCACAGTCCACAACATACAGAGAATTCTAAGTAGTGGTCTATCTCTAAAAAAAAAAAAAACTGACACAAATGGTCTTCTCAAATGTCCTTTTTTATTCTGATGACATTCATAGCACACAACCTCTAAAGCTCTGTATAGGTGCAGGATCAGACTACACAGATTGGTTTGCTGTTTGTTACTATGGAGAAACATAGGTCTTGATGGAAGCTATAGATGCAAAACTATCCCAACAAAAGTATATATATATATATATGTATATATATATATATATATATAGGCTCGGACTGATTCCCCTGTTCCTCTTTGGGCCCCTGAGAAACCTATATCAATATAAAAAACTGGGTAGACTAACCAGTTTATTATTATAGACTTTTCAGAAGGTTAAGATGGCCTCTAGGAATAGAGGCAGGCCAGCCAGTATCCTCAGTTCCCTGGGACCCACGTTTTGAAGTAGTTGCAGAGACCCCCATAATCAGTAATCTTGTAGTGTCTTGTTGCTGTCTGCCTCTCTGTAAGCAGGTAATATTTATTGCTGTACAGTGGGCCTCCTGAATGAATTTTACTGATGGGCCCTAGGCATCCCAGTCCGACACTGTATATATACTTTATATTTATAAAAAAATATATATATTTACGGCAGCACTAACCAATTTAAGAAAGTGATTGCGGGTGCAAGCTCCAAACCAGGGATAAAGCTTACCCAAATATTCAGTCCATAAAAATCGAGCAGCACTCCAGAAAAATGTGAAAAATGGTTGTCGTTTATTCACCCATCAGTGTAGCAACGTTTCGGTTCCAAAACAGTAACCTTTCTCAAGCAACAAATAAGGACATAGTGTAACAATATATAGAGCAAAGCATAACTGTTTCAGTGTGTCACATGACCAGCGGAAATTAACACCAAATGTGCCAACCGATAATGATAACAATAAGTCATTGTAAACATAGTGATAATCATGTGAAAATATGAAAATATCAATTCATATGTATAAAAAGTATAAAGTGACCAGTGCATCAAATAATAAATATATATATATACAGTGAAATTGATAGTAATAGAACATTTGTGGTATACAAATAGTTAATGGACGTGTGCAAACTTGCATAAATTCATTAGGTGCACCCGACCCAAGAGGAAACCACGGCACCGATGCATGCAGATTCTATGTCTATATATATAAAGAAGAACGAACAGCACTCTTGGGATCCAAAAAATCACTCCTTTATTAGTGATGAGCGGCAGGTGCCATATTCGATTTCGACGAAATTCGCGAATATTCGAAAGAATGTTCGTTTCATATTCGTCAAAATTGAATATTCGTCATTATTCTAGTTATCGCGATTAATATGCGATTTAAATAATCGCGTATTGCAATTTTAACTTAGGCTACTTTCCTATTGGTTTCATATCTAGAATTATAGCGAAGATGACCAATGTGACGAATGTATTTGTCATATTCCTCAAAACGAAGATAACAAAGTATTCTCCATCTTCGTTTTAGCAACCTATTCATCAACTTCGCTAATTCTAGCAATCAAATAGGAGGGTTGACTATAGAGACAGCTGTGTTTAATTCGCTATGCGATTATATTACTTTGCTTTTTTTAATAGAATAATTATATTACTTGATAATTATTATAAGTATTCTATTTATAAGTATATATATATATATATATATATATATTCGCATAGCGAATTAAACACAGCTGTCTCTATAGTCAACCTTCATATTTGATTGCTAGAATTAGCGAAGTTGACGAATAGGTTGCTAAAACGAAGATGGAGAATACTTCGTTATCTTCGTTTTGAGGAATATGACTAATACCTTTGTCATATTCGCTAATTCTACCAAGCCAAGAACGTCTCCATACTAAAATGTACTGTCGGATTTGAGAATTACGTTGAAATCGCAATGCGATTAATATAACTTGAATTAATCGCATTGCGATTTTTACTTAGACCTGGTTTACTATGGTTGGCTTGGTAGATTTAGCGAATATGACGAATGTGTTCGTCATATTCCTCAAAACTAAGATAACGAAGTATTCTCCATCTTCGTTTTAGCAGCCATAGTAAACCATGTCTGTGGAAATCGCAATGCGATTAATTCAAGTTATATTAATCACATTGCGATTACAACTTAGCACTGCTATCTTACATATTAGGCTAGAATTAACGAATATGGAATATAGCAGCAGTGCTGAGTAGAAATCGCAATGCGATTATTTTAAGTTATATTAATCGCATTGCTATTTCAACTTAGAGCTGGGTTTATAATGAGTCAGCTTGCTAGAATTAACGAAGTTAACGAGTATGGAATATATTATAGCAGTGCTAATTGAAATCGCAATGTGATTAATGTAACTTGGAGTAATCGCATTGCGATTTCTACTTAGCACTGCTGCTATATTCCATATTCGTTAATTCTAGCCAAATATGTAAGATAGCAGTGCACTGCTAAGTTGTAATCGCAATGCGATTAATATAACTTGAATTAATCGCATTGCGATTTCAACGTAATTCTCAAATCCGACAGTACATTTTAGTATATGGAGACGTTCCCATGGTGATGGGGACGCTCCATGAGCATGGAAGTCGGCCGAAGCGGCAACGGGCACTGACTGGAGCATTAACCTAACTTGTGCCACATTTGTGTGTGCGTTCAATTCGCAACTATTATATTAATTACGCCAGCAGACACTGATTTATATTTTGGCCATAGTTAACAAGTTTTGGGCACATCTGTGTGTGCGTTTAGGCCGCAACCGTATATACAGTATTCCAGCAGAGAATACATTTTATTTGTGACAAATTTGTATCCAATATAGAACTACATCCGAATAAAGTGTGTATTGTCAAAATTACATTATCTCTAGCTTAGTGTAGTGCTGAAAAATTGTATTTCTCTGTCTCCTGTTCATAACAGTAATCAAATACAGTGTGCACTGTCAAAATTACATTATCTCTGGCCTAGTGTAGTGCCGAAAAATTGTATTTCTCTGTCTCCTGTACATTACAGAAAGCAAATACAGTGTTTACTGTAAAAATTGCATTATCTTTGTCCTAGTGTAGTGCCGAAAAATTGTTTTTCTCTGTCTCCTGTTAATTATAGCAAGCCAGTACAGTGTGTACTGCAAAAATTACATTATCTTTGGGCTAGTGTAGTGCCAAAAAATTGTATTTCTCTGTCACCTGTACATTACAGAAAACAAATACAGTGTGTACTGTAAAAATTGCATTATCTCTGTCCTAGTGTAGTGCCGAAAAACTGTATTTCTCTGTCTCCTCTTAATTACAGCAAGCCAATACAGTGTGTACTGTAAAAAAAATCATTATCTGTCACCTAGTGTGCTCCTGAAAATCTTTATTTTTCTGTGTTCAGTACATGAGTACAAGCCAATACAGTGTGTACTGTAAAAATAACATTATCTCTGGGCTAGTGTAGCGCCAAAAATCTGTATTTTTCTGTATCCAGTACTGTCCTGCATCAGAAAACTGTGTCTTTAGCTGACAGTAAAACAATCTGTGTCACATCTACAGACAAAACCGATATTATGAAGAAGGCGAGCACAAAGGAAGGGGGAAGTGGGCGTGATGCTGATGGTGCAAGGGGAAGCCGTGGCCCTGGGCGTTATGCTGATGGTGCAAGCAGAGGCTGTGGCCCTGGGCGTGATGCTGATGGTGCAAGCAGAGGCCGTAGCCCTGGGTGTGATGCTGATGGTTCAAGCAGAGGCCATGGCTCTGGGGGCAATGAAACTGTGCCTGCTGCCAGTGCAGCAGAAAAAACAAAAAAAAATCCACCTTACCCAGCTTCATGTCCAACTTAGCTGGGCGGCGCAGGAGAACACTGTCCAAGTCGGACCAGTGCGAACAGGTGTTCGGTTGGATTGCAGAAGATAATGCTTCCAGTCGGTTAAGCACAACCCTTTCTTCCACTAAGCCCAGTCTCTGTAGCCAAGAGTCAGGTCAACCGAATTCTCACTCTGATCCTTCTTCCTCCCACCATGTTGTGTCTAGGCAAACAAGTGATCCCACACTCGCATATTCACATGACCTCTTTTCATCGCCAGTACTTCGTTTCCCTCTCTCGCCAAGCACACTTGAAGAAGTACCTGAGATATTGTGCCCTGATTCCTAACCTCTTGAGCCTTCACGCTCGAAAGAAGATGACAGTGGTGAACCGCAATCATTCGTTCATGAGGTGGATGATAATGAGACACAGTTGCCAATCAATGAGGTGGTGAATAGGTCAAGTCAGGAGGATGAGCAGAGTGAGGAAGTGGAAGAGGAGGTGGTGGACGATGAGGTCACTGAACCAACATGGTTAGGTGAAAAGCCGAGCGAGGACAGCAGTACAGAGGGGGAGGGATCTGTAGCAACGCAAACAGTCTGGTAGAGGTAGTGGGGTGGCAAAAGGGAGACATCGGCCCACACCAAACAGGCCTGCAACCATTACACCGAGCACCCCCATGCGTAAATCTACCTTGCCAAGGGGTAGGTGTTCCGCAGTATGGTGCTTTTTTGAGGATAGCGCACACGACAAAAGAGTGGTAGCTTGCAACCTGTGCCGTACCAAAATGACCCGGGGCGTGAACACTAGCAACCTCACCATGACTAGCATGATCCACCACATGGCATCCAAGCACCCTAATGAGTGGGCTGAATGCCTGGGTCCACACTCTGTGCCCTGCACTTTACTGTCCCAGCGCTGCGTCCAAATGTCTATAACACAGGCATTTGAACGCAAGCGCAAATACCCACCCACAGGTCATATCACTTAATGCTCAACTTTCGAAATTACTGTCCCTTGAAATGTTGCCATTTAGTCTTGTGGACACTGAGGCCTTCCGCAGCCTGATGCCAGCGGCCATCCTTCGGTATGCAGTCCCCTGCCGCCACTATTTTTCACGGTGTGTACTCGCCTTACACCAGCATGTGTCCCAGAACATCACCCGTGCCCTGACCAACGCACTTACTGGGAAGGTCCACCTCACCACCTCACCACGGACACATGGACAAGTGCTGGTGGCCAGGGACGCTACATTTCCCTGACTGCACACTGGGTGAATGTTGTGGAGGCCGTGAGTGAGTTGGACCCTGGGATGGCATAGGTGCTACCCTACGTCCATCAGGGTCTCTGCCAGCAGCTGTTACTGGCTCCAACCCCCACTTCTCCTCCGCCGCCTCCATTTCCACCCCCAACAGCACTCAGCCATCAGTGGCTAGCTGGAAGCAGTGTAGCACTGCTGTGGGTAAGCGTCAACAGGCCGTGCTGAAGCTGATCTGCTTAGGGGACAAACAGCAGACCGCTGCATGGCTGTGGCAGGGTATAAGGGACCCAACCGAGCTGTGGCTCTCACCAGTCAATCTAGAAACAGGCATGGTTGTGTCCGACAATGGCCGCAATTTGGTGGCAGCTTTGGAGCTTTGCAACCTGACACACATTCCATGCCTAGCCCACATCTTACACTTAGTGGTTCAGCGGTTTATCAAAACCTAACCCAATTTGCAGGAGCTACTAGTGAAGGCGCGCCGCCGAAAGTCGACCACAGCTTCAGCCGGTCTGTCAAAGCTGCAGCCGCACTTGCGGTTTCCAGCTCACCGACTGTTGTGCGACTTGAGTAGGCGGTGCAACTCTACGTTCTACATGTTGGCCAGGCTTTGTGAGCAGCAGAGGGCGGTTGTGGAATACCAGCTGCAACATGGTCGTCGCCTTTCCAGTCAACTGCCACTATTCACAAGCAAGGAGTTGGCACTGATGTCAGTCCTATGTGAGGTTTTAAAATACTTTGATGAATCCACACAGATGGTTAGTGGCGATATCGCTATTATCAGCGTAACATCCCACTGCTGTGTCTACTCAAACAATCGCTGCTCACAATTACGGAGGATGCTTTGAATGTGGCAGATGAAGTAATGGAAGAGGAGATGACACAGGGTGATAGCCAGACCTCCCCCAGTTCGTCTTCTCATCGCGAATTGGGCCATGAAGAGGAGAAGGAGGAGCTGGAAACACTTACCTCTTCTACAAAGGCTAGTACCGATGGAACTTTAGTCCATCTTTTCAGCGTGGATGGGCAGAAGAGGAGGAGGAGGAGGATGAGGGTATGGAGAGACATCCTAAAGTTGACATCGACGTCTTGTCCGTTGGTACTCTGGCACACATTTCTGGCTTCATGTTAGGCTGCCTTTCCCGCGACCCTCGCGTTATACGCATTTTAGGTAAAACAGATTACTGGGTTTTCACCCTTCTCGACCCCCGCTACAAAGAGTACTTCTCATCTCTGATTCCTGTGGTGGAGAGGACGAGTAAAGTGGTGCAATAAAAGAAGGTACTTGTTGACAAAGTGCTCCAAAATGTTCCATCCGACAATGCGGCCGCCAGAATCTGTACTTCCTTTGGCAACCGAGGAAGGGAGACAAGGGGAACACACAGCAGTTCCACCAGAGGTAGGGCAACACTTTCCAAGGCATGGGACACTTTCATGACACCCTGCCAGCAACCTCACTCTGAATCGGGCCTAGTGCTACAAGGAGGGAAACGTTTTGGAAGATCGTAAAAGAATACATTGCAGACCGTGTCAGCAGTCTAAATGATCCCTCAGTGCCTTGCAACTACTGGGTGTCAAACCTGGACACATGGCACGAGCTTGCGCTCTACGCCTTGGAGGTGCTGCCTGCCCTGCCGCCAGCATATTGTCTGAGCGTGTATTTAGTGCTGCTGGTGGCATTATAACAGATATCAGAATCTTGTTTTCTCATCTGCCTCCTCTTCCGTCTCCACTTCCATACAGAATATGTTTTGTAGGGTTCGCTAGGCATCAGGCCCTCACTTTAAATGCTTTATAAGGTCTGCTCGCCTGTAGCCCATCACCGCAATATTTTATGGGGTTCACTAGGCTTCAGGCCCTCACCTCCCATGCTTTATACCATCTGCTCGCCTGTATACAATCACTGAAATGATTTAGGGGTTCTCTAGACTTCAGGCCCTCACCTCCAATGCTTTATTCCATCTGCTCACCTGTAGGCCATCACTGCAATGATTTATGGGGTTCTGTAGGATTCATGCCCTCACCTCCAGAGCTTTATACCGTCTGCTCACCTGTAGCCCATCACTGCAATATTTTTTTGGGTTCACTAGGCTTAAGGCCCTCACCTCCAATGCTTTATAAGGTTTGCTCACCTGTAGCCTACCACTGCAATTTTTTATGGGGTTCTCTAGGATTTATGCCCTCACCTCAAATGCTTTATTCCGTCTGTTCACCTGTAGCCCATCACTGCAATATTTTATGGGGTTCTCTAGGATTCAGGCCCATCGGTTGGAAACACTTGCCCCCAAAAGTCTGAACAAGGAGTATACATTGAACAGCTTTATCTGAAAGTAGCTTGTGGAACTAATGGTGATTAAATATATATACTGTAATATATTGGGTATTTGGTTTACATAATAGATCGCTGACCTAATTACTCAGGCTCAATAATAATGTACAAGTTTGGATACATACTCTGCTTTGTTTCATTTATATCTAATTTTGTTTGTATTGGTGTCACGTAGCAAGATGATGTCACAATCATGTGAATAGTCATGTGACTAGGGGGCGGATTGCCTCTAGCCACAGTCATGTGACTAGTCATGTGATTAGGGGGCGAGTTATTTAAAAGATTTAAAAGATGTGTTTTACTTGTGGGAATGAGCCATTATCACCTATTGTTTGACAAAGGCACATGTCTGTGCCGAAACGCGCGTCACATATGGGTGACGAATAAAGGAGTCTTTTTTGCAAAGAAATTACGGAGTGCCGGTTCTATCCCCCATATAGTCATACAGTTAAAAACCATGCTGAAAATGGCATCCATATGGTATTGTGGGCGAAATCAGCCCAGCCTATGTAGCTCTGGCTACAAATTAAGCAATAGTATGGATTTGAGCAGCTCAGAGAATCAGACACAACAAAACAGGAGGTGTGGTTAAAGTTGATTCCAACTTTACGAAGGCTAAGACAAAGTTTATATACAGTTATAAAGATAAGGCCATGTACACAAGTCGTGTGCAGAAGTGTGCTGGCCAAGCATGTGCAAAAGCTTGTTTTTACATAAATAGTTTCATTCTTTCCTTTAACCTTTATCATAGCTTGGCAAAAAAGCCAAGGACTGAAAGATAGTCCTTTTTCAAGGAGTCCAATTTGGAGTGGAGAAAGATTCTTAGAAGATAAGTTTAATACTAGGGTATGCTGGGTACCTGTGACTGGGTTAGACGTGGGGCTTCGGCGTCCCCCATGATGGCGTCGGCCTGCCCGCCTGGTGTTGGCCTTCTTGGGCGTCTGCGTGTTCCTAAAAAATTTGTGCGTTGGCCAGTTGTAGAGTCGCTTCCAGAATCGGAGGACACTGTGCCTACTCTGCGGCCAGGTCGTCGTGGTTGTGATGTCGCTGTGCCGGATTTGTCTTGCCACCTGTAGACCTGATTTCTTTGGTAATCCTCCATGTCTCGCATAAACTTTGATCTCTTTGTGATTTGTATTGAACTTTGCAATTTGGTACATTGTTTGGTAATCTTCTCTTTCAATGTATCAAAGTCCTCTTTCTTCAGACAATCTTTCAATTGAGAATCAGTAACGGAGATACTCTCCTGGCAATCTGTGATTGCTTTAGTCAGGTGTTCAATTGTTAATGTTATAATGTCCAATGAACATTTGTTCAAAATGCTGGCAAAGCGAGTGCAATATTCCACACTTTCCCGAAAGAAAGTTGGTCGCAGGTTTACTCGTAGTCCCCGTGGAATACGTTTGGAACGGTGATATTCAGCTAGTGTCGTTGCATGTAGCTGCAGAGAGACCAGGTGTTTGGAGGTTCTCTCTAGATCATGACTTCTCAGCTCACCTGGAGGTATTCTCAGGAACTCTGCCGATGAATCAATACGTGCCACTATTGCGCGGGCTTACTCATCATCATAGCTGTAGGTACTCATCTGTACGCTTTTCTTGTTGAGCTCAAATGCACGTGCTCGCACCAAAAAACTAGGCGTATCAATTTAGAGAAAATGGACGGTATTTACTTACTAAAATGTCCGTGTGGGTTGTGCTATGTTGGAGAGACCACAATGCGCATAAATGACCGAGTGGGGAAACATAAATCTACCATTAGGAAAGAGAACACCTTATTACCTATTCCTCAACATTTTATTGAGAAAAATCATCGCATCTCACAATTGCGTTTTCAAATTATAGAAGAAGTGACCTCAACTCGACGTGGAGGGAATCGGATCCAGATGCTCCACCAACCTGAAGCATATTGGATCCATCGGTTGGAAACACTTGCCCCCAAGGGTCTGAACAAGGAGTATACATTGAATAGCTTTATCTGAAAGTAGCTTGTGGAACTAATGGTGAATTGGTGATTAAATATATATACTGTAATATATTGGGTATTTGGTTTACATAATAGATCGCTGACCTAATTACTCAGGCTCAATAATAATGTACAAGTTTGGATACATACTCTGCTTTGTTTCATTTATATCTAATTTTGTTTGTATTGGTGTCACGTAGCAAGATGATGTCACAATCATGTGACTAGTCATGTGACTAGGGGGCGGGTTGCCACTAGCCACAGTCATGTGACTAGTCATGTGATTAGGGGGCGAGTTATTTAAAAGATTTAAAAGATGTGTTTTACTTGTGGGAATGAGCTATTATCACCTGTTGTTTGACAAAGGCACATGTCTGTGCCGAAACGCGCGTCACATATGGGTGACAAATAAAGAAGTCTTTTTTGCAAAGAAATTACGGAGTGCCGGTCCTTTCATTTCATTTTGATGGGGATCCGACCTGCTGACCGTGCACCCGGACCTCAATGAAAGCACAGTGCCGTCCATTTTCTCTAAATATATGGGGGATAGGACACAGCCTTTCTTCAGAGTTTTTCCCAGCATACCCTTCAAACTGAGTACCATAGTGTGACAAGAACAGGCCTTTGATAGAAACAGTCCCATACAGTCAGAGGCTGAGCTGAATGAGGTTGAGCTGCAATACCAGACTGAACAAGAGTGGAACTGTTTGTAGAATTAAGCAGAACCTCTCATCTAATCTAAACTTTTAAGTGTTCCAATCTGTTTCTAAGCTATTGCTATTCATTGTATAAGATGTAACTAGCCTTTTTTCTAATAAAATTGCATATTCTATTATAGAATGAGATACCAATCTAAGCAAAGCATTAGGATAATGTAATAGATCTACTTTTGATCTGTAACCAATTGCAGCAGCCAGGTAAAGGTTTGTCCTGCAAACAGCAAAGTACATGACCCAGTTTGTCTTGCAGCCCTCTTGAATTTAAAATGATACACAATCATCGTGGAATGGTCTGTCTATAGTGCCAGCGTGTATAGAATTAATTTGCAATCCCTCAACAGGATAATTATTTTATTTTCTCATTTTGAGGCAAGAAATACCATATGACAAAATCTAAGTAATAAAGCAGCTGGAGGTATGTTAATTTCTACTCTCAATATAAGTTATATCATGCTTTAGAAAACTGAATAATGACACGTTGTCAAACAATAAAAAAGAAAAGGCTGGAACCATATTTTAGGACTTTTCATTATATTAATACCCTGAATTCCTTCCTGGTGTGAAAGCTTCATGTTGTTATATAGTAGAAATATTTCACTAGAGTGAAAAACTAATCATCGAAAACAAAAACTGCTTAGAAATGGAGTCTGAAAACAATGTGTTCCCATGATTCCATGGAGGGAATGATAAGTAAACTATGTAATTATTACAAGAAAAGGTTGAAAATAAAAGCACAATGATTAGAATAGAATAACAACACTTTTGTTCTGTATAAGATAAAGTTGCCCAGGTTAATTGTAATACAATACTGCTACAAATATCAAATTAAAGTCGAAACAATTAAAATATTTTCATTGTCTAAAGATAATTTATAATTTCTTACTTAGTTAAAAATACTGTAAACTTAATTAAAGGGATTGTCCCATGAAAAATATTCTACATTTTTCAAACCAGCACCTGGATCTGAATTCTTTTGTAATTGCATATAATTAAAAATTTAGCGTAGCCACTAAGTTATTCAATAAAATGTATCTGTATAGTGCCACCTGCTGTTTGTTTGTTTTTTCTCATTTATTTGACCTGCTCACTGAGAAAATCCCAGCAAAACGTGGTATTGGTCCTACCCCGTGCAAACGTGCAACGAGCGAGTGCTGACCATTTTCTCTTACTACTCACTGAGAAGGCCGCACATGCTCAGTTTCATCTTTCAACTACCTCCTGAGCTGTGATAGGGAGTGCTGAGACATGCCTCCTGTGCTGCAGCAGAGAAGACACTACCCTTGAGCTTTCAGCATGATATAAATCTAGCAGAGCAATGAGTGGGGAAATCTCTGGACCCATGTGAGGTACACAGCTGGTTCTAGCTTTGTTAGAAAGAGATTGTCATGTACTATGTGATGTCTGGTTTTCATTTTTTCCATTAGTCATGGGATAATGCTTTTAAATGGGTTTTCTGGGAGGTTAATATTGATGACCTATCCTTAGGACTACACTGTGTAGAAGCCATGCCTGGTTGTTTCTATCGCTCACTTCAAGGGGAGGAGCGCTGCAGTAACCAGGCACAGCCACTGCACAGGATACAGAGCTTTGGTGTTTTGAAGCCTGGTTAACGGTAGACACAGTTCCTGCAAATATCTGATTAGTTGGGGTAGAGTTAGGGTTAGGGGTAGAGGTGAGGTGGGGGTTGGCAGCGGTAGTCAGATACGCACTAGTCTGATTTTGAGTCATTTCTGATGTCATACCATTCTTTTGACGAGTAGAACTACTCCAGAACAGTTTTGAATTTCATTGGCCATTAAGTTCAATGTGATAAATAACCAAATCTTCATCACACAGGATGAAGCTACTATGAAGATTGAAGCCCTCATACACATTAGTGTACTGTTGGCCAAATCTGCTGAGAAAGGCAGATTCAGTGGGAGTATCTCCCAACTCTTCCCAACAGATGATGTTAGGGAGAGAAGGATCAGGTAAAGGGAATATTTTTGCCTAATCCTTTTGATCTCCCGAGAGATAAGCAAACACCAGAAGTGTCTGACAGCAGCTGACTCTAGAGTTGAACGGACACCTGGAAGTTTGGATTCGCCGAGTCTGGCCGAACTTCCCCGCAAAGTCCGGGTTTGGAATCCAAACTTGTCCGAGAACCCAAACCCCATTGAAGTCAATGGGGACCCAAACTTTGGGCACTTAAATGGCTCTAAAAGATTCATGGAAAGGGCTAGAGGGCTGCAAAAGGCAGCAAAATGTGGGTAAGAGCATGACAAGTGCCCTGCAAAACTGTGGGTAGTGAAATGACTTAAATTAAAATAAATACAAATTTTAAAAAATAATCTTGAACTAGGAGGAGGTCCATATGGAGTAGGAGGTTGAGGAGGTGGTGGACATGGCAGTGTAGATGGAAGCGGTGGTGGAGGAGGTTGTCGCCTTTATTTTTTATTTTATTTGGGTAGACCCCAATACATTGGGAAATATACAAAAGAAAACAAAACGAAAGTGCACTGGAGTGGGTAAGGCCGGTATACATGTCTATTCTGCACAAGGTACGGAAAGTCCTGTGGGATCCATGCCTGGTTCATTTTAATGAACTTGAGCTTGTCCACATTGGCTGTGGATAGGCAGCTGCACTTGTCTGTGATAAAGTCTCCTGCCGTGATAAACACACGTTCAGACAATACACTGGCTGCAGGGCAGGCCAGCACCTCCAAGGCATAAAGGGCAAGCTCAGGCCAGGTGCCCAATCTGGAGACCCAGAATTTGCATGTTCCCAAGTAGTTAATGTATTTTTAATAGAGTAATTAATAAAGATAAAATTTTACCTATTACTAGTCAGAGAGGTTGCAAAGGTTACGCTAGGTCCAGGTGACCACCTACCCCCTCTTCCAGAAGTCGCAGGGGCTTACCCCTGTCAGTCCGTTCGTGTAGGCGAGCTGGTAGAGGATAAAGAAGCAGAGTAGGAGGAGGAAGCAACAGGAGGCAAACTGAAGTGCCCTGTAATCCTCGGTGGTGGAAGGACATGCACCAAACTGCTATCCGCCTCAGACCCAGCCGCCACTGCATTTACCCAGTGTGCTGTTATGGAGATTTAACGGCCCTGACCGTGCTTACTGGTCCACGTATCTGTAGTCAAGTGCACCTTGCCATAGATGGCGTTGCGCAGTGCACACCTGATTTTGTCCCCTACTTGGTTGTAAAGGGAAGGGATAGCTCGCCTTGAAAAGTAGAGACAGCAACCGCCATAAGGCCTTTAAAACTATCTGTCTCCACCAGATGGAATGACAGCATTTCAAGGCAAGTAATTTAGAAATGCTGGCATTCAGGGCTAGGGATTGTGGGTGGGTAGTGGGGTACTTTCTCTTCCTCTCCAGCGTTTGTGATATGGAGAGCTGAACGCTTCCGTGGGACATTGTGGAGATGCTTGGTGACCCAGGTGTTTGTGTTGCTGGCAGATCCTCTGTTTGTGGGGTGCCAGGTGGCACTGTCACTCCAGAGGTAGATGAAGAGGCTCCGACTGCAGCAGAAGAGGAAGCAGGAGGAGCCAGAAACCTTTCTTGGTTTTTGAGGTATCTACTCCACTGCAGCTCATGCTTTTCACTTAAATGCCTAGTCATGCAGGTTGTGCTAAGGTTGAGAACGTTTATGCTTCGCTTCAGGCTCGGATTGCACAGTTTGCAAACCACTCGTGTCTTGTCGTCAGCACATTGTTTGAAGAACTGCCACACCAGGGAACTCCTTGGAGCTGGCTTTGGTGTGCTCGGTCCCTTGCTGCGGTCGGCAGTAGGAGGCGTACTGTCTAGAGGATGGCCGCTCCGCTTTTGCACCCTCCTCCCTCTTCTGCTGTGCTGGTGGCTCTGTGCGACCACCGCCTCTTCCTCCGAACTACATCGGTCACTCGCATGACCTTGATTCCATGTGGGGTCGAGGACCTCATCGTACTCCACATCATCTTCCACCCAGTCTTCACCCCTGACTTCCTTTTCGGTCTGCACACTTTCGAAAGCCCAAGCAGTTGACACCTGTTTCGTCATCATCCGAGACGTGCTGCAATGGTCCTCCCATGTACTCATCTTGAAAAGTAAGTGGTTGGGCATCAGTGCACTCAATCTCTTTCACTTCTGGGGCAGGGCTAGGTGGATGGCCCTGGGAAACCCTGCTAACAGAGTCCTCAAAAAGCATAAGAGACTGCTGCATGACTTTGGGCTCAGACTGCTTGGCTGATTTGAAAGGGGGTGAGGTGAAAGACTGATGGACATCGACTGCAGGTGCCAACTGTGGTCTTTCAGCAGGAGACTGGGAGGGAGACAATGTGAAGGAACTGGATCCACTGTCGGCAACCCAATCTACTATCGCCTGTATTTGTATAGGCCTCACCATTCGTAGAGCAGCATTAGGCCCGACCAAATACCGCTGCAGGTTTTGTCGCCTACTCGCACATGAGGAAGGGGTTTCACTTGTGCATGTAGCTGGCACAGATCGGCCACGTCCTCTCCCTGCAACAGGAGCTCCACCAGCAGCACCCCCGACCTGGGCCACATCTCTTATTTGACACTCTCCTCATATTTTTTGAATTCAGGATCTTTCCCTAAATGGGTGTTTAATTATTAGTAGAAAAGAACGACAGTATGTAAAGGGTGTATCTCACACGGCCTGAACCAGACTAGACCTCAATTAAAGATTTCTTTGCACAAAATGGCTGTATTTCAAATAGCTGAATCAAACCCCTGTATGTATAGGGGGTATCTCACACGGTCGGAACCACTGTAGGCCTGAAGTAAATATATCTTTGCACAAAAAGGCTGTATTTCAAATGCCTAATTCAAACCCCTGTATGTATAGGGGGATCACACACGCCCTGAATCAGTGTAGGCCAGAAGTAAATATATCTTTGCACAAAATGGCTGTATTTCAAATAGCTGTATTTCAAATGCTTGATTCAAACCCCTGTATGTAGAGGGAGCATCTCACACGGTCTGAACCACTGTAGGCCTGAATGGATAACTGTCACATTTAGACCCTAATTTCAGTTTTCATATATGTAGTTACTAATATGATAATATTCCTGAATCAATAACTACAGTTGTGTTCAAAATTATTCAACCCCCAATGCTGTAAAGGGTTTTATGGAATTTAGTGTACATTTGTAATTGTGCTCAGAATTAAATTTTACAAGGACTTTTTAAAGAACCAAATGCAACTAAAATGACATC
The DNA here is from genome assembly GCA_033119425.1 of Bufotes viridis. NCBI lineage: Eukaryota > Metazoa > Chordata > Amphibia > Anura > Bufonidae > Bufotes > Bufotes viridis. The sequence continues at coordinate 222,951,497 of CM065589.1, forward strand.
AATTGTTTTTGTAATACAGTATTAAATGTTTTTTTTGTGATTTCTTCATTGACACAATTATTCAACCCCTTGAAGACTACCACTCTTAAGAACAGAGGTTCATTCAAGTGTTTTCGATCAGGTATTGAAAACACCTCTGGATGTCAAGGAGCAGCAATAAAGCATAATAAACACCATTTAGGCAGATGTAAAATGACTGTGATACTCAGCTCCTTCTAGACATTTACTGGTGTGTTTACAGACATGGTGAAGTCAAGAGAATGGTCCAGGAAGACAAGAGAAGAGGTGATTTCTCTTCACAGGAAGGGCAATGGCTATAAGAAGATTGCAAAGATGTTAAACATACCAAGAGACACCATAGGAAGCATCATTCACAAAATTCAAGGCAAAGGGCACTGTTGAAACGCTACCTGGTCGTGGCAGAAAGAAGATGCTGACTTCGACTGCTGTGCACTACCTGAAGCGCAAAGTGTTGAAAAGTCCCTGTGTGACTGCTGAGGAACTGAAAAAAGATTTGTCAGATGCGGGTACTGAAGTTTCAGCTCAGACAATAAGGCACACACTGTGTAATGAAGGCCTTCATGCGAGAACTCCCAGGGGCACCCCCTTGCTGTCTCCAAAGAATAAGAAGAGTCGACTGCAGTATGCCAAAAGTCATGTGGACAAACCATAAAAGTTTTGGGATAGTGTTCTGTGGACTGATGAAACAAAATTAGAACTGTTTGGGCCCATGGATCAACGCTATGTTTGAAGGAGGAAGAACAAGGCCTATGAAGAAAAGAACACCTTGCCTACCGTGAAGCACGGCGGGGGGTCAATCATGCTTTGGGGCTGTTTTGCTTCTACAGGTACAGGAAAGCTTCAGCGTGTGCAAGGTACCATGAATTCTCTTCAGTACCAGGAGATATTGGATGAAAATGTGATGCAGTCCGTCACAAACCTGAGGCTGAGGAGACGTTGGACCTTTCAACAGGACAATGATCCCAAGCATACCTCCAAGTCCACTACAGCATGGTTGCAGATTAAAGGCTGGAACATTTTGAAGTGGCCATCGCAGTCACCAGACTTAAATCCAATTGAGAACCTCTGGTGGGACTTAAAGAAAGCAGTTGCAGCGCGCAAGCCTAAGAATGTGACTGAACTGGAGGCTTTTGCCCATGAAGAATGGGCGAAGATACCCGTAGATCGCTGCAAGACACTTGTGTCAAGCTATGCTTCACGTTTAAAAGCTGTTATAACTGGAACAGGATGTTGTATAAAACTGATAATGATGTGAGCACAGAAAAGACATTTGTGGTTATTTCATTATATATGTTATGTTATATTTGTCTGACTTACAAGTGCCTCTTTGATGTAATTGTAAACAAGATGACTGAAATGATCAAAATTAATGTCAAACTGGCCAAAACACTCAATTTCAGTGGGGGTTGAATAATTTTGAACACAGCTGTATTAGACTTACTTACCCCTTATTTAATAAGATTCAGCCCTTAGCAACCAGTCTGCATAAAACTACAACTTAACTATTCTGTTAAAGTGGCCGCCCTCAGCCCTGAGGCTAATCCATATGACGCCTGCAGTGAAGTTACTGAAGACCAGCAATGTATAGGGGGGTATTGCAGTTAAATTTCCAGGTCTGGCTGAAGCCTTTAGTCCTCCTACAAGCTCTCCTCTTATCAGATAAGGCTTTCATTTATACACTGAGCAGATGGCATATCTCCCTGTGCTGTACAATCTCCAGCACTGCTAAGGGAGTATCTGCCAAGCACAGGCATGTGGAGAAGTTCACACACACAGCCCAGCACTGTTATCTCCTGTCAGGAAGAACCTGGCTTTTATACATTCCCTTACAATGTTGACTCACTATCAGTTCCCAGTGCACGCAGCCAGTGTGCTCCCTCCTCATCTGGTAGACGGAAGGAGCATAGCAACCTGATTTTAATGTCAGGTACAAAAAGCCAATACTGGGGACTTTTAGGTGGCTTTTAGGGGTTATTTATTAAACAATCAGAAATTAAAACAGGGCCAACAAGGTGATATTAATCACCAAAATCCAATAGTAAAAAAAAAAAAATTGACAGTAAATATATCTTTTCACAAAATGGCTGTATTTCAAATGGCTGTATTTCAAATGCCTAATTCAAACCCCTGTATGTATAGGGGGGATCACACACGCCCTAAATCAGTGGAGGCCTGAAGTAAATATATCTTTGCACAAAATGGCTGTATTTTAAATGGCTGTATTTCAAATGCCTAATTCAAACCCCTTTATATATAGGGGGATCACACACGCCCTGAATCAGTGTAGGCCTAAAGTAAGTATATCTTTGCAAAAAAAGGCGGTATTTCAAATGGCTGTATTTCAAATGCCTAATTCAAACCCCTGTATGTATAGGGGGGATCACACACGCCCTGAATCAGTGTAGGCCTGAAGTAAATATATCTTTGCACAAAATGGCTGTATTTCAAATGCCTAATTCAAACCCCTGTATGTATAGGGGGATCACGCACGCCCTGAATCAGTGTAGGCCTGAAGTAAATACATCTTTGCACAAAAAGGCTGTATTTCAAATGACTGTATTTCAAATGCCTAATTCAAACACCTGTATGTATATGGGGGATCTCACAGGGCCTGAACCACTGCAGGCCTGAATTCAATATTGGTGGACCAAATGGCGGTATTTAAAATCTCTGAATGTAACCGAAATGTATTAAGGGTGTATCTCACAATGACATCTGCATCAAAGGCTGCCAACTAAATTTTTTGTGCCCAAACGACTGGTTGTTTAACAACTGAATTTGACAGCAGTATATAAGCCTGTAATTTCACACGTGCTGATGCTGCAAGGCCTGAAAATAGTGTTTTTTGTCAAAAAAGTGCGTTTTTCAAACCCCAGAAAATGATGGGTGTATTTCTAGCTTAAATTGCACACTGGCTAATACAGATGTTGTAGATTGCCCAAAAAGTCTTTTTTTGATAACAGAATATGAATGCTGTATATATTAAACATGAATTTAACACTTGCAGATCTGGAAAATACTGTTTTTTGAAAAATAAAGTGTGTTTTTCAAACCCCAGAAAATGATGGGTGTATTTCTAGCTTAAATTGCACGCTAATAGTTTGCCCCCAAAAAATGGTGATTTGCAATGTCCCAAAAGCTCAGATGCATTGCTAGAGCTTGGAGCATGCATAAAATGGCCGCTGCAACCCACCTAACTAACAGAATTCTAAAAGTTAGTATTTTTTGGTCAATTAGTTTAGGGCAGGGTAATAGGATAGTGCTCTGCACCCACACAACTACTTCTAGGTAGATTTTCGGAGTAAGATTCTCTCCTATTTTCTCCCTGAAGTCACAATTCCAGCAGCATCCTCTCCCTACACTTGTAACAGCAGAGTGACGTACAGCGCTATGTGACTCAAGCTTATATAGAAGCTGGGTCACATGCTGCTATGGCCAATCACAGCCATGCCATTAGTAGGCATGGCTGTGATGGCCTCTTGGGGCAAGTAGTATGACGCTTGTTGATTGGCTGCTGTGCAGCCTTTCAAAAAGCGCCAAGAAAGCGCAGAACACCGTACCGAACCCGAACTTTTACCGTAATGTTCGGGTTCGGGTACGTGTCCTGAACACCCCAAAATTCGGTATGAACCTGAACTATACAGTTCGGGTTCACTCAACAATATTTACTGGTTATATTTCACTCTCAGAAATGCAGTGGAGATCGCAAATGTACTTTATGGCAAAAAATAAGTGTTTTTTTTCACCAACAATATCACAGTAGTATTTACTGGTTATTTTGCCCTCTCAGAAATGCAGTGCAGGCCGCAAGTTTGAAGGCCGATTTATTGGCCTGTATTTGTGGGAGGGGCATTAGTAGCACATTTATACCAGGCAGGCGCCTCCCTTGGGTGTGTCGATGGTGCTGTGTAGTTGTGTACAGTCTGAGCCATCTGATGTAGCACACGGGTAGCTTCCTACCCAGTCGGCGTTCAGGAATCCAGGTCCTTCCGGTCGGGTGAGGGTTTGCTGCAAGCTCGTGCAGTATTGTCCTGTTACAGTCCGGCCTGCGGTGTATCGGCTACTTTGGTAAGGAGGAGCAGCACCGGACCGGAGCGATCTGCCTGGCAGCCCACATTTGGCGCCCACATGGCAGTATGGTTAGGCAGCAGGGTCAACTCCGTCTCGTTTTCTCGCAGGTTTCTATGTCTTGCTTTGCTAGGGGTAGAGGGGGGGGGGGGATGATAAGGTATGTGCCATTGCTACAATCAGTGGTCCTCAACTCCAGTCCTCAAGGACCACCTGCCGGTAATGTTTTCAGGATTTCCTTAGTATTGGGCAGCTGATTAGGATAGTGTCCATCCATTAGGATTTACCACAGGTATTCATTCTGTGGGATACTCCTAAAACCCGACCGGCAAGTGGGCCCTGAGGACTGGAGTTGGGGAACCCTGGCTACAATGATGTTTTACACATTCATGTCAGCAGCACATGGGTGGTATCACCAGCTGCTTTTTGTATTTAAGGGGGGGAGGTGGGTGTTTAAGGGGTGAATATGTCATCAGTTTGTCTGTTTATATCTGTATGTCTTTCTTGTCTGCTTTCACTTCCCTGCTCGCCAGCAAACCTCTCTCTCTATCCGCTATTATTTCTGCAGACAGACTAAGGCCTTGTTCACACTGACATCCAGCATTATCCCCTTACTTGCTTGATAGAGGTTGAGGTGCAGACAGCTGATTAATCCAGGTGAAGCAGAGTTGCTGTTAACAGAGTGTTATTGTTTCTTTAGTATAAATGCTATTTTGCGATATGTATATTACGTAGACGGTAAGCTCCTCTGTGTTGAGGTATCTTTCATTTGTCTTGTTTCTTTTGTTTTGGAAATATAAAATGTGTGTGTGTCACTTTAAGGTTGCGAACCTGAGTTATTGTGCTGAAAAAGCACCTGTGCAAGGTGTTGGGGATCCACCTTCAGTTCAGAGTGTTAGCTGGACACTAGAGGAGCTACTTGCTACAAAGGTAATTGCAGAGACCCATGACGACCATTTATTTTGTTATTTTGCCTCGTTTTATTGCTTTATTTATTGCTGATGGTGGCAACGTTTATATGTACTCCCCTATAGCACCGTGGTGTGTTGCAGGTGGTTTATATTACTGCATGCCTCATGTCAGTGTCAGCATACTACCACAGCCAGGATCGTCTTTGCATGTCATTTTTGCTTTTCAGGTCACGTCACAGCTCGCCATTCTCAGTTGGTGTGGTCAATTACATCTTTTGATGAGGTAGTAGGACAAAAAAAAATGGGGATTTAAATGAAAGAGAAAAAGTCATATGACGGTGGATTTCCCTTTAGGTTACGGGCTTTGCTACTTGACTTTTCATTTTAAGGTTGTAATAGGTTCAGAATGTTGGGTAAGTCACATTTTCATCAGTTTGCGATGTCACAACATCAGACCTTACCCGTCACTCAGGCCTCGGCGGTTTTAACCATTTCATTGGTTTCTGATGCCTGCATGCCTCGTGTCAGTATCAGCATACTACCACAGTCATTGCATTGCTCACAGTCATTGCATTGCTTTTCAGGTCCTGTCACAGGTCTCCATTCTCAGTTGGTGTGCTCAATTACATCTTTTGCTCAGGTAGTAGGATAAAAAAAAAAAAAAAAAAACTTTATTAGCTTACAACTCACTACTTGACGTTTTGTCAAAGGTTGCTATAGGTTCAGAGTGTTGGGTTAGTCACATTTTCATCAGTTTGTGGTATCACAACATCAAACCAGACACGTCACTCAGGACACAGCGGTTTCAGCTATTTGGTTTTTCTAATGCCTCTGCTGGGACTGGTTTTGTTGCCATTTCTTTGCCCCCAATATAATCATTTTCTTTCCGACATTCCATTCAGGGTGCCTGGTTCTTGTCTTTCAGCAATTAATGGCAGCAGTAACAGACCAAGACCTTGAGAGTACTCTGTTGCGGTTCCCACGGCACCACTCACCACCTTTCAGTTGTGCGGTATGTCCGTATGTCCAATTTAGGGTTGAAATTGACAGCTATCGGGCCTTTCCTTCAGGGTAACATAGTAACATAGTAACATAGTATATAGGGCCGAAAAAAGACATTTGTCCATCCAGTTCGACCTGTTTCCTGCAAGTTGATCCAGAGGAAGGCAAAAAAAAATCTGTGAGGTAGAGCCAATTTTCCCCACTTACGGGGAAAAAATTCCTTCCTGACTCCAATCAGGCAGTCAGAACAACTCCCTGGATCAACGACCTATCTCTAGTAGCTATAGCCTTAAATATTATTACGCTCCATAACTACATCCAGGCCCCTCTTGAATTCCTTTATTGTACTCACCATCACCACCTCCTCAGGCAGAGAGTTCCATAGTCTCACTGCTCTTACCCTGAGAAACCCTTTTCTATGTTTGTGTACAAACCTTCTTTCCTCTAGACGCAGAGGATGTCCCCTCGTCACAGTCACAGTCCTGGGGATAAATAGATGATGGGAGAGATCTCTGTACTGACCCGTGATATATTTATACATAGTTATTAGATCTCCCCTCAGTCGTCTTTTTTCTAAAGTGAATAACCCTAATTTTGATACCCTTTCAGGGTACTGTAGTTGCCCCATTCCAGTTATTGCTTTAGTTGCCCTCCTCTGAACCCTCTCTAGCTCTGCTATGTCTGCCTTGTTCACAGGAGCCCAGAACTGTACACAGTACTCCATGTGTGGTCTGACTAGTGATTTATAAAGTGGTAAGACTATAGTTGCATATGCTGCCTCTAGGAACAAAAGTTCTGGCCCGCATTATCCGGAAGTTAGGTTGATGGCGCTCTGCATGTTCAATAGGTTCATACCTCAATCTAGTCAAGAGAAGTTCTTGTATTCCAGAGGTTGGTCATGTTAGTGTTGTTGCTATGTACTATAGTGTATCATTTAGTTGTGGGTTTTTGCCCCCTTTTAGTCATTCCTCCTACGCAGCGGTTATGGCACAACTCAAGCCGCTTAGTTTAGTTAGTTAGGCAGGTAGACGGTTACGTAGCCCCGACCACAAGTTTGAAGGCCGATTTATTGGCCTGTATTTGTGGGAGGGGCATTAGTAGCACATTTATGCCAGGCAGGCACCCCCCTTGGGTGTGTCGACGGTGCTGCGTACCCTCCCAACCCGCCCTTCTTTTTCATAAAAACCTTGCAGGATATGCCCCCTTTTAGGCATTCCTCCTACGCAGCGGTTATGGCACAACTCAAGCCGCTTAGTTTAGTTAGGCAGGTAGACGGGTACGTGTCATGTAGCCCGACCACAAATGTACTTTATGGTAAAAAAATAATAATTTGGCCCCCCAAAATCTAACAGATGGATTTACTGTATTGCTTACACTGTGACATATGCAAAAAAATGGAATATGTCACCCCCTAGGTGCCTGAACTCACAGACAGATTACCTATATTATTTTTCCTTACCCTGGCACATATGCAGTGCAGGTGCATTTAAAAAATGGGTATATGTCACTCACTGAACTAAAAGAACAGGAATAAATTATTGTCCCTGGCACATACGCAGGTGCAAGTGCACTACACTTGCACAAAATGGCCGCCGACACCCACCCAACTAACAGATAGATACAACTTATTTTTCTGTGTCACTGAACTCAGGGCAGGGTAAAAAAAAAGTTTCATTGTACCCACAAGAAAAAATCGCCGTCTGAAATCAGATTATTTTCTATTCTCTCACTCAAAGTGGCTGCATCCTATCCCTACACTAGTAAGAGCTGAGTGATGTGCGGAGCTACATGACTCCAGCTTATATAGAGGCTGGGTCACGTGCTGCACTTGGCCAATCATAGCCATGCCATTAGTTGGCATGGCTGTGATGGTTTCTAAGGGCACACATGTTAAATGCTTGTTTATTGGCTACACTGCAGCCTTTCAACAAGCTTTAATATATGGCCGAACACCGAACTCGAACCCAAACTTTTATGAAAATGTTCGAGTTCGGGTCCAGGTACGAAAATTCCTAAAGTCAGGTACGAACCTGAACTTTACAGTTCGGGTTCGCTCAACTCTAGCTGTCTTCCTTTTTCCCATAGAGTACACATACATGTTTAGTCAAGCCAAATACGTATGTGTATAGGGGAACAGGGAAGGAGTTGGGGGAGATAGCTGTTGGCCGAACAATCGTTTCCCTGACAGGTATTGAATGTTTGTGGCTCCCCTTAGGCCACCTGAATATGAGTGCGGGTGAATGCACATAAAATCCTCACAAATTTCCATGCGGATTTATATGAATTTCTGCAGCAAATCAGCACCAAAATCCTTTGGTTCAGGATTTGCTGCAGTTTTGCTGCAGATCTCACTCTTCCATTGAAAAGGGTAAAATCTGCAGCTAAAACTGCAAACATAATTACCATGCTATTATATTTAAAAACCGCAATGTAGGTCAATTTGCACACAGGAAAGTGTACATGAAATGAATGTAACACTATGCTGGTACTCTAATACACTGTGGTTTTTCCCTGTACATATTTCTTGGGGAAAAAAATACATACAGATTTATTTTCCCATTTTGTGCCACTAACTAGACTTTGAGGGCTACTGTTTCATTATTAAAGGGGTTATCCGACCTTTGAAAAATATTTAAAAGCACCAGCAAATACTATGACATAACAGATAAAACACAATACTCACCTTTCCAAGTTTTCCAATTGATCCCATGCAGATGTTCAGCAGTACCATTGGCCTTTGTTTATAAGCTCCTTGTACATGAGTGGCAGGCAATAAGTGGCCTCAGTGATTGTGTACCATACTACTGATATTACTGCCCAGCAGGGGGAGCCATGATGCCAGTAATACAGAATATGACCACTGAGGCCACTGACTGGCTGCAGCGGTCACGTGCCAGGCACTTTGGAGAGGTGAGTATTCTGTTTGTTAGAATATGCATGGAGAAGAATAAGAACATGTTTCAGTTTTTTTGATTTTAGCACAATCCCATAAATATAGACAGTTTGTTTTGTTTACGCTACTGGTAAAAGGATATCCTCATTTTGTATTTGAAGACTCATATTAGTGCCCGCCAATTCCCAAATAGCTCACTCGGTTCTAAAGTATCCTATATTATTCAACAATTTCCATTTCGTTCTTGACATAAATATACATTTAGGTATAATGTACAGTGTTAAGAAGTCATTTATTCACTAATATCAGTCATTCATCTACCGTAAATGAGCCAGTGGAGCACAGAATGTCAGAGCTGTGCCATCTGTAGTTTAGACAGTCATTTGCTCTTTCAAACAAATATGTGAAAGTATTTCTAATTAGAATATTGATTTGGAGTATGGAGGCATTAGAAAATAAGAATGGTGTCTTTAACCTACAGTTTAAAAATCCATCAGATTTATTTTAAAATAGAAGTTATAGAACTATCAATAAAATGAAAAACATAATGCAAAAATAGGAAATTCCTAAAGGGGTATTCTGCAAATACACGTTATTGTTTGCATAATGAAAAACTGTATCATTTTTAAAATCAAGTTTAATCAATTCCCCCAGTTGTCTTCTTGCTGGCATTCAGTAGGAGCCTTCTTTATTTACTTCAGTTGTTAAAAATGTGCCCTGGTCAAGTTCTGATCATACGTGTATGCAGCCTCTTATAAGCAAATCTCTGATAACTATGGTATATTGTAAGGGTGTATTCACATAGCTTTTACTGAGTATATAGAAAGGATACGCTGGAAAGATTTATCCTCAAAGGATGTCTCTGTTGTTTTGGCTGCCATCTGGTAAATTGAACCAGAAGGATACGTATGAAGGCCCCTTTAACCTCTTCTACCCCGGGCCAGTTTGCACCTTAAGGACCGAGCCATTTTTTACAAATCTGACATGTGTCACTTTTACAGCAAAACAAAACGTAATATTTATTACCCTGATTCTGCAGATTACAGAAACATCTCATATATGGTCATAACCTGCTGTATTGGCACGCGGCAGGGTGCATAAGGTAAGGAGCAACATATGGATTTTGGAGGGCAGATTTCACAAGGATAATTTTGAGTTGCCATGTTGCATTTCAATACACCCTGATGCACTCCTACAGTAGAAACTCCCCAAAAGTGACCCTGTTTTGGAAACTACAGAATAAGGTTACAGTTTTGTTGGTACTATTTTGGGGTACATATGATTTTTGATTACTCTATATTATGATTTTGTGAAGCAAGGTTACCAAAAAATGGCTGTTCTGGCATAGGTTGTTAAAGGGCTATCCAAGAATATAAAATGCTCCCTCATATGCCGAACCCCTCACAATGAATACACTTACCTGGCTTCCTGCTCCCTGCGCCACTCCAGGTCCCCGTTGACCGCGATACTTGAGTCACTATATTTAAATCTAATTTACCCTCTATTTCTATGCAGAAGATTGCTCTAAAGTGAGGGAATCCCTCAATGTGAGTTGGCGGCTTAGGAGTCCCTGCTTTGACTCCATATATAGCTATGTCCATATATGTTAAGAAAAAACCTCCAGATGGTGAAAAATGTGAGATCCTTTTTTCACCCGTGCGACATTTCGGTCCGCTTACTGGCATCATTCTCAAGCAACATATGCAAGATCACAGTGCATATTTATAGAGTCAAAGCATTTGCATACACAAATATAAAATAGTACCAAATCTCAAATTCATGTTTATATGTTCATATGTACAATAAATTCATAAAATACCATTTACGCCAGATAAAGTGCATAATAACGTGCATAATTTTCTGCCACCATAGAGCCAACGATCTAAAATTGATCATAATTCGTAATTAGTTATTACCAGTGATTAATTTTCAGCTGTGCAAATAGTGTAAGCCTGTAAGGGGAGGGATGGCTCACTTGCAAATACGCTCAATATGATGGTCGGCCGGCATTATTGCTCGGCATATGGGGCGACACACTGCGCATGTCAGTGTGTCGACATCGCATGATAGATCAGTGGATAAGTGGACAGCTGATTCATTCATGAAATACTCACATAGTAAACAAGTACTGATACCGGAATTATAAACATGACAACACAGTCCAGATGCTGTAAAACAAGAGACCACAGGGTGCAGCATATGGCTGCACTCAATGTATATCACCACGGGTACTTCCAGCTTATATCTGATTAGATGCATCCCATAGAAATAACATAATATAGGTCATCCTCATGATCATCGGTTGAAAACGCAGAATAACCGCAATGTGTGTATAGTAATCTAGTAATATAAGTTCACGTAATTATCATAGCTATCAGTATCTCCACACTTAGTAACATACATAGTAACATAGTATATAAGACCGAAAAAAGACATTTGTCCATCCAGTTCGGCCTGTTTCCTACAAGTTGATCCAGAGGAAAGCAAAAAAAACCTGTGAGGCAGAAGCCAATTTTCCCCACTTAAGGGAAAAAAATTCTATCCCGACTCCAATCAGACAATCAGAATAACTCCCTGGATCAAGGACCCATCTCTAGTAGCTATAGCCTGTAATATTATTACACTCCAGAAATGCATCCAGTCACCTCTTGAATTCCTTTATTGTACTCACCATCACCACCTCCTCAGGCAGAGAGTTCCATAGTCTCACTGCTCTTACCGTGAAGAATCCTTTTCTATGTTTGTGTAGAAACCTTCAGACACAGAGGATGTCCCCTCGTCACAGTCACAGTCCTGGGGATAAATAGATGATGGGAGAGATCTCTGTACTGACCCCTGATATATTTATATATAGTAATTAGATCTCCCCTCAGTCGTCTTTTTTTTAAAGTGAATAACCCAAATTTTGATAACCTTTCAGGGTACTGTAGTTGCCCCATTCCAGTTATTACTTTAGTTGCCCTCCTCTGAACCCTCTCCAGCCTTGCTATGTCTGCCTTGTTTACAGGAGCCCAGAACTGTACACAGTACTCCATGTGTGGTCTGACTAGTGATTTATAAAGTGGTAGGACTATATTCTCATCACGGGCATCTATGCCCCTTTTGATGCAACCCATTATCTTATTGGCCTTGGCAGTAGCTGCCTGACACTGGTTTTTACAGCTTAGTTTTTCATGTCAGTGTTACCGAGTGTTTTACCATTTAGTATGTATGGGTGACATGCATTATTCCTTCCCATGTGCATAATTTTACATTTGTCAGTGTTAAACCTCATCTGCCATTTCTCTGCCCAAGCCTCCAATCTATCCAGATCCCTCTGTAGCAGAAAACTGTCCTCTTCAGTGTTAATTACTTTACACAGTTTATTGTCATCTGCAAAAATTGATATTTTACTGTGTAAGCCTTCTACAAGATCATTAATAAATATATTGAAGAGAATAGGGCCCAATACTGACCCCTGAGGTACCCCACTAGTAACAGTGACCAAATCTGAGTGTGTACCGTAAATAACCACCCTCTGTTTTCTGTCATTCAGCCAGTTACTTACCCACATACAGACATTTTCTCCCAGTCCGAAGATCCTCATTTTATATGCTAACATTTTATGAGGTACAGTGTCAAATTTATTCTAAGAGTAGCATGTCCACAATTCGCCACAATCCAAAAATTCCCAAACATCTTGAGCGTAGCATGGTGAGTTAAAATCTCCTGATCCAGGCAATCTAAAAGATAAAAATATAAAATTATAAAAATTCTCACTACATTAGCTGTACAGGGCAGAAAAAGAGACCTGAAAAAATAATAGATATGGACAAATCATATAAATAACCAAGGACTATAATCCACATTCAGTCCTTTTCACTTTTAATGTTTGTAATTTGAATATAATTCGGATTTGCTTTTTTGGCTGAGGAACATGGTCAATTATCATAAATATCAAATCACGTTCAGTATGTCCTATCTCTACAAAGTGTTTCGGTACTGGTACAGTAGGTCCCTACATTGTTTCCTAATGGAATAGCGATGTTGATTCATCAGTGTTTTTAAATCACATGTCGTCTCCACTACATAAAGTAGTTTACTAGGGCACCACAAAATATAAAATGTCAAATAAAATCTAAGTTTGTCGATAGTATTCGTAATCGGGTGTACAATTTCTCGGCCTTTCGCCATGTATTTACAAATTACGCAAGGAAGGCATGCATAACAACCCAATTTTTTAGGAGCCAAAAGTAGTTGTTGAACTTTTTTGTTGGATCAGATATCATTCTTTGCCAACATATCCTTTAAATTGCATGCCCTTCTATGCAAGATTAATGGTTTGTATTTGAACTCCGCAATATCCTTATGGCCACTGGTTAGGATAGATTAATGTCTGTTAATAAATTTGCTTATATGTATAGTAGCCTCACTATACATAGAGACAAAAGGTATCCTGCTGGTATTATCCCTAGTGGTTTTGTTAATGAGTTGGCTCAATACTAGGTCCTCTACTCTACTCCTTCTACACAGCCCCCATCGGACAGACTATTAGTACATTTGGTAAATAGATAATACAGATAGTGTGGCTCGACAAGTCTACCAGAGACGGGTGGGTGCTCCAACCACAGATTCCCAAAATCTGAATTGATATAATAGCGTGTACACCAAGATTTTGGAAGGGCACTCCGTATTTGTAATATGCCGTATGAAAATAAAACTTGTATCAATACACATACAATTTAATTCTAATGATCACAAAATACCATGATAAAATAACATAAAATGACATAGATAGCATTAAAACCTGGATATTTGACTGTTCGCAATAATAGTTAATAGTAGTTGTCCACAATCAATGGTGGTTATGATGGAAAGTCCTTGCTATATATCCTTTGTTCATCCAATAATAAAGGCTTCGACCAATACTTGTAGTGTCTGATAATCTCGTTATTGGATAAGACTTCTTAATATTGGATAAAATTGTCCAGTACTCACTATTAGGATGATCGGAGCGGCCGTGGCGTCCCACGTTTAATCTCCGATCTTGGTAGTAGCGCTCTTTGGTAGTAGCGTTGGATCTCGCGAGAGGATCTGCGTTGTAACCAGCGGGTTCACGTACGCTGGCAATTACAATGTTTATAGAGATGTCTCTCTGTAGCTGACTGCCGGCAGTAGTTTTCAGGGGTATTGGTACGCACCTCAATATTGTCATGTATTAGTACATTTGGCTTTCGATACCACCTCTATGCTGACAACACCCAACTATACACTTCATCCCCTGACATCACCCCTTCATTACTCCAAAACACCAGTAACTGTCTGGCAGCTGTTTCTAACATCATGTCCTCTCTGTATCTAAAACTGAACCTCTCAAAAACTGAACCTCGGGGGAGTGGCTTGGCTGCCGACTGTGATGGCCGCCTGAGGCTTAAGCTCCCGCACTTAAGCGACTAAGAAACAGCATTTCCTGCAGAAATCACGCCTAAACCGAAGCCCAGACCTATCTCTGGACTCCTGCAGCGATGGGGAAGCCGAAGAAGCCACTTGCAAAGATTGGAGGTGACGGCCTGGAACGGTACTTTGACCGGAACAGACCCCAAGATGGCGCCCGGAGCCCCGTACATGCAACACCTACCTCTCCATACAGCGAACGGAGGCAGCGGGGAGACCCAGCGGAAATATCCTCAGCTAGTACTGACGCTGCTTTCGAGGCCTTCAGCGTGGAAGAACCATCGCTTCCGCCGACGCCTGAGGAGGTGAGACACCATAGCTCCGAGGAGCACTCCAGTAAAGATGGCACAGCGTTTCCTCCTCCATCGCCAGATAGCCTGCGCAAACGGAGGCAAACTGAGGCCGTGCTGGCTGCACAGGTCGGCCCCCATGTATCCACAGAAATACAGCAGCACTTGTCACTAACATGTAATGGAAGAGAAGATATCCTAAACTTCCTAACATCTGATCTACCTGCCTCTGGAGATACGCTGAAACAGATGCTGCTTGCTCTAAAATCTTCTCTCTGCCATGAGTTGTCCACACTACTAGCGCCTGTGTCAGCTAAACTACAAGCAATAGAGGAGCGGGTGTCCCATGTCGAATTGAAAATGGGAGAATTTGCTGCATCACAAAATGAGGTCATTGATGCCCACAACGATATGTCTGATGTAGAGGCCATAAAGCGAAAACTGGCTGACTTAGAGGACCGTTCTCGCAGGAATAATATTAAATTCCGCGGGATCCCTGAAACAATCAAGGGATCTGAACTGACGACATATATTCAGAATTTATTCACTGCCCCAAATATCTAAGCGTGACCTTATGATTGACAGGGCACACAGAATCCCGAAGCCGAAGCATTTGGGACCAGACATACCGAGAGACGCCCTAGCACGGGTACATTTCTACTCGACTAAAGAAGCGGTTATGGCGGTGGCGCGGAAACTGGTCTCTATGCCTGCGCCTTATACATCAGTCCGCCTATATGCAGACCTCTCCACGGCTACTCTCCGCCAACGGCCCGCTTTGCTACCCATCACTATTGCCCTCAGACAACGGGGTATAGCATGCAAATGGGGTTACCCCTTAAAGCTGTTGATACTTAGAGACAGCCAAACCTGCGTGATCCATACCCCAAAAGAGGGGAAAAAGCTCTTGACCGACTGGCGGATCCCATTAACCACCATGGAGCCAAGATACAGAGCTGCAGGGATGAGAACATCTGATAACGAGGACCATTTCCGCGCTTGATTTGATCCTGTCTATTGGACACTGATGACTCTGTTCCTGGGTGACCATACTCGCACCTCTGTCTTCGGGTATGATACCGCTCTTATACAGGTACTGGACTGGGAAGATCGCAGTCTATAACCCCACCCTGTTCTGCGGAGCTAGTTAATTGTGTTTTACACATTATAAGTGCGGGACTACTCCATCTGGCATATACGAAACCAATATTATAGCTGTGTCTCTTTTAGGTGTCAAGCAGGATGTTATGCCCCCACACGCAGATGGGGATAATTCTCCTCATCAGGCTTACATATTCTTGCTTACGCATAGGTTATTTTCAATGTTCACTCAGTTAAATGTTTTGTTTTCTATATTCATGAAGTGGAGCGGAGGTTCTCCAGAGCACACATGTATTCGGTGTCTTCACCCAAAACCATGGGATTGAAGATTATTTCTCTTAATGTCAAGGGCCTAAATAGCCCACAGAAACGGGTGTTTCTGTGGAGGGAAGCAGTGCATAACAAGGCAGACATTCTCTGCATACAAGAGTCGCACCTTCTACAGAAAGATGCATATCGTTTAAAGCATCGCTTATATCCAGCTATTATACATGCACATTATGTGAAGAAATCTAAAGGTGTGTTTATTGCCGTTAAAAATTCTGTTTGTTTCTCCCTTATATCTCAGACAATTAACCGACTGGGTAGATACGTAATTCTTGTTTGCAAGGTGAACAACATTGTGTATACGCTGGTGAATGTGTACGCACCTAATGAACGTCAGCTCTCCTTTCTCAACAAAGTTATGAAACACGTCCATAAGGTAAAACAAGAGGAAAATTGATCCTATGTGGGGACTTTAATACTGTAGCTGACCCTTCTCTTGACTCCACTAATCTCTCCAGACGAATATCATCAAACCTAGCAGCATTCATCCACTCCGAAGGTTTGATTGACGTGTGGCGAGCTCAGCATAGCCAAGAGAGGGACTATACATTTTTCTCCCCCGTACATTCCCCCTATTCCAGGATAGATATGTTTTTGGCCGATACCGCGGTACTTTTCCACACATTGGAGACACAAATCAGTTTGATCCAATGGTCGGACCATGCACCCATCTCACTACTCCTAGCGAAGAAATACCAATCAGTCACCCACCCCCCCCCTCCCCCTCTGGAGAAATAACACATACATACTCTCCAACTCCAAATATCAAACTGAAATCTCCCATACCATGAAGGAATTCTTTGACCATAATGTTGGTTCTGTTGAAGATCCTATGATAGTATGGCAGGCTCATAAAGCCTTCATCAGAGGTCTTCTCATTAAGATCCAATATGTGGACAAGAAAAAAAGGGAGGAGGAGATTAATTCCACTTTATCTAATATCTCTACACTAGAAGTAGCTAATAAACAGCACCCCTCGGCGGTAACAGCAGCAACTTTACGCAGTGAAAGAGACAAACTGAGAAACATTCTGACTAAGAACTTTAATAAGTCCTTTTTTATACTTAAAAGCTAAGTTTTATGCACAGGGAGATAAGGCGGGTAACCTCCTGGCTAACAAATTAAAACAGCAACGCATTAAATCCAGAATACCATACTTGACACACCTGAATTCAGGAGCAAAACTGATGGACCCTAGAGAAATTGCCGAACAATTTTGCGCTTTTTATCATAACTTGTATAACCTGGGCGACACAATCTCCATACCAGAAAACTATGAGTCACTAGTTAATGACTTGTTAAATAAAGGAGATCTACCATCTTTAACCCCAGCTTAATTAACCACCCTAAACGCTCCCATTTCGGAAATGGAACTAAAGAAAATAGTATCTTCTTTGCCAGTTGGGAAGGCACCAGGACCGGACGGCTTGTCTAATGAATACTACAAGTAGTTTTTCCCCCAACTTAAGTTCCATTTATTGGAAATCTTCCAAAAAGCAATGTCAGGCTCCCCCTTCCATCACGAGATGCTGCAGGCGGTGATTGTTGCACTTCCGAAACCGGGTAAGACTACCGACTCCCCCCAGAATTTCCGTCCAATCTCATTGTTGAACACAGACATAAAAATGTTTGCCAAGTTAATAGCGCATAGGTTATCTCCCGTGCTTCCATTCTTGGTAAAAGATGACCAATCAGGATTTGTGCAGGGAAGACAGGCGTCTGATAATACATGGAGAGTGTTTGACCTGCTTAATGTAGCGGAATCAAACAGGATTCCACTGGTTGCAGTAACTCTGTATGCAGAGAAGGCGTCTGATCACTCAGAGAATGGTCATATGCCTTCTCTGTCTTAGACAAATTGGGGTTCACAGGTCCAATTAGTCATGCCATCAACGGGTTATATGCTAATCCATCTGCAAAGATTCTAGTAAATGGAGTATTATCAAATAGCCTCCCCATAAAAAACGGTTCGAGGCAGGGATGTCCATTATCCCCTTTAATCTTCATTTTAGCTCTTGAACCACTTGCACAGCATATTCGCACCTGCGAGGCTGTGGAGGGTATGAAGATTAGAGACAGGTCTTATGTAATCTCCCTTTACGCAGACGATATTATTCTTACGGTGACTAATCCCAGCAGATCCTTGGAATATGCCTTTTTCATCATCAATACCTTTGGACAACTTTCTTATTATAAACTTAATAATTCAAAATCACAAGCTTTCCCAATAAATATCTCACCACCCGAGTTAGCGAGATTAAAAAGCACGCATCATTTACATTGGCAGGATTCGACGCTCCAATACTTGGGGATGAAACTGACGAGCCCTTGTTCACTTGCCTATCAGAGTAATTATGTGCCTCTACTAATGGTTATGGCCAAGGACTTTGATAGTTTTAAGATGAAGGAGGTCTCCTGGACCGGCCGGATAGCAGCATTTCAAATGATGGTGCTGCTAAAACTAATATACTTATTTAGAGCACTACCGATACCGGTACCACATTCTTTCTTTACAGCAGCTCAAAAATTACTGAACTCCTATATCTGGGGTAGTAGCAGGCCCAGGATTGCTTACTCATTAATGACCAGGAGAAGGAGAGCGGGAGGAGTTGGCCTCCCTTCAATCAAGGATTATTTTGCATCTATCGGCATTTCATTTTTAAAGGAATGGTGGAACTGCGCCTCAGACAAATCTTGGGTGCATATAGAGAACCAATATGCACTGAAAGGCACTATGAAGGATCTTCTTTGCCAATGGCTCTGGAAACCTTCGAAACCTGATTGTCCTATTTTGACTATACATCATGCACACGCTCTTTGGACGCATTTCCATCAATCACAAGGTGAGGAGGGAATGTCTCGCCTTTCCCTACTGTCCACACATGTCCTAGAGGGGCTCATGGGAGACATTAATCTGTCTGTGTGGAGAAAATCGAGAATACTCTCAGCAGATCAGTTGTATGTACAGGCACAGCTTATGTCTTTCGAACAATTACGATCCAAATACAAATTGCCCAACTCTGAGTTTTTATCTTACCTTAGGATTAGGGCGTGTTTGGAATCACTTCACAAGTCTACCTACCGGGTTCATGGGGATATTGTGAGATTATTCCAGATGCGAAAAGCGAATTACACCCGGCAAATATATGACTTTATAGAGGATAAGAATACTTTTGTCAAATCAACCCCTATGATACATTGGGAACGGGAAATCGGAAGGGAATATCCTCAGGAGGATTGGGCCTCAGCCACGAAATATGTTATTACAACCTTTAAATGTGTATCACACTGTGAGGCAAGTATTAAAACCACATTGAGGTGGTACTTCACACCTAGCAGGTTAACCCTCATGTACCCAGGGACCACAGCATGTTGCTGGCGACAGTGTGGACAGACAGGGACCCTCTACCACATCTTTTGGAAATGTCCGAAGCTAAGAGTATTTTGGCATTCAGTATTTACACTAATTGAACAGGTTGTGCAGGCCCATGCAAAACCCTCTCCAGCACTAGCATTATTGTTTATCGGAATCAACACTTTCCCTCCCCACCTTAGATGACTGCTAGGTCAAATCCTGATCCATTCTAAGTTAGTGGTCACACGACATTAGAAATCGCTGGAACCACCAGCAATTAGTGAGGTCATTTCCGCCTTGAATACAACATGCCGTTACGAACGTAGACTTCCAGCCTTGATGATTAATCTAACCCTCAGGGATAAAACTTAGGACCCTTGGCAAAAATCCTGTCATTATGTTCAGTGATATATATTACTATTGTGTAAATCCACACGGGATGCTATGGAGTTCATATTTTGATTCTCCCTCCGTCTCCGCTCCACCAACGTTTGACTTGTTTGCTTGACTTATGTTCTTCTGGTCTTATTACGACATAGGATCATAGACTTTGACAGTATGCTGTTACTTTATTTTGGCAATATTGATGCTCATTTAACTCCAGGTAGGCAGCATCCGAGCGGATGCCCTGGAGCCGATGCGAGATTATCACATAGATAAATACTACTCGTGTGACACGAATTTTAATTCACAATCAATTGTGGCTGAGACCATGCGAAATGTCTGTATTTCTGCAGGATCGTGACTAGGTACACGAGTTTCATTGCCTGTACAACTGTCTTTACTTATAAACTGCCTTTATTAAAACCAATAAAAAACGATTATACTTTAAAAACTGAACTTCTTGTCTTTCCCCCATCTACTAACCCGCCTAAACCTGATATTTCAATTTCGGTCTGCAGCACTATCATAACTCCTGTGCAACATGCCCACTGTCTTGGGGTCACATTTGACTCTGATCTTTCCTTTGTTCCCCACATTCAATCACTTACACTCTCTTATCGTCTGCACCTCAAGAATATCGCCAGAATCCGCCCTTTTCTTACGGTGGAAACGGCAAAAACTTGTTGTTGCCCTGATTCATTATCGTCTTGACTACTGCAACGTCTTCCTCTCACTAAACTGTCCCCCCTTCAGTCTGTTCTAAATGCTGCAGCCAGGCTTATCTATCCATTCACCCGCTACACTGATGTTACTAGTTTGTGCCAGTCACTTCACTGGTTGCCCATCCACCGCAGAATACAGTTCAAACTTCTCGCCCTCACCCACAAAGCTCTCCACAGTGCTGCACCTCAATATATCTCTTCCCTCATATCAACCTACCGTCCTACTCTTGCTCTCCGTTCTGTAAGTGAAATAAGAATAATAACCTCCATAATTCGGAACTCTCACTCCCATCATCAAGACTATTCTCGAGCTGCACCTACTCTCTGGAATACTCTGCCCCGGAATATTAGGTCAATTCACAACTTCTCCACCTTCAAACCTGTCTTAAAAACACATCTTTTCAGGCAGGCTTATCAAGCCTCCTAAAATGACTTTTCCAGGACTAAACCTCCCCCCCACCAACTCCTCTGGCCTATACATGATTCTCTACTAGTCCCAAACCCGAAGCAGATCGTCCGGCCCCACTACTGTCAGTTCAATAATGGCTCGAATCCTACTTGGATTCAGTGATTTTTGCACTTGATATATTTATTTATATATATATGATACATTTCGTGCTGTGTGTGTATTACCAGGAGAGAGTCTCTTCTGCCACTTCCCTCTTTTTTGACGGCATATCTTCTTATATGTTGATTATTGTCTAATAAAGTTTTGCATTTTACATTGGTACTTTGTGAGGTCCATTTTTTCTTTGGTAGTATTACTATACACTAGAAGTCCCATATTTAATTTTGTTTTAGGGACTGGCTATGCAGCTATATAGTGTAGTGCTTAATGTTGAGGGCTGTGATGCAGAAGCTGTGAGTTCAAATCCGGTCACAATTTTTTTTCAGAAATAGAGGCTAAACTTAATTTAAATATATATATATATATATATATATATATATATATATATATTTGTATATATATATGTATATATACGTTTTTAGCCATAATATATTCACATATAATATTATATATTTACAATATATAATATATTATAATATATGTAAATATATTATGGCTAAAAGCATCATTAATAGTTTCCACATATTATGAAGTATGATTATATATATATATATATATATGTATATATATATATATATATATATATATATATATATAAATTTATTAATTTTTTTTTAAGTAATTACACATTTATTTTGTGCCATACATTTTTTAGAATTACTAAACAAATATAAAATATATAAATCTAATTTAACCTCTATTTCTGAAAGCTTGTAACTGATATGAACTTACAGCTTCTGCATCAAAGCCCAGAACTTTAACCACTATACTATATAGCTGCATAGCCAGTAACTAAATTTTTTTTAAATATGAGACTTCTACTCTATAGGAGTACTTACTAGTAGTAAGTATTCCTCTACAGTAGAAGTCTCATATTTATTTATTTTTTATTATTTTTTAACTAACTGGCTATGTAGCTGTATAGTGTAGTGGTTAAAGTTCTGGGCTGTGATGCAGAAGCTGTAAGTTTAAATCCCGTCACAAACTTTTTCAGAAATAGAGGTTAAATTAGATTTATATATTTTATATTTTGTTTTTAGTAATTGTAAAAAATGTATGGCACAAAATAAATGTGTACATTAATATAAGGTGTGGAGACAGCACGCCTGAAGACACTCGTTATGCTTGAAAACAGTGATTATTTATTTACACCAGTGGTACAATTTCAGAACATGGAGTGAGCTGAATGAGCTATTTCCAAGATAGTAGTAGCTTGTATTGCTTGTTATGTTAGCTTGTGTTTGCGACGTTTCGGGCCCTAACCGTGCCCTTTCTCAAGCAAGTATGGCCGGTCTTTAAACCACGGCGTGCAAAATAAATGTGTAATTACAAAAAAGTATATATATACACACAGTAGACACCCAGACACAAAGTCCATGAGTCACGATAATGCTAATAGACTTCCCCATGCAGAGATCAAGGTTGCTGTTCAGTTCATATGGCAGCCTTGGGCCTTTTGAACACTCTGGGACCTCGCTTAGCAAAGTTGCTATGGAGCATTGCCTGTGGCAACATAAGCATAGCAAATTTCCCATAGACTATAATAGTGATTCTTGAATAAATGAATAGTGATTCCAGTCTATAGGAGAATCACATGTTAAAGTTCTCTAGGGAGACGTAAAGAAAGTGTTAAAAAAGTTAAAAAAAATAAACAATAAAAAATAAAGAGCATTGTCTTGTCTCAAAATGCATAAACTATTAAAATACAAACCTATTTATTCTACACATTGAATGCCGTAACAGAAAGAAAAAAAAAAATGTCTGATTTGCCTTTTTTTGATGCTTCACCTCCTAAAAATTATTGAATAAAAAGTGATCAGAAAGTCATACACACTACAAAATGGTATCAATAAAACCTACAAATCAAACAAATCACAGAAAAAACTATATATAAACCACCCTGCACTATATGGTATTAAATGCAATGTATATGGCTACATTTACAAAATCACAAAAAATAATGCACTATAATAATAGATGCAAGCATAACATATGGACTAAGCCCTCACTCTCAATAAAATCTGAGACACTTGGTCAATACATTTTGATCAAAATACATCTAAGCCCACCTACCAGGCAACAAGTTGGTCTCAGTTCAGGCGGGTTCCTATGCTAACCTATACATGCTGTAGCACATTTTTCAGGAGCACAGTCCCCGCACATATGGTGTGCTGCTCCTTGTTACCTTTATGTGCATCAGCAACCGGTGGGAGGAGAGACACACACACCAATATGTACCACCTTTATCAAGGTCACCTATTAGATAGGTGGGGCAAAAGTGCACTTGAATATCACTCTCAGTATAGGAGCGTATTCACACATGAAGGTGCCACTCCTTCAAGACAAATCAAACAAATCACAGAAAAACTATATTTAAACCATCCTGCACGATATGGTATTAAATGTGCGGGTGTATATGGCTACATTTACAAAATCACATAAAATAATGCACTATAATAATAGATGCAAGCATAACATGTGAACTAAGCCCTCACTCTTGATAATATATTACACACTTGGTCAATACATTTTGATCAAAATACATCTAAGCCCACCTACCAGGCGACAAGGTGGTCTCAGTTCAGGCGTGTTTGTTTGATTTGTCTTGAAGGTGTGGCACCATTATTCAGCCTGCTGGATCTGTCCTGCCGCAAGTGCCCGTGCACTGACGTGCTGCTGCTCCGTCCCCATTGACTTTAATGGGGGAGGAGGGTGGAGCTACGCCGCAGCACGGTAGTACACGGCCAGAGATCACCGGACTAAAGGTCCAGCATGTCCGACTTTTCAGTCCGGCGATCTCTGCCGTTCACTGCCGTGCTGCACCGTAGCTCTGCCCCCCGCCCCATTATAGTCAATGGGGACGGAGCGGCAGCACGGCAGTGCACAGTCACTTGCGGCAGGACGGATCTGGCAGGCTGAATAGCCTGCCGGATCCGGCCTGCCGCAAGTGTAAAAGTACCCTAAAATGTAGTATCACTGTAACCATACTGGTCCAGAGAATGAAAGTAACATGTTTTAACACATAGAGAACACCATGAATACTAAACCCATAAAACTATGGCAGAATTCTTTTTTTTCCAGTTCCAACCCATTTGGATTTTTTTTTCCACTTCTCACCATATTGTGTGCAATATTAAAGGATGCCATTGGAAAGTACAACTTGTGCTGCGAAAAACAAGCCCTACATCAACAACTATCCCCCCTTTGGTTTTGGAAATTTCCAAAGAAGACGTCCTAAAAAAAAATTTTAAAAATAAATTTTACAAAATGATGCCAACATAAAGTAGATATATGGTGAATATTAATCAGCATTTCCAGCATATAGTTCCGTCGTCGGGGCTCTATACCAAAAAAAACTGATCAGTCACAACCCCATGCATTTTAAATTACCACATAAAGTGACATGTCAGATTTGCGAAGTCAGGCCTTGTTCACACTTCGGTGTTAGTGTCACGTCCGTAAAAAAAAGTGGACGTGTTTCATCCGTGAAGCTTTTTCGTGAAGGATCCGTGGTTGGTCTGTTTGTCCATTTTTTACCATCTGTGTGTCATCTGTAATTCCCTGAATTTGCTCAGCTGAAAATGAATCTCCTATTAGTCTTCAGTAAAAAATGGATGCAACACGGACACAACACAGATGTGTGTCAGTGATTTTCATGGACCCTAAGACTTCAATGGGCATGCTTGGTCCACATCACGGATGAAAGTAGTGCATGTCCCCGTGATTTTTTTACTGACCCATGATCAGTAAAAAAATACTGAAATGTGAACAGACACATTTAAATGGGTACTTGTGCTGTCCGCAGACGTACTCATTGAAATGTGTCTGTTCATATTTCAGTATTTTTTTACTGACCGTGGGTCAGTAAATAAATCACGGGGACATGCGGAAATGTGAACAAGGCAGTGAAAATTGGCAGTGTCTGGTAGGGGTTAATATAACCACATGTAGGATAACATTGTGATGGAAACGTGTATGGCAAATATTTCATATCAATTTTCAATATATCAATTTTAAATATAGTATTGTGCAAAAGCTTTAATGCTTATTTTAAAAAATTTAGTATTCTAGAAAGTAATGAGCAGTTTGATTTGTATGAAATAATTCACTCATTTCTAGAAAAAAATCTAGTAAATTATATAGCTGTTTATCATCATATAAATTATACTTCAAATACCATTATTGAGCCATAGGTTAAAATTAGATAGTAGTAAAAAGATAATTAACCCTTAGGATAACTGAGCATAACTTTTTTATTTTTCAGTTCACATAGCTGAATGAGGGATTATTTAGGACAAGTAGTACTTTCTAATGCCACCATTTAATATGACACACAATGTAGTGGGAAGCAGGGAAAAAATTCCAAATGGGGTGGAATTGGAAAAAACCCAATTCCTCCACCATTTTACGGTTTTTGTAAGCACGGTGTTCCCTGGGCGGCAAAACTGACCTGTGCCCATTTTTCTCTGGGTCAGTATGATTGCAATAAGAGGTGAGCGAATGTTTTAAACATTCGATTCGCCGGTTCACCAAATTTTGGGGGAAAAATTTGGTTCAATCCGAATATATTTGCTGCAAATTATGTAAAAAAACTGCTATTTCCTGGCTTCTGAGAGCCTTTATAGTGGTGTAGAACACTGTGCCTTGCAGTAACACGCACACTGTGAGCCGTCACTGGGCCAAAACTGACCAAACAACTCATGTATGAACTCAGCCTTACAGGTCAATGTTAGCGCCAAGAAGAAGCGCACTCCTTTTGCACCGTCGTCAGCTGATTCCACATAGATGTAAACAGAACCTGTTCTATTAAATGATTAAACAAGTAGAGCTCCCCTGACAGAGTGGAGAGGATGTCAGCAGTAAGTTTGTGTTGACGTCACTGATTATTTGGCCCTTCTGAAAACTTTGGAATAAATTGTCCACTTCCTCCAACGTGACCTTGTCCTTTGATTTATGAATATAATTCGATAAAGTCTTGAAGTCCTCTGCGTGGATGGCATAAGAAATGTCCATGCGAGTTTCGGCGGTCACAGAGAAAATAAGCTCTGTGGCCGACACTGATCCAGACACATCATACCCAGTCCACATCGCTGCTAGCCACATAAGGTCCTGAGAACTGATCACCAGCTTACCGAAAAAAACAGTTAAAGTTTCTTGGAACCATGTCCCTATGATAGCCGTGAGTACCTCGGAGCCGTTATACAGGAAGAGCGGGATGCAAGTAAATGTATTTGGTAACAACTCCAATAGGTCGTCCTCTGTGTACAGAACTCACAGAACTAACCTGTCCACACAATCTGGTCCTCTGTGCTTGCCTTGGTGAGTGGAGGCTTGGATGAAATCTGCATAGGCACAGCCAGTGGATCTTTGTTCTTTCCTTTGAGCCCAGGTAAACAGGAAAATTTGGCTTTTAGGTTCAGCTCTGAGCCGACTTCAATGGCAAGACCCTTCTCGGCAGCTGTGTGGGCAGACAGGTGCTTGGAATACTCTTGTGTATGAGAAATTATACATCGGTGTTACGCTGTACAGTCCATTGTTTTTGAAGGAGCAAATCAGCCTGTGCCAGATCAAGAGTTTTCTCCAGGGGGTGCACTGCAGGATTTTTGTTTTAGACAAGCTTCGCAATGCAGACCGTCGACATGCAGAGGTCAAGCTTCCGGGAGGCTACCTCGGAATTGTAAAATGACTGCTTCTTCATGCCGATGACCTACTAATGGGGGATAAAACCCCATCGGTTGGTGCTTGTATATCCTTGCGATAAATAATGTTCCCGTTTACTAACTGTAAACAGAGACATTGACAGACAAATGTATCAAACTCTGCTGCCATTTTTCTAGGCACCACGCCTCCAGTCCCCTGACCAGACAGATTTACCAGCATCTGTTCCAGGACATGAAGCAGTAGAATGACATAGTTCATCCCGTAGTCCTGGCAATTGACAAATAACATGGCCTCCTCAAAGTTAATTCAGTAGTGGACCTCAGCACACATCAAGATGAGGCTTTCATGGGTGCTCGTCCCCTTTGATGACTTCCACTCAAGTCGTCCAGGAGTCAATATATAACACAAATTTCGGAGAGAGCACACCAATAGATGCTTAGTGCACAATAGTTTATTATTCACGCTAGTGGTACAATTTCAACACGATAATATGGACTATATCCACAATTCGTAGAAACTGAATTTCTCAGAGTATATAAACTGCAACGTTTCGGGTCCAAGTTGGAGCCCTTTCTCAAGCAGGAAATGCCGGTATATAATGCGTCCACGGCGTACATATATTGCCTCCTCAAAGGGCCTGAGCAAACGGTAGGTGTCAGGCATGAGCTGCCACTGTCTGACATCAAAGTTACATAGGGGACTACTCAGGTATGCTTGGATCATCAAGAAATTGTTTATTGCCTTTCTTTGTTCCTATATTTGGTCCAAGGAGGGTGGAATTCCAATGGGTGGAAACGTCACATATCAGCTTATGTTGGGGGATGCCGTTCGGCCGCTGCAGCTCAAGGAGGGTGTGCTTTGCGGTGTATGAGTGGTTGAAGTACATGCAAAGTTTCCTGGCCATTTTTAGGATGTCTTGCAGATGGGTGAAAGACTTCAGGAATAGTGTTGAGCACGAATATTCGAATAGCAAATCTTAATCGCGAATATCGTAACTTCGAGAATTCACGAATATTTAAAATATAGTGCTATATATTCATAATTTCGAATATTCAGCATTTTTTTCAATCTGAACACATGATTCCTCCCTGCTTCTTGCTTGTGGGCCAATGAGAAGGCAGCAATGTCAAGTTCACAACAATACTTAATATAAAAAAATTAAAATACAAAATATTTTAATTTGCGTAATCGCGAATATATTGGAGCACTATATCTGCATATATAGCTATTGTAATGTTCTGCCTTGCCAACCATTTTCTCTAGTCTCAGGATAAACTCAGGAAACTTCTAGCAGCTTGAAAAATGTAACAAAAGTGACCCACGCCTTTATTTCGCGTTACAAATTCGCATTATGCGATTTATTTATTTTTTGCCCAAACAGCAAAAGGAGGTGTACTGTCACCCATCAATTTTCCCAAAAAAGCCTGTTTCATATAAAAAAATTCACCACTAAGTAATTTGGTTCATAACGCAAAAGGAGGTGTACAATCACCCGTAAATTTGATGAAAAAAAGCCTGTTTCATATAAAAATGTCACCACTACGTAATTCGGCCGGTACCGCAAAAGGAGGTGTACAATCACCCATAAATTTGACGAAAAAAAGCCCATTTCAAATTACAAATTTCACCACTACGTAATTCGGTCCATACAGCAAAAGTAGGTGTACAGTCTCCCATGAATTTGACTAAACAGAGCCTGTTTCATATAACAAATTGCACCACTACGTAACTCGGCCCGTACCGCAAAAGGAGGTGTAAAGTAACCCATGAATTTAACTAAAAGAATCCTGTTTCATGTTGCAAATTTCACCACTACGTAATTCAGCCCGTACCGCAATTGGAGGGTTACATTCACCCATAAATTTGTGTAAAAAAAGCCAGTTTCATATTACAAATTTCACCACTACATAATTCGGCCAGTACCGCAAAAGGAGGTGTACAATCACCCCAAAATTTTCTCAAAAAAAGCCTGTGTCCCATAAAGAATTTCATCACTAAGTAATTTGGTCCATACCGCAAAAGGAGGTGTACAGTCACCCAGGAATTTTCACAAAAAAAGCATGTTTCACAGAAAAAATATCACCGCAAAAAGGTCGTTACCACATATAATTGCACCACTGAACAGCAAATAGGCACTTATTTTTTTAAACACTACACAAGGCTTATGAAGAGATAATTGCAACGATCCACCCCTTCCTTACCAGTAACCAGAGTGAGACCTGTCACTGTCTCAAACACTGCACCGCATAACGTCAATTAGCCCAATTTTTTTCTACTTTTACACAACAGGCTTTTCAACAGATATATGCAACGCCAGACGGCGAATATTTTTTTCTTTTGCCACTATTACACAGTATACAGGGCTTCCGAATATATCACTGCACCCCTAAGGGGCAAAGATATTTTTTCTTTTTCCACTAATAAAAGGAAAAAAGGGCTTTAGAACAGATAACTGCACCACTAAGTGGCTAATATTTTTTTTCTTTTTCCACTAATACATGTAAAAAATGTCTCTAAAACAGATAACTGCACTGCAGAGCAGCAAATATATTTTTCCATTTTCCACTAATACACATAAAAAGGGGCTTTAAAACAGATAATTGCACCTCTAAGTGGCAAAAAGATATATTTTTTCCACTAAGACATGCAAAAAAAGGGCTTTAACCACTTCAGCCCCCCTAGCTTAAACACCCTTAATGACCAGGCCACTTTTTACAATTCCGCACTACACTACTTTCACCGTTTATTGCTCCGTCATGCAACTTACCACCCAAATGAATTTTACCTCCTTTTCTTCTCACTAATAGAGCTTTCATTTGGTGGTATTTCATTGCTGCTGACATTTTTACTTTTTTGCTATTAATCAAAAATTACCGAAATTTTTGCAAAAAATGACATTTTTCACTTTCTGTTGTAAAATTTTTCAAAAAAACTACATTTCTATATAAATTTTTCTCTAAATTTATTGTTCTACATGTCTTTGATAAAAAAATCCAATAAGTGTATATTTATTGGTTTGGGTAAAAGTTATAGCGTTTACAAACTATGGTGCAAAAAGTGAATTTCGGCATTTTGAAGCAGCTCTGACTTTCTGAGCGCCTGTCATGTTTCTTCAGGTGCTAGAATGTCAGGAAAGTATAAATACCCCCAAATTACACCATTTTAGAAAGAAGACACCCCAAAGTATTCAGCGGAGGGGCTTGGTGAGTTCATGTATCATTTCATTTTTTTCACAAGTTAGCGGAAAATGACACTTTCTGAGAAAAAAAAAAAAAAAAGTTTCAATTTCTGATAACTTCTGGCAAAAAAAAAAAATCTCAGACGGACTCACTATGCCCTCAGTGAATACCTTGGGGTGTCTACTTTCCGAAATGGGGTCATTTGTGGGTGTGTTTACTGTTCTGGCATTTTGGGCGGGGCTAAATTGTGAGCCGCCATGTAAACCTAAAGGTACTCGTTGAATTTGGGCCCTTTGCGCACCCAGGCTGCAAAAGTGTCACTCATGTGGTATCGCCGTACTCAGGAGAAGTAGGGCAATGTGTTTTGGGGTGTATTTTTACATACACCCATGTTGGGTGAGAGAAATATCTCTGTAAATTGTCAACTTTGTATAAAAATTTTTTAAAAGTTGTCGTTTACAGAGATATTTTTCACACAAAGTATGGGTATATATAAAAATACACCCCAAAACACATTGCCCTACTTCTCCTGAGTACGGCGATACCACATGTGTGCCACTTTTTGCAGCCTGGTGCGCAAAGGGGCCCTAAAACCAATGAGTACCTTTAGGATTTCACAGGGCATTTTTACGCATTTGGATTCCAGACTTCTTCTCACGCTTTAGGGGCCTCTAAAATGCCAGGGCAGTATAAATACCCCACATGTGACCCCATTTTGGAAAGAAGACACCCCAAGGTATTCCGTGAGGGGCATGGCGAGTTCATGTAAAATTTTATTTTTGTCACAAGTTAGTGGAATATGAGACTTTGTAAAAACAAAATAAAAAAACAAAAAAACAATTTCCGCTGACTTATGCCAAAAATAAAAATTCTGTGGACTCACCATGCCCCTCACAGAATACCTACGGGTGTCTTCTTTCCAAAATGGGGTCACATGTGGGGTATTTATACTCACCTGGCATTTTAGGGGCCCCTAAAGTGTGAGAATCCAAATGCATAAAAATGGCTCTGAAATCTAAAGGTACTCATTGGTTTAGGGCCCTTGCGCACTCAGGCTGCAAAGTGTCACCATGGTATCGCCGTACTCAGGAGAAGTAGGCGATGTGTTTGGGGTGTATTTTACATATACCCATGCTGCGTGTGAGAAATATCGCTGTAAACGACAACTTTTTAAATTTTTTTATTCAAAGTTGTCAATTTACAGAGATATTTCTCTCACCCAGTATGGGTATATGTAAAAATACACCCCAAAACACATTGCCCTACTTCTCCTGAGTACGGCGATACCACATGAGTGACACTTTTTGCAGCCAAGATGCACAAAGGGGCCCTAATTCCAATGAGTACCTTTAGGAGGGCATTTTTACACATTTTTCTTCTCACGCTTTAGGGCCCCTAAAATGCCAGGGCAGTATAAATACCCCACATGTGACCCCATTTTGGAAAGAAGACACCCTAAGGTAATCCGTGAGGGGCATGGCGAGTTCATAGAAGATTTTATTTTTGGCACAAGTTAGTGGAAATTGATTTTTATTGTTTTTCTCACAAAGTCTCCCTTTCCGCTAACTTTTGACAAAAAGTTTAATTTTTCATGGACTCATTATGCCCCTCAGCGAATACCTTGAGGTGTCTTCTTTCCAAAATGGGGTCACATGTGGGGTATTTATACTGCCCTGGCATTTTAGGGGCCCTAAAGCGTGAGAAGGAAAATGCGTAAAAATGCCCTCCTAAAGGTACTCATTGGTTTTAGGCCCCTTTGCATCTTGGCTGCAAAGGGTCACTCATGTGTATCGCCGTACTCAGGAGAAGTAGGGCAATGTGTTTTGGGGTGTATTTTTACATATACCCATGCTGGGTGAGAGAAATATCTCTGTAAATTGACAACTTTGAATAAAAAAATTTAAAAAGTTGTCGTTTACAGAGATATTTCTACACACAGCATGGGTATATATAAAAATACACCCCAAACACATCGCCCTACTTCTCCTGAGTACGGCGATACCACATGAGTGACACTTTTTGCAGCCAAGATGCGCAAAGGGCCCTAAAACCAATGAGTACCTTTAGGATTTCACAGGACATTTTTACGCATTTGGATTCTCACGCTTTAGGACCCCTAAAATGCCAGGGCAGTATAAATACCTCACAAGTGACCCCATTGTGGAAGAAGACACCTCAAGGTATTCCGTGAGGGGCATGGCGAGTTCACAGAAAAAAATTTGGCACAAGTTAGCGGAAATGGTGTTTTTTTTTTTTTTTTTTTTTACAGTCTCACATTCCACTAACTTGTGACAAAAAATAAAATTTTACATGAACTCCCCATACCCCTCACAGAATACCTTGGGGTGTCTTCTTTCTAAAATGGGGTCACTTGTGAGGTTTTTGTACTGCCCTGGCATTTTAGGGGTCTCCGCAATCATTACACGTATGGCCAGAATTAGGAGTTTTTGCGATTCTCCTTATATTGACCATACGGGTAATGAGAATTTTTTTCCGTTCAGCCTCTGCGCTGAAAGAAAAAATGAACGTCACAGATTTTTCCATTCACATTGATCAATGTGGATGAAAAAATCTCTAAAAATGTGCAAAAAAAGAGGGAAAAGCTATAAAGCTGCGATCGCTAAGGGACCCTAAGGCCTCATTCAAGCTGCCCGCAATTCTGTTCCGCAAAATTTTGCGGAACAGAAATGTGGATACATTCAATTCTATGGGGACAGACTTTGTCCCGCTCGGATCCGTAATTGCGGATCCGTAATTGAAGATCCGCAAAAGTATAGAACATGTCCTATTCTTGTCCGCAATTGCGGACAAGAAAAGGCATTTTCTATATAGTTCTGGCAATGTGCGGATCCGCAAAATGCGGAAAGCACATTGCTGGTGTCCGTAGTTTTGTGGATCCGCGGATTTGCGGATCCGTGGATCCGCAAAACACATGCGGACATCTGAATGAGCCTTACAGGGGGTGATCAGTGACAGGGGGTGACAGGGGTGATCAGGGGGTGACATGGGAGATCAGGGGTTAATCAGT
Source organism: Bufotes viridis (assembly GCA_033119425.1). Classification (NCBI taxonomy): domain Eukaryota; kingdom Metazoa; phylum Chordata; class Amphibia; order Anura; family Bufonidae; genus Bufotes; species Bufotes viridis. Next base: position 222,984,440 of record CM065589.1, read on the forward strand.
GACAGGGGGGTGGTGGGTGGGGGCGGTGGGGGGTTGTGTGGTGATTGGTGCACTTTGATATTTTTTCTCTGGTGGTCCCAAGCAAAGGGACCACCAGAGAAGCGGGTAGCAAGCAGATCAGACGCTGTTCACAGAACAACGCCTGATCTGCGATTTTTTCTGCCATATACAGCCTGCCAGCGCACGATCGGCGCTGGCAGGCTGTAGTATAACTACATGCGAGCGCGCCGATGGCGCGCATTGCGCATGTGCGGGCGCGTCCTCGCGTCATCTCGCGTCTCGCGAGATGACGCGCCGATGCGTCCGATCAGAGCTACAGGGCCGCCGCCAGGACGCAATCCTGCGTGCGGCGGTCCTGTAGCGGTTAAAACAGATATCTGCACCGCTGAGCAGCAAAAAGGGCTGTAATTTTCGCCCTTCGCCACACAACGGCTAATCAGCACTTTTTTTCCCACTAATACAAGCCAAAAAATGCTTTAGAACATATAACTGCACCGCACAAGGGCAAATAAAACATATTTTTTTGTAATAAACCCTGTTAATGCCTTTATCAAACAGCACTTGCACCCTAAAGGGACAGGTTTTCTGGAATTACAGAGCTGTATAATTACATATTACATGTAATAAGTTAATTCAACTGTGGTCTGGACAATGTCTACCACTGATTTCTCCCAAAAACAGGAAACAAGGGTTCCTCTAGGTATGTAACTTATTTGGTCTGCAGGGTGAATTGTCACATTGTTCAATTTCAGGAGGCAGCAAAAAGGAAAAAAATCAAACGCTGCTCATTTGTAATGGCCTATTACACCGGCAAATGCAGAAGTGAATGTGGAAGAATCATCACTACCACAGTAGTTCCTCCCCCATTCAGTTCTAATAATTATCACTATCACATACCTCATTATATATGGAGATATGCTGACAATAATCTGTCAGGAATTGCCCATTTATCAGCTGATCTAATGCTTGATTATATGAGCTAGTTATCAGGAATGAGCGTCCCTTCTTCCCAATAATTTGTCCAAATATTGTGTTGTGTTCCAAGGCCTTACATAGCAACCTTTCTTTGCCTTACTAGCAATGAAAGTTCCCATTGGTTAACCCTTTAATGACCAGGCCTGAAAAGACCTTAATGACCAAAAATAATAACCATTAAACTTGGTGGCTTAATTGTTGCAACTTTTTATTTATTACATAATACATAAATTAATAAAATGGATTATTATGTGTCAGTTGTTTTGATATATAATATGTATAGTTTGGGCAATTGAATGGGCAATTTTTTTTTCCACTGTAACTGGGGCATACAAAGAAACCCCAATTACAAGGGAAAAGAGTACTGTTGAGGCATTTTAAACAGGCAGAGGTAATCAGGGTCTGCTAAGACCCTACAGCTCTGCTCTGCCCATGAGACACCTAGCGATCACATGAACGCTGGGTCCAATAGTGGCTGTTCCGCTGCCTCCACTCAGTGCGTAATGCTCATTGAGTACTGTGCATGGAGCACAGAAGAAAACCACTTTTGTCTTCTCCTCGGGGTCTGAAAGCTAGGGACCTGACCTGCTCCTGCTAGATTGTGGAGCATTAATCCAGCACCTTGTCGCACTGCAGTTAGAAACACTGCTGATCGAACAGGCAGATGATCAGCTATGTTTCTGTCCAGCAGGATGGAGGCTGCAAGTCGTGGATCTACGGGCCAAAGGATGTGCATTCCTGCTCTAAAGTAAACCAAGTGTTTGTAAGGGGGTGACACAGCCCCTTTAAAGTGTTCACTGTTACTGGACCTGTGCTGTCAGGCTGTTTTTGTGTTTTTCACCTATGTTTTCTGTGATTCTCTTGTGAGTATTTTGTCTGTCTGAACAGCAGGTAGTAGAAAAAAGTACACTAGTATGAAGATTTAGGTTGGGCTACATGACGATCTTGGCCATGATACACATTAGATAATTAAGGATCACTACAGCACTACAGCCATTTAAATGAATGTGGTTGCAGCGCAATTTGAAACTTTCTGCAAATACAACCTCAGAATGGCAAAAATTCCAGCGTTGTTGGATTTTTTTTATTCATTTTTTTTATTCTTGAGTAGTGTTGAGCGAACAGTTTGAGCATCGTTCGGGTTTCAAAAAAGTTTGGGTTCGGGTCCGGTGTTCGTCGATTACTTCCCGCTTTCTGAAGGGCTGCACAGCAGCCAATCAGCTAGTGTTTTACTTCTTGCCCTAAGAGCCCATCACAGCCATGCCTACTAATGGCATGGCTGTGATTGGCCAAGTGCAGCATGTGACCCAGCCTCTATTTAAGCTGGAGTCACGTAGCGCCGCACGTCACACTGCTCTGATTAGTGTAGGGAGAGGACGCAGCTTCTGTCAGGGCGAGATAGGCAGGGATAAAGAAGTGAATGATCTACATTTCTACACCTGTGCATCAGAACAACTCAGCTGAGCTGTTCACTGAAAGTCACTATTTTGTTTAGACTGGCCAGAGCGATTTTTACCTGCACATGTAACTGGGCTGACCGGCGGTGGCTATTTTGGGACTTGTGGTGCGCCAGCACAAGCTGCCACAGAGTCTAAACCAAAGCTCCAAAGAAGTGAAAAATCTACACCTGTGAATCAGAACAACAGCGATTCAGCTGCTCAGTCAAAGTCAATTTCTTTTCTGGCTGGGCAGACCGTTTTCTGGCACATGCTACTGGGCTGATAGGCGGCGGCCATTTTGGGACTTGTGGTGCTACAGCAAAAGCTGCCACAATGTCCATTAATCTCATGTAATAGTCGATTTTTTCATAGATATACTACATCAGGGGTTTGGCTGTGCTTGTGTCACCCATACTAACTGCAAAGATATTTAATATATCAGTGGTGAAACTGAAAGTAACCCACTTGGATAGCAAATCCCATGAATGTGCTGTTCCAGCTAGGCTAGCCAGTGCCACTACAGCCAAGTCCAATACTGTCAGCCAGAAATATTTTTTTTTTTTTTATGTGCCAGAAATATAAATTAAAAAAAGCTTTCACCGTAATAATAAAATTATTCTGGTGTTAGACCAGAAGAAGCGCTTCTGTTGTAATTAATACTGTAAAAAGGCTTAGGCAATATTTCTCCCAGTGTGGGAAATTTATCTAGCAAAACTAGCATTTTAAAAATTCCGGTGTTCTGAAATACCAGCAGTCCTCTTGTAATTAATACCGCAAAAAGGCATTCGTCCAGTGTTGTAATTTTGGTGAAAAAAAGGCCAATTTAATCAATCTGGTGTTAGTTACACCAGAAAAAGTAGGCCTCACGTTTTTACTCCTGTAAAGAGGAATTAATACAGGAAAAAGGCATTACATTATCCAGTGTTGTAATTTTGGTGAAAAAAAGGCCAATTTAATCAATCTGGTGTTAGTTACACCAGAAACAGTAGCCAGCGTGTTTTTACTCCTGTAAAAAGGAATTAATACCGGAAAAAGGCATTACATTGTCCAGTGTTGTAATTTTGGTGAAAAAAAGGCCAATTTAATCAATCTGGTGTTAGTTACACCAGAAACAGTAGGCCTCAAGTTTTTACTCCTGTAAAAAGGAATTAATACCGGAAAAAGGCATTACATTGTCCAGTGTTGTAATTTTGGTGAAAAAATGGCCAATTTAATCAATCTGGTGTTAGTTAGACCAGAAACAGTAGGCCGCACGTTTTTACTCCTGTAAAAAGGAATTATATCTCCCCGTGTGGGAACCTATGTACCAAAACTAGCATTTTAAAAATTCTGGTGTCCAATTTGCAGCAGTTTTCTTGTAATTAATACCAGAAAAAGGAATTATATCTTCCAGTGTGGGAATTTATGTACACAAACTAGCATTTTAAAAATTCTGGTGTCCAATTAGCAGCAGTCTTCTAGTAATTAATACCTGAAAAAGGCATTACATTGTCCAGTGTTGTAATTTTGGTGAAAAAAAGGCCAATTTAATCAATCTGGTGTTAGTTACACTAGAAACAGTAGGCCTCACGTTTTTACTCCTGTAAAAAGGAATTAATATCGGAAAAAGGCATTACATTGTCCAGTGTTGTAATTTTGGTAAAAAAAAGGCCAATATAATCAATCTGGTGTTAGTTACACCAGAAACAGTAGGCCTCACGTTTTTACTCCTGTAAAAAGGAATTAATACCGGAAAAAGGCATTACATTGTCCAGTGTTGTAATTTTGGTGAAAAAAAGGCCAATTTAATCAATCTGGTGTTAGTTAGACAAGAAACAGTAGGCCGCACGTTTTTACTCCTGTAAAAAGGAATGATATCTCCCCGTGTGGGAACCTATGTACCAAAACTAGCATTTTAAAAATTCTGGTGTCCAATTTGCAGCAGTTTTCTTGTAATTAATACCGGAAAAAGGAATTATATCTTCCAGTGTGGGAATTTATGTACACAAACTAGCATTTTAAAAATTCTGGTGTCCAATTAGCAGCAGTCTTCTTGTAATTAATACCTGAAAAAGGCATTACATTGTCCAGTGATGTAATTTTGGTGAAAAAAGGCCAATTTAATCAATCTGGTGTTAGTTACACCAGAAACAGTAGGCAGCACGTTTTTGCTCCTGTAAAAAGGAATTAATACCGGAAAAAGGCATTACATTGTCCAGTGTTGTAATTTTGGTGAAAAAAAGGCCAAATTAATCAATCTGGTGTTAGTCACACCAGAAACAGTAGGCTTCACGTTTTTACTCCTGTAAAAAGGAGTTAATACCGGAAAAAGGCATTACATTGTCCAGTGTTGTAATTTTGTTGAAAAAAAGGCCAATTTAATCAATCTGGTGTTAGTTACACCAGAAACAGTAGGCCTTAAGTTTTTACTCCTGTAAAAAGGAATTGATACCGGAAAAAGGCATTACATTGTCCAGTGTTGTAATTTTGGTGAAAAAAAGGCCAATTTAATCAATCTGGTGTTAGTTAGACCAGAAACAGTAGGCCGCACGTTTTTACTCCTGTAAAAAGGAATGATATCTCCCCGTGTGGGAACCTATGTACCAAAACTAGCATTTTAAAAATTCTGGTGTCCAATTTGCAGCAGTTTTCTTGTAATTAATACCGGAAAAAGGAATTATATCTTCCAGTGTGGGAATTTATGTACACAAACTAGCATTTTAAAAATTCTGGTGTCCAATTAGCAGCAGTCTTCTTGTAATTAATACCTGAAAAAGGCATTACATTGTCCAGTGTTGTAATTTTGGTGACAAAAAAAGGCCAATTTAATCAATCTGGTGTTAGTTAGACCAGAAACAGTAGGCCGCACGTTTTTACTCCTGTAAAAAGGAATTAAATCTCCCCGTGTGGGAATCTATGTACCAAAACTAGCATTTTAAAAATTCTGGTGTCCAATTTGCAGCAGTTTTCTTGCAATTAATACCTGAAAAAGGAATAATATCTTCCAGTGTGGGAACTTATGTACACAAACTAGCATTTTAAAAATTCTGGTGTCCAATTTGCAGCAGTTTTCTTGCAATTAATACCGGAAAAAGGAATAATATCTTCCAGTGTAGGAATTTATGTACACAAACTAGCATTTTAAAAATTCTGGTGTCCAATTAGCAGCAGTCTTCTTGTAATTAATACCTGAAAAAGGCATTACATTGTCCAGTGTTGTAATTTTGGTGAAAAAAAGGCCAATTTAATCAATCTGGTGTTAGTTAGACCAGAAACAGTAGGCCGCACGTTTTTACTCCTGTAAAAAGGAATTATATCTCCCCGTGTGGGAATCTATGTACCAAAACTAGCATTTTAAAAATTCTGGTGTCCAATTTGCAGCAGTTTTCTTGTAATTAATACCGGAAAAAGGAATTATATCTTCCAGTGTGGGAATTTATGTAAACAAACTAGCATTTTAAAAATTCTGGTGTCCAATTAGCAGCAGTCTTCTTGTAATTAATACCTGAAAAAGGCATTACATTGTCCAGTGTTGTAATTTTGGTGAAAAAAAGGCTAATTTAAACAATCTGGTGTTAGCTAGACCAGAAACAGTAGGCCGCACGTTTTTATTCCTGTAAAAAGGAATTATATCTCCCCGTGTGAGAATCTATGTACCAAAACTAGCATTTTAAAAATTCTGGTGTCCAATTTGCAGCAGTTTTCTTGTAATTAATACCGGAAAAAGGAATTATATCTTCCAGTGTGGGAATTTTGGGGCTAAAAAATAATATATTTTATTGTGGTGCGAGTTGAATCGCAACAATGAGGAAACATTCTATTAAGGGACGAGGATGCGGTCGTGGTGGTGTCCGTGGAGCCTCTGTTGCTGGCACTACAGGCGCTAGTCAATTGGGTTGCCGACAGTGGATCCAGCATGTTCACAACATTATCTCCCACCCAGTCTTCTGCAGAAAGCGCACAGGTGGCACCTGAAAACCAAGCCCTTCAGTCTGTCACATCACCCCCATGCATATCAGGGAAACTGTCTGAGCCTCAAGTTATGCAGCAGTCTCTTATTCTGTTTGAAGACTCTGCTCCCACGGTTTTCCAGGGGCGTCCACCTAGCCCTTCCCCAGCCTTTGGAAGACATTCCATGCACTGACGCACAACCACTTATGTATCCAGATGATGAGGACATGGGAATACCACCACAGCAGAGTGACCGAGTCTCTGATGATGACGAAACACTGGTGCCCACTGCCGCGTCTTATTGCAGTGTGCAGACTCAACAGGAGGAGGTCAGGGAGGAAGACTGGGTGGAAGACGATGCAGAGGACGATGAGGTCTTAGACCCCACATGGACTGAAGGTCGTGCCGCTGACTTAAATAGTTCAGAGGAAGAGGCAGTGGTGAGACCGAGACAACAGCGAAGCCAAAGAGGAAGCAGGGGGCAAAAGCAGAACAGCCGCCGTCCAGAGAGTTCGCCTGCTATTGGCCAGCGCCAACAGGGACCCAGCACCCCAAAGGCATCTTCAAGGAGTTCCCTGGCATGGCACTTCTTCAAACAATGCGCTGACGACAAGTCCAGAGTGATTTGCACGCTGTGCCATCAGACCCTGAGGCGAGGCATTAACGTTCTTAACCTGAGCACCACCTGCATGATCAGGCATCTACATGCAAAGCATGAACTGCAGTGGAGTACACACCTTAAAAACAAGGAACCCGCTTAGGCTCCCCCTGCTCCCTCTACCGCTGCTGCCTCGGCTTCCGCCTCGAGAGGAATGTTGCCACCTGCCGAGCAGCAAACAGAGGATGTGCCACCGACACCACCACCACCACCGCCACCGTCACCTAGCGTCTCCACTATTTCATACAGCAGCGTTCAGCTCTCCATCTCTCAAACCTTTGAGAGGAAGCGCAAATTCCCAAGTAGTCACCCTCGAGCCCTTGGCCTGAATGCCAGCATTTCTAAACTACTGGCCTTTGAAATGCTGTCATTCCGGCTGGTGGACACAGACAGCTTCAAACAGCTGATGGCCATGGCTGTCCCCCAGTATGTGGTTCCCAGCCGTCACTACTTCTCCAAGACAGCCGTGCCTTCCCTGCACATGCAAGTGTCCGATAAAATCAAGTGTGCACTGCGCAACGCCATTTGTGGCAAGGTCCACCTTACCACAGATACGTGGACCAGTAAGCACGGCCAGGGATGCTATATCTCACTAACTGCACACTGGGTGAATGTAGTGGCGGCTGGGCCCCAGACGGAGAGTTCCTTGGCGCACGTTCTTCCGCCGCCTAGGATCGCAGGGCATCATTCTCTGCCTCCTGTAGCCTCCTCCTCCTACTCAGCTTCCTCCTCCACTGCTTCCACCAGCTCATCCAGTCAGCCACACACCTTCACCACTAACTTCAGCACAGCCCGGGGTAAATGTCAGCAGGCCATTCTGAAACTCATATGTTTGGGGGACAGGCCCCACACCGCGCAGGAGTTGTGGTGGGGTATTGAACAACAGACCGACCAGTGGTTGCTGCCGGTGGGCCTCAAGCCCGGCCTGGTGGTGTGCGATAATGGGCGAAATCTCGTCGCAGCTCTGGGACTAGCCGGTTTGAAGCACATCCCTTGCCTGGCGCATGTGCTGAATTTGGTGGTGCAAAAGTTCATTCACAATTACCCAGACATGTCAGAGCTGCTGCATAAAGTGCGGGCCATCTGTGCGCGCTTCCGGCATTCACATCCTGCCGCTGCTCGCCTGTCAGCGCTACAGCGGAACTTCGGCCTTCCCGCTCACCGCCTAATATGCGACGTGCCCACCAGGTGGAACTCCACCTTGCACATGCTGGAGAGACTGTGCGAGCAGCAGCAGGCTATAGTGGAGTTTCAGATGCAGCACGCACGGGTCAGTCGCACTGCGGAACAGCAAAACTTCACCACCAATGATTGGGCCTCCATGCGAGACCTGTGTGCCCTGTTGCGCTGTTTCGAGTACGCCACCAACATGGCCAGTGGCGATGCCACTGTTATCAGCGTGACAATACCAATTCTATGTCTCCTAGAGAAAACGCTTAGGGCGATGATGGAAGAGGAGGTGGCCCAGGAGGAGGAGGAGGATAAGGGTTCATTTTTAGCACTTTCAGGCCAGTCTGTTAGAAGTGGCTCAGAGGGAGGTTTTTTGCAACAGCAGAGGGCAGGTACAAATGTTGCCAGCCAGGGACCACTACTGGAGGACGAGGAGGATGAGGAGGAGGTGGAGGAGGATGAGGATGAAGCAGGTTCACAGCGGGGTGGCACCCAGCACAGCGCTGGCACATCCCTGGTGCGTGGCTGTTGGGATACAGAGGATGATGACGATACGCCTCCCACATAGGACAGCTTGTCCTTACCTCTGGGGAGCCTGGCACACATGAGCGATTACATGCTGCAGTGCCTGCGCAACGACAGCAGAGTTGCACACATTTTAACGTGTGCTGACTACTGGGTGGCCACCCTGCTGGATCCACGGTACAAAGACAATGTGCCCACTTTACTTCCTGCACTGGAGCGTGATAGGAAGATGCGCGAGTACAAGCGCACGCTGGTAGACGCGCTCCTGAGAGCATTCCCAACTGTCACAGGGGAACAGGTGGAAGGCCAAGGCAGAGGAGGAGCTAGAGGTCGCCCACGCAGCAGTGTCACGGCCAGCTCCTCTGAGGGCAGGGTTAGCATGACAGAAATGTGGAAAAGTTTTGTCTCCACGCCACAGCTAACTGCCCCACCACCTGATACGGAACGTGTTAGCAGGAGGCAACATTTCACTAACATGGTTGAACAGTACGTCTTCACACAACTCCATGTACTGACGGATGGTTCGGCCCCATTCAACTTCTGGGTTTCCAAATTGTCCACGTGGCCAGAATTAGCATGTTATGCCTTGGAGGTGCTGTCCTGCCCGGCGGCCAGCGTTTTATCTGAATGTGTATTCAGCACGGCAGGGGGCGTCATTACTGACAAACGCAGCCGCCTGTCCGCAGCCAACGTGGACAAGCTGACGTCTATAAAAATGAACCAGGCATGGATCCCACAAGACCTGACCCTCCCTTGTGCAGAGTAGTCCTTAATAACTGCCTTAAACCATGTTGTCTTGTACTCCTGGCCACTTCTTCATTGAAATCAATTTTTGAAATTAAGTAGGATCTTGGGGTGCAACCCAGAGTTGAATGAACCTTCCCTCTGTCTGGGTGCTGGGGCCAAAGTACATGAAAGTGTCCTTCTCCTGTGCTGGGTGATATGAATGTTATACTTGTGCTGTCTGACATGTCTCCTTTGTGTGGGTGCAGGGGGCCAAAGTCACTGAAAGCGGCCTTCTCCTGTGGTGGGTGATCGAAATGCCTAATTCTCTGCTGTGGGACCTCTCTCCTCTTTCTGGGTGCAAGGGTCAAAGAAACAAAAGGTGGCCTACTCCTGTGGTGGTTGACATGATGCCTGATTCTCTGCTGTGGGACCTCTCTCCTCCGTGTGGCTGCAGGGGTCAAGGTCTCTAAAAGTGCCCTTCTCCTGTGGTGGTTGATGTAACACTGATGCTTGTGCTATCTGACCTGTCTCCTCTGTGTCGGTGCTAAGGCCTAAGTAACTAAATGGTGGCCGTCTCCTGAGGTGGTTGATATGATGCCTGATTATGTGCTGTGGGACCTCTCTCCTCTTTCTGGGTGCAGGGGTCAAATTAACTAAAGGTGGCCTACTCCTGTGGTGGGTGATCGGTAAAACTGATGCTTGCGCTATCTGACCTGTCTCCTCTGTGTCGGTGCTAAGGCCTAAGTCACTGAAAGCGGTCTTCTCCTGTGCTGGCTGATATAAATGCCTGAATCTCTGCTGTGGGACCTCTCTCCTCCGTGTGGCTGCAGGGGTCAAAGTCTCTAAAAGTGCCCTTCTCCTGTGGTGGTTGATGTAAAACTGATGCTTGTGCTATCTGACCTGTCTCCTCTGTGTCGGTGCTAAGGCCTAAGTCACTGAAAGCGGCCTTCTACTGTGCTGGCTGATATAAATTCCTGAATCTCTGCTGTGGGACCTCTCTCCTCCGTGTGGCTGCAGGGGTCAAAGTCTCTAAAAGTGCCCTTCTCCTGTGGTGGTTGATGTAAAACTGATGCTTGTGCTATCTGACCTGTCTCCTCTGTCTCGTTGCTAAGGCCTAACTCACTGAAAGTGGCCTTGTCATGTGCTGGGTGATATAAATGTTATACTTGTGCCATCTGACATGGTTGACGGGGTCCCATTAAATGGTGGCCTACTAAATGGTGGCCTACTCATGTGGTGGGTGATCCAAATGCCTGATTCTCTGCTGTGAAATTCTCTCTCCTCCGTCTGGGTGCAGGGGTCAAAGTCCCTAAAAGTGTCCTTCTCTTGTGCTGGGTGATGTAAAACTGATGCTTGTACCATCTGACATGGTTGCCGGGGTCCCATTAAATGGTGGCCTACTCCTGTGGTGGGTGATCTAAATGCGTGATTCTCTGCTGTGAAACCTCTCTCCTCCGTCTGGGTGCTGTGAAACCTCTCTCCTCCGTCTGGGTGCAGGGGTCAAAGTCTCTAAAAGTGGCCTTCTCTTGTGCTGGGTGATGTAAAACTGATGCTTGTACCATCTGACATGGTTGCCGGGGTCCCATTAAATGATGGCCTACTCCTGTGGTGGGTGATCTAAATGCCTGATTCTCTGCTGTGAAACCTCTCTCCTCCGTCTGGGTGCAGGGGTAAAAGTCTCTAAAAGTGACCTTCTCTTGTGCTGGGTGATGTAAAACTGATGCTTGTACCATCTGACATGGTTGCCGGGGTCCCATTAAATGATGGCCTACTCCTGTGGTGGGTGATCTAAATGCCTGATTCTCTGCTGTGAAACCTCTCTCCTCCGTCTGGGTGCAGGGGTCAAAGTCTCTCAAAGTCGCCTTCTCCTGTGCTGGGTGATATAAATGTTATACTTGTGCCATCTGACATGGTTGCCGGGGTCCCATTAAATGGTGGCCTACTCCTGTGGTGGGTGATCTAAATGCCTGATTCTCTGCTGTGAAAACCTCTCTCCTCCGTCTGGATGCAGGGGTCAAAGTCTCTAAAAGTGGCCTTCTCTTGTGCTGGGTGATGTAAAACTGATGCTTGTACCATCTGACATGGTTGCCGGGGTCCCATTAAATGATGGCCTACTCCTGTGGTGGGTGATCTAAATGCCTGATTCTCTGCTGTGAAACCTCTCTCCTCCGTCTGGGTGCAGGGGTCAAAGTCTCTAAAAGTGACCTTCTCTTGTGCTGGGTAAAGTAAAACTGATGCTTGTACCATCTGACAAGGTTGCCGGGGTCCCATTAAATGATGGCCTACTCCTGTGGTGGGTGATCTAAATGCCTGATTCTCTGCTGTGAAATCTCTCTCCTCCGTCTGGCTGCAGGGGTCAAAGTCTCTCAAAGTCGCCTTCTCCTGTGCTGGGTGATATAAATGTTATACTTGTGCCATCTGACATGGTTGCCGGGGTCCCATTAAATGGTGGCCTACTCCTGTGGTGGGTGATCTAAATGCCTTATTCTCTGCTGTGAAAACCTCTCTCCTCCGTCTGGATGCAGGGGTCAAGGTCTCTAAAAGTGGCCTTCTCTTGTGCTGGGTGATGTAAAACTGATGCTTGTACCATCTGACATGGTTGCCGAGTCCTATTAAATGATGGCCTACTCCTGTGGTGGGTGATCTAAATGCCTGATTCTCTGCTGTGAAACCTCTCTCCTCCGTCTGGGTGCAGGGGTCAAAATCTCTCAAAGTCGCCTTCTCCTGTGCTGGGTGATATAAATGTTATACTTGTGCCATCTGACATGGTTGCCGGGGTCCCATTAAATGGTGGCCTACTCCTGTGGTGGGTGATCTAAATGCCTGATTCTCTGCTGTGAAAATCTCTCTCCTCCGTCTGGGTGCAGGGGTCAAAGTCTCTAAAAGTGGCCTTCTCTTGTGCTGGGTGATGTAAAACTGATGCTTGTACCATCTGACATGGTTGCCGGGGTCCCATTAAATGATGGCCTACTCCTGTGGTGGGTGATCTAAATGCCTGATTCTCTGCTGTGAAAACCTCTCTCCTCCGTCTGGGTGCTGTGAAACCTCTCTCTCCGTCTGGGTGCAGGGGTCAAAGTCTCTAAAAGTGGCCTTCTCTTGTGCTGGGTGATGTAAAACTGATGCTTGTGCCATCTGACATGGTTGCCGGGGTCCCATTAAATGATGGCCTACTCCTGTGGTGGGTGATCTAAATGCCTGATTCTCTGCTGTGAAAACCTCTCTCCTCCGTCTGGGTGCAGGGGTCAAAGTCTCTCAAAGTCGCCTTCTCCTGTGCTGGGTGATGTAAAACTGATGCTTGTACCATCTGACATGGTTGCCGGGGTCCCATTAAATGGTGGCCTACTCCTGTGGTGGGTGATCTAAATGCCTGATTCTCTGCTGTGAAAATCTCTCTCTTCCGTCTGGGTGCAGGGGTCAAAGTCTCTAAAAGTGGCCTTCTCTTGTGCTGGGTGATGTAAAACTGATGCTTGTACCATCTGACAAGGTTGCCGGGGTCCCATTAAATGATGGCCTACTCCTGTGGTGGGTGATCTAAATGCCTGATTCTCTGCTGTGAAAACCTCTCTCCTCCGTCTGGGTGCAGGGGTCAAAGTCTCTCAAAGTCGCCTTCTCCTGTGCTGGGTGATATAAATGTTATACTTGTGCCATCTGACATGGTTGCCGGGGTCCCATTAAATAGTGGCCTACTCCTGTGGTGGGTGATCTAAATGCCTTATTCACTGCTGTGAAAACCTCTCTCCTCCGTCTGGGTGCAGGGGTCAAAGTCTCTAAAAGTGGCCTTCTCTTGTGCTGGGTGATGTAAAACTGATGCTTGTACCATCTGACATGGGTGCAGGGGTCAAATTAACTAAATGGTGGCCTACTCCTGTGGTCGGTGATATGATGCCTGAATATGTGCTGTGGGGCCTCTCTCCTCTTTCTGGGTGCAGGGGTCAAAGTAACTAAAAGTGGCCTTCTCCTGTGCTGGATGGTATAAATGTAATGCTTGTGCTATCTGACATGTCTCCTCTGTCTGGGTGCTAAGGCCTAAGTCACTGAAAGTGGCCTTCTCCTGTGGTGGTTGATATGATGCCAGATTCTCTGCTGTGGGACCTCTCTCCTTTGTCTGGATGCTGGGGTCGAAATAATAGTAAGCGACCTTCTCCATTGGTGGGTGATTTGAAGCCTGATTCTGTGCTATGGGACCTAACTCCAATTAATATTGGTTAATTTTTTTTTATTTTATGTTAAGTCATCATTTCCCTATCTACATTTGTTTGCAGGGGATTTACCTACATTTTGCTGCCTTTTGCAGCCCTCTAGCCCTTTCCGGGAGTCTTTTACAGCCTTTTTAGTGCTCAAAAGTTCTGGTCCCCATTGACTTCTAAGGGGTTCGGGTTCGGGATGAAGTTCGGGTTGAGTTCGGATCACGAACCCGGACATTTTCCGGAAGTTCGGTCGAACCTCTCGAACCCGAACATCCAGGTGTTCGCTCAACTCTATTCTTGAGTTGTAGTCAAAGCAACTTGAGAGTCTCGCTTCAAAGGCTGCCATTCTACACAGCAATTCTTGATTGTGTGATGGGTGTCAAGGTCAAGATCACTATTGCATGTTGAGCAACAGGCAGGTAGTGTATGACAGCAACTAGTAAATTAATGAGCAAAGTTTTTAAAAATTCGATTCAGGTGCTTTGTCAAACTTCAACATGAAATTTGATAAATTACGAATTACTTTGTCACAAATTGCATTTCATTATATGTAGCGGGCACAATGTTGGGGAATGGCAATGGTGCACTCGTCATTGAACCCCTCAGATGCCACGATCAACGCTGATAGCAGCATCTGAGAATCACATTGAGGCGTTAATCAGGGGTTTAAAAAAAGTACATAGTCACCTCATCCATTTGATCACCATCTTGACTGAAGAAAATACGCCAAGTCTTGCGCACGCTGTCACCACGGATCACGCTGGGCAGAAGTGGTGACATCATCACTGATGTCAGCGTGAGAGGGATTTGGTGAGTTTTCTTCAATCAAGATTGCCGTGATGGCCCCTCCGTGATGTTCTTCTTACTGTTACTAACTGCTTTTATCATTTTTTTGAGTTTGGATAATAATTAAATAGTTCAGTATTTTGCATCGTTATATAAAATATAAACCAAGATGGGTTGAGAGGGTCAAGAAGAAAAGTACAGTCTCAAGTAGAATTTTTAGTGCTGCTGACCTGAAGATCACTGGATTAAAATAATAATTCTAAAGTCTGTAACCTATTTAGGTGCATATGCATTGTCAAATCACAATCGCATGAAGAAATCAATAAGTTGCCTGAAAATTCACCTCAAAGCCAGCAATGCTCTATACAGTATAAGCAAATAATAAATTCTATGCTGTTTTACATACAAAGAAAACAAAGTCATTGTTCTGTCTTCATACACGTTCACACAGTGTGCAGTCTGACATTCAGCATAAACCATTCATGTCTTCCAAATAATAGGATGGTTTTCTGTAGTCTAATTTATTTATTTGTCAACAGGATTGTGAATTTGTAAAACTACAAGAATACAAATGACATGTATCAGAATAAAGAATAGCATGTATCAGCATACAGTATAGATGGCATGTAATATAACATTAACAAAGAAAGCACATGTCCCAAAATGACTGCCTATACATAGGATTGCATAGCTAACATCTAACAGCTACAGCATGTTCTCAGAGTAATACTACAGCTAGCTAAACATCACTGCATAACATAATATCCCTGAGACAAGGTAGATCTCACTAACCAGATGTACTTGCACAAAGATAATGAAGTTTAAGAAGGAGAAATACAAGAGACAGCTCTGCTGATATTCTGTAACATGGAGACTGGGATGGGCTTCTCTTTTCCAGAATGCATTACATTGTCACAATGCTTTGCACCCATCACAAATAAAATAATCTTTATTAACAAGAAACACAAGTGTACTACATTTTTACCACCGCTAGATGGTGCTGTTAACTAACTAATAACAGGAATAGCAAACTGAAAGAAGAAGTGATCTGTAATAATACTAAAATGAATCTCCAAGTGCTGGGACAGAACAGTCATACTCTTTTAGCGAGCATGAAGAAGCGCTTGAAGAGTCATTGAATGAAGAAGATTAGGCCTGTTTGAGGTTTGTTTATGATAGTTTTTTCATTACTGAATTGATTATACATTACTGTTTTGTCAAATGTCACAATCCAGCACTTATGACAACATTTATACAGTATATGCCAAAAATTATTATTTTTTTTACAACTGGAGCCATGATTAAGATCGAAGGCCGGAGGTGTCCATATTGCACTGCTATAGGTAAAATTCTTTGATTGGCGCCAGAAGAACCACACTGAAAGCATTTGCCAAGAATGTTTCATTAATCTAGGATGACATTTGTAGCCTGGTTTGAAAATGATCCGACACACGATCCGACTGCGTTATTTCCATTACCCACTGAGCATTTTCAAGTCTTTTGGTTCCAAGGGTAGTACGGTTGCAAAGCTGAAACTTAAACTAATTGATGGAAGGGCACTATCAGGAGTGGAGCCTGCAGCTTAATTTCATTCCACATGGTGAACTTCACCTGGCCCGAACACTGAAAGGATTGACAAATTGATACCTCTTTCTCGATTCTGTGGGTGGTGGTGCATGGGGGTTGTGAGTGGGTGGAGCGATTTGTCTGGTTCATTCCAATAACCAACGAGATTCCTCCATGCTAACGAGTTACGTCACCCCCGGCTGCCAGTGCAAGGACATTGCAGAAATATTATCAAAGACACTGGCCACGATAAAATTTTCTTGAATTTTAAAAATAATTTTTGCTTGTGGTAATGATACATTGCAGAGTGTGCGCAGGGAATGGCGGTCAGCAGCAGCTAAGACATTTTTTTATTAAAATTTAAGAATATTTTTTGATTGCCCTGTAAAAGATTATAGGTGAGGGCCTGCAGGTGAGCTGACCCTCCCTGAAGAGGGACACAAGGATATCTTGTGCATTGATCCCCAAACTCTTCAGCATCCACAGTCAGTAGAAGATGACGGTGGGGAATGGCAATTAGTGTTTCATGAGGTGGATGATGCAGATGAGACACAGTTGTAAATAAGTGAGGGTCTTGTTAGGTCAACAACACAAGTCAGGAGGATGACCCGAGTGAGGAAGTGGAAGAAGGGGTGGTGGACAATGACATCACTGACCCAATCTGGGAAGGTTGCAAGCCAAGAGAGGACAGCAGTACAGAGGGGGATGGAACCACAGCTCCACAACAGCCTGAAAGAGGCTGTGGGATGACAAAAGGGAGAAGGCGGGCCACACCAAAAAGGGCTGCGTACATATGTCCTTAACCCAGGCCTTTGAAAGTAAAAGCAAATACCCAGCCACCCACCCACAGGCCATAGCACTAAATGCACACCTTTAAAGGCTTTCCTGAGCCTCAAGGGTGCGGACGTCCCTCGTTACTCAGTCCCCAGCTTCCACTATTTTTCTCTGTGTGCCGTCCCCGCATTACACCAGCAATTGTGTCATGTAACATCACCGGTGCCCTTACCAACGCAGTTATTGGGAAGGTCCATTTAACGACTGACACAGGGAGAAGTGCTTTTGGCCAGGGACGGTACATTTCCATGACGGCACACTGGGGGAACCTTGTGGAGGCCGGTAGCTAGTCGCACCCTGGGACGGCACAGGTGCCACCAACGCCAAGGATTTTGGGCCCCCATTCCACCTGGATTTTCACCACCACCTACATTAGTTCCAGCAAAGCCCCCTTCTTCTACTCTTACTCCACTTCCACCTCTGAATTCTCATCTTGCAGCACCAGTCAGTCATCAGTCAGTAGCTAGAAGCAGTGTAGCACGGTAGTGGGGAAGCGTCAACAGGCCGTGCTGAAATTCATTTGCTTGGGTGACAAACAGCACACCGCCGCAGAGCTATGGCAGGGTATAAGGGACCAGGTTGGTTGTGTCTGATAATGGCCATAACTTGTTGGCAGCTTTGTAGCTCAGCAAGCTACCACACATGGCAATCATACAGCATATATGTACCATGCACAACAAACATCCCCAACTTAGACATTAATATAAATAAAAACATAACACACGAGAGTGGAGGTAAACTAATGGCATGGCCTGTTTAAGAACTCACAAATACCCAAATAACCATAGCATATTTTACAGCGTAGTCATAAACTCAAACCTTAACAATAAAAACTCAAACACTGGAACATAACAGTCCCAGTCCTCAGCCAATCACGGCCCTCACCGGCTCAGTTTTTCTCAGTGACCACAGCAAAACGTCGGGAAATTGTCCCTCAAAAACCTGTCTTAATAATATAATCTTAATCACTGGGCAGAAAACAACCTCCGTCCAGTAAAATGGCAAAATTGTACATGGGAAAAATGCTGATATGGCCATGTGGATCCCTCTTTAATGTCCGGGATCCGGCCATACCATGCCTAGCCCACGTGTTCTGAAATTTGTCAAAACTTACCCCAATTTGCCTGAGCTACTGGTGAAGGGAGGCCATGTGTGTGCCTATTTCAGAAAGTCATCTACAGCTGCCGACGGTCTGGCAACGCTGCTGCAGCGCTTGCATTTGTCAGCTAACCGATTGTTCTGCGACGTGAGAAAGTGCTGGAATTCCACATTACGCATGTCGGCTAGGCTTTGTGAGCAGCAGAAGGCAGTAGTGGAATATCAGCTGCAACATGGTCTTGTATGTCTGAGGTTTTACGTAACTTTGAGGGATAAACACAGATCGTGAGTGGCGATGCCGCTATTATCAGCCTAATCATCCCACTTCTGTGTTTACGGAAACCTGGCTGCTAACAATGAAGGTGGATGCTTTAAATGTGGAAGAGGTGGAACTAGGGGAAATACATTACACAGGGTGATAGCCAGACCAACCTCAGTTTGTCTTCTCAGTGTGAATTGTATGATGATGATGCGGAGGAGGAGCAAGAGACGGTTTGCTCTGCTACAGAGGGAAGTAACCATAGTAGGTTTATTCTATCTGTTCAGCATAGATGGGCAGGAGAGGAGAAAGAGGATAAGGAGATTGAGAGTCATCCTCCTGATGAGGACAGCAAAGTCTTGTCTGTTGGGACTCTGACACACATGGCTGACTTTACCTTATGCTGCCTTTCCTGTGATCCTCGCATTTTACGCATTTTGCACAACAGTGATTACTGGTTGTTCAGTTCACTCTTCTCGACCCCTGCTACAAAGAGAAATTCTCATCTCTCATTCCTGTGGTGGAGAGGACGAGTAAAATGGTGCAATACCAGAAGGTCCTTCTTGAAAAATGGATCCATAAATTTCCATCTGACAACGCTTGCGGCAGAGTACGTTGTTCCTTGTGCAACCCAGGAGGGGAGATGATGTGGGGAAAACACATCAGTATCAACAGAGGCAGTACAACACTCTCCAAGGCCTGGGACAGTTTCATGACACCCCACCAGCACCCTCACCTTGATGCGTGGCCTAGTGTCACAAGGATAGAAAAAATTTGAAAGATGGTGAAGGTGTACATAGCAGACCGTCTCAGCATCCTCAGTGATCCCTCAACTGCTGGGTGTCCAAGATGGACACGTGGCATGAACTGGCACTCTACAGCTATAGCTAAATGATAAGGAACATGGAAGATTTACTATATTGGACTGTAGTATTCAGGGTAAATAGCCGTGTGGGCACTTTGCGATAAATACAGTCGCAAGAAAAAGTATGTGAACCCTTTGGAATGATATGGATTTCTGCACAAATTGGTCATAGAATGTGATCTGATCTTGATCTAAGTCACAACAATAGACAATCACAGTTAATAACACACAAAGAATTAAATATTACCATGTTTTTATTGAACACACCATGTAAACATTCACAGTGCAGGTGGAAAAAGTATGTGAACCCTTGGATTTAATAACTGATTGTACCCCCTTAGGCAGCAATAACTTCAACCAAATGTTTCCTGTAGTTGTAGATCAGACTTGCACTACGGTCAGGAGTAATTCTTGACCATTCCTCTTTACAGAACTGTTTCAGTTCAGCAATATTCTTGGGATGTATGGTGAGAATCGCTTTCTTGAGGTCATGCCACAGCATCTCAATCAGGTAGAGGTCAGGACTGTCTTCTGTTTAAGCCATTCTGTTGTTGATTTACTTCTATGCTTTGGGTCTTTGTCCTGTTGCAACACCCATCTTCTGTTGAGCTTCAGCTGGTGGACAGATGGCCTTAAGTTCTCCTGCAAAATGTCTTGATAAATTTGGGGATTCATTTTTCCTTCGACGATAGCAATCCGTCCAGGCCCTGATGCAGCAAAGCAGCCCCAAACCATGATGCCTCCACCACCATACTTCACAGTTGGGATGAGGTTTTGATGTTGGTGTGCTGTGCCTCTTTTTCTCCACACATAAGGCCAGATTTATCATTAGCTAAAGTCACTTTAATGGAGTGAAAAAGTCGCAAAAAAATGCGCAATCGGTAAAATTGCGCATTTTTTGTGACTTTTTCAAGCTCTGCACTAAGCTCTCCAGTTTTGTGAAAGTGGGCGTGTTGTCTTATGTAAATGAATCTCTAGACAGATTTACTATTGCAACCATTTAAAAAGTCGCTAAAAAGTCACAAAAAAGTCGCAAAAAATGCGCAATTTCACTCCAGGGGGGGACCATGCTTATCTTATGCGACTTTTTAATAGAACATGCGACTTTTATGTAAAGACGTGCGACTTTTGTAAAGCTGCTTACTGAAGGATAAACTGCTACCATCAAACCACATTTATCACAGTATTAAAGGACCATTAATAAATCTGACTAACTAAAAGTGACTTTGGGCAGATGTAAAAGTGGAGTAAGATGTAAGTGTAATGATAAATCTGGCCCATAGTGTTCTGTGTTTCTTCCAAACAACTCAACTTTGGTTTCATCTGTCCACAGAATATTTTGCCAGTACTGCTGTGGAACATCCAGGTGCTCTTATGCAAACTGTACACGTGCAGCAATGTATTTTTTGGACAACAGTGGCTTCCACTTTGTTATCCTCCCATGAAATCCATTCTTGTTTAGTGTTTAACGTATTGTAGATTCGCTAACAGGGATGTTAGCATATGCCAAAGACTTTTGTAAGTCTTTAGCTGACACTCTAGTATACTTCTTTCCCTCATTGAGCAGTCTGCGCTGTGCTCTTGCAGTCATCTTTACAGGACGGCCACTCCTAGGTAGAGTAGCAGCAATGCTAAACTTTCTCCATTTATAGACAATTTGTCTTACTCTGGACTGATGAACAGCAAGGCTTTTGGACATACTTTTATAACCCATTCCAGCTTTTTGCAAGTCAACAGTTCTTAATCGTAGGTCTTCTGAGAGCTCTTTTCTGGGAGGCATCATTCACATCATGCAATGCTTCTTGGGAAAAGCAAACCCAGAACTGGTGTGTGTTTTTTATAGGGCAGGGCAGCTGAAACCAACACCTCCAATCTCATCTCATTGATTGGACTCCAGTTGGCTGACACCTCACTGCAATTAGCTCTTGGAGATGTCATTAGTCTAGGGGTTCACATACTTTTTCCACCTGCACTGTGAATGTTTACATGGTCTGGTCAATAAAAACATGGTAAAATTTAATTATTTGTGTGTTATTAGTTGTTAAGCAGACTGTGATTGTGACTGTGGTTAAGCAGACTGTGATTGTCTATTGTTGTGACTTAGATGAACAACAGATCACATTTTATGACCAATTTGTGCAGAAATTCATATCATTCCAAAGGGTTCACATACTTCTTGCAACTGTAAGTGGGTTTTGGGTTGCAGTTTCGGCATTCAGTCTCTAAAAGGTTCGCCATCGCCATCACTGTTTTAGAGGGTTAGCACACCTGGTACATTCTTTTACTCAGTTTCATTGCGCCCAGGGCCACAGCCTCTGCGTGCACCATCAGCATCACGGCCACTTACACTTCCCCTACAGGCCGCCTTCTTAATGTTAAATGTTACATATGCTTAAAAGTATGTCACACATACAGTAGCGTAGGATTTGTAAGTTTATGAGCCAAATAATGAAAACAAGTATTTGGAATTCGCACACTTTACACAGGAGATGTAGTCATGATAATGTCAGACTAGCATACACCGTCTGTGGATAAAGTATAGTATATGTCAGTGATATGTATGAAATGCACACAGTAAATGTTAAACAAATAATTAACTTTTCCCCAAAGTACAGTACACTGTTTTCACATGTGGTACAGTATTTGACACAAAGAGCCACACGTTATGGACACTAGATGTTGCACAAATAATTTACATTTCACCAAAATACACTGTTTTCACATGTGGTATAGTATTTGACACAGAGAGCCACACGATATGGACACTAGAGTAGGCACAGATTATTTAGATTTGCGCATCAGACACTTTTTTCATATGTGGTACAGTATTTGACACAGAAAGCCACACACTATGGAGACTAGATGTGGCACAAATTATTTCAATTTCCCCAAAAAACATAGTTTGTGGATGGTGTACAGTTTGCGTCACGGATGTGGATTAAACGCACACAAAGATGTGGCACAAATGATTTCAATTTCCGCAAAAAACATAGTCTGTGGATGGAATACAGTATATGTCACGGATGTGGATTAACCACTTCAGCCCCCCTAGCTTAAACACCCTTAATGACCAGGCCACTTTTTACAATTCCGCACTACACTAATTTCACCGTTTATTGCTCCGTCATACAACTTACCACCCAAATGAATTTTACCTCCTTTTCTTCTCACTAATAGAGCTTTCATTTGGTGGTATTTCATTGCTGCTGACATTTTTACTTTTTTTGCTATTAATCAAAAATTACCGAAATTTTTGCAAAAAAATGACATTTTTCACTTTCTGTTGTAAAATTTTTTAAAAAAAACTACATTTCTATATAAATTTTTCTCTAAATTTATTGTTCTACATGTCTTTGATAAAAAAATCCAATAAGTGTATATTTATTGGTTTGGGTAAAAGTTATAGCGTTTACAAACTATGGTGCAAAAAGTGAATTTCCTCATTTTGAAGCAGCTCTGACTTTCTGAGCGCCTGTCATGTTTCTTCAGGTGCTAGAATGTCAGGATAGTATGAATACCTCCCAAATGACACCATTTTAGAAAGAAGACACCCCAAAGTATTCGCGGAGGGGCTTGGTGAGTTCATGTATCATTTCATTTTTTTCACAAGTTAGCGGAAAATGACACTTTCTGAGAAAAAAAAAAAAAAAGTTTCAATTTCTGATAACTTCTGGCAAAAAAATAAAAATCTCAGACGGACTCACTATGCCCCTCAGTGAATACCTTGGGGTGTCTACTTTCCGAAATGGAGTCATTTGTGGGGTGTGTTTACTGTTCTGGCATTTTGGGCGGGGCTAAATTGTGAGCCGCCATGTAAAACCTAAAGATACTCGTTGGAATTTGGGCCCCTTTGCGCACCCAGGCTGCAAAAAAGTGTCACTCATGTGGTATCGCCGTACTCAGGAGAAGTAGGGCAATGTGTTTTGGGGTGTATTTTTACATATACCCATGTTGGGTGAGAGAAATATCTCTGTAAATTGTCAACTTTGTATAAAAATTTTAAAAGTTGTCGTTTACAGAGATATTTTTCACACAAAGTATGGGTATATATAAAAATACACCCCAAAACACATTGCCCTACTTCTCCTGAGTACGGTGATACCACATGTGTGCCACTTTTTGCAGCCTGGGTGCAAAGGGCCCTAAACCAATGAGTACCTTTAGGATTTCACAGGGCATTTTTACGCATTTGGATTCCAGACTTCTTCTCACCCTTTAGGGGCCTCTAAAATGCCAGGACAGTATAAATACCCACATGTGACCCCATTTTGGAAAGAAGACACCCCAAGGTATTCTGTGAGGGGTATGGTGAGTTCATGTAAAATTTTATTTTTTGTCACAAGTTAGTGCAATATGAGACTTTGTAAAAAAAAAAAAAAAAAAAAAAAAAACAATTTCCGCTGACTTGTGCCAAAAAATAAAAATTCTGTGGACTCACCATGCCCCTCACGGAATACCTTGGGGTGTCTTCTTTCCAAAATGGGGTCACATGTGGGGTATTTATACTCACCTGGCATTTTAGGGGCCCTAAAGTGTGAGAATCCAAATGCATAAAAATGGCTCGTGAAATCCTAAAGGTACTCATTGGTTTTAGGGCCCTTTGCGCATCTTGGCTGCAAAAGTGTCACTCATGTGGTATCGCCGTACTCAGGAGAAGTAGGGCAATGTGTTTTGGGGTGTATTTTTACATATACCCATGCTGCGTGTGAGAAATATCGCTGTAAACGACAACTTTTTACATTTTTTATTCAAAGTTGTCAATATACAGAGATATTTCTCTCACCCAGCATGGGTATATGTAAAAATACACTCCAAAACACATCGCCCTACTTCTCCTGAGTACGGCGATACCACATGTGTGACACTTTTTGCAGCCAAGATGCGCAAGGGGCCCAAATTCCAATGAGTACCTTTTAGGAGGGCATTTTTACGCATTTTCTTCTCACGCTTTAGGGCCCCTAAAATGCCAGGGCAGTATAAATACCCCACATGTGACCCCATTTTGGAAAGAAGACACCCTAAGGTATTCCATGAGGGGCATGGCGAGTTCATAGAATATTTTTTTTTGGCACAAGTTAGTGGAAATTGATTTTTTATTGTTTTTCTCACAAAGTCTCCCTTTCCGCTAACTTTTGACAAAAAGTTTAATTTTTCATGAACTCATTATGCCCCTCAGCGAATACCTTGGGGTGTCTTCTTTCCAAAATGGGGTCACATGTGGGGTATTAATACTGCCCTGGCATTTTAGGGCCCTAAAGCGTGAGAAGAAAAATGCGTAAAAATACCCTCCTAAAAGGTACTCGTTGAATTTGGGCCCTTTGCGCATTTGGCTGCAAAAGTGTCACACATGTGGCATCGTCGTACTCAGGAGAAGTAGGGCGATGTGTTTGGGTGTATTTTTACATATACTCATGCTGGTGAGAGAAATATCTCTGTATATTGACAACTTTGAATAAAAAATGTAAAAGTTGTCGCTTACAGCGATATTTCTCACACACAGTATGGGTATATGTAAAAATACACCCCAAAACACATTGCCCTACTTCTCCTGAGTACGGCGATACCGCATGTGTGGCACTTTTTTGCAGCCAAGATGCGCAAAGGGGCCCTAAAACCAATGAGTACCTTTAGGATTTCACAGGCCATTTTTACGCATTTGGATTCTCACGCTTTAGCACCCCTAAAATGCCAGGGCAGTATAAATACCCCACATGTGACCCCATTGTGGAAAGAAGACACCCCAAGGTATTCTGTGAGGGGTATGGCGAGTTCACAGAAAAAAAAAAATTTGGCACAAGTTAGCGGAAATTGTATTTTTTTTTTTTTTTTTTTTTTACAGTCTTATATTCCACTAACTTGTGACAAAAAATAAAATTTTCCATGAACTCGCCATACCCCTCACGGAATACCTTGGGGTGTCTTCTTTCTAAAATGGGGTCACATGTGGGGTTTTTGTACTGCCCTGGCATTTGAGGGTCTCCGCAATCATTACACGTATGGCCAGCATTAGGAGTTTCTGCGATTCTCCGTATATTGAGCATACGGGTAATGAGATTTTTTTCCGTTCAGCCTCTGCGCTGAAAAAAAAAAATGAACGGCACAGATTTTTTCATTCGCAATGTGGATGAAAAAATCTCTGCCAAAATCAGTGACTGCGGTGGGCTGGGCGCTAGCTACCTAACAAGTAGCTAGCTAACTGGCGGTGATAAGGGACCCTTATGCCCCATTCACACGTCTGCAATTCTGTTTGCGGAACGGAATTGCGGACCCATTCATTTCTATGGGGACAGACTTTGTCCCGCTCGGATCCGGAATTACGGATCCGCGCTTCCGGGTCTGCACTTCCGTTCCGCAAAAATATAGAACATGTCCTATTCTTGTCCGCAATTGCATTTAATAGCATTTTCTATATAGTTCTGGCAATGTGCGGATCTGCAAAATGCGGAAAGCACATTGCCGGCGTCCGTGTTTTGAGGATCCGCGGATCGGATCCGCGGATCCGATCCGCGGATCCGTGAATCCACGGATCCGTGAATCCACGGATCCACAAAACACATATGGACGTCTGAATGGAGCCTTACAAGGGGTGTGATCAATGACAGGGGGTGATCAGGGGTCTAGATGGGGTGATCAAGGGGTTAATAGGTGAGGGGGTGGGGGTTAGTGTAGTATTTGGTGCAACTTTTATTGTAGTTACCTGGTCCTCTGGTGGTCGATCCCAGAAAATGGGACCACCAGAGGACCAGGTAGCAGCTATATCAGACGCTGTTCATAAAACAGCGTCTGATATAGCTGTTTGATGCGATTTATATCGCATCTACAGCCTGCCAGCGATTGATCATCGCTGGCAGGCTGTAGTCCAACTCTCGAGACGCGCGACGCTGCGCACGCGCGCGCGTTCACAGGAACTCTCGCGTCTCGCGAGATGACGCCCCGGCGCGTCCGAACAGAAGAGCAGGACCGCCCGCAGGACGCAATCCTGCGTACGGCGGTCCTGAAGCAGTTAAACGCACACACAGATGTGGCACAAATTATTTAAATTTCCCCAAAAAACTGAGTTTGCGGATTGAGTACAGTATATGTCACGGATGTGGATTAAACGTTAGTGTTGAGCGAATTTTTATCGCCAATATAGCAACTTCAATAATAACTTCGTCTATTCGACCAAGACAACCCATTGAACTCAATAGCATACTGCCCTTATGCGACCCGATTCACGTGCATATGTAATTGCCGATTTTTTGCATGACATAAACTATCTTACATACAGAGAATTATAAATCAGTAATGAGAATTGTTACTGATGTATAATTTTCCTCTTTATGTATGATACTGTATTTTATGTCATGCGAAAAATCGGTAATTACATATGAGCGTGAATCGGGTCGCATAAGGGCAGTATGATATTGTGTTCATTCAATGGGCTGTCTTGGTCGACTCGAATAGACGAATATTGTATGTCCATGTATTCGCTATTTTCTCTATCTTTGTCTATTCGACCAAGCAAGCCAACCCAATAGTATACTGCCCTTATGCGACCCGATTCACGCGCATATGTAATTGCCGATTTTTCGCATGACATAAAATACAGTAAAGAGGAAAATTATACATCAGTATTCAGAAATTAGAATAATTTAGAATACAATATTTGCATTTTTGTAATCGCGTAGGGGCATCAAGCTATTTTCATATAGGTTTTGTTTGGTCGAATTTTCGAATATGTCGAATATAGTGATATATTATCCATGCAATTTTTTTTTTTTTTTTCTACAGTGCATTAGGAGACTTATCATTATCATTATCCCTCTCCTCTCCTAGCTTGAATAGCCAATGTGAAGGCTTTGTCACAACTTAGCAACATTCCTAGCAACCAATAGGAAACTAGACTACCCCTTCACTATATAAGTGACAACATCACCCAGCAGCCATTTTGTGGTGTTGGATTTGTTGGAGATTGGAGCTGTGCTATTTTTTCTGCTGTGCGTTTTCTAAAATCTGAATTTAATTTATAATAATCTAGTTAGTTAGTTTCAGGTAGTGATTAGGGAATAGTGTAGTTTTATAGCTGATAGGGTCGAAATAATTTGAGATAGTTTAGTAGTTTAGTAGAGTTAGCAGAAAAATTAGTGTTAGGGCCTAGTGTAGCAGATAGGGCTCAGTGCAGGGTTAAGTGTAGGGCATCAAGTTTGGTAGGTAGCTGTAATATATAATATAGATAGATAGATAGATAGATAGATAGATAGATAGATAGATAGATAGATAGATAGATAGATAGTGCTTGATAGTTTAGGTTAGGTATTAGGGCTACAGTTAGTGAATAGTAAAGTTTAGATTTTTCAGGGCAGGGTGTAGTTTAGGTTAGTCGGTGATATAGTATATCGTAGGGTCTATCTGTCTGTTTTGTCTGTCATAGTGTCCATCCAGTTAGTGTAGTAGTTTTATTTTTTTCCATTATTTGTTAATTTAAAAAAGTATTTTAGTCTCTGTGTGTCAGTTAGTGTCTGTGTCAGGTTAAAAAAAAAAAAAAAGTTTTAAAGTTTTACATGTTTTTTGTTTAGTGTAGTTCTGTCTGTGTTCCGTTAAAAAAAAACCTTTTTTAGTCTCTGTGTTAGTGTCTGTCTTAGGTTTAAAAAAAAAAAATACATACAAAAAAAAAAAAGTTGATAGATTTACGTGTTTAGTGTAGTTTTTTCTGTCCTACGTTAAAAAAAAAACCCGTCTTTTAGTCTCTGTGTGTCAGTTACTGTCTGTGTCAGGTTAAAAAAAGAGTTTACATTTTATGTGTTTGGCGTTTAGTATACTTTTGTTAGTCCTCCGATAAAAAGGTCAGTTTTTTAGTCTCTGTGTGTCAGTTAGTGTCTGTCTTAGGTTAAAAAAAAAAAAGTTTTATAGGTTTACGTGTTTTGTGTTTAGTGTAGTTTTGTCAGTCCTCCGTTAAAAAAAAAAGTTTTTTAGTCTCTTTGTGTTAGTTTAGTCTTAGGTTAAAGTATACGTCCTTTACATTTTTCACCCATCGTCCCCACCCCAATAAAGTTTTCCCCTAATCCCCAGAAGCATGAGTGTACCGGGCCGTGCAGGCAGCCGCGGACGTGGTCGGGGTAACAGGGGAGTTGGTTCCCGCGCTGGACCACTTCCAGCATGGGGCCGCTCCTCAAGCCACGGACAGGCGGGCCCAGGTGGCAGGGGCGTCCGCCTGATCCATGACTTTTTCACAAGTGGCAGCCGGCCCATTACTTCCCAGGATGCAAAGGCTGTCTTTGCTCTCGTGGCCGATTCTAGTGCCACGGAGTCCTCTGCCCCGGATGCGAGCAACTGTAGCACTCCGCCTCCTGTAGAACCAACCCCCAGCAACCAAGAATTGTCCCCTCTCATGTCCGGAGACTTTGAGACTGAGAGTGACATCTTGGAGGAGGCGGGAGGCGGAATTACTGTTCAGCCCTGAGGATGGGCAGGACCTGTTGGAAGGGATGGGGGATGAGGAGGAGGAGGGGCCTATAAATCTTCTTGTGAAATCCCTTCCAAATGGTGCGGGTGGTGTTAGCCACACAACCCCTGCACCTATTCAGACCCAGGTGTCAGCGAGGGGACAACGGAGCCCGGTAAGGGGCTCCATGTCAGCTGTTCCCATCAGTCCACCACAGGTTTGCCCTGGGTCTGACATATCAGGGGGCGAAGAGGAGGTTGACCCAGAATGGATGCCACCTCCTTTGTCAGGTGACAACAGCACCGATGAAGGTAGGCACCCGAGGCAAATGGTGCGCCAGGTCACCAGGGAGCCCAGTGTCAGGGGCTCCACTGGTAATGGCAGCAGGAGTAGGCAGCAGCAGCCAGCTCCACCTGTGCGCACCGAGCCCAAACAGGCTCAAGCCAGCACCACCCCATCTGACAGGATGTCGGTGCGGAAGTAGCCTGTTTGGGCTTACTTCACCCTGGTAGCAGATGATGTCACAGTTGGCATTTGTAAGCTGTGCCATGCCAGGGTGAGGAGAGGGAGATCTATGGCTCGGCTGGGTACCACGGCCCTCAAGCAGCACATGCGAGTCAACCATTGGTGGGAGTGGGAACAGATGCGGGGTGGTCAAAGCAGCAGCGCCACCAGCAGTGTGCAGGAGACAGCAGCTCCTGCCACTGTACTGCAGCCACCCCAACCCCTTCCACCAACTCATTCCCACTCCCCCGCTCCCTCTACTAGAGGTACTGGTACCGGCAGCCACACCTCTGTCCCCACTGCACCCTACTCTGCCGTCCGACGCCAGCCATCTATTGCAGATGCATTTGAACGCACCGCGCCCTACGGCCCCGCGGACCGTCGCATGCATTCACTCAATGGGCTCCTGGCAAGGGTTATCGCTCAACATCTGCTGCCTTACAATCTGGTGGATAGCAATCCATTTAGGCAAATGTTGGAGCAGGCCCAACCCAGATGGCGTGTCTCCAGCCACCATTACAGGATCGGCGTCCCTGCCCTACACCAGCACATTGTGCAGAATGTATCCCTGTCGCTGGATCATGCTTCAGCGACAGGGTGCATCTCACAATGGATGCCTGGACCAGCAGGCATGGGCATGGACGCTATATAATCTTTACAGCCTATTGTGTGTCCCTCCAAGGCGCCGGGGAGGGATTGGCGGCATCTGATTTTGTGGTGCCGCCCTGGGATGTCCAGGGGAGAACTGCTGCTCTCCTGCAAGCCACTGTCTCCACAGCTGCTGAGCCCCACAGCAAGTGTCCCCGTTGCTACGCAAGTGTGGGGCACGTACGCTGCCAGGCCGTGCTCCAGCTTGTGAGCTTAGGGGACCGGAGACACACTGGACATAATGTTCTGTCTGCTCTACAGGCTCAGGTTCAGAAGTGGCTAACACCCCGAAGGCTCCAGGCAGGTATGGTTGTCTGTGACAACGGCAGCAACCTACTCGCCGCCCTTCATGCTGGCAGTTTCACACACGTACCCTGCATGGCACATGTCCTCAACCTTGTCGTACTGAAATTCCTCCGAACATTCCCAGGGTTGAGTGACATTGTGCACAGGGTACGTAGGATTGCCAGCCACTTCAGATGCTCCCCAGGGACAACAGCCTGCCCCCCACAGGCTGATTGTGGACAGTGTGACGCAATGGAGCTCCACCCTTCACATGCTGGAGAGGTTGTGGGAGCAGCGACGGGCGGTGAGGGAATACCTGCTGGACCTAGGCACTTCAGGGCCATCACACCCACTCCCCTACATCACCAATGCGGAGTGGGGGCAGATACAGCAGATCTGCCACATGTTGGCCCCATTCGAGCAGACGACAAAGATGGTCAGCGGGGAGCATGTCGGCCTGAATGACGTGCTCCCCCTAGTGTTCCTGCTGGACAGGACACTAGATCGCCTGCTTGAGGCTGGGGAGAGTGCCTTGGTGGAGCATGAAGCGTGAACCATGCTCCACCAGGATCAGGCCCAGGATGATGAGGAGGATGAGGAATTAGTGGATGTCCAGGAGTCTGGGCCTGGTCAGGAAGGAGAGCCGGTGCTGGGGGCACCGTTAGTTCAGGGGTGGGGCATCTCCGACCAGGAGCAGCAGCATCAGCAGCAGGAGGACCAAGAAGTCATGGTCCCGGGCAGTCATGAAGAGTCACAGCGGCTGTGCTCTTCCTCATGGCTGCCCATATGCTGAGATGCCTCAGGAGAGAGCCACGGATCAAGAAATTTAAGGAGAGGGATGACATTTGGTTGGCCACACTTTTAGACCCTCGCTGCAAGGGGAAATTGGAGCAGTTCATCCCAGCCAACCGGAGGCAGGCCCGTCTTGAAAAATTGCGGGCCTGTCTGATCTACCGGCTGGAAGAGGCAAACCCTCGGCCTCAAGCTCCAGTTCTCCCCGCCCATCTCACCCAGCAGGCGGCTGGCACCAGCAGCACCAGCTGTGCAGGTGATCTTCTGGATGAGATGAGGCTCTTCTACCAGTCTGCACGACCCAGTACCAGCAGCAGCAGCATCAGTCACCACCAGCGGCTGGCCCGCTTGTTGGCAGCCTACATGGGGTCGGTAGGTGCTTCCAACAGCATGACCACCAACAACCCCATGGAGTACTGGGTTGCCAGCAATTGCGGACAAGAATAGGACATGCTCTATATTTTTGCGGATCCGGAAGTGCGGATCCGGAAGTGCAGATCCACAATTCCGGATCCGAGCGGGACAAAGTCTGTCCCCATAGAACTGAATGTATCTACAATTCCGTTCCGCAAAATTTTGCGGAACAGAATTGCGGACGTGTGAATGAGGCCTAAGGGTCTTTTAGCGATCGCAGCTTTACAGCTTTCCCCTCTTTTTTTTTTTTTTTTTTAGAGATTTTTTCATCCACATTGATCAATGTGAATGAAGAATCCTGTGCCGTTCATTTTTTTCTTTCAGCCCAGCGGCTGAACGGAAAAAAAATTCTCATTACCCGTATGGTCAATATAAGGAGAATAGCAAAAACTCCTAATTCTGGCCATACGGGTAATGATTACGGAGACCCTCAAATACCAGGGCAGTGGAAAAACCTCACAAGTGACCCCATTTTAGAAAGTAGACACACCAAGGTATTCACTAAGGGCATAGTGAGTTCATGGAAGTTTTTATTTTTTGACACAAGTTAGCGGAAAATGAAATTTTTTGAAAAAAAAAATTCCATTTCCGCTAACTTGTGACAAAAAAAAACATTCCATGAACTCACTATGCTACCTTAGCGAAATGGGGTCATTTATGGGGTGTTTCTACTGTCTGGGCATTGTAGTGCATCAGGAAACAGGACAGGTGCTCAGAAAATCAAAGTGCGGAAACTCACTTTTTTGCACCATAGATTGTAAACGCTATAACTTTTACCCAAACCAATAAATATACACTTATTGCATTTTTTTTTTATCAAAGACATGTAGAACAATAAATTTAGAGAGAAATTTAAATTGAAATGTAGTGTTATTTGAAAATTTTTACAACAGAAAGCGAAAAATGACGTTTTTTTGCAAAAATTTTGTCAAAAAAAGTAAAATATCAAAAAAAGTAAAAATGTCAGCAAGAATGAAATACCACCAAATGAAAGCTTTATTAGTGAGAAGAAAAGGAGGTAAAATTCATTTGGGTGGTAAATGTATGACGGAGCAATAAATGGTGAAAGTAGTGTAGTGCGGATTTGTAAAAAAGGGCCTGGTCACTAGGGGGATATAAACCTGTGGTCTTCAAGTGGTTAACATAATGTCTGCTGCTGCCTGTGCTGCTGAATTTGGCTAAGCTACATATGGCCATGATAATACAACACTTCTTAAATCATGTAACGGATCTCCTGGCACCCCGACCGGGTACCTCCGTCAATGGATGCTCCTAGTGCTTCCCGAGGACTCCAAGCACTCCACTTGACACCGTAAGCGCTGCAGACCCCACAAACCGGCTAAGCTTGGTTGAGATCTCACCGTCTCCTACCCACCCTGGACCTACGACAAGGCTCCAGGCTCCAGTGGGTGAACCTCTCCTAAATCCAGAGAGCAGGAACAGCTCTTACAAGGGCTAGGAGTTAT
Organism: Bufotes viridis; assembly: GCA_033119425.1. Classification (NCBI taxonomy): domain Eukaryota; kingdom Metazoa; phylum Chordata; class Amphibia; order Anura; family Bufonidae; genus Bufotes; species Bufotes viridis. The sequence goes on from CM065589.1 coordinate 223,016,991, forward strand.
AGCCAGGGGAGTATACAGCAATCCCCATACACATGAGACAAGGCTCTATGTTGAATGTAAAACAGGAACTCTTTATTGAACACACAAGCATTGACTTACAGATGCAGCAGGGTTAGCACTCCCGCTGTTAACTCAAATTTCTTAACTCATTTCATTATCTTGAGAAAAAAGCCATTGAAAAGCAATTGAAGGTGTTTGCTTAGATTAGATAACCAAACTCAGAAATCTCAGAAAAAAGGAGTGCTAACCATGCTACATCTGTATACGCATTTTCCAACAAGGTTACTATCCCCATGGACTTGGTTGGGAACTGAGGACATGACCTAGCAGCCAATCCTTTACAGCATTACAGTTTAAACACTCCCATACAAAATCCTCCCCTCTGCCTGTGATACAATTACCTTACCCAATGGGTTGATGTAATTATCACAGGCATAGGAGAATACATTAAACAATGTCTTCTGTCCTGGAGACAACCGAGGAGTAATTCAATTATCTCTCAGGACAAAGGGAAATCGCCAATACACACGTGAGGACAATAGGACAGACATCACTATTCAAATATACAATGTCCCAACCATTACAGTAAATATAGACATTTAACATATCCCCAGATGGCTTGGATCTGAGCGCTCAATATATCCAAACAGCGCTCAGATGCCTCAAACACAGTCAAATCGCCAGTGGGTTTAAGTTTAGCATGGGCTGATGAGAGGCCCATAATCCTGGGGCAAGAGGCTGGCAACCAGGCTTCTCCAGCACCCAGTGGCGAGGTTGGTTTCGCCACACTGCTGTTGATGCTGCTGCATGTCTTGAAAATGTTGAGTTACATTTGGGCCTTTTAACATAACGTCTGCTGCTGCCTGTCCTGCTGAATTTGGCCAAGCTACATGTTGCCCTGATAATACATCACTTCCTAAATCCTGCTGTTGATGCTGCTGCATGTCTTGAATGTTGAGTTACATTTGGGCCTTTTAACATAACGTCTGCTGCTGCCTGTGCTGCCGAATTTCGCCAAGCTACATGTGGCCATGATAATACAACACTTAAATCCTGATGTTGATGCTGCTGCATGTCTTGAACATGTTGAGTTACATTTGGGCCTTTTAACCAGGGGTGTAGCTATAGGGGGTGCAGAGGTAGCAGTCGCTACCGGGCCCAGGAGCCTGAGGGGGCCCAGAGACCCTTGTGCCACATAAGAAGACACACAAAGCACTGAGGGAAGGGGGGCCCAAGCTGAGCTCTTGCACCAGGGCCCTTGACCCTTTAGCTACACCCCTGCTTTTAACATAACGTCTGCTGCTGCCTGTGCTGCTGAATTTGGCCAAGCTACACGTGGCCATGATAATACACCACTTCTTAAATCCTGCTATTGATGCTGCTGCATGTCATGAAAATGTTGAGTTACATTTGGGCCTCTTAACATTATGTCTGCTGCTTCTGCTGCTGAATTGTGCCAAGCTACATGTGGCCACTGGCCATGATAATAGACCACTTCTGAAAAGCTACTGTTGGTGCTACAGCATGTCATGATCATGCTGAGTTATCTAGGAGCTTTTTAAAACAACAGTACCTGGTTTGTTGAGTTGATAATGTTTTAGGCCTTGCACTACATACTAGGATGTTAGGGCGGTAGTGTTTTACACCTTACATAGTTGTGTTACTGCATAGCCTTTCGCCCCACTTTCAAAACTCAGTATGCGATTTGAATACTATAATAGGTTTGAGGCTCTGATTGGATAGTTACTGCATGGAAGAATATGTTTAGTGTCCATATTCATTATATTTTAATTTGTTAAAAACCCTTCTGCTTGTGTACCAAATTGGTTAGTCAGTTTTAGAAGGTTCAAATCCTTTTCAAGCACCGAGCTAAGACAATAGTGATGAGCGGCAGGTGCCATATTCGATTTCGACGAAATTCGCGAATATTCGAATGAATATTCGTTTCGTATTCGTCGAAATCGAATATTCGTCATTTTTTCTAGTTATCGCGATTAAAATGCGATTTAAATAATCGCATATTGCGATTTGTACTTAAGGCTACTTTCCTATTGGTTTCATATCTAGAATTAGCGAGGATGACGAATATGACGAATGTATTCGTCATATTCCTCAAAACGAAGATAACGAAGTATTCTACATCTTCGCTTTAGCAACCTATTCGTCAACCTCGCTAATTCTAGCAATCAAATAGGAAGGTTGATTATAGAGATAGCTGTGTTAAATTGCTATGCGATTTTTTTTTTTAATACAATAATTATATTACTTGATATGATAATATTATTATAAGTATTCTATTTATTAAAAAAAAAAATCGCATAGCTAATTTAACACAGCTGTCTGGTAAGTCAACCTTCCTATTTGATTGCTAGAATTAGCGAATAGCGGTTGACGAATAGGTTGCTAAAACGAAGATGTAGAATACTCGCTATCTTCGCTTTGAGGAATATGACGAATACATTCGTCATATTCGTCATCCTCGCTAATTCTACCAAGCCAACCATAACTTCTGTGCTCATGGAGCGTCCCCATCACCATGGGAACGTCTCCATATACTAAAATGTACTGTCGGATTTGAGGAATTACGTTGAAATCGCAATGCGATTAATTCAAGTTATATTAATCGCATTGCGATTTCAACTTAGAGCTGGGTTTATAATGGGTCAGCTTGCTAGAATTAACGAAGTTAACGAATATGGAATATAGCAGCAGTGTTAAGTTGAAATCGCAATGCGATTAATTTAACTTAAAGTATTCAGCATTGCGATTTCAACTTAGCACTGCTAGTGCATAGCTATATATTCCATATTCGTTAATTCTAGCCTATGTAAGATAGCAGTGCTAAGTTGTAATCGCAATGCGATTAATATAACTTGAATTAATCGCATTGCGATTTCAACGTAATTCCTCAAATCCGACAGTACATTTTAGTATATAGAGATTTTCCCATGGAAGGGGACGCTCCATGAGCACGGAAGTCGGCAGAAGCGGCAACGGGCACTGACTGGAGCAGCCAGGAAGCCAGGAATCCTCATGACAGGTAAGAACTACTTTTGGGAAGTGGGAAAGAAAAAAATATAACTAAAAAAAAAAAAAAAAAAAAAACGAATATTCGAAATAGCGAATTTATAGCGCTATATTCGAAATATTCGCGAATTAGCGAAGTGCCGATATTCGCTAAAAAAATTCGCTTTTCGAATATTCGCGCTCAACACTATAAGACAAAACACCTAAATAGATGGACGAGAGTCCTAATATTCGGGTATGAAATGTCAAATTCATTATTAACAAGTGTAAGAATAAAGTCCGCATGAAAACAAAGATGAATAGTAAAGAGGGCTGGAAATATATACGTGAATGTACGGTGTGGTCATAAATGCAATGTTTTTTAAAATACAATTTTATAAAAACAACAGTCTGACTCAGGGCTATGTTTATTAATTTAAGTTAGTTCCTTTTCTAAAAACGCAATGCAAATGGGACTCAAGGCATTGTGACTAAACAGTTGGGTAGCCGTCAGAGAAACACATACTAGTGAAGTAAAACCAAAATAAAAACCTAAATTTTCTAGATAGCATAAGATCGGACTCTGGAGCAATGGAAGCATGTTGTGTGGTCAGATGAGTCCTGATTTACGCTGATCAAGAGTTAGGGGCGCATCAGGGGAAGAAGATAGGCAGATGAAGAGATGCACCCATCATTCCTAGAGCCCACTGTACAAGCCTGTTGGGACATTACAATGATCTGGTGTTGCTGCAGTTGGTCAGGTCAGGTTGAGGTTCAGCAACAGTATGTTCTCCAATAATTAATTCCAAAGAATAGTTGAACCGATCTAGTGATCAGTGTACGAATATATAAATGCATTTTTTTTAAACAGCTGTCAGGGGCAATTTTCAAGATTATGCTGCCAGCATGCATCGTGCTCAAATTGTGCAATTGTGGTTCCCGGAGCACGAGACATCATGTTCTCACAGGGAACAATCATGAAGTCCAGACCTTCACACCTTTTTTAAAGTAAAATTTCGATTGGGTTATTTTATTTTTTATTATAAACTGGAAGTGTACTTACCTGCAAGTGCCTGCCGTTATTCTGCTTAGTTACAAATGGTAACTTATGAGTCAGCATTCTAGTACTGTGTTAACTATAGATGCTGTATGTCCTGATCATGCGTAGACAACCATCATGGATCTGATTTTCTCCTTTGCACTTTAACAAGTATAGAATTATGAATTCTCTTAACCTGGTTTGCATGTTTCGTATTCTCGCATGTGCTCTGCTAATTTATGTATTGTCAATATTTAGACATGCAAATATGTATTTAAATAATCTTTTTAAAAAGACATTTTATCAAGCGTTGTTCGGCTTCATTCACAAAATGAAAGGATTTTACTTTATTTTATTATTTTTTAATTTAAAATAAGTGTGGTTTGGGGCGGCTATGTTGTGGTTCATGCTGTAGCATGGTGTGGACCGCATGTGGCCTTCCCTTATCAAAAGTTCTTGCGCAGTTGACATTGTACAGGACTGATTGATAAACCTACTAATATTTATATATATATATTTTTTTTTTTTTTGTGACACGGATTTAGGATCTAACACGGTGTTGTCAGTCGTTCTGGGAGGGATGGCTGACTTCCATGTTGACCACTCTACATGGTTGGGTGTGACTGGCATTATACTTATCTGTGTGGAAATCCGGTTTTGTGAATGGAGCCGTGTAGCAACATATAAATATGTATAGGAACTTTTCTTACTTATTGGCAATTATGTAATGAGGATTTGCACATGCTAATTATATATAACCACTGCTTTAAGATTTTAAGTATAAACTGTGTACTATATGATGTTCTTGGAGCCATGTCACTGGTTAGAGAATTCATATCATCATAGTCATGAAATCACAGGTTTCTATCTGTACGGCGGAAGCAATGCTACAAAATGCAAAGTAGAAAAAAATTGGACGCTATCGAAGATCCATGCTGGTTAGTTCTTACCCCTACCATTTTATTGTTTCAACATTGTTCCTCTTTTTTTGTTTTATATATTATATTATATTTCTAATAATAAGATTTGATTGTAAATACATTTTTGGAATTTGTAAAAGTTAATAATTTAGCTCTTTGATAAATAAAAAAGTTTTTTGTAGTTATTACTCAGTTCAAGTTTTGTATTTTATTAGTTAATTGTTTGATAAAAAAAAATACATTATTTACAATAATATGAATTTATGTTAGCACATAAAATAATTTAGTTACTAGGAAAATTAACAATTTTTTTTATTGTAAATTTAACTCTGGACTATTAGAATGCTTTGCTTTGTACTCAATATTTAATACACAACCGTTACCAATGACTACTACTATTATCATGATCCATTTGAGTTATGTGTAGGCCTCATACTACCCAATTTCTATATACCTGCGGATGCTGTATGTCAGGATACTGATGAGTTTGGGAATGGACTCTAGGGGCCTTTACTTTAAAAAAATGTTTAACAATTATACAGAAAACTTCAAATTTTTTAAATAAAAAAACAATAACCAATATAATTATAAAATAATAAATAAAAAAAAGTAAAGTTGAACAAATCTCAAAAAGGCAATGCCCTCAATTTTTGGTTAATTTTTTTTAAGCCGCTCCACGGCCTTGGCGTGCTGTTCTTCCATTTGCCTTAGGCCATTGGCAAACTGGAGCTTGATCTCCCGCAGCTTCCAGAGATGCTGCTCCCGGAAGGCCTGCACTCTTTTTTGGTGTTCCCGCTCAAGCTCCTCAATGCTGAGTTGCATTTCTTTCAATACTGTAAAAAAATAAATAAATAAATAAACTAGACGGTGTCGTTTCTGAAGAAACCACAGGATGTTGGCTTGAAATCTGATTGGCTGTTGGTGGCTCCACCCACTTTTTTGAATTTTAATCCCAGTCCTCCAGTGACCAACTGTGCCAAGTTTGAAGACTGTGCCAATTAAAGTCTAAGAGCAGCGGCAGTTTGAATTTTTCCCGTTTAAACAAATGGCTAAATTTTAATCCCAGTGAACTACTAACCCACGGTGCCAAGTTTGGGGACCCTGGCTTAAATACTGTGAGAATGGCAGCTTTTTCAAGTTTTCACACTGAAGTCAACAGTGAAAATTTGATTGGTTGTTTGTGGCTCTGCCCACTTTTTAAAGTTCCCTGAAATTTGACAGAAATTTTCAGGGTGACCCCATGACTAAGTGACCCAAGTTTGGTGACTTTAACTTGAAAGCTGTATAAGTGACAAAACTTAATAGTTTTCCAATGAAAGTCTATGGTAAAAAAACGGGGTCTCCGGGGGCCGCTCCAGGGGCCGCTCCAGGGGCCCGGAGGGTGAGATCGGTTAACAAAGCACAAGCAAAGTTTGGTAATTGTACTCCTAAAACTGTGGGAGGAGTAGCGTATAGATAATTGCTAAATTTTCATTGGCCAATGGTAGCTGCGCCCACTTTGGGGTGTCCCCCCAAAAAATATACCCGTTTATTCGGTTGACACCCACAATATCCGGTCCGAGTTTGGGGAATAATCATGGCTGCTCGGTATGTCTCAGTGGGAACGTGGGAATGTATGTCTCAGTGAGATAACTTCGGTGAATCAGTACGCCTGTAACTATAGGTTTCAGGGAGGTTTTCTTTAGAAATCATTTTGGGCCTGGGTTTTAATAGTCAGAGACATTGGGTGGGACAGGTCACACCCGTACTACATCTTGGGGTTTTCATAACATTGTGGTTAAAAAGGCTGTTAAAATACGGTGTGGATAGTCGATCGGAAAGCAGAACAATCCTAGAGGGGAACCAGACCTCTGCTTTAACATACTTATTGTTTGCTCCAAAAAAGTATGTCTATGGTGAAGACTAAACTGACCCGTGTGTGTTTGTGTGTGAACAGTGAATTAGTGAAAACAGCCACAGCACATACTTACACACCTTGTGGGGGGTGGTGATGAGTTTCTCCTCCTCATCCCCGTCATCAGAAACTTGAGGGGGTGAGGCGGGTTGGGGTGAAGGTCCGCCCTCCACCCCTGCCACTGACTCCTCTGGGGGGCTAGGGGCATGTTGTTGTCCTGAGGGTCCGGCCTCCTCCTCCTCCTCCTCTGATGCCGAGACCTCCCACACCTGCTGTCTGGGAGGCCTGCGCCTGACTGCAGGTAAAGGAAAACCTACTGTATAATAACAAATTTTACTACTTTTAGAAAAAAATCTAAAAACAAAAATGTATATATGATTTACATAACTTTTGTATCTTTATTCCAACACTCAGTAATCATTATACCTGGACATTTTTGGTCCCGGATTTTGCAGATTATTTCCGCATGCCTCCTCTTCAGGTCCGACCATTTTTTTAAAATGGCCAGAAGCTTGTGTTTGCCGTCATAGTCCCTCCAGAGTTCGTACCCGATTCTGCGGACTATTTTATTTTTTTCTGCATGGGAGTGGGTCTCATCGAATCCTTGCTCCAACATGCACTGCAGTATAAAAAAAAGCATATAATCAGATTTTATAACGGTAATTTTAAATCTAATATTTCACTTTCAAACACTTATAATTTTTGGTTTGGTGGTTGAGATGATGAATAAATGTTGGTGACTATGGCAAAGGCAACACACGGCGAGAGGTTCCCCGGGCTTAAACTACAACATGCAGAGCTTTCAGTTAGACTGTCTCTCGCCGTGCGCTGTCTTGCTGCTGCCGTATCACCGCCTCAGCCACCATTATAGTCAATAGGGACGAAGCGTCATTCTAGGGGCGTAGGTGAACTAGCGGCAGTACGGATCCGACAGGCTGTTCATCTTCCTAGAATAGTCAGACATACTCCCCTGCCGCTAATGTTAAAGTCGCCTAATCTTATTTTTTAAAATATTTGGGATTGTGTTGAAATTGTATGTGTGTGTAGTATGAGATATTGTATATTGGCCATCTGGGGAGAGATGCACCTGTCTAGTGAAGTGACAGTACGGTATGGGGTGTAAGCAGGGGCGGACTGGGCCGGGGGGCAGGGGGGCAATTGCCCCCCAGGCCTCTCTGTTTCCTCTATAAATGTCCCCCGTCTGCGCAAACACTAGTGTCACCCAGGGCCGGCCTTTGGGGTGTGCATGTGTACATGTGCCCTGCCGCGGCCCTGGTGACAAGTGGGGGAGGTCGGCGGCAGGGAACAGCAGGAGATGAGCGCTTCCGTTGCTCTCATCCCCATAGTCATCTGTATCGCCGTCCTAAGGTGATACAGATGTCTGTGTTGTGGCAGAGGAGGGAGAGGCATGTCCCCTCCCTGTTCGTCATCGCGCCGCCGAAGCCGTGCAGCGAGGGACACAGGCCGGAAGAGGCCTGCATTGCATCGCTGGAAGTAAGTATAAGTATTATTTTTTTTTTGTGTTTTTTTAGGGGGCTACTGGCACATTATAAGGGGAGGGGGGTAGACTACTGGCACATAAGGGGCTACTGGCACATGAGGGGACTACTGGCACATAAGGGGCTACTGGCACATATGGGGGCTACTGGCAGATGAGGGGACTACTGGCACATAAGGGGGGACTACTGCCACATAAGGAGGGCTACTGGCACTTAAGGGGGGACTACTGGCACATAAGGGGGGACTACTGGCACATAAGGGGGGACTACTGGCACATATGGGGGGCTACTGGCACATATTGTGGGACAGCTACTGGCGCATATGGGGGGATGGCTACTGGCATATATGGGGACTACTGGCATATAAGTAAGGCTACTGGCACATAAGGGGGGGCTACTGGCACATAAGGGGGGCTACTGGCACATAAGGGGGGACTACTGGCACATAAGGGGACTACTGGCACATAAGGAGGGCTACTGGCACATAAGGGGGCTACTGGCAAATAAGGGGGGCTACTGGCACATAAGGGGGGACTACTGGCACATAAGGGGACTACTGGCACCTATGGGGGGACGGCTACTGGCACATATGGGGGGATGGCTACTGGCACATAAGGGGGTCTACTGGCATATATGGGGGGTCTACTGGCACATCTGGGGGGTGCTACTGGCACATGATAATGGGGGGCTACTGGCACATAAGGGGGACTACTGGCACATAAAGGGGGCTACTGGCACATAAGGTAGGACTACTGGCACATAAGGGGGGCTTTGAGCGGCCAACATCTATCCTCTTTGCAATACTCAGTCACCTGTAACAGATCAGAGGGCGGAGATAGCTGTCAATGCTGTCAAAGAAGGCTGTGCTCTCCTCCCGCAGCTCTTGTGACAGCGAATCAGGAAGTAGAGCGGGTACAAGCAGTCAGTGAACGCTGAGTGTTTGTAAACAATTAAGGACATAGTATGTTTACTGTGTCCCCAGTGTCCCCTTCCTGTTCATTCCTGATTGTGGTTATAGTAAACATGCTCTGTTCTCATATTATAAATGAACAGGAACACTCAGTATAGAGGATTTCTGTTCATTTGTAGTGTTGAGCGCGAATATTCGAAAAGCGAATTTTTTTAGCGAATATCGGCACTTCGCTAATTCGCGAATATTTTGAATTTAGCGCTATAAATTCGCTATTTCGAATATTTGTTTTTTTTTTTTTTTTTTAGTTATATTTTTTTCTTTCCTACTTCCCAAAAGTAGTTCTTACCTGTCCTGAGGATTCCTGGCTTCCTGGCTGCTCTAGTCAGTGCCCGTTGCCGCTTCTGCCGACTTCCGTGCTCATGTGGAGCGTCCCCATCCATGGGAGAATCTCCATATACTAAAATGTACTGTCGGATTTGAGGAATTACGTTGAAATCGCAATGCGATTAATTCAAGTTATATTAATCACATTGCGATTACAACTTAGCACTGCTATCTTACATAGGCTAGAATTAACGAATATGGAGTATAGCTATGCACTAGCAGTGCTAAGTTGAAATCGCAATGCGAATACTTTAAGTTAAATTAATCGCATTGCGATTACAACTTAGCACTGCTATCTTACATAGGCTAGAATTAACGAATATGGAGTATAGCTAATGCTATGCACTAGCAGTGCTAAGTTGAAATCGCTAATGCGAATACTTTAAGTTAAATTAATCGCATTGCGATTTCAACTTAGCACTGCTGCTATATTCCATATTCGTTAACTCGTTCATTCTAGCAAGCTGACCCATTATAAACCCAGCTCTAAGTTGAAATCGCAATGCGATTAATATAACTTGAATTAATCGCATTGCGATTTCAACGTAATTCCTCAAATCCGACAGTACATTTTAGTAAATGGAGACGTTCCAATGGTGATGGGGACGCTCCATGAGCACAGAAGTTATGGTTGGCTTGGTAGAATTAGCGAATAGCGAATATGACGAATGTATTCGTCATATTCCTCAAAACGAAGATAACGAGTATTCTACATCTTCGTTTTAGCTACCTATTCGTCTCGTCATCGTCAACTTACGCTATTAGCTAATTCTAGCAATCAAATAGGAAGGTTGACTTACCAGACAGCTGTGTTAAATTCGCTATGCGATTATTTTTTTTTAATACAATAATTATATTACTTGATAAAATTATTATAAGTATTCTATTTATTAAAAAAAAAAAATCGCATAGCGAATTTAACTACAACTGTCTCTATAGTCAACCTTCCTATTTGATTGCTAGAATTAGCGAAGTTGACGAATAGGTAGCTAAAACGAAGATGTAGAATACTTCGTTATCTTCGTTTTGAGGAATAGACGAATACATTCGTCATATTCGTCATCCTCGCTAATTCTAGATATGAAACCAATAGGAAAGTAGCCTTAAGTACAAATCGCAATATGCGATTATTTAAATCGCATGTTAATCGCGATAACTAGAAAAAATGACGAATATTCGATTTCGACGAATATGAAACGAATATTCATTCGAATATTTGCGAATTTCGTCGAAAACGAATATGGCACCTGCCGCTCATCACTATTCATTTGTAATAGGGGCTGTAGAAAAAGAATATTGAGAACTCTGTGTGTCTCTGAGTACTCTGTCCTCTAACTCTTTTTCCATTTTAAAAGGGAAATATCAGGGGTCGGTTTAGATCCCTAAAATTTCCCCGAAGCCCCTAAATGTAAAATAAAAAATTAGGGCTGCGGAAATTAATGGTGATGTAGATCACTTTCTTTTTATTCATAATTAGGGACACAGTAAACATGCTAGGTGCTCAATTATTTACAAACACTCAGTGATCACTGCGTGTTTGTGCCTCACTCTGCTTCCTGACGCGCTGTCACAGGAGGCTGAGCAGGCAGTGCGGAGAGCTCAACCTCCTGGGACAGCACTTCAAGCTGTCTCTGCCCACACACTGCCCTGCCAATCTGTGACAGGAGGCTGAGCATTGTGGAGAGGAGAGAGGTCGGCCACTCACTGTGCTCTAATCCCGCAGCATTTGACTGGCTGACACAGTTTCTCTCCTCCCTGCTGGGACACAGAGCAGCGCCGAGCGGGGAGGGGAGAATACATGGATGCAACACTGTATCAGCCAGAAAATGACACTTTCGGCATTATAACAAAAATGCCATTTTCGGCTGATATGTTTCGGCGGCCGATATATCGGAGCATCCCTAGTTTATTTTGTTTTCCTGTGTTGTAATTTACATAGCTGTCGAAAGTGGCAAGGGGGGGTCAGGAGGAAGCAGGGGAAAAGGGAAAGCAGGAGAGGGGCTCAGTGGGCCTCTGGGTGTTACTTGCCCCCTGGGCCAAAATTTGCCGGTCAGCCCCTGGGTGTAAGGCTGGTTTGCCTCCCCGTGGTGCACCCTGGGTAACGCTAAAAGAACCAGCAAATACTAAATGTCAAACATTACTTGTATTGACCAACGGGACACTTATTAGAATCTATAGACTAGGCATCCTCAAACTATGGCTCTCCAGCTGTTTCTGAACTAAAAAATCACATAATTCCATGACAGCCTACAGCTATCATCCTATAGAGGGGCATCATGGGAGTTGTAGTTTTACAACAGCTGGAGGGCCACAGTTTGAGAATGCCTGCTATAGACTGTGTATGTGTGTGTTGGGGGTGGGGGGTGGTCGGGGGTGGTCAGAGGTGGTGTGGGTTTGAGGGGGGGTCTGGTGGTATGTAGTGGTGGGTATATAGTGTGGGTATATTGTGTGAGGCAGAACATTAGATGTGCAATGTGAATCATATATATATATTTGTCTGCTATCCATTTTTTCGAACCATTAGAAAACGTAGTGTGGTGTTAAACAGGCAGGATATGCTCGAACCCACATGCGGTTGTGCATATATATAGGGGAGCATATCCTGCACTTGTAGTCCGTTGCTGATGGCAATCAACAGCAAAAAAATGCATACAATGGAAGATGCCAGCAACTGACTAATAGTACCACAATAACCATCCTACATAAGGTAACAATTATGTGGATGTGGAGAACAATCAAAAACTTAACAATAGCAAAGACTGGCTGGCATTTCCATTGTATGCATTTTTTTGCTGTTGATTGCCAACGGACTACAAGTGCAGGATATGCTTCCCTATATATATGCACAACCACATGTGGGTTTGAGCATATCATGCCTGTTTAACACCACACTACGTTTTCTAATGGTTTGTATATTCTTATGTTTGGAGGTGAATAAACTCCAAGTTAAATGTGTCTGCTTTTCATCTACAGGCTACATTCAGGTGCACCTGGGAGGCCCTGGGCCATATCAGCCAGTCTCGGGTGGGGCTCACAGGCACTTCCCACCTCCCATTGCAAGCATGGCTACATGATGGAGGTTAATGGGAAGCTGTTTGTTAGTCAGGCCTTATCCTTCCGTAATTCAACCACTGGCCCCTGGTATCGCCCATACGGCACAGGTAGGTGAGTGGTAGGGCCTCAGGCTACTTGAGAGACCTTGGCGCAGTGCCTGAGCTTAAGACATGTCCTCCTAGTAGGATATGTCGAACTAACCTCTCAATTTTAACATCAGTGTGAGGGTTTAGTATTTCCGCAGAGTGCACCTGTCTATGCTATTATTAAGTTTTATCAATTTTTACAGGATGAGATAACGGTTTGATTAGCACTATTTTGGGGTGCGTATGACTTTTTGATCGCTTGCTATTACACTTTTTGTGATGTAAGGTGACAAAAAAGTCTTTTTTTCAGACCATTTTTATTCAGATTTTTTATGGTGTTTATCGGACGGGGTGTATCATGTGATATATTTATAGAGCCGGTCGTTACGGACGTGGCGATACCTAATATGTGTTGTTTCTTTTTTTTTTCTAAAAATCATGAGAAAGGGGCATTTTTCTTTTTTTAACTTCAAACTATATTTTTTGTTATTAGAAAAACTTTTTGTTTACTTTTTTTTTAAACTTTATCTCTGTCCCACTTTAGGACTTCAACTTTTGGAGGTCTGATCCCCTCTGCAATGCATTACAATACATCTGTATTGTAATGCATTGCCTGTTACTGTATTACACAGACTAATATACTAACAGGTTGCCTAGGAGATGGGCTGGGGCTGGACAGGTTGCCTAGGAGATAAGCCTGAGGCTGGATCCCCTGGGCACCTGTAGGGCGCCTCTGCATGGCATCAGTCTGCCTTCTCACACATCGGGTCCCCGTCACAGCAGCACGTTGTTCACTAACCGCAAACCACTTCTATGGCGCGGTCAGCGCTGACTGCGACATAGAAGGGGTTAATCAGCCAGCATCGCTGTAAACAGCGATGCCGGCGGATACAGCAGGGGCCGTACCTATGCAGTGATTGGTCAGGCGCAGCTCCTGCACCCGCCTGATCATCTCGCCGTGCATGTACGGCTGAATCCGTTCTGGCACAAGCTCCCCCGGCGTACATGCACGGAGTTTTGCGTTAAGGGGTTAATGACAGTGAGCTCCACAATGCCCGCCACTTTAATAGTGGCCCCTGCCCCCATGCATGTAGCAGTGTAGTTTTGTCGTCATACATCAAATGACTGAATATTTAAGGCCCTGCAAACTATTGAAACCTGTGATCACTTGTTATGGCAACCTGGGGACATGCCAGCTTCTATTGGCTCATAAAGGACATGTGGCTGTGTGTATGGCAGTTTGGGGCTTGTTTTGGCTAAAGCAGGTAATTTGGGGGGGAATATCTCGGGAATAATACGTCCTAGAGAGCTGAGCTAAGGTCTAAAACCTTCCCAGACACCTGATGTACCCGTCTGCCAAATTTAGTGAAGATCGGTCCAGTCGTTTGGTCGCCCATAAATAACAGACAGACAGAAACTCATTTTTATATATATGAGATTAGTAGTTATTAATGATTTGGGGCAATAAGTATTGTTTTTGAATGCCAACAATACTTGCTTCCACAAATCATTTATATGTAAGCACTGCAGTAAGCAAACTATGTGAAATGAGATTTTATATGTATTGCGAAATTTTGAGAATGTTTTATCTCCATAAACATACATTTGAATGTTACAAGCGTGTGAAATGTACTAATAGCTGTAATGTAATGTTCAATAACTTACTGTGATCAGGATATCTTCCTCCTCTCTGGTGAAATTGTTTCCAACCATCTTCATTCGCATGGATCGCATCCACCAACAAAACTTGTAACCGCTCCCAGGAAGAAGCCACGCCCGCACATACGAATAAATTATTGCCGACTTCCGCAGTTGAATACCATCTGTACGCACACGAATATTTCTATGAAAATTATTCGCATTATAGTCGATTTGTACGGATACAGAACTACAAATTCGATTGGCTTATTCAAATTAGCGAATATGGCGAATGCGAATATATTGCTATATTCACTAATTTAAAAATTGCATTTGCAATAGGAAAGTTGCCTATAGACAGCTCTAAGTTGGATGCGCAATGCGAAAATATTACTACCTAAGTAAGTATTCTACTTATTGAAAACATAATAAATAAAAAAATTTTGCATTACGCATCCAACTTAGAGCATTCGTTCATGCTTGCAAGCCAATAGGAAATATGCCTTTATATTCCATTCAAAGTTCAATTCGCATTATGCGAATAATGTTTTCGCATATTATGCGCAATAACTAAAATAATGACGAGTATTCGAGTTTGGCGAATATATGACGAATATTTATTCGAATATTCGCGATATATCACGAATTTGAATATGGCACCTCCCTCTCATCACTATTAAACGCACACACAGATGTGGCACAAATTAGCTAAATTTCCCCCCAAAAAAAGACATTTTGCGGATGGAGGATTGTATATGTCACGGATGTGAATTAAATGCACACACTATTGACAATAAATGTGGTGCTGATTAGTTTAATTTACGCAAAAATATACAGTCTGCGGATGATGTACAGTATATATACAAACAAAGAAATGCAACAGCACTCTGCAAACAGCACTTTGCCCTGCCTCTATGCTAGAAGCTATCAGAGGTCCTTAGTGTACATTTTGATCAAAAAGTAATAAGCCACTCGCCACGTCAAGACCGCCTCTATGAGTGGTCCTAATGCTAAATCCTACCTGTTATGGGTCACAACAGCCACATAAAATCCAGGGAGTGCGGGCCCAGCATGCATGCTCGGATCAACCATGCTTATTAACCCTTTCTTGTGCCATAACAGCCTCCATTAGATCCTCCCCCCCTTGTGTTTCTGATGTACAGTATATGTCAGTAATAGGTATTAAAGAAAAATGTATTTCTGCTGTCAAACACACACTAGCCTTTCAAAGGATTATTGTTTGCATGGAAAGCTTTAGGTAGCTGTTAAAACAGCGATTTTTCTCCCTGCACTGTGTCTCTTCCTCAGCACGGTTGTCCCTGAGACTGATCAATTGAGCGTAGGTACTATAAATATATTACTGCTCTCACACACTGTAGTCCTTAAAAGAATCTGTTAAATTTCACTTCACACATTATCTTTCCCTGCCTACGCTCTGCTCTCTCTGATGCTGACTGAGCCGAACACGTGTCATCGGGTGCTATATAGCACCTGATGACGCTTTCTGGCCAGCTAATCAGTGTAATGCCAATAGCTAACATGGCTACGGCATTACAGTGAAGGGCATTACTTACCTGCACGTTGATTGGCTGCTTAGGAGGCGCCAAACATGCGGGAAGGAGTCTCGAGCATTTAGCTCGAGCACACGTGGTACTCGGCCGAGAACCGCCATGGGCCGAGCATAGCGATGCTCGAGCTGAACCGGTACTCGGGCCGAGCATGCTCACTTATCACTAGAAAAGATGATTGTATTCTAATCTATATATGTATATACTGTATATTAGATCAAGAATGCTACATTATAAAGGGATTCTCTGGACCTGTACCTAAAATGAATCTTTCAGCTAACCTGTGGAGGCAAAACACTTTGAGCAGTACTTACCTTTCCATCTCTTGAACAATTCTGACATCCCGGCTGGCATCATGTGAGCATCCATCTAGCTGTGGGCTCTTCCTCTGACTTCCAGACTGGATGTGCTCCTTTTTGTTCCTGTTCGGCTACATCTACATTATGCAGCTGAACATAAAGCAAGAGGAGCAAAACTGGTTCAGGACTTCAGAGGACAAACCTGCAGCCAGCCACATGATCCAGCCGGGATGGAAGAATCAGCAGAGAGACAGAAGGATAAGTATGATGGAAGGATAAGTATGTGTATTCAGGCTCAGAGAATCCCTTTAATATAATACCACATAAATAAGCTTCTTCCATGTTGACTATTACACTTTTCATCTGCTACACTATAACAGTACTGCAAACCTTGTTCTGTTAAACTAGCAATGCACAAAGCTATTGCAGGCAGCAAAAACTATGCCAACTCAATGTCTGCCATACAACGCGTGGAACGTAATTGTAGTGTGTAATAGGCAGGAAAAAGATGAGTGATGTATTCAGACAGGAACAAATAAAGACAATTATGTGATACTTGATCACTGTAATAATTGATAGGCTAAATACTGTATTCTGTTGGTCTGCCGTCTTACAGCAGGCTAAGCATATGGCTAGTTGACATATTACAAACAAAAGGAGTAATATTATCCTTTAGCAAGCATACAGATGGTATACTGGATTACCACATGTGCTTGATCTAATCTTATTTCATGAATGAAAAAATAAGCTCTCTTCTAACATGTCTTTACAGGTTGGTTTTTTCGTTTTATGGAAAAAGAAAATAGAAACTCCCTCCACAATTCCTCTATTTTCTATAAAGATTAATATAGCATTTCAGTCTTCAAAAAAAGCACAGAGAGTAAATAGACACTGGGGATACAGCAATAGTAATACTACCTAAATTATAGCATTTTCCCATCATTTTTGTGCCAGCAATCAGATACTTGATATGAAAGAAATTAGCATGTCATGAATATTCTTCTAAGCATTTCTTATGGACTTTCTGAGGCAAATTGTTTTTTCTTAACAACAAAAGATTTTTTTTTATCTTTTACAAACAGCAAACCTTTATTTCTGATGGCACAGCTGCACCGAGGCTTTCAGTGCCGCCACACCCTCTCACTGCTCAATTTAATTGCATTGTCATTCATCTGAAAAAAAGAATAGCACTGTCATCTAGTGTTCACTTTGAATTTATCAATCTAATAACTCTGCAAGGCAACTTGTTTGTTAAAGCAGAAACATTGAGAGCCATGTGGCATAAGCATGCAGTAAATGAATCACAATGTATCACATCTTAGACATACACATTAGATGCATATATGACATTGCAATTAGAGCTATACCAGCTAAACTTTTCCTCTATAAATGAAAAGGGTTATCTGTTTATATTTTTGTCATTTCACCTCACCCACACTGGCAAGTGTTGGAAGAATAGCATGACCTCCTGAGTGTGCACGTGCAGCCCGCAAGCATTGTGGGTTAAAACGCTTCTAGGATCACATGTCCAATGTATGGCACGTGATCCTAGATGTCCCCGCTACATAATTACACCACTGAGGTAATATAGCTGCGCTCAACTGTGTCCCGCTCAATGGAGGCATGGACCATAAACCCCGATCGGGCAAGATTAAAGTCCAAAAAAGGTGAAAAAAGTCCAGCTACCAATAAAATGCGTAGCATCTTCATTCTTCAAAAATCATGAATAATAAAATACAAATGTGACATCTTACAGACAGGATAGTGTTAGTCACGCGTTTCGGATACCAATATTATGGTATTTGAAACATGTAGACTATAACGCTATCCTGTCTGTATGTTGTCACACTTGGATTTTATTTTTTATGATTTTAGAAGAATTAAGATGCAATGCTTTTTATTGGAAGCTGGACTTTTTTCTCTTTTATTTTTTTTAGAATTACACAGCTCGTCTGGTAAGGATAAAAAAATTGTGGTCATGCTATTCTTGTAACACTCGCCACTATGGCTGAGATGAGATGACAAAAATAAACAGGATAATATCTTAAAGGGGTTCTTCACTTTGTTACAACTGATGATCTATCCAACACCCGGGACCCCCGCCGATCAGCTGTTTGAGAAGGCAGCAGCGCTGCAGGAGCTCTGCGGCCTTCTCACTGTTTACCGCTGCTACTGGTGATCTAAAAAGCAATCCCCTGAATCTGGTGTTCCAGCTAGGCTAGCCAGCCAAGTGTAAAACTGTCAGCCATAATAAAAGAAAAAATTCTGAGGTTGAAATCTAATTTCCAAAAAGCAATCCCCTGAATCCGGTGTTCCAGCTGTGGCTAGCCAAGTTTAGAACTGTCAGCCAAAATATATATTTTTTTTCTGGGGTTGAAATTTATTGCCAAAAAGCAATCCCCTGAATCTGGTGTTCCAGCTGTGGCTAGCTAAACATAATACTGTCAGCCAAAATATATATATTTTTTTCTGGGCTGAAAATTAATTGCCAAAAAGCAATCCCCTAAATCTGGTGGTCCAGCTGTGGCTAGCCAAGTGTAATACTGTCTGCTGTCAGGCAAAAAATATATATATATATTGAGTGTGAAATTTAATTGCACAAACAGCAATTCTCAGAATCTTGTTGTTCCAGCGGTGACTGGATAATTTCCCTAGTGTCTGTCAAAGGATAGATTTTGTTCTGTGGTGAAATACAGTTCCAGAAATAAAAATACAGTAAATCTGGTGTTCCAGTTGTTGCAGGCCTAGTTTAAATCTGTCCGTAAAAGGGTATATTTCTTTCTATGGTGAAATTTAATTGCTAAAATAGCAATTACATAAATCTAGTGCTCCAGCAGGTGCAGGCCTATTTGAAATCAGTCAGTAAAAGGGTATATTTCTTTCTGTGTTGAAATTCTATTGAAAACATTGCAATTCCCTTAATCTGGTGTTCCAGCAGTTGCAGGCCTATTTGAAATCTGTCCGTAAAAGGGTATATTTCTGTTTGTGGTGAAATTTAATTGCTAAAATAGCAATTTAATAAATCTAGTGTTCCAGTTCTTGCAACCCTAGTTTAAATCTGTCCGTAAAAGGGTATATTTCCTTCTGTGGTGAAATTTTATTGCTAAAATAGCAATTCCATAAATCTAGTGTTCCATCAGTTGCAGGTCTATTTGAAATCTGTCCATAAAAGGGTATATTTCTATCTGTGTTGAAATTTAATTGCTAAAATAGCAATTCCATAATTCTAGTGTTCCAGCAGTTGCAGGTCTATTTGAAATCAGTCCGTAAAAGGGTATATTTCTTTCTATGGTGAAATTTAATTGCTAAAATAGCAATTCCATAATTCTAGTGTTAAAGCAGTTGCAGGCCTATTTGAAATCAGTCCGTAAAATGGTATATTTCTTTCTATGGTGAAATTTAATTGCTTAAATAGCAATTCCATATATCTAGTGTTCCAGCAGTTGCAGGTCTATTTGAAATCTGTCCGTAAAAGGGTATATTTCTGTCTGTGGGGAAGTTTAATTGCTAAAATAGCAATTCCATAATTCTAGTGTTCCAGCAGTTGCAGGCCTATTTGAAATCAGTCCGTAAAAGGGTATATTTCTTTCTATGGTGAAATTCTATTGCAAACATTGCAATTCCCTAAATCTGGTGTTCCAGCAGTTGCAGGCCTATTTGAAATCTGTCCGTAAAAGGATACCTTTTTTATCCAGGGCCTAAATAATAGGCCTATAATTGATATTCCCCAAAATCAGTGGTTACTGCTGTGCCTGGATTAGTGTAATACGGCAAATAGTAAATTATGGTGCTTGGTGAACCGCAACAATGAGGAAAACATCTAGTAAGGGACGCGGACCCGGTCGTAGTGGTGTCAGTGGACCCTCTGGTGCTGGGAGAGCACGTGGCCATTCTGCCACAGCCACACATCCTAGTGAACCAACTACCTCAGGTTCCAGTACCCGCCAGAATTTACAGCAAAATTTGGTGGGGCCCAATGCCGTTCTAAGGATAGTAAGGCCTGAGCAGGTACAGACGCTAGTCAATTGGGTGGCCGACAGTGGATCCAGCACGTTCGCATTATCTCCCACCCAGTCTTCTGCAGAAAGCGCCCAGATGGCGCCCGAAAACCAAGCCCATCAGTCTGTCACATCACCCCCATGCATATCAGGGAAACTGTCTGAGCCTCAAGTTATGCAGCAGTCTCTTATGCTGTTTGAAGAGTCTGCTGGCAGAGTTTCCCAAGGGCATCCACCTAGCCCTTCCCCAGCGGTGGAAGACATAGCAAGCACTGACGCACAACCACTCATGTTTCTTGATGATGAGGACATGGGAATACCACATAATCAGAGTCAGCAAGTCTCTGATGATGATGAAACACAGGTGACAACTGCCACGTCTTACTGCAGTGTGCAGACTGAACAGGAGGAGGTCAGGGAGGAAGACTGGGTGGAAGACGATGCAGAGGACGATGAGGTCATAGACCCCACATGGAATGAAGGTCGTGCCACTGACTTTCATAGTTCAGAGGAAGAGGCAGTGGTGAGACCGAGCCAACAGCGAAGCAAAAGAGGGAGCAGGGGGCGAAAGCAGAACAGCCGCCACCAAGAGAGTTTGCCTGCTACTGGCCAGCGCCACCAGGTACCCAGCACCCCAAAGGTAGCTTCAAGGAGTTCTCTGGCATGGCACTTCTTCAAACAATGTGCTGACGACAGGACCTGAGTGGTTTGCACTCTGTGCCATCAGAGCCTGAAGCAAGGCATTAACGTTCTGAACCTTAGCACAACCTGCATGACCAGACATCTACATACAAAGCATGAACTGCAGTGGAGTAAACACCTTAAAAACAAGGAACTCACACAGGCTCCCTCTGCTCCCTCTATTGCTGCTGCCTCGGCCTCTTCCTCTGCCTTGGGAGGAATGTTGCCACCTGCCGCCCACCAAACAGAGGATGTGCCACCAACACCACCACCTCCACCTGTGTCACCAAGCATCTCCAGCATGTCACACGGCAGCGTTCAGCTCTCCATCTCACAAATCTTGGAGAGAAAGCGTAAATTCCCACCTAGCCACCCTCGAGCCCTGGGCCTTAATGCGAGCATTTCTAAACTACTGGCCTTTAAAATGCTGTCATTCAGGCTGGTGGACACAGACAGCTTCAAACAGCTGATGGCCATGGCTGTCCCATAGTATGTTGTTCCCAGCCGCCACTACTTCTCCAAGACAGCCGTGCCTTCACTGCACAACCAAGTATCCGATAAAATCAAGTGTGCACTGCGCAACGCCATCTGTGGCAAGGTCCACCTAACCACAGATACGTGGACCAGTAAGCACGGCCAGGGACGCTATATCTCCCTAACTGCACACTGGGTAAATGTAATGGCGACTGGGCCAAGGCGGAGAGTTCCTTGGTGCACGTTCTTCCACTGCCAAGGATTGCAGGGCATCATTCTTTGCCTCCTGTAGCCTGCTCCTCCTACTCAGCTTCCTCCTCCTCTGCTTCCACCAGCTTATCCAGTCAGCTACAAACCTTCACCACCAACTTCAGCACAGCCCAGGATAAACGTCAGCAGGCCATTCTGAAACTCATATATTTGGGGGACAGGCCCCACACCGCGCAGGAGTTGTGGCGGGGTATTGAACAACAGACCGACGAGTGGTTTCTGCCAGTGGGCCTCAAGCCTGGCCTGGTGGTGTGTGATAATGGGCGAAATCTCGTTGCAGGTCCGGGACTAGCCGGTTTGACGCATATCCCTTGTCTGGCGCATGTGCTGAATTTGTTGTTGCAGAAGTTCATTCACAAATACCTGGACATGTCAGAGCTGCTGCATAAAGTGTGGGCCGTCTGTGCGCGCTTCCAGCGTTCACATCCTGCCGCTGCTCGCCTGTCTGCGCTACAGCGGAACTTCGGCCTTACCGCTCAGCGCCTCATATGCGACGTGACCACCAGGTGGAAATCCACCTTGCACATGCTGGAGAGACTGTGCGAGCAGCAGCAGGCCATAGTGGAGATTAAGCTGCAGCATGCACGCGTCAGTCGCACTGCGGAACAGCAACACTTCACCACCAATGATTGGGCCTCCATGCGAGACCTGTGTGCCCTGTTGCGCTGTTTCGAATACTCCACCAACATGGCCAGTGGTGATGACACCGTTATCAGCGTTACAATACCACTTCTATGTCTCCTTGAGAAAACACTTAGGGCGATGATGGAAGAGGAGGTGGCCCAGGAGCAGGAGGAGGATGAGGGGGTCATTTTTAGCATTTTCAGGCCAGTCTGTTAGAAGTGCCTCAGAGGGAGGTTTTTTGCAACAGCAGAGGCCAGGAACAAATGTGGCCAGCCAGGGACCACTACTGGAGGACGAGGAGGATGAGGTGGAGGAGGATGAGGATGAAGCAGGTTCACAGCGGGGGTGGCACCCGACACAGCTCAGGCCCATCACTGGTGCGTGGCTTGTGGGATACGGAGGACGATGACGATAAGCCTCCCACAGAGGACAGCTTGTCCCTACCTCTGGGGAGCCTGGCACACATGAGCGACTACATGCTGCAGTGCCTGCGCAACGACAGCAGAGTTGCCCACATTTTAACGTGTGCGTACTACTGGGTTGCCACCCTGCTGGATCCCCGGTACAAAGACAATGTGCTCACCTTACTTCCTGCACTGGAGCGTGATAGGAAGATGCGCGAGTACAAGCGCACGCTGGTAGACGCGCTCCTGAGAGCATTCCCAAATGTCACAGGGGAACAGGTGGAAGCCCAAGGCGAAGGCAGAGGAGGAGCAAGAGGTCACCAACGCAGCTGTGTCACGGCCAGCTCCTCTGAGGGCAGGGTTAGCATGGCAGAAATGTGGAAAAATTTTGTCTCCACGCCACAGCTAACTGCAACACCACCTGATACAGAACGTGTTAGCAGGAGGCAGCATTTCACTAACATGGTTGAACAGTACGTCTGCACACCCCTCCACGTACTGACTGATGGTTCGGCCCCATTCAACTTCTGGGTCTCCAAATTGTCCACGTGGCCAGAGTTAGCATTTTATGCCTTGGAGGCGCTGGCCTGCCCGGCGGCCAGCATTTTGTCTGAACCTGTATTTAGCACGGCAGGGGGCTTTATGACTGACAAACGCAGCCGCCTGTCCACAGCAAAAGTGGACAAGCTAAAGTTCATAAAAATGAACCAGGCATGGATCCCACAGGACCTGTCGCTCCCTTGTGCAGAAATAGACATTTATAACTGCCTCCCCCTCATTCCATGTATTCTTGTACTCCGGGGCACTTCTTTATTGAATCCTCATTTTTTTAACTTTACCATGATCTTGCGGTGCAACCCAAAGTTGAATGAACCTCTCCTCAATCTGGGCACCGGGGCCTAAATAACTGAAAGTGGCCTTTTACAATGGTGGGTGACATGAAGCTTGAACCTCTGTCATGCGACCTCTCTCCTCTGTCTGGGTGCCGTGTGCTAAATATCTGGAAGTGGCCTTCTCCAGTGGTGGGTGATATGACGCCTTATTCCTTGCTGTGGGACCTGTCTCCTCTGTCTGGGTGCTGGGGCCTAAATAACTGAAAGTGGCCTTCTCCAGTGGTGGGTGATATGAAGCTTGATTCTGTGCTATGGGACCTCTCTCCTATGTCTGGGTGCTGGGGCCTAAATAACTGAAAGTGGCCTTCTCCAGTGGTGGGTGATATGACGCCTGTTTCTCTGCTGTGGGAATTCTCTCCTCTGGGTGCTGGGGCCTAAATAACTGAAATTGGCCTTCTCCAGTGGTGGGTGATATAATGCCTTATTCCTTGCTATGGGATCTCTCTCCTCTGTCTGGGTGCTGGGGCCTAAATAACTGAAAGTGGCCTTCTCCAGTGGTGGGTGATATGACGCCTTATTCCTTGCTGTGGGACCTCTATCCTCTGTCTGGGTGCTGGGGCCTAAATAACTGAAAGTGGCCTTCTCCAGTGGTGGGTGATATGAAGCCTGATTTTATGCTATGGGACCTCTCTCCACTGTCTGGGTGCTGGAGCCGAAATATCAGAAAGTGACCTTCTCCATTGGTGGGTGACTTGAAGCCTGATTCTCTGCTATGGGACCTCTCTCCAATTGATATTGGTTAATCTTTATTTATTTTATTTTATTTTAATTAATTTCCCTATCCACTTTTGTTTGCAGGGCATGTACCTACATTTTGCTGCCTTTTGCAGCCTTTCCTGGACTGTTTTACAGCCTCTTTAGTGCCCAAAAGTTCGGGTCCCCATTGACTTCAATGGCGTTCGGGTCGAGTTCGACAGCATCTCCCGCACTAACTACGGCTCCCAGAAATGACTGCATCATAGAGATTTAATGTGCAGACAGTTCCTGACTGTTCATGGGTATAATGTACTGTACTGACAAGATGCAGTCACTTTGGGTCAAGGGAGCCACGGTTGGTCAGGGGGAAATGCAGTGACGCATGGGCCTTGTTTCCTGGGCCAATCATGGTTGTGTAAATCAACCCTTAGAGAGCATTACAAGAATAAGATGAGCTTTGAGAAGAGGTGGAAAGGATGGATTAATTAATTGATTATTTAAAATGTCTCTGTGTCTCCCCCCCTCTCTCTCTCTCTGTTCTGGGGTAGGGGTGGAGATGGGAATTGGGGTTATAAATAAGGAATATGTATATATATATTTGCATTTGTAATTTTATTATAAATTGTCAAATAAAAAAATTAAGGAATGTGTATGGAGAACAAAACTGTTCCCCTATAAATATTGCCTAAGGGGCAACTTTTTTTTTTTATGACCTGGAACCATGAGGCAAAGATGCAAAACCTGGTAGATAACATATCTCCATGAGTGTTATCCAGGTTTGGGAAATTGGGAAATTTTCATAGCTGCAATAAATGTATAAAAATACATTCCGACATTAAACCATGCAACTATATAAGCAAATTACATCTGAGAGTTCAATCAGGCAGAGCAGCACAATAGGCATAGTTACTGAGATAATAGTCGCACTAGTGCCCTGCTGCCAAAAAAGACACTAATATTACAGGTAGTCCTGCTACAGATTTTACATTAGGGACCAGAATCTTATAGTAATTAGTGTTGATCGAGCACCAAAGTGCTTGAGTGCTCGGGTGCTCCAGTAGAACACTTTGGGATGCTCGGGTGCTTGACAATGGAAGTCAATGGAAGAACCAGAGCATTAAACTAGGCACCCCCTGCTCTGAAAAGGGGAGGGTGTCTGGCTCACAGGAAAAGGTCAGAAATTGATGGAAACACCACTGAAATGGTTCGGGAACAGCATGGGGAGGATGTCTGGATGCATCTTGGACTCCCAGGTCGCTGCTGGGAACGATGTTGTCCAAGTAGTACGCCAATACTGCTGACCCTCTAAAACATTAGGGGTGAGGGTCTTCTGCTGGGCTGACCCTCTAAAACATTAGAGGAGAGTGCCTGCTACTGATGTGACCATCCAAAACATTATGGGCGAGGGCCTGCTGGTGATCCTCTAAACCAAGGGTCCTCAAACTACGGCCCGCGGGCCACATGCGGCCCTCCGAGGAAACTGATCCAGCCCGCCGGGTGTTTCTCACGGCTCGGCAGGGTGCTGCCAACCCCTCCCAGCAGAGACGCGAGGGGGCTGCGGCGGACGAAGAGAGGGACTGACAGTGTAGTGCAGCCGAGCTCTGTCTGGTCCGCGGTACAGGAACTTTTGTTTCCTGTATCCTGTACCCGGCCGGACTGACAGGAAGTGCTCACTTACTGTGCGCTTTCTATCAGTCCGGCCGGGTACAGGAAACAAAAGCTACTGTACCGTGGACCTCACAGAGCTCAGCCACGCTACACTAGGGGAGGGGGTGAGTAATGAATGAGCAGTGTGACAAGGTGATGAGGGAGGGGCGCTGAGAAAAAGAGTGACAAGAAGGGGGGGGAGTGACAACGGAGGGGGGCTGAGAAAGAGTGACAAGGGAGGGAGCGGGCCTGAAAAATGAAAGTGACAAGGGAGGGTCTGAGAAATTTGAGTGACAAGGGAGGGAGGGTCTGAGAAATGAGAGTGACAAGGGAGGGAGGGGTCTGATAAATGAGAGTGACAAAGGTGGGGTCTGAGAAATGAGAGTGACAAGGGAGCGGGCTGAGAAATGAGAGTGACAAGGGATGGGGGCTGAGAAATGAAAGTGACAAGGGAGGGGGGAATGAGAGTGACAAGGGAGGGAGGGGGCTGAGAAATGTGAGTGACAAAGGAGGGGTCTGAGAAATGAGAGTGACAAGGGAGGGGGCTGAGAAATGAGTGACAAGGGAGGGGCCTGAGAAATGAGAGTGACAAGGGAGGGAGGGGGGAATGAGTGTGACAAGGGAGGGGGGGAATGATTTCCATTGAAATACTGGTAAATATATACAATTACTTATAGTTAAACTATAGTCCGGCCCTCCAACGGTCTGAGGGACCGTGAACTGGCCCCCTGTTTAAAAAGTTTGAGGACCCCTGCTCTAAACCATTAGAGGTGGGGGTCTGCTGCTGAGCTGACCCTCTAAAACATTAGGAGCAAGGGCCTGCTGTGACCCTCTTAAACATTAGAGGCACCGTCATGTGATCAGTGCAGTGGGTGTGGCTCAGCACTGGATCAAATCCAGTGCTGAGCCGCGCCCCCTGCACTGATCACATGATGGTGACGTCACCCCAGGTCCTTCGGCTTTTCCAAAGTTCGGGTCCGTGGAAGCCGCCCCTTATGGATTCCATATGCCGGGATAGTCCGCGGTAGTGGAATCCATAACGGGATGCGGCGATTACCCCAACCCGAACGCCGAACTAATTTTTGAAGTTCGCTTATCTCTACTTATAACCCAATGGTCTCGGGAAAGGCAGCATAACAAAGTCAGCCATGTGTGCCAGAGTCCCAACAGACAAGACTTCACTGTCCTCATCCTCTTCCTCCTCTTCTGCCCATGCACGCTGAACAGATAGAATAAACCAGCTATGGGTACTACCCTCTGTAGCAGGTGCAACCATCTCTTGCTCCTCCTCATCATCATCATCCAATCCGCGCTGAGAAGACGAACTGAGGATGGTCTGGCTATCACCCTGTGTACTGTCTTCCCCCATTTCCACCTCTTCCACATAAAAAACCGACCGCCTTCATTGTGAGCAGCGAGCATTTCAGCATACACAGAAGTGGGATGGATATGCTGATAATAGCTGTGTTGATTCCTCAAAGTTGTGTAAAACCTCAGGGGTAGGAGATCAGGGTCAGGGGTAGGAGAGGTACTCTCTTATGGGTCATCAACTTTCTACCGAGAGAAATTATGATATTGGGAACCGAGAAGGCCAGGAAGTAAAAATATTAAAGCTGATGCCCTATCCAGAAGTTTCTGTGCTTTCCAACCTCCTGATACTCCATCTGAACCTATATTGCCGGCAGGAGTCATTGTGTCTTTGGTCTCCGTTGATTTGATGACTGAAATCTCTGCAGGACAACACTTGTCTCCAGTACAATCTCCTAGATAAATTATTTGTCCCTGGTCATTTACATCTCTGACTGTTGGGTGACTGTCACAACTCTGTTTTTAGTGGACATCCAGGTATTAATGCCACCAAGGAACTTGTTTCCAGGTTTTATTGGTGGCCTACCTGGTCTAGAGATGTCCACTCATATGTTTCTGCATGTGAGGTTGGTGCATGGTCCCAGTTACGACCAAGTCTCAGCTTTTAATATCTGCTTGTTTGACTAGCTAGTATAGATAGTGGCATATCCGTTTGGTGCATTTTTTTTTTCCTGTGATTTATATATTTCATCCGCACAATGCTCCGTTTTGTGTGGGATGCCTTTGTGGTGCATGTGGGCATGTGGTCCGCGCCGACATCCTTCATTGTACGCATTATTGCTCCCCCAATGAGAAACACGTTACAATGTTTGGGGTCTGAGCAGTTCCCCCTTATTGGCCACTATATTTCTGTGATTTTGTTCCATGTGTATTGAATGTGTCTTCACCTGGCATTTAACATTCTTTTGCACCTGGTAGCCTCCATCACACGGTCTGATATAGGTGTGGCTTACAGTCTTGCTTTATTCACATTGCTTTAGTTGTCCTGCTATGCGGTTGTGTGGAAGCTTGGCTGTGAGCAGTATTCCATCACCTTCAGACCGTGTTCACACCACAGTTAGCGTAGTGGTAGGACCCCATGCCATGCTGAGCGACCGTGACGTGGTGCATGAGGGGCTCCGATGTGTTCCTGACAGGAATATATTGGCAAAAGTCTCAGCTTTTAATATCTGCTTGTTTGACTAGCTAGTATAGTCAGTGGCATATCCGTTTGGTGCATTTTTTCTTCTTTCTGTGATTTATATATATTTAATATTTATATATTTCACCCGCACAATACTCCATTTTGTGTAGGATGCCTTTGTGGTGCATGTCCTCCGCGCCGGCATTCTCCATTGTACGCATTATTTGCTGGGGATGGTCATTTTGCTGCAGTCCACATGTGGTGGCACTGCTCCCTCAATGAGAAACACGCTACAGTGTTTGGGGTCTGAGCAGTTACCCCATATTGGCCACTATATTTCCGTGATTGAGTAACGACCACTGCTCATCCTGAATAGACCGTGGTCCCATATTTCTATGGATTTAATCACTGACTTACCAATTTCTGAGGGTAAGTCAATTGTGTAAGTGGTGGTGGACAGATTTAGTAAAATGGTACACTTCATCCCTCTGTCAAAATTGCCTAATGCCAAGACTCTGGCTTCCCTGTTTGTTGATCATGTTATACGTTTACCTGGTATCCTAGAGAATGTGGTTTCGGATAGAGGTGTCCAGTTTGATTCAAGGTTTTGGAGGTCTTTTTGTTGTAAATGTAACATCTATTTGTCTTTTTCTTCGGCCTTTCATTCGGAAACCAACAGTCAAACTGAACGTTTGAACCAGTCTCTAGAGCAGTATTTAAGGTGATATGTCTCTGATAACCAACAGCTGTGGGTGAAACATCTGCTTCTGGCTGTATTCGCCATTAACAACCAGGTCAATTCATCTACTGTTATGTCTCCTTTTTACTGTAATCTTGGTTTTCATCCACGATTTAGTTAGTTTTCGCCGTCCTCTTCGCAAATTCAAGAGGCTAATGTAATGGCTAGAGAACTGTGTACAGTCTGGGCCCAGGTTTAGTCGAACCTGAGAAAAGCCCAGGAGATTCAGAAAAGTAACTCTCTAGGAGTAAATTTTGGGTTGGGTGATAAACTCTGGTTGTCCACCAAGAATTTGTCTTTGATTGTACCTTTGACTAAGTTTGCACCACAGTTTATTGGGCCTTATAAGATTGTGGGCATTATTAATCCTGTAAGTTTTAAATTAAGATTACCAGACTCCTTTCGTATCCATAATGCTTTTCACAAGTCTTTACTTAAAAAGTATCTGTCGCCTGTATCTGTAGCCTGCAATATTTGGTCCATTTGAAGGGCTTTGGTCCTGAGGAAAGGTCTTGGGCGTCGGCTAGTAAGATGCATGCTATGAGGCTGGTGAAAAGATTCCATCTTACTTACCAGGAAAAACCTGCTCCAGTAATTATGGGTCTGGTGGGCCCTCGTGAAGGGGGGGGGGGGACTGTAACGGAGAGCCGGTGATGCACTTCCGCTTTGCTGGCCAACGGAATCCTGCATCTGTGCAGGAGAGAAGACGCGGCCTGCGACCTAGTCTCTATGGGGATCAGGGGGCGGGGAGGAAACGGCCGTGCATGCCTCCTCAGCGCAGCTTGCATCCTCCTAGCTTAAAGAGGTAACTGAGCGCCGATCACTATGAATTGGCGATCAGATGGTTTGGGCTGGACTTGTCACGTGACGCTAGCCACGTCATGTGACCCACTTGTTCTCCTATTTAAACAGGCAGCCTGCTGGTCACAGGTTGCCTGTGAATGGTCTTTGCTACCCTCGCCAGCGTTCTCTTGTATTTGATCTCTTGTATGTATTTTGAACTCGGCTTGTTTTTTTACCTTGACCTTGGGACTTCCCTGGTATTGACGTGACCTCTTGGCTTTTGACTTTGGATTGTATTTGAACTTGTATTTGTGATTACTTTGTGTGTACATGCGTGACCTTCTGGCTTGACCTTGCTTCCTGGACTCCGTTTACGGTTTTACTATTTTTCCTTAGGCCCCTGCACTTATCTAAGTTAGGGACTGTCTCCAAGTTGTACACCATTGAGTAGGATGGGCCGTGCAAGTAGGTAGGGATAGAGGTGTGGGTTGATATTAGGGCTGCACTTATCCCTCCCCACCGTGACATTGGCAAACATGTGTAACGTGGAGTTCCAGCACGTGCTCAAGTCACACAACAGTCGGTGAGCTGGCAATCGCAGGCATTGCTGCAGCGTTGCCAGACCGGTGGCAGCTGTAGATGACTTTCGGAAATGGGCACACATGCCGTGAACCTTCACCAGTAACTCAGCCAAATTGGGGTAGGTTTTAAGAAACCTTTGAACTACTAAGTTGAACACGTGGGCTAGGCATGGTATGTGTGTGAGCTTGACACAGACAGAACCATGCCTGGTTGAAGGTTGAGTGGCGAGAGCCACAGCTCAGTCTGGTCCCTTATACCCTGCCATAGCTCCGAGGCAGTGTGCTGTTTGTCACCTAAGCAAATTAGTTTCAGCACTGGCTGTTGCCGCTTCTCCACTGCAGTGCTACACTGCTTCCAGCTACTGACTGATGGCTGACTGGTGCTGCAAGAGGTGAAAGTGGAGGAGGAGGTGGAGGAAGAGAAGGGGGGTTGCAGCCACTAATGTAGGTGGTGGCGGGAATCTTGATGGAAGTAGGGTCTGCAATTCTTGGCGTCGGTAGCACCTGTGCCATCCCTGGGTACAACTCGCTCCCGGCCTCTACAACGTTCACCCAGTGTGCTGTCAGAGAAATGTAGCATGCCAGGCCAAAAGCACTTGTCCATGTGCCAGTTGTTAAGTGGACCTTTCAAATAACTGCGTTTGTCAGGGCACGGGTGGTGTTACAGGACACATGCTGGTGTAAGGCGGGGAAGGTACACCAGGAAAAATAGTGGCGGCTGGGTAGTGAGTAACGAGGGACAGCGACGCCGCGATCAGGCTGTGGAAAGCCTCTGTGTCCACAAGCTTAAATGGCAAAATTTTCAGGGCCAGCAATTTGGAAAGGTGCGCATTTAGTGCTATGGCCGGTGGGTGAGTGGCTGGGTATTTGCGTTTTCGTTCAAAGGCCTGCGGTATGGACATCTGTATGCTGCGTTGGGACACAGAAGTGGATGTGCCAGATGATGATGCTTGCAAAGGTCCTGGCGGAGGGCAGGAGGCATCCGGGTCTGCATCTTGGACAGGGGATTGGCCAGCACATAACACAGGGGAAGAGGAGGCATTAGTGTGACCCACAGACACTAATTGTGGACTCAGGCATACGTCCCACCTATTAGGGTGCTTTGATGCCATGTGGCGGATCATGCTGGTGGTGGTGAGGTTACTAGTGTTCACGCCCCCAAATGACAATTCTTTTATCGTCCGCAATTTCCTCAAAAAAAGCACCAGTCTGCGGAACACCTACCCCTTGGGGAATCAGTTGTGGGCCTGTTTGATGTGGCCCGTCTTCTCCTTTTTGCCACACCACTGCCTCTTTCAGACTGTTGCGGTGCTGAGGACCCATCACCCTCTGTACTGCTGTCCTCTCTCGGCTTGCCATCTTCCCAGTTTGGGTCAGTGATTTCATCGTCCGCCACCTCCTCTTCCACTTTCTCACTCTGGTCATCTTCCTGGCTTGTTGACCTAACAAGAACCTTACTTATTGACAAATGTGTCTCATCATGAACCTCTTGAGACACTAATTATAGTTGACTTATTGGCAACTGTGTCTCATCATCGTCCACCTCGTGAGACACTAATTGCCGTTCCCCACAATCATCTTTTTTTAACTGTGGGTGCTCAAGAGTTTGGGAGTCAGTGCACAAGATCTCCTCATGTCCCTTTTCAAGTGGGCTAGGCGACAGGGCCAAATCAAGGAATGGCGATGAAAAGAGCTCCTCAGAATATCCAAGTGTAGGATCACTTATTTGCCAAGACTCTTCATGGTGGGAGGAAGGAGGATCAGGAAGGAGGATCAGAGTGAGGATTCTGTTGACTAGACTCTTGGCTACAGAGACTGGACTTTGTGGAAAACAGGGTGGTGCTTAACCGTCTGGAAGCATTATCTGCTGCAATCCAACCAACCACCTGGTCGCACTGGTCTAACTTTGAGAGTTTTGTCCTGCACCGCCCTGCAAACTGGGACATGAAGCTAGATATCGTGGATGAGTGTGTTTCTTGTGCTCTGGCAGCAGGCACAGTTTCACCGCGCCAAGGGCCACGGCCTCATCAGCAGCACAGCCACTTCCCCGTCGCTTACTGCTTGCCTTGTGCATATTAAATGGTATATATGCTTGCAAGTATGTCACACGTACAGTAGCGCAGGTTTTTTAAGTGTATACGCAGTGAATGTCACAGATATTTGGAATGCAGAAACGTTATACAGGAGATGTTGCACAGGTAATGTCACTGCTGTCACCAGTGGCTAATAAAAAATGACAGGGAATGTCAAAGCTATTTGGGATGCGCAAACGTTATATAGGAGACAGCAGACAATGTCGCTGCTGTCACCAGCAGCTAACGATATACTGGGGATGTAGCCCAGGTAATGTCGCTACTGTCAACAGCGGCTAATAAAAAATATACAGGGAATGTCACAGCTATTTGGGATGCGCAAACATTATACAGGAGATGTTGCATAGGTAATGTCGCTGCGGTCTCCAGCGCCTAACGTTATACAGGAGAAGTAACACAGGTAATGTTGCTGCTGTCACAGCTGCTAATAAAAAAATTACAGGGAATGTCATAGCTGCTTGGGAATGCGCAAACTTTACACAGGAGATGTAGCACAGGTAATGTCGCTGCTGTCACCAGCGGCTAACGTTATACAGTAGATGTTGCGCAGGTAATGTCGCTGCTGTCACCAGCGGTTGAAGTTATACAGTAGAGGTAGTGCAGGTAATGTTGCTGTTGTCACCAACGGCTAACGTTATACAGTAGATGTAGTGCAGGTAATGTCGCTGCTGTCACCAGCGGTTAACGGTATACAGTAGAGGTAGTGCAGGTAATGTCACTGCTTTCACCAACGGCTAATAACAAATTACAGGGAATGTCACATCTATTTGGGATGCGCAAACATTGTACAGGAGATGTAGCGCAGGTAATTTCGCTGCGGTCACCAGCGGATAACGTTATACAGTAGATGTAGTGCAGGTAATGTCGCTGCTGTCACCAGCGGTTATTGGTATACAGTAGAGGTAGTACAGTTAATGTCACTGCTTTCACCAATGGCTAATAACAAATTACAGGGAATGTGACATCTATTTGGGATGCGCAAACATTGTACAGGAGATGTAGCGCAGGTAATGTCGCTTCTGTCACCAGCGGCTAACGTTATACAGGAGATGTAGCGCAGGTAATGTCACTTCTGTCACCAGCGGCTAACGTTATACAGGAGATGTAGCACAGGTAATGTCGCTGCTGTCACCAGCGGTTAACGTTATACAGTAGAGGTAGTGCAGGTAATGTCACTGCTGTCACCAGTGGCTAACGTTATACAGGAGATGTAGTGAAGTTAATGTCACTGCTTTCACCAGCGGCTAATAAAAAATTGCAGGGAATGTCACATCTATTTGGGATGCGCAAACATTGTACAGGAGATGTAGCACAGGTAATTTTGCTGCTGTCACCAGCGGATAACGTTATACAGAAGATCTAGCGCAGGTAATGTCGCTTCTGTCACCAGCAGCTAACGTTATACAGGAGATGTAGTGCAGGTAATGTCGCTTCTGTCACCAGCTGCTAACGTTATACAGGAGATGTAGCACAGGTAATGTCGCTGCCATTACTAGCGGCTAATGTCATACAGGAGATGTAGCGCAGGTAATGTCGCTGCTGTCACCAGCGGCTAGCGTTATACAGGAGATATACACAGGTAATGTCGCTGCTGTCACCATCAGCCAAACAATTGCATGCAATTTAGCGCATTTAGCGCTAATATGTTTTGCAGCCAGATAAAATAATAGTCCTTAAAAAGGACTGTTGGGTCTCTAACACCTTTCAACAATCAAAACTACCTAAAAAAAAAACACAATTCCTTTCCCTACACTATCTGTCTCTTCTGCTGTAGCTCGCCCTGACTAAGCCTGAGCCGAACAACACTATATAGCACCCGATGACGTGTTCAGGCCAGCCAATCACTGTAATGCCAGTAACCAAAATGGGTATGGCATTACAGTGTGTGGCAGCATATAGCAGCCAACAAATATGCGGGGAGTGGACTCGAGCCTCGCGCTGTTTGACCGAACACAGTGATGTGCCGAGCATTGCGATGCTCGAGTGAAAAAGGTATTCGGCCGAGCATGTTCGCTCAACACTAATAGTAATGTCTCTGTCTCTTGGATTAGCCACTATCTATTACTAGCTGCACAGGTGCCTGGAACAGCACATGCATGATGCTAGTTATAAGCACTATTAAATGATTGGCATCAAAGTCTGATGCCTTATTTATGTTAACTTGCAGGTCAGCTCAGCTGCTTCTTGATGCTGTACTCTGAAAATGGCAGCTTGTGGTAGATAGAGACCACCCCTATAACTATTGGATATCATGGGTAGAGGTACTTTATTAAAGGGTTTCTGTCACTTGAAAAATGGGTCTTAAGCTGGCTGACATTAGCTATGTGCTAATGTCAGCTTAACATAACAATATAAGTCCCATGTCCCTCTGTGGCGCTGTTATTCATAAAAAATTGCTTTTATAATATGCTAATGAGGCTCTAGCAGCAGGGGGGGGCGTTGTTCCTGCTGCTAGAGGCTCCGTTCTCCCACCTCATTCCACGCCCTGCTACAGTTGATTGACAGGGCCGTGGAATTGTTTGTCTCCTCCATCCGACAAAATCTTGCGCCTGCGCCGTCCGCTTCTGTATTCGGCGCAGGCACAGTGAGTGAAGGACGCTCACCTGCTGCCTGTTTCCTCACTGAGCCTGCGAGAAGCAGACGGCTCAGGCACGGGATTTCAGAATGAAGATACGGCCGGGGGCAGGAGAGCTGCGCTGCCCGGCCCTGTCAATCTGAAGATGATGGGCGGACACTGAGCCTCTAGGAGCAGGGGCAACACCCTCCCTGCTCCTAGAGGCTAATTTGCATATTACATAGGATCGTTTTTTACAGTAATTACAGGTCACAGAGGCATTTCATTTACAGTATTAGGTTAGTCTGACATTAGCCCATAGCTTATGTCAGACAGCTTAGGAGGCCTATTTCTAGTGACAGAAACCATTTAAAGCAACTCTCTGGTTGAAGAAAGAATTAATTGTTCCAGCTGCAGTTCTACTAATTCAATTCTTCTCTTCTGCTATCCAATATGGCCACGCTACTTCTCAGACTGCCTGATGCACAAAATGCATCAGTTGCTGAGGCACCTCCTGCTTGTCCAGACTGGCTCTTGGATTGGCCAGCATTGCTCAAGTGTTAGATCCCAAATCAGTAGCAGAATCAGAAGGTAAGGTCAGGGTCAGGATACCAGAACTTCCAGTCAAAGCAAAGTCAGGCCTGGTCAAACACAGCAAATATAATAAAGATAAAAAGGAAAAAAAACACCAGAAAACTCACCACCAGGGATGAGAACCAAATAAGAAACTACCTTGGGAATTCTTTCATGAATAGGTTATCAGAGATAATTATAAATCTCAGACAACCCCAGCAATGCCACAAACAAACATTATATGCTAATACGCAGTGGTTGTGGAACAGCTGCGGTCAACTAACAGATTTTACTTGAGGCTACTCCTAAGGGCATTGTCCTAGTAGACCCCTGATTTTCACCCTTTAATCACTGTAAAGGGTTCTGGACTTAACTTCAGGAGAACCACCAAGCCGCTAGCCTCTGTGTGATTTACAGCTGAGCCACAGGGGGTCAAGAGACATGTGTGGACAACCAAGGAAAAACCATAGTCAGAGACAGGCCAAGGTCAGGGCAGGCACAGTTCAAGCTACATGGTAAAGTCGAAAGTCAGGGTGGACCGCATCAGGTGAGACAGTGGTGGATCAAGAAAATTGGCAGTTGCAGTGAGGTGCCGAATTCTAGTAGTACAGTGTCATGCTTGGATTCAATATGTCAGCTGGCATGCCACGGCCTAGTAGATGGAGCAAGACTCTAGTTTGTATTGGTCCACAGGGGCTGTCAGTCAGGGGATATGGCACAAACCATCAGATATCAGGTAGTTGGTGGCTTCTGTGCATGGGAGATCTGTCACCCCATCCAATCACAGATATTCTCAATGAGTGACAGATCTGGCAATCAAGTTCGCCAGGGTTTGTTGCTAGATACTTTGAAGAACATGTTGTGCAGAGTGTAAATTATCTTGTTGGAACACCATGTCTCCCAACAAAATCCTGGACATACCAAAGGCTGGTAAATGTCTAATCGACTAATACTAGATAGGAACAGCTATGGTAGCTAATAACTCCTCACACCATGACTCCTAGGGTTGATCTTCTGTGTCTCCACATTATGTATGAGGGCATAAGACGGTCTCCAGCGATCCTGCAAACTATGATGTGGCCACCAATGGAAAACAATAGTGTACAGTAATGAAGCTGGTTCTGTCTTGGTACTAATGATGGCTGCATCAGCAACCACATTGGCTATACTACGGGTCCAAGTTGAAAGAGCTTGGAATGACATACCACAGGCCGATATCCAGCATCTGTAAGAGGATGTAATGGCCGATATCCAGTATCCATAATTATACTTTGCCTTAAGATATACCCTGCTGCAGAACCCAAAATAAGGAATACATACCCTTGATGATAATGGCTGACCTGCCTCTGTTCATCTTATTGCATCTATGATAATAAACTTAGTACCTTCTTGAATAATCTACCCTATTTTTTAGATGAACATTAGCTGGTTGAGATGCTGTATGCTGCTTATCTACTTTATTTGTAG
The DNA here is from genome assembly GCA_033119425.1 of Bufotes viridis. Classification (NCBI taxonomy): domain Eukaryota; kingdom Metazoa; phylum Chordata; class Amphibia; order Anura; family Bufonidae; genus Bufotes; species Bufotes viridis. The sequence continues at coordinate 223,054,259 of CM065589.1, forward strand.
TGCAGTCAGTATGGTGTGGTTTGCGCCACTTGCGCAGAGGGTGGAGACTAGGGGCATACTGAGAAATTCATGGGTTCCCCTTTGGGCCATTTTGAACCCTGTGGGCCCTATAGCAGGGAACAAATTGTACCTACCATTGTGATGCACAGTTTTGCACATCAGCAGTGTTGGCAATCGAAGAGGAGATCTGGACAAGCAAGAAGTTCCTTGGACAAGTGATGCATTGTTTGCATCAGATAGTCTGAGAAGGCCATCTTTAATGACAGAAAAGGAGCTTTGGAATTGATGGATCTGCTGCTGAAAAAAATAAAAAAGAGGCCACCATGTAAGTGCTCTGTTAGTTTCCCAGTTAATGTGAATGTTTCTTTCTTGAACTGGAAGGTTGCTCTATGGGTGGTTTCACTCAGTATTTTGTTCCCTTTTTTGCAATGTTTATGTGCAGTTAGATGTAACATTGAAGTATAAGTTTATTATAAAATTTACTGCAAAAGGTTTAAAAAAATACAAAATACCTGCATTCTCCACATACTGTAGGCCATTTTTCAGGATTTTTTTTTTTGTCCCTTAGGTGTCTCACTTGCTGAAAATATATTGTTAAAAAAAAAAAACATGCTAAAGGAATTTCACAAATAAAAAAAATTGGTAAGACCACATGGTATGTCTTATTGCAAAATAAATGTAAGAAGAAAATCTGAAATAGATGCCAGGAGAAGCAGACTGAAAATTCTAGGAAACTATGATTTTTCCAGCAGAACTCTCCATGCTGCATCTCCTGCTCTCATTTTTTAATTTCTGGCAGGAAACTCAGCTCTTATCATTACTAGAGGTGAGAAAACATTTATACTACTAGATAGCATCCCTCAGACCAGTCTGAATTATTTGTGGCTTTGCTTGAACAAGATATTGGAAAAAGCTCTTATAGATGCTGCTTTAGCGATGCATGATAACATCATGCAATTGTTGCAGATTTATTGGACAAGGATTCTTACTCTAAATATTCCATTCCTATGAATCTGCTTCTATATTCTATGATGAACTTAGGTTTAGTTGGACATTATTACTTAAGACTCCTTTAAACATGCCAACTATTAGACTGAATATCGGGAATGAAGGTTCACACTCATTTCTGATACTTGCCCTGTGTAAAGGTACTGTAGATCACCTAATGAAGGAGCAAATTCTTGTTCATTGGATTAAAGCATCTTTGATGTGGCACCTAAAATAATCATTTCGGGCAGCAGATTGTTCTCCATAAACAGGGATCTGCTGAACAATGAATCAGTATGGAGCTGACTGATCGCAGCAGCAATGTCATTCCTGATTATTGCCTGGTCAACCTGTGTGAGAGGGCCTTTACTGTTGATTTTTCTACTAAATGGGCAAGAAGCCTTTCCTAGCTACAAAAGTCAGAACAAACTATCTGTACCTAATCTAAACACTTTATTTTGTAAATGCAATGAAGTGACCTTAAAGGCTATGTACACCTTCAGGGGCAATTTGTGTTTATGATTGCATTTTACAAATTTTTGGTTAAAAATCATTTTTTCAATTGGTCTTTATTAAAAATACTGATCTATTCTGTTACAAAGAGTGAACAGTTTTTTTTCTAGCTGTGTGAGTGATACTTTCACTTTGTGTCGGTCATATAATAAACCTTATCTCTAAACTACTAAGAGGTCATAAACTCTAATTTAAGCCTCATTCTCATCAGTAAGATAAGAACTGAGCTATAATGAATGTTTAAAATGTCAGAGAGCAGAGATAAGGAGTGCATCTGCTCCTGGTCTGAAGGAAAATATGTGTCCTACCTGATTTAATTTACAACACAGAGGATACCCTATGAAGCACCTTTGCAATGTTCAAGAACCAGTTGATGTTAATATTGTGAAATGATGGGGTGACATAGGAAACATATCTCCAATGCCTTCACTAACAACAACAAGTTTTAGGCCGGGTACAAGGTAGACTTGATGCAACATATCGTATTTAGACACCACCATCTCTGCCAGAACTGTTTCTCTGTGCATAATTGTTTAATGCTATGATATTCATTTCCGAGTTGCTATTAACAAATCTCCTAATCCAGAATCACTTTTTACTCCAAATTCCAAGGAACCTATGTACACATAGCATCTTGTTAAAGGTTAAATAAATAAACCATTATTCGTACTCTTAAATATAAATAAGCACTGACGTAGCAATAGTGTATATGTCATGAGAGAGTCACTTCCTGAAAGATTACAAAGCTGGACATATTTTCTGTCATTATCTTAATAAGTACAAGAACAGTTTTATTAGCTAATCCTAAAATTTATATACATAATTATCTTCTAATAGATAGAAACATATTCTCAATGCTAAGTTAACTAAAAGTTTAATATCTAACACACGTACTCAGGAAAAAATGCTTATTCAATAAGTTTCCATTAACCCCTTAACCCGTTCAGGACACAGCCATTTTTCACCTTCAGGACACAGTCTAATTTTGCAAATCTGACATGTGTCACTTTTTGTGGTAATTAGTGTTGAGCGAACAGTTCGAGAATAGTTCGGGTTCGTACCGAATTTTGGGGTGTCCGGGACCCGGACCCGAACCCGGACATTTTCAAAAAAGTTCGGGTTCGGGTTCGGTGTTCGTCGATTACTTCCCGCTTTCTGAAGGGCTGCACAGCAGCCAATCAGCTAGCGTTTTACTTCTTGCCCTAAGAGCCCATCACAGCCATGCCTACTAATGGCATGGCTGTGATTGACCAAGTGCAACATGTGACCCAGCCTCTATTTAAGCTGGAGTCACGTAGCGCCGCACGTCACACTGCTCTGATTAGTGTAGGGAGAGGACGCAGCTTCTGTCAGGGCGAGATTAGGCAGGATAAAGTCAGCAACAGCACCTAATGAATGGATCAATTTACAGCTGAGAATCATTGAACTTCTGCTAGTTACTTGCTCGCTGGTTTTTAGGCTGCACAGAGCGTTTTTCTGTCACTTATTTTCTGGGTTGATCGGCGGCCATTTTGTGACTTGTGGTGCGCCAAAAGAAGCTGCCACCAAGTCCATCAATCCATCAATACTAGTTTTTTTTTTTTTGCTATATCCTACATCAGGGGCTTGGCTGTGCTAATTGTCACCCCTAGAAACTCAGGAAAGAAATTTCTATATTTTATTAAGGGTTAAATACAATTGCCCAAATACCAATCCCCTAAATCTGGTGTTCCAGCTTTGGTTAGACAAGTATAATACTGTCTGCTGTCTGGCAAAGGATAGATTATTTTCTCGGGTTAAATTCAATTGCCAAAATAGCAATACCATAAATCAGTGGTTTCAGCTGTGGCTGGCAAAATAGAATAGTGTCCGAGGTAACGCACACACGTACAGACGCACGTACAAGATTCTTGAATAGTTGTATTATCGCGATAATAAAACTAACAGTGTAAAGTTGACTGTATTGCTCTAAGTTATATTCGTGTACGAATGTAACTTCTATTAAAGCACACCAATACTAAAACTGACTAAGAGACAGCTTTAAGTTCTATTCAAACGCGATTGCAACTTTGGAACTTAAAGTGGTGTACGATTTTAAAAGTTGAGTACTAAAAAGTTGGAATCACAATGCGATTCTTATGTATTTGCTTAATCGCATTGCGATTACAACTTTGAGCTACCGATCACCATGGGAACGCCTTCTCCAGTAGAATGTACTGTCGGATGTGAGAATTAAGTTCAAATCGCAATGCGATTATTATATATCTGCTTAATCGCATTGCCGTTTCAACTTAGCATTGCTAAATAATTCCATCCATATTCGTTAACTTACTGACTCAGTAAGTTAACGATATGGATGGAATTATTTAGCAATGCTAAGTTGAAATCGCAATGCGATTAAGCAAATATATAAGAATCGCATTGCGATTTCAACTTAATTCTCAGATCCGACAGTACATTCTACTGGAGGAGGCGTTCCCATGGTGATCGTTAGCTCAAAGTTGTAATCGCAATGCGTTTATTGCGGTATATTATCCCTCTGGGTGTCTTTTACAGCCTTTTTAGTGCCCAAAAGTTCGGGTCCCCATTGACTTCAATGGGGTTCGGGTTCGGGATGAAGTTCGGGTTGAGTTCGGATCACGAACCTGGACATTTTCCGGAAGTTCGGCCGAACCTCTCGAACCCGAACATCCAGGTGTTCGCTCATCTCTAGTGGTAATAACTTTAAAACACTTATTTATCCAGGCTACTGTTGGTCGAGCACCAAAGTGCTCGGTGCTCGAGTAGAACACCTCGGGATGCTCAGGTGCTAACAGAGCACCAGAGCACAATGGAAGTCAATTGGAGAAACCGAGCATTAAACCAGGCACCCCCTGCTCTGAAGAGGGGAGGGTGTCTGGTTCACAGGAAAAGGTCATAAATTGATGGAAACACCACTGAAATGGTTCTGGAACAGCATGGAAAGGATGTTTGAATACATCTTGTACTCCCAGGTCACTGCTGGGAACGATGTTGTCCGAGTAGTACGTCACTTTTACAGACTGACAATAATATGCACAAAACCGAAGATAAAATCGCTTTTAGACGACAAATTGGTAGGAAACATTCTTTCCTGTATATTGTAAGAGGGTGCAAGGTGTTGTATTTGATAGCAGGTACGTGTCACCGAGGTTGCTGGCCTCGGTGAGGTGAGAGCCGGGTTTTTGTCTGCAGCAGCTAGTGCTGCTCTGTTATAGCATGGCTGCAAAGCCGATCCGGGCCGGCTCTTACTGGGAGCAGCTAAAGAGTAGGGTGGGTGGCTGCTCCCCACGGTCCAGTCCATGTTTTGGGCTGGGTATAAAACGCAGCCAGCAGCTGTGTCTGAGGGTGTGATTATCCTGGAGCCTGCAAACAGGGCTGAGGAATTCTCTGTCCTGGAGGAAGGAGCTCAGCAAGGTGGTGTTTCCCTGCGACCTGAAGGTGGAATCGCCTGCGGCTGAGCCGACTGCTAGGTGTGAACCCGCACCTAAACCACCCAAGGTGACTGGACCCTGTGTTGGCCTGTTTTTGTTTTGCCACAGTATTTCCGTTGTGTGTGAACTGTCACCAAGAGACTGCTTTTCATTTATGGCGTGCAAGTGTGAATAAAACACTGTTTGATGCACCATCTGGACTCCTTGTTTTGCCTCTAAACTGCACCCGCACCGCTGTCTACCAGAGCGACTCCCCACATTTGGTGTCGGATGCGGGCATGCGCAGTGAGGCTGGCGTGAGCGCCGAACTTTGTTTGCTGAGCAAAAGTGTATGTCCTATATTAGGCCGGCAAAGTTGCAGCCTGTGATTTCTGGCAACATGGAGGCTGCTGTGAAAGCCCTCATAGAGGCTAACGTGCAGCAGCGGGAGACCAACCAGTTATTGCTGCAACATGTGATGGCATTACAGGCGGCAGGAGCGTCCCACCACGTCCATGATGCCCGGAAGCGGTCCGTGCGGCGATCCCAAAGATGACCCCCGCAGGCGGCGTGGAGACATACCTAGCCGTCTTTGAGAAGGTCGCCGTGAGGGAAAAGTTACCCCGTGACCAGTGGGCCGAGGTGGTTGCTCCGTTCCTGGCAGCGGACCCCAGCAAGTTTTTCGATTTGGCAGATGTCCAGGCAGCTGACTACCCGACCGTGAAAGGTGAGATTCTAGCAAGACTGGGGGTGAATGTTTTGGTCGGGCCCAGCGGGTGCATCAGTGGGAATTTAACCCGGCTGAACCCGCCAGACCACAATACTATGACCTGCTACATCGGTTGCAAAAATGGCTGCAGCCAGACATACTGACTCCCACTGCTATGCTCGACCGTCTGTTAGCAGATGTATTCTGGAGGTCTTTGCCATACCCTCTCCAGCACTGGATCGGCCAGGTATCCCCCACCAATGCCCTTGAGATGGTCGACCTGGTGGAGCGATATGAGGCCACCAGAAACCTGCAGGGGGTTCTTTTGGGAGGAGGCCAGTCAAACCCGGAAACCTCCACCCCAGTCCGGCGGCCGGCCAAACCCGCCCGGGATGTACCCCTTGCAGATCCCTCCCCAGTAGTCTGCTGGCGGTGTCACGAGCCTGGCCACGTAAGGGCCGACTGTCCACAGTGGGGGAACCCATGGAGACTAATTATGGGTACCGGGCTTCCCTGTATGCCCGGAGACTGTGTGCGACCGGCACCCCGAGACAATAGACAATCGACATCTGTGCCAGGTGCAAATCGGGGATAACCTGGCAGTGGCGCTGTTGGACTCAGGGAGCCTGGTAACCCTGGTAAGTGCTGCCCTGGTACAGCCCACCCAGTATACGGGCCGGAAAGTTGGTGTGGTGTGTATACACGGAGACTTAAAGGACTATCCCACGGCTGTAATGTCTCTGTCCACGGCGGCCGGCACCTGGACTTGTGAAGTGGCGATCTCCACAAAGCTGCCCTATGAACTAATAATTGGGAGAGACTTCCCTGGTTTTCCGTCACTGTGGCCTGAGATGAAAGTGACTAATAGCCCTGAGACAGGGGTAACCCTAGCAGAGTGGCCTGATACCCCTGGAAGGCCAGAACCCTGGGAGCCCGAGTCTGAAGGGCCAGCGGTAGGGGTGACCACTGCTGCAGCGGTAGTGGGGAGACAACCCCACTGAGTGTAATGGTGGGAGACACGGAGGACTTGCCACCGGGGCCTGAGTTGGCAGACCTCAATGTCTCCGGGGAAAATTTTGGGACCGCACAACACCGGGACCAAACCCTAACCAGGGCCTGGGAGAATGTGCTGGAAATTGATGGTAAACCCCAGAAACCAGGGGCTGAATTAATGTTCCCACGATTTATTGTTCTGCAGGATATGTTGTATCGGGTGAACCAAATCCGAGGTGAACCTGTTGAACAGTTGGTGGTGCCCACAGCGTATCGCAAGCTTGTCATGGAGCTTGCCCACCAACATGTTCTTGGGGGACACCTGGGGTGGCAGAAAACCCAGGACCGCATACTGCAGCGGTTTTATTGGCCCAGTGTGTTCAAGGAGGTAGAGAATTATTGTAAGTCCTGTCCGACCTGTCAGATAACTAGCCCCCAGCCACATTTCCGTAGTCCTCTGGTACCTCTGCCAATTATTGAAGTACCGTTTGAGCGAATCGCTATGGATTTAATTGGGCCTGTACCAAAGTCTGCCAGGGGCCACCAACACATTCTGGTAGTTCTCGACTATGCCACTCGGTATCCGGAGGCGGTGCCTCTGCGACATACCTCAGCTAAGCTCATTGCCAAAGAGTTAATGGAGATGTTTTCCCGTGTGGGCCTGCCAAAGAGGTTCTGACAGACCAAGGGACCCCTTTTATGTCCAAAGTAATGAGGAACTGTGTAAATTGTTGCGTATAAAGCAGCTACGGACGTCCGTTTACCATCCGCAAACAGACGGTCTTGTTGAGAGAGTTTAACCAAACTCTAAAAAATATGTTAAAGAGGGTGGTGTCTAGAGATGGGAAGGACTGGGACCTGCTTCTGCCCTATCTCATGTTCGCAGTGCGAGAGGTACCCCAGGCCTCTACTGGGTTCTCGCCCTTCGAACTGCTTTATAGCAGACACCCTCGGGGCCTGTTGGATATCGCCAAGGAAGCATGGGAACAACAGCCTGTCCCCCACAAAAGTGTCATTGAGTATGTCACCCAGATGCAGGAACGGATAGAAAGGGTGTTGCCGCTGGTCCGGGAGCATATGGAGGCAGCACAACAAGCCCAGAGTAGGGTGTATAATCGTCAGGCTCGGGTGCGGGGCTTCAATCCGGGAGATCGAGTGTTGGTTCTGGTACCCACCCTTGACAGCAAATTCCTAGCTAGGTGGCAGGGCCCCTATGAGGTGATCGAGAAGGTAGGGAAGTAAATTACAAAGTACACCAGCCAGGGCGGCGCAAGCCGAGCAGGTGTACCACGTGAATTTACTTAAGCCTTGGAAAGATAGGGACACGGCCGACTGACCACAGCCCCGGCCAGGGCTTCTAGGTGAAAGGGTCCAGCCCCACAGTTCGAGGCCTGTGAAGCAGTAACCACGGTAAAAATTGCAGACAGCCTGTCTTCCAAACAAGTTCAGGAAGTCAGGGAGTTCATCAGTCGGAACACGGATGTGTTCTCGGACCTCCTGGCCGCACGTCTCTCATCCAACATGACATCGTCACTGAGCCTCAGGCCAAGATCCGGTTAAAACCATACCGGGTACCCGAGGCTCGGCGACGGACCATCGCGGAGGAAGTACAGTTAATGTTGAAGCTCGATGTCATTGAGGAGTCGAAGAGTGAGTGGGCCAGTCCCATAGTCCTAATACCCAAGCCGGATGGGACGTTGCGGTTCTGCAGCGATTTTCGCAAGTTAAATGAAGTGTCCAAGTTTGATGCGTATCCCATGCCCGGGTAGACGAGCTTGTTGAGAGTTTAGGGCAAGCCCGTTATTTTTCTGTGCTAGACCTCACCAAAGGGTACTGGCAGGTACCCTTAATGAGTCGGCTAAGGAAAAAACCGCATTTGTTACCCCGCAGGGCCTGTATCACTACAAGGTGTTACCCTTTGGCCTGCATGGCGCCCCGCCACTTTCCAAAGGTTAATGGACATAGTGCTGCGACCACATCGTCGGTGCGCCTCGGCCTACTTAGATGATGTAGTCATCCACAGCACCGACTGGGAAAGCCATTTACCCAAGGTGCAGGCGGTAGTGGATGCCCTGAGGAAAGCCGGACTGACCGCTAACCCAAAGAAGTGCTCCATAGGGTTAGAGGAGACAAAATATCTGGGATATGTAATTGGGCGGGAGTCATCAAACCTCAGGTAACCAAGGTAGAGGCCATTCGTAACTGGCCCCGACCGGTCACCACCAGGCAGGTAAAGTCGTTCCTGGGGATTGTAGGTTACTACATGAGGTTTGTGCCCCACTTTGCCACAATAGCAGCGCCGTTGACAGACCTGTTGAAGGGCGAAAGTCTGGGAGGGTTAGCTGGAGTGAGAAGGCGGAGGAGGCTTTCGCCGCGTTGAAGTCGGCCCTGTGTGGGTCCCCGGTTTTGGTGACACCCGACTTCAACAAGGAGTTTGTCGTACAGACCGGCGCCTCGGAGGTAGGCCTCGGTGCGGTACTGTCTCAGGAGGTCAACGGGGAAGAACATCCCGTTGTCTTCCTGAGCCGTAAGCTCAATCCCGCCGAGTCCAGATATAGTATAGTGGAGAGGAGTGCCTGGCTATCAAGTGGGCACTCGAATCTCTCCGCTACTACTTGTTAGGGAGGAGGTTCCGTCTGGTGACCGACCATTCCCCCTCAAATGGATGAGTCAGGCCAAGGAGAGGAATGCTCGGGTCACCAGGTGGTTCCTATCTCTTCAGAATTTCAAATTCTCCGTGGAACACAGGGCAGGCCGCTTGCAGGGCAACGCAGATGCCCTGTCCCGCGTCCACTGCCTCACGTGTGTTCACCCCTCAGGGTTGAACAAAGGGAGTGTGTAAGAGGGTGCAAGGTGTTGTATTTGATAGCAGGTACGTGTCACCGAGGTTGCTGGCCTCGGTGAGGTGAGAGCCGGGTTTTTGTCTGCAGCAGCTAGTGCTGCTCTGTTAAATAGCATGGCTGCAAAGCCGATCCGGGCCGGCTCTTACTGGGAGCAGCTAAAGAGTAGGGTGGGTGGCTGCTCCCCACGGTCCAGTCCATGTTTTGGGCTGGGTATAAAACGCAGCCAGCAGCTGTGTCTGAGGGTGTGATTATCCTGGAGCCTGCAAACAGGGCTGAGGAATTCTCTGTCCTGGAGGAAGGAGCTCAGCAAGGTGGTGTTTCCCTGCGACCTGAAGGTGGAATCGCCTGCGGCTGAGCCGACTGCTAGGTGTGAACCCGCACCTAAACCACCCAAGGTGACTGGACCCTGTGTTGGCCTGTTTTTGTTTTGCCACAGTATTTCCGTTGTGTGTGAACTGTCACCAAGAGACTGCTTTTCATTTATGGCGTGCAAGTGTGAATAAAACACTGTTTGATGCACCATCTGGACTCCTTGTTTTGCCTCTAAACTGCACCCGCACCGCTGTCTACCAGAGCGACTCTCCACAATATTTACTTGTATATAAAGTGCAAGTGCTGCCAAAAATTACAAGGAAGAGGCACTCTGATACAACCTGTATATCACATAAAGTAGGGCCTCATTCCCATTGTGGTACAATTGTTCAGGTAGTGGGACTTCTACACTCATAAAGCCTATGCAGTAAGTGAAAGCGCTGCCAAAAATGACAAGGAACCGACACTACAATACACCCTTTATTACACATAAAGGAGAACATCGTACACACCCTTGAAATTATGATTGATGGCCTGCTGGTCACCTTCTAAAACATTAGGGGTAAGGGCTTTCTGCTGATCTGACCATCTAAAACATTAGGAGCGAGGGCCAACTGCCGAGCTGACCATCTAAAACATTATGGGCAAGGGCCTACTGCAGAGCTGACCATCTAAAAAATTTGGGGTGAGGGTCTGCTGCTGATCTCACCATCTAAAAGATTAGGGGCGAGGGCCTGCTTCTTATCTGACCATCTAAAACATTATGAGTGAGGGCCTGCTGCTGAGCTGACCATCTAAAACATTAGGGGTGAGGGCCTGATGCTGAGCTGACCATCTAAAACATTAGGGGTGAGGGCCTGCTGCAGAGCTGACCATCTAAAAATTTAGGGGTGAGGGTCTGCTGGTGACCCTCTAAAACATTAGGGGGGTGTGCCTGCTGCTGATCTGACCATCTATAAAACTAGGGGTGAGGGTCTGCCGCTGAGCTCACTCTCTAAAACATTAGGGGGGAGGGCCTGATGCTGATCTGACCATCTAAAAAATTAGGGGTGAGGGTCTGCTGCTGATCTGACCATCTAAAACATTAGGGGCGAGGGCCTGCTGCTGATCTGACCATCTAAAAGGTTATGGGCGAGGGCCTGCTGCCGAGCTCACCATCTAAAACATTACAATAAAGGGACCGGCACTCGCAACTGTAGTTAATCTTCAATTTCTTTTATTGCCACATAGAGAAGCAGATAAACAACGCTTTTTGACTCAAACACTTGAGTCTTTCTAAAGTGTCTGCTGGTGCTGGTGACCCTCAAAAACATTATCGGTGAGGGCCTGCTGGTGACCCTCAAAAACATTATGGTTGAGGGCCTGCTGGTGACCCTCAAAAACATTATGGGTGAGGGCCCGCTGCTGAGCTGACCCTCTAAAACTTTAAGAGTGAGGGCAGCCTAAAAAGCATGTTGATATGATGGAGGAGGAGGACAAGAAAAGGGAGATTGAACCATATACCCTTTTTAGTGGTGGAAGGGGTGCATGGGAATACAGTGTATTCAATACACCATAAAAGCCACATTAAAGGGGTTGTCCAAGTTATATTTATTGATGACCTATACTGATGACACCTGGCACCCCGCATCAGCTGTTTGAAGAGAAGGCGAGGGCCATGCCAGCGCTGCCTCCTCTTCATTGTTTACCTGCTCGTTCCTATACAAGTGTATATTACAGAGCCGTCCCATTGAAATTAATGGAACGGCTTGGGTGTAATTACACCTGCTCTCCGCTGCAGATGCAACGGCGAGCAGGTAAACAATGCTGGCAACTTGGACAACCCCTTTAAGGCCCCTTTTACACGAGCGAGTATTCCGCTTGCGTGCAATATGTGATGCGAACGCACTGCGCCCACACGGAATCCAGACCCCTTCTTTTCAATGGGGCTGTTTACATGAGCAATGTTTTTCACGCATCACTTTTGCGTTGCGTGAAAATCGCAGCATGTTCTATATTCTGCAATTTTCATGTAACGCTGGCCCCACAGAAGTGAATGGGACTGCGTGAAAATGGCATTGCATCCGCAAGCAAGTGCAGATGCGATGCGATTTTCACGGATGGTTGCTTAGAGATGTTGTTTGTAAACATTACGTTTTTTATCATGTGCGTACAAAACGCAATAAATTGCATTGCACCCGCGCGAAAAAAACTGAACTGAAGAGCGATCACAAACAAAACTGAAAGTACTTGCTTGCGAAATCCTGCAGTTTTTACTGAACGCATCCACAACGCATCCGGACCTAATCCGCTCATGCTTGTCTGCAAGGGGCCTTAGAGTGCCTTTAAGTTCAGCTGCTTTACTTTGGTGGGGTGGAGAAATCAGTGGCAATCCAGGCCTTGTTCATTTTTATAAGAGTCAACCGGTCAGCATTTTCAGTTGACAGACAGATGCGCTTATCAGTTATTATGCCCCCAGCAGCAGTAAATACCCGCTCTGACAAAACGCTGGTGGAAGGGCAGGCCAGGACCTCCAAGGAGTAGAGCGCCAGTTCGTGCCACGTGTCCAGCTTGGACACCCAATAGTTGTAAGGCACAGAGGGATCACTGAGGATGCTGACACGGTCTGCTACGTACTCCTTCACCACCTTCCAAAATTTTTCCCTTCTTGTGACACTAGGCGAGAGCCACAGCTCAGTCTAGTCCCTTATCCCCTGGCATAGCACTGCGGCGGTGTGCTGTTTATCACCTATCACCTAAGCAGATCAGTTTAATCACAGCCTGTTGCCGCTTCCCCACTGCAGTGCTACGCAAGCTTCCAGCTACTGACTGATGGCTTACTGGTGCTGCAAGATGATAATTCAGAGGTGAAAGTGGTGGAGGAGGTGGAGAAGGAGAAGAGGGGAGTTGCAGCCACTAACGTAGGTGGTGGCGGAAACCCTGATGGAAGTAGGGCCCGCAATCCTTGGCGTCGGTAGCACCTGTGCCATCCCAGGGTACGACTCGCTCATGGCCTCTACAACGTTCACCCAGTTTGCTGTCAGGGAAATGTAGCAACCCTGGCCATAAGCACTCGTCCATGTGTCAGTTGTTAAGTGGACCTTCCCAATAACTGCATTGGTCGGGGAACGGGTGATGTTACGGGACACATGCTGGTGTAAGGCTGGGACTGCACACCATTAAAAATATTGACAGCTGGGGAGTAACGCAGGACGACCACCGCGATCAGGCTGCGGAAAGCCTCAGTGTCCACAAGCCTAAATGGCAACATTTCCATGGCCAGCAATTTTGAAAGGTGCGTATTTAGTGCTATGAAGTGGATGTACTAGCTAAGGGTGCTTGCGAAGGTCCAGGTGCATTGTGGGAGGCATCCGGGCCTGCGTCTTGGACAGAGGATTGTCCAGCAGGTAACACTGATTTTGGACCCAGGCGTTCGGACCAAATACTAGGGTGATTTGATGCCATGTGGCAGATCATGCTGGTGGTGGTGAGGTTGCTATTTTTCATGCCCCTGCTCATTTTTTTACGGCACAGGTTGCAAATGACAATTCTTTTATCGTCCGCACTTTCCTCAGAAAAGTGCCAGACTGCTGAACACCTACCCCTTTGCAAGGGAGATTGCCGCAAGGGGGTGCTGCTCGGATCAGTTGTGGGCCACCTTCTCCCTTTTGCCACCCCACTGCCACTTCGAGCCTGTTGCGGATCTCTCCCCTTCTGTACTACTGTCCTCACTCAGCTTACCATTTTCCCAGGTTGGGTCAGTGATTTCATCGTCCACCACCTCCTCTTCCACTTCCTCACTCTGGTCATCCTCCTGACTTGTTGACCTAACAACAACTTTACTTATTGACAACTGTGTCTCATCCTCATCATGAACCTCTTGAGACACTAAGGCTACGTTCACACAACGACATTTGTCGCGCGACAAAAAGTCGCACTATTGTCGCGCGACAATTTTTATAATGGGAGTCTATGGTGTCGCATTGCGACATGCGACATGCTGCGACTGCGACATGACAGTTGGAAAAAATCCATCCCGGATGGGTTTTTCTGCAACTGTCATGTCGCAGTCGCAGCATGTCGCATGTCGCAATGCGACACCATAGACTCCCATTATAAAAATTGTCGCGCGACATTGTGTGCGACAAAATGTTGCAGTGAAGTTGTGCCCTATTTGTCGCGCGACTTTTTCCGCGCGACAATTGTCGTCGTGTGAACATAGCCTGAGGCGACATTTTTTCGCACTATTGTCGCACGACAATTTTTATAATGGGAGTCTATGGTGTCGCATTGCGACATGCGACATGCTGCAACTGCGACGCGACAGTCGCAAAAAATCCATTCAAGATGGTTTTTTCTGCGACTGTCGCGTCGCAGTTGCAGCATGTTGCATGTCGCAATGCGACACCATAGACTCCCATTATAAAAATTGTCGCGCGACAAAGATTGCAGTGAAGTTGTGCCCTATTTGTCACGCAACAATTGTCGTCGTCTGAACCTAGCCTAAGGCTAAAAGTCGCACTATTGTCGCGCGACAATTTTTATAATGGGAGTCTATGGTGTCGCAGTGCGACATGCGACATGCTGCGACTGCGACACGAGAGTTGGAAAAAATCCATCCGGGATGGATTTTTTGCGACTGTTGTGTCGCAGTCGCAACATGTCGCATGTTGCACGTGCGACACCTCCATAGACTCCCATTATAAAAATTGTCGCGCAACATTAATGTGACATCAATGTCGCTCTACAAATGTTGCAGTGTAGTGGTTCCCAAATTGTCGTGTGAACGTAGCCTAATTGTGGTTGACTTATTGGCCACTGTGTCTCAACATCATCATCCACCTTGTGAAACACTCTTAATGAAACACACCAGTCGTGAGTCTTCTTCTAACTGTGGATGCTCAAGAGTTTGGGAATCAGGGCACGAGATCTCCTCATGTCCCTCTTCAAGCGGGCTTGTCGAGAAGCACAAATAAAGGAATGGCGATGAAAAGAGCTCCTCTGAAAATCCAAGACTCTCGATTGTGGGTGGAAGAGGTATCAGAGTGAGGATTCTGTTAACCAGACACTTGGCTATTGAGACTGGACTTTGTGGAAGACTGACTGGAAGCATTATCTGCTGCAATCCAACCGACCACCTGGTCACACTGGTCTGACTTCGAGAGTGGTGTCCTGCGCCGTCCTGCAAACTGTGACATAAAGCTAGGTATTGCGGATGAGTTTGTTTCTTGTGCTCTGCTATCAGGCACGCGGGCCACGGACTCTGCGTGCACCATCAGCAGCGCGGCCACTACCGCATCCCTTACTGCTTGCCTTGCGCATATTAAGTGGTATATATGCTTGCAAGTATGTCAGACGTACAGTAGCACAGGTTTTGTAACTGTATGCGCAAATAAAGTACACAGAATGTCACAGATATTTTTAGTATGCCCACATATTAAACGGGAGATGTACGTAGCACAGATAATGTTGCTGTCCACAGCATCTTTGAAAAAAGTACACTGAATGTCACAGATAATTTTAGGATTCTCAAACGTTATACAGGAGGTATAGTGCAAGTAATGTCGCTGTCACCACCGGCTAATAAAAAATGACACTGAATCAATGTCACTAATATTTAGGATGCACAAAAGTTATACAGGAGATATGGCGCTGGTAATGTCGCTGTCTCCAGAGGCCAAACTATTGCGTTGAATGTCACAGATATTAAGGCTGCGCAAATGTAAAATAAAAGATGTAGCAGAGGCTTTGTCACTATCAGAAGTGCTAATAACAATTGCATGCAATTTAGTGTGCAGGTTACGCTAATAATATTTATTGCAGCCAGATACAACTATAGTCCTTAAAAGGGCTTTTGGGTCTCTAACAATTCCACGCAATTTAGGGCAGGTTGCGCTAATAATTATGTTGCTGCCAGATGCAACAATTGTCCTTAAAAGGAATTTTAGGTCTCTAACAAGTTTAACTATTATTATTACTATTTCACTCCCTACACTATCTGTCCCTTCTTCAGCACAGCTCTCCCTGACTAAGACTGAGCCGTTCACATGTCATTGGGTGCTATATAGCCCCCGATGACGCGTTCAGGCCATTCAATCACTGTAAAGCCAGTAACCAACATGGCTACGACATTACAGTTAGTGGCAGTACTTACCTGCACGTTTATTGGCTGCTACACAACATGCAGGGAGGAGAACACCACAATGGCTGAGCATCGCGATGCTTGAGCCGAACTGGTGTTCGGCCGAGCATGCTCGCCCAACACTAATCCAGGCCATTCTGAGATTGTTTTCTCGTCACATATTGTAATTCATGACAATGGTAAAATTGAGTCAAAATATTTCATTTTTATTTATAAAAAAATACCAAATTTACCAAAAATTCTGAAAAATTTGCAAATGTACTCATTTCAGTTTCTCTCCTCCTATAATAGAGAGTAATACCTCCAAAAATAGTAATTACCTTACATTTTAGTTTACACTTTACACGTTAGAAGGCTTAGAAGATTAGAAGCAAATCTTTAAATTTTTAAGAAAATTTCCAAAACACAATTTTTTTCTGGACCAGTTCAGTTATAAAGTCACTTTCTGGGGCTTACATATTAGAAACCAACCAAAAAATCACCCCATTTTAGAAACTACACCCTTTAAGCTATTCAAAACTGATTTTACAAATGTTGTTAACCCTTTAAGTGCCTCAAGAGAATTAAAGAAAAATGGGAATGAAATCTAAAAATGTAACTTTTTTGGCAGATTTTCCATTTTAATCAATTTTTTTCCAGTAAGGGTTAACAACCAAACAAAATTCTATATTTATTATCCTGATTCTGTAGTTTACTGCTGTATGGGCACACAGCAGGGCGCAAAAGGAAAGGAACGCCATATGGTTTTTGGAGGGCAGATTTCACTGATGCACCACTAGAGTAGAAACAAAAAATAGCTGTTTTGGCACCGTTTTTATTTTTTGCTACTTAGAATGTTCATCTGAAAGCTAAGATCATGTTGTTAAGGACATGACACTACTTTTTTTGGTTGTTTGTTTCAGTTTTACATAATAAAGCATTTTCATATTCTGAAAGCCATAGTTTATTTTTATTTTTTGGGCGACTGTCTTATGTAGGGGTTTATTTTTTTCGGTATAAGAAGACGGTTTGATTGTTACTATTTAAGGGTGCATATGACTTTTTGATTGCTTGGTATTACACTTTTTGTGATGTCAGGTGACAAAAAATGGCTTTTTTAACACATTTTTTTTTCACGGTATTCACCTGAGGGGTAAGGTCATGTGATATTTTTATACAGCAGGTTCTTACGGACGTGGCGATACAAATATGTATACTTTTTTTATTTAACTTTTGCACAATATCAGCATTTTTTAAACCAAAAAATCATGTTTTAGTGTCTTCATATCCTGAGAGCCATATGTTGTTGTTTTTTTGGGCGATTGTCTTAGGTATTTTTTGATTGGTAAGATTTTGAGGTGCCTTTGACTTTTTGATCGCTTGCTATTACACTTTTTGTGATGTAAGGTGACAAAAAATGGCTTTTGACACCGTTTTTATGATTAATTTTTTTACGGTGTTCATCTGAGGAGTTAGATCATGTGATATTTTTATAGAGAAGGTTGTTACGGACGTGGCAATACATAATATATATACTTTTATTATTTATTCAAGTTTTACAAAATAATATTTTTGAAACAAAAAAATCATGTTTTAGTTTCTCCATAGTTCAGTTAGTGGCTCAGTTTTTGCGGGATGAGGTGATGGTTAGATTGCTACTAGTGGTGGCATACACCTTTTTGATCGCTTGGTATTGCACTTAGTGATATAAGGTGACAAAGCAATGTTTTTTTAGCCCAGTTTTTATTTTTTTAGATTTTTATGAGGGGTTAGGTCATGTGATATTTTTATAGAGCCGGTCAAAATGCACATGGCAATACCTAATATATCTGCTTATTTATTTTCCCTATTTTTTTTATTTTTTTACTTTATTTTGGGAAAAGGACACTCTTTCTTTTTGACTTGAAACTTAAAATTTTCTTATTTTAAAAATAAAACTTTTTTCCCTTTTTTATACATTTTATATTTGTCCCACTGTGGGACTTTACCTTTTCAGGGTTTGAACCCTGTTTCAATTCAGTACAATACATTCTGTATTGTACTGAATTGGACTGTCAGCGTCTTACACAGTAGGACGCTGACAGTTCCCTAGGAGACCCAGCCCTCAGGCTGTATCTCCTGGGCTTCCATAGCTGGTAGGCTCCGATGCCTGTGGACGGCATCGGGGCTGCCATGGCAACCATCAGCCACCTGCCAGCACAGCGCGGATGCAGCAGGGGCCTGGCTATCAGTAACAGCCGAGACCGTGCTGCAGATCGGGTAGGTGCAGCTCCAGGACCCGCCCGATCCCATCACGTACATGCATGTGGGAATGCAGTAAGGCACCACATTCCCCCCCCCCGTACATGTACTTGAAAATGCTGGAAGGGGTTAAGGAACTTGGAGGAGAATGCTCGACCTAAACTGCTCGTACTTGGTGCTCCAGGATAAGCATTCTCATCCTGCAATCCTACCCCTGCTCCAGAAGAGCTGCTGCGATCAGCGGCAGGCGCCCGGCTGTAACTGACAGCTGAACCCCTGCTACATCCACCAGCATTGGTGACAACATTGATGCTGGTGGATTAATCCCTCATATACAGTGGTCAGCGCTGGCCGTGGAATCTAGGGGATTCACACTCCCTCTCCTGATCCATCGGGCCTCCGTGCTGCAGTGACGGGGACCCGATGGTTGCCATGGCAGCCCCAAGCCTTTCAAAGGCCTTGGGGTCTCGCAGCTATGGAGAACTATGATACACTGAAATACTTACACACAGATTTATTGTACTGCATTGAAACAGGGATCAGACCCTGAAATGTTGAAGTCCCATAGCGGGACAGAAATAAAAAAGTAAAGTAAAAGTGTTTTTAACAATAAAAAAAATGTACATTTAAAAAGAGACATATAAAATTTTAAAAATTCAAAAAAACAAAACAAAAACCAGAAAGATTAGGAATCGTCGCATCTGAAATGACCGGCCCTATAAAAATATCACTTGATCCACCTCATCAGGTGAACACTGGAAAATAAAAACTGTACCAATTTATTTATCATCTTACATCACAAAAAGTTTAATACCAAACAATCAAAAAGTCGTATATACCCCAAAATAGTACCAATTAAACCTTATCCCACAAAAAATGAGCCCCTATATAAGACGATCTCCTGAAAAACAAAAAAAAATATGGCTTTCAGAAAATGGAGATAAAAAAAACATGATTTTATTTTTTCGAAAATGCTTTTATTGCGCAAAACCCAAATATATTTAAAAAAAAAAACTGACATATTAGGTATTGATGCGTTCTTAGCAACCTGCTCTATAAAAATATCACATGATCAAACCAATCTGGTGAAAGCTGTAAAAAAGTAAAAAAATTGAAAGTGCCAAAGAAGCCATTTTTAATCACCTTACAGCACCAAAAGTATATACTACGCAATCAAAAATATTTTTTTTAGATTTTTCGGGCAATTGTCCTATATGGGGGCTCATTTTTTTGCAGCATGAGGTATCCAAAATAATACCAATTAAACAGACACCTCATGCTGCAAAAAATGAGCCCCCACATAGGACAATTGCCCCCCTCCAAAAAAAAAATGGCTTTTAGAAACTGGAGGCACAAAAACATGAAGAAGTGTAAAAAATAGACAAATAAGGTATTGCTGTGTCTGTAAAAACTGCTCTATAAAAATATCACATTATCGATTCCCTAAGGTGAATGATGTAAAAAAATAAAAAAAATAAACATCTTTTGGTCACCTTTCACGAAAATGTATAATATCGACTGATTAAAAAATCATATGTACCCAAAAATGGTGCCAATAAAAGAAAATGTCAACTCTTTTCACAAAAAAGAGCCCCTACACGGGATGATTGGCAGACAAATAAAATAAATATGGCTTTCAGAAAATTATCCCAGTGAAATCTGCCCTCCAAAATACATATGGAGCTCCTTCTGTACACTGTCGTGTGCCCATACAGCAGTTTACCACCACATTATGGGCGTTTCTGTAAATTGCAGAATCAGGGTAATAAATATTGAGTTTTCTTTGGCTGCTAACCCTTGCTATGTTACAGGAAAAAAATTGATTAAAATTGAAAATCTGCCAAAAAAGTGACATTTAAAAATGTAATCTCCTTTTTCCTTTAATTCTTCTGGAACATATAAAGGGTTAACAAAGCTTGTAAATCAGTTTTGAATAACTTGAGGGGTGTAGTTTCCAAATTGTATAATTTATGGGTAGTTTCTAAGTCTCACAAAGTGACTTTAAGACTAGAGCTAAGCGAATTTTAAAAAAAATTTGATTTGGCTGATTTGCCAAATTTTGGGGAAAAAATTGCTTTGATCCCAATTTCTTTGCGGCCAATCACGCTAAAAAACTGCTATTTTCAGGCTGCAGAGAGCCTTTATAGGGATGTAGAACACTGTGACTTGTAGTAACATGCATAGGGAGTCTGCTGTGGTTGTGAAATAATACTGTAAGAAGGGCAAGGTGACAGTGTGGAGATGGCGGCGGCAGCAGCATCATCAGGATATCACAAAGTGGCAAGGTGACAGTGTGGAGATGGCAGCAGCAGGAGACCACAAAGTGGCAAGGTGACATAATGTGGAGATGGCGGCAGCATCAGGATACCACAGAGTGGTGAGGTGACATTGTGTGGAGATGGCAGCAGCAGCATCAGGAGACCACAAAATGGCAAGGTGACATAGTGTGGAGATGGCTGCAGCAGCAGCATCAGGATATGACAGAAGGGCAAGGTTACAGTGTGGAGATGGCGGCAGCAGCAGCATCAGGATATCACAAAGTGGCAAGGTGACATAGTGTGGAGATGGCAGTAGCTGCAGAATAAAACAAAGTGACCGGGTGACAGAGTGGGGCAGTGGGTGGCAATACCAGTACCCGCTGATGAAGGTGGGTGAAAGAAGGAATATTTTGCATCAGATGTGTGGCATCAGGTGGGTGGCAGCACAAGTAGCATAGTAGCTGAGGCAGGTAGCCAGAAGAAACCGGTCTCTTTTTTCAAGGTTTGGGTGAGGCGGCATGGATGATCTAATCAAATGCATCAGGAATTGGTGGGTGGAAATCCTAGCTGATCCACGCCTGATTCATATTGACAAAGGTCAGTCTCTCCACATTTTGGGTGGACACGAGTTCTGCTTGGGGTAACTTTGGCCCCTGCCGCACTAAACACCCACTCTGATGCCACACTACTGGCAGGGCAGGGCAGCTTTTCCAGGGTAAACTCAGCCGGCTGCGGCCACAAATCGAATTTGGCTGCCTAGTAGTCCAGCTGATCTTCAATGTGGGTTGGCAGGGTGCTGTTCAAATATGCCACCACCTGCTGGTTCAGGTCCTGCTCCAGGTCTACCTGCTGCTGCTGGTGAGTAGTTTCTTCACTATTCGTGTGAAGAAAGCTATTCATCAGCGACTGTAGACTCAGGCTGCTGCTGATGAAGATGGTACTGCTCCTGCCACCCCACCCCTCCCCAGCAGCCATGGCAGTGGAACAAGAGTGCAGAGAGGCCCCCCGGTAAGACCTGTGAGAGGATGGATGATGGTGCAGATAGGCAACGGCCAACTGACTACATAGGATGTCTCTGTAGCAGTTCAGTTTGTCCTCCCTCTCAGTGGATGTAAAAAAGGCCCCCATTCCGGATCGGTAGTGAGGGTCCAACAGGGTGGCAAGCTAGAAGTCATCCCTCTGCCGAATGGTGACAATTCAGCTGTCATTACACAAGCAAATGAGCATGGAGTGGGCCATTTGTGCAAGTGACTCGGAGGGACTCCCTGCTTCCATCTCCAATGCATACTGCCACGTGTCTGGGTCCTCTGTCCAGTCTTCCTCATCGCCCAGTAGCTCCTCTGGCTGCTCCTGCTCCTCCTCTCCTGTCAGCCGAGTCTAAAAACCACCCATTTCTCTACACATTGCCTGTGCTCCAATGTCCCCCCCCCCCCTCTTCCAGTTCAGCCCCCACAGGGCTCATGTGGCCATGAGATCTGGGCGCCACGTCTCCAGTTGACTAACCATCCATTGTTACCATTATCTGTTCAAGGACATGAAGCAATGGAATGACGTCATTCATACCAAAGTCCTAGCGACTGACAAATAACACGGCGTCCTCAAAGGGCCTGAGCAAACGGCATGTGTCAAGCATGAGCTGTCACTGGCTGACATTGAAGTTACACAGGGGAATGCTCCTATCCGCTTGCATTATCAAGAAATCGTTGTTTGCCTTTCTCTGTTTGTATAGGCGATCCAACATATCGAGGGTGGAATTACAATGGGTGGAAACGTATATCGTATATCAGCCTATGTTGGGGGATGCCGTTCTCCCGCTGCAACTCAAGGAGGGTGTGCTTTGTGGTGTACGAGTGGCTGATGTGCATGCAAAGTTTCCTGGCAATTTTTAGGATGTCTTGCAGATGGGTGGAAGACTTTAGGAACTGCTTGACCACCAGATTGAACACTTGTGACATGCAGGGCTCATGGCTCAGCCTTACTTGAGCCTTACTTCCCGTTTTAGGTCACCATGGTTTCAATTTTCAGTTGTCGCGGAGAAAGCCAGAATTCGATTTCTTGATAAATCACACGGAGCAGTTCCTCCCCTGTGTTACTCCTTTTGCCAAGGCAAACCAGGTGCAGAACAATGTCACACTGCCGTGCCCTGCACATGTGGTATGCTGGAGGGGCCCTCTGACTTGCCCTTGCAGTAGAGGCTGAGGAAGGCAGAGATGGACATTGTCGCTGGACCATTGGCATGAGAATGTTGAGACGGAATCGGCTTGACCTGGCCAAGTTGCTGGTGTGGCGCTGCAGGAACCACAATAACCCAGTGGGCCGTAAAGGACATGTACTGTCCCTGACCATTGTTACAGCTCCACACGTCGGTGCTGCCATTCACTTTGGCAGACACCAGCAGGCTCAATGACTGGCCCACCTTCTGTTCTACATATTTGTGCAGGGCTGGTACTGCCTTTTTCACAAAGAAATTACAGTTTGGGACTCTCCACCTTGGCTTGGCACAGTACTTGAGTTCTCTGAAAGATGCAGAGTCCTCCACTTGGAAAGGGAGAGACTGCAGCACCAGCAACTTAGACAGGAGCACATTCAGCTTCTGCACCATTGGATGCGTGCATGCATACTGCTGTCTCTTGGAAATCGCTTTGATGATCGATTGCTGACGGAATGACTGATGAGGAGTAGGAGGAGCAGGAGCATCTGGACCAGCAGAAGATGGAAATGACAGACAGCTCCCTTCGGCTGAGGTCATGGAGCCTTGACGGCCTGAAACCCGGTGCGTGCTACTGGGTGATGCAGCTGTTTCTACGGCAGGCTGGACCACCACATCGGTGCATGTGTTGACGCAGGGCAATAGTGCCAACATTGGCACCCTGGCCACGCATCACTTTCTGCCCACAGATTCAACATATGAACACGGTTATCTCCTCTGGCGCTTTAAAATAAAACTGCCACACCGCCGAGTAGGTGATTTTACCCCCAGCACTGACTGCTACCGCTGCTGCATCCATGAACCGCTGCACCATTACTTCCCGGGCAGGTAGGCTGCAGCGAAGCAGGTGGTCTACCCGGGGCACGTTTGGCTCCCAACCTCCAACTGCTGCCACCCTGCTGACTCCCAGCCATGCTACCACCTTGCTGGCTCCGCCGCTACCTCACGGGCAAGCTGTCACCCTCTTCTCCTGATGATGATGAAACCCCTTCTGCCCCCGGCTCCCAAGTGTGATCGGCTTCATCATAATCAAGTAGTTTCTTCACGTCACTGATGTCCTCCTCATCGGCCTCTGGGTCAAGGGCCTGACCTCTCGCAACACCACCAGCCACGACACTCATCACTATTTGCCCGCCTAGCGGAGGAAGCGGCGGATCTCTCCTCCAAGTCTTGGCTGGGCAGTAGCTGCTGACTGTCCTCTAGTAGCCCTTGATGAAAAGTGTAGCTGAGCCTACAGCATAAACTACATCTCGCAGTGAAGGAACAGAAAAGGACAGAGGCAGGTTGAGGTCGGACAGGTGAGAGCACAGGGCTTGCTCCCAGGCCATGCCTACTAAGGGTTGTGTCTGACGAACCCACCTGGCTGGGGGTGTCTGATGTCACTTAGGATGAAGTGGATGACAGAGTTAACCAATCAAGAACGCTGGGTTGCTGATCAAGACTCGACCGCTAGATGACACCGGGAGCTCAGGCATCTCTCTGCGACTCCTGCTGCCACGCCCCCTTACTCTGCTGCAACCTCTGCCTGCTCCAGAAATATTTAGGCCTCTGCCACTCCTCTGTGCATGCTCTGGCACTTCTCTGTCAGACATACTTTTAGCTGAATAAAATAAGTTAAAACAAATTAAAACACCCCTAAAAGCAACTAATATATTTTTCTTTTTGTAATGAAATTGGCCACTAAACGATTGTACCGCAAATAATGGCAAAAGTGAACTGCGTATATATTTTTCTTGTAGTACAGAAATACCTCACTAAACGCTTTTAACCCCAAATAACTGCAGAAGTGAACTGTGTATGTATTTTTCTTGTAGTATAGAAATAAACTGGAAAAACTAGTAGTGGATCAGTATACGTTCTCATAACTTAATTCAGCAAAATATTTAATGGAGAGACACTAAAACAAATATAACAAACCAAACTTTATTAGTGATCTGCAAATAAAACAGAAGGGTGTCTACCTGATCACCCAACTGAAGTGAGACACTCGGGTACCACTATAATTAATCAGGTATGTGTTGTTTGTGTACCCTGGATCATATCCAATGTTGTGGATAAATGGACCCCATAAAACCGCTAGGAAATTAGACAATCCCACATATGAAAAAAAAAAACACATGTGAGTTGAAATGCTCTAAGCAGGGTACCCTGACACCAATAGGGAGTAGTGCAGGATATTACAGATGATCACAGTCAATGGCAGCACGCATTGCCTACCACAGTGTATACGCAAAACAGAAAGGTGCTTGGCTGGACAAAGAGGGAAAACACTATTGCGGTCTAGGTAGCAAAGACCTCAACCCCTCGGTGCCAGTCATTTGTAATAAAACTCGTCGCGTTTCTGTGCACAAAAGTGCACCTCACCCAGAGCAACCAGCACCAAAAAGAAAGATTGGACCTGCTAAGGCCAGTTATCCCAGTGATAGGATACTGGTCAAAATATGCCAGTAATGAAGTTACTGGCAGTACAGCCAGAAAGACGTGCCTAGCGCTATTCACGCTCACTGGCAGGTACACAAGAAAGGGGTAGTGCCGGGAACCTCTAGTGTGAGGTGCGGTAGGTGGACTTAGGGCTCTAACAGCAACCACAGGACGAAGTAAACCCTGACCAAGGGCCGACACCGCTGAGGAAGGCCCACTGTTAAAGTACAGAGACCTGCCTAAGCAGTCTACCTCTAAGCCGAGGGACGGCGTGTTGGATTAACAAGCGTCCAGCACTATGATGGCCACAAAGCAGCCCGCCGCACGTTGGAATATAAGGGCAGACACCCCGCTCCGTTGGGCGAGCCTCCCAAACCTCCGACCAATCAGGATGCCTACAGAGCGGAGTGTAAGCTGACTAGTCCAGAGGTGGAAGGAACTATGTGAGCCCGGGGAAAGCACACCATACGCTGTACAGTAACGGGAGGAACATCAAGGCGGCTTACCTGCAAGAAGAGAAGCAAATAGAAATATGAGCCAACACGAAAGGGAGATCATGGAGGGAATAATCCAGGGCACAAAGGTCCAGTAATTATAGGACAATCGCAGATGGACTCAAATATATAAGAATGCCAATAGCGGAATAATACAGATATATAGAATATAACAGTGTGCAAATTATAGTGGTATGTGGACGGGTCCTTATATATTAGAGATAATTATAGGTAGCTAATAGAAAGACTGACACATTGTATGTAAATAAAGTACAGTCCCCCAAATTCATGGAATGCCAACTGATGCACCCATATGTATACAAGGGGGTCCAGGCTGGGTACACGTTTGCAGCAGCATTTACAGCAGCCGACTTGTTGGACACGCACAGTAGAAGATAAAGGAATAAAAGACATAGCAGAAATGAAAACAACTGTCACAGTAACTGTCCATCCACAAACATTTGCAACAAAGTAAATATATCATAAAATCTCAGCTAATGGCAGTTATATGGGCGTGCCTACACCAAAATACAAATGATCAGGGAAGGTGGGGAAAAAAACGAATCTGTGCAATCCGGGCACGATACTGCAAAATGCGGTATCCTAAGATGACCTAACAAATCGATAACAACCTAAATAAAAGGCACAAAGGAGTTGGCATCATTTAGGCCATATGGTTTTATGATGTTCAAGGTGAAAATCTAACGTGCCTCTTTTTGTAGTAGAATACGTTCCTTGTTGCCCCCTCTTAGGGTCATTTTGATCTGCTCGATCCCCTGAAATTTGATGAAGGAGGTCCTCTCACTATGATGGTCAGAGACGTGACGCGCAATTGGTGTATCATTTGCTTTCAGCACGTCAGACACATGTTCCCCAATTCGATGGCATAGTTCCCTAGTTGTCTTGCCGACATACTTCAAACCACAGCAGCAAGTAAGGAGGTAGATGACCCCTGCTGATTTACAGTTGATAAATGATTTGCTAAAGAAAGTCTTGTCGGCCGAACTATTGGTAATGGATTTGGTTTTATCTATATCCAGATCCGATCTGAGAATGTCCCAATTGTCTGCTAGAACGTGGCGTTATACGTGCCTATAATTCTAATCGTGTTATCACTTTGCTTCTTACTTTTAGAGGATTACAACTGATCTCTATTGACACTTAGTGCGATGGTACGCTTGTTTCAGTACGTGATCCGGATACCCGCGACGCCGGAACCTAGACTACAATTCTCCCATAGCAAATTTAAAATCAGCCAGTTGTGAGCATTTTTTTCTGACCCTCAAATATTGGCCCTTAGTTATCTATTTTCTAAGGGCCAATGGGTGCCCACTCTCCCACTTCAATAAGTTATTAGTTGCCATGGGTTTTCTGAAAACATTGGTGACAATTTGACCAGAGGGACTAAGTTAGATAGCCAAATCCAAGAAAGAGATGTGTCTTGGATTGATCTCAGATGTAAAAAAAAGTCCCAATTGGTTTGCATTGAGAGTGGTTAGAAATTTATGAAAGGCTGCATTGCTGCCCCCCCAAAGGATAAGCACATCATCGATGTATCTTATCCAAAGGGAGATCATGGTGGTGAATTGCTCCAGACGGTCAGAAAAGACGACTTCCCTCTCCCACCAGCCCAGGTAGAGATTCGCGAATGTCAGGGCACAGGGACTGCCCATAGCGACTCCCCTGAGCTGGTGGGAGATCTTGCCATCGAACAAAAACACATTGTGCGTCAAAATAAACTCGAGAAGCTGATGAATTCATTATGGCCTCTACAGTGATCACCCCTCTGCTGCAAAAACGTACGAATCGCTCCACAGGCCAAATCATGGGGGATTGAACTGTAGAGTGCTTCAACATCCAAGCTAGCCAACTGCGTACCCTCATCACAATGGATACCATTGAGTTGCCCCAAAACCTCCATTGTATCTCTCACATGGGAGGGTAACCTAATGACGAAGGGACGCAACACATCATCAACGTATTTACTAATGTTGGCCGTCATGCAGTTGGTCCCTGAAACGATTGGTCTCCCCTTCAAAGGATCACAACTCTTATGAATTTTGGGGAGACAATAGAAAAGGGCCGTAACAAAATGTTCAGGTAAAAGAAAGGCAAGTTCCGTTTTATTAATAAGGCCCCATGCATGTTTCCGTGTCCGTTCCGTTTTTTTTCACGGATAGGATGCTTTCCCATTCATTTCAATGGGTCCGTCAAAAAATGCGGATGGTCAACTGTTTTTGTTCCGCATCCATGATCCGTGTTTTCATTCCGTCAAAAAAATAGTGCATGTCCTATTTTTTTCACGTTTGCGGACAAGGATAGGCATTTTACAATGGATCTGCCATAAAAATCGTATCCGTCAAAAAAAACGGTCCGGAGGACGCGGAGGCAGGCAACGGTCGTGTGCATGTAGCCTAAGTCTGTTCTCCAGGGCTCTATGCAGGATACTAGATAGCTCCTTAGCTGTTGTGAGATCTGATGATAGCCGCCGATAGGCGAGCTTGTCTTTGAGTATTCTCATGCACATGGTTTTGTACTGCTCATGACTCAAAATGACAATATTCCCACCTTTATCCGAAGGCTTAATCACCAGATCAGTGTCCAGCTGGTGTCCCTGGAGGGCACATTTCTCCTGAACAGTAAGATTGTTTAACCTGCTACCAGAAAAGCCATACAATTGTGAATCTAATTGGCGTAGCTTGTTGGAGACAACTGAAACAAAAGTGTCAATGGGGGTGCAGTCACTAAGAGGGGTTATCTTGGTAGAAAGTAGCCGCAAATTCGTGAAAGGACCTTCGCCAGGGGCCCGTTGCCCCACGCAGAAGAGATGTGCCAAGAGTTGAACATCGGGCAACTCCAAAATGTCAATCCCTAATTCTTCATACTTTCTGTGATCGTGGGTGACAAAAAACTTGCGCCATTTGAGTTTATGCACGAAAAGATTTAAATCTTTCACCCACCCAAAGCAGTCGAATCTCTGCATGGGACAAAGGATAGTCCTTTTTTCAGGACCACTGTCTCCATCGGAGTAAGTGAACGGGATGACAAGTTGATAATCTGGAGATCATTATTGCTGGTGATCGCTGAGATAGATGACATATTGATCCCACTTCTCCCACCTCGTCTGCGTCTGCTCTGACCCCTACCTCTTCTTCCGTAAGGTCTCCTATTGGATGGTAAATCAGACCTCTTATGGGTCCCAGCCTCAAAATCAGATACTCCTTCTGAAGGTGAAATATCAGTTTGTAATTCAAGAACCTCAGAGTGTTTTACACTATAGTCAAAAATCTTCCCCTCTTTAAAATCTGATTTGATGTCACGATTAAAGAGGTGCTTCTTTTCTTTTAATTGTGCTGCGTACCTTTCTTTAGAGGATTGAAGGAGGGATTCTTTTTTGGTAAAATCAGAGTGACCATTAAACTTCTTAGTTGTTTCGATCACCTCCTTCAATTCACTATCTAGAGAGGACAGCACGTTTTTTTCCTCCTCTAGGAGGAGTTTCATCAACCTTAAGGAGGAATCCACTGATTCTTTCTCCCACTTTTTTATGAATTCCGGAGACCTTAATCGTGCTGCTGGGGTTATGGTATTGCGGAGACCACGGGGGACAATTTTGTTACTAATACATGTCTCTAAAGATCGTACCTCCCACAACGACCTAACAAAATTTTTATAGGTACGAGTAACTTGTTTGAAAGCTGAGGAGATGGTAATCGCCTGGGATGAAAACGAAACTTCTTTTTCAGAGAAAACCTCGCTTGGATCTCCCATCAACTGCTCAGTATTAAAATTGCTTGACAAAAATCCTGCCATTCCTCATTCTAAGATAAACAATTAAACTCAACAAACTGGAAAAACTAGTAGTGGATCGGTATACGTCCTCATAACTTAATTCAGCAAAATATTTAATGGAGGGACGCTAAAACAAAAATAACAAACCAAACTTTATTAGTGATCTGCAAATAAAACAGAAGGGTGTCTACCCGATCACCCAACTGAAGTGAGATACTGGGGTACCACTATAATTAAATCAGGCATGTATTGTTTGCATCACCCAAAAATTGGACCACAATTTTCAACTAATCAGAATCGAAAAAACTTTATTAACAATGATAAATACATACATGTTGAAACAAGGAATCACAAAGGTGGGACACAAGGATGAGGAACAGGAACCAAGTGGGGCTGGGAGGTCAGCACACCAAAAAACAGGGAGAGAAAAAATTGCTAATAGAGCAGAAATTATTAAATGAAACTCCAAGGCTCCAATGAGCAATAAACCCTGTGCAAATATTGCAGCAAAGGTAAATGTAGGAGCAAAAACTTGGAGTTTGGAAAAAGGTAAGTAGTCATACCCTGGATGGTGTGTCGATCTCTCAGCCGTCTCCTGACCCAATGCAGTTTCGCCAGAGACCTGGCTTCTTCTGGTGATATAACATTAAGAATAGATACCCCTAATATAGTGCCCTCACAGGTGTATAGTATAATAATTAAAAGACCTGATGACGCCCATACCAATAGGGATGGAGTGCCGGACATGTCCAGCCAATTCGCGGCATCAAAGGGAAATGTATTGTTTGTGTAACCTGAAATCATATCCAATGTTGTGGATAAATGGATCCCATAAAACCGCTAGGTAATTAGACAATCCCACATATGAAAAAAAAAAAAAAAAACACATGTGAGTTGAAATGCTCTAAGCAGGGTACCCTGACACCAATAGGGAGTAGTGCAGGATATTACAGATGATCACGCTCGATGGCAGCGCGCATTGCTACCCACTGTGTATACGCAAAACAGAAAGGTGCTTGGCTGGACAAAGAGGAAAAACGCTATTGCGGTCTAGGTCGCAAAGACCGCAACCCCTCAGTGCCAGTCATTTGTAACAAAGCTGCACCTCATCGGGAGCAACCAGCACCAAAAACAAAGATTGGACCTGCTAAGGCCAGTTATCCCAGTGATGCGATACTGGTCAAAATATGAGAGTAATGAAGTTACTGGCAGTACAGCCAGGAAGAATTGCAGTCTAGGTTCCGGAGTCGCGGGTATCCGGATCACGTAGAGAAGCTAGCATACCATCACGCACTAAGTGTCAATAGAGATCAGTTGTTATCCCCTAAAATGAAGAGCAAAATGATAACACGATTAGAATTATAGGCACGTATGACAGCGCGTATGATGCAGTACGCCACGTTCTAGCAGACAACTGGGACATTCTCAGATCGGATCCGGATATTGGCAGCCTGATTCCATCTGGGCCGTCTATTACATATCGCAGGAAACAAAATTTACGGGATCTTCTTGTGCATAGCCTATACCAGCAACAGAAAGAACAGATGTGGTGACGCAGTTCCCTGACAGGCACATTCCCATGTGGGTCCTGCAAATTTTGCAGATATATAGATAAAACCAAATCCTTTAACAATAGTTCAGCCGACAAGACTTTCTTTATCAAATCATTTATCAACTGTAAATCAGCGGGGGTCATCTACCTCCTTACTTGCTGCTGTGGTTTGAAGTATGTCGGCAAGACAATTATGCCGTCGAATTGGGGAACATGTGTCTGACGTGCTGAAAGCAAATGGGATCGAGCAGATCAAAATGACCCTAACAGGGGGCAACAAGGACCGTATTCTACTACAAAAAGAGATACGTTGGATTTTCACCTTGAACACCATAAAACCAAATGGCCTAAATTATGCCATATCCTTTGTGCCTTTTATTTAGGTTGTTACCGATTTGTTAGGTCATCTTAGGATACTGCACTTTGCAGTATCGTGCCTGGATCGCCCAGATTAGTTTTTTCCCAACTTCCCTGATCATTTGTATTTTGGTGTATGCACGCCCATATGACTGCCATTAGCTGAGATTTTATGATATATTTATCTTGTTGCAAATGTTTGTGGATGGACAATTACTGTGACAGTTGTTATAATTTCTGCCATGTCTTATATTCCTTTATATTCTACTGTGCGTGTCCAACAAGTCGGCTGCTGTAAATGCTGCTGCAAATATGTACCCAGCCTGGACCCCCTTGTATACATCTGGGTGCATCAGTTGGCATTCCATGAATTTGGGGGACTTTACTTTATTTACATACAATGTATCAGTCTTTCTATTAGCTACCTATAATTGTATCTAATATATAGGTACCCATGATTTGTTAGTAAGGCAATGTGGCAATTGTTACATTATTGTACTTCTAAGTGTCATCCTCATACCACTATAATTTGCACACTGTTATATTCTATATATCTGTATTATTCCGCTATTGGTATTCTTATATATTTGAGTCCATCTGCGATTGTCCTATAATTACTGGCCTTTTGTGCTCTGGATTATTCCCTCCACGATCTTCCTTTCGTGTTGGCTCATATTTCTATTTGCTTCTATTCTTGCAGGTAAGCCGCCTTGATGTTCCTCCCGTTACTGTACAGCGTATGGTGCACTTTCCCCGGGGCTCACATAGTTCTCCCACCTCTGGACTAGTCGGCTTACACTCTGCTCAGCAGGCATGCTGATTGGTCGGTGGTTTGGGAGGCTAGCCAAGCAGAGCGGAGTGTCTGCCCTAATATTTCGGCGTGCGGCGGGCCGCTGTGCGGCCATCAGAGTGCCGGACGCTTGTTAATCAGATGATTTTCCTATTTCATGACGTAAAGTCATGATTTTATTAAAGACACGGAGGCGAGTATTGCTATTCTCCTTCTTTACTCTGACCAATAGCAGCAAAGAAAAAATGAACATGTGATCAACCCCTCCCCATAGTCCCAGTATAACAGGCAACTCCTCCTGCAAAACCTCCTCTTTCTTTGTAATTGAGTCCAAAAAGTCCAAACAAAACTGGAAACCAAAATCCCCGAACATCACGGGAAAGAACCGCCATCCATCCGGAAGCGAACCAGGAACAACTGGAACTAAACGTTGACGGATACTCCACATCCCGTCCATAATGAGATCGGCTGGAACCTAACTGCCGACCCTCCGAACCACCACACAGATCAAGGAAGACTGCGTATCATGCCAGTCTCAACCTGAAAGATGAAAATAGAGAGTGATAGAAAAACAAAGTGATACATAGTATCTAAAATAAAATGGTTGTGACAAACCTACTCAGGAAAAACTCACAGAGTGAAATCATTATGTGCATGACAAAACAAAACCACCATATACATAATCATAAATACTTACATGGGGAGGGAACACAGAGGGCGGGCAATACTCGCCTCCGTGTCTTTAATAAAATCATGACTTTACGTCATGAAATAGGAAAATCATCTGATTTTATTACAAGACCCGGAGGCTCCTATTGCGAGTTCAAAGTCTAAGACACGTTATCAATGATAGAAGAAAAAACCATGCGGACTTGGTCTAAAATAAAATTCCCTGAACGTGGAGACACTGGACCAGTCCGCCAATTTTAAAATGTCCTCCAGTCTGGCACCAGAAACCGCCAAAGAGGTAGCAGATGCCCCCCTAGCGGAATGTGCAGAAAAAAGAGAGACGTCCACACCCGCCAACTCCATGATCCACCTCGCAAGTGTGGGGGTGACACTGGCGCAAAAGGCCGAATCGTGGAAAGGAAGAGCTGCGGAACTCATGAGGACGATGAGGAGAAGTGCGGGCTTCATATTCCTTGAGGCATGTCACGGGACAAAGCGAAGGCGAAGCCGTGAAAGCAGGGCAAGAGACCGAACGTATGTGGGTCTTAGTCCTCCTAGAGATGTCAAAAGTGACCCCATCCGGGGTGTACGAGCGGGCATCATAATCCAAAGCCCGGACATCTGACACCCGCTTGCAGGAAATCAGGCAAAAAAGAGTGACAAGCTTCACAGATAACTGCCTTAGGGAAAGCTCTGAATTCTGAGGCCAAGAGGACAAAACGAAAGGACACAAGACACGTCCCAAGTGGCCGTGAATCTTAGTCTCGGGGTTGAGACATACGAGAGCCGCGCAAAAGACGCCAGACCAAAGGGTGTTGACCTGCAGGAGTACCGTCAAAGCCTTGGTGAGATGGCCGATCTGAACAGGCTGATTGTGCGATAAGCCTTGCCCTGGTCGAAGATGGAAAATAGGAAATGCAAAATCTCCGTCACAGGTGCTGAAACGGGATCCAAGTCCCTAACCAAGCACCAGCCAGCCCAAGACCCCCAGGCTGATCTATAAGATCTCCTGGTGCCTGGGGCCCATGCGTTCTCCAAAAGGACTCTAGCTGTGCCCGAAACTATACTCCCCTGAAATCCGACACGCCAGCAGACGCAGGGTCCCGTCCGAGATTAGAGGATGCGGCTGGTGATGAGGGCCACGGAGGAAAGTCAGAGACGTCGGGAGCAGACGTGGGATCTCGATCATCATCTCCAGAAGGTGGGGAAACCATGATTGGGAGCTCCAAAACGGAACCAGCAGGGTCAGTTCCGCGACACACCGGCGCACTTGAAGTAGGGTCCGGGGAATCAGTTGGAATGGTGGGAATGCGTAGAGGAGGCCCTTGGACCAATCCTGGAGAAACGCATCCACCGCCTCGGCTTCCGGATCCGGGCGCCAGCTGTAAAACCGTGGCAGTTGCGTGTTCAGGCGGGAGTCAAACAGGTCGATGCAGGAGGGTCCCCAAGTTGACATCAAAGAGCGGAATACCGCTGGATCTAACTGCCAGTCGCTGGAGTATACCGCCAAGACAATCAATTCCTTGGATAGGCAGTAGTCCCAGAAATCCTTCGCCAAACGTGACAATATAGTGGACCGGGTTCCACCCATGCCGTTGATGTAACGCACCGCTGACACATTGTCCATGCGTAATTGAATGCAGGATCTGACTGTGTCCCTCGTGAAGCTCTTGATTGCGAACAAACCCGCCAACAGTTCCAGCGCATAGATCTGGAATCCCGTTTCGATCTCTGACCAGCCGCCTCCAGTCGCGATTCCCTCGCAGTGAGTCCCCCAGCCCGACAGGCTGGCGTCCGAGTCCACCACGAAATCCGGACGATGACCAAAAATAGCCTTGCCGTTCCAGGCATGCAAGTTGTGGATCCACCAGGATAGCTCTTCCTTGGTCTCTTCGTCCAAGGAAATCCAGTCCGCGTAAGGAAGCCCCCGTCCGTAGATGAGAAATTTTCAGCCGTTGCGGAGCCCGGTAATGAAGCGGGGCTGGGAATACCGCCTGGATAGATGAGGCCAAAAGACCTATGATCCTCGCTAGTTGACGCAACGGGATCTGGCAGGATGACCTGGCTCTGAGTAATTCTTTCCGAATTGACCGAAACATGGCCGATGGTAAGCTGAGGGTCCCCGCTGTGGAGTCCACCATGAACCCGTGGATCTCCATTTTGCGAGACGGAGAGATACAGGATTTCTCCCGGTTGAGCAGGAACCCCAGATCTGAGAGAAGGTCCATGGTCCAGCGAAGGTGATCCAGTAACACCGAACTGTCCTGAGCCATGATCAGGATGTCGTCTAGATATATGATGAGGCGAACTCCCGACTGCGTAGCCAGGCCATGGCTGGGCGCATAAGCTTGGTGAAACACCATGGAGCCGAAGAGAGGCCGAATGGGAGGCACGTAAACCGCCAAATTCTGTCCTGCCAAGAAAAACAGAGGAGATTCCTGGACGCGTCCTCTACCGGGACCGTAAGATAAGCATCTTTTAGGTCCAATTTGACCATCCAATCGCCCATCTGCAATAAGTCCCGCAGCAGGTGGATGCCCTCCATCCTGAAGTGGCGGTATATGACAAACGCGTTGAGAGCGCGTAAATTGATGACGGGCCTCATTTGGCCCCCATTCTTTGCAACCAGGAAGATGTTGCTGATTACCCCATAAGGGGGTCCTGGGGCTGGCTCTATGGCTCCCTTGTGGAAAAGATCCGACAATTCGGAATCCACCAGAGTGCGGCTCCTTTCTGACAGCACCACGGGGTGTGGAGCTGGAATGGACAATTGGAGGGTCGTGAGTTCGATATGGAAACCCCTGACCGTGGATAGGACCCATTGGTCTGAGGTGATGTGAGACCAGGCCTGAGAAAAAAGACGTAGCCTGCCCCCGACACAAACACTTAAAGAACTGAAATGGGGTATTGGTCTTACCGTAGGGGCGTCTGGAATTGGGATTTCCTCTGTATCCCCTAGACCTCCAAGAACTTCCACGGAAAGGGAAAAAGGATGCTGGTTCCCGTCTGTGCTCCTGGAAAGCCGGTCTCTGGGAGAAGGAGCCTCGACCCGAACCAAGGGATTGAAACTGGGCACGGCCGGACAGACGGCCCCTGAAACTGCCGACCCTGGTAGAGACCCTACCATGGAATACTCTCTTCATGGAGCTCTGGGCTTTGTCTAGGGTGCGGTGAAAGCTCCTACAAAGCGACCTAGGTCCTTGATAAAGGACTCTCCAAATAATAGGCCTTGGGCCTCTTTACCAGCCTCAGTAAGCGCCAGGTTTGAAAGCTTCGGCTCTATTTTAAATAAGATTTTTACGCCGATCAATGGATAGGGACGTATTTACGTTGCCTGCTATGCAGATGGCGCGCTGCACCCATTCGCGCAACTCAACAGGGTCTACCCCTCTGTTCTCAGCCTTTGCCACTTCTGCAAGGTCAAATATCTTGGCTAGAGGGCCGAAAATGTCAAGAAGTTTATCTTGACAGGAGCGTAGGGCTGACTCCAGGCCTCTACGCGGGTTCCAACCTGCCTTAGCGAGAAATTGAGTCATTTTGGGGTCTACAGACGGGGTCTCGCAGACCTTATTGGGGACGACTGGTCTGGGGCATTCCGCCCTGAGTTTGTTGCGAGCCTCTTTGGACAGAGGGCAGCGCACGCGAGCCTCCAAATATTTGGAAACATGTTCCAGAGGCAACCATTCCGCAGAACGCGGGTGATGGAGCGAATCTGGGTTGAATAACGGATCCCCAGAGGGGTCCACTAAATCTGCAGGCACAGCATCCGCAGACGACAGCTGGGCACTACTCCCGGGTATGGGGTTAGATTCCATGACCCCGGAGGGGTCCTGCTCTGCCTCATCAAAGGCGTCATCCATAGCCTCCTCCTCGGACCCGATCTCAGAGTCGGTATCCCACTCTTGCTGTGCTCTAGCACTTTTCCAATTTCGCGTACGCTCTGCCTGACGCGTACAGGCTCTTTGCGCGAACTAAGCGCGCCAACATTGGTGGGAACATCATCACCTTTCAATCTTTTTCTGGAGGCAGATGGCCCTGGCCCGGCCGGTTTAGAAACCGTAGCGGGCTGCGATATTTGTGAGGTAGCTGGATGGGCAGCTAGGGCCTGAGCAATAGACTGGGATATGACAGAAGTCATTGATCCCATAGCCTCTGCAATGGCATTGGAAATAGAAACTTGAAAGGCATGGGCTGGGTCATTAAGGACTCTGCCCTGACCATCCTGCCCTGAGGGGGTTAACTCAGCCAGAGGAAAATCATCCTCTGCTGAACCCTGTCCCCTGTGCTGTGAATTAGGCATCTTCTGGCCCCTAACAATTTGTGATATAATGGTAAGGGATATTGCTGGTGGCACTAGGGACAAACTGGCTAGAGGGATTTGCCCCAGGCCAGGAGAAGAAACACTGAGTACAAGAGGTAACCTGAAACAAAGAATGGCTGCAGCAGGAGGCACCGAGCACAGGAGTGTACAGGAGCAGGAAGTGCCCGAGATAACAGAGCAGGAGGAAGGGAAATCCCCCGACATGAGGGAGATCAAAGCCACAGACCGCGGCAAGCAGGGAAAAACCACCGAGGTGAGAGAGAGAGATAAGATGGGGGCTGCAACTGCATGAGAGCATGAGTCACTGGAACTTACATGGGTACAAAAGTCAACAGCATTACACACTTACAAAGAGAGCAGCTCAAATAAGAGATAGCCATAGAATATAGGAGAGAGGCAAAGAGATATAACCTATGATACACAGAACCTGACAGACAAGGCAAACCTTAAGGAGAGAAACAGGGAGCAAAACTCCCCATAGACAGATAATGGATGGAAAACTACAACAAGGATATATATATATATACTGTAGAGCCAAACAGGCAAAAACCTTCAGTGTGTACTTATCTCTGCGGTCAGCAGCAAAGAAAGAGGAGGTTTTGCAGGAGGAGTTGCCTGTTATACTGGGACTATGGGGAGGGGTTGATCACATGTTCATTTTTTCTTTGCTGCTATTGGTCAGAGTAAAGAAGGAGAATAGCAATAGGAGCCTCCGGGTCTTGTAATAAAATCCAACACACCGTCCCTCGGCTTAGAGGTAAACGGCTTAGGCAGGTCTCTGTACTTTAACAGCGTGCCTTCCTCATGCTAGAGGTGTCGGCCCTTAGGCAGGGTTCACTTTGTCCTGTGGTTGCTGTTAGAGCCCTAAGTCCAC
Source organism: Bufotes viridis (assembly GCA_033119425.1). Taxonomy (NCBI): domain Eukaryota; kingdom Metazoa; phylum Chordata; class Amphibia; order Anura; family Bufonidae; genus Bufotes; species Bufotes viridis. The sequence goes on from CM065589.1 coordinate 223,092,104, forward strand.
CTGCCGCACCTCACACTAGAGGTTCCCGGCACTACCCCTTTCTTGTGTACCTGCCAGTGAGCGTGCATACCGCTAGGCACGTCTTCCTGGCTGTACTGCCAGTAACTTCATTACTGACATATTTTGACCAGTATCCCATCACTAGATAACTGGCCTTAGCAGGTCCAATCTTTCTTTTTGGTGCTGGTTGCTCCGGATGAGGTGCACTTTTGTGCAAAGAAACCCGAGGGGTTGTGGTCTTTGCTACCTAGACCACAATAGTGTTTTCCCTCTTTGTCCAGCCAAGCACCTTACTGTTTTGCGTATACACACAGTGGGTGGCAATGCGCGCTGCCATCGACCGTGATCATCTGTATTTTCCTGCACTACCCCCTATTGGTGTCAGGGTACCCTGCTTAGAGCATTTCAACTCACATGTGTTTTCTTTCTTCATATGTGGGATTGTCTAATTACCTAGCGGTTTTATGGGGTCCATTTATCCACAACATTGGATATGATTTCAGGTTACACAAACAATACATACCTGATAAATTATAGTGGTACCCCAGTGTCTCACTTCAGTTGGGTGATCGGGTAGACACCCTTCTGTTTTATTTGCAGATCACTAATAAAGTTTGGTTTGTTATTTTTGTTTTAGCGTCCCTCCATTAAATATTTTGCTTAGTGTAGAAATATGTCACTAAACGCTCTCAGCACATATATCTGTAGAAGTGAATTGTGTATATATTTTTCTTTTTCCACAGATATAAGCCACTAAAGGCTTTTCAACATAGCACTTGCATCCCAAGGACAAATTGCTGGAATGACAGAACTGTATAATAGCAATTTGGATCCCAAATTATCTTTCAATGCACTTGTAAATCGCTTCTCTAGCACTGTCCCTAGCGCCTTCTGACAGCTCTCCCTGCACTAAGATGCTGTGAAAAGTTTCCTCCCTATCCTTTGCCTTTGCCACACAAGAAAGGCAGCGGGAGATTAGGGAGGTTAACAAGTGGCTCAAGAACTGGTGTAGGAAGGAGGGGTTCGGGTTCCTGGACAACTGGGCGGACTTCTCTGTTGGCTACAGGCTCTATCGTAGGGACGGGCTGCACCTCAATGGCGAAGGGGCAGCTGTGTTGGGGAGAAAGATGGCTAGAAGGTTGGAGGAGTGTTTAAACTAGGGACTGGGGGGGAGGGTAATTACGTTTTAGGAGGGGAAGATAGTGCAGATAGAGACCAGGGGCGAGGTAGTGTGTCTGGGGGATGAATGGAAGGGGGGACTAGAACAGCTCAGAATGAAAGATGTAGGGTAAAAAATACACATAAACCTGTCAAATGTATGTATACTAATGCCAGAAGCCTGACTAACAAGACTGGTGAACTGGAATTAGTGATGTGTGAGGAGGACTATGACGTAGTGGGAATAACTGAGACATGACTGGATGATAGCTATGACTGGGCAGTTAATATAAAAGGTTACAATCTGTTTAGAAAGGATCGTCAAAACCAGAGAGGTGGAGGGCTCTGCCTCTATGTGAAGTCGTGTCTAAATCCCTTAATTTGAGAATACATCTCTGAGGGACATGTGGAGTCACTGTGGGTAGAAATACATGGAGCAAAAAGCAATAATAAAATACTAATAGGAGTACATTATAAACCACCTAATATACCAGAGTCCACAGAAAATCTATTACTAAACTAGATAGAAGCGGCAAATCATAATGAAGTCGTTATCATGGGGGACTTCAACTACCCAGACTGGGAAACTGAAAGCTGTACATCCCAAAAAGGAAACAGGTTCTTGGCAATAGCCAAAGACAATTTCCTTTCCTAACTGGTTCAGGACCCCACTAGAGGGACGGCCATACTGGACTTAGTATTAACCTATAGAGCTGATAGAACAACAGATGTGCAGGTTGGGGGACATCTGGGAAAAAGTGAGCATAAAGTTATAACCTTCCAATTATCCTTCAAACAAGAGTTTCTAAAGGGAGGAACAAAAATACCAAACTTCAGAAAAGCAAAATTTAGCCAACTAAGTGAGGCCATAGGCCTAACTAACTGGGACAAAGTCCTCAAAAAGTAAAAATACAACCATAAAATGGGAGATTTTTAAAAGCATTGTAACATCTAATTGTGAGCGGTACATACCTTATAGGAATAAAAGGCTAAGGAACAATAAGAAACCAATGTGGATAAATGGAACCGTAAAAAAAGGCAATAAATGACAAAAAGAAAGCCTATAAATCACTAAAACAGGAGGGGAGTCAGGAAGCACTGATAAACTATAAGGAAAAAAATAGAATATGTAAAACACTAATAACATTTGCCAAACTAGAGACCGAGAGATTAATTGCCAAAGAGAGTAAAACTAACCCTAAAATGTTCTTCAATTATATAAAAAGTAAAAAATATAAATCTGAAGGAGTCGGCCCTCTACATAGAAATGAGGGGGGTGTTGCAGAGAGCGACAAGGATAAAGCAAAACTATTAAATATTTTTTTCTCCACTATATTCACTGAGGAAAATAAACTGTCAGATGAAATGCAGAATGTAAAAGTAAATCCCCCATTAAAAGTGCCCTGTCTGACCCAGGAAGAAGTACAACAGCGACTTAAAAAAGATTAAAATAGACAAATCGCCAGGACCGGATGGCATACACCCCTGTATCCTAAGGGAATTAAGTGATGTCATAGCCAGACCATTATTTCTGATATTTACGGACTCTATAATAACGGGGAATGTTCCACATGATTGGCGAATAGCAAATGTGGTGCCAATATTCAAAAAGGGTCCAAAAACAGAGCCTGGAAATTATAAGCCGGTAAGTTTAACATCTATTGTTGGTAAACAGTTTGAAGGGTTTCTAAGAGATGCCATTTTGGAGTATTTCAATGAAAATAAGCAAATAACGCCATATCAGCATGGCTTCATGAGGGATCGGTCATGCCAAACGAATTTAATCAGCTTCTATGAGGAGGTAAGTTCTAGACTTGACAGCGGCGAATCAATGGATGTCGTATATCTGGACTTCTCCAAAGCATTTGACACCGTACCTCATAAAAGGTTAGTATATAAAATGAGGATGCTCGGACTGGGAGAAAATGTCTGTATGTGGGTAAGTAACTGGCTAAGTGACAGAAAACAGAGCAATACTCAGATTGGGTCACTGTAACTAGTGGGGTACCTCAGGGGTCAGTATTGGGCCCTATTCTCTTCAATATATTTATTAATGATCTTGTAGAAGGCCTGCACAGTAAAATATCTATTTTTGCAGATGACACTAAACTGTGTAAAGTAATTAACACTGAAGAGGACAGTTTTCTGCTACAGAGGGATCTGGATAGATTGGAGGCTTGGGCAGAAAATGGCAGATGAGGTTTAACACTGACAAATGTAAAGTTATGCACATGGGAAGGAATAATGCAAGTCACCCGTACATATTAAATGGTAAAACACTCGGTAACACTGACATGGAAAAGGATCTAGGAATTTTAATAAACAGCAAATTAAGCTGCAAAAAACAGTGTCAGGCAGCTACTGCCAAGGCCAATAAGATAATGGGTTGCATCAAAAGGGGCATAGACGCCCGTGATGAGAACATAGTCCTACCACTTTACAAATCACTAGTCAGACCACACATGGAGTACAGTGTACAGTTCTGGGCTCCTGTGAACAAGACAGACATAGCAGAGCTGGAGAGGGTTTAGAGGAGGGCAACTAAAGTAATAACTGGAATGAGGGATCTACAGTACCCTGAAAGGTTATCAAAATTAGGGGTATTCACTTTAGAAAAAAAGACGATTGAGGGGAGATCTAATAACTATGTATAAATATATCAGGGGTCAGTACAAAGATCTGTCCCATCATCTATTTATCCCCAGGACTGTGACTGTGACAAGGGGACATCCTCTGCGTCTGGAGGAAAGAAGGTTTGTACACAAACATAGAAAAGGATTCTTCACTGTAAGAGCAGTGAGACTATGGAACTCTCTGCCTGAGGAGGTGGTGATGGTGAGTACAATAAAGGAATTAAAGAGGGGACTGGATTTATTTCTGGAGTGTAATAATATTACAGGCTACAGCTACTAGAGAGGGGTCGTTGATCCAGGGAGTTATTCTGATTGCCTGATTGGAGTCGGGAAGGAATTTTTTTCCCCTTAAGTGTGGAAAATTGGCTTCTGCCTCACAGGTTTTTTTTTTGCCTTCCTCTGGATCAACTTGTAGGAAACAGGCCGAACTGGATGGACAAATGTCTTTTTTTCGGTCTTATATACTATGTTACTATGTTACTATACTGTTTTGTCATGTAAACTAAATTGCATGAGCTTGGGTATATGGGAAAGACATGCAAATAGTGTTTCAGCTGAAAAACAAGGCAGATTCTGCTAAGTTGCATGTCTTTCCGATATGCCCAAATTTATGCAAATTAGTTTACACGACAAAACAGTATAGAAAGGTTAGTGAATATAATGTTAGGACAATTAGAAAACTGAAAAATTTTATGCAGCCCTCCTAAGCAGTGAGAGAAGAGTTAGCTGGCACCCCCCCCCCCCCAAAAAAAAAAAATTGCATTTTTTGTCACCCTAATCATAATGATCTAGGTGCGCAGGTCCCCAAAGCCATCCAACAAAATTTAAGCAACTTTGAGACGTACTGGCTCTCAGTCAGATGATAAATAAAATATGTAAAATATTATGTAAAATAATATAGCATCTATAAAAGGAAATTAATGATAGGTAAAATAATAACTATAAAAAAGGTATGGATGATAGATAGCATAATAAGGATAAAGAGAAGCTATATACAATAAGTGAAAAAGATTGTAGGTTTATCTAGTAATAAAAAACAATCTAGAATATTCGCAATTACGAAGATATAGCACTATATTCTAGATCTTTTAAAACTCTTGAAGTGCTGATATTCGCAAAAAAAAATTTGTGAATAGAATTTTCGCGCTCAACACTATCTGATAAAACGTCATTGAGGTTCTTAAGAGCAACTTACATAGTAAGCATCCCATGTAGCTAAAAGGTGATTAACAACAGAGATGTTAGAATATATATATATATTTTTTCAGGGCACTGAGACTGTAAAGTCTCTTACTAGAGGCTATTGATGGCAAATTAAAGGTTATATAGGATGCCAAACCCGATAGATATCACTCCCACAAATAAAAGGGAGGATCACCTACCAGCTGCAACCCAGAGGTACAGTATATGTGGCAGTTCCAACCCCACTCCTCCCCTGGGACCACTCCACATATCACGTGAAAGGGTCTCGCAAAAGTGGCGGGGGACAGATCCACCTCACCGTAGGTGATGCAGAACCTTGTCCTAGTATACCTAGTGATTTCTCACTTTGCCCTGTCACCTCCACAGAAAACAAGCATCGACCACCTACCCCTTGAATATCTATACAATAAAAAACTTAAGAGGAACCAAGTAAATAAATGCAGTGTTAAAGATAGACCCCTAAAGTCACCAAAAACTGTGAATAGCGGCATCAGTATCCCTGTTGAAGGTCAAATTGAAAAGTAGTTCATTAAATTGAAGTCTCCATCGCCAACTTTGATCTTTGGAACCCATATCAAATGACCACCTTGATGTATACGTTATGTATATTATATTCTTCCTGTCAAAACAAGAAAAAGGGAAAAGAACAGGTATAAATATATGTAAAAGATTAAAAAAAACATTTTTGACACAAATTTTCTTCTACACTATCATAAAAAAAATGCAACATGCAGTCTAGAGCAAGCATACCTTAGTCAAAAATCCCCAGTTTAAAATTAATGTTTAAACCCCACAGCTTAAGTGTATTTATTTTGTGAATGCATTGTACTTCTTTACATTACAGGAGCATCTCCCTGTATCTGCCTGCTTCGCTAAATTTCACAAAAAAATTTGTTTCGTGATGAAGCTCATTTGTTTTATGTAAGGGATGGGGAACTTAATTGAAGCCCTCAGATGCGGTGTTCATCGCTGATTGCAGCATCTCAGATAAAAAATAAGGGCTTTTAGGGGTTAATTGGTTAAAAGACTAAACAAAAGCAAAGACAGGTGCACTCTGCGATAATACTAAACCCTCAGACTGATGTAAAATTGAGAGGTTAGTTCGACATATCCTACTAGGAGGACATGTCTTAAGCTCAGGCACCGCACCAAGGTCTTTCAAGTAGCCCGAGGCCCTATCACTCACCTACCTGTGCCGTTTGGGCAATACCAGGGGCCAGTGGGCGGATTATGGGAGCATAAGGCCTGACTCACAGACAGCTTACCAGTAACCTCCAGCATGTAGCCATGGCTGCAATGGGAGGTGGGAAGTGCCTGTGAGCCATAAGCAATGGACTACAAGTGCAGGATATGCTCCCCTATATATATGCACAACCGCATGTGGGTTTGAGCATATCCTGCCTGTTTAACACCACATTTTCTAATGGTTTGTATAGTCTTATGTATGGAGGTGTATAAACTCCTATTTAAATGTGCCTGTTTTTCATCTACAGGCTACATTCAGGTGCACCTGTTTAGGCCCTGGGCCATATCAGCCAGTCTCGGGTGGGGCTCACAGGCACTTCCCACCTCCCATTGCAATCATGGCTACATGCTGGAGGTTACTGGTGAGCTGTCTGTAAGTCAGGCCTTATGCTCCCGTAATCCGTCCACTGGCCCCTGGTATTGCCCAAACGGCACAGGTAGGTGAGTGATAGGGCTTCGGGCTACTTGAGAGACCTCGTTGCGGTTCCCGAGCTTAAGAAATGTCCTCCTAGTAGGATATGTCGAACTAACCTCTCAATTTTACATCAGTGTGAGGGTTTAGTATTATCGCAGAGTGCACCTGTTTTTGCTTTTGTTTAGTCTTTGATTGTTCTTCACATCCACATAATTGTTACCTTATGTAGGATGGTTATTGTGGTATTTGTAGTCCGTTGCTGGCATCTTCCATTGTATGCATTTTTTTGCTGTTGATTGCCATAAGCAACGGACTACAAGTGCAGGATATGCTCCCCTATATATATGCACAACGGCATGTGGGTTTGAGCATATCCTGCCTTTTCAACACCACGTTTTCTAATGGTTAATTGGTTAAAAAAATAAAAATAATAATATTCACCTTATCCATTGTTACTCGAAGAGGCTGCTGCGGCCATCTTGATTGTAGATTTCACGCAAACAGGAAAGGGACCAACCCCTTTAATCAGACATCTAGTTGTTAACACTGGTAGCTATAGGTTTTCTAATAGTCATTTATGTCACTTTCAATTTTAGATCACTAATGTCATCTTGGCACAAAAAAAAATAAAAAGAAGAGCTTGAAAGGGGTTGGATACAATGGGAAAGTCTTCAGGCCCTTTAATTTTTTTTTTCCACATTTTCTTATGTTGCATATTCGTGCTAAAATGTGCGGAAAAACAAAAAAAAAAGTTTTTACTCATCATTCTTCACTCAGTAACCCATAATGACAAACTTAAAATGGAATTTATTGAAAAGGAAAAGCTAAAATATTGCACTTTATTCAGACTACTTATTCATTAATTAGTTGAAGCATCTTTGACGGCAATTACAGCCTCCAGTTTTCTTGGGTACCATAAGGTTTGTACACCCGAATATTGAAATTTTCTGCCATTATTCTCTGCAGATACTCTGAAGCTCTGTTAGGTTGGATGAGGGTCATTGGTGGACAGCCATTCTGAGGTCTCTCCAGAGATGTTTGGATTCAAATCAGGGCTTTGGCTGGACTACTTAAGGACATTTAGAGAGTTTTCCTAAGCCAAGGGGTGGGCTGGGCCAGGGGACAGGGGGGCACAAATGCCACCAGTTTCTGCATGGCCCTTGAACTCAATTGTATCTGTGTCCACTGGACAAAGATACAAATGACCATGCAGCAGCTCTGACAGGACAAGGGACTAGTTCCCTGCCCCACTATCCCTGGCACATCGATGTGATGTAGGCAACTCAATAACGTCATTGCGACGCCTGCAACGTTCCACAGGAGCAGATCCGACAGAAGAGGCCAGGTCTGCATCGCTGCATCTTGGGAACGCGCTGGACAGGTGAGCATAGACTGCACTCCCCTATTCTCTCCATGTGCCCTAACCCTTATACTGACCCTAACCCTAATGCTGGCCCCTGACTCAAATACTGGCCACTATTCCCCTAATATTGACCCTTACCCTAGTACTGATGCCTAAACCGAATACTGACCCCAATACTGAACCCTAACACTGACACTTATAATGACTCTACCCCTAGTTCTAGCGCCTAACACTGACTGTAATACTGACCCTAACCCTAAGGCTACATTCACATGACCATATGTGTTTTGCATTCTGCAAATTGCAGATAGACAAAACACAGATACCTGCCGTGTGCATTACACATTTTGTAGAACCCAGTCAGCCCTATGATAGAAATGCCTATTCTTGTCCATCTTTTGAGGCCCCATTGAAATGAATGGGACCGCATCTGTTCCATAAAACTGGGGAATGGAGGCGGACCCAGAAATATGTTCATGTGAATGTACCCTAATACTGACTCTAACCCCAACTGGCTCCTAACTGTAATACTGACCCTAATCCTGCCACTGGCTCTTATGCTAATACTACGCCTTACCCCAATACTGGCACTTAGCTCTATGCCTAACTCTAAAACCTTAAAGAGGTTCTCCGGGCTTTTAGTATTGATGACGTATCCTCAATATAGGTCATCAATATCAGATCGTCGGGGGTCCAACACCCGGCAGTATAAAGGGCACTCACACAGTCTAAGGCAACAGCCATTTTGTGCTGAACAAGCTTCGTCTGGCCGTTGCCTTAGACTGTGTGAGTGCCCGCATTGGCGTCTATGTTTTAAGACAGAATAAAAGAACTGCAAAGTGATTTGGTGAGTGCCACAAGTTTGTTTATCTTATAGCGTGCACAATTCTATACGCTGAACACCGCCAGAGTCAGACGACGAAGGAGCGCCAACTCCACTTTACCCTAAATGTATGTGGCAGTGCCAACCCAGAACTTTCCTAGTTAGTGTGTTTTCATTAAGAATATTTGCTCCATTCATCTTTCCCTTAACTCTGATCAGTACCTCTGTCCCAGCCACTGAAAAACACCCTCACAACATGATGCTGCCACCACAAAGCTGTAGCAATGGTATTGGGAAGGTGATAAAAAGTGCTTGGTTTCCAAGCATAAACCTTAGAATTGAGGCCACAAAGTTCAATCTTGGGTTCATCAGACCAGAAAATCTTTTTTTTTTCTCTCTAAGTCTAAGAACCCTTTATGTGCTTTTTTTTTTTTTTTAAATTCCAGGCTAGCTTTAATGTATTTTACTAAGGAGAGGCTTATTTCAGGCCACTTTGCCATAAAGCCCAGATTGGTGGAGTACTGCAGTGATGGTTGACCTTCTGGAAGTTTCTCCCATCTGCACACAGAATCTTTGGAGCTCAGCCAAAGTGACCATTGGGTTCTTAGTCGCCTTTCTTACCAAAGCCCCAGATTACTTAGCTTGGTGGGGCGGCCAGCTCAAGGAAGTTCTGGCTGTTCCATACTTCATTTAAGAATTATGAAGCACATTGTTCTTCTGGAAACTTTCTTTGCAGAAAAAGTTTTTTTTGCACCCTTCTTCAAATTTGTGCCTCCACACAATCCAGTCTCTCAATTGACAGTTATTTTCTCCTCATGGCTTGGTTTTAGCTCTGATATGCATTGTCTGCTGTGAGACCTGATATAGACAGGGGTCTTTCCAAATCATGTCCAATCAACTGAATTTATCACAGATGGACTCCAATCAAAGTATAGAAATATCTCAAAGCTTATTTAGAGAACTAAGAGGCCCATCAGAGTTAAAATTGCCATATCAAAGGGTCTGAATACTTATGTCCGTCCAAAATTTTAGTTTTTCATTTTTTTAAACTTTTCAAATATTTCTATTTTATTTTTTACTTGGGGTATTGCATGTAGATTGATGGGAATTCTCTTATATAGCACAGGGCCACAAGATAATAAATGGGAAAAAGGTGAAAGGGTCTTAAGACTTTTTAAATGCATTGTATGGCTGAAAGAAATCTGAAAAATGGTAGAGAATGTCTACATTGTCTGTAGAGAATGTCTACATCCTAGAAGATGCCACTGGATGTTATAGGTATGTAGTGCTGTATGTATTTTCTTGTATTAATGGTATCCCTGAAAGACCAGGCAGCATGCTGCAGGTGAAGCTGGCTACGTACTTTTGGGGCAACTGTACTTTTGGGGCAAAATGTACTTCTTTTCGCCCTGCCTATATGTATGGGCTCCATCTTCTTTCAATCAAAATGAGGATACTTTTAGTTTTTGTCCAGGGCCACTTGAAGTTTCCAGTCCACCCCTAACAAAGTACCCGAGGAGTTAAGTTGTCTACATTTAAGTATAATCTAGAAAAAGACAAAACTTTAGAGAATGTTTAGAAAAACAAGAAGGCCTATAGGTACCCAAGAATTTGGGAAGGTCTCCACATATTTTTTTCTCCATCAAATTGGAAGCAGGTTCAAAGCCCTGCGGAGCTGTAGGGTACACAAAGTCAGGTTAGCCAAAAGTAATACTTGCAGTTAAAGTTTACAGTAGCGGCATTCTCGGGTGGTTTAGTCCCCAGGGAAAAATAGTAACATAGTAACATAGTTTATAAGGCTGAAAAAAGACATCTGTCCATCCAGTACAGCCTGTTATCCTGCAAGTTGATCCAGATTTACTAATAGATTATGTAAATTTATGATGGATCTACTCATGGCAGATTATCAGAGACGAAAATTCATGCAAACGCATATTCCTGACAATCTGCCCATGTAAAGGTGCTGCTGAACCCCCAATAAACTAGTGAAATGTTCTGTCACCGGGTGAAACGGTTGTTAGTGCAGGCGAATAAATTATCTAAACAGCACTCTGCCACCCAGAAACAATGTAGCTGTATGAGGACGAGTGATCACAATAGATCGCTTTTCCTCACTGTGGAGGTGATCACTGCACGTAAATGCAGAGCTTCACCCCCACTGAATGAGCAGCCAGTGACTCGGGAAGGAACACTTACTTCCCCATAATTGGCTGCTCTTTGGCATTTGTAAATCCACCATTAGACTGGTTGTCTAGACCTCCACCAGATATATTACAGTGGCTCATGGTGGATGATAAATCGGGTACATGAACAGACACTTTGTTTAACTCTATACCAACGATTAGTTGGTTTACTTTGAGCCAAACTTCTACACCAAAATTCTGGCACAAGTTAAATGCAAAATTCTACATCTTAGGCCATGCCTCCTTGACATGAAGCCACTCCTCTTCCAGCTAAGCCACACCCCTTTTTGAGAGAAAAAAGAAATAAAAAGAAGAGCCCATCTGTCAGTTGGTTGACAGGCCTGGACTTCTAACCTGGCCCTGACAATCTTGCGGATACTCTGTTGCTCCAAGTAACAGCAGAAGTGCAGAGGCTCTGCATCTGCTTCGGGAGCAGAAACTGTGCATGCGCTGCTACACCACTTCTACTAAACAAAACAAAAAAATCAAATACAATAGTTAAAATGTACCTATACATTTTACAAACTTTTGCTATGTTATGGTGACAATTCAAATATTTTGATCACTGGGGGGCTGAAAGCTAAGACTTCACAGATCACTAAAATTATGAGAGAAATGTGCTCACACCACAGTAGACTGGCTCAAGACGGGCTCATACCATTTCTATTTCTTCAGCAACGAGGACAGACCATCTCTATTCTTGAGTTTGTGAGAATCACAGTGTCTAGAAGGGCACATTCTGGTGTTAAATAGTTTTATATATCAAGGAAGAACATTTAATATAGAAAAAAAAACAGATCACAAATGCTGATTATTTTCACATTTTATCAAATATCGAACTGAATGGCTACAGTAATAGGTTTTGATTGACAGAAAGACAATTGGAGAACTATCAACTCTTTAAAATAATAAGTAGATCCGAATGGTCAAGAAAATGAAAATCAGCTGCTAGAAATGTAATGGTTGGGTTTTGTAATGGGAAAAAAATTGCAGATAAATGGCTAATGGCACAGGTGATGAAAAAATAATTGCAAAAAGGAACAAAGCAGTTAGAAAAAGATAAGGAAGAATATGAACTAGCGAGACATAAATTAAAGAATAGGAAAATTGTTCTGAGCTGAAGAAGATGAAATGTCACCAATAAAAGGAAGAAGTAGGAAGGTTATTGGTAGGCGATTTCAGAGTCAGAGGTGTTAAGATGGCATGGGTGACACCCGTAGTATCTTCATATGTCAAATAAAATGATTGAGCTGTCTACATTTTCTACTTGGGACTTAGCATAGATATTACCTTGCAGACAAAGCAGATGGGTTGGTTACTGTCAAGAAACTCATTATTCTAATTTCTAAGAAGAGGTGAAAATCCTTCCAGTTTTGTCCTTTGAATGCCACATGTACTGTAAGTAAATTAAGGCAGATAAATGAGAATTTTCAAAGAACTCAGTCATTTCATTCAAAGCTTTACAATATCACAGTTTCTGCATTAAACAAAAAGGAGACAATCTTATATCAGAAAATATTACAGAATGTATAAGCTCATCCACAATTCAGCTAGCATTTGATCACTCTGTCCTCATATTGTGATAGTTTATTATTGGATGACAGCCTAATTTGTGTACACCATGATATTCATATAAATGTTATTGCTATGCAGACTCAGACTGGCCCACCTGAGAGTCAATGAATGCTCGGAGGGCCATGATTGTGCCTCCACTCCCTACGTAAATAGCAGGTAGGAGCATGGAGACATTTTTCCTTTAAGTAGCCTCTTTACTCAGCATGTGCTTGAATGGACTTAGCTGGGGGTGGCTACTGTGGAGAAAAGCAGCAACACTGCCATGGCAAAAACGTCCTCATCCAATCCCTGCACCAGGGATACTGCTAAACAAGTAGCCCAATGATGCAATGAAGTGTGACCCTCTGCTCTCTTGGATCCCCAGCATTGACCCATCCTCTTCGCATTGGGTACCATACTGGTTTGAGAAAGAGAAAGAAACCACCCAGAAAGTATCACCAGAGGTAGCCTGCCACATAGTGGAAGATGAAGACGGTATAGATTTGTAAATTGTCCTGACAGATTCCTTCAACATAACCTATAAATAGAGGTTTACTCCAATTCAGAGCCATAATTTCCATCCTGTATGACCCCTCTTCACTGTGTGTGTAAGAGTGCAACCAGTGCAGTATACAAGCATAAGGATCAAGACAGGTGGCACATTTTGCAGAACTGTACTTCAATAATGAAATATATAAGTCTGGGTTGTACAGTTAACTGTCTCTTATTTGCTCTTCTGTAGATGTCTCTAACACTGGTCTCAATTTTCTCATCTCTCTCTAGAAGCTGCTCTTCTTGTTGACTCTCCTTGAAGGGATCTCTCCGCAATCTTTCCAGACTCTCAAAAACCTTCATTATTGCAACCCTACTCTCTCTCAGAACCTAGCTCCACCTCCCCCTTCTAGCCCTTCCTACAATGTCTGACACAGGATGCCTGAGCATGCTCAGTACACTCATTCACATATAGTAACATATTAATTATATATAGACAGATGCATAAATTAAAACTACCCACTTTTACATATAAAACATAGTAAACAATGGAATGCAGGTTATACAAATAATAGGAAAGGCTGCAATGGATACTATAGATATTTTTACCCCCCCTTACAATTAACCCGTTTGTCCACTCTAGTCCTCTGCAAGGCTACAGCCATATTGGAAGTTCTGGTAGGAACTGTATGCCTGACATGTTGCACAGGATTCTTGTTTGCAACAGGCTCAGTTACATTATAATTTTTTGGACCTTGCAGTCCATCGACAGTGTTGAATCTCCACTTTTCAAATCAGTGAAATAGCCGATCAGGGTGACTCTTTACAATTCCACTGTAATGCACAAACAGGTTGTTGTTGGTATAATGTCTCTTAATCAGGCAATAACGTTTGCTTATATTAAACCACTGCATGGTTCCTGAAACCTATATTCTTGGCATATTCCTCGCGGGCACTAGAGCTGCCCTTGGCTTGGCAGTATTTGCTCTCACAATGCAAGTGGTCTGTGTACTTGTACCCAACATGTTCTGGACAGTGGTAATTATGGCAGATCCACCTTTCATACTCTTTGAGCTATCTTACAAAATAGATCCCAGATGTTTAGGATGGTAACCCAATGACAGAACCATGCTTAGACAAAATGGTCGCCTGTGAATATTTTTTGGCACAACTGCTCTTTCCTTCAGGTCAGCCAATTGATCTAGGAGGCTGGCAAAATAAGTCAATAAATTCTTCATTGATTCACTTTTTCAATGCACTTGAGAATTCACCATATGATATTGGGGTGGCTATCTGGCTTCTCCCTGCCTCTCACATTCAGTCTGAAACCATCCCTCCTTATTGTACTCAGTTGCCTGAGTAACTTGGGAAAAGTATAATCTGGGTGAGACGTCATTTTTCTTCTCAACAGGCTCAAACTAATGCCATCCTTTTTCTGGATTATCTGCAATAACTCCGACAACACCAGTGAAAACTGCAGCAGTGGCTTGCTAAAGGCGGGGGCGGGGGCTACTGTCCGCACCGGGTTCCCGCTGTTAGGGGGCTGCTAGAGCTCTTAAGCAATGAGCGCTTCTTGGGGCCGCACTGCCAATTAGGCAAGGTGAGACGATCGCCTCAGGCGGCGCGGCCTTGGTGACAAATGGGGGGTGGCAGCGGCAGGGCACAGGGAGGTTAGCACTTCCATTGTGGAAGCGCTCATCTCCATATTAATCTGTATCACCGTCCTCAAGACAGCGATACAGATAGATGTGCTTCGGCGGGACAGGGGATGGAGAGGCGCCTCCCTTCCCCCTTTCTTCTATCAGAGGCCAGTGCAGGCGGCACAATGACGTCATCACGCTGCCTGAGCCGCACAGTGCGAGACACAGGCCGGAAGAGCCTTGCATAATATTGCTGCCTGCCTGATGGAGGTAGATATATGTGTTTATTTTTTTTATATGGTACAATACAGGAGAGAGGGCACTTCTTACTGGCACATGATTGGGGGGCATCTATGGGGGGCACTTCTTACTGGCACACTATTGGGTGGCACTATGGGGGCATTTCTTACTGGAACATTATTGGGAGCACTATGGGGGCATCTACTGAGGCCACAAAGAAGGGATATTTTATATGGGGGCACTATGGAAGAAGGGGGGGGGAGGAACACTATGGGGGCATCTACTAAGGCCACAAAGAAGGCGCTCTGTATAGGGGCATTTTATACTGGGGCACATTATGGTGGGTACTATAGGGAAGGGGGGGAGGAGTAATATGGGGTCATCTACAGGGGGCAAACTAAAAAGGGGTATTTTATACTTGCAATTTTTGGGGGGATGACACTGAGGGCATCTACTGGGGCACTATATAGGGGCATTTTATACTGGTACATTATGGGGGGCACTAGGAGGAAGGGGGGAGAGGAGCACTATGGGGGCATTTACTGGGGTCATTATATAGGGGATTTTATACTGGCACATTTTGGGGGCACTATGGGGATATTAGCTCAATTAGGGGCATTAAAAGCGGGTATTTTTGCACTGGCACACATTATAAGGGGACATTTTTTGTACTGTCACATTATAATGAGAATTATTACTACTGGGGGACATTATGGTGGGCTTTATTACTACTGGAGGTCTATGGGAAACATGATTACTAGTATGGGCACTATGGGAGCATTATTACTTCTGGGGCACAGTGGGGACATGTTGGGGGCACTGTAGGACCACTATTAATACCAAGTGTGCTCTGGCAGAGAATTATTACTATTGGTGGGACTTTTGGGAGCACTGTAACTGTGGGGGCACCCTGGCACAGTATCAGCTTACCACTATTTTTTTTGGGGGGGGATATTACCTTTACAAAAATAGTGTTTTGGGGGACTATTTTAGGACACTGTGTTCCAATAATTATTGTGTGGTGCTAGTATTATCAAGAGGTGAATCTGTTTCTGCAGTATAATATTGGGGAGCACAATAGCACAGTATTTGGGTGGTAAGATGATTTGTCCAGAAGATGGGAGGATAATGGAAAAGAAGTAAACTAAGATTTTTTTTTGTCAAACTGCAGAGACAAAAAATGGCTGAAAAATGGTGGTCTGGTCTGAAGGTCTGAAATGAGAAGATAAGGAAAGAACATCTAAATCAAAGGAGACATCACTGGATGTAAGAGGTATGGGGCGCTGTATTACCCTGTATGTTCTGTAGGGAATATACCTAATGTTAGGAAGTGTTGTGGATATAAAGCGCGAAAATTCTTTATATACAAAGAAAGAAAGGATCAAAGGGAAAAAAATATCAAAATGATTGATCCTACTGAGGAGGGGGCGACATAATAACCTCTCAGCTCATTGGCGAGAACCTTAATTATTTTGTGCAACTAGAAAGAAAGCAAGGTACCATCATCTATGCAAAAATATATGCGAGTTTATTATACATAAGTGCTAAATACAAAATCAATAATACAACCTGTACAATGATAGACAATGAAATATAATACCAATACTTTTCAATGACCAATCAACACAAATAATATGCAACAATCCAAATGAAAGAAAAGTAGGGGTATCAACCCCTTCCTATCACCTTTTAACCAATTGAGGTACTATAAATTTACCAGCTCTGTATCAGGCGAGGGAATAACAGAGTTCCCAAGAACTAGGTAACAATGTCTGATCCTCAATTAGCAATATGCATCTTTGCTAAGAGAATGATCAAAATTGATCAGGAGCCTTTTCAATACGGATCCACAATTGGGGATCTTTGACTATATACCGGGCTAAGTAACTTATCAACACCGCAAACAATAAACAAGATATATGTTACCAAGGGCCAAAAGGTGAGTAGGGCTCCGGGAGGGACGGTCAGCTCTCCAGAGGGTTCCCTGTGATCCAGGATAAAATCCAAAGCTTTGCCACGTTCGGTTTTAGTCCTTTGTTTGTAGAACTTCTTTCTTTCTTTCAGAATTTCTCTCTCATCCCATCTATGATTAATATTCACAGATTTATCAAAAGAATACACCCCTTTAGGTAACGGTCTTCCAACCAAACCAGAGGGTGTGCACATATGGTAGACGTACTGTGAGATCATACATTACCCAAAATGCTTTGTGGTGAACGTGTAATGTTACCTGACGATACCTAGGCGGCAATGTTGTGTAACCTGTAAATGTGAATCTTTTAGGAGTTAAATTTATATAATGTGACTTCATGTTAAGTGGTAAACATCTACCACCTGGGACATACATCAAAAAGGGAGGCATACCCCCTGACACTTGAAACAATTAAAAACCTAGATTCTCAGAAACTAGTATAACTGTTCTCACGTCATACAGCTAAAATGTAGACAACAAATGTGTGGGTTTTTGGATTTCATAGGTGCCTTATCTTATGAAAATAACACAACTTTTCATTAGCAGAAATCCAACTGAGCATGCTTTCCTAGATACCTCAGGAATACACGCTTCTGGTGATACATACACAGAATATATATACGTTAATATACGTTTTATTGTATTCCTTGTAATATACGTTTTTATTGTATTTTATTGTAACAAAATAAAACCAATATTTGAAATATAAAACAACACATATGTGATCTATTGATTAATTTGGGTCAAAACTAAATACAATCCACTATATGAACAGACAGACATCATATGTTTGTCTCATTAATAAATCTCATTATAAAGAAATGCCAGACGAGTACCAGGAAGAACCTTATCTCGGCTCATAGCCTAGTGATGAGGTAAAATTACTCCCTTAGATAGGCCCACATCTGCCAGGAAGAATCTTTCCTTGAACCCATATTTTTTTCTTTTACACAATGAAGGTTAATACATGAGGGTGAATATAAGTTCAACATGGCTATAAAAGTGAGACAATAGAATCAAGGTATGGCACTCAACTTATCTGGAAATATGCAGACAGTAGGCACGATTAAAATATATGTAACATTTATTAAAACACACAATAGAACAGATATGGAAAAATAAAAAAAAAAATAAAAATAAAAAAAAAATTTTTTATCTCTATGAAAAAATAAAAAAAAATTTTTCGAAATTTTTTTTACAAAAAAGTTCCCTTGAAAAATAAAAATAAAATAAAAACTAAAAAAATAATAAGTGAGTTCATGAAGAATCCATTAGCTCAATTGTACTAAAAAGTCCATCTTGCAATAATTCGTGTACAGACTTGGCTATGGAGCCACTCCAGATAGTTAAAACACTAGAGGATATGAAGTATGTCCGTACTTGGTTGGACCAATTCTCCGTTAGTGTATTTTTCAAATATTTGCTAGATAGGTGGTGGCGTCCCACCACAAATCTTACCTCCGTGGATTAGTCAGTGTCGGTACCAGTACTCACTTTCTTTGCGATAAGCCGGCTCAAATCGACGATTATTTGGAGACGATTCAGCATGGACACTTTGCTTTAAATGGCAACCTTTCCGGGCGTTGATTTGTAAGAGACCACTTAGCTTTTGATATCAAGCGGTATACTCTACCGTAAATAACGTCAAACCTTTAATTCGCCCGGAGGTCTGTTTGTCCTTTTAGACTCCGGGAATACGTATTTCTCCACTTCAAATACGTATTCCCGGAGTCTAAAAGGACAAACAGACCTCCGGGCGAATTAAAGGTTTGACGTTATTTACGGTAGAGTATACCGCTTGATATCACAAGCTAAGTGGTCTCTTACAAATCAACGCCCGGGAAAGGTTGCTGTTTTAAAGCAGAGTCCCCCCCTTAAGTTCCTCAGTAGCCCCATAACGTTCGACCAGGTCCACCATCTCCAGGGCACTAGTAGGAGATGTCTGGCCAACCCAGCGCTGGAGGGGTAGTGGCAATGCCCTCCAGAATTTGTCAGCTACAATACGGTCCAGCATAGCAGTGGGACTAAGTACGTCAGACGGTAGCCATTTTTGTAAGAGTTTTAGCAAATTGTAATACTGGGGTCGTGCTGGCTCAGCTGGGTTAAACTCCCACTGATGTACCCGCTGGGCCCTGACCAACACATTCACCCCCAGTCTCGCCAGGATCTCACCCTTAACCACAGAGTAGTCTGCTGCTTGGTCGTCCGGTAAATCAAAGTAAACCTGTTGAGGTCCTGACGCCAGAAACGGAGCGATGACCTCGGCCCACTGGTCTCGGGGTAGTCTCTCTCTCACGGCCACCTTTTCGAACATCGCCAAGTAGGTTTCAACATCATCTGTCGCTGTCATCTTGGGAACGGCCGTGCGGACTGCTTTCCGGGCATCGTGCACTCCCTGAGGCATCCCTGACTTTTCTAGCACCATTACGTGTTACGCTGGTTCGTGTCCTGCTGTCGCTGATTAGCCTCTAGCAGTTGTCTGTTCGTCTCTTGCTGCTGTGCGATGGCCTGCTGTTGGACAAGTAAGGCTTCTTCATGTCTCTTTTGCTGTTGTGCGATGGCCTGCTGTTGGTTTAAGTTGGCCTGGACAAGCTGCTTTATCATCTCCTCCATCTTGTCCTGTGTTGGTGGTTGCAGCTTGGCAGGCTTAATCCAGGACATACAACAGTGCCCAAAAAAAAAAAAAATGCTACAAAAAGTTTTGGCTTCCCGCCAGCCTCACTGCAATTGCCCGCATCCGACACCAAATGTGGGGGGGTCGCTCTGGTAGACAGCGGTGCGGGTGCAGTATAGAGGCAAAGAGAGTCCAGGTAGTGCAGCAAACAGTGTTTTATTTCACACTTGCACAAACAAAACTCAAAACAGTCACTTAGTGTTACTTCACACACAGCAAAAACTTGAGGCAAAACAAGTCCAAGACTGAATCAAATTCACCTGTGTGGTTTAGGTGCGTGTTCACACCTGACTGTCAGCCCAGCCGCAGGAAAGTCCAACCTCAGGCTTCCAGGCAGACTGCACGCCTCTTTGCAAGCTCTTGCTTCCAGCCCTGAGAGCTCCACGGAACATCAGCAGTTTCCAGGTTAAATCACCTCAAATCCTAGGTGTTAGTTCACACCTGGCTGAATGCTCAGCAACACAAAAAGTCCACTGACCGTCTTTAAATGGCTTGCTCTTCTGACACACAGGTCTCAGCTTTTCAGCCCAGCACAGGGCTCAGATCCCAAACACAGAGAGACAGTTTGCATAAAACCCAGCTGTCTTTTAAAGGCACCTAGGCATTAACCCCAAAAAAACCCGGACCGGCACCTAAAATCCGGTCCAGTATTTGCCCTCACCTGGCTGCAATCAACCCAGCAGCACAGGCTGAGAGGAAAATACCTGTTTTTTACCACCAAACCTCTCACTGTGTCACAGCCACTACGAAAAACCTCCCTAGAATGTGTGCCAGTACAAAAAATATTCCCTTTTAGAGCCCCAGTAGAGCTAATGTCTCCATGGTGCCCCCTATAATGCGTGCCAACAACAGAAAGAAAAAATGCCCCCTTATATGTGCCAGTACAAAATGCCCCTATTTAGTGCCCTCAGTAAAAACAATGCACCATAGTGCACTTTCCCCCCTCCCCACACACATAGTGGCCCAACAGCATGTTGCCATATAAAACTAATAAACACAAATACTTACCTCTATGCAGTAGTCAGCAATGAAGTGGAGGCATATTCTATTCTGTGCCCAGAGCTGTATGCAGCTAGGCTCAGGCGGCACGATTATGATAACGTCATCGCACTACTTGTGGCAGCCTCTGATAGGCTACAGGCACTAGGCCTGAAGCCTGAGGGAATGGTGGGTAGAGAGATATCACTCCCATGCCTCATTGCACATTCAACTGTATCTCTGACCTCAGGACAGCAATACAGGTGAATATGGAGAGATAAGCATTTCCACAATGGATACAAATCTGGATCAAACAGACCCTGGTCTAAGGACAGGTAGTATGCTTCACCATTAAATATTTTACTGCTATTTAGGCATGAAATACCCTGCTTGCCTTAGCAAAAAAGGGGATATGTTTAATACATAACTTTTATTTTGACGCTGTTAAAATAAATTGCTGTGTTGTATTCAAAACAGCTATCTACCGCTATACACCTGACCATTTACACTTGTCTATGGATATGGGTCTCACCGAGATTTGGACTCTGTATCTAGAGCTCTTATCAGTTAGGATCTCTCACATAATAAAAGTATCCAACCATCTTTCTTCTAGTCAGTTGTACATGCCTCCCTGCTCAATACCAGCCATTTATACTTCTTTACATCAGACAATCCTCCTCCTTTTCTTCATGTTCTAGTCTAGTCCATCCCTCTCTGCTGACGTATTGTGTCAGTGAACTTAGACTCTGAACCTGGCGGGGACTTCTGCGCTTCTGCGTCAGGGAACTTACATTCTGAAGGTGAGATTCCCGCACCCCACTACACATTTCACAGGACTCAGAGTTAAGAGTCAATCGTTCTATTCACTATAGGGCTTGTCTAAAGACATCTGCGCATATTGTAGATGTAAAAGTCAGGAGGTGGCTGCCACATCTTCTGTCAAAACTGTTTTAAGGCTAAAATGTGACAAACGATGCTTGTTTTAATTTCTATGCTTTCCTATATACTTATTTGTAACATTAATATTACTAATAGATATAAATAATATCTAGATCACACTAGCATAGTTGTTACATTGATATTTCCACAATGAAAGTACTCATTGCCCAGGGTCCTGCCGCAGCTCCCACTTGGGTGTTACCGCCTGAGGCAGTCACCTCACCTCACCTAATTGGTAGTGTGCCCTTATTCCCAAGTGTCACCCTCATCTTTGTCTTGTCATTAACTTTCTCAAATCGGCTGAGGAACCTGGTAGCCACTGCAAAAAAGTCAAACCACCTGAGCAAAAACATTTGAGAACATTAGTAGCAATGTAGGAGATGTATGGTGAGTAGCCCTCTCTGAGTTCAACCATATTGTTATTTCCTGTTGGGTGCCATTATCACAAACCTCTGCCACCTGCTACTGTATCCCTCTCCTAACTGAATCCTGGCATCTGCTGTCCCCATGCCCCAACGGGGCCCTTTCCACTTGATGTCCCTGCCTCTACAATATCTGAAAAGAGCCATCTTTGACCTTATATCTTACATATCAAAACACACACACACAGCCCTTTCACCTCTGTTCACCGATTGCCAACATCGTAGTCTCAATATAATTTTGTGAAGACATGGCCGCACCTAAACACAGTTACTTTCTCATTAAAGTGTATAGAGAATGTAGCAGCCAGGAATTAGATAACACAGGTCAGATAATTTGTACATGTAGCTGTGGACTGTTCCCAGACACAAGTTTACTGGTGGGCCCCAGGCACCCTAGTCCAAAATGGTTGTAATACCAGATAATTATATGGATAAACTCTAATATATGTCATAGTGGATGAGATTGCATGTCAACATTGCCACTGCTATAGCATGTTAACTGTAACACCTTGTACTAAGTTTAGAAAATGGTCAATACTAGCCTATTGGCAAAACAGCTTTCTACTTTTTTTTTTTTTTTTAACTGTGTATAGATCACAATCTGTCAGTCATGGTGGGGGACAGGGAAAGACGGCTGCTCATGAACATGGGGGCTCCTGAGCTCATGCAGTGTACTGGGTAAACGTCAATGCTTGGCTCATGCTGAAGATGCTCAATAGTGATTTTAAGAAAATGGAAACATTTACTGAAAGATAGAAATGTCTATCCTCATAAATTCCACAATGACATAAAATATGTATTTCTTCCTATTGCCTTCAGAAATTGTGAGTGCTTGCAATGTATCTGCTCTTGACATGGAATATTAGTATGTTTGTGCAAAAACATCAACACATCTGACACATGCCGTAAGGTGAAGAACAAAGCTCTTATATATAGCTTTCTCTTAATGAACATCTTGCCGATGTTGCATTTCAATGTGATTTTATCTTAAGATAAAAACAATATACAGAAATATATTGTTCTGTATATTGTTTTTGTCTTAAGAAAATATCACATTGAAATTAAACATCGGCAATATGTTTATAAAGAGGAAGGCTATATATCATGTTTGATTAGAGTGTCTGTGGGGAAAGCTCCCAATTAACATGCTATAGTGGTGCTTTAGCCCAACAGAGGCCAAAAGTAATCCTTTTGGTCTCTGTCTTTATCAGTATAATGATAGTAGTGTAAGCATTTCCATATAAAGGTATTCATTCCAGTTGATAAGGAAAATATTCAAATATAGCTTTGCTAACAACCAATTGGCAACATTATATCATATGCAGTACCTTTCCCCATTAAAAGAAGGTTTTCATATATCTAGTTGTTCTAGAATGGAATGGTTAACTCTTACTATGAGTGTGAAAATTGTTAGTCCTTAAGCCCGGACTAGAACCGCCTCAAGTGTCTCACTCTACAATCTAGAGGAGGAAAGGTTTAGAGTTGACCCATGATGTTTTTTTTATTTCTTATCTATTGATATTACTTTTAGTACAAACAGATCTCTAGAGGATCTCAGATCCTGGAGAGTTAAAGACACTAGGGTAAAATTAGCTGGGTTCTTGCATGTAGCTTACTGTATTTTGCCTTCAAATGTTCAGGTATTAGACTCCTAGGTAAATGTAGAACTATAGATGAATGTCCCAACATGTGTTGTTGCATAGCTGCATATAATAATTAGAGATGATCGAATTTCTCAAAAATTAGATTCGGCCAGTTCGCCGAATTTTTAGAAAAAAATCCTTATTTAGCGATTATTCAATATATAGTGCTCTTACCTTTTTCTGTGGCTTAGTTTCTTTAAAAATCACAATTTTATAATATGTTAATTACTTCGCTGCCAGCAAGTAGGGCGGTTACTTGCTGGTAGCCGCCGCATCCTCCTTTAAAAAAAAGGCCCCTCCTCCGGTTGATTGACAGGGTCAGCGAGAGCTCTCTTCCTCCGGCTGGCCCTGTCTGCATTTCAAATGCCGCACCTGCGCCTTACGTGTCTTCATTCGGCGCAGGCGCTCTGAAAGAAGGACATCGCTTCATCAGCACTTCCACAGTGCACCTGCATCAATGACGTCAGCTCTGCACCCGGAAGAGAAGACATCATCGGCGCAAGCGCACTGTGGAAGTGCTGATAAAGCCAGCGTCCTTCTTTCAGAGCGCCTGCGCCGAATAAAGACACGCAAGGCGTGGGATTTGAAATGCAGGGCCAGCCGGAGGAGTAGAGCGCTCGTTGGTCCTGTCAATCAACCAGAGGAGGGGGCGTTTTTTTGGGGGCTTTTTTTTTAACAGAGGATGCAGTGGCTACCAGCAAGTAACTGTGCTACTTGCTGGTAGCGAAGTAATTAACATATTCTAAAAGTGCAAATTTTGAAAGAAACTAAGCCACAGAAAAAGGTAATAGCACTATATATTGAATAATCGCTCAATAAGGATTTAAATAAGGCCAAAAATGAAAAATGACTTTTGGGGGGTGACAGAAACGTCTATTTCCTGGCTGCATAGAGCCTTTATAGTGGTGTAGAACACTTTGCCTTGCAGTAACACACATAGGGAGTCTGCTGTGGTAGTGAAAAAATGCTATGTATGACATGTAGACGACAAACGTCGCTCTTAGAATCACTGCACACTTCACTTCTTTGGGAAGTTACGGGGCCAAAACTGACCAAATAACTCAAGTGTGAACACAGCCTTACAGGTCAATGTTAGCGCCAGGTATAAAGAACCGTGCAGAGGTCCAAGATACTACTATATCGCGAAAGAGTGCACTCCTTTTACACCATTTCACATAAATTTCTACAGAAACTTCTATTAAACGCCTATACAAGTAGAAGTCCCCCCCCCCCCACCCGACAGAGAGGAGAAGGTGTCAGCAGTAAGTTTGTGTTGACATCACTGATTATTTTTCCCTTCCTCTGATTCGTCAGAACAATAACCCCCAAAAAATGGATCCTGTCTGTGGAGCATCCACCTTCACTCGGTCAGCATTTGGTCAGTAATCCATCAGTATTGCTAAAGCCAAAAAGAAAACCTGGACTGGATCCAAAAGAGAGTGACACATGAATGGAATATTTGCATGTCTTGCACTCTTGCTACTGCTCCCAAATCATAAACCAATTCTGATGCAAAATAGGGACCATGTTATGCAGGCCTTACAGCTGTTACATAGACAGGATCCATTGTGCGTCTCATTTTTCCTTCCTTCTGACATACTATCTCTTGAGGAAGCCAGTGCAGGCGATACACGCTTCGGGACACGGGAGGCGCAAGCTGGAACAGATATATCAGGTATTATTGCATTTGGGGCCTGTTATCTATGTTGTACCTTTAGTAGGGCACATGCACTCTAGTTACCTTGTATTGACCACTATGGTGATTTGACAATGTGTATGGAACATAGTATGTAGTGCCCTACATTCTTGACTACATGCATCTATAGGGTTACTGGGGTTGTACATGCCTCAGTGATCATATATCAATTCTTATTGAGCTTTATGTTATGTTATGCTGCATGTAGTGCCCCATTAATTTTATTTAAATATGAGATAATCCTGATATTATACGAGCTGCGGTTACATTTTCTCCCATGGGGGTTTGGATCCCTTTGTGTTTTTTGTACCACCAACCATATTTTATATGATAGATTTGATTATTTTAATCATGATAATAAAGATATCAATTGAATAGAACTCAGAGGTGTTGTGCTTGTGCAGATCAGAAGAAGGGTCAAATAAATAATGACGTCAGCCAGGCTGTAAGGCAAAATAGTGGTCTAGTCATAAAGTAGGGAGGGTGGGAACATCATGAGAAGTCCACAGAGTGACCCTATGACATAGTAGAAAGAAAAGATCCAGCACTGCCGTTTTCAATTGAAAAAGCCAAAATACCTTTATTCCATTGCATAAAATACAAGCGACAGCTTTGCCTTGACTCATGGAAACACACTCCTCGGTCTACGCGTTTCAGACACACCTGTCCTTAATTATGACCTCACCAGCTTCTTTCCCAGCAGGGTGTTTTAAAATCCACTGCACCAATCACAAACCACCTCAAATGATGGTATTAACCCTCACCTGGTACTTCAAAACTACTCTGCTGGAAGCTGGTTGTACGTCATTTAGTTACATACATAGTCTAAAAAAATATAAAAATAAAACCCTATGACATAGTGGTGAGGTGCAAGCAGCATGAGGAAACCCCAGAGTGGCCCAATGACAGAGTCTGGAGGTAGCAGCAGCATCACGAGGGGGCCACAGGGTGGCACAATGACAGGGTGGAGGTGGCAGCAGCAGCATCAGGAGGCCACAGAGTGGCACAATGACAGTGTGGAGGTGGCAGCAGAAGCAGCATCAGGAGGATGCCACAGGGTGGCACAATGACAGTGTAAAGATGGCAGCAGCAGCAGAATAAGGAGGAGGTCACAGAGTGGCACAATGACAATGTGGAGGTGGCAGCAGCAGCATCAGGAGGCCACAGAGTGGCACAATGACAGAGTGTGGAGGTGGCAGCAGAAGCAGCATCAGGAGTATGAGATAGGTAGCACAATGACAATGTGGAGGTGGCAGCAAGAGAATCAGGAGGCCACAGAGTTGCACAATGACAGACTGCGGAGGTGGCTGCAGCAGCAGCATCAGGAGGAGGCCACAGGATGGCACAATGACAGTGTGGAGGTGGCAGAAGCAGCATCAGGCGACCTGAGTGGTGTGGTGGCAGCAGCATCAAGAAACCACAAAGTGACCCGTTGACAGAGTAGGGGGGGGGGGGGTTGAGTGGCAATACCAGTTCTAGCTGAAGATGGTGGGTGAAAGAAGGAGCACTTGGAATCAGATGTGTGGCATCAGGCGGGTGGCAGCTTCAGAATAGTAGCTGAGGCAGGTAGCCAGAAGAAACCAGTCTATTTTGTCAAAGTGTTGTTGTGGCACCATGGATGATCTAGTCCAAGGGTAGGCAACCTCTGGCACTCCAGCTGTTGTAAAACTACAACTTCCAGCATGCATACTTGCTCTGCTATGAAATATCATAGAAATGAATGGAGCACGCTGGAAATTGTAATTTCACAACAGCTGGAGTGCTGAAGGTTGCTGACCCCTGATCTAGTCACATGCGTCAGGCATTGGTGGGTAGAAATCCTGACTGATCCATGCCTGATTCATCTTGACAAAGATCAGTCTCTCCACATTTTGGGTGAGTTCTTCTTCGGGTAACTATGGCCCCCGTCGCACTAAACACCCGCTCTGATGTCACACTACTGGCCTGGCAGGACAGCTTTTCCAAGGCAAACTCTGCCAGTTGTGGACACAAATCCAATTTGACTGCCCAGTAGTCCAGCGGATCTTCAATGTGGGATGGCAGGGTGCTGACCAAGTATGCCAACATCTGCTGGTTCAGGTCCTGATCCAGGTCTAGCTTCTGATGCTGGTAAATCGTTTCTTCACGAGGTGGCAGAGCCTTGACTGCCTAAAATCGGGTGCGTGCCACTGGGTGATGCAGCGGTTGCTTCGGCAGCCTGGACCACCACATCTGTGTCACGGTTTTCCCAGGCCACTTTATGGTGATGCTGCATATGTTGACACAGGGCTGTGTTGCCAACATTGGCACCCTGGCCATGCTTTACCTTCTGCCCAAAGATTCTACAAATGGCCATATTTACCTTAACAAAAAACTACCACACCGCCGAGTAGGTAATTTTACCTCCAACACTCCACACTGACTGACTGCTACCGCCGCTGTTTCTGTGAACCCCTGCACCACTACTTTCCGGGCAGGTAGGTTCCTGCGAGGCAGGTGGTCTACCCCAGGCACATTTGGCTCCAAACCTTCCACTGATGCCACCCTGCTGACTCCCGGCCATGATAGCGACTTGCTGGCTCCGCTGCTGCCTCACGGGCAAGCTGCCACCCTCTTCTCCCAATGATGATGAAGCCCCTATTTCACCCTGCTCCCAAGTGCGATCAGCTACATCATTATCTTCGAGTACTGTATTCACGTCACTGATATAACTGCACCGCTGAACGGCAAATATATATTTTTTTGCCACTAATACATGCCAAAAAGGGCTTTAAAACATATAATTGCACCGCTGAACGGCAAATAATATATCTTTTTTTTGCCACTAATACACCCCAAAAAGGACTTAAGAACATATAACTGCACCGCTGAACGGCAAATAGGCCCTTACTTTTTCCACTTATACACTCCACAAAAGGTATTAGAACATATAACTGCACCGCTGAATGGCAAATAGGCCCTTTATTTTTTAACTTATACATGCCACATAAAGTTTTAGAACATAACGGCACCGCTGACTGGCAAAAAAAATATATTTTTTTGCCACTAATGCACGCCAAAAAGGGCAGTTATTTTATCACTTCACCACACAATGGCTAATAAGCCCTTTTTCCCACTAATACAAGCCAAAAAATACTTTAGAACATATAACTGCATCGCACAAGGGGAAATAAGAGGTTGAAATATTTCCTTATAATAAACACTGTTAATGGCTGTATCAAACAGCACTTGCACCCCAATAGCAAGAACGGTTTGCTGGAATTACAGAGCTTTATAATAGCAATTTGGATCCACAGTCAGTGCAGCAAGGTATAATAGGATTGTCCCTATAACCCAGGCTGTTAACTCCCTTACTGAACCCTGTTCTTCTTCAACACTGTGGAATGATTCCTCCCTATCCTTTCCCTGAACTTCTATACAGCAAAATTAAAGTTTTAAAGTATTTTCTACCATTGTCCCTAGCGCCTGCTGACATCTCTCCCTGCACTAAGTACACTAGATAATGGCTTAATCCAAGATGGCTAAGGCTAGTTATAGGGCTGTGACATCACAGGGCTGGCTTGCTGTTGATTAGCTGCATGAATGGCATTGTGGGTGATCCCTCATTCCCAGAGTTCATTGCTCCATGTCCTAGCATGTGCAGCAGCCATTTTAGGAAAAAAAGTGATTCTTTACATGCCACATTTACAAGCGTGATGAAATTCGGACTCGGTGCAAATCAAATTTTTCCTGAAATTCGGATCGAATTCCACTTCGTCAATTTTGATTCGCTCATCTCTAATAATAATAGATTAGTCAACATACTTGTTAGAGATATTTATATTGCTTTAGTAAAAACATTTTCACATACTTTGTCAAAAGGAAAAATGGGACAACTGACACTAACCCTAATAGCTACAAAAAAATTCTTGCCGCATTATATCGACCAATCTTTGATCCTGTCTGGGAACTTTCCTCTGTGGTCACAGGACTTACAACTGGCTTCTTGCACTTTCCATAGGAAATTGTATCTTGGGATATATACGGTAGTTTCAGGTGTGTAGGTCGGATTGAATCTGACACTTTCTGAAGAATGCACCTTTTCATTCTATCATTTGAGCTTTACACTTAAGAAAGACATTTTTCTAGTCTATACTATGAACCAGAGTTGGACAGTTCATATTATTAGAAATTAAATCTGTATTGTTGCCTCATGGATCAAGTCATCAAAGAAGTGAACTGCATATATATTTTTCTTTTTACAGAGACATAAGCCACTAAAGGCTTTTCAACATAGCACTTGCACCCCAAGAACAAATTGCTGGAATGACAGAGCTATATAATGGCTATTTGGATCCACAAATTATCTTTCGCTTTTCTAGCACTGTTCCTAGCACCTTCCTGCACTAAGATGCTGTGAAAGGTTTCCTCCCTATCCTTTCCTTGCACTTATAAATGTTTTTTTTCAGTTTTTTTTCCCCACAATTAGCTTTTTCCAATTATTGTCCCTAGCGCCTTCTCACGTCTTTCCCTGCACTCAGAATGCTGGAAGATTGCAGAATCTAAAATGGCTGCCGTATTTATAGGACTGTGACATCACAGGGCTGGCTGGCTGCTGATTGGCTGCATGCATGCATTTGAATCCTGGTAATCCCACCTTCCTAGAGTTCCCTGCCTCATTTCCTCAGTCTTCACACATGTGGCCACCATTTTAGGAAAAATTGCGATTTGTTACCACGAAGCGCGAAGAAACTCTCGTTCGTTGCGAATCGAATTTTTCCCGAAATTCGGATCTTATTCAACTTCGTCTGATTCGGTTCGCTCATTTATAACTATGAACTGTAAAAATGTTTTTTATTTAAAAAAAAAAATAGCTGGGTGTTCATAATACAGTAAGATATATGAGTTTCTCACAAAATTCAAAACTTTCGAGCAAGCTTTATGACAACTGAGACAGTGACCAGTCCCTCACTCATTCTCTATGCCAAGCTTTCCCTGATAAAACCCTGATATATCTCCAATTATTTCCATATAGTGCCCCTGTAGTGTCCTCAGCAACTGGGTTGTTTCTGCAATAGGTTTTTTTGCAGACACTGCCATAAGATATCCTATCACAACCGTAGATGCACACAGTGTTTCTTCTTTCTGTGCAGAAGAACCTGGTTGAATACTACCCCCTGATTGGCTGATCTAGCTGACTGTCAGCCTCTTATCCAATCAGGGCAAGCCCTCCCCTTCCTCTCAGGGTCATGTTATCCTCCATCTTTAATCTTTCCTGTCGTTTTCAACACCAATTTGCACAGTAAAATGGTGCTGGGCACAATTTTCATGTGATTCATCCAAATTCATTTAGCAGGCAAATTTGATATATTTAGAAGTGACTTTACAACATTTCACATGCAAACAATAGAACTAAAAAATAGGGATCATTCTAAGTTAAAGTGGTATGATACCTACTATAAATGAAAAAATAGAAGCTATTTGCACACATTTTTTAACAAACGTGGGCTAATCTACCAAGCATCAAGGTGGCTTCTGCAGCTGGGTATCCAACACTAAGGCTGGGTTCAGACATGAGCGTATTTGATACGCGCGCATTACAGCGCGTTTTTGGAAATAGGAAACGTGCGTCGTACGTGCATTTGTGTGATTGACCACTGTGGCGTCAATCACAATACGCGCGACAATACGCCCTGTACTTCTTTGGGCGTAGGGCGTTTTACAGCTCGTTCGTACGCACTGTAAAACGCTCAGGTGAGAACCATGCCCATAGGGAAACATGGGTTTTCGCCTGTTGAGCGTTTTACAGCGCGTAGGAATGCGCTGTAAAATGCTCAAGTCTGAACCCAGCCTGACAGAACTGCCTTTCCTGGACTTACCTAAGGCCTCATGCACACGACCGTTGTTTGATTCCGTGTCCGTTGCTCCGTTTTTCGTGATTTTCTGCGGACCCATTGGTTTTCAATGGGTCCGTGGAAAACTCGGCAAATGCACCGTTTGTCCTCCGCGTCCGTGGTCCGTGATTCCAGTCCGTCAAAAAAAATATAACCTGTCCTATTCTTGTCCGTGAAAAATGGTTCACGGACCCATTCAAGTCAATGGGACCGTGAAAAAATGCGGATGGCCATCCGTGTGTCATCCGCGTTCCGTGTCCGTTTTTTTTGCGGATCCCTTGGCAGGCACTTGGCAAAAATTGTCAGCCTGTCTTTTGGTAAAATCTTTTGGGTCATGTCCGCTAAAAAAACGGAAGACACACGGAAACACAACGGAAGGCAAAAACGGACACGGATCACTGAACAACGGAACCCCTTTTTGCAGACAGCATAAAAAAACGGTCGTGTGCATGAGGCCTAAGCCTACAAAAAACTTCTATTTTTTCATTTATAGTAGGTATCATACCACTTTAATTTAGAATGATCCCCATTTCTTAGTTCTATTGTTTGCATGTGAAATGTTGTGCAGCTTTGTTTTTATTATCTGCATGCTTGCTTTATGGATACAGTGGAGGAAATAATTATTTGACCCCTCACTGATTTTGTAAGTTTGTCCAATGACAAAGAAATGAAAAGTCTCAGAACAGTATCATTTCAATGGTAGGTTTATTGTAACAGTGGCAGATAGCACATCAAAAGGAAAATCCAAAAAATAACTTTAAATAAAAGATAGCAACTGATTTGCATTTCATTGAGTGAAATAAGTATTTGAACCCCTACCAACCATTAAGAGTTCTGGCTCCCACAGAGTGGTTAGACACTTCTACTCAATTAGTCACCCTCATTAAGGACACCTGTCTTAACTAGTCACCTGTATAAAAGACACCTGTCCGCAGAATCAATCAATCAAGCAATCTCCAAACTCTCCAACATGGGAAAGACCAAAGAGCTGTCCAAGGATGTCAGAGACAAAATTGTAGACCTGCACAAGGCTGGAATGGGCTACAAAACCATTAGCAAGAAGCTGGGAGAGAAGGTGACAACTGTTGGTGCGATTGTTCGAAAATGGAAGGAGCACAAAATGACCATCAATCGACCTCGCTCTGGGGCTCCACGCAAGATCTCACCTCGTGGGGTGTCAATGGTTCTGAGAAAGGTGAAAAAGCATCCTAGAACTACACGGGAGGAGTTAGTTAATGACCTCAAATTAGCAGGGACCACAGTCACCAAGAAAACCATTGGAAACACATTACACCGCAATGGATTAAAATCCTGCAGGGCTCGCAAGGTCCCCCTGCTCAGGAAGGCACATGTGCAGGCCCGTCTGAAGTTTGCCAATGAACACCTGAATGATTCAGAGAGTGACTGGGAGAAGGTGCTGTGGTCTGATGAGACCAAAATAGAGCTCTTTGGCATTAACTCAACTCGCTGTGTTTGGAGGAAGAAAATGCTGCCTATGACCCCCAAAACACCGTCCCCACCGTCAAGCATGGGGGTGGAAACATTTTGCTTTGGGGGTGTTTTTCTGCTAAGGGCACAGGACAACTTATTCGCATTAACGGGAAAATGGACGGAGCCATGTATCGTGAAATCCTGAGCGACAACCTCCTTCCCTCTGCCAGGAAACTGAAAATGGGTCGTGGATGGGTGTTCCAGCACGACAATGACCCAAAACATACAGCAAAGGCAACAAAGGAGTGGCTCAAGAAGAAGCACATTAAGGTCATGGAGTGGCCTAGTCAGTCTCCGGACCTTAATCCAATCGAAAACCTATGGAGGGAGCTCAAGCTCAGAGTTGCACAGAGACAGCCTCGAAACCTTAGGGATTTAGAGATGATCTGCAAAGAGGAGTGGACCAACATTCCTCCTAAAATGTGCGCAAACTTGGTCATCAATTACAAGAAACGTTTGACCCCTGTGCTTGCAAACAAGGGTTTTTCCACCAAGTATTAAGTCTTTTTTTGTTAGAGGGTTCAAATACTTATTTCACTCAATGAAATGCAAATCAGTTGCTATCTTTTATTTAAAGTTATTTTTTTCGATTTTCCTTTTGATGTGCTATCTGCCACTGTTACAATAAACCTACCATTGAAATGATACTGTTCTGAGACTTTCCATTTCTTTGTCATTGGACAAACTTACAAAATCAGTGAGGGGTCAAATAATTATTTCCTCCACTGTATGCACTTGTGACCATGTTTGTGTTAGTCTAAATTTTCTTGTAATATATATTAAGGGTAGCGGCCTCTTTTAGACTGAGCACTTCCCGCCCATCTGCCTGGGGCCTCTGAGCAGAGAATAAATGTAGCTGGTTCCTACACCGCCCTGAATAATGTAGGCTTAAGTAATTCCAGGAGAGGTAGTTCTGTTAGGCCCCTTTCACACGATGGAGTATTCCACGCGGGTGCAATGTGTGATGTGAAGGCATTGCTCCCTCAAGGAATCCGGACCCTTTCATTTCAATGGGTCTGTATAGATGAGCGTTCTTTTTCACGCATCACTTGTGCGTTGCGTGAAAATCGCAGCATGTTCTATATTCTGCGATTTTCACACAACGCTGGCCCCATAGAAGTGAATGGGGCTGCGTGAAAATCGCATCACATCTGCAAGTAAGTGCGGATGCGATGCATTTTTCACTGATGGTTGCTAAGAGATGTTGTTTGTGAACATTCAGTTTTTTATCACGTGTGTGCAAAACGCATTAAATCGCATTGTACCCACGCGATTAAAAACTGAACAACTGAATGCGTTTGCAAACAAAACTGAATGTACTTGCTTGCAAAATCACTAAGTTTTCACTGAACGCATCCACAATGCATCAGGACATAATCTACTCACGCTCGTCTGCAAGGGGCCGTAGGGTTAGGTACCCAGCTGCGGAAGCCTTGACGCTTGGTAGATGGGCCCGACACACATTTGATCAAAAATGTGCGCAAAGAGCTTCTATTTTTTCATTTATAGTAGGTATAATACCACTTTAATTTAGAATGATCCCCATTTCTCAGTTCTATTGTTTGTATGTGAAATGTTGTGCAGCCATGTTTTTATTATCTGTGTGTTTAGAACTGATTCACTCATCTCTACCTCCCATTATAATCTATTCTGCTCTTATCCTTGATCTTCTTAATAATTTTTGTATTATCATTTAGTAGTTTACTTACTTACTCTTTACTTGTCATCTCTTCATCATTTATGGTTCTTAAACTATTTCTTCTATCACCTCACAACAAAACTGTTCACATCTTAATGGAAGTTATACCTCTTTGTTACATACAAACATAAACACATACCTTGAACTGTGGATAGCACTTAGTTTACCTGCTTGAAGGACATGTTTAATGGGATCGTCAGAAGGTCAAGAATAATAAGGTACACAAAGAGCAATCAATAAAGACTTAAAACTTCAGTAAAATCTGTAGAATATTGAATCAACTACATCTCCCTACAAATCAAAAGACTGTAATTAACTAAAATGTGCCCAAAAATACAAACCTAAAATAAGTACATGTATGGAGTACCCAGCTGGAAAAGCAACCATATAATCATAAAAGGAAATAAAATTGTATCACAAAGCAGAAACTAATTTCTTTTATTTGAGGAAACTGTTGTGATCTAAAAAAATACTAAAAAAATATTGGCATGAATGTTGTGCCAGTCTCTGCCACATTCAACAGGTTTCTCAATTTAGTACATGCTCTGCCTGGCATGTTTGCCACCACCAAATCATTACAGCTGATGAGATGTCACTCTGCTAACCTAAAAGTATACATAGACACAGTACAATCTCAGTGTAAAACAGGTTAGCTTCTAGTACATTGGTATTAAAGGATTAACACAGCTATGTGACACATTTGCTCTTTAATGTTGTGTGTTCGTTAGGACAACAAGGAAAACGTATTAACTTTGAGAATTAAAGGGTTGTGCCATCTCATTGTTTCCGTGGTGAGATGAGACTAAGCGCTGGCCCCAAGCGCTGGAAATGGCTAAATAGGCCGGCAC
This sequence comes from Bufotes viridis, assembly GCA_033119425.1. Classification (NCBI taxonomy): domain Eukaryota; kingdom Metazoa; phylum Chordata; class Amphibia; order Anura; family Bufonidae; genus Bufotes; species Bufotes viridis. The sequence goes on from CM065589.1 coordinate 223,127,267, forward strand.
TCTGCTGTTTCCATAATTCACATTGAAATAAATGGGAGCTATACAAACAGAGTAGCAAAACAAGCTACACTGCTTCCATAAATTCAAGAGTTACAGAAGCAGCATAGCTTGTTCTGCTATTCTGTTTGGTCAGCTTCTATTCACTACAATGGGAGCCCAGCCACCTAAGGCTGATGCTCAGTCCCATCCAGGGGAGAGCTGGCAGCTTTATTCCTGGGGGGCAAATCCAGTCAAATGGCCCATTGCACCACCAAATTAGCTCACCATCCACGACATAACGGCGCCCGGCGTATGCAAAGGGCAGGGGAGATCGGGAGGAGGAGCGAGCAAGTACCGTATCTTTCGCCCTTTAAGATGCGCCGGCCGATGAGACGCACCTAGGTTTTAGAGGGGGACAATAAGAAAAATATATTTTTCATTATACATCTGGTCAGACCACCAATCAGACCCCCAATCAGGGCCGGCGCGTCCTATAAGCGGACTAGGCCGCCGCGTAGAGCGCCCCTTGGCAAGGGGCGCTGCTAGGAGCGCCGGCCCTGCCTCATGCTGCAGCCGCCCGAGCGCTCTGAATTGAGCCTCAGGCGGCTGCAGCACTGCCCGGGCTGGCGCGTCCATGAGGACGCACCGCCCGGGCTCAGCATGAAGAGAGGAGCTGACAGGAGGGAAGCGCTCAGCGCTCCCTCCTGTCAGTCCATTGTAGCGCGGCCGAGCTCTTTATGGCCGCGGGTACAGGAGCATGTGTCTCCTGTACCCGGCCGGACTGACATGAAGTGCGCACACACTGTGCACTTCCTGTCAGTCCGTCAGGGTACAGGAATCTAAAGCTCCTGTACCCGTGGACCATAAGCGCTCGGCCACGCTACATTACAGGCGGGGGAGGGAGGGGGAAGAATGACAAGAGGGGGGAAGAATGACAAGAGGGAGGGAGAAGAATGACAAGAGGGGAGGAAGAATGACAAGGGGGAAGAATGACAAGAGGGGGAGAAGAATGACAAGAGGGGAGGAAAGAATGACAAGAGGGGGAAGGAAGAATGACAAGAGGGGGAAGGAAGAATGACAAGAGGGGGAGAAGAATGACAAGAGGGGGGAAGAATGACAAGAGGGAGGAAGAATGACAAGGGGGGAGAATGACGAGGGGGAAGGAAGAATGACAAGAGGGGGGAAGAATGACAAGGGGGAGAGAATGACAAGAGGGGGAAGGAAGAATGACAAGAGGGGGGGAGAAGAATGACAAGAGGGGGGGAGAAGAATGACAAGAGGGGAGGAAGAATGACAAGGGGGGGGAGAATGACAAGAGGGGGGAAGGAAGAATGACAAGAGGGGGGGGAGAAGAATGACGAGAGGGGAGGAAGAATGACAAGGGGGGGGGGAATGACAAAAGAGGAGGGGTGAAGAATGACGGGGGGGGGGGGAGAATGACAAAAAGGGAGGGGTGAAGAATGCCTAGGGCGGTAAAAATCCTTGCACCGGCCCTGCCCCCAATGTTAATCAGACCTCAGCCAACAGCCCCAAATAAGACCCCGATAAGAACTCAGATCAGATCCTAATATCAATAACCCCCATGCCTCTCATCATCCCCCACAGCCTCATATCAGCCCCCAGTGCCTTTCATCAGCCTCCCAGCAGCCTCTCATCAGCTCCCAGTGCCTCTCATCAGCCCCCAGCAGCCTCTCATCAGCCCCCAGCAGCCTCTCATCAGCCCCCAGTGCCTCTCATCAGCCCCCAGTGCCTCTCATCAGCCCCCAGTGCCTCTCATCAGCCCCCAGTGCCTCTCATCAGCCCCCAGTGCCTCTCATCAGCCCCCAGTGCCTCTCATCAGCCCCCAGTGCCTCTCATCAGCCCCCAGTGCCTCTCATCAGCCCCCAGTGCCTCTCATCAGCCCCCAACAGCCTCTTATAAGCCCCCAGTGCCTCTCATCAGCCCCCAGCAGCCTCTTATCAGCCCCCAGTGCCTCTCATCAGCCCCCAACAGTCTCTTATCAGCCCCCAGCAGCCTCTCATCAGCCCCCAGTGCTTCTCATCTGCCCCAAGCAGCCTCTCATCTGCCCCAAGCAGCCTCTCCTCTGCCCCAAGCAGCCTCTCCTCTGCCCCAAGCAGCCTCTCATCAGCCTATCATCAGCCCTCAGCAGCCTCTCATCAGCCCCCAGCAACCTCTCATCAGCCCCCAGCAACCTCTCATCAGCCCCCAGCAACCTTTCATCAGCCCCCAGCAACCTCTCATCAGCCCCCAGCAACCTCTCATCAGCCCCCAGCAGCCTATCATCAGCCCCCAGCAGCCTCTCATCTGCCCTCAGCAGCCTCTCATCTGCCCTCAGCAACCTCTCATCAGCCCCCAGTGCCTCTCACCACCCCCCAGTGCCTCTCATCTGCCCCAGCAGCCTCTCATCTGCCCCCAGCAGCCTCTCATCTGCCCCCAGCAGCCTCTCATCTGCCCCCAGCAGCCTCTCATCTGCCCTCAGCAGCCTCTCATCTGCCCTCAGTCAGCCTCTCATCTGCCCCCAGTGCCTCTCATCAGCCCCCAGTGCCTCTCATCAGCCCCCAGTGCCTCTCATCTGCCCCCAACAGCCTCTTATCAGCCCCCAGCAGCCTCTTATCAGCCCCCAGTGCCTCTCATCAGCCCCCAACAGCCTCTCATCAGCCCCCAGCAACCTCTCATCAGCCCCCAGCAACCTCTCATCAGCCCCCAGCAACCTCTCATCAGCCCCCAGCAGCCTATCATCAGCCCTCAGCAGCCTCTCATCTGCCCTCAGCAACCTCTCATCAGCCCCCAGTGCCTCTCACCACCCCCCAGTGCCTCTCATCTGCCCCAGCAGCCTCTCATCTGCCCCCAGCAGCCTCTCATCTGCCCTCAGCAGCCTCTCATCTGCCCTCAGCAGCCTCTCATCTGCCCTCAGCAGCCTCTCATCTGCCCTCAGCAGCCTCTCATCAGCCCCCAGTGCCTCTCATCAGCCCCCAGTGCCTCTCATTTGCCCCCAACAGCCTCTTATCAGCCCCCAGCAGCCTCTTATCAGCCCCCAGTGCCTCTCATCAGCCCCCAACAGTCTCTTATCAGCCCCCAACAGCCTCTCATCAGCCCCCAGCAACCTCTCATCAGCCCCCAGCAGCCTATCATCAGCCCTCAGCAGCCTCTCATCTGCCCTCAGCAACCTCTCATCAGCCCCCAGTGCCTCTCACCACCCCCCAGTGCCTCTCATCTGCCCCAGCAGCCTCTCATCAGCCCTCAGCAGCCTCTCATCTGCCCTCAGCAGCCTCTCATCTGCCCTCAGCAGCCTCTCATCTGCCCTCAGCAGCCTCTCATCAGCCCCCAGTGCCTCTCACCTGCCCCCAACAGCCACTTATCAGCCCCCAGCAGCCTCTTATCAGCCCCCAGTGCCTCTCATCAGCCCCCAACAGTCTCTTATCAGCCCCCAACAGCCTCTCATCAGCCCCCAGCAGCCTCTCATCAGCCCCCAGTGCCTCTCATCTGCCCCAAGCAGCCTCTCATCTGCCCCCAGCAGCCTCTCATCAGCCCCCAGCAGCCTCTCATCAGCCCCCAGCAGCCTATCAACAGCCCCCAGCAACCTCTCATCAGCCCCCAGCAACCTCTCATCAGCCCCCAGCAACCTCTCATCAGCCCCCAGCAGCCTCTCATCTGCCCCAGCAGCCTCTCATCTGCCCCAAGCAGCCTCTCATCTGCCCCCAGCAGCCTCTCATCAGCCCCCAGTGCCTCTCATCAGCCTCTAATCTGCCCCCAGTGCCTCTCTCATCATCAGCCACACCCCAGCAGCCTCTCCAATCATCTCCATCAGTCAGCCTCCCCCCACAGTAAGCCCCCAGCAAGTTAGCAACCTATCAGCTCCCCACTCACCCAGCTCCCAGAACAGAAGTGTCTATCAAGGCACAGCACAGACACTGCTGCGCCTGTGCACATTGGCGGCCCGGCAGAGCGGGAGTTCCTCACTGACTGTCACTGGACTGTGTGACTGACTGCAGCGGCTTTGCAGCCAGTCATTCAGTGCCCGCTGTGCACACACAGCGCAATCTCACCGACCTGACCTGCTGCCGGGGCCAGGGTCGGATCTTCTCTCCTCACTCGGTGACGGTCAGGGAAACTTTCAGAAAGTTTCAGGGCTGGTGGTGCGCTGTTAGAGAGACTTCTTCTTCTGCCCTGGGTGGGCGTCTGTCTCCATCTCCCAGGCTGCAGCACTGGCCAATCGAAGCGCTCAGCTCATATCCTCGGAGAAAAAAACTCCCAGGCTGTGAGCTGAGGGCTAAGATTGCCCAGCGCTGCAGCCTGGGTGATGGAGATGCCCAGGGCAGGAGAAGAAATCTCCTCCCATGCGTCGGGGCCGGTAAGGAGTGAAAATAAAAGGTCCTTGGCCCAGCGGCCATTTTTTACATGATTTAGGGCGTCCTGGGGGGCAATTGCCTCCCTGCCCCCCTTCCCAGCCCGAACCTGGTCCCATCCCACTGTAGAAATGGCGCGATGGTAAAGCCTGTTAATATATAATTGTACAGAAAGATTTTAGAAAATAAAGAAATACGATAGCACACACATATAGGCAAAACAGCTATAGAAATAAAAAAATAACAGAAAAAAAACAGGAGGATAGCTAATCATTTGCAAGGAAAAACAGTTGTAAGACATAATTCTGACCTACTGTATTATTCCCTTTATAAGATGAACTATTTCCCCCCATAAGTGGGGGAAAATGGCAGTACATCTTATAAGGTGAATATTAATGAGCATTTCTATTATGGAAGTGCTCACATTAGTATGCAGGAGGTGCAGGAAGTGGTGACGGTGAGTGAAGAGCTGCTAGCGCTTGCTGTACTCACCACCCCCTGGTCTACTCTGGGCCCATGCTGCACTTTACTGACCGCATACAGTGTCAGGATGTAGAGCAAGTACTATGACCTGATGCTGCAGAGAAGTCAAGGTGTAGCACAGGCCCAGATAAGACCAGGGAGAGTGACTGCAAGAGAGACTACTGGACCTGCAGAGTAGCAGAGGTAAGTTAATTTATTTATTTTAGCTCTGATGGGAGTTTGATCTGAGGTCTGAAGGTCATCTGACATGAAAGTCTGTTTGACTTTAGGTTTGATAAGGGGGTCTGATCTGAGGTTTGATATGGGGGGTTCTGATATGGAGGTCTAATCCAAAGTCTGATATGGGAGTCTGATATAGTGGTCTGATCTGAGGTCTGATATGGGGGACTGATGTGGGGTTGGATATGGGGGTCTGATCTGAGGATTAGAGTTGAGTGAACCCGAACTGTATAGTTCGGGTTCGTACTGAATTTTGGGGTGTTCGGGCACGGACCCGGACCCAAACATTTTTTAAAAAGTTTGGGTTCGGGTCCATTGTTTGGCTATTTCTTCCAGCTTTCTGAAGGGCTGCACAGCAGCCAATCAGCTAGCGTTTTACTTCTTGTCCTAAGAAGCCATCACAGCCATGCCTACTAATGGCATGGCTGTGATTGGCCAAGTGCAGCATGTGACCCAGCCTCTATTTAAGCTGGAGTCACGTAGCGCCTCACATCACTATGCTCTGATTAGTGTAGGGATAGGATGCAGCTGCTGTGAAGGCGAGATTAGGCAGGGAAAATTCAGCAAAAACACCTAATGAAATGATCGATCTACAGCTGTGAATCATTCAACTTCTGCTAGTTAATTGCTCCCTAGTTTTTAGGCTGCACAGAGCGTTTTTCTGTCACTTTTTTCTGGGGTGATCGGCAGCAATTTTGTGTCTTGTGGTGCACCAGCACAAGCTGCCACCAAGTCCATCAATCCATCAATACTAGTTTATTTATTTTTTTGCTATATCCTACATCAGGGGCTTGGCTGTGCTTATTGTCATCCCTAGAAACTCAGCATAGAAATTTCTATATTTTATTGAGGGGTTAAATTCAATTGCCAAAATAGCAATCCCATAAATCTGGTGTTCCAGCTGTGGCTAGCCAAGTGTAATACCGTCTGCTGTCTGGCAAAGGATAGATTTTTTTCTTTGGTAAAATTCAATTGCCAAAATAGCAATCCCCTAAATCTGGTGTCCCAGCAGTTGCTGGCCAAGTTCAATGCTGTCTGGCAAAGGATTGATATTTTTCTGGGGTTAAATTCAATTGCCAAAATAGCAATACCATAAATCAGTGTTTTCAGCTGTGGCTGGCCAAGTTTAATAGTGTCCGGCAAAGGATATATTTTGTTCTGGGGGTGAAATTCAATTGCCAAAATAGCAATACCCTAAATCTGGTGTCCCAGCAGTGGCTGGCAAGGTTTAAGTGTCCGGCAAGGGATATATTTTGTTCTGGGGTGGAAGTCAATTGCCAAAATAGCAATACTGTAAATCAGTGGTTTCAGCTGTGGCTGGCCAATTGTAATAGTGTCTGGCAAAGGATATATTTTTTTCTGGGGTAAAATTCAGTTGCAAAAATAGAAATACCGTAAATCTAGTGTTCCAGCTGTGACTGGACAAGTTTTATAGTGTCCGTCAAAGGATATATTATTTTCTGGGGTAAAATTCAGTTGCAAAAATAGAAATATCGTAAATCTAGTGTTCCAGCTGTGACTGGACAAGTTTCATAGTGTACGTCAAAGGATATATTATTTTCTGGGGTGAAATTCAGTTGCAAAAATAGAAATACCGTAAATCTAGTGTTCCAGCTGTGACTGGACAAGTTTCATAGTGTCCGTCAAAGGATATATTATTTTCTGGGGTGAAATTCAGTTGCAAAAATAGAAATACAGTAAATCTGGTGTTCTAGCTGTGATTCGACAAGTTTCATAGTGTCCGTCAAAGGATATATTTTGTTCTGGGGCGAAATTCAATTGCCAAAATAGCAATACCCAAAATCTGGTGTTCCAGCTGTTGCAGGCCAAGTGTAAATCTGTCCGTAAAAGGGTATATTACACTCAGCGTGCATCTTCAAGTGTATTTCTTTACGTTAAAGGGTATATTACACAAAGTGTTAAAATACAAGTGCTGAAAGCATAATCCTATATATTTTTTCACACGCTACTGTGCATCTCCAAGTGTAAATCTGTCTGTAAAAGGATACCTTTCATCCAGGGCCTAAATACTAGGCCTAAAATTAATATTTCCCTAAATCTGTGGTTACTGCTGTGGAAAAAAAAAATAATAAAGTTTCCATTTCTGCTAACTTCTGGCAACAAAAAAAAAATCTCCCACGGACTCACTATGCCCCTCAGTGAATACCTTGGGGTGTCTACTTTCCTAAATGGGGTCATTTGTGGGGTGTGTTTACTGTTCTGGCATTTTGGACGGGGCTAAATTGTGAGCAACCTTGTAAAACCTAAAGGTACTCATTGGAATGAGGGCGCCTTTGCGCATCTTGGCTGCAAAAAAGTGGCACACATGTGTCATCACCTTACTCAGGAGAAGTAGGGTAATGTGTTTTGGGGTGTATTTTTATATATACCCATGCTGGGTGAGAGAAATATCTCTGTAAATGACAACTTTAAAAAAAAAATGTATACAAAGTTGTCAATTTACAGCGCTATTTCTCTCAACCAGCATGGCTATATGTAATAATACACCCTAAAACACATTGCCCTACTTCTCCGGAATACGGCGATACCACATGTATGACACTTTTTTGCAGCCAAGATGCGCAAAGGGGTCCAAATTCCAATAAGTACCTTTTAAGAGGGCAGTTTCTTCTCACGCTTTAGGACCCCTAAAATGCCAGGGCAGTATAAATACCCCACATGTGACCCTATTTTGGAAAGAAGAAACCCCAAGGTATTCCTTGAGGGGCATGGCGAGTTCACAGAAAAAAATTTTTTTGGCACAAGTTAGCGGAAATTGATATATTAGCGGAATATATATATATATATATATAATTTTTTTTTACAAAGTCTCATATTCCACTAACTTGTGACAAAAAATAAAATTTTGCATGAACTCACTATACCCCTCAGGGAATACCTTGGGGTGTCTTCTTTCTAAAATGGGGTCACATGTAAGGTGTTTGTACTGCCCTGGCATTTTAAGGTCTCCGCAATCATTACATGTATGGCCAGCATTAGGAGTTTCTGCTATTCTCCTTATATTGAGCATACGGGTAATGAGATTTTTTTTTTCCGTTCAGCCTCTGGGCTGAAAAAAGAAAAAAAATGAACAGCACAGATTTTGTCATTCGCATCGATCATCGTGGATGAAAAAATCTCTGCCAAAATCAGTGACTGCGGTGCGGTGGCCTGGGCGCTAACTACCTAACAAGTAGCTAACTAACTGGCGGTGATAAGGGACCCTTGAGCCCCATTCACACATCCGCAATTCTGTTTTCGGAACGGAATTGCGGACCCATTTATTTCTATGGGGACAGACTTTGTCCCGCTCGGATCCGGAATTGCGGGTCTGCACTTCTGTTCCGCAAAAATATAGAACATGTCCTATTCTTGTCCGCAATTGCGGACAAGAAAAGGAGTTTTCTATATAGTTCTGGCAATGTGCGGATCTACAAAATGCGGAAAGCACATTGCCGATGTCTTGTTTTGCAGATCCGCAAAACACATATGGACATGTGAATGGAGCCTTACAGGGGGGTGATCAGGGAGTTTATATGGGGTGATCAGGGGTTAACAAGGGGTTAATAAGTGACGGGGGGGGTGTAGTGTGGTGCTTGGTGCTACTTTACAGAACTACCTGGTCCTCTGGTGGTCGATCCCAGCAAATGGGACCACCAGAAGACCAGGTAGCAGGTATATCAGACGCTGTTAACAAAACAGCGTCTGATATACATGTTTGATGCGATTTTTTTTCGCATCTACAGCCTGCCAGCGATTGATCATCGCTGTCAGGCTGTAGTATCACTGCCGAGCATGCGCTTTCGCAGCAAATCTCGCCTCTCGCGAGATGATGCACGGATGCGACCAGGAGGAACAAACCTGCCGCCTGGACTCATCCGTGTGTTCGGCGGTCGGGAGGTAGTTAAAATGCTGTCATTCAGGCTGGTGGACACAGACAGCTTCAAACAGCTGATGGCGATGGCTGTCCCACAGTATGTTATTCCAAGGGTTTTTCCAAGGGAATCCACCTAGCCCTTCCCCAGTGGTGGAAGACATAGAATGCACTGATGCACAACCACTGATGTTTCCTGATGATGAGCACATGGGAATACCACCTCATCGGAGTCCGCACGTCTCTGATGATGACGAAACACAGGTGCCAACTGCTGCGTCTTTCTGCAGTGTGCAAACCGAACAGGAGGTCAGGGAGGAAGACTGTGTGGAAGACGATGCAGGGGACGATGAGGTTCTAGACCCCACATGGAATGAAGGTTGTGCCACAGACTTTCATAGTTCAGAGGAAGAGGCAGTGGTGAGACCGAGCCAACAGCGTAGCAAAAGAGGGAGCAGGGAGCAAAAGCAGACCAGCCGCCGCCAAGAGAGTTCGCCTGCTACTGGCCACCGCCACCAGGAACCGAGCACCCCAAAGGCAGCTTCAAGGGGTTCCCTGGCATGGCACTTCTTTAAACAATGTGCTGACGACAAGACCCGAGTGGTTTGCACGCTGTGCCATCAGATCCTGAAGCGAGGCATTAACGTTCTGAACCTTAGCACAACCTGCATGACCAGGCATCTACATGCAAAGCATGAACTGCAGTGGAGTAAACACCTTAAAAACAAGGAACTCACACAGGCTCCCCCTGCTCCCTCTTCTGCTGCTGCCTCGGCATCTTCCTGCGTCTCGGGAAAAATGTTGCCACCTGCCGCCCACCAAACAGAGGATATGCCACCGACACCACCACCTGCGTCACCAAGCATCTCCACCATGTCACACAGCAGCGTTCAGCTCTCCATCTCACAAACCTTGGAGAGAAAGCGTAAATTCCCACCTAGCCACCCTCGAGCCCTGGGCCTGAATGCAAGCATTTCTAAACTACTGGCCTTTGAAATGCTGTCATTCAGGCTGGTGGACACAGACAGCTTCAAACAGCTGATGTCCATGGCTGTCCCACAGTATGTCTTTCCCAGCCGCCACTACTTCTCCAAGACAGCCGTGCCTTCCCTGCACAACCAAGTATCCGATAAAATCAAGTGTGCACTGCGCAACGCCATCTGTGGCAAGGTCCACCTAACCACAGATACGTGGACCAGTAAGCACGGCCAGGGACGCTATATCTCCCTAACTGCACACTGGGTAAATGTAGTGGCGGCTGGGCCCCAGGTGGAGAGTTCTTTGGCGAGCCATTCTGAAACTCATGTTTGGGCGACAGGAGTTGTGGCGGGGTATTGAAAAACAGACCAACGAGTGGTTGCTCCTGGTGGGCCTCATGCCCGGCCTGGTGGTGTGCGATAATGGGTGAAATCTCGTCGCAGCTCTGGGACTAGCCGGTTTGACGCACATCCCTTTCCTGTTGCATGTATTGGTGGTGTAACAGTTCATTCACAACTACCCCGACATGTCAGAGTTGCTGCATAAAGTGCGGGCCGTCTGTGCGCGCTTACGGCTTTCACATCCTGCCGCTGCTCACCTGTCTGCACTACAGCGTAACTTTGGCCTTCCCGCTCACTGCCTCATCTGTGATGTGCCCACCAGGTGGAACTCCACCTTTCACATGCTGAAGAGACTGTGTGAGCAGCAGCAGGCCATAGTGGAGTTTCAGTTGCAGCATGCACGGGTCAGTCGCACTGCGGAACAGCACCACTTCACCACCAATGACTGGGCCTCCATGCGAGACCTGTGTGCCCTGTTGCGTTGTTTCGAGTACTCCACCAACATGGCCAGTGTCGATGACGCCGTTATCAGCGTTACAATACCACTTCTATGTCTCCTTGAGAAAACACTTAGGGCGATGATGGAAGAGGAGGTGGACCAGGAGGAGGAGGAGGAAGAGGGGTCATTTTTAGACAGGTACAAATGTGGCCAGCCAGGGCCCACTACTGGAGGACGGGGGTGAGGAGGAGGTGGAGGAGGATGAGGATAAAGCATGTTCACAGCGGGGTGGCACCCAACGCAGCACTGGTGCGTGGCTTGGTGGAAACGGAGGACGATGACGATACGCCTCCCACAGAGGACAGCTTGTCCTTACCTCTGGGCAGCCTGGCACACATGAGTTACTACATGCTGCAGTACCTGTGCAACGACAGCAGAGTTGCCCACATTTTAACTTGTGCGGACTACTGGGTTGCCACCCTGCTGGATCCCCAGTACAAAGACAATGTGCCCACCCTACTTCCTGCACTGGAGAGTGATAGGAAGATGCGCGAGTACAAGCGCACGTTGGTAGATGCGCTACTGAGAGCATTCCCAAATGTCACAGCGGAACAAGTGGAAGCCCAAGGCGAAGGCAGAGGAGGAGCGAGAGGTCGCCAACGCAGCTGTGTCACGGCCTGCTCCTCTGAGGGCAGGGTTAGCATGGCAGAGATGTGGAAAAGTTTTTTGTCACCACGCCATAGCTAACTGCACCACCACCTGATACGGAACGTGTTAGCAGGAGGCAGCATTTCACTAACATGGTGGAACAGTACGTGTGCAAACCCCTCCACGTACTGACTGATGGTTCGGCCCCATTCAACTTCTGGGGTCTCCAAATTGTCCACATGGCCAGACCTAGCCTCTTATGCCTTGGAGGTGCTGGCCTGTCTGGCGGCCAGCGTTTTGTCTTAACATGTATTCAGCACGGCAGATGTCGTCATTACTGACAAACGCAGCCGCCTGTCCACAGCAAACGTGGAGAAGCTGACGTTCATAAAAATTAACCAGGCATGGATCCCACAGAACCTGTACATCCCTTGTGCAGAATACACATTTATAACTACCTCCCCTTAACCATATATTCTTGTACTCCAGGGCACTTCTTTATTGAATCCTCTTTTTTTAATTTTACCATTTTTTTGCGGGGCAACCTAAAGTTGAATGAACCTCTCCTCCATATGGGTGCCAGGGGCCTAAATATCTGAAAGTGGCCTTCTCCATTGGTGGGTGACATGAAGCCTGATTCTCTGCTTTGGGACCTCTCTCCTCTGTCTGGGTGCTGGGGCCTAAATAAGTAAAAGTGGCCTCCACCGTTGGTGGGTGACATGATGCCTCTTTTGCTGCTATGGGACCTCTCTCCTCTGTCTGGCTGTCAGGGGCCTAACTTTCACGAACTTGCTTGCTGTCTTGGTGGCAGATATTTAACACTTTTTACTGTCTAATGACCACCCCATTGTCTGGGTGTCAGTGGCCTATATTTCGTTTAATTGCTTGCTGACTGTGTGAGAGATATTAAACCCTTTTTACTGTCAAATGACCTCTCCTCTGTCTGGGTGTCAGGGGCCTACATAAATGATAATGGCCTGTTCCATTGCAGGTTGACCTGAGGCCTGTGTTGCTGTTATGGGACCGCTCTCCTCTTTGCGGGTGTCATGGCCCCGAGTCTGTGAATGAGACCTGTGGCACTGCAGGCAGACATAAATCCTTTTTGGCTGTGATGAGAACTTCAACTCCCATAGAATTCCCACCTGATGCCACAACAACCTCCTATTCCACTTCCTCCTCCTCCAAGTTGCCAATTGATATTGGTTAATTTTTACTTATTTTATTTTAAGTCATTTCCCTACATTTTTCTGCCTTTTGCAGCCCTCTAGCCCTTCCCTGGGCGATTTTACAGCCATTTTAATGCCCAAAAGTTTGGGTCCCCATTGACTTCAATGGGGTTCGGATCCCGAACCCGAACATTTTCGGCCGAACTTCTCGAACCCGAACATCCAGGTGTTCGCTCAACTCTACTGAGGATGTGATGGAAAATATTTTTTTCTTATTTTCCTACTCTAAAATCTATGTCTGATCCTCAGATGTGTCTTATAAAGAGAAAAAACAGGGTATATAGTTTCTTCTCAGGGGAGCCAGACCATATATGTAAATTTTAAAATTTAAATAATTTGAACCATTATTTAATTCTGAGTTCTCCAAAAGTTGAAAATACAGTTGTAATATTGAAACCAAAGAAGTCTGTGGGATACTACTTTACCTGTGTATGCATCTATTGTATATGTATTATTATGTGAGTTCTGTGTAGGCTAGTAACAGATGAGCGAGTTCAGTGCGAGAAACACTCTGCATGTGGCAGCATAATTTCCCATTCTGACCTCTGCACGGGCATTATAATGATTTATAATGTTGTGTGTCTCTGCTAGACCTGGAATCTATAAAATTGTTGTGACATAATGCTGTCAGTGCAATTCAGGAGATAAAGGTCTGGCAGGGACAAACAGCATTATGAATCATTACAATGCCAATGCGATCCTTTCAGAGGAGCAGAGGTCAGAACAAGAAATCGCACTGCCAAATGTAGTATGTTTCTCGCATAGAACTTGTAACTAGCTGAACTCAGAAAGGAATTGTTTTTTACAAATAAGGGCACGTTAATCAAACCTCTATGCCAGTTTTCTGGCACCAAAACTTAAAATATCTTTGGACGTCAACCCTTTTACAAAAGTTTGTGACTTTTTTTTTTTTGGGGGGGGGGGTTTCCCCACCTGCCACTTTTCAAAAATAGCACCACATGGTAGGGATTGGGTAGAAGGACTGGGACTAGGAAGCCAGACACATTTATTATAATATGCATCAGAAAACTGTTGCAAATCACACCTGGAATCTACTCCAGCTCTTGGGATCTCTAAAATACAATAAAAACATTTAAGAGCATTCATTAGAGCAGGCATGCTCAACCTGCGGCCCTCCAGCTGTTGTGAAACTACAACTCCCATCATTCCCTGACAGCCTACAGCTATCATCTTACAGAATGGCATCGTGGGAGTTGTAGTTTTACAACAGCTGGAGGGCCGCAGGTTGAGCGTGCCTGCATTAGAGTAAAGAACATAACAATGGTTAAATAAAGCCTAATTTTTTTTTATTTTTAACCAGTTACAGAGATTTTTGTGCATACAATAAATATATGAATGTACTGTACTGCACTTAGCTAGATTGTTTTCTTCTACATCAAAGCAGGAACATTTTCTTAGTAGATATAAACAGTTTGCTTCCTACAAAACATAATTAAAATGTTTTAATTAAAGTTTCAACCAAAGCAAAATGTTGAGCACAGGGAAATATTTTCCAGTTACTTACACGTTCAGATGCTGTTTCAAAGAGCAGAATGGTATTTGAAGTTTTGGGATCTGTAGCTTTTGATATAAAGCTCTGAACATTAAGTTTATGAAATCTTGCAGCAATTGCCATTTCAGGCTAAGATAGAAAAGGAATTTTGATCCACCAGAAACAGAAATGCTAGGTCATGGAGAAAGCATAATGAAGAACTAGAGGTCAGGTTATTATTAGTACCAAACATGGAAGCTAAAAGAAATTAACCCCTTACCTGAGCAAGTTTTCTTTTATTTGCATTTTGGTTTTTCATTCCCTGCCTTCCAGGAACCACATCTTTTTCAGTTCACATGTATGAACATGTATGTTTGAGGGCTTGTGTTTTGTGGGACAAATTTCACTTTCTAATGGCACCATTTAATATTGCATATGATGTTGTGGGAATCTGAAAAATATTCCAAATGGTGTGGAATTGGAAAAAAGTACACAATTTCGCCATAGTTGTATGGGTTTTCTTTCTATGGTGTTCACTGTGTGGTAAAACTGACCTGTGACCTTTATTTTCTGGGTCAATATAGCAATGCCACATTTATATAGTTTTTCTTGTGTTGTAATGCTTAAAAAAGTTAAAACTATGGAACATTTTTTGCATCGCCAAATGCTGACCACCATAACTTTTTTATGTCTACAGAGCTGTTTGAGGGCTCATTCTTCGTGGGACGATCTGTTGTTTTTATTGATGCAATTTAAGGGCATGTATAAATTTTTGATCACTTTTTATTTATTTACTTTTTTGGGAGGTGAAGTTACAAAAAACTTTTTGTAAATTTCTTTAGTAGCGGCATTTTGAGATGCGGCAATACTGCATGTGTATAATTAGAATTTTCATATATTTTTTATATTTTTTTAAACTTTTATTTATTAATTTCACATTTTAAATCCTCCCTAGGGGACTTTAAAATGCAATCATTAGATCACTTCTCTCATAGACTGCAATTAATTACAAATGATAAAATACGAAGTTCTGTCACTATGTCTAAAATAAATTAAAATGAATCTTAAATTAATTACAGTTGCAGCCTTTGGGAGAATCACTATATTTCTGTGGAGCTCTGCCACAGATAGGAACTTAGTTTTGGAAGGCCACTGATTTTTCGGGCCTCGGGAGCACAACACTTCTGTGGAAAGGCCTTACAGATGTCGTTGTCACAATTATCCATAGCACCTGAATGGTTAAATGTCCATGATTGCAGATTACAGACATTACCCTCTGGTGTTTTCTGTGTAAAAGAGCAGAAACAGGGTAGCTATGGTGCTAACTCTGTTCCAATGCAAGCACCATCTTTAAAGACCCAACATGCACATGTACGGCACATGTCAGGAAGGGGTTAATGTTTAGTGACTTTTTTCACAGATTAAAAAACTATGTTACATCTCAGATTAAACAAAACCATTTTTGAAAGCGCAATTGACCCTTCCCATTTTTAATACATGCCTATTATCGTTACTTGTAGGAGTTACTATTATATATAGAACAGGCTGAAGACGAGCTTATCAATTCTAAATTAATTTGATTAATTTAGAATTTCACAAAATTTCTGCTGCCAGGTAAATCCAATGTTTTGAGCAGTTGATTTAGGACAAATCACACAAAAATGGCACCACTCCATTTTACTGTTAAAACTGGCAAGTAAATCAGCAGAGAGGATGAAGATGGAGGATCACATGTCGCTGGGATGAAGGGGGCTTGCCCTGATTATATCACAGGTTGGCAGACAGCCTGTGAAATAATCAGGGGCAGGATTTTGCCAGGTCCTATAGTTTCTTGGCTTGCTCAGAAGCCAGAAACACAATAATGAGCTTAGCTTGTGATCTGAGAGCATGTGTCCTGCATATGTCTGGCAAAAAGCAACTACAGACACATGCCAGCAATTTAGGTGTTGTAGGGACAGTTTAGGGACATAGCTAGTTAAGTTGATAGAATCAATAGGTAGTCAGGGTTTTATCTGGGAAAGCAAAGGGTGGTCACTCAGAGTTCTGTGTGTCTTTTTCATACTAAAGGCATGTGCTGGCAACAAATTAAAAGTTCATGTATAAACTGCAAATTCTTAACCAAAATCACTACCACAATTTTTTTTTTTCTGCACGTGAAGAGGCAGCCTTACTTTCTTAAAAAAATAAAATAAATAAAGTTTCTACGGTTCTTAAGTGTTTTACAAGATTTTTTCCAGGACCAGCAGCATACATTTTTCTGCAAAAGCAGTGCAATTCCCTTTTCTTTTTTCAAAAGAACTGTTTCAATTTTGGTACCATTTTAATTTGGTACTTTAGCGCATTTCAGTGTGATACAAGTGTGTTAAGTTGAAAGGGGATGCATTATTTCACTTTTAATTCCTGAAAAATCAGCTGCACTTTTACTACAGTGTATAATTAAGCAATTGATCACATTTTACCAGTGTGTTCATACCAGGGCACGTTTATTTGTGCCTCTATATCAATTTAGCTGCTGTTTATAATTGGCCATTTCAGTGCATCAATTTGGTAGTTTCATCCAATGCATTTGTTTTGCAACAATATAGAGGTGCAGTTTAGATAAGGCCTTGTACTGTGTCAATATTCCTTGCAATTATAGATAGGTCTTTGTAATGTGATCACTAATTTAATATAGCAGTTTCATTCAACGCATTGTATTATGTCAATATACTGTGTAGTTTTATGGACTGCATTGTAGTGCAATAACTGCATTAATATTGAAGTTTCATTCAACGCATTATATTGCATCGCAATACCGTGCAGTTTTTGTGAACACATTGTACTGCAATAACTGCATTAATATACTATTTTTATTGGATTGTGTCAATCTACCATACAATTTTAGTTAATTATTTGTATTTTGTCAATATATTGTGCAGTTATAGTGCATTGTAGGCACTGCACTGAATGAATTCAATGCATTGTATTACATTAAGATATCATTCAGTTTAAGTGAACCCATTGTACTGAAATAACTGCATTAATATAACTGCATTTTATTCAACACATTGAGGGACATTTACCAAGGCCTATACCCCACAATTGTGGCGTAAAAAAGTTGCACGTTATGGCACATGGCATGTGTGCACTATAATTTGCGACTTTGAGCTTCTTGGCACTTTTCAGAGGTGCGAAAAAAGGGGCATGACTTTGTGCCCCCGCTACATTTACTATAACTTTCGCCAGAAATTGGCGGAGGTTATAGCTGAAATCTGTGCCAGCCTCTGGCTGGTGTAGACTTCAGTTTCTGGTGCATGACAGGGCAGATATGAGCCTGATTTGTTAAGAAGCGTCCGCCTCTTGACAAATCAGGCACATCTCACACCATCACTGGGAGAACAAGGCTGGTGGATGTATTATGTTAAAATACTGTGCTGTTTTAGGGAACACATTGTACTGCATTAATATAGCAATTTCATTCAACACATAGTATTATGTCAAGATACCGTGCAGTTTTAGTGAATTTATAATTAGGTACATCTCTGCCCTGCCAGGCACCAGAAACTGAAGTCTTCACCAACTAGAGGCTGGCACCAATTTCAGCTATAACGTCCTCCAATTTCTGGCAAAAGTTATAATAAAATAGCGGGCCATGTTAAGCCCCATCCTCTCCCACTAAGCCCCACCTCACCTTTCTCACTGCTGCAGAAAAGTGTCAAGTAAAAAATGATGGTACACATACAATTGTGAAACTCTTTAGCAAATGTCCCTCATTGTTTTGCATCAATAAACTGTGCATTTCCAGTTAAAACACTGCATTGCATCAATATCCCATGCAGTTTTAGTTAACGCATTGTACTGAATTAATATACCAGTTTTATTCAACGCATTGTATTATGTCAATATAATGTTCCGTTTTAGTTAACAGATTGTAGTGCATTAATATATCACAGTATATTGTATTATTTCAATATCTCTTGCAATTTCTGCATCAATATATCAGTTTAATTCAACACATTATATTGCATTACTATAACATTGTAAAATATCAATATCCGTGTGCAGTGTGTTTTTAAAAGGCGAGGGACATTTAGTTGTGCCTCTGTCTGTAAATTATAGGAAGAACATTTGCAATTTGTCTACCGTTTAATAATCTGTGTACCAAACTTTGACTTTTCATTTACATGACCTCATGATAAAATGCCCGTAAACAAGATAGTGGAAAATAAAAGACTCATGCCTAGTAATCCATGAGTCAGAATGTGGGTGGCTGAAGTAGTGCAAACAGCAGTAGCACCACAGTAGACACTAAGTCCAGCCAGTATCAGAAGGCTATGGTTCTCCCTTGCTTCCAGTAGGTGCCACTTTATTATTGAAGACAAAGAGGATAAGCTTGTGGACTGGATAACTTACTCCTCTCAGTCACAGCAGGATGATATTGATGTCCTAACATGGCAATATACAACGGGCGCCTCCCCCCAGGGCCCTCTCTATAACGCGTCCCAGGTCTAGAAATGCCGAGTGGTATAATGCAGCCTAAAATGTCTCTTTTTATGCATCACGGTACTCCTACCTGGATACAGCTGGACCCCAGGCTTTGGCTCTGAAGCAATAAAAACGGGGAATAATTGAGGGCTTTGAAGAAATAACTTTGAGCCCAGACCTTGAGATAAAGTTCAATGGCAGCTTTACTTGAATAAACATTCTTCCAAACTGTTTCAGGCTTTGTCTTGGTTCCAGCAGGATTTTGAATTAAACTGGCAGGCCAATCTGGCAAATTACATGTAATAAACAGTTACATAACAAGATTATGAATGCAAGATTATGACCTGGAAATACAAACATACATAAGATGACATTATATTATCCCATTAGAGATAGTAGCAGGGTGCAGTAGTGGTAACACCACTCCGGGGTGTTACAAAAACATATCATAAAATTATAGTACATAAAATTACTATTAATAAAATAAAAAAAAAACATTTACAGATACCCCCTGCTCTTCAGTACTGCAGATGCTGTTGAGAATTAGTCCACCTGAGCCTGGCAATATTGTTGATATCCATTGGGTTGAGGTATTCCACACCCCTAGAGTGCACCTGACTCTGAACTGCATGCTATCACTGGGCCTGTGGTACTGCTACAGTTATCTCTGATTCCGTCAGTTGCAGCAAAGTGTCAGCTGTATGTGACAGATGCTGAGCCCATGCCAACAACTTGCCGTAACTGTATGTAGGATTCCAGCAAATCATTTGCAATCATGTAGTACAGTTACCTCATTTAGTGGAAAAGGGGGAAAAAAGTTACCAGTCTGTTTTACAAAGCCATGCCATGGCTTTTTTACCCATGAGATACAGAAAGATTCTATTGCTTTTTTAGAAATTTGGCTATGGAAAAAGATAATATGATTCAGACATCCCTACATCGTAAGGTTACCTCCACTAACAGTTTATTGCAATGAGGGAGTTTTCATCCTATTCCATTAAAGAAGGGAATCCCAAAGGGACAATTTCTCAGAATACAGAGGAACTGTACAAGGGATGAGGATTTTGAGAAAGAGGGCACCATTCTGTATCAGAGATATTGAAAAAAAGGATCTAAGTTATTAACCCCCAAAAGCAGACAAGAGGATAAAACTATACACATTATTGGAACTTTTGATTCTATGGAACAGGAAGTGAGAAATGTACTTGGTAAATATTGGTCACTCCTGAAAACCGATCCGAATATTTCTAGATTTATTCCAAATTTTCCAGCAAACATGTATAGACGTGGTCGCAATTTAAGAGATACCTTGGTTCACAGCCACTTTAAGATGGTTAAAAAAGAGACATGGCTGACCAATAGACAGACTGGTACCTTTCGTTGTGGCCACTGTAAAGCTTATCAATTAATTAATAAAGGGTCTAAATTTTCAGATTCTGGTGGACACAGGGTATACAATACCCACTTTTTGCTAACTGCAATACTGAGAAAAGACAGTATAATAAACATGTTTGGCATAACACAATATATAAAAACACATTTAAAAACAATGGGGCTGGTGGTGCATGATTGGTGGACAAAAGATAAATAATGTGAAGTTGCAAAAATGCAGTCAGCAATAGAAGTAGGTGGTATACCAGGTAGCCAGCACCTACATACATGGTAAGCAACAATAAATTGAATTAAAGCAGATGTAAATCTGTACAAAACAAATAGATTTATTTAGCACCTTGAATATGGCACGCTGAGAACTTTAAATATAGTTGTCAAACCATCTATATAGTATCAATGAGCAAAAAGCCCAGTAAAAAATAAGTATACATAACCACAATGTATTAGAGGTTGCAAGCAAGCCGGACAGTGCTGTATAATTAGAGGCATGTACTAATACTGACCGCAATGAAGTCCACAACAAAACACAAGCACCACCAGTCCACTCCCCGACGCGCATTTCTGCTGCTTTTTTAAGGGGTAGTGACTAAACCAGTGCTAGTGCTGAGTATATATAGGGCATGATATGTAAAACAGATAATAGAAAGAATCCTGTTATCACCATTTTGAAACAGAAAGAAGCTAGATGGATATATAGGTTCAACACCATTACTAGAGATGAGCGAATTTCTCAAAAATTCGATTCGGTAGATTCGCTGAATTTTCCGAAAAGATTTGATCCGAATTAATTCCTGGAGAATCGCATTAAAAAAACAGCTATTTCCTGGCTGCAGAGGGCCTGTATAGTGGTGTGGAACACTGTGCCTTTCAGCAACAAGCATACAAGCACAACAATAATTTGAGTCTGTATGACACGCACATGACAGGCGTCGCTTTTAGAATCACTGCAGGCTTTATTTCTTTGGGCAGTTATGGGGCCAAAACTGGCCAAAAAACTCAAGTGTGAACTCAATGTTACAGGTCTATGTTAGCGTCAGGTATAAAGAACCTTGCAGAGGCCCAAAATCCTACTATAGTGTGAAAGAACACACTTCTTTTACACAGTCGTCAGCTGATTCCACATAGATGTCTACAGAACCTGTTCTATTTAACGCTTATACAAGTAGAGCCCCCTGACAGAGTGGAGAGGGTGTCAGCAGTAAGTTTGTGTTGACTATTTTGCCCTTCCTCTGATCCGTCAGAAAAATACCCCCAAAACAATGGATCCCGTCTGTCTTCACTCAGTCAGCATTTGGTCAGTAATCCATCAGCATTGCTAATGACAAAAAAAAAAACAGGAGTGTATCCAAAACAGAGATGACACATGAATGGATATTTTTGCATGTCGTCTGTGTTTTGTACCCACCCCTGCTTTTGGCCACCAAATCATAATGCCATTTCTGATGGGACCATAGAGGCCTTACAGCTGCTACACAGGCAGGATCAGTTGTGTGTCTCATTTTTCCTTCCTTCTGACAGATCAGGGTAAAAAAAAACGATGATGTCAAACAGGCCAAAAAGGCAAAATAGTGGCCAAGTCATAAAATGAGGAGGGTGTGAACAGCATGAGAAGTCCATAGAGTGGCCCAATGACATAGTGTGGAGGTTGCAGCAGCATCAGGAGACCACAGAGTGGCAAGGTCACATAGTGTGGAGGTGGAACCAGCATCGGAAGACCACAGAGTGGCAAGGTCACATAGTGTGGACGTGCCAGCATCATCAAGAGACCACAGAGTGGCAAGGTGACATAGTGTGAGGTAGCAGCAGTATGACGAGGCCACAGAGTGGCACAATGAGAGTGTGGAGGTGGCAGCAGCAGCATGAGGAGACCACAGAGTGTCAAGGTGACATAGTGTAGAGGTGGCAGCAGCATCAGGAGACCACAGAGCGACCTGGTGATAGAGTGGGGAGGTGGGTGGCACTAACAGTACCCGCTGACGATGGTGGGTTTAAGAAGGAACACTTGGCATCAGATGTGTGGCATCAGGCGGGTGGCAGCATCAGAATATTGGCGGAGGAAGGTAGCCAGAAGAAACCAGTCTTGTTTGTCAATGTTTGGGTGAGGCAGCATGGATGATCTAATGCATCAGGCATTGGTGGGTGGAAATCCTGGCTGATCCATGCGTGATTCATCTTGACAGAAGTTAAGTATCTACACATCTTGGGGTAACTATAGCCCCCTGCCGCACTAAACACCCACTCTGATGCCACACTACTTAGTCGGGCAGGACAGGGTTTCCATGGCAAACTCTGCCAGTTGCGGCCACAAATCCGGTCATACCTGCGAGAGGATGGTCGATGGAGCAGATAGGCAGCAGCCAACTGACTACATAGGATGTCTCTATAGTAGTTTAATTTGTCCTCCCTCTCAGCGGCTGTAAAAAAGGCCAAAATTTTGGACCGGCAGCAAAGTTCTAACATGGTGGAGAGCCAGTAGTCATCCCTGCCACTAAGTGACCGTGCATCGGTCCATTTGCACAAGTGACTCGGAGGGACTCCCTGCTTCCATCTCCACTGAATACTGCCACAGTGAGCCTGTGTCATCTGCCTCGTTTTCCTCAGCTCGCTCTTGCTCCTCTGGCTTTTCCTGCTCTTCCTCTCCTGTCACCTGTGTAGAAAAATTACCCACATGGCTCATGTGGCCATGAGATATAAGCGCCACATCTCCAGTCCCCTGACCAGCCAAATTTGCCAGCATCTTTTCCAGGATATGAGTCAGTGTAATGACGCTGTTCATCCTGTAGTCCTGGCGACTGACAAAGTGGCCTCCTCAAATGGCACGAGCAAACAGCATGTGTCACGCATGAGCTGCCACTGGCCAACACCGCCTGTTTTATCAAGAAATCATTTATGGCCTTTCTCTATTCGTACAGTCAGTCCAATATATGAAGGGTGAAATTCCAAAGGGTAGAAAGGTCGCATATCAGCCTATGTTGGGGGACACCGTTCTGACGCTGTAGCTTAAGGAGGGTGTGATTGACGCCCCCTTACTCTGCTGTGACCTGTGGCTGCGCCAGAAACATTTAAGCCTTCGGCCCTCCCTTGAGCCGGGCCTGACATATTGTTAGATCGAATAAGTAAATAAAAAGGAAATTAATACATGCCAAAAAGGGCTGTAATTTTCTCACTTCATCACACAACAGCTAATAAGCCCCTTTTTTTCCCCACTAATACACGCCAAAAAAAGGCTTTAGAACATATAACTGCGGCCGTGAATGGCAAATTACATTTTTTTTGGCACTAATACACGCCAAAAAGGGTATTCATTTTCTCACTTCATCATCCAACGGCTAATAAGCCCTTTTTCTTTTTCCCCACTAATACAAGCCAAAAAAAGGCTTTACAACATATAACTGCAGGTGTGAACAGCAAATAATTTTTTTTTTGCCACTAATACACGCCAAAAAAAATGCTGTCATTTTCTCACTTCACCACACAATGGTTAATAAGCCCGTTTTTTTCCCACTAATTCACACCAAAAAGGGCTTTAGAACATATAACTGCACCACACAAGGGCTAATTAATAAGACCCCAATAACAAGAACGCTTTGCTGGAATTACAGAGGTATTGCAAACCTGAAATGAGCAGCAGTATAATGGCAATTTGGATCTGCAGTCTGTGCAGCAAGGTGTAAGAGGATTGCTCCTATCACCCAGGCTGTAAACTCCCCTATTGAACCCTGTTCTGCTTCAATACTGTGGAATAATTCCTCCCTATCCTTTCCCTATACTTCAAATGCTTTTTGCCTGAACTTCATTTGAGCAAAATGTAAGTTTTCAAGTCTTTTCTAGCACTGTACCTAGCATCTGCTAACTTCTCTCCCTGCACTAAGTACACTGGAAAATGGCTGAATCCAAGATGGCTGAGGATATTTATAGGGCTGTGACATCACAGGGCTGGCTGGCTGCTAAATGGCTTCATGAATGGCATTGTGGGTGATCCCTCATTCCCAGAGTTCCTTGCTCCATGTCCTAATATGTGCAGCAGCCATTTTAGCGAAACGTGAGGAAATTCGGATTCGGTGCGAATCGAATAATTCCTGAAATTCGGATCGAATTCACTTCATCAGCTTCGATTCGCTCATCTCTAACCATTACACCTTGTGGTCTTAAAGAATATATTGATTTTGTGTGCTTTATTTAAATAATTACTCGTTTGGACTGGCCTGTCTGTTGTTATTATTTGTATCTATGGGTGAGGTAGGGTGCTATTTATAATTTTAATTTTGCACCTAATATTCATCTTATAATATGAGGGATAGTAACCTCCCTCTCATTTGACCTCTCCATTCCCCATCCGCTAAGCTGATATAAAGTGACAATCATATGGCAAAATACTATTTTTCAATAGTCAAATAATCTTCTTGTAGTAATAGGGTATAGTGGCTGCTCATCTGTACAATTTTTGTTATGCCCAATAGTTTCTCTGTCCTTTTTTCTGTATTATCAGTAATAGCTGCAATTTACTTCCTGTATTTGCGTTCCACCACCGACTTCCGGTCACGTGACTTCCGGTTTTTGGCGTGCAGGTATTTATAGGGACGCTGACTGCATGCTGACATGGACAGAGACCAGACTTTCCATCAAGATGGCCACCATTGCACCACCAATGCTCCTGTGCTGACCCAAGCTGATCCCTTATTGTACCCTCTCCAGGCTTGGCATCTCATCTAGAATTTAGGAAAGTATACTTATATCCTTCTCTTTTTGTCATAGCGATTGTTATGTCAATTGGCCTATCCTGCTGTTTTTTTTATTTTATTGAAAGCCACACTTTCATTATCAGTATTTAAATGGTGTGTGGTAGATTTTTAAAAGGGTCTCCGTAGTAGCAGCACTGTGGACATTTGGTATGTGATGCAAATTAATTATATTTGGTTCCAAAGATGTGGGAATTGTCTTTCTTTATGGCCATGAGATTTACCATTATCATTTGGGAATTACTACAAGAATATAATCTGATTTGAACAGTTTTTTTTTGTTATATGTGGTCCCCTGATGAACTGACCCCAGAGAACGGTTCAGAGAAACGCGTTGGGACAAAGTTTGCATTCCTGGGACATATGGTATGTGCTCCTTTCTTTTCCACTGGTGATCAAAACCTGGACGCAGTTGTTTTTTTTGGGATCATATATGCATGATGTGCGATTATTTTTGTTGTAACTTTATTATTTTCTGATACATGCATTGACTTATGACATTGCTGTTGGACTGTAGTCATTTTAGGTCTCTTCTCGGATGGCGGTATCTATCCCTTGTCAGGGACATATAGGTCCTATTAAGAGGTTTCTGACATGGGATCGCCCCTATTGGGGTGGCCATTCCGTTTTGCTAGGCAGGGCCTATAGCTTTTTGGGACAAGTGTGAGGGTGAGTCAATTTTCCATTCCTTGTCCTGCCCAGCCTCATTGTTAATTGCTTTTTAAGGGCACAAATTAGGTGATTTTTAATGATCATCAGTAAAGGTTATGTTTTGCACTGGTGAAGGTACTCTGTGATTACATAAAAAAAGTTACCAGTCTGTTTTACAAAGCCATGCCATCCCCAATAATAAAATAATTTTATCGTGCAGCAGGACAATGTCTGAATCTTTCTTCTAAGTTATGCAAAACTATCTAATGAATTAATAGGGCTTATGTACTGGATGGTCAAATCTAATATCAAACCCATATTGAGCTCCTGTGGCATGAGCTTCCCTCTATACTGAAGGGAAAATGCCCTAAAAGCTAGTTGTATCTTTGAGATACAGAGACCATGGATTGAAATTCTGAAATATCTTGAAAACAAAATGCTAGAAAATCAAATGCTAGTAAAAGTAAAGCTATAACTGCTGCAAATCCAGGAGTCACTGATGAATATTAATAAGTATGGTGTTAAGAATTTCTATGAAAAAATAAGTTAGGACTATTAAAGTGTCCAGTCTTTCAAAAACAAGACAGTGTTTATTCAGAAGCACTGTAACATTTCTAAACCTGAGGCAAAATTACAAACACAGTTGCCTTGTGTTTCAAGTCCATCCAGCATTGAGTGCTCTTCTCTTTGAGCCGAAGGTGAACATGATGTGTCAACCCTCAAAGTTTCCACAATGCAGTCAATATCAGCAAACCTTAATAAGCCAAAGCAAAACTTGTGGAAAAAAACTTTATAGAGTACTTTTCATTTCAACAAACCTCTGGTATGTCATAGTGACATGTCAGACTAAGAAGTTTTTATCAGTAGATGAATCCAAGTGTTGAGATCCTCAGTAATCACTTCATCGAAGCTTAAGTGCTCAACAGGCTTTGATTGCCTTGGTAAGTATCCAAAAATATGCTGGTAACTACAGTAGGTACCGTATGTAAAAAGGAACATTAAATCGTTCCATTAAAATGTACAACTTGGTCCACAAAAAAGTCAGTCATGGTTATGACAAAACTGTACTAGGTCCTTAACAACTTAAATGAACAGGTGAACACAAAAAAGATATGAGCAGTCAATAAGGTGCAAATGGGGGTATTAAGTTCACCCGTATATTTCATATAAATAAATAAAAAAATAAAATCACCATTACAACAAACAAGTGGAAAAAAAGCACTTGAGTATTTTGAACCACGATGGTTCTTGACCATTTTCAGTGTGAGAATTTAGGAAGCTTTTAGGAATAAAAATGTTATGTTTACAACCTGGATTAAAGTATTCTTTATGTCAGGCATGCTCAACCTGCGGCCCTCCAGCTGTTGCAAAACTACAACTCCCAGCATGCCTGAACAGCCTACAGCTATTAGCCTACAGCAGGGCATTGTGGGAGTTGTAGTTTTACAACAGCTGGAGGGCCGCAGGTTGAGCATGCCTGCTTTATGTATTGTGTAAGACCTAAAGACCAATGAAATTGTATTGTACCGACCTGACTTAATCTACAGTAAAATACAGTGTTCCATTATTTTTTCCATTATTTTACTAAGAAGTTTAACCTGAAGCTCCTTGCCCCCCAATGCAATAATCCTCTTGTATAATGTATGATGGGGCAAAGACTTTCTAGGACCATTCAGGCTTCATGGCCTTGGTGTGACCACAACCCTCTATATTAACTAGGATTACTATAGACAACTACTAAAGGGAATCTGTCACCATGATTTGGACGATTATTTGAGGTAATAGATGAGTAGCACTGCAGATAAGGAGTACAGATCTATTTTTATTTTCCTACCGTCTCACTTTCCCAGGCTGCCAGCGCTCAAAACTGCACTGAAATACAGTCCGGACTGCTGTGCTTACATAAAGGAGAGGTCTCGGTGCAAGCACAGCAGTCTTGAAGGTATATTTAAGTTCAGCTCTGAGTGCTAACAATGAAGGAACAGGGGTGGGAGCCAGTGATCTGAGCTCCTTCTCTGCAGCATTCCTCATATAGTACTGAAAATAATAGTCCAAACCTATGGTGACAGATTCCCCTTAATTCTATGATTTGAAGGCCAGGTGGAATCATCAGGCCTTCTACATGTTCTCCAAGATGTAATAAGTGTTTTAAATCTTTAAGGATGCAGTCTAGATTGATGCTTTAGGCTCTAGAGATTTTTTCTTTCATCATCTGCATTTTTGGCATAAACAAAAATCTCCCTCCTTAACTGGTTGTACAATCAGACAAAAAATGACAATTGAAAGTGTCTTGATAATATAATTGACAGTAATTACATCCATTCTACCCTGCAGTCATGAGACAGCAATATTGCAGCATTCAATCATTTGGCATGATGTCACCTCCGTGTTGCTGCATCCACTTAGACGAAGTGCAACAGGCATTTATTAATACGCCCATTTACTACAAAATTCCATAGACTGCAATAGTATTTTATTGCAGTCTATGGTACAAGCAATGAGAAGATTGCATTTTCAAGTCCTCTAAGGGGACTAAAAATTACAGTAAAAAATGATTTTAAAAAAATAATAAAGCACAAAAATATTACAAGATCCAATCACCCCCTTTCTAATTTTGCATAAAAAAACAAAAAAAACAAAAAATATAAATATTATTGATATCTTTGCATCAAAAAATGTCAGATTATATATATATATATATATATATATATATGAAAAGGAAAAAGTGGTGGCACTGGCTAAAGTCCAAATCGGGTGCACATTCAAGGGAATAGGCGTCTTACCCAGAAATATATGTAGAAAAATGAACAGCACTCCACAGAAGTATAAAGTAAAAAAGCGGTGTTCCTTTATTCACCCATCAGGTGCGACGTTTCAGCTCAACACACTGAGCTTTTCTCAAGCTTTCTCTGGCTTGAGAAAGGCTCAGTGTGTTGAGCCGAAGCATCGCACCTGATGGGTGAATAAAGGAACACCGCTTTTTTACTTTATACTTCTGTGGAGTGCTGTTCATATTTATATATATATATCCTAACCCACAGAATGGGGTCGTCATAACATGCTTAGAATCATTTTACATATCTTTTGAGCACAAAGTGAAGGGAAAATGTAAAAAGGGTATGGCTCTTGGAATGCAGAAAGGAAAAAAAAGGAAAGTGAATAAAAATTGCTTAAAGTGGTTGTGTCACTTCAGCAAATAGCATTTATTATGTAGAGGAAGTTAATACAAGACACTTACTAATGTATTGTCATTATCCATATTGCTTTCTTTGCTGGCTGGATTCATTTTTTCATCACATTATACACTGCTTTTTTCTATGGTTACGGCCACTGCTGATGGGTTGCAGGGTGCTTGCACACTGTAGAAAAAAAGCACCAGCCTATGTGAGCTCCCACGGTCCTGGCCACCACAGAAGCTAGCACGTTTTCCTATAGTGTGCAAGCACAGCCATCACTGATGGATTGCACAGTGGTCATAACCATGGAAATGAGCAGTGTACAATGTGATGGAGAAATGAGTCCAGCCAGCAAAGGAAGCAATATGGATAACAATACATTAGCAATTGGCTTATATTAAAGAGGTTGGGTCGCTTCAGCAAATCGCATTTATCATGTAGAGAAAGTTATTAAGAGGCAATTACTAATGTATGGTGATTGTCCATATTGCTTTCTTTGCTGGCTGGATTAATTTTGCCATGATATTATACATTTCTAGTTTCCATGGTTACGACCACCCTGCCATCCAGCAGCGGTGGCCGTGCTTAGACACTATAGAAAAAAGTGCCAGCCTATGAGCACCCACAGCCCCAGCCACCAGTGAGGCCAACATTTTTTCCTACAGTGTGCA
Organism: Bufotes viridis; assembly: GCA_033119425.1. NCBI lineage: Eukaryota > Metazoa > Chordata > Amphibia > Anura > Bufonidae > Bufotes > Bufotes viridis. Next base: position 223,156,385 of record CM065589.1, read on the forward strand.
AGCACGGCCACCACTGATGGATTGCAAGGTGGTCGTAACTATGGAAACAAAGAGTGTATAATGTGATGGGAAAATGAATCCAGCCAGTAAAGGAAGCAATATGGACAATCACAATACACTAGTAAATGGCTTGTAGTAACTTTCTCTACATAATAAATGCCATTTGTTGAACTGACACAACCCCTTTAAATCCTTAAGAGGTTAAAGGGTTGTCAAAAATGTTGATACTGATGGCTTATCCTCAGGATCAGCTGATCGGTGGGGGTTCAACTCCTGACAAACCTGCTGATCAGCTGTTTGAAGAGGCCAAGGCACTCCTCGCAGCTTACCAAGCACAGCTCCATAGACTGTATGGTTTCTGTGCTTGGCATTGCAGCCAGGCCCACTCAAATATGACTGAGCTGCACCTAGGCCACGTGACAGATGATCGTGACATCACTGGCCTAGGAAGAGACCAGAACACTGCAGCCTTTTCAAATAGCTGATCGGCAGGGGTTCTGGGAGTCATATCCCCACTAATTAGATATTGATGACCTACCCTGAGGATAGACCATCAATATCAAAATCTGGAACAACCCCTTTCAATATTAAAGTGTAAACTAAGCTCTTGGGACAGTCTCAAATTAAGCATTTTTGTATTTGCATTTTTTTTTTTTGGGGGGGGGGGTTAGTTATATCAAGTTTTTATCCAGACGGAAAAAAACATCCATCTAATTCTTCAAAATATTTGAATTCAATTAAATAGGCCATTTCCTTAATATGGTCTTATTAAGGCCTCTTGCACACGAATGTTGTGTGCCCGTGGCCATATTGCCGCCCACATACGGCAGGTCCGCAATACACAGGCGCCTGCCCATGTGCACTCTACATCACGGATGCAGACCCGTTCGCTTGAATAGGTCCGCAATCACATAGATGCGGTACGGAAGCACTACGAAGTGCTTCCATGGTGTTTCTGTCAGTGCCTCTGCACCGCAAAAAAATAGAACTTGTTGCTGTGTGGACGGATCACGGACCCACTCAAGTTGAATGGGTCTCGATCCGTCCTGGCTGCCGCATGGACGTTGCCGTGCATTGGGGACCGCAAACTGTGGTCTCCAATGCATGGCACAGATGCACAACATGCGTGTGCAAGAAGCCCAAAACTGTTTTTTTCTACGCTTCTGGTGGTGAAAAAGAAATAATCCAAATATATGGCACCTAAAAAGCACTTGTGTCAGTTTTTCATGTAGGTTTTTTGGGCCAAATCCAGAAGAGTTTGTTTAGTGTATATATGCAGCGTTGATCAGATGCCCATATGCAGTACTTTTTGGTTCAGATGTCAGGTGACAAAAGTTGTTTTACAAATCCAGAAAAGAGCTAAAAGCAAATGGGAAAAATAAATGAAGGACTATTAGTTCTACTTCCTGCTGGATCCACTACTGGCTTTGACTCAAAAACTGCAGTGGCATTCTTCTAAAAATGCTGCGTGTGAAACTACCCTATACTGTCCTTTTTTTTTCTTGTATTAGGCAGCTAAGGCTTCTTTTACATCACAGTTTAGGCTTTCCGTTATATATGTATCCGTTCAAAATAACGCAAAGTAATGCAATAACGGAATGCAAATGGATACCAATGCAGAGCATCTGGTATCGGATTGACGAAACTGATCCGTTAAAAAAATGGACACAATGCATCCATTCGCTTTCAGTTATTTTCTGCTATTCGTTATTTTGTAACGGATACTTTTAGTTTTTTTTGTTATCTCCCTCTTTTTGCTCTATATATATATATATATATATATATATATATATTTGTGTGAGGTGCTGACAATGGTACGGTGTACGATACCATGAACGTAGGATGACCTTAAAGAGCAAGTCGGTTATGGTGTGCCGGAACCGACGATGAGGTAGGCCTGAGAAAGAAGAGGGCCCACCAGAAAAAGACCAAATAAATAATAATAATAATAAAAAAAAAAAATAAAAAAAAAAAATGGAGGAGAGGAAAGGGAAATACATATAAGAACATTATTGAGCAGTGGTGTGGTGGGAGGGTCACTCAAGACGCTGACCTCACTCGGTGAGGACCATGCAAGGGGAGTGCCTTAAGTAGGCTGGGAGTAGCCAACCAGCCCCTCCCACAAATCCAGGCAAATTGCCTTGATACTTGTGTGAGGTTCTGACAATGGTACGGTGTACGATACCATGAACGTAGGATGACCTTAAAGAGCAAGTCGGTTGTGGTGTACCGGAACCGACGATGAGGTAGGCCTGAGAAAGAAGAGGGCAAAAATGAGTAATCAGATTTATTTCCTACAATCAATGCAGATACATTTTTTAACCAGTCATGTTTTTGAAAGCATCCCTTAATTCCTATACTGGGTTCGAATGTACCGACAGTAGGCGGATGATTTCCAGCGTCCGAGCGTTTTAATGACATGAGTAGGGATGTTGGCCCTGAAGGCTGTGGATGCGGCTCCTATGCGAAAGGAGTGCCCGGAGTAGCTGGTTGCGTTGAGGCCTAGTTGTGTGAGCAAGGACCTGACGTAAGTCATGAAGGTCGTGGTAGTGAGAACGGAGCCTTGTAACTGTAGCAACGGTTGGGAGGACCGTGAGTTGTGCGGCTGTATGTGTGCATCCAGAACTTTGACGGGACACCATCTGTTGTGCGTGGGATAATACGGAATGTTTACGGGTGTATGCTGGCTGGTTTTGGAGTGAGGAAGAGTCAGGATATAATGATCCCCGTGCTTTGTCAAGTGGGAGTAGAGGAGGTAAGGAGTGGTTGGGGTTGTGGTTGTAGTGGTGAACTCTCTAGGCCTAAGAAACCCATAGAAAGCTAGGTATAGTGCTGTCTTGATGATAGAATTTGTGTTGGTGTCAAAAGGTTTTAAGTCCAGTAGGTTTGACAGTGCCTCGAAAATGTGGCTATCTATGGGCAGCCTCTGGGTTGCATGTGTGGGTTCTGACTTCTGAATGCCTCTAAGTATGGTTTTGATCTGGTGAGAGGCCATGAAACTGTTGTTATTCGGTTGTAAAATTAGCATATGGTGTTGAATGCCCGTGAGGTAGAGTTTGATGGTGTTGTATGACATGTTGAGTTTCAGGTGGCAAAGGAAGCGAATCCCAAAAGGGATGTCATGGCGAATGGTTGCCTGATGTTATGTTCCAGAAGGAATCTTTTGAAAAGTGTGAAAGCCCTGTTGTATGTTTTGTGTGTGTTACTGGATAGTGCCAATTGGGACAGTGTCCTACTGTGCTGCATGATGTGTGTTAATCCAGTATGAGCTGTTGGAATGTTGGGGTGCTGGTGGCTGTGGGCGCAGCTGACGGGAGTGCCTGGTGAAATGCCTGAAATTTAAAGCGAGACAAATTGTCAGCGGCTGTGTTATAGACACCAGGGATATGGACACAACACAGGAAAAATTATGACATGCTGCCAACCAAGTGAGTTTCCTCAACAATCGCATGATCGTAAGGGATTTGGAACGGCCTTTGTTAATGATGTGACAGGTTGCCTGGTTGTCTGAGTAACAACGCACTGGCATGTTTGCCCATAGATGGCCCCATGCTACTGCAGCCGCCACGACGGGATAGATCTCGAAAAGGGCTGAGGTCGTGGAAAATCCCTCCAAATCCCGTACTGCTGGCGGCCAGCTGCCCCAAAGCCATTCGTCCCCAAAAATTGCTGCAAAACCCGTGGTAGATGCCGCATCTGACCAAATGGTAGGAGATGAGTCTGACAATTGAGGGAGGAACATGCTTTTACCATTCCAGGTGGTTAAAAATCTCTTCCACATGCTTAGATCTGCCGTAGCATGGGTATCCAAGGACAACCTGTGTGAATCATGTAAGAAAAGTGGAAAAAGATGCAACAATCGTGAAATGAAGGAGCGCCCTTGAGGTATGATGCGCATGGCAAAATTAAATCGATCCCAGCAGAGATTGTAGTTCCTTGCGGTTGCAAGTACCGAGTTGAAGATAGTTGTTGATGAGGGTAAGGATATTGTTTATTTTGTCATGTGGTAAACTTGCTTGCATTGTGGCCGAGTCCAATTGGATGCCCAGAAAAGTGATGACCGTGTCTGGCCCTTCTGTTTTCTTGGTGGAGATAGGTACCCCCAGATGCTCAAATAACCAGGTGGTAGCTTTGAGACTGGTGGGGGGGGGAGGTATTCCCCTCGACCAGTAGGAAATCGTCCAGGTAATGTAATACCGTGGGGCATTTGGCTATGTTTAACAGTAACCAGCATAAGGCTTCAGCAAAAGCATCGAAAATCGCCGGGCTACTTTTGGACCCAAAGGTTAGACGGGAGAAAAAATAGTAGTATCCGGCCCATTTAATGCCATGAAGGTGCCACAGAGTGGGGTGGATTGGTGGTAGTTTGAAAGCGTTGGTAATATCAGTCTTACTCAGCCAGGCCCCCCTCCCTGCTTGTATGATGGCAGTAATGGCGTGATCTATGGTGGTGTATTGCAAGGAGAATTCCTCCGACGGTATGAGGGAGTTGAGGCTGGGGTTGGCCAGTGAATGGGGTGCTGATAGGTCAATAATGAGTCTCTGTTTTTGGGAAGATTTCCCAGTAACCACACCAATGGGGTTTGTGCGCCATTCTGTGAAAGGAGGAGTTATGAAGGGACCCAATACTGAAGCCCTCGGCCACTTCTTGGGCTATGAGGAGTCCACCGCTGTGGGGTTGTGTTGTGCCGACTGTAGATTGGGGCATTCTAGAATTCCGGTTGGTATGTGTACGATACCTGTATGGAAGCCTTCTGTTAAACCGGAGACGAGAAAGTCTACCAGGTGTCTAGATGGGTGCTGAGATATAAACGCCGTGAATTCTGGCAGATTAATGGACGTTAAGTATGGCTTGGAAAACAATTTATTCGGACACATGGACTTTGCATGTGCCCTGAAACATTGTGAACAGATATGCAGTAGTCTACATCCACTAAAATTGCAAGACCCAGCGTTGAAGTTATTGCATATCTGGGACTTGCCCAGAAACTTGATTGGTCGTCCCAGTTTGTCTCTCGACAATTTATCTGGAACACCAGAGGAACTTGCACCTTGCGTGGAGACCTGCTCACATGCCCTGTTGGGACAAAAATGTGTAGTGTGGGCTGTGGAGGAGCAATATGCACAAGCCGGAGTTCTTAGCCCCGCAAAGTGTCTGCAAAAAATGACGGTGTCAATCCTTGCCCAGTTGGACCGTGTCCCGTACTGGGAGAAAGCTCCAGCCACCTTTGCAGAAAAAGACCTATGGTAGTCATAGTAGGCTGAACCACCATATTTGTTGCCCAGATCTACCAGTTTGTGCATGTAAAGATCCAACTCCTCTCTTCTGTTGGGATATACCGCACATATGACCTCCCTGTAAATACCGAAAGATAGGACAAATTCGGGAATGGTCAATTTCCTGTTTAGGCGGGCATCCCTGGATCTGACAACAACAGACACGTCCTCATATGCATAAGTTTTGTTTTCCACAATATCCTGGGAAGCAATCAACAGGGAGGCCAGATTGACGTCTTTACCTTCCAGGATATCTCTCTTCAAGTGCTCCGGTATCATGTGAGCCGGGCTAACTTCCTGGTCATCCAGGGTGATGGCTGGAGCCATGATTGGTGAACCCGCTGGCGCTAGTGAAGCAGCCGCAGGTGGTCCTGATAATGTCAGGGCCGTAGTGACCGACTCCAGTTTCTCCAGCCTGGAGTTGACTTTGTTCATGGATGCCATGAGTGAAGACAACATGGTACGTATGTCACCAGGGTTGGACTGGCTAGGTCCTTCCCCGGCATCCGTGTCGTCCGTGGCGGTACGTAGCAGTGAGAATAGTTCTGCCTTTCTTGCTGAAGTGGGGTAGGGGATTTGACGTCTCCTTAGTTCCGCTGTTATACGCGGGATAGTCCAGGATCGGATTGATGCCGGACTGGCTAGCTCTCCTCCTTGTGTGGGAGTGACAGCTCTAGCCGGAGTGCTAGGCAGGGAGAAATCCTCCACCCCTTCTTGCGACATGCTGTAACCAAAATCATAGTTAGTGTATGAACCTTCCCCCAAATTGTACTGGCAGGCTAGCTATGCCAAAGGCGAAACATTAAGCTTGTTTGGTGACAGATGAGGCCCTGCTAATCGCCAAGTGGCTTTTGAGAGGCTCTATCTATGCGTTGGCGCGAGGGGTTATTGAGGCCACTCATCGTAGTGGCAGGAGTTTTTATGCCTCTCGGTGACTGTAAGACAGAAAACAGGGGAAGGGAGTGACAGGTGAGGCCCTCTCTATGCAACATGCAAGGCGGCTAGCTAACGTGTGGCCCGAGGGGTGTATGCCTCTGAACGTTGAGGCGGGGTGTTGGCCTTGCGGGACCACTAACTAGCGGCAAAGCCAAGACAGGAGTAGATACCTATAGGGAAGCCTGTGAGCCTATTGCCAGTACTCTAACCTAGCAGAAAATATGAAATGTATGGAAGAACCATATGAGCAGGTGTACGTACCTGGTAGTGACGACAAGATATCACAGGAAACCGTGTGAAGCAAAATATATATATACCTAGACAGCCTGAAATGGGTAAAATAGAGTAGTATAGTGATTGAATTGTTGGAAAGAGCAAAATAACAGCAAGGTATTATGGATCACGGGCGTATGTACGTACCAAGTTTGTGATATGGAAAATGCGGGAAAGACTGTGAAGTGTTGAACCTGAGGTCGTGCTTATCTGGGGGTGGTCGTGGTTTATGTGTAAATGACACAAGTGTTTGGTGACAAGTGGTGTATATGAAGGATCTTGAGTCATGTGCGTGTAACTAGGCTGAAAAGACGTATGGCTGGTTGAACCCGTATGTGCTTCAACCCGAGTATGTATGAGAGAAATTGTGGTAACGAAATTGAAAAGAATGAGGCCTGTAGCGTAGGCTGGGTCAATGTACTAATGAAATGGCATGAAATGGGGCCCGAACCTAGGACCGATCAGCTTAGCCTGAGCTGTGAGCAGGCTATGAGAAAAGCAGGACCCAGAACTCAGGAGAAGCAGTACAGTAGACCCGGGTCCAGGAGGGACCCCAAACCCTAAACAACATTGCTAAGGGAAAAAACACACAAGCATGTACTACCGTGGACATAAATATCCCCCAAATGCCGGCTAGTGCTAACCTATAACCACCTGCGCACGAGTGCTGAGAAACACCCGAATGTCGTTTGATCTGGACTGGAATGTCAAAATCCACGCCTCCTGTACGCAAGTGGCCATAGAAGTCCGTAGGACGCAAGCATGGCACAGGGATCATGACTGCAACATCAGTTTCAATCTAGCCCAACATATCATTTGGACACACAAAAAGAACAACATGAAATGACCTGTCTCCGGTGTTGGGATGTTGGAGCGCAAGTCACAAACGATCCAGTAGAGGGTGACATAGGCCACAACTCCGGCCTCAACGTGTGTGGCTGAACCGCGGGCAGCCAGAGGAACATACCGGGAGGCCATGGATGTGTTGACTGGCCATGCTGCAGTCGACCGATGCCGGGGCATGGCTTGGCCACCTATGACAAGCGCAGGCCGCATGGAACCGTGGCCAGCATGTATCGCCGGCATTACAGCAGGGCGAGGGCGCGATGCGTTCCACTGTGGAACGCACGCTGGGCGGAAGCGCGATACCCGGAAGTGGGGTGTGACGCACGGCGGAGCCGAGGGAACGCAACTGTGGATGAAAGGTAACGGGGAACTACTTACCCAGCTGGACCGAGTGACCTGGCGGCTGAAAACGTTGCTCAGGCCTTGGAAAAACGACGAGGCGGCTCCTACCTTACCAGAGGACTGAGACACCTGAAGTGAGTGTATTCCACTCAAGACGCTGACCTCACTCGGTGAGGACCATGCAAGGGGAGTGCCTTAAGTAGGCTGGGAGTAGCCAACCAGCCCCTCCCACAAATCCAGACAAATTGCCTTGATACATATATATAAAAAAGCCAAAATCAGGCAGCACTCCTCCAGTATATACCAAAGATCCAATGGTGCACGCGTCCACCCCTGGTTATGGGGTCTCTTTACAACTCCGACAAATTGGCGAAGCACTCCTTAGGTAAAAGTGAACAAAATTGTGTTTGTTAACACAGCAACGTTTCAGCTCTCTCACAGAGCCATTTTCAAGCCAAGTGAATAATACATATCAACATCGTGTTTTTATACAAAATTCATTATTGATTACACATGTGTGTCATTAAAATCACGTGATAAATAACATAAAGAAATCCATTGTGTCATTAATTCATCCTGTGCAAAGTACATGCAAGGAGCTCCACATCCCGCTCCACTGGAACAGCTGATTGTGTATAACAAGATACATGGTACAAAAAGTGAAAGTGCTCATGTGCATATACATAAAAAGAGAAAGCCTGGCTTGCATCATATCCAGGGCATGCTGGAAAATAAAATATGAGAACAATAGTTATACGAATTAACTTTACCTTGGCATCAATCACTTCTCATATATCCACTGAAGATGGAGACTTCACCATGCTCGGCGTGCGTCTCTACTCATTGCGCATGCCCTACAATCCTCCAGACGCGCGCCTCCTTGTAACCTTGTCTTGTCTCGCGGGAAGAGCCACGCTCGCGACGACAGTATCATATATTTATCTTTATATATCATATATATATATGCCCATTATGGACCCACTCAGGGAGATGTGACTTCAACTATAATAGTGGGTCCATAATGGGCGGATATATAGACACGGGATTGATCCCATGAACGTTGATATAGATACATGTTTGCCCGATTTGCTGCCCTCTAGTAACATGGACGAGTTTGTGGTGGAATGGGGATGCGAAGGCGCGATGATACTGTCGTCGCGAGCGCGGCTCTTCCCGCGAGACAAGACAAGCATGGTGAAGTCTCCATCTTCAGTGGAAATTTGAGAAGTGATTGATGCCAAGGTAAAGTTAATTCGTATAACTATTGTTCTCCTATTTTATTTTCCAGCATGCCCTGGATATGATGCAAGCCAGGCTTTCTCTTTTTATGTATATGCACATGAGCACTTTCACTTTTTGTACCATGTATCTTGTTATACACAATCAGCTGTTCCAGTGGAGCGGGATGTGGAGCTCCTTGGATGTACTTTGCATAGGATGAATTAATGACACAATAGATTTCTTTATGTTATTTATCATGTGATTTTAATGACACACACGTGTAATCAATAATGAATTTTGTATAAAATCACGATGTTGATATGTATTATTCACTTGGCTTGAAAATGGCTCTGTGAGAGAGCTGAAACGTTGCTGTGTTAACGTGTTAATAAACACAATTTTGTTCACTTTTACCTAAAGAGGCACTTGTAAGTCAGACAAATATAACATAACATTTATAATGAAATAACCACAAATGTATTTTCTGTGCTCACATCATTATCAGTTTTATTCAACCCCCAAGTGACATTCAATCTTAGTACTTAGTACAACATCCTTTTCCAGTTATAACAGCTTTTAAACGTGAAGCATAGCTTGACACAAGTGTCTTGCAGCGATCTACGGGTATCTTCGCCCATTCTTCATGGGCAAAAGCCTCCAGTTCAGTCACATTCTTAGGCTTGCGCGCTGCAACTGCTTTCTTTAAGCCCCACCAGAGGTTCTCAATCAGATTTAAGTCTGGTGACTGCGATGGCCACTTCAAAATGTTCCAGCCTTTAATCTGCAACCATGCTCTAGTGGACTTGGAGGTATGCTTGGGATCATTGTCCTGTTGAAAGGTCCAACGTCTCCCAAGCCTCAGGTTTGTGACGGACTGCATCACATTTTCATCCAATATCTCCTGGTACTGAAGAGAATTCATGGTACCTTGCACACGCTGAAGCTTCCCTGTACCTGTAGAAGCAAAACAGCCCCAAAGCATGATTGACCCCCCCGCCATGCTTCACAGTAGGCAAGGTGTTCTTTTCTTCATAGGCCTTGTTCTTCCTCATCCAAACATAGCATTGATCCATGGGCCCAAACAGTTCTAATTTTGTTTCATCAGTCCACAGGACACTATCCCAAAACTTTTGTGGTTCGTCCACATGACTTTTGGCACACTGCAGTCGATTCTTCTTATTCTTTGGAGACAGCAAGGGGGTGCGCCTGGGAATTCTGGCATGGTGGCCTTCATTATGCAGCGTGCGCCTTATTGTGCGAGCTGAAACTTCAGTACCTGCATCTGACAAATCTTTTTTCAGCTCCTCAGCAGTCACATGGGGACTTTTCTCCACTTTGTGCTTCAGGTAGCGCACAGCAGTCGTAGTCAGCATCTTTTTTCTGCCACGACCAGGTAGCGTTTCAACAGTGCCCTTTGCCTTGAATTTGCGAATGATGCTTCCTATGGTGTCTATTGGTATGTTTAACATCTTTGCAATCTTCTTATAGCCATTGCCCTTCCTGTGAAGAGAAATCACCTTTTCTCTTGTCTTCCTGGACCATTCTCTTGACTTCACCATGTTTGTAAACACACCAGTAAATGTCTAGAAGGAGCTGAGTATCACAGTCATTTTAAATCTGTCTAATTGGTGCTTATTATGCTTGATTGCTGCTCCTTGACATCCACAGGTGTTTTCAATACCTGATCGAAAACACTTGAATGAACCTCTGTTCTTAAGAGTGGTAGTCTTTAAGTGGTTGAATAATTGTGTCAATGAAGAAATCACACAAAAAACATTTAATACTGTATTACAACAACAATTGATGTCATTTTAGTTGCATTTGGTTCTTTAAAAAGTCCTTGTAAGATTTACAAATGTACACTAAATTCCCGAAAAACCTTTACAGCATTGGGGGTTGAATAATTTTGAACACAACTGTGTATATATATAGATATTTCAATGTAGAATTTTAGTTGTGGCTTTTCTATTGAAAGCAGAAAATGCTGCCGGCTGATCTCTTGTTTTCATTGTATTATTTTATCCTAAGGATGCAGTGGAGACAAATGGAAAGACAAGCACAACAATGAAGATGTTGGGTTGATCCAATTACCTCGTAGAGGCGTATTCTCCACTTTATATCAAGATCTTCGCCGTCATCCTGAAAAATGTTTGGATTATCTCCATATAAGTGTGTCAAGCTATGATCAGCTTGTGCAGAAACTTCACCGACCTCTACGTAGAAGGAATACCAAAATCAGACGAAGCTGTTAATGGTTAACCTAAGGCAATTTTTTTATTTTAAATTTACATTAGCTTTGCTGAGGTTTTATATGATGTACAAAATTTTGTAGCAAATATGGTACTTTGAACAAGCAGAGAGAAATTAACATTATTTCTCCTTATAGTTTAGGTTTCTTGCCACGGGAGAAAGTCTATCAAGTCTTTTCTTTCTGTTCCATCTGGGCAAATCAACCATTTCCTACATAGTACAAGACACATGTAAAGCAATATGGGATCTGCGTCATGACGATTACATTCCACACCCAACAACACAACAATAAAATGCAATAAAATAGCGGCAACATTTTATGAGATAACTCAATTTCGCAATTGCCTTGGAGCAGTTAATGGTAAACATGTTCAGATTTTAAAACCTCCGGGAAGTGGTTCATTGTATTTTAACTATAAAAAGTATTGCTTAGTAATTTTGATGGCCATCGCTGATGCGCAGTACAAATTTGTGGCAGTGGATATTGAGCCCTATGGCCGGACCAACAACTCTAAAGTCTTTAAAACTCTAATATGGGACGTAGAGTATACTGCGGTAACTTTGGTTTCCCCAATCCACGTCCTTTACCAGGAACAACTGAACCTAATATGCCATTTGTGTTAGTTGGCGATGAGGCATTCCAAATGTCTGAAAATCTGCTAAAACATTATGCAAATTGTGGACTAAATGATAGTAAAAGAATCTTTAATTACAGACTCACAAGGGCACGGCGTATGGTCAAATGTGCGTTTGGAATACTGAACAACTGATAGAGAATATTTACCAGACCTATTAAATGGAAAACAGACTGTATTGATGATGTTAAGAGATGGCGAAATTCTCAAAAATTCGATTTGGCCGGTTCGTCGAATTTTCTGAAAAGATTTGATCCGATACGAATTTATTTGTGGCGAATTGCATTAAAATACAGCTATTTCCTGGCTGCAGAGAGCCTGTATAGTGGTGTAGAACACTGTGCCTTGCAGTAAAAATTATAAGGAGTCTGCTGTGGTAGTGAAACAATACTGTGAGTCAGTATGCCATGCACATGACAGGTGTCACTCTTAGAATCACTGCACACTTCACTCATTTGGGCAGTTACGAGGCCAAAACTGACCAAATAACTCATGTGTGAACTTAGCGCCAGGTATAAAGAACCGCGCAGAGGCCCAAGATCTTATTGTAGCGTGAAAGAGCACACTCCTTTTACACTGTCGTCAGCTGATTCCACGTAGATGTGCAGCGACCGGGCTGCAGGGGCAATGTGTGTGATTTATGGTGGGCTGATGGGGGTAGTAGTAGTTTTACTCACGGTTAGCAGAGCCTCCCTGGGCCGGCGTGCAGTGAAGGGAAGGATGGCACGAAATCCTTTGGGGCACTCTATTTGTGCAGGGATTCCCAGCCAGATGGTAGTTGAGGTGCCCTTGTGGTGTAGGTGCTTTGGGTATCTTGGAGGCAGGGTCCCTAGCCCCTTGCGACGCCAGCACCGTAAGGTGTGTTGAAAGATTGTATGAAATAAGGAGAGAGGCTTTGAGTTGAACCAACAAGAACTTTACTTTACTTTATTTGAGGTAGATTACATCCACGCAAGTAATGCCTTGGTACATAAAATGAAGGTAAGCTGCAACTCCAGACAACAGACCCGGTGAGACAGTGGTATGTAAGTTCCAACTGAATCTGATAGAGAGGGTAATACTTTTTTTATCTTGCTCAACTTGCTCTGAAACTTTAGCCTTTTGGTACTTTGGATCTTCTTAACTAGAACTTGGCAACCAACAGGGCGGTCTCTCTAGCGGCAGGCATCAGTCATCCGCTCCATTATTTGAACAGGTTGCTTTAATACAATTAATCCAGGACAGTGGCAATACAAAAAAGAAGGGATCCAGTAGTCCTTGGGTTTGGTTTCCAATCTATCTTGCCCTTCTCCTGGGGAGTACCGAGGGGCACACAGCTTAAGATACAGGCTTTCCTCTCCTAAGTTCCTCCAACTCCCAACTCAACTCTTAACTAACTTCCTATGCCTGCCTCTTACTATATCTATGATGTAACAACTTCACCTAGTGGTAAAAGTGGGTAAATGCAGTTACCAGCCAGTGAGGAGTTGACAGCTATTTCAAGAGAAATTATACAAAGGCATAAGATGACATAACCAAAAGTTTAAAGTGTCCCTTTTTCACACGTAGTGGGACACTGCAGATGTATACAGAACCTGTTCTATTAAAAGCTGATCCAAGTAGAACCCCACTGAAAGAGTAGAGAGGGTGTCAGCATTAAGTTTGTATTGACGTCACTGATTATTTCGCCCTTTCTCTGATCTATCAGAACAATAACCCCCCAAAAAAACGGATCCTGTCTGTTGAGCATCCGCCATTACTCGGTCAGCATTTGGTCAGTAATCCATCAGTATTGCTAAAATCAACAATAACAAAAAACAGCAGTGGATCCAAAACAGAGGTGACACGTGAATGGAATATATGCATGTCTTCTGGGTTTTGTACCCACTCCTGCTTTTGGCTACCAAATGTTAAGCCAATTCTGATGGGACCATACAGGCCTTACAGATGCTACACAGACAGGATCCGTTGTGCGTCTCATTTGTCCTTCAGACAGACCAGAAGAAGGGTCATGGAGTGGGGTGGGTGGGAGAAAAGCTTGAGAAGTCCATAGAGTGGCCCAATGACATAGTGTTGAGATGGCAGCAGCATGAGGAAGCCACAGAGTGGCCCAGTAACATAGTATTGATTTAGCAGCAGCATGAGGAGACTACAGACTGGCAAGGTGACATAGTGTGGAGGTGGCAGCAGCAGCATGAGGAGGCCACAGAGTGATTCATTTACATAGTGTTGAGGTGGCAGCAGCATGAGGAAGCCACTTAGTGGCCCAGTGACATAGTGTTGATTTAGCAGCACCATGAGGAGGTCACAGACTGGCAAGGTGACATAGTGTGGAGGTGGCAGCAGCAGCATGAGGAGGCCACAGAGTGGCATAATGGCAGAGAGTGAAGGTGGCAGCAGCAACAGCATGAGGAGGCCACAGAGTGGCATAATGACAGAGGTTAAAGGTTGCAGCACCACTTTGAAGAATCTGAAACCAAAACTGCCCCTGGCAAGGGATGTTACAAACCTTCTGTTTGGAAGCCAAGTCCCCCCGCTTCCAATTCTTCAGCCAAAGGGCTCGATGAGCAGAATTGGAAAGGGAAGAAGCCTTCGCCGCTAATTTTACTGCATCCATAGAAGCATCTGCAATGAAATCAATGGCTTTTTGGAGGGTAGGTAACAAGGATAGCAACTGTTCTCTTGGGCATTTATCCTTTATCTGGGCTTCCAATCGTTCTAACCAAACCCCCACTGATCTGGCCGTAACAGTGGTAGCTATACTAGGCCTAAATGATGAGGTGGATGCCTCCCATGAGTTTCTCAAACAGCCTCGATCTTCTTATCCAGCGGGTCCCGCAGGGACCCTAAATCTTCAAAAGGTAAAGCAGAACGCTTAGCAATTTTTGAGATGGTCACATACATTTTTGGTGCCTTATCCCATGAGGTGGACACTTCCTCCTCAAATGGATACTTTCTTTTGAATCGTCTGGTAATGAATGCTTTTTTTATCTGGTCTACTCCATTTCCTATCAATGATAGTAGAAATATTACTATGCATTGGAAAACATCTACATCTCTTTTAGCTTAAACCATCAAAGACTGTGTCTGCCACTGACTTGCTTTCTCGTACTTCCTCTATTTCCAAAGTTGATCTAACAGCCTTTAGTAACTTTTCTGTATCCTCTGCCGGGAACGTCTTAGCAGGAGGCAGCATTTGAACAACTTGGTGGAACAGTACATGTGCACACGCCTCTACGTACTGACTGATGGTTCTGCCCCATTCAACTTCTGGGTCTCCAAATTGTCCACATGGCCTGAGCTTGCCCTTTATGTCTTGGAGGTGCTGGCCTGCACTGCAGCCAGTGTATTGTCTGAACGTGTATTTAGCATGACAGGGAGCGTCATTACAGACAAACGCAGCCGCCTGTCCACAGCCAACGTGGACAAGCTCACATTCATTAAAATGAACCAGGCATGGATCCCACAGGACTTGTCCGTACCTTGTGCAGAATAGACATTTATAACCGCCTCAACCATACATTCTTGTACCCCAGTACACTTATTCATTGAATCCTTTTTTTTTTTTTTTGTACCATTATTTTGGTGGCTACCCCAATTTGAATGAACCTCTCCTCTGTCTGGGTGCCAGGGGCCTACATTTCTGATAGTGACCTGTTGCATTGGTGGGTGATATGAAGCCTGTTTTGCCGTGAATTGACCTCTCCTCTCTCTGGGTGCCAGGGGTCTAACATTTCTAAATATCACCTGTTCCATTGGTGGGTGACATTAACCCAGTTTTGCCAGTGATAAGCCACAGCTGTGCATTGCTGACAGGAAACCAAATTTTGTAAAAACGTCTGTTCCTGATCAAAAGATGAGTGACTATAAATGCTTGCTGGTAGACGCGCTGCTGATGGCATTCCCACCTGACGCCTCCCCAACCTACTATTCCACCTCCTCCTCAGAGTTGCCAATTATTAATGTTTAATTTTATTTATTTTATTTTAAGTTATTTCCCTATCCACATTGTTTGAAGGGCATTTACCTACATTTTGCTGCCTTTTGCAGCCCTCTAGCCCTTTCCAGGGCTATTTTATATCCATTTTAGTGCACAAAAGTTCGGGTTACCATTGAATTCAATGGGGTTCAGATTTGGGGTCAAGTTCGGTTTAAGTTCGGGTCCCGAACATTTCAGTGAAGTTCGGCCTAACTCGTCGAACCCGAACATCCAGGTGTCCGCTCAACTCTAGTCAGGGGCAATCCAGGCCTTGTTTATTTTTATCTGAGTCAACCTTTCAGCATTGTCAGTGGACAAGTGGATACACTTATGTGTTATAATGCCACCAGCAGCACTAAATAAAGGCTCAGACAATACGCTGGCGGCAGGGCAGGCCAGCACCTTCAAGACGTAGAGCGCAAGTTCGTGCCACATGTCCAGCTTGGACACCCAGTAGTTGTAAGACACTGAGGGATCATTTTGGATGCTGACACGGTCTACAATGTATTCCTTCACCATCTTCCAAAACTTTTCCCTCCTTGTAGCACTAGGCCACGCTTCAGGGTAAGGTTGCTGGCAGGGTGTCATGAAAGAGTGCCATGCCTTGGAAAGTGTTGCTATGCCTCTGTTAGAACTACTGTGTGTTCCCCTTGTCTCCCTTCCTATGTTGCCTAAATAAGTCAGATGGAAAATTTTGGAGCAATCTGTCAACAAGTACCTTCTGGTATTGCACGGTTTTACTCATCCTCTCCACCACAGGAATCAGAGATGAGAAGTTCTCTTTGTAGCTGGGGTCTAGAAGGGTGAACACCCAGTATTCTTTGTTACCTAAAATGCATATAGCGCGAGGGTCGCGGGAAAGGCAGCCTAACATTAAGTCAGCCATGTGTACCAGAGTACCAATGGGCAAGACGTCGATGTCAACTTCAGGATGACTTTCCATACTCTCATCCTCCTCCTCCTCTTCTGCCCATCTACGCTGAATAGATAGAGTTAGTGACATGGGTACTAGCCTCTGTAGCAGCTCCAGCTCCTCTTCCTCCTCCTCTTCATGGCCCAATTTGCGCTGAGAAGACGAACTAGGGGAGGTCTGGCTCTCATCCTGTGTCATCACCTCCCCCGTTTCCTCATCTGCCACATTGAAAGCATTCTCCTTAATTGCGAGCAGCGATCGTTTGAGTAGACATAGTAGTGGGATGGTTACACTAATAATAGCATTATTGCCACTAACCATCTGTGTGGATTCAGCAAAAGTTTTTTAAAACCTCACATAGGTCTGACATCAATGCCCACTCCTCACTTGTGAATAGTGGCAGTTAACTTGAAAGGCGACGACCTTGTTGCAGCTGGTATTCCACAACTGCCCTCTGCTGCTCACAAAGCCTGGCCAACATGTAGAACATAGAGTTCCACTGCGTTCTAAAGTCGCATAACAGTCGGTGAGCTGGAAGCCACAAGCGCTGCTGCAGCGATGACAGACCGGCTGAAGCTGTGGACGACTTTCAGAAATGGGCACACAAGCAGCGCTACTTCACTAGTAGTTCCTGCAAATTGGGGTAGGTTCTGATAAACCGCTGAACCACTAAGTTTAAGACGTGGGCTAGGCATGGAATGTGTTGCCGAGCTCCAATGCCACCACCAAGTTACGGAAATTGTCAGACACAACCATGCCTGTTTCTAGGTTGGAGCGACGATGCTTCACAGCTCGGCCTGGTCCCTTTATACCCTGCCACAGCTCCACATGGCGGTGCTGCTGTCTGTCTCCCAAACAGATCTAGCTTCAGCACAGCGTTTTTGGCGTGCTACCCACAGCAGTGCAGCAGTGCCACACTGCTTCCGTGCCAGTGACTGATGGCTGACTGCTGTTGGAGGTAGCTGAGGAGGAGGCTGTGCGTGAGGAGGAGAAGGGGAGTCGGAGCTTGTAGCAAACATAGCTGGGCTAGACAGAGACTCCCTGACGAATGGTGCAGGAGCCCGTAATCCCCATGGGTAGGCACACCGTGCCGTCCCGAGGGTCCGACTCACTCCCAGCCTCTACGAAGATTCAACTCCAGTGTGCGCTCTGGGAAATGTAACGCCCCTGGCCACCAGCACCTTGTCCCGTATAACGCTGGCACCGGCACCAACCGTTAGCATTAGTGGCAGCTGGGATCATGCGACTGAGGGACGGCCGCCGACATCAGGCTGGCCTGGTTGAACATCAAGATACATATAGCATTGTTTTACTGCTCATCAAAGCTATTAGTGTGATCGCCAGCCGGCGAGAGAACGCGCCTTTGTCAAGGTAGCAGGGGTGCGGTGAGGACAGAGAAGAAGCAGTTTGCCAGATCGCCGCTGGTAGGCACACGCGATCGGGATCGCCACGCGATCAAAGCCGACCGACATCGCATTGTGCCGCACCCAGTATCGCGGTCAATAGAAACCATAGCATTTGAACACAGTGTAGCTAAAGTGAGCGGATGCAAACGCATGGCAGTTCACATCATATGTTTCCATTTATATATGCTGACAAGGGAAAATGCCAGATTTTAACACCACCACGCAGTTCGCGACTGAGCATGAGTAGCATATCGTCAACAGAAAGCAGTAACATGTATGAGGGCAGGTTACTAGGCATTTCACGCCACGGGTCGCCCTATTGCAAAGCATAAAGTCGCCGTGAAACGTCAGCAGTAATAGATCATCCCCAGCATCGTAGTACCCCGAGAGCAACGGCCATCAGAAACAGCAGTTACAGAGCTGTCCTCTTGCGCACGCACCCACAACTATGCTGAACATCATCGTCAGCCCATTCATCGCATGTTATTCAATCCTGCTGGCCGATGCATCCAGCATGTCGCCGTTGATGCGCAGCGCGTGATTCGTTCCGCCTCATTCTCACGGCATGGCACTGGTCCTTCTGCGTTTGAAAATGCATCTGCACTTGGCAGATTTTTCAATGTTGAGGGACAGGCAGAGCGTTCGGGGCGCTAATCGGTGGACTTGAGTGTGTCACACGGCTTTAACACGCATAGTTAAAAACTACCTAATACAGCATAACCACACGGCACTAACAGAGGTGACACAAAATGTCGCCGACGCTGCAAATACCCTCAAGACAGGATTTGTTCGCCCGTTTGCGGATGTGAAATGTGTATCTGCCAGCCAGGCCAGTCGAACACAGCTCAGACACGGAGCGATCGTCTTTCTTTAGTCGCTACACATGCTAGCTCGTTCACTATCGTCCTATGACAGCCCCAATTTATCCGATTATTCTGTCATGTTTGCAATGATCATGGAACTCCAGCTTCTGATAGGCAGGCACGCCAGAATCACTCCAATGCAGCCAGCACAACAGACTCCACCCCGATCCATCCAGGATGATACCATTATGCCAGGGACTTCCGTGTACCCGCCGGACGCTGTCCCGTTCTCTCTGCCGTCTCAGTCTGCTTCGTTCTGCATTGGTGGGTAACTTCCAAGGAATTTTATTTCCGTCATCTTCTGCATGCAGAACTCGGGTCAGTCACTCATCCTGCCACGCCTGGGCCTGAGAACATGGCATTGATTTTATCAGCTGGTGACGGCATGAACGTATGCAGACCGTCTACCGCCTGACAGTAGATCGTCATCCATGTCGACCTATCCGTATGACGATGCACGCACGAAGCGACACGCTGTGAATCAGAGTGCAGGGTGATTTACCAGTTCTCACTGCCAGTTGTTACAAGTTGATAAGTCAATGTCGCCATCGACTGCCAGCGAAATATGTCTATGCAACGCTTCCAGAGTAGTCACGCTCTGGATATTGTACGTTGGGGATAGATGCACTACATACTGAGAACTGACAGCACCCCGCGACATGGCAGGCGGCATTGGACTATCGCGCCAAGCAGCAGCTGTTGAAAACGCATCTGGCACTGTGACTACCTCCTCGATGAATCAACAGTCACGGGCAAGAAAAATCATCTCCCTATCTGTATGCATCTACCAGCATCCAGCAGCCTGGAGCTCTTCTCACGTGTAATGCTCTCAGAGCTGCAACGCCTCAGTAACAGAGAAGTCATCCGATAGATGGATGTCCTCAAGAGCTGTTCCAGAAAATGGTGTATCCCTGAGGATACACACCATTTTCTGGAACAACTCGCGGACATCCATCTATCGGATGACTGTCTCCTAGTTACCCTAGACGCTTGCAGCTTATATACGAGCATTACACATGAGAAGGACTCCAGGCTGTACGGATTCTTTTGGAACAGAGTACATATACAGATAGGAGATAGATTTTTTTCTTGCCCTGCTGACTGTTGTTCTACATCGAAATTATTTTTTGTTTCAAGATACGCTTTTTCAACAACGCTGTGGACCGCGATGGGGTCCACGTCGCACCGCCATACGCAAATTGCTATATGGCTCAGTTTGAAAATGAGTACATCTATCCCAACATACAATATCAAGAGCATTGTTTACTCTGGAAGCGTTTCATAGATGACATATTTTGCGTATGGCGGGCGTGCATTGAGACCCTACACGATTTTGTCAACTATATTAACCAGGTGAGAACTGAATTAAAATTCACCCTGCACTCTGATTCACAACGTGTCCCTTTCTAGACACGTGGTCATCCGAGGACAGGATGGACACATAGAGACCGATCTACATGTCAAAAGACGGATAGAAATAGTCTGCTCTCGCTCACTAGCAACCATCCACCAGCGGTAAAAATCAATACCGTATTCTCAATTTAGACGTGTAGCCGGGATCGTGACTGACCCCGAGACACGCACACACAGAATGCAGGAGATGACAAATAAATTCCTTGAGAGAGGTTACCCACCACAATTACTGCAGGAACAGAAACAAAAGACTGAACAACCTAGAGAACAGGACAACGTCAGCAGGTCACAGAGAATTCCCTAATAGTGAAATATCATCCTTGGATGGATCGGGTGAGATCTGTTATTAACAAACATTGGAGTATTCTACAACGTGCCTACCCCTCCATCCAAGAATTTGAAAGTTCCCCATGATCTGTTACAAACGTAACAAGAATATTCGGGATAAAATAATTAGGGCTGACATAGGCAGTAGTAAGACAGGGCCACGCCAATTAACACTAACGACTAAAAGGAACGGTACTTTCCCGTGTCTGAACTGTGTTCATTGCTCTAGCATAATTAAAGGTCCCCACATTTCACATCCACAAACGGGCGAACAAATCCCTGTACGGGGATATTTCACATGCAACAGCAATTTTGTGATCTATCTATTGAAATGCCCGTGTGGATTATGTTATGTGGGTGAGACAACTATGCGTGTTAAAGATCGTGTGGGGAAACATAAGTCCACCATTAGAAAGCGAACACTCTGTTACCTGTCCCTCAACATTTTATTGAAAAAATCACCAAATTTCGCAATTGCGTTTCAAATTATAGAGGAAGTGACCATGCCTCGTCGTGGGGGAGACAGAATCCGCACGCTGCATCAACGAGAAGCATACTGGATACATCGGCTGCAGACACTGACCCCATGGGATTGAATAAAGAATACACATTAAATAGTTTTATTTGATGTAGTGAAACCAGTATAGTACAATGCGATACATACGTAGAGATGTCTATGGCTTTGCGATTTTCTGATCGCCATTATTACTCTCAAGTTTTCCGATATGTTTGCGGAGATGTCTATTTTGTTGCGATTTCTCTATTTTATTGGTTTTTTGACTTTATGCTTTTTGCAATAGAACGTACATGGCGTAAATACCTAATAATCTACCCCCTCAATAATCTTTCCTTTCTTTTGTTGATATGCTACTCCAGCAACCTGACGTCACGAACACGTGACATTGAGGATTGGATATTTAAATGCTGGCATTTTTCCCTTGTCAACATATATAAATATAAAACATATAGTGGTAGACTGCCATGTACGTCCCTATTGTGTATTCACTTTGCTACACTGTATTTAAATGCTATGGTTTCTATTGACCGCAATACAGATACAGCTGTCGATGTGTTAACTTTGATCACGTGACGTCACGATCACGTGACCTCGCGAGCGGTCTATTTAAACTTACTTCTTCTCTGTGTATGTACCACCCCTCACCTTGTGTTTGACAAAGGCGCATTCTTGCGCCGAAACGCGCGTCACACTATGCTTTTAGGTGACGAATAAAGGCAATTCACTTATATCTTAATGCGGAGTGCCGATCTCTCTTCATTTGTACTGATTTGGGATTCCACCCACTGATCGTGCACCTGCAACTACAAGCACAGTGCCGCCCACTCCTCTACTTTGTTTCTAGGTTGAGTGACGAGAGCCACAGCTCGGTCTGGTCCCTTATACCCTGCCACAGCTCTGCGGCGGTGTGCTGTTTGTCTCCTAAACAGATCAGCTTCAGCACAGCGTTTTGGCGCTTACCCACAGCAGTGCTACACTGCTTCCAGCTAGTGACTGATGGCTGACTGCTGTTGGAGGTGGAAGTTGAGGAGGAGGCGGCGGAGGAGGAGAAGGGGAGTTGGAGCCAGTAACATAGCTGCTGACAGAGACCCTGATGAATGTAGAGCCCGCAATCCTGGGCGTGGGTAGCACCTGTGCCATCCCAGGGTCCGACTCACTCCCAGCCTCTACAACATTCACCCAGTGTGCGCTCTGGGAAATGTAACGTCCCTGGCCACCAGCACTTGTCCGTATAACGCTTGCACGGCACACCGTTAAAAATAGTGGCAGCTGGGGACTGCGTACCGAGGGACGGCCGCCGACATCAGGCTGCGGAAAGCCTCAGTGTCCACAAGCCTAAATGGCAACATTTCAAGTGCCAGTAATTTTGAAAGTTGCACATTTAGTGGTATGGCCTTTGAGTGGGTGGGGGTGTATTTGAGCATTCGTTCAAATGCCTGTGTTATCGACATTTAGAAGCTTTTCTGGGACAGTGAAGTGGATTTTGTTGCTGATGGTTCATGTGAAGGTCCAGGTGCAGGGCGAGGGGCATCCAGGCCTGCACTATCAACAGTGGATTGGCCAGCAGTGTGCAACACAGGGGAAGTGGAGGCAGTGGTGGGATCCTCAGACGCAAAGTGTGGACCCAGGCGTTCGGCCCACTTATTAGGGTGCTTAGATGCCATGTGGCGGATCATGCTGGTGGTGGTGAGGTTGCTAGTGTTCACGCCGCGGATCATTTTGTTACGGCACAGGTTGCAGACTACCACTCTTTTGTTGTCTGCGCTTTCCTTAAAAAACACCTACCCCTTGGCAAGGTAGATTTACGCATGGGGGTGCTCGGTGTAATGGTTGCGGGTCTGTTTGGTGTGGGCCGACGTCTCCCTTTTGCAACCCCACTGCCTCTTCCAGACTGTTGCTGTGCTACGGATCCCTCCCTCTCTGTACTGCTGTCCTCGCTCGGCTTTTCACCTTCCCATGTTGGGTCAGTGACCTCTTCGTCCATCACCCGCTTCCTCACTCTGCTCTTCCTCCTGACTTAACCTAACCACCAGTTATTGGTAACTGTGTTTCATCATCATCCACCTCGTGAACAAATGATTGCTGTTTCTCATCTAGTTGAGACTGTGAAGGTAAAAGAGGTTGGAAATCAGGGCACAATATCTCAGGTACCTCTACAAGCGTGCTTGGCAAGAGAGCCAAACCAAGTACTGGTGATGAAAAGAGGTCATGTGAATATCCGAGTGTGGGATCACTTGTTTGGCCAGATGCGACATAGTGCAAGGAAGGAGGATCAGAGTGAGGATTTGGTTGACCACACTCTTGGCTACAGAGACTGGACTTTGTGGAAGAGAGGGTGGTGCTTAACCGACTGGAAGCGTTATCTTCTTCAATCTAACTGACCACCTGTTCGCACTGGTCCGACAGTGTCGTCCTGCGCCGCCCAGCTAAGTTGGACATGAAGCTGGGTAAGGTGGATTTTTTTGTGTTTTCTGGTGCACTGGCAGCAGGCACGGTTTCATTGCGCCCAGGGCCACGCCTCTGCATGCACAATCACCATCACGCCCAGGGCCACGGCCTCTGCTTGCACCATCAGCATCACGCCCAGGGCCACGGCCTCTGCTTGCACCATCAGCATCACGCCCAGGGCCACAGCCTCTGCTTGCACCATCAGCATCACGCCCAGGGCCACGGCCCCTGCTTGCACCATCAGCATCACGCCCAGGGCCACGGCCTCTGCTTGCACCATCAGCATCACGCCCAGGGCCACGGCCTCTGCTTGCACCATCAGCATCACGCCCAGGGCCACGGCCTCTGCTTGCACCATCAGCATCACGCCCAGGGCCACGGCCTCTTCTTGCACCATCAGCATCATGCCCAGGGCCACGGCCTCTGCTTGCACCATCAGCATCACGCCTACTTCCCCCTCCTTTTGTGCTCGCCGTCTTCATATTAATGGTTTTGTCTGTAGATGTGGCGCAGATTGTTTCACTGTCTCCTAAAGACACAGTTTTCTGATGCAGGACAGTACTGGATACAGAAAAATACAGATTTTCGGCACTACACTAGCCCAGAGATAATGTAATTTTTATAATACACACTGTATTGGATTGCTGTAATGTACGGGAGACAGAGAAATACAAATTTTCGGGACTACAGTAGGCCACAAATAATGACATTTTTACAATACACACTGTACTGGCTTTCAGTAAGTTACTGGATACAGAAAAATACAGATTTTCAGCAATACACTAGCCCAGAGATAATGTAATTTTGACAATACACACTGTATTCAGATGTAGTTCTATATTGGATACAAATTTGTCCCAAATAAAACGCATTCTCTGCGGGAATACTGTATATACAGTTGTGGCCTAAACGCACACACAGATGTGCCCAAAACTAGTTAACTATGGCCAAAATATAATTCACTCTCTGCTCAAGTAATTAATATAACGGTTGCGGATTGAACGCACACACAGATGTGGCACAAATTAGGTTAATTTCCCAGAACAAATAATTTCTCTGATGGTGCAGTGTATATCTCAGTAGCAGGCACACTGTTGTGAATAAGCCCCTTTTTATAATGTCTGCCTAACACACTGCTTTATGATGGTGCAGTGTATATCTCAGTACCAAGGAACACTGTAGTGAATAAGCCTTTTTATAATATCTGCCCAACACACTGCTTAATGATGGCGTATTGTAGATGTCTCTAATTGGAAATCTTTCTGTCTTTTAGAATTTAAAATAGCGATTTTCAAGCCCTGCGCTATCTGTCCCTTTCTGGCGACTCCTGTGCCTGATAGTGCTGAAGCAAACCCCTTCTTAAAAAAATAAAAATAAAAGGTGCTGCACTGCTGTCAAACACACACTCTAGACCTTAAAAGTACTGTTAGGTCTTTCAATAAGGTTTTTGGAGTGACATCAGTAAGTTTAGAGCAAAAGAGATTTTGATGCAAACCATTATCTTATTGGACTTGGCAGCAGCTGTCTGACACTGGTTTTTACAGCTTAGTTTGCTGTACAAGATCTGTACAAGCCTTCTACAAAATCTTTAATAAATATATTGAAGAGCATAGGGCCCAGTACTGACCCCTGAGGTACTCCACTAGTGACACTGACCCAATCTGAGTGTGTACCATTTATAACCACCCTCTGTTTTTTATTACTGAACCAGTTACTTACCCACATACAGACATTTTCTCCCAGTCCGAGCATTGTCATTTTATATACTAACCTTTTATGTGGTACAGTGTCAAATGCTTTGGAGAAGTCCAGATAAACGACATCCATTGATTCGCCGCTGTCAAGTCTAGAATGTACCTCCTCATAGAAACTGATAAAATTAGTTTGACATGACTGATCCCTCATGAAGCCATGCTGATATGGCGTTTGCTTATTTTGCTTGAGGTACTCCAAGATATCATCTCTTAACCCCTTAAGGACACAGAGCATATGGGTACGCCCTAATGTCCGAGTCCTTAAGGACACAGGGCATACCCATACGTCCTGAATAAAATCGCATGTAAAAAGAAAAAAATTAAAAAAATAAAAAATAAAAAATAAAAAATCGGGCTAGGAACATCGTGCAGCAGGAACCATATTCAAATGCCTGTGATCGTGGGGATCAGACAGTTAATTGTGCTTTTTTTTAAAATTTTTAACCCCCCACCCTCCAGCGGCGCTGATGTGCGGCGGGAGGCAAAAGCGATCCCCTGCCAGCCTACTCTGTAACATCGTTGGTGGCAGAGTGGTTGTATCAGAGCGTCAGCACATTGCTGACACTCTGATTGAAACGGCAAGCATCTGTGCTTGTTCAGATGCCAGACGTTTAACCCCTTTCATACCGCAATCTGTACAGACCGCTGTATGGAAGGGATTAACAGGGAGGGAGCTCCCTCCCTCTCCAATCGAGGGGCTGCTGTGCCTTTGCAGCATTCCCGACAGGTTTGGATCGCAGAGGGAGGGAGCTCCCCTCCCTCCCCATCACCCGCTTCTCAGTTCTGGCAGCGGGTGATGGTTACCATGGCAGCAGGACGCTTTCAGAGGCATCCTGCTTGCCGTGGTACTGCAAGTCTGATCTGACTTCTGCTAAAGGAAGAAGTCTGACCAGACTAGTGAAAAGTTAGAAGTACAGTACACTATATAGTGTACTGTATTATACTGACATCAGACCCACTGGATCTTCAAGAACCAAGTGGGTCTGGGTAAAAAAAAAAAAAAAAAAAAAATTAAAAATGTGAAAATCCGTCAGAGGAGTTATTTACACATCAGTTGGATGCAATTAGTGATGTGCAACCATTATTGCCAGATGATGTAGATTACATGGATATGTCTCAGTCAGGCAGGATTACACACATGGACGTACAGTGTGATGATGATGATGATGTTGTACCCGCTGCTGCTTTCTTTGCTGAGGTGTCAGATACAAGTGAAGCGGTTGATGATGACGATGTGTCCATGGATGCCACATGGGTGACTCCTCGAAGAGAAGAAGAGGGGGAAAGTTCAGAAGGGGAGACAAAGAGAAGGAGGAGACGAGTTGGAAGCAGGGGGAGGTCGTCGCAAGGAGTTAGTGGCACAGTCAGACAGCACGCCAGTCAACGCATGCTGTTGCCACCACCAGAATGCCATCATTGCAAAGCTCAGCAGTGTGGCATTTTTTTTTTGTGTGTCTGCCTCTGATAACCGCAATGCCATTTGCAACTTGTGCCAAAAGAAACTGAGTCGTGGGAAGTCCAACACCCACCTCGGTACAACTGCTTTGCGAAGGCACATGATCTCACATCACAAACGCCAATGGGATCAACACATGAGTACAAGCAGCACACAAACTCAAAGCCACCATCCTCCTCCTGGTCCAGCATCTTCAGCCACGTCAACCACTGCTGTCCTCCTTGCCCCCTCTCAACCACCCGCCACTCCGCCTCTCACCTTCAGCAGTTCCATCTCATCTGCCCACAGTCAGGTGTCTGTTAGAAAATGTTTGAGCGTAAGAATCCAATGTCACAGAGTCCCCCCTTGCCCGGCGACTGACAGCTGGCTTGACGGAACTCTTAGCCCGCCAGCTTTTACCATACCAGCTGGTGGAGTCTGAGGCCTTCAAAAAATTTGTCGCTATTGGGACACCACAGTGGAAGGTACCCGGATGAAAACATTTTTCAAAAAAGGCGATCCCAAACCTCTACTATGTTATTGGAAAGGAAGTCATGGCATCTCTGGCATACAGTGTTGGGGCAAGGGTCCATCTGACCACTGATACCTGGTCTGCAAAGCACGGTCAGGGCAGGTATATCACGTACACTGCGCATTGGGTCAACCTGCTGACAAGCATGGAATGCGTGGCTCCGCAGCGGAGTTGGTGACACTGCCACAACTTTCAGGCAGGACTACTGCCACCTCCTCTACTCCTCCTACTCCATCCTCTTTGATATCCTCCTCGGCTCAGTCCTCTTCTGCTGCGGCGTCTGGCTGCACATTAACTGAATCCCACAAGCTCCCCAGGGACTATTCCACATCCCGGATAAGACAGTGTCACGCTGTCTTGGGGTTGACTTGCCTGAAAGCAGAGAGCCACACAGGACCAGCACTCCTGTCCGCCCTGAATGCACAGGTGGATCAGTGGCTCACCCTGCACCAACTGGAGATGGACAAAGTGGTGTGTGACAATGGAACAAATTTATTGTCGGCATTGAATTTGGGAAAGTTGTCACATGTGCCATGCATGGCACATGTGTTAAATCTCATCGTACAACGCTTTGTGTCTAAGTACCCAGGCTTACAGGACGTCCTCAAGCAGGTCAGGAAGGTGTATGGCCATTTCAGGCGTTCCTACACGGCCACGGCACACTTTTCCGATATTCAGCGGCGAAACAACATGCCAGTGAGGCGCTTGATTTGCAACAGCCCGACACGTTGGAATTCAACACTCCTAATGTTCAACCACCGTCAACGAGTATTTGTATGACCGGGGTGCTAGGACAGCCTCTGCGGAGCTGGGAATTTTTTTGCCACGTTACTGGACGCTCATGCGTCCTTTTGAGGAAGTGACAAACCTAGTCAGTCACACCGAAGGCACCATCAGCGACCTTATCCCATTTGTTTTCTTCCTGGAGCGTGCCCTGCGAAGAGTGCTGGATCAGGCTGTAGATGAGCGGGAAGAGGAAGAGTTGTGGTCATCACCATCACCACCAGAAACAGCCTTGTCATCATCGCTTGCCCGACCTGCGGCAACGCTGGAAGAGGAGTATTAGGAAGAGGAGTCAGAGGAGGAATGTAGCGGCTTTGAGGAGGAGGAAGACCAACCACAACAGGCACAACAGGGTGCTCGTTGTTGTCACTTATCTGGGACCCGTGGTGTTGTACGTGGCTGGGGGGGGGGGTTGAACAGACTGTCAATGACATCAGTGAAGATGAGGAAATGGGAAATGAGTAGCTCTGCATCCAACCTTGTGCAAATGGGGTCTTTCATGCTGTCATGTCTGTTGAGGGACCCTCGTATAAAAAGGATGAAGGAGAACGACCTCTACTGGGTGGCCACGCTACTAGACCCCCGATATAAGCAGAATGTGGCAGAAATGTTACCAAATTACCGAGAGTAGGAAAGGATGCAGCAGTTCAAAACCAAACTAAAAAATATGCTTTACACAGCTTATAAGGGGGATGTCACAGCACAACGGGAATCTAACTGGGGAAGAGGTGAATGTAATCCTCCTCCTACCACGGCGGAAAGGACTGGACAATTTACAGATGTGTTGTTGATGGAGGTCATGCAGAGCTTTTTCAGTCCTACACATCCCCACAGCCCTTCGGGATCCAGCCTTAGAGAACGACTCGACCGACAGGTAGCAGACTACCTCGCCTTAACAGCAGATATTGTTTCTCTGAGGAGCGATGAACTCCTTCACTACTGGGTGTGCAGGCTTAACCTGTGGCCTGAGCTATCCCAGTTTGCGATAGAACTTCTGGCCTGCCCTGCTTCAAGTGTCCTGTCAGAAAGGACCTTCAGTGCAGCAGGAGGCATTGTCACTGACAAGAGAAGTCGCCTCGGTTAAAAAAGTGTTGATTACCTCACCTTCATAAAGATGAATGAGGCATGGATCCCAAAGGGACTGACAGTGGGTGATACATTAGACTAACAAAAGGCCTGATGACATGCCTTGGCCTCAAAATGGTCCCCACGCTGCTGTATTTAATGTCTGCATACCGGATGACTTTCGTGAATTTTCCGCCACCAACTAGGGTTCAAGCCGCAATGTTTTAGTCACTTTTCTGCCTGGAAAACATCAATTTTTCCAGCCGCTGCTACAGCAGCGGCTGCAACAATGCTATTATTTTTCAGGCATGTGTACATGCCTAATTTTTCTGTCCTATGGTGCAGCACTGTGGCTGCAAAAACAAACAAAAAAGGCACATACAAGTGTCAATTCCCCCTTCGTGATCGTTACCTTGTTGTGGTGAAGGGGCTTGCGTATCACAATGAAGCAATCATCACCTCTATGAGTGTGTTGGCAATGTTGCCACACCCCAGATGATAAGGCTGTTGCTTCATTATGGTCAGACCAAAAGCGATCGGACGGCTGGATAATATTTCAAAGAAAAAACATTAATTTACATTTTTTTTTTTTTTAAAGTTGTATGGGTTTTTAATACATAAAATAAAAAATCATAAAGTCTCTTAATAGTTTATTAGAAATAATTCAGACAATTAAAAAAATCCCCATCAATTCCAATACAAAGCAAGTACAGAGCTCAGAACTAAATTATTTCAGGATGTCGTAATGGTTCGTTAATTCGACAATGGTTAATCAATTCAACACACGTCCCCAGATAGGGTACGTAACAGGGATTAAACGGATAGGAATAGTACTAGTTAAGACACCACTCATATAGGGTGTCACAGCACATTGCTCTGTCCACGCTCAGTGCCCCTATTTGGGAGTAAGAGGACCAACCAAGCTGCTTTTTCCATCTCCCGGTTCCTAAAATCAATTCAGTTTGGTGTATGAGAGTTTGGTCTGTCACTGTGAAGGCAGTCGAAGGTACCCAGCCTAAAAAAAATTTCACAAAAGGCAATCCCTGATATGGGATGTAACAGGGATTAAACTGATAGGAATAGTACTAGTTAAGACACCACTCATATCAGGTGTGAGAGTAAATTGCACGGTGCAGACGCAGTGACCGTGGATTAAAACAAAGGGGAGGGAGCCAGCGTTTTTTTAACCATCTCCCCGTTCGAAAAATCAATTCAATTCACCTTTCGGGGACCCTTGGTGTTATATGTGGCTGGGTGGATGAAGAAACCTTCAATGACATCACCGGGACATAGCTAGCTTGGTATCCAACCTTGTGCAAATGGGGAGTTTGCGGTTGTGCAAATGCACTGTTTGCAGTTGTTTGCGGTGCATTAAAAGGGGAGTTTGGTCTGTCAATGTCTGTGAAGCAGGCGTAACCCTTACACTACCTGATCGATACAACATCATACCTGATCGTATACACACAATGGATGTTTTAAACCACGTTGTTCAAAAAAATTTAGGATTGTTAGGTGATTTATGCCTTTTATGGATTAAAACCCAACTCAACTATGTAATTTTCCATTGGAGTTTTGCCATGGATCCCCCTCCGGCATGCCACAGTCCAGGTGTTAGTCCCCTTAAAACAACTTTTCCATCACTACTGTGGCTAGAAAGAGTCCCTGTGGCTTTTAAAATTCGCCTGCCTATTTAAGTATATGGCGGTTTGCCCGTTAGCGAGCATTTGCGGAAGTTCCAGTTCGCGAACGGAAAATTTTATGTTCACGACATCACTAATTAGGTATTACCGCGTCCGTAAAAAGCCATTTTTTGTTACCTTACATAACAAAAAATGTAATACCAAGCGATCAAAAAGGCGTATGCCTCGCAAATTAGTATCAAAGCGCCATCTCATCCCGCAATAAATGGACAATCGCCCAAAATAATATGGCTCTCAGACTATGCAGACATTAAAACATGATTTTTTTTCTAAAATGCTGTTATTGTGTTAAAGTAAAATAAATTTAAAAAAAGTATACAGATTAGGTATTGCCACGTCCGTAAAAACCTGCTCTATAAAAATAATATTAAAAAAACAAAAAAAAATCATATTTACCCTAAAATAGTACCAACAAAACTGCCACCTTATCCTGTAGTTTCCAAAATGGGGTCACTTTTTTGGAGTTTCTGTTCTAGCGTTGCATCAGGGGGCGTCAAAAGGGACATGGTGTCTAAAAACCAGTCCAGTAAAATCTGCCTTCCAAAAACCATATGGCGTTTCTTTCCTTCTGAGCCCTGCCGTTTGGCCATACAGTAGTTTACGACCTTATATGGGGTGTTTCTACAAACTACAGAATCAGGGCAATGAATACTGCGTTTTGTTTGGCTGTTAACCCTTGATTTGTTACTGGAAAAAATTGATTAAAATGGAAAATTTGCCAAAAAAAAAATAATCGAAAATCTGAAATTTTATCTCCATTTGCCATTAACTCTTCTGGAACACCTAAAGGGTTAACAAAGTTCATAAAATCAGTTTTAAATACCTTGAGGGGTGTAGTTTCTTAAATGAAGTCAGTTTTTTTGGAGTTTCTACTCTAGGGGTGCATTAGGGGGGCTTCAAATCGGACACAGTGTCTAAAAACCAGTCCGGCAAAAACTGCCTTTCAAAAACCACATGGCGCCCCTTTCCCTCTGCGCCCTGTCGTGTACCCGTACAGTATTTTCTTTAAACTACAGAATCAGGGCAATAAATATTGAGTTTTGTTTGGCTGTTAACCCTTGCCTGGTGACTTGAAGAAATGGATTAACCACTTCAGCCCCCCTATCTTAAACACCTTTAATGACCAGGCCACTTTTTACAATTCTGCACTACACTACTTTCACCGTTTCTTGCTCTGTCATGCAACTTACCACCCAAATTAATTTTACCTCCTTTTCTTCTCACTAATAGAGCTTTCATTTGGTGGTATTTCATTGCTGCTGACATTTTTACTTTTTTTGCTATCAAAAATGACCGAAATTTTGGCAAAAAGATGACATTTTTCACTGTTGTAATAAAAAAAAAAAAAATACATTTCTATATAAATTTTTCGCTAAATTTATTGTCCTACATGTCTTTGATAAAAAAAAAAATCCAATAAGTGTATATTTATTGGTTTGGGTAAAAGTTATAGCGTTTACAAACTATGGTGCAAAAAAGTGAATTTCCGCATTTTGAAGCAGCTCTGACTTTCTGAGCACCTGTCATGTTTCTTCAGGTGCTAGAATGCCAGGATAGTATAAATACCCCCAAAATGATACCATTTTAGAAAGAAGACACCCCAAAGTATTCGCGGAGGGGCATGTTGAGTTCATGTATCATTTCATTTTTTTTTCACAAGTTAGCGGAAAATGATACTTTCTGAGGAAAAAAAAATAATAAAGTTTCCATTTCTGCTAACTTCTGGCAAAAAAAAAAAAAAATAATAATAATATCTCCCACGGACTCACTATGCCCCTCAGTGAATACCTTGGAGTGTCTACTTTCCGAAATGGGGTCATTTGTGGGGTATGTTTACTGTTCTGGCATTTTGGGCGGGGCTAAATTGTGAGCAGCCATGTAAAAGCTTAAGGTACTCATTGGAATTTGGGCCCCTTTGCGCACCCAGGCTGCAAAAATGTGTCACTCGTGGTATCGCCATACTCACGAGAAGTAGGGCAATGTGTTTTGGGGTGTATTTTTACATATACACATGTTGGGTGAGAGAAATATCTCTGTAAACTGACAACTTTGTATAAAAAAAAAATTAAAAAGTTGTCATTTACAGAGATATTTCTCACACCCAGCAGGGGTATATGTAAAAATACACCACAAAACACATTTCCCTACTTCTCCTGAGTACGGCGATACCACGTGTGCCTCTTTTTTGCAGCCTGGGTGCGCAAAGGGGCTCAAATTCCAACGAGTACATTTAGGATTTCACAGGGCATTTTTACGCATTCCAGACTTCTTCTCACGCTTTAGAGACCCCTAAAATGCCAGGGCAGTATAAATACTCCACAAGTGACCCCATTTTAGAAAGAAGACACCCCAAGGTATTCCGTGAGGGGTATGGTGAGTTCATGTAAAATTTTATTTTTTGTCACAAGTTAGTGAAATATGAGACTTTGTAAAAAACAAAAATAAAAAAAATATCAATTTCCGCTAACTTGTGCCAAAAACAAAAAAATTATGTGAACTCGACATGCCCCTCATGGAATACCTTGGGGTGTCTTCTTTCCAAAATGGGGTCACTTGTGGGGTATTTATACTCACAAAGTCTCTCTTTCTGCTAAATTTTTACAAAAAGTTCAATTTTTCATGGACTCACTATGCCCCTCAGCAAATACCTTGGGGTGTCTTCTTTCCAAAATGGGGTCCTTTGTGGGGTGTTTGTACTGTTCTGACATTTTGGGTGGGGCTAAATTGTGAGCAGCCATGTAAAACCTAACACTGGGTTCAGACCTGAGCGTTTTGAAGCCTAGCGTTTTTGGTGCGTTCAAGACTGGCGTGTAGGCGCGTTTTTTTCAAGCGTTTTGGTAAATAGTGTAGGCGCGTTTGACGCGCGTTTATGTGATTGACTGCATAGTTGGCCAATGACCAAACAGCCCTCCCTATATAGTTTGGCCAATCTGAGGTGTGAATTTTGAAAAACGCGCGTCCATAGGCGCGTTTTACGCAGCACAAACGCCCGAACAACACGCCTATCGCGTTTCCCATTGAATTCTATTAGCACCAAACGCTCGAAAAAAGCCCGAATTAACGCGAACATAATTGCCTATGCGTCGGACGTTTATAGGCGCCTATGAACGCGCATAAAACGCGCAAGTGTGAACCACCCTCATTGGAATGCATGGTTCCTTTACTGTTGTGCGTTTTTATGTGCGTTCAAAAGCGGCGTTTTACGCGAAAGTGTGAACTGAGGGTAAAGGTACTCGTTGGAATTTAGGCCCCTTTGCGCACCTAGGCTGCAAAAAAGTGTCACACATGTGGTATCGCTGTACTTAGGAGAAGTAGGGCAATGTGTTTTTGGGTGTAATTTTACATATACCCATGTTGGGTGAGAGAAATATCTCTGTAAACTGACAACTTTGTATAAAAAAATTTAAAAAGTTGTCGTTTACAGCGATATTTCTCACACAAAGTATGGGTATATATAAAAATACACCC
This sequence comes from Bufotes viridis, assembly GCA_033119425.1. Lineage (NCBI taxonomy): Eukaryota > Metazoa > Chordata > Amphibia > Anura > Bufonidae > Bufotes > Bufotes viridis. The sequence goes on from CM065589.1 coordinate 223,190,747, forward strand.
GCAAAACACATTGCCCTACTTATCCTGAGTACGGCGATACCACATGTGACACTTTTTTGCAGCCAAGATGCGCAAAGGGGCCCAAATTCCCATGAGTACCTTTAGGATTTACAGTGCATTTTTACGCATTTGGATTCTCACGCTTTAGGACCCCTAAAATGCCAGGGCAGTATAAATACCCCACATGTGACCCTATATTGGAAAGAAGACACCCCAAGGTATTCCGTGAGGGGCATGGCGAGTTCACAGAAAAAAATTTTTTTTGCGGAAATTTATATATTTTTTTTTTTTTACAATTTTTAGCGGAAATTTATATATTTTTTTTTTTTTACAAAGTCTCATATTCCACTAACTTGTGGCAAAAAATATAATTTTGCATGAACTCACCATACCCCTCACGGAATACCTTGGGGTGTCTTCTTTCTAAAATGGGGTCACATGTGGGGTGTTTGAGGGTCTCCGCAATTATTACAAGTATGGCCAGCATTAGGAGTTTCTGCTATTCTCCTTAGGCTACATGCACACGACAGTTGTTTTTTGCTGTCCGCAAATCGCGGATCCGTCTCCCTTTTTTTTTTCACATCCACATCCTTTCCTTGTGTCCGCAAATTTTGTAGGTTCCGCAAAAAAAACGGAAGGCTTGAAACAGTTTCTTAAAGTACCTGCACAAGTGCCCTGGTTTGCAAGCAACCATCCGGAAAAAAAACGGATGCGGATGGAAAAACAGAAGGCTTCAGTGTGGCTTCCGTTTTTTTTGCGGACCCATTGACTTCTATGGGTCCGCAAACCGTTTTTTGCGGACAAGAATAGGACATGCCATATTTTTTTTGCGGACGTGAAATGCGGAATACGGACGCGGACAGGAAACGGAAGAGGCATCATTTTTTTTTGCGGATCCATAGAAATGAATGGGATCCACAAAAAAAATGGAACGGAAGCCGAGAAAAAACACTGTCGTGTGCATGTAGCCTTATATTGAGCATACGGGTAATGAGATTTTTTTTTTCCGTTCAGCCTCTGGGCTGAAAAAAGAAAAAAAATGAACGGCACAGGTTTTTTCATTCGCATCGATCAATGTGGATGAAAAAATCTCTGCCACAAACAGTGACTGCGGTGCGGTGAGCTGGGCGCCAACTACCTAACAAGTAGCTAACTAACTGGCGGTGATAAGGGACACTTATGCCCCATTCACACGTCCGCAATTCTGTTTGCGGAACGGAATTGCGGACCCATTCATTTCTATGGGGACAGACTTTGTCCCGCTCAGATCCGGAATTGCGGATCCGCTTTTCCAGGTCTGCACTTCCGTTCCGCAAAAAAATAGAACATGTCCTATTCTTGTCCGCAATTGCGGACAAGAAAAGGCATTTTCTATATAGTTCTGGCAATGTGCGGATCTGCAAAATGCGGAAAGCACATTGGCCGTTTCCGTGTTTTGCGGATCCGTAAAACACATATGGACATGTGAATGGAGCCTTACAGGGGGTTGATCAGTGACAAGGGGGTGATTAGGGAGTCTATATAGGGTGATCAGGGGTTAACAAGGGGTTAATAAGTGACAGGGGGTGTAGTGTGGTGCTTGCTGCTACTTTACAGAGTTACCTGGTCCTCTGGTGGTCGATCCCAGCAAATGGGACCACCAGAGGACCAGGTAGCAGGTATATCAGACGCTGTTAACAAAACAGCGTCTGATATACCGCTTTGATGCGATTTAATCCACATCTACAGCCTGCGAGCGATTGATCATCGCTGGCAGGATGTAGTATCACTTCCGAGCTGTGCACTGCTGTGAGTGCGCGCGCGCGCATTCACAACAAATCTCGCCTCTCGCGAGATGACGCGCGGATGCGTCCAGGAGGAACAAACCTGCCGCCGACTGGACGCATCCGTGCATATAGCGGTCGGCAGGCGGTTAAAATGGAAAATTTTCACACCAAAAAAAAAAAAGAAATTTTGAAATGTAGTCTCCATTTTCCATTATCTCTTGTGGAACACCTAAAGGGTTAACAACGTTTGTAAAATCAGTTTTGAATACCTTGAGGGATGTAGTTTCTAGAACGGTGTCATTTTTGGGTGGTTTCTGTTATGTAAGCCTCACAAACTGATTTCAAACCTGAGCTGGTCCCTAAAAAGTGGGTTTTTGAAAATTTCAGAAAATTTTAAGATTTGCTTCTAAAATTCTAAGCCTTGTAACGTCCCCAAAAAGTAAAATGGCATTCCCAAAATGATCTATACATGAAGTAGACATATGGGGAATGTAAATTAATAACTTTTTTTGGCAGTATTACTATGTATTATAGAAATAGAGAATTTGAAACTTGGAAAATTGCTAATTTTTCTAAATTTTTGGTAAATTTGGTATTTTCTAAAAAATAAAAATACATTTTGTTATTACATTTTATCAGTGTCATGAAGTACAATATGTGATGAAAAAACAATCTCAGAATGGCAGGATAAGTAAAAGCGTTTTAAAGTTATCACCACATAAAGTAACACTGGTCAGATTTTGAAAAAATGGCCTGGTCCTAAGGTGAAATAGGGCTGTGTCCTTAAGGGGTTAAAAAACCTTCAAACAGTTTACCCACAAAGGATGTTAAACTTACCGACCTATAGTTTACGGGCTCTGTTTTTGGACCCTTTTTGAATATTGGCACCACATTTGCTATGCACCAATCCTGTGGAACATTCTCTGTCAGTATAGAGTCCGCAAATATCAGAAATAAGGGTCTGGCTATGACATAGGTCAATTATATAATAGGGGGAAGCCGTTTCTTGCGCTGCTGGTAGCAACAAACAGTCTCTTTAACTGCCTGCTGACCGCCTAACGCAGGGATGCGTCCAGGCGGCAGGCTTGATCCTCTTTGACGCGGCAGCGCGTCATCTCGCGAGAGGCGAGATTTGCTGTGAACGCGCGCATGCTCGCGTTGACAGCTAATCGCGTCTCAGAAGTTATACTACAGCCTGCCAGCGATGATCAATCGCTGGCAGGCTGTAGATCTAAAATAAAAGGCATCAAACAGGTATATTAGACTCTGTTTTGTTAACAGCGTCTGATATACCTGCTACCTGGTCCTCTGGTGGTCCCATTTGCTGGGATCGACCATCAGAGGACCAGGTAGCTATGTAAAGTAGCACCAAGCACCACACTACACCCCCCCCACTGTCACTTATTAACCCCTTATCACCCCATATAGACTCCCTGATCACCTCCTGTCATTGATCACCCCCCTGTAAGGCTCTATTCAGACGTCCATATGTGTTTTGCAGGTCCGCGGACCCGCAAAACACGGACACCGGCAATGTGCTTTCCGCATTTTGCAGATCCGCACATTGCCAGAACTATATAGAAAATGCTTTAATGAATAGGACATGTTCTATGTTTTTGCGGAACGGAAGTGCAGACCTGGAAGTGTGGATCCGCAATTCCGGATCCGAGCGGGACAAAGTCTGTCCCTATAGAAATGAATGGGTCTGCAATTCCGTTCCGCAAACAGAATTGCGGACGTGTAAATGGGGCATAAGGGTCCCTTATCACCGCCAGTTAGTTAGCTACTTGTTAGGTAGCTAGCGCCCACCGCACCGCAGTCACTGATTTTGGCAGAGATTTTTTCATCCACATTGATCGATGCGAATTAAGAAATCTGTGCCGTTCATTATTTTTTTTTTTTTTTCAGCCCAGAGGCTGAACAGAAAAAAAAAAATCTCATTACCCGTATGCTCAATATAAGGAGAATCGCAGAAACTCCTAATGCTGGCCATACGTGTAATGATTGCGGAGACCCTCAAATGCCAGAGCAGTACAAAAACCTCACATGTAACCCCGTTTTAGAAAGAAGACACCCCAAGGTATTCCGTGAGGGGCATGGCGAGTTCACAGAAAAAAAAAATTTTTGGCACAAGTTAGCGGAAATATATATATATATATATATATATATATATATATATTTCCGCTAACTTGTGCCAAAATTTTTTTTTTTCTGTGAACTCGCCATGCCCCTCACGGAATACCTTGGGGTGTCTTCTTTCCAAAATGGGGTCACTTGTGGGGTATTTATACTGCCCTGGCATTTTAGGAGCCCTAAAGCGTGAGAATACAAATGCGTAAAAATGCCCTGTGAAATCCTAAGGCCTCTTTCACACGGGCGTCATGTCTGACGCCCGGATAAGAGGCGGGTGCGTTGCGGGAATATGCGCGTTTTTCCCGCGCGGGTGCAAACGTTTGTAACGCGTTTTGCACGCGCGTGAGAAAAAACGCCATGTTTGGTACCCAACCCGAACTTCATCACTGAAGTCCGGTTTCGGGTCTTCTGGAGAATTGATTATTTTCCCTTATAACATGGTTATAAGGGGAAATAATAGCATTCTTAATAAAGAATGCTGTGTAAAATGAAGAGGAAGGGGTTAAAAATAATAAAAGTTAATTTACCTTAGCCACTTGATCGCGTAGTCTTACCATCTTACTATGGTGATGGACCATGTGATTGGACCATGTGATGTGACGTCATCACAGGTCCTTTAGTTCTTAGCTGATGCTGGGAAAGAGAGGAGAGATCGCAACTACGCGATCAAGTGGCTAAGGTAAGTTAACTTTTATTATTTTTAACCCCTTCCTCTTCATTTAACAATGCATTCTTTATTAAGAATGCTATTATTTCCCCTCATAACCATGTTATAAGGGAAAATAATAGAGATCGGGTCACGTTGCTAAGCAACCATGCGGGAAAATCGCAACACATCCGCACTTGCTTGCGGATGCTTGCGATTTTCCCGCAGCCCCATTCACATCTATGGGGCCTGTGTTGCGTGAAAAACGCACAATTTAGAGCATGCTGCGATTTTCACGCAACGCAGAAGTGATGCGTGAAAATCACTGCTCATGTGCACAGCCCCATAGAAATGAATGGGTCCGGATTCAGTGCGGGTGCAATGCGTCCTCCTCACGCATTGCACCCGCGCGGAAAACTCGCCTGTGTGAAAGGGGCCTAAAGGTACTCATTTAAATTTGTGTCACACATGTGGTATCGCCGTACTCAGGAGAAGTAGGGCAATGTGTTTTGGGGTGTATTTTTACATATACCCATGCTGGGTGTGAGAAATATCTCTGTAAATGACAACTTTTTAATTTTTTTTTATACAAAGTTGTCAGTTTACAGAGATATTTCTCTCACCCAACATGGGTATATGTAAAAATACACCCCAAAACACATTGCCCTACTTCTCGTGAGTACAGCGACACCACATGAGTGACACTTTTTTGCAGCCTGGGTGCGCAAAGGGGCCCAAGTTCCAATGAGTACCTTTAGGTTTTAAAAGGTTGCTCACAATTTAGCCCCGCCCAATATGCCAGAACAGTAAACACACCCCACAAATGACCCCATTTTGGAAAGTAGACACCCCAAGGTATTCACTGAGGGGCATAGTGAGTCCGTGGGAGATTAATTTTTTTTGCCAGAAGTTAGCAGAAATGGAAACTTTATTTCCAGGACGTCCCTCCATGACAGCACCCATGGAGGTTGTCCTATTGACCTCTGTAGGGACAGGAAGCAAGAGAGGTTAAAAGGCCCCTCCCCACCCCACACTCCAGTGTGTTTCCTGTCCCTACAGAGATGGGGGCAGAGAGGTTTCCCTGCGTGTTTGGAAGTTATGGGTCGGGACTGGTCGGGGGGTTTAGGCTCCTCCTCTTCAGTTCTAGGAGAACCCGTTTGCTAGCACCCCTCTGGGCAGGGGTCCCCTGGCTTACCCCGATACTCTACACCCACCTGAAGGCCGCGGTATCTGGGGTGCTGACGCCACTTCTCTGGCTGGAGCTCTCGGCGCGGCGGCTCTGACTCCTCTGTGGGCGCGGTCATGTGACAGGATGTGGAAGTCACATGACCGGAAGAAGATGGCGGCGCCCAGCTTGCAGGTTAGCGGGAGGTCTCTCGCTTGGAGCGGGGGTTGACTCAGGTGTACGAGTCCCCCCTGAAGGTGGAGGCGGAGCCGTGCGGCGAGGCGGGGATGGACCAGGTAGGTTTAAAGCCATGGTATCAGCTAGGCAGATTAGTCTGTATCATGGAGGTCCAGGTGTCTGCCATGCAGGAGTCAGAGTGCGGACGTCCCCGTGGAGGGCCATGTAAGTTCCCTTCTTTCGGCCACCTTCATTACCCTGATGTTACCGGTTTCTAATAAGGGGTTATTCTCCACTTGTATTATAGGGAGATAAAGACCCGAGGCCTAAGTCACATGCAGAGACCAGAAGGAAAACTAAAAGATGTGCGACCTGTGCAAAAAGATGGCCGACACATACAAAAAGCGTTATGTAGCGATTGTTTAACGAAAATTCTTAAAGAAGAACAGTCTACCTTCCTTGCGGATCTAAGGGCCATTGTAAAGGAGGAGATCCAGGAGGCGAGTTCTAGGCAAAAACCAGGCCCCCGTCCCCCAGCAAAAAAGCCCAGAGTTCTAATTGATTCAGAATCTGAGGAGGAGGGATTATGTCTTTCTGAGATTGAGGATGAAGAGAGCTGTTCAAATATAGAAGAACAAAAGAAATATCTCTTCTCATTGGAAGATTTAGACCCCCTCCTTTCTGCGGTGCGGCAGACTATGGCTATTGAGGAGGTGGAGCACGCTCGTTCAATTCAGGACGAGATGTTTGGGGGCTTGAAAGCAAAGAGAAAGAAGCTGTTCCCGGTAAATGAAAATCTGAAAGATTTAGTAATAGACGAGTGGGCGGATGCAGAGAAAAGAATAGTCGTCCCACGGGAATTTAGGAACAGGTTGCTGTTCAACCCAGAGGATACCAAACTATGGGACGAGATCCCTAAAGTGGATATCCAAGTGGCTAAAGTGGTTAAAAGAACCTCGTTACCATTTGAGGATTCAGCACAATTAAAGGATCCGATGGATCGGAAAATGGATGGGCTTCTCAAAAAAACTTGGGAAGTGTCGGCAAATTCTATCAATACCAACATTGCAGCCACCTCGGTGGCTAGATCCATGTATATGTGGGTGAACCAGTTAGAGGATCATCTTAAGCAGAATACCTCTAGAGAAGAAATTTTAGAGTCTCTGCCTTTATTCAGAATGGGCGCTGCATTTATGGCTGACGCTTCAGCAGAGTCCATTAGGTTTGCAGCAAAGACGGATTCACTATCCAATACTGCTAGAAGGGCGTTGTGGCTTAAATCCTGGTCTGGGGACATAGCCTCTAAGAACAGGCTCTGTGCAATACCCCTCAAAGGTTCCCACCTTTTTGGGCCAGTATTAGATGCAATCTTGGAGAACACTGCTGATAAAAAGAAGGGCTTTCCAGAAGAGAAATCTAGGAAGCCTTTTCCCTTTCGCAAACCAGGCGGCAGTTTCCAGAACGTGTCCAAAGGGAAAGGCAAAGCGGGGAGGTGGAGCTACCCCAAAGGGGGAGAGGAAGAGGTTTTCTTTTTAACCCCAATACAAAGCCTGAAAAACAATGACGCCAGGCCAGTAGGGGGCAGGCTGCGGTTTTTCTGGGAAAGATGGAACCAGGTGACCTCGAATCAATGGATCCTGGAGTCCATCCAAAATGGATTCAAAATACAATTCCGCTGCCCCCACCACAAATCTTCCAGATTACACAGTTCCAGTCAGAGCCCCTTCAGATGCAGCTTCGGGCAGATGTCGTGAAACTACTAAAACTGGGGGCGATAGTGCAGGTCCCCCAGCACAGGAGTTTACAGGCCATTATTCGAAATTATTCTTCGTAAAGAAACCAGACGGATCCCTAAGGACCATCATAAATTTGAAATTTCTAAACAAATGGATAACTCACTACCATTTCAAGATGGAGTCAATAAAATCTACGACTCCTCTGATAGCCCCGGGCATTTCTATGCACTCTAGACCTGAAGGATGCGTACTATCACATCCCTATTCACCATCAGTTTCAGCAATATCTAAGATTTGCAATCAGGATAAGAGGGAAATACTGCATTTCCAGTTCCAGTGCCTTCCTTTTGGGATTTCGTCAGCCCCGCGTATCTTCACAAAAGTAGTAGCGGAGATAGTAGCTTGTCTACGGCAGAGTCAATTGATAATAGTACCATATCTGGACGACTTCTTACTGATAGCGGATTCAGAACAGAAGCTGGAGGCTCACAAACAAAGGACACTTTCCTTGCTAACAGAGCTGGGCTGGAAAATAAACCACGAAAAATCAGACTTGCAACCGGCAACAAGGAAGAAATTTCTAGGAACCCTGCTAGATTCTGTACAGCAACGGTCCTTCCTGCCCCTCGAGAAACAACTTTCGGTGAGAGAAAAATAAGCTCTTTCAGACAGAGAAAGAAACACACCTTGAGAGAAGGAATGCAGATTCTGGGCCTGATGACCTCATGTATTCCAACAGTTCCATGGGCCCAGTTTCACTCAAGGGTCCTTCAAAAGAAATCCTTGCAGCCTGGGACAAGGATCACCTGTCCCTAAACTCCAGACTGCAGCTGTCAAACAAAGCAGTAAGATCCCTGTCCTGGTGGGAGAGGACAGAAATCCTGACAGAAGGGGTCCCCTGGAATATGTCCCCGCTCAAACTGGTAACAACGGACGCAAGCAGCCTAGGTTGGGGGCCCATTTAGACGATCACTTCTTTCAGGGCAGTTGGTCTCGGCAGGAAGGTCAAAACTCCTCAAACTTCAGGGAGCTGAAAGCTGTATGGATGTCCCTGAGAGCCGCAGAAGACCTGCTCAGGGGCCACCATGTGAGGATCCTGACAGACAACATGACAGCAGTTTGTTATATAAAGCGTCAGGGAGGGACCAAGAACCCTCAGCTCCAAACACTGGCGGATTTAATCTTCGAGTGGGCAGAAAGGAATATTTTATCCATCACAGCGACTCACCTGAAAGGGTCACTCAACGCGACGGCAGACTATCTCAGTCGACAGAGAGTGGATCCAGGAGAATGGATGTTAAACAGGGAAGTGTTTCAGCAGATCTGCCAAAAGTGGGGAGACCGCAGATAGATCTCTTTGCGTCAAATCGAAATACTCAGCTGGACTATTTCTTCTCGCTAGATCCAGGATGGAAAACAGCGGCGGTAGACGCCCTATCTCAGGATTGGGATATGACACTAGCCTACGCCTTCCCTCCCCTACCTCTTATCCCAGCAACACTGAAGAAATTGAGGACGAGTGCTACTACTCTAATCCTAATTGCGCCAGCTTGGCCCAAAAGAGCATGGTTTTCGGTGTTGAAGATTTTGTCAGTCAGGGAGCCGTTTTGCTTACCAAAAGACAAGATCTCCTGTCGCAGGGTCCGCTCCTGCATCCCAATCTGGACAAGCTGAACCTAACAGCCTGGATCCTGAGAGGCAAACCCTAAAGAATCAGGGTCTATCTGACAAGGTAATCTCTACCCTACAGAACCTCCGTAAACCAGTCACAAAGGCTATTTATAACAAAATATGGAAAAAATTTTCTACATGGTTAGCAGAAAATCGAGCTTCTGTCCCGTCTCCTTCGGTGGGTTGCATTTTGGATTTTCTGCAGGCGGGTTTTGATGCAGGCCTCAAACCTAGCACCCTCAGAGTCCAAGTCTCGGCTCTTAGTTGTGCCTTGGGTTCTCCTTTAGCAGAACACAGGTGGATCAAGGCCTTCCTGAAGTCAGTCTCTAGAATGAGACCCACCCTTAGGCAGACTATTCCCCTTGGAATCTAAATATTGTTCTAGAGGGACTATCAGACCCCCATTTGAACCAATAGGGGTTTGGAGGACAAATTTCTTACACTCAAGGCTGTTTTTCTGTTAGCCATAACCACAGCCCGTAGGATAGGGGAAATTCAGGCCTTATCCATCAAAGAGCCATACCTGACAGTCCTGGAAGACCGCATAATCCTGAAGCTGGACCCAGCTTTTTTGCCTAAAGTGGTTTCCACTTTTCATAGGGAACAGGTGTTAACTCTTCCCTCATTTTATGCTTCTCCCCAAAATGTGCAGGAGGAAAGATTCCAGTGCTTGGATGTCAGGAGAACAATCCTAACCTATCTGGATAGAACAAGATCATGGAGAAAATCAAATAATCTGTTCATCCAATTCGGAGGAAAAATAGGGGCATGAAGGCCTCAAAACAGACATTGGCACGTTGGATCAAGGAAACGATCAAAGAGACCTATAAACAGCAGAACGTGCCTTGCCCTCTACAGTTGAAGGCACATTCCACAAGAGCCATGGCTTCTTCCTGGGCAGAGAAGGCGGATGCCACGATTGAGCAAATTTGCAGAGCTGGAACATGGTCCAGTTTCTTGACTTTTGCTAGACATTACAGGCTGGACACAGTAGCCAGTCAAGATTTGGCTTTTGGACAGAAAGTCCTGCAGGCCGTGGTCCCCCTAGAACTTAAGTTGGTAGTTCTCCATGGGTGCTGTCATGGAGGGACGTCCTGGAAATACTGGTTTAGTTTACCGGTAAAGCCTTTTCCAGGAGTCCGACATGACAGCACCCCGTATTACCCCCTTTTTTTTTGTGGTTTGTTGTGTCCAACAGTTTAATAACTATGTGAATGTAACATGGGTTATGAATAAATATGTTGGATCCCATCCGGTGTAGTAAGTTGGAAAAACACTGGAGTGTGGGGTGGGGAGGGGCCTTTTAACCTCTCTTGCTTCCTGTCCCTACAGAGGTCAATAGGACAACCTCCATGGGTGCTGTCATGTCGGACTCCTGGAAAAGGCTTTACCGGTAAACTAAACCAGTATTTTATTTTTTTCCTCAGAAAGTGTTATTTTCCACTAACTTGTGAAAAAAAATGAAATGATACATGAACTCATCATGCCCCTCCGTGAATACTTTGGGGTGTCTTCTTTCTAAAATGGTGTCATTTGGGGAGTATTTATACTTTCCTGGCATTCTAGCACCTGAAGAAACATGACAGGTGCTCAGAAAGTCAGAGCTGCTTCAAAATGCCGAAATTCACTTTTTTGCACCATACGCTATAACTTTTACCCAAACCAATAAATATACACTTATTGGATTTTTTTTATCAAAGATATGCAGAACAATAAATTTAGAGAAAAATTTATATAGAAATGTAGTTTTTATTCCTTTAAATTTACAACAGAAAGTGAAAAATGTCATTTTTTTGCAAAAATTTTGGTCATTTTTGATTAATAGCAAAAAAAGTAAAAATGTCAGCAGCAATGAAATACCACCAAATGAAAGCTCTATTAGTGAGAAGAAAAGGAGGTAAAATTCATTTGGGTGGTAAGTTGCATGACGGAGCAATAAACGGTGAAAGTAGCGTAGTGCGGAATTGTAAAAAGTGGCCTGGACATTAAGGGTGTTTAAGCTAGTGGGGCTGAAGTGGTTAAAAATGTAGTGCAGTGCAAAATCTTTTACATTTTTTTTTAAATAGTCCAAAATGGTCCTTGGTGGCAGATGCCTGGTGTGTATAATCAGACACCTCCCAGGGTTATGAAATCCTTAGCATTTTACATCATTTGGCTCTGAATTCAACAGTTTTTGCTCCTGGCATTTTTGTTAATTACGTGGTGTTTTTGTCTTTCTGGCTTCTTTTACAAAACGTAGCAGGCTATAGCGTCTGCCTTTTTTCAGGAGTTTTGCCAACTCCTCCTTTATAGTGAAAAACACCCCAAACAAAACTCTAGCTAATACAGACTGTGCAAAAAAACGGCAGATTGAAACACCACAAAAAATGCAGCCAAAAACAAAAAATACTTTTCCTTATTCTGGTATTTTTTTTTTTTTTCCAAGGTATAAGCACCCTTTAAAAGCAGTGAGGCATTTTACTGCATTTTCATTCCAATTCTGCAATTTTTAAGGTGCCACATGGTAATAATCCCATAACAAATTATGGTTTTATGATGTGGCAATGCACAATTGAAATGATAATTTTTTGTTTCCTGTTTTCATTATTTGTCTGAAGCATATGATTGCGTGATGACAAATAAGGCGATTTTCACACTAGCTGTAAGTTCTTCTGGCATAAGAAAAGCCTGTCGGAAGACATCGTATCTAGGGATGAGCAAAGTTGTGTTTTTCAAGTTCGATGCCCGGGTATTTGTGCAATTCCGTTATGGATTCCGTTATCATGGAATATAACAGAATGATATGACAGAATGCACAATGGAAGCCTTTAAGAGGCTGTCCTGCATGATGGAAACCAGACGGTTATCCATTATGCTGCCCATTGACTTCTATTATGACAGAATGCAAAACGGAATGCCTCTTAAACGCTTCTGTGGTGCATTCCGTTATATTCTGTAATAACGGAATCCATAATGGAATACCATTAATACCCGAATGCCGAACTTGAAAAACACACTACTCCCTAATCATATCCAGCACAGCCAGAATATGCGGGAGCACTGCCAGTCCCCATTGACTATAACTGGACTCTGAAGGGGATCCGGCCTGTATCTGGCATTAGTACCGGAATTCGGCCAGACAAATACAACTGCAAGCAGACTCGGACTGGCTCACAGTGGAACAGGTGAATGCCCCGGTGGGCCCCTGAGCAAGTGGGCCCGTAGTTCCCTAACCCCTGCACAAGTGGCACATGATACAGTAGACTAACTGTAGTACATATAGATAGGCAGGGTACAGCATCTCAACCAAGCCCTATTAATAAGAAAAACTTGGTAAATTATTCAACAAACTGCCCAGTTTATTATTATAGATGCATATCGTGAGTGAGATGACTTCTAGATCCGTATGCCGGCCAGTATTCTCTTAACCCAGGGACCTGCTTTCTGGAAGTCGCTGCAGGGACCCTCATAATCATAGTCATCTTGTAGTGTCTGTAGAGTAGACAGGTAGTATTTGCATTAAGCTGTACAGCAGGCACCAGAATGAATTTTACGGTGGGACCCAGTCCCATTATAGTCAATAGGCTCCGGCAGGGTCAGGTAATATCTGCATAGTTGCCAACTTTCCCAAATTAGGCAGACTCTCCCTGATTTTAAGAGAAAGTCCCAGCAAATTTTTACTGTCCTGGGACGAAAATAAGTTGGCGTTCCAAGGTAGGGTCGGGGCTTTTCCAGGGACGGAGCTTAGATGTTCTGAATTTACCAACTGAAATGTTAGTGAGTATGACAGCCTGTCAGAACAATTTACCACTAGCCTTAAAGTAACATGTTACATCTCCCTCCAGTCAGTATTTGGTCAGTATTTTTCATCAGTATTGTAAGTCAAAACCAGGAATGGAACCTACAGAGGCTGTGCAAATCATTCCATTATACTTACATTACACTCCTGGTTTTGGCTCACAAATACCAATGCAAGATAGGGACAAAATACTGAGCACGTGAAACTGGCCAAAGGCACAATAAACACATCAACAACAGTTGTCTGGTGTTAGTACACTGAAAAATATACCATGTAGGCCAAAAGTTGTCCAGCATCACTCATTTATGAATATTTTATGTCATTTTTGGTCTACATCAAATTTATCAACAGTACCCTGTTGATGAATAAGATGCATACTGTGAGAGTAAGGCTGGGTTCAGACTTGCGCGTTTTACAGCGCGTTCAAACGCACTGTAAAACGCTCAACACATGAAAACCAATGCTTCCCTATGGCCCTGGTTCTCACTTGAGCGTTTTACAGCGTGTTTGAATGCGCTAAAAAACGCCCTATGCTCAAAAAAGTTCTTGAGCTTCTTTGGGGCGTTTTGTCGCGCGTATTGTGATTGACGCCACAGTAGTCAATCACACGGACGCGCGTTTCCTATTTGCAAAAACGCGCGTATCAAATATGCGCAAGTCTGAACCCAGCCTAAGAGCTACCAGCAGAAAGTGTGCCAGCATTCATAAAACATTCCTACTATTTTTTTTCCTTAGGGCTCATTCGCATGACCATATGGCCATAGTGTCGCAATACATGGGAAGCTGCCATGTGAACTCCATATCATAGATTCGGAGCCATTGACTTGAATGGGTCCACAATCGCAAAAAAAAAAAAACGGGATCTATCTGTTGCAGAGCAGAGGCATGGAACCGAAGCCCACAGAAACACTTGGAATCGCTTCCGTGGACTTTTAGGTCCAAGCCAATGCACTGCAAAAGATAGGATATGTCCTATCTTTTGCAGATCGCTGACCCATTCAGTTCAATGTTATTCGAGGGCCAAACACAGGCACAGCAACCATATGGTCATGTGAATGAGCCCTTACTCAGGGTCAGGTTCACACATAGGTTTTATCATGTGCAAATACTGGTAATCCTCTTGAAGCCCACCTAGTGTAGTGAATCACGGCAAAATAAGGACACGTACAAATAGGGCATGTTAATGCTGCTTTGGATGCACTTTGTAAAACATCAAATAGACCAAGCAGCACAAAATATAAATGAAAAATGCCTCTCACTGTTTTTAATTCAATACCTGGTTTTACTAAAGAAAAAACCTAAAAAATTGCATAATGTGAACAAAGCCTCAAGGTCACAGACTCTCTGCCCTACATTTATTCTCAGGTGCTTCATATCTAAGGAAATAAGTAAAGAGATCTTCACACACACATACTTCATAGTATACTTCTGTGCTTGTTCCAGAAACTTGCCTCTGTCTGTTTCCTGGACCCCCTGGTTTTCTGTGAATAAAATCCATTATTTTACACAATTCGGCTGTTTCCTGGGTGTGCCCTGAAGAGAGCCACAGTATGATTGAATCTGAAAGGCTCATTAATTGATATGCAGCTTAAGGCCGGAGGAGGCGCCTTTATTTCTATTTAGCCACATAGTGCTGCTGAATTCTGGATTATTAGTGGAGTTGGATGCCAAAGGAAAGGATGTGCTTTAACAGGTAAGAGTCCAGTCTACATCTTTATGTTTTAAATCTGACATGTGAAATGGAACATGTATTTTATTCCAAAATATTTACCTTCAATTTTTGAAATAAGTAAAACCTTGTGATATACTTTTGAGGGGTTTACCAGGTATATTTTGATGACTAATGTTCAGGGTAGGTCATCAATATTTTATTGGTGGGGATACAACTCATGGCACTTCCACCAATCAGCTGCTGACCGGGGACATGGCTCTCGGCCTCTCCCTTGGCTTGTGGAGTCACAATCATTGGTCACATTATTTATATGCAGCTCAGTCACATTCAAGTAATTGGAATTGAGCTGCAATACCACGCACAGCCACTATAGTATATGGAGTATGTTGTACAGCAATGTACTCCATATGCTGTGACAAAGACACAATTAGCGTTGGACGAACTTCTGTTTTCAAGTTTGGCGTACAAGGTTCGGTTTTGGGTTATCTAAGAATTGTGTTATGGATTCCGCTACCATGGACCATAAGTGACACATAATGGAATTCTTATGTAACCGAATCCCGAACCTTGCAAAGCGAACTTGAAAACAGAAGTTCCCTCATTCCTAGTCCCAGTTGATCACTAGGGGTGCTGGACCCCCATCAATCTGATACTGACCACCTATCGAAGCTAGGTGCTTAATATTTACAACCTGAAAAATCCCTTTAAGAGTATAATTGCACCCTGTAGCACGCCCACGTGCTGTCTGCATCTGTATGTCCCGGCCCCGCAAAAAAAATAGAACATGTCCTATTCTTGGCCATTTTACAGACAAGAATAGGACTTTTCTCTAGACGGGGGGAGGCGTTATATTTGTGTTTTGCAGATCCGTGATTTGCAGACCACAAAAAACTTTTGCACGTGTGCATGTGCCTTGACTAAATGAGGTTGATTCTGCAGAATGTGTGCATCATTTTTAGGGGGCCTTCACATCCGACAAATTTTGTTGCAGATTTCTGGAACCGAAAATCTGTTTCATTCATCTAAACCCTTACACTGGGTTCAGACCTGAGCGTTTTGAAGCCTAGCGTTTTTGGTGCGTTCAAGACTGGCGTTTAGGAGCGTTTTTTTCAAGCGTTTTGGTAAATAGTGTAGGCGCGTTTGACGCGCGTTTATGTGATTGACTGCATAGTTGGCCAATGACCAATGATATAGTTTGGCCAATCTGAGTGCTTTAGAGGTGTGACATTCCATGGTGGCTGATTCAGCATGTTGCAAACTTTGTAAAACGCGCATTAATAGGCGCGTTTTACGCTGCACAAACGCCCGAACAACACGCCTATCGCGTTTCCCATTGAAGTCTATTTGAACCAAACGCTGGATAAACGCCTGAATTAACGCGAACATACTTGCCTATGCGTCGGACGTTTTTAGGCGCCTACGAACGCGCATTAAAACGCGCAAGTGTGAACCACCTCCATTGGAATGCATGGTTCCTGTACTGTTGTGCGTTTTTTTTGCGCGTTCGAAAGCGGCGTTTTACGCGAAAGTGTGAACTGAGTGTTAGAGGACCTTCTGATTTTCCATTTTGTGTTTTTATTTTTCACTCTCCGCCTTCCCATAGTCAAACCTTTTTTATGTTTCAATCCATATACCCTTATGAGGGTTTTCTAATGGCATCATTTACGGTTGCATACAATGTAGTCGAAAGCGGGGGAAAAATACCAAATGGGGTGGAATTGGGAAAAAATGCAATTCTGACAGTTTTTTTTTTTTTTTTTACGGTGTTCACTATGCTGCAAAATTGTTACCTTCATTCACCAGGTCATTATGAATACAACGATACCACACTTGTGTAGTTTTTCTTACATTTTAATACTGAAAAAAATGTAAACCTTGAAAAAAACATTTTTTTCATCACCATATTATCTTATAACTTTTTAGTAGTTATTTGTACAGTGTTGTGTGAGGGCTCATTTTTTGTGGGGCGATCAGTACTTTTCAGTGGTACTATTTTGAAGTTTGTGTGGGGAAAGAGGAGGTGATTTGAACTTTTATATTTTTTAAAACTTTTTTTTTTTTTTCTCACCCTGGGTGACTATAACTGGCAATCAATAGATTGCCCATTGTGTTCTGTGATGGCCATGTAGCCAAAATTTTTCCTGAAATGCCAGTAAAAAAAAACATAGCTTATCCATTTACTTGTGGAAAGGCCGTCGCTGCCACCTTGACTGAAAAAAGCACCAAATCTCATGCGTGCTGAGGTCCCTACATCATTACGCTGACTGAGCGTGGTGATGTCATCAGTGATGATGTCACCGTGCCTGGCTAGTGTAATGACATGTTGATGTCATCATGTCAGTGCATGTGAGATTTAGCGTGTTTCTTCAATTAAGACTGCCGCGACTGCGTCTCCACGAGCAAATGAATGAGGTTACTATGTATTTTTTTAAACCCCTGAAAGGCCTTAATGTGACTGGCATATGCCGCAATCAGCGTTGAACGTGGTATCTGAGGAGTTCAATGATGGGGGAGGGGGGGGGGGCAGCCCGCTACATACAATTGAATGATATTTATGATGAAGTAATTGGTTACGAGTCAAATTTCTTTGTGAACTTAGGCGAAGCAGTCTGAATCAAATTTTTGATAACTTCATTCATCTCTACATGCCAGGTACTAGATTGGGTCTAAGTGAGAATTTCATTTTTAATAGCACATGAGATTCTGAATGTCTCTGTACAAAATCAGGGAAATATGGTAGTACAACATGAGCCCAAAAAACTCTGGGGGATATTTATCAAACTGGTAGACTGTAGAACTGGCTTAGTTGCCCATAACAACCAATCAGATTCCACCTTTCATTTTCCAAACTAGCTGTGAGAAATGAAAGGTGCAACCTTATTGGTTGCTATGGGCAACTAAGCTAGTTCTACTTTCCAACAGTTTGATAAATGACCCCCTCTGTGTGTGCCATATTATAATCCATTCAACTTTAGGGGATTGCCATTGACAGTGGAGTGCTTGTTTTTGGCGATCTGCAGCAGGCCTATAGTGCTGAAAAGAATGGCAGTGAGGAAGCATGACCGTTGCTCCATTTAAATGGAGAAACATATGGCCCTCATTCTCATGATCAGTGGGCCCCAGCAATTGGACCTCTTCAATCAGATACACCAACGTACATTGTTGGCTCCCATATTTCTATGGCACCTATATATGGGACTTGTGTGACATTTATCATGAGGCTTTAGGGCGTATGTTACGTACACAGATCTGCTATGTCAGGTGATTTACAGAATCTCTATGGGTCCTCTTATACTTTTATTCTTTTTCTGTAGAAACACAAAGAAAAAAACACAATGCAACAGCACTCTGCAAACAAAATAAAGTACAATGATGCCACAATAATAGAAAACTTTCTGGTGCTAATGCTACGCTTATTTTGTAAATTTCAGATTCTTGGCAAATATATTTTGTACAAAATTATTTGGACCCATCTGCCACACATCAAGGTGATCTCTGTAATACGGGAACCTAACACTAAATACTACCTGTTATGTGCCATACTGGCCACCATAAAACTTAGGGAGTGTAGGTTTCACGTGCATGCTGGGTCCACTCTGCTTTTTATCATTTTTGGTGCCAAAATGGCCTCTATTCAATTCAGGGAATGCAGGTACCAACATGCATGCTTAGCCCATTCTATACCTTTCCTGTTGCCAGGCAGCTTCCAATGAATGCAATGAGAGTCCAGTCTATACCTCTCTCCTGGTGCCAAAAGGCTTCCAGTGAGTGCAGGGAGAGCATGCTACAGCTTTAGGCCCTATTCACACATCCGCAATGTAGTCCGCATGTATTCCGCAATTTTGCGGAATACATGCGGACCCATTGACTGTGAATGGGGCCGGGAACGATGCCGAGAGCACACACTGTGCTCTCCGCATCCGATTTTGCGGAGCGCGCCGCCGATCTTCCGGTCCGCGGCTCCGCAAAAAAAATGGAGCATGTCCTATTCTTGTCCGCAATTGCGGACAAGAAGAGGCATTTTCTATGGAGTTCGGGCAATGTGCGGTCCGCAAAAATGCGGAATGCACATTGCCGGTGTGTCCGTGTTTTGCGGATCCGCGGCTCCGTGGATCCGCAAAACACAACGGATGTGTGAATAAGGCCTTATACTTACACTAATTAAAATTAGCCTATGGGGCAGACAGCATGCATGTGGAACCTGCATTCCCTGAATTTTATGGTGGCCATTATGGCACATAACAGGTAGCATTTAGTGTTAGGTTCCCGTCTTATAGAGATCGCCTTGACATTTGGCAGACGGGCCCAAATAATTTTGTACAAAATGCATTTGCCAAGAATCTAAAATTTACAAAATAAGCGTAGCATTAGCACCAGAATATTTTCTATTACTATGGCATTATTGTACTTTAGTTGGTTTGCAGAGTGCTTTGGCATTGTGTTTTTTTTTTTTGTTTTTTTTTTTATGTGTGTGTGTGTGTGTGTGTTAATGTATGTGTGCACTCCCTTGGGATGGCGGAGTGCCAGCGGTATTATCCAACCAAGGCTAAGTTAATATTGAAAAAGAAAAACCGCAGCACTTCCGATATGGTGATAGCATGGGGGATCCTTTATTCACCCGTGCAATGTTTCGATCCTCTTGCTGAGATTGTTGTCAAGCAATGAACAGTGTTGAATCGTACATATTTATAGGGTGTTAACATAAGTCATTAACCAATGAAAAATTATCAAGTGTAAATGCTACATAATATATATATACACTTATTTTGATTGCATACATTTTACTAATGTCATATATTGTGCCGAGTTAATTAACTAAGCCTAATAATCTTATCTACTGCAAATTATAAGAAGGCAATTATAGTTGTAATTAAGTCACCTAGTCCAATGAATTGTATATACGGCAGCAAATGGCTTAATTTGTAGGTCTAAACAGGTCACTCCAGGAGAGTTGGTTTACTTAGTAGGAAACATTAATTAAAGCCCCACAAGGCCACTTAGATGTGTGGCCTTTGGGATTTGAAATGCCAAATAAACCCTTACCTTTAACACTTCAACATGAGAGTTAATTAAATGTGTTCTTTTTGTATTCTCTAGACTTTTTTATTACCTGGCTTTTCAGCTCCTTATAGCCGTTCACTCGGGAACTGGTAAGTATCTGCTGTGTACTGGTATTAATGTGTGATTTGAATTGGAATTTCATTATAGAAAGCTGCTGGTTGTCACATGGAGAAAAGGTGAAAATTGATGTAATCAAAGACTTATTTTACATTGGACATCCACAGGAAATCTTTCCTTTTCACATATATTTCATTATAGAGTAAATAGGGATTAAATATATTCTGATCAATTTATAATAACCATTAACATGCCATGGAAAATAATCGATGAAAATTTTAGGATTCAGTAGTTCCACCACATGTCCACTGCTGCAGATTGCTCATAGAAGTGTTTTTTCTTCCAGTGACTTTAATGGGAAAAATGAAACCTAAATCAATTGTTTGTATTTTCTTAAGACGTGTACAAATGTGGTTCTATAGATGTTATTTTGGAAGTGCTAATGGTAACTGTAGAGGAGGGAGGAGTACCTAACATATCCTAATTATCTAACACCATCCGTCCCTCCTGAAGCTCTCTGCGTTGATCCAGTTTCCCATGTACTCTGTGCACTGCTCCAGTCATGGGGCAATGTCTTGTGACCTAACCCTGGGAAGGGAGTAACAAGTTGGCCGGTATGGTAGTGGGAGAATATCCAGGATAGGTATATTTATTACAAAATTTCCTTGAGAAACCAAAATATAATGTTATTGAATATTCCCAAGAGAATGTACAGTATTCTATAAATCTTATGGTATCTGCAAAGCCATCTAACACTGATCATCGGTGGAAAGAAGCTTGTTTTGTTGCATCCCAATCTGCACAATGCCCCTATGTCAGTTCTGAATTATGGAAGCAGAAGCCATAAACGTACCAAAGCAAATGATCTTTGCCAATTAGTTGTTTGACATGAGGCTTTAGGGTGTAACTAGAGATAAGCGAATCGAAGTTGACTAAGTAGAATTCGATCCGAATTTCTGGAAAAATGTGATTCACATTTTGGATTCGGCCATTTTCCAGTGTGCTTAGTGCAGAGAGAGACATCAGCAGGCGCTAGGGACAGTAGTAGAAAAGACTTTAAAAGTTTTATTTTGCTGTATAGAAGTTCAGGTAAAGGATAGAGAGGAATCATTCTACAGTACTAAAACAGAACAGGGTTCAGTAGGGGAGTTTACAGCCTGGGTAATAGAAACAATCCTATTACACCTTGCTGCACTGACTGCGGATCCAAATTGCCATTATACAACTCTGTAATTCCAGCAAACCGTTCTTATTAGGGTTCAAGTGCTGTTTGATACAGGTATTAACAGGGTTTATTACAAGGAAATATTTCAATGTCTTATTTGCCTTGTGCTGTGCAGTTATATGTTCTAAAGCATTTTTTGGCTTGTATTAGTGGGGGGAAAAAGGGCTTATTAGCCGTTGTGTGGTGAAGTGAAAAAATTACAGCCCTTTTTGGCATCTATTAGTGGGAAAAAAATATATTTGCTATTCAGCGGTGCAGTCATATATTCGAAATCCCTTTTTGACATGTATTAGTGGCACAAAATATATATTATTTGACGTTCAGCAGTACAGTTATATTATAAAGCCTTTTGTGGCGTGTATACGTGGAAAAAATAAGGGCCTATTTGCCGTTCAGTAGTGCAGTTATATGTTCTAAAGCCATTTTTGGCATGTATTAGTGGGAAAAAAAGGAGGCTTATTAGCACTGTGTGTTGAAGTGAGAAAATTACTTTTTTGGGGTGTTTTAATTTAATTTTTATTTATTTATTTATTTGATTTAACAGTATGTCAGACAGCGAAATGCCAGGCCCTGTACAGGGGAGTGGCAGAGTCCTAAATGTTTCTGGTGCAGGCAAAAGCCACAGCAGAGTAAGGGGGCGTGGCAGCAGGATTCGCAGCGAGAGGCCTGAGCTCCCAGTGTCATCTAGTAGTCATGTCTTGACCAGCAACCCAGCGGTTCTTGAATAGTTGACTCAGTCATCCACTTCGTCCCAAGTGACATCAGACACCCCCAGCCAAGTGTCGGTGGGTTAATCAGACACAGCCTCTTGTTGGCATGGCCCAGGAGCAGGCCCTGTGCCCTCACCTGTCCTTAACCTGCTTCTGTCCTTTTCTGTTCCCTTGCCAGAGAAGTATTATATGCTGTGGGCTCAGTCCACTATACAGCGAGGACGAGCTACTAGAGGACAGTTAGCAGCTACTTCCCAGCCAAGATGTAGAAGAGATATCCACTGCTTCCTCTGGTAGGCAGGCAAGTAATGATGAGGAGAGTGACGTGGGGGCTGGTGTTGCAAGCCGTCAGGCTCCTGAACCAGAGACCATTGAAGAGAACATCAGTGATGTGCAGGTAGTACTCGATGATGATGATGCAGCTGATTGCACTTGGGAGCAGGGTGAATTGGAGGTTTCATCATCATCGGGAGAAGAGGGTGGCAGATAGCACGTTGGGTAGCGGCAGAGCCAGCAAGTTGCTAGCGTGGCCCGGGAGTCAGCAGGGTGGCAGCAGTGGGGGTCGGGAGCCAAACGTGCCCGGGGTAGACCACCCGCATCGCAGGAGCCTACCTGCCTGAAAAGTAGTGGTGCAGGGGTTCACGGAGGGCAGCGGTGGTAACAGTCAGTTACTGCATTGCCATATCTGCCTTACACATTTTCTAGGCCGTGACCAAGGATCAAGGGGACCGAAACGTTAAAGTCAGCCAGTTCTGTACAAATGGCATGAAAAATAACATACATTTGCATTAATTCAATAGAGTGCCGTGAATATTTTATTATTAAAGCTGAAATTACACCTGCAGATGATACTGAAGGTCATCACTAACAATTGGTTAGCAGTGATCTGGCAGTGAAATACTGCTGCCAATTATCCAATGAACGAGCAAACGCTCGTTCATCGGGTAATTGGAATCTTTTAAATTATTTTAAATGCTATGTAATCACAATCTGCTGCCGGCAAACAGTGATTCAATATGGGGACGAAGGATACCATAAGTAATGGCTCATCCCAATACTGAGGAGGGGCAGGCGATTGCCTGGAAGGAACACTTCCTTCATGACAATGGCCTGCAAAATATGCAGTTGTAATATAAGCTTTAGGCTAGATTTACACATCAGTCCAGATTTAATAATCTTATAAATAGAAAAAATTTAGACAGACTGTCTAGACCTGCACCAGATTTATTACAGCGGCTCAGGTTGGATGATAAATTTGGAGAAAAGTTGGCTTGCTTTGAGACAGAATTGTAAGACAGAATTGTGATGCAACTTTTGCTCAGAATGTCAAATATTAGGCCACATTCCTTTCCTGACTAAGCCACACTCCCTAGTCAAGTAAGTCAGATCATTTTTGGCTGATTTGCATCTTTTAACAGGCAGGATATCTCGCTGTGTACACAGGGATGTGCTGCCAATAAGCAATAGAACTGAGTGAGGGAGGAACAACTGCGGAATCAATATTCATTTTGCATAGGTAGGTGTGAACGAGCACCAATCAAAGGGTTTATGTCTACTATTGCTCGTCCTGCCCGAATATGACCATTTTAATAGGGATTTTATAATATTTTCTGACATCTAATCTTCCCCACAGATAATTTCAGATTCTGCCCCCTTGTTCTGGTGTTTAGTTTCTAGCTAAAACGTGTCCCTAATGAACCTTATTAGAGGTATTCCAGTTGTTTCAAGTTAATATTAGTGATGAGCAGCAGAGGCAGTATTCGAATTCGCAATATTTCGCAAATATTTAGTAGAATATTCATCATATAGTCGCAAATTTGTTGTTATTTTCTTGATTGCAAAAATCGGCAATGCAATATGCGTGTAATGCGCACGCAATACAGGCGTGGGTCACTATAGCTACATTTTTTGAGCTGCTAGAAGTTTGTTGAGACTGGAGAAAATGGTTGGCACGGCAGAACATTACAATAACTTTATATGCAGATAGAGTGCTCTAATATATTTGTGATTGCGCAAATCCGCAATTAATGATTCACATATTTTTGCGCAATATGGCAACTTCACATTTTAGCAAGTCTGACTACATATTAGTGACTGGTGCACTAAGTATTATTGTGAACTTGCGACATCACAGCACTATGTATGTAACATGTATGTGTGAACAGCAGAACCTATCACACTACCTAACACCCTGCACAGCTACACTATATCACAATCTAACCTACACTGACTATCTCCCACTATCTGTAATAGTTTATATATAGTTATATACATATACATACAGGGGCGTAGTTATAGGGGGTGCAGAGGTAGCAGTCGCTACCGGGCCCAGGAGCCTGAGGGGGCCCAAAGACGCTTGTGCCGCATAAGAAGACACACAAAGCACTGAGGGAAGGGGTGCCCAAGCTGAACTCTTGCACCAGGGCCCATGAGCCTTTAGCTACGCCCCTGTATATATATATATATATATCTAATGTAATGTGACACAGGAAAGCAGAGAGCACAGCAATGACACTGCTGTCTCTCTCAGAACTGTAATAGACTGTAGAAAATGGCTGTGGGGGGTTCTTATATAGTAAGGGGTAGGCAACTTTCCTATTGGTTGCTAGGGATGTTGCTAAGCTCAGAGAAAGACATTGCAGCCTTCTTATTGGCCCACTAGCAAAAAGGGAGGTTACTGATTGGGGGAAAAATGTAGAATATACGAATATTCATCACTACATATATCACTACATCGTAAATATTCACAAATTCTCAAAGTTGCAATATTCGCAATTAAAATTTGCGATTCGAATATTCGTGCCAAACACTAGTTAATATAACTATTGAGGTCTGTTCATTTCAGGGGAGCTGCAGGGGCCACGAGGTTCCCGTTTTCGTGATCGGTCATTTTCGTGATTGGTGGGGGTTCCAGTGGTAATAGTTATTCTCTATCCTGTAGAAACAACTGGAATTCCCCTTTAAACCTTTAACGTATTTAAAGGTTTCTCTCATGTTGCCCCTTTCCCTTCTTTCTTCAAGGCTATACAGATTAAGTTCTCTGCTAGATTCACACAGCCCAAACATATTATTGGGAACAAACGTTACTATGAATGGTCATTCCCAATAATCTGCTTGTGTAAATGTAGTTCTGACCACCCTATGAATGAGCTAAACGCTTGTTCATCGGGTGAAATGATTTCAGGTATGGATAACTCAATCATCATTTCTGGACAGCAGTTTGTGCTGTGTAAACAGTGATCTGCTGCCAGAAACAATGAATTTGTCCTCATACATTAAAGATGATTCCTCCATGTAAATGCAGCTCTTCACTTCAACAGAAGAACATACAGGGAGTTCACTTCCTGATAATGCCTGCTCATTTGCACGTGTAAATGCACCTTAAGTCTCACTTGAAAAGTTTTCATTCTTATTTTAATCAGTAAAAACACCAACATAAAGACTACCAGACTACTAAACTACTGTAAATAAGGCACATTTCATTTACAAATTGTGACAAAATGTGCTCTAGTATGTGTGGACTCTCTGGGGTGGGGACAATTTTCTAAAAACAACTCCTCAGTAGCTTCCCAATAAAACTTTTTTTTTTTTCAGATGATTGGAATAAAATCATTGTTTCTGATAATAGATTAACATATAATTTGTTAACAAAGAAGAGTTGCTTTTATAATGTTCTCATATTTTAATTCGTAGTGCAGTTCAAAAAATATATCACATAACTCTCTGTTAATGCTGTTCATAGAATAAATGGAACTCCTATCAAAAATTAAAATAGGTTCCCGCATTCTGGTTCTGGAATTTGGCTCAAGGTCAGAAAAGCCTCATGTTTGGACATGGGGCCAAGTGGTAAAAAAGTGGATGAGTTCAGCCAGGGCTGGGTCTCCTCTCGAAGGGCTGCATAGCAACTAATTGGTCATCCTTCATGATATGTATGTCCTTGTCATTCTTTCCAAAACATTAGAACTGATGACCTATCCTCAGGATAGGTAATCAGTATCTGATGATTGGGGTTCCAACACCCAGAACCCCAGCCGATCAGCTGTTTGAGAAGGCACTGGGGCCCTGTGAGTGCCACGGCCTTCTCTGTGCTTACCAAGTACAGCGGTGTACAGTGTATTGTATAGTGGCTGTTCTTGGTATCGCGCTCAGCCCCATTGACAGCGAACGCCGCTGCCTTCTCAAACAGCTGATTGGGGGTCTGACACCTGGGACCCCCACCAATCAGATACTGAATACCTATACAGAGGGCAGATAAGTCTCGGAAAACCCCTTTAATTATTTTTATTATACTAGAGTGGTAAAGTTAAAAATTATACACAAGGATATGAAAAAGCTGAAAATACCAATGCTTTATATAATGTACTGTCTTCAAGACATCTGGCATCTGTATCAATCCTATTGTTTCTACTGTCATGTGTTTTCTGTATTTCTATATATTCACAGCCTTACAACCCTGATTCTAATAATATTATTTTTTCTCGCCTGATGCCAGCATTTCACAACGGAACAATGAAATCTGCTAAGTCTACACTGTCATTGGAAACCTATTTAGAGAAGCCTGTGAGGAACATTAACCACACTGGGATTCGAAAGCACAAAAGCACTGGAGAAATTATTCCCTTTATTGGGCTTACAAAAAGTAAGTCACGTTGTATCACTGGATGCCACTTACATTTCATTGTCAATCTTCCAAAAAGATTGTGTGGAATCTGTACTCACACTGTGCTAAATCATACCCCACAGATGAAGTCTTCCAGGTAAAGGTGACTTAATATTGAGGACCTTTTACAAGAGTAAATAATCATTTGAAATAAACGTAAAATTAAATTCATCAATTTTGGAGAAGTGTAAAAGCATTGAACGATCAAATAACCAGTGATAATTGTTTGTCCTTGTGATCACTGATGTAGACACCTAAATCATTTGTTTGTCATCCTGAAGACCAGAAGTATAGTTTACAGCACAGACGATTCCACATTGGGTATGGAATTGTTATGCTGCTCATGTCATGTTAATTACTTCAGCCACAAATATGTGAGCAAACCAGAAAAGGTTGCGGATTGAAACCGTGTGGTCTCAATTAGTGTTGGGCGAGCATGGCCCTCCGAACACCACTTTGACTCGAGCATCGAGTCTTCTCCCCGCACGTTTGTTGGCTGCTACGCAGCCAATAAACATGCAGGTAAGTACTGCCACTCACTGTAATGCCGTAGCCATGTTGGCTATATAGCACACGATAACACGTGGTTCGGCTAAGTCTTAGTCAGTGAAAGCTGCAGCAGAAGGGACAGGAATTTTTTTTTGTTTGTTTGTAGGCAGGGTTTGGTCTTGAAAGGTGTTATAGACCCAAAAGTCCTTTTAAGGACTATTGTTTCATCTGTCTGCAATATTTATTATTAGCGCAACCTGCGCTAAATTGCGTGCAATTGTTTGGCCGCTGCTGACGGTGACACAACCTTTTCTACATCTGTTGAGCTACATTTGCGCATCCTAAATATCTGTGACATTCAGTGTAATTTTTTCTTAGCCGCTGGTGCCGGCGACATTACCTGCGCTACATCTCCTGTAAAACGTTTGCGCATCCTAAATATCTGTTACATGCAGTGTAATTTATTTGCGCATACACTTACAAAACCTGCGGTACTGTACGTGTGACATACTTGCAAGCATATATACCATTTAATATGCTCAAGGCGAGCAGTAAGGGACAGGGAAGTGGCCGTGCTGCTGATGGTGCACGCAGAGGGCTGGGCCCTGGGCGCGGTGAAACTGTACCTACCGCCAGAGCACAAGAAACACACTGATCCATGATACCTATCTTCATGTCCCAGGCGCAGGACAACACTCTCAAAGTCACACCAGTGCGACCAGGTGGTTGGTAGAGATGTCCCGAACTATTTGCCGGCGAACAATTCCCGTCAAACATCGCATGTGGTGGGCGAACATATGCTATGTTCGGTTCCCCCCTATACGTCATCATTGAGCAAACTTTGACCCTGTACCTCACAGTCAGCAGACACATTCCAGCCAATCAGCATACCCACCCTCCCAGACCCTCCCACCTCCTATCAAAAAGCAAGGACAGCATCCATCTTAGGTTCATTCTGAAGCTGCAGTGTTAGTTAGAACAGGGAGAGTGCTGCTGCTGCTGAATTAATAGGGAAAGCGTTAGCTAGACCAGTGTTCTGTGTCCACTGCAGTCCTCAAAGACTCTTCGGCCTCTTTCACACAAGCGTGTCCGGATTAGGCCCCATTCACACGTCCGTAGTGTGTTGCGGATCCACAACACACCATGTCGGCACTCCCCATAGAGATGCCTATTCTTGTCCGCAGGCTGTGGACAAGAATAGGACATGCTCTATCTTTTGCGGAGCCACGGCTGGATGTTTCAGGGCGGAACCCGGAAGTTCGGGACATAGTGTGCTCTACGCATCACGTCCGGCCCCATTCACAATGAATTGCGCAATTGATGCAGACCAAAATTGCGGATGTGTAAATGGGGCCTTAGGTCCGGATGCGTTCAGAGAAAACTGCAATTTCACAGGCAAAGCCATTCAGTTTTACCTGCGATTGCGTTCAGTTGTTCAGTTTTTTTCCGCGCGGGTGCAATGCGTTTTGATGCGTTTTTCACGAGCGTGATAAAAAAACTGAAGGTTTACAAACAACATCTCCTAGCAACCATCAGTGAAAAACGCAACGCACCCGCACATAGAACATGCTGCGATTTTCACGCAACGCACAAGTGATGCGTGAAAAAAAACGCTTATGTATACAGACCCATTGAAATGAATGGGTCAGGATTCAGTGCGGATGCTATGCGTTCACATCATTCATTGCACCCACATGGAAAACTCGCTCGTGTGAAAGGGGCCATCTGCTGTAAGGACAGTGTCCTGACAGCACCCCAAAACGCTCTCTTTAGGGCTGGTACATCAGTCTGCTTTAATTTTTATATATATTGCAGTTGCCTGCCTGTGTGTGAGAGGCTGCAGGCCCACAGACTTTACTGTGTGCACACCACTCATATAAGGTGGCACAGTACCTTGCAGATAAAAAAAGTCATTTCATTTTTACCCTTTAATATAATTGCAGTTTTCTGCCAGTGTGTGTCAGGCCCACAGACTGTACTGTGCCCACTGCCCACCACTCATATAGGGTGTAACAGTACATTGCACGGCGCACGCGCAGTGACCTAAAATTCAAACGAAGTGGACCAAGCATGGGTCTCTTTCCATCTCCCGGTTCCAAAAATCTACTCACTACACTGGCCCGGCCCTGATAAGGGACAAAACAGAGATTAAACTGATAGGAATAGTACTTAGTTAACACTAGTTGCATTGGTGGCAAATTCCATTGCAAGTGCCTAAAATTAGAAGGAAGCGGACAGAGCAAGCTTTTTTCTCTATCTCCCCATGCAAGAATTCAATTCAATACACATCCCCTGATAGGGGACTTAACAAAGATTAAAATGGTAAGAATAGTAGTTCACACTATTTGTATTGGTGGTGCAGTGCCCCAAATTGGAAGGAAGAGGACCGACTAACCATCTTTTTCCATCTCCCAGTTCCTAAAATCTATTTCATACACCGCCCCTGACAGGGGACAAAACAGAGATTAAACTGGTAAGAACAGATTTTTTCAATCTTAAAAAAAGAGGACAGCCTCTGCGAAGCTGGGTATTTTTTGGCCACGTTACTGAACGCTCATGCACAATGGCTGTAGGTTCATGCGTTCTTTTTGTGAAGGTGACAAACCTGGTCAGTCAAACCCAAGGCAACATCATCGACCTCATCCCATATGCATTTTTTCTGGAGCATGCCCTGCAAAGAGTGCTGGATCAGGCCGTAGATAAGCCTGAAGAGGAAGAGTTGTGGTCACCATCACCACCAGAAGCAGCCTTGTCGTCGTCGATTGCTGGACCTGCAGCAACGCAAAGAGAGGAGTCTGAAGAAGAGGAGTCAGAGGAGGAAGGTGGCTTTGAGGAGGTGGAAGACCAACCACAGCAGGCATCCCAGGGGGCTTGTTGTCACCTTTCGGGGACCCTTTGTACGTGGCTGGGTGGAGGAAGAGACCTTCAATGATGTCAGTAAGGACAAGGAACGGGACATGGCTAGCTTGGTATCCAACCTTGTGCAAATTGGGAGTTTGCGGTTGTGCAAATAGACTGTTTGCGGTGCGTTATACGTGGAGTTTGGTCTGTCACTGTGAAGCGAGCGTAACCCTTACACTACCTGATCGATACAACATCATACCTGATCATATACACACACTGGATGTTTTAAAGCATGTTATTCCAAATAATTTAGGAATGTTAGGTGATTTATGCCCTTTATGGATTAAAACCCGACTCTGCGTCAACTACATAATTTTCCATGGGAGTTTTGCCATGGATCCCCCTCCGGCATGCCACAGTCCAGGTGTTAGTCCCCTTGAAACAACTTTCCCATCACTATTGTGGCCAAAAAGAATCCCTGTGGGTTTTAAAATTCGCCTGCCTATTGAAGTCTATGGCTGTTTGCCCTTTCGCGAACATTTGTGGAATTTCGCGTTCACCGTTCGCGAACGGAAAATTTTATGTTTGCGACATGGTCGGTTGTTTTAGATGGTCATATCAGCAGCAATGTTTGAGGGTCACCAGCAGGCCCTTTTTTTAGTGTGTGCCCTCCTTTATGTGTAACAATGGGTGTATTGGACTGTCTGTTCCTTGTAATTTTTGGCAGCCCTTTCACTTAGTGCATAGGCTTTATCAGCGAATGTTTCCTAACAATTTTTCTGTAAAAGTGTCGTATTACTCAGACACCATCGTTCCCAGCAGCGACCTGGGAGTCCAAGATGCATCCAGACATCCTCCCCATGCTGTTCTGGAACCTTTTCAGTGGTGTTTCCATCAATTTTTGACATTTTCCTGTGAACCAGACACCCTACCCTCTTCAGAGCTGGGGGTGTCTGGTTTAATGCTCTGGTTCTCCCATTGACTTCCATTGTGCTCTGGTGTTCTGTAGAGCACCCGAGCATCCCAAAGTGTTCTACTCGAGCACCAGAGCACCCAAACACTTTGGTGCTCGATCAACACTAGTCTCAACTGAACACAAAATGGAGACTGCATACAGGAGTGAAGGAGGTCTTTGGTGGTAAAGGTGGAACAAAGGGTCTTTACACACCTTTTTAACACACCATTTTTACACAATCCCATTTCTTTCTCCAACCACCACCCACACACTCAATTATGTTTTACTGTAAATGCAACTATTTGCCGCAAAAATGATCTATTACACGATTGCACTCCCGAATTTTTACATGATGCTCTGCGCATCTAGAAGGTCTTTTGAACGTTAATGATTCGAATAATTACTCATTCGTCGCTCAATAAAATCCATCATCTACTCATGTAATAGCTTCTCTTAAATATACTCAGAAATAAAGTCTCATTCATTAAAACTACTCTAAATGAGTAATAGTCAAAAGGTTTATCTCAATGCTTAGAAATCTATCTTCTGATCTCCTGAACTACTGAGGATACTACAAGGTTATTTACAACTGTTTGCTTTCTAAAAGGGGTTGTCTCACTTCAGCAAATGGAATTTATTATGTAGAGAAAGTTAATACAAGCCACTTACTAATGTATTGTCCATATTGCTTCCCTTGCTGCCTGGATTCATTTTTCCATCACATTATACACTGACCGTTTCCATGGTTACAGACCACCCTGCAATCCATCAGTGGTGTTCGTGCTTGCACATCATAGGAAAAGGCCTCTCTGGTGGCCGGGAAATTGGAAGTACGCATAGGATGGTGCCTTTTCCTACAGTGTGCAAGCACGGCCACCACTGCTGGATTACAGGGTGGTTGTAACCATGGAAACGAGCAGTGTATAATGTGATGGAAAAATAAATCCAGCCAGCAAAGGATGCAATATGGATAATAACAGTACATTAGTAAGTGCCTTGTATTAACTTTCTCTACATGATGCATGCCATTTGCTGAAGTGACACAACCCCTTTAATGTCTTTAAAAACTTTGCATTTTGAGTATACTACATATTATATGATGCATGCATACATAATAATAATAATTAATAATTAATATTCCCTTTAAAAAAGGGAATCAAATTCCCACCACAAATGCATAAGCAATATGGACTAACTAGTCCAGCAAGGAATCCATAGGGAATTGGAACTCTATTGTTTCTTATGCATTAGGGGTAACTTACAAAATTTGTATGCCAGTTTTCTGGCATATGAAGTGAAACACCAGCCTTTAGTAAATGAGCCCCAATGAGATTTTAAAAAAAAGGATTTTTGACAATTTCCAAGTGGGAACACATCCTACTTTAATGTCTCAGGTTTAGGCCCCATTTGTACAACCATATTTTTACTCTACGTCCGATCTGCATTTCTCCAGATCAAATGCAGACCTATACATTTGAATAGGGCCGCAAAAAATGTGGACACCACAGTGTGCACTGTTCGCATCAGTATGTCCGTTCTGCAGCTATGCGAAAAAAAGATAGAACAAAAGATAGGCATTGTTACAATGAGCTCGCAAAAAAGTGGATGCAACACAGATGTCAAGCGGATATCATCCATATTTTTTTGTGGATCGTCGATTTTTGGACCACAAAATATATAGTCGTGTGCAGGAGGTCTTGAGGGAACCTACACCTAATAGTTTATCATCGTTTGAGAAATTTAAATGCATGTTCTCACTTATTCTGAGTGGTAACAAATACCCATAAATACAATTTAGAATTTTTATTGATTAGATAGTCTTATCAGATTTCCTATACGAACAAACCTGCTTGAATGATTAAGGATAAACTTTAAAGAGGACCTTTCACCTCTCCTGACATGTC
This sequence comes from Bufotes viridis, assembly GCA_033119425.1. Taxonomy (NCBI): domain Eukaryota; kingdom Metazoa; phylum Chordata; class Amphibia; order Anura; family Bufonidae; genus Bufotes; species Bufotes viridis. Next base: position 223,223,396 of record CM065589.1, read on the forward strand.
TGTTTTAGTAACTACTTGTATCTCCCATGTAATTCGGAAGCATCTTGTCATATAACTCTGTTGTGCCATTCCTCATTAATTAACACCAGAACTTAAGTTTATGAATTAATTGCCAGCAGTCTACAACTGGGTAATACCAGCTGGGGTGTGTTCCTGTACAGGCCGCATATCACTGTATATCCGCAAAACAAAATGCAATTCAAGAATTATTCGCCTTGCTGTGATTTCTATTGATGTTCCTGTACAGTGTAACATTATCCAATCAGTATTGCCATCGTAAGACTGTGCACCCCCCCCCCCCGAACTGGTAACACCCAGCTGGCCTTTTATTGCAGACTGTTGGCAATTAATTTTAAACTTCTAGTAGGACTTATAAAGGAAATGCACAAAGTAGTCATAAGAAAATAAATATTACATGGAGAATGCAAGTTGTAACTAAAGCAGACAAGTCAGGAGAGGTAAAAATAAGGCTTCCATATTGTTGGTCCACCTATATACATTAATGTTGGTAGGGAAACACACCTAATATATGTATACTTTATTTCCAGCCGGTACACTGGACAGACACTGCTGTAAAAACGGAGGGACCTGCATCCTAGGCAGCTTCTGTGCCTGCCCTAAGCATTTCACTGGAAGACATTGTGAGTTTGATTCGAGGAACAGGTACGTGTTATGCAAGCAAACAACAGTACTCACAAAGCATTATTTTTATCTTTGAAGGCTGAATTGAACTTTGTCTGCTTTGTTTCTTTCATGAAGGAATTGTGGTTCTGTAGCTCATGGTCACTGGCTGCCCAGAAAGTGTGCTTTATGCAGATGCATTTATGGCGTTATGTACTGCTTTCCTTCCGGAGACTGCGGTAAGTCTAAATACAGAGGCTTCCTATTCTAATAAATGGAAAATGATTGGCTCTCCGGGTTACAATAGATTATATACAACAAAAGCACAGTTTACGGAGCGGCCATTTATATACACATAAAAATAACAGAGTGTACAAATCAGTACACGTTTCTCGGGAAGCTGTAGCAATAAGCTGTCGGAATTAAATTGTGCCTACGGCAATCTCCTCTGCTTAACAGAAAATGATTGCCTTCTGTTTTTGCCATTTCAAAAAATCCAAGCAATCCACAGCATGTGTTAGAGGGAGCATGTTAGCCTTTGATAAGCAACACAAACACGTAAAACATACATGAGAGTTTTACAAGAGAGGGAACAAAAATATCATATATCACGGATGTAGGGTTTCCAGTAAATCACTCAGGATTTATGCAATGTAAATTTCCTAATTCTATACACAGATATTGAGATTAGCTTGTAACCTGTCTGTCCAGTTACAAAAAAATGGTAGCAAATATAATGATAATAATAATTAATAAATGTAATAATTTTTATTTAGCGCCAACATATTCCGCAGCACTTTACGATCAGGGGGTTGAAGTACAAACAGAATCATAAATACCATAGAAGCAAACAAGTCAACAACTAAAACAAGAGGAAAGGGGTCCCGGCTCGCAAGAGCTTACAATCTGTAAGGGGTGACACGTAAAATAACAAATAGGTCCTTGAGATGTTCTTCCAAAATGTGAACTGTCCTCTTCTTTCTTTGTATGTTCACTTTTAACCGCCTGCCGACCGCCTAACGCAGGGCTGCGTCCAGGCGGTGGCAGGTTTGTAACTCCTTGACGCATCATCTCGCGAGAGGCGAGATTTGCTGTGAACGCAAGCGGCTTGGAAGTTATACTGCAGCCTGCCAGCAATGATCAATCGCTGGCAGGCTGTAGATGGAACATAAAAAGCATCAAACAAGTATATCAGACGCTGTTTTGTGAACAGCATCTGATATACCTGCTACCTGGTCCTCTGGTGGTCCCATTTGCTCGGATCGACCACCAGAGGACCAGGTAGCTATGTAAAGTTGCACCAAGCACCACACTACCCCCCCCCCCCTGTCACTTATTAACCCCTTGCTAACCCCTGATCACCCCATATAGACTCTCTGATCACCCCCCTGTCACTGACCACCCCCCGTAAGGCTCCATTCACAAATCTATATGTGTTTTGCGGATCTGCAAAACACGGACACCGGCAATGCGCTTTCCGCATTTTGCAGATCCGCACATTGCCAGAACTATATAGAAAATGCCTTTTCTTGTCCGCAATTGCGGACAAGAATAGGACATGTTCTATATTTTTGCGGAACGGAAGTGCAGACCCGGAAGTGCGGATCCGCAATTCCGGATCCGAGCGGGACAAAGTCTGTCCCCATAGAAATAAATGGGTCCGCATTTCCGTTCCGCAAACAGAATTGCGGACGTGTGAATGGGGCATAAGTGTCCCTTATCACCGCCAGTTAGTTAGCTACTTGTTAGGTAGTTGGCGCCCAGCCCACCGCACCGCAGTCACTGACTTTGGCAGAGATTTTTTTTATTGATCGATGCGAATGAATAAATCTGTGCCGTTCTTTTTTTTTTTTTTTTTTTTTTTTTTCAGCCGTCTGGGTGAACGGAAAAAAAAAAATCTCATTACCCGTATGCTCAATATAAGGAGAATAGCAGAAACTCCTAATGCTGGCCATACGTTCAATGATTGCGGAGACCCTCAAATGCCAGGACAGTACAAACACCTCACATGTGACCCCATTTTAGAAAGAAGACACCCCAAGGTATTCCGTGAGGGGTATGGTGAGTTCATGTAAAAAAATTTTTTTTTTTTCACAAGTTAGTGGAATATGAGACTTTGATATTTTTTTTTTTTACAATTTCCTCTAACTTGTGCCAAAAATTTTTTTTTTCTGTGAACTCGCCATGCCCCTCACGGAATACCTTGGGGTGTCCAAAATGGGGTCACATGTGGGGTATTTATACTGCCCTGGCATTTTAAAGTGTGAGAATCCAAATGCGTAAAAATGCCCTGTGAAATCCTAAAAGTACTCATTGGAATTTGGGCCCCTTTATGCACCCAGGCTACAAAAAAGTGTCACACGTGGTATCGCCGAACTCAGGAGAAGTAGGGCAATGTGTTTTGGGGTGTATTCTTACATATACCCATGCTGGGTATGAGAAATATCTCTGTAAATGACAACTTTTTAAATTTTTTTATACAAAGTTGTCAGTTTACAGAGATTTTTCTCTCGCCCAACATGGGTATATCTAAAAATACACCCCAAAACACATTGCCCTACGTCTCCTGAGTACGGCGATACCACATGAGTGACACTTTTTTGCAGCCTGGGTGCGCAAAAGGGGCCCAAATTCCAACGAGTACCTTTAGGTTTTACAAGGATGCTCACAATTTTTAGCCCCGCCCAAAATGCCAGAACAGTAAACACACCCCACAAATGACCCCATTTCGGAAAGTAGACACCCCAAGGTATTCACTGAGGGGCATAGTGAGTCCGTGGGAGATTTTATTTATTTTTGCCAGAAGTTAGCAGAAATGGAAACTTTATTATGTTTTTTTTTTTTCCTCAGACAGTGTCATTTTCCGCTAACTTGTGACAAAAAAATTAAATGATACATGAACTCACCAAGCCCCTCCGTGAATACTTTGGGGTGTCTTCTTTCTAAAATGAAAAAGTGAAAGATTTCATTTTTTTGCAAAAATTTCGGTCATTTTTAATTAATGGCAAAAAAGTAAAAATGTCAGCAACAATGAAATACCACCAAATGAAAGCTCTATTAGAGCGAAGAAAAGGAGGTAAAATTCATTTGGGTGGTAAGTTGTATGACGGAGCAATAAACGGTGAAAGTAGCGTAGTGCAGAATTGTAAAAAGCCTGGTCATTAAGGGTGTTTAAGCTAGGGGGGCTGAAGTGGTTAATTACCAATTTACATTTCCTATATGGAATTAATCTATATGAACTATTATATATTACATTATTTATCATGTGCTGATGTGGAGTAGAGCATGTAGTATAGTCTAGTGCTTAAGAGGTAAAATCTCAGTTTTTCTCAATTTCTGCACAAGGGTCGTTCCCATAATTTACAGTTTGGAAGATTCAATGTATTACTCTACTCTCTTTAAGTGTGAATTAGTAGGTGCTACTGGTTGCCAGTTCTAGACCTTGCAGTCACAGGTACAATCAGCCGGGTGCCGTTTCAATTTTTGCTTCAGGCAGCACAAAGGCTATGTGCTCCCCAGCCCCTGTCCACAAAGCATTGAGAGGAGGGGGGGCCCAAGCTGAACTCTTACACCAGGGCCCATGAGCCTTTAGCTCTGGCCAACCTTGTATCTCCTGAACTGTACTGACCTAATGCTGTCAGTGAATTTCAGTAGATGCAAAGTGGGCCAGAGACACACAGCATTATAATTCATTATAATGCTGTGCAATTCTGTGAAAGCAGCAGTGTCTTTAAAGGGAAATCATGCTCCCACATGGAGTGTGTTTTCCACACTGGACACGCTAAAAGATAGTACATATTCTAAACTTTGCCACAACATGCGGACCCGTTGAAGTTGATAGGTCCAGATTATGATGCACCATGCACACATTCGGCATCCATGTTAGGTGTATTCATGGTCTGCTGACCGCAAAACACTTATGGTGTGAGCATGAGGTCTACGTAGGCAGACCTGCCAGTCAGAAGTCTTGGAGTGCTGAATGACAACCCCTGTAGGAGCAGGAATGGCCACTATTAATTGTTGCCCTTTGTGTAAGTCAGGGGGGAAATTAATGCAAATACCAAGTGAATAGAGATTTTAGCAACTTGACAGAAGCGGACATCTCAAGGAATTTTATATTTATATTTTTCTCTCTATAATTGCAGTGGAAATGTTCTTTTATGGTTCTCATCGTCTGTATATAGAGAGGACAGCAGGGGAAAGCTCGCCTAGTGAAATCATACTACCTCTGACAGGCTCATCCTACTCCTGAATTTTGCAAGCAATAAAATGTCAGACAGCAATGAGTTGTCCGCAATTCCATTTGTCACCTAGCAGATCGGGTTAAGATGGACAGATAAACTAGATTATGTGAGAAAATAGGAGCATATGGAGGCAATCACTGCTGTCATGCATTTTATGCCCTTTCCATAGCAGGAAAATGACAAGGCACTAGTTGTCTTATCAGAAATCCTTTATGACTACAAAGGGAGCTGGAGAAATCAGCGGCAGACATTTAACACCTTTTACCTTCCATAAAGGACCCAAGTCTCCTACAAATGTTTAGTATAAAATAAGAACTGGGCTTCAACCGGTTTCTTTTCATGGCAGGAAGGATTTCTTTCATTTGCAATTCTCCCCTGTTGCTTGCATTGATGCGCGCAGTACCAACCACACATCTCATTGTTCCGTGCCAAGGATTGTTCATGCTATGCAAATAGCCCCTGCATTTCTCCATATGATGTCTTTATTCCTCTCATTCCCCTTTTCCCTAGGGATTTCTAAGTAACTGAATTGTCCGGAGACTGAATGGTAATAATAAGATAATTTTTCTATTTGTTTCTGCAGATGCAAATGAGTATAAAGAAGATGTCCGAAAGGTGCAGTCCAAAGCATGGACAACGCCTTTGTGTCCAATCGTGATGCTTCTGCTTGCTGCAATTAGCATAATGCGAATACTGTAACATATTATATCCTGTACATAGAAGTCCCTTTATTAATTTATTGGCAGCACTTTTATTATAAAGAAATATTTTATTTTGCATAACTTTTTAGAAATTTGTAAGTAGAAAACATTTAACAACTTTCCATTTTTTTCTGAAATGTGATATGCCTGACTGGTCAGCTTCCAGACAGTTATATGGTTCACAATAAAGCAGGTCTTTTTATTTTCTCTGCCTTTTTGATTTTTCTGTTGGTCATGCTCTCCATGATTTCAGTTTATATTTTTAATATACCCTTTTTTTTTTTTTTTTTTGTGGAGGGGCGAGGCTTTTATCTTTCTGTGGTCGTAAGGATTCATCTTAAAAAAAAAAACACTAACATAGGCATGCCAAACCTGCAGCCCTCCAACTGTTGCAAAACTACAACTCCCAGCATGCCCTGACAGCCTACAGCAGGGCATGGTGGGAGTTGTAGTTTTACAACAGCTGGAGGGCCACGGGTTGAGCATCCCTGAGCCTGAAGATTTGTCAGGTTCATAACATTAAGGGCTCATGCACACGACTATAAGTATTTTGTAGTCCGCAAAACACGGTTCTACAAAAAATACGGATGAAGTCTGTGTGCATTCTGTATTTTGCGGAATAGAACAGCTGGCCTCTAATAGAACAGTCCTAACCTTGTCCGTAATGCGGAGAATAATAGGACATGTTCTATTTTTTTTTTTTGTAGAATGGAAATACGGACATATGAAAACGGAATGCACACTGAGTCATTTCTGTTTTTTTTTTCCGCAACCCCATTGTAGTGAATGACTCCGCATACGGGCCGCAAAAAAAGGAACAGACACGGATACAAAATAGGTTTGTGTGCATGAGCTCTGAGGCTACATATACACAACTGTATCCATATTGCAGATTCACAAAATATTGGACACCTTCTGTGTGCAATCTTTATTTTTTTTATTTTTTTATTTTTTTCCTCAGATCCGTTTTGCAGCCCAGAGACTTCTATTATGACGGAATGAATCTAAAGGCATTCCGTTATGCATTCCGTCATAGAATTGCGTTATAGTCCGTGGTAACAGAATCCATAACGCAATTCTGCTTTTACCACCAAATGAAGCGTGAACAAATTTTAAAATTCACTCATCTCTAATAGCTATGTATGTCAGTGTCACTTAGACATCATTTAGGCCCCTTTCACACGGGTGTCATGTTTGACGCCCGGATAAGAGGAGGGTGCGTTGCGGGAAAATGCACTATTTTTTCGCGCAAATGCAAAGCGTTTTATTGCATTTTGCACGCACGTGAGAAAAATCAGGATGTTTGGTACCCAGACCCGAAGCCGGACTTCATCACTGAAGTCCGGTTTCGGGTTGAGTATTCTGTATATTTTATTATTTTTTCTTATAACATAGTTATAAAGGAAAATAATAGCATTCTCAATAGAGAATGCAAAGTAAAAAGGGCAATAGAGGGTTCTATGAGGCCTGCGTTGCGTTAAAAACGCAGAATATAGAACATGCTGCGATTTTCACGCAAAAGGGATGCGGGAAAATCACCGCACATGTGCACAGCCCCATTGAAATGAATGGGTCCGGATTCAGTGCGGGTGCAATGCGTTCACCTCACGCAAGTGGAATTCGATCTGAATTTCAGAAAAAATTTGATTCACACCGAATACAAATTTCCTCACGCTTCATGGTAACGAATCATATATTTTCCTAAAATGGCTGCTGCACATGTTAGGATGTTAGGACATGGAGCAAAGAACTCTTGGAATGAGGGATCGCCCACAATGCCATGCATGCAGCCAATCAGCAACCAGCCAGCCCTGTAATGTCACAGCCCTATAAATAGCCTAGGGACAGTAGTAGAAAAGACTTTAAAACTTTTATTTTGTTGTATAGGAGTTCAGGGAAAGGATAGGGAGGAATCATTCCACAGTATTGAAGCAGAACAGGGTTCAGTAGGGGAGTTTACAGCCTGGGTAATAATTGCACAGCTCTGTAATTCCAGCAAACCGTTCTTATTAGGGTGCAAGTGCTGTTTAATACAGGCATTAACAGGGTAGAACACCCGCTTCACAGAAGCTTATCTGCCCGGAAAGTAGTGGTGCAGGGGTTCACGGAGGCAGCCGGGTTAGTAGTCAGTTACTACGGAGTGTTGGAGGTAAAATCACCTACTCAGTGTTGTGGCAGTTTTTTGTTAAGCCGCCGGAGGAGGTGAACATGGCTATTTGCCGAATCTGTGGGCAGAAGATAAAGCGTGGCCAGAGTGCCAAAGTTGGCACCATGGCCTTGCGTCAACATATGCAGCTTTACCATAAAGTGGCCTGGGAGAACCATGGCTCCAATGTGGTGGTTCAGCCTGCCGAAGCAACTGCTGCATCACCCAGTCGCACGCACCCGATTTCAGGCAGTCATGGCTCCACCACCTCAGCCGAAGGGAGTGGTCTGTCCTTCCCATCATCTTCCGGTCCTGATGCTCCTGCTCCTCGCCCTCCCACTCCTCGTCAGTCATTCCATCAGAAATCGATCATTGAAGCGATTTCCAGGAGACAACAGTATGCGTGCATTCTTTCAATAGAGCTGAATCTGAACGCGCTCCTGGCCAAGTTGCCGATGCTGCAGTCTCTCCCTTTCAAAGTGGGGGACTCTGCACCTTTCAGAGAACTGATGGCTTTTGCCGAGCCGAGGTGGAGAGTCCCAAGCCGTCATTTCTTTGCCAAAAAGGCAGTACCAGACCTGCACAAATATGTAGAACAGAATGTGGGTCAGTCCTTGAGCCTGCTGGTATCTGCATGGCAGTGCTGACGTGTGGAGCTTTAACTATGGTCAAGGACAATATATGTCCTTTACGGCCCACTGGGTAAATGTGGTTCCTGCCCAGCCAAACCAGCAACTTGGTCAAGTGATACCGCTTCCGCCTCCATGTTCTCAAACCGTTGGTCCTGTGACAATGTCCGCCTCTGCCTGCTCATCCTCCACAGTGTCCTCAGCCTCCATTGCAAGGACAATTCACAGTGCCCCACCAGCATACCATATGTGCAGGGCACGGCAGTGGCACGATGTTCTGCACCTAGTTTGCCTGAGCGGACAGAGTCACACAGGGGAGGAACTGCTCCGCGTCCTTCATGAAGAAATCGAATCCTGGCTTTCCCTGCAACAACTCAAAATTTGAACCATGGTAACCAACAAATGGAAGAACATGGTGTCTGTGCTGCGTAAATGAGGGATGAGCCATGCGCCCTGCATGGCACATGTGTTCAATCTGGTTGTAAAGCGGTTCCTGAAGTCTTCCACCCATCTGCAAGACATCCTAAAAATGGTCAGGAAACTTTGCATGCACTGCAGCCACTCGTACACCGCAAAGTACATGCTCCTTGAGCTGCAGCGGAAGAACGGCATCCCCCAAAGCTGATATGCAATGTTTCCACCCATTGGAATTCCACCTTCCATATGTGGGAACTACTATGCGAACATAGAAAGGCCATAAATAATTTCTTGATGATCCAAGCGTACAGGAGTACTCCCCTGTTTATCTTCAATGTCACCCAGTGGCAGCTCATGCGTGATACCTGCCGTTTGCTCAGGCTCTTTGGGGATGCCACGTTATTTGTCAGTTGCCAGGACTATGGCACGAACAACGTAATTTCATTGCTTTATATCCTGGAACAGATGCTGGTAAATCTGGCTGGTCAGGGGACTGGAAACATGGCGCCTATATCTCATGGCTACATGAGCCCTCTGGGGGCTAAACTGGAGGAGGACATTGGAGCACAAGCAATGTGTAGTGAATTGGGGGATTTTTCTACACAGGTGACAGGAGAGGAGGAGCAAGAGGGAGATGAGGAAGACGAGGCAGATGACCCAGGCATACCGTGGCAGTGTGCAGTGGAGATGGAGGCAGGGAGACCCTTCAAGTAACTTGCGCAAATGGCCAGCTGCATGCTCACTTGCTTGGGTAGTGACAGCAAATTGTCACTATTCGCCAGAGGGATGACTACTGGCTCTCCACCGGTCCAAATGGGGGCCTTTTTTACACCCACTGAGAGGGAGGACAAACTGAACTAATATAGAGACATCCTATGTAGTCAGTTGGCTGCTGATTATCTGCGCCATCATTCATCCTCTTGCAGATCTGACTGGGGGGGTCCTCTGCACTTTCGTTCCACTGCCATGGCTGCTGTGGCGGGGTGTGGGGGTAAGAGCAGTACTAGTTCCATCAGCAGTAGCTTGAGTTTAGAGTCGATAATGTGCAGCTTTCTTAACCTGCCTAGTGAAGAAACTACTCACCAGCAGCTACACCTGGAGCAGAACCTGAACCAGCAAGTGGTGGCATACTTGGACAGCATTCTGCCACCCCACATTGAATATCCGCTGGACTACTGGGCAGTTAAACTGGATTTCTGGCTGCAACTGGCCGAGTTTGCCCTGGAAAAGCTGTCCTGCCTGGCCAGTAGTGTGCCATCAAAGCGGGTGTTTAGGAGTGCGCTCTTTCACACTACAGTAGGTTCTTGGGCCTCTGCACGGTTCTTTATACCTGGCACTAACATCGACCTGACTCACAGTTTTGTTTCACTACCAAAGCAGACTTCCTATGCATGTTACTGCAAGGCACAACTACACCACTATACAGGCTCTCAGAAGCCAAGAAATAGCTGTTTTTTTAACGTGATTCGCCACAAATAAATTTGGATTGAATCTTTTTGGAAATTTCATCGAACCGGCCCAATTGAATATTGGAGAAATTCGCTCATCTCTACTGTGTATACTAGGACAGAGCCTGCAGAGGTTGAGAATGAATAGGCTAATAGGGGTTGGCCAGGATTAGAAAATAAATAACTTGTTGTCAGTCCTATTCATTTCAAAGAAGCTGAACTGCAATAACACATACAACTCAAGGCCACATGTGGTGCTCTTTCTGGAAGGAAGCAGTGGTGTTGTTTTATACTTGTACTACAATAATGGCATTATTGTACTGCTGGAGGCCTAGTCGCTATATGCATCTGTCACACTTCTGGGGGGACGAGGTTTCTGGAGACTGGAATACTCTGACATTTTTATGTTATAAAGCGTGGACACCCTGCTGTATTTCTCAACAAAACTTATGGTCAATAAGATAGAATTGTGTTCTCATGAGTTAACCCTTTCACTGCCTATAAGAAAGGGACTGTTATTTACAAAGAGTTGTGCCCACACACTAGAAAATTCACTTGAGAATTACATCAGCCATGGGTTAAGCTGAGAGGTTATGGGGAATAATCAATGACATGACCCTTGTTATTCTCATAATTCATACTGGTCCTCTCCACCATTCTCTGTGCCATTACATTTCATTCATTTCTTCCATTTACTTTCCATTTTCTTCTGTTGGAGAAACATCATTACAGTTATGGGAAAATAATTGTCAGCATAAGAAATAGATCTTGGAAATCATTAAATTAAAATAAAGCAAAGAGAAAGAAGCTCCTGAAAAGGCTGGATGCTGACATGCTTGGCTTTCCTGTCACTTACAGGCTTTTATTTATCACAAGACCAAAGATAACAATTGAGTGTCTTACTCTGAGGTCAGCCCTGTCTTGTCTTTCTTATATCATCGCCATGGCTGATCCAATTGCATTGCTTTTCTTATCTTGACATTTATTGATCAGTCCCTCAGATTCAGTACAAATTGCTTTGGAAAAGCCTGGAGCTTTCCCTGACGTGACACAAGTACACTTCTCAGAGCCTGTTAATCAAAGTCCGCACGCAATTAGTGGCTGATATAATATTCTAATAGATCTGTGTGGGAGCTTGCATTGGGTCTAGAAACACCACAGGTTAACGCTGCAATTTTAATTACTCATCGTGTTGTTTATGTCAAATTTTAATTATCTTCTACACTGTACATGCAAGTATATGACCTACAACCCATAGATTATTACATAATGTTTTTAATAATTAGATTTGACATAAATGGAAACATATGTGTGTATTCAGATCTTTATCATAGGGGGGTTTACGTAGGTAATTATCAGGTTGATTATCAGGAACGCTCCTTCCTAATAATTGGACTGTGTAAAGGTGTTACAGATCACCCCATGACCAAGCGTGAAATTATTGATGGTGTGGACACCTAAATCATAGTTTATGGGCAGCAGATCATAAATAAAGAATGTTTATGATGATAAGCGATTGCAGTAGCCATCGCTTGTCCCCATACAGTGGATGAGATTGCTGTATGTAAATGCAGCATTTCACCTCCACTGACGAGCAGGCAATTATCGGGAAGGAACAGTGTCTTTCCATAATTGCCTGGTCGGTCCACACATGTAAATGTGCCCTAACCCTAAGTTCACACCTGAGCGTTTTACAGCGCGTTCAAATGCGCTGTAAAACGCTCAACACATGAAAACCAATGCTTTCCTATGGCCCTGGTTCTCACTTGAGTGTTTTACAGCGCGTTTGAACGCGCTGTAAAACGCCTGACGCATAAACAAGTACTTGAGCTTTTTTTGGGGCGTTTGTCGCGCGTTTTGTGATTGACACCACAGTAGTCAATCACAAGAACGCCCATACGAACGCGCATTTCCTATTTGCAAAAACACGCTGAAATACGCGCGACAAAAACGCGCGTAAAACGTGCGTTTCTAGAACACTCAGGTCTGAACCCAGGGTAAGGGCAAGAACAGACACAGGCTTCAGGGGCTTATGGTGCCAATACAATACACATTAGCTGTCTGCTGAAAAAACATTCATGCACATTAGATAGATTGTGCCAATTTATGTTTTATATGTGTGGGCACCTTAAAATTAGGAATTTATAGCCACATGGCCCATTTATAAATGGGTATAATGAGAAATGTGATGTCACAATTAGAGATGAGCGAACTTTTAAAAAAAGTCCGTTGTTCGGCGTTCGGGTTGCGGTAAGTCGCGCATCCCGTTATGGATTCCACTATAGCGGCATATGGAATCCATAAGGGGCAGCTGCCACCAACCCGAACTGTTGAACAGCCGTGCTGCCACCAACCCGAACTGTTGAACAGCCGTGCTGAGCCACGCCCCCTGCACTGATCACATGACAGTGACGTCACCCCAGGTCCTTCGGCTGTTCAACAGTTCGGGTTGGTGGCAGCCGCCCCTTATGGATTCCATATGCCGCTATAGTGGAATCCATAACGAGATGCACGACTTACCACAACCCGAACGCCGGACTTTTTTTTAAAGTTCGCTCATCTCTAGTCACAATGTGATGATTACAGCTCTTTGTCACAATGTGATGATTACAGCTCTTTAAAAATAACTACCTCAACCATGGACAAAAGATAGTTGTTGGGAATGAGTATATATGTCATAAAAGTGGTTCATGTGGCTGATATGGGGCTTTTGGAAACGGCTGTAGCAATTATTTAATAAATATTGTCATTGAGTGTTACATGTGTCAATATCGGATTGTAGGTTGTTTTTTTGTACTTTCTGTACAAGATTATGAGGGGTCTTGCTGTTAACAGGATTTTGAAATATATAGCAATAACAAAGACCACAGGCCGAATAGACATGAGATGTTCAGCTAAAATTAAGTTTAGTCACCAGTGTGAAAAATATAGCTATTAAAATGAAAATGTAAAACAATGGGCACATTTATTAAGACCAGCATTTTAAAAGCTGGTGTAACGGTCAGCAGAGGAAGAGACCGTAGAGCAGGATTCAAGTACAGTGCAGCAGACAAGGAGGCTGAAGCAGAAAACGGCTTTATTAAAAGAGAACTCTAACTGCCGGAAAATCAGATTAACAGTATGAACAGCTTGAGAATTCACAATAAAGATAATGGAAATTTGCATAAAGACACAAATGAATCGCAAACACAAGTACAAAAATGGCAGGATACTCTCTTCTGGATATTCCTATCTGTCCCCGCTACCCGGGGTGCACTTCTACAGTGCACTTACTAAATCCTCTTCCCCTATTTCCTAACTCAGTTTAGCATCAGTGCACTCACAGTTCTGTGTCCGGCATATGCAGGCAAATACAGTTAGGGTCCTGATCTGGTTACTTGCTTTCTTGCTTGGTTCATCGTAGTCTTCTCATTTGTGTTAGGTCGCAGGTCAGGCATCCACGTGGCTCAGCTCTGGCAGGGGTGACGCTGCAAGCCTCACTTTGTAGTCTCTGTAACTCTGGTCAGAGATAGTCAGCAGCTCAGTCAGGACATATCATCAGGCAGGGCCTGAGTTCACTCACAAGACCCTCTGGTAAGCGCCTAACACTGCAGCAGTCTCCCTTCTGTACTAGGAAACACCAGCTCAGTCAGGGAGCAAACACACTCTCAAGTCCCAGACACTGTGTCACAGCAGGCAGGGAGAAATCACTTTAATCTTCCCTGTGGATCTCCCTCTCAGTGTACAGAGTCCTTTTCTGTGTACTCAGACACCTTCAGCCCAGGCTCACTGCTCAGCCCAGGAAACTTTTTTTACTCCTTATCCTCTGGAACACAACACCTCTCACTGTCTTACTCAGCCACAGTGGCCTCTGGTGGTTAGTGGGAAACATGACAGTCTGCATATATATTAGTGCTGGAAATGCTGCTGGATGATCAGGGCTGTCTCTTACACTGGTCTTAATAAAGCCCTATCGCTGGCAGTGGATCCCCAAAGTTATGAAGAGGTGCCGGCCTCTTCATCCAGCACTGCTTCTAAATGTAAGACAGCTTCTGACCTTGTGATGAAAACGGTAAATGAGACAGGCCTGCCAGTGTTTCCCCTTCCCCGCCCATGCCCATGCCACGCCCATTTTTAGACCTTGTATGAGCAGAGAGAAGTTGCAGATTGCGGCGCAACTAACTGCTGCCCCGCAATTGGCTCCTGAAATACACCAAATTAAAGCATATTTCAGCTTGATAAATGACCCCCAATATCTTAAAAATATGCTTTCAAAAAACATGTTAATAAAAAAATATGGCATAAAAATAAAACTATTTACATGAGAGGTCATTTTCTTATAGCACATTCCCTTTAAGGACCAGTACAGGACAGGAGGAACTGCATTTCTAGCAATCAGATAGGTGGGATACAAGGGCTGTATTAAACAGGTCAAGAGTCCAGATCATCACTGAAAAGCATTCGTAGGAATGCTCATTAGCGATGATCTGCCGGTGTAAGGGTGCCACCGATTATCCGATAAATGAGCAAACGCTAATCCCATCATTTATGCTGGCTCAAAAATCATTGTTTGCCAGCAGATACACAGACACGGAGACTACATCACGTGACCGGAGCTTCCAGTCATGCGGACACCTACATCATTAAACCCGAAAGTACACGCGGTCATCGAGCGCGAACAGCAAGAAAGCGGCAACTACGCGTAGCTCAACACTTTCCCGCAGCCACCCATAAACCGGACATCACCACATATCAACATAGGGAACTCCACAAAAGGGGAAGGCCCTGACTAGAGGTAAGACTTGTGCCGTGAACTACGCGGGACGCAGCGCTCAGACATATCCTCAACACGCCAGTACCCTTATAAGTGTGAGTTACCCCAAGATTGTTGGCTACCATAAGGTGGAATTTTGTCTTGCCGCTTTTCACTATTGTGGCACAAAAGTGGTGTGCGGGCAATACTAACTAATATCCAGGGAAAAATATATACAAGCATATTATCATGGACCCCAATGAGTTTATTTAAGCTCATTATCAAGTGCTGCAGTACACATTTGTGCCCCAACATTGGACTTTCGTACCTACACAGAGCACCTTTTATCTTTTATACGCTACTATTAGCTTGTTCATTATTTATTGTTTATTAATACTATTTTATCCTATTTTATTCAATAAATTCAGATGTATAGTGAGTGCCTGCTAATTCTGAATCTATAGGAATAGTACTTAGTTAACACTAGTTGCATTGGTGGCAAATTCCATTGCAAGTGCCCAAAATTAGAAGGAAGCGGACAGAGCAAGCTTTTGGCCCCATCTCCCCATGCAAGGATTCAATTCAATACACGTCCCCTGATAGGGGACTTAACAAAGAATAAAATGGTAAGAATAGTAGTTCACACTATTTGTATTGGCGGCTCAGTACATTGCGCAGCGCACGCGCAGTGCCCCAAATTGGAAGTAAAAGCAGGGACCAATCATCTTTTGCCATCTCCCGGTTCCTAAAATCTATTCGATACACGTCCCCTGATAGGAGAAGTAATAGGGATTAAACTGATAGGAATAGTACTACTTAACACACCACTCATATAGGGTGGCACAGTACATAGCACGGTGCTTGCGCATTGCCCCAAATTGGAAGGAAGAGGACCAACTAACCATCTTTCTCCATCTCCTGGTTCCTAAAATCTATTCCATACACCGGCCCCTGATAGGGGACAAAACAGAGATTAAACTGGTAAGTACAGATTTTTTTTATTTAAAAAAAAGAGGACAGCCTCTGCGGAGCTGGGTATTTTTTGGCCGCGTTACTGAACGTTCATGCACAATGGCTGTAGGCTCATGTGTCCTTTTGCGGAGGTGACAAACTCGGTCAGTCAAACCCAAGGCAACATCATTGACCTCATCCCATATGCGTTTTTTCTGGAGCGTGCCCTGCGAAGAGTGCTGGATCAGGCCGTAGATGAGCATGAAGAGTTGTGGTCACCATCACCACCAGAAGCAGCCTTGTCGTCGTCGATTGATGGACCTGCGGCAATGCAGAGAGAGGAGTCTGAAGAAGAGGAGTCAGAGGAGGAAGGTGGCTTTGAGGAGGTGTAAGACCAACCACAGCAGGCGTCCCAGGGGGCTTGTTGTCACCTTTAGGGGACCTTTGGTGTTGTACGTAGCTGGGTGGAGGAAGAGAC
Organism: Bufotes viridis; assembly: GCA_033119425.1. Classification (NCBI taxonomy): domain Eukaryota; kingdom Metazoa; phylum Chordata; class Amphibia; order Anura; family Bufonidae; genus Bufotes; species Bufotes viridis. Next base: position 223,239,763 of record CM065589.1, read on the forward strand.
CTTCAATGACGTCAGTGAGGACAAGGAACGGGACATGGCTAGCTTGGTATCCAACCTTGTGCAAATGGGGAGTTAGCGGTTGTGCAAATGGACTGTTTGCGGTTATTTGCGGTGCGTTAAACGGGGAGTTTGGTCTGTCAGAGTTTGGTCTGTCTCTGTGAAGCGGGCATAACCCTTACACTACTATGGTGGTTCGCCCAGTTCGCCGGTTCACGAACTGAAAATTTTATGTTCTCGACATCTCTACTCACACGTGTGGCATATCAAGGTGCTGATTAGACAGCATGATTATTGCACAGATGTGCCTTAGACTACCAACAATAAAAGACCACTCGGAAATGTTGCACAGTCATAAAACCAGTCAGTATCTGGTGTGGCCACCATTTGCCTCAAGCAGTGCAACACATCTCCGTAGCATAGAGTTAATCAGGTTTTTGATTGTGGCCTGTGGAAGCTCTTTAATAGCTGTGTGAGGTTGCTGAATATAGGCAGGAACTGGAACACGCTGTCGTATACTAGTGATGAGCGGCAGGTGCCATATTCGATTTCGACGAAATTCGCGAATATTCAAACGAATATTCGTTTCATATTCGTCTAAATCGAATATTCGTCATTATTCTAGTTATAATAATATGCGATTTAAATAATCGGGTATTGCGATTTTAACTTAGGCTACTTTCCTATTGGTTTCATATCTAGAATTTAGAGAAGATGACGAATATGATGAATGTATTCGTCATATTCCTCAAAACGAAGATAACGAAGTATTCTCCATCTTTGTTTTAGCAACCTATTCGTCAACTTCGCTAATTCTAGCAATCAAATAAGAGGGTTAACTATAGAGACAGCTGTGTTTAATTCGCTATGCGATTATATTACTTAGCTTTTTTTAATAGAATAATTATATTACTTGCTAATTATTATAATTATTCTATTTATAAAAAAAATATATATAATCACATAGCAAATTAAACACAGCTGTCTCTATAGTCAACCCTCCTATTTGATTGCTAGAATTAGCGAAGTTGACGAATAGGTTGCTAAAACGAAGATGGAGAATATTTCGTTATCTTCGTTTTGAGGAATATGACGAATACATTCGTCATATTCGCTAATTCTACCAAGCCAAGAACGTCTCCATACTAAAATGTACTGTCGGATTTGAGAATTACGTTGAAATCGCAATGCGATTAATATAACTTGAATTAATCGCATTGCGATTTCTACTTAGACCTGGTTTACTATGGTTGGCTTGGTAGAATTAGCGAATATGACAAATGTATTCGTCATATTCCTCCAAACGAAGATAACGAAGTATTCTCTATCTTCGTTTTAGCAACCATAGTAAACCATGTCTGTTGAAATCGCAATGCGATTAATTCAAGTTATATTAATCGCATTGCGATTACAATTTAGCACTGCTATCTTACATATTAGGCTAGAATTAACGAATATGGAATATAGCAGCAGTGCTAAGTAAAAATCGCAATGCGATTACTTCAAGTTATATTAATCGCATTGCGATTTCAACTTCGAGCTGGGTTTATAATGGGTCAGCTTGCTTGAATTAACGAAGTTAACGAATATGGAATGTATTATAGCAGTGCTAATTGAAATTGCAATGCGATTAATGTAACTTGGAGTAATCGCATTGCGATTTCTACTTAGCACTGCTGCTATATTCCATATTCGTTAATTCTAGCCTAATATGTAAAATAGCAGTGCACTACTAAGTTGTAATCGCAATGCGATTAATATAACTTAAATTAATCGCATTGCGATTTCAACGTAATTCTCAAATCCCACAGTACATTTTAGTATATGGAGACGTTCCCATGGTGATGGGGACGCTCCATGAGCACGGAAGTCGGCAGAAGCGGCAACAGGCACTGACTGGAGCAGCCAGGAAGCCAGGAATCCTCAGGACAGGTAAGAACTACTTTTGGGAAGTGGGAAAGAAATAATATAACAAAAAAAAAAAACGAATATTCGAAATAGCAAATTTATAGTGCTATATTCAAAATATTTGCGAATTTGCGAAGTGCCGATATTCGCGATAAAAATTCGCTATTCGAATATTCGCGCTCAACACTATCGTATACGCCGATCTAGAGCATCCCAAACATGCTCAATGGGTGACATGCCCGAGGAGTATGCTGGCCATGCAAGAACTTGATGTTTTCAGCTTCCAGGAATTGTGTACAGATCCTTGCAATATGGGGCCGTGCATTATCATGCTGAAACATGAGGTGATGGTCGTGGAAGAATGGCACAACAAAGGATCTTGTCACGGTATCTATGTGTATTCAAGATGCACATCAATAAAATGCACCTGTGTTCGTTGTCCATAACATGTGTTGGCTCATATATCTCTTTATTTTTTTTAAAGCTTCATTACTATTATTACAACATAGTTCATTGCTTTAGTGATGATATTATTTGTTCACATGCATTTCAATTTGATGAACTTGACAGTAGTCTAAAGGAACAAAAAAAAAAAAATAGAAATGAAAGGGGTTGTCCAGGTATAGAAAAACATGCCGACTTTCTTCCAAACCAAACACAGCCAATGGAGCAGTGCAATAACACACATAGGATGTGGACAGGGGTGATGCTGTTTTTGGAAGAAGGCAGCTATGTTTTTCTAATCCTCGACAACCCCTTTAAGCATAGAAATAAAGGAAAAAATATAGTTGCCCCATTATTTGTCAGTCGGATCCTAAAACAAACAGTCTTGCAGAAATCCTGCATAAAGAATCCGGGTTAACCTCCTGCTCATCTGTTCCACCTTTGGCTGGGGGCTGATGGAGGGCGTAGGGCATAAAAAAAGGGCAGAGCTTATCAATCTTTGTCATGCTATAGAAAGCAGAGGGGTAAGGCTGCAGTTATCTTACAGCCAGACACAGGACTCTGAGGAGGATTCAGGAAACATGGATGACCTTCATGGACACACCAAGAAGATTTCTTCATAAATTTCCTAGTTGTAATTGTAATATGAGATGAAATAGGAACAAAGGAATGCAGGAGATTATTGGAAAAATATTTTTAAATTTTTTGAGAATTTTCTGTCAGAGTTCCTTTAATAAAGACAAGAAATGGGACTGTACAGGGACACCTAAAGAAAAGACCATTATTGAATCTCCATTGTACTGTAAATCAATTCAGAATGAGACAATAAATGTTGACATGTGAAGTGATGAGTTAATCCATCCCAAACCAATCCATTGGAAACCTTGCAAGGGGAACTAAAATCCATATTTCTCCAAATTGTTTGGTTAATTAAAATAGATTTTAGATTTTCTGAGATACTTTAGCATCTTGATTTACTCCTAGGTGTAACATGAGACTAGATGCAGTATAGTGTGTTTGACCAGTTATAGTGGATATTGATTAATTGGAAATTCTTTTTAATAGCGTTGCAGTGATGTTCAATCAAGTGTTCCTTGAGGTCTTTATAGGCGCATCAGCTGGACTCATCTGTGAATTGCTGCATTATTTCAATTTTATTACTAGATGTTTCTATTAGGGTGGCTTAGACACAGGTGGAAAGCCTTCTGGAAGAAAGAAAAATTAGTGCATTTTCATAGGATTTAATTGAAACATATTTATAGGGTAAATAATTATTTACTGGCTGTTATAAGACTAATTTATTCTGCTGCAATGTACTCACATTGCTGCTTGCCTTTAATCAGCCCACTATCCCTCTCATAAGCTCAGTCTTTTGTAGAAATCTAGACAATATAGCCGTGCAGCATGTACTACAGGGCCATTGCGCCAACCACATATAGTTGCTCTGTTTTTGTAAAAATACCACACTGCAACAAAACATAAAAAGTTCATCTTGCTTGATCACATAGAGTAAGACTATATAGTACTTTGTAAGATGTAAGTGCAGTAGTACTTTATGGCTCTTAAAGGGGTTGTCCGGGCTTTTACTATTGATGGCCTATCCTCAGGATAGGTCATCAATATCATCTGTATGGGGAGACGGTACGAACAGTGTGCATGTGCAGTCGCCTTTCTGTCTTTCTGTCCACCGCTGCTGTCTATGGTAGACAGAAAGAGATAAGGGAGGTGGCACGTGCACACTGCGCACGCCGTCTCCTCATACAGCTGATTGGCAGGGGTGACGGGTGTCCGACTCCACCGATCTGATATTGATGACCTATTTGGTCATCAATAGAAAAAGCTCGGACAACCCCTTTAAGTGTTAATTCATTATTTTGTATGGTATTAAAAAAAAAGTTTTTAAAGTGGTATTCTCATCTTTCACTCTTTGATGATTGTGGCATATCCTCAGGAAACACCATATGTCTGATAAATGTAAGCCCCACCGCTTCATTCATTCTCCACCTCGATGTTGTGGCCAGTGGATACTTCAGTGGGTGTCCAGATCGCAGCCTGGCTCAATCATACATTGTAGGAAAAATAATAGGGTCAAAGGCTACGTTCACACGACGACATTTGTCGCGCGACAAAAAGTCGCACTATTGTCGCGCGACAATTTTTATAATGGGAGTCTATGGTGTCGCATTGTGACATGCAACATGCTGCGACTGCGAGGCGACAGTCGCAAAAAATCCATTCAAGATCGGTTTTTCTGCGACTGTCGCAGTCGCAGCATGTCGCATGTTGCAATGCGACACCATAGACTCCCATTATAAAAATTGTCGCACGACAATAGTGCGACAAAATGTCGAGCGACAAATGCTGCAGCGAAGTTGTGCCCTATTTGTCGCGCTACTTATTGTCGCATGACAAATGTCGTCGTGTGAACGTAGCCTAAATCAGCGCTACAGTTCTAAAAATGTTTATTCAAAATAAATAAATAAACATTAACACAGCATTGCATTACTTTTTTGTGGCATCCGTCCAACTTCCTGAAACATGTGAATTTTAATTGCACATATATTTATTTATTTTATTATGTTCACACCTGAACATAATAAAATAAATTTTTTTATGTTCGCACCTGAGCGTTTTACAGCGCGTTCATGCACGCTGTAAAACGCTTAACAGGCAAAAACCCATGTTTCCCTATGGGCATGGTTCTCACCTGAGCTTTTTACAGCGCGTGCGAACGCGCTGTAAAACGCCCTACGCCCAAAGAAGTACAGGAGCTTCTTTGGGGCGTTTTGTCGCGCGTATTGTGATTGACGCCAGAGTGGTCAATCACACGAACGCGCGTACAACGTGCGTTTCCTATTTCCAAAAATGCGCTGTAATACGCGCAACAAAAACGCACTTAAAACGCGCGTATCAAATACGCTCAAGTGTGAACCCAGCCTTAGGCCCCTATCTTTTGTTCCTATTATGTATGATGGGATCTTGATCCAGTTATGAAGGAGTGTTGCAGCAGCTATTCATTAAGGTTTACAGAGTTGTGCCCAAGGATGCACAACTGGATTTGGTAAGCTGAACCACTTGCGCTACTTGCCATCTATTCTTCCACCCTAACGAGCACCTTTGTACCTTTTTTTCTACTTTGTTGGTCGTGACTCGGGTCGGGAGACCCACATTGTCAACATAGGTGCTAATGAATCGGTGAAAGCCATTCTTATATGACATTCGTCTGAGATAGAAATACCACTTTAAGAGCAATTTAAACTAGGCAAGCATGCTCACCGACTTACCTGCAGCGGCCGGGCATTAGCAGTGGAGTGCACCCGTCCACTTGTCCGGAGATTCCAAGGAACAGATAAGCGCTCATTTCAATTTGTATGACTTATATCAACATTTACCGCTATTAGGCCTCTTTCACACGGGCATCACGTTTGACGCCCGGATCTGAGGCGGGTACGTTGCAGGAAAATGCACGATTTTCTCGCTCGAGTGCAAAGCGTTTTAATGCGTTTTGCACACGCGGGGGAAAAATCGGCATGTTTGGCACCCACACCCGAACCCGGACTTCATCACTGAAGTCCGGTTTCGGGTTGAGTATTCTGTAGATTTTTATTATTTTCCCTTATAACATGGTTATAAGGGAAAATAATAGCATTCTCAATAAAGAATGCTTTGTAAAATGTGGATTAAGGGGTTAAAAATAAAAAACTTAACTCACCTTAGCCACTTGATCGCGTAGTTTGCGATCTCTTCTCTCTTCAAGCATTAGCTGCAGTCTAGAGGACCTGTGATGATGTCACATCACATGGTCCAATCACATGGTCCGTGATGGACCATGTGATTGGACCATGTGATGTGACTTCATCACAGGTCCTTTAGACTGCAGCTAATGCTTGAAGAAGAGAGAAGAGATCGCAAACTACGCGATTAAGTGGCTAAGGTGAGTTAAGTTTTTTATTTTTAACCCCTTAATCCACATTTTACAAAACATTCTTTTTTTCACGCAACGCAGAAGTGATGCGTGAAAATCACCGCTCATGTGCACAGCTCCATAGAAATGAATAGGTCCGGATTCAGTGCAGGTGCAATGAATCCACCTCACGCATTGCACCCGCGCAGAAATCACGCCCGTGTGAAAGTGGCCTTAGAGTTTCTTACCCGCTGACCTAGGCTTGTCAAGAGAAATTTGTAAGTCACATGGTGCATAAATGGGACATTACCCTTGATTCGACTGGGCGATTATATCTCTACAGATTGCCAGTAGTGCCAACAGTGTGACTTCTCATTTCACTCCCATCTTATGTGGGTATCGGGACTATCACATTACCCCATCAGAATTATTTGTGTATTGATTTTATTTATTAGTTTATTCCTATATTTTATCATATGACTTTTTATGTTTTATTAAATATTATGTGGTTATGAAGTTCATGCTCAGTGCCGTATCACTTTAACCACATATCCTGGAGTGTGAGTGCTCGATCCTAGTTTTACACTATGCTCGACAGTTTTTGTAACTCCTATAAAAATAAATGGACAGAGCCCAGAAGTACGACCCACATCTATCATATGTTTTTATAGTTTATCTGGAATGTGAATACTCCTTTAAGACCTGGGCTGGGAAGCAGTCACATTTACTCCAAGGCCCTCTTCATTGTCACCATGATATATATAGCTGTATGTGATACATACGTTACAGATAAAGCATAGCAAGTAAAACCGCTATAGCTGTTTATAAAGACCTTATAATACATTGAAAATAGCGAAGATTGGAGCCATGGGTGTCTTGGCAGGAACCATTAATAACAAGTAACCGTGGATAGTAGGTGCAATATTTCCTTTTGTATTTGAGGACTTGAATGAGAGCATGCAGTGCAGAAAATGAGCAGAGCTAATAATATTACATTTTCTAGGATTAGTACTTTGACAGCAGCGAGTCAGTCTTGGAATATTCAAGTGGCATACTGCTTTAAGTATTTGTTTTGCCTGATATAACAGAATGCTAAATGATGGTTATTTCCTACTCCCTTATCTTTATTGGCTCTCTAATAAAGACAGAGCGGCAACGGGAAATGGAAAGCTGCAGACATAAGTTTATACAGCAGCAGGAGCTGCGATATCTGCTGCTGTATTCAGTAGGGTACATAGGAGTACAGAACTCGCCTATCTCTGGAATTACTGGCCGTTTTGTTTATTTCAGGGGGGCTGCAGGGGGTATACATTCTTGTGATCGGTAGGGATCCTAGAGTTAGGACCCCCATCGATCTAATAGTTATCCCTGTCCCTATAACTTAATCTAACCGAAATACCCCTATACATCCACTTCAGTGTTTTCCCTACAGAGTGTCATCCCCAGCCACCAGTTATAAAGTGATCTGCAGAACTGCCCTAATTAGTCTAATTGGGCTGTGCTGCAGAATGATCCTGAACACTTTAATGGGGCTTTGCTGCAGTCCCCTGCACAGTGAGTGGCTGGGAGGGAAAACCAGTGAAAGAATCACAGTGCTAAACAATTTTTTGGGATTGTTGCTATATATTGTGCTCAAAATTTGAAATATTTGTTTGAACAGAAGGCAGTTTGTTAGCCAAATCGCTGGAGAGCGGTACAATAATGAGTGTCTGCCGGCAACAGTGAAGCATGGTGGAGTTTCCATGCAAGTTTGAGGCTGCAGTTCAGCAAATGAAATTGGGGATTTGGTCAGAATTAAGGTGTCCTCGTTGCTGAGAAATGAAGGCATATGAAGACACTTATCCATCATGCAATATCATCAGAGAGGTGTCTGATTAGCGCAAATTTATTCAGCAGCAGGACAATCACCCCAAACATACATTGAACGTCATTAACACCTTAAGGACCCAGGGCGAGAATGCTTGTCCTAAATGGCTAATACTTTGCTCCCCAGGACGAGCATTCTCATCCTGCGGTCCTTCCTCCCCCCCATGTGCGGTGCCGCGATCAGCAGCAGGAATCCGATCCCTGCTGCATCCGCCAGAATCAGTAATAATTCCGATGCCAGTGGATTAACCCCTCATAAGGGAGGTTTGCGCTCCCTCTCCTTAGCCATCGGGTCCCAGCGCTGCGGTGGCGGGGACTCGATGGTTGCCATGGCAGCCCCAAGCCATTCAAAAGCCTTTGGGCCCAGCCCCCAGTAAATTAAGTAAATTTTAAAAAATTACTAAAAAATGTGCTATAAAAGCAATTTTTTGTCACCTTACATCACAAAAAGTTTAATACCAAGCAATCAAAAAGTCATATACACCCTGAAATAGTACCAATCAAACCGTAAGCTCATACCGAAAAAAAATGAGCCTCTATATAAGACAGTCGCTATTTTTTTTTAAAAACTATGGCTTTCAAAATATGGAGAAACAAAGAGAAATTCAGAAATTTCATTTCCATTTTCCTTTAATTCTTGTGGAACACCTAAACGGTTACCAAAGTTTGTAAAATCAGTTTTAAATACCTTGAGGGGTGTATTTTCTAAAATGGGGTCACTTTTTGGGAGTTTCTACACTAGAGCTTCATTAGGGGGTCTTTAAATATGACCAGTGAAATCTGCCCTCCAAAACCCATATGGTGTTCCATTCCTTCTGTGCCCTGCCCTGTGCCCATACAGCAGTTTACGATCACAAGTAGGGTGTTTCTGTAAACCACAGAATCAGGGTAATAAACATTAAGTTTTGTTTGGCTGCTAACCCTTGCTTTTTTACTGGAAAAAAATTATTAAAATGGAAATTCTGCCAAAAAAGTGGAATTCTGAAATTTTATCTACATTTTCCTTTAATTCTTGTGGAACACCTAAAGGCTTAACAAAGTTTGTAAAATGAGTTTTAAATACCTTAAGGAATGTAGTTTCTAAAATGGGGTCATTTTTGGGTGGTTTCTATTATGTAAGCCACAAAGTGACTTTAGACCTGAACTGGTCCTTAAAATGTGGGTTTTGGAAATTTTCTGAAAAATTTCAAGATTTGCTTCTAAACTTCTAAGCCCTCTAAGGTCCCAAAAATAGAAAATGTAATTTACAAAATGATCCAAACATGAAATGGGACATGGGCAATGTAAAGTAATAACTATTTTGGGAGGTATCACTATCTGTTTTGAAAGCAGATAAATTGAAATTTTGAAAATTGCAAATTTTTTAATTTTTTTTGTAAATTTGGTATTTTTTTTATAAAAATGAAATATTTTGACATAAACTCTTATGAAGTACAATATGTGATGAGAAAACAATCTCAAAATGGCTTGGATAAGTAAAAGCGTTTTAAAGTTATCACCTTAAAAATTGACACACGTCTGATTTGAAAATAAACTATTTACACAGTTTTTTTTTTTAAACATTCTGACTTTGTAGCATTTGTTTCAGAGCTGCCTGCTGTTACAGCTGCCAGTACATTATATTTACACATTTTAGGGCACGCCATCAAATTGTTAAAGTTGTCACATAGACAGTCTATACCAGGGGTGCACAACCTTTTCTGGTTGGGGGCCACATTGTCAGCCTGAACCATTTACAAGGGCCAAAAATAAAACTTAAAAGGGTATTATCAACTGAAATACTGTATTTTTGGCATATTGAACATACAGTAGATACGATAAATGTCTAGTTACACTTCCAGGACTCCCTTCTAATAGGAGAATACATGAAAGATACATGTAAGAAACCATAAGACATAGACTAACATGTCTTTTATCAGATGTTTGGGGGCCGCACAGAATGGTATCGAGGGCCGCATGTGGTCCCCGGGCCGCAGGTTGTGCACCCCTGGTCTATACCATGGTAGGCCATGTGTACATCTTCAAAAAACCACAGTTCACAGGAACATTCATCTCCTATAATCTGCCCTACTATCCTGCCATGTAAACCCACCACCATTAGTGGGCCCCATAGCAAGAATCAAAATTTGGCCCCCATGCCCCATTCATAGCCCCTCCCACTACCCATTCCTGAGAGAGACATAAATTATAGCTCATACCCCACATATCAGTACACTACTGTATATACTATATATCTGTACGCACTGCATCTATTATACCTTGCGTAGTACCCTGGAGTGGAGCACTACCATTTTAACATCTAGCTGAATCTGAGGGGTTCAGTGAAAGGACGCAATTTGCGACAATATAATTTGTGATAATTTGATAAGTTCGCTCATCACTATTTTTAAGTCTACATATTACCTTTCTACATATCTATTATCTACATATTACCTTTCTACATATTAATAGTTATTTGGGCATGTCTTAAATGTGATGTTAGCTCAACCAGTTACATCAATGAATTGTTATTGGGCTTATTATACATATATAAAAGTGCAGTTTACATTAATTTATAGAAAATGCTACTAAAACTGTAACTTCAGACAGGATGTTACTTCCAATTGAAGGTCAAATAACTTACTGAGCCATATTAACATCATTCATAACCAGTCTGTCTATATCCATCTGCTCATCTCCTCCTGCTCTATAACATGCTGCGGATTGCACTGAATTTCATGGGGACAGGTCCTCTTTAAATGGTAAACCATTGATATAAATAGGCTGCAGCAGGCAAAATATTGGCAATATTTGCAAGTTGCAAAATATGTGCAAGTTCTAAAGCCAGGTTAGTTTTCATTAGCTGAATGCCAACTAGCTCCAATTAAAAAGGATGCCTTGATGAAATATTATTTTTAAGGCTGGTGTCACACACAGGTTTTTATTATATTTTTTTTGTCATGATTTGGTTTTTGGTGAGCTGTTTGCAGTATTTTTTAGTCAAAAAATTACAGTTTCGGTTGTTGCATGGAAGTCTAAGGGAAATATTAAATGCAGAACAAATGGTTGTTTTTTTTTTGTAGTGGCATGTTTTGGCAATTTTCCCTCATTTTCTAGCATTTTTGCCTCATCCAATGATTTCTTACATTGCTTGAAGAAACAAGTGGCAATGTCTATCCTTTTTAAAGGACTTTTTTGCATGATATCTTTCATAATTTCAAAACTTTTCATTTCCCATATGTCCACTTTCATGTTTGCATCATTTTGTAAATGTAATTTTATTTTTTCAGATCTTATTAGGCTTAGAAGTTTTAAGAAAATTTCCAAAACCCACTTTTTTAAGTACTTCAATTCTAGTCACTTTGTTGGGCTTACGTAGTGGAAACCACCCAAAAATGACCCCAGTATAGAAACTACAGCCGTTAACTTATTTAAAACTGATTTTACAAACTTTTTTAACCCTTTAGGTGTTCCACAAGAATTACAAAAAGAGATTACATTTTAAAATTTCACTTTTTTGGCAGATTTGGCAGATTTTCAATTTTAATTCATTTTTTCCTATAACACATCAAGGGTTAACAGCTAAATAAAACTCAATATTTATTACCCCGATTCTACAGTTTACAGAAACACCCCACATGTGATCATAAACTGCTGTACGGGCACACGGCAGGGAGCAGAAGGAAAGGAGCGCCATATGGATTTTGGAGGGCAGATTTCACTGGGATAATTTTAAAGTTGCCATATGGCATTTAAAGACCCCCTGATGCACCCCTAGAGTACAAAATTCAAATAAGTGACCCTATTTTGATAAAAAATAGGATTAGGTGACACTTTTATTGGTACAGTTTTGTGGTATATATGACTTTTGATTGCTCTATATTATGCTTTTTGTGAGGCAAGGTAACCAAGAAACGGCTGTTGTTTTTTACTATTTTCATCATGAGCTATTTTTATAGAGCATGTTGTTATGGAGGCGACAATATCAAATATGTCTACTTTTATTTTTATTTTGTTTTAGTTTTACATAAAGAAGCATTTTAAAAATAAATCATATTTTTGTGTCTCCTTTTTCTGAAAGACATATTATTTTAATTTTTCGAGCGATAATCTTATATAGGGGCTCAATTTTTGCAGCATGAGGTGACGGTTTGATTGGTACTATTTTGAGGTACATACGACTTTTTGATCGTTTGGTATTACAATTTTTGTGATGTATAGTGACAAGAAATTGATTTTTTTGGCAGGGTTTTTATTTTTATTTTTTTACGGTTTTCATCTGACAGAGTAAATCATGTGATATTCTTATAGATCTTGTTGTTACAGATGTGGCGATACATAATTTGCATATTTTTTTATATTTATTTTGGTTTTGCACAATAAAAGTATTTTTGAAAGAAAAACAATCAAGTTTTTATGTCTCGAGTTTCTGAAAGCCATATCTTTTCTACTTTTTGGGCGATTGTCTTAGGTAGGGTCTCATGAGATAAAGATTTGATTGGTACTATCTTGGGGTACATACTACTTTTTGATCATTCGGTATTACACTTTTTGTGATGTATGGTGACAAAAAATTTACTTTTTGGCACGGTTTATATTTATTTATTTTTTTACGGTGTTCACCAGATGGGTTATCTAATGTCATAGTTTTATAGAGTAGGTTGTTACGGACACGACGATGCATAATATGTCTGTTTTAAACAATAATGTTTGTTTTAAACAATAAAAGCATTTTTGAAACAAAAAGTTATGTTTTTATGTCTCCATTTTCTGAAAGCCATATATTTTTTGCCCAATTGTCTTAGTTAGGGTTTCATTTTTTGCGGGATGAGATGACAGTTTGATTTGTATTCATTTTGGGTACATATGACTTTTTGATCACTTGACCTGGCTGTCAGGAACAGATGGATTCCTGCCGCTGATCGCGACACTGCACATGGGGGAACAGAAGGACCGCAGGATGAGAATGCTCGTCCTGGGGCACTAAGTACTGGCCATTTAGGACAAGCATTCTCGTCATGGGTCCTTAAGAGGTTATTATGACTGGGAAACAGTTGCTACCACTGTCACTATGCTTATTCACAGTTGGGTCACATAATTAAGACATTATTATGACCACCACCTATTGGAAGTGACCCAATAGGGTCCTGGTAGGTTGCCACAGGTATCTGAAGCCATAATGGTTGCAGTGCATCAGATAGCTGCTGGATGGTGTGTAGGGGAGGATCTATAGAGTGAACACAATGATCAAGCTGGTCCCACAGATGCACAATTGGGTTCAAGTCTGGGGAATTCTGCGGCCAGGGTATTAGTTGGAAGTCTTGGTCATGCTCTTCCAACCAATGTCAGATGTTTATAGCTGCATGAAATGTCACATTGTCTTGCTGGAAGATCCCATGTGCCCCAGGGAAGACAATCAGCATGTATTGGTAAACACGATCTACAAGGATGGAATCATACCCAAATCGGTTGAGAGTGCCATCAATATGGATGATTTGACCCAGAGAATGCCACAAGACATTCCCTAGACCATAAAGCTGCCACCACCAGCTTATGTTCTTCCATCAAAGGGTGTCTGTTTCACTGAATTTTACAAAAAGATTCACTTTGTGACTAATTACTTTGTCACAAAGCTCATTTTTTTGTAAGCAATGGGTACAATGACAGAGAGCATCGATTGTGCCCCCCAACCCTCCGTCATTGTACCCCTCAGATCTCACATTACAGTGTAACATAAAAAAATAATTTAAAAAATCTTACTTACCTAATCCATTTGATCGTGAAGAGCCCGCCGCTATCTTGATTAAGGATCCAACACGAAATCTCGCGCAGCCCATAAAGATGTCGTCACATCGGCCAGCATGGTGACATCATACGTCACCGCACACTGGATTTCATGAGAGATATTCAATCAAGATGGTGGTGGATGGCTCTTTGCACTCAAACAGATGAGGCAAGTATGATTGTTTTAATTTTTTACCTCCATTCAGGAAAAATCGACTTGCTGCCACAAAGCACAAGGAAATTCTTCTTCACCGCAAATCGAATTATCCCTGAAATCCAAATCGAATTCCACTTCATGGAGTTTGATTTGCTAAACACTATTGTCTGTTCTCCAATGTTAGTCCCCTGACATGCCAATGTCCATCTGTTCAATGAAGCAGAAAACGTGACTCATTAGGTAAAGCAACCCTTTGCCAATCAGCAGCAGTCCAATTCCAATACTGCTGCAAAAATGTAAGCCTTTTTTGCTGATGCAACTGCATTAGCAGAGGTGCAGTAACCATACGTCTGCTCCATCTGCTGTTATTGTTTTAAGGGTGTATTAGACTGCCGGGCAATTGTGATTTTTAAGCAATGTAGTCCACCCTCGCATATCTTCATAGCCGACGTTTACCTCTCACATCAATTGCACGTGGTGCTCCACAGTTTCCATGCCGTTTATTCACAATGGTGCTATATATAATATAATATAAATAAATGTATTATATATGGGAAACTATTACTGAGGTTTTTAGCCATAATATTAGTACAGCAGGTTAATATGAAGCTCTGATGGGGGGATGTGTGGATAACACTGATGGGGGGGATGTGTGGAGGACACTGATGGGGTTGTGTGTGGAGGACACTGATTGGGGATGTGTGCAGGACACTGATGGGGGATGTGTGCAGGACACTGATGGGGGTATGTGTGGAGGACACTGATGGGGGGTATGTGTTGAGGACACTGATGGGAGGATGTGTGGAGGACACTTAGGGGGATCTAGGGAGGGGTGTGGGGATGTTGGGATGGGAGATCCTGGAGGAGTGTTTGGGTGGAAGCTCTGGAAGGGGTGGGAGGTCTGATAGGTATGTGGGGGTGGGAGATCCTGGAGGGGGGGCCATAAAATTTTTTAGCTATGGGGCGGGGCCCATAAAATAATTTGCTGTGGGGCCCAGTCATTTCTAGCTACTCCCCTGGGTGACACCACCAGGAGATGAGTGCTTGCATTATGGAAGCACTCATCTCCCTACATTCATCTGTATCGCGATACAGATGAACAGTGCAGCAGGGAAAGGGAGAGGCGTCTCCCTTCCCTGTTCCTCTGATAGGCTGCCGGCACAAGGCCAGCAGCCTATCAGAGCCCGGCGCAGGCGGCGCGATGACATCATCGCGCCGCCTGAGCCATACTGCTCGGGACACAGGCCAGAAGAGGCCTGCATCGCATCGCTGCCATGGAGGTAAGTAGTATGTGTTTTTTTGTTTGTTTTGCTTTTCTGTGAGGCGCTGGGCTGGGCTGCGCTGGGGGGTCATTGCTGGCATAAAGGGGACACTTTGGGACATTATTGCTGGCACATGCGGGACACTATGGGGCAATGGCTGACACCATTTTCTACCGCACCCAGTAACACCAGCCCTAGCAACGCCACTGTGAAGATCATAGTGATGTATGAAGCCAAATCCTTCGGATCCATGTGATGTCAGTGTTGCATTTGTTTTTTTGCGGGTCCATTGTAACAATGCCTGTCCTTGTCCGCAAAACGAACAAGAACATGTTCTATCTTTTTTGCGGAGCTATGGAACAGACATGTGCTGTCTACATTTTTTGCAAACCCATTGAAATGAATGGATCCGTATACTATTGGCCAAAAATGCTGATCAGATGTGGACCAAAAATACGGTCGTATGAATGGGGCCTTAGTGCCATTTTCTAGACAAGTAACTTGGTTTTTTGCACAGCTTCATTATGGAAATTCTACAAATCTTTATTCCAGCTCTTTACATACACAGTATATGCATCTATTAATACAAGCACAGTGTGGCAAGGTTTTTTCTTTGCTAAAGCCATTCAGATGAAACACAATAGCAGAATTCTATTTTGGATGAGTTTGCGAATCTGCTATAATGATAAATCTGCTTACATACAGTTCATGGATTTGTTTTTCAAAGAAAAATGCTTAAATAAGTGCAATACATTGGAATTAGTGAACTGCCTCTAGTATCCCTTCCACAGAAGTCTGAATATTGGCTCCAGCTCCTGCTGTGCACAGCAGGAAACTCCATGGACCAGTGAAGCCAAGAAGTTACTCAGGAGAAGCTTCACTGTTCAAGATGACTCATAATCCTGATCTGTTCTTCTGAACTTATTAACAGGATAAGTCTCCGCTTTGGAGGAAAGACCAGAAATAACCTGGGATTTGGTTCCGTTTCAAACATGGCATTGAAAAATAGACGCGATTCAGTTTGTTTCATGTTGCATGCACAAAGAAATCATTTAATTTACTCTGTTTATAGGGAACTGCATACAAAACATGGATTTCTATAAAAGCCTGTATTTCGGGCAAGAAGTAGTATATTTTGAAAATACAGTACGTGGAGCCCTGAGAGTTTCAGTTGTTTATAAGTTAAGTTTGATTTCACACATGCATTTATTTTAATGCCTCTGAGATGGTACTTTCAAATAGTAGGGACAACAGCTATACAAATTAGTTTGCACTTCGGGTGTGAATTTTAATTTTCCTTCACAGCACATATGCAACCTAATAAAAAAAACATCATATGGCACAACAGTCATAATAAAATGATAATCTTTATTAGAAAAGCATATTAGAAGTGAGTTACATGATGCAAAAGAGGATATTGAAGGATATTACACATATACTAAGTAAGTAAATTGTTTAAAGGGCATCTGTCAGTAGATTTGTACCTATGACACTGGCTGACCTGTTATATGTGCGCTTGGCAGCTGTAGACATCTGTGTTGGTCTCATGTTCATATGTGGCCGCATTGCTGAGAAAAATGATGCTGTAATATATGCAAATGAGCCTCTAGGAGCAACTGGGGCATTGCCATTGCACTTAGAGACGATGTAGGGTATAGACACACAGTGGACCAAGAGGTCAACAGTGGGTGGTATTTATGATAGGACATCCATCCCAAGTGGATAGGTAGGTGGCGGTGACATTAAAGCAGAAAAGAAAGATACCTACAGTAAAACTATAAAATACAGGGTGTGGGATAGGAACTAGAAGAGGAACCATAAGTGAACAAATAAGTCAAGCAGGCTAGTATACACAAAAGCACTTTAAAAAAAGTGAAGATTGCA
The DNA here is from genome assembly GCA_033119425.1 of Bufotes viridis. Lineage (NCBI taxonomy): Eukaryota > Metazoa > Chordata > Amphibia > Anura > Bufonidae > Bufotes > Bufotes viridis. The sequence continues at coordinate 223,256,948 of CM065589.1, forward strand.
TTAGATCAAAAATACTATAAGGGATTCTGAAGTCATTAATATATGATGTGGGTCAGTGGTGTTACAAGAAATGACCAGCCCCAAAGCAAATTTTTGAACAGGCCCCCCAGCAACTTCTTCGCAACCCCCTTCTCCTGTGCAAACCCCACTCCTGTGGCTGGTCAAGTTCAGTTTCTCAGATGAGGCCTGGTAGCCACTCCATCCATTTCCTACAGTGTCACTGTATATAATGTCATTGTATAATACTGTTGAGGGGGTCCTGACAATAAAATCTTTTAGTCCTTCTCCTGGATGGGCAGCAAGGCAGCCACTTCCCCTGCTTCCTCTAAAGCTATGCCCCTGATGTGGGTCTTGGAAAACCCTTTACGTATAAACTAATTTAGTTAGAATACTGTCTCTATTTCTTGAATATCTAATAAGAAGATCATCTGTCTGAAAGATACCAGGATACGCACAATAAATACGGAGTTAATGCTTTCATTCATTCTTGTTCCCATCTGCAGGGGTACTGCTGTCTGCTTGGGTCAGAACTACTTGAATAAGACACACTGCGCTCTTCTGGGTGATATTGGTTCAGTGGAAATACTTTTGTATTATAATCTTTGTTGAGCAAATCAAATTCAAAAGAAGTGACTTCGATCCAAATTTTAGGAAATTTGTGACAACATTCAGAAACCGTTGCTGTGTGGTTATTGTTATCCCAATGCATATGAGGACTTGCTAGTGAATGATATTATCGCATATTACCGCACCTTATCCAGTTTTGCCGAACAGTGCCAATACCACACAAGGATTACCCACTGTAAGGACACTGTACCTTTCCTACCATTGTTTTTATTTTTATTATTATTTATTTTTTATTGATATATTTTTTTATATATATTTTTTATATTGTTATTGATATTGTTTCAGGTGTCTATACTAATAAATTTTACCTAATAATTCCATATCAGAGTGCCAATCCATTTATAACTATTTTATATGTTTCCCTAAGGCTTTCACTTTCAAAACAAGACAAACAATTATCCCAGAAACCATGCTATTTAGATGTTAATTCAGCTTATTTAAGTATTTAGGAAAGCTTTACTGTTGTTTGCAGAGGTGCAAGACACTTGCAACATTTCCATATGTATGACCTTGCAAGCAAAGGAAGTAGACTGTTCTAAACAGGCAATATACATTAAATGGAATGTGTCATCAGAAAATGACCTAATGTTTAACACATTCCTGACCATATATGTCGGCAGTAGGGACTTTAAATATGGCTCCCACTCATGAGTGCAGCAGGCATCATGGCCGCTGGATATCTGCTGTTTTAAACAGCAGGCACCCAGGGCTATTGTATGCAATCAGCAATAACCTCAATCACACACATTCAATCCATCAGATGCCATAGTCAAATGTGACCTCAGCATCTAAGAGTATAAAACCAGAAGCATGTGCTCCCAGCTGTGCATTGGCTCCCCCCAGCGATGATCGGTGGAACCTGATGTATTGTGCAGCAGCCTCGTTCTTCATGAGTGACAGGAGGCTGGCGCACATTAGTTCCTTGGGAGAGCCTGCCCATGGCAGGGCTCCATCGGATCTTAGTATAATCCTCATAGACATCATTGATAATGCATTGGAGTCTATCAGAGAAGCAATCTAATGATTGATCGTTATAGTTCCCTAGGGGAACTATTAAAAAATGTAAATGTTTTTAAAAAATATTAAAAATATATAAAAATTGAAATCACCCCGTTTCGCCAAAATTAAAATTTAAATAAGTATACAATTAGAAAAATAAACATCATGGGCATCACCGTGTGTAAAACACCCCTACATGATAAAGGGCAATTTGCTGTTTTTGGTCGCATTTCCTCTCACAAATTTTTTTTAGAAAACTGATTTAACCCCAAAATGGTATCAATGAAAACTATAGACTGCCCCACAAAAAAATTAGCTCTCACACAGCTCCGTAGACATAAAAATAAAAAAGTTATAAGGGTAAGAATATGGTGATGCAAGAAAAAATAAGTTTTTTCCAAAGTTTTATTTTTTTAGTATTGAAACACAAGAAATAACTATACATATGTGGTAACATAGTAACATAGTAGCATAGTATATAAGACTGAAAAAAGACATTTGTCCATCCAGTTCGGCCTGTTTCCTACCAGTTGATCCAGAGGAAGGCAAAAAACCCTGTTAGGCAGAAGCCAATTTTCCCCACTTAAGGGGAAAAAAATTCCTTCCCGACTCCAAGCAGGCAATCAGAATAACTCCCTGGATCAACGACCCCTCTCTAGTAGCTATAGCCTGTAATATTATTACACTCCAGAAATACATCCAGTCCCCTCTTGAATTCCTGGTATTGTAGTAATTGCACTGACCTTTAGAATGAAAGTAACAGGTCAGTTTTACCAAAAAGGAAACCATAAAACTGTGGCAGAATTGTGTTTTTTTTTTTTTTTTGTAATTCCACCCCATTTGGAATTTTTTACCCACTTCCCACATTATTTGCAACTGTAAATGGAGCCATTAGAAAGTACAACTTTCCTGCAAAACAGAAGCACTTATATGGCTATCTGAATGGAAAAATAAAGTTATGACTTTGGGAAGAATTAAAAACTAACATGAGAAAATCACACGGTCATTAAAGGCTTAAATCATGTTTTTATGTTGAACATATTTTTAAAAATAATTTTTGATGTTACTTTTAATTTTTCATGTCAATATCTACATTCAAACAAAAAAATCCTGCAGTTTTCTCACTGGCCACTAAGCCTAATAATAGATGACACTTCTTGGCTCATCTGTATATATTAAAGGTAAAACTTATTTTTCTCAGCAATGGGACCACATATGAACATGGGATCAACACAGATGCCTTCCGCTGCCAGAAGCACATGTAACAGGTCAGCCAGTTTCATAGGTGCAAATCTGCTGATAGTTTCCTTTTAATAGGGTTTTCTGAGAGTAAAATATTGATGACCTATCCTCAGGTTAGTGTATCAATATCCGATCAGCAGGGGTCCAACACCCAGCACCGCTACCAATGCTGTTTGAAGAGCCGCACAGTATGGGGTAGCAATCAGTTCAGCGCTCTCAGAACTATGAAGCATTACAGCTGTATATATAAGGAATAAAGAAATTGAAAAATGCAAGTCACGATTTGGAAGAGTGAGTATTATTCATATCTCACATATAAGTTTTAAATAAGAGAGTCACGAGCGAGTAGACTGTGTTGAACTCACTGGAGCGCCACAGCCTCTTCAAATAGTTGATCAGCTGGGGTGCCAGAAGTCTGACCCCGCCAATCAGATATTGATAGCCTGTCCTGAGGATAGGAAATCTGTATTTTAGTACATGAAAATCCCTTTAAATATTGAATAGCAAGCAGTATATTGGCACAAAGATCTATAAAAGGGAATACTAGGGCCAAAACAAATTGGATACTCAATAAAACAAGAGTACATAAGTCAAGTGTCAATATTGCAACTAAAACAAAAAGTTAATTAAGTTCCCAGATGAGATGAAAAGCATTAACGGAAATCACACATTTTAAAGCGTATTTTTTACTTTACTTTTATACTTTTCTTTTAATAATATGAGCTGATATAAGATTATTTTGATGCTAAGGGAAAGCCTAATTCAATAAAGAGGCATGTTGAAGTAAAAGAACTGTTCAGAACGATACACATAGGATATTGCTGTAATAAATAAGTCACAACCAACAAATGGAGTAGTCTCTAAAGTCAGTGAATTTCAAGCATTTAAGATAGATCAGTAAAATCAGGCTGTGTTTATGTGTGTTGTTTTAGAAGCAGAATAAATTGTAAAACATCACTTTTAATTGTAGTTCCTACAATAGGAGCACTGAGTAGCCACTGTTGCAATTGTAAAGTGCCAGTGGGTCACCTATTGCCAGATACAAGGTTGCCAATAGTGGGGCATACCGATCACCACCAGCCTGTCTTCTAACCGGTACCGTACCATGAACTGATTCTGCTGGAGTCTGGTAAGGTTTCAGTTTTGAGATTTTGAACATATTGCCAACCTGTTGATACCAACTGAGGTATTTGCTTTTACAGTATCTTGCACCTGGGCACACCTGTATATATGTGTAACATCTGCATATTTTTAACAGCACAATTAAAAGTTATGTTTTAGAATGTATTTCTCCCCTGTATAGTTTTATTGACTTAGGGAACGTTCCCTTGTGTGGGTATTTTTCATTATAGCCCCCGGTAGTTAGATTGTTTTAGAAGCCGGAAATTGGACCATATGCTTATTAATGGGGCTAATTTCATCTAGTAACATTATAAAAGGGTTGGTTAAACAAATCAACTTGTAATTAGGGTGTTGAAAAATGCAATAAATATTTTAAATTGACCTTATGAAAAAACTACATCGACATCTAAAAACTTCCAAACTACATCTATTTGTTCAACATACTTTTCTCTTTCAGCACCTTCTAGTGTTGCTGTTTATCTCCTTTCAGCATGTCCACCTTTGAGGTTTCCCCTGTGGACACGCATGTGCTGCTTGTCTTTTAGCTGACAGCAGGGGCAGACTGAGAACTTAAAGTGGCCTTGGAAAAAACCTAAAGTGGTCCTAATGTTGTAGGTGGGTCAAAATTGATAGAAGGCGGGGCAACACAAGTAGATGGGGCCAACACAAGTTGGCAGGGTCAGCAATACCACAGTGCAGCACAGAATACCATCCCAAAGAACCAAATACCACAATGCAGCACAAAATACCTCCCCAGAAGCTTGTTCCTCTGTGGTGGCCATCAATAGCTGCCACATTCTGTCCTCCTTCTCCAATTAAGATATGGAGCAGGGCGCTTAGGAGGTGAGATGTGGACCACATCACCAAACCAATCCTACCTTTACATGCTGCCTTGACTTCCTCTAATAATGACCCCTATAGCGCTCCCAGTAGTGTTTAACTAGCCAGTAGCTGTGATAAGGTCTTGGGTGGCCCTGTGGGGCATCAACCCACTAGGAAAATTCCCTGCAGGATCTATGGCCAGCCCACCTCTTGCTAACAACATCCTGCAAACTGCCTGTCAATGAAAAGCATAAAATGTGGATGTACTAAAACTTGAAAAAGCTGGGCATAAGACATAATATATATATATATATATATATATATATATATATAATGAAAGAAGTTGGACTGCACTCCAAAAAGTCAGTGATAGATAAAAATTTATTCACCCATATGGTGGAAAATGCAACGTTCTTGAGAAAGGCTCATTGAAGCGGGAACGTTGCATTTTTCACCATATGGGTGAATAAATTTTTATCTATCACGGATTTTTTTGGAGTGCAGTCCAACTTCTTTCATTTTATACTGCTGGGGATTGCCAGATCCTGCAATTGGACATTGCACCCGCTGTTATCATGGATGGTGCTTCCTAGGACTTTACTTTCTATATATATATATATATATATATATATATATATATTTATATATATATATATATACACACTGAAGTACCCCACGGCACTCCTCTGTAAAACGTGAAATAATGTGTCCTTTATTCACACATCACAGCAGCGACATTTCGGTTCTCTCACAAAACCTTTCTCAAGCCCACTTTTTTTTTTTTCAGTTACATCCTTCACCGATATTTTGATAGTATCGGTGTTTTCGCATGTGACGATGCCCATAATGTTATTCAATTTTTTTGTTTTGTTTTTTTATTTTGGGGAAAATGGAGTGATTTTACTTTTAAATTTTTTTTTTATATTTTCAAAACTTTTTTTCATTACTTTTCATGAGATTATGACAACTTATACAGAATAATGTAAATTGCTCCATTATTCTGTATAGAAATCACTATATCACAGTCCAGTGCTGCCACCTAGTGGCCTGAACTGGGATATACTAATAATGAGCAGCTCATTTTTAGAACAGGCTGCTTTCCCCTAATCTCCGCTGGGCAAGTCCGCGCTTCCATTTTTTAACACTCTCAGATGCCATGGTGACATTTGACAAATGCCACAAGGGAGCCCACTGAGATTTATCGCCAAAGGCCCACATGAACCTGGAACCAGCCCTGAATAAAAAAATCTCATTCCATAAATATATAAAACATAGCGAAAACGATGTCTATATCGTGATTTAATCAGGTCTTGCTCACATCAGGATCATGATCCAGTGGTGCCCATGCCTTTAATTTTAGCACGTAAAGACATCTACTATGCAGTCCTCGGGCCAGTGCAAGGATTTTTGCAGCTCTAGGCAAGATAAAAATTGCCGCCCCCCCCCCCCCACACACTGATACTTTGCTGGCCGTGCTATGCAGCATAGTGGCCAGCGAAGTATCCGCAATCCGCTTTATAGGACGCACAGCCATTTTTTGGAGGAAAAAAGTGCGTCTTATAAGGCAAAAAATACAGTAAATAATAAACATATTGCACATTGTCTACTGACTACTTACCACCAGGATAATAAGATGAGCTGCTCTGGCTGCAGTCTGGCTCTTGGTCTGGCTCTGGGGACTGGAGACAAACACGGTACGTACACCATTCACCAATGTCGCCCTGGGGTCCTGGGGAAGAAGAAAGCAGCAGCACCTGCAGGCTGCACTCTAATCCAGGTAGTAGACCACTTCTGTTTTGTCCTAGAAGGAGAAGGCACTGCCGCTGCTGCCGCACTAGGGGGTCGGGGGAAGTAAATTGGTGGATCGTGGACCGTGGTGGCCGCGGCTGGCTGCTCGGCTGCTTGCTGCTCAGTGTGCGGCCTTCTCTTCCTCTTTCGCTCCACCCCTCTCTCTGTGTCACATGCTCAAGGGTGGGAGGGGTCAGGGAGGAGTCAGGGGGTTCAGATCAAGATCATTTAGGCCAGGGCGGCAGAGCTCCGCCTACGCTCCCCACCCTCAGCAGCCTGAAGCCAGCAGCCAGGTAAGCTAGCAGCAGTTATAGTCACTCAGACCACCAGAAAGACGGACAGCACAGCGGTGTCAGACTGTCATTGTCACTGTTAGTGACAGTCTGACAGACTGTCTCTCTGGTCCGCCTGCTGCTCTGGTGCGCCCCCGCCCCACCCACACGGCTTCACTGAGGCAGGCGGCAGCAGCTAAGCCTCTGCTCTGATTCTCCTCCGACATGTCAGACAGCAGGCGCAGGCAGGCTGCACAGCACTGAGCCAGCGGCCTGAGATTCTTTAGAGCGCTCAGCCTCAGCTGCTCAGGCGGTGCAGCATGAAGGGCGCCGCCGGCCGGCCGCCACTTAAGTTAACTTATATAACCAATTTTTATTTTTTTTTTAAACCGCAACGGGCGCCCCCTGCTAAATGGCGCCCTTGGCGACTGCCTAGGTCGCCTTGCTGGTGGCGCCGGCCCTGAGTCCTCATCTTGTAGGTAACTGCCGTTTGCTGTTTATGTCGTCGGACTGTGCAGTAGGATGAAGAGATGCCGGGTGGTTACACCTAGACAATGGGGCATGTATACAGGGCCGGTGCAAGGATTTTTGCCGCCCTAGGCAAAAGAAAAGTTTGCCGCCCCCCCCCCCCATGTGACATCACAATGCCCCACCCATATGATCTGCCATATTACAGGGGTTCTGCAGTTTATTTAAACTGATCGCAGGGGTTTGACACCTGGGACCCCCGCCAATCAGCTGTTTGAGAAGACAGCTGCGCTGGCAGTAGCTCCTCGGCCTTCTCGCAGTGACGTCACAATTAGTATCATTGGCCTGGGTGGGGCTAAGCTTCATTCAAGTGAACAGAGCTTAACCCCGCCAAGGCCAGTGATACTAGTCGTGACTTAACTGCGCCTGCGGTAAACAGGGAGAAGGCCGCTCCTGCAGTGCCGCTGCCTTCTCAAACAGCTGATCGGCAGGGGTCCCGGGTGTCAGACCCCGGCCGTTTAGATGCTGATGATCTATCCAGAGGATAGATCATCAGTTGTATCAAACTGCAGAACCCCTTTAACTAACGCCAGTTCTCTCTCCCCCCCTTGTCATTCTCTCCCCCCTCTTGTCATTCTTCACACTCCCCCCACTTGTCATTCTTCCTCCGCCCCCTTGTCATTCTTCCTCCGCCCCCCCTTGTCATTCTTCACACTCCCCCTCGTCATTCTTCACCCCCCCCATTGTCATTCTTCACACTCTGCCCCCCCCCCTTGTCATTCCCTTTCTCCCTCTTGTCATTCTCTTTCTCCCCTTGTCATTCTCTCTCCCCCCTCTCCTTGTCATTCTCCCCCCCCTCCCCTTGTCATTCTCTTCCCCCCCCCCCCATTTCTGGTGTAGCGTGGCTGAGCTCTTTATGCTCCACGGGTACAGGAGCTTTCGTTTCCTGTACCCGAGGGGACTGACATGAAGTGCACACTGTGTGCGCACTTCATGTCAGTCCGGCCGGGTACAGGAGACAGATGCCCCTGTACCCGCAGACCTTAAAGAGCTCGGCCACGCTACAATGGAGTGACAGGAGGGAGCGCTGAGCGCTTCCCTCCTGTCAGCTCCTCTCTTCATGGCCTGGGTGGGGCTAAGCTTCATTCAAGTGAACAGAGCTTAACCCCGCCAAGGCCAGTGATACTAGTCGTGACGTAACTGCGCCTGCGGTAAACAGGGAGAAGGCCGCTCCTGCAGCGCCGCTGCCTTCTCAAACAGCTGATCGGCGGGGGTCCCGGGTGTCAGACCCCGGCCGTTTAGATGCTGATGATCTATCCAGAGGATAGATCATCAGTTGTATCAAACTGCAGAACCCCTTTAACTAACGCCAGTTCTCTCTCCCCCCCCTTGTCATTCTTCCTCCCCCCCCTTGTCATTCTCCCCCCCCCCTTGTCATTCTTCCTCCCCCCCTTGTCATTCTTCCCCCCTTGTCATTCTTCCTCCCCCTTGTCATTCTTCCTCCCACCTTGTCATTCTTCCTCCCCCTTGTCATTCTTCCCCCCTTGTCATTCTTCCTCCCCCTTGTCATTCTTCCTCCCCCCTTGTCATTCTTCCCCCTTGTGATTCTTCCCCCTTGTCATTCTTCCTCCACCCCCTCTTGTCATTCTCTCCCCCTTGTCATTCTTCACACTCCCCCTTGTCCTTCTCCCCCTTGTCATTCTTCACACTCCCCCTTGTCATTCCCTTTCTCCCTCTTGTCATTCTTTTTCTCCCCTTGTCATTCTCTCTCCCCTCTCCTTGTCATTCTCCCCCTCCCTTGTCATTCTCTTTCTCCCCCTACCTCTGGTGTAGCGTGGCCGAGCTCTTTATGCTCCACGGGTACAGGAGCTTTCGTTTCCTGTACCCGAGGGGACTGACATGAAGTGCACACTGTGTGCGCACTTCATGTCAGTCCGGCCGGGTACAGGAGACAGATGCCCCTGTACCCGCGGACCTTAAAAAGCTTGGCCACGCTACAATGGAGTGACAGGAGGGAGCGCTGAGCGCTTCCCTCCTGTCAGCTCCTCTCTTCATGCTGAGCCCGGGTGGTGCGCCCTCATGGATGCACCAGCCGGGGCAGTGCTGCAGCCGCCTGAGGCTCAATTCAGAGCGCTCGGGCGGCTGCAGCATGAGGCGGGGTCGGCGCTCCTAGCAGCGCCCCTTCCCAAGGGGCGCTCTACGCGGCGGCCTATTCCGCGAATAGGACGCGCCGGCCCTGCATGTATAGTAGATGTCTTTGCAAGCTAAAGTTAAGATGTTAGACCTCTACTAAAGGGGTTCTCCGATACTTGAGTATTCAGCAGGGTTCCAACGCCTGACACCTGTGCCAATCAGCAGTGGCACACCAGTACCAGGCACTGGAACTACATAGCTCCTTCCACTGTGTTCTGGCCGTGCCTGGTTCTTGCATCACAGCTTCCCGAATGGCCGATCTGTTATTGATGACCTATCCTCAATAGTTAAAGGGGTTGTCTGAAAATTTGATATTGATGTCCTTTCCTCAGGATAGGTCATCATTATTAGATTTGCAGGGGTCTGACTCCTGGCACCTCTGCCAATCGGCTGTTTGAAGAGGAAGTGGTGCTCTGGAGAGCGTTGCAGCCTCTTCATAGGCCATTAACGTCACATTTATTGGTCTCATTAAAGTGAATGGGGCTGAGCTGCAATACAAGTACAGGTAGTATCAAATTAACAACTCTGTACTTGCCAAGCTGCGTGGAGGCCTCCTCAAACAGCTGACGGGGTTGCTGGGTGTCAGACCCCTGCCAATCTGATACTGAAAACATATCCTGAGGATAGGTCATCAGTATTAAACAACTGAAAAACCCCTTTAAAGGGTTTGCCTCACGTCAGAAAATGGCATATTGTGATTCTCCATATTGCCTCCTTTGCTGGCTGGATTCATTTTTCCATCACATTATACACTGCACATTTCCATGGTTACGACCACCCTGTCACCCAGCAGCAGTGGTCACACTTGCACACTATAGGAAAAAGTACTGGCCACTCTTGTGGCCAGGACCGTAAGAGTGAGCATAGTCTAGCAATATTTTTATAGTGAGTAAGCATGACCACTGCTTCTGGATTATCGGGTGGTCGTTTGTCACCCCATGAATAAACTAGCCCTTATTATAATTACTAACTTCAATAGTGTATTCCTTCCCCTTTTTTTACCGTAGGTAATATAATACCTTAGCATTCCCTGGTATTCATTTTCCCGCCAATTATTAGAATGAATGAATGATGTAATAAACCACGCCCCTTTTACATCTGAAGTGAATAGGGGAGTGGCTACAGCTCTGAATAGAAAAAACGCTGGACTCCTATCAACTACTGGACTCAAATCAGCTCATTAGCATATGGATATGAAGTACTTTTTCTCCACAATAAAGCAACAGATCACCAAGTTAGAGGTATCATTATATTCAGCAGAGTGAGCCCTACAAGGCAGCATGCCTGCTTTATCAGTGAATTTCCTGGTGACAGGTCCCCTTTAAGTCTCAGAGAACCACATTAATGGTTGATTGTAATGTACTGCACGTTCTCATTCTCTAAGGGTTGTAATAATCAGTGCCTCCCTCTACAGAAGTTTTCATGTAAAATATCTTCGTTTTCATTGCACAAATCCACAGAATTATTTCTGACTTTTACAGGCAATGTAGTAGTGCACTTCCACTTTTACTACTGTGAGGCGTAATGATATTTTTTGCTCACTGTAGAATGGTAATAAGCAGGACTGCAATAACATAAACCCAATGACAAGAAATATATCATTAATGTCTCCATTTTACAGAAGGACTGGATATTATACTAATAAATTATTTCTTTATCCAATTTTATTAGACAGTCTTCTGCCTTCAAAATATCACCAGGCACTTTTCATAAATTTCCATTTACGAGACTCTTCCCCAGCAAGTAGCAGTGATACATTTTGGCAGCATGGAGGTTAGCTAGAAGTAAAGGTCTGCTCCCAGAGAGCTTTGTGCTGTTTTTCCATAGTCTTGGCTGTTCTCCTCCGTTCAATGATAAATTCAGAAACATCATAGTGACTTTGATGCCCTAGTTGTTGTGGTTCAAACGTGCATATCGTAGATTAACATGTGCAGGATGCAAATGAAGGCAATGCTATCAAAGAATACAGAGAGCTGTCTAAGAGGGATTTGAAGCATCTTTTATGCGTGCGTTCTGGTAGGAAGCATTCCTTGTAGCCATCTCAGCTCAATGTAATTTGAAGCTAGCAGGGTTTGACTAATCCATACAAGCAAATAATTAAAACAACTCTGGTATCATCCTATAAGCCTCTTTATGTGATACTCCTGCAAATAAAGAGAAAAAAGGATCATTCCTCACAAAGGTTTTAGCATTATGGGACATCTTAACTTGTGAGGATGTGTCTGCCTTACTGATGTCTTGCTTCCTTTCACTGACCACTGGCAGAGATCACACCGATCACTTTACACTCAGTACCCTTTTTGTTCTTTTTATAGGCGGACTAGGACAAATCCAGGATCAATGTGGTTTCTCATCTGTTTTCAAGCATTTGTGTGCAGGGCAAATGATCCTAACCGATGTGTAAAATAAACTGGATTGTGTAAATAGCTGGAAGCCCAATGCTTGACCAGGCAAACACACAACTGAAGATTAGAGATGAGCAAAGTTTAGAAAAATTTGATTCAGCAACTTTGCCGAACCGAGCCAAGAAATTCGATTTGTTCCGAATTAATTAGTCACAAATCACTATAAATTAGGTATACCCAGGCCACTCTGTCTTAGGGTACTGCCACGCGGAGCGTGAAGAACCGCGAGGCTACTTAGGCCTCATTCACACGTCCGCAAATGGGTCAGCATCCGTTCCGCAATTCTCAATGTGGCCGGACTATGTGCTCTCCACTTTCGCATTTGCAGAACGCGGCCCCGAACTTCCGGGTTTCGGCCCCGAACTTCCGGTCCGCGGCTCTGAAAAAGATAGAACATGTCCTATTCTTGTCCGCTGCTTGTGGACAAGAATAGGCATTTCTATGGGGGGGTGCCGGCCGGGTGTGTTGCGGATCCGCAACACACCACGGACGTGTGAATGGGGCCTTAGCCTGCAGCTGCCTTTCATGTAATAACGAAGACTGCGCTGTCTAGTCAGTCTTTAATGTTAATCGATGTGCGGCACCTTTAAACAGGGGCTGTTGCAGCTAGGGGGTTTGGCTAGTTGGGTGGGGGGACAATATGCATATTATTGGTGTTCTGGCCTGCAATTTCCTGCAGGTTATTTGACCATAAACACAGAATATTCCACCCCAGCGCTCTCGTGCCCTACAGATGGGAGCCCTTCTTCTGCCATCTGCTTTTCCTCAATTTCCACATCAGATAATATTAATGAGAATATGTCATCAGGAACATCCAGCTCCCCGGTTCTCTGCATCTTGCTGACTTTTCTAGGACATGCTAACATGGAAGGATGATTTGGAAGAAGTAAAGCCAGCAAAAGATAAGGATGGTCATTATTAAGACCTGGCCTCCTACAGACTGGAGGGTATTGGTTGGCATGCTGGCACTGGAATAATAAAGGCTTCCATCTTATTGGTATTGAATTATGTTTATGGCTGATGTAGCAATAAGTAAATGTAGGAATAAATAAATAAAATAGAATGCAGAAAAAGGCTTCCTGTGCTCTCCCTGCTCTCTCCTTTGCTGATATTATTCTATTAATCATTTTCAGCAACACTGTCCCTAGTGCACAAGCACTTGTCATGTCTCTCCCTATGCTCAGCTCACACGACAATGGTGGAGATCACGCGGGATGAGGGTTTTATAGGTCTATGAGGATGGCTATCTGCGTATTGGCCTGGCTGCACGGCATTATGGGTTATCTTGCGTTCCCGGGCTTCTTATATTCATTTTTAATATCTGAAGCTGCCATTTTAGGAAAAACTGATTAATTACCATGAAGTACAAGGAAATTCATATTCTTTGCGAATCAAAGTTTTCCTAAGCTTCGGACAGAATTCAATTTTGAATATTTCGCTTTGCTCAACACTACTGAACATACCAGATATTCATCTAGAAATAACAAACGATTAACCTTTACCAGAGATTGTTTATACAATAGGCACCAATACTTTTAAGCTGGCGATACACATTCATCTCGGCAGAATCGTCTGACCATCTAATGTGTATGGGGGCCACCCGACTCCTGCCTTCATAGTAGATGTTGGGAAGAAAAGGTTCTAACATGTTGGATTTAAACCTGCCCAATCCTATTGTTCTTAGGGAGATAAGGTGTCTATCAGCGGTTTTTCCCTTCTCCCATTCACAATACACATATGTTAAGCCAAGCATGCAAGTGTATAGGGGTTTGAAAGTGAAAGCTGTCGGACAAACAAGCATTTGGCTTACATTTATCTCGTGAGTATGACAGATGCAGTGCATAAAACGCAGTGCATCTTATAAAGCAAATACTAGTGAGTGCTTCCATTATGGAAGCGCTCGCTAGTATGCAGCAGAGCACGTCCTCTCCTGCAGTCCTCACTTGCTGATCTTTTGAGTGCCATGCTGCTATATCCTGATGGCTGTACGCAGTCAGGTGACAGTGCAGAGCGGGCCCGGAGAAGATCAGCGAGTGGGGACTGCAGGAGAGGATGCCGGACAGAGTAGGAGAGATAGGTTCATTTATTTTTGCTCTGATCTGAGGTCTGATATGGGGGTCTGAGGATCTGATATGGGGGTCTGAGGATCTGATATGGGGTCTGATTTGAGTATCTGACATGAAGGTTTGATTTGAGGATTTGATATTGGGATCGATCTGATCTGAGGTCTGCTATGGGGTCTGAAGTTGTTATATGGGGTTCTGATCTGAGGATCTAATATGGGGGTCTGATCTGAAGATCTGAAATGGAGGTCTGATTTGAAAGGTAAGGGGGTATTTTTGTAATGGCACGCATTATAAGGTGGCATTTATTGTACTGGAACACATTGTAAGGGGGTAGTTTTTGTACTGGCGTACATTGTAAGTTTTTTTTGTTTTTATGCTGCCACACATTTTAAATGGGGAATTTTGTAATGGTGCACATTATAAGGGGGTATTTCTCTACTGGCACATATTATAAGGAGAATTATTACTACTGGGGGACTAAGGTAAACATGATTACTTGCATGGGTACAATAGGGGCATTGTTACTATTGGGGTACTGTTAACATTGTGCACTTTGGCAGATAATTATTTCTGTTGGTGGGACTTTGAGGAGCACTAATACTGTGGGGGCACCCTGGCACAGTATCAGCTTAGCACAATTATTTTTGGGGGATATTATGTTTAGATTATTAGTGTCAGGTGTGCTATATGCTGGTTGCATTTACTTTTTAGGGCACTGTGTGCCAATAATTATTGAACAGGGAACTTTTTGCATAGTACTAGTATTTTTAGGGTGATTATCTGTTTCTGCAGTTTAGTATTGGGGAGCACAGTGGTCCACAGTATTGGGGTGTTGAGAATGTGAGATATCATCATGGTGTTCTGGTCTGAAAGGAGAACATGAGGAAAGAGAATATCTACATCAGAGCAGACGTCACTGGATGTAAGAGGTATGTGGTGCTGTATTACCCTGTATGTCTTGTAGTTCTGTATGTAACGTTTTCCAAGAATGTCTTTAACAGTAGGGCTGGAGGGAAGGGGTTAAGTGGAAAATTTGGCAGTGATGGGGGCTTTTTAATTTTTGCCTCAGACAGCTAGAGTGCTAGGTGCACTCCTGCCCCTTCCCACAAAGCACGGAGGGAAGAGGGCCCAAGCCGAACTCTTGCACCAGGCCCAGAAGCCTTTAGCAATGCTCCTGGCAGGATTTATAGCAGTCGGATTGTCTGCCTCCATTGAAGTTATGCCAATGACTGTTGAATCTGCAACTGAAATTGCCTAAATCAATATATGCTAATGTTTTGAACAACTTACAACCAATTTCAATAAAGAAGATGGACTAACCAAATAAACTAGTTCAATGTGAAATGTGTCATCACTGTGGTGCAAGGTGCCATAAGTGTAGTGTCAAGGTTCTGTTATATGATGCTGACCCAGGGGCCTAATACCAGGATTCTGATCCTCTCATCAGGTTTTACTGATGTTATGACATCAATTAAATCTACTATACTATGAATCCGCTTCAGATTTAAATCCCATTAACTAATCCAAAGGCTGTTGTTCACATCTTGTTTTTTCCCTACATTGGGTGATATACTGTATTTATGAGAAATGTATACGTACATGTGCACAGAGCTTCAGTTGTACTAAGCAACTGTAAGGCTAGTTTTACATTTCCGGCATTGTGATCCGCCAGACAGTTCAAGCAGAGAATGCTGGGAATTGGCCAAACACAAACCACAGCATGCAGCAGTTTCTGCCAAGTCATCCTCTGCATTTTTGCCAGATAATGACTGATCTCTATCGTACCATATTGTTAATTAGACTAGTGGGCCATTCTAGTTGTCATCCAGCAGTGTGGGATCTGGAGAATTCTGGAAGGCTGTTCTCTGCTGGAACAACCTGCCGGAATTGCTAGCACTAGATATAATGTATGACCCATACTAGACTATTAAAAAATATAATTTTTATTGAACAGTTCATCACTTGTAAAGCACACAGAATGGAAGAGGACTACAAACTGCAAAAAACATAGGGCAACAGTAGTCCAGACACTTCCAAAAATCCATGAAGTGCAACCCCCATCTGAGAGAAATGCACATTGGGGCTGAGATATGGTTCTCCAGGGTAAAGTTTATTTTTACTGTTTGGCAATACACCCAATATGGGTATGTATACCTGGGTTGGTCTTTTGTGATTTTTATACAATAAAGCACTTTTTTACATGACCTATGACTGTAACTAGATTTGTTTGGGAATTAGTCCTAGTTCAAATCCATTTTAATTAACAATTCCTCCATATATATTTTTTTTTTTGGGGGAGCTATATGTTAGGTGTTGTGTACATAATACCCATGTATTTTATGTGATATTTCCAGAGCATAGTGTATTGTATAATTTATTATTATTTTATACCTCCCAACTTTTGAAAATTGCAAAGAGGGACAATATATGCCGGCATTCATTGCGTCAATTTTTTTCATACTAGGCCACTCCTCTAACTATGCCGAAAGCATAATTACTGACCCCCGTCACAACTGCAGTAGCGGACGGAGGTGAGTGTAGAATAAGTTCGTTAGTTTTACAGCATGTGGAGCATTCTAGATATTTAAGGTAGAAATTGCACCAAATAATGAAGTTATGGTCTAATATACAGGTAGAAATCATACAAACACTTTAGTAAGGGGCAATTTAGTAAATTTATTAATGCATATTTATGCATTCATTCCCCAGGTCAAAAAGAGGGACATTTAAGGATCAAAGCGGGACAGAGGGACTTGGGTCAGAGGGACTGTCCCTCCAAAAGAGCTTGGGAGGCATGTTATTTATATAAATTGTTACCGTATGTTTTTCCCCATAAGACGCATTTTTCCCCCCAGAAGTGTGTGTGTGGGGCGGGGGGGGGGGTCCCTGTGTCTTATGGGGTTAATATTAATGAACTCTTCCATTATGGAAGCTTTCATTAGTACCGGAGGAACAGGAGGTGGTGAAGGCTCTGTACTCACTTCTTTCTGGTCCTCGACTGTCGGCTGTGCTGCTGTGCAGCTGGTTTACAGCACAATCGACAGCAGGATGAAGAGGATCACTCTTTAGGTGTGGAGCGGCGGCGTCCAGAGCAGGAGAGGTAAGGGTTTTTTATTTTTATTTTAAGTTCTCTGTGGCATGATGGTTGATGAGAGGCATTGGGGCACATATGGGGGCTGAGAGGCATGGGGGCTCATATGGCGGCTGATGACAGGCACGGGGGCTGATGAGAGGCATGGGGGCTCATATGCGGGGCTGATGAGAGGCATGGGGACTGATATGGGGGCTTATGAGAGGCATGGGGTCTGATATGGGGGAGATGAGAGGCATGTGGGCTGATATGGGGGCTGATATGGGGACTGATGAGAGGCATGGGAGCTGATATGGGGGCTGATGATTGTCATATGGGGTCTAATATGAGGCAATGCGGTCTGATGAGGCATGGGGGCCGATGAGAGGCATGGGGGCCGATGAGAGGCATGGGGGTCTTATCTGAGGTCTGAGGTCTGATTGGGGGTTTGATCTGAGGTGTTATTGGATCTTATTAACATTGGGGGTTTGATAGGGGCTGTGAGCTGAGGTCTGATTAACATTGGGGGTCTGATTACTGGTCTGACCTGAGGTCTAATGAAAAAAAAATATATTATTGTCCTCCTTTAAAACCTAGGTCCGTCTTATAGGCAAAAAATAATTTTTTTGTTTTTTTTACATATCGAGACTACTGGTTTTCTGTGCTTTATTTGTGGGGTTTCTCATTTGTTACCATAGTTTTTATGTGCTTTATATTTCTAGAATCGTTCATTAAATTTTTTTAATGGGGTTATTCCATGATTGATATAGAAAATGAAAATCAGATATAATTCAGTACATGACAATCTCTTTCTATCAAAGCTAGAACCAGCCCTGTACCTCACATGGAACCAGAGATCCTCCTATTTATTGCTCCAATTGCTCTGCTAGATTCTCTTCAGACAGGGAGCTCAAAGCTTGTGTCCTTCCTGCCGTAGCTTTTTCCCTGTAACTGCCATAGCTTCTAGCAGAATCTTTGACTGGTGGCAGTTGAAGATTTAAACTGAGCACGTGCGACCACCAGGTAAAAAATAAGGAAGAGAACAAACAGCAGGTGGAGCTATACAGGTACATTTTATTGAATAACTCAGTGGCTATACTACATTTTTAATTACATACAATTAAAAAAGTATTCAGATCCTGGTGCTTGTTTTAAAAATGTAGAATATGTTTTGTGGCACAACCCCTTTTTAAGTTTTGCATTTTGATGTATCTTTTATGCAGTAGGATTGTGATTTTGGATACAGAAAACACAGTTTATGATAGCTTTTTCAGTTACATCTATTATTTTGTGATATACTTCATAGGCATTATTGTATAGCTGCAGTATTGCAGAATATAAAGCATAAAAAGTAATAGCTGTTTTTTAATGTGCTGTCTGTTAATAACTACAGTATATATGGCAGTGACTGCTAAAGTTGGATGTGTCATCTGCATAGTTTTAGTATCTCTAGAAAACATATTCTGACATACCTAACTGTGAAGCAGCTAGTAGGAACATTGGCCTAATAATTACAATTTTAACTGAAAATTAGGCTAATTGATACATGTCACTGCAGGCACGGATCTTAGATAAAATCAGCTTATTACCGTTATCAAACTAGCAGCTAGAAGTAGTTATTTCTGTCCTACAGATTCTAAGTATGCACTATACACTGCAGACTATGCACGTGCTATTTATTCTTATTAGTTTTATTACTGTTCTCATTTATGAGACTGCTAACGCGAAATAATTAAGGTTTTGTGATAGATGAATGTATCAACATAATATGTTACAGTAGCAAAAAAGGAAATCTTGTAATAGTGTTCCTCAAGTGGTGATTAGTTCTAAACAGTAGAAGCATTGATTCTAAGTGCTATTGCTATCATTATTTCTGAATGATGGCAGTATCTAGTATATGCTTGCTCATGCACAGCGGGAGACAGTTCTCCGAGCTGCTGCCTACAGTAAAGGGTGACTCACCATCTCTCTGCAGCAATAACACAATGCATTTCATGGGAGCACAAAAAAGCTAACATGTGATAACAGATTTACTTTGCCCACCCCTTTTGACAGCCTGCTCTAAAACTTGTGTTAAAGCCCTAATTTCCTTTTTTAATTACTTTCTTTATAAAAAATATTCATTTTCGACTGTCACTATCAGTAAAATAATAGCTGTTCTGAAAGCAGCGCTAACAAATATAAAAAAAAGACAATGTCTAATTATATAATATATAATTACAGTGCAGAGATTACTGTTTCCCCAAAATTGTTACTGCAGGGAAGTGGTAGTCAATGCAACATGGGGTGTCATTTTACAGGGGTTGTCTGAAACTTAGATATTGATAGCAAAGCCTCAGGATAGATCAGCAATATCTGATTAGGAGTCCAACTCTCGGCACCGTTGCCAATCAGCTGTGTGAAGAGGCTGCCGCGCTCCAGTAAGAGCTGTGGCCTCCTTCTAGGCCACTGACTTCACCTTCATTGTTCACATGGCCTAGGCACAGCTCAGCCCTATTTAAGTGAATGAACCTGCGATGCAATACCAAGCACAGCCAATATATAGTGTACGGCGCTCTGTTTGGTAAGCTGTCAGGAGGCCTCAGCACTCACTGGAGCCATGCCATCTCTTCGAACAGCTGATGGGGGGGGGGGGGGTCAGACCACCTCCTATTTGGTATTGATGACCTATCCTAAGGACAGCTTTAATTCCAAATTGAGATAGATCCAGCACATTGAGTTAAAGAAAACCTGTCATCAACCTTATACTGACCTCACTGAGGGCAGCATAAATTAGTGACAGAAATGCTGATTTCAGCGGTGTGTCACTCATGAGCTAATAGTAAGTAGTTGCCGAGAACCAGCTTTACAATTATTACAGCCCAGGCCTTGATAAGAGTAAAATCTACCTGAGAAGAGTCATGGTTATTCATAATCTCCTGCACTCGCACCCATCTGCTGATGATTGGCAGTTCTCTCCTAGAGAGAAAGGGAGAAAACTAGGTAGACGCCTGTCAGTCATCAGCAGATGGGAAGGGAGAGCAGGAATTCATGAATAACCAGGACTCTTCTCAGGTGGCCGGGACTCTTTTCTAGGCCCAGTCTGCAATGATTGCGATGTTGGTTCTCGGCAACCACTTACTTTTAACTTTTAAATGACAGACCGCTGAAATCAACTCACCCGTCTCTACTTTGTTCTGCCATTAGTATGGGCAGAATAAAGTTGATGATGGGTTCCCTTTAAAACATAGCTTTTATTCAGGTCAAATTGAAAACTCAATGGTGTCCTCGATGGGGATGTGTTTCACCCATATCGTGCTTCATCAAGGCTTGATGATCTGTGCAGCCTTTTTTGCTACTCAAGTGGGGGTTTCAGACACTGTGGACTTTGTGTGAGCTGTGAAAAGATTTTTCTTTTATTTATCCTGAGGACAACCTCTTTAAGAAATAGGTGTCAGGCTGATTAGAATTAGCGGCTTCACTGAACCGAACAAATTTTTTTATTCGCTATGAATTATTTTGTAATGAATCGCATTCCACTGTATGGAGTGAAAGCAATGATGGGGAACGGCGTGCTGATGTGATGATGTCACCACACCATCACACTTTGTGGGTATGGTGACATCATCCGATGTCACTGCGCCTGCCCAGAGTGATGATGTGGTGACATCACACATAAGCTCATGTGACAAGTGGCGCATTTTCTTCAATCAAGATAGCCACGACAGCCTCTCCATGATCAAATGGATGAGGTATGTTGTTTTTTTTTACCACCATTTCAGGAAAAATGGATTCATTACCACGAAGCACCAATAATTTTGGATTTGCGGTGAATCAAATTTTTCCTGAAATTCAGGAAAAATCATAACTATACATAACTTGCTGTATATAATAGAAAGCTTTGGCAATGGATATAGCTCTAATATTCTGGGCTTTGCCCTACAAAAACTTTTCTATTTGTTAATCTAAGATTTTTCAAATGCAGTTGGGTATAAAGGGCTGTAAGACAGGATTAGAATGTGATAATTTAAAGGCATCTGTCAGTAGATTTGTATGTATGAAACTGGCTGACCTGATGCTTGTGCAGTTGGGAGCTGAAGGCATCTGTGGTAATGTCATGTTCATCATGTTTTAATACATGAAAATGAGACTCTAGGAGCAATGAGGCTCTGCTAGAGGCTCTGCTTTTTTTGCAACTGCCACACCCCCTCTGCACTTTGGGTGGCAGGGTCAGGCAGAGACAGGGCCCTGTCACTCAAAGTTCAGAGGGTACGGCAGTTGCAGAAAGAGCAGAGCCTTTAGGTGTAACGGTAACGCCCTCATTGCTCCTAGAGGCTCATTTGTATATATTAACCACTTCAGCCCCCCTAGCTTAAACACCCTTAATGACCAGGCCACTTTTTACAATTCTGCACTACACTACTTTCACCGTTTATTGCATACAACTTACCACCCAAATGAATTTTACCTCATTTTCTTCTCACTAATAGAGCTTTCATTTGGTGGTATTTCATTGCTGCTGACATTTTAACTTTTTTTGCTATTAATCAAAAATAACTGAAATTTTTGCAAAAAAATGACATTTTTCACTTTCTGTTGTAATTTTTTAAAAAAAAAACTACATTTCTATATAAATTTTTCGCAAAATGTATTGTTCTACATGTCTTTGATAAAAAAAAATCCAATAAGTGTATATTTATTGGTTTGGGTAAAAGTTATAGCGTTTACAAACTATGGTGCAAAAAAGTGAATTTCGGCATTTTGAAGCAGCTCTGACTTTCTGAGCACCTGTCATGTTTCTTCAGGTGCTAGAATGTCAGGATAGTATAAATACCCCCAAATGACACCATTTTAGAAGAAGACACCCCAAAGTATTCGCGGAGGGGCATGGTGAGTTCATGTATGATTTCATTTTTTTTCACAAGTTAGTGGAAAATGACACTTTCTGAGGAAAAAAATAAAAATAATAAAGTTTCCATTTCTGCTAAATTCTGGCAAAAAAAAAAAATCTCCCATGGACTCACTATGCCCCTCAGTGAATACCTTGGGGTGTCTTCTTTCCAAAATGGGGTCATTTGTGGGGTGTTTGTACTGTTCTGGCATTTTGGGGGGGGGCTAAATTGTGAGCAATCCTGTAAAACCTAACCTAAAGGTACTCGTTGGAATTTGGGCCCCTTTGCGCACCTAGGCTGCAAAAAAGTGTCACTCATGTGGTATTGCCATACTCCGTAGAAGTAGGGCAATGTGTTTTGGGGTGTATTTTTACATATACCCATGCTGGGTGAGAGAAATATCTCTGTAAACTGACAACTTTGTATAAAAAAAATTAAAAAGTTGTCATTTACAGAGATATTTCTCACACAAAGTATGGGTATATATAAAAATACACCCCAAAACACATTTCCCTACTTCTCCTGAGTACGGGGATACCACATGTGTGCCACTTTTTGCAGCCAAATGCACAAGGGGTCCAAATTCCAATGAGTACCTTTAGGATTTCACAGGGCATTTTTACGCATATGGATTCTCACGCTTTAGGGCCCCTAAAATGCCAGGGCAGTATAAATACCCCACATGTGACCCCATTGTGGAAATAAGACACCCCAAGGTATTCCGTGAGGGGCATGGCAAGTTCACAGATTTTTTTTTTTTTACAGAGTCTCATATTCCACTAACTTGTGACAAAAAATAAAATTTTACATGAACTCACCATACTCCTCACGGAATACCTTGGGGTGTCTTCTTTCTAAAATGGGGTCACATGTGAGGTGTTTGTACTGCCCTGGCATTTGAGGGTCTCCGCAATCATTACACGTATGGCCATTCTCCTTATATTGAGCATACGGGTAATGAGATTTTTTTTTTTCCGTTCAGCCTCTGGGCTGAAAAAAAAAATGAACGGCACAGATTTCCTCATTCACATCAATCAATGTGGATGAAAAAATCTCTGCCAAAAAATGTGCAAAAAAAAAAATAAAAATGAACGGCACAGATTTCCTCATTCGCATCAATATGGATGAAAAAATCTCTGCCAAAAAATGTGCAAAAAAAAAAAAATAGTAAGGCCCCATTCACACGTCCGCAAAAATATCCGCATCTATTCCACAATTCTGCGGAATAGATGCGGACCCATTCAGTGTGAATGGGGCCGGCGGTGATGCGGAGAGCACACTATGTGCTCGCCGCATCAGCATTTGCGGAGCTGCGGCCGCAAACTTCCGGGTTTCGGCCCCCAAACATCCGGCCGCAGCTCCGCAAAAGATAGAGCATGTCCTATTCTTGTCCGCAATTGCGGACAAGAAAAGGCATTTTCTATATAGTTCTGGCAATGTGCGGATCCGCAAAATGCGGAAAGCACATTGCCGGTGTCCGTGTTTTGCGGATCCGCGGATCCATGGATCCCCAAAACACATACGGACGTCTGAATGAGCCTTACAGGGGTGATTAGTGACAGGGGGTGACATGGGGTGATCAGGGTAATCGGGGTTAATCAGGGGTTAATCAGTGACCGGGGGGATGGATGGGGGGTCTGTGTGGTGATTGGTGCACTTACAAAAGTTTCCTTTGGTGGTCCCAAGCAAAAGGGACCACCAAAGGAACGAACAGCAAGCATATCAGACGCTGTTAACAAAACAGCGTCTGATATGCCATGTTTTTTTAACTTCTACAGCCTGCCAGCGCACGATCAGCGCTGGCAGGCTGTAGTTAAAGTTCTCCCCGACGTGATCCTGTGAACGCGCGCATGTGCGTGCGCGCGTTCACAGGAAATCTCACGTCTCGCGAGATGACGCGCCCACGCGTCAAGGAGGAACAAACCGACCTCCCGCAGGTCACAATCCTGCGTTAGGCGGTCGGTAAGAGGTTAAAACATCATTTTTCTCAGTAATGCGGGCATATATGAACATGGGACCAGCACGGATGCCTTCAGCCACCAAGTGCACATGTAACAGGTCAGACAGTGTCATCGGTACAAAGCTGCTGACAGATGTCCTTTAAAAATGAATTTTCAAGTAACTGAACGTTGTAAATGTGAATGTTATCTGTGCGTAAATTGTCACTCAACCTCACGGCATCGTATGGCTGTTCCAGAGATATTATTCAGGGATAGTCCATAAATATGTGATTGATGAGAGACCGGCACAAGGAACCTGTAGATTTGTCTAGTAGCTTAGCTTAGATCTTCTTCAACCCAATTTAATTGAATGGGGCTAAGCTGCAGACGTGTGGTGGTCCATCAAGCACCATGGCTCTTTTTTTGATGCAGAAAGCTAGGACTTCCTGTGGTGAGACTCCATCACATCACACATTATAAGCATAGACAGTCAATGTTCTAATACCCCAAATCTCTTTTAAATTGCCGTCTGTTATTGCAGTTTTGTCAAACAAAACCTGATTCTCTGGCTCCGGGATCTAACATCAGCCGAAACGATTTCCTGAAAAAAGCATCTAAACTGAAGAGAGTCATTGTGCAGAGATAATGGGAATCATAAACGACAACTTTCACAGTTGGATGTGGCTGAACACAATACAATAAAAGAGTAAACAAGTCAATATAGGATTTTGTCAACCAAAGTGTCGATTCTCAGTGGGGAAAGACATTTCCAAAAAGGTTGGTTTCAGGCAGGTATTAATTAGTAAAAAAAATTGCTGCTTTAGGGAAATGATGGGATCTGTTACAAGCTTCTCTAACAGAGCGTAACATATTTAGTATTATGTCTACATCATGGTTGTTACAGAGAGATGGATTACACGTGTACTGTGAAATTCTGTAGCGTTCTATGTGCACTTAAATAAGGCAACGTTCTACACCGTTATACAGATTACAGTCATAACGCATTAACTAGATGTGATAACTCACCAAGTGTGACTGTTAGGCCTATTGCACACGACCGTATGGCTTTTTCAGTGTTTTGCGGTCCGCAAAAATCGGATCCGAAAAAAATACGGATGATGTCCGTGTGCATTCCATTTTTTGCGGAACGGAAAAGCTGTCCCCTGATAGAACAGTACTATCCTTGTCCGTTTTGCGGACAATAATAGGACATGTTCTATCTTTGAACGGAAAGGACAAATGGAAACACGGAAATGGAAGGCATACAGAGTACCTTCCGTTTCTTTGTGGACCCTTTGTAATTAATGGTTCCGCATACGGACCGTATGCGGAACGCAAAAAAACGGCCCGTAAACTGATAAAATAAACGTTCGTGTGCATGAGGCCTTCAAAGGGTTTTCCAGGAATTTTATACCGATGACCTATGGTCATCAGTATCTGATAGGTGGGGGTCCGGGACCCGGTACCCCCGTCGATCAACTGTTTGGGAAGGCACTGGTGCTTGTGTGAGATACACTGCCTTATCGCAGCTCACCAAGCACAGTGCTGTACATTGTATAGCGGCTGTGCTTTGTATCATGCTCAGCCATATTAATGTCTATGGGGAGCTTCTTCTTGGCCATGTTACACATGAACTCGGCATAGGAAAAGCAGAGAGAAAGATGCAGCGCTCACAGGAATGCCGATGCTTTCTCAAACAGCTGATCGGTGGGGGTCCCAGTCATTGGACCCCCACCAATCAGATACTGATGACCTATCCTGAGGATAGGTCATCAGTGTTAAAAACTCAGAAAACTCCTTTTTCTCTGCTGCATTTGCATAGACTTGCATAAGAGGGACAGGTGCAGCAAAGTTAACAGTCACAGTCATATCGCGTTAACTAGTTATTACATTAATGCTAAATGTCAGTTAATACAAAGGCCAATTGCCAGCGGACATACTTAATTTCACAAAAATAAAATAATAAAAGTGTACATGGTCATAAAATGGAAACCGTGCACAGCCAATACTTCTTATTGTCCTTAAACAGGTTGTCCCACAAAAAATATTCTACAGTTTTCAAACCAGCACCTGGATCTGAATACTTCTATAATTGCATGTAATTAAAAATTTAGCGTAACCACTGAGTTATTCAGTAAAATGAATCTGTACAGCGCCACCTGCTGTTTCATCCTTCAACTGCCTCCTGAGCTGTGATATGGAGAGCTGAAACACGCCCCCTGAGCTTTGATAGGGAGAGCTGAGACACGCCCCCTTAGCTGCAGCTTAAAAGACACTCCCCTTGAGCTTTCAGCTTGACATAAATCAAGCAGAGCAGTTTACTGATAACAGGGTGTCCAGCAGTTGGGACCCCTAGAAATCAGGCATAATTTTTGGGGGTACTCTCTAATTGGTGTTTAGTTTTCTCTTTTGTGATAGCATGTCATTATAAATGTCATATAGCAAGTTATTCAACAAAATGTAACTGTATATCGCCACCTGCTGTTTGCTCTTTTTCTAAATTCTCTGTCCAGCTCACTGAGGTTGACATACATTACATACTCAGTTTTGTCCTTCAGCTGCAACCGCCGCCTGAGAAGGTGCACGCCCCCTCAACTGCCAGCTTGAAATAAATCTAGCAGAGCTATTGCAGGCGCAGCAACGAATGAGCAGATCTCTGGATCCTTGCGAGGTACAGGACTGGTTCTAAGTTTGTTAGAAGAAGATTGCTATGTACTATATGATATCTGGTTTTCATTTTTTACATTACTCTTGGGATAACATCTTTTACTTCTTCAGGACCGCCGCACGCAGGATTGCGTCCTGCGGGCGGTCCTGTTCTTCTGATCAGACGCGGCGGCGCGTCATCTCGCGAGACGCGAGACTTCCTGTGAACGCGCGCGCGTGCGCGCGCGCGTTCACAGCGTCTGGCGTCTGAAGAGTTGTACTACAGCCTGCCAGCGATGATCAATCGCTGGCAGGCTGTAGATGCGATATAAATCGCATCAAACAAGTATATCAGACGCTGTTTTGTGAACAGCATCTGATATACCTGCTACCTGGTCCTCTGGTGGTCCCATTTGCTGGGATCGACCACCAGAGGACCAGGTAACTATGTAAAAGTGCACCAAACACTACACTAACCCCCCACCCCCTCACCAATTAACCCCTTGATCACCCAATCTAGACCCCCTGATCACCCCCCTGCCATTGATCAAACCCCTTGTAAGGCTCCATTCAGACGTCCATATGTGTTTTGCGGATCCGTGGATCCGCGGATCCGCGGATCTGATCCGCAGATCCACAGATCCTCAAAACACGGACACCGGCAATGTGCTTTCTGCATTTTGCAGATCCGCACATTGCCAGAACTATATAGAAAATGCTTTTTCTTGTCCGCAATTGCGGACAAGAATAGGACATGTTCTATATTTTTGCGGAACGGAAGTGCAGACCCGGAAGCGCGGATCCGTAATTCCGGATCCGAGCGGGACAAAGTCTGTCCCCATAGAAATGAATGGGTCCGCAATTCCGTTCCGCAAACAGAATTGCGGACGTGTGAATGGGGCATAAGGGTCCCTTATCACCGCCAGTTAGTTAGCTACTTGTTAGGTAGCTAGCGCCCAGCCCACCGCACCGCAGTCACTGATTTTGGCAGAGATTTTTCATCCACATTGACCGATGCGAATGAAAAAATCAGTGCCGTTCATTTTTTTTTTTTCAGCGCAGAAGCTGAACGGAAAAAAAAAAATCTCATTCCCCGAATGCTCAATATACGGAGAATCGCAGAAACTCCTAATGCTGGCCATACGTGTAATGATTGCGGAGACCTTCAAATGCCAGGGCAGTACAAAAACCCCACATGTGACCCCATTTTAGAAAGAAGACACCCCAAGGTATTCCGTGAGGGGTATGGTGAGTTCATGCAAAATTTTATTTTTTGTCACAAGTTAGTGGAATATGAGACTGTAAAAAAAAAAAAAATCAATTTCCGCTAACTTGTGTCAATTTTTTTTTTTTCTGTGAACTCGCCATACCCCTCACAGAATACCTTGGGGTGTCTTCTTTCCACAATGGGGTCACATGTAGGGTATTTATACTGCCCTGGCATTTTAGGGGTCCTAAAGCGTGAGAATCCAAATGCGTAAAAATGGCCTGTAAAATCCTGAAGGTACTCATTGGTTTTAGGGCCCCTTTGCGCATCTTGGCTGCAAAAAAGTGTCACTCATGAGGTATCGCCATACTCAGAAGAAGTGGGGCAATGTGTTTTGGGGTGTATTTTTACATATACCCATGCTGGGTGTGAGAAATATCGCTGTAAACGACAACTTTTTAAATTTTTTTATTCAAAGTTGCCAATTTACAGAGATATTTCTCTCACCCAGCATGGGTATATGTAAAAATACACCCCAAACACATTCCCTACTTCTCCTGAGTACGGCGATGCCACATGTGTGACACTTTTGCAGCCAAGATGCGCAAAGGGGCCCAAATTCCAACGAGTACCTTTTAGGAGGGCATTTTTACGCATTTTCTTCTCACGCTTTAGGGCCCTAAAATGCCAGGGCAGTATAAATACCCACATGTGACCCCATTTTGGAAAGAAGACACCCCAAGGTATTCGCTGAGGGGCATAATGAGTCCATGAAAAATTAAACTTTTTGTCAAAAGTTAGCGGAAAGGGAGACTTTGTGAGAAAAACAATAAAAATCAATTTCCACTAACTTGTGCCAAAAAAAAAATCTTCTATGAACTCGCCATGCCCCTCATGGAATATCTTGGGGTGTCTTCTTTCCAAAATGGGGTCACATGTGGGGTATTTCTACTGCCCTGGCATTTTAGGGGCCCTAAAGCGCGAGAAGAAAAATGCGTAAAAATGCCCTCCTAAAAGGTACTCATTGGTTTTAGGGCCCCTTTGCGCATCTTGGCTGCAAAAAAGTGTCACTCATGTGGTATCGCCGTACTCAGGAGAAGTAGGGCAATGTGTTTTGGGGTGTATTTTTACATATACCCATGCTGGGTAAGAGAAATATCTCTGTAAATTGACAACTTTGAATAAAAAAATGTAAAAAGTTGTCGTTTACAGCGATATTTCTCACACACAGTATGGGTATATGTAAAATACACCCTAAAACACATTGCCCTACTCTCCTGAGTACGGCGATACCACATGAGTGACACTTTTGCAGCCTGAGTGCGCAAAGGGGCCCTAAAACCAATGAGTACCTTTAGGATTTCACAGGCCATTTTATGCATTTGGATTCTCACACTTTAGGGGCCCTAAAATGCCAGGTGAGTATAAATACCCCACATGTGACCCCATTTTGGAAAGAAGACACCCCAAGGTATTCCGTGAGGGGCATGGTGAGTCCACAGAATTTTTATTTTTGGCACAAGTCAGCGGAAATTTTTTTTTTTTTTTATTTTGTTTTTACAAAGTCTCATATTCCACTAACTTGTGACAAAAAATAAAATTTTACATGAACTCACCATACCCCTCACAGAATACCTTGGGGTGTCTTCTTTCAAAATGGGGTCACATGTGGGTATTTATACTGTCCTGGCATTTTAGAGGCCCTAAAGCGTGAGAAGAAGTCTGGAATCCAAATGCGTAAAAATGCCCTGTGAAATCCTAAAGGTACTCATTGGTTTTAGGGCCCCTTTGCGCATCTTGGCTGCAAAAAGTGGCACACATGTGGTATCGCCATACTCAGGAGAAGTAGGGCAATGTGTTTTTGGGTGTATTTTTATATATACCCATACTTTGTGTGAAAAATATCTCTGTAAACGACAACTTTTAAAAATTTTTATACAAAGTTGACAATTTACAGAGATATTTCTCTCACCCAACATGGGTATATGTAAAAATACACCCCAAAACACATTGCCCTACTTCTCCTGAGTACGGCGATACCACATGAGTGACACTTTTGCAGCCTGGGTGCACAAAGGGGCCCAAATTCCAACGAGTACCTTTAGGTTTTACATGGCGGCTCACAATTTAGCCCCGCCCAAAATGCCAGAACAGTAAACACACCCCACAAATGACCCCATTTTGGAAAGTAGACACCCCAAGGTATTCACTAAGGGGCATAGTGAGTCCGTCTGAGATTTTTATTTTTTTTGCCAGAAGTTAGCAGAAATTGAAACTTTTTTTTTTTCTCAGAAAGTGTCATTTTCCGCTAACTTGTGAAAAAAAATGAAATGATACATGAACTCACCATGCCCCTCCGTGAATACTTTGGGGTGTCCTCTTTCTAAAATTGTGTGATTTGGGGGGGTATTTATACTATCCTGGCATTCTAGCACCTGAAGAAACATGACAGGTGCTCAGAAAGTCAGAGCTGCTTCAAAATGCCGAAATTCCCTTTTTGCACCATAGTTTGTAAACGCTATAACTTTTACCCAAACCAATAAATATACACTTATTGGACTTTTTTTATCAAAGACATGTAGAACAATAAATTTAGAGAAAATTTATATAGAAATGTAGTTTTTAAAAAAAATTTACAACAGAAAGTGAAAAATGTCATTTTTTTGCAAAAATTTCGGTAATTTTTGATTAATAGCAAAAAAAGTAAAAATGTCAGCAGCAATGAAATACCACCAAATGAAAGCTCTATTAGTGAGAAGAAAAGGAGGTAAAATTCATTTGGGTGGTAAGTTGCATGACGGAGCAATAAACGGTGAAAGTAGTGTAGTGCAGAAATGTAAAAAGTGGCCTGGTCATTAAGGGTGTTTAAGCTAGGGGGGCTGAAGCGGTTAATAAATTAGGTGCCTCTGTGGCCCTCCATGCACGAGAAACTCAAATCTACGCCAGCTAGGGGTTGGTGAACACTTGAGGTATAATTTATGCCATTTATGCCTCTAGTACCAGCGGGCTGTGGGGCATTTCACACTATTTTTCCAGCCATTTAGAAAAGTGTCAATTTATGGTGTAAATATGGCGTGCATCATAATTTCAATATTTTTAGTAGAAAAAATGCCATTAAAGCATACATACTTTTTCCCTAATATTACTTAAAAAGGTTGCTCGCCCCTAGGGCCTTTCAGACAGGATCCTAACATGGCCAGACCTGTGGAGGGAATCATCCTTACCTTTATACTGGGTTCTGGCTCCCGCACTCCACCACTGCCGCTTTCCAGTCCTTCTCCGGTCTCCCCATGCCACAGGACGTGGGTCACGTTGCCACTTCAGCCTATGAATAGCTGCAGCAGTGACATGATTCCCATGTCAATGCAACTGGTTCACATGACACATGGGGGGGACCCATCAACACTGCAGGCCGTAATTGGCTGCAGTGGCCACGTAACCTGCGGCAAACCAGGTGCTGACATGGGCAGAATGGAGAGCTGCAGTGGTGGTGGAGGAGCGAAGGAGCTGAAATACAGTGGCAGGAAGCAGGTAAGTGTGATTCCCTCTGCAGGTCCGGCCACACTGGGGGATCCGAGTGAAAGGCCACTGGGGTGAAAAACCTCTTTTTTAGCATTTATAAAAACTATTTTGGGAAACAACTGGAGAAAACTCTTAAAATTTCAGTTAAAGATTCTTTAATATGATGCTTTTCTAATAACAGGGTGTCCAACAGCTGGGACCCTAGAGATCAGTTGTAATTTTTTGGGGTACTCTCTAATTGCAGCACCACCACAGGGGACTCAATACGTACAGCATGCAAATTATCCAGAAGCTTTCGCTTAGGAATTTTAGGAAGCAAACCAGTTTATGGTATGGGCAGCAGTGTTGCCAACCATCCAAAAATTTCTGGATAGTCCATAAAAATCGGCGACTTTTTTCCTCAGTTTTTTCTTCAGATTTTTTTTAAAGTTGGCTGTATTCAACTAGATTATTTTGGTGGTAGTTATCATCATTTTGAAGCTCACCATAAAAGCGGTAATGAGGCGCTATCAGTATATTGAGCTATAGACATGTTTAATCTTTATCAATATTTATTGGTTTTCCAATTTGACTGTAAAAATGTTGGCTGTCCATGATTTTGAGATAAGTTCTCCAGAAGAAAGAAAAATTCTGGTTGACAGGTATGGAAGCATTTGCAGTTTTTCTTATTTTTTTCTGTAATGTTTTTTGTCACATACAAAGACGATAGTGTTTTATATGCAATTCCCATGTGAGATGAGACTCCTGACTAACTCTTTATTTGCCTTGTAGGGTAACAATGGGACTTTCTTTATTTATTACGTCTCTTTGTCTTTTATATTCCTTCTCAGTAAACACAGGTTCCTAGTAACAGCACATCTGTAGCATCTACTTCATACCAATGTATTTACTTATACAAACACGAGGCAATGCGAGCAGCCAGAAATCCCCTGCTAAATAACATCCATCAAATGCTTTACGACTTTCCGTGTCTTCAACTGCTTAGGGCTGACTTCTACGCTAACAAATGGTCTCCCATGTAGCTCACGACACCTATTTGGCTTGCTTGTGTCTATGTACTGAATAGCCTTTGGCACACAGAGCAGAAGATGAAAAGGCTTGAGTAAAATAAGAATGTATTTCAAATGACGGAAAGATCTATTAAATCATGCACGGTGGTCCCTTTATTGACAATGATCTGCTTAACTTTACTAGCTGCCATCTGTGACTCTATAATGGCCGCCCATTTCTGTTAAAGGGGTTTTCTCACTTCAGCAAATAACATTTATCATGTAGAGAAAGTTAATACAAAGCCCCTTACTAATATATTGTGATTGTCCATATTGCCTCCTTTGCTGGCTTGATTTATTTTTCCATCACATTATACACTGCTCGTTTCCAGGTGTTATGACCACCTTACAATCCAGCAGCGGTGGTCTTGCTTGCATACTGTAGGAAAAAGCGCCAGCCTCTCCAAATCTCGCGCAGTATTTTCAGTTCAGTTAAGGAAGGCGCAGCCAGCAGATGATAGCAGATGGCATGGGTACACATTGAAAGAAGATTTGTGCCTGCTTGACATTTGGAGCAGAGGCACGATGATGTCACCACAGCTAATATGTGGAGAGAAGAAGACTAGTGGACAAGTGAGGATCCAGCGCGGAAAGTACATCCCTTTGGACTCTTTTCACCTAATTAGCATATTTAAAAATCCCTTTTTGGGGGGAATAGAGATGATTGATTTTGACATACAGGAATATTTACAAATGGCTACATTGCCATACAAACAGTTACAAACGGTCCAGGGTGGTGACAGATTCCCTTTAACTACACCTGATATAGAATACTACTCAATCTGTCAGTCTTGAATCAAGTCGCCACTTTTAACACAAGGAAAATTGTATCATAAGACCATATTTAATGACCGCTGTGACACCGTCTTGTCGAGCTATGACAAGGGGTTGGCGGTTCATCTGACAGCTATCATGTGGGGATGTAGGGACTGAGGTTACTGGTGCCCAATTTAAAACACCAGCCTTTTGCCACCAAGAGAGCTTTCCCACCCTTGTTGTAGAGTATGCTAGACATTCTCACAATGTAGATGGTAGATTGAAGTGACAAACTTTAGCTTATTTTGTAAACTTAGGAGTGGCCTAATAACTATATATAAATACACTAATTGACCAAAAAATAAAAAATAACGCACCAAGAAGGAGTTGTTGGAATCAAATGAAAATTCATGTGTGTGAATGTATTGATGATATACTGGATGTAACTGATTACACTGTTAAAGCGAAAGCATAAGTTTATTGCGTAAAATTGTACCATTGAAAGGAGGCTCTAGTACACTGTTGGGTCTCCTCTAGCCTGCATACAAGGTGAGGGAGTTGGGCATGGAGGCTGGTTCCACATAGTTCCACAGCCACAGATGTTGCAGCTGGGCCTATAGATCCTGCACATACATAGGTTGCTGAAGCTGGTGTCCTAACTGGTCCCATAAATGCTTGATTGGTGATAAATCTGAAGACTGAGCAGGCCAAGGAAGTGTTGTACTTTGGAAGAGACATTCCAGGGAAGCCATGAGAAGCAAGACATGTGGCCACAGGACATCCTGAACATATCACTGAGCTGTTAGTGTCCCTTGTATCGCTACTAGGAGTGATGGCTCTTCAGGTCATCTTACCAGCAGTTGGGTTAGTTTGTTGTTCCACTGCAATTGATTGAGGAGCTCATCCATATCGACAATTGACCGTTGTCAGATCCTAAACCGAACTTGGATTCGTTGTTAAAGATATTATGGTTCCAGTTCGTGGCAGTCCAGGTTCCTATTTTATGACACTACTGCAAACTAAGGTGACAATGGCTGGCTGTCAATGATAGGACATGTAATCGGCACCAACTTTTCTTCTGCTAAGTGCTTGGAAATGGTCTAGGCAGAGACAGGGTTGTGTAATGACGGTGCCATCTATGTCTGGATGGTGCATAACAAAACTGAGGGAGCTGCTTGTGCTTGTCAGTGGATAAAGCAATCCTCTCTACTGGTGGTCTTTCTGGGCTATCTGGAACCTGTTTGCCATGCATGTGTGCACTCATGTAACCACTGATTCAAACACCTCCTTACTGGTAGGTCTGGACCTAGATGGCGGGCAGTTTGTTGAAATGACCATCCTGCTTCTCTCAGTCCAATGATGAGCCCCCTTTTAAAGTCTGTCAACTGGATGAAATGTCTTCAAGTGCATCACAGAGGCATGTCTAACAGTTAATGATCTCTCACCTTAAGGATCCATTCACACGTCCGTGGTCTGTTGTGGATCCGCAAATTGCAGATCCGCAACACACCCGGCTGGCACCCCCCATAAAAATGCCTATTCTTGTCCGCAGCTGCGGACAAGAATAGTACGTGTTCCATCTTTTGCGGAGCCGCGGACCGGAAGTTCCGGGCCACGCCCTGCGAATGCAGAACGGATGCGGACCCTTTTGCGGATGTGTGAATGGGGCCTTAGGTACACTACAGGAAAGTAGCCTTTTTTTAGGGCACTCACTTGTGGCAAGACCTAGTGTCTAATCGGACCAAACCTGTAATCATTTACATATCTGCCTGAGACATAACTGTATTGTGAGTTTAGCAGCAATTTGAAATTTGTATCTGGGTTCATATTATTAAGTGTAAGGAGATACAACTAATAATATTTTACATGACTGCCTTACCATGGCAAGTATTAAGCCACTATATCAAGAGAAAGGTTACACCATCAAAATAAAAAGGGCTTCTTTCCTGCAAAGTGTTGCATGGACCAAGCCCCAATGCAGATATACCAAAGTTTTAATCCGAAAATGCATGATTTGGATGGATACATGTTTGGATGGACATTACATTCAGTACTACTAAAAATACATGAATACACAACGCTGCATACCTACAGCACTACATCCGGTGATGTATTTTCTGATTATACATGTTCTCTATCCTCATCCTCTCTATTCAGCCTCAACAGCCATGACAAGTTATTTCATTTAGGTCTCATCTCTGCAGAACTTGCCACACAGACATCTTAGCTTCCTTACTTTTTTATCATCCTTCCTCTCCTGGTGCTCCAACAGTGTTATCCTGCTGCTACCCCCAATACTGTGCCATAATAGTGCCGTGCAAATAGTCACCCCCATAGTTAGAGTGCTCCCAAAATTCCCACTAATAGAATTAGTAGTGATACCCAACTCCCCCCCCCCTTCTGCCCCCACCACACACACCTTCCGATATTGCCTTAGGTACAATAAAACCCTCATAGTGCCCCCAGGAGTAATAAGGCTCCCCTATAGTACCCCCAGTAGAAGGAAGGCCTCGCTATAAGACCCAGAGTAGTAATAAAGCCATCCTATAGTGACCCAAGTAGTAATAGTAACGTAGCTCTACAAACCAGAGGAATAATAGAGCCCCTCTGTAGTGCCCCCAGTAGTAATAAGGCCCCTCTATATTGTCAATATTTGTTATATTGCCATATATTGCTATTAATATTAAATCCCTGCCTGTAATGCCCTCTGTAATTATAATGCCTCACTATAATGCCTCCAGTAGTGATAATGCATCCTATGTTGAACCAGGAGTCATAATACTCCCCTGTAGTTCCTCCAAGTTGACAAAAAAAATCAAAATACTCACCCCTCTCCTTCTCCATGCTGCCATCTGCCATGCAGGCCACAAGTCTCTCATGGTCTGTGACCTGAGTCCAGTGCAGGTGATGGCGATGACGTTATTGCGGTGCCTGAGACCATGTGCATGCAGTCCCTATGATGTCAGCACTTCTTGACCGCCTTCTTCGTTCTACTGTCTCATAGGCTTTAGGCCTACTGGGCTAAAGCCTATGTGCAGTATGTGCAGTGGTCACTACATTCAGGGCCCTGGGTAAACGATCCAGGGCCCCTGATGTAGTGACCTAGTGGTGCCACAGTAGGATACTGTGAAAGGGATTGTGACAACATTAAATATTATTTTAATATAATTCAACATAAAGAACTAGTTACTTTGGTTATTTACTTTATGTTACAAAAATATGTACATATTCTCTTTATTTGTAAAAACATCCTTTGGTGTGGTAATGTGCACATCCACCTACTGCGGTGGACGCACGCGCTCAGTTCCTTCCTCCAGCTATATCTATTGGTAGAAGCTCTGACAATTACAGGTAGAGAGCTGTAGCAGGAAAGACATGTCCCCCTGAGCTGCATCCGAATGAACACGTCCTCTGAGCTGTCAGCCTGAAGAAAATAGAGCAATGAATGGAGAAAGCTCTGAATCATTTCTAGCTTTGCTGGAAAGAGATTGTCATGTTCTATATTGTATCCAATTTTCATTTTCTACATCAATCATGTATCATCAATCATTTTTTACATTAAATTCAAAGAGAGTTGGATGCCTTTATATTAATAAATACTACTATGATATCTATTGGATTGTTTGATCCATGAACTTATTCTGACTACCAGGAAGGATTTTACCCAATCACGCAATAGCTACACAATAGTTGTTTATTGCCTTCCTATGGCTCAGCCTATAGATTGTTTAGTGTTTAGGTCAGTGCCCCGTGTATTGTGGAACCGCCGTATGCGGCCCGCAATATGGCCACGGGAGCACAATGGCCGTATGCATCTGCATTTATTATTGGAGGTCCCTAGTTAAAAATCAAGGTGAGGCCTACTAGTAGTATACAATGCAAGGGTAGTTTAAAATGGACGTCCATGTGTGTCCACTGTCACCTGCTGGAGAAAACATGGCTTTGCGTGTTGGATTTTAACATGCCTGATTTATTGTCTGCTAGTTACTTATCCCCTGTTGGCAATAAACACGCATGTTCCACAACTTTGTATCTTCTTATTATTTCAAATAGATGGGGCTTAAGCTAGCCATGCAGATAAGACAGCTGTTGGCTGAATGCTTCTTTTTGCTTATAGTTATTCCCATAGTTATAGCTCATTCCCACGTATGCATGTATGGTCAGCTCCACCGAGCATGCATGTGCCCTAAATAGGTAGAGAAGAGAAGGCAGTTACCAGACAGGATTATCTGGTTGCAATTTATCCTCCTGAGAACTAAACAATCGGGCAGTTTCTACTAATCTTGAGGCCTCCATACACATTAGTTTGACAGCTAGTCCTACCGAAATTAGTGGCTTGGGCTGACATTCATCTAATTTATATGGCCAGCTTTATCGCTTAATAAATGAAAATTCAACCCATGGTGCTATAACTTATTAAATGGCATGTGTCAGCATATTTGTACGTATGAAACTGGCTGAACTGTTACATGTGCGCTTGGCAGCTGAAGGCATCTGTGATAGCCCTATGTTCATATGTGCTCAAATTGCTGAAAAAATGTTCTAATACATAGTTCTAATATATTAAAATTACTCTTTAGGAGAAATGGGGGTATTGCCGTTACACCTAGAGGCTCTGCTCTCTCTGCAACTGCCACACCCTCTGCACTTTGGTTACCCTGGCCCTGTCAAAGTGCAGAGAGCACAGCATTGGCAGAGAGAGCAGAGCCTCTAGGAGTGACAGCAACCGGTCAGCCAATTTCATAGTTTCAGATCTGCTAAGATGCCTTTTAAAAGGGTTCTCTGGGATTTATATATTGATGACCTATCCTCAGGATAGGTCATCAATATGAAATTTGTGGGGATCTAACTCCTGGCACTCCTGCAGATCAACCTCTTCACAGCATAGCAAGCAGAGTACTGTACATTGTATAGCAACTGTGTTTGATATTGCCGCTAAGCCCTATTCACTTGAATGGGGCTGAGCTGCACCTTGGCCAAGTACCATATGAACGTGATGTCACATGACCTAAGACTTAAGCGAGTATTCTGCGCACGTGCAATGCGTGATGTGAACCCATTACACTCGCACGGAATCCGGACCCATTCATTTCAATTGATTTATGTACATGAGCGGTGGTTTTCACGCATGAAAATCGCAGCATGTTCTATATTCTGCTATTTTCATGCAACGCTGGCCCCATAGAATGGGGCTGCGTGAAAATCGCATCCGCAAGCAATTTTCGATGCGATTTTCACAGATGTTTGCTAAGAGATGTTCAGGTTTTTTTTCACGCGTGTGCAAAAGGCAGTAAATCACATTGCACCCACGCAATAAAAACTGAACAACTGAACGCGATCGCAAACAAAAGTGAATGGACTTGCTTGCAAAATCGCTCAGTTTTCACTGAACGCATCCGCAACGCATCTGGACCTAATAAGCTCACGCTCGTATGCAAGGGGCCTAAGTGACTGTTCCTACAGCTGATCGGCAGGGGATCCTGGGGATAGGTCATCAATATGTAAATGCTGGAAAACCCCTTTAAAAGCTGGATAATCATCTTTACTTTGTTGGAGGCATGCTTTGAATCTTTTCAAACTCCCATGTCCAGTTGAGGTGTCTCGGAATGAAAGAAGTGTGGTGGAGGCTCTATGGAAGAGAAGTCCTTGAACAATTGTCTGTTTTGCTTCCTCTATCATCCAGATGACCTGGTTGAGGGTAGCAGAAATTATTTTGGAACTTGAATCTGTGTACCCTACGGTTCTAAGGCACCCCTTTACAGATCCTGAGACAATCTTGAGCATGCTCCCAAACATGATAAGAAAAAACTAGAAACACTGTGAAATGCAGTGTAGAAGTCACTCCTATACTAACTGAAGGCATGTGAAACATCTGAATTCCAAAAATCAACACTTTATTCCTGTTTACAAGGCAGTAAGTTCACCTGATCACTCGGTTCTGTCTATAAATAAAAAAAAAACAGATGGTGCTTAGAGTTTCTGAAAGCATTACACATTGATATAGAGTCTACACGTCAGAATCCATTCTGCTATGGATTTTAGATGAACACTTGAAAATGAAATATCAATACGGTACCATATAATGTACTGGCTAATAGCTGCTCTCACTGTTCCCTTTTTGTATCCTAAAGGGAATGAATCAGGAACATTAAACATATTTTGTCAGAGAGCTGAAAATGTTGAAGAAAATGATCTTGAAAGGCAAAAATGTCTTTAAAGGCGTTTAATAGCTATTCTTTATCTTACAGTAGATGAAATATCTACCTGCTCAATGGAAGAATAAAAAACCTTATAATACCAAAGAACTAAAGCCATAATAATATGCTAAGTGAAAAAATGTAAGCATCTCTCCCTGCTGGTTAATTGAAGGGGATTCTGAGTGGAGGACTCCTCTCTATATTAGATTTGCTCAAAGGTCAGCATGTATTAGGTAAGATGTTTTTAGGTGTTCCGTGGTCTAAGCGCAAAAATTGTAACATGGCTTCCTATCTACCATGTGCCATTTATCATACTAAAGTTTTCTGCTGTGTCAAAGGGACCTTTTATTGCAGCTGCCACCTTGATATCAACTTTAAAAAAAAACTGCACCAAAAGCGGTAACTATCTGTGGGACCCTGTGTTGCAGTTTTTGCAGAAGTATTTGTGGTTTCTTTCACAGATGCAATTTTTTTTAGTTTTTAAAAGCTTGTAAAAAGAATGTCAGAGTCTGAAGTGTTTTTACTGAGGTTTTATACAATTGATGTGTTTTTCTCAAGTCCTATAGAGAACATTACTGCCATAACCCTTCCCCCCACACCCCCCTAGTAGACCTGCAGAGGGAATCACACTTACCTGCTCCATGCTTCTGGATTCTGGTTCCTTGAGTCTTCTGCTGCCTTAGATATGCTCCTGTCTCTGCTCATGAGGCCCTTTTCACATGAGCGAATTTTCTACGTGGGTTGTGTGAGAATCTCAGCATGTTCTATATTCTACGTTTTTCACGCAGCCCTGGCCCCACAGAAATGAATAGGGCTTCAGTGAATAACGCATTGCATCGGGATTTAACCTGGATGCAGTCCAGATGCGATGCGTTTTTCACTAATGGTTGCTACGAGATGTCGTTTGTAAACCTTCAGTTTTTTTTTATCACTCACTTGAAAAACGCACCAAAGCTCATTGCACCCGTGCGGAAAAAACTGAACAACTGGACACAATCACAGACAAAACTAACTGAACTTGCTTGCAAAATGGTGCGAGTTTCACTGAATGCACAATGAACGTACCCTGACACAATCGTTAGTGTGAAAGACGCCTAAAGCTAGACAACCACTTTAAAGTACTATCTGACCATGTTGTTTTTAAGCTTAAAGGGGTTCTCCGGGAATTAAGAAAATGAAAATACATAAATATTACTTTATTATAAATATATTCCCAAATATCTTTTATTAGTTATAAGGGCTTGTTTTGTGTAGGTAGCAATCATTAGGAGAAATAAAATGTCCGCTGTCCTATTAGTTCACATAAAACCTGTCCTAATAACACAGCTGGTCAAGTTACTTCATAACACTGAGCTAAAGAGCTGCCTCATCCTCCTCTCCTACTTGTCAGGGATTAGGATACTGAATACGGTTTAATATCATATTCAGCTGAATCTCTGTAGGAATGGAGTTCATGAGAAGACATGAAGTACAAAGAGGATGGACAGGACAGACTGTGATTATGAAGACTCCATACAAGTGCTGCTGCCATTAGCCACATCTGCTCATGAAGTCTATTCCAACAGAGATTCAGCTGATGACCATATTAAACTGTATTCAGGATGATAATCCCTGACAAGCAGAGCAGAGAGGAGGATGAGGCAGCTCTTTACCTCAGTGTTGTGAAGTAACTTGTCCTGCTGTGTGATTAGGACAGGTTTTGTGTTTACTAATAGGACAGCGACCATTTTGTTTTTACTAATGATTGCTCCCCAGACAAAACGAGTCAATACAACTAATGTAAGGTATGTGGGAATATATTTATAATAAAATAATATTTATGTATTTTCATTTTCTTAATTCCTGGAGAACCCATTTAAAGAGGACCTGTCACTGGTTTAACAAATGAAAATTGTGCACATTACCACATTTCCACCACCCCTCCCCCCAGCACTGTAGTTTTTTTGTGAGGATCTAACCCCCATTCCTGAGATACCACCACTGATAGTCATGGTACGGGTTTCTTTTATCAAACTGGTGTAAGGAGAACTGGCTTAGTTTCCCATAGCAACCAATCAGATTCCACCTTTTATTGTTCACAGCTCCATTGGAAAATTAAAGGTGGAATCTGATTGGTCTACTAAGCCAGTTTTACTTTACACCAGTTTGATAAACCTCCCCCTATATAAACACGCACAGCTTTGCAATCATTGTAGACAGCATATGAGTGAGATAGACCACTTTGGTGGCCGGACAGCATCAGAACTAGGAAGAAGACTCTACACCAGGAGAAAAAATGTGTGTTATCCTCCTTAGAATGCCAGACATCTTGTTTGAACAGGAATGAAATGTTTTTTAAATTGTTCACTATATTGTTTAAGCAGTTTTTTCTTTGTTGGGGGGGGGGCATTTTTGTCGACTTTTGCAGGTTTCGCTGCTTTTTTATATGTATTTTTTTGCTTTTTTTTGTTTAAAAACACCACGTTCAGATAATGGCAGTAAGAGTATTTTCGAACACAGTAAACACATTTTTTTGCGGCTTTTTTTTTTCACTTGTGGTGCATTTTTTGGGCCCATGGCATATTTTTCAGCATGCATTTTTTTTCCTGGTGGTTTCCCATACACTTCTCTATAGGCAAACAAAACGTGAAAAACATGCATGACAAAATGTTTGAACTAAAAAGTCACAGAAACATTCTTGTAAAAAATGCATGTGTGAAGGAAGCCTTATAACGATAACATTCCGTTAATTCCTATGTAAATCTACAAATAACACTGTGATAGAAATATTCTCTCTACTGTACAGTATTATCAGGAGGACGACAGGGGTAATCTATTTCCACAGTTTACACAAGACAACCCCTGTGTGGCCTGCTCCACCTCTTGTTAATGATATGTAGGGAGGAGCACTCAAGAGGGACTACATGCTGGTCATGTCTTTTCCTTGCCAGGGACCACAGAGAAGATTTATGGAAAGTTCTTCTGTAATGCTTGAGCCTGTTTGCTATGGAGAACGACACATTATTATTTCTTTTATCAACCAGGATTCAAGACTGCTTCGTTTCAAGCCCTAAACTGAACATGGATTAAAACTCGTCATTTAGAGCAGGGAAAAAAATACAGAAAAACTTTACTTGTATTGATTAACAATCAGCAGTGAGTGAGACAGAAGGAATTTCACATCAAGATTTGCTTCCAAGGAAAATGTTCTGGAGAGACCATGTGAGGTAAGAATTTACTGCAAACTTCAATCCAAGGCGCTGAACGCCTAAGGCATACAGAATATTTAATGTAAGGTCTACGGCATTAATAAATTAGCACGATGATGTGAGATTAGCTTTTTAATTATTTTGTAAGCTACACACTGCCATTTGAAAATTCAATTACAATCTTTTTTGTGAGAAATTCTAGTTGCAATATTGTAATAGTGGACTGTTTCATACTTTGCAGCATCTTATTTATGCAAACTTTTGTATACTATTAGTTTATGTTATGTATATAGCTATTCTTCATTAAAAACATAATAGAACTTTAATAAGAGCATCAATATGCAGTGCTGGGGTCCTAATCCAAAGGGGGGCAACATCTCTATTGGTTTGCATGGGTTTCTACCAGGCTCTCACGCTCCGATGTACTGATAGATTGAGAGCTCATGCACACGAACGTATTTTCTTTCCATGTCCGCTCCGGAGCGTTTTTTGTTGCAGACCATATGCGGAACCAATAAATTCAATGGGTTCACAAAAAAAACGGTAGTTACTTCGTGTGCATTACGTTTCCGTATGTCCTTTCTGCAAAAAAAATAGAACATGTCCTATTATTGTCCGCATTAAGGACAAGAATAGGACTGTTCTATTAGGGGCCGGCTGTTCTGTTGCGCAAAATACGGAATGCACACGGATGTCATCCGTATTTTTTGCGGATTTGTTCTTTGCGTTACCACAAAATACATACGGTAGTGTGCATCAGCTCAAACACTGGCCACTGTGTGGGATTAAAAAAACTGTTTGCGGACATGGACTAATGTGCCCATGACAATCTACTGTGAGTAATGCATTGTGGTATATGTTTGCGCTATATATTCAAAAAGCAACGCATAAAAATCAATCCCGCATCCCTGTGAAACGCTTAATGCTAGCTTCACACCTTTGGTCGCTACGTGCGGATTTTCATGCAGCATACAGATAAGGCTACATTCACATGAATGTATTTTGTTTCCGTGTCCGCTCCGTTTTTTTTGGGAAAGATGCAAATCCATTCATTTCAATGGGTCTGCAAAAAATGCAGACAGCATACTGTGTACTCTTCGCATCTGTATGTCTGTTCCGTAGCCCCACAAAAAAGATAGAACATGTCCTATTCTTGTCCATTTTGCTGACAAGGATAGGCACTGTTACAATGGATCCGCAAAAAAACTAATGCCATACTGATGTCATCTGTTTTTTTTGCGGATCCGCAATTTGCGGGCCGTAAAACACATTAGTGGGGTGAATGTAGCCTAATACAGTACCAGCTAAGTAAAAAAATTTCAATCAAGCGCTGCAGGAAATTTTCTCTTCGGATATTGACCTGCGCTGTGAAATCTGTATCATGTCTATTCTTTGTGCGGGT
The DNA here is from genome assembly GCA_033119425.1 of Bufotes viridis. Taxonomy (NCBI): domain Eukaryota; kingdom Metazoa; phylum Chordata; class Amphibia; order Anura; family Bufonidae; genus Bufotes; species Bufotes viridis. The sequence goes on from CM065589.1 coordinate 223,300,800, forward strand.
TTTTGTAGTGCACTGAGGCAAGTCCGTGACACAATCCACAAGCATCACATTGGTGGATTTGGTGTGGAAGAGTATCAAAAATCCACATGGAAAATCAGCATAAGGCCTCATGCACACAAACTAATTTTCTTTCCGTGTCCGTTCAGTTTTTTTTGCAGACCGTATACGGAACCATTCATTTCAATAGGTCCGCAAAAAAAAACGAAGTTACTCCATGTGCATTCCATTTCCATATGTCTGTATTTCCGTTCCGGAAAAAAAAAAGAACATGTCCTATTATTGTCCGCATTATGGACAAGGATAGGACTGTTATATTAGGGGCCAGCTGTTCCGTTGTCCAAAACACGGAATGCCTACAGACGTCATCCATATTTTTTGCGGATCCACTTTTTGCTGACCACAAAATACATACGGTCGTGTGCATGAGGCCTAACTTACATTGCTATGGGCATGTACCCTTAAAAGCCGCCATCACAATTTCTGGCAAAAAAATCGTTTTTTCTGGCAAATTGATAGATGCCATAACGGACTACATTATAGTCGCCATTGGTGTCAAATCATAAAACGGGTGCCTCTTTCTATTCTTTTTTTTTTTGTTCTTTTCTTTTCCTAAACCAGAACAGAAGACTGGAAGATAGGCTACGGTCACATCTGCGGCCTGACGGTACGTGGAACTGTTCACTGCATTACTTTTTAAGTACATAAAAAGTCTGTCACCACATATCTCCCTGCATAGCGGATGACAGAGCCTCTCTGGGCACAATCTTAATTTCATGAAGTATATTTTATCTTTTAGAGCACAGTGCGGCAGAGGAACATTCGGCGCGGCTCAGAAATGTTTTTTAAACACTGTGGGAATCTACAGATTTGGATGTCAATTGCTACATTGAAAATGTCAATTTCCAATTAGGAGAGCTCTCAGTGCGGCACACAGATAGAGGCCGGAGCGGAGCCTAGAAAGCGGCCAGGAAGAAGCAGGGAATGATTTGGTATTGATGTTTGCTGAGGCAAAATTACTCTGTTAAGCGGGTGGATAAAAACAATTAACTTTTCTGCCAAATCAACTGTGCTGTGCTCTCATGCTAATACTAATTGTTTCAGAGTTTTCCTAGAACACTGTGTTAAGAGCCACACTTTCGGATAGAGTTTTGCAATGACCTGTAAATATAGCCCGGGGCTTTTAAGATTTTCATTTTCACACATGACTGCACTAGTAAGACGCGGCAGTGCAAGTCTCCTTCCTTTTCATTATATACCTCTCCTCTTCAGGTGCCTAACTTGCCTTTTGCTGCTTTTCTATTTCATGTTCCTTTATCAACCTGATTAAATGTTTCATGGCCAAAGCTCTAGCAGGAGGTTGACATTATAGGCCTCGATATTTTGGGATATCTAATTATTGATGACTACCATAGCTTCGGAGTGGCTGCTACATTTTATTACTGATGTGTTTGCCTTAGGGAGAAGGGAATGGGCCGAATGTTAGGTTCCCATATATCTTGTATGATGAAATAAACCTACAGTCAGTTGCTTGAATGATTTCAGATTATGAGTTCATTCAGGCCTATAGAAAATGAAATGCATGAAATTCTATCAAATATTTCCTACACTGTTTAGGTGATATACATATGTATCCCTATGTCCTAAGGCCAAAGTAATCTTACACACTGGTTAAGTATAACGAGATGTGCACACATGTTCCCGCTAAGATACCAAATACCAAGATCATTTATTAGCTATCCACTACAGAATACATACATTAAATTACTGTAGAATGTATGGAAAGCTTCAGTAGATCACTTATTTCAAGCATAGATGTTGTTGGCAAGATTTATTGACCGCTTCATTTCCGGAGTGTTTATCCACCTTCCTTACCAGGTCAATTTTTCAGTTGTAGCAATGGACCTATCTGACTGCAAATAACTGATTCATTTCTGAGCCAGCCTACATGTATTTGATATTAGTTTTCACGGGGCACCTTAGACCTTTCTTTTCTGCCATTAGATGATGGATGGAGATGAGCGAATCGAAGCTGATGAAGGGGAATTCGATCCGAATTTCGGGAATTACTCGATTCGCACCGAATCCAAATTTCCTCACGCTTCATGGTAAAGAATCGCATTTTTTCCTAAAATGGCTGCTGCACGTGTGAGGACATGGAGCAAGTAACTCTGGGAGAGCGGGATCACTCATAATGCCATGCATGCAGCCAATCAGCAGCCAGCCAGCCCTGTGATGTCACAGCCCTATAAATATCCTCAGCCATCTTGGATTCAGCCATTTACCAGTGTACTTAGTGCAGGGAGAGACAGTAGCAGGCGCTAGGGACAGTGCTAGAAAAAACTTAATTGTGCTAAAAAAACGATTTACAAGTGCAGGGAAAGATTATTAAAGGTGTAGGGAAAGGATAGGGAGGAATCATTCCTCAGCATTTATGTTGAACAGGGTTCAGTAGTGGAGGTTACAGCCCCGTTAATAGGAACAATCCAATTGCACCTTGCTGCACTGACTGGGCATCCAAATTGCCATTATACAGCTCTGTAATTCCAGCAAACCATTCTTGTTATTGGGGTGCAAGTGCTGTTTTATACAGCCATTAACAGGGTTTATTACAAGGAAATATTTCTAAGTCTTACTTGCCCTTGTGCGGTGCAGTTATATGTTTAAAAGCATTTTTTGGCTTGTATTAGTGGGAAAAAAGGGCGTGTTAGCCGTTGTGTGGAGAAGTGATAAAAATACAGCCCTTTTTGTTGTGTATTAGTGGCAAAAGAAAAATATATTTGCCGTTCAGTGGGGTGCAGTTATATGTTCTAAAGCCCTTTTTTGTCGTGTGTTAGTGGCAAAATAAAAATATATTTGCCGTTTAGCTGTGCAGTTATATGTTCTAAAGCCTTTTGTGGCATGTATTAGTGGAAAAAGAAAAATATATTTGCCGTTCAGAGGTGCAGTTATATGTTATAAAGACCATTTGTCGTGAAATAGTGGCAAAATAAAAATATATTTGCCGTTCAGCGTTGCGGTTATATATTCTAAAGCCTTTTGTGGCATGTATAAATGGAAAAAGAAAACTATATTTGCCGTTCAGCGGTGCAGTTATATGTTCTAAAGCCCTTTCTTGCATGTATTAGTGGCACAAAAAAAGTATTTGCCATTGTGTGGTGAAGTCAGAAAATTGCAGACTTTTTTGGGGGGTTTTAATTTCCTTTTTATTTATTTATTTGATATAACAGTATGTCAGACAGAAAAGTTCCAGGCCCTGCACAGGGGAGTGGAAGAGGCCTAAATGTTTCTGGCACAGGCACAGGTCACCGCAGAGTAAGGGGGTGTGGCAGCAGGAGTCACAGCAAGAGGCCTGAGCTCCCGCTGTCATCTAGCGGTCGTGTCTTGACCAGCAACTCAGCGGTTCTTGAATGGTTGACTCTGTACAATACTGATCGATTACTGAACAAATTCTGACCGAGTGAAGGCGGATGCTCAAAAGACAGGATCCATTTTTGGGGGTTATTGTTCTGACGGAACAGAGGAAGGGCAAAATAATCAGCGATGTCAACACAAACTTACTGCTGACACCCTCTCCACTCTGTAGGGGGGCTCTACTTGTATAAGCGTTTAAGAGAACAGGTTCTGTAGACATCTATGTGGAATCAGCTGACAACGGTGTAAAAGGAGTGTGCTTCTTCTTGGCGTTAACATCAACGTGTAAGGCTGAGTCCATACTTGAGTTATTTGGTCAGTTTTGGCCCCATGATTGCCCAAATAAGTGAAGTGTGTAGTGATTCTAAGAGCTTGTCATCTACATGTCATATTGACTCACAGTATTATTTCACTACCACAGCAGACTCCCTATATGTGTTACTGCAAGGCACAGTTTTCTACACCACTATAAAGGCTCTCTGCAGCCAGGAAATAGCCGTTTTTTAACTCGATTGCCATGAATAAATTCATATCGAACTGAAATTTTTCAGATAATTCGGCGAACCGGCCGAATCGAATTTTTTAAAAATTCGCTCATGTCTATTGATAGATATAATATTTTGAAAAACATATGTAAGGAAAAACTGAAAATTATGAAAACAAATTGTATTTTTCCGTTCTTATCAATTTTTTTTTCTTACTATTACAAAAGGTTTCAAGGCAAAACATTTAGAAAACCATTACAATACACTTGTAACCTGAAAATGGATGCTATTTATGTAATTTATCCATTGACTGGGCCCGCCGCAAGACTTCAGAACACTGGAGCGCATTTTGGATTTTGGTGGCCTATTTTTCTATTGCTGACAGCTATCTTTTTATATATACACTTACACAGAGAATGATATAAATCGCTGATAACACTCCCCTGTGTACAACTATCAGTGACTGACAGCTATTTCTGTATACACACTTACACAGAGAATGTTTTCAATCACTGATAACACCTCGCTGTGTACTTCTATCAATGACTAACAGCTATCTCTATATACACACTTACACAGAGAATGCTATCAATCACTGATAACACCTTTCCTGTGTACACCTATCAGTGACAGTCAGCTATCTCTGTATACAGTCTTACACAGAGAATGTGATCGGTCACTGATAACACCTCCTCCGTCTACAGTTATCAGTGACTGACAGCTATCTATGTATACACACTTATACAGAGAATGCTATCAATCACTGATAACACCACCCCCATGTACAACTATCAGTGACTGACATCTGTCTATGTATACACACTTACACAGAGAATGCGATCAATCACTGATAACACCTCCCCCACGTAGTAAGAGCTGTTCATGGAGGTGGTCTTAAGTTAGAAAAAGCAGAGATATAAATCTATAAACTGCTTGTTTCTAGGGGTTATGTTCACCGTTGCAATCCATCAGTTGTGGCTGCTGAATTACAGGGTGGTCCTAACCATGGATACGAGCGGTGTGTAATGCGATGTAAGAAAAAATCTAGCCAGCAAAGGAGGCAATGTGGACAATTGCAATACAGTAATAAGTGCCTTGTATTAACCTTATCTACATGATACATGCCATTTGCTGAAGTTAGAAAACCCCTTTAAGGCTACAATGTTAATATTACACAGCATTAATAAATGTGGCTCTGTGTTTTTACAGCATTGAAAAGCATAGCCTGCCATATTATAATATGCAGCTCGACTTTATAACTTTTATGCCCAAAACTGAAGCCTAAAAAATGGCCTCTGAATATTATGATGCTATCACTTACAAGTTACTGAAAAATAATAACACTGCTGGTCCTCTTTGAACAAACTTATTATGCAAGGTCCAACATGTCTGCTGTAGACCTATAGCTTTACATTTTGGAAAGATCTTCAGGTTTGTTGTTATGGAGGGTCATGGCCCTCACACTGACTCTTCTTGTTTTCTGGCCCTCACACTGACTCTTGTTTTCTTTTTGTTTATCAGGCTCATTGTATTAATATTTTCACTGTTGGCTTGCCATTTTAGAAGAGGTAAGATTGTTTATTTCTTCACTTGTCCTTTACTAACGATTACTGATTTCCTTAAACAATCACATTATTAAGCTATTTCAGTAAATGTACAGTGTAAAGGCTAAAGGTCCCTTTACATGAAACGATGTAGAAACAGATTGTCAGGAAGAAGTGTTCCTTCCCAACAATCTTACATGTATTGATCTCCTCCAGCTCCTTCAGAATATAGTGAGGAGCAATCGCTAATGCCATCGCTCTTACCCATACAGACTCTATGTTTCTTGGCAGCAGATTGTGGTGAAACAAGGGAAACAAGTATTTTTTGTGCTGCACAAATGATCTAATAACCTGTTTCGCTTGTTCATCGTCTATTTGGCTGTGCATTTACACCACCAGATCATCGCAAACGAGCGATACTATGAACATTTTTAGCGATGGTCTGTTCAATTCTCGGTCCTTAAGATATTTTTGTGTTTTCTATATGAGTAACTATAACAGGCACCAATAGATTTGGAATTGTCAACCTTAGTATTTGTATCAGTACATTGCAGATAGCTGTCAGCCAAGTGCTTGTTTGGCTGATGGCCATCTGTCTTGCCCACCAAGCTTGCATGTGTTCTGAATGGACAGCTCTGGCTGCTCATCTCCCTTAATAACAAAATCATTGTTAGTGCACATGAAAATGAAAATAAAAAGTATATGAGAATCTTAAGACTTATTCGCACTGAGGATTTCATGTGTGAATTTCTACATGGATTCCATACCCAAATCCATGTGAGAAGTCCTGATGCTCTCCAAATGAGAAACAATATAAAATATTATAATCTGATACCTTTTAAGGGCTAACTAAAATACATGATGTTTAATTAGCTATTAAAAAGTATCAAATTACAGTATTTTATATTGTTTACCTTCTGGAGAGCATCAAGACTTCTCACTACTGGCTAACACAGTACCAAACCTTTTTCTTTTAACCAAATCCATGTGAAATCACCATCCAAAAAGTGGGTGGGGAAGGGATGGCAGTAGACGAGCCATGGTCACATTACCCCAGAAATCTACTCTAACGCCTGGCTTGGATTTGGAATTCCAGTCTTTAGTAAACACCCCCTATTAAGTGTGCAGTTTCTATTGTCATTAGTCTAATGTATATGACCAGCTCAAAGGAGTTGTCTGACCTTGGAGTCAAGAACTTTTATTGTCCAGACCTGTGTCCCTGAACTTCTAAACATAAAAAATAGACAGCTTATGGCCCGCCTCTGCTCTATTCCTGTCTTGCTTCCGGTACCTGCAGGACCAGGAAGTGGTTTGCTTTCATGACCACTGGAATCACAGACCTTATAGGTCACATTGGCTTGAATTTTAAGTCACAGCTTTGAGGTACCGTTCAAGCCGATTTGACTGGTGAGGTCTGTGAAGGGCAACAGTGGTTATGGGAACAAGCCACTTCCTGGTCCAATGAGTACCAGAATCGTCCAGGAATGGAACAAAGATAGGACCACAGGCAGGTGAGTCTGCTCTTTTATGTTCAGGGGCACAAGTTCGGATGATAGCGGTTGTTGGCTTTAAGGCTCAACGACCTCATGCACATCTCTGGAAAGGGTATCTGGCGCTGCATGCAACTGCATGATGACTCTGTAAAGTATGATATTACAAAGGGAGTCTTTTCTGGAAGTGATAACTATGTAATATGGTATCTGATGGCACGGTTGTTTTTCTATTGGTAACACACTTACCTAGGGATATCACTGATACATAGCTGGAGGTTTACATGTGTGCATTATTCCTGTATTTGTCATACTTCAGTCATGCCATTACCGGAATTCATAGTTAGTATATTTGACTTATTTGCAGTAATATATGAGTGGTGGTGCAGATAAGGAGTCCAGATGGCAGTTTTTTATTTTTCTACAGTCCCCCATTCCCTCACTGTAAGGGTTTAAAGCTGTGCTGAAATACATTGTCAGGACTCTTGTGCATGCCCACAGGAGTCCTCTCTATTATGTTGGCTTGGTACAGCAATCCTAGACTGTCTATTTCAGCGCAGCTTTTAGTGCTTTTACTTAGGTGACAGGGGGCAGTAGAAATATAAAAAAAAAAATCTGAACTACTCATATGCAGTCCTATTCTTTACTGAAGATAATAGTCCAGATTTGTGGTGACAGAGTCCCTTTAACCTTTAAAACTATGTGAAAACTGTTTTTTTATTGCTGAACATTACTGAATATATTCTATAGTTCCTTGCACCAACAATCGCAAATAATGTTTGAAAAAAATATTATTATTTTTTTTTTTAGCAAGGACACAGGAACAATCTGCAGCCATGACCAGAATCAGCTTACATGCAACAGCTAGGCCTCAAGGAGAAAATGATAGCATAGCCATGGATACATTGCTAAAAATCAATGGGAGCGCTGGAGTCAGAAATCCACAGAGTACTGGAGCACTTATACCTTTCATTGGCCTTACTGACAGTGAGTATCCTACTTATATTGTAGGCTTTTCATTACATGATATTGATTCTTAGAAAATATTGTGATTGTAGTTTCATTCTAACAATTGAGGAGCCCAGAATTTTAATTATAATCCTATCAGAAAATGAGGTTATTTCTTCTAGATCATTAAATGTAATAGTAATAGTACATACTGATAACATCCTTGTTTCCTTATCTCCTCACACATATAACTGGATAGAAGTCTATTTTTTATAACACTAACAAATTCTGTAGCTCTTTACTGATAATATACAGATAATTTGCTCAAATGATCCCTTATGCTTAAATGGTCACTAACGTTTCACTCAAACTTTAACATAAATCAATAGTGCAAGCAACCACAAGAAACTTTGTAATACTCTTATCAGAGATAAATGTCTAATTCACATCTTATCAGTTGTTTACCCCCCCCCCCTTTCTAATTGCTTTTCTATTTGAAAAAATGTTTCAAATTCTTCTCAAGACTGACCAGCTCTACTGAACTATCATTTAACACATGTTAATACAAATCTATGGTGGGGGGGGGGGGGGCACAAGGAGAGACACTTAATAGACTGTATAGCTACATAGGAAGTTTATATCTCAGCACAGTGCTAAATTCACAACCATACCAAATCAGTACAATTTAATGTCCTCTATTATCTTGGGACTGTTTCTGAGTGAGTACGAGAAGGTAAGGAGGCAGGTTCTTCTACTTTCTGTGTGCAATGGATGGAAGCTGGTCTCTACTCACTATTTCTGTGAGAACGGCAAACTAGATATTCACAATGCTCCGAAGAAAACAAATTTAAAAAATGCCACATACAAGTCAGAAATAGGTATTTCTCATGTACAGACACAGTTCTATTGATTAATTTGTTAAAAAGTTAGCTACACTTTAAAAGAGAAGGCTAGTCATAACTAAGGGTGGGATAAACAAGTGACAGATACTCCGCTTCTTTAATTGCCCCAGCTGTTTTTCTTAAATCTTGTATTGAACGGTTCCAGCACATGATGATGAGTCCTCATATCCATGAGCTTGCTGCTCTCCCCTGGCCCACCAAAGTACCAGAAGATCCTCCCAGGCTCTAATGCAACAGTGCACCCCAAAGCTCCATTAGAAAAAAAGATAATAATAATAATAATAATAATAATAATTTGGAGGTGCCTTTGCAGATAATAACTTGCCACTAGGGTCTATTTAATTCAAAACATGTTAGATATTATTAATGATGTAGTGGTTGGACCCCAAAAATAATTTCCTCTGGTGGGCCCAAAGAACCCCAGTCTGAAACTGGTGCCCACAACCAGGAAATACACTGTCAATCAGCGTCTGGCAGCTATTGAATATGAGGGCTGATCAACATTCACTGGACATGTTAGGACTTTTAGGCATAATGAGATGAGTTGATAATTGTTTAGGCAATTAAAAACAAGATTGCATTTAGCGACTTAAAGCGATGATGACAGACAGGCATTTTCATGCATTTAATGGTTTTCTGGCTTAATTAAGGATCATTGTTTTTAGACAGCAATGATTTACAGAAACCAAGCCTATTTTTACATGATCACATGATGTGCAGTACCTTACATTAGCACAACTCAATAATGATAATGATGGAATATATTCATTTACATAAACATTTTTAGAAGCAATGAATAAGCGTTTTCAGTACACAGTTATTGTCCAACATGAATCGTTAGGATTCAAATGATTATCTGCTTGCCTAAATATGTATTTAACAGTTAGTAGCATAAATATGGTGGCAGTCCATTTATCAGGTAAATATGCCTAAGATTAATTTACTAGGAAGCCAGTTGACCTTAGCAATAGCATCCTTTGAGAACAGGACTAGTCAGACATGAGGAGAAGATGCAAATGCCTTAGGCCTCTTTCACACGGGCGTCATGTTTGACGCCCGGATAAGAGGCGGGTGCGTTGCGGGAATATGCGCGTTTTTCCTGCGCGGGTGCAAACGTTTGCAACACGTTTTGCACGCGCGTGAGAAAAAACGCCATGTTTGGTACCCTTCATTACTGAAGTCCGGTTTCGGGTCTACTGGAGAATTGATTATTTTCCCTTATAACATGGTTATAAGGGGAAATAATAGCATTCTTAATGAAGAATGCATTGTTAAATGAAGAGGAAGGGGTTAAAAATAATAAAAGTTAACTTACCTTAGCAACTTGATCGCGTAGTCGCGATCTGTCCTCTCTTTCCCTGCAGCATCTATGATCTAAAGGACCTGTGATGACGTCACATCACATGGTCCACTCACATGGTCCATGGTCCTTACATATGTTTTTCAAAATATTATATCCATCAATAGACATGAGCGAATTTTAAAAAATTTGATTCGGCCGGTTCGCCGAATTATCTGAAAAATTTCAGTTCGATAAGAATTTATTCACGGCAATCGAGTTAAAAAATGGCTATTTCCTGGCTGCAGAGAGCCTTTATAGTGGTGTAGAAAACTGTGCCTTGCAGTAACACATATAGGGAGTCCATCTTACCATGGTGAAGGACCATGTGATTGGACCATGTGATGTGACGTCTTTAGATCATAGATGCTGCAGGGAAAGAGAGGACAGATCGCAACTACGTGATCAAGTGGCTAAGGTAAGTTAACTTTTATTATTTTTAACCCCTTCCTCTTCATTTAACAATGCATTCTTTATTAAGAATGCTATTATTTCCCCTTCAAACCATGTTATAAGGGGAAATAATAGAGATTGGGTCCTGTTGCTAAGCAACAATGCGGGAAAATTGCAACGCATCCGCACTTGCTTGCGGATGCTTGCGATTTTCCCGCAGCCCCATTCACTTCTATGGGGCCTGCGTTGCGTGAAAAACGCAGAATATAGAACATGCTGCGATTTTCACGCAACGCAGAAGTGATGCGTGAAAATCACCGCTCATGTGCACAGCCCCATAGAAATGAATGGGTCCGGATTCAGTGCGGGTGCAATACGTCCTCCTCACGCATCGCACCCGTGCGGAAAACTCGCCCATGTGAAAGGGGCCTTACTGTGCTTTCTGACCCCCTTTTTTTTTTTCTCTAAAAACAATCATGTAGATCTTTTCATAATGATCTGTTTAGGTGGAACTACCCTGCCCAATATTTGGGCAGTGCGAGCTCTGATGGATGAAAATGACTCCTTCTGTCTCCCATCAAATAAGATTGTTGGGTGCCGACATCTGTGTAATCAGGTCGGGGCCTAGTGAAGGCCCCAGGCCTGCCTCCAGAGTGTTTCAGCAGGCCGGGCCTCTCTGGTGCAGCCTCCTGGTGGATGTCAGTATAGCACTGACAGTAAGATACATTGCACAGTAAGAACAGTGCAATGTATTTTAGAAGCTTTCAAAAGATCACCTATTATACACCCCTTGCAGGACTATTAAATGGATAAAGAAAAGTAGGAAAAAAAAGTTTTATTAAACAAAAAAAATTCCTGGTAAAAAAAAAAGTTAAAAATTGCAAAAATAAAATCTTCTCCACATACTTGGTTTTGCGCTGTCCATAAAGACCAGCACTACACAATTTTCATGTAATTTATCTCGTACGGTGAATGCCATAAAAAAAGTCTGAATTGCTGCTTTTTGCCACTAAAAAAACTGAATAAAAAGCAATCAAAAAATTTTATGTGCCCTCATACAGCTCTGTAGATATAAAAATAAGAAAGTTATGGTCTTGGGATGCAGAGATGCAAAAACATTTTCTTTTTTTTATGTTTTTTATTGTTCAAATGTAGTAAAAAAAGCATTAAAAAACTATATGTATTTGGTATCGCTGTAATTGTACTGACCCAGAGAATAAAGTTAGGATGTTATTTATACAGAAAAATTAACACTGATAAATTTATAATGTAAAAACTCTTCGGCTGTATTACTGTTTTTTCCATCCCATCACAGAAAGGGTTAATTAAAGTTAATCAGTAAGTTATGTGTACCCCAAAATGGCACTGTTAAAATGACAACTTGGTCTGCAAAAAACAATCTCTCATATGGCTGCATTGACAGAAAAATTAAAACGTTATAGCTCTTCGAAGCCGACAATGCAAAAATGAAAAAAAAAGTAAAAGGGTCATTGTTATTACAACTAACTTTTGACATTTTAAAGAGGCATAGCAGAAGTCATGAAACGTAATCATCTGGCTGCCGAAATCACAGTAATTTGTTAAAAGCAATGCCCTGTCGTCTTTCCTTGGACAGCTGAATTTAGGAAACAGATGAAATATAACTGCGACCCCTAGCGTTTATTGGGCCCACTCTTTACATCTACTGAGAAGTCAGAAATCATTTGAAATTTAAAGTTAACCTCATGCCTTATTCACATGTCTGTGATTTCCATCAGTGATTGTGTGCCACAACCAGGATCGGGCCTCCATAGACATAAGGTATAGGGCTAGATGCAGACGTCCGTTAAACCCGGACGTAAGCTGTCCGTGGTAATGCGGGCTGGATTTTTTCTTTACAGCCGGAGCGCACGGCGTCATTGGTTGCTATGACGCCGTGCGCTCCCTGCCGCCGCTGCACTACAGTAATACACTGGTATGATCTATACCAGTGTATTACTATCCTGCAGCGGTGGCATGGAGCCGCAACAAACGACGCCGTGCGCTCCGGCTGTAAAGAACAAATCCAGCCCGCATTACCATGGACTGCTCACGTCCGAGTTTAATGTACATCTGCATCTAGCCTTAGGGAGAGATCTGCTCCTGTTCTGTGTTTAGACCCGCAGCTGTTTTTGGCTCAAAATCACTGATCACCTATAGGTTGTGTTTCCACTTGGCAAATTTTCATCAGAAATGTCTGCTCCTGTTCCATATATCTGAATAAACTTGTAAAAATCCCACACATATTCTGCAGGAACAACTCTGTTCATATGCATGGAACAATTTTTCAGTGACAGAAATGTTGCAAAATATCCGCCATGTGTAGACATAACCTTAAGGGGTTTTTCCAGTCTCCATATATTGGTGTGCCATCCTCAGGATAGGTTTTCCATATCCGATCGTTGGGGGCTGATCAGCTGTTCCTGCAGCCATCGGCACTGGAACTAGCACTTTGAACAGAGCTGTGCTTTCTGTTCTGTTTAAAGTAGTGGCCGTGCTGGATTACTGCAGCTCAGCTACCATTCACTTCAATAGGAAATGAGCTGCCGTAATCCAACACTTTGAATGAAGTTATGCTACCTGCTCCATTCAAGAGCTAGTTCCTGTGGCAGAGGCTTCAGAGAACTGATGATTGATGGAGTGAAGGGTGGCACATCCTTAACAATTGGATATTATTGACCTATCCAGAGGACAGGTCACCAGCTGCTAAAATCAGCTGATCATGGGACTGCCGTGGGGATGCCAGATGTTGGACCCTCACCAATGTGATACTGAGTGAGAGAATGGAAAACCCCTTGAAGCTGATGGTAGATAAACCATGGTTACACTACCAGTGATTCTGTCCAATCGTAGGCCCATTTAGCTTGGATGAATATATATGTTATTTCTATGCCAGAAACGTCCAGGATGATTCTATCTTCCTGTTGAGAATGAATGACTAGTAATGATGAGCAGTTCCAATAGTCATATTAGTAGTCTTTTAAAGGCATTCTACTCTTTTGTGCGTTCTGGTTCTAAGCAGGTAGAATATGGCAAATACACTCTGTGTCCTAATCTCTAATGTCAGGCACATGGATCAATCTGACTCATTGCACTATGAAATCCTAGTCTGTTTATGGCCTGTATGGCTCCACACATCCACTGATAAATCGGTACTTAACAGTAACATAAATAGACAAGACTACAAGACATGTACTACCCCCAGGCTGGAATCCTTCAGTGTCCACAGGAGAAGTGCTAATCTCTAGTAGTTGTCCTTTAATCCTTGGATAAACAGAACTGTCTTAACTGAACAAACATTTCTAACAGGCAGCTAATTTTATAGCTTTACAAGACAATAAAAGGAAACCTTTGAGATTATTTGGTGGCTAGAGACAGAAAGATCTATCTGTGGGCAGAGATGCTAAGTGTGTCTGTCAATTTCTTCTTTTTTCAGGCCGTAAACTCAACAGAAATTGCTGCATGAATGGAGGAACATGTGTCTTAGGAAGTTTCTGTGTCTGTCCAAGGCATTTCACTGGAAGATATTGTGAATTCGATGAAAGGAAAAAGTAAGACTCTCGGAGTTGGAGGTTTTACATCAATAAAAAAAAATTACAGATAAAAAATACTTTCTTGAGATCTCTGTTGTTAACAATTGTGGAAAAGCTGGATGACAGCTAAATGACTACCGATACAGGTTCCAAGGTGTTGCCCCACAACTTTCTTAGACTTCTGGAAGTGAGTCCATCTAGTTATGCAGTAATACTGGAGCTGGAGAAGAATCTTTGTATCACTAGGCAAACTTGTCCTTTAGAGGTCTAGGAAATCTGTTAAAATGTAAAATAGTGACTATTAGAGGTGAGCTCATTTCTTGAAACTTGTTTTAAGTCAGATTCTATCAAATTAGTTGGCAGATTTGATCCGGGGATCCAAGACTGACATATATGGCTATAGGTAAAAGCATAGTAGCTGGTGGTAACCAAAAGCTGGCATAACACACTGCCCTGTCGGATTTTATTTTTAAATTAAAACATGGTCCACACATTATCCCTTTTTGGTGGAAAATGCATTCTTCTCCATCTTCTGAACTGAAAAATGGTCACCAGCACTTTGAGACATTTGTCCAAATCGAATCACTAAAAATTCAGACTCTACTGGAATCTGAATTTTGAGAAATTCAAGACAAATTTGATTTGTTTTAGAATAAATAAAAACTCAGACTGTTCTTTAGCACTTTTAAAGGTACATTTCATTTTTATTTACTCCCATTAAAATAAATGCATTATATAATAGTTATTTTTATATCTTTAGTGATAAGGTGACTTTAACTTGTCACACTGAAGTAAGCTTTTCACTGATTGATTTATAAAATCACAAAGGGTTGTTAATTGAAATCAAGGGAATTGTTGGGGGTTGTCAGTGGCAAAGCATGTGTCCTAGTTATTGGAAGTTACCAAGTTACTCTGCCTTTGCCAGGATATTTAGATACAAGGTAAAGGTAGTAAAGGGAATCTTTGACCTGGGTGAAGAAAAGCATCTCGCAGGAATGTGTTATAAATCGTGAGAGGGTGAGTAAGCTGCTGCCAGACTCCTCTGGTGGTGTCATAAGCTGACCTTACATATTAGATAGAAGTTGGTTAATGGTTGAACACCAGTTGAACAAACATCTGGTGAATGTTTGTTTCACAGACAGAGACATACACACTTCGGTCCATTTTGGCTGTTACAGTTGTTCAAACTGGCCATGAAATAGGGCAATGGATGAAAGACCTTTCTGGGAATGTTCTTTGAAAGAAAGATCTTGGATGAAAATATTAAAAGCGGACAACTTCTTTTAAAATAATAATGCTCAATCATCTGTTGGCTAAAATGATCGTTCATTGTTAAATTTTAACAGAAAAATGTTTGTTATAGTCGAAATTGCTTATTTTGTCCAAATTTAGAGTAATGTGTATGCCCACCTTTATTTGCAGTAGAATAGCTACCAATGTATATGACTAGTGCTACCATACTTATTGTACCTATATATATTTCCATGTCTTATTCTCACTGTTGTCGTTATTCAGTTACAATCATATTTGCAATTCCATATCCCTCGTAGTAAAGTCATCCACTCATGATCTATCACATCACCTTTCTGAAACATATCAAATTTACAACTAAGACTCCTTAGAGACACTTTCTGCACGTCCTAGCTGTAAAAGATCTTGTACTCCTTAGGAAGTTATTTCTGGGGATATGATATTCTTCAACACAAGAACACTGTAGACGTTAGCTTAAATATAAAGAAAAATGCTTCTTAAAAATTATCAAAAAATGATCTTATTATATTTAGGAACTGTGGCGCCAAAATCAAACATGGAGACTGGGTGTGGCGGGACTGCAGGCTGTGTCGTTGTACATATGGCTTATTTCACTGCCTGGCAGAAGCATTGCAAGATAATTGTGGTGAGCAAGTTTACTTTTATTTAAAAAAAAACATATTATGTCATGATAGTACTGATATATTTAAGACTCTGAAACCAGAAATTTCAGACATAACTGAAGTTAATCATGATATCCCAGGAGTACTAGAAGAAGACAAATGGCAAGTAGTTGTAATGGGTCAGACTCACGAATGCCTGTTTATCTCATGGAGAGAACATTGTTTTCTCTGAGAGAATGGGTTATTTTTTGATATACCTTGACAAATAAAAAGTCATCATCGACCTACCACTCTGAAGATATGTCTGCATCAGTGTGTTCCTCATGGAATAACAATTCTGGAAATATTTTCTTTAATAGAAATATATGAATAAATTAACAACTGGGCAATGCAGTTCCCCTTGTTAACAGGGCATATCCTTAGGGTACTTTCACACTAGCATCAGAGGAATCCGGCAGGCAGTTCCGTTGCCGGAACTGCCTGCCGGATCCGGAAATCCGTGTGCAAACGGATACCATTTGTTTCCGGGTCCCGATGCGGACCCGTTTGCCAAATGCATTGAAATACCAGATCCGTCTCTCAGGTGTCCCCTGGAGAAAAACAGATCCGGTATTTATCTCTTTCACATTTTTAAAGGAAATCCTTTTTCTGGAACAGTTGGTACCAGATCCGGCATTAATACATTTCAATAGAAAATCATGCCAGATCCAGCATTACGGCAAGTGTTCTGAAAATTTGGCCGGAGAAAATACCCCAGCATGCTCTGGTATTTTCTCCGGCCAAATACCGTAAAAGTGACTGAACTGAAGACATCCTGATGCATACTGAATTTCCATTCAGAATGCATTGAGACAAAACCGAAGCGTTTTTTTCCAGTATTGAGCCACTAGGACGGAACTCAATAGCGAAAAACTTTTACGCTAGTGTGAAAGTACCCTTACACAGTCTAAAGCTAGCCTTAAACCTGTAATACACCAGGCAATTGTCAGGCAGCTGATCGCTGACAATCGTTCATAGAAGCACTCGTTAGCAATGAACCACCCTGTGTAATAGTGCTGCCAATTACCCAATGAACATGCTAACTCTGGGCAATCGCAATCTTGCAGTAGGTAAAAAAATCATCATTTGCCATGACAAATCACGGTCTGCTGCTGGCAAATAATGATTCTGTATGGTGACAAGTGATTGTATTAGGGATCGCTCCTCCCCATACTGTGGAGGAGATTGCTGCATGTAATAGTAGTGGTCTTCTCCACTGACAAGTAGTCGATTGTCTGGAAGGAATACTTTCTTCCCGACAATCATCTATGTCACGAACCAGCGGGGGTAAACCCACTGTGCCACGTGTCCTACCTCCTCTAAGGGCGTTGTCTAAGTGAACCCCTCGATCTTCACAGTGCCTCTGATGGTGGGGATAGACTTTCCAGAGGGGAACACCAGGTTGCTATTGCTTGAGGAGGATAGGCACACAAGGCTGCTGGTCCAGACAGACCAGCAGGTACCTGAGAAAGGTACCAGAGGCTGAATCATTACCAGGAACAAAAGTGCAGGACCATAAGATGAGGCAGAGGTGAAGTCAGACAGGCAATAGGTCAGGGCAGGTGGCACATGTACAGGTCAGGCAATCCGGGTCGGCAACAGGAGAGTCAAGGCAAGCAGACAGGGATCAAACAGGTAGCAGAGTCCAGGAACACAAGTACGAGTCAGGAACACAAGCAAATATCAGGAACCTTACCAGGAGACAAGGATCTTGACACTCAGGCATCTGGGAAGGAGGCTGGGCCACTTATATATGTGCAGGAGGGCTAGGATTGGTTGGTGAGGTCACATGATCCAACCCATAAAAAACAGGAAGTGACACGCATCGGCACTTAAGGAAAAAGCTGCAGGAAACAAGCAGTAAGCATGGGTTGAAAGGAAACACTAGCAGCAGATCATCGCTGAACATGGCGCCCGGGACCACGGCAATAAGCAGGGCAACAGCGGCGCACAGCAGCCGCTGTTACAGTCTGCCTCATCTGTTAATGTAATACAGCCCTTAGACGTCTGATAGTTGTTGGCTGACAGCTATCTCTCCCAATTATTTTACGCATATGCATGCTCACTTCAGCTGAGAATATATATGTATTGAATGGGGAGAGTGGAGAGAGTCAAACGCCTCTGGCAGTAGCTTATCTCTCCGCTAACAAAAGAATTGACCATTGAAGACAGCATGCTTGGTCCTTATCTTCCCTGATATCATTTGTTAGGGGAGAGCTGAGCAGAAATCATATACCTTAGATAGTAAGTCAAACTCGTCAGAATCGTGTATGAGTATGCCCAGGTTATAAGGATGTCCCATGAGAAATATTGCTTACAGTTTAATACAGCCCATTATTATAAACATGTCTTACATTTATACTTATTAATCCCCAGATATAAGAATAATGTTACAGTTGTTTCAATTGAACTTACAGTAATGTTGCTTCACTTGCTTATCTCTCTATCAGCATCTCTTTTTATCTGAAAAATTGCTTCACCACATCAGGGATACCTCCGAGGACTAAAGATTGCTTTACATGTACCAATTCTCCGCTAGGTAATTGCTAACAAGCAATCTAGGAACGCTCATTAGCCATTATCTGGCTCTGTAAAGGTGCTGCCGATTACCCGATGAATGAGTGAAACGCTTCTTCATCGGGTAATCGCATCTTTCATGCAGACATTTAAATCGTTTGCTGGCAGCAAATCATGCAGTCTAAATTGCACTCTGCTAGTGGTAAACAATGATTCTGTATGAAGACAAGTGATAGTATTTGTCATCACAACTCCCCATACTATTGAGGAGATCACTGCATGTAAATTCAGCAGTCACCTCCACTGACGAGCAGGCGCTTCCTTCCCTACAATCTACTGCTGAATTGTCCTATGTAGAGGGATCTTAAGCATGTGTGTCCAACTCGACACATTTACTTATTGGGGCAATGTATTATTCGCGTAATGTGAATATTCGTCATTTTTTTTTTCCATCTGAAGTCATGATTCCTCCCTGCTTAAGTTGCTTTTAGGCCAATGACTGTTCACATTAAATTGGAAAAAACAACGAATAACGAATATTCGTTAGAATATTTGTCATATTTAACGAATATTTGTATTCAAGATTATTCTATTGATTGTGAAAAATCAGTAATGTAATATTCGCGTAATGTGACTGTTCAAAAAAACGAATATATAGCACTATTATTGATAGTGCTATATATTCGTGTTTTAGAACAGTCACATTACGCGAATATTACATTACTGATTTTTCACAATCAATAGAATAATCTTGAATACAAATATTCGTTAAATATGACAAATATTCTAACGAATATTCGCAAAATATTGCAAATTCTAATATTGCCCCTGCCGCTCAACACTAAATGGGAACCAAAAGTCTAAAAAGTATTGACCAAGTTTATACACGTTTTTTTATATCTTACCTGACAGCTGCTGAAGGTGGTTAGCATCATTAGGACTCACTCCAGGTTTTGGGTAAAAACATGCACCAAGAAATTGTACCAAATGATACCATTTAAGCATCTATTCACATTGTGTTGAAGTGTATGTCAGAGATTAGAGATCTGACATTTTTGAAAAGTTTGATTTTGTTGATTCGCCGAATGTTACAAAAAAATTTGCTTTGTGACGAATTACTTTGTCACAAAGTGCATTTTTTTAATAAGCGGGTGCAATGACAGGGAGCTGTGATAGCGCCCCCAAGCGTCCCCCCATTCTTCCCCCCCCCCCCCCGGCATTGTACCCTTCAGATGCTGTGTTATCTGAGTGTAAAAACAGTGTAAAATTAACATAAATATTATTTTAATCAAACTTACCGCCTCAATTTGCTCGCTATGGGCCGGCCGCGGCCATCTTGCTTGAAGATCTAGCGCGAAATCTCGTGCGCCGCAAGATTACGTCAAATCCCAGGATTTCGGCAGAGATCTTCAATAAAGATGGTGGCTGGTGGCCCGTCGCGAGCAAATGGAGGAGATAAGTATGATTTATTTTAGTTTTTTACACTATTTTTGCTAACACAAAGCACGAGGAAATTCGGCTTTGAGGCTAATCAAATTTATCCTGAAATTTGGATTGAATACCACTTTGTGGGATTCGATTAGCTCATCTCTATCAGAGATATACTGTACATCTGAAGGAATTCCCAAGGTATACCTCTGATGTGTGCTACTTGCCATGCACATTCAATAGCTGCTGGCCAAATTAATATCTCCTGACTCCCCCATATGCATACATGTTGCTTGCATGTGTTGTCAATGAGGATAGAGGAGAAAGCCGCTGTCAGACTTTTTTGGCAGCAGCTTATCTCCTAGAAGAACAAAAGGATTGTGTTAAAATATTCAGTTTGCCTAATCCTTTTCTCCCTCGACATCATCTGGTGGAGGGAAAGACAAGGGCTCCCCATACACATTAGACTGGCTCGGAGGGTTCGGCCAAAAATATTTTCATGCGCCTATAAACTGGTATGTAAATGAACTGTATCTGCACTATTTTATCTATAATACGGCAAATAGATATTTTGAATGAAATCACCATTAGTAGTTTCTTATCCTGGTCTTATCTTATCTTGTCAAAAGAAGAGATTTGGTGAGACATTTGGGTCAGTTAATGAAGCAGGCTATTAACATTTGACCATCCACAGGCCAAATAATTTGTGTCATCACTCCTGAAATAAACATTTGGCTAAACCAAACATGTTTCTGTTAATTTTTATTGAGGAGAGATGGTGATGGAAGTTGGATTTCTTTAGCAAACTTTTCTCGAGTGGAAAGCAAATTAATTGGCAGTCAAAAAGGAACATATTAGTAGTGTCCCTTGGCAATAAGCTGATCAAAAGGTGTCCGACCACTAGGACCCCAGTGATCAGATGTAATCTGTGGAAAAACTTAAGAGTCCTTTAAACGGGTCAAGAATACGCATGAATATCACTAACGAGCAATCATAGGCATACTTGTTAGCGATTATCTGGCAGTGTAAAAGTGCCGCCGATTACCGAATGAATGAGCAAAACACTTGTTGATCGGACAATAGATCATTCATGCGAACACAAAATTCGACATTTGCCAGCAGTAGATTGTGCATCGTGCCGGAAAGCAATGAGCCAGTATGGGAAAAAGCTATAGCATTAGAAAGAGAGAGGCGCAAATTGTAACCTTTTTTCTGGCCAGAGATGAAGTTCCTAACAGCAGACTCTCCGTGGTTAACTAAAAGTTCAATGATAGGGTGTATGAAAATGGACATTCTAAACTAAACCTTTTTAAGTAGGTACTGACATATTAATTAATCCCATTAATAAAAAAATAAATAAAATGAAATAAGTAATAAAGTCCCTTAAAATGTAGATGTGTGTGCATGTATGTATGTACTTATGTCTTTATCTCTTCACAGATCCTACGAGCGATGAAGATGGGCTAGAATCATGTGGAACAATGTTGCATCCACTGACATTCATCATATTCATTATGTTAATTGGAAGCTACTTTGGATTTTGCCACTGATATGAAAACCCATAGGACTTTTATGAACAAACATATTTATCATTTGCTTAGTCTTTATTGACATTCCAACTTTTTTTTTTATTAAGATCTACTGGAGAACTGAACATTTGCCAAGGCTTTCTTGGTTCTAATGATTGATCTATACAATGCATAAAAAGTATGCTCTAATGACCATTATCTCTAAATACATCTTCAATAGCTGTCCCTCCCGACCCTCCCATACACAGGCACAGATGACTTACATGTGTTGTCCATAGGGAAAGCTAAGTAAGCTGTTTCCAGACAACTTTGGCAATAGCTTATCTCCTCTGAGAACAAAAAGATGTGATTTTGAAACTCAACATCCCTAATCCTTCTTACTCCAAACATCTTCTGTTGAGGTATAGTCAGGAGGCATTAATGCATGTGAGCTAGTTGGCTGGCCCCGTTGACTTTCTCTTAGGCTTGTTTCACATTTGCGTTTACTAACTCTGGCAGTGCAGGGGAGCAGCCTGCTGGAGATGTCCGGATCCAACACCGCTGGAAGTTACTGGACACCCGATGGCCCCATTCACTATACTGGGGACCGGCAAAGATCCAGCTACAACCCGGCAAACATGCCACGAAGCGGCCAGTCAAAAACCGCTGAGCGGTTCTCTGCTAGAATGTTCTCTGCCGGAACAGCCTACCAGATCTCTTAAACAGAAATGTAAAACAGACCTTATGTGTATGGGGGACTTTGATCAGTAGTTTGTACATGAGAATTGGATAGGGCTCAGTCCATGTGTATTTATTAAGGGGGCAAGACAATATTTACCTAAGTTTATATAATTGTGGGAAATTTGTCTAAAACAGTGTAAAGAAAAACTAGCTTACTTTCCCATAGCAACCAATCAGATTCCACCTTTCATTTTCCAAAGACGCTCTGAAAAGTGAAAGGTGGAATCTGATTGGTTGCTATGGGCAATTAAGCCAATTTTCCTTATGCACCAGTTTTTATAAATACCCCCAATAACTTTTATACTAAGGTATACGTTATTTGCTCTTCCTATGGAAGAACCATATCTTTAAATAAAATATTTATTTTTTTACTATATATTTAATTTAATATAGCAGCATATACCGGTAGTTATTGCTATGTACAATTTGTATCGCACTAATAAATATTTAAATACCATGCTTTGTGAGTGTCCTATCATATGTATGTACCATCTGCTATTTTCTGACATGTTGCATGTTAATCCTATACATATATTATGATTGCTTTTGATACAAACCAGTGTTTTGCTCTTTCAATTAGGATGTTATCTATAACAAAATGAAGGGGTATGACGTTTTACCTCCGGGAACAACTGTACTTTTCACAGTTGACAAAAAACAGGCAACAAGGGTTCCTGACCTTTGTGTGACCTGGACAGTGCCAAGCAATCAAAGTCTTCCAAATTACTTTGTCACTTGTATGAAAGCTGTAACCTTTACTGTGTGCAGAAAGTGACAGAAGAAGTTTACATTTTACAGGACTGTGTAGGATCGTGCTGGGCTTTTAGTGTTGACTTCTGATTTATCTGTTACATTATAGTCCATGTCATTTTCCAAGATGCTAAATAAGCTGCAGAAAACACAGTAAACAAGGAGATTCTACGCTCCTTTGCTCCCTTTTTTCGTATTTGATCCTTATGTAATGTTCATAGGTCAAGGTCCTGTTAAACAGATGATTGACATAGTGGAATTGGGTTAAACAGACTTTGTTTATATTGGATTTTCCATAAAAGATGTCATTGTCACATTTCAGGGAAAAAGTACCACAATATAAAGTTGATGAGATCCATAGAACTGAACCCAGTTGCCCTATCAGGGCCTAGGACGATGGTGCAAACAGAGGTCCATAAGTGGAGGACCAAAAGAAGGGGATTAATTTATAGACTAATAAGGTGGGGTCAAGGAAAACACAGCGAGAGGGAATGGTGCTTGACTTTAGAGAAGTTGAGAGTTTGCTGTTTCCAGGCTTTCACTATGTTTGGCAGTGAGAAAGAATAATTTTATATGCGTTTGCTTATCCCCTTAAGGACCCACTGTGTACATGTACGGCGCATCTGGATGTGACTGAAGGACCAGCGCCGTATATGTAAGGCGAAAGGTCCGCCGGGTGCTGAGGCAGAATCGCGGGGGAATCGGGGCACCATGGCTGCTCTTACTGGCAGGTATCCATGCTGGGTAAGGGCAGTATGGTGTCTTTCCACCCCATGCAGCTCCAAGCGCTGCGATTTGCCGGTCAATTAAGAACGGCACATCGCAGCGCCAAAAGCAGAAGGAAGCTGTGGGCGGGTCAGGGGTTATGGGGAGGTGACCAGTGCAGAACTAGTCAGCACCGAGGTCAGGCAGGGGACTTCAGTGTTTGGTGTCCCCTGCCAGCGCTGCGATTGGCTGGAACACCGCTCCAGCCAATGGCAGCGCTATAGCAGCACAGGAAAGGGCTGAACCTCTCTGCAGGCAGCAATTCTAGCTGGACCCCAGTAAGTGCAGCAGAAATGATGAAGTTTTGGGGACTCGTGCTGCATATTGGAGTTGTAAAGAAGCCAAACATTAGGCAATAACGGAGTTCGAATATTTTCTACCAGACTCCAATTTACAGTAAGACTATGACCCGGAAGCTATTTGAGTCAATTTGGAAATTCCTACACTACAACAACAATGCACAGTGCCCAACCCAAAATGACCCAACATTTGACCGTCTGTTCAAGGTTAGGCCTGTCCTTGACCACTTTAACAGCAAGTTTTCTGAGGTGTGCAACCCTGATAAAAATTTCAGTGTAGATAAGTCCCTATTACTTTTCAAAGGGAGAATTAGATTCCGCCCGTACCTACCTAGCAAACGGGCAAGGTAGGGCATAAAGATTTACAAACTTTGTGAGAGTAGCTCCGGGTACACCCACAAGTTCCGCATTAACTAAGGGAAAGATTCCTAGATAGAACCCCCAGTATGCCTCCCCGTCCTAGGAGTTAGCGGGAAGATCGTGTGGAACTTAGTGCACCCACTGCTTGGTAAGGGTTACCACCTCTATGTGGATAACTATTATACCAGCATAACCCTATTCACAAACGTAACTGCCAGAGGTACTGTGGCTTGTGGCACAGTGCGCAAAAATCAGAAAGGCCTCCCTAGGTCCCTGGTAGGGCAACCACGGACAATGGGTGAAAGTAGGGCTCTCCTCCATGAAAACATGCTGGTGGTTAAGTACAAGGACAAGAGGGATTTCCTTTTACTGACCACCATTCACATTAACACCAGCTCCCCTGCTCCTGTACGAGGTACCACAACCACTACCCCCAAACCAGTTTGTATCCTGGACTACAACAGGCACATGGGAGGGGTGGATCTTTCAAAAGCTGGCCATACACATTGTACAGATGGCAATGTGCAGTGCATATGTGCTATTTCAATCTGCAGGCCACACAGGAACTTTCCATAAGTCCCAAGAGGTGTTTATCAAGGCCCTAATTTTTCAAAGCCAGGTCAGGGAGTGTCCCAGTACTTCAGGAAGTCATGGTGCCCGTGTTGTACCAGGGCAACATTTTCCAGGTCAAGTTCCCCAGACAGCAAGGAAGGGAAAGACCCAAAAAAAGATGCAGGGTGTGTTCCAAAAGGGGGATAAGGAAAGACACCATTTACCACTGCGAAACCTGCCCTGAAAAACCTGGCTTGTGCATGCAGGAGTGTTTTAAAATCCACCACTAGAGATGCAAATTTTTCAAAAGTTCGATTTGGCAGATTTTTTTTGTAAGTAGTGGGTGCAATTACAGGGAGCTGTGATCGCGCCATCCCCCGTCATTGTACACCTCAGATGCCACGTTAATACATGATCATGTCATCTGAGTGTAAAAACAGTGTAAAATTAACAATAAAAAAAAATGTAATCAAACTTACCACTTCCATTTTCTCGCGACGGACCGGCTGCCGACATCTTGCTTGACGATCTGGCGCTAAATCCCGAGCTGCGCGATATTACATCTTCACGCCGGCTGATGTGGTGACGGCACAGGATTTCAGCCGAGATCTTCAATGGAGGAGGTGGGGGAAAATGGGGAACAAAATGTGGGGTGCATTTTGTCCTGTTACCCTTCGGGAAAGTGAAAAATGTGGGTGCAATGCAACTATTTCTAGAAAAAAATGCAATTTTTCATTTTCAATGCCAAGTTTTTTCCTAATTCTAGGAAACACCTTTGAGGTCAAAGTGCTCATTACACACCTTGAAACTGTAGGGCCACTTCAGGGTGTCTTCATATGCGACATAGCTCCCAATTACCATTCCTGCAAAATGCGCTCTACTAAAGCCATATGGTGCTCCTTCTACTCTGAAGTCTGCTGTGCGCCCATACATAATTTTTTGAGCACATATGGGGTGTTTCAGTATTCGGGGGGAAATGGAGAACAAAATGCAGGGTGCATTTTGTCCTGTTACCCTTTGGAAAAGTGAAAAATGTGGGTGTAAAGCATCTTTTTCTAGAAAAACAAATGCAATTTTTTATTTTCACTGCCAAGATTTTTCCTAATTCTAGGAAACACCTTTTAGGTCAAAGTGCTTATTACACACCTTGAAAGATTTCTTAATGCGTGTAGTTTCCAAAATGGGGTCACTTTTTGGGGTTTCCATTGTAGGGCCACCTCAGGGTGTCTTCATATTCGACATGGCTCCCAATTACAATTCCAGCTAAATTAGCTCTCCTAAAGCCATAAGGTGCTCCTTCTACTCTGAAGCCTGCTGTGCGACCATACATCTTTTTTTGAGCACATATGGGGTGTTTCTGTAAACTCCAGAATCAGGGCAATCGATTTTGAGTTTTGTTTGGCTGTTAACCCTTGATGTGTTGCAGAAAAAATAGATAAAAATTTAAAATCTGCTAAAAAAAAAAGTGAAATTTTGAAATTTCATTCCCATTTTCCTTCAATTTTTGTGGGACACCTAAAGGGTTAACAAAGTTTAAAAAATCAGTAAATATACCACTGTCATGAAGTACAATATGCGACAAGATAACAGTCTTAGAATGGCCTGATTAAGTAAAAGCGTTTTAATGTTAATAAGTCAGATTTGCTAAAAATGGCCTGGTCCTTAAGGTGAATAATGGCAGGGTTCTGAAGGGGTTAAACATAGCAGAAAATATTATTAGTGGGGTTTGTAAACCAAGACAATCCTTGGACATTAACATAAAGGGTTGCCATATGGGCCTTTGGCAGATAAGAGTACTTTGGAGATCTCATTAGTAGCCATAAGATGTTGGAAACTGGCGGAATTGCTGCAGTGATTTACCATACATCACTTTTGGTTGGGTTTTTGAAAACCCCATCTGCTCGTAAAAGCAAAATATCTATTTGGAATAACATGTTGCAGATTTTCAATTCATAGCATGCTAATTATGTTGCAGAAAAGTTGCAATAATATCCTCAGCAAAAACATGCATGTTTTGCCACTGATCATTTGTTGCACAGGGACGTCATCTGTATTTTTTGCAGATCCGTGCTCTGCGGACCACAAAATACCTTAGCCTAATGCAGCGTTTCTCAAATAGTGGGGCGCGAGGCTCCGTAAAGGGGGGCTCCAGGTGACAGGAGATGAACGCTTCCACTGTGGAAGCGTTCATCTCCATAGTGATCTGTATCAGCGCTGGGATTAAAGCGCTGCCAGCACGTGTATATACCTGATAGCTGCACGGGGCATGTGCAAATAGCACGTATATAGCTGTATGGCAGTTGGGAAGGGGCCAATCTTTTTTTTTTTTTATTATTATTATGGAGAAAATGGGGTGATTTGAATTTTTTATTTTTTTTATATTTTCAAAAACAAAAACATTTTTGTTTTTTACACATATTAATTCCACTTTGAGGATTATAACATATGACCGTTAGATTGCTTGTCCTATAGACTGCAATGAATTATCATTGCAGCCTATGGGACATTCAATCCATTCCTATGGAGTTCTGTTATGGGTAGAGCTCCATAAGAACTGCTGCTGTGGTAGCCTCAGATCCTTAAGAGGGACTGAGGCTACCACAGCAAATGAACAGCTTTCCTGTTCTCAATGTGGAGAAGCCATTTGGGTCCCAGGAAAGCCATGGTCACAATTGCACATGCCATCTGAGGGGTTATAGTTCTGCGTTCAACGGTAAAGCCAAACACAGGCATTAGCTCCAGTGTCTGCTAAAAACCTGGTGGCTATGGCACCCACTGTGCTCTGGAGCAGGCACCATCTTTAAAGACCTGACTTTCACCATGCATGTACAGTGGTGGAGTTAAGTGTAGTGGGATTGTACTAAAAATATATACCAAATGGTATTCCCTTTTTTTTTTTTACATTGGGGGCTATAGGACACATGTCACTGCATGGCTATACACGAGCAAGCTGTACTTTAAAGACTTTCGTCAAAGGTCAATCTCTTTCTAACAAATCTAGAACCAACCTCGAACCTCAAATGGATACAGAGGTCTCCCTATTCATTGCTCCAATTGCTCTGCAAGATTTATTTCAAGCTGGCAGGTCGGGAGACATGTCCTTTCTCATGAAGTGTGTTCTTTTTGCTGAAGCTGGTGGCAGTTGAAATAGGGAACTGAGCCTGTAATTCCACCTCACTGAGGTGGATAGAGAAATTAAAAATAGAGCAAACAGCAGGTGGCGCTATACAGATAGATTTTATTTAATAACTCTGTAGCTATGCTAAATTTATAATTACATACAAGTACAAAAGTATGCAGATCCAGCTGCTGGTTTGAAAAGTGTAGAATATTTTTCATGGGACCCTCCCTTTAAGAGCCTAACCAGATAATCCAGCATTCTTTACAAAAAAAAAAAATGTAAAAAAAAAAAGCTGATAATTTTTTTGGTATATCTAAACTCAGAAAGATTATACGCTCATCTTGAGTTTGTCTTTGTATTGTATTACCACAGGCTGTTGTTTTTCTTACATTTCTGCCATTTATTTTTCATGAGGTTCAATATAAATAGAACGCGTTAACTATCTACTTAGCTTGAGATATGAAATATTTTCAAGTTTACAGCTCTTTCCAAAATTGCTAGTTACAGTTTTATCTTGTAAACTGCTCAGGGGAGAAACACATTATGAAATTGAACTTGAAGAATGAAGTTGCTGTAATCTTGTTAACCTTGCACTTCCATTTGTCTGTCCTTTTACAAATAAAGCGCTTTGGAAAATTTAATTTCAGACTACTTGCAGGGATAGGTTTCAGTTTGAATTTGAAAGACCAAAAATTATCCTAAAAGAGCAAGCTGTGAAGATAAATACTAAAGTCTGGTTGACCCAACAACTTCTGCAGTGAACCTTTGCTTACCGGAACTCATGTGTAAGAGCAGCTCTATCATTATTATTATATGTGGCTACTTATGAGACCGACACAGTAAGTAGAAATAACCCAATGTGAAGCTGGTTCAGCTACTACCTTTAGGGAAAACTGATATTGTTATCTTGGCCTAGGCCATGTATCCAAGTGTAAACTGATGGAACATGTCACACATTTTTCCTCAAGAACGGTTACTTATAAATTACGGTACTTATAGATTAACATGACTCTTCACTATGTATATTCTGGCACTGATTAAGTAAAAGTGTATATGACTGACCATTGCTTGGATTACATTTGCATGAAAACCAAAAATGGTCTGCCACTATCTAAGGAATATCATGACATGGATGGACCAGTAGTTCTAAGGAAAGGACTTTGGTTGGCTGAATATTCACATGACAGAACCTATCACTTCAACAGTCCTAAGGCTGCAATAGTATTGGACTTTATCAGGATTTTATATTCTCGGAAATATGTACTTCTGGTGAAGACGCATATAGTAGTTTTTATTGCACCTATACAAATTTAAAGTGACAAATGTACACAATCAGAGGGATTCAATGCATCCATGATATGACAGTCTCAGATGATTGCAGCACTTGTTTTTCCTTAGTAGAAGCCCTCATTGCCAATAGAAGTCAGGGAAATAATGTGTTGCAGCATTTCCGCTAACCTGAAAGCACGGGTCTGATATATACAGTCATAAGTGACTTTTATCCAGTTTGTTCTCATCCCTGTTCTCTTTGTCATATTCAATTATTCATCTAAAGTGAATGTAATCCCAGTTCTGCACTGTCTTCACTCAGTTTAGGTAGAAGAAGCTGAAAATGGACAAAAAACACTGAGGATCACATACACCTTCCTGTAAATTCCAAACTGACTTTATCTTCTAGTGATGAAGTGAAACCACATCTGTATTCCAAATCATTCTTGCTTTTTAAACAGGGAGGTCCCACCTATCATCGTACAGTTCAGGATAGTACATAGGCCATAATTATGCTGGCATTCACCACCAGTAACATGCAATTATTATAATTCCTGGCTGTAACTGGAAGGAATGCAGAGATACCAAATTATAATCCACGCAACGTTGTCCATTTCTAGTCTGATTAAGGTAATGTTTTTTCAGAAAATCAATCAAAAACCTGCTAACTGACAAAACAAGACATTGGGTTGTACATGTGAAGAGTGCTCCCTGAAAGTTGTGCAGAATACTTTACCAATATACCACCTTGGATGTAGTTTATGACTTTAAAGGGCATCTGACTGCAGGTTTGTACCTATGAAACTGGCTGACCTGTTACATGTGGACTTGGCAGCAAAAGGCATTTGTGTTGGTCCCATGTTCATATGTGCCCACATTGCTGAGAAAAATTATGTTCTAATATATGTAAATGAGCTTCTAGGAGCAACGAGGGCATTGTCATTACATCTAGAGGCTCTGCTCTCTCTGCAACTGTCGCACACTCTGCACTTTGGCAGGTTCAAGCAGTGTAAATGTCATTACACCTGGCCCTGGCTTCTCCTAAAGTCAATTAAAGTGACTTAACCTGTTACAGACATAGGACGTACCGCTACGCCCTGATGTCCTGGTACTTAAGGACACAGTATATCCACAGTACGACCTGTGTATGTCCGATCACCGCCGCACAGCACTGGGTGATCGGAACAGAGTGCCTCCCGAAATCATGTCGCAATGCCTAGGGGGTCCTGTGAACCCCACGTATCAGCGAGCCCAGAAAACCGCAGGTCAATTCAGAACTGCGGTTTTCTGCGTTTCCGAGTTATTTGGGTCTCTGGTGACTCGATAACCTGGATTAGGATGGTGATCAGTGGTGTAATAACACACCACCGATCACCATCCTTTGATCCTGTGAGGTGATGGTAACATCACCTCACAGGATCGATTTCTATTGGCTGCACAGGCGTGCGGTGGTTAAGTCCCCCTGCTCTCCTTCTCCTCCTCCATTCTTTGCCCGGGAGTGAGAAGAGAGCAGCCTGTACGTCGCCCAGCACCCAGCACCCTCCAAAGTGCCATCTGGCACTATCAGGTAGGTTAGGGAGAGCTAGGGAAAGCTTTAGGTCAGGCAGGGAAAGTTAGGGAGAGTTTAGTGTTAAGTGTTAACTTTTGCATCACATTTTACTTTTTCCCATTCTTTTTGCTCTCTCTTTTTTTTTGTTAGTTCTTTTTTTTTTTTCTGCTAGGTTTAGGGAACAGTCCGGGAACACCCGTGTCTCCACACAAACGCACACTGAATAAAGGTTTACACGCACGCACATACACAAGCACACACACACTCCCCTATGGCCCGTCGGACGTTCTCGGCTGAGGAGGCAGACGCCCAGATTGCCTCCAAATCCGAGAGTCCCAGTGAGGACGAGGATGACCCCACATTCCTTTTGTCATCCGCGTCCTCCTCATCATTTAGCGATGATGATGAGCCCCCAAGGCGGCGGAGACGCCATCAGGCAGAGCAAGGGGACCACCATGTCAGGCATCCTGTGGCCCACCTTAGTACGAGTAGCTCTGGGGCTCGTACTAGTTTCCCGATCCACCAGATAACTTCGCCTGAGCGCCCTACTTGGATGGTGTACCCCACAGAATTTTCAGCCCGCGATTCCTGATTTTGTTGGTCAACCAGGAATCCAGATTCCCACAGTGGGATTCACTGAATATGACTATTTTAGTCTTTTTTTCAGTGACCCCCTTGTGAATCTGACAGTGGAGCAAACAAATCTGTACGCTCAACAGTTCGTTGCTCAACACCCGGGCTCTTTTTTGGCTATGTCCGGTGGCTGGACGCTGGTCAGTGCAGCCGAGATGAGGACGTTTTGGGGCCTCGTGCTGCACATGGGCCTAGTCAAAAAACCCAGTGTCAGGCATTACTGGAGTGGGAAGGTCCTCTACCAGACCCCACTTTACAGTATGGCCTGTGTAATCCCCATTTAGTATAACTTCCATTATTAACAATTCCGTCCAGTGCACATCTTGTCTGATGTATGCAGTCCTGGAACAGCCGTTCGAGGGTGTATATGTTTGTTCAAAATGTGAGCAAATTACCTGTTTGGAATCGCACATCGAGTCTCTGAACAGTCGAGTTGCAACACTGAAAGCCACTGACAATTTGTAAAAGAGTTTGCTGCTCACTGAGCAAGCACTCTATGGAGCAGATAAGAGGGAGAGTGGCAGTGAGGAGGCTGAGGAGAGTGAGGTAGTTAGCTGGGAAACAGTAAGAAAGCGGGGTAGAGGGAAGAGTGCCAGGGAGGCTAGCCCTGATCTGACACACTCCAACAAGTTTGCATGGTTGGCAGATGAGGGGGATGTCAGTTCAGGGATGGCACCAGTCAGGGGAATGTCAGCTCCAGTAAGCAGGGGACCAGGAGAGCAGGGCAGGCCAGACAGGTGTTGGTAGTGGGAGACTCCATTATTAGGGGAACAGATAGGGCGATCTGTCACAAAGATCGTGATTGCCGAACAGTGTGCTGTCTTCCCGGCGCTAGAGTTCGACACATTGAGGATCGGGTTGACATATTACTGGGAGGGGCTGGAGGAAATCCAGCAGTCATGGTCCATATCGGAACCAATGACAAAGTTAGAGGAAGGTGGAGAGTCCTTAAAAATGATTTTAGGGATTTAGGTCAAAAGCTTAGGGCAAGGACCTCGAAAGTAGTATTTTCTAAAATGCCTGTTCCACAAGCCACGCAAGAAAGGCAGCGGGAGATTAAGGAGGTTAACAAGTGGCTCAAGAACTGGTGTAGGAAAGAAGGGTTCGGGTTCCTGGACAACTGGGCCGAATTCTCTGTCGGCTACAGGTTCTATCGTAGGGATGGGCTGCACCTCAATGGGGAAGGGGCAGCTGTGTTGGGGAGAAAGATGGCTAGAAGGTTGGAGCAGTGTTTAAACTAGGGACTGGGGAGGAGGGTAATTACATTATAGGAGGGGAAGATAGTGCAGATAGAGACCAGGGGCGAGGTAGAGTGACTGGGGGAGGATTGGAAGAGGGGGACTAGAACAGTTCAGAATGAAAGGTGTAGGGTAAAAAATACACATAAACCTCTCAAATGTATGTATACTAATGCCAGAAGCCTGACTAACAAGACTGGTGAACTGGAATTAGTGATGTGTGAGGAGGACAATGACATAGTGGGAATAACTGAGACATGGCTGGATGATAGCTATGACTGGGCAGTTAATATAAAAGGTTACAATCTGTTTAAAAAGGATCGTCTAAACCGAGGGGGGGAGGGGTCTGCCTCTATGTGAAGTCCTGTCTAAAGCCCACAATTCGAGAATACATCTGTGAGGGACATGAACATGTGGGGTCACTGTGGGTAGAAATACATGGAGCAAAAAACAATAATAAATTACTAATAGGAGTTTATTATAAACCACCTAATATACCAGAGTCCACAGAACATCAATTACTAAACGAGATAGACGAGGCGGGAAATCATAATGAAGTCGTCATTATGGGGCAATTTCACTACATAAATGACAGAAAAAAAAAGCTCCAAACAGATATGCCACTGACTATACTAGCTAGTCAAACAAGCAGATATTAAAAGCTGAGACTTTTGCCAATATATTCCTGTCAGGAACACATCGGAGCCCCTCATGCACCACGTCACACTCTCTCAGCATGGCAAGGGGTCCTACCACTACGCTAGCTATGGTGTGAAAACGGTCTGAAGGTGATGGAATCCTGCTCTCAGCCAAGCTTCCATACAACCGCATAGTAGGACAACTAATGCAATGTGAATAAAGCAAGACTGTAAGCCACACCCATATCAGACCGTGTGATGGAGGCTACCAGGTGCAAAAGAATGTTGAATGCCAGGTGAAGGCACAGTAAATGCATATGGAACAAGATCACAGAAATATAGTGGCCAATATGGGGGCACTGCTCAGACCCCAAACACTGTAGCGTGTTTCTCATTTGGGGGAGCAGTCCCACCGCATGTGGACTTTAGCAAAAGGCCATCCCCAGCAAAAATTGCATACAATGGAGGATGCAGCATGGACCATATGCACCACAAAGGCATCCTACACAAAATGGAGCATTGTGCGGATGAAAATATATAAATATATAAATCACAGAAACAAAATGCACCAAACGGACTTCAACTACCCAGATAAAGACTGGGAAACTGAAAGCTGTACATCCCATAAAGGAAACAGGTTCTTGGCAATAGTCATACTGGACTTCGTATTAACCAATAGACCTGACAGAACAACAGATGTGCAGGTTGGGGGACACCTAGAAAATAGTGACCATAAAGTAATAACCTTCCAATTATTCTTCAAACGAGAGTTTCTAAAAGGGAGGAAAAAAGATACCAAACTTCAAAAAAGCAAAATTTAGCCAACTAAGCGAGGCCATAGGCCTAACAAACTGGGACAAAGTCCTCAAAAATAAAAATACAACCACAAAATGGGAGATTTTTAAAAGCATTGTAACATCTAATTGTGAGAGGTACATACCTTATAGGAATAAAAGGCTAAGAAATAATAAGAAACCAATGTGGATAAATAGAACCGTAAAGAAAGCAATAAATGACAAAAAGAAAGCATATAAATCACTAAAACAGGAGGGGAGCCAGGATGTACTGATAAACTATAAGGAAAAAAATAGAATATGT
This sequence comes from Bufotes viridis, assembly GCA_033119425.1. Taxonomy (NCBI): domain Eukaryota; kingdom Metazoa; phylum Chordata; class Amphibia; order Anura; family Bufonidae; genus Bufotes; species Bufotes viridis. Next base: position 223,335,242 of record CM065589.1, read on the forward strand.
AAAAAACTAATAAAAATTGCCAAACTAGAGACCAAGAGATTAATTGCCAAAAAGAGTAAAACTAACCCTAAAATGTTCTTCAATTACATAAATGGTAAAAAATATAAATCTGAAGGAGTCAGCAATCTACATAGCAATGAGGGGGGTGTTGCTGAGAGCAACGAGGATAAAGCAAAACTTTTAAATATTTTTTTTCTCCACTACATTCACTGAGGAAAATAAACTGTCAGAGGAAATGCAGAATGTAAAAGTAAATTCCCTATTAAAAGTGCCCTGTCTGACCCAGGAAGAAGTCCAACAGCGACTTAAAAAGATTAAAATAGACAAATTGCCAGGACCAGATGGCATACACCCCTGTATCCTAAGGGAATAAAGTGATGTCATAGCCAGACCTTTATTTCTGATATTTACGGACTTTATACTGACAGGGAGTGTTCCACAGGATTGGCGCATAGCAAATGTGGTGCCAATATTCAAAAAGGGTCCAAAAACAGAGCCTGGAAATTATAGGCCGGTAAGTTTAACATCTGTTGTTGGTAAACTGTTTGAAGGGTTTCTAAGAGATGCTATCGTGGAGTATCTCAATGAAAATAAGCAAATAACGCCATATCAGCATGGCTTCATGAGGGATCGGTCATGCCAAACGAATTTGATCGTTTCTATGAGGAGGTAAGTTCTAGACTTGACAGCAGCAAATCAATTGATGTCGTATATCTGGACTTCCCCAAAGCATTTGACACTGTAACTCATAAAAGGTTGGTATATAAAATGAGTCTGTAAGTGGGTCAATTACTGGCTGAGTGACAGAAAACAGAGGGTGGTTATTAACGGTACACACTCAGATTGGGTCACTGTCACTAGTGGGGTACCTCAGGGGTCAATATTGGGCCCCATTCTCTTCAATATATTTATTAATGATCTTGTAGAAGGCTTGCACAGTAAAATATCAATTTTTGCAGATGACACTAAACTGTGTAAAGTAATTAACACTGAATAGGACAGTTTTCTGCTACAGAGGGATCTGGATAGATTGGAGGCTTGGGCAGAGAAATGGCAGATGAGGTTTAACACTGACAAATGTAAAGTTATGCACATGGGAAGGAATAATGCAAGTCATCCGTACATACTAAATGGTAAAACACTCGGTAACACTGACATGGAAAAGGATCTAGGATTTTTTAATAAACAGCAAACTAAGCTGTAAAAACCAGTGTCAGGAAGCTACTGCCAAGGCCAATAAGATAATGGGTTGCATCAAAAGGGGCATAGATGCCCGTGATGAGAACATAGTCCTACCACTTTACAAATCACTAGTCAGACCACACATTTCTGGGCTCTGGGCATTTATTTCAATGGGTCAGCAAAAAAATGCTGACAATTCATCCGTTTGTGTTCCACGTCCGTTGTCCGTGTTTCCCTTCAGCAAAAAAAAGTAGTGCATGTCCTACTTTTTTCTCATTTTCGGACGAGGATAGGCATTTATTACAAGGGATCTGTGAAAACAAAGGAATCCTCCCAAAAAAATTGATGGACCATCAGTTTTTATTGCGGATCCCGATTTGCGGACAGCAAAAAACAACTGTTTTGTGCATGTACCCTTACACAGAGAATGCTATCAATCACTGATAACACCTCCTCATGTAAAACTATCAGTGACTGACAGCTATTTATATATACACACTTACACAGAGAATGCTATTAATCACTGATAACACCTCTCCTGTGTACAATTATCAGTGATTGACAGCTAGCTATGTATACACACTTACACAGAGAATGCTATCAATCCCTGATAACACCTCCCCGTGTACAACTATCAGTAACTGACAGATATCTCTGTATACATAATTACACAGAGAATGCTATCAATCACTGATAAGATCAGAAGTCAGAAAGACCAGAGGCTTTAAGTGTCACTGAACTTTGGAAACATTTGACATATCAAAGGTTTTAATTGGTGGAGGTCTGAGTGCTGAGACACCTGTTGATAGCTAGAATGAGGAAAGAGAACTGCTCACATGAGTCTGGTTCTCCCCTTGCTGCAGGAGATGGAATGTAGGTGGTCCCAAAGACTTTATATTGAGTCTGTCTCGAACAGCAAGGAGAGAATATGTTGTCAGTGCTTCTCTCTCCTTGTTCTAGTGATCATTGGGGATCTCAGCACTCAGAGTCCCACCAATCAAAACCTTTAATATATTGTGTAAGAAAATGAAGTATATGTGTGGGAAAACAGGTATCTGTCCCTCAGCAGATTGCATTGTGTGTGGTGAAACCCAGGATTTGACTGCCTCAACCTGTGAGCTGGCTAAGTCAGACGTGGAAATCAGAAAGAGTGTTGCTCTGTGTCACGCATAGCTGTCACAGACCTTTTGTAAAGTCCGTTATGGGCCTCTGCTTTGAGGCTTGAAGGCTAGGTTGGCAGTGGGACTCTTCACTCCATCCCAGGTTTTTCCCTAGCTCACAGCCATGGGTCATATGGCTTGTTATGAGCCTGATATAATCTCCTTCAGAGAATCATAGGTGTTTATTTCCTGGGGACTTGCATATGCTGTGTTGCTGCACCCAGCATGGTAACCGTGTGCCCCCCAGTTCAGTGGAACTATAGCATGGGTGTGGCAGCTTGGCCTCGTATATGGAGGCATTGTTCTGTGTATTTTTTAGTGGCTGGACGGTCGAGGTATTTATTTGTGCTTGAGTTAAAGCTGCTTATGTTTTATTTTTGGAAGTGTGAATAAAATACTATTTATTGGACTTTAGCCTGCTTGTGTCCCTGTCTTACTACATTGCTACCACCTGGCTACCAGAGCAAACCCCCTACAGTTGCTATGACATATCAAACGTTATTTCACAGTTTAGTGACATTTTATATGTAGAAATTACGTTTTACTTTAATGGCAGTTTTGCATAGAGCTCAGTAGGATACCATATGGCATGGAATACATCCAAAGGTACCAGTATAGTGCCAGCTGTAGTACTACGACTATGGCACGACAGCACACATTAGTGATGAGTTGAAAGGTTGTAGGTCTTTTATTACAGTGCTTACCACATCACTATAATAAAAGACGGACACCTTGGAAGTCATCATTAATGTCTGCGGTTATGGTTTTTACTCTTCTACAATTGTGGATCTTCTTCTACCCCTGAGCACCTTTTACCAGAGTGCTGACTATTATTGGTATATGACTGCTCATCATGTGAGACCACTTTCAGATGACTAAGCACATGTTACTACACTATATCATTGCTACATTTGCTACCAACACCTATTTACTCAAACTGTTAGGACTTACTGTAATTAAAATATTGTTAATTAAATAGGACTTTTTGCCTGAATTTACATATTTAGGTTTTCAAAGTTTTTTTTTTAAAGCCAAAACCAGGTGTAGATTATTATGAAAGTGTAAGTATAGAGTACAGATACTATTTTACCTCTTTTTAATGCACTCCTGGCTTTGACTTCAAAACTGCATCAGAACCAGATTGTAGAAAACCACTTAGTGTTTTTTTTCAACAAAATATTAATTAGTAAGTATCTACACACAAATGATGCGTCATTTTGGATGCTATTCAAACAATGAGATAGTTCAATCTATCTTTGTCTGGAGTGCGTTGGAAATTCGCCATGCCTCATGGTCTATAATGATCATCAGTGATGTCCTTGGGTTGTAGTAAAAGCATAAGCAGCATTCTTGTCATTACTGGCTGAGATACCAAAAAGGTACTTCCAGTATAATAAGTAGTGTTGATCACGAATTTTCGAATTGCGAAATTTAATCGCGAATATCAGCACTTCGAGAATTCGCGAATATTTAGAATATCGCTAAATATATTCGCAATTGCGAATATTCGCTTTATGCGAATTTTTAATATGAAAATTTTCGCATGCAAGAAAATAATGTCATTATTTTCTTGTTTGCGAAAATTCGCATAAAAATTCGCATAAATTAGCATAAAAATTCGCATAAATTAGCATTAAAATTCGCATAAGCTGGTATTTAAAAGGTATCTTTTAAATGCCAGTTTATGCGAATTTTTATGCTAATTTATGCGATTTTTTATGCGAATTTTCGCAAACAAGAAAATATTGTTTGGAGATTACGAATTTGCGAATTTTCGAATATATGGCGAATATTCGCCCAAATATTCGCGAAATATCACGAATTCGAATATTGCCCCTGCCGCTCATCACTAATAATAAGAAGATAGCTACCTTTTAAAGGACCCAGTAACCCTGAGGCTTATGAAAACAAAACTTATAAAAGAAATGCTAATATTATCCAAAATGTTTCTAGAGGTTTAGAACTGAATATGTGAGATAAACTAGTGATGATAGCAGCAGACATTTTATTGGACTTCATGTTGGTAAACTTATTAAATAAAATTACAGCTAGCCTCATCTAAATAGTGAATTACCAGGGGCATATTGGCCATAGACTTTACAGGGAAACTTCCCAGTGGGCCGATACCTAGGAGGCCACCTGGGCTCTCCTCACAGCTGGCAAGTTGAAGTTTTTGGGGATGTATTTTGTGCTGTTGCTAGTATTTTGTGATGGACTGTGGTATTTGGCTTTGTTGCAGTGGTACAAATATGGTATTGCTGGCCCTGACTTCCATCAGTTTGGACCTAACTACAAAACTGGCCACTTTTTGTATTTTTTCCTGAACCACTTTTAGTTCCCAGTCCACCCTTGTGAATAACAGTAGAAAAAAGATGCATGGAACAGTCTAGTAGATTGAGAAATGGTGGACTTTTTCGTGTCCCTATAAACACAGGTTATAGCATTAACATTACTCTTCATGGCTGATTATGCTTTATATATTTCACTGAATATATAAAATATTTTATAATGAAAAACTGCCAATTTTGCAAACATCTTGATTATGAATAAGTAACTTTCAGAGATTATCTATGAGTTGTATTTTTTACTTTATATTGTATTTCTAGAACTTTTATTGCTTTGATTTAGTGTTTGCAGCACTTTCCCACAAATAAGAATAGAAGTTAGGGCAATGAATCATGCAACCCAAGACTTCAAAAATCACCTGACACCAGAGACAGACAAAAAATGAAAATTTCTTAGTCCAATGATGAGGAAAAATAGCCAACTTCTCTAAAGTGCTCACTGTGTCTGTTTTTTTTCCTTTGTAACATCCTAAAAGTAAAACTCTTACTCAGTCATAGATTAAAGTAAAGAAAGTTTTCTCACTTTTCAACATCATCAATAAAATGTTTAACTTCTTTTGCAACATCATAAAATGCAATAAAATAGCTCTCAGATGTGTTGTATAACAGCAGCCAACTGAGTTCAAATGGTATGATGGTTTATGTGCTTCTTGCTGCTGAAGACGGAAGACTTCATAGGATAGGACTGAACTATGGAGACCATTACTGTTGGTAGTGATCATCCATGAAGAGACTTTGTTTTATCTATGGGCATTTTACCTGAACGTATCTAATAAGAAACAGGTATCAGTAGTGACAACTATAAAATATTCTGAAAGGATTGTATTTTCTGAATATTTGTCACTGTTGTATGTTCAACGAATTACAGATTATATTATATTACAGATTATATTTAAATACCAGTATAAAGGCTAACCATGCTAATTCAAGACCGTATATTTGTGTCATGTGTAGACTGTCGAACCAAGTACCAGTGGAAATGGATGGGGATAATGGCTATGTATTAGCCTAATCCTAAAAGTATGTGATACTGGGATGGTCCAGGGATAACATCTGAGAGATCCGGGGTCCATCCTTTGTATTGGTCAATCATTGATGATATCACGTGTTTCCCTGTAAGAAGAATCATATGTTGGAATCTAATGAGAGGATCAGAAACAAACATCTGTTTAGAAACAAAAATGTGACATCTATCTCGACTCAATACATGACAATAGGCATTATGCAGAACCTGGGTAGGATATCTCCTCGCCCTAAATCTCCAATGTAGCGTTCTCGATTCAGTGTAAAAATCTTCTGCGTATATTTTTATATCATGTGGTAAGAAAACATCTTCTGTGTATCCTAATTTGTGGTAACAGGGTATTATTCCTAGCCTCATATATTGTTATACAGGACAATTTTTGGAATATTGTACACTGACCCCTCATTGATCCCCTGGAGAACCCTGATGAGGAAACAAATTGGGACAGATTAGGGTTAATCAGGGTGCATCATGGGTAGGTTTCTGTGCAGGGTTCATCCACCATAAGGTTGTTTCAATGTGGTTAGTGATAGCTAGGAATAAGTAGGGCCAGATTTCCTGTCCCATCTGCCCTTTACTACAGGAACCTTGCTCTTCTTTCTCCTGTTGCTCCCCTCATTTGTGCTGCTTTTTCCTTTTTTGTCCTGATTTATGTATATTGTTACATTATCTTATTTTGGGCCCATGTGTTCTTTCTTTTTTGTGTTTGTGGTCTTTTATTGACCTAATTAACAAATTACCTCATTTTACCCATACTTATTTGAAGTTATTTTTAAGATGCTTGATTACAGTGATATAGTATATAATAAAATCTAGAGGAAAATTCCCAAACAGCATTTCACAGCACCTACCTATTTAAATGATTGGGCTGTCATGTATTGCATGAACATGTCGAGTCCTCCAGAGTGAGAGACACTTTCTTTAAGTGGTTTAACAATCATGGTCACAGGGTGTAAAATGGGGCCTGGAGGGGAAGGGAACCTGGTGGACCACAATTCTTGTATTGAACACTGTGTTTAATTGGATCTACACCTTCGGGATCCGAATCCAGTTAAAATCTACAGAGCAGTAGAAATCAGTTGGCTCATTGCCCTACCACTTAACTTTTGTCAAGGGCTGCTTAAGTGTTATTTCAGATTGGGTTAATGCTGATAATGTCTGTGTTCCAGAGAATATGGCACAATGACATCACTGCATTGGGCTGTCTGTACTGAGATGCAGATAGCTGAAAGAAGATTCAGCTACTGACTGTGGGAACGGAGAAAGATGAGTTTCAGTTTTGTGCTTTTTTTCAATTTGCAAAAGGGGCAAAAGGGGCACTAATAATGTGTAGTAGAGCATCCATAACTACTAAATAGGGCATAATAGAGCACTACTACCAACATGGACCTGTTACAAACCAACAATATCAACGAAAGTACTCCAAAAATCCCAGATATTCACTTTCCGTGAACCTAATGTGGAAAATTAAATAGTAACTTAAAATGCATGTTCACAAATAGTAGAAGTCTAGCATGCAAAATGGGGGAGCTGCAGTCTATGGTACTAGAGGAACACATTGCCACTGGGCTGTTAATATTTACAGTTTTACACTCTTTAGGAAAGACAGGGTCAGCTGAAATTGTGGTGGCGTGCCGCGTGTGCCTCTATGTGAGGAGTGATATGAAGGTGAGTGTGAAAGAGGCAATTTTGTGGGTGGAATTAGAAAGGAAAATGAACTGTGAAAAAATAATATTTGGTGTAATCCATAGACCCCCTAACGTCATAGAGGAGATAGAAGTTCAGCTGTAGAACCAAATAGAATGGGCTGCATAGGCTGGTACAGTGGTCATAATGGGAGAATTTAACTTCCCAGATATTGACTGGGGTCATGGTTCTGCCTCAATTGCAAAGGGGAGAAAATTACCCAACTTGCTGCAAGATCACTTTATGGGTTTGCAGAAGATCACACTAGGGGTGATGCCATGGGCGTAGCTATAGGGGGTGCAGAGGTAGCAGTCGCTACAGGGCCCAGGAGCCTGATGGGGGCCCAAAGACCCTTGTGCCGCATAGGAAGACACACAAAGCACTGAGGGAAGGGGGGCCCAAGCTGAACTCTTGCACCAGTGCCCATGAGCCGTTAACTACGCCCCTGGGTGATACTCTGTTGGATCTAGGAATTTTTAACAATGCAGAGCTTGTTGGAAATGTTACTGTTTGAGAAACACTAGGTAATAGTGACCACAATATAATTAACATTCCCTAAGGCCCCTTTCACACGGGCGAGTGCAATGCGTGAGGAGGACGCATTGCACCCGCACTGAATCCGGACCCATTCATTTCTATGGGGCTGTGCACATGAGCGGTGATTTTCACGCATCACTTCTGCGTTGAGTGAAAATCGCAGCATGCTCCAGTTTCTGCGTTTTCCACGCAACGCAGGCCCCATAGAAGTGAATGGGGATAACATAGTTATAAGGGAAAATAATCGCATTCTAATTACAGAATGCAATGTTCCCCGGGCTATAGAGGGTTAAAAATAATAAAGAGTTAACTTACCTTCTCCCATTGTACGCGCAGAGCCCCAGAACGTCTTCTCTCTTGATGGTTGGGATGCTTGAGGACCTGTGGTGACGTCACAGGGTCACATGGTCCAATGATAGAAGCATTTGAGTGGACCATGTGACCCATGTGATCCTGTGACATCACGGCAGGTCCTTCATCCAACATCTGTCAACTCAAATGCTTCCATGATTGGACCATGTGACCCTTACTCTACACCATGTGACCCTTACTCTGTGACTTTTACTCTACAGGTCAGTACGAATCCGGCGGTACCCTATATGTATAGGTTTTCTTGGGTTTTGATACTGAAAAAAAATGTCAAAAGTGGTAAAAAAAATTGGTTTTACTTTTTTGTCACCGTGTTTTGACCCCTATAACTTTTTTGTAATTATATGCACAGAGCTGTATGGGTGCTCATTTTTTGCATCATAATCTTATCTTTTTATTGATCCCATTCTGGGGTGTGTATGACTTTTTGATCACCTTTTATGTAATTTTTTGTGGAAAATGAAACGACCAAAAATGGCAAATCCACCATTTGGACGCTTTTTTCAGTTTTGCTGTTTGACGTATGGGGAATATTTTTTTATATTTTTATAGTATGGGCGTTTTCGCACATTGCGACACCCATGATGTGTATTTTTTAATTTTTTTTATTTTAGCAAAAGGGGGGTAATTTGAACTTTTATGTTTTTATTTTTTTTATTTTTCCCATAGGGAACTATAACTTACAATCATTTGATTGCAATTATCATACATTCCAATGCAATAGCTTTGGAATGTATGAAAAAATCGCATATTTCCCATGAAGCCTATTACAGGCAAGGCTCCATAGGAAATACTACAGAGCAGCTTGGGTTTCATTCATAGAGACCCAGGCTACTACAGGCGCGCTCCAGCTCCTCCGATCGCCACACGGGGGAGCCGGAGCGCAAACCGAAAGTAAAACTTTCGGTTTGTGCGCACTCAGATGCCGTGGTCAGGATTGACCACGGCATCTGAGGGGTTAAATGTCTGCGATCGGCACGGGTGAAGAACCCACCTAGGGACGTCAGGGCAGTCAGGTGCCAGCTTCAAGGTGAGTTAGGGGTCACCACCTTTCCCTCTCCCTTGGACAGGGCTTTCCCTTTTCCCTACCTTTGCATCACACGTCTGTGATCGGTACGCCGGTCGTGATATTATATCTGGCCCTTATTTTGTGTAGGTATAAAAAATAAAATAAAAATTATATATATATTTTTTTTCTTTCTCACTTTCTGCCTATTTAGAATCCAGTATGGATTCTATTGCTGCTTTGACAAAGCAACTTCAAGGCCTGTCTTTGGAGGTGGCAGGATTGAAGGCGTCGGTCCTCCAGCAGCAGCAATTGCAGCAGACCGCAAGCCCAGCGGTTGCTATGGGTAACCAGGTTACTCCGGAACCCAAGGTTGTTCTTCCTGACAGATTTTCTGGTGGAAGGGACAAATTTGTGACATTCCGTGAGGCCTGTAAGTTATATTTTAAGCTGCATCCCTACTCCTCTGGTAATGAAGAACAGCGGGTGGGGATTGTTATTTCCCTGCTGCAGGGGGACCCGCAATCCTGGGCGTTCTCTTTACCCACTGATTCCCAGGCTCTCCGGTCAGTGGATGGATTTTTTGGGGCCTTGGGTCTCATATATGATGACCCTGACTGAGTCGCCCTGGCTGAGTCGAAGTTACGGAGACTCCTACAGGGAGATCGGCCAGCAGAGGAGTATTGCTCAGAGTTCCATAGGTGGGCTACGGATACTCAGTGGAACGATCTGGCTCTCAGGAGTCAGTTCTGCTCTGGTTTATCCGAAAGGGTTAAGGATGCGCTTGCGCTGTATGAGACCCCCTTTTCCCTTGATGCTCTTATGTCCCTTTCAGAATAGATAGACGTCTTAGGGACAGAATGAAAAATCCTGAGCAATTAGTATCCCCTCCCAAGCAGCAGCTAGTCTGTACGGACCTAGACAAACCTATGCAGCTAGGAGGAACTACTCGTCAGCTCCGTCCTCCTGAGGCTCGCAGTAGGCATGTTTTTTTTTTTTGTGAGGGGAGGGGTCATTTCATTAATGTCTGTCCTTCCATACCCAAAAACAAATGACCATCGGAAAAACTACTAACCCCAGGCTGTGTAGAGGATGTCAGCCGGGGGGTATACGTTTCCTCCATACGAACATCTCAATTTGTGTTGCCAGCAGTTGTTGTTTTTGGTGATAAGATTTCTTTCTTTCTAGACAGTGGAGCAGGTGTTAATTTGATAGCTGCCCATTTTGCCCAGACTATGGGTTTTTCTTTCTGTACGCTACGCTACAGAGACCTATTCCCATATTCGCTATTGACTCTGCTCCTCTGTCTCAGAGAAACCTCACTCATATTGTCCATAACTTACACCTTCGGGTAGGGGACCACCATAACGAGTGTCTTTCATGTTATGTTCTGGAGGGCCTTCCCTCTTCTGTGGTATTGGGTCTTCCCTGGTTGGTAGTGCACAATCCTGTGGTGGATTGGCAGGCCAGGGAGATATTGGAGTGGAGTGAGCATTGCAGAGAAAATTGCATAAATAGCAATTGCTTAGTCGCCTCCACAGCTACTCTACCTACATTTGTTTCGGATTTTGAGGACGTTTCTCTGAGAAGGGTTGTCAGAAGTTTCCTCCTCATCGTCGTTATGATTGCCCGGTTAACCTGATTCCCAGTGCAAAATTACCCAAGACCAGGTTATATAAACTTTCGGGTCCCGAGAGACAAGCCATGAAAGATTATATCTCCGAGAGTCTGGCTAAGGGACACATCAGACCCTCTTCATCACCCGTGGCTTCAGAGTTTTTCTTTGTTAAAAAGAAAGATGGGGGCCTACGTCCTTGCCTAGATTTCCGCGAACTAAACCAGATAACCATCCGAGACCCATACCCTCTTCCTCTCATTCCTGACCTGTTTAATCAGATTGCGGGTGCTAGGTGGTTCTCCAAACTTGATCTTAGGAGGGCCTACAATCTGATTCGTATCAAGGAAGGGGATGAGTGGAAGACAGCTTTTAACACCTCTGAGGGGCATTATGAAAATCTAGTCATGCCTTTCGGTCTGACCAATGCTCCTGCTGTCTTCCAACATTTCGTTAATTATATTTTTAGTCATCTTATCGGCAGGTTTGTGGTGATATACCTAGATGATATTTAAATCTATTCGTCTAATCTAAAAACACACGAGGTACATGTCAGACAGGTACTGCAGGTCCTACGGATGAATAAATTATATGCGAAGATTGAAAAGTGTGTCTTCGCCGTTCAGGAGATACAGTTCCTGGGATATCTATTGTCTGCTTCAGGTTTCCGTATGGATCCTGGGAAGGTCCAGGCAATTCTAGATTGGGATCTTCCTGAGAACCTTAAAGCACTGCAACGGTTCTTGGGTTTCGCAAATTTCTATAGAAAGTTTATTAAAAACTATTCTGTGATTGTCAAACCCCTTACTGACATGACTAGGAAGGGGACTGATTTTTCTAAATGGTCTGACGCCGCTAAAATGGCATTTTACCTCGGCACCTGCACTAATCCAACCGGATGTCTCCCAGCCTTTTATTGTTGAAGTAGATGCGTCAGAGGTGGGAGTGGGGGCTGTACTGGCTCAGGGTCCGTCGCCTGGCAAATGGCATCCTTGCGCTTTTTTTATTTCTAAAAAACTATCTGCAGCAGAAAGGAACTATGATATTGGCAATAGGGAACTATTAGCTATTAAACTAGCGTTTGAGGAATGGCGTCACTTTTTAGAGGGGGCAATTCACCCCGTCACGGTGATTACAGGCCACAAAAACCTTCTGTACCTCGAATCAGCTAAGCGTCTCACCCCTAGACAAGCTAGGTGGTCTCTATTTTTTACCAGGTTTAACTTTATCATCACCTATCGTCCTGGGGCAAAAAATACCAAGGCAGATGCATTATCTCGTAGTTTCCCTGGAGGGGGTTATGTGGGTGATCCGGTACCCATCCTACAAAGAGGAGTGGTTGTCTCTGCTGTACACTCTGTTCTGGAGGGGAATGTGTTAGAGGCCCAGGAGGACGCCCCGGTCTCTTGCCCCTCAGAGAAAATGTTTGTACCGTTAAACCTGCGTCTTGAATTATTAAAGGAACATCATAATTCGGCACTTGCTGGGCACCCAAGTAGTAAAGCAACCTTGGAGCTACTGTCTCGTCGTTTTTGGTGGCCGAGGTTGCGTCAGGATGTAATGGATTTTGTGTCTACTTGTTCTACTTGTGCACGCTCTAATGTCTCTCATACACGTCCAGCAGGGTCTTTATTGCCACTTGTCATTCCCAATAGGCCATGGACACATATGTCAATGGATTTCATCACTGACTTACCTTTGTCTGCAGGTAAAACAGTTATCTTGGTAGTAGTGGACAGGTTTAGCAAAATGGTACACTTTATAGTGTTACCCGCACTACCTAATGCTAAGACTCTAGCTCAAGTATTCATCAGTGAAATCGTGAAGCTTCACGGGGTCCCTTCCGATGTTGTTTCGGATCGGGGAACCCAGTTTATTTCTAAGTTTTGGAAAGCTTTTTGTTCCCGTTTGGGGGTACACTTGTCCTTTTCCTCACCATTCCATCCTCAAACGAATGGACAGACTGAGCGTACCAACCAAAACCTTGAGACATACCTAAGGTGTTTTGTGTCTGAAAACCAAGAGGAGTGGTCATCATACTTACCGTTAGCTGAGTTTGCTATAAATAATCGCTGTCAGGAATCCACTGGCAAGTCACCATTTCTTGGTGCATATGGTTTTCATCCCCAATTCTGTACTTTCAAAGAAGGGGGTCATCAGGGGTTCCCGAGGAGAAACGGTTTTCATTATCACTTTTATCTGTATGGCAGAAGGTGCAAGCTAACTTGAAAAATATGGGGGGTAAATATAAATGCATGGCTGATAAGAAACGTTCTCCAGGTCTGGACCTAGGAGTGAATGACTATGTGTGGTTGTCTACTAGGAATATTAAGTTAAAGGTTCCCTCTTGGAAACTGGGTCCTAGGTTCATTGGTCCTTACAAAATAGTAGCCATCATTAACCCCGTGGCTTTTCGCCTAGAGCTACCTCAGACTTTTAAAATCCATAACGTCTTCCATAAGTCATTACTCAAAAGGTATGTTGCACCTCTAGAACCGTCACCGCTACCACCCCCTCCTGTTATTGTTGATGGTAATCTGGAGTTTCAAATATCCAAAATTGTTGATTCTCGTCGGGTCCGCTGCTCTCTTCAATATCTGGTGCATTGGAGGGGTTATGGCCCCGAGGAAAGAATGTGGGTACCAGCGTCAGAGTAAACGGCAACAGGTTAGTTCAGGCTTTCCATGCCTCTCATCCTGAGAGACCTGGTCCTGAGTGTCCGGAGGTCCCTCGTAGAAAGGGGGGTACTGTAACGAGGGTGTCAGAAGCCACGTCTGACTCCGTTATACCCGGGGACAGGAAGTCCCAGCGGGTGGCTGCGCGCTCTATGTCTAAAGATCATGCTGTTACTTAATTGTAGCTTCTGTGATTGCCTTCCAATCCTTTTTGTCTCATTTAGGGATCCGTAGCTTCTTCTCCTCAGCTGTTTCTTGTCCGCCACTCCCAACCTCCTTATATTCCCCCTTTCCACTTCTCTGGTTGCCAGATATAGAGCTTCTTGCCTGGATCTCTATACTGACCCACTGGAGCTGTGTTGCTGTTGTTCCTGGTTGTCATACCAGAGCATTACTCTCCGGATCCCTGTTGGGCTTTTGTTGTCCGCTGTTGTCGCCCACCAGGGCTTATATGTTTTGTCTGTATTGTCTGTCCTCTCCCTGGTGTTTTCCTTTAGTGTTTGTGGTGAGGACTAGTGCGCCCACCGCCCTATTCACTACTTAGAGCTCAGCTTAAGGAAAGCCAGGGTTTAGGCACGTGATCGGCGTACGGGTGAAGAACCCGTCTAGGGACGTCAGGGCAGTCAGGTGCCAGCTTCAAGGTGAGTTAGGGGTCACCACCTTTCCCTCTCCCTTGGACAGGGCTTTCCCTTTTCCCTACCTTTGCGTCACACGTCTGTGATCGGTACGCCGGTTGTGATAGCAAATGTTAACAATGCTCCAGGTCCAGATGGATCATACCCAAGAATGCTTAAAGAATTTCAGTCATTGCTGTGTCCCTGTTTATAATTTTTTGAAATTCTCTAGGAACTGGAAACAGTGATAAGCAGGGGCGTACATAGAAATCATTGAGCCCCATGGCAAGAAAATGAATTGGACCCCCTAACCCTGCCCACTACCATGACCCATCCCATCTCCTGTCATGGCTCTTCCCCTGCCACACACTCAACGCCGCATCACGGACCTATTCACTTGAATAGGTCTGCAATCACAAAGATGTGGTGTGGCATGGAGGCACAAAACGGAACACCACAAAAGCACTACGGAGTGCTTCTGTGGTGTTTCTGTCCATGCTTCCACACAGCAAGAAAGTGCAGTGCGGACAGACCACGGACCCATTCAAGTTAAATGGGTCCTTGATCCGTCCTGGTCACCCCATGATTGTGCCCGTGCATTGGGGACCACAAATTGCGGTCCCCAATGCACGGAATGGCTGGCGCATGTTCGTGTGCATGAGGCCTTAACAGCAAGCAGAGTTCATGGGGGGAGTCCTGAGTCCTCTATGAGCCCACAATGTCTGCCAACCCCACAGGAACTCTGCTTGCTGCTGCCCCCCCCCCCCCCCATCTAGAAAATAGGTGCATGAAAGTTTCATTATGTCCTCTTACTGTAGGTGGGTTGGCAGCTACTGTGTTTATTCTGGGGCCTGGGCTGGATCCTGGGTTCAGGTGGTGAGGCGGGCAGCACGTAAGCGCAAAACTGCCAGGCTGGGTGCGCCTGCTACTTGCCAGGATACACTGGCCAATCAGCAGCAGGATCTTTGTACTGCTAAATGCTGATTGGCCCAGTGTATGTGTGTGTGTGCACACACACAGCCTGGGTCCTCCTGGATTCGGTAGCGCTCTGCCGGGCCCGGGACGATCATAGACAGGTCAGACAGGGGGGGGGGGACTGGGGGACATCGGCGGGGCTGGGAGGCGACACACAAGTGGACGGACAGCCTCTCAGCCTCTACTGCTGTGCGGAGCTGCCCTAATAAAACTAGCTGTGAGTGCCTGTGTGTGCAGTCAGTGGGAGGTGTGGCCTTCTGTGTGCTCCGGGCCCTCCGGCGGTTCGCCACTGGTGCTAAGTGACTGGTGCAATGCAAATGTGGTGCTCATATTCAAAAAGGGTCCTCTAGGCTCTAGGTCCTCCATAGGTAATTATAGACCCAGTAAGTTTAACTTCTGTTGTGGGAAAAATGTTTGAAGGACTCTTAAGGGACTATATACAGGAGTATGTGACAGTTACTAATATCAAAAGTGATAACCAGCACAGGTTTACCAAGGACTGAAGTTGTTAGACTATCCTGATTTGTTTTTATGAGGAGGCGATTAGTAGCCTGGACAGAGGGGCGGCTGTGGATTTAGTGTTTCTGGATTTTCAAAGGCTTTTGATACTGTCCCTCATAAACGTTTAATAGGTAAAATAAAGTCTATGGGCTTGGAAAGTATAGTTTGTAATTGGATTAAAAGTTGGCTGAAGGACCATGTCCAAAGAGTCAAGGTTAATGTGTGCTATTCAGAATGGTCCTGGGTTATAAGGGGTGTACCCCAAGGTTCGGTGCTGGGTCCTCTATTATTTAATTTATTTATTAATGATATCGAGGACGGACATAATAGCACTGTTTCTATTATTGCAGATGACACTAAGCTATGTAGTACTGTGCAGTCTAAGGCTACTTTTACACTCGCGTTTTGTGCGGATCCGTCAGGAAAGGATCTGTTCAGATAATACAACTGTTTGCATCCGTTCAGAACGGACATGTTTGTATTATCTTTAACATAGCCAAGACAGATCCGTCTTGAACACCATTGAAAGTCAATGGAGGACGGATCCGTTTTCTATTATGCCAGATTGTTTCATTGTATGCCAGATTGTTTCATTGTGTGCCAGGACGGATTCGTTTGGCTCAGTTTCATTAGACGGACACCAAAACTCTGCAAGCAGCGTTTTGGTGTCCGTCTCCAAAGCGAAATGGAGACTGAACTGATGCAAACAGATGCATTCTGAGCGGATTCTTTTCCATTCAGAATGCATTAGAATGCAAACTGATCTGTTTTGGACCGCCGCTTGTGAGAGCCCTGAACGTATCTCACAAACGGAAAGCCAAAACGCGAGTGTGAATGTAGCCTAAGGAAGACATCCAAAAGCTACAAGCTGACTTGGACACTCTGAGTGATTGAGCATCAACATGGCAAATGAGGTTCAATGTGGATAAATGTAAAGTTGTTCATCATGGTAGAAATAATCTCCATACATCATATGTCCTGACCTAGGGGATGTAACACTGGGAGAGTCACTTGTAGAGAAGAATTTGGGTGTCATTGTAGATCATAGATTAAATAACAGCATACAATGTCAATCAGCTGCTTCTAAGGCTACATGCACACGACAGTTGTTTTTTGCTGTCCGCAAATCGCGGATCCGTCTTCCTTTTTTTTTTCACATCCACATCCGTTCCGTGTGTCCGCAAATTTTGTAGGTTGTGTTTCCGTGTGTCTTCCGTTTTTTTTTGCGATCCGCAAAAAAAAATGGAAGGCTTGAACCATTTTCTTTTAAAGTACCTGTACAAGTGCCCTGGTTTCCAAGCAACCATCCGCAAAAAAAATGGATGCGGATGACAAACGGATGGCTTCCGTTGGTCATCCGCATTTTTTGCGGACCCATTGACTTCTATGGGTCCGCAAACCATTTTTTGCGGACAAGAATAGGACATGCCATATTTTTTTGCGGATGTGAAATGCGGACAGCGGACACGGACAGGCAAAGGAAGAGACATCCTGATTTTTAACGGATCGATTGAAATGAATGGGAAACCATCGGATCAGCAAAAAAAACGGAACGGAGGCCGCAAAAAAACACTGCCGTGTGCATGTAGGCTAAGGCTACCAGGATATTGTCATGCATTAAACGAGGCATGGACTCGCAGGGCAGAGATGTAACATTACCACTTTACAAAGCCTTGGTGCGGCCTCATCTGGAATATGCAGATCAATTCTGGGCTGGACAAAGTACAAAGGAGAGTGACTAAACTGATACGGGGCATTGAGGGTCTTAAAGATTAAAAGAATTACATTTATTTAGTCTTGAGAAGAGACGTCTAATAATTAACCTATACAAATATATAAATGGCCATACAAAAAATATGGTCAAAAGATGTTCAGTGTAAAATCCCCTCAAAAGACCAGGGGGCACTGCCTCCGACTGGAGAAGAAAAAGTTCAGTCTCCAGAAGTGTCAAAGCTTCTTTACTGTAAGAACTGTGAATGTGTGGAATAGACTTCCTCAGGACGTGGTCACAACAGGAACAGTGGACAGTTTTAAAAAGGGTTTAGATGAATTTTTAAAACTAAGTGACATTAATGCTTATGAAATTGTGTAGAAAATTGGGTCTCATTTTCTTTTCTAAAATTGGAACCCTTCCCCACATATCCCTTGGTTAAACTTGATGTCTTTTTTTCAACCATGTTAACTATGTAACTAGATGTAATGTGTGGTGGGACAAAGCGAAAATATGACTACCATCTGAGCAGGGCCGTCTTTAACACGGGGCAAAAGGGGCAGCTGCCCCGGGCCCAGTTGTTCCTGGGGGGCCCAAGGCAGCTGCCTCTTGATCTCCGTTGACCACTGCAGCCAATTTCAATTAAATTGAGTGGCCGTCCACCCCAGATATCAGGCTGTCAGCACAGGGAGGATGCGAACTGTTAGAGTAAGAACTGTGGGAGAAAGGACCTTCCATGACATCTTCACCATGTGACCAGTAACATAGCAATATTACTGGTCACATGGCTATGAGATAATCAAAGGTCCTTTTCCTCTTCCAGGACTCTGTGACTGTGTTGCTGCAGCCTGCAGGAGAAGGGTAGGTCACATGGGTACAGGCACTGGCCGACTATCTGCAGAGGAAGAAGATCAGGGATGGCTGCTCAGCAGTGTCTGTAGAGGGGAGAGAGTATGTCTGCACTGGAGAGGTACTGTGGATGTAACTACTGGAGAGGGTCTGAGGATTGTATGCTGTGAGATTATATACTGGGGGGCTGCTGTATAGGATTATATACTGGGGGGCTGCTGTGTGAGATTATATACTGGGGGCTGCTGTGTGAGATTATATACTGGGGGGCTGCTGTATGGGATTATATACTGGGGGATGCTGTATGGGATTATATACTGGGGGCTGCTGTGTGAGATTATATACTGGGGGGCTGCTGTATGGGATTATATACTGGGGGATGCTGTATGGGATTATATACTGGGGGATGCTGTATGGGATTATATACTGGGGGGATGCTGTATGGGATTATATACTGGGGGGGATGCTGTATGGGATTATATACTGGGGGGCTGCTGTATGGGATTATATACTGGGGGGATGCTGTATGGGATTATATACTGGGGGGGGCTGCTGTATGAGATTATATACTGGGGGGCTGCTGTGTGTGATTACATACTGGGGGCTGCTGTATGAGATTATATTCTGAGGGGCTGCTGTGTGGGATTATATACTGGAGGGCTGCTGTATGAGATTATATACTGGAGGGCTGCTTTGTGGGATTATATCCGGGGGGGGGGGGGGCTGCTGTGTGAGATTATATACTGGACGGTGCTATATACTATAGGGTGCTATACTGTGGGGTGCTCGGGTGCACTGTAACGCTAGGTTGAGCCGAGCCCCGGTCCCCTTCCTGAACTGCAGAGCGGTGCCCACCTCCAGCCCTGAGCCCAGCTGCCCAGAGCACTGATCCTGAGCCGCTGGAGTCTCAGAACTGTAAGTATTTACAGTAATTCATTGTAAGCTATATTATATATGGTGGTGGAGCATGACTGCATGCTAGGGCGTGGGAAGGCGGGATCCAGGGGGCCCAAGTAAATTCTCGCCCAGGGTCCAATCAATATTAAAGATGGCCCTGCATCTGAGGGCACTAAGGCAGCATTAATGTGTAGGAAGCTATAAAAAGCATTATTACTGTATGGAGGCACAAAGGCTGCAATATTACTGTGTGAGGCGCTGACAGTATCATTGTTACTGTGTGTTGCTAGTGTTGGGCACGAATATTCGAATTGCAAATTATAATTGCGAATATTTAGCATATAGTGATATATATTCGTATTTTCGAATATTCTATATATTTTATTTTTGTTCATCAGTAACCTCCCTTTTTGCTTGTGGGGCCAATGAGAAGGCTGCAATGTCTTTGTCTGACCTTAACAACATCCCTAGCAACCAATAGGAAAGTTGTCTACCCCTTTACTATGTAAGAACCTCCCCAGCGGCCATTCTCTGCAGTTTGTTTTCAGTTCTGAGAGAGACAGCAGTGTCATTGCTGTGCTCTGTGCTTTGCTGTTTCACATTACATTAGATAGTTAGTTAGTTAGATAGTTAGTTAGTTAGTAAGCTTATATAATACAGATAGTTAGTGGGAGATAGTCAGTGAAGGTTAGATTGTGATATAGTATAGCTGAGGTTCTGCTGTCCATGCATACATGCTACAGGCAAGTTCGCAACAATACTTAGTGCACCAATCACTAATATGTAGTCAGACCTGCTAAAATGTGAAGTTGCACATATTGTGCAAAAATATGCACATCATTAATTGCCGTAGTGCGCAATCACGACTATATCGGAACACTCTACCTGCATATAAAGCTATTGTAATGTTCTGCCGTGCCAACCATTTTCTCCAGTCTCAGGAAACTTCTAGCAGCTCAAAAAATGTAGCTATAGTGACCCACGCCTATTACATTTCCGATTTTCGCAATCAAGAAAATAACCGCAAATTTCCGAATATATAATTAATATTCTACCAAATATTTGCGAAATATCGCGAATTCAAATATTGCCCCTGCCACTCTTCACTATGTGTTACTAATCCTGTTTGGGGGCAATATGAGAAAGTACTTTTACCATTTGTGGCCTAAAGAGAGAGAGCACTATTATTGTTTGGGGGACCCTACGTGGGATATTGTCACTGTGTGGGGCCTGAAGGTGGAACTATTGCTATTCAGGACACAAAAAGGGAGCTTTATTGACATCTGGGGCACTGTTGCTATCTAAGATACTATGCATGGAGATTTTGGATGTTTTGCAAGTTGTGAGGGACTATACAGACAACGTCACTTATGAGTCAAAGGATTTAACTGTACTTCATATAGTCTGTAGCAGTGTTGGACTGGGTGCCTAGGGCCCATCAGTAAAATTTATTCTAAAACTACATACAAATATTCTGTGGTAGCCTGCTGTCTAGTTTGTGCCTCAGAATGTTCATGTGCTAGAGACCCTGTCAGTTTCCTGCTGATTGTCTCCTGCCTTGGACTAGGACCATCTTAGCTATGTAAGACTGAAACACATGCTCACACAGTGACTGGCAGAAACAAGATGCTGCAAGATGATTGTTTATGGGAGTCCCTGCAGCGACATCCAAAAGGTGGGTGCTTGGGAAAATAGGATACTGGCTGGTTGCTTCTGTGCCTAGATGTCTCATCAGCTACCTGATGCATCTATGACAATAAACTGGGTAGTTGGTTAAATAATATACCCATTTCTATATGGATGCATAGGCTAGTTGAGATGCTGTATGCTGCATATCTGCATATAGTACAGGCAGTGTACTGTGCCATTTGCCCCTTTTGCATGGGGTGGGGGACCCGGGGCTCTCCGTAGCTCAGGGGCCCACTGGGGAATGCACCTGTTCCCCTGTGGGCCAGTCCGAGCCTGGTCTGTAGAGCACCTGTGTAGAAATGGTGTCTATCACTTTATGCTCCCCATATGGTGGAAATATTGGTCTATTTTTTTTAATTATAATGTTATTGCGAAACTATGAGGTGGCAATATATGTGTTCATGTATGTGTTTGGCCTTTATTATTATTGGTAATATTGGCCTTGATGTTCTGTGTTTTGTTAAGTAATAGTATAATTTGGGATGAGCGAATTTCATGTTATGAAATTCATTTGCGCTTCGTTTGGTGGTAAAAGCAGAATTGCGTTATGGATTCCGTTCCCACGAACCATAGAGCAATTCTATGACGGAATGCATAATGGAATGCCTTTAGAGGCATTCTGCTATGCATTCTGTCATAATAGAAGTCTATGGCCTGCATAACGGATCCGTCCCATTTCGTTATGCAGGAGAGGACTCCCCTGCATAACGGAAATGGGACGGATCCGTTATGCAGGCCATATACTTCTATTATGACGGAATGAATAATGGAATAATTCTAAAGGCATTCTATTATGCATTCCGTCATAGAATTGCTCTATGGTCTGTGGTAACGGAATCCATAATGCAATTCTGCTTTTACCACCAAACGAAGTGCAAACGAGTTTAAAAATAGGAAATTCGCTCATCTCTAAGTATAATAATAATCCTTGCATATATAAAAATATAATTTCTTTCTGGTTGAGGGGATTTCCCAATATAAATCTTTTTAGCACAGAAAAGCCACTGGTCCTAGCAATAAGCTTGGGCTGCTGGGCAATCTTAGGTCTAAAGTTTGTCTGTGTATTAGAGAATGGAGTACAGCACACCGTTTTACTCTTCCTGGTGCCAGCAAAGACCCGACAGTCATCCAACAATAGTATAAATATGCGGCACACTGAATATTCTTTGCAATTTAAAGGTAATTTTATTTAGGGATTTTCACAATAAGAGGTTCATGATAGAGTTTATAGGAAATTAAATGCTGAGTAACCACTATCCATATATCAGCTGGACGTTTCGGTCCATAGAGACCTTCTTCAGCTGCCTGGAGTTTCTGTGGTCAGAGATAAAGGGATATAATGTGGCCGAAGCGGAATTCCGGCAGCACGCGTGCACTAGCGGCAGCACGGATCTGGCAGGGTGTTCACCCACTGGAACAGCCTGCCGGAGAAGGCTGTCGCTAGTAGGAAAGTAGCCTAATAGATGAGGAATCTTGATATTAACTTAGCATTTCTAAACTAGACAAGTTAGACAACCCATTCAAAGCATTAGTATATCATAAAGCCTTTTCTTATATTAATGCTCCCAATGTAATTCATTCTCTTTGATATCTATTCTTCTATTTGGATGAACTTTAAAGCTTGTAGGCATGCTGTTTTTGGAATGTGGAAATAATAGAGTATCTTCCATTTGGAAGAGCTGAAGCTTAATATATGTGTCTCTTATAGTAAGATGCCATCACCTGTCCTTTCAGTGCTACTGCTATAGAGTCTGGAGAATATATATAGCAATAGTTCTCTCAAAAAAACAATTTTATATTTAGTGCTGAAAGATCTTCTTGGAGGTATGCTTGGGATCATTGTCCTGTTGAAAGGTCCAACGTCTCCCAAGCCTCAGGTTTGTGACGGACTGCATCACATTTTCATCTAATATCTCCTGGTACTGAAGAGAATTCATGGTACCTTGCACACGCTGAAGCTTCCCTGTACCTG
Organism: Bufotes viridis; assembly: GCA_033119425.1. NCBI lineage: Eukaryota > Metazoa > Chordata > Amphibia > Anura > Bufonidae > Bufotes > Bufotes viridis. The sequence continues at coordinate 223,358,049 of CM065589.1, forward strand.
TAGAAGCAAAACAGCCCCAAAGCATGATTGACCCCCCGCCATGCTTCACAGTAGGCAAGATGTTCTTTTCTTCATAGGCCTTGTTCTTCCTCCTCCAAACATAGCGTTGATCCATGGGCCCAAACAGTTCTAATTTTGTTTCATCAGTCCACAGAACACTATCCCAAAACTTTTGTGGTTTGTCCACATGACTTTTGGCATACTGCAGTCGACTCTTCTTATTCTTTGGAGACAGCAAGGGGGTGCGCCTGGGAGTTCTGGCATGGAGTCCTTCATTACGCAGTGTGCGCCTTATTGTCTGAGCTGAAACTTCAGTACCCGCATCTGACAAATCTTTTTTCAGTTCCTCAGCAGTCACACGGGGACTTTTCTCCACTTTGCGCTTCAGGTAGTGCACAGCAGTCAAAGTCAGCATCTTCTTTCTGCCACGACCAGGTAGCGTTTCAACAGTGCTCTTTGCCTTGAATTTGCGAATGATGCTTCCTATGGTGTCTCTTGGTATGTTTAACATCTTTGCAATCTTCTTATAGCCATTGCCCTTCCTGTGAAGAGAGAAATCACCTCTTCTCTTGTCTTCCTGGACCATTCTCTTGACTTCACCATGTTTGTAAACACACCAGTAAATGTCTAGAAGGAGCTGAGTATCACAGTCATTTTACATCTGCCTAATTGGTGCTTATTATGCTTGATTGCTGCTCCTTGACATCCACAGGTGTTTTCAATACCTGATCGAAAACACTTGAATGAACCTCTGTTCTTAAGAGTGGTAGTCTTTAAGGGGTTGAATAATTGTGTCAATGAAGAAATCACAAAAAAACATTTAATACTGTATTACAAAAACAATTGATGTCATTTTAGTTGCATTTGGTTCTTTAAAAAGTCCTTGTAAGATTTCATTCTGAACACAATTACAAATGTACACTAAATTCCCTAAAACCCTTTACAGCATTGGGGGTTGAATAATTTTGAACACAACTGTATGTTCATTGTTTGCTTATATCTTTGTGCAATTGATAAGCAGTGTGCTGTTACTTGTAGTTCTATGTATTACATTGTGTTTCAGCCAAGGTAGCATGCACCTGCGTTCTCATATTTATACATTATGGAGGTGCTGCTTCATTTATTTTTACTTGCTGTGTAGCAGAGTGAGTGCCTTAGCTATTGGGTGCCTTCATACAGCATACAGCATGTTTCATACAGCAGACACTTACTGCTAATGTCCGCTACCAGCGATAATGCCAATTTCACACATTTTACCTCTTAGATGCAGTGGTCAAACAGGCCTTTGAAACAGGCTTATGTATCAAAGCAAGAAAAATAGCTAAGCCAGCCTCAGGGGCGTAACTATAGAGGAAGCAGGGGAAGCGGCTGCTTTGGGGCCCTGACCCAGAAGGGGCCCATCCAAGAGGAGGAGGAGAAGTACTAAAAGATTTTGTCAGGGCCTCTCAACAGTATTACACAATTAAATTATATACAGTGTAGAAAACGGATGGAACAGCTGCCGGGCCTGGTCTGAGAGAGCGATCTTTACTAGCCACAGTAAAGGGGGCGGCATGAAAGGAAGGGGTTGTGAAAAAATTACTGGGGGAGGGGGCCCCATTCAAAAATTTGCTGTGGGGCCCAGTCATTTCTAGTTACGGCACTGGCCAGCCTCACATCTGAAACTAGTTCTTTCAGGACAAAAGCCTATAATAAGAGAAAAGCAGATGATTTGCAGACGACATTTGTAGTTGCAAGGCCTTAGGGGGGAACTGGGTGGGTAATATTTATTTTAGGAGATCAGTTGATATAACATGTCGCCTTTTGTAGACTAGACTGCGCTCCTCTGTACTTCTGGGTAAAATATATGCAAATTGTCATGTCTAACATGTGCCAGCATCAGATAGGTCTGGGAAATCGAATTTAAATATCTTTTCCATAAACCCAGAGGGGCATCGCCTAGTCTACAATATTGCGCACATACTCAGCATATCAGGCGCATTGTGTGGTCTATAATATTGTGCACAAGTACTTGGCATAGTAGGGGCATCACCTGACCTACAATACTGAATATGCAGCCTACCATGGCCTTTCCATGATGATAAAGAAAACCACTTAGCCAACACATCTATATTGTTGAGAAATACACAATTGTGTAATAGACTCTCACTCTTTCTTGTTGGTTCGCCCGAAATAAATCACAAAAAATTGGGTTTGACTGAATCCCAAACCAGTAGGACCAGTTTGCTCATCCTTACCTCATATGGAATACTGTAAAAATGAAACCCATAAACCAAGATAAGAATTCCACCTGATTTAGAATTTTTTCCCAGCTTGTCACTACATTGTATGCAATATTAAATGGTGCCATTAGAACGTCTGGCAAAAAACAAGCCCTAATACGTCTATGTGAATGGAATAATTAAAAAGTTATGGCAATTATGTTTTACTACATTCAAAAATGGAACACTTATTTCTAAAACTTGGTATGTTTTACCATATTCTCAATGGTAGCGGTACCTTTAAGAAGGTTCAAAATGGTGCTGTTATGAAAACACAGAATGTCTTGCAATCACTTAAACAATACAAAGTTTAACCATTTCCTGACGCAGGGATTTACCTTTTGTTACACAGTTTTTTATTTTTCACGCTCCCTGCATTTCCAGAGCCATAACTTTTTTATTTTTTCCATTCACATAGCCATATGAGGGCTTGATTTTTTTGAAAAAGTTGTACTTTCTAATGTCACCATTTAATATTGCATACAATGTATTAGTAAGTAGGAAACTAGGGCTGAAATGATTACTCAATTGAATCGAGTAATTCAACACAAAAAGATCCTCGATGCAAATTTTTTTGCATCGAGTATTCGTTTGTGTCATGTGACCATGGAGTGAAGTGCTTGCTATTATTTACCGCTCTGTGGTCACCCGCTGGCCCGCACCGCGCTGCACTTTCTTCCTGACACATCGTCAGGTTATAGTGCACATAAGCGCACACTATGACCCGACGCTGTTTCATGTCAGGACAACAGTGCAGAGAAGAAGATCGAGGAGCTGTGGAGAGGCGCCCCTATAGGAAAGGTAAGTACTGTCACATGGGACATGGCTAGGAGGTGATGGCACTGGCGTGGCAGCTGCTGGCACTGGGGTGGCAGCTGGTGGCACTGGGGAGCAGCTGATGGCACTGAGGGAGCAACTGATGGCACTGAGGGGGGCAGCTGATGGCACTAGAGGGGCAGATGATGGCACTAGAGGGGCAGATGATGGCACTGGGATGGGGGAGAGCTGAAGGCACTGGGGAAACGGAGCTGATGGCACAGTGGGGGGGAGCTGATGGCACTTGAGGATAGTGGAGCTGATGGCACTGGGGAGAACTGATGCACTTGGGCTGATCGCACAGGGGGAACAAAGGGTGTTGGGGACTGATGCAGGGGGTCTGATGAGTTTTTACAAAGGAAAACAGTCTATTAATTTATTTTTTCTTATTATATTACTCGATTAATCATAAAAAATAATCGATAGAATACTCGATTTGTAAAATAATAATTGTTTACTGCAGCCCTATAGAAAACAAATTTCAAATGGGGTGGAATTTGAAACAAAACGCATTTACGCCACCGTTTTTTTTTTTACAGAGTTCAGTATGCGGTAAAACTGACTTGTGCTCTTTATTCTCCAGGTCAGTATAATTACGGTAATACCACATATGTATAATTTTTCTTGAATTTTAATACTAAGGTGAAAAAAACTTTTGAAAAATTTTATCGCTATAATCGGACCCCATAACTTTTTTATTGTTTATATGTGTGAGGGCTCATTTTTTGCTGGAGTGTATGTCTTTTTGATCACTACTCATTCATTTTTGGGGAAGTAAAGTGATGGAAAAAATGGTGAATCTGCTATTTAAATTTTTTTTTCCATTACACCATTCACCATATAGGATGGTATTTTATCATTTTAATAGTATGGGCATTTTCGCACACGGTGATGCCCATGAGGTTATTTTTTAATTGTTTATTTATTTTGATTTTGGGGAAAAACGAGGTGATTTGAATTTGTATATTTTTTATGTTTTTTTATGTTTTTTTACTTTTACTGAAACCAAACTAGCAACCATTAGATTGCAATTTGTATAGAATAATGTAATTTGATCCATTATTTTATACAGAAATCCCTATATTACAGTTCAGGACTGCCACCTGCTGGCCTCAACATTAATATACAAGTAATGGGTCTGGAAGCCGAGTACAGGCTCAGGCTCATTGCTATGTATGAATGCCTTCCCAGATATCACATTTGAACACAGCATCTGAGGGGTTAAACGTCCGCAGTCTGCATTACTGCAAATTAAAGATGAGAAAAGTTTTGAAAAATTCAATTCTGCAACTTTGTTGAAGTTTGCCAAGAAATTCGGAATTAATTTGTCACAAATTGCTATAAATCAGGTATATCCAGACCACTCTGCCTTTAGGTACGACCACACAGAGCGGCCATGCTGCGGTGAAGATCTGCACAGCCAATTAGCCCGCAGATGCCTTTTATGTGATAATGGAGAGTGCACTGTTTAATTGGTTTTCGTTGTTAATGGCCGCGCGGCACCTTTAAACAGGGGCTGTTGCTAGGATGGGGTTTGGCTTGTTAGGTGGGGGTGGGGGGGGGGTTTACAATATGCATATTACTGCTGTTCTGTCCTGCAATCTCCTGCAGGTTATTTGACAGTAAACACAAAATATGAATCAGCTCTGACATACCCACTTCTCCAACCCCAGTGTTCTCCTGGCCTTCAGGCGGAGCCAGCACTGGGGAGGAAAACTGGACAATTGCCCAGTGCCCCAATCCTCTAAGTGGCCCCCCTGTTTCAGTACTGCTGAATTTCAGAGCCGTCAGTGGGACTCCAGCATGTGTTCTGGCTTAGGAGTCCCTGCTCTATGTCCATATATGGAGTCAGTGCTATAAAGAAGAAGGGGGTATCCCCAAGCATTGTCAGTAAGCTTTGGGACACGCTGTGTATTTAAGTTTTATTTAGCCTCTATTATTTAAATGTTTCTGCTGGAATTCAAACTCACAACCATCTACATTAAAGACAAGAATCTTAACCACCGAGCTATAGAGCTCAATGTTAAACTCAAGGGCGTAGCTATAGGGGGTGCAGAGGTAGCAGTTGACTACCGGGCCCAGGAGTCTCAGGGGGCCCAAAGACCCTCGTGCCACATAAGAAAACACTGGTATTATAGAAAGTGCATGTTGGTCAAGTTACACATCTTGCTGGAGGGAAGGGGTAAGGTCAAGGATTTTGGCATTGGGGCCGGTGGCGTTTCAATATTTTTTTTTCTTAAGTGTTTCTTTACCGTCCTATGCTGTCACTTAGTCCTAATTTCCGCTGGTTGATGGATTGATATTATGTAAACATATGTTAATGCTTTTTATACTGTGGAATTAATAAAGTTTATATATATTTTTTTATTACTTGTTGGCGTGGATTCTTTTGGAGTTATAGTGTTTCTTATGTCGTAAAACTGTCTTGTACTCTTCATTCTCTAGGTCAGTATAAATCTAGAGAAATCACAAATGTATAGTTTTTCTTGCGTTTTAAAACTGAAAAAAAACAAACTTTTGGAAACTTTTTTTTTTTTTTACTTTTCCTCGCTATATTCTGAACTCCATAACATGTTTATAATTATATCTATGTAGATAAGTGAGGTGTCATTTCTTGCAAGACAATCTGTAGTGTTTGCAAATACCATTTTTGGGTGTGCAAGACTCTTTGATCACTTTTTATTCAATTTTCTCTGGCTATAAAATGATGAAAAACGGCGAATCATCCATTTTTATTTTTTATGTGATGCCATTCACCATAAACTTTTTTTTAATATTTTAATTATACAGGCATTTTCACAGGCGGCGATGCCAGTGATGATATTTTTTATGTTTCTTTATTTTTACTTAGGCCTCATGCACACGACCGTATGTATTTTGTGGTCCGCAAAAAACGGATCCGCAAAAAATACGCATGACGTCCGTGTGCATTCGATATTTTGTGAAACATAACATAATAGGTTCGTGTGAATGAGCCCTTATACAGAATAATGGAAATTGCTCCATTATTTTTTATATAAATCACTATATCAAAGTTCAGTTCTGCCACCTAGTGGCTTGAACTGGGATATACTAATTATGAGCCTGTAAGCCTAGTACAGGCTGCAGCTCATTATTAGAACAGGGTGCTTTCCCTTCTACAGTCTGCTACATTCTACAGTCGTGGCCAAAAGTTTTGAGAATGACACAAATATTAGTTTTCACAAAGTTTGCTGCTAAACTGCTTTTAGATCTTTGTTTCAGTTGTTTCTGTGATGTAGTGAAATATAATTACACGCACTTCATTCATTTCAAAGGCTTTTATCGACAATTACATGACATTTATGCAAAGAGTCAGTATTTGCAGTGTTGGCCCTTCTTTTTTAGGACCTCTGCAATTCGACTGGGCATGCTCTCAATCAACTTCTGGGCCAATTCCTGACTGATAGCAACCCATTATTTTATAATCACTTCTTGGAGTTTGTCAGAATTAGTGAGTTTTTGTTTGTCCACTCGCCTCTTGAGGCTTGACCACAAGTTCTCAATGGGATTAAGATCTGGGGAGTTTCCAGGCCATGGACCCAAAATGTTAACGTTTTGGTCCCCGAGCCACTTAGTTATCACTTTTGCCTTATGGCACGGTGCTCCATTGTGTTAGAAAATGCATTATTCTTCACCAAACTGTTGTTGGATTGTTGGAAGAAGTCGCTGTTGGTCGGTGTTTTGGTACCATTCTTTATTCATGGCTGTGTTTTTGGGCAAAATTGTGAGTGAGCCCACTCCCTTGGATGAGAAGCAACCCCACACATGAATGGTCTCAGGATGCTTTACTGTTGGCATGACATAGGACTGATGGTAGCGCTCACCTTTTCTCCTCCGTACAAGCCTTTTTCCAGATGCCCCAAACAATCGGAAAGAGGCTTCATCGGAGAATATGACTTTGCCCCAGTCCTCAGCAGTCCATTCACCATACTTTCTGCAGAAGATCAATCTGTCCCTAATGTTTTTTTTGGAGAGAAGTGGCTTCTTTGCTGCCCTTCTTGACACCAGGCCATCTTCCAAAAGTCTTCGCCTCACTGTGCGTGCAGATGCGCTCACACCTGCCTGCTGCCATTCCTGAGCAAGCTCTGCACTGGTGGCACTCTGATCCCACAGCTGAATCCTCTTTAGGAGACGATCCTGGCGCTTGCTGGACTTTCTTGGACACTCTGAAGCCTTCTTAACAAGAATTGAACCTCTTTCCTTGAAGTTTTTGATGATCCTATAAATTGTTGATTGAGGTGCAATCTTAGTAGCCACAATATCCTTGCCTGTGAAGCCATTTTTATGCAATGCAATGATGGCTGCATGCGTTTCTTTGCAGGTCACCATGGTTAACAATGGAAGAACAATGATTTCAAGCATCACCCTCCTTTTAACATGTCAAGTCTGCCATTTTAACCCAATCAGCCTGACATAATGATCTCCAGCCTTGTGCTCCTCACCATTCTCACCTGATTTAACAAGACGATTACTGAAATGATCTCAGCAGGTCCTTTAATGACAGCAATGAAATGCAGTGGAAAGGTTTTATGGGGATTAAGTTAATTTTCATGGCAAAGAAGGACTATGCAATTCATCTGATCACTCTTCATAACATTCTGGAGTATATGCAAATTGCTATTATAAAAACTTAAGCAGCAACTTTTCCAATTTCCAATATTTATGTAATTCTCAAAACTGTTGGCCACGACTGTAGTCTCCTTCTGAAGATAAGCAAATGCCTTAGATTACTTCACACCCGAGTAAACTGTTCTTAAAAATGGAATGCCAGCACCTGGGGCAAGCCAAGTAATGGACCCCTAACCTGTAACATGTCAAGATCATCAAGTCCACTGGAAGAAATGGCATAGCTCTATTAAATTATATTCTTTTTTGACAGTGTGCCCCCGTTTTTGTACAATTATAACTTTTATTATATGCTAATTAGCCTCTATTAGCAGTGGGGGGGCGTTGCACCTGCTCCTGGAGACTCAATCGCCAACCTCTTTCCACTCCCTACAACTCTTGATTGACAGGGCCAGGCCAGCTTTGGTCTCCTCCTGCTGGCCCTGTCTGCTGGGGAGATCTAGAGCCTGCAACGTCCCATTCAGTATTTGGCACAGGCGCATTGAGGGAAGGATGCTAGCCGGCTGCTGGCTTCCTCCCTGCGACGTATTCGGCCGACAGCCGGCAAGCGTCCTTCCCTACCTGCGCCTGCGCCGAATACTGAACGGGGCGGCGCAGGAGTGAGATTTCCCCAGCAGACAGGGCTGGCAGGATGAGAAGAACGCTGGCCTGGCCCTGTCAATCAAAAGTAAAAGGGAGAAAAAAGATGTTGGCGAACAGAGCCTCTAGGTGACATTTGCACATGTATAATGTTGGCCTGTTTAACAGTGAAAAGTGTGGTGACATGATTATTACTGTGGGGGTCTAAATGGAGTCAGCACAGCAGACCCATAGAAATTTTACTACTACTACAAGAGATGAGCGAATCGAAGCTGACGAAGTGGAATTCGATCCGAATTTCAGAATTTATTCGATTCGCATTTTTTCCTAAAATGGCTGCTGCACATGTTAGGACATGGAGCAAAGAACTCTGGGAATGAAGTATCACCCATAATTCCATGCATGCAGCCAATCAGCAGCCCTGTGGTGTCACAGCCCTAAAAAATAGCCTCAGCCATTTTGTATTCAGCCATTTTCCAGTGTACTTAGTGCAGGGAGAAACGTTGGCAGGCTTTAGGGACAGTGGTAGGAAAGACGTGAACTTATATTTTGCTCAATAGAAGTTCAGGGAAAGAGCATTAGAAGTGTAGGGAAAGGATAGGGAGGAATTATTCCTCAGTATTGAAGCAGAACAGGGTTCAATAGGGGTGTTTACAGCCTGGGTAACAGGAACAATCCTATTACACCTTGCTGCACTGACTGCGGATCCAATGTGCCATTATACTGCTGCTAGAGATGAGCGAACTTCTATTTTTAGTTTGGCGTCCAAAGTTCGGGTTCGGGTTATTGTAGCATCCCGTTATGGATTCCGCTACCGCAGACCAGGGGTCATAGTTACCCCAAGAAGAACTCGTCTGTCCACCCAAAATGTGCATAAACTGACCTTTGTCAAGATGAATCATGCGTGGATCAGCCAGGATTTCCACCCGCCAATGCCTGATGCATCAGAATAGATCATCCATGCTGCCTCACCCAAACCTTGACAAAAGAGACCGTTTTTTTCTGCCTACCTGCCTCAGCTACTATGCTTATGTGGCCACCTGCCTGATGCCACACATCTGATGCCAAGTGCTCCTTCTTACCCCCACCATCGTCAGTGAGTACTGTTAGTGCCACCCACCTCCCCACTCTGTCACCTTGCCACTCTGTAGTCTCCTGATGCTGCTGCTACCCCAACACTATGTCACCTTGCCCCTCTGTGGTCTCCTGAGGCCTCTGCTACCTCAACACTATGTCACCTTGCCACTCTATGACCTCCTCATGCTGCTGCTGCCACCTCCACACTCTGTCATTGTGCCACTCTGTGGTCATCTGATGCTGCTGCCACCTCCACACTATGTCACTTGCCACTATGTGGTCTCCTGATGCTGCTTACACCTCTACACTATGTCATTGGGCCACTCTGTGGACTTCTCATGCTGTTCCCCCCTCCCCACTTCATGACTGGGCCATTATATTGTCTTTTTGGCCTGGTTGACATCATCATTTATTTGACCCTTCTTCTGATCTGTCAAAAGGAAGGAAAAATGAGACACACAACGGATCCTGTCTGTGTAGCAGCTGTAAGGCCTGTATGGTCCCATCAGAATTTGCTTATGATTTGGTAGCCAAAAGCAGGAGTGGCTACAAAACACAGAAGACATGCAACATTTCCATTCATGTGTCCTCTCTGTTTTGGATCCACTCCTGTTTTTTTTTGGCATTAGTAATACTGATGGATTACTGACCAAATCCTGACCGAGTGAAGGCAGACGCTCAACAGACAGGATCCCTTTTTTTGGGGAGTTATTGTTCTGACGGATCAGAGGAAGGGCAAAATAATCAGTGATGTCAACACAAACTTACTGCTGACACCCTCTCATGGGGGCTCTACTTGTATAAGCATACATACAGTGACGGTGTGCTCTTTCACTCTATAGTAGGATATTGGGCCTCTGCATGGTTCTTTATACCTAATGCTAACATCGACCTGTAAGGCTGAGTTCACAGTTGAGTTATTTGGTTAATTTTGGCCCCGTAATTGCCCAAAGAAGTGATTCTAAGAGCGACGCCTGTCATCTGCGTGTCATACAGTATTGTTTCACTACCACAGCAGACTCACTATGCGTGTTGCTGCACGTCACAGTGTTCTATACCACTATAAAGGCTCTCTGCAGCCAGGAAATTGCTGTTTTTTAATGCGATTTGCCACAAATTAATTTGGATCGAATCATTTCGGAAAATTCGGCAAACCGACCAAATCGAATTTTTGAAAAATTCGCTCATCTCTAATTACTACTCGTAGTAATGCTAGTCAAATTCCCTAACTGGCTGCAGTATTGTCCTCTGACAACTCCTTCCACACTGGTTTCAGTATTGTCACTTGACAACCCCTTCCACACTGACTGCAGCATTGTCTCCAGACAGCCCATTCCCTGGCAGTAGTATTCTCTTCATATGTCTCACCCTTCTTGGAGAGTTGCAGAACAGGAACAAATTGGAGGGAAGGTAGAAGCTAGAATAGAGTGGGTAAAGGAGTCATAATGTCACTGGTAACACGTCACTAATGGTCATCTGGCTCTAGGTTACATAGGTAAATACCAAACTAAGACCAACGTTGACCCTCATTCTCATTCCCAGACTACAGTGAGTATAAGCAATACATATTAAAGGGGCCAACAATTGAAACCATAAAGGAGTACCCACTCCCATAACAAATAAAAACCTACAAAAGCTGAGGCATACAAGTACAGTAACAAAATATAGATTTTATTGAATCAAGTAAACACATACATAAAAACATTGTGTTTAAAAAGTAGCAGCAAGAAAAACCACCATCCCAGTGGTATACTACATGATAATAATAGTATAAAGGTACACTATATATCAAGGGTCTAACTATGGCAGAGTCTCAGGATACTATATGACCAAATATAAGTATGTAGGGCAGTGAAAACACTGCCACAACTGGCGACAACTGTGTTTAATTGTGAGCATCACGCAATTCAGTTAAGCGCAACAACACAATATAACCTATGGTAAACTGTTGACCCTAGAAAGTAACTAAATGATAGTCATGATCACCGTATACAGGGAGACTCACCCAAATGTAGTATATCTAAACCGGGATGGCTTTACCCCAACGTGCATTTCGGCATGCCTTCGTCAGGGTTTGTAGGTTTTTGTTACATAGGTAAAGCACGCAAGCCCTTCCTTTATCACAGCGATTAGGATTCAGCCTAGAATACTGATTCCAGAGGAAGGACCACCTTTAACCCAATGGATTCTAGCCTGCTGTACATAGAACAGGCTACATTACTCACTCAAGATGACTACCTTTAAACTATTTCATTCAAGTCTCAACCTTGGAGGGAGAGAGCTTCTTCTGCTGTTCTTCTATATGCTATGAGGGGGTGAAGGACCTTTTATGATGTCATCACAGGTCCTGCACCTGCACCCTCCTAACCTTGGAACTATACCATTGTAGTGCAATACCTTTCCTCTTAGAAGGTTCAGGACCTGTGATGACATTCTCACAGGTCCTTCAGCTTTTTTTCTCTGAACAGCACTAATCATACAGGGTTCACATAATCAGTGCAGTTATTGTACAGCAGTCCAGGCATGGGTATTGTCTTGACCCGGCAGACGAGTGCCTCCTAGTAGTTTGTTGCCTGGGCAATTTCCCCCTGGCCCCACCCATGCTATGCCACTGACTGGCAATAAAATATATCAGATATTATGTAATTAAGTACCCACTTGAGCACATAGTATGAGTTTTCCCTGATTAGAAACATGCTTGTCTACTTTTGAGAGTGGTCTTCAGAGAAATATGTAGGTGGCAGTTCTAAGTTTACTGCAGGAAACAACATTTAAAGACCTTTGCCACAGTGAGGTATTTGTGTGGCACACTGGAGAAGACTCATCCATCTTTTGGAACAATCCTGAAGTTAACCTCTTCTTTTGAAATAGCAGCTTTATCCTTCTGAAGCAGCAGTGCTTAGCTATTTTCAGATTAATAGTGATTTTGATTTACATAGAAACAGATTTCTGTCAAACAAAGAGCTAAGCGTTGCTGCTTCAGACTGATAAGAACAATAAACTTACTAGCAAAAAAGAGGTTAACATAATTTCTTTTGCAATTGATGGATGAACCTACTCTCTATGGCAGAAAATGCATGTACTTCACTGCTCCTTACTTCTGCCGTTTTCATCCTGTGCTAGGCCTCATTCAGACAGCAGTTATAGAACTGCATTTTAGAGTCCATATGATGGTTGCAAGTCCTGCCTGACTGAGGATGTAATGATCCAAGCCAATAGTATCACAGGAATCAGTGCCAGTTAGTGGAATAACCCTGAGTTACTGCTGTCAAGCTTTAGCTGTATGGGAGAAAACTCTACTATTCTGGTAATTTGAAAAAGCCCCCCTTTCTGGAAGTCTTCCTAACTCCTAACAATCTAAGAGCACATGTAAGGGTACTTTCACACTTGGGTTGTGACGATTCGGCAGGCAGTTCAGTTGCCGGAACTGCCTGCCGGATCCAGAAATCCGTGTGCAAACGGAAAGCATTTGTAGACGGATACGGATAATGAATAGATCGAAACAGCGGATCCATCTCTCCTGTTTCATCTGGAAAAACGGATCCTGTATTTATTTTTATTTTTTACATTTTTAAAGGTCTGAGCATGTGCAGACCGGAAAACCGGATCCGTTTTGATGGAACAATTGGTGACGGATCCGGCATTCCGGCAAGTGTTCTTGAATTTTGGACGGAGAAAATACTGCATCGTGCTGGGTTATTTTCTCTGGCCAAATAGGGTAAGAGGGACTGAACTGAAGACATCCTGATGCGTACTGAACGGATTGCTCTCCAGTCAGAATGCATTAGGATAAAACTGATCAGTTTTTTTCTGGTATTGAGCCCCTAGGACGTAACTCAATACCGGAAAACTTTAACTCAAGTGTGAAAGTACCCTAACCCTGACTACAACTCAGAAATGGTTACAGATGCTTTTCAGATTTCCCCTGTGAGAATATGTGGGAAAGGGAGAGAATAATCACATGCTGAGTGATGTTGATCAGGCTCATAGAATGGTATAGTTTTTGTCCTACACTACCTAATGCAAAGTGATAAAATTATGATACAGTTACAGCAAGCCCGGGAGAGGTGAGAGGAGAAGGAGAGGATAGGAGTGATAGTAGCAAGAATAGTTGTTGTAGTGCTTGCTTCCTTAGGTCATGCAGTGATTGGAAAGGCGGACTGTTCTTCTCTTGGGGCACTTTCTGGTTTTGGTGTCCTCCTGCCTGGTGTTGGTTGAGATGCCCTTGACAACGAGGTTTGCAGTGAGGTGCAAGGCAGGCTCCATTTGTGCAGCTGTGGATGTTGGTGCAGTGTAGTGGTGCAGGGAATAATAAAACCAGGATAACAGCAGAACATTTATTTACTAAAAAATTAAGTTGGAGCATATCAGTTACAGTTCTCATGTAATGGTCTGGACCGACAGATGTTACACAAATTCAATTTTCCACAGTTCTTACAGGTGAAATGTATAGGTTGTAACAGGCTAAGGTGTTTCTTTAAAGCAATCTTTATTGTAAGATATATATATATATATATATATATATATATATACAGAAATAAGCATCCAGGCAAGGGGTGCAACACTTTCTCTTACAGCAATTCAACCTCAGAGTGGACAATGTCAGACTAAGCAACTTTTTTTGCACATGTTGTTGTACTTGCAACATACATGTCCAAAGTGTCCTCTTTGGAATATGGATATTTTATGCAGGTGATCAATCTGTCCAGGCACCAGAAAACTCTTGTACTTGTGCAATAGAGACTCAGTGGTCCTTTTCAGACAGCAATTCTCCAAAGTGCTTCTCACAGCACCTCTTCTTTCATTGGCCTGCCTTTCCAGGTAAAATGATTTAATGACCTGGACCTGGCAGGCATCTAATCCAGGTCTGGCTTTTTTGTCAGCAATCGCATTCTCCATGTCTTTATGTGAGAGTGCCCCCTGCTTGCTGTAAAATTATCTGTGAGCCTGCAGGTTGTGACATAACCCCTTCTTGCCCTGACTGTGACAGGAAGGAGTTAATTTACTTTTTGTTCCTTTAAAACAAAAATAAATAAAACATAAATAAATAAGTAAATAAAAAATAAAAAGTGAAATAAAGAAAAATAAATTTTATATCTATATCTATATCTATAGTTACTAGTATTAGCAATTGTATACACACATTCACGCAGTCCATGCCCTTTTTTGGTCATAAAAAAATAAACCAAAAACATATATTTATTATTCTTAGAAATAGTATAGTGTACTTTGAGTGTGTAAAATATATAAACTGTGGCACAGTGAAGGGTCTGTTGGTTGATGGGAGTTATTTTCCTCCCAGCATATGCTTCAGAGACTGATTTCACTTGCCGGTCCGGGCTTTGGGGGCGCCCAACACTCATTAAAAGTAGCTAGAGTGTGGGATAGGTAGTGGTGTTAAGGTGTTTGTACCTGTGTGGATGTTTGCAACCTGTCTGTGAGGACAGGTCGACTTTGTTCAGGACTTGAATACTTTGAGCGGATCTGCAGCTAGGTGTGAACATACACCAGGACTTGACCAGTACACGCAGTACCTGCAACATGGTGTGAACTGAACACCAAGACTTAAAACATAGGTGATGTTGTTTTTTTCTGTTTTGTGATACCTGCCACATGTGATTAAACACTGGTCGTCTGGTAAAGAACTGTTTTTGTACCTCTGTACTGCATCCGCTCATTTTGCCTACCAGAGCGAATCCCAAAATCTAGGTATTTGTTTCAGCTATATTTAGTATATAATGTTTTTTTCTGCATAAAATATACAAACACATGCATAAAAAAAATAATAACTTAAAATGTAAATGTAAAACTACTTTGAAGGGGCTTGTAATGTTTTAGCACTTTTAGCATCTGTACTTAGGGGCGGACTGCGAACTCAAAGTGGCCCTGGAAAAAAAGCATAAAAGTGGCCCCATGTTGTAGATGGGGCCAAATGGTTGAGGCCGGACCTCGCCAAGTAGGCGGGGTCAGCAAACCATTATGCGTGGTTCACACAGTGGAGGATGGAGGGATAATGGATGGAGTGTGCCATGGCAAATTTATTTCCACTAAGCCATGCCTCTAACTCTGCTCAATGCTTTCTACACCCCATTCCCACCCAGTGTCACACAGTAGTTTTTCCCCCTTTCTGCTCCCACCCAGTAGTTATACCCCTACACAGTAGTTATGCCCCGTTGTGCTCCTACACAGTATTTATGCCCTTCATATAGCACTGCTGCCTCCACATAATGTTGGCCCCCTATAGTGTTAAAGGGGTTGTCCGAGTTATTTTTTTGTCCTTTGAATGTTTCTAACTAATATAATATAACACCTTTGCCAAGCACTTACTGCATCTGTAGTTTCTCCTTTCTCAGTTTTTTCACAGAGGGTCACATGACTTGTGATGTCAGCTCTCTCTGCTCTGATGATTCATGCACAAGCCTGAAAGAGCAGATGTGTGTCTGTACAAGACCACTGTTCTCGTCATGCCCCCCTTCACTGCCATCTGCTGCTGTCTGCTCTCTCTCCCTGGATTCTTAACCCCTTCAGCTGCACAGACTCAGGGCTGAAGGTTTTACTGAGTAGCTGCAGGCAGTGAGGAGACAAATGCTCGGCACAGGAGCTGACAGTCTAGAGGAGTTCTGCACAAGAACAGGTAGGGAGAAGATCCTGTGTGTATCAGCAGTGTCATTGTACAGCTGGGACTTGTAGTCCTTCATATACAACATGCTGCTGAGTATCCCAGCAGGCAGACATGTCACCCAGGGCAGCACTTTTATTTACTCCCTTTGCAGAACAGGGGGAGGGGCAGAGATTGCTATTGCAGGTAAACAAAGAGCCAGAATAGAACCAGGTAAATGAGAAAATAATATATTTTTAGTGCTATATATTTTTTTTCATAACTCGGACAACCCCTTTAAGACATAAAAAAAAGTAATACTAAGTCTGTTGTGACTTCTATCCAGCCACTGGGTGTACCACAGCAGATGGTACTGGCGGCCTATTGTTAGAAGAAGGGCTGGCAGCCTGATAATGACATCACAGCAAGGCCACTGGCGACATTACATCATATTTGAATGATATCAGCTGCTCCTCTTTTAACGCAACAGTACTGATATAACCTCCAGAGTCATTACATCATAAATGACTGATATCAGACGCTCCTCTTATAATGCTCCAGTACTGATATAACCTCCAGAGACATTACATTGTATGTTACTGATATCAGCCTCTCCTTTTATTACACTTCAGTGCTGATATAACCTCCAGAGACATTACATCATATGTGACTGATGTCAGCCGCTCCTCTTATAACACTCGGGAAATGGTTCGGGAAGAGTTTTTTTTTTTACAGTATAAATCAATTTCTGCAGTTATTATGTGAAGTCTTGCGATACTTCGCAAAGTAATAACTTCAGCTCATCAGAGCCAATACATTCTAATACTGTACAGAGCGCTCACTCAGTACACTATTGAAACAAAGTTTTATGCGAATCGACTTCGGATATTTCATCCAAAATCGATTTGTTCATCCCTAGATATAACCTCCAGAGACATTACATCATATGTGACTGATGTCAGCTGCTCCTCTTATAATGCTCCAGTACTGATATAACCTCCAGAGACATTACATTATACTGTATGTGACTGATATCAGATGCTCCTCTTATAATGTTCCAGCACTGATATAACCTCCAGAGACATTACATCATATGTGGGGGATGAAGGGCTGGGAAAATTTGAAATGCCACTGATGAGAGGGAGGGGGGTCACTGGGAGACATAACTTCTTAGGAGCTCTGTATAAAGTATAGGTGAGATAGTGTGGTGGGCAGAGGTCTTTGAGGGGCAGGAACAACAGGAGGACAGAAGATGTGCAGGGGCAGCAGCTTCAGGACTCTCCTAACTTCCCTCCCACAGTACTGTACCTTACCCCATTGCTGCTGTGTGGAGTAGGAGAACCAGGGAGGGACTGAACTTTATACTTTAGGCACAGTGACACAGAAGGAGAAGCCCCTCCAGTATCTCCTGCTGCTTCCTCGGCTCCTCTGGCTCTGCCCCCTGCTCACACATGAAGGAATATCACACTGCAAAGAGGAAGGGGAAGGGGGACTCTCTGCTCATGTGAAGTCTGTAAAGTTTACTTTGGAGAAAGAAACAAGCCCTGCAAGGTATTGTGCTGTCCATTTCACCAAAGTAAAATTATATGGGTGCCAGTGCTGCAGTCCAGCACCTGATAATAGTGGTGGTGGTACCTGTGAGCGGGCCATTGCTTCCTTGCAACCAAGCCCCTGACAGAATAGTAACTGCCCTGGTGGTGGCCCTGTCTACAGTTCATACAGTATTATAGAGAGGGTGGGCCTGCTGTGTGTCACATTTCAAGCCTCCTGCCCTGCTGCACTCTCTTACTATCTACTGCCATAGTAAGAGCGCAGCAGGGCCAGCAGTCTGCAGTGTCACATGGGGCACACACCACTTGCCAATTTTCTACCATACAGAACAAAGTGTCAGACAGCAGGGAGGGTCTGCGTGAACAGGGAGGCAAGCTGCAGACGGCCTACTGTGCAGTAAAAGGCAAGCGGCCCACCAGGAATCTTCCCAATGGAGTTAATGGCCAATCCGCCCCTATCTGTACTGGCATCATAGAACCAGCAATAGAAAAATAGGTTGGCAAAATGCGCTGAAGCCAGTAGATGCAGTAAATTACACAAATAGTATTCATTTTCATGGTACAAACATACAGCAATGGTTTTAGAAATGTTTAGACCTTTTGTAACAAAAAAAAATGATGAGAGGAAAAATATAAAAAAAAAATTCCTAATTTTTAATTTTTCTTTAGGTTGGCTCAGAAATTAATAAGTTAATTGCAGTTATATATGCCCATTTCTACAACTGGTGGGAGGGGGGAAGGGGGGGGGGGTAAACATTCTGATAATGAAATGGTTAATAAAATCTACCCCATTGTGTTTTATCTGAAGTACAATTTCGTTCAATGTATTTATCCAGATTTGTCTACGTTTCAATTGTGAAGGTTCATTACAGCTGGAAAATGCATACTTATGTAAATCAAACGTAGTGCACGTTTGTAAAACAATGGGGTCATTTACTAACCTAAAATATGCCTAAAATAGGCGTATTTCAGGCGCAGATGGTGGCTCAACGGATAGTTTCCCTGCTCACACCAGGTCTAAATTGTGGGTGTGGATGGGCCCCAATATATTTATGTATGTACTGTATGTAATTAGCGTGTTTTGTAAATTACAACACTGGACTTCGGATCTGTCTCGGCTATAATGTTGATGCCGGTGTAAAGGGAACATGTTGAAATTCATAAGTTTTCGTTATAGAGTGACTCTCCTGTGAACCAAAGAGATGCTTTTCAGCAACAGAGAGCACAGTATATCCGCATTAAAAACTGCTATAACTGTGGATGATAATAGTTTAAATTTGACACTTGTTTGCCTTCAAGGCTAAGTATGGTACAGGATTTAGGAACAAGAAAAGCACCAGTGTGTTTTAAAAGCATTGATTCACTGATTATAAGAAAAGTTATTCTAGTGTGTATATACCATGGTAATTACATCCTAAAAGTTTTAGATTTCCATTAAAATCCCAACGACTTCCACACTGATTTACTGAAATTAATATAAAGTCAGTAATCAAAAGAGAAAATCCATAATATAGTTATGTTTATAATCAATTTACTCTTGTTATATGCAATATATGACCAGAAAATATATAATGCATCTGTGCTCCACTGAAATATATAATTCCTAAAACTTTATTCAAATTTCTTATCATTATTTCCCTTAGTATATATAGCCCCAAACCAGTGGAGTGCCTCCAATAGAGGTAGACCACGCAACTGCTATGGGGCCCCTGAGGGAAGGAGGCCTGCAGTGGAGGATGGGCCCCGCCCACTAATTACAGTTATATAGCTACCTGTAAAAAGATTATGTAAGAAGTGGAGAAGGACCTTTGGTGATGTCATCAACCATGTGACCAGTGCAGGAAGCCAAGGAATAGCAGAGCAGGGAAGTTTGAAGGACCTTTGGTGATGTCATCATCATGTGACCAGTGCAGAGAACTGGTGAAAGACCTGTGGGATGTTTCTTTGAGGGGGTGGAGCTTCTGTGGGGGGCCTGGAGGAGAGGTTAGTGGTGTCCTGTGATAGCCCATATAAAATCCTAGAAAAGCTGGGAGTTGTAGTTCTGTCCTATTATCTCTTTCCATGTAATTTCAACGTATGCCCTAGTACAGTCCGTTAATGCTGTCAGTTGTAGTTCTCTCCTCTTATACCCCCACTCTGTAATGTATACTCATGCCTCATAAGTCTGGCCATACTGGGGGTTATAGTTCTTTCCTTTTAAAGTTATCACCTAGTATAACTGAATGATGATATGCTAAAAGTTGTAGTTCTCTCTTCTTAGGCTAGGTTCACATGACCATTTAGTTTTCCGTTTTGCATGCAAGACTTTTTTCTGTCTAAAATAACGGATACTCTCTGTGTAATATCCACTTGTATCCAATAATAACAGCCTGGAGATGCTGGGAGTTGTAGTTCTCTCCATTTTACCTCTCCCTGTGTTGCCCCCTAATTTCCAATAATAATCTGGTGATGAGACTTATAGTTCCCTTGTCAGTATTATAATGTTCTGAGGTGTATATTAGGCTTTGATCACATCTGTGCTGGTCACGTTCGCTGTTCTATCCTGTCATAGGAGCACAACAACCAAAATTACCGTAATACCGGATCTGGCACTTCATGGACAACAACACCTGACGGATCCCGCTGACTATGATGAGATCTGATGGGTTTCCATCTGCCAAGCTATAAAATTGTGTCCAGCATTTATGACCTGATCTGCGAATGAGGCCTCTAACACAGATGTGATCAAAACCTTATATGTTCTCAGATTGAGGTTCTGCAGCAGCTGTTGTGTGTATTATAAGATTCTGCAGCAGCTGAGGTATGTATTATGAGGTTCTATAGCAGCTGAGGTGTGTATTATGAGGTTCTGTAGAAGCTAAGGTGTGTGTTAGGAGGTTCTGCAACAGCTGAGGTGTATATTATGAGGTTCTGCAGCAGCTAAGGTGTGTATTAGGAGGTTTTATAGCAGCTGAGGGGTGTAGTAGGAGGTTCTATAGCATCTGATGTGTGTATTAAGATGTTCTATAGCAGCTGAGGTGTTCATTATGAGGTTCTGCAGCAGTCAGAGAAACATAAGTTGTGACTGGATTAAATCCATTCGTTTTCGGTATCTGCACTTTGTAAAATGTCCCTGTCCTGTCCCTCTGCCAGCAAGTGTCAGTGACTTGACTGACCAGTCCGGACCTGATCCAGCAGCGTCACCTCACCAGTCCAAACTTCAGCCCAGCTCTGTGAATATCTGCCCCAGGCCCTGACTGCGCTAAGCATTTGGGAGGAGGTGAAGCAAGAGCAGGCACAGTCCATGGGGGGGAAGGATAACACACTGTATAAAAAGTAGCAGCAGAGGGCACAATTCATCGGGTAAGGCTAGGTAATCACTTGCGATCAGATTTCGGTATTCTGTTGCAGCATAACAGCAGAATACCAGAATCGCCAGATCCAGCATACACCAAACAATGGTGGCACTTGCCGGATCCCATTCACAATAATGGGGTCAGTCGAGATCCTGCATGCAGCGGTGTTTTGCCCTTTTTTTTGCCAGAATTTGCAATGGAGCCTTCTGCTGGAACCTCTGCAGCAGATGTGCACGTAGCCTAAGGGGTGCTATGGGTCACTCTCAAGGGGTCCCAATTCAGATTCTTGCCATGGGGCCCAAAGATTTCTATGTACGCCCCTGCCCCAAAACATATTCTAGCGTGCGGTAAACATAGTTTGATAACCCATACCGGACCCTGTCACCAGTGAGCTCATAATGTAATCTTATAAATCTCTGCTCCAGAAGCAAAGCAAAGGAATACGAGAGGGTGTAGCCAAAGAAGATAACCTGTTCTGGAGATGAGAGGTAGAAGGGAGCTTGCCTTGAGAGGCATTCAATGAGATCTGTGCTTTAATTAAATCCTACTGTCAGGTAACTATATGACAGCTCTTCTATTTTCAACCTAGTTTATTTAGGCTGAATTGTGATTATTCACATATTGTAGGCATCCTTTTGTTTTTGACTTGCCTTATTTACACAATTACTCTTTGCCTTATCTTTGCCCATTTAGTGACTTTTCTCTTGCCTTTGTGCCTCTTTACCTTTGGCTCTCATGGTTCTGATTTGGCTTATTCTCCTATTGCTGTCAGATGATGTTTTGGCTTTGATGTTTGACGGCTCTGTTTTTTACCCCAGCAACTATCCGGTAAATGCAAGACGGTATGCCATATCCCCTGTAGGTCCCACTCAGGGTTAACTAGTTAGGCTCCTGAGATGGGACCACTATTCCCCTCTAGGCAGGGCTCCTTTAGTTATAGGGTTTTTGTAGGGTAAATTCACCAGCTCTTGCTGAACCTGGTAGCTAAAAGGTCTGCCAGTGGGGTAACCTCCTGTTTCCCATCAGTTCCATCACAAAGTAACTGTCCCAAACTAAAATCATCATGGATCAACATTAGCGTGTAGCTGATTAATTCCATGCCTGACTTGTATAGAACCTTGCAATTTGTATACAGGCAGAAGAAATTCAGATAGCTACAGTTGTTCGCTCTACACAAGAACCTATGGTTAATCTTCGCTGGCAACTATAAGGAATTTACATTTTAAAGAGCACTATAAGCTTTATTTGAGATTTAGGTCTAGGTGTTCAGGCACAGAGGCTCGGAGGGTAGGCAATAGTTATTTCCCTTATTCCTCAGACCTTGGACAGTCTCCTGACTCACCAGAGCTGTCTTTTGTTTGTCTTTTTCATGTCCTTGGTCTACTGTATGATGACTTTGTTGGATTAGCAGAGAGAAAAATAATGAAGGACATTTACTTAGCATGTTGCTCTAGAATTATGGTGTAAAATGCTCCAAAATAATGGCATTTTGATTTGCACCAAATATATCAACTATTTTCTCCTTATTTTTCACCACAAAGAATAAAACATGCCAGAAAAGTGCTCTGAATTTCAAAGTGGGGGTTAGGGGGGGGGGGGGGACGAGATTAGGGCTACCAAATTGTCATATATTTATCAACTTATGTTTGTCTTAAAAGATGCAAAATGTAGATTAAGTTTGCTTCTGTAGCAGTGTATATTGTTAAAGGCGCACAGCAGATCAGATAGATGCGACTTTTATTATTAAATGTCTCATATTGGATTTGCACTTTTAAAATCAGTTGAGCACAGGCGCATTGTCACAAATACAATTAAATGTCCCATTTTAACACTCGACTTAAAAATGTTGCATCTGTTTATAAAATAATGAATTTTTAGCCTACACTTACAAAAGAGACATTTTAAAAAGAACATGCGCCTTTTGATAAATGAGGTGAAACAAATCTCCCAGTTTGAATGGGGATGTAAGTTTTTTTGTGGTGGGAAATATGCCATTATTGATAAATCGTCCCCAATGTCTTTAACCTCTTCAGTACCAGTGCTAATGTCAGCAGACCCTAACTCTCCTAATCTCATGCTTCTGGATGCCCCCATTACTGCACAATTGTAACTTTTATCATGTGCTAATTAGCCTCTAGGAGCAGGGGGGCGTTGCTCCTGCTCCTAAAAGCTCAGTTCGCCCACCTCAAGTCACGCCCTGCCTTCCTTGATTGACAGGGCTAGCGTTTATCTACTTCGGCTGGCCCTATATGCTGGATAAATCTCATGCATGAGCAGTCCCAGCACAGAGGGTCGGCAGGAGGAGACGAGCGCTGCCTAGCCCTGTCAATTAAGGATGGCAGGGCGTGACTTGAGGTGGGCGAATGGAGCTTCTAGGTGCAGGTGCAACGCCCCCCCGTGCTTCTAGAGGCTAATTAGCATATTATAAAAGTTAAAATTATGCAGTAATGGGGGCATCCAGAAGCATGAGATTAGGAGAGTTAGGGTCTGCTGACATTAGCACTTTGCTAATGTCAGCCAGTTTAATAGGGTTAAATCTGGTGACAGAAACCCTTTAAATCCCAGGCCGATTTTTGCAAATCTGACTTTTGCACTTTGTGGTAATAACTTTGGAACGCTTTCACTTATCCAAGCCATTCAGAGATTGCTTTCTCGTGACACATTGTACTTCATGACAGTGGTAAATTTGAGTCGATATATTTCCCCTTTATTCATAAAACCCAATCCAAAATTTACCAAACATTTTGAAAAATTCACAATTTTCTAAATTTTTATTTTTCTACTTTTAAAACAAATAGTAATTCCTCATAAATTAGTTATCAATCAACATTCTCCTTATGTCTGCTTTATGTTGGCATCATTTTGTAAATGCAATTTTATTTTTTAGGACATTAGAAGGCTTCGAAGTTTAGAAGCCATTTTTAAAATTTTTAACAAAATTTCCAAAACTATTTTTTTAGGCATCAGTTCAGTTATACAGTAATTTTGAGGGGCATACATAATGGAAACCGATCCATTAATGACCCCATTTAAGAAACTACACACCTCAAATTATTCAAAACTGATGTTACAAACTTTGTTAACTCTATATTCCACAAGAATTAAAAGAAAATGGAGGTGAAATTTCATAATTTCACTTTCTTTATTTTAATCAATTTTTTCTTGCAACACAGCAAGGGTTAACAACAAAATAAACCTCAATATATATATGTCTAATTCTGAAGCTTACAGAAATACCCCATATGTGGCTGTAAACTGCCCTATGGGCACGTGGCAGTGGTCAGAAGGAAAGGAGCGCCATATTGATTTGGGAGGCGGATTTTGCTAGAATGGTTTTTATGCACCATTTTGTATTTGAAGAGACTTTGACGTACCCCTACAGTGGAAACCCGCATTTTAGAAACTACACCCCATAAATAATATATTAAGCACTACTGAGCACTTTGACCCCCTAAGGGTTTTACAGAATTTGGAAACACTTGGCTCTGAAAATGAAAAGTCTAATTTCTTCCAAGCAGAAATGTTTCATTTTCACAAGGGGTAACAGGAGAAAAAGCACCCCATAATTTGTTACCCATTTTCTCCTGCATTCGGCAACACCCCATATGTGGTAGTAAACTGCTGTGGGGGCACATGGGAGGACTCAGAATAGAAGGAGCGCCAAACCAATCCAACACATATTTTGATGGATTGGTTTACGGGTGCAATTGGCTTTTATTTTTTAAGTGATTGTCTTATGTGGGGGCTTATTTTTTGCAGGATGAGGTGATGTTTCCATTGGTACCATTTTGGGGTACATAAGACTTTTTGATCGCCTGGTATTACACTTTTTGTGAGGCAAGGTGAAAACAAAATGGCTGTTTTAGCATAGTTTTCTTTTTAATTTTTTTTTTTACAGCATTCACCTGAGGGGGCATATAATGTGATATTTTTCTAGAGCAGGTTGCTACGGATGTGACGATACCCAATATGCCTATCATTTTTATTTTTGTTAAGTTTTTCAGAGTGAAAGCCTTTTTGAACAGAATAAAATCTTTTTTTTGTGTTGCCATTTTCTGTGAGCCGTGTTTTTTTTATTTTTTGGCCGATTGTCTTAGGTAGGGTCTAATTTTTTGCTAGATGAGATTATGGTTTGATTGGTACCATTTCATTCATCTGACGGGTGGATCATGTGATATTTTTAAAGAGCCGATTGATACGGACGCGGTAATAACTAATATGTCTATTTTCTCTTTTTCCCTCTTTTTTACATTTTTTTTGTCCCACTCTGGAACTTCAACTTTTAGGGGCCTGATCCTCTTTACAATGCATTACAATACTTCTGTATTGTAATGCATTGGCTGTAAGTGTGTTACTCAATGTAATACACTTCAGCCTGCTTCCTGTGAGATTCATGGGGCTGGATCTCATAGGCTCACACGGATGGCAGCCACGATTCCTAAGGAAGGCATCGGGCTTCTGTCCAAGCCATCGGGTCCCCGTCACAGCAGTGTGGGGTCCTGATGAACACCTCAGCATCTGGCAGGATACCGCACATGTGGCGGTCAGCGCTGACCTTGGCAGTGCAAGGGTTAATGCGCCGGCATCTGTGTTTTCACCGATGCCGGCACATACAGCAGGGGTCCAGCTATCAATGACTGCAGGACCCCTGTAGCTGATCGGGCCAGCACAGCTCCTGTGCCCGTCTGATGAGAGCACCATAGCTGTACGGTGCTGGGATTTGCGACCCTGGTTTCCAGCGCCGTACATGTACCGTGCTGGTATCCTACGGGTTAAAGGTAATCTGTCAACAGGTAGCTTCTAACAGCTCTAAGGTCCCATTCAGACGGCCATAGTGCTTTGTGGATCCGCAAAACACGGATACCAGCCACGTGCGTTCCACAATTTGCGGACCGCACAAGGCCGCAACCATAATCGAAAATGCCTATTCTTGTCCGCGATTGAGGATAAGAATAGGGCATGTTCTATCTTCTCCGCGGAGCCACGGAACGGAACCACAGATGCATTATAGGCAATATACTTTTCTGGGGCACTATGAGGACATTATATCTCTTAGGGACACTATGGGGAGGTTATAAGTTTTGCGCTATTATAGAGGACCTTTGTGTTTGATATTATTATGGAGGGACTATCTGTATAGCACGGTTATTTCTGTAGTATGGTATTTGGGGTATGGGGGAGCACAACAGGTAGAATATTTGGTGATGAAGGACGATAGAGGCAAAGGGAGAGGAAGGATGATGGAAAAGTGAAGAATCTAAGATGTCTGTGTGACAAAAGCTGCAGGATCAACACATGCCTGAGAGAAGTCACCACTGTGCTCTGGTCTGAGTAGAGAAGATGAGGAAAGAAAACATCTACATGAGAGGAGGAGACTTCACTTGATGTAAGCGGTATGTGGTTCTGTATTACCCTGAATGTTTTGTAGCACTAAATAGGAGAACAAAACTACTGTGTGGGGGCATAAATACTTTGTGAGCACACAAAGGGGTCTGGACAGGGTTGGACATTAATAGATGGGTTAGAGGCGTGGCTCAGCCCCCCAAAAATTGCTGCAGTGTGCATACTGATATTATTCCTCATAGGCCTTTTTAAACATTGGATGGTATGGGTGTATTTATGGATGGTGTATGTATAGTATATACAGTATGTGTATTTATATGTATTAGGGTCTTAATGCAGAAATGTCATCATTACAGACGTGCCAGTAAAAATGCACAAAATTCCTCTGCTTAGATCAGTAGTTCCACACTGCCAGGAAATAATGATGCTCCATGTTAGTGATAGCAATTGTTCAATATAAAGGAAATCCACGTTGCTCACCATTAACCACTTACCGACGTATGGTGAATGTCGGGTCTATAAAGGTGGTGTCGGTGTTCTGCCAGGTTTCTATACCCCGGCAGAACTCTATACCGGAAGTTACGCGGCAGCACAGGAATCAGCTTTAGGAGGGTGTGTGCGGCGCTGCGCACGTGCACATTGACTGGATTAGCAAAAAATCACTGCAACGCCGCGGGAGAAGGACTTCATGCCCATGCGCGAAACCGCACACCACGCGTGCACACTTAGGGGTAGGTAGATTCTCCCAGCGCAAAATGTTCCATCAGATCTCCTTACACGGTTGATAGTAGTAGAAAGCTTCATTTTCAGTATTTTATTGCAGGTAATACACAGGAGGCAGACACATAGAGATCAGTCAGTGTTTTATGTCTACTGACACTTTCTGCTAGCCGATCTCCATGTTTTGCCTTCCTTGTATTACCAGCAGTGTAGCACTAAAAATAAGGATTTCTGCTGTTTATGGTGAATGCTGTGGACTTCTCTAAGGCTACTTTCCCACTAGCGTTTTATGCGGATCCGTCATGGATCTGCAAAAACACTTCCATTACAATAATACAACCGCATGCATCCATCATGCTTGCAGTGCATTTTGGTGCATTTCATTTAGTTCAGTTCAGTTTTGTCCCCATTGACAATGAATGGGGACAAAACTGAAGCGTTATCTTCCGCTATTGAGATCCTATGACGGATCTCAATAGTGGGATTGAAAACACTAGTGTGAAAGTAGCCTTACTTTTAAAGGGTATTTTTACATGTATAGCGTATATATGATGAAAGTGTATTTATTTGGTGCCTTTGTAAATGTATTGTGACACTACACATCTGCCGCTTCCCACTTAGTAGGGAACCAGGGCATACAGTATTCTTCTTTTCCTATAAGGTTTTGCTGTCAGTGATGTCATCTTATAAGAATTAAAATTATTGTGAAAAGGCATTTATTGACTGTGGGGCTGCTGCCAACTTGACAGACTCCTGGGTGGTAAATAACCTGATCAGAATAAATTCTAAGGATGAATAGAAGACAGCATTTAATATCCCAGAGAGACATTACAAATACCTAGTTATGACTTTTAGTTTTTTTTTAATGCTCCAACTGTATTCCAGGAGTTTGTAAATTATATTTTCAGGGACTTTATATATTAGTTTGTAACTCTTTACGAGATGACATACTCATTTTCTCTTTGAACCATGTTTCTCAAGTCCTTTATGTTGGTGCTGTGAAAACATTCTGTTTGCAAACAGAAAAGTGTGTGCTTTAAGCTTTCGGGATGAAACTTCTTAGACCTTAGTAAGGTGTAGAGTTGAGCAGATTGATCCTAAACTAATTGGATTTGCTACAGTTTGGCGATTTATTTCGGATGAATCGCACAAAAATTGTGCCAGTGCCATTTTATTATGCAAATTGGCTGGGAAAACAGGAGGGAAGATGAAGGAGCACATGACACTTGGAGGGAGACATGGGGTTTGCCCTGATTGGCTCAGACTCTGACAGCCTGTCAGCTAATCCATGGGCAGTATTCTAGTAGGTTCTTTTGCTTAGAAGGAAGGAATGACATTCTTAGTCTAGCTTGCGATCTGATAGCATGGTTGTTGGCTGTCTTTGCAGAAAAGCAATAACAGACACAAGCTAGCAATCAAGAGGGAACTGGTCACTCAGATTAGTGTGTTACAAAATCCAGCAAAAATCTAATTTTTTCTGTAAATGGACTGCAAGCAAGCCTTTTTGTTTTGCCATAGGCTTATTGCCAGCACCTCCAGCATCAATAACATACATTCTGCTGCTGAGAAATTACCCCTTTTTTTCAACAAATAAATTGTACTGCATTCATGTTGTGGTTTTATTCAACACATTATATTACTATAGTAAATTGTCAATTCCAGTGTGCAGTGTGTTTGCAGAAGAAATTGATGTTTAACTGTGCCTCTGTAAATTACAGGAAAAAAAAAACTTCTAATTTTGCTATTGTTTAATAATCTGTGTACCAAACCTAAGACTTTACATTTATATAGGCATCATAATAAAATGTCTGGTATATGAAAGATCAAATGAGTAAAAAACAAAATATCCAGGCCTTGTCATCTGAGAGTCAAACTGTGCTCCTCCTCCTTTCAGTTGCATCATCTGTGTCTTCACTGTCCCTCCTAGTAAGTTGCCTTAATATTTTTCCTAAGAAGAGGCAACAAAGCCTCGTGTGCTATGTAAGATACTCAAGCTAGTCTCTCTATTGAAGACTCATGTGAGAAGCATTAGACTCCTCCTCCTTCAACAAAATGTAATTCTTCTTTAAAATGTACTTCTTCTCTCTATCAGTCTGACTTTTTTCCAGGTGTTCTCTTTTTCAAAAAAGTTGTTTAAAATTGTCTCATTTTCTAAATAACTGTGTCCTTTTCCCATTACATACTATGTTCCCTGACCCAATGGACTTCTGGGCAGGCAGAGTTTGGAACAGTGGGAACTGACCAAGTTTTCGCTCGCTGTCCAGCCTCCAGTGTCATCTCGTAGAGGGTTTTTAGCATAGCAGGTGGCATTGTCACAGCTAAACAGACAAACTTGTCTCCCCTTAGTGTACAAAACATCAAATTTGTGAAAATGAATGAAGCTCGTCCTAATTGATTGGTACTTAGCGCATTAGGACGAGCATTCTCGTCCTACAGTTAAACTGTCACCATGTCTGCATGTTACACACAGCCAGGGGTCTCAGCTAACCGGCCGGGACCAATCAGAGCGGTCCCCAGCAAGTGATTGCTCTGATTGGCTAGTCTGTACAGACTTGTAATGCCGGGTCAAAGGTTCTGATTCCCACAGTCCGTGACTGCGGGAATCAGAACCTTATAGAATGTATAAAAAATATTCCCCACTATGTCCCACCCCCCCGAGTCCTCAATGTCCGCCCCCCCCGGCGTGCGTGCGGTGCATGGTGCAGGAGGCGGGCGGTGCTTGCCTCCTATGTAATATTCATTGGTGGCCAGTGGTTAGCAGAGTTTCAGCACATTTCTGACACTCTGCTAAAAACAGCTGGCATCTGTGCTTATCCGGACAGACCATGGCATGGAAGGGGTTACCAGGGAGGGAGCTCCCTCCCTCTCCCATTAGGGGGCTGCTGTGCCTTTGCAGCCCCCGGACAGGATGGGATCACAGAGGGAGGGAGCCCTCCTCCCTCCCCATCACCCACTTCTCAGTTTTAGCAGCGGGTGATGGTTACCATGGCAACAGGATGCCTTTAGAGGCGTCCTGCTTGCCATGCTAATAGTAACTCTGATCAGACTTCTGCTAAAGGCAGAAGTCTGACCAGACAGTGTAAAGTGCAAAATATAGTACAGTACACTATATAATGTACTGTACTGTGTTATATAGACACCAGACCCACTGGATCTTCAAGAACCAAGTGGGTCTGGGTCAAAAAAATGTAAAAATGGAAAAAAAAGTAAAAAAAAGTAAAAATAAAAAAAACACATATCACTGACCGAAAATTAAAAAAATAAAATACACTACACATATTAGGTATTGCAGCATCCGTGAATACCGTAAAAAAATAAAAAGGTGTAAAAAAAGTAATTTTTTGTTACCTTACATCACAAAATGTGTAATTCCAAGCGATCAAAAAGGCGTATGCTCTCAAAATAGTGCCAATCAAACCGTCATCTCATCCCACAAAAATCCTACCCTACCCAAGATAATCACCCAAAAACTGAAAAAACTTTGGCTCTCAGACTATGGAGACACTAAAACATGAATTTTTTTTTTTCAAAAATAAAATCATTGTGTAAAACTTACATAAATAAAAAAAAGTATACCTATTATGTATCGCCGCGTCCGTAATAACCTGCTCTATAAAAATACCACATGATCTAACCTGTCAGATGAATGTTGTAAATAACAACAAATAAAAACGGTGCTAAACAACTATTTCTTGTTACCTTGCCTCACAAAAAGTGTAATATAGAGTAACCAAAAATCATATGTACCCTAAAATAGTACCAATAAAACTGCCACCCTATCCTGTAGTTTCTAAAATGGGGTCACTTTTTTGGAGTTTCTACTCTAGGGGTGCATCAGGGGGGCTTCAAATGGGACTTGGTGTAAAAAAAAAACAGTCCAGCAAAATCTGTCTTCCAAAAACCGTATGGCATTCCTTTCCTTCTTCTCCCTGCAGTGTGCCCGTACAGCAGTTTACGATCACATATGGGGTGTTTCTATAAACTCCATAATCAGGGAAATAAACATTGAGTTTTGTTTGGCTGTTAACCATTGCTTTGTAACTGGAAAAAAATTATTAAAATATAAAATCTGCCAAAAAGGTGAAATTTTGAAATGTTATCTCTATTTTCCATTAATTCTTGTGGAACACCTAAAGGGTTGACAAAGTTTGTAAAATCAGTTTTGAATACCTTGAGGGGTGTAGTTTCTAAAATGGAGTCATTTTTGGGTGGTTTTTATTATGTAATCCTCACAAAGTGACTTCAGACCTGTACTGGTCCTTAAAAAGTGGGTTTTTGAAAATTTCTGAAAAATTTCAAGATTTGCTTCTAAATATAAGCCTTGTAACATCCCCAAAAAATAAAATATAATTTCCAAAATGATCTAGACATGAAGTAGACTTATGGAGAATGTAAAGTAATACCTATTTTTGGAGGTATTATTATGTGTTATAAAAATAAAGAAATTGATACTTGGAAAATTGCAAATTTTTCAATTTTTTTTGTAAAGTTGGTATTTTTTTTATGAATAAAAATGAACTTTTTTGACTCCATTTTACCAGTATCACAAAGTACAATATTTGATATAAAAACAATCTCAGAATGGCCTGCATAAGTAAAAGCGTTTAAAAGTTATCACCACATAAAATGATACTGGTCAGATTTGCAAAAAATGGCCGGGTCCTTAAGGTGAAATAGGGCTGAGTCTTAAAAACTGTTTAGATTGCGGTTATGATCATTTATGAAGTGGTTTGCTGCATTGGATATACCTATAGCAGATAGATTAGCAATATAATTTAGATGTTCCCGCAATCTTGTTTGAAAACTTCTACTGGTACTACCCACATAGAGTAAATTGCAACTAGTACATTTGATGATATAAATAACACCCGTTGTATTGCAGTTGATGTGATTTTTTTATTTTTTTTTATTTGAAATGTTTCATTATTCTATGCATTTTGGAAACAGCTAGTGACTTGGACATGTTTGCAGGTTTTGCAGGGGTGGGTACCGCATTTGGAGAATCCCGGATGTTTCAACCATGTGTCAAGTGTATTTATTGTAGAACGTTTGAAAAGGGATGGTGAAAGGGAGTTGGCTAAAGTATTAGGTCTCCTAGAGACTACCCTGCATCCATTCTTTAGCACGTCATGCAAAATCTGATACTCATAGAGAATGGGTAAACATTTTTTTATTATTTTTTCTATTTTTGAAAATTGACGACTATATGTTAATACCAATGTTGGTGGTTCAGGGTTAGTTCTGTCTCCCTTAGTACCCTGCCTCTTAGAGAAGAGCAATTCCTCTATAGTTTTGTGCCAGGCTATATTGAACCCTTTGTTTATCATCCATCTTGAATACCCTCTATGGGTAAGTCTAGTTCGAATTATCTCTGATTCTTTTAAGAAGGTCGCGGTGGTATTGCAATTCCTGCAGCTATATTTAAGGCGAGAGCTGCGATAAGACATTCAGTTAAGACTAAGACCAGTAACTGGTCTAAACGCGTCAACTTGGATGTGCAAGTGTGCAGTGGGGTCCACTATATGTAAGTGTATATTTTATTAATTAAGACGGAGCATTGATATCCCCTTCAAATGCTGGACTATCGTTTCTATTTTGCTGACTGGAGGACTTACCTGGTTCGGTCCGTGCACAGAGACACAATATGCAGGGTGAGCTGGATTTGTTTTCTACTACTAAAACCAGATGTCTGACAATCTCAGCTTTAAAACAAGACAAAGATTGAGGCTTTATCCACAATATAATGTACATTATAGCCATGAGAAATGGGTCTGAATGAAACCTGTATTTACCTGCATCTTTTATTCCCATGCTCTAACATGTGATATATCAATATCAAGATTGTCAGTTTTAAAACAAGACTTGTATCTTTATGTATGTATCTTTAGCTGTTAGAAAGCCTGAGATATACTAGCAGAGAGCAGCTCCCCTTCAGCCAGCTGAGATGCAAGCCATTTCATACATGTTAGCAACCCCCTTCCCTCATCAATCAGAGAAAATCCTTGCTCTCTGTTTATTACATATAGTGGGGGAGTCTATTCTTATAGACCATTTGTTGATGCCATGTTCCAGACATTTACCATTTATCATCCAGATCACAGAACAAAACAAATTTCACCTAACACAACACAATAATTCCTGTTTGTCGCAAAGTTACATAAGGGTGAACATGATTTTCAATCCATCAAGGCAACTGCAATTAACAGTTTGTCTGCTTCAGTAAATATATAGGTTTTGGGGTGCACTTTTCAATGACTGTAATACCTGTATTTTATAGGTTATTCCTTTTTTTAATAAATTTCCAGCTTAAACCAGATTTTTGGTCTTTCCAGATCTGGTGATTTCATGTGCATGTACATTTAGACCTAAGGATGTATCAACTTTATTGCAATTATTATGAAAAATTACACTTTGACGCAAAGCTGCAGGAAGATTTCTGTGTGTATAAAGTGTTGAGTTGCATTTTGACAATGTATTGCTACTTTCAGAAAATGTATGGGCATTAACATGATTTTTTTTAATTTTTTTTATTTATTTATACATGTCAAAACTACAAAATTTTCCTGGCTACCAGAGGTTCAAAAAAATTTAAGACACATGGCAGGGAAAGGGTTGAACATCAAGGAAGACCTGTAAAGGAAAGTCTATTTACTTGCTTCCCTGTGTGGGCTCCCTGGTTCTTCTCTCCCCAGCCTTGGCTGCTCCTCTGCACTTCCAGGATGTAAAGTACTACTTTGATGCCGTTGCAGCCAATCCGTGGCTGCAGTGGTGACCTCTTCCTTTTGCATCATGTGAAATGGTCATGTGATAAAATGGCAGCAAATCACCACCAAACAGCGGCAGAAATAAGGTTAGGTTGGCTTCTATTTGCTGGGCTGCACAAGAGTAGGGGTTGCCAAATCCCCCCCCCCCCAAAAAAAAAAAAAAAACTTTAATATTTACCATTTTGGTAGAGGGAAGGCTGGTACTGTAATAATTTTCAGACTGAATCATAGCGCACACAGGCCGGGGGATAATTATTATTACCCAGCTTGTGCTCCCCTCAGTAGGCACGATGACATCACTTTATCGTGCCTGCTGCTAGGGAAAGCAGGATGAGGTCCATTCACCAGGAGAACAAGACTAGGTGAGTGTAACTTTCTTACTTTGTTTGGTACAGGCTTTACTTTTGGAAGGGGGACACTAATGGTGCATTTTGCCATGTGTGGCTGCACAAAGGGGCATAGCTACTGTGTGCAGCACTAAGGGTGTGTTCACACTAGCGTTATGGCATTCCGTTATAGGTTCCATTTATAATGGAATATAAATATAACGGAATTCCTAGACGGAATGCAAAATGAAAGACTTTAAGTGGCATTCTGTTTTGATCCGTCATAATAGAAG
The DNA here is from genome assembly GCA_033119425.1 of Bufotes viridis. Classification (NCBI taxonomy): domain Eukaryota; kingdom Metazoa; phylum Chordata; class Amphibia; order Anura; family Bufonidae; genus Bufotes; species Bufotes viridis. The sequence continues at coordinate 223,392,358 of CM065589.1, forward strand.
TCTATAGTCAAGCATAACGGATCCATCTGGTTTCCGTTATGCAGAACGGAAAACAAAGTCCTCTAGACATGACTTTGTTTTCTGTCCTCCATAACGGATACCAGACAGATCCATTATGCTTGTCTATAGACTTCTGTTATGATGGATCAAAATGAAATGCCTCTTAAAGGCTTCTGTTTTGCATTCCGTCCGGAAATTCCACTATAAACAGAACCTATAATGGAATGCCATAACACTAGTGCGAACCCACCCTAAGGGGCATAACTGCTGTGTGTGGCACCAATGGGGCATAACTACTGCGTGTGGGCACAAAGGAGACTGGGCGGGATTAGGCGTTTATCGATAGGAGATGGGTATTTGGCGGAGTTACAGGCATGACTTTGTGTAAAAAAAAAAAAATGCTGTGTCATATTGCGTCCGCCATTGACAATATCCCTCCTTGGCCTTTTTAAAAGTTGGGAGGTATGTAATAATAATATAATCAAAAAATGGAGAAAAAACAGACACTGTCTCCACTCTAGGACCGCACAGCACCTTCATAATGTACTGTCTTTTCTAGCTATTCCCCCATTGTCTGCGCATATAGAATTTTACGAAAAAATACTGTCAGCACAGAAATAATTAACACAAAATTGCATATATCATTCTGATATTTATATAAAATTATCCAAAATATTAATATATATAATATAATATAACAAAATATTGTGCCAGCCGAAAAGCATGGAAAATACAGAAATATACCAGCCACAGTGCCCCTGTAATTCAACACACTTTTCTTCCCCATGGTACCCCATTGCTCTCTACAGGTGTTAAATGGTTCCCAGAACCCATAGCAATGTGAGAGACATACTGATACATCTGTGAGAAAGCCTTCTCCAAGAAAATAGTTATTAATTATAAGAGCTGATTCTGTCAATGATAATAGGATATATATGCAATAAAGTCAACAAAAATATTTCTATAGAACAGACAATGTTAGTTTTTTTTTATTATCTGTTTGCTTTAAAAAAAAAAAAATCCTAAGATCCAGATCAACTAGAATGGACCGTTTCATTCTTATTTTGAATGGTGGACAAGGTCATGCAAAATTACTTGGGGATAGTAAATTAAAAATGTGCAATTCTGCGAATAAATGGAGTTGCCTGAAACATCTCCAAAGTTATCATGGGCTAATTGGATCTATTTGCTTGAAATCTTCAATCTCAGTCAAGGTCAGTTTTCACCAGATAATAAAAGCTATGACACTGACATCTAGTGGTAAACGGCCACATGTGCGCCTGTAAATTACTGTCTGCCTGAACAATAAATTTAAACTCATCTTTTGTAACTGTGCCCATTGTTTGCTCATAGTGTAAGTGGATATTTTATGGACTTTACCTGAAACTTTGCAATATAATTAAGACATTTTAAAGTACACATACAGAGGGACATCTACTGTGACAGGCTACAAGAATCAAGGGGCTTGAGTCTGAAGTTGTTTCCTCCCTGGTGCATTTAATTGTAATGGTATTCTAATCTATTAAATAGAGTACAGCTTAGGGTACGTTCACACTAGCATTAGAGGATTCCGGCAGGCAGTTTTGTTGCCAGAACTGCCTGCCGGATCCGGAAATCCGTATGCAAACAGATTGCATTTGTTTCCGGATGCGGATATGTCTAACGGATGCATTGCAATACCGGATCCATCTCTCCAGTTTCATCCGGAAAATATGGTTTTCTGGAACACTTGGTACCGAATCCGGCATTAATACATTTCAATGGAAATGAATGCCGGATCCGGCATTCCGATAAGTGTTCCGGAATTTTCACAGGAGAAAATACAGCAGCATGCTGCAGTATTTTCTCCGGCCAAATACCGTAAGGGGACTGAACTGAAGGCATCCTGATGCATACTGAACGGAATGATTTCCATTCAGAATGCATTAGGATACAACTGAAGCGTTTTTCCCCGGTATTGAGCCCTGTGATGGAACTCAATACCGGAAAACTTTAACGCTAGTGTGAAAGTACCCTTAAAGCTGTCTTGGTTTTAATATCATTGCATAGATAATGTATGGAACATCAAGTGCACATAAAATTGCTTGCACTCAGTTGCTTTGATGTATATATGTTCTATACCTTTTACTTCAGCCTCCTATTAAATAAGGTTTAAATATACTTTTATGACACTACAGAGAGGTTTCTTTGGAGCCCATTCATCCCATAGACCACATAATGTTTTTCTGGAGACCAAACCAAGTAGTCACATAATAAGTATCTCACATATTTTGGGCAATCCTTCTGGAATGGGGAATTATCCACAGCAGCACTATACAAACTCATAAATTCAAAAGAATATAAAACAGCTAAAACAAAGCGTGCTCCCTCTTAGGTTACTTTCACATCTGCGCTTTTGCTGGATCCGGCAGGGATCAGCAAAAACGATTCCATCATGATAATACAACAGTCTGCATCCGTTCTGAATGGATCCGGATGTGTTATCTCTAAAATAGCCAAGACGGATCAGTCTCTAAAACCTTTGTAAGTCAATGGTTGACAGATCTGTTCTCTTTTGTGTCAGAGAAAACGGATCCGTCACCATTGACTTACATTGTGAGTCATAACTTATCCGTCTTGCTCCGCATCCGAGGACGCACTAATAAATGCAGCTTGCAGAGCTTGAGTGTGCACTATGGGAACATAATAAAACTGAATGGCATGCATTCTGGTGCACTCCATTCCCTTAAGTTCAGTTTTGTCCCTATTGACAATGAATGGGGACAAAACTGAAAAGTTTTCCTCCGCTATTGAGATCCTATGACGGTTCTCAATAGTGGAAAGGGAAAGCCCAGGTGTGAAGGTAGACTTAGAAAGAAAAGCTGTATCCTTTAAGCTGCCATCGGTTACTACTGCCCTTGTTATGGTGGCCACTCCCCCTAGTTAAACAGTTTGTTACATAACTGTTGAAGTACCATGTAATTCTTGTTATTTATATGCTGCATTATATCTCCCCATACTTAAAGTAAGAGTGCTACATGCTTGCATTCCTGTTGAAATAAAGCCAGTGATATTCCTGTGTGCAGCTAGCTAGCAAATGGATATGATTAGGGCACAAATGGCAGCTGAAAATTGCAAACAAGCTGAGGGAAAAGCTAGAAGTAAGCAACCTACCCTATTAGCAGCCAAGGCCAGTATAATAGTATTACGTCTGTAACCAAGATCAGCCAGCCTGCTGTGTAAGCAATCCTTTCTGAACAATTGTGTGGTATATTGTGTGTTGCTAGAACGGGTATAACTCAACTGATTGGGATTGCCGAGAGATCCATGGTGATTACTGAAGATATAACCATTTTTATGGCTGCCTCTATGAGGAAACCAAAAGCAGAGTACTAACAGCCAGGGAGCTGGGTGCAACACAAGCCAGAGACAGAGTTAGTTGTTACCTCCTGAAAACAGTGTACTTAATTAACCTGCTGCTTCTGGCTAAGCCTATTCTCTCATAGAGACTGTAATCACTATGCCTGTCCCCTATGTTACATTGACAGTTCATGTGTGTGTTTCCTATGTGTGAATTAGCTATGTCTTCAGCACTTCTAGGGTTAATCTTCTCCTGCTCTGTGAGCAGCTCCTCCCATATATACCTGGCTGTTTGCTTCAGTTCTTGCCTGTGCAGTTGATCTATAAAGATCTTGCTAAGTCTCTCTAGCTAGCTAAAGTCTGTGAAAAAGCTATTATCTAATTGCGTCATTTGTAGAGATAAATCGGAGTGACATAAATACCTGAATTCTACTCATTTGGCAGTTTGGGACAGTCCGATTTGACGTGCGATTTGTAGTGATACTCCTCTCTCTTCTCATTAGCTTAGCTATTTAATCTATTTAAAGGGGTTGTCCAATGACAAAAACTATGCACAAGACAGGGGATGTGCCTGATTAATAGCAGTCCAACCACTGGGGCTCCTGACGATTGCTAGAATTGGGTCCTGTGTGTTCCTCCATTTGTGGAACTCTAGGGGAATTCCAGAGATAGCTGAGCGCTTGTACTCAGCTATCTCTGGCATTACCATTGAGATGTATAAGGCAGCGAACACACATGTCTGCAGTTCCATTTGAACAGGGGAATGGCACAAACCTCTGCCAATCAAACACACTCCCCATCCTGAGCATATGAGATAAGTTGTTGTCAAGTTGTTGTCATGGCAGAGTAAGGACACGGAAGATTTCTGAAATGCTTAGGAGTTGTTTAGATCTTTTTGTAGCCACTTGCTATGTATGGATTTTCTTGACTAAAACCTCAATTTATGGATTCTGAGATGCAGGACTATTTTCTGCTTTAGTTTTCCACATTTACAGCTTAAGTCCCGGTAAAACAGACTGTGGGAGCACAAGGAAGAATGAGCTAGTGACAAACTTTTTTATCTATAGTTTTTTCTAGAGATGAGTGAATCAAGGTCAAATGAATTTACTTCGATCCAAATTTCAAGAAAAACTTGATTCGCCATGAAGCCGAATTTCCTTCTGCTTTGTGGTAATTCATTTATTTTTCCTGAAATGGTGATTAAAAAAAAACCCAAAACATACTCACCTCATCCATTAGCTCACGGCGAAGCTGTTAACGAATCAAATTTCTTTGTGAAATTAAGCGAAGCAGAAAAATAGAATTTTTCATAACTTTACTGATCACTAGTTCTGAGCATTATACAATGACTAAGATTAATGAATATCTGATACAACGATATCTTATATCTTACTGGACCATGGCATACTTTGTTTTAGTATATTAGAAGACAAGAATTATATTATTTTGATGATTGGGCCCATTACATAAAGCAAGATTTATTATAGTACAGTGACAGATCATTTGATATTATGTATGGCCATGGAAAATTCTTGCTCTTACAGGCCTACAATTTGATGCATTACAGTATATAAACTCAGCCTGGAAATAACTGCATATTTTACATTTTAAGATAAGATAAATGGTTGAATTATATTATAATGGTACATTAACAAATTGAAACAAACGAATTATTATATACTCATAGATAAATCAACAGTATAATATCAGATTTTTCTGAACTACATGATGATCCAGATTGTGGTGCTATTTAAGCGATTCTTATTTCTGTCACATAAAGAATCTGCTCTCTAAAGCCATTCTTTGCCCTGATCCTGCACCCACACTACCGATCCTTTATTCCTCTGTAGACCTCACAATGATCCCCATTTCTGTATTGTACATGTCCCTTTTGTGAGTTTAAGTTTCTTTTTGAGCAACATCAGTTCTGCTCTTATATATTCTTAGCTATGTTTCCTGATACGTTACTGGGCCTTATCTCTTCTGAGATCAACATGGTCATTTGTGCTTACCAGGACAGTTTTCCCAACAACCAGCATGTACATCTCTATTTCTTTATACATCCCTGAAACAATCTTGGGTTCTACATCATTTGCAACTGATGTTATAATTAGTGGTCCACATAGGGAAGCAGGAAAAAATAAATACTGGAATTTGAAGGATGATTCAGGCAAGAAAATACTGATCTATGAGATTCCTTGGGGAAAAGCTGATGTGGAGTACATGGATTATCTCAAGAAATTGCAGAAAGTGAGGCGACACATAGAATCTCTTATATTCTGACTATATACTCTTCTCTATCTAGCCTTGGCAATATGTTGTATTCCAGCTTTTCTTGTATCCATTGTCTTATATTCAAGGAGAAATACATCAGAATAATACTGTAAAATTCTTTCCATCTATGAGGTTACCACACCTACAATATTTGGGCATATCTATACGAATGTACTAATGATGTGTACACACATCGATATAATAACACCTACATAGAACCAGAATACCTGTTTGTAATAAATATAGTATATAATCTTTATTGACCGTACTAAAAACACTTCACATACACATATGAGAATGGTAAAAAGGCAAAAATCAAACACAAAAAAGTAGGTAGGGTCAATACATAATAAAAATAATGGAAGCAGACACACATATTGTAGTAGTTTGGCATATGTCAATGTAGTCAGAAGGTAAAACAAAATAATCCCAATAATGCACAATAAATAAATTAACACAAACTGTGCTAGCAGCTGCATAAAAAGTATAAACCATGTAGATACAAATCCATACAGTTGATTTGTTCCAATGTACAGTACATTACGCTAAGTAGCTTCCTCCAGGGGATAACTTTTGGCAGTATAAAAGTTGCAATTTGGTCAATAGGGGAGAAAGGAAACTAATCAGATTAAGTGATAGCCCAATGTGAAGTGGATGGAGCAGTGATACTTCAACACATCAAGCAGGGAGGGCCCAGACCGCCGGGCATATCTGCCGGGAGCAGTTAGGTGCTGGTGGGCACAGACCACCGGTGTTACAGCAGTTACAAAGCCAATCATTTTTCATTAGTTGATATCAGATATCAATGATGGGGAACAAACTGAAGCTTTGGAGGAGAGGTGTGGACATCACTCTGTGACCTGAGGATATTGCTCCGATTCTTAATTACTTTCTTAACTTCTAGAAATGATGGAATTTCTTGAAAATTGTTTCAGGTCCAATTCAATTGGTTGAAAACAAATTGTACCCTGTAACTCCCTTTCAGGCCAAAACAACATTAGTGGTGTTGGTGGTAACAGACAGCATGTTTAAAGACACACAGCACTGTTGGATTTGTTATGCTTTTTAAAATAAATAAAAAATGGTTCAGTATAAACCTTTTGGGGGAAAGATGTCTGTCTGTGTTTATATACTACACATGGTAATATCAGAAGAAGCAATGACTTGTACTGAAAACGTAGTCCAAAATTGATTCCAATTTGGACAGTAGCAACAAGTTTGGTGTTATGTTAAAAAATAATATATATATATATATATATATATATATATATATATATAGTAAGGAAGTGACAGGAATCATTTATGATGGGAGATATGTGTCACCCAGAATGCTGCAGGAAGCATTCTAAAAGGGGTTTTGTTTGCACCGGGAATGTATTTCCAAGGTGACCAGCCTTGGTGGAGTAAAGGCCCCTAGATTAGGTGTCCACTAGGGTAATTGGTGGACACCATAATAAATAGCATAGCTGGTTCCAGCTAGTCCGGGTCAGGCTTTTACTGGGAACATGCTCCGGTTCGGGACTCGGGGCATGTCCAGGGATTCTATTTAATCCTGCTGTTTCTCACTCTGGTGAAGAAGGTAGTCAGTGTGAGGTAACACTGTCAGTGTGTGCTGTGATTGTTTGATGTGGCTGTACTTATTTGGAGAAGCCTAAATAAAGTAGACTTTGATAAACTTTGTGGTGTCCCTGCCTCTGTACACTGGTCAAGTGAGTACGGTTCCTTACACTCATATATATATATATATATATATATATATATTTGAATCTCCACCAATTCCACCACCACAAATAGATGTGCCCATGATGGTGAAGAAGCAATGGCTTTTGCTTTTACAAAAGCCATGAAAAAAAGTTCTCCTTTATGCAGATCAGCAGTACAGTATGGACGGGCAAGGCAGAAGATTTGCAGTTGAATAGGGGTAGTGGCGGCAGCGGCAGCAGTAACTGCAGCAAAATCAGTACAGGTGAAACCTGAGAGACGAGGCCGGAGATGTGCAGCTGTATATGGTAAGTAGTAGTGGCAGTAGCATCATTGGGCCGATGATAAATAGCCACTACAAGAAAATTTAGACTAGTACATTCATAATCATAATTACAGCTGCATATCCATCAAGCAAACATGGTTAATATAATAAATGGCTGCTCAACATTTCACATGCAAACAATAGAACTGAGAAACGAGGATCATTCTAAATTAAAGTGGTATTATACCTACTAAAAAATGAAAAAATAGGAGCTCTTTGCGCACATTTTTCATCAAACGTGTCTCGGGCCCATCTGTGGAAGCCACATTGACACCAACAAATCAACTGTATGGATTTGTATCTATATGGTTTATACTTTTTATGTAGCTGCTAGCACAGTTTGTGTTTATTTATTGCGTATTATTGGGATTATTTTGTTTCATCATCATTATGCCTGACACTTTTCTCAGACTGCGATATGTGATGGGCTCCTTACCAGCCCCCACCTCCTGTAATTATCACTTCTGTTTTTATGTTTCAGTGCAAATACCACCATGGCTACCAGTTCCCCTACCACCATGGCTATAACTTTTACCGCCACAGATATGCATTTCACCCATGTCTTCAACCTACAGTACATTTGAACTCCTTCCTCATGACACAATGTTCCTACCAATGACATTGACCATGTTGCACAGTTGTAGTTGACGGGAATAGGAAGTGAGCCACTGTGTGTTTTCTCTTGCCCAAGCTCATCAGTTGTAAGACTGCATGGTAACACTTCAGTTTACACATATGAAAGGCAGGAAGGGAAGTGGAAGCTACACTCTACCCTATTTCTGTTGGGGGCGTGCGGATGGCTATTGAGGAAGACATGGAGGAGGTCAATAAATGCCTGGTGTGGGAACCAGACTGGCACAGCCATTAGGGTGAAATTCAGTTGGCACACCGATTCCTGTATGTGTATTGTTGTTTCCTTCCCACGCATTGCATTTTGGATGAATAACTATGAAGAGCAGGATGAGAATGAGAAGCAGTAGTTGATGATGTTGATAGTGATAATGAAAAAAATGACACTGTACTGCTTGTGGATGTGGCATGGCTGCTAGATCAATGGCAGGGAGAAGGAGAACAGTCTGGGTTACATTGGTGACCAGTTTGATTTTTCCACGTGTGCAAGTGATGCCGATTCATGTGCTGAAGGAGAGGTGTAGCTCCTACATTTTTACTTGAAATACTATGTCTTATTTTTTGCCTGTAGAGGTCATAAAAAATTCCCACAAGGGGGTTATCTCCACAGAGCTGCCACTAGCAACACTTAAAACATTTCTACCAGCACCCAAGTCAGCTCTGTCTACTCCAAAAGAAGCAGGGGCATCCCCTGTTCCTGGGGATCGGCTCCTGGCAGTTTTCTAGATGTTTTGGCTGTATATTAGCTCTGAACTTTATTTCCACCACCACTCTCCTCCTTTGATGTTGCCACCTCCTCATTACCCTGATCTAATTCTAAAGTCCTGTCCAAGGCAATATCATCATCATTGTCATCATCATAGTCATCATCGCTACTTTTCTCAGACTGTGAAATGTCATCGCATATGACAGTCGATCACCCCTAGTAGTAATACAAGAGACACTAACAGCTCAGACATATGCTCAGGACATCATGTGCACACGTGTGTTGCCTCTCATGTCAGGGCTCCCAATTGGCATTTGTCAACAGGATAATGCTTGCCCACACACACGGATTCCCAGAAATATCTCCTTCAGAATGCAATACTTCTTTCGCCTACCCAGTTGCTAGATTTATAGCCAATCAAGAATTTATTGGTTGCAAGCTTCAACAACTTACGTGTATGCAGGATCTACAGGCCCAGCTGTAACAACTAAGGGAATATGTGCCCCAAGATACGATATGGAACCTGTATGAATCTATGCCCCAAAAATATCTAATATTTTTCCAGGCTACAGGCAGCCTAACAAGATACTAGAGTTTCCTTTCAATTGTACAATTTTTCTCCCAAAATGTATTCTTTCACTTATTGTAATCATTTACATATATCATCATTCGATTACAACTCCTTCGCTATCTGCTATTTTTTTTTTTTTGTCAGTGACTGTATTTTTAAACATTGCCGAGAGATCCAAAATGCAGTCCTAATTCCATAGGTGCCTTAGGTGTAACAAATCTTGAGAATAGAGACAGTACAGGTAATTTCTGGTACTTCATGGCTTAGATGGATTTTACACCAAAAGTAAGACTCAGTGGATGTCAGGTGACCTAAAGTTACCTTGTTTCACACTCAGATCATCCAGAGGTAGAAATACAGCACCTTGTGAAGCCTCTAGGAAAGTGATGGTGAACCTTTTAGAGACTGAGTGCCTAGACTGCAACTCAAAACCCCCTTATGTATCGCAACGTGCCTACATGGCAATTTAACCTAAATACCAATACAGTATATCTTCCATGTACTTTATCATTTAGCTATAATAGCCTGCCTACATTCTATGCGCTGCCTGTGCCGTTCATAGTGCGCCCTGCAGGCTTATATAGGCATATTGGTATAACATAGACTTTTTGCAGAGTGTGGGTGCCCACAGAGACGGCTCTGAGTGCCGCCTCTGGCACCCTTACCATAGGTTCGCCACTACTGCTCTAGGATCACTCAACACATGACAGGCCCAGGATTTTAGGACATGACAGCAGTCTGTCCATTCAACTCTTCTAAAGTTGTAAAATGCATGGCACTCTATTCTTCCCACAACTGTAGAAATCAGAAATAATAGGGAGCGAGCACCAGCATATATGTCTACATTGAGATGCATATTCACAGGTGATGGATCATGATAAACCTTCTCATGGAGTCACAGGACTTCTGCAACAGCTGTCTTTTTTTTTTTTTTTACCCGAGTATTTTGCCTTTATTACCTATTTGAATCAAATTTCTACACCATAACAATTTAATAAAATTAGAAAATACAGGCATTCAAGCGAGCTTCATGTGAATCCAAAGTAATATGTTTACTACTGGTTTATAATTTGTCATATATCAATATGATAGTAATACTGGAACATATCTTTTCTGTCCAAAGCAGAGCGTAAGCTGGACACATCTCATTCTTTCATTACATTCTATCATACCTTTGTGAACCACATGCTTCTCCATATTAGATAAGATACTCAGGCTTTATCATAAGTGCACTCATCACATGCTTTTTTGATTGCTACAGCCTTCTGCCACATTGATTCACTGCTCGAAGTATTTCCCTTGCAATGTATATATAATAATCCAACATTGACAATCATCTCTTAACTTCACCTTGCTGGAACCTCTCCACCAGAAGCGTGTCAAATCATTGATTTTTTACGATTCTTTTTTCCCCCCTTTGTTAGGACAGTGCCATTCAATCTCATATCTACATTTCCTTACTTACCCAACCTCCGATTATTTATTCCACAGCAGGAGTGTAAATTACAAATAACATTACTATCACTTGCAGAATTTATAATCCAATGGATCAGACTCACAAGGGTAGTCCTAGCAGGAGATGACTCATACCATAATGTATAATGCAGTGAGTCTGCAAATGAGCAAAAAATTTACAAAACTCAAAGTATAAAATCTAGTGGGCAAATATGTTTTTATTTACTATGGTGCAAGACTACACATGGTAAGATTTGAACAGAGACAGATGGATCCCATTGACTTATCATGGGGTCTCTTAGGACTAGCTGATCGGATCCCACATCTTACAGTCCACCTCTTACGTGTCACTGCAACGCTGCTCCTATTTCAGTAAATGTTGATAGGCCATCACTTAAGACTGACTGGTTATATCATGACTACAAATAAGATTGATTGTTACAGAACATCTAGACCCAGGTCAGAAGCCCATCTTCACTCACTTGTTTTCAACTAGGACATTATTGTCTCGATCCTACAGTCTGTTAATGTTTTGTTTTCACTGCCAATGTACCACTCCAAAATGTGTATTTCATCTCTTCACACAGGTAATGGTAAGCTTTTTAATATGCCATCGTTTTCCCTCAAAACCGTTCCAGAGAAGCTGCAAAATGATCTGCTACATTTTATGTTTGTTTCATTTTCACTTAAAAGAAATCTCTGTCTTCATCCTGAGCTCACAGCAGAATACTAAAACCTAAATACTTTACTCTTATTTCTGAATTCATGTACATCCAAATACACTTCTCAAAATTGCACCTTACATTAAAGATCTGTTACAGGAAGTCCCCACAGATTTCATCCACCTATAGATGATGACCACATTTTTTATCTTAAATTTTAATTTCTTTTTCCTTGGCTGTCCGCATTCTTCCATGCAATGCAGCATTCATTTATCTGGAGGAAGTTTATAGCACTGCTCAAGTCCTGAGTCTGACCTCTTTGATTCAGAGCATGATATCACAGAGGCATTCAATAAGGCTTCTATGAGGCACCTAGGCTGAGAGGGATCTGACCAGATTGGCTGCATCTCATATTTTGCAGGGATCCTTTCTCCACACATGCAAGAAATTAACCCCTGGGACCTTAAAAGGTGATGTAGGTGATATCAAGGACAAAGTCTTCCAAACCCAGATGTTTATGGGTAGGATAATGTTAGCCAGAAGCAGAGCGGGGCCTCATTTTAAACTTTTCTGGGGCCCCCTAACAAAGGCATAGCAGTAGTAGAAGTGGGAGACATGGAGCAACGCAATGTCCCTTTTTGTAAATTGCTGGTTTGAATGCTCATACAATTCCATGGACACTGTAATGACTAACATTAGTTGAGCAAACACCTGGAAGTTCGGGTTCACCGGGTTCGGCTGAACTTCATCGCAAAGTTTGAGTTCGGGACCCAAACTTGACCCCGAACCCCATTGAAGCCAATGGGGACCCGAACTTTGGGGCACTAAAATGGCTCTAAAAAAGTAATGGAAAGAGCTAGAGTGCTGCAAAATGGGGGTAAAAGCTGGACAATTGCCCTGCAAACAATTGTGGATAGGGAAATGACTTAACATAAAATACATAAATAATCTTGAACTAGGAGGAGGAGGTCCCTATGGAGTAGGAGGTTGAGGAGGCGGTGGTCGTGGCGGTGTAGGTGGAAGCGGTGGTGGAGGATAAAGTCACCAACAACACTTTTTTTTCTTTTTTAATTTGGGTAGACCTCAAAACATTGGGAAATATTGAAAAGAAAGTAAAGAGAAAGTGTGCTGGAGTATAACAAAGGCTGGGTGAGGCCGGTATACATGTCTATTCTGAACAAGGTACGGACAAGTCTTGTGAGATCCATGCCTGGTTCATTTTAATGAACGTGAGCTTGTTCACATTGGCTGTGGACAGGCGGCTGCGCTTGTTGTCTGTGATATCGCAAGGCAGGCCACCACCTCCAAGGCGTAAAGGGCAAGCTCAGGCCATGTGCCCAATTTGGAGACCCAGAAGTTGAATGGGGCAGACCTATCAGTCAGTATGTGTAGGCGTGTGTACACATACTGTTCCTCCATGTTGCTGAAATGCTGCCTCCTGCTAAGACGTTCCATATCAGCTGGTGGTGCTGGTTCTTTTGGTGTGCTGACAAAGCTTTTCCACATTTTGGCCATGCTAACCCTGCCTTCTGAGGTGCTGGCGGTGCCCCAGCTGTGTTAGCGACCTCTTCCTCCTCCTCTGCCTTCGCCTTGTGCTTCCACTGAGGCCCCGGTGTCAAGTGGGAATGCCATCAGCGGCATGTCTACCAGCGTGCAGAATATATTTCCCAGTCAGGTATGCAGTGCAGGGGTAGTGTGAAAGAAAAAAGGGGCTGCAAATGTACTTTATGGCAAAAAAAATACGGAAAAGTTCGGGTTCGGGTACAAAAACCTCTAAAGTCCTGTTCGAACCCGAACTTTACAGTTCGGGTTCGCTCAACACTAGTGGTTACCTTCAGGCATCTAAACCAAGAAAACACTGAAAGGGCAAAATCTAATTCAAATGAACAGTGATGGCCAATCCAAGAGCAGTGCTGGACAAGTAGGAAGTGGTTTAGGCTGAGAAGCAATGTGGCCATTTTGGATGACAGAAGACCTGCAACAAAAAGATAAAAAAAGGAGGTCACCATGTAAATGTTCTATTCGTTGCCCAGTTAATGTGTTTTTTTCTTTTTTGCTTTTGTTTTTAACTTGAACCATGGTTTGCTTTAAGAGTCTTCACATAAGGGGACCAGTAAAGGGGGAACTTCTTGGGGAATATTTTTGAATGTTAGAACAATCATCTAATCGGCTCATTGTCCATTTAGTCTGATCTGTCTTGAATCCAGTCACAGTTCCTCTATTACTTTGTTGTTGTTTCATCTGAAATATTGCAGACAGATCCTAATCTACCTAATTCAGCTGCTACCCAGTTTGATACAATGATTCCAGCTCTTGGCTCACTCTATTGACAGTTGTATATACTTTATTATTATTCATCAAGTTTTTGCTGAGCATTTATAAAAATGGATTAGATTCGGGCCAGCTATGTGGATATGTACCAAAATACTAATGAAGATGTATGAGCTCCGAATACAAATATAACACACAATTGTCAGACTATCCCTTAATGATAATAAAATTATGTTGACTCCTGACATTTAGGCATATTTGGTGCTTGATGAAGAGCTTCTCCGGCTTTCTCTTACACCTATGAAGCACTTGGCATATTGAGCACAGTATAAAGACCACAATATTATTGTTCTTTTATCTCTCCCACTACATACTTATGTCAAAAAATGCAATAATCATTTGGGAATTCACACTAGCAAGTGACTAAACAAATGTGTACCCAATGTATTCTGTGTATCTCCGTTGCTAAGAGACGTAGATAAGTCAGGAACATTTCATTCCGTTTCAAAGGAAGTCATATAACATCCTGGTGTCTAGCATCTATTGAAGATACAAATTTGTTAATATAAGTTTATTACAACACCCGTCAAGTTGACTTTTAAGGTACTAAAGCAAAACCTTGTCATAGAATTGCATGAATAATTTAATTACAGCGCAATTAGATTCTACAGTTGTAGGGATGGCTTGAAAGGAAGCGTGATAAAATTAAGTAGCAGATGACGGTTCAACAAAAGTTCAGTAAGCAGATGCTTAATTGGAAGGACCAAGAATAATACTTATTATCTTATTTTTTCTTTATTGAATGCACAACTTGAATACTGAATCTAAATTTGAAACGATCACCCAAAATGACAGTAAAATATCATCTTTTAGAGGGGTGGTTCTCTTAAAGATATCAAACATGCTTAGGATGTCAGAAGGGACAGAAATACATTATGTAGTTGCAGATGAGCAATATTTTATTTTGACCACAGTGGCACAACCAATGGGTTATTCCATTTGTGGCAATTGATCTGCCCCGCAGAGCATTTCGGCAGTGTCGTAACACTGTCATTAGAAACATAATGACAGCTATTCATCCTTAAAGGTGCAAGGTATAGAATAGAATAAGTCACTTTAGAACTTTACATCGTGATGACACGCAAACTAATGAGATGAGTAGCCTTTTAGATATTTATGGTTGTAAATACTTGCACAAGAAAAGGTATGAATAGGCGCCAAGACTTTATTTTGCAATATTTATTTCACTATGACTAAATGTATTCTCTTTACTGTGTAATGAAAGTGTTGACATGCTGCTTTGCTGACATGTTTTTTTATTTATTAGAAAATTAAAAAAAAAACACATAAAAATAGCAATACATTTTACACTTTGATAGTAAAAACATCAAGCACCAACCAGAGAAGGATGAGAGTAAAAAAGACAAATACATGAATAGAGGTGGTAGGGCATCCATTCCCCTCCCACTTAAATACCCTCTACATGGAAATACTTGACTTATCCAGTACATAACAATAAATATCACATTGCTTATCTCACCTTTAACCCTTTTTTCCTTCTTAACCCCCTCCCCTCCTCCCCCCCTTACCCCCCCTTACCCCCTAACCTATACCCATTTCGCTAACATGTTGGTTTTAATTTATTTTGTTGTTTGGATTTTATTTAGGATGTTTAACCCCTTCCTGACTTCTTCCATACATGTACAGCAGATATAGGGTGTTTAAAGATAGTGCTGGTTTCTGCTGTTTCAAACAGAAGACACCCGGGGCTAATGTCTGCAATCAACAATAACTCCAATTCCAATCATTTAACTCCTCAGGGTTCGTATGGTCAGTTGTAACCACAGCATCTGAAGCTGCTGAAGTGGTGATTAGGGGAGCTGTTCATTGTCTGCAAACACCTGGGTCTTTCTGAAAAAAAACCATGCTAGTACAGTTGTAGTTCTTATGAAGGCCTGCACGTGGCAGGGCTCCATAAGAACATAGCAAATTCACCATTTATTGCAATGATATTTCATTGCAATATAAGTCATTAGTGAGCTAAAGATTATATATTCATGCACCCTGACGGCATAAAAAAAAAAAATTCAAATGACCCCTTTTTTCCCCATAATAAAAATAGACAATATAAAAATCATAGGCACACCATATCCCAAAATGCCCAAACTATTTAAATATAAATGTACATATCCGATCATCACGGCTGATTTGCCATTTTTTTTTTTCATTGCTTCACCAAGTCATACATACCCAAAATGGTATCTCTGAAAACTAGAGATCATGCTGCAAAAAATTAACCTTCACAGAGCTCCGTAGACAAAAATATGTGGTGAGTGTGATGATGTCACCGAAGGTCCTTTTCTAGCCAGGTCCTGCAAGAAGAAGAAAGAAAACAAGCCTGGCTGCGCGATCAAGTGGATGAGGTGAATGGGTCTGGATTCAATGCAGGTGCAATGCATTTTCCTCACACATTGCACCCGCGCGGAATTCTCGTCCGTGTAAAAGGGGCTTTAATGTGGTTACGGAAGATGTTGTTCTCATTATAGGTACTGTATATAGTTCCCCCCAAAAGGACACATATAAATTTTCAAAGGAAAAAAAAAGTTGTATTTTAATTAAAATAAAAAAAATAAAAACTTGCCACATCCAGGATATAATTTTGCTGTGATAATAAGTAATTACTGAACAGTTGGAGATGAAATTGTAGTATTAAAAGGCTTTTTTATGTGGGAATGACATGTAGAGAGCTATGACATTAAACATTTATCTGTCTATATTCTTTGTGCCATTTAAATTTGCTCATGATTTTAAAGATGTCTTTAAAATGTTCAATAAATCCAGGGGTGCAACTAACTAAGGGTTGCAAGAAATCATCTACCCAAGCATGAAGGGGAAGATTTATCAAGACCAGCACTTTGTACACTAGGTTTGATATTCCCTGTGTGGCCGAAGGCTGTAACTAATTTATAATGGGGCACCAACCTCGTCATATATTAGGCACATCCTCTGGCAGTCCAGGTGCCTAAACCGAAATCTCTGGAAGCTCTGAGCTGCTGAAGAGATTCCTGTCTTAATTTACAGTAAGCCAGAAAACTGACGAAAATAAATGATTGTGTCGCTGTCGTCCCCTCCCACCCTTACCACTTCCCTTTTGGAAAAGTGACAAAGGTAGCATAAATACACCCCTTGCGACAATATGTTGTTGCAATGGAGTCCAAAAATTCCTAAGCACAAAGAGAAATCAGGCATAAGAAGATGATAAATCTCCCCCAAACTCGTTCCATTAGGGATTCAGTTCCAGAAATTATTGGTTTCAGTAGTGGTAGAAATACATTCTTAGAATTTAGAATTCCTAGAATGTAGGAAATGCATGAAAAATTACAGTAATTGGATACTCCACAAACATATAATCCAGTTGTTCTTAGCATAGAATACCAATGGTCTTTCCCTCCTGTAAAATAAAGGAGAATTGACATTGGTATGTTTTAGTGGGATCAGTTTTGAGTTTAGCATAGATGGTCTCTTCGTTTAAGTTACTGTATTCTTTACTTGTTTTTCATCCAGACCTCAATCTAAAATTACTATAGAACGTCTCCTTCTCCCTGGATGTGAGCTAGCCAATCACAGCGGAGAGCGTCGTAGCCAGGGAGAAGGTGAGCTGTTTTTTCTCCCTGGCTGTGATGCTCTCCGCTGCGATTGAGCAGCTCACAGCCAGGGAGACTGAGACGCCCCTTGAGAAACATGGCCGTCTCCTCCTCCCTTTACCAATGGTATGAATTTACATACCAGGCGGTAAACCAATACGGGGGGGCACAATGGGCGAATGGAGCAGCGCATAGTAAAAATAGTAGGCGATATATATATCTTTGGTGAAAATCCTTAAGCAGTCGTGGAGCATTAATATTGTTCCCATGAATTGTCCTCGGGGCCATACCCCTGCCATTTTATTAGGTATTCTAGAGTCCAGTATCTTTTACAACAGTGTAATGTTCTTGTCTATCCACTTCAACTGGATTGGGGGAGGCAGGTTACATCCCAGAAATGAATTAGAATCACAGGTTTCAGAAGTGATACATGGAACACAGGATGTACCCTCATTGTCTTGGGAATTTTTAGGTGAAAACCTTGAAAGGCTCAATACATTTTTGGCCTAGTTTTGCTGAAGGTACATGAAGTCTCAAATTCTTCGTACAAAGCCATACCTCATCTCCCACCTTGAAAGTTGGAGAAGGTCTGCGGGATTTATCTACTGTTTCCTTATCTCTCTCCTGGGCAATCTTTAATGTGTCCCTTAAAATCGCCAGATTCTTTTGGAGAGATTGATTTCTTTTATTGACTGCAGGAATGGGTGTGTCTCTGAGAAAATTAGGAAGGATACTTGGATGGTAGCACAAATTAGCAAAAAATGGTGTTTGTTTTGTGGAAGCATTCTGAGTATTATTGTATAAAAATTCTGCCATTGGAAGCAAATCGACCCAGTCATCTTGCAAATGTAGAATCGGAGATACTGCTCCAAAGTTTGTTTTGTGCGTTCAGTCTGACCATTTGATTGGGGGTGAAATGCAGATGACAAATTGACCTCAATGTCAAGTGTTTTGCAAAAATTCTTCCAAAATTTTGAAGTAAATTGTACTCCGTGATCAGAGACAACTTCATCTGGTACTCCGTGGAGATGAAAGACATCTTGGATGATAAGGTCAGCAGTCCCTTTGGCAGAAGGGAACATGGAATATAGTGAGCTGTTTTGTCAGTCGATCAACCACAACTAGGATGTCATTTTTCCCTTTAGACGCAGGCAAGTCGACAATAAAGTCCATAGATATAGACTCCAAAGGACGGGACGGGAGTGACAGAGGCTGCAAAAGTCCCACTGGTGAAGTACGATGAGTTTTATTCGTGGCACAGGTGTTTACAAGAAGAAACATATTCCTTCACATCCTCTTGATAATTAGGTCATCAAAAGAAGCGTGACAGAAGTTCTTTTGTCTTCTGAATGCCCTTGTGACCTGCTAGCTTGGAGCCATGAATTAATTACCCTTTTGTACAATATCTGGCACATAAATGCAATATTTAAGAGTCCATACTTTATTTTGAAACATAAGGGATATATCATCTGGTGGATTCAGAAGAACTAGATCAGTCTCATATGCTGTCCTTATCTCTTCCAGCAGATCTTTGTTAGATTCCGACAGAATGTAGTTGGTAGTGCAGGTGGAAAGGAATCATTTGAGAACAGTCTAGCATCAGCTTTTCCATTTCGGGTGATAGGTCTATAAGAGATCACAAAATTAAATTGATTAAGAAACAGACTCCACCGAGCTTGACGGGGAGACAAACATTTCGCAGATCTGATGAACTCTAAATTACGATGTTCAGTTAGAACCACTGTCTGCTGTGCTGCTCCTTCCCAATGATGTCACCACCCTTGGAAAGCAGCAAAGATGGCTAAAAGTTCCTTGTTTACGACATCATAATTCTTTTCTGAGGAGGTCAGTCTTCGAGAAATATAAGCACAAGGGTGTGGCAAGTCTTTTTCTCCAGTTCTTCATGATAGAATGGCTCCTATTGTACAGAAGCATCAACTTCAACGATAAAGGCATGTTCAGGATCAGGATGAATCAGTATAAGAGCTGTGGTAAATTTTGTCTTTGGACAAAGAATGGCATCCTGTGCTTGAGGAGACCAAACAAATGGTATTTCCTTCCTTGTTAATTGAGTAATTGGTGCGATTATAGCTGAAAGTTTTTTGATAAACCGTCTGTAAAAATTGGCAAATCCTACAAAACGCTGAACCTCTTACATATTCCTTGGGGTTGGCCAGTCAATTATTGTTTGAATCTTGCTGGAGTCCTCTGAAGCACAACTCGGACATGGTTTTGGTGTTTTTCTTCAGAATTTGAGAATATTAGTATATCATCCAGATAAATAACTACAAACTGACCTAGCAGATCTTTGAAAATGTTGTTAATGAAATACTGAAAGGTTTCAGGTGCATTACACAATCCAAAAGACATGACTAAGTACTCAAAATGTCCATAACATGATCTGACTGCTGTTTTCCATTCATCACCAGGTCTGACATGCACCAAGTTATAGGCACCGCATAGGTCTAGTTTGGTGAAAATCATTATTATTATATATTATTATATATCTTATTATAAGACGCAGAGGGTAACGATTCTTTATTGTTATTTTATTTAGTGTTCTATAATCGACACTAGGCCTTAAGGTACCATCTTTCTTTTATACAAAAAATATTGTGCACCTGCTGGTGAAGTGGATGGACGAATAAACCCTTTAGCTGAATTATCGTTTATGTATTCTTTACTAGAGATGACGCGAACTTCCGCAAATGTTCACCAACGGGCGAACCGCCATAGACTTCAATAGGCAGGCGAATTTTAAAACCCACACTCTTTCTGGCCAGAATAGTAATGGAAAAGTTGTTTCAAGGGGACTAACACCTGGACTGTGGCATGCCGGAGGGGAACTATGGCAAAACTCCCATGGAAAATTACGTAGTTGACGCAGAGTCGGGTTTTAATCCGTAAAGGCATAAATCACCTAACATTCCTAAATTGTTTGGAATAACGTGCTTTAAAACATCCAGTGTGTGTATACAATCAGGTATGATGTTGTATCGATCAGGTAGTGTAAGGGTTACGCCCGCTTCACAGTGACAGACCAAACTCTGACAGACCAAACTCCCCGTTTAACATACTGCAAACAACCGCAAACAGTCCATTTGCACAACCGCAAACTCCCTATTTGCACAAGGTTGGGTACCAAGCTAGCCATGTCCCGTTCCTTGTCCTCACTGATGTCATTGAAGGTCTCTTCCTCCACACAGCCCCCTGGGACTCCTGCTGTGGCTGGTCTTCAACCTCCTCAAAGCCTCCTTCCTCCTCTGACTCCTCTTCTTCAGACTCCTCTCTCTGGGTTGCCGCAGGTCCAGCAATCGACGACGACAAGGCTGCTTCTGGTGGTGATGGTGACCACAACTCTTCCTCTTCATGCTCATCTACGGCCTGATCCAGCACTCTTCGCAGGGCACACTCCAGAAAAAACGCATATTATATGAGGTCGATGATGTTGCCTTGGGTTTGACTGACCAGATTTGTCACCTCCGCAAAAGGACGCATGAGCCATTGTGCATGAGCATTCAGTAACGCGGCTAAAAAATACCCAGCTCCGCAGAGGTTGTCCTCTTTTTTTTTAATTAAAAAAATCTGTTTTTACCAGTTTAATCTCTGTTTTGTCCTCTATCAGGGGCCGGTATATGGAATAGATTTTAGGAAACGGGAGATGGAAAAAGGTGGTTGGTTGGTCCTCTTCCTTCCAATTTTGGGCACTGCGCGTGCACCGTGCAATGTACTGTGCCACCAATACAAATAGTGTGAACTACTATTCTTACCATTTTAATCTTTGTTAAGTCCCCTATCAGGGGACGGGTATTGAATTGAATCCTTGCATGGGGAGATAGAGAAAAAAGCTTGCTCTGTCCGCTTCCTTCTAATTTTGGGCACTTGCAATGAAATTTGCCACCAATGCAACTAGTGTTAACTAACTACTATTCCTATCAGTTTAATTCCTGTATTGTCCCTTATCAAGGCCAGGGCCGGTGTAGTGAATAGATTTTTGGAACCGGGAGATGGAAAAAGACCCATGCTCGGTCCGCTTCATTTGAATTTTAGGTCACTGCACGTGCGCCGTGCATTGTACTGTGCCACCCTATATGAGTGGTGGGCAGTGGGCACAGTACAGTCTGTGGACCTGACACACACTGGCAGGCAACTGCAATTATATTAAATGGTAAAAATTAAATTACTTTTTTATCTGCAAGGTACTGTGCCACCCTATATGAGTGGTGGGCAGTGGGCACAGTACAGTCAGTGGGCCTGACACACACTGGCAGGCAACTGCAATTATATTAAAGGGTAAAAATTAAATTACTTTTTTATCTGCAAGGTACTGTGCCACCCTAGATGAGTGGTGTGTACAGTTTGTGGGCCTGCAGCCTCTCACACACAGGCAGGCAACTGCAATATATATATATATATATATATATATATATATATATATATAAAAGCATACTGATGTACCAGCCTTAAAAAGGGCTTTTTGGGGTGCTGTCAGGACGCTGTCCTTACAGCAGATGAGTTCTTGAGGACTGGAGTAGACACACAGCACTGGCCTAGCTAACGCTTTCCTTATTAATTCAGCAGCAGCAGCACTCTCCCTGCTCTTACTAAGGCCCCAGTCAGGCGGCTGTAGTGTGTTGCGCATCCACAACACACCATGCTGGCACTCCCCATAGAGATGCCTATTCTTGTCCATGGACAAGAATAGGACATGCTCTATCTTTTGCGGAGCCGCGGCCGGATGTTTCGGGGCGGAAACCCGGAAGTTTGGGGCCGCGGCTCCGAAAATGCGGGAGCGGAGAGCACATAGAGCCCCATTCACAAATTGCGGAATAGATGGCGAAAAAATTGCAGATGTGTGAATAGGGCCTTACATTGCAGCTTCAGAAGAAGGAATCTAAGATGGATGCTGTCCTTGCTTTTTGATAGGGGGTGGGAGGGTCTGGGAGGGAGGGTATACTGATTGGGCTCTGCCAATGGATATATGCTTACAAAGGGTATAGCTGCTCCCGGCAACAGTTCAATGGGACAGTCATAAGTAGAGATGAACCGAATTTTCCAAAAATATTTGATCCAAATTTATCTGTAGCAAATCGCATTAAAAAAACAGCTATTTCCTGGTAGCAGAGAAACTGTTTAGTGGTGTAGAACACTGTGCCTTGCAGTAACATGCATAGGGAGTCTGCTTTGGTAGTGAAACAATACCGTGAGTCAGTATGACATGCAGATGACAGGCATCTCTCTTACAAACTGCACACTTCACTTATTTCGGCAGTTATGAGGCCAAAACTGACCAAATAACTCAAGTGTGAACTCAGCCTTTCAGGTCGATCTTAGTGTCAAGAAGAAGCGCACTCCTTTTACATGGTCGTCTTGATTCCACATAAATGTCTACAGAACCTGTTCTAACACTTATACAAGTAGAGCGCCCCGACAGAGCAGAGAGGGTGTCAGCAGTAAGTTTGTGTTGATGTCACTGATTATTTTGCCCTTCTTTTGATCCGTCAGAACAATAACCCCCAAAAAACGGATCTGCCTTTACTCGGTCAGCATTTGGTCAGTAATCCATCAGCATTGCTAAATCCAAAAAAAAAACAGGAGTGCATCCAAAACAGAGATGAAACGTGAATGGCATCTTTGCATGTCTGCCGCATTTTGCACCCACTCCTGCTTTTTCGCTACCAAATCATAAACCAATTCTGATGCAAAATAGGGACCATGTCATACAGGCCTTACAGCTGCTATATAGACAGGATGCGTTTTGCTTCTTATTTTCCTTCATTCTGACAGATCAGAAGAAGGGTCAAATAAATGATCATGTCAAAATAAGTATGTGGCAGCAGCATGAGGAGACCACAAAGTGGTGAAGTGGCAGCAGCATGAGGAGACCACAACGTGGCCCAGTGACATAGTGTTGAGGTGGCAGTAGCATGAGGAGAGGAGAACACAGAGTAGTGATGTGGCAGCACCATGAGGAGACCACAGAGTGGTGAAGTGGCAGCAGCATGAGGAGACCACAAAAGGGCCCAGTGACATAGTGTTGAGATAGCAACAGCATGAGAAGACCACAGAGTACTGATGTGGCAGCAGCATGAAGAGACCACAGAGTAGTGATGTAGCAGCAGCGTGAGGAGACCACAGAGTAGTGAAGTGGCAGCTGCACAAGGAGACCACAAAGGGGCCCAGTGACATAGTGGGGAGGTGGCAGCAGCATGAGGACACCACAGCGTGGTGATGTGGCATCAGCATGAGGAGTTGCCTACCCCTTACTATATAAATACCTCCCCAGCAGCCATTTTCTGCAGTTTTTTTCAGTTCTGAGAGAGACAGCAGTGTCATTGTTTTCATCTGTGTCACATTACATTAGATAGTTGGTAAGTTAGGAATATAATACTTCTTGCGCTGAGGGAACTGATAATGACAGAGTAAGGTTCAGGACAGGTGGGGGCACAGGGCCTGCTTCCCAGCCATGCCAGCTAAGCATCGTGTCAGAGGAACCCACCGACTCTTGGCTGGGGGTGTCTGACATCACTTGCGACGAATTCGTAGATCGAGTCAACCATTCAAGCACCGCCGGGTTGCTGGTCAAGAAATGACCACTATATGACACCGGGAGCTCAGGCCTCTTACTGCATCTCCACCCCCCTTCTTCTACTGCCTGCGACAGAAACATTTTGTCCACTGCCCGTTCACTTTGAAAGGCCTGTCAATTTAAAATTGAACTTAACCTATACAACCATATATATACAACTTTATGGATTGATACAATACTTGCTCCATAAACAAAGTATCTCATTTGACCGCATTACAAACCTAGTATCGCATTGATCACATTGCGATAATTTTAAATCACAGAACTGAGTGCCAACTGTGAAGAGGGATTGGATCTCAAATATAGCCTTCAGTGAACTATCGACTCTGTTTATTCACACTTATAAGAAATTTTTTGGACTGGATTGGACTTCTCTATTGAACGGCTTTTATCTATTCATCGCATTTTCTATATAGTAGGATTAATCAGATGCGCACTTGGTACTGCATTCCTATGTGACTTTTTCTGACATTCCTGGATCTGTTTATCCGACATCTTTGTATTTTTATTTAGATATTTTTTAATTAGCTATATTTATTAAATTGTATACATTTTATTATTACCTATCTCTTGGTGCTAGTGTAGCGAGTGCTCACTCATTATATCTATTACCTTATCCATATTGTACATCATGACAGTGGTAAATGTGAGTCAAAATATTTCATTTTTATTTGTAAAAAATACCAAATTTACAAAAAAATAGGAAAAATTAGCAAATTTCAATTTCTCTACTTTTATAATAGATAGTAATACCTCCAAAAATAGTTATTACTTTACATTCCCCATATGTCTACTTCATGTTTGGATCATTTAGAAAATGACATTTTATGTTTTTGGGACGTTAGAAGGCTAAGAAATTTAGAAGCAAATCTTAAAAATTTTACTAAATTTCTAAAACCCAATTTTTTAAGGACCAGTTCAGTTATGTTACGTATTCAGTTACGTATTAGAAACTATCCATAAATCACCCATTTTAGAAACTAAACCCCTCAAGGTATTCAAAATTGATTTTACAAACTTTGTTAACCCTTTAGGTGCCCACGAGAATTAAAAGAAAATAGGAATTACATTTTTAAATTTCACTTTTTTTTTTGCAGATTTTAAATTTAACAAGATATGCCACTGACTATACTAGCTAGTCAAACAAGCAGCTATTCAAAGCTGAGACTTTTGCCAATATATTCCTGTCAGGAACATATCGGAGCCCCTCATGCACCACGTCAAGGTCGCTCAGCATGGCACGGGGTCCTACCACTACGCTAACTATGGTGTGAACACAGTCTGAAGGTGATGGAATACTGCTCACAGCCAAGCTTCCACACAACCGCATAGCAGGACAACTAATGCAATGTGAATAAAGCAAGACTGTAAGCCACACCCATATCAGACCGTGTGATGGAAGCTACCAGGTGCAAAAGAATGTTAAATGCCAGGTGAAGGCACAGTAAATATAGTGGCCAATATGGGGGAACTGCTCAGACCCCAAACACTGTAGCGTGGACCACATGCACCACAAAGGCATCCTACACAAAACGGAACATTGTGCGGATGAAATATATAAATTTATAAATCACAGAAAAAAAATGCACCAAAACGGATATGCCACTGACTATACTAGCTAGTCAAACAAGCAGATATTAAAAGCTGAGACTTTTGCCAATATGATTTATATATTTATATATTTCATCCGCACAATGTTCTTTGTGGTGCATGTGGTCCGCGCCGGCATCCTCCATTTTACGCATTATTTGCTGGGGATGGTCGTTTGCTGCAGTCCACATGCGGTGGGACTGCTTTTCCAATGAGAAACACGCTACAGTGTTTGGGGTCTGAGCAGTTCCCCCTTATTGGCCACTATATTTCTGTGATCTTGTTCCATATTGGTGCATTTTTTTTCTGTGATTTATAAATTTATATTTTTCATCCGCACAATGCTCCGTTTTGTGTAGGATGCCTTTGTGGTGCATTTGGTCCGCGCAGGCATCCTCCATTGTACGCATTATTTCCTGGGGATGGTCGTTTGCTGTGATCCACATGCGGTGGAACTGCTCCCCCAATGAGAAACACGCTACAGTGTTTGGGGTCTGAGCAGTTCCCCCTTATTGGCCACTATATTTATGTGATCTTGTTCCTACAGTGGAAACCCCCAAAAAGTGACCACAATTTGGAAACCCTCAAGGAATCTCTCAAGTTGTGTAGTGAGCACTTTGACCTCAAAGGTGTTTCCTAGAATTAGGAAACACTTGGCACTGAAAATAAAAAATTGCATATTTTTCATAAAAAAGTTGCTTTACACCCACATTTTTGACTTCCCCAAAGGGTAACAGGACAAAATGCACCCCACATTTTGTTCCCGATTTCCCCCCGAATATGGAAACACCCCATATGTGCTAAAAAAATGATGTATGGGCGCTCTAGAGTCAAAAAGCAAAATATGGATTTTGCTGACAGGCCTGAATTGGCAGACATGGATTTTAGGTGCCATGTCGCATTTAAAAGATTCCTTAGGTCCCCAGAAATTTAAACCTCCAAGAAGTGACCCCATTTTGGAAAGAGCACTCCCATACGAACATTTTAAGGGGTGGAAAAGGGACTCTTGACCCAACAGGTGTTTTATCGAAATGAATATGTAGTGGTTGGTGAAAAGTGTATCTGTAAGCTATGCGGACTAAATCAGAGGTATAAGGTGATAAAACTACAGAGTACATCATGGCTGAAATTAAATTAATACTCCATGGATGAGTGGTAAATTTTAAAACACTCCTGCATGCACAGGTCAGGTTTTTCAGGGCAGGATTCACAGTGGTAAATGGTTTCTTTCCTTATCCCCCTTTTGGAACACACCCTGCATCTTTTTTGAGTCCTTCCTTTCCTTGCTGTCTGGGGGACTTGATGTGGAAAATGTTGCCCTGGTACAACACGGGCACCGTGACATCCTGAAGTACTGGGACCCTTCCCGGCCTGGCTTTGAAAAATTAGGGCCTACCACCTCTTGGAACTGAAGGAAAGTTCCTGTGTGGACTGCAGATTGAAATAGCACATACGCATTGCACATTGCCATCTGTACAATGTGTATGGCCAGCTTTCTGTACCACACTTTCGTTTTTTGTGTAGCACTGTAGGGCTGAAGAAGTTGATCTGAAAGATCAACCCCTTCTATGTGCCTGTTGTAGTCATGGATTCAAACTGGTCTGGGGGTGGTGGTACCTTGTACAGGAGCATGGGAGCTGGTGTTAGTGTGAATGGTGGTCAGTACAAGGACGTCCCTCTTGTCCTTGTACTTAACCACCAGCATGTTCTCATGGAGGAGAGCCCTACTTTCACCCATTCTCAGTAGTTGACCTACCAGGGATCTAGAAAGGCCTCTCAGATTTTTGCACACCACTACCTCTGGCAGTTAGAGACATGAAAAGGAGTATGCTGGTATAATAGTTATCAACATAAAGGGGGAAAACCTTATCCAGCAGTGGGTACAGTACGTCCCACACGATCTTTCCACTAACTCCTAGGACAGGGGGGCATTCATGGGGGTTCTATCCGGGAATCTTTCCTTTACTAAATGCGGAACTTGTGGGTGTACTTGGAGCTACTCTCACAAAGTTTGTATATCTTCATGCCATACCTTGCCTGTTTGCTAGGCAGGTAATGGAGGAATCTAATCCTCCCTTTGAAAAGTAATAGGGACTCTTCTACATAGACATTTTTATCTGGATTGTAAACCTCAGCAAACCTGGTGTTAAAGTTGTCAATAACCTTGAACAGACGGCTAAATGTCGGGTCATTTTGGGGTGGGCACTGTGCATTGTCGTTTTAGTGTAGGAATTTCCAAATTGACTCAAATCGTTTCCTGATCATAATGCTACTGTAAATTGGAGTCCGGTAGAAAATGTCTCAACTCCAATATTGTCTAACGTTTGGCTTCTTTACAATGCCCATATGCAGCACGAGTCCCCAAAAAGTCATCATCTCTGCTGCACTTACTTGGGTCCAACCTAGGGGTCTAGCGTATGCCTATGTAGGGTTCTGATCAATGAATTGTTGGGCGTATAAATTGGTTTGAGCCACTATTAAATTTGCAAAATATTCAGAGAAAACAATTTTGAAAAAATCTATTTCAGTGAAGCCCGCACAGTGTATCTGTATTCTGGAGCTGCCCTCAAAATCTGGAATTTGGGGCTGATAATCGTCAGGGGGTGGTGTCCATATGGGCTTACTCTGGGGGTCTGCCTCAGCTGTTGTTCTGTGGCGCCTTCTAGAGGTTCCCTCATCAGCGGATGATGATGATCAGAGGGTAGAGTAGAAGAGGAAAGTGGAGATATAGTAAAAAGGTGGCTCACCTATTAGATGGTTGAGATGGTAGATGGGTGTTCACACCCTATAAGCTCCCCAAGCTTAGAAAGAAGAGTAGAAGGTCACAAGTGGGAGGGCAACGTAATATACATAATTTAATGCACATGCCATAAACAATACATTGGAAGGATAAAAAACACTTTAAAAAAACACATTTCAGAGCATATCAATAATATCAAGAAAAACTACATACATTATCCAAACATTTTAGTGAACAGCATAATGGAGATCCATCTTCCTTGAGATATGCAGCGATAGAGAGAATTCAAAGGCCCTGGAGAGGGGGTAATTTTATTGCACAAATGTCAAGAATTGAATTTCAGCGTATTTATGAATTTGAGACAATAGTACCTAAAGGGTTAAATGCAGGATTAGAGTTATTTGGGTTCTTGTAATGGGTGTTCGTCGCGTTTGGGGACGGGAGATATGTGTCAGGCTGTTTTTCCCAGCACACAGATCTCCCCTTCCTATACGTGACGACACCCTGGTCGTCTATCAACTACTATTGCCAGGATTCAAGATAAGTTCAAGATAATGTCTATATGAGGAAAGTATATCTTCTATGTAACCAGATAAGGCTATTCTATTTTATTTTATCCTATCTCAAGTCCCAATACATGTTTTATGTGTGTATATGTGCAATAGATTTTATAATGCGGATCCATGCCATATGAAAAAGGAAAACGCACACAAAACGCATGGAAAACGCAACTGCGTTTTTTTTTTTTTTTTAACATTACTATGCTCTGGGGAGTGTCAACATAGATGTGATGTCACCATTGATAAACATGACTATAATTATGATTGGGCTGCAATCTGATGTCCTATGAACAACTAATGATCCATTTCGCAGTTTACATGTATTTCACTTACCCACAATGCCTGGAGACTTTTTGTATAAAAGACGCTCAGCTGCCCTCACTGCTCATCCACTGAAGAAGGGGTTTCTTTATTACCCCGAAACTCGTCTGGGAGTACAGCAGTGAGGGACGTGTAACTGTAGGACGTACTACAGATCTTTCTGCGACACAAGCGCTCAAAGACAGCTAAGCTATTTACTATACCATCTGCATACATTGCCGCATCTATCTAGCGAGCATCCAACTCCGAAGGAATCACCGCAAGAAGCACAGGACCGCATCATCAGGTCACGTGAGACTCTCTCAGTGACGTGACTGCAGGTCCTGGCAGAGAAGAGAGCGTTTGAGCGTGGTGTGCTCCGCTCAGAAAAGATACACTTGTGAAGGGTGGTAATGTAACCTGCATTTATCTACTTGATATCACTGTTCAATTGCAGCATTAAGGAATGTGAATCATCTAAATGTACAAACACCAACTTTGACTGCTATTCAGTACATTTTACCGGTTTAAGTTAAGATGCAAATGAATATATGAGGACTCCCACAACATACGCGGCAATTATTTTACTCCATATTTCAGAGCTGCAACATCACTGGAGTGCCCAAAAGCACAAGGTATGCAATACTCAGAGACATGGCCAAGGTAAGAAAGGCTGAAAGACGACTACCACTGAACAAGACACACAAGCTGAAACGTCAAGACTGGGCCAAGAAATATCTCAAGACTGATTTTTCTAAGGTTATATGGACTGATGAAATGAGAGTGAGTCTTGATGGGCCAGATGGATGGGCCCGTGGCTGGATTGGTAAAGGGCAGAGAGCTCCAGTCCGACTCAGACGCCAGCAAGATGGAGGTTGAGTACTGGTTTGGGCTGGTATCATCAAAGATAAGCTTGTGGGGCCTTTTCGGGTTGAGGATGGAGTCAAGCTCAACTCCCAGTTCTACTGCCAGTTTCTGGAAGACACCTTCTTCAAGCAGTGGTACAGGAAGAAGTCTGCATCCTTCAAGAAAAACATGATTTTCATGCAGGACAATGCTCCATCACACGCGTCCAAGTACTCCACAGCGTGGCTGGCAAGAAAGGGTATAAAAGAAGAAAATCTTATGACATGGCCTCCTTGTTCACCTGATCTGAACCCCATTGAGAACCTGTGGTCCATCATCAAATGTGAGATTTACAAGGAGGGAAAACAGTACACCTCTCTGAACAGTGTCTGGGAGGCTGTGGTAGCTGCTGCATGCAATGTTGATGGTGAACAGATCAAAACACTGACAGAATCCATGGATGGCAGGCTTTTGAGTGTCCTTGCAAAGAAAGGTGGCTATATTGGTCACTGATTTGTTTTTGTTTTTGAATGTCAGAAATGTATATTTGTGAATGTTGAGATGTTATATTGGTTTCACTGGTAAAAATAAATAATTGAAATGGGTATATATTTGTTTTTTGTTAAGTTGCCTAATAATTATGCACAGTAATAGTCACCTGCACACACAGATATTCCCCTAAAATAGCTAAAACTAAAAACAAACTAAAAACTACTTCCAAAAATATTCAGCTTTGATATTAATGAGTTTTTTGGGTTCATTGAGAACATGGTTGTTGTTCAATAATAAAATTAATCCTCAAAAATACAACTTGCCTAATAATTCTGCACTCCCTGTATATATATATATATATATATATATCTATATATACAGCAAGCTTGACCCAGCTTGCATTTGTGGGAGGGGCGTCGGGTTTATAACCCCCGCGCTAACCTCAAGTCAGCGACGCTTCGTCTTTCTTTAGTTTTTACTCCATAGTCTCCCTTTGATGGAGAGCTTATGCATTTGAAATGAATATAAGAAACATTCCTCACATTTGAAGGTTGCATCCGTATATTATTCATATGCATAGTACACCTAAAGGAATCTGCACATTTAAAATCCAAGTTATCTGCCAAACACATCATAAAAAGATTTCATACTATATCACTACTTTCATTACTTTGCTTGTATAAACAGGTGTTCTTGCACAACACCACAACATATATTCCTGAAGCCATTTACCATCTATTTCAAGACCTTTTTGTGGCAAGCTAATAGCTTGTTTAATTAAAATATAGTTGATAAAAAGGGAGATCACTTCTCTGAAAACATTATCTTCAATCTAGAGTTTCAGCATGATCCTACGGAAAATCCCCATTTTGGCATTACTTGTACTTACTGGGTGTACTATATCGAGCTTGTAACTACACGTGCCAATTTGATCCTGGCAGTAGCCTTCATAACAGAATAAAGAGTAATTCCCATTATAGCATAACATTATTAATAAATAAAAAGAGATCACATATATAAATTGAAATATTTAAATGTTCCAATAGTTACTGTGCCCAAAGAAACAATAATACTCTGTAATAGCAAACAGTGCAAAAAAGTAAAAATCTCCAGAGTAGCCTTTTGGCATACATTTGGTTGCTATAGGTTGAGATATAGCTGTATTGGAGTCAACTGCATTGAACAATGTAGCCAACTATGCTTTTCAATACAATTGTTGGCATTGGTATACTATGTGGTATGTGATAATTTCTATATAGACTATGTCACTTATACTAATTAAAACCAGGTGGTGAAACATCCACATATAAGGTCTAGTGATGATCGGCTTCTATCGGGTGTCCCGGCTGCAGCACGTGCAGAGTTCTGGCGTCTCACGTGACTTCAATAAGTCAGGTATCTCATGTGGTCTGGTGTGTGACGCTTGCACATTCGTCAGCTGAGGTAGTTCCTGTGTTGTGATTGGAGTTCCGGATTTTTAAGCGACTTTATTAGTCATCCGATTTGCGATGTAAGTTTTGGAATATTATCGCTTCTCATCCAGCATAGTAATCAATTGGGTAGATCTCTTAGACGCAGTAGGCCTACTGCAGCCGGGACACTCGATAGAAGCCGATCAAGGGGAAGGTAAGAGGCCGTAGATCAGGGGGACGCCCCAGACACAAGCCGACACATATGTCGACAGTACCTCCCCATAGCAAGGACATATTGAGAACATCCAATATCATACAATCTTCCTATAATTACCAGCATATGCGCATATAGGACTTACATGTTAGAATATTCACAAAGACTTTTTGTTACGAATTTTTTGTTATGAATTTTTTGTTACGAATTTTTCCTGGCTGCACGAATATTTGGGACTCTTTCTTTGTTTCACGAATTTGTGATCACAAATATTTCTTGTTTCACTTATATTTTTTGCTACCAACTAACATATACTTTACCAGGTTGGTGCACACACATTTGATTGCACAGCAGAAGTACGCACAAGCACTTTTTGATTATTGACCTCACCTGGATTTGATATATTTTATGCACTTTCTAATACTTAATATGACCTATTGCCAATAGGAAGATCATGCATATGTTTATATCAATATACCATATGTCATTATAAAGCGGCCGCACTAAACGAATTTTTTTTTTATTCTATAGATTACTATTGATTACTACTTTTATCATACTTTTACAGTTTAATAAATACAAAACGCCAGATGATGAGTGCTTGACTTTTATTAGAATTTTACTGAGTCTGGAAATAATAGTCGGCACGGAAGAACATTACAATAGCTTTATATGAAGGTAAAGTGCTCCAATATATATTTGCGATTGCGAAAATCTGCAATTAATTATGCACATATTTTTGCGCAATACGTGCAACTGGGTGACATCACAGCACTATGTATGTATAGACAGCAGATCCAGCTACGCTATAAACCAATGTAACCTACACTGACTATCTCCCCCAAACTATCTGAATTATAGATCTACGTTAACTGTCTTATTATACAGCAAAGCACAAAGCACAGCAATCACACTGCTGTCTCTCTCAGAACTCCATTACACTACAGAAAATGGCTGCTGGGGAGGTTCTTATATAGTAAGGGGTAGACAACTTTCCTATTGGTTGCTAGGGATGTTGCTAAGCAAAGACATTGCAGCCTTCTCATTGGCCCCACAAGCAAGAAGGAGGTTACTGATGAAAAAAAATGTAGAATATTCAAAATTACGAATATATAGCACTATATTCTAAATATTCGGAAATTCTCAAAGTTGCGATGTTTGCAATAAATATTCGCGATTCAAATATTCGCGCCCAACACTAATAATGTCATGAGGATACTATTGTCTGATAGTCTAAGAAGGAAGGCAGTCCAATCTGAAACATTTTACTCTCTGTCCTCTCTGTCTTTATTTTCCTATGTATTTTATTTAATAAACTACCATTTTAGTGCCCAACGCCCGAAAACCATTTTTTCCACTTTTTCATCATATTGTAGTGTCTGCCATTTTTGCAGTCCTGAGTGGTAGGAGCAGTGGCCATATGTTTACTCCACAGTTGTGCCTGAGTGTGCGCAACTCACTCCGGTAAGTGCAACCATAGTGCTGCGTTTATGTGAACTGAATACCGTGTGTGTGTGTGGGGGGGGTCACTCTGGTAGACACTTGGCAGCGTGCAGGAAGCAGGATAGGATAAAGTGAGGGTTATGTAAGAAAGGTAGACAGCTCAACTTTTCAATTTAAATGATAGAGGTGCAAAAAGCTGCTAGGTCTGACTCATGCAGTCAGAAAAGTAGAAATGATTAGGTAATAGAGGTAGCAGGCACACTTGTATTTGAGATATAAAAATGTCTAGTTTTATTTAGATAGAATATCCTGTAAAAAGCTTCTTTAAGATAATACTAAATAGTAAATATTTGTGAGTGGTACAAGTAGTGGTCTGGTACCAGATAGTGGGGAGAATAGAGTGTGAGTGTGAGGTTGAAATATTTCTGTTGGAGTGTATAGCACCATTCACACTTGGTTTGCATAAATGGGTTAGTTACCAACACATGTAATGAACAACAGTAATATAAAAAACATTTGTGATATAGAAAAGCATCAATAGTATATAAAAGTCCTTTTTACGAAGGTTTGCCACTTTCAGCCCCAATATGAGTAATTGTTTTGTTGTAATACTAGTTAAAATGATAGTCCTCTGCAGCTTCTTGATAAAATACTCTGTTAGGGCTGTAAAAATATTGTGCAGTCTCTTATAGTAATTCCGGCACTAGATGAACTTATTTTGTTGTGATATTAGTAAAATAATAGTCATCTATAGGGATGAGCACAAAGACCCATATTCGAGTTCGCGATATCATGAATATTTTGCATCATATTAGTCATATATTCGCGACTTCGCAATATTTGATATTTTGAATTCAATCTCATGATTGGCGATTCATTTTTCAAGTTATATTCGCGTGCGCATAGAATCTATTAGTTATTATTAACGTTTAGACATCTTTACATGTATTGAAAGCTTGAAATGGCGGGAATCATTTGAGCGAATGGAAAGGTGCGAAAAAGACATATACGAATTTTCGCAATACATGCAGCGCACTGGAGTCTGACATAACCTGTTAATGCTTGGTAGGAAAGGGAATACAAACCGCGTATAGATTAATTTGAATATTCAAGTGACGAACATTCGCAGGACAGTTTTTACCTATTAAGTCTTTACTCTGACAGGAATAGTGGAAATTGTTATAGAAAGCAATTAAGGTTGGGGGAATTATGTCTGAATCTTTTATTTTTAATACAGTTTCCCCATCACTCACTATCCATCTTAAGAGCGAATATTCGTAATTGCGAATATGGGGTCATGTATTCGACATATTTGGGAAATCTCGAAATCACGATAATCGAGATTAAAATTCGCTTTGCGAATATTCTCGCTCAACACTAGTAAAGCTACTTATTAAAATCCTCTACTGAGGCTGTAAAAATATTAAACAGTTTCTAATTTTGTTTGCGGTGCTGGAGGAGAGAGGAGACAAGACGGTGTTCTGAGCCTAAGGGCGGCATCCCACACTGTCTCTGGCTCAGAAATTACTTACCCCCTGCCAAGGTGGTTCTATATACAGCTCTCCAATTTGTCTTCCTTGCGGTGTGGCCGTGTAGTTCTCGGCAACTCTCGTGGCTTCTGAGCGCGACTCGCGCGCTTGCTGTGTAGCTTGGTAGACGTCAGAAGTTCACGTGATCGAGATCTTGCCCGATGTTTGAGTGAAACATTTCTTTTTTTTTTCTCTGGGAGCGCTCCACAAAGGAATTGTTTTCTTTGACTTTAGTCTTATGTTTGCGATCTTTCACAAACTGATTATAGTAATATATTAGCAATCCTCCACAAGCTTAAACGCGTTTCAGGACCTTATCCCTTCATCAGTAAGCACTGATAGGTAGGTAGATAGATAGGATAAAGTCCGATTTAAGTGTTTTTATTTTACACTTATATATTTAAACATAAGCATACCTTAACAAATAGGCTTAAACAAACAAACCTTGCTCGGCTGAGCAAGTACCTAATACAACAAGACAGTCCCTGACTATATGTTGGACCAGCTACCTGCCCCACAGGTACAAATGGAAAGTATTGGGTTCCACATGCAATACCTTCTGTAGTTCAGTCAGCTTCTCCAGCTATAGCCACACTGCTCAGCTCTACACTGAGCTTTAATTTAGGCCCTAATGACCCATGTGACCCGCAGCTGTGGGCTATGGAAGCCCAGAATCGAGCCCGGTGGAGTGAGTGTCCCACTGCCAACCTCACTCACTCCAGTAAAAGCAGGTCCCAGTATGTATTTTACAATCTGTCTGTTAGCTATGACTAACATAGACAAAACAGGTTATCAACCCTGCTTATCCTGTGTCTGGGTTAACCTTTTGTTTCCCAGAGACACACCCAAGGCTTACCACACACAGTTTAACTGTTTCAATGGCAGATATCGGTTCTTGCAAACGATACCCTTCTCACAACCTATACAATGCTTCTTTAGGAAGCACCCAGCGCTGTTCTTTTGTCAATAAATATGGTGATGTCACAATTCAAAGATGATAAACATGGTGATGTCACAGTACAGGGATAATAAACACATTGATGTCATAGTATCGGAATAAAAAACACAGTGACATCACATTCATGGCCATCCATTTCCCTAGTTACTACAGCACCGATCGGCCGTGAACAAGGTCCTGGACGGGCTGAAACATTGGTCATTTTGCAAAAAAACATTATTGATGGAATAAAACGTAAAAACAGTCTACAATAAATCCGAGTGCCAACTATTTATTATTTATCTATAGTGATGCTGAGGAAAGGCCTGAGCTAGCTGTCCCTCTCTCGCTGAAGGCTGTTAGCCTGGACAAAGGCTGATGATCCAGGGTCTGTGGTAGAGTATTCCAGCTGCTTAGCTTCGGGAGCAAGGATCTGTGTTTGGCTCCCTGCTCCTAGGTCTCCCTTGAGCGCCGAGCTGATCACTCGGTGCTCGACTAGTCTGTCTGTCGGTCATGTGACGCTCAGACCCCACTATAAATACAGGCAGCCTGCTGACCACAGTTTGCCTGTTAATTCTAGGCTCCTGGCTATTTGTTGGACTTCTGAATACTCACCTGATCCTGTTCCCTGACTATCCTTTGCCTGCTCCTCCTGTACTGCGCATCCCTCCTGGTATTTTGACCTTGGCTCCCACCTGACTACTCTTTGTGGACTCCTCTGGTACTTCTCTACTCTCCTGGTATTTGACCCCGGCTTCTCCTGACCATTCTTTGCTTAACTCTTTGTACTGCGTAGCTCCCTTGGTTCTGACCCGGTCCGTTCACGTTCCGCATTTTGTCTTGTCTGTCTTCCCTGCACATATCCTAAGTAAAGGAATGTCGTCCAGTTGTCCCCTGTCATCAGGACTCGTGAGGCAAGTAGGCAGGGCCAGGGGTGAGGGTAGAGCGCAGTGGTCACTAACCTTCCCCCTGTGTGTGTGTGGACGTAACCGTTACAAGTAGTCTGGCATGAGTATCTTCTTTTAAGAACTGATCCTTAACTGTAGAACACTAGGGGCTCTGACTGATCTCCTTATATATAGTTTCTAGCTGAACTAGAATCTTCTAGTGGGAGGGTTAGAGTGGAGAATCTCAGCACAAACAAATACAATGTTACACTTTCCATCTCTCCTAGCATTAAAGCTTTAATGATACTCAATGAAATAGCAGTTTTTTCAGACAAAAGCAGGTTTTCAGACATAACATAGCAGTACCTGACATTTAAAAGTTCAGTCTGTATGGTTTTGGTGGTAAACAAGTCTGTTTTTTTCCCCTCCAAAACATGCTTTTCTTTAAACCCGATGGTAGGCAGCTGTGGAAAATTACCGGCTTCTCATTATTAGCTAGGAAGCCCCAAAAGTCTCTCAGTGTTCATTTACCCTTTCCACAATGTTGTGCAAATGCAGTGCAAATGAGCAAATTATATATGACTATATATATATATATATATATATATATATATATATTACATATAATGCAGTTACACCGTATTAAACAGTATTAGTCAATGCAAGTTAACCCTTTAAAGTAAAATAAAAAAATGAGTTGATGACTTTGCATTGGGGGTAAAAGAAAAATGTCCACAAATGTTCATATTTCAAAGTACCCCTGCTCCACTACATGTCAAGATGGGCCCCCTTGGTTTTTGGGCCCCAAAGCAATTTCTAGGCCTTCAACCCTGGTGGCCACGTCCATGGCTCGAAAAAGAAAGTCAGAGAGGCACAGTGAGAGAAATGTGCACAAAGAAGTGTAAAACACAAGTACATCATGTTCACAGTCGTTAGCATACTGTGTTAATTTAGTAAAAGCTTGTGAAGTAAAAAAACATACAAGTCCTTTAGAAGCTCCTGGATCACTGGAGGAGAGAAGGGGTATTCCACATTCTGAGTATATGTAGTTCATTGTGTTGTTGAGGGTCTGTTTTTAGATGCAATTAATATGTAGACATTGAACAAGAAATGTGTGCCTGAAATGTGTTCAAATCTGCAGAGGCATGACCTAACTTTAGGGGAATAAAAGATTCTGTCCAATATTATGCTGTAGCTATTTTATTGTAATGTATTTGTTCAACTCATCATTAAGGTCAAAATATTATGTTCTAATTAGTGCCCTCCACATTAAGAGATAAACAGTATAACGCATGAAATGAGTAATTGCTGTCACTACCACAGTCAAGCAAAAGTATCATTATTTTAGCTCTTGGACACAGGGGTCGGTGTAGCTGGTGAACAGTTCATTAGCTTTGTTTAACTAATTAAATTTTAGTTACTAAAAATAAAAGTGAATGAAATCTCCAACAACATAATACAATAAACTTAACTTTTCATGTAGTTTAACATCTTCTTCAACACAATTACTTCAATTCACTTGCTGAGTAGTGATGAGCGGCATAGGCAATATTCAAATTTGAGATATTTCGCAAATTTTTGGCTGAATATTCGCCATAAATAGGCAACTTTCCTATTGGTTGCTAGGGATGTTGCTAAGTGCCAATATTCCCAATAAATTCGCACTGACTAGTGAATCCGCCCTGTAGGCTGGTTTTAAAGTCAGTATAAAACTGAGTCTGCTTTATTGAACTTACCAGAAGCCATTTGGTTCCAGGAGAAGTACTAGTGGGCTCAGCATGCATGTTGGTATTTGCATCCCTTGATCTGATGAACGCTGTATGGCACCAGACGGGGTTACAAGCAGAGTGTATCTGGCATGCATGCTGCACCTGCACTCCCTGGGTTTTGTGTGGCTGATATGGCCCATAAAAGGTAAGAATTAATGTTAGGGACCACTCGAGAGGCAACCGTGAAGTGGTGGGTGGCTTACATAATTTGGCCAAAATATAAACTAATGCCTCATCTAACATCCAGCATAGTGGCAGGACGGAGCTCTAGCTGCAGTGTGCCATTGCACCTTTGTTTTTACATAATACAATAAACTTAACTTTTCATGTAGTTTAACATCTTCTTCAACACAATTACTTCAATTCACTTGCTGAGTAGTGATGAGCGGCATTGGCAATATTCAAATTTGAGATATTTCGCGAATTTTTGGCTGAATATTCGCCATAAATAGGCAACTTTCCTATTGGTTGCTAGGGATGTTGCTAAGTGCCAATATTCCCAATAAATTCGCAATTTGAAAAATCGCAACCAACACTATTCGCGAATACGAATATATAGCAGTATATTATAAATATTCACGAATTCTCAAAGTGGCGAAATTCGCAATTAAAATTTGCAATTCGAATATTTCCGCTCAGCACTATTGCTGTGTTACTTAAAGAGGTTGTGCAGGGGTTTTATCCCTGCCAATCAGCTGTTTAAGGGGAGGTGGTGCTCCATGTGATCACTTCTTCCATACGAGTACCACTTTACAAATCACTAGTCAGACCACACATGGGGTACTTTGTACAGTTCTGGGCTCTTGTGAACAAGGCAGACATAGCAGAGCTGGAGAGGGTTCAGAGGAGGGCAACTAAAGTAATAACTGGAATGGGGCAACTACAGTACCCTGAAAGGTTATCAAAACTAGGGTTATTCACTTTAGAAAAAAGACGACTGAGGGGAGATCTAATATCTATGTATAAATATATCAGGGGTCAGTATACAGATCTCTCCCATCATCTATTTATCCCCAGGACTGTGACTGTGACAAGGGGACATCCTCTGC
The DNA here is from genome assembly GCA_033119425.1 of Bufotes viridis. Taxonomy (NCBI): domain Eukaryota; kingdom Metazoa; phylum Chordata; class Amphibia; order Anura; family Bufonidae; genus Bufotes; species Bufotes viridis. Next base: position 223,432,293 of record CM065589.1, read on the forward strand.
GTCTGAAGGAAAGAAGGTTTGTACACAAACATAGAAAAGGGTTCTTCACGGTAAGAGCAGTAAGACTATGGAACTCTCTGCCTGAGGAGGTGGTGATGGTGAGTACAATAAAGGAATTCAAGAGGGGACTGGATGTATTTCTGAAGTGTAATAATATTACAGGCTATATAGCTTCTAGAGAGGGGTTGTTGATCCAGGGAGTTATTCTGATTGCCGGATTTTCCCTTAAGTGGGGAAAATTGGCTTCTGCCTCACAGGGTTTTTTTGCCTTCCTCTGGATCAACTTGTAGGAAACAGGCCAAACTGGATGGACAAATGTCTTTTTTCGGTCTTATATACTATGAGATCTGTCGTCTCCCTGGCAACGGCGGTATGGTGTAATTACAAGTACTCACTCTATAACTTTGCTTATTTCAGAAATACTATCAAAGTGAACGAAGAAAACTGCATGCAGGCTCAATCTCTTCATTCACAGCAGCCATAGGATGAGGGTTCGGTGCATATACCATAAAAGTTAAAATAGGAAAACCGTTTAAAGTGGCCAAAACAGATAATACGTGGTTGAATGCACAAATTTCACCAGAATTGTCCAATGTGTGCTGTGTCTGCCCTTGATGGCACATCTTGAGGAAAGAGAGACCAGGCATGCAGGATTTGCCAGTAGTCTTAGGAGGAATAGCTGCCAGTCTACAGTTATGATGTCTGTGTAGTCAGCTTTAGAATAGAGCCCCAACGTACAATGTTTGCATGGCCCTCTAACTTTATTTAGTAAATCTCTTACCATATCTGAGAACAGCCATGAGTAAGACCATATTTGGTGGAAACATGTTGGCTTCAGGCTGTGTTCATCTCAGGAGAATGTTTTAATCATGATTTAATAAAAGTGGACTATTAATGCACACTGGATACTTCATTTTTCCAAAAGAGGATGAAATTTGATAATCACTCCCTTTACAAGAATTAGTAATGCGTCAAGCTAACATGTTTACTAAGGATTCCAAATTAAAAGAATGCAGGCCTTATTTGTGGAAGCCTACAGTATGTTCATGGACTAGTTAGAGAGGCTGTTGTAGTGCCTGTCAGTATATTACTAAATCTGTCTGACAGTCTCCTGCCAGAGGACATACTGCAAAAAACAGAGGCTGCATACTTCTGAAGGTGTCTGTGGGATAATGGAAAAAGATCATTTATGGTTCTATTATTTTTGTTGATAAAAAAACTCTTTCACATCTGTTTTCTTGTAGTATTTAATTTTCAAATGCTAAGAGGAGCCAGTGCAGCGGATGGGAGTGGTAGTGGCCGTGATGAGATGTTATGTCATGGTGTACTCCCTGTTCTTGCCAACCTTTGGCAACCATACCCTCCTCTACTGAAACACACGGCCAGTACATGAAAAAATAAACAACATTACATATAAAACATGACAATTGACCTCTTTAGGGGCTCATTGCAGATGCACTGGTGCTAACACGTAAGATGATGTATGACGATGAATATATGGCAGTGTACTTATGTGGCCCATAATGAAAAGAAGCCAATACTATGCTTCAAGAAAGATGAAACTCCTTATACTAACTACATACAGAAAGAGTGTTATAAAAATAAATGAGTGATACATTTTCATGTAGTCACAACACATAGAGGGGTTTTGAAATCAATACATAGGTTTCTGTGTGCACATTAAGCCCATGTATTGATTGCAAATGTCTTGTGAGGTCTGTATCTGTTTATCAAAGCAAAAGAGGTTTAGCTGTCCTAAGATCTAATTACTCTAGATAACTCCTTAGTGCCTTATGCCTTTACTGTTGTATGCTATTTTACATCCACTATTAGGCCAGGGTCACATATGCGTTCAGTAAATCTGGTAGTCTGGCATAGCCAGACACTGCCAGGGCCCGCCAGATCCTGATTCACTACAATGCAATCCATTGGGTTTCCAGCAAGTTTCTGGCATGAATGCTGGCTTTTTTTTCAAGCAGTAAGCCGGCACTCTTGCCAGACACCCAACAGATCCTATTATAGTGAATAGAGATGGGGCTGGCACCTTGGGTATTGTAGCATTTGGGGCCACTTCAAACCCGGCAACTGCAAGAAATAACAGCCGTGCACCCACAGGAAGTTCAAGGGTGCTGCCATCTTGAAAAAGGCGATTAGACAACTGCTTCTCAGTATGACTTTGCTGTAGCACCAACAATGATAACCCATGCAAGGTTCCGGCCCAGCCATAGTGAGTATTGCTAGAGACAATAGACTCTTCATAGATTGTCTGGTGCCATTGCTGCCATAGCTATGCACTATAGCCACTCCTCATGCTTCTTAAAGGGACCTGTACCCCATATTACAGCTGTTGCCCATAGCAATGCATCACAAAAGTGTATAATAGCCTCCCTTTGAACTGTATATTTGGGAGAACTCACTGTCAAAATATCTGATAATGAGGATAGTGCTCAATCAAGCCGCAGAAACTGCCCTACAACTGCTACAACATGCATGATGACTAAGCCATACTACTTTGGGGCACCATGGTTCCCACACTACACAGAAGAAGCCTACACATTAAGAGACATTCAGGAGAAAATGTTTGCCACCTTTGAGCTGTATCCTCTGCCAGTCAGGGGAATGTCAGCTCCAGTAAGCAGGAGAGCAGGGCAGGCCTGACAGGTGCTGGTAGTGGGAGACTCCATTATTAGGGGAACAGATAGGGCAATCTGTCACAAAGACCGTGATTGGCGAACAGTGTGCTGTCTTCCCGGCGCCAGAGTTCGACACATCGCGGATTGCGTTGACAGATTACTGGGAGGGGCTGGAGAAGATCCAGCGGTCATGGTCCATATCGGAACCAATGACAAAGTTAGGGGTAGGTGGAGTGTCCTTAAAAATGATTTCAGGGATTTAGGTCAAAAGCTTAGGGCAAGGACCTCAAAGGTAGTATTTTCCGAGAAACTGCCTGTATCAAGAGTCACACAAGAAAGGCAGCGGGAGATTAGGGAGGTTAACAAGTGGCTCAAGAACTGGTGTAGGAAGGAGGGGTTTGGGTTCCTGGAGAACTGGGCCGACTTCTCTGTCAGCTACAGGCTCTATTGTAGGGACGGGCTGCACCTCAATGGGGAAGGGGCAGCTGTGTTGAGGAGAAAGATTGCAAGAAGGTTGGAGGAGTGTTTAAACTAGGGACTGGGGGGGAGGGTTATTACGTTATAGGGGGGGAAAATAGTGCAGATAGATACCGGGGACAAGGTAGTGGGACTGGGGGAGGAATGGAAGGAGGGACTAAAACAGTTCAGAAGGAAAAGTGTAGGGTTAAAATTATACAAAAACCTCTTAATTGTTTGTACACTAATGCCAGAAGCCTGACTAACAAAACTGGGGAACTGGAATTACTGATGTGTGAGGAGGACTATGATATAGTGGGAATAACTGAGACGTGGCTGGATGATAGCTATGACTGGGCAGTTAATGTACAGGTTTACAGTCTGTTTAGAAAAGATCGTCAAAACCGGATAGGGGGAGGGGTCTGCCTTTATGTAAAGTCCAATCTAAAGCCCACAGTCCGAGAAGATATAAGTGAGGGACATGAACATGTGGAGTCACTGTGGGTAGAGATACATGAAGCCAAAAACAATAATAAATTACTAATAGGAGTTTACTATAAACCACCTAATATACCCACAGAGTCCACAGAATATCTATTACTAAATGAGATAGATAAGTCTGCAAATCATAATGAAGTCGTTATTATGGGGGACTTCAACTACCCAGATATAGACTGGGAAACTGAAAGCTGTACATCGCATAAAGGAAACAGGTTCTTAGCAATAACCAAAGACTATTACCTTTCCCAACTAGTTCAGGACCCGACTAGAGGGATGGCCATACTGGACTTAGTATTAACCAATAGACCTGACAGAACAACAGATGTGCAAATTGGGGGATACCTGGGAAATAGTGACCATAAAGTAATAACCTTCCAATTATCATTCAAAAGAGCATTTCTACAGGGAGGAACAAAAATACCAAACTTCAAAAAAGCTAAATTTAGCCAACTAAGCGAGGCCATAGGCCTAACTAACTGGGGCAAAGTCTTCAAAAACAAAAATACAGCCACAAAATGGGAGATATTTAAAAGCATCCTATATTCTCATTGTGAGAGGTACATACCGTATGGGAATAAAAGGTTAAGGAACAAAAAGAAACCAATGTGGATAAATAGAAATGTAAAGAAAGCAATAAATGACAAAAAGAAAGCATATAAATCACTAAAACAGGAGGGTAGCGAGGAATCACTGAAAAACTATAAGGAAAAAAATAGAACATGTAAAAAACAAATAAAAGCGGCCAAACTAGAGACCGAGAAATTAATTGCCAAAGAGAGTAAAACTAACCCTAAAATTTTCTTCAATTATGTAAATGTTAAAAAGTATAAATCTGAAGGTGTCGGCCCTTTTAAGATTAATGAAGGGGGAGTTGCAGAGAGCGATGAGGAGAAAGAAAAGCTGTTAAATATTTTTTTCTCCAATGTATTCACTTAGGAAAATAAACTGTCAGATGAAATGCTGAATGTAAAAATAAATCCCCCATTAAAAGTGTCCTGTTTGACCCAAGAAGAAGTACAACAGCGACTTAAAAAGATTAAAATAGACAAATCGCCAGGACTGGATGGCATACACCCCGTATCCTAAGGGAATTAAGTAATGTCATAGCCAGACCCTTATTTCTGATATTTGGATTGGCACATAGCAAATGTGGTGCCAATATTCAAAAAGGGTCCAAAAACAGAGCCCGGAAACTATAGGCCTGTAAGTTTAACATCTGTTGTGGGGAAAATGTTTTAAGGTTTTCTGAGAGATGCTATCTTAGAGGATCTCAATGGAAATAAGCAAATAACACCATATCAACATGGCTTCATGAGGGATCGGTCATGCCAAACGAATTTAATCAGTTTCTATGAGGAGGTAAGTTCTAGACTTGACAGCGGTGAATCAATGGATGTCGTATATCTGGACTTCTCCAAAGCATTTGACACTGTAACACTTAAAAGGTTAGTATATAAAATGAGGATGCTCGGACTGGGAGAAAATGTCTGTAAGTGGGTAAGTAACTGGCTGAGTGACAGAAAACAGAGGGTGGTTATTAATGGTACATGCTCAGATTGGGTCACTGTCGCTAGTGGGGTACCTCAGGGGTCAGTACTGGGCCCTATTCTTTTCAATATATTTATTAATGATCTTGTAGAAGGCTTGCATAGAAAAATATCAATTTTTGCAGATGACACTAAACTGTGTAAAGTAATTAACACTGAAGAGGACAATATACTGCAACAGAGGGATCTGGATAGATTGGAGGCTTGGGCAGAGAAGTGGCAGAGGAGGTTTAACACTGACAAATGTAAAGTTATGCACATGGGAAGGAATAATGCAAGTCACCCGTACATACTAAATGGTAAAACACTCGGTAACACTGACATGAAAAAGGATCTAGGAATTTTAATGAACAGCAAACTAAGCTGCAAAAACCAGTGTCAGGCAGCTGCCGTCAAGGCCAATAAGATAATGGGTTGCATCAAAAGGGGCATAGACGCCCGTGATGAGAACATAGTCCTACCACTTTACAAATCGCTAGTCAGACCACACATGGAGCACTGTGTACAGTTATGGGCTCCTGTGAACAAGGCAGACATAGCAGAGCTGGAGAGGGTTCAGAGGAGGGCAACTAAAGTAATAACTGGAATGGGGTAACTACAGTACCCTGAAAGGTTATCAAAATTAGGGTTATTTACTTTAGAAAAAAGATGACTGAGGGGAGATCTAATAACTATGTATAAATATATCAGGGGTCAGTACAGAGATCTCTCCCATCATCTATTTATCCCCAGGACTGTCGCTGTGACGAAGGGACATCCTCTGCGTCTGGAGGAAAGAAGGTTTGTACACAAACATAGAAGAGGATTCTTTACGGTAAGAGCAGTGAGACTATGGAACTCTCTGCCTGAAAAGGTGGTGATGGTGAGTACAATAAAGGAATTCAAGAGAAGACTGGATGTATTTCTGGAGTGTAATAATATTACAGGCTATAGCTACTAGAGATGGGTCATTGATCCAGGGAGTACTTCTTTCCTCTGGATAAACTAGCAGGATGACAGGCCAAACTGGATGGACAGATGTCTTTTTTCGGCCTTATGTACTATGTTACTATGTTACATTATATACTGCTCATTTCCATGGTTACAACCACCCTGCAATCCATCACTGGTGGTCGTGCCTGCACACTATAGAAAAAAAAAACACACTAGCCTACTTGTGCCCCCATGATCCTGGCTACCAGAGAGGTTGGCTGTTTTACCTATAGTGTGCAAGCACAACCAGAGTGGTTGTAACCATGGAAATGAGCAGTATATAATGTGATGAAAAAATTAATCCAGCCAGCAAAGGAGGCAATATGGACAATCACAATACATTACTAAGTGTCTTGTATTAACTTCATTTACCAGGGCCGGACTGGGGATAAAAACCAGCCCTGGAAAAAGTTGCATACCAGCCCCGGAAAAAGTTGCATACCAGCCCCAAACACACACGCCGCGAGCGTGTGTATGTATGTGTGTATATATATATATATATATATATATATATATATATAATTATATACACACACACAGGCCGGGCCTTACCCTAGCGTTGCCGTGACTTGGCCTCTGCGCAGTGGCAACTCTAGGAACAATATATGGGAGGCACATAAGATACCACAGTCAAAATGGGGGGCACTAATAATTTTCCCCACTTAAATTCATACAACTGAAAAAAACGAAATAAGTATATATAAATTCAAAATACGAGAGTATTGCGGTATGCAGGGATACATTTATAATAAAATAATTTACTTACAAAAGAACCTATTCCATCTTCTGCTGTGCTGTCCTCTGCTTGCTTCCACGGATCTTCCCCTCTTTTCAATCTGTCCTCAGTGCGCAGGGCAGGCACACTGCTATGGGGATCTGTGGATGACACACTGTTATGGGGGATCTGTGGATGACACACTGTTATGGGGGATCTGTGGATGATACACTGCTATGGGGATCTGTGGGTGACACACTTTTATGGGGGATCTGTGGATGACACACTGTTGTGGGGATCTGTGGATGACACACTGTTATGGGGATCTGTGGATGACACACTTATGGGGGATCTGTGGATGACACACTTATGGGGGATCTGTGGATGACACACTTATGGGGATCTGTGGATGACACTGTTATGGCGGAATCTATGGATGACACTGTTATGGGGGAATCTGTGGATGACATACTGTTATGGGGGTACTTTTACACCTGCGGCATGGCTATCCGACCTATCCGGGCTGTTCACCCTCCTGATCCGCCATGCCGCAAGTACCCGTGCACTGCCGTGCTGCTGCTCTGTCCCCATTGACTATAATAGGGCAGGGGCGGAGCTATGGTGCAGCATGGCAGAGATCGCCGGACTAAAAAGTCGGACATGCAGTACTTTTTAGTCCGGGCGATCTCTGCCGTGCTGCGCCATAGCTCCGTCACCTGCCCCTATTATAGTCAATGGGGACAGAGCAGCAGCACGGCAGTGCACGGGTACTTGCGGCATGGCGGATCAGGAGGGTGAACAGCCCGGATAGGTCGGATAGCCATGCCGCAGGTGTGAAAGTACCCCCATAACAGTATGTCATCCACAGATCCCCATAACAGTGACATCCACAGCGCCCCATAACAGTGACATCCACAGCGCCCCATAACAGTGACATCCACAGATTCCCCATAACAGTGTCATCCACAGATTCCCCATAACAGTGTCATCCATAGATTCTGCCATAACAGTGTCATCCACAGATCCCCCATAACAGTGACATCCACAGTGCCCCCATAACAGTGTGCCAGTAGCCGTCCCCTTTAGTGCCAGTAGCCCCTTTATGTGCCAGTAGCCCCTTTAGTACCAGTAGCCGTCCCTTTATGTGCCAGTAGCCGCCCTTTATGTGCCAGTAGCCGCCCCTTTATGTGCCAGTAGCTGTCCCCTTTAGTGCCAGTAGCCCCTTTATGTGCCAGTAGCCCCTTTATGTGCCAGTAGCCGTCCCCTTTATGTGCCAGTAGCCGTCCCCTTTAGTGCCAGTAGCCCCTTTAGTGCCAGTAGCCCCTTTATGTGCCAGTAGCCATCCCTTTATGTGCCAGTAGCCCCTTTATGTGCCAGTAGCCCCTTTAGTGCCAGTAGCCCCTTTAGTGCCAGTAGCCCCTTTATGTGCCAGTAGCCCCATTTGGTGCCAGTAGCCCCTTTAAGTGGCAGTAGCCTCCTTAAGTGGCAGTAGCCCCTTTAAGTGGCAGTAGCCCGCTTTAAGTGGCAGTAGCCCCCTTTATCTGCCAGTAGCCCCTTTTATCTGCCAGTAGCCCCTTTATCTGCCAGTAGCCCCTTTAGTGCTGCCAGTAGCCCCTTTAGTGCTGCCAGTAGCCCCTTTAGTGCTGCCAGTAGCCCCTTTAGTGCTGCCAGTAGCCCCTTTAGTGCTGCCAGTAGCCCCTTTAGTGCTGCCAGTAGCCCCTTTAGTGCTGCCAGTAGCCCCTTTAGTGCTGCCAGTAGCCCCTTTAGTGCTGCCAGTAGCCCCTTTAGTGCTGCCAGTAGCCCCCTTTAGTGCTGCCAGTAGCCCCTTTAGTGCTGCCAGTAGCCCCCTTTAGTGCTGCCAGTAGCCCCTTTAGTGCTGCCAGTAGCCCCAAGAAAAAAAAAAAAAGAACACTTATACTTACCTCCAGCGATGCGATGCAGGCCTCTTCCGGCCTGTGTCTCGAGCTGTGCGGCTCGGCGGCGCGATGATGTCATCGCGCCGCTGAGCTCGGCCTTCTGATAGGCTGCCAGCCTAGTGCTGGCAGCCTATCAGAGGAACAGGGAGAGGTCACGCCTCTCCCTCCTCTGCTGCTGCTCCGCACGGAGATGAGCGCAATGCAAGCGCTCATCTCCGTCGCCACTGGAGCCCAGTGTGCCTGCGGCCGCCGGCCGGCCGTGCGGCAGTCAGGGCTACCGGCCTACCGGGAATTTTCCCGGTATCCCGGTAGGCCAGTCCGGCCCTGTCATTTACATAATAAATACTATTTGCTGAAGTGACACTTTAAATTTATTAATTACAAGTTTTACTAAATCTTATCCCACAAAACTGTTTATCAATCTGCTCAGCTTCTGCTCAAAACACACTGCCTGCAGTTTGCACTGCATTTTGCAGTGACAGGTACTCTCTAAAACACTTATAATTTCTATGTCGGCTATATTATGGACACATGAAGGTGTAGAACTTCTCACATACCAAAAGAAAATAAATAAAAATAAACTATTTTAAAACTAATCTAATTATTTTTTTTATAGTTTTATGCAAATAATATTTCTTGTGACTGCACTATTCACTCTCCAGTTTGTATTGCTGGTTGCTCATTTTGGGGTGCTTGTTAAGCAGTAAGAGGGAGACATGAAAAAAAACCCTTCATGTGCTCAGAGCTTAAAAGTTCTTGTTTCATTTCAGGCTAAAATTCCAGTGACGGTTTTCAGAATTCACTATAGTCCATGTCAGCAAAATGTGTGTAACCAATGCAAAATAATCCTTACTGTTTGTACTTTACTGTTCTGTATTGAAAAAGCAAAAGTCACACTATAAATTAGCTGTACCAGCTGCCATGTAAATGTCAGACCATTTGTATGGTGTTTATATACGTAAGATTTAAAATGTTATTTCTCCAACAGCTGGTTTAATCTTAAAGGAGCTCTGCTATTTAAAAAACATTGTGACATGACATAGTGGCATCAGATCAGAAGTTTTAATAGGTGGGGTCCACATGCTGAGACCCTAAATGATCTACAAAAAAGGGAGGTATGAGCTCTGTGCCCCTTTTGCTCACTTCCCTTTTTTACTTCTCTCCTAGGATCAGAATGGTGTAAACCTAGTAGAAGCCGTACATTACTAACCTTGCCTGTTCGAGTAGAGCCTTTTATTATAGCAATTGCTGGGGGTTTCAGCACCCAGGCCATCACCGTATTAAATTTCTGACACACCCCTATAAAATGTCTTCCCCAGCACTTGCCAGTGCCACTTCAGTTCCGGGCTGCAATGCTCCTGTTTCCTGTAGTCACAACATCCAGGTTTCAAATACCTGTATGACCAGGACCCCGAGACGATGTCATACCCAATGGTCTATTTAATGCCCCATGCATATGGCCATATCGCATTTTATTTGCGCACACATTATTTTCAATGAGTCTGTGGTCTGCATTTTGCGGTCACAGTCTATCTTTGGTGGAATGAACATGCGAAACAGGAAAGCACACAGATGATCTGTGTGCTTTCCGCATCCATATGTCCATGCCGCAAAAAATTTCAAGAGCTATAAACTTTTTTACTTTTCTGTTGATGTAGTCGTATGAGGGCTTGTATTTTGTGGGAAAAATTGTAGTTTTTAATCACACCAGTTTGGGGTATATATAACTTACTGATCAACTTTTAGGCTAATTTTACATCTACGTTAAGGTATTTCAATGTATCCGGCATAGCCAGATAGGGTCGTGCACTGCAAGAGCCCATTGACTGTAATCCAGAGAATATTCTGAGGACTGCGACCCGGGGACCTTCCTGCAACAGAATCCAAGCCACTGTCAAGGGGTTAAAGGATAACAACCAGGAGATCACTTAGACTCCATGCCATGGTCTTGTCTGTGCCAATCAAGTTGCAGTTTTTACAGTCCGCTAACTCCCTCTCAGGTACGTGAATCATAACAGTAACATTCTGTTGCATTTATGTTGATATACTTTAATTGTAAATGAAATTGAGGTGTTTCGGTGAGCTTAACCCCTTCCTGTTCCATGCTGTCAATAAATGGCATGGGATGCATTACATTAACGCACTATGTCTTATATTTACAGCATGGGGATGGCAGTGGATCAGGAACTGAGCAGCTGTCATCAGCAGTGGGTGTCAGTTGAAACATACAGCTGAAACCCCACTGCAATGGCCAAGATCAGAGCTAGCGCCTTAGATGTCAAGGTCTGTAGAAACCGCTGCATCTACGAGGTTTACAGAAGTAATGAAGCCCTCTCTCTCCTCCATCAGGCCCCTGTGACTGGATCACAGGGTTCTGATGGTTGCCATGGCAGCTGTCAGGATCTGATCAGGCCAAGTGTCAGTGTTAATCTTACAGTACAACACAGTGATAGTATTGTACCAGTGAATAAATTGCATGTTTAAGCCCCCAAGTGGGACTTAAAAAAAGTTTTAAAAAATTTTAAATTTCACGTTTAAAAAATCACTCTTTTTTGTATCCACTCATTTATAATTGGTAAAAACTGAAAAGAAAAATACATATAATTGGTATGATTTGATTTCTAAAATGATCATTTTACTTACCCCCAGTGGTGAACAGCATAAAAAAAGTAAGAAACAATGATGGAATTGCTGTTTTGTCACCCCACCTCCCCAAAATTGTATAAAAACTGATCAAAAAGTCATATGTACCACAAAAGGATAGCAATAAAAACTACAACTCATTCTGCAAAAAACAAGCCCTCGCACAACTACATTGATGAAAAAATAAAAATGGTATGGATTTTAGTATAAGGCGATGCAAAATACTAGTGTTGAGCAAAGTTATCGAAAATTCGATTTGGCTGCTTCGCCTAATTTCACAAAGAAATTTGCTTAGTGATGAATTACTTTATCACAGAGCGTATTTCTTTGTATGTACTGGGCACAATGACTGGAAATATCCTGCAGAAAACAACTTCTCACACTGCTCAGTGAACCAAAAAAAAGGTATGGCTCTTAAAAACAATTTTAGCAAATTCTATGTTACAAAATCCAGCTGCCGATTCTTCTCTTCTAAGCCATGCCATTTCTCCAAAGAGCAGTTTATGACCACATTTTGGGTATTTCCATACTCGAAAGAAATTGTGTAACAAATTTGTCATGCGTTGTCCCCTTTTAACCCTTGCAAAAATGAAAAATTTGGGACTAAAACAACAGACTGTACTACTGGAAAAAATGTAATTTTCATTTTCATTCTTCCAATAATAATAAATTCTATGAAACACCTGTGGAATCTAAACCATCACTACATCACTAGCTTAATTCCTTCATGGGTGTATTTTCAAAAATAGGGCTATTTCATAGAGTTTCCACTGTACTGGTAACTCAGGGGTGCTGCAAGCTTGATGTGGTACCTAAATGCATTCCAGTAAAATCTGGTTTTCTAGTTTTCAAAAGTCAAATGGCGCTCCTTTCCTTCTAACATGCAATTTTTATGAAACACTTGTGGAATTAAAATGCTCAATGCACCCCTGTATTAATTCTCAAAGGAACTGACGTATGTTTAGGTGGTCTTAGTTTTCTTTAATTACCATTTGGAAGAGAAGTTTATTTTCCTGTCTTTTCAATGTCAGATCTGACAGGTGGTCTGATAACCTGTGCCCCTGACAATCACCTGTTCCTGAGCAGCTTCAGTATAAAGTGCAGTAGATGGAGCTGGTTACTTCAGATTGTGCCAATTTACTTTAATGTGAGCAGAGTTTCACTTACTTGCTCTGTCCATTTAGATAACGGATAGAGCTGATTGGTGGGGATGTGGGGTTTTGGAAGCCTGTTGATCTCGTATTGATGATCTATAATCGATCATCAATTGTTAAATTCTGGAGAACTCCTTTAAGGTTGAATTCATACACAGCAGAGGCATTTTCGTAGTTTTTTCTTTTAGTATAAAAATGGCATGGTCAGATGTTAATTTAAGATCTATAGTCTGTTTTGATGCTTTGTGGTGGTTTAGGAGCATTTTTTTTACTATAGCATTCTCTAGGTACGTTCTTTGTTTCAAATAATCGAATCTTCACCACAAAACATAATGGGGGAAATCTACCATGAGGGGAATATTTGAAGTCAGTTTTTCTTGAGCCTGTGTTGGAGTACTTTATGCCACATTTATCAAATGTCTTCCCTGCTACTTGATACATTTGTCTCATTCATAAGGCTAACACTTGTCTTGAAAAGCTACTCCAGTTTTCCTATTCCATCCTCCTACTGAAATTTAAAAAAAAAGTCTGTGATAAATATGAAGTGAAACTTATTAACATACAAGCTAACCACACACACTTTCTCATCCAAATGTAAAAACTGGAATGAGTGGTGTAAAACTGCAAAAAGTGGTATGTTTTTGTAAAAGTGAATTAAAAAAGTCGCAAAAGCCGTATTTTTCGAGTTTTTGAAGCCAGAATTCTGGAGTGAAGGCATGATAAATCAGGGTCATTATTTTTAAGACTACTTGTAAGAGAACACCATGACTGATGATATTTTCAACTAAATACAGTAGCATAATAAGAGACCCTTCTTTATTACAGAGCACCAACATAAACTCTATGAAACTTAAACTGTGCGCTTGGCATACAAAATACTTCTTCTTATTCAAGTATCCATGTAAGAGACATTTATGTGAGTGATGTGATCCATGGCAAGAATTTCAACCCTCCACCTTTTGTTTCTGTTGCATTTTGATGCAGTCAATTTTCATTTGAAGAAAAGTAAACTGGTGCCGAAGGACCCAGACTAACACTGATCTTGAATGGTGCATGCATATCCTCTAGAGATGAGCAAAGTTTCTAAAAATTAGATTTAGCCAATTTGCCGAAGTTCGCCAAGAAATTTGATTCTTGCTGAATTTATTTGTCACAAATCGCTATAAATCAGATATTCCCAGGCCATTCTGCCTAATTAAATTCATCCCACTTGGTGGCCCAATCTCAGTTTGAAGGCTTGACAGTTAACCCTTTCCCGACCCGGACAGTAAATTTAAGACAGCTGGGCATTTTAAAGTAGCCACTGAGTATCTGCTGTTTTAAAGAACAGACACTCCACACCAAAGCCTGCAACCGGCAGTAATGCCGGCCATGGATTCTTAACCCTTTCAGATGTCATGGTCATCCGGGAGTGCTCCAGCTCCCCCAAGCGGGGATCGAGAGAGCCGACGCCTGTATGCAGCAGCCTCTGTCCTCCTGTGTGATGGTAGCAGAGATGGTACCCAGCATTGAGGTGAGAAAACCTTCCTCAAAGCAATACAATTTAAGGATACAAAACAGGGATGACCAAAATCCCATGTGGATACCTCCATAAGGTCCAGGATCCCTCCCTACTATGAAACTGGTGATATTTCGATTCTAAAATTAATACAGTTACATAGTTACATAGATAATACGCTTGAAAAAAGACATAAGTCCATCAAGTTCAACCAAGGGATAGGTGGGGACGCGAATCTCAGAAGGAAGACCAGATGGCCGAACATGGTGGATGGGTCAAACATGTCCGTTGGATTATTGCAGCAACACTGTCCCTAGTGCATGAGCGCTTGCCACATACTCAGCTCACAGGACAATGGCAGAGACCACGAAGGATTAGGGTTTTATAGGGCTGTAACATTACAGAGGATGGCTACTAGTAGATTGGCTCGCTACAAGGCATTATGGGTCATTTTGCTTTACCAGGCTTCCTTTTTTCACTTTGTAATGCATGAAGCCGCCATTTTAGGACAAACTGACTAGTTACTTCTAAGCACGAGGAAATTTGGCTATGTTGCGAATTGAAGTTTTCCTAAACTTCAGGCCAAATTCCACTTCGGATGCTTCAATTCGCTCAACACTAATATTATGTAAACTATGAGCCAAAACATAGAGTGAAATATCATCAATTAGAGTGTATTATAGATTGTAATATACTTTGTGGTTCCCTTCAGGGTTGATAATCATCCACTACAATATAGAATAACTTTACGATCAGTGAGAGTCTGATTTCTGGGACGCCTCTGATTGTGAGAATGAAGAGCCATAGTTTTAGCTTAGTACCACACCCTGTATGCTACAACATCGACACCCAAGTGCATTGAGCATGTTGCCTGCACAGCCAGGTGACCAGGAGTGCTAATATGCATGGAAAATATAGAAGGGGCTGTAGCACTATGTCAACACTGTAGCCACTTCATTCTCAAGATTGTGAGGGTCTAAGCGATCCTACTAATATGCCATCACTTTATTAGATACAAAAAACTGCTTATGTAGGTAGAGAAAAGCATGGTACATGTGTGGTACCAGAATGAAGTACCACCTGCATAATCAAAATCGAGTGTCAGCGTTATAGTACAGCTGACACTCTATCACAAGGAGTTAGAAATGCAGATAACTCTGATCCCTGACAATTTTATCCTTCATGTACTGTGTTCAATGGTAACATCAGCATCTAAGTGGTGAAACAGAGGTGCTAGTGATGAAAGGGTTTTTGAGTACATGGAGTACAAAACAAAAAAAATATGCAAAAAGAAGCAATAAACTATACCCCAATATGGATGGTGAGACGACCAGCTCCTGTAGTTCACTCCTAAACATGGAGTGAATTTGCCGTGGAATAGTGCTCAGCAATATGAAAAAGTCCATATTAAAACATAACATAAAGAAATAAAGATCGTGGCCCTCACCACTCTTCTTTTATTCTTGAGTACAATAGCAGAAGCACGCAGGAGCACGAAACGGCCATTGCCAACTCCATACCCCACTTCCTATACCGCAATGGCAATTTTATTGTATTAAAGCAATAAGATCTCTTAAGCATTTTGGGCAACACTAGCCCTTTGTCAAAACTTTGAAAAAGAGCTAGTGTAGCCCGAAATGCATCGGAGATTTTATTTCTTTGTACTCGTTATTAAATCAAGAAAAGTAAATATGTTACAATTTTTAAATAGTTGTAATGCACATTTTACATAGGACACCTGAATGAACATAATTGTCTTAATTATCTACAGCTTGTGCAAAATTAATATTTATCACAATTTCTCAAAGAAATTACATTTCTGCCTATACAGAAGATTCCATCGTTTAGCTGACTGATTAATTGGAGCGTTATAATCATTTGCAATCAAAACAGCAAAGCAATGTTCTTCTGATGACTTGAAAATAGTCTGCAGAACAAAACTAATGACCCTCTCCAAAGAGTCTGCTTACTATGTAATTGATAAAAACTGAAAAACTGAGAAACAAAATCACGCTCCTCGCTTTTCTTGCTTTTGCTAGCGTTTGCCATCTAACCCCTTAAGCTTATTAAACATTCCACACTACAACACTTCTGTTAATTTAGCCATTGTCAGCCTCACTCAAGCAAATACATTTTGACGCAGGTCATTAACATTGCTGTTTCCTGTGGACAAGATGGTTTGTTGTGTGATAATGAAGAATGTATCTCTAGATTAACAGTTCTAAAGAACAACATATTTTCTGATGTCAAGTCCCTGTAATACAATAGCCTAGTGTGATCGGACAACATTCCAGGCTTTCTTCTTTTTGTGGGATCACATTCCAAAAGATGTCATGCCTTATACAAAATGGAGTAAAAAATTGTTGCTATGTTTTTAAGAGGACTTCTTGGCTTATGCTAAGTGCTGTCAAACTTGTTTCATTAAAGCATACTAGATCTATGTTTACACAGTGCATGCTTTCTGGAAAACACAAAAGTCTTTGCAATAGGATAGTGAAGTAACCCTAACGGACATGGAATAAAGAGATCATGCAGGTATTTGCTATGTGATTCCAAGTGCTGCCATTGATATCTCTGTATATAACTTCCAATAGGTCCAACAAACCGAACCTATTCCAAAGGCAGAAGAGGAAAATAAAGGTAACACTTTGCAGCTGCTCAGGTGACCCTTCATTTCAAAGGTAAGAAAAGCCTTTGCAAAGTTTTAAAGTCTAATGTTAAATTAATATGTGTAACTAATTATGGAAAAGAAAATCTCAAAAATTTATACAGGAATATTTAGATTAATCTGTCTTATACTGAATGCAGAAGTTGAATAAGTAATTATTCAGGACCCTGAAGGTATTATCAAATGTAGCACACTGAAATATATGTAACATGTTTATTAATGAGACCAGATTTGGAAGGTGATTTCTGTATGGATACATATGAAACTATAAAGTTGTACCCTTTATTTTGATTGTTTTATCTTTGATATTTTTTATGTTTGTATCTATGATAGCTAACTGACACTACCATAGCTTTACCTTCGTAGATGTAAATTTGTGAACATTTGAGAATTTGTGTGTCTAACTACACTTCCAATATCGCTCTGCTGTGTTTATGTTTTAATCAAAATTGTAATTAGCTTCAGTGCTTAAAGCATATTTCTTTGAACAAAATCAATTGCCAGAGAGCTTGGTTTTGATTTTATGCATACAGAAAGTGAGAATTCATCAAGAAAATATTGAGCACTTAGTATTGGATTAGCGACTCAGTGCTCCGATCTTCCGTGACTTTGAGTGATAATGAAACTTTCCACAGGACATGATGACATGCTAATATTTTGTCAGATTCTAAAAGCCGATGACTTATGAATGACAGTTTTTTTTCCATACCATCAATAGATATTAGAAGCAAATATAAAAAAAACACTATTTTAAATGTTACCATAATTTAGGTTCTATTCTTTTGTTCATGTGCCCATTTACATCTATCCTATGATTTTACAATTAAAGTAAATGCAGAAGCAGTTCTAGAATGAAGAAATAATGATAATATTGTCTAACCAACAATGTCATAAAAAACTACAGTAATAGTAAAAAAGCCTACTGCAACCATTATGTTTCATAAACTAGGCATTCAGATCTTATATAAAGCATATAAAATGTTAGTTTGACTCCAAATAATATACTTAGTCATATGACATTTTGTATATTGCCACGTGCTATTGCTGTATTCATGAATTTGGGTAATGATTCACTGTTATAAAATCAATCTTAGAATAGTGAATGCAGTAGAAAACAGGAGGTCTATCCAGTCTTCACTTTTATGCCAAGGCTCTCTCCATACAACCTATGGACTTTAGAAGAGAGAGCCACGTAGCTACATACTCTGCTCTCTGTAAATCTACACAATGATATTCAGGCTGCTGATCACTTCACCATGCATAATTGGGATTAGATGAGTGAGATTCTGGAGGTAGAACCCAGATACCTGAGGCTGGGTACATCATAAATGTCTACAGCTAGATAAGAATTTATCAAGCCAGACACATCATAATTCTGTCTTCAAAAACTTACAAAATAAGGCCAATAAGTTTATAATTGAGACTTTATTAACCACCTCAGCCCTCCTAGCTTAAACACCCTTAATGACCAGACCACTTTTGACAATTCTGCACTACACTACTTTCACGGTTTATTGCTCGGTCATGCAACTTACCACCCAAATGAATTTGACCTCCTTTTCTTCTCACTAATAGAGCTTTCATTTGGTAGTATTTCATTGTTGCTGACATATTGATTTGGGTAAAAGTTATAGCGTTTACAAACTATGGTGCAAAAAAGTGAATTTCCGCATTTTGAAGCAGCTCTGCCAAAAAAAAAATCTTCTATGAACTCGCCATGCCCCTCACGGAATACCCTGGGGTGTCTTCTTTCTAAAATTGGGTCACTTGTAGGGTATTTATACTGCGCTGGCATTTTAGGGATCTCTAAAGCGTGAGAAGTCGTTTGGAATCCAAATGCGTAAAAATGCCCTGTGAAATCCTAAGGGTACTCATTGGAATTAGGGCCCCTTTGCGCATCTCGGCTGCAAAAAAGTGTCACTCATATGGTATCGCCGTACACAAAAGAAGTAGGGCAATGTGTTTTGGGGTGTATTTTTACATATACCCATACTGTGTGTGAGAAATATCTCTGTAAATGACAACTTTTTAAATTTTCTCTCACCCAGCATGGGTATATGTAAAAATACATGCCAAAACACATTGCCCTACTTCTCCTGAGTACGGAGATACCACATGTGTGACACTTTTTTGCAGCCAAGGTGCATAAAGGGGCGTAAAGTCCAACAAGTACCTTTTAGGAGGGCATTTTTACGCATTTGGATTCCAGACTTCTTCTCAGGCTGTAGGGCCCCTAAAATACCAGGGCAGTATAAATACCCCACATGTGACCCCATTTTGGAAATAAGACACCCCAATGTATTCCGTGAGTGGCATGGTGAGTTCATAGAAGATTTTTTTTTTGGCACAAGTTAGCGGAAATTGACCTTTTTTTTTTTCTCACAAAGTCTCCCTTTCCGCTATCTTGTGACAAAAAGTTAAATCTTTCATTAACTCAATATTCCCCTCAGCGAATACCTTGGGGTGTTTTCTTTCCAAAATGGGGTCACATGTGGGGTGTGTTTACTGTTCTGGCATTTTGGGCGGGGCTAAATTGTGAGCAACCCTGTAAAACCTAAAGGTACTCGTTGGACTTTCAGCCACTTTACGCACCTAGGCTGCAAAAAAGTGTCACACATGTGGTATTGCAGTACTCAGAAGACGTAGGGCAATGTGTTTTGGGGTGTATTTTTACATATACCCATGCTGGGTGAGAGAAATATCTCTGTAAATTGACAACTTTGTTTAAATTTTTTTTAAAAGTTGCCATTTACAGAGATATTTCTCACACCCAGCATGGGTATATGTAAAAATATACCCCAACACACATTGCCCTACTTCTCTTGAGTACGGCGATACCACATGAGTGACACTTATTTGCAGCCAAGATGCGCAAAGGGGCCCAAATTCCAATGAGTACCTTTAGGATTTCACAGGGCATTTTTACACATTTGAAATCCAAACGACTTCTCACGCATTAGGGGCCCCTAAAATGCCAGGGCAGTATTAATACCCCACAAGTGACTTCATTTTAGAAAGAAGACACCCCAAGGTTTTCCCTGAGAGGTATGGTGAGTTCATGTAAAATTTTATTTTTTGTCACAAGTTAGTGGAATATGAGACTTTGTAAGAAAAAAAAAAATCAATTTCCACTAACTTGTGCCAAAAAAAAAAATCTTCTATGAAATCGCCATGCCCCTCACGGAATACCTTGGGGTGTCTACTTTCTAAAATGGGGTCACATGTGAGGTGTTTGTACTGCCCTGGCATTTGAGGGTCTCCGCAATCATTACATGTATGGCCAGCATTAGGAGTTTCTGCTTTTGTCCTTTTATATTGAGCATACAGGCAATGAGATTTTTTCCATTCAGCCTCTAGGCTGAAAGAAAAAATGAACAGCACAGATTTCTTCTTTCGCATCGATCAATGTGGATGAAAAAATCTCTGCCAAAAAAGAGGGGAAAGGACATAGGAGTGCTTGCGAAGTAAGGCCCCATTCACACGTCCGCAAAAATGTCTGCATCTATTCCGCAATTCTGCAGAATAGATGCGGACCCATTCAGTGTGAATGGGGCCGGCGGTGATGCGGCGATGCGGAGAGCACGCTATGTGATAGAGCAAAAGATAGAGCATGTCCTATTCAGTGTGAATGGGGCCGGCGGTGATGCGGCGATGCGGAGAGCACGCTATGTGATAGAGCAAAAGATAGAGCATGTCCTATTCTTGTCCGCAATTGCGGACAAGAAAAGGCATTTTATAGTTATAGTTTTATACTTATAGTTCTGGCAATGTGCGGATCCGCAAAATGCGGAAGGCACATTGCCGGTGTCCGTGCTTTGGGGATCCGCAGATCCGTGGATCCGGAAGTCTGAATGAGCCTTACAGGGGGCGATTAGTGATGGGGGGGTGACAGGGGGGGTGACAGGGGGCGATCAGGGGGTTGACATGGGGTGATCAGGGGTTAATCAGTGACGGGGGGTGGAGTGGATGGGGGGTTAGGGGGGGTCTGTGTGGTGATTGGTGCACTTACATATGTTTCCTCTGGTGGTCCCAAGCAAAAGGGAGCACCAGACGAGCAGGCAGCAGGCATATCAGTCGCTGTTAACAAAACAGCGTCTGATATGCGATTTTTTTAACTACTACAGCCTGCCAGCGTACGATCAGTGCTGGCAGGCAGTAGTTAAACTTCCTCCGGACGCGATCCTGTGATTGCACGCGCTCACAGGAAATCTCGCCTCTTGCGAGATGATGCGCCAATGCGTCCAGGAGGAACATCCCGGCCGCCGGCAGGACGCATCCCTGCGTTAGGCGGTCGGGAGGTGGTTAAAAAGTCATTAAAAAAAAAGTCCTACTGCCACTCTAGTAGGGAGATGACATAAACAAAAATTGGAGTAGTATTTTTATGATAAGTTTAAAGGGATTGTGAAATATTTTTTTTTTTCCCAAAACCTGCCCATTCTTGCACAATCCCTTTAAAAATGCAGAAATTTTAACATACAATGTGCAACTTTTGATAAATTTAGGGCAAAGAACACCAATGCAGACTCAAGGAAAACTGACATCAAACATTCATCCTAGATATTTTTGGGAAATTATAAAATTATGGACAATCTATGATCTATGGCTATCACCACAATTACTTTTGCAAGTAAACCTGGGAAAAGATAGATTTTTTTCATGTCCAGTTTTTTGGTTTCTTAAACGATGAGCAACAACAGAAGTACACTATATGGACAAAAGTATCAAGAAACCTACACATTACACCTACAGGAGCTTTTATGATAACCTATTATAAATTAACAGTAGTGTTGGGCGAACAGTTCGGGAATAGTTCGGGTTCATACCGAATTTTGGGGTGTTCGGGACACGGACCCGGACCGGAACATTTTCAAAAAAGTTCGGGTTTGGGTCCGTTGTTCGGCGATTTCTTCCCGCTTTCTGAAGGGCTGCACAGCAGCCAATCAGCTAGCGTTTTACTTCTTGCCCTAAGAAGCCATCACAGCCATGCCTACTAATGCTTTGATTGGCCAAGTGCAGCATGTGACCCAGCCTCAATTTTAGCTGGAGTCACGTAGCACCACACGTCACACTGCTCTGATTAGTGTAAGGAGAAGACGCAGCTTCTGTGAGGGCGAGATTAGGCAGGGAAAAGTCAGCAACAGCACCTAATGAACTGATCGATCTACAGCTGTGAATGATTCAACTTCTGCTAGTTAATTGCTCACTGGTTTTTAGGCTGCCCAGAGCGTTTTTCTGTCACTTTTTTCTGGGGTGATCGGCGGCCATTTTGTGACTTGTGGTGCACCAGAAAAAGCTGCCACCAAGTCCATCAATCCATCAATACTAGTGTTTTTTTTTTTTTTTGCTATATTCTACATCAGGGGCTTGGCTGTGCATATTGTCACCCCTAGAAACCCAGGATAGAAATGTCTATATTTTATTAAGGGGTTAAATTCAATTGCCAATATAGCAATACCCTGAATATGGTGTTCCAGCTGTTGCAGGCCAAGTGTTAATCTGTCCGTAAAAGGGTATATTTTGTTCTGGGGTGAAATTCAATTGCCAAAATAGAATACCCTGAATCTAGTGTCCCAGCACTGGCTGGCAAAGTATAATAGTGTCCGCCAAAACATATATTTTGTTCTGGGGTGAAATTCACTTGCCAATATAGCAATACCCTGAATCTGGTGTTCCAGCTGTTGCAGGCCAAGTGTTAATCTGTCCGTAAAAGGGCATATTTTGTTCTAGGGTGAAATTCAATTGCCAAAATAGCAATACCCTGAATCTGGTGTCCCAGCACTGGCTGGCAAAGTATAATAGTGTCCGCCAAAACATATATTTTGTTCTGGGGTGAAATTCACTTGCCAAAATAGCAATACCCTAAATCTGGTGTCCCAGCACTGGCTGGCAAAGTATAATAGTGTCCGCCAAAACATATATTTTGTTCTGGGGTGAAGTTCACTTGCCAATATAGCAATACCCTGAATCTGGTGTTCCAGCTGTTGCAGGCCAAGTGTTAATCTGTCTGTAAAAGGGCATATTTTGTTCTGGGGTGAAATTCAATTGCCAAAATAGCAATACCCTGAATCTGGTGTCCCAGCACTGGCTGGCAAAGTATAATAGTGTCCGCCAAAACATATATTTTGTTCTGGGGTGAAATTCAATTGCCAAAATAGCAATACCCTGAATCTGGTGTTCCAGCTGTTGCAGGCCAAGTGTTAATCTGTCCGTAAAAGGGTATATTTTGTTCTGGGGTGAAATTCAATTGCCAAAATAGCAATACCCTGAATCTGGTATCCCAGCAATGGCTGGCAAAGTATAATAGTTTCCGCCAAAACATATATTTTGTTCTGGGGTGAAATTCACTTGCCAAAATAGCAATACCCTAAATCTGGTGTCCCAGCACTGGCTGGCAAAGTATAATAGTGTCCGCCAAAACATATATTTTGTTCTGGGGTGAAGTTCACTTGCCAATATAGCAATACCCTGAATCTGGTGTTCCAGCTGTTGCAGGCCAAGTGTTAATCTGTCCGTAAAAGGGTATATTTTGTTCTGGGGTGTAATTTAATTGCCAAAATAGCAATACCCTGAATCTGGTGTTCCAGCTGTTACAGGCCTAGTTTAAATCTGTCATTAACAGGGTATATTTTGTTCTGGGGTGAAATTCAATTGCCAAAATAGCAATACTCTGAATCTGGTGTTCCAGCAGTTGCAGGCCTAGTTTAAATCTGTCATTAACAGGGTATATTTTGTTCTGGGGTGAAATTCAATTGCCAAAATAGCAATACCCTGAATCTGATGTTCCGGCAGTTGCAGGCCTAGTTTAAATCTGTCATTAACAGGGTATATTTTGTTCTGGGGTGAAATTCAATTGCCAAAATAGCAATACCCTGAATCTCGTGTCCCAGCACTGGCTGGCAAAGTATAATAGTGTCCGCCAAAACATATATTTTGTTCTGGGGTGAAATTCACTTGCCAAAATAGCAATACCCTAAATCTGGTGTCCCAGCACTGGCTGGCAAAGTATAATAGTGTCCGCCAAAACATATATTTTGTTCTGGGGTGAAATTCACTTGCCAATATAGCAATACCCTGAATCTGGTGTTCCAGCTGTTGCTGGCCAAGTGTTAATCTGTCCATAAAAGGGTATATTTTGTTCTTGGGTGAAATTCAATTGCCAAAATAGCAATACCCTGAATCTGGTGTTCCAGCAGTTGCATGCCTATTTTAAATCTGTCATTAACAGGGTATATTTGGTTCTGGGGTGAAATTCAATTGCCAAAATAGCAATACCCTGAATCTGGTGTTCCAGCAGTTGCAGGCCTAGTTTAAATCTGTCCGTAACAGGGTATATTTTGTTCTGGGGTGAAATTCAAATGCCAATATAGCAATACCCTGAATCTGGTGTTCCAGCTGTTGCAGGCCAAGTGTTAATCTGTCCGTAAAAGGGTATATTACACTCAAGGTGTATATAGAAGTGCTGAGAGGGTCATCCTCAATAACTTTCTACGCTACCGTGCATCTCCCATTGTATTTCTGTCCGTTAAAGGGTATATTACACAAAGTGTTAAAATACAATTGCTGAAGACATAATCCTACATATTTTTTCACACGCTACTGTGCATCTCCAAGTGTAAATATGTCCATAAAAGGATACCTTTCATCCAGGGCCTAAATACTAGCCCTAAAAGAGATATTCCTCTAAATCAGTGGTTACTGCTGTGCCTGGATTAGTGTAATACGCTACATAAATAAATAGGCAGATAGTGTTAGGTGGCTGTAAAAAAAAGGTCGGAATTTGAAATCAATACATTGGGCCAAATATTTTTTTCTTATTGTGGTGCTTGGTGAACGGTAACAATGAGGAAAACATCTAGTAAGGGAAGTGGACGTGGTCGTGGTGGTGTTAGTGTACCCTCTGGTGCTGGGAGAGGACGTGGCCATTCTGCCACAGTCACACGTCCTAGTGAACCAACTACCTCAGGTTCCAGTACCCGCCAGAATTTACAGCGATATTTGGTGGGGCCCAATGCTGTTCTAAGGATGGCAAGGCCTGACCAGGTACAGGCGCAAGTCAATTAAGTGGCCGACAGTGGATCCAGCACGTTCACAACATTATCTCCCACCCAGTCTTCTGCAGAAAGCGCACAGGTGGCGCCTGAAAACCAAGCCCATCAGTCTGTCACATCACCCCCATGCATATCAGGGAAACTGTCTGAGCCTCAAGTGGAAGAAATAGAATGCACTGATGCACAACCACTGATGTTTTCTGATGATGAGAACATGGGAATACCACCTCATCGGAGTCCGCACGTCTCTGATGATGACGAAATACAGGTGCCAACTGCTGTGTCTTTTTGCGGTGTGCAGACCGAACAGGAGGTCAGGGAGGAAGACTGTGGGGAAGACGATGCAGGGGACGATGAGGTCCTAGACCCCACATGGAATGAAGGTCGTGCCACTGACTTTCATAGTTCAGAGGAAAAGGCATTGGTGAGACCTAGCCAGCAGCGTAGCAAAAGAGGGAGCAGGGGGCAAAAGCAGAACAGACGCCGCCAAGAGAGTTCGCCTGCTACTGGCCACCGCCACTAAGGACCGAGCACCCCAAAGGCAGCTTCAAGGAGTTCCCTGGCATGGCACTTCTTTAAACAATGTGCTGACGACAAGACCCGAGTGGTTTGCACGCTGTGCCATCAGAGCGTGAAGCGAGGCATTAACGTTCTGAACCTTAGCACAACCTGCATTACCAGGCATCTACATGCAAAGCATGATCTGCAGTGGAGTAAACACCTTAAAAGCAAGGAACCCACTCTGGTTCCCCCTGCTCCCTCTTCTGCTGCTGCCTCGGCCTCTTCCTCCGCCTCGGGAGGAACGTTGGCACCTGCCGCTCACCAAACAGAGTATGTGCCACCGACACCACCACCTGCGTCACCAAGCATCTCCACCATGTCACAGGGCAGCGTTCAGCTCTCCATCTCACAAACCTTGAAGAGAAAGCGCAAATTCCCACCTAGCCACCCTCGAGCCCTGGGCCTGAATGCCAGCATTTCGAAACTACTGGCCTTTGAAATGCTGTCATTCAGGCTGGTGCACACAGACAGCTTCAAACAGCTGATGTCCATGGCTGTCCCACAGTATGATCTTCCCAGGCGCCACTACTTCTCCAAGACAGCCGTGCCTTCCCTGCACAACCAAGTATACGATAAAATCAAGTGTGCACTGCGCAACGCCATCTGTGGCCATCTCGGTAAATGTAGTGGTGGCTGGGCCCCAGGCGGAGAGTTCCTTGGTGCACGTCCTTCCGCCGCTAAGTATCGCAGGGCATCATGCTTTGTCTCCTGTAGCCTCCTCCTCCTACTCGGCTTCCTCCTCCTCTGCTTCCACCAGCTCATCTAGTCAGCCACACACCTTCACCACCAACATTAGCACAGCCCGGGGTGAACGTCAGCAGGCCATTCTGAAACTCATATGTTTGGGGGACAGGCCCCACACCGCGCAGGAGTTGTGGCGGGGTATTGAACAACAGACCGTTGAGTGGTTTCTGCCAGTGGGCCTCAAGCCCGGCCTGGTGGTGTGCGATAATGGGCGAAATCTTGTTGCAGCTCTGGGACTAGCCGGTTTGATGCACATCCCTTGCCTGGCGCATGTGCTGAATTTGGTGGTGCAGAAGTTCATTCACAACTACCCCAACATGTCAGAGCTGCTGCATAAAGTGCGGGCCGTCTGTGCGCGCTTCCGGCGTTCACATCCTGCCGCTGCTCGCCTGTCTGCGCTACAGCGGAACTTCGGCCTTCCCGCTCACCGCCTCATATGCGACGTGCCCACCAGGGGGAACTCCACCTTGCACATGCTGGAGAGACTGTGCGAGCAGCAGCAGGCCATAGTGGAGTTTCAGCTGCAGCACGCACGCGTCACTTCACCACCAATGATTGGGCCTCCATGCGAGACCTGTGGGCCCTGTTGCACTGTTTCGAGTACTCCACCAACATGGCCAGTGGCGATTACACCGTTATCAGCGTTACAATACCACTTCTATGTCTCCTTGAGAAAACACTGAGGGCGATGATGGAAGAGGAGGTGGCCCATGAGAAAGAGGAGGATAAGGGGTCATTTTTAGCACTTTCAGGCCAGTCTGTTAGAAGTGGCTCAGAGGGAGGTTTTTTGCAACAGCAGAGACCAGGTACAAATGTGGCCAGCCAGGGCCCACTACTGGAGGACGAGGAGGAAAAGGAGGAGGTGGAGGAGGATGAAACAGGTACACAGCGGGGTGGCACCCGACACAGCTCAGGCCCATCACTGGTGCGTGGCTGGGGGGATACGGAGGATGATGACGATACGCCTCCCACAGAGGACAGCTTGTCCTTACCTCTGGGGAGCCTGGCACATATGAGCGACTACATGCTGTAGTGCCTGCGCAATGACAGCAGAGTTGCCCACATTTTAACGTGTGCGGACTACTGGGTTGCCACCCTGCTGGATACCCTGTACAAAGACAATGTGCCCACCTTACTTCCTGCACTGGAGCGTGATAGGAAGATGCGCGAGTACAAGCGCACGCTGGTAGACGCGCTCCTGAGAGCATTCCCAAATGTCACAGGGGAACAGGGGGAAGCCCAAGGCGAAGGCAGAGGAGGAGCAAGAGGTCGCTAACTCAGCTGTGTCACAGCCAGCTCCTCTGAGGGCAGGGTTAGCATGACAGAAATGTGGAAAAGTTTTGTCTCCACGCCACAGCTAACTGCACAACCACATAATACGGAACGTGTTAGCAGGAGGCAGCATTTCACTAACATGGTTGAACAGTACGTCTGCACACCCCTCCACGTACTGACTGATGGTTCGGCCCCATTCAACTTCTGGGCCTCCAAATTGTCCACGTGGCCAGATTTAGCATTTTATGCCTTGGAGGTGCTGGCCTGCCCGGTAGCCAGCGTTTTGTCTGAACGTGTATTCAGCATGGAAGGGGGCGTCATTACTGACAAACGCAGCCGCCTATCTACAGCCAACGTGGAAAAGCTGACGTTCATAAAAATGAACCAGGCATGGATCCCACAGGACCTGTCCCTCCCTTGTGCAGAATAGACATTTATAACTGCCTCCCCCTCAACCATGTATTCTTGTACTCCGGGGCACTTCTTTATTGAATCCTCATTTTTTTAACTTTACCATGATCTTGCGGTGCAACCCAAACTTGAATGAACCTCTCCTCAATCTGGGCGCCGGGGCCTAAATAACTGAAAGTGGCCTTCTCCAGTGGTGTGTGATATAACGCCTTCTTCCTTGCTGTAGGACCTCTCTCCTCTGTCTGGGTGCTGGGGCCTAAATAACTGGAAGTGGCGTTCTCCAGTGGTGGGTGATATGACGCCATATTCCTTGCTGTGGGAACTCTCTCCTCTGTCTGGGTGCTTGGGCCTAAATAACTGAAAGTGGCCTTCTCCAGTGGTGGGTGACATGACGCCTTATTCCTTGCTGTGGGACCTCTCTCCTCTGTCTGGGTGCTGGGGCCGAAATAACTGAAAGTGGCCTTCTCCAGTGGTGGGTGATATGACACCTTATTCCTTGCTGTGAGACCTCTCTCCTCTGCCTGGGTGCTGGGGCCAAAATATCTGGAAGTGGCCTTCTCCAGTGGTGGGTGATATGATGCCTTATTCCTTGCTGTGCGATCTCTCTCCTCTGTCTAGGAGCTAGGCCTAAATAACTGAAAGTGGCCTTCTCCAGTGGTGGGTGATATGACGCCTTATTCCTTTCTGTGGGACCTCTCTCCTCTGTCTGGGTGCTGGGGCCTAAATAACTGAAAGTGGCCTTCTCCAGTGGTGGGTGATATGATGCTTTATTCGTTGCTGTGGGACCTCGCTCCTCTGTCTGGGTGCTGGGGCCTAAATAACTGAAAGTGGCCTTCTCCGGTGGTGGGTTATATGACGCCTTTTTACTTGCTGTGGGAACTCTCTCCTCTGTCTGGATGCTGGGGCCTAAATATCTGGAAGTGGCCTTCTCCAGTGGTGGGTGATATGACGCCGTATTCCTTGCTGTGGGACCTCTCTCCTCTGTCTGGGAGCTAGGCCTAAATAACTGAAAGTGGCCTTCTCCGGTGGTGGGTTATATGACGCCTTTTTACTTGCTGTGGGAACTCTCTCCTCTGTCTGGATGCTGGGGCCTAAATATCTGGAAGTGGCCTTCTCCAGTGGTGGGTGATATGACGCCTTATTCCTTGCTGTGGGACCTCTCTCCTCTGTCTGGGAGCTAGGCCTAAATAACTGAAAGTGGCCTTCTCCAGTGGTGGGTGATATGGCGCCTTATTCCTTGCTGTGGAACCTCTCTCCTCTGTCTGGGTGCTGGGGCCTAAATAACTGAAAGTGGCCTTCTCGAGTGGTGGGTGATATGATGCTTTATTCCTTGCTGTGGGACCTCGCTCCTCTGTCTGGGTGCTGGGGCCTAAATAACTGAAAGTGGCCTTCTCCGGTGGTGGGTTATATGACGCCTTTTTACTTGCTGTGGGAACTCTCTCCTCTGTCTGGATGCTGGGGCCTACATATCTGGAAGTGGCCTTCTCCAGTGGTGGGTGATATGATGCCTTATTCCTTGCTGTGGGACCTCTCTCCTCTGTCTGGGTGCTGGTGCCTAAATAACTGAAAGTGGCCTTCTCCAGTGGTGGGTGATATGACGCCTTATTCCTTGCTGTGGGACTTCGCTCTTCTGTCTGGGTGCTGGGGCCTAAATAACTGAAAGTGGCGTTCTCCAGTGGTGGGTGATATGACGCCTTATTCCTTGCTGTGAGACCTTTCTCCTCTGCCTGGGTGCTGGGGCCTAAATATCTGGAAGTGGCCTTCTCCAGTGGTGGGTGATATGACGCCTTATTCCTTGCTGTGGGACCTCTCTCCTCTGTCTGGGAGCTGTGCCTAAATAACTGAAAATGGCCTTCTCCAGTGGTGGGTGATATGACGCCTTATTCCTTGCTGTGGGACCTCTCTCCTCTGTCTGGGAGCTGTGCCTAAATAACTGAAAATGGCCTTCTCCAGTGGTGGGTGATATGACGCCTTATTCCTTGCTGTGGGATCTCTCTCCTATGTCTGGGTGCTGGGGCCTAAATAACTGAAAGTGGCCTTCTCCAGTGGTGGGTGATATGACGCCTTATTCCTTGCTGTGGGACCTCTCTCCTCTGTCTGGGTGCTTGGGCCTAAATAACTGAAAGTGGCCTTCTCCAGTGGTGGGTGATATGATGCTTTATTCCTTGCTGTGGGACCTCGCTCTTCTGTCTGGGTGCTGGGGCCTAAATAACTGAAAGTGGCCTTCTCCGGTGGTGGGTGATATGACGCCTCTTTCCTTGCTGTGGGACCTGTCTACTCTGGGTGCTGGGGCCTTAATTACTGAAAGTGGCCTTCTCCGGTGGTGGGTTATATGACGCCTTTTTACTTGCTGTGGGAACTCTCTCCTCTGTCTGGATGCTGGGGCCTAAATATCTGGAAGTGGCCTTCTCAAGTGGTGAGTGATATGACGCCTTTTTCCTTGCTGTGGGACCTCTCTCCTCTGTCTGGGAGCTAGGCCTAAATAACTGAAAGTGGCCTTCTCCAGTGGTAGGTGATATGATGCTTTATTCCTTGCTGTGGGACCTCGCTCCTCTGTCTGGGTGCTGGGGCCTAAATAACTGAAAGTGGCCTTCTCCGGTGGTGGGTGATATGACGCCTTATTCCTTGCTGTGAGACCTTTCTCCTCTGCCTGGGTGCTGGGGCCTAAATATCTGGAAGTGGCCTTCTCCAGTGGTGGGTGATATGACGCCTTATTCCTTGCTGTGGAACCTCTCTCCTCTGTCTGGGTGCTGGGGCCTAAATAACTGAAAGTGGCCTTCTCCAGTGGTGGGTGATATGATGCTTTATTCCTTGCTGTGGGACCTCGCTCCTCTGTCTGGGTGCTGGGGCCTAAATAACTGAAAGTGGCCTTCTCCGGTGGTGGGTTATATGACGCCTTTTTACTTGCTGTGGGAACTCTCTCCTCTGTCTGGATGCTGGGGCCCAAATATCTGGAAGTGGCCTTCTACAGTGGTGGGTGATATGACGCCTAATTCCTTGCTGTGGGACCTCACTCCTCTGTCTGGGTGCTGGTGCCTAAATAACTGAAAGTGGCCTTCTCCAGTGGTGGGTGATATGACGCCTTATTCCTTGCTGTGGGACTTCGCTCTTCTGTCTGGGTGCTGGGGCCTAAATAACTGAAAGTGGCATTCTCCAGTGGTGGGTGATATGACGCCTTATTCCTTGCTGTGAGACCTTTCTCCTCTGCCTGGGTGCTGGGGCCTAAATATCTGGAAGTGGCCTTCTCCAGTGGTGGGTGATATGACGCCTTATTCCTTGCTGTGGGACCTCTCTCCTCTGTCTGGGAGCTGTGCCTAAATAACTGAAAATGGCCTTCTCCAGTGGTGGGTGATATGACGCCTTATTCCTTGCTGTGCGATCTCTCTCCTATGTCTGGGTGCTGGGGCCTAAATAACTGAAAGTGGCCTTCTCCAGTGGTGGGTGATATGATGCTTTATTCCTTGCTGTGGGACCTCGCTCTTCTGTCTGGGTGCTGTGGCCTAAATAACTGAAAGTGGCCTTCTCCGGTGGTGGGTGATATGACGCCTTTTTCCTTGCTGTGGGACCTGTCTACTCTGTCTGGGTGCTGGGGCCTAAATAACTGAAAGTGGCCTTCTCCGGTGGTGGGTTATATGACGCCTTTTTACTTGCTGTGGGAACTCTCTCCTCTGTCTGGATGCTGGGGCCTAAATATCTGGAAGTGGCCTTCTCAATTGGTGGGTGATATGACGCCTTATTCCTTGCTGTGGGACCTCTCTCCTCTGTCTGGGAGCTAGGCCTAAATAACTGAAAGTGGCCTTCTCCAGTGGTGGGTGATATGACGCCTTTTTCCTTGCTGTGGAACCTCTCTCCTCTGTCTGGGTGCTGGGGCCTAAATAACTGAAAGTGGCCTTCTCGAGTGGTGGGTGATATGATGCTTTATTCCTTGCTGTGGGACCTCGCTCCTCTGTCTGGGTGCTGGGGCCTAAATAACTGAAAGTGGCCTTCTCCGGTGGTGGGTTATATGACGCCTTTTTACTTGCTGTGGGAACTCTCTCCTCTGTCTGGATGCTGGGGCTTAAATATCTCGAAGTGGCCTTCTCAATTGGTGGGTGATATGACGCCTTATTCCTTGCTGTGGGACCTCTCTCCTCTGTCTGGGAGCTAGGCCTAAATAACTGAAAGTGGCCTTCTCCAGTGGTGGGTGATATGACGCCTTATTCCTTGCTGTGGAACCTCTCTCCTCTGTCTGTGTGCTGGGGCTTAAATAACTGAAAGTGGCCTTCTCCAGTGGTGGGTGATATGACGCCTTATTCCTTGCTTTGGGACCTCGCTCCTCTGTCTGGGTGCTGGGTCCTAAATAACTGAAAGTGGCCTTCTCCCATGGTGGGTGATATGACGCCTTATTCCTTGCTGTGGGACCTCTCTAATCTGTCTGGGTGCTGAGGCATAAATAACTGAAAGTGGCCTTCTCCAGTGGTGGGTGATATGACGCCATATTCCTTGCTGTGGGACCTCTCTCCTCTGTCTGCATGCTGGGGCCTAAATATCTGGAAGTGGCCTTCTCCAGTGGTGGGTGATATGACGCCTTATTCCTTGCTGTGGAACCTCTCTCCTCTGTCTGTGTGCTGGGGCTTAAATAACTGAAAGTGGCCTTCTCCAGTGGTGGGTGATATGACGCCTTATTCCTTGCTTTGGGACCTCGCTCCTCTGTCTGGGTGCTGGGTCCTAAATAACTGAAAGTGGCCTTCTCCCATGGTGGGTGATATGACGCCTTATTCCTTGCTGTGGGACCTCTCTAATCTGTCTGGGTGCTGAGGCATAAATAACTGAAAGTGGCCTTCTCCAGTGGTGGGTGATATGACACCTTATTCCTTGCTGTGGGATCTCTCTCCTCTTTCTGGGTGCTGGGGCCTAAATAACTGAAAGTGGCCTTCTCCAGTGGTGGGTGATATGACGCCTTCTTCCTTGCTGTGGGACCTCTCTAATCTGTCTGGGTGCTGGGGCCTAAATAACTGAAAGTGGCCTTCTCCAGTGGTGGGTGATATGACGCCTTATTCCTTGCTGTGGGACCTCTCTCCTCTGTCTGGGTGCTGGGGCCTAAATAAATGAAATTGTCCTTCTCCAGTGGTGGGTGATATGATGCATGATTCTCTGCTATGGGACCTCTCTCCAATTGTTATTGGTCAATTTTTATTTATTTTATTTTATTTCATTTCCCTATCCACATTTGTTTGCAGGGCATTTACCTACATTTTGCTGCCTTTTGCAGCCCTCTAGCCCTTTCTTGGACTATTTTACAGCCTTTTTAGTGCCTAAAAGTTCGGGTCTCCATTGACTTCAATGCGGTTCGGGATAAAGTTCGGGTCGAGTTCGGATCCCGACCCCGAACATTTTCGGGAAGTTCGGCCAAACTTCTCGAACCCGAACATCCAGGTGTTCGCTCATCTCTAATTAACAGGCCTTAATATAGATTGGTTCCCCCCTTTGCAGCTAAAACAGCTTACACTCTTCTGTTAAGGCTTCCTACAAGATTTTTGAGGGTGTTTGTGAAATTTGTTTGCCCACCCATCCAGGAGAGCCTTTGTGAGATCAGACACCGATGTGGAATGAGAGTGTCGATCTTAGTCTCCATTCTGGTTCGTCCCAAAGGTGTTTTATGGGGTTAAGGTCAGGGCTCTGGTGGCCCAGTCATGTACTTTCAAGTCACCAAACCGTTTGTGTATGAACCTTGCTGTGTGCACTTGAGTCATGATGGAATAGAAAAAGCGCCTTCCCCAAACTGTTCCCACAAAGTTGGAAGCATACAATTTTCCCATATGTCTTGATTAAGATTTTCCTTTACTGGAACTGAAGGACCAACCCCTGAACTTCTGTTCCGAGGCTCCGCAAAGAATTGAACATGTCCTATTCTTGTCCGCAGCTGCGTACAAGAATAGGCAGTTCTATGTGGGATGCCGGCAGGGTGTGTTGAGGATCCGCAATTTGAGGGTATGCAACACATCACGGACATGTGAATGGACCCTTAGGACCCCGCTCTTTAACTTTTTGGGGTTTGCCACTTCATGACTGAGTTGCTGAGGTTCTTAAATTCTTCCACTTTGAGATAATACTACTCTCAGTTGATCATTGAAAATCTAGGAAGGAAGAAATGTAATGAACTGACTTGTTGCAGTGGAGGCATCTTATTATAGTATTACGCTGAAATTCAGTAAGCTGATTTGAACGACCCATTCTTTCAGAAATGTTTGTAGAGGCAGACTGCATGGCTAGATGCTGGATTTTACATATCTGTGGCAATGGGACTGAATAAAACACCTCAATTGAAGGATTAAGAGATGTGTCCCATTACTTTTGTCCATATAGTGTATCTTGTATTTGCTCACCTTCATCACAATTAAATTGATCACTTTTCCAATAAATGTGCAAGAATTGCCAAGATTGTGTTTGTCTGAGATTGTGGTTGTCTTTCAAAAGCCCATCTGACTGACAATTACTTGTGTGTATGTGTGTGTGTGTGTGTGTGTGTGTATATATATATATATATATATATATATATATATATATGCACACACACACACAGAGTGAGGAAGAGAGACAGTTGGTGTATGTTCTGACATCCTAAAGGCCCAAGAGTATCACTGATATGTATATGAGAAGTCTTCAAATACACTACAGCAGTAACTTACTATCAGGTACAATATTTCAGTTCACTAAATCTTCTGTCGAAGTGCTATTTTATTGACTTTAGAAAGCAGAACCATTTTGCAGCTACTGAAAGAGTGTATCTGTAAAGAAGAATAGGATCAAAATGAAGGTCAGTTTTGCAAGAAAGATGGAAGGGAGGAATTGGACCTAAAAGATTGTCTGTAGGTATGAAAGATTGGCTCACTTGATCTGTTGTAGTAAAGAATAAAGAAGACTGCCCTACGCATCCTTGAATGTGAGAGTTACTCTGTTGACTTATAAAACCATTTTTAAGCATTAGACTGCATGAAAGACTGTCCCATGACCAAAATTACTGGCTAGCAAAAAATCCACTCAGAAAATAACATCTTTTTTATCATACTTCTATTTCATTGCTGAATGTTTTCAAATTTTATTTTTAGATACTTCATGTTCCATAGTCCTACTTTTACATACAGTGTACATTATGGAGCATTGTGTCTTTTCCTTCAGGTGATCATAGTGACGTTTCAGGTTTTTAAAAAGATTTTTTTTTTTGTTCCTTTTTCATACACATCTATGGAGTTCATTACAATATGTAAGAATCTTCGAAAATTGAACTTGATTATGCAGAGGTACTAATAAACATGTCCCTTTTAAAGAAGAACTGTCAGCTCTCTTGGTTTGTATATTTTAGTAAATATTAATATTCCTCATCAAATTAATTCTGGAGCATCTTTTTTAGAACACTGAATTGTGCCATAATTCCAATTTTGAAAGCATCCAAAAAAGTGCACATGCATGTGACATTTCAACTAAAAAATACAAGAATAATCTTCACTGAATATACAAAAAGGTAAAAACACAAACTAGTTTAAAAATGATAAAAAAAACATAAAGCAATTTAACAAACATGTCTTAGAGGCATTATAAGGTCACAATAACGCCTGCATGATACAAAAATTCCAAGGCCTAGACCCAAGGCCTGAATGCATCACCAAGACATAATACACAATGAAAAATAATACAGATATAGCAACATTTTATAGAGCAGGAGGAGCTGAGCAGATTAATATTTAGTTTTGTGGGTAAAGATTTGGTAGCATTACCAGTTTGTATACATAGATCGCCATCAGACTTTCTCTATGGCTTTTGATACCTGATATTACAGTGTGGCAAGATATCACACTCAGGTTAATGGCTGCTACATCTGTAATACAACAAATAATGGTGGAAAAGTATATAAAGAAATAATATCAAGGTGGAACATGCAAGAATAGATTTAGATACCCTATTAGAAAGAAGCAGTTTAGAGCACAAAAGAGACTACAAGTATTGCCTTTATACCTGGTTTCATCAAGGCTTCCTCAGTTATTCTGCCTGGAAATGAATCAATAAATTGACAAATAGCTGTTGCCAGCTGTGTGTATAAACTCAGACATTGTCCAATCAGTGCTGACAATGCCCCGTTGTCAATGTATTCAGAAATATTCAGGAGAAATTACACAGGAATGATTAGATAAATTCTGTATGATTGTAAATTGGACAGTTTTTTTTTTTTTTTATCATTTTTGTTCCGAAGATGTGATTTAGACTATTGCTTTGCTTCTTTTTTTTTTTTTTTTTTTTTTTTTTTTATAGGTAAAGCTAATATCTTTATAACTCAGCAATCTGCAGAAGCTCTTGCCTGACTTGCCTCCACTAATGCTGTACATTAGTGAGAAATAAAACAACACAGGTCAGGTACTGAAGCAAATCTGTTGCAGAGAGTCTCTGTATGGTGCTTTACAGTCCAACGCTCTGATATTTGCATCAGGGGAAAACATTCCCTTATTGCTGTGACATTCCATTAGCTCATTACTTAATTGTCTATGGAAAGGTAAGGTAATGTCAGTCTCCATTTTACAAAGTCACAACTTTTGGAAATATCATACAAGGCAGCACTATGACCACTGTAATCTTTTATGCTTCTGTAGTTATCAATTTCGAAGAGTTGAAATAAAATTGATTAAACCAATTTAGTTGTTTATATAGAGATGTAATGAAGGAAAACCTTTCCATTTATCTGCAGGAAGAGGCCTTTAAATAGGATCTAGTGTAACATATGGCAGGTAATGAGGTGACTCTTAATGAATTCATGACCGCTTTCTCAGTACACCTTTAGATTTACAGTGCATCAATGTTTCTCAGTATAACATTTTACAGTCAATTTACTTTAATCATGTCAGTCTTTACTGTAATGGGTGGAAGCCCCTACTGCCATTGCAATATTTATTAGTTGATCAGAGCATATGATCTAATCCCTGGGTGTGCAGTGATGTATTTTACCCACGAATGCACCAAGGATAACATCAGTTTGACTAATGATGGACTGTACACAACCCTGCTCTTGTTCCTAAGAGAAATCACAATGTCATAACCAGAGCAAAAAGGTATAACTTTCAGTAACAATTTCTAAAGATTAATGGAGAAGAGCATTAGAGAACTTGTGTAAGAAGCTTGTCATAAGTTTACTAAGTTTCTCATATACTTTGGGCAGCACCTGAGTGACAACCTTGTCGGCTACCTTCAAGGGGAGAGCGTTTAAAACACAGTGAGATTCTTTTTTTTTTTTACTACCGTTTATTGCTACTGAGTGAAGAAATCACCTGAAGCTGAAGGTGAGAGAATAGCTAGTTCTAAAGAGCTCACTGAATTTCAATGTGGTACTGTAATAAGATGCTACTATTAGTGTTGGGCACGAATATTCAAATCGTGAATTTTAATTTGCGAATATCGCAACTTTGAGAATTGGCGAAGATTTAGAATATAGTGCTATATATTCGTATTTGCGAATATTCTAGATTTTTTTTCGTCTGAACCCATGATCCCTCCCTTGATTCTTGCTTGTGGGCCAATGAGAAGGCTGCAATGTCTTTGTCTGAGCATAGCAACATCCCTAGCAACCAATAGGAAAGTTGCTTACCCCTTACTATATAAGAACCATACATGCTACACAGGGGCGTAACTACCGGGGAAGCAGGGGAAGCGGCTGCTTCGGGGCCCGGGCTGACAAGGGGCCCGGCGCCCGGCAGCACGTGTCCACTCTCCTCTGCTTCCCTGCCCCCGGTAATCAGCTGTTTGGGCGCTGAGACTGTGCGCTGCGCCTGCGCTCCGTAATAGACTGTCCCGACTCGTCACTGTGCCAGAGGGGGCCCCCCGCCCCCGCCCCCGCCCCCTTTCAGTACAGTTTGGCCGGGCCCCCTTTCACAGTTCCTCCTCCCTCCCTCTCCTCTCCTCCCCTCTCACAGTTTGGCCCGGGCTGTCACAGGAGGCGGTGCTGTTGAACGGCCTGCTGCAGAGGCTGGCGGCGCGATGACGCCATTGCGCAGGCGGCGCGATGACGCCATTGCGCCGCCGAGCTGCACAAGCCGTCAGAACAGCGGACGTGGTGGACGTGGACCGTTCGGTGTAAGAGCTGCACAGTGTCAGTCACAGTGAGTGTTTGTCTGTGAATCTGTGACCCCACATAATTTTTTGGTTGGCCTGGGGGTGGGGGAGGGGGAAATTGATTCATAATTTGGCACCGGGGAAATTGGATTCATAATTTGGCAACCGGGGGAAATTGATTCATAATTTGGCACCGGGAGGGGGAAATTGATTCATAATTTGGCACCGGGGGAGGGGGAATTGGATTCACAATTTGGCACCGGGGGGGAAATTGGATTCATAATTTGGCACCGGGAGGGGGGGGAAATTGGATTCATAATTTGGCACCGGGGGGGGGGGGGCCCATAACAAAATTTGCTGTGGGGCCCAGTCATTTCTAGCTACGCCCCTGATGCTACAGACATAGTGCTGTGATGTCACAGGTTCACAACTATAATTAGTGCACTGATTAGTAATATGTACTCAGACCCGCTACAATGTGCAGTTGCACGTATTGCGCCAAAATATGCGCAATATTAATTGCTGATTTGCGCAATCGCATATATATTGGAGCATTCTATCGGCATATAAAACTATTGCAATGTTCTGCTGGGCCAACCATTTTCTCCAGTCTCAGAAAAACATCTAGCATCTGGGTGTGCAATACGTGCATAATACATTGCTGATTTTCGCAATCAAGAAAATAATGGCGAATTCTCGAATTCGCTAATTTATCACGAATATTCGACCAAATGTTCGCGAAATATCGCAAATTCGAATATTGCCCTTGCCGCTGATCACTAGCTACTATTGAAATAATTCAGTTTGTGAAATACCTAGGAGGGAAGATATTTCACTATCAACTGTGACTAGCATTATTACAAAGTGGAAGCATTTAGGAACCCTGGCAACTCAGCCATGAAGTGGCAGACCACATAAAATTACAGAGTTCGGTCACTGGAACAGTGGAAACATGTTCTATGGAATTACGAATTATACTTCACTATTGGATGAATGAGTATGAGTTTGGTGACGGATAGGAGAACGTTACAGTACTAGCCTGAGTGCACTGTGCTAACTATAAAGTTTGATGGAGAAAGGATAATGCAATAAGATTGTTTTTCATGGGTTGGCCTAGGCCCTTTAGTTCTACTGAAAGAAAATCGTCAGCAGTGTTGATTGAATCGAAGTAAAACTAATTGAATTTAATCCAGATTTCAGGGAAACTTTGATTTGCAACAAATTCAAATTTCCTCTCGCTTCATTGTAACAAATGTTTTTTTCCTATGAGAGGCTTTCTGTATTGCATTCCATCATAACAGAAGTCTATGCTCGCCATAGACTTCTATTATGATGGAATGCGATACGGAATGACTCTTATAGACTTGCGTGGTGCATGCTGTCATAGAATTCCGTTATGGTCTGTAGTAGCAGAATCTATAGCGGGATTCTTAGATACCACAATAGAATAATGGCATGCACCACGGAAGCCTATAAGAGGCATTCCGTATTGCATTCTGTCATAATAGAAGTCTATGATCGCCATAGACTTCTATTATGACGGAAAGCAATACGGCATGCCTCTTATAGGCTTACCTGGTGCATGCTGTGATAGAATTCCGTTATGGTCTGTAGTAGCAGAATCTACAGTGTGATTCTTAGATAACCTGAACCTGAACCTGCAGGCTAAACTTGAAAACACAAGTTCGCTCAACACTAACAGTAACTGTTTCTCTACCAGAAAGGACTAGGTATACATTTAGCTGCACTGCACAGTGATGTACACCAGGAGACTGTAGGCTATGATAAACCTGATTTAATGTGCTTTGTGACAAATTAATTCTGACTGAAGCAAATTTTTGGGAAAAATTTGGTGGTGAGTGACAAAATCAACTTTTTGAAAACTTTGCTTTAATCTTCAGCATACAAAGACATTTTGGATAATTGTATGCTTGGAACTTTGTTGGAGAAGGCCCTTTTCTATTCCAGCAGTGCACAAAGGCATGTTTGGGTGAGTTTGGTGTGGAAGAACTGACTGCTCCACACAAGGCCCTGACCTCAAGCCCATCGATTACCTTTGGGATGAACTAGAGCTACAATTAAGGCCTCTTTCACACGGCCATAGGTGTCACGTGCACGTATTGTGGACCGCAAATCCGGAGATGCGGAACGTAATGACTACGGAATGCTTCCGTGGGGTTCTATTCCATACGTCTGTCCCGCAAAAAGATATAATATGTCTTATATTTTGCGGAACGGGCAGATCGCGGACCTATGTGAGTGAATGGGTCCGCGATCCGCAGCGGCTGCCCCACGATCGGTGCCCGTGCATTGCGGGCCGCAATTTGCACAGGCACGTGACACCTACGGCCATGTGAAACAGGCCCTCTCATCCAACATCAGTGTCTGACCTCACAAGTGCTGTTCTGAATGAATGGCTAAACATTCCACAGAAACTGTCCAAAATACTGTAGAAAG
This sequence comes from Bufotes viridis, assembly GCA_033119425.1. NCBI lineage: Eukaryota > Metazoa > Chordata > Amphibia > Anura > Bufonidae > Bufotes > Bufotes viridis. Next base: position 223,472,566 of record CM065589.1, read on the forward strand.
CTTTCTCAGAAACTGGAAGCTGTCTTAAATGAAAATAGGGGAACCACATCCCCAATACACTATAGACCTGTGATGGCTAACCTCTGGCACTGCAGCTGTGGGAAAACTACAAATCCCAAGATGCACACTTGCTTGGCTGTTCTCAGGACTTTATAGAAATGAATCCAGCATGCTGGGAGTCATAGTTTCACCACAGCTAGAGTGCCAGAGGTTAGCCATCACTGCTATAGACAATATGCAGTAGATAGGAACATAAGTTTCAAATAAACCAGTATAAAAGGCTAATCTAGAAGATATTAAGGGTCCTTTCACACTGGCGTTTTTCTTTTCCGGCATAGAGTTCCATCCTCGGCGCTCTATGCCGGAAAAATCCTGATCAGGATCATCCCCATGCATTCTGAATGGAGAGAAATCCGTTCAGGATGCATCAGGATGTCTTCAGTTCAGGACCGGAACGTTTTTTGAATGCAGCAAATACCGCAGCATGCTGCGCTTTTTGTTCCATCCAAAAATCGGAACACTTGCCGCAAGGCCGGATCTGGAATAAATGCCCATTGAAAGGCATTAATCTGGATCCGGCATTAAGCTAAACGTCGTTTCGGCGCATCACTGGATCCGACGTTTAGCTTTTTCTCAATGGTTACCATGGCAGCCAGGACGCTAAAGTCCTGGTTGCCATGGTAAAGTGTAGTGGGGAGCGGGGGAGCAGTATACTTACCATCCGTGCGGCTCCCGGGGCGCTCCAGAGTGACATCAGGGCGCCCTACACGCATGGATCACGTGATCACATGGATCACATGATTCATGCACATGGGGCGCTCTGACGTCATTCTGGAGCGCCCCGGGAGCCGCACGGACTGTAAGTATACTGCTCCCCCGCTCCCCACTACTACTATGGCAACCAGGACTTTAATAGCGTCCTGGCTGCCATAGTAACCTGAAAGCATTTCGAAGACTGATCAGGATCCTGATCAGTCTTCTAATGCTTTTAGGTGACTTGCGTTCTGACGGATCCGGTGGGATGGAAGTGCCTGCTAGATCCTCAGAACGCAAGTGTGAAAGGACCCTAAGAAGTACAAACATGAAATGCAAAAGAAAAATATATTATAACGTCCAATTATATTTTAGACATAACTTACCTAAATTATCCCATATTATTACATTAATAAACACCTGGACCTCTCATAAGATATCAATGGTCATAGGGTGCGAACATTGTTTACTATTGTAAAGACACTACTACATCTTTACTTTAGTTATGTGCTGCATATGCTGTTTTATTAAAGTGTATGTCCAGTAGTAAGCTCAGAAATGAAAACTCAGGGGTCATTTATCAAACTAGTGTAAAGTAGAATTGGCTTAGTTGCCCATAGCAACCATATTCCGCCTTTCATTTTCCAAAGGAGCTGTCAAAAATGAAAAGTGGAATCTAATTGGTTTCTATGGGCAACTAAGCCAGTTTTACTTTACACCAGTTTGATAGATGACCCCATCAGCACCTCTTATTTTTCCGCTCTTTTTTCTGCTTGACTGCACTTACTGTTGCCAAAGTTAAAGTCATTTGATACGATAAATACAAATACATATCATGTTGTTATTTCTTTTATTCATAATAGTTTCTCACTTTCCGAAGAAATATCTGCAACAGATTCCTACGCATAAAGAAAACCGCTGTGTCTCTGCCTTTAAAAATCCAATCAATAAAAGAAATATACTGTAGTATCAGGAATCACAAAATGAGCAAAAACTGGCTGAGAGCAAATTAAAGCATGATAATGGCTCTTCATTGCAGATTCTTTTAGCATTACTCAGCAGGAGTGTGATTGCTGTCACATACAGTGGAACAGAGAGATGTCACATTGCACAGTAATCATGCTTGATGACCTACCAACATAATCATGTTAAGTTTTATTCACGCTGATGTGCCTATGGAAATCATCCTTCAAGCACAGGGAAAGTGTCTAAAACTTGACTGTCAAAACTTATTAGCACATCCTTTCTGTCTGTGAATATAGCATTGATTATTTAAATGTCTAAAGCTCTTATTCCGCAGTATTTTCTTGTGTGACAAGAGAGCCCTGTCTGAATTTAACAGTCCTAATGGAAAGCTCATGAATACCAATATACAAAAGAGAAGGATCCTGAAAATATTCTATAATATCTCAATGAGGTTGTCAATAAATCAAATTGTGTTATTTACTGATAAAAATGATGGTCACAACTGGGAAACCAACGAACATAAGCTACGGCATATAACCAGAGTGCTCTACTTGCTAACATAAATATAGTATTACTGAAATTCCATCCTTTAATACATTGAGGACATGGCGGTTTTCCATTTTTGAATTTTTGTTTTTCACGGTACAGGGTAAATACATTTATATTTTAATAATTATTTGCATATTGGGATGCGGACATGCATATGATCTTTATTTTTGTTATTATTTTACTTTTGTTATGGGAAAATGGGGGATTTTAATTTTATATTTAAGGGAGCTTGGATATGTAATCTTCAGATCACTTCTCCCTTACACCACAATGAATTAGAATTGCAGTCTATAGAAGATTCCCTATTTTCTTATGGAGCCCTGCCACCTGTAGACCTACATAAGAACTACAGCGGTAATAGCATGGAACTCTTCAGAAAGATTCATGCTAATAAAACAAAAGCAGTGCTCCCAGGGAAAGCCTCCTCACATGCCTTGGTCATTATCGCTGATCAGAGACATTATCCCCAGGTGTCTGCTGTGTGAAACAGCAGGCACCCAATAGCTATGGCTTTCACTTAGCAATGAATGCTATCTTTAAAGAAACAGCATCCATTGTACATGTACGGCATATGTCATCATAGGATTGAAGAGGACCTATATCACCACAAAATGCAGTGTAATCTGCAGGCAGCATGTTATAGAGCAGGAGGAGCTGAGCAGACTGATGTATAGATTTGTGGGAAAAGATTAAGAAAAACCGCCCCACTGCTAATTATTCACTCCTCTCATCTGGCGCATGCGCACTGCATTCGACTTGTCAGCACCCGAACAGTGTCCTGGCAGTGGCCTCACTGAATGCAGTGCGCATGCACCAGCTGTCTGCGCACTTTGCTGGATCCGGCGATGAGAGGAGTGAATAATTAGCAGTGGGGCGGTGCTGGGCTCCAATGGCCGGAGGGACAGCCCATTGCCACTTGGGCTCCTTACTGAGGTAATTAGCATATGTATAAAAGCAATTTTTTTTTTTTAGCAAAACGACGACAAGACAGATGGAATTAATACTAGTATATTTTAATACAAATCGAGGAGACTGATGTGGTGGTGTGAACAGCTCTATTACTAAAATCCAGGGGACAGAACCCCCTGAACAACTATCCCCTAACTATCTCTGTACACAGACTTTCTTCGGGGTGCTCTGTTTTCCTCCCACATGCCAAAGACATACTTATAGGGATAGGGACTGATAGAAGTGTGAGCTCCACTGGGAACAGCAAGTGTTGGTGATGTCTGTAAAGTGCTGCAGAATATGTCGGCACTATAGAAGTGAGTAAAGTAAGTGATACAAGAAGATGTCAACCAAAAGCACACAGATTAACCAACTAAAGCCCCTCTCACACGAGCGTGTTTTCCACGCGGGTGCAATGTGTAATGTGAATGCATTGCGCCCGCACAGAATCCGAACCCATTCATTTCAAAGGGTCTGTGTACATGTTTTCCATGCATCACCTGTGCGTTGGGTGAAAATCGCAGCATGTTCTATATTCTGCGTTTGTCACGCAACTCTGGCCCCATAGAAGTGAATAGGGCAGCGTGAAAATCGCATTGCATCCGCAAGTAAGTGCGGATGCATGCGTTTTTTACTGATGTTTGCTAAGTGATGTTGTTTGTAAACCTTCAGTTTTTTAGCACGCGCGGGAAAAACGCATAAATGCGCATTGCACCCGCGCGAAAAAAACTGAACAACTGAACGCTATCGCAGGCAAAACTGAATGAACTTGCTTGCAAAATCGCACATTTTTAACTGAACGCATCCGGACCTAATCCATGACGCTCGTTTGCAAGAGGCCTAAGGAATGGTTCAACAAGAAGATGATTTATGTTTTGGGATGACTAAGTCAGACCCCTGACCTTATTCCTATTGAGATGATGTGGCATGACCTGGAAAAGAGTTGTGCATGGAAGCTTACCCAGAAATATTGATGAGCTGAAATACATTTGCAAGGGGAAATAGTAGAAAATTCCTTTTCTATTTCGTGCAAACGTTATTTTCAGCTACAAGAAATGTTTGATTGGGGGTAAAATTGGTTTACAGGCTGTTAAATTCCATGCCTCACTTATTTCTTTTCCATGCCATGGGGTGGGCGGTGATTGAGGCAGTCGCACTACCCTGATCACTACACCTCACTGGATCTGGGTTGGTGTCAGCACCTGGAAAGTGAATGCAGAGGGCCATTGCCTTCCTGTATCATCATTTACTCATCTTACAGGCTATAGTCTGGTTTAGGCCTGCATTCACAGAGACTTTGGGCACATGATGTCAGTAGGCTCATGCAGTTGACAGGATGCAGTGATATCATCGTGTCAACAGTGCTGGGTTGGTTACACATAGAAGTATATGACTTCATGGGATGGAAGAGATTCGGGCTTCTACCCTCTACCCTTTTTCCTCTACCCTGATCAATAAAACACAACAATCATACTTGGTGTAAAGGCCGTAGCGGCAATTTATTAGACAACCATAAATAAAATACCATACTTTAACATACATTACCACTTTACAAATCGCTAGTCAGACCACACATGGAGTACTGTGTACAGTTCTGGGCTCCTGTGAACAAGGCAGACATAGCAGAGCTGGAGAGGGTTCAGAGGAGGGCAACTAAAGTAATAACTGGAATGGGGCAACTACAGTACCCTGAAAGGTTATCAAAATTATGGTTATTCACTTTAGAAAAAAGATGACTGAGGGGAGATCTAATAACTATGTATAAATATATCAGGGGTCAGTACAGAGATCTCTCCCATCATCTATTTATCCCCAGGACTGTGACTGTGATGAGGGGACATCCTCTGCGTCTGGAGGAAAGAAGGTTTGTACACAAACATAGAAGAGGATTCTTTACGGTAAGAGCAGTGAGACTATGAAACTCTCTGCCTGAGAAGGTGGTGATGGTGAGTACAATAAAGAAATTCAAGAGGGGACTGGATGTATTTCTGGAGTGTAATAATATTACAGGCTACAGCTACTAGAGAAGGGTCGTTGATCCAGGGAGTTATTCTGATTGCCTGATTGGAGTCAGGAAGGAATTTTTTTCCCCTTGGGGAAAATTGGCTTCTGCCTCACAGGGGTTTTTTGCCTTCCTCTGGATCAACTTGTAGGAAACAGGCCGAACTGGATGGACAAATGTCTTTTTCAGTCTTATGTACTATGTTACTATGTTACTATGTATCATAACCACTTTAAACTTAATACTTTTTATATATATATATATATATATATATATAACCATCAAACAGACGGATCCTAGAAGGCAATCTGAGCATCCAGTCCATGTTTTAACTCCCTTTTACCCTCGGCCGCACTCTCCGACCCAAGGGCCCCAAATCCACGACTTATACCCCTGCAAGGCTATCAGCCCCATCAGCGTCCCCAGTTTTCCATTTAGCATCAAAACCTCATAGATGCACGCCGTAAAGATAAAGCCATGCACCTATACCAAAATATTGCCTCCCAGGATCCCCTTCTTTACAGCCCGCTGTGACAAAGAAGCAACACGTGAGGGAGGGCGGGTGGGCAACTTCTACCCACGCTTTCCTCTGACTGCATAAGCACCTCCCCGCTATCCTCTAAACTCACATCCCATAACGTGCTCCACCCCTTCCTTTCTCCTACTGGAACACTCCACTCTCATCAAATTTAACCCTATCCGCCACATTCTTCCCCCTAAGTCAAGCCGCATTTTGCTACGGCTGCGCCCCGCTCCATTGCTTTTCTGACTTTTTTTTTTTGTCTCCATCAGCAAAGCTGCAAACATATGTACCTTCCATCGTACGCCGCCGAAACCCACCTGTTCAGGTAATCAAACTCTCTTCACACAATATATGTCCTACTCCAGTCCTTAGTGTCCGTCTAGGCACGAGACCACTTTTTTATATAACTTTTTTGTCCTCTTTATTATTTTTATTACTATTATTTGTATTATTATTACCACATCTACAGTCATTTCCAGATATGATACTAGCCATATACTATGTAGGATCCCCTCCTAATATCCAATCTCTGCAACAAATAGGGGTCTTGAGATTTATAAAGTACGTTCTTGTATTTTTGCATTTTAGCTGTTTATACATACATATATATAACAATTTTTTTATTGTGCAAACAAAGGCCATAAAAAAATATCTTTTATACATTATTTATTACAATGTTTTATTTTTGCTATTTATATCTGTGTCTTATATGAATTTTCTATGTAATTGTTTTAGACTTGAAAAAGGGGTCGTAAGAACCCCGAAACGCGTAGTCTAATAAAGGGTTTTTCTTTGTTTGAGAAGATTTGGTCATTATTGTTCGCCTCCACGGTCTCGCCATCTTCTAACATCTCTTCTTAGCTTTTTCTGACTTCATGGGATGGAAGAGATTCAGGCTCCTACCCTCTACCCTTTTTCCCCCACCCTGATCAATAAAACACAACAACCATACTTGGTGTAAAGGCCGTAGAGGCAATTTATTAAACAACTATAAATAAAATACCATACTTTAACATATATTATAAAAACTTTAAACTTAATACTTTTATATATATATATATATATATATATATATAATGCAGAAAAAGCGAACAGCACTCCAATAAAAGTGGAAAAAAGGAACTCCTTTATTCACCTGAACAGTGCGACGTCTCGGCTCCTTCAAAATAGAGCCTTTCTCAAGCAAAGAGCCTTTCTTTGCTTGAGAAGGCTCTATTTGAAGGAGCCAGACGTCGCACTGTTCAGGTGAATAAAGGAGTTCCTCTTTTCCACTTTTATTGGAGTGCTGTTCGCTTTTTCTGCATTATTTTGGGGTAAGATACCTATACCTTGGAACGTGCACCCAGCAATACATTTTCTCTTTTTGACCAGTGCCGTCATTTTTCTTCCATATATATATATATATATATATATATATATATAACCATAAAACACAGAGGGATCCTAGAAGGCAATCTGAGCATCCGGTCCATGTTTTAACTCACTTTTACCCTCGGCCGCACTCTCCGAACCAAGGGCTCCAAATCCATGACTTATACCAGAGTTTTCCATTTAGCACCAAAACCTCATGTCCCTAATGACGTCTCTGGAACGACAAACACCCAAATCATTCCCTGCAGCATGTATGACCACTATATCTGGAGGGGGATCAAGAGAAACATAAAAACTGAATTCCGGCAACACCCGTCCCCACAACAAACCTCACAATCCAATCCAACGGACCTGAAGCTCATGGCACTTAAAACCCAACTGCCTGCCGTTCCTCCGCACATCCGCTCTCTGGGCTCCCCAATAAACATACGAGTGGCCAAAAATCCAAGCCAGGCACGGAGTGGGCACTAAAAAACATAACAGAACAACCAATGAGCAAAACAGCAGTTAACAAAGAGCAACCCATCATACCCGAACCCCACAGAGACTTACCAACCGACTAACCCACAACTCACCATGTCACAATAAATGAGGCCGAACATAAGAACGGAAACAAGCGGATTCCCACCTACCAATACACCGAATCACATCGTCTCCCAAGCCCCACCGAGCAGCCTCGGTAGCAGCTCCAATCCGAAAGGAGTGCGATGCAAACTCCGTGGCCCTGAAACCCGCTGCCCCCAAACACTTCCTACAAACTGCCACAAACTGATACCGCGACAAGGCCGAACCGTCCAAGTGCACAAACAATGCACCCTCAACATCAGGACGAACCCCCCAGAACTCCTCCAGACATCTAATGTGGCAAACCATCTAATGTGGCGTAGATCTAAAACGGATCCCCTCCGGATCCGTTTTAGATCTACACACAAAACAATCCAATCCCTCCGGGCAGCGCACAACATCCCCCCGCCTCAAACCTCCATCTCCACTTCTATTTCTTGCCACCAACTCAGACACTCGGAAAGCCCCAAAAATGCCAGCGAAAAAGCCGCACGAAACAGACACACCTCATACCCTGACACACAAGTAACCCCACCTGGCTCCACAACAAATTCAATATTTCAAAAGAAACCGGGCAGCGTGTATCCCTAGTAAATACATGTCTCCGATACCCCTTCAACGCCTGGCGCACCATTAAACATTTAGACACATCCGCCATGCCCCTCAAACGCAACCAGAAGTATATCGCCGACACCCATTTCGAAACCACTGAATTAGACGAACCCGCGCTAAACGCCAATCCCACCATATAAATCAGAAGCACCCAAAACTCCTCAACAGTACTACAACCCCCAACCTGCTCAACCAACCGCTCCCACTGAGACCAAACTGAAGCATAAGCCGACCACATACCTGTACTCACAGATCGTCAAAGCAACGCAACCGAGACCCCAAGGCCACTCTCCAGAGCCACTGAGGACAAGGACAGCGGTGCTCCTCCGCCATCGGCTCCAGTCGACGAAAACGATCCCACTGGAAACGAGAAAGAGCATCAGCCGCCGAATTTTCAAGACCTGGAACATGAACAGCCACAAAACACGCATTCAACTCCAAACCCCTCAACACCAAAAGCCGCAACAAACGAATCACCGGCGGTGAACTAGCAGACTAGGCATTAATAGCCTGTACAACGCCCATGTTGTCACAACAAAAATGAATTCTCTTGTTCCGAAAACAATCACCCTATAGTTCCACCGCTAGCACGATGGGAAACAATGCCAGATTAGTCAGAAAACCAGCTCCATGCCAGTCATCTGGCCACGACCCCGCACCCCATTGACCTCGCCAAAAAACCCCGTAACCACACGCCCCTGACTCGTCTGCAAAGAGCTCCATATCGACCGTAGAAACCGGCCAGTCCATCCACACAGATCGCCCATTAAACAGAGACAAAATTTTTTCCCAAACTACCAGATCCGCACTAACCTCCGCCGACAACCGCACAAAATGAAACGGAGCGACCACCCCGGCAGTCGTCATTGCCAACCGACGCCAAAAAACCCCATAGGCAGGATCCAACAAGCAAAGTTCAGCTTACCCAAGACCGACTGAACCCTGCTCAACTGCTCTTTCCGAAGTCCCCGCAAACCAGACACTTCCTTAACCAAATCTGCCAACTTATCCTCCAGCAAGCGACACTCCATGCGCTCCCTGTCAATGACGATACCCAAAAACTTCACTGATGTAGCCGGACCTTCCGTCTTGACTAGAGCTAACGGAACCCCAAACGCACCAGCAACACACTCCATCATATGCAATAAAATGGAACAAACCCAGGAACCCTCCGTCCCAACAAACAAAAAATCATCCAAATAATGCAGCACCGATTTCCAACCAGCCTCTTGGCAACTCCGAGTCAATCCCAACATTCACCGAACTCCCAGCCGGGTAAGACAAATGGTGAATGAGCCGAAACTTGTTCGGCTCCTTTTTAGGAACCAACCCTAACGGTGAAACGCGCAATACCGGCAACGGCGGGACCGCAAACGGACCAGCAACCCGCCCTGCGTTAACCTCCTTCTCAATCTTATCCCTGACAACCCCAGGCCTCGCCAACGCGACGCCAGGTTCCGAAACACACCGCCCCCCCCCCCACCGAAGAGCACGGAATACGAAAACCATCAACAAACCCCTGACGCAACAACTCCTCCGCCGCCCTATCAAGGTACTCATTTAGGAAGGAAAGCATCGTGTCCACCTTCACCTGTGTCGAGCCTCTTCTGCACATCCTGTCCCCTTCCCTTTCCCTTCTTAAAACACCGGGAGAAACTATGGGCACCCCCACACCCGGAGCATTCATGCTTAAAACGGCAGTCGAACAGGAACTTACAGTACCCCTTATTAAACTGCCAGCAGAATCCTTTCTTCCCACCAGAGGGCGACTCCCCCTGATGCGCCACGAAAGGGCTGACCACCCACCTTCTGGGCCGCCATAAGGCGCATCCAGAGACTGATATATTTGTGATCCCACCTAATACTGGGGCGGATAGCCTTACATTGACGGAACTGCTTATCATAACGCAACCACGCCACCCTCCCATACACCCTATAAGCCTCCCCAATAGAGTCCATATATCCAATAGTGTTGAGCGCGAATATTCGAATAGCGAATTTTTTTAGCGAATATCGGCACTTCGCTAATTCGCGAATATTTCGAATATAGCGCTATAAATTCGCTATTTCGAATATTCGTTTTTTTTTAGTTATATTTTTTTCTTTCCCTCTTCCCAACAGTAGTTCTTACCTGTCCTGAGGATTCCTGGCTTCCTGGCTGCTCTAGTCAGTGCCCATTGCCGCTTCTGCCGACTTCCGTGCTCATGGAGCGTCCCCATCCATGGGAACGTCTCCATATACTAAAATGTACTGTCGGATTTGAGGAATTACGTTGAAATCGCAATGCGATTAATTCAAGTTATATTAATTGCATTGCGATTCTCAACTTAGAGCTGGGTTTATAATGGGTCAGCTTGCTAGAATGAACGAAGTTAACGAATATGGAATATAGCAGCACTGCTAAGTTGAATTCGCAATGCGATTAATTTAACTTAAAGTAATCGCATTGCGATTTCAACTTAGCACTGCTAGTGCCACTGCTATATTCCATATTCGTTAATTCTAGCCTATGTAAGATAGCAGTGCTAAGTTGAAATCGCAATGCGATTACTTCAAGTTAAATTAATCGCATTGCGAATTCAACTTAGCAGTGCTGCTATATTCCATATTAGTTAACTTCGCTCATTGAATCGTTAACTTCGTTCATTCTAGCAAGCTGACCCATTATAAACCCAGCTCTAAGTTGAAATCGCAATGCGATTAATATAACTTGAATTAATCGCATTGCGATTTCAACGTAATTCCTCAAATCCGACAGTACATTTTAGTATATGGAGACGTTCCCATGGTGATGGGGACGCTCCATGAGCAAGGAACTTTATGGTTGGCTTGGTAGAATTAGCAATAGCGAATATGACGAATGTATTCGTCATATTCTCAAAACGAAGATAACGAGTATTCTACATCTTCGTTTTAGCAACCTATTCGTCAACCTCGCTAATTCTAGCAATCAAATAGGAAGGTTGACTATAGAGACAGCTGTGTTAAATTCGCTATGCGATTTTTTTTTTTTTTAATAGAATAATTATATTACTTGATATAATTATTATAATTATTCTATTTATTAAAAAAATATATATAAATAATCGCATAGCGAATTAAACACAGTTGTCTCTATAGTCAACCTTCCTATTTGATTGCTAAAATTAGCGAAGTTGACGAATAGGTTGCTAAAACGAAGATGTAGAATACTTCGTTATCTTCGTTTTGAGGAATATGACGAATACATTCGTCATATCCGTCATCTTCGCTATAATTCTAGATATGAAACCAATAGGAAAGTAGCCTTAAGTTAAAATCGCAATACGCGATTATTTAAATCGCATATTAATCGCGGTAACTAGAATAATGACCGAATATTCGATTTCGACGAATATGAAACGAATATTCATTCGAATATTCGCGAATTTCGTCGAAATCGAATATGGCACCTGCCGCTCATCACTAATATCCAAAAAGCACGGAACAATTTTCCGGCGCCTTCTCCCCCACTACGCTTGCCAAAATTTCAAATGCCTGTAACGTACGGTATCAGTCGATACCAACGACGCTCCTCCTCCTTCTTGCAATCATCCAGCTTGACCCTATCCAAAGTAAACTTCTCTAGGGGCAAAATTGAAAACATTTCGACATATTCGTCCCTATAAATCTTCTCCCTCACCTCTGGTTTCAGATGAGCCCCCAAAGGCCCCTCAAAACAGACATACACTTCCCCCTTAGCCATGTCTGCCAACCATACCACGTCCTCCGTACCCGCCTTACCACCACTACCGGTCGCCGCAACTGACACCAAAGAAGCCGTAACCGCGGGCACTGCCACAGCTACAGAATCCCCAGACCCACTCCCCGCTACAGATTGTGTGACCAGACCAGTCGCTCCCAAACAGGCTGGCACCCCCGTCAACCACACCGCCGCAGGTGATTGTCCAATCCCAGAACCTACCAGTGCTAACAATGCCGACAAACCGGATAACAACTCCTGGACTACCTGAGTACCCCTGTCACCCACAGACGCCCCCACCAAAACACCCTCCACCCCACACTGACTCACCCATGGCGTCCTCTAACGTGCAACTTCTCCCTCTCAAGTCCTCCCTCTCCGGCATGACCCGACCGCCGAACGGGATTCCTCCCTGCACGGCCGCGAGCAGCGTTGGCTCCGCTACCACGCTGCCGTACCGGAGGGTCCTTAACGGGGCTCCCTAAGCTCTGCCGGGTCCGGGGGGTAATCTCTGGGCTCAATCTCACTGGGGGCCGAGACCTCCGCGCCCGCACCTCAGGAACAGCAGGGACCGTGACCGGGCTGGTCCCCTGCAACACCGCCTGCAGCGTCTCCTGCACCCACAGCGACCCCCGATCCGCTGCCCTAACCTGCTCCAACAACATTTCTAAGGTGGACATGAATAAGCCCCTCCCCGCTATCCTCTAAACTCACATCCCATAACCTGCTCCACCCCTTCCTTTCTCCTACTGGAACACTCCACTCTCATCAAATTTAACCCTATCCGCCACTTTCTTCCCCCTAAGTCAAGCCGCATTTCACTATGGCTGCGCCCTTCTCCATTGCTTTTCAGTTTGTCTCTGACAGAAAAAGCGACGCCTGTCCATGACTGTGTCTATAAGCGTTTCTATATTTCACTTTTATTATGCTTCTTGTGTTGATCGTGTGATATACAGTACATATTTGAGATATGTAGTAGGTAGTAAGGGGGATGACCAAATTAAGTAAAATTTGACAAGCCACAAGTTGTATCAGTCTAAGTTATGAAGAGGCGCTGGCCTCTACATAACTTTGGCAAATCCACCATAGGTCTAAGGCTCACACACGAATGTATTTTGTTTCCGTGTCCATTCTGTTTTTTTTTTTCAGAAAGGATGCGGACCCATTCATTTCAGTAAGTCTGCAAAAAATGCGGACAGCCGTGTGCTGTCCGCATCAGTATATCCATTCCGTAGCCCCGCAAAAAAAAATAGAACGTGTCCTATTCTTGTCCATTTTGCGGACGAGGATAGTCATTGTTACAATGGATCTGCAGAAAAACGGATAGCTATGGTTGTCATCAGTTTTTTTTGCGGACCTCAAAAAATATACGGTCGTGTGCATGTAGCCTAAATCCATGACAGCTTCCTTGCTGGCTTAAATTTAGACCCTTTTCTAAGCCTACGCCTTCCCTGCCTGCATCACCCAGCCTTGTTTAGACCTGGCGTGAGTGGGGAAAAATCATAGATTGTGACGCAAATAACCTTTGCAGCGCAATCTGCACCAGAAATGCACCAACAATAGGTGAATTTCTGTTAGTAAATGACGCCCCAAGTTTTTCTTTTATTCTTTCTTTGATGTTTCTTAATGAACAATGAACCGGAATAACCATTCCACACCTGTATTATAGTCGGGAACTCCACCATGTGCCGCTGATTACAATTTTTGGACATCAAGTAAATATAAAAGATCATTTTTTTCCCATTAACAGAACAATCAGCTGCTGTCTAAGCAATATTTTACACCCTAATGAAGACTTTCATTCTGCTTGGAGGAGGAGGTAATGATGCACAAACTTCATTCACCTCGCATGCGTAAAAATAATAGACTGAAAGACATGGACAGGTTTTCTTTCTAGCCACTGTATTCACAAAGAAAGCAATCTCCTGTTTTATCTGCTTGAGATATATATATATATTGTGGGGATTTGCTCTTGGCAGATAGGTGCGGGTGCAGTATAGAGGCGAAGGAAGCGGATTTTCAGTCATTCAACAGTGTTTTATTCACACTCTTGATAAAGCAAAACAACAGTCCTTGGTGCAGGTTCACACAGTAAACAAAACAAAAGTCCTTCAGGTTGTTACACTCACACACTGCAGGTCAGGAGCGATCACCTGTGCTCCTGAAAGCTGGATCACAGCCAAATGTCCACGGCAGGCCTCTGTGCACGCTGTACGCCTGCTAGCAGCTTCCAGACTCAGGCTCAGCTACAAACTCCACTTGATGGAGTAATTTCCCCCCAGCTGACAGTGCTGGCTGGGCTTTTAAACCCAGACAAAAACCCGGCCTGGACCGCGGGAAGCAACTACCCACCCTACGCTTTAGTTGCTTCCAGTAAGAGCCAGCCCAGATTGGCTTTACAGCCATTCTAGCTAAACAAGCTGTGTCCAGCAGCACTAGCTGCTGCCGACCTAAAAGAACAGGCTCTTACCTCACCGAGGCCAGGAAACTCGGTGACACGTACCTTCCGTCAATGACGGATCCCTGTGCCCTCTCACAAATATATATATATATATATATGTATATATATACTCATACTCTCCCCATTGACGTGTATAATAATTGATATGTTTTTGTTACTTTCATATATGACATATAAGTAAGTATAAGTAAGTAATGTTTGAGGTGGTAGGCCAGGTAGCGAACAGTCTGTCAATGCCACACATGAGTTAGATTGTTTATATCTGGAGAATTATATTTAAAGTTTACTGATGTAGTAACTAGTGTTGAGCGTGAATATTCGCATTGCAAATTTTAATCGCGAATATCAGCACTTCGAGAATTCGCGAATATTTAGAATATGAAATATATTCGTAAAAACGAATATTTGTCTATTTTTTTTTTTATTTGAACCCATTACCAGCCTGCTTCATGCTTGTGGGCCAAAGTGAGAAGGCTGCAATATCGTAGTCTGTAATAAATTAGAATATTCTCATTGTTTAATTTATTTCATCTTATGCGAAAAATCGGCAAAGTAATATGCGCGTTAATCGAATAAGGTTGGGTTATAGGCAACTTTCCTATTGAATTGGCTTGCTCGAATTCGCGAATATGTAGAATATAGTGTGATATTAAGAGTTGAGCAAACACCTGGATGTTCGGGTTCGAGAAGTTCGGCCGAACTTCCCGAAAATGTTCGGGTTTGGGATCCGAACTCGACCTGAACTTCACCCTGAGCCCAAACCCCATTGAAGTCAATGGGGACCCAAACTAAAAAGGGCACTAAAAAGGCTGTAAAATAGCCCAGGAGAGGGCTAGAGGGCTACAAAAGGCATCAAAATGAATGTAAATCCCCTGCAAACAATTGTGGATAGGAAAATGAATTAAAATAAAATAAATAAAAATTAACCAATATCAATTGGAGAGAGGTCCCATAGCAGAGAATCAGGCTTCATGTCACCCGCCACTGGAGAAGGCCACTTTCAGTTATTTAGGCCCCAGCACCCAGACAGAGGAGAAAGGTTGCATAGCAGAGAATCAGGCTTTATGTCACCCACCAATGGAACAGGCCACATTCAGATATATAGGCCCCAGGACCAAGACAGAGGAGAGAGGTCGCATAGCAGAGAATCAGGCTTCATGTCACCCACCAATGGAACAGGCCACTTTCACATATTTAAGCTCTGGCACCAAGACATAAGAGAGAGGTCGCATAGCAGAGAATAAGGCTTCATGTCACCCACCAATGGAAAAGGCCACTTTCAGATATTTAAGCCCCGGCACCAAGACAAAGGAGAGAGGTCGCATAGCAGAGAATCAGGCTTCATGTCACCCACCAATGGAACAGGCCACTTTCAGATATTTAGGCCCCGGCACCAAGAAAGAGGAGAGAGGTCGCACTGCAGAGAATCAGGCTTCATGTAACCCACCAATGGAACAGGCCACTTTCAGATATTTAGGCCCCGGCACCAAGACAGAGGAGAGAGGAGAATCAGGCTTCATGTCACCCACCAATGGAACAGGCCACTTTCAGATATTTAGGCCCCGGCACCAAGAAAGAGGAGAGAGGTCGCATAGCAGAGAATCAGTCTTCATGTCACCCACCATTGGAACAGGCCACTTTACGATATTTATGCCCCTGGCACCCAGACAGAGGAGAAGTTCATTCAACTTTGGGTTGACCCGCAATATAAGGGTAACATTAAAAAAAGAGGATTGAATGATGAAGTGCCCTGGTATTCCAAGAATATATGGTTAAGGGGAGGAAGTTATGAATGTCAAATATGCACAAGGGATGGACAGGTCCTGTGGGATCCATGCCTGGTTCCTTTTTATGAACGTCAGCTTGTCCACATTGGTTGTGCCAGGAAGGCCAGCACCTCCAAGCCATAAAAGGCTGGCTCTGGCCACGTGGACAATTTAGAGACCCAGAAGTTGAATGGGGCCGAACCATCAGTCATGTACGTGGAGAGGCGTGCACACGTACTGTTCCACCATGTAAGTGAAATGCTGCCTCCTGCTAACACGTTCCGTATCAGGTGGTGGTGCAGTTAGCTGTGGCATGGTGACAAAACTTTTCCACATCTTTGCCATGCTAACACTGCCCTCAGAGGAGCTGGCCGTGACACAGCTGCATTGACGACCTCTCGCTCTTCCTCTGCCTTCGCCTTGGGCTTCCACTTGTTCCCCTGTGACATTTGGCAATGCTCTCAGTAGCGCGTCTACCAACGTGCGCTTGTACTCACACATCTTCCTATCACGCTCCAGTGCAGGAAGTAAGGTGGGCACATTGTCTTTGTACCGGGGATCCAGCAGAGTGGCAACCCAGTAGTCCGCACACATTAAATCGTCATCGTCCTCTGTTTCCCCCTAGCTACGCACCAGTGATGGGCCCTTACTAGATGTTTTCCTCATTGTTACCGTTCACCACAATAAGAAAAAAATTATTTGGCCCAATGTATTGAATTCAAATTCAGGACTTTTTTTACAGGCACCTAACACTATCTGGCTATGTATTTATGTACCGTATTACACTAATCCAGGCACAGCATTAACCACAAATTTAGGGGAATATCAATTGTAGGCCTAGTATTTAGGCCCTGGATGAAAGGTATCCTTTTACGGACAGATTTACACTTGGAGATGCACAGTAGTGTGTGAAAAAAGATATAGGATTATGCTTTCCGAGCTTGTATTTTAACGCTTTGTGTAAAATACCCTTTCACAGAAAGAAATACACTTAGAGATGCAAAACAGTGTGTGCAACTGTAGAGGATTATGCTGTATTTTAACACTTACTGTAACATTCCATTTAATGGAAAGAAATACAATTGGAGATGCACGGTAGCATGTGAAGTTATTGAGGAAGACCCGATCAGCACTTGTATTTACACCTTGAGTGTAATATACCCTTTTACAGATAGAAATACACTATGAGATGCACAATAGTGCGTGCAAATTTAAAGGATTATGCTTTCAGCTATTGTAATTTAACACTTTGTGTAATATACCCTTTTACGGAAATAAATACACTTGGAGATCCACGCTGAGTGTAATATACCCTTTTACGGACAGATTTACACTTGGCCTGCAACAGCTGGAACACCACATTTTGGGTATTGCTATTTTTGCAACTGAATTTCACCCCAGAAAATAATATATCCTTTGACAGACACTATGAAACTTGTGCAGTCACAGCTGGAACACCAGATTTACGGTATTGATTTTTTGGTAATTGAATATCAACCCAGAACAAAAGCTATACTTTTACGGACACTATAAAACTTGTCCTGCCACAGCTGAAACCACTGATTTAGGGTATTGCTATTTGAGAAATTGAATTTAACCCCAGAAAAGAAAATATGTTCTTTCCCAGACAGTATTACACATGGCTAGCCACAGCTGGAACACCAGATTTAGGGGATTGCTATTCTTTGAATGGAATTTCAATAAAATATAGAAAATTCTATCCTGAGTTTCTAGGGGTTACAATAAGCACAGCCAAGCCCCTGAGGAAGGATATAGCAAAAAAAAAAAAAACTTTTCTGAGTTAATCCCTGCCTAATCTCGCCCTAACAGCAGCTGCATCCTATCCCTACACTAATCAGAGCAGAGTGACGTGCGGCGCGACGTGACTCCAGCTTAAATAGAGGCTGTGTCACATGCTGCACTTGGCCAATCACAGCCATGCCAATAGTAGGCATGGTTGTGATGGCCTCTTGGGGCAAGTGCGCCATAGAAATCGCCGAACAACGAACCCGAAATTTTACGTAAAGGTTCGGGTCCGTGTCACGAACACCCCAAAATTTGGTATGAACCCAAACTATACAGTTCGGGTTCACTCATCCCTAGTGATATTCTTAAAACCGAATATTCGCCTTTTTTTCATCTGAACTCAGCAATTATTAGTTAATGTAATGGGTTCAGATGAAGAAAAAAAATAAAAATATTCATTTTTAAGAATATACTGACACTATATTCTACATATTCACAAATTCTAGTAAGCCAACCGGATAGGGAAGTTACCTATAACCCGCCCTTACTCGATTAACGCGCATATTACATTGCCGCTTTTTCGCATGAGATGAAATAAATTAAATAATGAAGAATATTCTGATTCACTGAAATTGTTATTTACAATGTTCATCTGACAGGTTAGATCATGTGCTATTTTTATAGAGCAGGTTTTTACTGGCACGACAATACCAAATATTACAACTTTTTTTGGGTTGTTTGTTTCAGTTTTACATACGCTAATAAAGCATTTTTGGATTTTTTTTTGTGTCCATATCCTGAAAGCCATAGGTTTTTTTATTTATTGGGCAACTGCCTTATTTAGGGGCTCATTTTTTTCCGTATGAAATGGCGGTTTGATTGGTAGGGTGCATATAACTTTTTGATCGCTTGGTATTACACTTTTTGTGATGTAAGGTGACGAAAAAATAGCTTTTTTGACACAGTTTTACTTTTTTTACAGTGTTCACCTAAGGGGTTAGTTCATGTGATATTTTTACACAATACGGAAGTGGCAATACCAAATATGTACATTTTTTTAAATTTATTTAAGTTTTACACAATAACAGCATTTTTTAAACAAAAAAAAATCATATTTTAGTGTCTCCCTATTCTGAGAGCCATAGTTTTTTTTTTTTTTGAGAGTGAACTGAAAAGACCAGAGGCAGGTTGAGGACAGGTGAGGGCACAGGGCCAGCTCCCGGGCCATGCCAACTAAGGGTTGTGTCTAAAGAACCCACCAACTGTTGGCTGGGTGTGTCTGATGTCACTTGGGATGCCGTGGATGACCAAGTTAACCAATCAAGAACCGCTGGATGCGCTGGTCAAGACACGACAGGTAGATGACGCCGGGAGCTCAGGCCTCTCGCTGCGACTACTGCTGCCATGACCCCTTACTCTGCTGTGACCTCTGCTTTCACCAGAAACATTCAGGCCTCTGCCTGACATACTTGTAGCTGAACTAAACAAATTAAACGGAAATTAAAACACTGATTTGGAAAGGGGACGAAACTTCACTTCTGGAATTTCTAGAAGAGATCAATTCTAATAATAATAATTTACGATTTACATCAAAGATCTACAAACAAGCAATAGAATTTCTAGATATATTAATAACAGTCGATCAAAATAAAATATTATGTACCACATACAATAAACCGGTAGCAAAAAATGGATATATATTATTCAGCAGTTGTCATATGCCAAGATGGCTGTTGAATGTACCAGAAGGACAGTTTAGGAGAATAAAAAGGAATTGTACCTTACAAATGTCGTTCGAACAAGAAGCTCTGCAATTGAAGTCACTCTTTTTTGAGAAACAATATCCATCAAAAGAAGTGGAAAAATCGCTTGAAACAGTAAGAAAAAAGCAGAGAATCATTATTTGCCTCCAAAAAAGAATTGGAAGACAATGAGGAGCAATATCCGAGAATGGTATCGCCATTCAATACTAACCATAAAGAGATCCAAAAAAGTATAATGAAAAATTGGCATTTACTACAAAAGGATAAAATTATAGGGGACCGCATACCAGCAAAACCACTAATTACATCCACACGAGCCCCAAGTTTAGCTTTGAAGGTAGCCCCGACAGTTAAAGCTCCTAAGAGGCCTCAGAAAACTGTTACAAAATAGGTTGGGTTGGAAGGTCTCCATAGGTGTGGCAAATGTAATATATGTGTGATCACATCTTTTCCAAAGAAAACCACAGAAATAATTTCCTGCACCAATGGAATGAAACACAGAATTAAGGATTTTTTAACCTGTAGCTCTGAGAGAGTAATATATATATAGTCAGTTGCCCGTGTGGCAAGCAATATATCGGCCGCACAAAACGAACGCTGAAAAAACGCATAGCCGAGCATGTGACCAATATTTGTAATGGCTATACTAAACATAATTTGTCACAACATTTCAAGATCCACATAACAAAGACCCTACAGGTCTGAAGTTTGCAGCGATCGACCAGATCAATGTACATTGGAGGGGGGGGCGACATTATTAAACAAATGTCGCGAGTAGAGTGCCGCCGCATCTTCGAATTGAATACATTAGTACCTTTTGGTCTAAATGCTGATTTTGAAATCTTGGGGTTCTTGTGATTGATTGGAGTTTGGGTCTCCAGTCGACAGGTGACCTTTGGTTATGTCATTTTTTCCCGGGGTCCCTCTCTACGTTAAACCCCTAATCCTCCTTGACATAAAAGCTAACAAAAATATAAGAAGTAGAAGATAAACTACGGAAAAGAGAAGCTACTGATATGTTGAAAAATCTAATACGGGGAATGGGAGAATTATACTTTAGATTTAGGACATTAGGTGAACTATATTAATATCACAGCAAACAATGGCAGCAAAAACGCATGTGCAGAAAAAAAATCGCACAAAAAACGCACAAAAATCGCAATGAGATACAGATGCGTTATTTTAAACGGAGGCCTATAACAATGAATATAACATGTTGATAGGGATGAAATATGTTTTAAACTTTATAATATGGTTGTTACTACATATTGTATACAGCAACAGTAAGGTACATTTTTAAGGTTGATGGTATTGAAGTATCGAAATTAAGTTAAATGCATTGTATATGCGAAATCATAATGATCTTTGGGATCCATGCCAGAAATTAGGAATACCCCACAATGAAGGGAAGTGGAAGCTCTATAAAATGGGTACGACATTGCTTCACTCAGTACCACTGAAGAAGGGACAAGACACACAAAAGTCCCGAAACGCGTCTGGTTACGTCAAAGTGGAGCACACAGTACCCATGTGACAAGTGACAATTACATACAGTCTGCCGGCAGATGAAAAGAGAATTTAATCCACCCAAAAGCATACAAGCGAGTTCAAGCTATTCGAAGCTCTCCCTACCATCGGTGATTCTCTCGCGAGATCTCACAGGACAAATCGAAACTGAACTACGCGGGGTCTAAGCATGGGACGCCACAGCTACTCCGAACATACAAGTTTCAAGTCCGAAATAGTAAGTACTAACATTCGAGTACAATTGAGTACAGCTGAATATAGCCAACTGGCAACAGCTCGGATTACTATTATAGGCACTAAATATATCCAGTGCAAATCATTTCAGGCCTGCAACAATAGAGACTTTCTCTAGGCTAAATTGTGGATCCATATATGTGAATATATACTCCAGCCCAATCTCAAGATTGAATACCGGAGCATCAATTTGTTTTTATGGACGTTTTACCCATTCTAGCTGATTTTAGTGTTGAATAGTCATTTTGATAAGTATTTGATTTTGACATTAAATATGTTATTTTATTGAAAGGTACCTACTACCGTATGATTTTTTCTCACATAATCCAGGTAAGGAGTGCCTAACTACATTGCGGTTTGGAAATTAAAATACCCCTAAAAGCAACGAATATATTTTTCTTTTTGTACTGAAATAGGCTACTAAATGCTTTCACCACAATTAACTGCAACAGTGTAGTGCGTATATATTTTTCTTTTTTGAATGAAATACGCCCCTATATGGTTTCAACAGAAATTACTGCAACACTATACACAAATATTTTTCATTTTTTACTGTAATAGGCCCCTATACCCTTTCACCAGAAATAACTGCAGAAGGGACCCGAGAATATATATTTCTTGTTGGACGGAAAAAGACCAAATATATTTGCATAAATATTTTTCTTGTAGTACTAAAATATGACCCTATACGCTTTCACCAGAAATGACTGCAAACGTGCAGTGCTTTTATATTTTTCGTGTATTACTGAAATACCGCCCTAAACTCTTTAACCAGAAATGACTGCAAATGATTTTAGCGTAAATAACAACAAAAAGTGACCTGTATTTATATTTATCTTTTTCCACAGATAAAAGCCACTAAAGGCTTTTCAATATAGCACTTGCACCCCAATAATGAATTGCTGGAATGAAAGAGCTGTATTATGAGACTATCTGGATCCCGAAGTAATGTTTCCCGGCACTTGTAAATCGCTTTTTTTCACTATGAGGATTTTCCTGTGACTCTCCCTAGCATCTGCACACGTCTCTCCCTGCCTGTGAAATGATTCCTCTCACTATCCTTTCCCTTCACTTGTAAATCGCTTTTTTTCAGAATGAGGATTTTCCTATGACTCTCCCTAGCATCTGCACACGTCTCTCCAAGCCTGTGAAATGATTCCACTATCCTTGCCCTGCACTAGTAAATCACTTCTTTCCTTTTTTTTTTTTAACAATCGGTTTTTCTTTCACTCTCCCTAGCGCCGGCATACACGTCTGTCCCTGAACAAAGTACGATTGTGAATTGCAGAATCTAAGATGGCCACCGTATTTATAGGGCTGTGACATCACTGGGCTGGGTGGCTGCTGATTGGCTGCATGCATGGCATTATTGGTCACCCTGTCTTCCCAGAATTCCTTGCCCCATGTCCTCACACGTGTAGCAGCCATTGTTAGGAAAAATTACGATTCATTACCACGAAATCTAAAAGAAATCCACTTTGTCAGCTTGTATTCGCTCATCTCTAGTCAGTGCTATATAAATGAGTATAGTAATAACACACATTGTGAATCTTGAGTTATTATTTATGTCTTGATGATGAAAAGGAAGGATGTTTATTATCATCTACATTTGGAGTTACCCTTATATCTTGATGCTGAAAAGCACTATCAAACCTGTGGCCCTGGTTTATCATAGACCAACGGCGTATCATAGAGACCCCATGCACTCTCAGAGGCTGTGCCTAACATATGAGGAGGTGTAGGCCTTGTTACAAATTAGGCACAGCCTTCAGCTGGTTTAGGCTTTGGTTTTCTTCTACACCAGAGAACTGAGGGATAAGAAGATAAATGTGGCAGGGCCGCTGGCTCCACCCCCTCCCTCACTATGCATCATTGTGAGTTTCTCATTGGTGGTGTTGAAAAAGTCTGAAGCATATTAGCTACTTTTTCACACTAGAAAACTTACAAAAATATATGATAAATTAAGCGCTGCATTTTGATCACATTTGGAATTACTCTTTTTGGGGGTAATTTATTAAATCAGATAAGTCAGTTTTGTGGTATAAAAAAGTTGCAAGTCAGGGCAACTGCAAAATTTCAATGGCAACTGTGACATTTTTGTGACATTTTGTGATCCTCACCACTTTTCACAATGGGCTGTTTAAGAGCTAAAATTTAGATTAGACCTGAATGCCTCATTTACTATGTGTGACTTTTGCAAAAGTTGTAAAAAATGTCACAAACCACGCCAGGCAACCCCCTGGTTTACTTTTACACCTAAACATTACCCTCAGACTACATATACAGTTGTGTTCAAAATTATTCAACCCCCACTGAAATTGAGTGTTTTGGCCAGTTTGACATTGATTTTGATCATGTCAGTCATCTTGTTTACAATTAAATCAAAGAGGCACTTGTAAGTCAGACAAATATAACATAACATTTATAATAAAATAACCACAAATGTCTTTTCTGTGCTCACATCATTATCAGTTTTATTCAACCCCTAAGTGACATTCAATCTTAGTACTTAGTACAACATCCTTTTCCAGTTATAACAGCTTTTAAACGTGAAGCATAGCTTGACACAAGTGTCTTGCAGCGATCTACGGGTATCTTCGCCCATTCTTCATGGGCAAAAGCCTCCAGTTCAGTCACATTCTTAGGCTTGCGCGCTGCAACTGCTTTCTTTAAGTCCCACCAGAGGTTCTCAATCGGATTTAAGTCTGGTGACTGCGATGGCCACTTCAAAATGTTCCAAATGTTCCAGCCTTTAATCTGCAACCATGCTCTAGTGGACTTGGAGGTATGCTTGGGATCATTGTCCTGTTGAAAGGTCCAACGTCTCCCAAGCCTCAGGTTTGTGACGGACTGCATCACATTTTCATCCAATATCTCCTGGTACTGAAGAGAATTCATGGTACCTTGCACACGCTGAAGCTTCCCTGTACCTGTAGAAGCAAAACAGCCCCAAAGCATGATTGACCCCCGCCATGCTTCACAGTAGGCAAGGTGTTCTTTTCTTCATAGGCCTTGTTCTTCCTCCTCCAAACATAGCGTTGATCCATGGGCCCAAACAGTTCTAATTTTGTTTCATCAGTCCACAGAACACTTTTGTGATTTGTCCACATGACTTTTGGCATACTGCAGTCGACTCTTCTTATTCTTTGGAGACAGCAAGGGGGTGCGCCCGGGAGTTCTGGCATGGAGGCCTTCATTATGCAGTGTGCGCCTTATTGTCTGAGCTGAAACTTAAGTACCCGCATCTGACAAATCTTTTTTCAGTTCCTCAGCAGTCACATGGGGACTTTTCTCCACTTTGCGCTTCAGGTAGTGCACAGCAGTCGAAGTCAGCATCTTCTTCCTGCCACGACCAGGTAGCGTTTCAACAGTGCCCTTTGCCTTGAATTTGCGAATGATGCTTCCTATGGTGTCTCTTGGTATGTTTAACATCTTTGCAATCTTCTTATAGCCATTGACCTTCTTGTGAAGAGAAATCACCTCTTCTCTTGTCTTCCTGGACCATTCTCTTGACTTCACCATGTCTTTAAACACACCAGTAAATGTCTAGAAGGAGCTGAGTATCACAGTCATTTTACATCTGCCTAATTGGTGCTTATTATGCTTGATTGCCACTTGAATGAACCTCTGTTCTTAAGAGTGGTAGTCTTTAAGGGGCTGAATAATTGTGTCAATGAAGAAATCACAAAAAAAACATTTAATACTGTATTACAAAAACAATTGTCATTTTAGTTGCATTTGGTTCTTTAAAATGTCCTTGTAAGATTTCATTCTGAACACAATTACAAATGTACACTAAATTCCCTAAAACCCTTTACAGCATTGGGGGTTTAATAATTTTGAACACAACTGTATTATTAAGGTGCACCAGTCCATAAATTTGGTGCAAGCACACAAAGCAAAGTCATACTTAAAACTGACATAAAAACATCCTTAAATGATAAATGACATGACCCCCTATGTTTTTTTTTATATTAATACTTATCGTGCAGTCGCTGAAGTGTGCTGTGAATTTTCTTTAGGATATACCAATTATACTGCCCTTCTACTAGCACCTCCCACAATTTGTTCTACTACTTGGTGAGTGAGCCACCAGCTGTCGCATCCAAATGAAGAAGACTTGAAGAGATAACCGTGCACGCACACAACTCTCTCCATTTACTTCTATTGAAGTTATAGAAACAGCCAAGTACACACTTTATGGTGTTTTCATGCCATAAATGCCGGATAGATATAGGTCTCACCTCTGGGAGCCCCCCCCCCCCCCCACTGAGACATTTTAGTTTTGTGGCCGGTCACCGTCATCATCCTCTTTCTCCTTCAACTCATCTTCCTCCTCCTCAAGTGGCAGCACCTCCTCTTCCTCCGCCATGGGAGTTTCTCATTGTGGGTCACCAACAGCTATAGGGCTACCTGGTGCATGAGTGTTAGCATCTCTCCAAAAATACATATAAGGGAGATGAGGGACAACTGCAGCATGAACAGCATGAACTGCCACTGCCTGACCTGGAAACAACACATGCTCCCTGCTAAGGTGGTCTGGTGCATTACAAAATCATTTACAGCTTTATACTGCTCATACAGATGCTCAACCTTGAGCAATGTTAATTTCCAGCAAGTTGGAACGTTGCAGATTAAGAGGTGTAGCTTCATACCACTCTGGTGCTGCAAGTCCAGGAGAGTGTTTCTCACCACATGAGAATGGCTGAAATTTGGGCCAGTCTTCTAGATATTGCCATCAACTTGAGCAGACTAGTGCATTTTTATAAAAGGTCATGAAGGGAGCATGAGTTTTTTACCCCAGTTTCAGGGCAGCCAGGATGTTGTGCCCACTGTCACTGAGCTGGAGTCATTGGGATAATAGCCAGAAGGATGTTTGCTGCTTGATGTACTTTATCTGCAACTGCTCTCCGGTGTGGCTACTGTCTCGCAGGCTGATCAACTCCAACATGGTGTGGCAATGCTTGCCTTGACACATCTGAAAGTTAGGAGGGGTAGGATGAGTGATGATGTTCCCTGCTGCTGTTGGGGACAGGACCGTATCCAAGGAGAAGGAGGTGTAGGAGGCAGATAAGTGCCTACAGTGGGAGCCAGCCCCATGATATGGTGGGAGGGGGTCAAAAGCACCTGGCCATGTTACTGGGGTGCTGCCTCTACCCTGATGCAAAGTACATTGACCCAGTGGGCTGTGAAAGACATGTACTCTCCCTGCCTGCAACAGCTACGCCAGGTGTGCACTATGGAGTACAGCTTGCCGCACAGCAAGATTTGTAAGCAGTGGCCCGCATTCTCCATGATGTGAGAGCATAAGGCACTATTATAATGGTACTACAGCGACTGCATCACCAGCAATGTGGACAAGTGAGGGTTAAGCTTGCAGACAAGCTAATTGCTGGTGTAGAAAAGTTTTTCATGGCCAAACTTTCTGTTATAGATGTCTTACGATGAAGCTGAGGACAAGGAGGAGTCTTAGCATAAGAAGAAGGTGATGATGATGATAAAGATATCATATTGCTTGGCGATGATGGGTTGGTTGCCATAAAGGGGACCAGAAGAAGAAGGACAGACGTGATTGGGAATACTGGTCAGTCGTAGTTCCCCAAAGAATCCAAGGATGCCACTTCATGTGCTGCAATAGACTTCTGGTACCTATAATTGTGTTTGAATGGCTAATGCTTATTTTAATCCTGCAGATTTTGCACACAGCTGTGGTTTTGCCTGCCTTGTGGAGAAAAAGCGCAATACAGGAATTGCTCACACAAAGACACAGGCAGCCAAGCTGGGCTTAGATCTGCAACGTTTTGGGCGTAACTCACCCACAGAGTCAGGAGCATCACCAGATCCTGAACCAGATGTAGCCCTGGCTGATCTTTGGGAGGTACATGGCCTTTATTGATGCAGCCAAAGCCTTTTTCCACGGATGTTGCCTCCTCCTCAACAAACAATTGTCCTCAGAGTCCTCACCCTCCCTACCACTTTTATCAGACTGTGAGATATCTTGGTGGGCTCCTGGGCCACCCTCCCATGCTCTGTGTTTTCCCTGACTCCCACTGTCGCTGCCTCCACCATAAATGTTGGGGCAATAGGTGCCATTATTACCATCACCATCAACACCGGTATGTATGGGGTCACTAGCCTCTTCCCCAACCTCCTCCCCAGGGCAGCTCAAATGGTGAGGCCTCTCACACAAGTCGTCAACAGGTAGACTCTCTTGACTATCTACCATAGGACGTTATAGGATTTTCTTGCTACTTCTTAGGAAAAAGGAAAGCACCCCACTAGGAAGGGGCAATGAAGACTGAGAGGATTCCACTAAAAGGAGGACAAGCAGGTGGAACACTGTGACCCCTGGCTCCACGGCACGGTGTCAGGCTCTGAAGTCGCCTCCATGTCATCCTGCTGTGACTAAGAGGAGGAGTGAGCTATCCAATCCACAATCTCATCCTCTGTCTCCTCAACTATGTTGTGACTTTCTGAAGCCAGCAGGGACAACTGAGGTCTACTAAGACTATCACTACCTCTAATTCTGGCTGGATAGTTGGTGCTGCTATTGCCCACAATCTGGATCTGGGACTTTTGTTTGGAACCCTTCATAGCCCGGACATTTTTAGGCCTCTCAGATAATGTTGTATACTACCCCGTGTATTGTTGTAGTAATCGCGTATTAATATGCTGCTAGTTTGAAACGTAACCAACAACACCCCCAAAAAATGTATTAGAAACGTGTGAAGACTGAAAAAAAGGGAAATGGATTTAGGCCTAAATTTGTTATCACTCCCAGATACTTTTGTGTGCTACCCTGTCTATTGGTGTAGTAATCACGTATATATGCTGCAAGTTTGAATATAATCAACAACCCTAATTAAAAAAATGTTTGTAAATATGTTTGTGAACACAGAAATAAAGGGAAATGGATTTAGGCCTACATTCATTATCCCACACAGATACTTTTGAGTGTGGACCTGTGTATTAGAGTTGATCATCTATATGCTAGTTTAATTAAATTGAATAAGTCCCCCCTAAAAATATATTTCAATCTTGTGGAAAAATAAATGAACTTTAACGGGTGATTAAGGGTCAAGTCTTATGCCCATATTCACGTTAACATTCACAGATAAACAGCCCTAGGCTGTGCATTGTTGTAGTAATCATGGATATATGCTGGTTTCATTGAGTTAAACAATCCCCCCAAAAATTATATTCCAACCCTGTGGAAATCAAATTCACGGAAACATGATATTAAGGCCTGATGCTCAAATTCTCGCCAACACTCGCAGGTAAATTGCTGCACTACCCTGTGTTTCTCTGTAGTAATAATGTAGATATGCTGGTTTAATTTTAAGTGAACAATCCCCCCAAAAATTAAATTCTAACCGTTTGGATATAAAACAGAAGGATTGTGGCCTGACACTCACATTTTTGCTATTGCCAGCCTTTGCCCCCACAACTGATAGGTCTTGGACATATACTAACATACCTACCGCTGGAGGCCTAGGGATCATGATATTATACATGATATCCAATATGTCAAACAGATAGTACTCAACCCCCCACATGACCACATCATATGAATAAGACTTGCCTCCGCTTTTGTATATAAAGGACACTGAGATTCTGGATCGACCCTCATCCTATAAATCAGTTGGGGAGTTTTGTTGACCCTATGCAGCAAAAATAATTGTGAGTGGCATTGAGCCACACTAACAGATAATATAGGAGTATTCTCCAGGATTGACTGCCACTAGGTAGAGGTCAAAGGTCCCATGTCAGCTTCCCACTTCTCCTTTAATCCAGATATTGGATCTCCCAAACATCTCCCCAGAAGGAACCCGTAAGCAAAGGAGATATGTTTGTAAGAGGCAGGCATTTGTACTACATGGTCAAACTGTACAGTAGGGGCAATAACGGTAGAAACCACCTTCTCAAGATATTGCATAGCATGTCTTAGTTGTAGATCCATCTGAAGTTGCAAATAGGTTTTAAATGCATCAATATAAAAAACCTGATGGACTTATCGAATCCCCATCCCCAAATCCCTCCAATGTATACAATTCCCACAAGTAAGCATTATGCCACAGCAGAGTGTATTAAGTGCAACCTTTGATGTCCAGTAAGTCCCTAACAGTCCACCAGACCTTGTGCATAAGTTGGAAATTGGGCAAACTAGGGGAGTACAGTTTAAATGCGTGCACCTCCAACACCCCAAGTGGGGTATGGTCCACTATAAGAGACTTTATGATTTATCTCTTAAAGTCTTGCACCACCTTCAGGTTCCATCCCTGCATGTGCTGAAGCTGTGTTGCTAAAAGGTACGTCCAAGGGTATGGCAATGCCACTTCCACACTTAATTTAGCCAACTGTAGTTTAGCCAGTTTGATCCTGGGCCCACCTTTCTTCCCTACTAAATCTCTAAATAACTCATCAATCATCTTAAAGAAGTGTTGGGGGATCCATATAGGGGTATTATAGAGGTCATATAGCAGTTTGTGCAGTTTGCCCTAACTGCCACTGACAATGGTAACTTAACCCTGGCCTCAATTTTGTGTTTCATCCGACAACTCATTGTTAACTCTAATTCTGGCCCTAGGGGACATGTACAGTAGCTGAACCCAAGCAATGAAAGATGGATAGAACCCCATTTTCTTCAGGAAAGCCCACAAGTACCTCTATTCAACATTAATGAATGCCATGGTGGCATCCAGCGAGAGAATAGTATTATGAACAGGATCTCCCTGAGACTCTTGAAGATTTAAAAACAATCTCGGTAGATTAATAGCAGTAGATTTTGCCAGGATTGATCAGGATGCTCCACTGAAGTAACAACTGTGGCCAACTGCATCGCCAACACCATTGCCAAAATCTTGATATATGATTTGAGGAGAGAGATCTGCGGGTACAACTTAGATAGATTGTAATCCTTCTCCGGCTTAGGGAGGGCGACCACTGTGGCTTCATACATGGATGGAGGCAGCCTGCCTGTTTTATAGGCATGATTGTAAACCTCCAATAGTTTAGGTAACAGATCTTCCCCAAACTCCTTATACATCTCCATAGGCAAGAGCTTTCTCTTTGGACATTGTGCTCACCGCCTGTTTTTATTCTTTAATTTCTTCTTCTCCTCCAGGTAACCTCTTTCCTCCACAGATGAGGTTGGCAATTTCACAGAGTACAAGTACTTCCCCAATTCCTGTTCCACATATGAGACCTTAGTTTGAAATGAATTATCATAAAAGTGCCTAAAGACTCGTAAAATACCAGGCTTATCATCCATCATCCCCTCCTCCCCCCCATCCGGAGTTTGAACACGTTGCACATACGTAGACTCTTGTTGGGCCTTTGCTACAGTTACTAATACGTGCTCTGCTTTCTCCTCCTCCTCAAGATATTGCTGTTTCAAGAAGAATCTCTTATTAGATCGCTGTTCCAGACTGTTGGAATTTAAGGGGTCATTTACTAATCTGAAATATGTCTACATTAGGCACATGTCAGGTGAAGATGGCGGAGCAACAGGTAGTTGCAATGCAATCTGCAACTTTTACCTGCTCACGTCAGGTCTAAAAAAATGGTCGTGATGTGGGTGGGAAAGGGGACGGTAGGACAGCAAGGAAGCATGTTACATTTAGAACTGGCTCTGGATGTGTTGAAGTTATAGAGAGGCCTGTGCCTCTTCATAATTTTGGCGGATCCACTGCCATCACAGGGCCATATTAAGACCGGTGTCTAAAATGCTGGTCTTAATAAATGACCCCCTTAGTGCCGACAGAGCTGCCTTCCATGCCCTCTGAGGGTCCCCTGATGGATCAGCAATGTACGCTGCCTCCTTGGATGTTTGTCAAGTTCGCAGTTCCTCCTCCATTGCCCGACTACTGGTTTTACCAATGTTAATATTCTTATTTAATATACCTTAAACACCTTCATTGAGTCCCACACCATTCCTACAGGGGCTGAATCAACATTAAAATGATAAAACTCCCTAACTTCAGCCAGAATGGATTCTGACACCACATCCTAGAGCCCCTCCAACTCATACTCCTCATTTGTAAGGCTACATTCAATGGGCAGTGATCCGATATCGTCCTAGGGGAGAAGTTAGAAGAACCAGACACATTGGGTCATAGACTTTCATTACAAGTGATGACTGATGAGCGGCATAGGCAATATTCAAATTCGCAATATTTAGCGAATTTTTGGCAGAATATTCGCCATAAATTCGCAAATTCTAGAATTCGTGATCTCCAGTCATTATTTACTTGATTGAGAAAATCAGCAATGTAATATATTTGCCGGGGGCGTTGTCTGAAAACATCCGGGGCACAAACCCACTGTGTTGAAATTTGCATAATAAGAATTAACATCAGCCCGCAGTGCCTCTCTTAAGCCCCCAGTGCCTCCATCAGCCCCATATGCCTCTCTTCAGCCCCCAGTGCCTCCATCAGCCCCCAGTGCCTCCATAAGCACTGACCTTTCCTGCTCCGAACGCCGCCACTCATCACTGCCTGCGCTCGGTCTTCCTCCTCTTCAGTCTGTGCTGGTGCGCATAACGTGAGATCACAGCGCGACTTCACATGTGGCAGCCTTCACAGCGGAGAGCCGAGGACCAGGAAGCCGTGAGTATAGAGCTTTCACCGCTTCCTGGTCCATATTGAATTTGTGGGCAGTGACCAGCGGGGCTCATGAGGCAGCTGCCTTGGGCCCCTCAGGAGCAACTGGGCCTGTGGCAGCTGCCCCTGTTCCCCCATGTTAAAGACGGCCCTGGCGAGGTTCGGAGCAGTGGTAGTTTGATAAAAAGCCCTAGCGACGCCCCTGATATTCGCAATAAAAATACGCTATTAGAATATTTGCGAACAACACTTAGGGTTAGGCAACTTTCCTATTGGTTGCTAGGAATGTTGCTAATTGCCGATATTCGTGATAAATTCGCAATTAGAATATCCGCGATCAACACTATTCGTGAATACGAATATATAGCACTATATTTTAAATATTTGCGAAGTGGCGATATTCGCGCTCAACACTTGTCATTACCAAGTGGGAAATCTATCTTGGACAAGGAAGTGTATGGGGTGGACGCACAGGAATAATCCTGGACTGTTGGGTTTTTAAGGCGCCATACATCAGTAAGACCCAATCGCCCTATTAAACTACCAAATAGTGTGACAGTAGATAATGGAAGTGGCGATCTGATATTGGGTAATTTTTCTAATGCTATATGTATGTAACTAAAATCTCCCATAATTAACAAGGCAGTCCACCGAAGAGCTCAATGCCGAGTTCAGTATCAAGCTAGAGAAAGGTGGCGGTATATATACCACTAAAATAATACACTCCACATTGTATAATAAGTACTGTACCACCACATAGCATCCCTCCTTATCTATCTTAGCCCTTAATAGAGAAAAAGGCATATTTTTGTGTACAAAAAGGCTCACCCCCCTGGAGTATGCAAAATATACAAAGTGATACTCCCAGCCCATGCACGACTTATGGAGTCACTGCACAGTTTCAGGTGTCATATGGGTTGCTTGTAGGCCAATGAGCGATGGCAGAAGCTTCCTAAGGTATTAAAAAAGAGCAAAGCGTTTAGTAACATTGTGCACCCTTCGGAGATTCTAAAAAAATAACTCTACGGTCCATAGTACTTTTGAGAAAATCATTTGCTCCTGGTTAACCTTCCACAGACTATGTAAGATAGAGTAGATCCTATCCACTGAACTCTCCCCAAGACTAAATGAGGACACTGCACAGAGGTAACCATCCCCCTTCCGCCTATTATACAACAGATGATATACCCTTCAACTCTCCGAAGAGAGGTGGAGCTGCAAAGAGGCAACCAGCCGAACAGTGCACCAAACATGAACATAAACTGTAAACCAGTTAGTGCCATAAAGAAACCTAAGTAAACACTACTCAGGGATGAGTAATGAAATGCAGGCGGAAGAGAAGTAACCCTTGAGCCTAAGTGTGTCCACAGACTTGACTATCCATCTTACTCTCCTCCTGAACTTTTTTTGCATAGATAACAGTAAAGCATCCTGTAATGCTAAGTACAATCCCCCTCTATGGTAACTCTAGATATCATTAGTGCAGAAACAAAGAGAGAATTTCTTGAAAATTAGATACGGCTGATTTGCCGAACTTCACAAAAATATATATTTGCCGTTCAGCGGTGCAGTTATGTGTTCTAATGCCTTTTGTGGCGTGTATAAGTGGAAAAAGAAAAATATATTTGCTGTTCAGCGGTGCAGTTATATGTTCTAAAGCCTTTTGTAGCAAGTATTAGTGGCAAAAGAAAAATATATTTGCCCTTCAGCGGTGCAGTTATATTTTCTAAAGCCTTTTGTGGTGTGTATTAGTGTCAAAAGTAAAATATATTCGTGGTCATGGCTGGGGCGCAAAGCCCCTGCATAAGAGCCCTACCTACCTAATCTAACTAGATAGGCGAGTTGAGTGCCCTTAGCTACGTGCGAGGGTAGTCAAATAAAGGCATACCCTGAAGGAAATAATTTGAAGAAGGGGCCGGGAGGGTGGGGCGACAGGTGACGCGCACCCCGTGTGGTAGGCGGCGGGACTTATGTAGTCCCCTATGCCCCTCCCACAAAATGCAGGCTGCGAGGATGAGAGTGGATGTGAAGGGAAGGGAAGTAATGGGCTGGCTGGAGCTCGGTTACCTAGGGTGGCTAGTAGTTTTTTGAGGACCGCCACTGGACAACATGGATTGGTGGTCGAGAAATATTCAACCTGCACGGGGGGCCCTACATGCGAGGTCTTGGAAATGGGTAAGGTGAAAACGAAATGACCTTGTCTGCGGGTGAGTTGACTTAGTACGGGACCTGAATTATGAGGGGAAGTGCTGGAGAATTCCCCAGGTCGGAGAAAGCCGTAAAAGCTTAAGTAAAGGGCAGCTTTGAGAATGATACTTTTAAATGGCTCAAAAGGATTGACGTCTAGGGAGGTTGAGATCTTCCTGAACAATTCCCCAGAGGTGGGTTGCTTGGTGGGTTCGGACTTTGAAGAGCTCTTTTGAATGCCCTGCAACGTGGCTTTGATGGCATGGGAGGAAAAAATGGAGTTGCTACCAGGATGACGGATCAAGAGGTGATGCTGAACCCCTGCCAAATATAAGTATGCCAGGAAAGTCATGATGAATGTGACTTCCTCCGTGCTGCCCCTTGGGTGAAGTTGAGAGAAAACCTTGAATGTTTTCCAGCCTGCTTGGTAATTCCTGGTGGAGTTTGCGGACAGTGACTTGTGCATGAGGGACTGTGCCACTGATATATGCCTGTCTAGTCCATAATTAGTGATTCAAAATTCGGGGGTGTTATTCTGATTTTGTTCGGCTTGTGGCATGACCTGGAGGAAAAGGTTAAGATTTAAGCGGGACAATGCGTCTGCTGCCACGTTCTTGATACCCTGGATGTGTGTACAAGAAATGTGGAAATTTGTATTTTAACGCTAGCCAAGTGAGTTTGTGCATGAAGCGCATGACCTTAGGTGAGGTAGACCTGCCTTTGGTAAGAATATCAACTACCGTGTGGTTGTCGGTAATTAATGATACCGGTGTGTTATTCCAATGTCTTCCCCAGACTTGAGCGACAGCCACAATGGGGTATATTTCCAGGAGGGGGGGGGGGGATGCAATGACCTAGGGGTCCGAACAAATTTGGGAAGGCCACGAGTCCGCAAACCATTGCCGACCTCAGATGGCGCCGAAACCAATGGATGCGGCCGCATCGCAATACATGGTCTGGGAGGTCTTTCTCCAGCACGGGATGAACAGAGAGATGCCATTCCATTCTGATAGAAAGACCCTCCGCATGGCTTGGTCGGCCAAAGCTTCTCGATCCAAGTGGATAAGAGAGTCTTGGTCTGGAGCCGTGGGCAACAATTGGAGGAGTCTTGATGTGAAGGAGCGGCCCTGTGGCATGATTCTGGTGGCGAAATTGAGGGAGCCCAATAATGACTACAAGTCGCCCTTTGGCATGGTCCTGGATCCCACATGAGTGGCAATGGATGTTTTGAGTCTGTCTAAGTTATTATCTGGAAGTCTGGCCTCCATCCTAAGGGTTTCTAAGGAGATACCTAAGAAAGTAATAACCGTGAAAGGGCCCTCAAGTATTGATGGAGCCACTGGGACCCGTAATGCAGCGAAAATGTCGAGGAGATTTTGCAGCCTGTCGGGCACATGGTTGGGGCTTTCAATCAATAAGAAGTCATCCAGGTAGTTGATTACTCTGGGACAATTGCCCTGGTTGACCAGGATCCAATGGAGGGCCTGGGCGAACTGATCAAAGAGCCAGGGACTGCTCTTTGACCCGAACGTAAGACAGGTGGCAAAGTAGTACTGATCCCTCCATTTGATTCCATAAAATTTCCAGAGGTGTGGTTGGATTGGCAACAACTTCAATGCGTCGGAAATATCGCCTTTCGACAGCCATGTGCCCACCCCCACACGTAATATCAATTGTATTGCTTCTTCCAAAGAAGAGTATTGCATTGAGTACTCCTTTGACTCAATGAATCAAGGCTTGGAATGCTGGATGCATGAGGAGCTGACAAATCGTAAATCAGTCTTTTTTTTATTAGTATTTTTCTTGGTGACCAGACTGATGGGGCATATCCTGTAAACATGAAAGGGCGGGGCTGAAAAGGGGCCTATGATGAACCCTTTCTGCAATTCGGCCTACAGTAGAGAATCCACTGAGCCCGGGTGCTCCATGGCAGACACCAGGTTTGGTGCTTCCCATGGGACTAGGGGTAATGTTATGAGACCGGTATAGAAGCCTTCAGTAAATCCTGATTGCAGGAATTGCACAAATTCGGGATTGTGATGAGTTTTAAAGAGGGAGACTAAAGCGGGAACATTGATGTCGACTAGTCAGGGACTTTTTGCTGTGCGTTGAGAGCAGGAGGATTGAAGATGGGCCCAGAAGCAGATGGAACAGATATGGGGTGCCTTACACTTATTGTAGTTGCAAAAGGTGGGATTATAATTATTACATATCTGATTTTCCCCCAGAAATACAATGGACACCCTAATTTGTCCAGGAACGAACCTGGTTTTTGGAAAGCTGATGCACTGGGCTCCTGCTTTGCTTGGGAAGTGACATTTAAGTTGGGGCACCAGTCTGACGCGTGCAGCACTGACTGACAATTGGAGCTCTAAGTCCAGCAAAATGCCTGCAGAAAAGCTCCATGTCTAAGGACGCCCAATTTGTGGTCCTGCTTTTGACTGTGTCATTGGTAGAAATAAGGACGGCCGCTAAGTTGATGTCCTTGCCTGCTAGTACAGTCCTGATCAAAAGTTTATATTAAAAGTTTAATATATAGATGGTACAGGACCCCTATATCTTTGAATAAAATCTTTCCTGATCAATCTATAGTTTGCTGGAGATGTAATAAGGCTTATGGTACATATCTTCATATGTGATGGGAATGTCCCCCAGTTAGAAGACTATGGGGTTCAATCTTTGACTTCATTTCTAATATCTCCTCTACTACTATTGAACCTTCACCCAAGTTGGCCTTGTTATCCATAGGTTTTGGTAACTTTCCTATATTTACGAGATCAGTTATCAGCCACATCATATTTGCTACCCTTTCTAAAATAGCGTCATGCTGGAAATCAAAGGATCTACCTAACCTAAATAGAATTTTCAGAGTACTAGATAGTAACTGTCTCTATGAGGGTTTATAGGCGTCTTCCAGGAACTCAAAGGTACTATTTAATCAAAGATGGGATGTATGGCTTAATCACTCATACTGTATGATTCCTGCAAATGCATCTATTAGATTCTGAAATTACGTCTAAAGTATTCATGACCATTTAAGTGTGTATATACCTTATCACTGCACATGTGCTTTATTCTTTTTTCAGGTTGACAAATCCATGCTTATAGTAGTACTTCATGTTGATAATGTTGGTTAATATAATTGTCTATGACTCTCTATTATACTATGGTAATTGTAACTCACCATGGTTTAATACTGTATTGTATTTGTAACCTTGCTACTTTAAAAATTAATAAAAATACTATGTTCAAAAGAAAAAAAAAGTTTAAGACCACTTAAAAAATGGCAAAAAAATAATATTTTACATTGTTGGATCTTAACAAGGTTCCAAGTAGAGCTTCAACATGCAACAAGAAGAAATGACAGTGAGACAAAACATTTTTTGAGCATTCAATTAATTGAAAATAACGAATAAACTGAAACAGGCTGTTTTTCAACTTATCCAAATTTTAGGACCACATGCCATTAAAAGGCCAAATCTGTGCAAAGATGTGGATTCATTTTCATTTTCTGTCATGTTGTCACAAGTTGTGATGGCAAAGGCAAAAAGTCTCCCTTTTTGAACGTAGTCGGGTTGTTGAACTGCATAAGCAGGGTCTCTCACAGCGCACCATCGCTGCTGAGGTGGGACGCAGTAAGACAGTAATTTGGAATTTCTTAAATGATCCTGAGGGTTATGGAACAAAAAAAGTCAAGTGGAAGACCCAAAAAAATGTCACCAGTACTGAGCCGGAGGATCCAATTGGCTGTCAGTTAAAGGGGTTGTCCAAGTTATATTTATTGATGACCTATCCTCAGGATAGGTCATCAATATCAGATCGGCGGGGTCCGACATCCGGCACCCCCGCCGATCAGCTGTTTGAAGAGAAGGCGAGCGCCGTGCCAGCGCTGCCTCCTCTTCATTGTTTACCTACTCGCCGTTGCATCTGCAGCGGTGAGCAGGTGTAATTACACCCAAGCCGTTCCATTCATTTCAATGGGACGGCTCTGTAGTATACACTTGTATAGAAACGAGCCGTCCCATTGAAATGAATGGAACGGCTTGGGTGTAATTACACCTGCTCACCGCTGCAGATGCAACGGCGAGTAGGTAAACAATGAAGAAGAGGCAGCGCTGGCACGGCGCTCGCCTTCTCTTCAAACAGCTGATCGGCCGGGTGTCGGACCCCGCCGATCTGATATTGATGACCTATCCTGAGGATAGGTCATCAATAAATATAACTTGGACAACCCCTTTAAGGCACTGGACGATCCTCGACCCAAATTAAGGCCTTTACTGGTGCTGACTGCAGTCGCATAACCATCAGACGGCATCTGAGACTGAAGGGCTACAAAAACAAAAAACGTCTTCAAAGACCTCGTCTCCTTGAACGCCACAGAACTGCTCGTTTGGACTTTGCAAGAGAGCACAAAACATGGGACATTCAAAGGTGGAAGAAAGTTTTATTTTCTGATGAGAAAAAATTTTACCTTGATGGTCCTGATGGTTTCCAACGTTACTGGCATGACAAGCAGATCCCACCTGAGATGTTTTCTACGCGCCAGAGTGGAGGGGGCGCCATAATGGTCTGGGGTACTTTTTCCTTCAGTGGAACAATGGAGCTTCAGGAAGTGCAAGGGCGTCAAACGGCCGCTGGCTATGTCCAGATGTTGCAGAGAGCATTCCTCATGACTGAGGGCCCTCGTCTATGTGGTAAAGACTGGGTTTTTCAACAGGACAACGCTACAGTACAAAATGCCCGTAGGACAAGGGACTTCTTCCAGGAGAATAACATCAATCTTTTGGCCCATCCTGCAGGTTCCCCTGATCTAAATTCAATTGAGAACCTTTGGAGATGGATGGCAAGGGAAGTTTACAAAAATAGACAACAGTTCCAGACAGTAGATGGCCTTTGTGCGGCCGTCTTCACCACTTGGAGAAATGTTCCCACTCACCTCATGGAAACGCTTGCATCAAGCACTCTGAAAGAATTTTTGAAGTGATCAACAATAACGGCGGAGCTACTCAGTACTGAGTTCATGTTTGGAAGTTGGATTTCTGTTTTGGGGGGGTTTAGATTTTTTTTTGGAGGTGTGGTCCTAAACTTTTGATCAGCTGTAAAACAGCCTGTTTCAGTTTATTTGTTGTTTTCATTAAATTGAATACTCAAAAAATGTTTTGTCTCACCCCCATTTCTTCTTGTTTCATGTTGAAGCTCTACTTGGAACCTTGTTAAGATCCAGCCATGCTAAATATGATTTTTTGCCATTTTTCAAGTGGTCTTAAACTTTTGATCAGGACTGTATGTCTTTGCGCAAGTTCTCCGGGACGAAAAAGGAGGGTGCAATCTCGGGGACCCGAGAAACCCTGGGAAGAAGGTCAGGAAGTGGAAGGACCTGGTATGGAGTCGACGGATACAGTAGGTGTCATGTCCCTACTTTCGACTGCCTGGAGTCGGGTGTTAATGTCGGAGATGGAACTGGACAGATTATTAATGGTGGCATTGCGTGTAGTTGTGTCAGGGACAACTGAATGGTGGACATTGAGATTTGCTCCATGGGCACAGTGGATTGCTCAGAGTCAGAAAACAACAGACGGTACAGTTCGGGCTTGCGGGCTGAAGCCAAATGGCGTATCCCTCGTTTGTTCAGCTCTGAAATCAGCTTGGGAATTATCCAAGTTCGGTAGGATGAATGGCTGGCTTGTTCTGAAACAGTGGATTCTACGGTTGACAAAGCATCCTTGATGTCGGAACTGTGGGACATGGTGTGCTGAAAATGAAAGGAATACAGTAGAAGCCGACGGAACATACCCGAGGGGGTGAGTGCCTCATGGAGATAAGTGAGTGAACTACGGGGTGGGGGGTGAACTACTCCGGGGCCCTGGTGATAACACCCGTAGCAACATGCAAACTCTTACCCTGGTCAGTAACCCAATGACCCGTTGATCACCCCCGGGAGGCGTATGACTGCCATCTTACCTGAATTCACCGGAGCTGTTCTCGCCGAGCCTAAAGAAGCTTCACCTGAAAGGAACACAGATGTTGCCACGATTGGCTATGCCGGGAGCCCGACATACCAGATCGTACTTTCAACTTACCTGGATGCAGGCTAAATTCTTAGAAGTACCCACAGGGTAGTTTAGCACCTAAAAGAACAAGACTGTAAAAAATACTAACTGAACAAACCATGATTTGAGAAATTGCAGCCAGATTTTCCTGGGATATGGCCGGATCGAAATGTGTTAACTTGCGACTGACTGACAGACTAGGCGATAGAGAATATGCTGAGGACAAAAACACGGACCAGGCCGATCCTGGCAAGATGCAAAAGGGGACCTGGTGCATGGGTAGACGGTGCTGGCCAACACACGCCTGGAAGCTTCAGGCAGGCACAAACGGGAGACACATAGAACATACGAAGGTGGAGAGAGCAAACATGCAACCTGGAGTTAAGACCAGGATAGGAGACAGTTGGACTCGGACGACAGAAAAGGACCAGGGCGTGCCTGGTGAGGACAACTGCCGCGGAAGACGTGGGGCCTGGGCGTACCGAGCCAGGTGGCAGAGACATGAACATGGAAAGAGAGCGTCACACATGAACTGAAAGGAGACCAGGGAACACCTGATCAGTTCGAGAAAATGTGGCGCTTGGGAGTACCAATCGTGAAAAGGCACGGGTTGCGTGACCCAAAGAGTAGACAAGAGAGAGACATGGAACCCACGTTAGTGGGGACAGGAAAGGGAACAGTTCACGGCAGACTAATAGGACAGAAGAGGAGGGAATTCAGGGCGTACCTGGCTTTGACAGAAAACAAGTTGAGAGACCCGGGAGGGAACCTGAGTGATGCAGGTGTATGTGGTGAGGCCTGAGCGCATCAGGCGGCTGGGACCCAACATAAAAAACGATAGACACGTGGCGTGAAGATGCCAGGGCATTCCTAGCAGAAAATAAATGTTGACAAGACACGGAAGAACTGAATATGCAGAAGGGTAGACCCAGGACATGGCCGTGGGGCCTTGGAATAAAAGAAGCGGGGCCCGGGCATTCGGGCAGACAACATGCTGGGTGTTTTTTTTTTTTATATATAGTCTAAGCTGAGGTACACTAGAAGTACTGGAACATCTACTTCTGCAGACAATTTCCTGTGGTCGCGGCAAGTAGGTGGCGTGACCGCGGGGAACCGCCGGGGTGGCCAGACGTATGCGAGCCACCTCCCCCCCCCGAATGAGAAGGGGAGGCATATGAATGATGGCATCATAATATCAATCTATGGGTTCGTCAATTGACGGTACCTTCAGCCTGAACCTGGATAAACCTGCCGTTACCATGGGCCGGCCTATCCTGTAAACATATGGGATTGCGGCACCTTCCCTGGAACCGGAGGACCCGATTGGTACCAATGCACCATATGAGACCCCCAGGCCCAGAGCAGGCCGGGACTCCGTTCCCCCTGAGCCAGGCCACCATAAACAGATCATTGATGAAACGGCGAGTGTATCCCTAACAGACAAGAACTGCGGTGGTCTTTCCCAGTATGGAATCACGCCGACTTTCAGAACCCTGCCCCAGGTACCTGACGTGATATGGCCAATGAGAAGAAAGCGTACAATAGCAACATCACACCAGGCTCCCTTAAAATGGATTACTAAACCTTGAAATTTAAACTGTACATCAGTAAAACAACATATCATCTTGTCAAAGCACACCAAACTCCTTTGCCCTGCAGATGATGCCGTATATTAAACATGAAACATAATAATACATATGATCGCCTTGACCTTAAAGAACAATGAATCCAGGGGCACAGGGCCATCCCCCGGCTGGCGGCCATAAACGGATGTGGCGACATTCTTATAATGCTTGCTTAACCTTGTCCATGCTGCAGCTGACCAGGACAGGGGCGTGTGGTCGAGAGGAATGGTTGATCTAGCAGATTGCGGCTGATAATACGGACTAGTGGTTCTGAGAAATACAGGACCCTTCCGCTGATTTACACTCAATCCGCATCCATTTCTGTGGTAAATCACTAGACTTAACAGTAAGGACAAGTAAAAAGGAGTATGTCAGCAGCAGTAATTTCTTAAAGGGGTTTACCCATCATGGAAGTCTGATCAAACATGCACATGCTGTCAGATCAGAGTGGGCCAATTGGCTCCTAAATTGAAATTGCTGCAGCTCCATTACCTCTATATACCACTATATGACACTATACCATTAATGGTGCCGTTAGAAAAAGATAGTGACTATTATTGTAGGCAACATCTCCCCCATACAGTGTGGTACTAGGTATGCACCTGAAGAACGCCTTACTGGTGGGCGGTGAGGCGAAGGAGCAGCAGAAGACGTCCGGCAGGCGTCCTCCTGCCGGCTCCTGGTTTGGCTGCAGCAGGAGCGAGCACGTGGATGCATTCCACTGTGGAATGCATGACGGAGACCCAATCCCCGCCACGTGGTGGAAGTGGAGGATTGGGTGCCGTAGGCAGCGCATCCGTGCCTAAGGTAAGCGGTGGAGGAACCGACGCGGGAGGAAAACCGGCCACTTACCCTTGATGGAGCGCTTGTCCGGACGTGCAGCGCATCTAGTACCCCAGAAGTGCAAGAGCGACAGGGGAAGCGCACCCCGTGTGCTAGGCGGCGGGACTTATGAAGTCCCCTATGCCCCTCCCATAAATGCAGGCTGAAATTTCAGCCTGCTAGACTTGCTGTTCAGCAGTGCAGTTATATGTTCTAAAGCCTTTTGTGGCGTGTATTAGTGGCAAAAGTAAAATGTATTTGCTGTTCAGCGGTGCAGTTATATGTTCTAAAGCCTTTTGTGGCATGTATAGGTGGATGAAGAGAAATATATTTGCCGTTCAGTGGTGCAGTTATATGTTCTAAAGCCTCTCTGGTGCTGCCGCCACCTCCAGACTCTGTCATTGTGCCACTCTGTGGTCTCCTTATTCACATGTCATCTCTGTCTTGGATCCACTCCTGTTTTTTTGGGCATTAGCAATACTGATGGATTACTGACCAAATGCTGACCGAGTGAAGGCGGATGCTGAAGGATCAGTTTTTTGGGGGCTATTGTTCTGACGGATCAGAGGAAGGGCAAAATAATCAGTGACGTCAACACAAACTTACTGCTGACACCCTCTCCACTCTGTTGGGGGGCTCTACTTGTATAAGCGTTTAATAGAGCAGGTTCTGTAGACATCTATGTGTAATTACCTGACGACGGTGTAGAAGGAGTGTGCTTCTTCTTGGCGCTAACATCGACCCGTAAGGCTGAGTTCATACTTAAATTATTTGGTCAGTTTTGGCCCCGTGACTGCCCAAATAAGTGAAGTGTGCAGTGAGTCTAAGAGCAATGCCTGTCATACTTACTCACAGTATTATTTCACTACCACTGTAGACTCCCTATGCGTGTTACTGCAGGGCACCATGTTCTGTTCTACACTACTATAAAGGCTCTCTGCAGCTAGGAAATAGCCGTTTTTTAATGCGATTTGCCGCAAATAAATTCAGATCGAACCAAATTTTTTCAAAAAATCCGGCTAACTGGCCGAATCGAATTTTTGAAAAATTTGCTCATCTCTAATACTTATCACTAAGGGTAATGGCACATAAGGCAACTTGAATAGTCCTGAGTGTCAAAGCAATTTCATGGGTTTCTTCTTCTACAAATAGTTGCAGAAACAGAAGTTGGGTTAGCAGTCTCCAACTAATGTACAGCTGCAGCAGGTGTGTCAAACATATGGCCCACGCCATCTGCCACC
Organism: Bufotes viridis; assembly: GCA_033119425.1. Taxonomy (NCBI): domain Eukaryota; kingdom Metazoa; phylum Chordata; class Amphibia; order Anura; family Bufonidae; genus Bufotes; species Bufotes viridis. The sequence goes on from CM065589.1 coordinate 223,516,598, forward strand.
ATCCTCAGCCTAGATGGATACAATATAGAGTACAGCAGCTGGCGCTTCCTCAAACTTAACTCTTTTCCGCGACACTTCTGTGGACAAATCCGGGAAAATTGACACTTTCTTGCAGTTAGTTAATAAGCAAATCAGCATGATCTCTTGCTTGTGGTAGAATAGTGTCTCTATAATTGAAACGCAGTGACTTGATCAAGACTGGTCTTGGAGGGGCCCCTGGTGATGCTGAAGAGAAGGGCACCCTATGGGCTCTCTCAATTGCAAAAAGAACAGATAGAGTGTCCTTTCCAAACTTGGCAAGCAGCCATTGCTCAAAAAAGCTTACTGCATTACAGCCTTCAGCTTTTTCTGGTATGCCCACCAGTCGTAGATAGTTTCTGAGCAGCCTGTTCTCCATATCATCAGTTTTGCTCAATAAATAGACACTTTTTCTAGCTCTTTCCTCACAGGAGGTACTTGATCTTCCAAGCAGCTAACCCGGTCTTCCACCTCTTTAATTCTCTCAGAGACTTTCCTGAGGTATTTTCTGATAGAAGACATATTCTCCTACAGGTTCCCCATATGAGTGTTTAGAGAAAGCAACACACTGATGCAGTGGGTAAACACAGCATAGACATCTTTAATGGTGGGCTTTCCCTGTGGCTGTACCTGAGCAGAGCTTCCCTCACTTCACTTGGCAGCAGTTAACATCTCCTGCAGCTCCCTGGTCCTCCACACTCCCCGAGCTTCTCCTGCCTTCTTTGATCAGGGGATCTATATGTGGCTCAGCTCCCAGCCAGAGGGGCCACATACACAAAGCGCTTCAGGCACATGGTCACCTCCACTGCCTTCAGCACTGGTTTGGTGCCATGTTGCTTTGCCTGCATTTCAGGCCCGACCTCCTTCCCCTTTCTCTCCTTCTTATTCTGGCACATCATGCTGGCTTTTTTCAGTGCAAACGGGCCCAAGACCACAATATCTCCCTCCAGGGGACAGAAATATACCACCGTATGGTGTATGCAGGAGGATGAACAGGAGGATGGGGGGGTAAGATTCACCATCTCCTCACATTCCCGGCCAGTCCATCTCCCGATTCCCTCTTCTTTGTAATTGTAGCCTTTCCCTTCAGTGTCTCGGCAATAAAATACAAGCTTGATTGAACTGTCCCTGATTGTTTTGTACTGTCCCTGACTCCCTAAGATTGTTTTTCTGGCAGACACTATAAGATCCAACCACCCTCATTCACAGCCCAAGACCGAATTACGTTTTGCTCATTCTGCTAGGGCAACTCCCTGCCTTCTGCAGCATTGACTGGCTCATCCAGGCTGTCTGTCAGCCTGGGAGCAAATCAGGACAAGCCCTTCCGCCCAACATCCTTTCAAGGTCATGTGAGAACCCTTCTTCTTCCACCCCAGTATTTTTTCCCACCGACATGAGCACTAAAATGGCTCTAAGAGCCATTTTTGTTGATTTTCCTGAGATGAACCTGAAAACATTAGTTTGTCTGCCATCCGAAAATAGCAAAGTTCAGACCGAACCTGGTTGAGTTTGAAATGGTTCACTCATCCTTAGTGTGAACCATACCAATCTGACATTTATGGCATATACTGTTGCTATGCCATAAATATCTGGAATGTGAATACCCATTTAATGGCAAAACGGTTTGAGAGAGATCAGTAAAAACTGAAATAAATGAACATAGTTCTCTGTATGCAAAGAAGATAAAATTTAGCAACAGTCCTTCTGTCAGTCCCTTTAAAGGGTCACTATCACTAACATTTAAAAATTAGTAGGTGTCTTGGTTCTAAAATACCAATCACAAGAATGCAAGGGCTGTAGTGCTCTGCTGATTGTTGTGCCACTTCAGCTCCTCTGTAGCTGAAGGGAGCACATTTAGATTTAGCAAGACAGGGGTCAGAATCTGGCAGTCTCTTACAGTCTCTATGAAGTGTCAGAAGTTATATATATATATATATATATATATATATATATATATATATTGATATATATATATATTGATATTGCCACAGTAAGAAATGAGCTTAAAGTACAGATTTAAATTAACTTACAGTATTTTGCTAAAGAGAAAGTCACCATAATGTCATATACCTAGATTGTTACAGTATGATCCAGAGCATTTTCGGTGCTATTTGTTTTCCTACTGGCTAAAAATGTAAGACATTTCAGAATGGCTAATGAAAGCTATAAGAATTTCTCATCAAGCATAAAGCACAACTAGAAAGGTATCATATTTAACCACAAATGAGAGATTCACTTTGAAATTTCCATGTTATAGATGTGTGTAAGCATCATGTAAAATAAGCTGTATTTATTCTTTTCTGTGAGTTCAGTTTAAGAAGCTTTCTTACATTCCCTCTCTTTGATCAGTGCAATATGCTGCCAAAGCAAGCGCTTGAATGAACTGTGTTGGCCCGTGCTAAGTTCTATTAAGTTACAATGACAGAACAGGAATTTCAATGCTTCATGGATGTAAATCACATTTACTATTCTTGTTTATTTTTCTTATAAGAGGAGTCATGTGAAAATTTGCATAACTTACAGGATATTAGTATACCGGCACTTGAGAATTTGCAAATATTTCAAATATAGTGATATATATTCGTAAAAACGAGTCCATTACCTAGTATACCTACCTGCTTCTTGCTTGTGGGCCAATGTGAGAAGGCTGCAATATTGTAGTCTGTAGTAAATTATAATATTCTTCATTATTTAATTTATTTTCTCTTATGCAAAAAATCGGCAATGTAATATTCGCGTAATGCAAATATTCTAAAACACGAATATACAGCAATATAGAATATATAGTGCTATATATTCGTTTTTTAGAATATTCGTAATTTTTTCCAATTTAATGTGAGCAGTCATTGGCCCAAAATCAACTTAAGCAATGTGTTTTGGGGTGTATTTTTACATATACCCATGCTGGGTGAGAGAAATATCTCTGTAAACTTTGTATAATTTTTTTAAAAAGTTGTCATTTACAGAGATATTTCTCACACACAGTATGGGTATATCTAAAAATACACCCCAAAACACATTGCCCTACTTCTCCTGAGTATGGCGATACCACATGAGTGACACTTTTTTGCAGCCAAGATGCGCAAAGGGGCCCAAATTCCAATGAGTATTTTTAGGATTTCACAGGGCATTTTTGCGCATTTGGATTCCAAACTACTTCTCACGTTTTAGGGCCCATAAAATGCCAGGATAGTATAAATAGCCCACAAGTGACCCCATTTTAGAAAGAAGACACCCCAAGGTATTCCAAGAGGGGTATGGTGAGTTCATGTAAAATTGTATTTTTTGTCACAAGTTAGTGGAATATGAGACTTTGTAAGAAAAAAACAAAAAATAAAATAAAAATTAATTTCCGCTAACTTGTGCCAAAAAAAAAATCTTCTATGACCTCGCCATGCCCCTCAAGGAATACCTTGGGGTGTCTTCTTTCCAAAATGGGGTCACATGTGGGGTATTTATACTGCCCTGGCATTTTAGGGGCCCTAAAACTTGAGAAGTAGTTTGGAATCCAAATGAGTAAAAATGCCCTTCTTCTCAGGCTTTAGGGCTCCTAAAATGCAAGGGCAGTATAAGTACCCCACATGTGACCCCATTTTGGAAAGAAGACACCCCAATGTATTCCGTGAGGGGAATGGCGAGTTCATAGAAGATTTTTTTTTTGGCACAAGTTAGCGGAAATTGACTTTTTTTTTTTCCTCACAAAGTCTCCCTTTCCGCTAACTTGTGACAAAAGTTCAATCTTTCATGGACTCAATATGCCCCTCAGCGAATACCTTGGGGTGTCTTCTTTCCAAAATGGGGTCACATGTGAGGTGTTTGTACTGCCCTGGCATTTGAAGGTCTCCGCAATCATTACATGTATGGCCAGCATTAGGAGTTTCTGCTATTCTCCTTATATTAAGCATACGGGTAATGAGATTTTTTTTTTTCCGTTTTCCGTTTTTCTTCACTCGTATCGATCAATGTGGATGAAAAAATCTCTGCCAAAAAATGTGCAAAAAAAAAGAGGTAAAAGGACATAGGAGTGCTTGCGAAGTAAAGCTGTGATCGCTAATAGGCCCCTTTCACACGGGCGAGTTTTCCGCGCAGGTGCAATGCGTGAGGAGGACGCATTGCACCCGCACTGAATCCGGACCCATTCATTTCTATGGGGCTGTGCACATGAGCGGTGATTTTCACGCATCACTTCTGCGTTGCGTGAAAATCGCAGCATGTTCTATATTCTGCGTTTTTCACGCAACGCAGGTCTCATAGAAGTGAATGGGGATGCGGGAAAATCGCAAGCATCCGCAACCAAGTGCGGATGCGTTGCGATTTTCCCGCATTGTTGCTTAGCAACGGGACCCAATCTCTATTATTTCCCCTTATAACATGGTTATAAGGGGAAATAATAGCATTCTTAATAAAGAATGCATTGTTAAATGATGAGGAAGGGGTTAAAAATAATAAAAGTTAACTTACCTTAGCCACTTGATCGCGTAGTCACGATCTGTCCTCTCTTTCCCTGCAGCATCTATGATCTAAAGGACCTGTGATGACGTCACATCACATGGCCCAATCACATGCTCCATCACTATGGTGATGGAGCATGTGATTGGTCCATGTGACCATGTGACATCATCCAAGGTCCATAAACACTATCCTCAGGCTGTGGATAGTGGTTAGGACCTTGGATGATGTCACATGGTCACATGGACCAATCACATGCTCCATCACCATAGTGATGGAGCATGTGATTAGGCCATGTGATGCTGTGACATCATCACAGGTCCTTAGATCTTTCAAGCTAACGGAGAGGAGGCCGGGCTTCGCGATCAAATGGAACAGGTAAGTAATTATTAGTTTATTATTTTAACTCATTCTGCACCAGTTTAAACATTAGGGAGATGGCCAAGGGTATTATTTTACATTATAACTATGTTATAATGTGAAATAATACCAGCGGGACAATTTCTGACCCAAACATGCACTTCTGTGAAGAAGTGCAGGTTCGGGTCTGGGTACCAAAAGTGCCGATTTTTCTCCCGCGCGTGCAAAACGCATGACAGCGCTTTGCACTCGCAGGGAAAAATCGCGGCGATTCCCGCAACGCACCCGCACTGTTTGACGGAGTGCACCCGCAACGCCCATGTGAAAGAGGCCATAAAGATCCAAAAAGCTCAAAAGTGATCTTTATAGCGCCGCAGGGATTCAACAGTGTTTTTGCAGTGATCATAAAAAAAAAATTCTGTCAATGCGGTGGGGCGGACTGAACACAAGTGTGCGCACAAGATCAGGCCTGATCAGGCGAACACTGCGTTTTTTGTAGAGCCTAAGGTGACCGTAATATACTGATATAGATCTGATTGTGATCAGTCTTGATCATTTACAGATACTATATAGTACTAGTGCTGATTAGCGACAGCGATGACGCTAATCAGCGAGTAATCTGTGACTGCTGGTGCGGTGGGCGCTAACTACCTAACAAGTAGCCAAATAACTGGCGGTGATAAGGGACCCTTAGGCCCCATTCACACATTCGCAATTCTGTTCCGCATTTTGCGGAACGGAATTGCGGACCCATTCATTTCTATGGGGACAGACTTTGTCCCGCTCGGATCCAGAATTGCGGATCCGCACTTCCGGGTCCGCACTTCCGTTCCGCAAAAATATAGAACATGTCCTATTCTGAAAAGGCATTTTCTATATAGTTCTGGCAATGTGCGGATCCGCAAAATGCGGAAAGCACATTGCCGGTGTCCGTGTTTTGCGGATTCGCGGATCCGTGGATCCGCAAAACACATACGGATGTCTGAATGGAACCTTACAGGGGGGTGATCAATGACAGGAGGGTGATCAGGGAGTCTATATGGGGTGATCAGGGGTTAATAAGTGACAGGGGGGGAGGGTGTAGTGTATGTGTGGTGATTGGTGCTACGTACAGAGCTGCCTGTGTCCTCTGGTGGTCGATCCAAGTAAATGGGACAACCAGAGGACCATGTAGCAGGTATATGTTAACAAAACAGCGTCTGATATACCTATTTGATGCGATTTATTTTACATCTACATCCTGCCAGCGAATGATCATCGCTGTCAGGCTGTAGTATAACTTCACTGCTGCACGCCGCTGTTCACAGGAAGTCTCTCGAGATGACGCGTAGATGCGTCCACAAGGAATAACCCGGCCGCGCGCAGGACGCATACCTGCGTTAGGCAGTCGGGAAGTGGTTAAAGAAGAGCATGTTTTGGAGGGAAAAATGCAGACTATGGACAGCTAGCTCAGGCCTCTCCTGTATTTTTTTGCACTTGAGTACACTTCCATTAAAGAAGGACACTGGTTAATTGCAGACCCTGAATTTCTAGACCTTTTTGCCATTTACGTGCACCACTCCTTACCATACTTTCCTCAGGCCAGCAACACATAGTGACACCTCAACCATATTCGGGGGTCCCTGGTAGCGTTGCGGGCACCACAAATCCACCCACTACACTGCCAACCTTTGCCACCCTTTCCGTGCTGATGGCCAGAAAACAAACAATATAATACAATACACAATTATATACAATTTGTACAACCCCTTGTCTCAGATACTACACACCCCCTTGTTGAAAGCCAGGCTATCCTCCAGCTGTGCTTGTCCCTCCTGGTAGTCTTGCATCATATGTCCAAGGCCTTAGTTCTCGCTGACCCCCTCCCTCCCATTGCTGTGAAAAGACCAGGTTACGGACACAAGCGCTTATACAACAGACAATGCATAGACCAAAAATGTCTAACTTCAGATACTGTTTTAAGGTGAGATGTAACAGCAAAGCCACCCATCACCAAATAGACACTACGCCAGTTTCACCTAAGTGCTGAATTACCACCAGCCAATCTGCTGCTATATGTTTGCTGGTGCCAGAGAAGAAATACACTAAAGCCTGCTGCTACTATATGTATTTCAAGTTCTAAGTTGCACTTAGTAAAATAGATTTTGTTATGTTCAACTCTGGCCTCATCCTTCAGTACTATTATTCCACTGCACCAATCCCCAGGTAAAAACGGCCTGAGGTAGTGCCCTGTTACAGAACACTTCATCAGGGCCACTACCACTCCTATCCTCTACACCAGTGTCTCCCAACCAGTGTGCCTCCAGCTGTTGCAAAACTACAACTCCCAGCATGCCCGCACAGCCAAAGGCTGTCCGGGCATACTGGGAGTTGTAGTTTTGCAACAGCTGGAGGCACACTGGTTGGGAAACACTGCTCTACACTAGCATCTCAGGGGATCGCTACATCGAACTTGGTGTTACAAACAGAATTGTACCTCCGTGCCTTACTGTCATTGGCCTAATTGTGTTTGGACCTAAAAGAGACTTTGTTGCCTTGCTGGAATATAATCAGTGGAAGCTACAGCTATAACATGTTAACAACACTCCATGTGTGTTTCAAATTCACCATTACTTGCTACAAAGGCCCATAAACACTCCATTCTCAATGCACCAGCACAGAAGGGGTTAATCTGCCATGTTGGCTCAAAGTACAGCCCATCCAGAGATGGAAACCAGACAGAACATGCAACGGAAGTGCAGGAATCAAACAAGCCGCCTACACAAATGAACCATCTGTTCAGCAGGAGGAACTGAAGTGCTTCATTTAACCAATTACTCAACTTACAATGGTTTCAACATACAATGGTCCTCCTGGAACCAATTAATATTGTATCTTAAGGGACCACTGTACACTGTTCAAAGGCTATAGTCCATGTAGGACTGTACATGATTGTTCAGATGGTATCTCTCTGTTTGTTGATTTGTATCTGTGTGGCGAATCAGATAAAAAACTGCTCCATCATGTTCATTAGACTGAACTAGCTGCTGCGGAGCAAAGAGCGGCCTCCTGGTCAGACATGACGGTAGCAGATATCTGCTCAGCTCACCAGAAGCTGCAGTAAGCTTACTCCGGATTAATCCTCTGGCACTCGTGGTGTTAAAACTCCATATTTTCTTTATTAGAAACTCATTAGAAACATCCACATTGAACAAAACAAAAAACAGAAGCAGACAGAAATAGACACACCCTTCCTCCTTTCATGCCCCCCCCCAACTCCCACATAGCGACGATTGCTCATTATAGCCAGTGTTGTCATCATCATCAGCCTCATCCACCTGCACAAGCGACCGCTCATCCTCCAGTGGTAGCTCTTTATCCTCATGGGACTTTCTCTGCCCTCAACAGCTACATGAGCACGTTCAACTTCTGCGCCGCTGGATGAGTGCACACAAACTGTTGTCTCTTGGCAATCGCTTCGGTGATTACTGATGGAATGACTGATCAGGAGTAGGAGGAAGAGGAGCAGGAGCATTAGGACCAGCAGATGATGGGAAGGACAGACAGCTCCCTTCAGCTGAGGTAGTGGAGCCTTGACTGCATAAGAATTGGGTGCGTACCACTGGGTGATGCAGCGGTTGCTGTGGCAGGCTGGACCACCACATTGGAGCCACGATTCTCCCAGGCCACTTTATGGTGACGCTGCATGTGTTGATGCAGAGCCATGGTGCCAACATTGGTACCCTGGCCACGTTTCACCTTCTGCCCACAAATTCTGCAAATGGCAATGTTCACCTCCTCTGGCGACCTAACAAAACATTGCCACACCACTGAGTATGGCATTTTTCCCCCAACACTCAGCGCTGACTGCCTGCTACAGCTGCCTCCGCGAACCCCTGCACTGCTACTTTCCAGGCCGGTAGGCTCCTGCGAAGTGGGAAGCACGTTTGGCTCCCGACCTTCCACTGCTGTCACCCTGCTGACTCACAGCAACGCTACCACCCTGCTGGCTCAGCCGCTGCTTCACGCGCAAGCTGCCACCCTCTTCTCCTGACGATGTACCTTCTTCACCTGGCTCCCAAACGCGATCGGCTACAACATCATCATCTGCTACTGTCTGCACGTCACTGATGTCCCCCTCGATGTTCTCATTGCCAGAAGCCTGACCGCTCGCAACACCTGCTCCCACACGACTCTGATTAATGAACTTGGCCCCCCCCCCCCCAAAAAAAAAATATAACAATTCACCGCAGAAGGTCAATTAAGACGTATTCTCTTTCCTATTTCTACACTCGTAAAAAAGTAATATAACAATCACAATTCACCGCAGAACAGCTAATGGGACGTACATATATTTCCATTTAATACACCATGTAAATGGCTGTAGTACAATGTTACTTCACTGCTGAATGACAATTAAGACATAGATTTTTTTCTGATTAATAACCCCCCCCCCCAAGAAAAAATAAATAAAATCACAATTCACCGCAGAATGGCGATTAATACGTATTCTTTTTCCTATTACTACACCCCCAAAAAGGAAATATAACAATCACAATTCACCGCAGAACGGCTAATAGGAGGTACATATATTTTCTTTTAATACACCACGTAAATGGCTGTAGTGCAATGTAACTTAACCGCCGAATGGCACTTATGACATAAATATTTTTCTTTTTTTTTTTTTATGAATACACCCCCCAAAAAAGGTAAAACAATGTAAAATCAATGCAGAACAGCTAATGGGACGTAAGTATCTATCCTATTAATACTCCCCGTAAATGACTGTAGTACAATGTAACTTCCCCGCTGAACGGCAAATATGGCATTTATTTTTCCCTTTTTTTTCCCTATTAATACACTCCAGAAAAAAAAGTAAAACAATGTAAAATCAACTGAGAACAGCTAATAGGACGACGTATGTATCTTTCCTATTAATACACCCCATAAATGGCTGTATCACACAGAACGTGCACCCTAATCGCAAGCAAGGTTTGAAACGTAAAAGCAGCAGTATAACTGCAATTTGGATCCCCAATTGAAGACATAATGGTGGCTAGTAGAGATGAGCGAATCAAAGCTGAAGAAGTGAAATTTGTTTAGAATTTCAGGAAAAATTCGATTCGGAACAAATGCGAATTTAATCGGGCTTCGTGGTAACGAATTGTAATTTTTCCTAACATGGCGGCTGCAATGGCGGCTACATGTGTGAGGACATGGGGCAAGGAACTCTGGGAAGGCAGGATAACCCATAATGTCATGCATGCAGCCAATCAGCAGCCAATCATACTTTGTTCAGGGACAGACGTGTATGCAGGTGCTAGGGAGAGTAAAAGAAAAACTAATTGTAAAAAAAAAATGGAAAAAAGCGATTTACTAGTGCAGGGAATGGATAGTGGGAGGAATCATTTCACAGGCAGGGAGAGAGGCGTGCAGATGCTAGGGAGAGTCAAAGGAAAATGTTTATTGTGAAAAATAGTGATTTACAAGTGCAGGGAAACATTACTTGGGTATCGAGATAGTCTCATAATACAGCTCTGTCATTCCAGCAATTAGTTATTGGAGTGCAAGTGCTATGTTGAAAAGCCTTTGGTGGCTTTTATCTGTGGAAAAAGATAAATATATATGCAGGTCACTTTTGTTGTTATTTACGCTAAAATCATTTGCAGTCATTTCTGGTATAGGGCGGTATTTCAGTAATACACGAAAAATATAAACGCACTGCACGTTTGCATTCATTTTTGGTGAAAGAGTATAGGGCGTTATTTCAGTAATAAACGAAAAAAATATAAACGCACTGCACGTTTACAGTCATTTGTGGAGAAAGAGTATAGGGCAGTATTTCAGTAATACATAAAAAATATAAATGCACGGCACGTTTGCAGTAATTTCTGATGAAAGGGTATCGGGCAGTATTTAAGTAATACACGAAAAATATAAACGCACTGCACGTTTGCATGCATTTCTGGTAGGCGTATTTCAGTAAAAAAAAGAAAAATTTATATGCACTGCACTGTTGCAGTTATTTCTGGTGAAAGCATATAGGGGCGTATTTCAGTAAAAAAAGGAAAATATATAGGGCACGCACTGCACTGTTGCAGTTATTTCTGTTGAAAGCATATAGGGGCGTATTTCAGTCCAACCAGAAAAATATGTTCTCTTGTCACTTCTGCAGTTATTTCTGGTGAAAGCGTATAGTGGCCTATTTAAATCCAACAAGAAAAATATATTCTTAGTTCACTTCTGCAGTTATTTCTGTTGAAAGGGTATAGTGGCCTATTTAAATCCAACAAGAAAAATATATTCTCAGGTCACTTCTGCAGTTATTTCTGGTAAAAGCGTATAGGGGCGTATTGCAGTAGAAAAATAAATATACATTCACCATTCGCTGGTGCACTTATATGTAGAAAAACCTTTATTGATGTATATCAGTAGAAAAAGAAATATATTGTACATTCCCCATTCGCTGCTGCACTTATATGTTTATTGACGTATAGCAGTAGAAAAAAATACGTACAGTTGTGTTCAAAATTATTCAATCCCCCACTGAAATTGAGTGTTTTGGCCAGTTTGACATTGATTTTGATCATTTCAGTCATCTTGTTTACAATTAAATCAAAGAGGCACTTGTAAGTCAGACAAATATAACATAACATTTATAATGAAATAACCACAAATGTCTTTTCTGTGCTCACATCATTATCAGTTTTATTCAACCCCCAAGTGACATTCAATCTTAGTACTTAGTACAACATCCTTTTCCAGTTATAACAGCTTTTAAACGTGAAGCATAGCTTGACACAAGTGTCTTGCAGCGATCTACGGGTATCTTCGCCCATTGTTCATGGGCAAAAGCCTCCAGTTCATTCACATTCTTAGGCTTGCGCGCTGCAACTGCTTTCTTTAAGTCCCACCAGAGGTTCTCAATCGGATTTAAGTCTGGTGACTGCGATGGCCACTTCAAAATGTTCCAGCCTTTAATCTGCAACCATGCTCTAGTGGACTTGGAGGTATGCTTGGGATCATTGTCCTGTTGAAAGGTCCAACGTCTCCCAAGCCTCAGGTTTGTGACGGACTGCATCACATTTTCATCCAATATCTCCTGGTACTGAAGAGAATTCATGGTACCTTGCACACGCTGAAGCTTCCCTGTACCTGTAGAAGCAAAACAGCCCCAAAGCATGATTGACCCCCGCCATGCTTCACAGTAGGCAAGGTGTTCTTTTCTTCATAGGCCTTGTTCTTCCTCCTCCAAACATAGCGTTGATCCATGGGCCCAAACAGTTCTAATTTTGTTTCATCAGTCCACAGAACACTTTTGTGGTTTGTCCACATGACTTTTGGCATACTGCAGTCGACTCTTCTTATTCTTTGGATACAGCAAGGGGGTGCGCCCGGGAGTTCTGGCATGGAGGCCTTTATTGCGCAGTGTGCGCCTTATTGTCTGAGCTGAAACTTCAGTACCCACATCTGACAAATCTTTTTTCAGTTCCTCAGCAGTCACACAGGGACTTTTCTCCACTTTGCGCTTCAGGTAGTGCACAGCAGTCGAAGTCAGCATCTTCTTTCTGCCACGACCAGGTAGCGTTTCAACAGTGCCCTTTGCCTTGAATTTGCGAATGATGCTTCCTATGGTGTCTCTTGGTATGTTTAACATCTTTGCAATCTTCTTATAGCCATTGCCCTTCATGTGAAGAGAAATCACCTCTTCTCTTGTCTTCCTGGACCATTCTCTTGACTTCACCATGTTTGTAAACACACCAGTAAATGTCTAGAAGGAGCTGAGTATCACAATCATTTTAAATCTGCCTAATTGGGGCTTATTATGCTTGATTGCTGCTCCTTGACATCCACAGGTGTTTTCAATACCTGATCAAAAACACTTGAATGAACCTCTGTTCTTAAGAGTGGTAGTCTTTAAGGGGTTGAATAATTGTGTCAATGAAGAAATCACAAAAAAAAATGTAAGGCCTTATTCACACGTCCGCAATTCTGTTCCGCATTTTGCGGAACAGAATTGCGGACCCATTAGTTTCAATGGGGACAGGCGATGTCCCGGCCGGGTCCGCAATTGCGGATCCGCACTTCCGGGTACGCAATTGCGTTCCCGAAAAAATAGAGCATGTCCTATTCTTGTCCGCACTGCGGACAAGAAAAGGCATTTTCTATGAAGTGCCGGCGATGTGCGGTCCGCAAATTGCGGAACGCACATCGCCGATGTCCGTGTTTTGCGGATCCGCGGATCCGTGGATCCGCAAAACACGACGGACGTGTGAATTAGGCCTAATACTGTATTACAAAAACAATTGATGTCATTTAGGCTCCATTCACACGACCGTATGTTGTCCGCAAAAAAACTGATCCGTGTCCGCAAAAAAACGGATTGCATTCCGTTTTTTTGCTGATCCATAGACTTCAATAGGGACATGTCCTGATTTTCACTGACAAGTATAGGACATGTTTCATTTTTTTTTGCTGAGCTGTGCAATGGAAGAAAAGTGAATGGGACAGCATCTAATCCGCAAAAAAAACGATCAGTTTTTTTGCGGACAACATACGGTCGTGTGAATAGAGCCTTTAGTTTAATGTGGTTCTTTAAAAAGTCCTTGTAAGATTTCATTCTGAACACAATTACAAATGTACACTAAATTCCCTAAAACCCTTTACAGCATTGGGGGTTGAATCATTTTGAACACAACTGTATATTCAGCGTTCATTGTTGCAGTTATATGTGGTAAAGCCTTTAGTGTCGTATTTCTGTAGAAAAATACAGATATATTCAGCGTTCAGCGCTTTAGTTATATGTGGGAAATTCCTTTTTACGGTATGGACCGAATTACGTTGTGGTCAAATTTCGTATTTACATTTCACACACTGCACGCTTACGTGACGACGTCCAGTGTGTGAAATGTACCAATAGAGGTGAATACACTATGCACTAACTCTGCACAAAAATGCGAACTAATTCACACCAGCTCGCGTCTATCTGTAGTATTGCTTACTGGACAGTGCGGTGACTTTTCTGCAGCACAGAACCCGCACGAGGACCGCGTCTTGCTCTTCCAACGCGGACCTACTCCTGCGCTGCGTCCCGTTCACTTCAGATCACTCTGCCTCAGGCACCGTTGGTGTTTTGAAACTGACAGACAGCCTATTACCTTCTGTTGAAAAGCTTTTAGTGGCATATATACGTGGAAAAAGAAAAATATACTCTGCGTTCACTGCTCCAGTTATATGTGGTAAAGCCTTAGGCAAATATCAGTAGAAAAAGAAAAAGATAGTCGGCGATCGGCGCTACAGTTATATGCGGGAAAATCTTTTTTGAAGTTTTTCATTGGAAAAAAATCTTGTATTCTGCTTTAGGCACTGCACTTATATGCGGTAAAATCTTTTTGGAATATTTTGGTGGAAATACAAATTTTCACCTCCTCCATTAACATCCTCATCTCTTCATTAACATCGGACACACTAACTTTACACCTCCCCCCAAGCTATATATATAAGTGGTGCAGCATCACCAGCGAATAAAGGTAAATATTACTGCCAGCCTGTTAAAGGGAACTACAGCATGATACTACAATACATTTGATATGGCATTTAGCAAGAGTTTAAAGTGCCCACATATAGCACATAGTGTGACACTGAATCAAGATGAATCAGGCGTGGATCAGCCCTGATTTCCCCACACAAATACCTGATGCATAAGACTAGATCATCCATGGTGCCACACCAACATTTTGACAAAAGAGACCGGTTTCTTCTGGCTACCTGCCTCAGCTACTATTCTGATGCTGTTACCTGCCTGATGCCACACATCTGATACCAAGTGCTCCTTCTTTCACCCACCCACTATCTTCAGCAAGTATGAGTATTGCCACCCACCTCCACAGTATGTCATCTTGCCACTCTGTGGCCTCTTTCTGATGCTGCTGCTGCCGCCACCTCCACACTCTATCCTTGTGCCACTCTGTGGTCTTCTCATGCTGCTGCCACCTCCAGACTCTGTAATTGTGCCAATCTGTGGCCTCCTTCTGAAACTGCTGCTGCTGCCGCCACCTCTAGACTCTGTCATTGTGCCACTCTGTGGCTTCCTCATGCTGCTGCCAACCCCAGACTCTGTCATTTTTCCACTCTGTGGCCTCCTCCTGATGATGCTGCTGCTGCCACCACCAGACCCTGTCATTGTGCCAATCTGTGGTCTCCTCATGCTGCCATATCTGCACTATGTCACCGTGCCATGTCCACACTATGTCATATCAGCTTGCCACTCTGTGGCCTACTGATGCTGCCATGTCCACACTATGTCACCTTGCCACTCTGTGGCCTACTGATGCTGCCATGTCTACACTATGTCACCATGCCACTCTGATGAATTATGCTGCTGCTGCCATGTCCACACTATGTCACCTTGCCTTTCTGTGGCCTACTGATGCGGCCAAGTCCAAAGTATTTAACCTTGCCACTCTATGGCCTACTGATGCTGCCATGTCCACACTATGTCACATTGCCACTCTGTGGCCTACTGATGCTGCCATGTCCACACTATGTTACCTTGCCACTCTGTAGCCACCTGATGCTGCCATGTCCACACTGTCACCAAACCACCCTGATGTATTATGCTGCTGCCATCTCCACACTATGTCACCTTGCCACTCTGTTTTATCATACTGCTGCTGCCATCTCCACACTATGTCACCTTGCCACTCTGTGGCCTCCTGATGCTGCCAAGTCCACACTATGTCACCTTGCCACTCTGTAGCTTCCTGATGCTGCCATGTCCACACTATTTCACCGTGCCACTCTGTTGTATCATGCTGCTGCCATCTCCGCACTATGTCACATTGCCAATCTGGCCTACTGATGCTGCCATCTCCACACTATGCAACCTGGCGACTTGCTGGCCTCATCATACTGCTGCTAATTACATACTCTGTGATTGTGCCACTCAGTGGCCTTCTCATAGTGATGCTACCTTCACACTGTCATTGTGCCACTCTGTGGCCTCCTGATGCTGCCGCCACCTCCAGTCTTTGTCATTGTACCACTCTGTGGTTTCCTCATGCTGCTTCCACCTCACACCTCATAGGGACACTATGTGAACTTCTCATGCTGTCCCAACCCTCCACACTTCATGACTGGGCCACTAATTTGGCCTGGTTGACATCATTATTTATTTGACCTTTCTTCTGATCTGTCAAAAGGAAGGAAAAATGAGACACGCAACAGATCCTTTCTGTGCAGCAGCTGTAAGGCCTGTTTGGTCCAATCAGAATTGTCTTATGATTTGGTAGCCAAAAGCAGGAGTGGGTACAAAACACAGAAGACATGCAAATATTCCATTCACGTGTCATCTCTGTTTTCGATCCACTCCTGTTTTTATTGGCATTAGCAATACTGAGCAAATTCTGACTGAGTGAAGGCGTATGGTCCACAGACAGGATTCGTTTTTTGTGGGTTATTGTTCTGACGGATCAGAGGAAGGACAAAATAATCAGTGACGTCAACAAAAACTTACTGCTGACACCCTCTCCACTCTGTCAGGGGGGCTCTACTTGTATAAGTGTGTAATAGAACAGGTTCTGTAGACATCTATGTGGAATCAGCTGATGAGGGTGTAAAAGGAGTGCACTTCTTCTTGACACTAACATTGACCTGTAAGGCTGAGTTCATACTTGAGTTATAAGGCCCGTTAAGTATTAAGTATACTTTCTTATAATTTTAATCAAGTTTTGGTTTGATAAATTTAATATTAAAATATTTAATAAATTTAGTAATAAAAATTAAATGTTGCGTAAGACAGGAGAGAATCGGCCAGTCTTCAGTTTATTCAACGACGTGGTTTTACAATGGAGAAAGCATTCCCAAAAAAAAAATTCCTCTCTACCTGGAGACGAATTCTGTCAAGATTGATGCAAGTATGGTATTGGCTGCTCATACAGCAAGATACTTCTAGGGGAACCTACCTGGCATGAACAGGCCTTGAGTAGCTATAGACAATGAGAAGAAGACAAAGCTTCAAGATTACTTTAAGCCCAGAAGAGTCGCCAAGTTAATCAAGATTCAAACCAACCAGGCCTCGGTCTCTTCGTCCGGGAAAACATCACGGGTTCCCAGTCATCATGGAATGGAACGGAGGGCATCCTTATTATATTTAATACATTTTATAATAAAATTTCATTTTTTCCTAACACAGGAGAGAATCGGCCAGTCTTCTGTTTATTCAACAACGTGGTGTTGCGATGGAGAAAGCATTCCAAAAAAACTGTTCCTCTCCACCTGTAGCCGAATCCTGTCAAGATTGATGCAAGTGCGGTATTGTCTGCTCATCCAGCAAGATACTTCTGGGGAACCTGCCTGCCATGAATAGGCCTCTACTAGCGACAGACAATGAGAAGACAAAACTTCAAGGTTGCTTGGAGCCTGGAAGAATTGAGAAGTTAATCAAGATTCAAACCAACCAGGCCCCCGTCTCTTCGTGAGGGGCTCCCAGTCATCATGGAGAGGAAAGGAGGGCACCCTTATTATATTTAATACATTTAATAATAAAATATTTAATAAATGTAATTAAAAAAATTACATTTTTCCTAACACAGGAGGTGGAGGACATCCTGTGGTGCACTGAGATGAAGAGGGTCTTCAGATTCCCACCACACTATACAGACGTCTCAGAAATGAACATGCGGCTCCCGACAGCAGCTCCTGGGAATGTCATGGAGTGTCCCGGTCATCCGGCATCTATTCACCCCACTACAGGATTATTTTGAAAGTGTGCAGAAGCCACATGAGACCCCATGCTGCAGATTTATCATGGAGACACCGTATTTTATAATATGACATTATTATTTTGTGCATTAACAATACTGATGGATTACTGAGCAAATGCCGACCGAGTGAAGGCGTATGCTCCACAGGCAGGATCCGTTTTTTGGGGGTTATTGTTCTGACAGATCAGAGGAAGGGCAAAATAATCAGTGATGTGAACACAAACTTGCTGACAGCCTCTCCACTCTGTCAGTGGGTGCTCTACTTTTATAAGCATTTGATAGAACAGGTTCTGTAGACATCTATGTGTAATCAGCTGACGATGGTGTAAAAGGAGTGCGCTTCTTCTTGACACTAACATCGACCTGTAAGGCTGAGTTCATACTTGAGTTATTTGGTCAGTTTGGGCTCCTTGACTGCCCAAATAAGTTAAGTGTGCAGTGATTCTAAGAGTGCCGCCTGTCATCTTCCTGTCATACTGACTCACAGTATTATTTCACTACCACAGCAGACTCCCTATGCGTGTTATTGCATGGCACAGTGTTCTACACCACTATAAAGGTTTTCTTCAGCCAGGAAATAGCAGTTTTTTAATGTTATATATCGCAAATAAATTCAGATCAAAGCTAATTTTTTCAGACAATTCGGCGAACCGGCCGAATCAATTTTTTAGAAATTCGCTCATCTCTAGTGGCTAGGTATTTTCCAATGAGGCTATACATGTGCACTATAGTTCATTGAGGCCAGGCAGAGAGCAGAGATAAGCTATTCAATTCTATCTATTTAGAATTCAGCCTGAATTTCTTGTTATTCATTCAAGGTAAATCACAGAGATAAAGACACAGAGAGCGATATGCAGTCAGTTTTTCACACAGGAGCACAGGTTTCCTTAGCAAAAATTGCCCTGGTTTGCTAAGGCTTCTTTCACACTGCCGTTAGGTTTGTCCAGCAGGCTGGTGCGGCAGGGGAACAGCTTGCCGGATCCATACTAACATTTGCACACGCCGGAAATCCGCTCCAGCCCCATTCACTATAATGAGGATGGGCCTGAGATGCAGCTGCAGAACAGCAAACATGCCAAGAGGTGGCCGGAAAAAACACAGTGTGCTCTTTCTCAACAGGGAGACCACTATCACCAGACATTAGATGGGCTTAGTGTTCTTTTATTTTTAAATTGAATACTAATTTCAATTACCATTCCTTCCAAAAAGAAAAGAACACTAAGCCTATCTGATGCTAGCAGATGAAAGAAATCTTAATTTGTATATGTATTTCCCAGAAAAGCAGAGCAGCATTGGGTATTAGTAATGAGCAGCATAGGCAATATTCGTATTCACAATATATTTTTGGCCGAATATTCGCCATAAATTCGCAAATTCGAGAAATTGTGATCTCCAGTCATTATTTAATTGATTGCGAAAATCAGCAATGCAATATATTCACGATAAAAATTCACGATTAGAATATTCACGATCAACACTAAGGGGTAGGAAACTTTCCTATTGGTTGCTAGGGATGTTGCTAAGTGCTGATATTCATTATAAATTCACAATTAGAATATTCGCAATCAACACTATTTGCGAATACGAATATATAGCACTATATTCTAAATATTCGCAAATTCTCGAAGTGGCGATATTCGCGATTAAAATTCGCAATTTGAATATTCGTGCTCAACACTATTGGCTAATGCTTCCTAGGTTGTGTCCCTAATAATAAAAAGCATTGAAGTGAATGGAATGAACAGTTGTGATTACATTGTGGTGCTGCTACAAGTGAAATGGTGTGCAGGTAATTTTTAAGAGGAAGCAGGGCAGGTATTGCTTCAAACATCAGATTGGCAGGGGTTTCAGCCCCCTTAGGATCTGATATTGATGATCTATTCTGGCAATAGGTCATCAGTATCTTTGCACTGCACAATCCCCCCTTTAACTCCTTCAGAACTATTTTTTTCACCCTCCTTACCTATACTCATTTCAGCCTTGGAGATCTTTACCATCATTTTATTTAGCTCATTTTGGCTTCAAAGTCACCAAAATATTATTGCTCTTATTTACTGCACTTAATATTTACACCAACAGGACTTTCACATAGCATCTCCTGAAGAGCCACATTTAAAGGAGTTGTCTACCCTCCTAAAACAAAAAAAATGAGTGAGGGACAGGAAACTGCTTTTGACACCCCTCCATTCAAACACTAAGGCTCTGGTTCCAGTCCCTGGTGGGCCAGAAGTAATAACGTTCATGTGACTTCTGCAGCCATTCACTGGCCTCAGTGGGGAGTTTTCCTGAAGCAGCACATGACCGCTGAGCCTCTGCAGACCTGTAGCACCAGGCACAGGATACTTGATGCTGGAACGGAGGGTCTTTCAAAAGGCGAGAGATATTTCTCTTTGTTTTAAGCAGTTTAAGCTGTTTTAAGCAGCACTTTTTTAAGAGGTCTAATTAAAGCTTTACATTTTTTATGTTCTATGCCTCAGAAGTTGCACCTGATTTCTTCTGCTTCTTGGGTATTGTCACCATTATTTTCCTTTGTGTCAGTGCGATTTCTGACAGCCCCTGGTAAGCTTAAGTACTTTTCCATTGGGAAGGCCATTCTCTCAGAGCACGGCTTTAATGTACTACCCCTTCATGCCCTGTTACCGTTCCAAAAGAGTCACAGTGTGGGCAGGAATTATAAAATGCAACTCATGTTCAAAGTACTTATAAGAATGTGCTCTTTAGACAAACCGTTTTTGCATTAGTTTAGGTATCTCTTCACATAGACTACCTCTTGAGGGTCTCCCTGGATATATGTACATGAAATGAAAAATTACGTGATAAATCAGCAGCTGAATTTGGATGATCTACATACAAACTTTGCTGTGCCACTGAGGAAGGGGAAAGCGCTCCCCGAAACGCGTTTGGCTGGAAGGAATATTACCCCGAATTGTGACATCGCAAAGATACAGTGCACTGTGAAGAGGACCAATAGTTTTTCACCTGATAGTACGGGTAGGCAAAACCACAGCCTACGAGAACTCACACGAGACCTCCGTAAGAGATCTGGCTGCCGCGAGTATACCGAGCACACGTGGAACGCCGGGACGCCGGCGATTTTACACTGGGAATACAGGTATCTGGCATAAACTGTAACCTAATACAAAGAGTGGAGGTAAGCCCACTTGATGTGGGAAACACCATCGCTAATATACCAATACAAACGGATTATTATCTATCTCTCTCTATCGCTTATGTGGCCCATTGATCTACTCCAGGTGTGAGATATATGTGATTCAGTTGGCATCCTTATATTGGATACAACAGAGACATTCACATTTTAGCCGGCACCGTTCGACATCGGTTGTATGAGATTGGAGACATCCAGCGATCTTTAATCCAAAAGAGTGATATTTAATCCAAAAGAGAGGATCGGTTTGGACTTTTTCTGTCATTCATTGTCCCACGTCATAAGACCATCTGCTTACACAATTGCTGTGTCATCTCCAATAGAGATATACATGCCACTGTATTGCTGTTGAACTATTGAAACATACCATGTGTTAGTAGTTTGCCCCTACAGAGACACCCTCAAAACCCATGGTTTGTCTTCAATGGTGACATTTAGGGAGCATTCCATTTTATTTTTTATCTGAGCATGCTATTGATTTATTTTTTATGTATTCATTGATGTATTAACACCACTTGGGATTATTAAAGCACTTTTTAGAATTACTTTCCAGTTGTTCAGTCCATATATGAGTGCCCGCCGCCACTACCAAAATTTATCTTTTTTCCTCTGGAGGGGTGATCCAGAACGGCTAGGAGCACCTTTCCTGAGAAAAGTGAAAGTGAGCGTCTCCCTATTTTTCATTTCTACTAAGTAATATACCTACTTTTAAGACCTTATGCTTTGCAAGCTATATGACTGATGCAGAAAGTCTACTGGAACATTATGATATTGAGAATCATATCACTTTTTTCATGGACAACACTGACAGCATAAAGAGACAAAATGCAAACAAAAAGCCTGTTAATTTCTTTTTGTCTATCATGTCTATACTGAAAGCAAACACATTTATATGCAAAGCAGGATATTTCCTTAAGAGTGCATAATTCAGAAAGCAGGTGGGGTTTGTAAGAAACCACCTGTGCAAGTAATGATGCAAGGCTTCTCAAACAAACTAAGCTGAAATTGTACAAAGATAATGCCATTCTTCTTCCTTCTGGTGCATGAGATAAAATAATTCCAGGATGTTAAGAGAAACCAGAAAATAAAACATTTCTTTCAGCTTAGTTTATGTAACTTGTCACCCATAGCTAAGAAGCAACTGATTTCAAATATATTGCATAAGAAAGATTATCTAGTGTTGTGTGGATAAAGATATTTTCACAATAGTGTACTTATTTTTTTCACAGAATATGAACAACCAATATATACGTGTAGAAATTTTTGCTTTGGAAACTTGTGAACTTAAAAATGCTTGGGAAGAGAGGATTCAAAAACAAAATGAAGAACGACAAATTGAAGCAGCTAGACAGCAAAGGAGTGCTCTAAAAAAGTAAGTGTGACTAGTAGATTATAACTCCACATCTCGGTAGCATGTGCTTCTTAGTGATGAGCGGGAGGTGCCATATTCGATTTCGCAATATTTGTCATATATTCGTCATATATTAGCAAATAAAGAGAATATAGTGCTCTATTCGTATTTGTCATATTCGTTAATTCTTCCCAGCCAAGTAAACTTACCTATACATAGTTCTAAGTTAGATGCGCAATGCGACTAATATTACTTAAAATTCTCGCATTGCGCATCCAACTTAGAGATGTGTATAGGCAAGTTTACTTGGCTGGGAAGAATTAACGAATATGACAAATACGAATATAGCGCTATATTCTCTATATTTGCTAATTCTAGCAAGCCAATAGGAAAGTTGACTGTACCCAGCTCTAACTGGGATGCGCAATGCGAAAATATTACTTTTACCTATTTTTTTCAATAAATAGAATACTGACTCAATATTCTATTTATTGCCAAAATAGGCAAAGTAATATTTTCGCATTGCGCATCCAACTTAGAGCTGGGTACAGTCAACTTTGCTATTGGGTTGGCTTGCTAGAATTAGCGATTATAGAGAATATACCGCTATATGCGTATTCGTCATATTCGTTAATTCTACCCAGCCAAACAATAGTAACGTAAGTTGAATACACACCGCTTTGAGTTAGATGCGCAATGCGACTAAAATTACTTAATATTCTTGCATTGAGTATCCAACTTAGAGCTGTGTATAGGCAAGTTTACTTGTATTGCTAGAATTAGCGAAGATAACGAATATGTATATAGCGCTGTATTGTCTATCTTCATCAATTCTAGCAAGCCAACCAATAGGAAAGTTATACCCTGTTCAAAGTTTCATTTGCAGTACGCCAATAATACATTTTTATTTTTAGGCATATTTGATGAAACTCGTAAGTTTCAAGTTGCACTTTGTTGTTAGCTGATTTCTGTATTGCTTTTTTTATTTCTAAGAACTGCTTTCTTTGACATACCTACCTACAAGTTCAAAGCTTGGTAGGTGTTCCCTGTGAAGTGTGCTCTCTGTTTCCTCCCTTCTCTCAACGCTCTCACCTGTGACTCTGTGCCTCCTTACAGCTCCCTTCTTACACTGCCATAGCTGTGTTCTGTGTGATTCATCTAAGAAATTGTAGCTTAAAAGTCTCAGAATAGATAAGATGCAACATGCTGTGTCTACACATGTCTTTACAGTGCTCAGAAGTAGGCTTGCAAAAGATGAGTAATGCTTATAGATGAGCAAATTTTTTTAAAAATCCGATTTGGCAACTTTGCCAAAGTAAGCCAAGAAATTCAATTTGTTATGAATTAATTAGTCACAAATTGCTATAAATCAGATATACCCACGCCACTCTGCCTTAGGGTATGGCCACTCGAAGCAGTAAACACTGAATATTAATCAGCTCTTGCATGCCCACTTCTCCAACCCCAGCCCTCTCCTGCCATAAAGGTGGGAGCCCTTCTTCTGCAATTCGCTTTTCCTCATTTACCACATCATCTTATATCGATCAGGCTATGTCATCAGCAACATCTAGCTCATCCTCTCTCTTGCTGACTTTTCTAGGACATGGAGACTTTGAAGATGATTTGGGAAAAGTAAAGCCAGCAAAAGATGAGGATGGTCATCATTAAGACCTGGCCCCCTAAGGGGTGCAGACTGGATGGTATTGGTAGGCATACTGGCACTGAAATAATAAAGGCTTCCTTCTTATTGGTATTGAATTACATATCTTAGTTTACGGCTAATGTAGGAATAATAAAATGTAGGAATAAATAAGTAAAACTGAAACAGAATATCTCCCTGCACTCTCCCTGCAGTCTCACCTCACTCTCCCTTTCCAATATTCTTCTATTAATCATTTTCAGCAACACTCTCCCTAGCGCATGAGCACTTGTCACGCTATGTGTGTGGCTATGTGGAAAAGCATTCCAATGACGTCGGAATGCAAAGAGATCCACAGGCTGTGCTGAGACAGCCTGCTGGATTTAAAAGCACTAATGTGAAACTAGCCTAAGCCAAAGTATAGGTGGTAAAGACAAAAATATCTGTCTAGTCCTGCATCACATTTATCATCCAGCCTGAGCCACTGTGATAAATCAGATGCAGGTCTAGACTGCCCAAGTTTACGCCATCTGTAAAAGTAGTAAATCTGCCCTTATGGGTGGTTGGCAAATGCAGCAAAACTAGAAAAAGTTTTTGGTAACCTAATACTATGTAAGCAGACTCCAATATTATAAACCCAGCTCTCTTTGCTCAGCAGCAGACACTACTGGTGTAGTGTAATGTGTTAAATATGTGTGAGAGCACTGGTTGCTTAAAATAAGTATTACAGCCATGGTACTTAGTCTACAGACCCTGCTTAACACATTCTATAAATATCATGATACAAATTGAATATCATCCTGCTAATCCTCATTTTGAAGTGGAATATTATATCCCACGGATCACATTAATGAGACAAAAGACCTGGTGAGATCACTGGATGTTTATTACACCCTTGTGTATCATCTCAAACATGTAACGCTGAAAGCAGATGATCAAAGGCACTTGGTTACAGTTACTTATGCTGAAGTAAGATCAGTACTTTCCCCAGAGGAAAGAGAAACCTCTCAGGCCACAGCTACTTTTAAATTATATGTCTATTCAATGCGAGTAGGGAACATTGTTCAGTATAGACTCAGTGTCAATATTAGCTATAGGGAGGAACTGTTCTGTCAAAATGAATAAGCTTGGTGACATCTTTTTACTGTCACACACCTTTTTACCTCATACCTCCATTCTGACCTGGAGTCTCTGAGTATGTGTGATTTTGAATATATGTTTTGTAGGGATTAGCTATGGTCTTGGGGATCATTCACACAAAGATTCTTCTTTACCACTTGATTTCCGGTCCAAACAGTGTGATTTATTTTGGCACACGGCATAACAAAATAAACATAATACAAAATAAACACCTTGCACATCTGGGCTCTTCCTACACATCAGCAGTGGGTCCCTAACTCACTGAAAGCACTGTTCACATACAGCTTTATCGTGCGGCTTTCCACGCCTCACAGTCCCACAGCCTTACAGGCTATACCAAGTCCATTACCTTTATTGGGGGAGTGTGGCTCAGCAGTCCTCCCAACTCTGGCCTTGTGACCCGTCAGCCCAGGGGTCACGGTGTCCCCCAATGTCTCGGCTAGCACCTAGCCCGTGGCCCCTCATCCAACCCAGCTGAGACCACTCGCACAGAGCATCTGCACTAGGCCTCTGTGTTACACCACTCTCTCTCCAGAGTGAGCTCCCTGACACACACAGAAAGGCTTGATTTATTCCTCCATGATTAACCCTGCTGGCCTCAACTAGGGCCAGGGAACCGTAATGGATTAGGGTGTGGACTGAGAGACTCCCACTACCAACCTGACTCCCAGTCCAAAAAAACCCAGCCCATACAACTTTAACCAAACAATCTCCAGCAAGCTATGCCTTACTGAAGCAGCACTTTTCTGGATTTCAGCTATCTCACCTAATGAAACTGAACCACCAGGTGAGATAGACACCCCCACCATACGACTACCGCACACTTTACTGTTCACATCATCACAGTTTCCAGTTTTCCGGAGTGCGTCTTGCACATTTTTAACCCTTGTCATTAGAAACATGTTAATAGGTCTTCACATAACCTGCAACATTAACAAGCCAACATACATCAACATAATGGGGAAAATTTATCAAAGACCAGCGTTTTACAGGGGTCGATGATATCCTCTGCACTAACAAAGGATGCTCCTAATTTAAGTCTGTGTGCCAGATCTGAGCTGGCATACATTTCAGTTAGTGTTGAGCAAATCGAGCTCTTGATCCAAAGCTTTGTTTGAATGCTGTACGGAGGTCCGTCTCCGTACAGCATTCAAATGTATAGGCTCCATGGAAGAAAATTCATTATTACTAAGGTCTCGCGGGACTTCAGTGAATAGCTTCAGGCTTCAATTTTTTAACTTGAAAACCATTTTAAAACTTGGAGCTGAAGTTGGTGAGACTTCTGCGATAACAAATTTCATCTCGCCGGAGCCCATTATTTTAATGATTTACGGAGACAGGTCTCCGTACAGCATTAAAATTAAGTCTTCAATGAATAGACTTCGGATCTTGGATCCAAAGCTCAATTCGCTGAACACTAGATTTCCGTCTTTTTTTTACACCAGAAAACTGGCATAAAAGAAGATAAATATGCTGGCCCCCCTGGCTCCAGCCCTCCTGCCCTCCCCATGCCCCTTTTCTGGAAAGTGGTGAGTATGGTGGAGAAATGGCACTTGCAACAAAATTTTGTCACAAGTAGGGTTTAAAAAGTTGCAAACATGGTGTTTGTGATAAAGTCGCCCGAATATTTATTTTTATTATTTCTTACATATATACATTTATATAACTATATTATTACATTATAAAATTGCATCAAACATTATATTGTTACATAGTTAAAAGGTTGAAAGAAGTCATAAGTTCCATCAAGTTCACCCAAAGTATAAACACCTATTTATTAGATATTTCCCTTTTAAAAAACATATACGTTATAAAGACAATAAAGAAACTTAGTTACAACTAATATGAAAGCAATAATTTAGAATATTGTATTACTAAAAACTAGTATTCACATACATACATAATATTTAATTCCACAATAATCCAAATATTATATGATACAATTCTTAAACGGGTTCTCCAGGAATTAAGAAAATGAAAATACGTAAATATAGTATTACTTTATTATATATAAAATCCCAAATACCTTTCATTAGTTATAATGGTTAGTTTTCTCTGGGGAGCAATCATTAGGAGAAATAAAATGGCCGCCGTCCTATTAGTGCACACAGAACCTGTCCTAATCACACAGGAGGACAAGTTACTTTCAGAGCAGTGAGGTAAAGAGCTGCCTCATCCTCCTCTGTGCTCTGTTTGTCAGAGGTCATGGTCCTGAATACAGTTTAATATGATCTTCAGCTGAATCTCTGTAGGAATGGAGTTCATGACGAGACATGAGGTACAGAGAGGACGGACAGGACAGACTGTGCTAATGGAGGCAGCATACAAGTGCTGCTGCTTATCAGCCACATCCCCACCTCCTCTCTGTACCTCATGTCTCCTCATGAACTCCAGCTTACTGTTCTTTAATTTCTTAGGGAAGACGTAGAGCCCTTTTTGAATGTGGGCACCACTTTTGCATTGTGCCATTCACTTGGCACTTTGCCACTCACCAGAGAATCTCTAAAAATCATAAACAAGGGCAGAGCAATAAGTTATTTAAGAACTCTTGAGTGTAATCTATCTGGACCTGGAGCTGTGTTCACATTTGCCTTATTTAACTTACCGTGGACTATATCCACTGTATATTTAGCCAACGTAATATATTACTGGATGTACTAACAGCCCTGGCAGCAGCGATATCAGCTCCTTTCTCTGCTTTTGTATATACAGAGCTTAAAAAAATTTAGTAGCATTGCCTTTTCATGACCTTTAGTGACCATCTCCCCATTACCTGCCTGATCTGACCTTGGTTTTTTAGCATTTATATAGTTAAATGATTTTTGGGGATTTGCTTTGCCACCTGCCATCCATTTTGTATTGTTGCATTTTTATCTCTTTCTTACAGATTTTATTAAGCATAAATTTCAAAGGCCGCAGTTGAGCCCTTAGATTTGTTTTTTAAATGTCCCTTTTGTAATTTATTGCTGTTTTTTTACAGTTGCTGTAAGTCATGTGGTGTTTAATTTTAACCCGACAACCCCAGATTCAGCTATGAGGAGTGGGAGCACAAGGCTCCGTACACTGCATAGTTTCTGGCACTGAAATATTGAACCTCTGCAGTCCCACCATGTCTTCCACACAGTGTACAGAGTTGTCTAGTGTATATTGTCTGGTGCCACAGCAGCCCAAGGCAGCTGATCAGTTGGGATGTCAGGTGTCAGACACTTACTGATCTGATATTGATGACCTATTCTGGACCAGAGAAAAACTATTTAAATCATCTCGACAGTTTAACCCAGTGGTGCCCAACCTACGGCCCGCGGGCCAAATCCGGCCCGCGAAGCCGTGTCATGCGGCCCGCACAGTACCCGAACCTTTCCCTCATTTTTCCAGTGCAAGGTGCGCTGCAAACAGCACAGGCAGCAAAGCGATGCTGCCTGTACCTGCAATAGCCAATAGCAAAGCTCCAGGCAGCAAGGAGCTTTGCTATTGGTTGGACTGGGAGGGCGCCGGAGAGTGCCTGCAGTAGGGAAGCGGCGGGAGATTAAAGGAAGAGGGGCAGCTCCGGTGGTGGCTAAAGCATGGCAGCGGAGGTTCCAAGCTTACATCCCAGGCAAAAGAGGGACCTGCGGAAGAAGGTGACATCACAGTAATGTAAGTAATGTATCGATGTGTGTAATGTATGTATTGCAGTGTGTGATGTATACATGTGTGATGTATGTAGTGCAGTGTGTGATGTATACATGTGTGATGTATGTAGTGCAGTGTGTGATGTATACATGTGTGAATATATGTAGTGCAGTGTGTGATGTATACATGTGTGTGATGTATATATGTGATGTATGTAGTGCAGTGTGTGATCATCACATTCTGCACTACATACAAACACATGTATACATCACACACTGCACTACATACATCACACATGTATACATCACACGCTGCACTACATACATCATACACAGACATGCATATATCACATACCCTCACAGTAATAATGGACAGATATGTGTCCTCTTCACAGTAGTAATGTATATGGGCATTACTACTGTGAAGAGGGCACATATCTGGCCATTATTGCTGTGAGGCACGTGTGCAGAGACGTGAGCATATCTGGCCATTATTATTGTGAGGGGGCATGTGTGAGCATTACTAACATGAAGAGGGCACATATCTGGCCACTATTGCAGTGAGGGGGCACGTGTGACCATTACTGAAGTGAAGAGGGCACATATCTGGCCATTATTACTGTGAGGGGGCACATGTGTGCAATAGTACTGTGAGGGGGCACACATGAGCATATCTGGCCATTATTATTGTGAGGGGGCATGTGTGAGCATTACTAACATGAAGAGGGCACATATCTGGCCACTATTGCAGTGAAGGGGCACGTGTGACCATTACTGAAGTGAAGAGGGCACATATCTGGCCATTATTACTGTGAGGGGGCACATGTGTGCAATAGTACTGTGAGGGGGCACACGTGAGCATATCTGGCCATTATTATTGTGAGGGGGCATGTGTGAGCATTACTAACGTGAAGAGGGCACACATCTGGCCATTATTACTGTGAGGAGGCACATGTAAGCATTACAAAAGTGATGAGGGCACATATCTGGCATAACTACTGTGAGGGGGCACATACCTGGGCATTACTACAGTGAAGAGGGCACATATCTGGCCATTATTGCTGTGAGGAGGCATTACTAAGTGAAGAGGGCACATATATGGCATAACTACTGTATATCTGGCCCCTCACAGCAATAATGGCCAGATATGTGCCCTATTCACAGTAGTTATGCCCAAATATGTGCCCTCTTCACAGTAGTTATGCCCCAATGTGTGCCCTCTTCACAGTAGTTATGCCCAGGAATGTGCCCCTCACAGTAGTTATGTCAGATATGTTCCCTTTCACAGTAGTAATGCACACGTGCCCCTCACAGTAATAATGGCCAGATATGTTCGCTCTTCACAGTAGTAATACTCACACGTGCCCCCTCACAGCAATAATGGCCAGATATGTGCCCTCTTCACAGTAGTTATGCTAACACGTACTCCTCACAGGGGCATTTCTTTCTAGCAAAGCTACTTGGTTCCGGCCCGCAAAATTTATACCAAATCTAGTGCGGCCCTCGGATGAAAAATGGTTGGGCACCACTGGTTTAACCCATGGCAATTTTTCAAAACTGGAGTAAGTGATGTAAAACTGCAAAATAGTGCAACATTTCTACGTAAATAAGACCAAAAAGTCACAAAGTCCAATTTCGCAATGATTTAAAGCCAGATTTCTGGAGTGCAGGGCTTGATAAATCCCCCCCCCCCCCCCTCAGTTTTTATAAAATATAGCCTTCTTCAAATCTTAGAGATCCAATATGGAGTACAGGTCTGTAAAAAGAATATGTGATGGTAGCATGCTGAAAATGAAATTAATTTGTTAGGTATATTTTCCAACTGTGCTGTGCAATAATCCTAATTAACTACATGATTAGTCAACACATTTGGGATTAGATAAATGGTGTCATGTTTCTTTTTAGTCAAATGGAAAACATTTCTGTTAAATATAGATTACCAGTTGTTGCTCAGAAATAATTAATGACAGACATACTAGCTTGTTTGAGGTTTTCTGGGTAGACGTCAGACACATCAGGCCTTATTATTCTGATCAAAATCCTCACTGATATTCAGTGTGGTGATGCATTTCTGATAACAGGTTAAATGCAAAAAGCAAAAGTATTATTAAGTTAAAGGGGTTGTATATTTTTTTCTTACTGATCATCTATCCTCTATCCTTTGGATAGGTCATCAAAATCTGATCAGTGGAGGTCTGACCCTCGCCTTTCAGCTGTTTGAAAATGCAGTGGTGCTAGTAATGCCTGTTACAGAATAATGATCAATGGCATACCTACCATAGAGGCAGACCATGTGACTGGTGGGGAGCGGCTCTCGCGCTGAACAGCTTCACTTGTTCCTGAAATGGATTCATGGCATTTTCCATCAACTAAAAACAATAATATTTGGCGCACTGAGGGGGCGGTCGGTTGGAACTAGGTGCTCTCGGCTTGGTAGTAGCACCCACTCTACCAATAGCCAATAGTAATAATATTATAAATAATAGCCGGGCACTCTATCACTCTGGGAACAAGTTATTTATTCATGTAAATGTTAAAAAGAACTTCTAAAATGTTGGAGTAGTTCTCTGCCTATTAAAATCAATGCCAGTCCGCACGTGTAGATACACAATTATAATACCAATAACAATAAAGTGTCTAGTGCAACAGTTGATATATCAAAAAATCCATAAATCAAAAAATCACTATGTAAATCTCAAAGTGAAATTCATCAAATTCACAGTGTTCACATTAATTCCCCGTAAAGTGCAGTACAAATGTGCAAAAAATCTAAGTGCTGGTGCTTAATAAACCGTATTTGCGGACTACTCGTGTCTGATTCAGTGATGTCCAACTCCAAATTTCACCACTAATAAACTGTAGGTACCAAAATTAATTGATTGAGAATGCTTGTTTGTCAGTGCAGCGATCCCGTTTACTAATCAATGTTTATGTTTGCACAGCGAACTGATAGTCCCTTGATCTTTATAGGTAGATGTGCATATCAATATTCAATAATTAAGGGCGCTTATTTATGAATGAATGCAGCGTCCCTGCTCCACTGGTGAGTGTCTCTGTTTGCGAAGTAAGCAGATACAGCCCTGCAGCGGCGTCCCGCTATCGGGCAGAACCAGCGGCGTCCCACTGGTTATCCACGTGGTAGCAAACTAAACTGTGTGGTGCACTGCACCCTTACCGCCGTTCCGTCACTGTCTTGGTGACGTTAGGGACCTCTCTCCGGCGGCTCAACACTTAATCGCGCGTGTGGGGTGCTGTCTAGACCTCCTGTTGTCAGTCCACGGTCTCTTTTGTTCGCGGCTGCCTTTTTAATCTGCGCTTAAACTCCGTAACGGATAGGTCCAATATTCGCGGTGGTATTGCATGCACACTCCAAGTTGGGTCACTGTGGGGCCTAACCATACGCGTTTCGGGGCTTTGTCCCCTTCATCAGTGACCACAGTGATTTTTTGCACATTTGTACTGCACTTTACGGGGAATTAATGTGAACACTGTGAATTTGATGAATTGCACTTTGAGATTTACATAGTGATTTTTTGATTTATGGATTTTTTGATATATCAACTGTTGCACTAGACACTTTATTGTTATTGGTATTATAATTGTGTATCTACACGTGCGGACTGGCATTGATTTTAATAGGCAGAGAACTACTCCAACATTTTAGAAGTTTTTTTTAACATTTACATGAATAAATAACTTGTTCCCAGAGTGATAGAGTGCCCGGCTATTATTTATAATATTTTCCATCAACTGCCGCCAGGGGGAGCTCAGTGGAAAGAGCATATTTACAGCTGCCATAGAAATCAATGGTAACTGTATAAACTCCTGTGCACTGAGCTCTCCAAGTGGTGACTGTGGGCAGACAGGGTTATTATACATTGTATGAAGGAAACATTAGGTTTATCAATGTACAAAGAAGATCAATGAAGTAGGTGAGGTAGAAATCGCAAACGAGTGAGGCAAAACAATTGCTAATTCATCAGAAATCTGGAGAGTCGAGCTTTGCATTCTGTGTGGCCTGGGGGTGTTTGCCATTAAGGCCTATGAGATCTGTTTATGTCCCTGGTAAGAATGTAGGTGGGTGGTGAACACAACATAGAGACAAGTGGTGCAAAAACAGTTCCATGGGCGTAGCTATAAGAGAAGCAGGGGAAGCAACTGCTTTGGGTCCCAAACTCAGAAGGGGCCCACCTTGAAGGAGAACTGAAAGATATTTTTGTCAGCCCCTTCAACAGTATTATAAAATTACATTATATACAAAAACACTATTGGAAACAGACAGAGCGGATGCTGGGCCTCGTTTGAGAGCACAATGTTGACTAGCCACAGAAGTGGGAGTTGCATGGGAGGAGGGGTGTTGCGAAGAAGTTGCTATGGGGGGACCACATTCAAAAATTTGCTGTGGGGCCCAGTCATTTCCAGTTACACCACTGAACAGTTCTTTACTGCAGAACAGTATAATACAATATAATGTGTGACAGGTGCAACCAGCATGCATATTATGTCTCTCAGCACTAATTATATAAGTGAACAGTTTATAAAAACTATCTGGGGAATTTATCATAGACCAGCATTTTACACCAGTCTATGATATTTCCAGCACTGCTGGGGATGTACCTAATTTATGATGAGGTGCAGGCTTTATCATAAAGTAGGCGCATCCTCCAGCAGTTTATCTAAGCTGCCAAAGATTTCTGTCTTCATTCACGGCAGAAATCTGGCATACATGAAGATTAATGTGGCAGGCCTGGCATGATTTTTGTTGACGAACCACTCCTGAGGGCAATTATAAAGATCTTGAATTTATTCAGTGGGTATGTAATCTGTCTTACTGTGGATAAGTGGAGTCCAAACTCTTTAGGGATGGTCCTGCAACTTTTTCCACTTTCTAATGGCATTTTTTATTGTTGCAAACAATGTGTTGGGTAGCAGGAAAAAAAATTCCACATGTGGTGGAATTATAAAAAAACACCATTCCACCACAGTTTTATATTGTTGTTTTTTTTACACTGTTTCCTATATGGTAAAACGGACCTGTTACTTTTAGTCACTACGACAACGATACCACATATGTACATTTTTTCTTGCATTTTAATACTGAAAGATAGAAAATACAGAAAAAATGTATTTCCTTCGCATTGCCATTTTCTGACCCCCAAAATTTTATATTTTTATGGGCACGGGTGTGTGTATGACTTTTGGATCACTTTTTATAAAAGTTTTGTGGGAGGTGAGGCATCCAAAAAGATGAATCAGCCATTTGGGTTTTTTCACGTTTTGATGTTTGCCATATGTGATAAATATCTTTATATTTTAATACTATGGGCGTTGTTGCATGTGGCAATGCCCATGATGTTAATTTTTAAAATTATTTATGTATTTTTATTTTCATGGTGGGGAAAGGTTTAGATGATTAGAATTTTTTTTTTACTTTTTAATAGTTCCCCTAGGGAACTATAGCAAGCAATCATGATATTGCTTCTTTTATAGACTCCAGTGCATTAGCCGCAGCACTGTACCATTCCAATCATTATATATTAGTCCCTGGTGCCTGCTGTTTAAAACAGCCCACCATATTTAAATGTCTGACCGCTGATGTAAATTTCCGTGGGGCGGTTGGGGAGGGGTTAATGACCATAGGTTGGTGGAGGTGCTGCATGCTGCCTATCGATATGTATTGCAGTCAGTGTACTGCTTCATGTACCACTTGTGCAGAAGGTGGGAGAATCCCACCTTGCTCAGGGGCCCACCATGGGATTCACCTGTACCCTTGTGCGGCAGTCCAATCCTACTTTTGAAGTTAACTGTTATGGGAAAGATACACAAACTGTGGTCTGACTCTGTAATGTGACTTCAGCTTACAGTGACTATTTATAGCAAGCATCCTCAAACTGCAGCCCTCCAGCTGCTGTAAAACTACAATTCCCACAATGCCCTGCTGTAGGCTAATACCTGTAGGCTGTTCGGGCATGCTGGTAGTTGTAGTTTTGCAACAACTGGGGGGGGGGCCGCAGTTTGAGGATGCCTGCTCTATAGTCTCCTTTACACTGTTATTGCTATCTGAACTAAGAAGGGCACATTTGGTTGTTTACATTCCCAACCTTGCTCTGTAGACTGTTACTTTTGCTGCTGCGTCTCTGTCGAGGACTCAGCTGACTCACTCCTCAATACACTGCCAGACCTTTTTCCATCCAGGCTCAAACAACTTACTCAGCAGTCTCCTGAACTTTGGTTCCACCTCTCTCTGCTGCACATTGCAGACACTGTGACAGGCTCTTCATGTACAATGAGTGCAGCCTCTCTGACCTGTGGATCCTAGGCCTTATATTAAAGAGCATCAATCAACAGGATTAAACCTATTAAACCAGGCATAATACCTCAAGTTGGCTCCTTGGAGTACTACAACTCCTCCACTCAGTTCTTACAGCACTTCTCCTACCTCCATGATTGACAGGGCCAGATCTGGTCTGCACATGTGCAGTGCATTTTCTCTGCTTCCTCAGCAATACAGATGATGACAGTGCATGTGCAAATGATGTTATTTTAAACCCGAAAAAATCAGAGCATCTCCTCATCTGGGTGAAGGATGATGTCATTGGTGCTGGGGAAGCAGAGGAAGATGCACAGTGCATGCACCAATATTGTAGACTGCTGCACAGACGTGACATTTCAGAGCCTGGCCTTACTCTGTCAGTTAAAAAGACAGGGGAGGGTCTCTGAATGCAGAGCAAAGTATCTCTGAGGGGCATGAAAAAAAAGAATTAGTTTATACATTGTGGTAAGGTGCAGGGTGCCGTCGTAGATGGCAGGTACGTGTCACCGAGGTTCATAGCCTCGGTGAGGTAAGAGCCATTTTTGTTGATGTCAGTAGCAGGTAGTGCAACTGACACAGTTGCTAAATAGTGTGGCTGCAAAGCCGATCCGGGCCGGCTCTTACCGGGAGCAGCTAAAGTGTAGGGTGGGTGGCTGCTCCCCACGACCCAGTCCTGGTTTTGGGGCTGGGTTTAAAACTCAGCCAGCTCAGCAGCTGAAGGAAGTGATTGACCTGGAGCTGCTAACAGTGCTGTGGAGCTCTCTTACCTGGAAGCTAGAGCACAGAAAAGAGGTGTGCAGTCGGCCTGAAAGCCTGAGTGTGATTGTCCTGCGGCTGGGCTAACAGCCAGGTGCGAACACGCACCTACACTTCCCAGGTGATTGGAACTGTTATTGGACTTTTGTTTTGCCGTACGTTTTCTGTTGTGTGAGAAATTAACACAAAGTGACTGTTTGGACTTTATTATATGCAAGTGTGAATAAACACTGTTTTGCTGCACTTCCTGGACTCCTTGTTTTGCCTCAGTACTGCACCCGCACCGCTATCTACCAGAGCGACTCCCCACATTTGGTGTCGGATGCGGGCATGCGCAGTGAGGCTGGCGTGAACGCCGAAGTTTGTTTTTGCTGGGCACGACTGGATGTCCTATATTCGGCCGGCAAAGTTGCAGCCTGTGTTCCCTGACAACATGGAGGCGGCTGTGAAAGCTCTCATAGAGGCTAACGTGCAGCAGCGGGAGACCAACCAGCTACTGCTACAACACGTGATGGCCTTACAAGCTGGAGGAGCGTCCCACCACGTCCACGATGCCCGGAAAGCTGTCCGTGCAGCGATCCCTAAGATGACCCCCTCGGATGATGTGGAGACCTATCTGGCGGTGTTCGAGAAGGTGGCCGTGAGGGAGAAATTACCCCGAGAACAGTGGGCGGAGGTCGTCGCTCCGTTCCTGGCGTCTGGACCCTAGCAAGTATTTTTTGACTTAGCAGATGACCAGGCTGCTGATTACCCCACGGTGAAGGGGGAGATCCTGGCCAGACTGGGGGTAAATGTGTTGGTCCGGGCTCAGCGGGTCCACCAGTGGGACTTTAAAGCGGCTGAACCCGCCTGGCCGCAGTACTATGAGTTGCTGCACAGGTTGCAAAAATGGCTGCAGCCTCATATTCTAAGTCCGGCTGCTATGCTGGACCGACTGCTGGCTGACATGTTCTGGAGGGCCCTGCCTTACCCCCTTCAGCACTGGATCGGCCAGGTATCACCCACCAATGCCCTAGAAATGGTCGACCTGGTGGAGCGCTATGAGGCCACCCAAAACTTGAAAGGGGGTGTTGTTGGGAGGGGGCCGGTCAAACCCCGGAGGACTCCCATCCAGTCCCGACGATGGTACCCGAGAAACCTGCTCGGGGTGTACCCCCTGTAGACCCGGCCCCGATAGTCTGCTGGCGGTGTCACGAGCCTGGCCACGTAAGGGCCGACTGTCCACGCCGGGGAGAACCCATGGAGATTAATTATGGGTACCGGGCTTCCATGTATGCCCGGAGACTGTGTGCAACCGGCACCCCTGAGACAATGGACAATCGTCACCTGTGCCAGGTGCAAGTGGGTGATAATCTGGCAGTGGCACTGCTGGACTCAGGGAGCCTAGTAACCCTGGTAAGTGCTGCCCTGGTACAGCCCGCCCAGTATACGGGCCGGAAAGTTGGTGTGGTGTGCATACACGGAGACTTAAAGGACTATCCCACTGCTGTAATGTCTCTGTCCACGGCGGCCGGCACATGGACTTGTGAAGTGGCGATCTCCTCAAAGCTACCCTATGAACTAATAATTGGGAGAGACTTCCCTGGTTTTCCGTCACTATGGCCTGAGGTGAAAGTGACTAATAGCCATGAGACAGGGGCAACCCTAGCAGAGTGGCCTGGTTCCAGTGGGGGGCCAGAGCCCTGGGAGCCCGAGTCCGAAGGGCCTGCGGTAGGGGTGACCACCACTTCTGTGTTAGAGGGGGAGACACCCACACTGAGTGTAATGGTGGGAGACATGGAGGACTTGCCACCGGGACCTGAGTTGGCAGACCTCCACGCCTCCGGAGACAATTTTGGGACCGCCCAACACCGGGACCAAACCCTAACCAGGGCCTGGGAGAATGTGCTGGAAATTGATGGTAAACCCCAGAAGCCAGGGGCTGAGTTAATATTTCCCCGCTTTGTTGTTCACCAAGAAATGTTATATCGGGTGAACCAAATCCGGGGTGAATCTGTTGAACAGTTGGTGGTGCCCACAGCGTATCGCAAGCTGGTCATGGAGCTTGCCCACCAACATGTTCTTGGGGGACACTTGGGGTGGCAGAAAACCCAGGACCGCATACTGCAGCGGTTTTATTGGCCCAGTGTGTTCAAGGAGGTAGAAAATTATTGTAAGTCCTGTCCCACCTGTCAGATAAATAGCCCCCAGCCACATTTCCGTAGTCCTCTGGTACCTCTGCCAATTATTGAAGTACCGTTTGAGCGAATCGCTATGGATTTAATTGGGCCTGTACCAAAGTCTGCCAGGGGCCACCAACACATTCTGGTAGTTCTCGACTACGCCACTCGGTATCCGGAGGCGGTGCCTCTGCGACATACCTCAGCTAAGCTCATTGCCAAAGATTTAATGGAAATGTTTTCCCGTGTGGGCCTGCCAAAAGAGGTTCTGACAGACCAAGGGACCCCTTTTATGTCCAAAGTAATGAGGGAACTGTGTAAATTATTTCGTATAAAGCAATTGCGGACGTCGGTTTACCATCCGCAAACGGACGGTCTTGTCGAGAGGTTTAACCAAACTTTAAAAAATATGTTAAAAAGGGTGGTGTCTAGAGATGGGAAGGACTGGGACCTGCTTCTGCCCTATCTCATGTTCGCAGTGCGAGAGGTGCCCCAGGCCTCTACTGGGTTCTCGCCCTTCGAACTGCTTTATGGCAGACACCCTCGGGGCCTGTTGGATATCGCCAAGGAAGCGTGGGAACAACAGCCTGTCCCCCACAAAAGTGTCATTGAGTATGTCACCCAGATGCAAGACCGGATGGAAAGGGTGTTGCCGCTGGTCCGGGAGCATATGGAGGCAGCGCAACAAGCCCAGAGTAGGGTGTACAATCGTCAGGCTCGGGTACGGGACTTCAATCCGGGAGATCGGGTTTTGGTTCTGGTGCCCACCCTTGACAGCAAGTTCCTAGCTAGGTGGCAGGGCCCCTATGAGGTAATCGAGAAGGTAGGGGAAGTAAATTACAAGGTACACCAGCCAGGGCGGCGCAAGCCGGAGCAGGTGTACCACGTGAATTTGCTAAAGCCGTGGAAAGATAGGGACACGGCCGACGACTTCTGGGTGAGAAGGGTCCAGCCCCACAGTTCGAGACCTGTGAAGCCGTAACTACGGTAAAAATTGCAGACAGCCTGTCTTCCAAACAAGTTCAGGAAGTCAGGGAGTTCATCAGTCGGAACACGGATGTGTTCTCGGACCTCCCTGGCCGCACGTCTCTCATCCAACATGACATCGTCACTGAGCCTCAGGCCAAGATCCGGTTAAAACCATACCGGGTACCCGAGGCTCGGCGACGGGCCATCGCGGAGGAAGTGCAGTTAATGTTGAAGCTCGATGTCATTGAGGAGTCGAAAAGTGAGTGGGCCAGTCCCATAGTCCTAATACCCAAGCCGGATGGGACGTTGCGGTTCTGCAACGATTTTCGCAAGTTAAATGAAGTGTTAAATGAAGTTTGATGCGTATCCCATGCCCCGGGTAGACGAGCTTGTTGAGAATTTAGGGCAAGCCCGTTATTTTTCTGTGTTAGACCTCACTAAAGGCTATTGGCAGGTACCCTTAACGGAGTCGGCCAAGGAAAAAAACGCTTTTGTCACTCCGCAGGGCCTGTATCATTACAAGGTATTACCCTTTGGCCTGCATGGCGCCCCCGCCACCTTCCAAAGGTTAATGGATATTGTACTGCGACCTCATCGT
Source organism: Bufotes viridis (assembly GCA_033119425.1). Taxonomy (NCBI): domain Eukaryota; kingdom Metazoa; phylum Chordata; class Amphibia; order Anura; family Bufonidae; genus Bufotes; species Bufotes viridis. The sequence goes on from CM065589.1 coordinate 223,555,870, forward strand.
CGGTACGCTTCGGCCTACTTAGATGATGTAATCATCCACAGCACCGACTGGGAAAGCCATTTGCCCAAAGTGCAGGTGGTAGTGGATGCCCTGAGGAAAGCTGGTCTAACCGCCAATCCAAAGAAGTGTGCGATTGGGTTGGAAGAAACCAAATATCTGGGATATGTCATTGGGCGGGGAGTCATCAAGCCTCAAGTAAATAAGGTAGAGGCAATACGTAACTGGCCCCGACCGGTCACCACCAGGCAGGTAAAGTCGTTCCTGGGAATTGTGGGGTATTACATGAGGTTTGTGCCCCACTTTGCCACTATAGCTTCGCCGTTGACAGACTTGTTAAAGGGGCGTAAGACAGGGACGGTCCGTTGGAACGAGCAGGCAGAAAAGGCTTTCTCCGCCTTGAAATCGGCCCTGTGTGGGTCCCCGGTTTTGGTGACGCCCGATTTCAAGAAGGAGTTCGTTGTCCAGACCGACGCCTCTGAGGTTGGCATTGGTGCGGTACTGTCGCAGGAAGTCAACGGGGAGGAGCATCCCGTTGTCTTCCTCATCCGCAAACTCACCCCAGCCGAGGCCAGGTACAGCATAGTCGAGAGAGAGTGCCTGGCCATCAAGTGGGCACTCGAGGCCCTCCGTTATTACCTGTTGGGCAGAAGCTTCCGCCTGGTGACCGACCACTCCCACTCAAGTGGATGTGCCAAGCCAAAGAGAGGAATGCCCGGGTCACCAGGTGGTTTCTGTCCCTACAGAATTTTAAATTCACGGTGGAGCACAGAGCGGGCCGGTTGTTGAAAAATGCAGATGCCCTCTCCCGGGTACACTGTTTGTCGTGTGTCCACCCCCTCAGGGTTGAACAAAATGGGGGGTATGTGGTAAGGTGCAGGGTGCCGTCGTAGATGGCAGGTACGTGTCACCGAGGTTCATAGCCTCGGTGAGGTAAGAGCCATTTTTGTTGATGTCAGTAGCAGGTAGTGCAACTGACACAGTTGCTAAATAGTGTGGCTGCAAAGCCGATCCGGGCCGGCTCTTACCGGGAGCAGCTAAAGTGTAGGGTGGGTGGCTGCTCCCCATGACCCAGTCCTGGTTTTGGGGCTGGGTTTAAAACTCAGCCAGCTCAGCAGCTGAAGGAAGTGATTGACCTGGAGCTGCTAACAGTGCTGTGGAGCTCTCTGACCTGGAAGCTAGAGCACAGAAAAGAGGTGTGGAGTCGGCCTGAAAGCCTGAGTGTGATTGTCCTGCGGCTGGGCTAACAGCCAGGTGCGAACACGCACCTACACTTCCCAGGTGATTGGAACTGTTATTGGACTTTTTGTTTTGCCGTACGTTTTCTGTTGTGTGAGAAATTAACACAAAGTGACTGTTTGGACTTTATTATATGCAAGTGTGAATAAACACTGTTTTGCTGCACTTCCTTTGCCTCAGTACTGCACCCGCACCGCTATCTACCAGAGCGACTCCCCACAACATTTACAAAAAAAAAAAATCTCAGTAATGGTGCAACATAAATGAGGTATTGGTTTGCTCAGCAGGATCAATCCTATTATTTGAGATTTTGCCTGGTTTAATAGCCTTGATCATAATAACAGATGTTCTTTTAGCATAGCATCGCTCAACCTTTTGAGAGATAATAGATCTTCTGTCTTCTCAAGCCTTGTATCAAAGGAGGAACAGTGATCTTCTGTAAGTTAAAAGATCCCATTCAAGTGATATTACAGCTTGTACAGCTTCGTAGACTCTGACAGACCATCAAGTTGACACCCAACACCCATAGTTTAAAAAGAGAATAAGCTGACTGGTACCAGTTACAATATTCACACTTTTGACATGTACAAGTACACTGTAGACTTTTGGCACATTTTTAAAAATGCCACTAAGCCTTTATGCACACAGACACCTTTATTTTGCATCAAATTGCAATTTTTCATGAAACTGGGATACCTCAGATAGAAAAGTGGATGTACCTAAATATTTTCTGACCTGATTATTGCAGTTGTCTTGACACGTGGTTTTCCCCCTTATGTAATTTTTTGGCAATCAGGATTTTCTTTTTCAAGATTAGCACTGAAACAGAGGCTGTTCAATATTTGGCCTTTATCTGCAAATATGACAAAATGTATATAGTTCATGTGTACCATACACGATTTCACAAAACAACATCAGGGCTGCAAGTCTACGCAGCTTCCACTTCAGCGTGCACTATCTCAGGTTAAATTATGACTATTAGAGTTTTAAAGCTAAGCCTGAGATCACAACTCAACCTACAAACTTGACCAAGCTACTACCTTTTGCTACAAGAACATAAAAGATGAATCCTCAGATTTTTTTGTGTGCTTTCCTACCTGGGCGTATGAGATACAAAATGAAAAATAGGGGGTAACATTCAACACTTAGAGGGTCTACCTAACCCTATCCACAGGGAACCATCCTGATGGTGGGTGAACCCTGCTACCCCTACTACCACTGATGCACCCTAGTACACACCACAGTATCCCAACCCATTTTCCTCACTTGAGTCCTTCAGGGGACCAATATAGAATAAGGGGATTAATGTCCTATAGTAGGTCCTTTTACTCCTGTCCCTCTAAACAATATGGGAAACAATGCCCAAAATCTATACCAAAATGGAATGAGCCCAGAATATGAGACTAACTAATAAGGTAATTCCAAATTCAGACTACACAAAGCCATCCCGGAACAAAGTCAACTAAAAATGCCCAAAATATAGGATCACAATTATTATTATAGTGATGCAGTGTAACCTACTGGCTCATTATAAAGCCACTCACTGTGTCCAATGGCCAGAATAGTGGGATTGCAGGTATGTACATAATGAAAGTAAGAAGTTGTGTAAAAGGGGCACTGAGAGGTACGGTCACGTATGTATGGTTCTCTCCAACTATAAGATTCATCCAATCCTTAGAAAAAATGCTATTAAAACAGAAGATATGGTGGGGCACTCATAGTCATTTGGAATCACTAATAAATAATTTTATTACAAATAAAAACAAATTAAAATAGAACCGAGGTAGATTTCAAATAGAATAAAAATACAGTTTTTATATACACATATACAATAATACCGTTTCTGTTCTATGTTGTCGTTGGTGGTTGTGGTTGTGGCAGTGTATCAGTGGGTATTTCATACTAGATATTGATTAATATGTCACTAGCACCAACCGGTTATATTGGGGACATCACCAGTAACTTCAAAATATACTTGTATATAATATGTTGTGAGCTTGAAGGATAAAATATTATCACCAATTACAATCTTAAACTGAGTATAACATCAATCTTAGTTCATTAAGTTCAAATAGTTAAAACATGTACTCTTATAGATTAGACCGTGCTTCATACAGTCTTATTAATCTAATAGATATATTCGCCGGCAGAGTTAGATTGTGGCAAAATTATTATAGTTATATCTTCAAGACAGCGTAGATAAAGTTCCATAATGTGGCGCAATAATTGAGAAGTATCGAAATATTGTCAATAGAATACAATGATATATGGAGTTGTCCCTACTGTTCATATCGGGCTCGGTGCAATATTATACTTTTGTCCAGTACTCACGTACTGGACAGAGAGCTGCTCTCTGTTCCAAATAGTGCACAGAGTTTGATGAGCTAGGCGGCGTCCCGCGTGGCCTCGCTTACCAGCAACATACGTGAGTCCGAAAGTAGGAACTTGTGTGGAGTCCTCTACGGTAGAAGACACTAACCCTGGGTTCACACCTGAGCGTTTTACAGCGTGTTTGTACAAGACATGAAAGCCAATGATTTCCTATGGCCCTGGTTCTCACTTGAGCGTTTCACAGCGCGTTTGAACGCGCTGTAAAATGCCCAACGCATAAACAAGTACTTGAGCTTTTTTTGGGGCGTTTGTCGCGCGTTTTGTGATTGACACCACAGTAGTCAATCACAAGAACGCGCGTAAGAACGCGTGTTTCCTATTTGCAAAAACGCGCTGAAATACGCGTGACAAAAACGCTCGTAAAACGCGCGTTTTTAGAACGCTCAGGTCTGAACCAAGGGTTAGGGAATTGTTTTGCAGACTTGTCCTCAGCGGCTCCCACATTCACGTGTCTCTTTTTCTCCTCCCGGACTGGTCTCACACTTTTTCAGCAGGTTTAATGCGCACCTTTCCCCATATATTTCTAGATGTTGTAATTCATATTAGGTACTAAAATCTTGGCCATAGTCTCTCTTTGTACCATTAGATGTTATACAAATATGAGGATCATCTTACAAACGCGTTTCAGGATTTAATTATCCCTTCCTCAGTGGAAGGGATAATTAACCACTGAGGAAGGGATAATTAAATCCCAAAACGGGAGAATTGTGGCACACAGGCCATGTACCATGTTTAAGCTTTAAGAAGTTGTCTCACTTCAACAAATGGCATTTATCATGTGGACAAAGTTAATACAAGGTAATTACTAATGTATTGTGATTGTCCATATTGCCTCCTTTTACTGGCTTGATTAATTTTTCCATCACATTATAGACTGCCTGTTTCTATAATTATGACCACCCTGTAATCCATCAGTGGTGGTCATGCTTGCACACTATAGGAAAAATTGCAGACTTCTCTGGTGGCTGGGACAGTAGGAGCGCACATAGGCTGGTGCTTTTTCCTATAGTGCGCAAGCACGGCCACTGCTGCTGGATTTCAGGGTAGCCATGGAAACTAGCAGTTTATAATGTGATGTAAAAATTAATCCAGTCAGTAAAGGAGGCAATATGGATAATCACAATACATTAGTAAGTGCCTTGAATTAACTTTGTTTATATGATAAATGCCATTTGCTGAAGTGAGACAACCCTTTTAGGAATTGTTTACTACTCACTCTACAAGTGGCTTAGTGGAAAGGGGTAGGCTTAAGATATAACAGTATGCTACACAGTTGCACCAAAATTTGCTGCCAAAAATTTATGCAAATTAGGTGGTTAAAGGGGTTGTGCCAAGTTTTTCACTTATCTCCTAGCCATAGGATAGGTGATACCTAATTGATTGGAGAAGGTCCAACCCCTGGGACCCTCAACTATCCTGAGAATGGGAGTCCTGTTGTCCCATTTTGATGGAGCAGCAAACCACACATGCATCTTGTCACTTTATTCATTTTCTATGCCAGACATAGCTGAGTTCCGAACTTGGCTATTTCCAGGGAACCATTAGAGAATAAATGAAGTGTCAGGTTGCATGTGTGGCCTGCTGCTCCATCAGGATGGGGGAATGGAAGCCCCACTCTCAGAATCAGTGGGGTCTCAGCTGTTGGACCACATCTGATCAGTTAGCTATCCCCTATCCTTTGGACAGGAGATAACTTGAAAACTTGGCAAAATCCCTTTAAGGACCTAATACAATACCCAATATCCAGGCCAATTATCATAGGAACACTCATTTCTTATAATTTGACTGTCTGACCTATCAGCCAACAAACAATCAAATTCCCATTTGTTGGCTGATAGCATCTTTCATTCAGAATTAAAGAAATCCAATTATTGGCAGCTACAGTTCAGTAAATTTATTCTACACAAATCAAATTTGTTATAAATGTCCCCAAAACTTGGGGTTCTAGACAATCTGAAGTTTATGTAATCATCCCTCATAAATTGCTCAAAATGGAGTCTGCCATTTTGTTTATCGGAATACAAGGAATATAAGAAGATGAAGTAGGAGGATCACATGACTTTCGATTCAGGTACAATCGATTCAGACCTGAAACTAATTTCTTGGCTAATTCAGACGAATCAGACCCAAAACAAAACTAGTTTATTGCTGATAGGTGCTTGTCCTGCCCAAACATCAGGCAGGATTATAGCACCCTTAGAATAGAGTACATTTGCCATTCATTATGAGCCACTGTGATAAATTTGACTCATGTTTAGAATGACTAAATATAGCTATAATGCAGAAACATTTAAAAATGTTTTAGTAAATTTGCCCATTGTGTTTTAGAAGGATCATAATACTATTTAGTGGAAGTCTACTTTCTACATAATAATTCTAGACCATACAGTCAGGCTTATATCTTTGTAATTTTTTTCTCCCACAAATATTTTAACATATCAAATGTTTCCTATCTGTAGGCTTCGAAATGAATGGGCTGAAAGGCTGGAGAAAAGGATTGATATGATAAGAACCCAGAATCAAAACAAGAAGGCGAATGTGTGAAAATTCCTCTCCTTCCATTCTCCCTTGTCTTCAGAATTCTGTCAGAATCACAACAGTTTGAGCATCATATATTCTTAATAACCCATTGTTTAGTGACTCATGGGATGATTAGTTGAAGGGCAGTATACTACTCTGTATATGCATTTAACATGAAAGTATTGTTAGTACTCTAACATCATAATCTTTAATGGGTTGTCTGGTTTTATTAGTATTCTTTAAAAAGTTAGAAATACTGCAGATACATAGAAATAATGATTGTTTTAAATGGGTACTTTTATGTTACATTTTATTCATCTGTATGTTTAGCATCAATATCAAAGGCATAGGACTCTAATGCATCCAATAAGTACGTCAAAGCTTAAACAAACTTTGTAGGCTTTCTTGAGTCTCTCTACCCATGTATGCAATGTAAGAAAAAGCGGATAAATATGAAAAAACCTGATGTCTCCTTTAACGTGGTCCTCAAGCCACCTGGTAAAACCAAGACATTGAACAGCAGTGTGGGTACAGTTATGAAATACATTGACTATACATTTGATAAAACATTACTGCAGTATGCCAGGATCAATTCAGATGAATGTTTTTCTTGACACCATCAGCACTGGCACCACTTGTGTTCCTAAAACTGGCCATTTTCTTTTCCAAGAAAATACATTGTGTAATGCAGCAGAATAAAGAACTGGCATAGCTGTACTTTCCTGGTGAAGGACAGTGGTGATTATTTATGGAAAGAAACACAAAAACTTAAAATGTAGTTATGATATAAAAAGTTCCATGTATTTGATAACTGCACCCACTGTTCTGCCTTATTGTTACCAGTGGACCAGAGGTTATAGACAAATTCACCGCCGATATATATGGACCCTTAAATGACAGAATTGGTCAGCGTCTGTCTACTCTACTTTTAGCTTCTTAATCTGATCATCCATAGTCCCCCCATCTCACAAGACCAATAGACGCTGGCATTTGCTCAGATTTGCCTGGTACTGATGCCAGCCCTAGTAAAATAAAAAGTATGTTTTATTAATTATGTATGTACGGTATATTAACATGTTAGAATTATACAATTAGATTTTTTTTTATAAAAAACAATTGAATGCTCTGTATGATTACCTATGTGCACTTCACTTGAATGGATTGATTTGGATATGATTTATGGTTTATGATGTGGTACAGATGGTAAAATGTATTGAAATTTTGCCTAAACATTTACAAATTGTATTGTTATTTCTACATCAAACAGATACCATTTAAAAATTGGTAGGCCAAATGTGGTTTTAATAAAAAAGGGTGTTAAAGTAACAAACATATGCCTAAAATGATAGCACACTCTTTTATTATGGAGGCTATTGTACCAAATAGAGGATGGAATGCTTTAATTCTCAGATCATGTACACAAAGTTTTCACCGTTGTCGCTGTGTTATGTTTCAGAAAAAAAAACATGGCATTTTGCTTTATACATCTCCCCCTTGATTTTTGCCTTCATAAATCATGTATAATAAGGCTCGGGACAGCATATTAGTTGCTGCTAGAATAGCAATGGGAATTTTGCAGGTCGACTGAGTCAGGGCATGGCTTGCATGCAACGAGGTCACCCAACAGCCCTCACAACACATAAAACACAGAGCAAGCAATATATTTGTAGCGCACATTTTAATGAGCTTAATAGACGGGAAACAACGCTACATAAATACACCTAATGAAAAGAGAGAAACCTGTTGTGAAGCAGTAGATAGATCCATCTGTTCTTTTGCTGTAGAACAATGAAATTATTAAATTCTCCATAATTAAATGAACTGATTCCAGAGTTTTATTTTACAATTCAGTTTCCTAACAACATTTTATTTCTGTAGCCACAGTTCAATCCTATAACTGCAATACTGCTGAAAGAGCTGACAGGGTTAACCGTAAAGGTTTTCTAAGCTGTTCTCCTTCATAGCCTCATACCTGTGATATATCATATGCTATGTGGTCTACTCCTATTTGTGTAAATAATATATCAATAAGGCAGGCAAGAAACAGCATCAGGATTATGTTGGGGGGAAAAGACATATGAGCAACTTTCAGAAAGTTTTGATATCTTTATTTATTTATCTATTTTATGCACTTATATAGTGCTACTATATTCAGCAGCGCTTTACAGACATTAGTTTCCTTATGGAGACATATCAAAAGTATTGTTGGTGGGGTCTGAGTGCTAAGACCCCCAATGATCGTTAGAACTTGGAGAGACAATTCACACATTAGCGTAGCTAGGGGCAAATCTTGTGCCCATGGCTGTCAGGAGAGCAGCGACTTGTATTTGGCACCAAGATATTTAACCACTGAGGTAGGGAAATTAACCCTGAACACATTTGGTGAAAAGCAGTGTAAATACCTAGAGATTTTGATAAAGTAACAATAAGAATATTGTCAATGTTTGTCCCAAATATCTTGGTGCAAATACAAGTGGCTGCTCTCCTGTCTCAGCCCGAAGCTTTGGACCTGGTAACAGTGTACCATCTGGAGCACGTGGGACGCCGAGGAATCAACAGGCGAGTAAACCTGCCGGCTGAGCACTGTGGCCGGTAGCTGCATGACATCCAGACCGGCTGTAAAGGAGCCCATCAGAGCATGGGACACCACGCGGGATGCTGCTCGGTCTTACCGAATAACAAGCGGACTCAGAAATCAGCAGGAGGCAAAGTACGGCCACTTCCAAATGAGAGACACTAAAGCTACAGGAGTGGTAACGTACATTTAAGCATATACCATCCAGCTGGCATAAGTCTGGATAAAATAGTTACTATATAGTGGACGCAAAAAAAGAAAAACATTAAGATAAGGCATATACTGTAAGACAAAAGGAGTGCTACTATTTATCGGAGCATACAGACATTGTGGTGATATCACCAAATATCGCACAACTATCTCAATTTAATTCAACATATGAATATTTTGCAATAATTGTCTGCTTATAAGCTTATTGATATAACAGAAGGAAAGGACTTGCTTTACTAAACTAATTTTGGGGATACATGAAATATATATAACCCCTATACCTCATTTCAAAGAACATTTTTATATTTTCATTCTTATTTTTATTTTTTATTTTTATTTCTTATCCATTTTTTAATGTTTAGATTACTAGGTCAACCTGGTTTTGTAGATTAATTGTAATTTGAAGTAATTATATGTATAAAGGTTCGCTTTTAATAAATGTACTATAACCTGCATGGTGTTCTATCTGGCTCCAGATAGCAGAGTGCCCCCCTAATTTTATTTAAAATGTTCTAAGCGTGGCATTGGGTGTGTCGAGGGGAGAGCACTGCACCATTATTTATCAAATTGATAAACTAGTATTATCTTTTTATAAACTATTTTTTTTTCTATTTCCTGCGGATTACATATTTCACCTTTCCGCATGTCATCTGCATTTTTGCGGACCTATTGACTACAATGGGACCACAGACCGCAATTTGCAGACTATAGTAGGACATGCCCTTTTTTTTTACGGATCCGCCTAACGGAAGAGAACGGAACTACGGATGCGGACAGCACACTGAATGCTGTCCGCATTTTTTGTCGTGTCATTGAAATGAATTGGTCCGCATCTGTTCCGCAATTTTTCAGAATGGATGCGGATTACAAAATACTAACATTACGAATGGACCCTAATCCTTCTTTCCATTGATATATGGCATTGAGTGAAACGCAGGAGATACAGATTGTGTCAGGATCCGTTCAGGAAAAAAAAACTGATTGTTTTGCACTCAAGTTGAACCAGTTTTTTTATGTGATTGCGTTCAGTATGTGAGTTTTTTTGCTCTGGATTGTATCCAGATTGCATGCGTTTTTCACTGCGTGAAGAATAACAATCTACATCTCCCAGCAACTATCAGTGAAAAATGCATTTCATCCAGATTGTATCCCGATGCCTTCCATTTTTCATGCAAGTTTTATTCAGTACTATGGAGCCCGAGCTGTGTGAAAACGCACAATATAGAAGCATTTTTCCCTGAACACAGAGATGATCGGTGATAAGCAATGCTCACGTAGACAGATCTATTGAAATAAATAGGCCAGGATTCAGTCTGAATGCTAGGTCTTAATTGCACAAAGCAACCGTATGTTAAAGTCGCTCATGTAAAAGAAGCCTAACACATTATTTGTTCAAATGGTCTTCGTGACCATCTATATGGCCACCTTTTCCCATATACCTGTGGATAATCTCAGATAAGACATTCCAATATCATGATGCATTAAAATAAATAAACTAACTCAACTTTGCTACATCTGTATTTTGTAATCATGGAACATATTATTTTCTAAGTATTCAAATATAGTGTAAAACATGAATGAACAAGATGTAACATACTTTCAGAATAGAGCAGTTCATATCTATGCTATCCCATGTTATTCAAACAATGCATTGTAGTAAACTGTATCCTTTCAGTGTAACTTATACAAGGTGACATTTATAAACTTCAGTCTCGCTTTATGGTAGCAGTTATGTGCTACAAACAAACCAAAGTAATATTTTACTTGGACTAATGACCCTTCTATTTCATGAGAAGCAGCTGTCAACTTTGAGAAATGAATCTGTCACAAAGCAAACACACTGCAACCCATTCTGCCTGTATATGGAATATTTTAATACTGTTTTGTTACAGTTGCTGGCAAAGTACTCTGAATAGATTAATAGGTTCCTGTCCTGGATATACCAAACAAAAGTGACAGCAACAGTTAGGCAATTTTGCTTATATCAAAAATGCTCAACTTTCTAACTTACAAAACAATTGCTTTATAAAAGAGAAGTGGTTTCATCTTCTGCCAAACACTGGCTGTCATGTTAGTAAATGAAGAGTATCCATAGATTGTCTGAATCATCTTTACATAGAGAAAATAAGGGGCATTTACTAAGGTCTTTACACCAATATTGTGACGTAAAAAGTCACACATTATGGTTTACTCCATATTTGCACCATAATGTGCGACCTTTTGAGATACTAGCCAGTCTTAGTTACATAGTTAATACGGTTGAAAAAAGACATACAGTAAGTCTATCAAGTTCCACCAAGGGACAGGTGGAGTACACGAATCCTAGAAGTAAGTGAGACTCAGATTTCTACACATTTTCACAAGCATTAACGTCATTTACTTTTAAGAATTCATCTAAACCCTTTTTAAAACTGTCCACTGTTCCTGCTGTGACCACATCCTGAGGAAGTCTCTTCCACCGATGCACAGTTCTTAAATAAAAAAAGCTATGATGCTTCTGTAGACTAAACTTTTTCCTCTCCAGTCGGAGGCAGTGCCCCCTTGTCTTTTGAAGGTATTTGACATGGAATAGCTTTTTACAATATTTTTTGTACGGCCTATTTATATATTTGCATAGATTAATTCAATTCTTTTAATCTTTCTTCATAACTAAGACCCTCCAGGTCCCTTATCAGTTTAGTCGCTCTCCTCTGTACTTTTTCCAGCTGCAGTGCGTCCTTTCTATAGACTGGTGCCCAGAACTGAACTGCATATTCCAGATGAGGCTGCACCGATGCTTTGTAAAGTGTTAATATTACATTCCTGCCTGCGAGTCCATGTTTCGTTTAATGCATGACAATTTCCTGGTACACTTAGAAGCAGCTGATTGACATTGTATGCTGTTATGTAATCTACCATCTTGATAAATGTCCCACTATACAGTAAACAATGCTAGGTCCTTCTCTTTCCTAAACACCTGTGAGATAATGCTCCATATGAGGAAAGGCTTGCCCAGTATCAGGTTAGAGGCTTGGAATGGATGATGGATAGGCCACTGTAAAATTTAGGCATTCACAATGTTTTAAAATCTTTCAGTTGTCACCTATAAAAACAGAATATTCACTATAAGTAATATCAGTGGAAATCTGCTCTATTGGCCATGTTTAAAATTCAATCTATTGCACTATTTGGTGTTAGGACAGCTGCCCATAGCTGCTGCTGCCTTGCTCTCCCCTGTGGTCATGGACACCATGCTGCTGCCTCCATGCTTGTTGCTAGTGGTCCAGCGTATGTCACCTTAGGGCATATGTGCACTCACTTCTGGCCTCTTAAAGGGCCAGTAAGTGCACTTCTAAATTCTTTCCCAGCCAACGGCTAGGGGTCCTTGGGTATTTAAGGTGTCCTCTTCATGCAGAGGGTGCCTGAGCTTTATGATGACCAGCAAAGGTGCTGAAGTCTAGGGCTTCTGTGATTCTCCTGCATTTATCCTGCATTTGTTCGTATCTGTGCTCCAGCTCTGTACCCGCCCTATCCGTGTGTTCCTGCCAGGGGCGTTACTAGGGTCTCAAAAAGATCCGAGGCCCAAGCACCAATGAATATGGCCCTGTTATCTAAGTCTAAACCCCCCCCCCACACACACACACACACACACACACAGACCACATTTTGCTGTGCCTCCCAGGTGACATCTCCTCTGATGTAGATCTTCTCTGTCATCATCTTCTCCATTTGGACCGTACAACTTCTTTCAGCCACATCTCGTCTATGCAGAGTGTGACACACAGACATCTTAGCTTTCTCACTTTTCTATGTTCATCCCCCAACCTGGAGTCCCCACAGTGTTATCCTGCTGCTCGCTGTGCTCCCCAATACCCCCAAATACTATCCTGAAGAAAAATTTGTGCCCTCATAGTAATAATGCTTCTCATAGTCCCACCAAGTGTAATCCCCTTTAAGAATGTCCGCATTAGTAATACTGCCCCCTACAGTGCCCAAAACTGTGATAACACTCCCCAGATATGCCGCCATTAGAAGAGCCCTCCTGTATTAATAATACCCTCACAGAGCCCCCAGTAGAAATAATGCCACTCTATAGTGCTCCTAGTATAAATAAGTCCCTCCAATAGAGCCCTCAGTAGTAATAAGAATGCCTATAATGTCCCCTGGATTTTCAGTGCCCCCTGTATTTATATTCCTCCCTCCACCATACAGTCCCATGTAAATAGCACTATTTCCCTCCCTCCGCCATCTAGTCGGATGCAAATAATATCACATCATCTCTCCATTCTCTTCCTATATACAGTCCCATGTAAATGCCATCACCCTGCCCCACCCACCTCCAACATACAGTCCCATGTAAATAACACAATCCCTCCCATAGCGCCCTTAAACATACTCTAAAGTCCCATGTCAATAACATCACCCTGCCCCACCCACCTCCAACATTTAGTCCCATGTAAGTAACATCACTCCCTCTCACAGCCACCATCAACATACAGTCCCATGTAAATAACATCACTCTCTCCCCCAGCCCCCTCCAACATACAGTCCCATGTAAATAACATCAGTCCCTCATACAGCCACCATCAACGTACAGTCCCATGTAAATAACATGACCCCCTCCCCAGCCACCTTCAACACACAGTTCCGTGTATATAATGTCCCTCCCTTCAGCCCTAACATACAGTCCCAGTTAAATAACCACAACTCCCAGCATTGCTCTGCCTCTCCCTTCACTTACTTCTCCTTGTGTAGCAGACATCACCACAGCTTCTTCTCCTATTCACTGCCGTCCTCTCCTGGTCACATGATAGTGAAATGATCGCAGGTCCTTCTCAACCACTGCCTGTTTTGCTGGTCACATGACCTGTGATGTCATCATAGGTCCTTCAGCTCTTCCAATGCATTAGATTCAATTGTATTGCCGTCCTATCCGGTAGGCAGGACATTTGTGGCCTGGGACAAAACATCAGGAGTTTCAGATCTGTTTGTGTTTAAGTTTAACCTTGTCTATGGTATCTAGCTAGTCTGTATTCATGCCAAGTATCCAGCCTGCCTGCCTCGCCTGTGTCTTCACTACCACCCTTCCTGCCAGTTTATCCTGTGTGTCCTACCAGCTACACTCCACGTGTGCTATCTGTATCTCTAATTTAGGCATTTAAGCCTTAGTGACTGTTCAGACTGATCCTTCAGTTTTTCTGCCCGTTTTACTCCATTTTCTTTGTCCTGAGCTACTGGAGCTTGCGTTGGAGTCCCTGACCCCAGTAGGTCAGCTGTCATAGTCTCACTTCCTTCTGACTGAGATTCATATCCCTAGTCCCTACCTATCCCTTTGTTGAACTTGATGGACTTATGCCTTTTTCCAACCATATTAACTATGTAACTATGTAACCACTAGTGATGAGCGAGCGTGCTCGGCCGAATAGCGGTTCGGCTCGAGCATTGCTATGCTCGACACATGGTGGTTCTCGGCCGAATACCACATGTGCTTGAGTGCAATGTTCGAGTCTCCTCCCCGCACGTTTGGCGCCTTCTAAGCAGCCAATAAACGTGCAGGTAAGTAATGTCCTTCACTGTAATGCCGTAGCCATGTTAGCTACTGGCATTACAGTGATTGGCTGGCCGGAGCGCGTCATCTGAGGTTATATAGCACCCGATGACATGTGCTTGGATCAGTCATAGTCGGGGAGAGCAGAGCGTAGGAAGGGAAAGACAGGGTAGGGAGCGAATTTTACAGTTATTATTCTAAGAAAGCTTTAAAGACTACTGTGTGTGTGTTTGAGAGCAGCAATATATTTTTACCAGTGCTAAATTGATCAGTCTTAGGGACATCCGTGCTGGGTAAGGGACAGATAGTGCAGGGAGAAAAATTTGCAACTTTTACTACCAAAAGCTGATCAAAGACCCCAAAGTTCTTATAGGGACTACTGTGTGTGTGTTTGACAGCAGCAAGATATTTTTCTTTAATAGTTATATGTCTTTTTGCGTAAATTCAAATAATCAGCACCACATTTATTGTCTATAGTGTGTGCGTTTAATACTCATCCGTGACATATACAGTACTCCATCCGAAAACTGTTTCTTTAGTGTAAATTTAAATAATCAGGGGCCAGCCCTTACCTACTGTCTCTGTAGTGTGTGCATGTAATACACATCCGTGACATATACAGTACTGCATCCGAAAACTATTTCCTTAGCGCAAATTAAAATAATCTGGGCCTAATCTAGTGTCCATAGTGTGTGGCTTTCTGTGACAAATAATGTACTATATCCGAAAACAGTGTCTGTAGCGCAAATTTAAATAATCTGGGTCTAATCTAGTGTCCATAGTGTGTGGCTTTCTGCGGCATATACTGTACTACATCCGAAAACAATGTCTGTAGCGCAAATTTAAATAATCTGGACCTAATCTAGTGTCCATAGTGTGTGGCTTTCTGTGACATATACTGTACTACATCCGAAAACAGTGTCTGTAGCGCAAATTTAAATAATTTGTGACACAACTACTATGTGTGCATTTAATACATATCACTGACATATACAGGTCTTTCTCAAAAAATTTGCATATTGTATATAAAGTTCATTATTTTCTGTAATGTACTGATAAACATTAGACTTTCATATATTTTAGATTCATTACACACAACTGAAGTAGTTCAAGCCTTTTATTGTTTTAATATTGATGATTTTGGCATACAGCTCATAAAAACCCAAAATTCCTATCTCAAAAAATTAGCATATCATGAAAAGGTTCTCTAAACGAGCTATTAACCTAATCATCTGAATCAACTAATTAACTCTAAACACCTGCAAAAGATTCCTGAGGCTTTTAAAAAATCCCAGACTGGTTCATTACTCAAAACCGCAATCATGGGTAAGACTGCCGACCAAAAGCCCATCATTGACACCCTCAAGCAAGAGGGTAAGACACAGAAAGAAATTTCTGAACGAATAGGCTGTTCCCAGAGTGCTGTATCAAGGCACCTCAGTGGGAAGTCTGTGGGAAGGAAAAAGTGTGGCAGAAAACGCTGCACAACGAGAAGAGGTGACCGGACCCTGAGGAAGATTGTGGAGAAGGACCGACTCCAGACCTTGGGGGACCTGCGGAAGCAGTGGACTGAGTCTGGAGCAGAAACATCCAGAGCCACCGTGTACAGGCGTGTGCAGGAAATGGGCTACAGGTGCCGCATTTCCCAGGTCAAGCCACTTTTGAACCAGAAACAGCGGCAGAAGCGCCTGACCTGGGCTACAGAGAAGCAGCACTGGACTGTTGCTCAGTGGTCCAAAGTACTTTTTCGGATGAAAGCAAATTTTTGCATGTCATTCGAAATCAAGGTGCCAGAGTCTGGAGGAAGACTGGGGAGAGGGAAATGCCAAAATGCCTGAAGTCCAGTGTCAAGTACCCACAGTCAGTGATGGTCTGGGGTGCCATGTCAGCTGCTGGTGTTGGTCCACTGTGTTTTATCAAGGGCAGGGTCAATGCAGCTAGCTATCAGGAGATTTTGGAACACTTCATGCTTCCATCTGCTGAAAAGCTTTATGGAGATGAAGATTTCATTTTTCAGCACGACCTGGCACCTGCTCACAGTGCCAAAACCACTGGTAAATGGTTTACTGACTATGGTATTACTGTCCTCAATTGGCCTGCCAACTCTCCGGACCTGAACCCCATAGAGAATCTGTGGGATATTGGGAAGAGAAAGTTGAGAGACACAAGACCCAACACTCTGGATGAGCTTAAGGCCGCTATCGAAGCATCCTGGGCCTCCATAACACCTCAGCAGTGCCACAGGCTGATTGCCTCCATGCCACGCCGCATTGAAGCAGTCATTTCTGCAAATGGATTCCCGACCAAGTATTGACTGCATAACTGAACATGATTATTTGAAGGTTGACTTTTTTTGTATTAAAAACACTTTTCTTTTATTGGTCGGATGAAATATGCTAATTTTTTGAGATAGGAATTTTGGGTTTTCATGAGCTGTATGCCAAAATCATCAATATTAAAACAATAAAAGGCTTGAACTACTTGAGTTGTGTGTAATGAATCTAAAATAAATTAAAGTCTAATGTTTATCAGTACATTACAGAAAATAATGAACTTTATCAGAATATGCTAATTTTTTGAGAAGGACCTGTACTGTACTTTATCCGTACACAGTGTATGCTAATCTGTGACATTATCAGGGCTACATCTCCTGTGTAACGTGTAAGTATCCCATTAATTTATTGGCGCATACACTCACAAATCCTACGCTACTGTATGTGGGACATACCTGTAAGCATATATAACATTTAATATTAAGAAGGCAGCCAGTAAGGGCCATGGAAGTGGCCGTGATGCTAATGGTGCACACAGAGGCCGTGGCCCTGGGCACGATGAAACTTAGTAGCTGAGGGCCTCCAGGTGCGCTAATCCTCAAAAACATTATTTGGAAGGGCCTTCCAGTCAGCTGACCCTATAAAACATAATTTGCGAGTGCCTTCAGGTCAGCTGACCCTCTAAAACATCATTTGCGACTGCCTTCAGGGCAGATGACCCTCTAAATCATCATTTGTGAGTGCCTTTAGGGCAGCTGACCCTGTAAAACATTATTTGTGAGTGCCTGCACGTGGGCTGACCCTAAAAAACGTAATTTTCCAGGGCCTGCAGGTGAGCTGACCCTGTTAAACATTATATCTGAGGGCTGCAGGTGAGCTGATCCTGTAAAGCATTATATGTGAGGGCCTGCAGGTGAGCATACTCTCTAAAACATTATGAGCGAGGGCAGCCTTAAAAGCATGTTGATATGATGGAGGAGAAGGAGTAGAGAAGTCAGTGGCAATCCAGGCCTTGTTAATTTTTATAACAGTCGTCAGCATTTTCAGTTAACAGACGCATGCGCTTATCAGTTATTATGCCCCCAGCAACACTAAATATCCGGTCTGACAAAACGCTGGCGGCAGGGCAGGCCAGCACCTCTGTGGCGTAGAGTGGCGGTTTGTGCCACATGTCCAGCTTGGATACCCAATAGTTGTAAGGCACAGAGGGATCACTAAGGACGCTGACACGATCTTCTATGTACTCCTTCACTATCTTCCAAAAATTTTCCCGCCTTGTGACAGTAGGCCGCGCATCGGAGTGAGGGTGCTGGCACAGTGTCATGAAACAGTTCCAGGCCTTGGAGAGTGTTGCCCTGCCTCTGTTGGAACTGCTGTGTGTTCCCCTCATCTCCCCTTCTGTTTGCACAAGGAACTACGTACTCTGCCGCCAGTCTTGTCAGCTGTAAATTTATCCGCAATAACATTCTGTTCTATTATTATTATGGTTTGTGGTTGTATTATTAAAAGTTAATATGCGAGACCGCATACAGTTCATCAGCAGTATGTTGATTAAGATAGTTGAGTCCCCCAGGCTCCTCAACTCCAGAAATCCTGTGTAATGTCAAAAGGTATACACAATAGTAAAGTACTTTCACCACTCTCGTACCTCTACTGATCGAGTATACTCACTAGACGCAGATGGAATCTAAGCATGTAGCAGACTTTACTGCAGCAATCTCCACTCCTCCAAGCTAGCTGCTTTTCTTCAGCATTCAACTGCAAGTTTAAAATATACCCTCCATGGTGAAGTAACGCCAAACATTAAAAGTATAATGACTTTTATTATACTCACAAACAACTGTTAAAATACGCGTAACAATATATTTCTCTGCCCGACCCGGGTTTCACTTCATGAGCTTCGTCAGGGGCGTCTAGAGTGTGACCATCCCCCACCGGTTAATATTGACCTCCCCACCCTCACCTACCTGCACTAATTACCATCCACCAATACTGCATCCTTTAGCCTTCCCGAACACATGCAAAACCGCATCGAGCAATTTGAGAACATACCCACCATAGCATACAAGCCTCCATTGGTCACAGTTCCCACCACTAACATCTTTAGACAGCGATCACAATTTGCTTTAATGGTATGACCACACTTCAACATCATAGGGGATCCACCTCAGAGAGTTATCCCCTGTTTTATTACTCCTCTTGCATTTTTATGATATCCTCACAATACACAATCACGGTTTCCTCCTCAGTATGTAGGGTATATTTTAAACTTGCAGTTGAATGCTGAAGAAAAGCAGCTAGCTTGGAGGAGTGGAGATTGCTGCAGTAAAGTCTGCTACATGCTTAGATTCCATCTGCATCTAGTGAGTATACTCGATCAGTAGAGGTACGAGAGTGGTGATAGTACTTCACTATTGTGTATACCTTTTGACATTACACAGGACTTCTGGAGGAGAGGAGCCTGAGTGACTCAACTGTCTTAATCAGTATACTGCTGATGAAATGTATGAATCAATGAGGAGAAATACGCGCGGTCTCGTATATTAACTTTTAACTTGAATGTGTGAATTGATCCCAATACACGTCTGAGACACGCAGCGAGGGACCATCAAAACGAACTGTTAACTTTGTTTTAAGCCTGTAGTTGTATTATTGTTGTTAGTATTATTGTTATTTATGGTTGTAAAATATGTTTATAGTTGTGAAATATATTATGGTTATTTAGTTATTTATGAGTTAATTAACAGGCCATGGCATTGGTTTACCTCCACTCTCGTGTGTTATGTTTTTAGTTATATTAAAGTATAAGTTTGGGATTTTTGTTGTGCATGGGAAATATTTGCTGTATGATTGCCAATTTTCTATGTGTGTGAGCTTGCCAAGCTCCAAAGCTGCCAATAAGTTGCAGCCATTATCAGACACAACAACTAACCATGCCTGATTGTAGGTTGAGTGGCGAGAGCCACAGCTCAGTCTGGTCCCTTATACCCTGCCACAGCTCTGCAGCGGTGTGCTGTTTGTCACCTAAGCAAATGAGTTTCAGCACAGCCTGTTGCTGCTTCCCAACTGCCGTGCTTTACTGCTTCCAGTTACTGACTGATGGCTGACTGGTGCTGCAAGATGAGAATTCAGGTGGAAGTGGAGTAGGAGTACCAGAAGCGGGGTTTGCTTCAATTAATGTAGGTGGTGGTAAAAATCCAGATGGAATGGGGGCCCACAATCCTTGGCGTTGGTAGCACCTGTGCCATCCCAGGGTACGACTAGCTACCGGCCTCCACAAGGTTCACCCAGTGTGCCGTCACGGAAATGTAGCTCCCCTGGCCAAAAGCACTTGTCCGTGTCTGTTGTTCAGTGGACCTTCCCAATAACTACATTGATCAGGATACAGGTGATGTTACGGGACACAATTGCTGGTGTAATGTGGGGACTGCACACCGAGAAAAATAGTGGCGGCTGGGGACTGAGTAAAAAGGGACGTCCGCTATCATGAGGCTGAGGAAAGCCTCCCTGTCCACAGGCCTAAATGGCAACATTTCCAGTGCCAGCAATTTTTAATGGTGTGCATTTAGTGTTATGGCCTGTGGGTGGGTGGCTGGGTATTTGCGCTTATGTTAAAAGGCCTGGATTAAGGACATCTGTACGCGGGCCTATTTGGTGTGGCCCTCTTTCTCCCTTTTGCCATCCCACAGCCTCTTCCTGCCTATAGTGGTGCTGTGGATACCTCCCCCTCTGTACTTCTGTCCTCGCTTGGCTTCCCACCTTCCCAGGTTGAGTGAGTGAGCTTATCGTCCACCACCCCGTCTTCCACCCTCACTCGGGTCACCCTCCTGACTTGTGTTGTTGACCTAAGAGGCACCCCTGAGGAAGCCAGCAGAGCCTGGCGATACGCGTCGGGCTTTTTCTTTCCTTGTCCACCATGCGCATCCCCATACATTCATGATAAGTATTTGATTACATTCTGTCTTGATGGATTACCACATTTTTTCATGTTTCTGATAAGAATGTTTTATTGTGGGATTATGTTCATATTTTTTGCATGGTAATTGGACAGGGTTATGTGGATTGCATACATTGTATACAACGTTTTTAATAGTGTTCGTTTGTGTTTGTTCGCATCAATAAATTTATACATTTTTAGATGTGCGGCTTCTAATCTCGGCATTCTTTGTTTGTTGGTTACTCTAACAAGACCCTCACTTATTAAAAACTGTGTCTCATCCGCATCATCCACCTCATGAAACTCTAATTGCCATTCACCATCGTCATCTTCTTCTGACTGTGGATGCTGAAGAGTTTGGGAATCAGTGCACAAGATCTCCTCATATCCCTCTTCAGGGAGGGTCAGCTCACCTGCAGGTCCTCACCTACAATATTTGAGAGGGTCATCTCACCTGCAGGTCCTCACCTACAATATTTGAGAAGGTCAGCTCACCTGCAGGTCCTCACCTACAATATTTGAGAGGGTCAGCTCACCTGCAGGCCCTCACCTACAATATTTTACATGGTCATCTCACCTGCAGGCCCTCACCTACAATATTTTACAGGGTCAGCTTACCTGCAGGCACTCACCTACAATATTTTACAGGGTCAGCTCACCTGCAGGCACTCACCTACAATATTTTAGAGGATCAGCTCACCTGCAGGCCATTACCTACAATAGCTGAGATGGTCAGCTCACCTTCAGGCCCTCAAATACAATATTTGAGAGGGTCAGCTCACCTGCAGGCCCTCACCTACAATATTTTACAGGGTCAGCTAAGCAGCAGGCCCTGACATGCAATATTTTACAGGGTCAGCTCAGCAGCAGGCACTCACCCATCCTTGTTTGCAATGCTCAGCAGCAGGCCCTCCTAATGTTTTAGAGGGTCAACAGCAGGACCTTGCTCCTAATGTTTCAGAGGGTCACCAGCAGGCCATCAAAGATAATTTTTCAAGGGTATGTACAATGCCCTCCTTTATATGTAACAAAGGGTGTATTGAAGTGCCAGTTCCTTGTAATTTTTGGCAGCCCTTTCACTTAGTGCATAGGCTTTATGAGTGTAGGAATCCCACTACCTGAACAATTATACCACAATGTGAATGATGCCCTCCTTTTTGTGATATACAAGTGCCTCTTGCTTGTACTTTTTTGCAGCACTTTATAGACAATTGAATATACAGGAAGGCAGTGGCGTAACTAGAAATGACTGGGCCCCACAGCAAATTTTTGAATGCCCCCCCCCAGTAATTTTTTCACAACCCCTTCCTTTCATGCCGCCCCCTTTCCTGTGGCTAGTAAAGATCGCTCTCTCAGACAAGGCCCAGGAGCTGTTCCATCCATTTTCTACACTGTCTATACTGCCACTCTATATCATTTATATGTGTAATACTGTTCAGGGGGCCCTGACAAAATCTTTTAGTACTTCTCCTCCTCCTCTTGGATGGGCCCCTTCTGGTTCAGGGCCCCAAAGCATCCGCTTCCCCTATAGTTACACACCTGCAGGAAGGAATGTTTTCTCACAATTTTTACTGTGAAATTGATTTTTTTGGGGGAGTTTTGTGTGTATTTTTGTCAGTCTGTAAAAGTGGCCTACAATTCGGACAACATGGTTCTCAGCAGCGACCTGTGAGTCCAAGATGCATCTAGACATCGTCCCCATGCTATTACCGATCCATTTTGGTGGTGTTTCTGTCACTGTCTTTGATCTCATGGACCAGGCACCCTCCCCTCTAGGCACCCTCCCCTCTTCAGGGCAGGGGATGTTTGGTTGTCTCCCATTGACTTCTATTATACTCGGGAGCACACGAATATAGCAATGTGTTTGGGTCGAACACCCGAATACTTTGGTGCTCGATCATCACTAGTAACCACATGTGGCTATCCCAGGAGGTAGAAATCTGGCCTCTCCCCTGTAGCAATGTCCAAATCCTTGTACAGGGGTTAAAGGGTGAATTCCAGAGGAGTGCCAGAATAACACCCTTAGGCCTCTTTCACACGGGCATCATGTTTGACACCTGGATAAGAGGCGGGTTTGTTGCGGGAAAATGCTTGATTTTTCCCCGCGAGTGCAAAGCGTTATAATGCGTTTTCACGCTTGCGCCATGTTTGGTACCCAGACCCAAAGCCGGACTTTATCACTGAAGTCCGGTTTCGGGTTGAGTAATCTGTATATTTTATTATTTTTCCCTTATTACATAGTTATAAAGGAAAATAATAGCATTCTCAATATAGAACGCAAAGTAAAAAGGGCAATAGAGGGTTAAAAATAATAAAAAAACTAACTCACCTGCTCCATTTGATCGCGTAGCTGCTGTTCTCCTGTTCTTTCTTCAGCTGGGCGGGGGGTGAAGGACCTTCGGTGATGTCACTGGGTCACATGGTCCAATCACCTGCTTCCATCATTGAAGCAGGTGATTTGACCATGTGACCCAGTGACGTCCCTGAAGGTCCTTCACCCCCCGCCCAGCTGAAGACAGAACAGGAAACCGGCAGCTACGCATTCAAATGGAGCAGGTGAGTTCGTTTTTTTATTATTTTTAACCCTCTATTGCCCTTTTAACTTTGCATTCTCTATTGAGAATGCTATTACTTTCCTTTATAACTATGTTATAAGGGAAAATAATAAAGATCAGGTCCCCATCCCGATCGTCTCCTAGCAACCATGCGAGAAAATCGCACCGCTTCCACACTTGCTTGCGGATGCTTGCAATTTTCCAGCAGCCCGATTCACTTTTATGGGGCCTGCGTTGCATGAAAAACGCAGAATATAGAACATGCTGTAATTTTCACGCAACGCAAAAGTGATGCGGGAAAATCACTGCTTATGTACACAGCCCTATTGAAATGAATGGGTCCGGATTCAGAGTGGGTGCAATGCGTTCACCTCACGCATTACACCCACGCGGAAATCACACCCGTATGAAAGGGGCCTTAGGGTTTACTTAACATAATAAAAAAGCATGTAGAACAATTCACATTTTTCACAATACAACTGATTTTCATATATTTCCTCTACTAAAAGGAGTTATCCAACAAAATTAAAAAAAATATATCTTTTGTAATGCTCACTATTATTACTATTATTTTAACTATATCAATAGAGTTGAGTGGACACCTGGAAGTTCGAGTTTGCCGAGTTCGGCCGAACTTTCCCGCAAAGTCCGGGTTCGGGACCCGAACTTGACCCCGAACCTGAACCCCATTGAATTCAATAGGGACCCGAACTTTGGAGTACTAAAATGGCTCTAAAAGAGTCACGGAAAGTGATAGAGGGCTGGAAAAGGCAGCAAAATGTAGGTCAGATTATGACAAGTGCCTGGCAAACAAATGTGGATAGGTAAATGACTTAAAATAAAATAAATAAAAATAAAAAATAATAATCTAGAACTTGAATCTTGAATTTTTTTATTTTATTTGGGTAGACCCGAAAAAATTGGGAAATATAGAAAAGAAAACAAAGTGCACTGGAGTATAACAAAGGCTGGGTGAGGCTGGTATACATGTCTATTCTGTACAAGGTACAGACAAGTCCTGTGGGATCCATGCTTGGTTCATTTTAATAAACATGAACTTGTCCATATTGGCTGTAGACAGGCAGCTGCGCTTGTCTGTGATAACGCCCCCTGCCGTGCTAAACACATGTTCAGACAATACACTGACTGCAGGGCAGGTAAGCACCTCCAAGGCATAAAGGGCAAGCTCAGGCCATGTTCCCAATTTGGAGACCCAGAAGTTGAATAGGGCAGACCCATCAGTCAGTCAGTACATGTAGGTGTGTGCACACATACTGTTCCCCCATGTTGCTGAAATGCTACCTTCTGCTAAGACGTTCCATATCAACTGGTGGTGCTGGTTCTTGTGGTGTGCTGATAAAGCTTTTTACATTTCAGCCATGCTAACCCTGACTTCTGAGGTGCTGGCAGTGCCTCAGCTGAGTTGGCGACTTCTTCCTCTTCCTTCGCCTTGTGCTTCCACTGAGGCCCCGGTGTCAGGTGAGAATGCCATCAGCAGCGCATCTACCAGCGTGCGCTTGTAAGGGGTATAGATCACCCAACAATCTAAACGCCGCCGAATTTACAGAATATATTTCCCAGTCAGGTATGCAGTGCAGGGGTAGTTTGAAAGAAAAAAGGGGTCATGGAGCATCCCCGTCATCTGGCATCTATTCGCCCCGCTGAAGCATTATTTTGAAAGTGTGTAGAAGCCACACGGGCTCCCCACACTGCAGATTCATCATGGAGACATCATGCAGATTTTACAGCATATAACTACAGTACCCAACAATGTAAACGCCGCCAGATATACAGAATATATTTCCCAGTCAGGTATGCAGTGCAGGGGTAGTTTGAAAGAAAAAAGAGGTATAGCTCACCCAACAATCTAAACGCCACCAAATTTGCAGAATATATTTTCCAGTCAGGTATGCAGTGCAGGGGTAGTTTGAAAGAAAAAAGGAGCATAGATCACCCAACAATCTAAACGCTGCCGAATTTACTGAATATATTTCCCAGTCAGGTATGCAGGGCAGGGGTAGTGTGAATGAAAAAAGGGGTACAGATAACCCAACAATCTAAACACCTCAGAATTTACAGAATATATTTCCCTATCAGGTATGCAGTGCAGCAGGAACACACCCTCCAAGACACTTGTAAATGACTGGTATGATAACCGTGGAATTATCCACCCACAATCTAAGATCTGGATTTACTGATTACATTTCACCCTCAAAAATGCAGTGCAGGCCGCAAATGTACTTTGTGGCAAAAAAATAAGTGTTGTTTTCACCAACAATGTCACAGTTGTATTTACTGGTTATATTTCCCTGTCTGAAATACAGTGAAAGCCGCAAATGAACTTTACGGGAAAAAATAAGTGATTTTTTTTCACCAACAATGTCACAGTTGTATTTAATGCTTATATTGTACTCTCAGAAATGCAGTACAGGCTGCAAATGTACTATCTAGCACAAAAAGTGTGCTTTTTTTAAACCAAAAATGTAAATGCAGTATTTAACGGTTTCATTGGACTGTCAGAAATGCAGTGCAGGTTGCAAATGTACTATCTAGCACATATGCAGTGCTGGTGTCCTTAAAAAATGGCTAGATGTCGCCCACTGAGCTACCAAAACAGGATTTAAGTAATGTCCCTGGCACACATGCAGTTGCAAGTGCACTGCACTTGCAATAATGGTCTCCGCCCACCTAATAAACAGACTGATTAAAGCTTATTTCTCTGTGGCACTGGGCTCATGGGTACAAAAATGTAGCATAGCACCCACAAAAATAATCACTGTAGTTTGCAGAATTAATAACACCAAGTACACCAGAATTGTTTCCTAATCTCTCCCTCACAGCAGCAGCATCCTATTCCTACACTAGTAAGAGCTGACGTGAAGTGCGGCGCTACATGACTCCAGCTTATAAAGAGGCTGGGTCACATGCTCCACTGGCCAATCACAGCCATGCAATTAGTAGGCATGGCTGTGATGGCTTCTAAGGGCACACTAGTTAAATGCTTGTTGATTGGCTATACTGCAGCCTTTAAACAAGCTCCATTAAATCGCCGAACACCAAACTCGACCCTGAACTTTTACGGGTTTGGGTCCGGGTACTAAAAACGCTAAAGTTCGGTATGAACCCGAACTTTACAGTTCTGGTTCGCTCAACCCTATATATCAATTAAAAAATGCTGCTTTAGGGTGCTTTTACACTTGCGTTTTTACTTTCCGCCGTAGAGATCCATCTTCGGGTCTCTACGCCGGAAAGAAACTGATCAGGATTATCCCCATGCATTCTGAATGGAGAGAAATCCGTTCAGGATGCATCAGGATGTCTTCCGTTCAGTATGTGAACGTTTTGTGGACATTGACATAACCGTAGCATGCTGCGGATTTGTCTCCGTCCAAAAATCCAGAAGACTTGCAGTAACAACGGATCTGGAATTAATGCCCATTGAGGTGCATTAATCCGGATCTGGAATTAAGCTAAACGTCGTTTCGGCGCATCGCCGGATCCGACTTTTAGCTCTGCGCATGGGCAGCAGCAGTTCCGATCGGGGCCCCAGTGTAAGCTGGGGCTCCGATCGGTTACCATGGCAGCCAGGACGCTACTGAAGTCCTTGCTGCCATGGTAAGTACTCCGCAGCAGTGTTCTTACCTGCGCTGCGGCCCCAGGGCACTCCTTCTTGACGTCACAGGTCCGGGCAGCGCATTGATCTATGCGCCGCAGGGACCTGTGATGTCATGAAGGAGCGCCTGGCGGCCGCAGAGCAGGTGAGTGCTGGCTGCCATGGTAACCTGAAAGCATTTTAAAGAGTGAACAGGATCCTGATCAGTCTTCAAATGCTTTCAGACGACTTGCGTTCTGACGGATCCGGCGGGATGGAAGTGCCTGCCGGATCCTCAGAACGCAAGTGTGAAAGCACCCTTACAGTGTAATTTTAATTTTTTTCTCCTATTTACTCCCATTATCTGGGGGAATGATCTCTTGTTTTTCTGTGAGTGGGCAGCAGCTGTTACATGTGTACATCTGTAGCATCCCCAAGTCAGGGCAATGTCTGGAACTAACCTGGGGAATGCCAGTGATGGAGAGGCTGGCACGCTGTTCCTCTGGGGCACTCTCTGGGTTCTGAAGGGCCACAGCCAGGTGCAGTGTGAGGTGCCCTTGGTGTTGTAGTTTAACGTGCCTATAGCTGGGTCCCTGATGTGTCGTGACGCCAGTGCCAGTAAACGGTGGCACACCGTATTTATACTAGGAATAACAGAGGTGCAGACTTGTAACTTGAAAACAGAATTCCAACTTTACTGAAAACAGTGATGATACAGTAAGCAGTCTTTCCAACAGTTCCTTTTTGCAGACAATCACAATTGCAGTGGTCTTACATCCAGCAAGGTAAAACAGAGGGTGATAATACAGGACTTGGAATTGCAGGTGAACCTTACTTTCTTCCTGACTCGTCCTGACTGGAATTGATGCTTCAAGGCCCCAATGCCCTACTTCTGGCTTATATCCTTGAATCTCCAGTTTATAATGTACCTCCTCTTGACATTTAGTACCTCTTGCTCTAGGGATTGCCTCCAGGTTGACTTCTGCTGGACTCGCCTAGGCCTGAGACATGTGGCCTTCACAGACTCCAGGGTCTGCACTCCTTCTCCTAGGGCACCATCTTCCTAGGGTGGATTCCTCACAGGCCATAAGGCCTGGGTTTGGCCTTCACAGGCACATGGCCTGCACTTCTGTCTAAGGCACACTTCTAGACTGCCTTCCCTTCCCCTGACTGGGCCTTATATAGACTAGGGCAACCTAGCTCCCTCTAGTGACTAGAGCTGGAATTACGTCCCTAGCCGGCCTGCACTTGCACATTTCACAGTAACAGGGGAATCAAATACCATAAATTACATTGATTTACATTGCATGGTACAAATAGGACCTTTACCAGCCTCCTCCTAAAATGAGAGGAGCGACAGCAGCCAAGTGACCCTTCCGTAGTGACGGGCAGTACAACTCCCGTACACTACATACCCCGCTGCTTTAAGCTGAGTACGCCCTCGTACTCTACCAGGGTACCGCCCTACTGGAATTTCCACCTGAAAGAGACAAAAGAAAAACATGCAAGAATACATACATATCAGTACTCAATTCTATCTGCATCGACAATTGTCATCAGGTCCAGCTGACTGACGGAGAAGTGCGGTGACAAGGGGCGTCGCTCTCTTTCTTCAGGATAAAGAGTGGAACTGGGGCGCTGACCTGGCACAGTGGATGTTAGGGAATACCAGGATAGTCCATGACAATGAAGGAGTCCATAATAAAAGCAACATCTCAGAGGCTCGCACACAGGGAGTCCATCTCTGGGCACATAGACTTAGATAAAATATGTTTTAGCAATAAATACGGTCAGCAGCACATACATAAAATCACAATACAGGACTCTGACAACACCAGGGTAACATCTTCCTGGCAAGTCCTGCGTATATTTAAAGTGCTGACATAAAAGAACCCTTTTCAACCAGAAATGGGGGTTAAAAGGGAATAAAGTGCAAATAAAAGCAACTTGGAAGTATTAAAGTACTTGACGCCACAATGTTAGCAGCAGGCAGGATGTCCCGGAACAGAAAGAGGCAGGCTGGGAGCAGTGGTTCCACAGTGGCAACTTATTTGTCAAACATGCCACTGGCCGTGGGGAACTGGCAGCAAGCTCTACCAGCCTGGCAAACTTAAAGGAACAGTTCCTGCAACAAATATGATGTCCCTGCGAGGATGAGCAAAAATGGCCTAGCAGGCCTGCTCACAGGTAGGTGTCAAATGAGCCCCGTTCGTCGGAGGTAGTGCAGCCCTGTGCTGCTGGTAGTCTGGGCCATGCACCAGGGCCACATGGAGGGGGTGCCCACCAAAGAGAATGGGCTGGAAACATCACCGGTATTGGGCCTACCCACCTCATTGGCACGCTGGGTTGCGGACACACAGGAGCTGCTGGTCTCGGGACACGGGCCGGCGCTGGGGTAGACACTTCCTCTGGCCGGGACATAACGCTCCCGTCACGGCGGACTCGGCTCCTGGCATATGTCAATTTATCCGCTGTTACACGGACCTTGGGTGGCTCAGCGTTAATGGTAGGACCTTGGACTACGGGTTCGGGTGGTACAGGGGTCACAGGTAACTCACCACCGCTGGACTGCTGCGCTGTTTTCTTAGCCTCTGTCACTTGCCGCAGGCCATCCAGGTAAGCCTGTAAGGAAGCGATCCGCTCCTCCAGGGCGGAGATCTCACTGCTGGATTCCGGCACACTTGCAGCAGGCTCAGATGAGGTTCTATCCTGGCGGTTCTTCCGCAGGTCATCCATGGCTTCACTGAACTGGGCCATCCGCGCCCAATCAGCGGCTGTCTTCTCTCGTCGCGGCAGCTCTGGAGAGGGGTAAGGACTGGGAGGCTTGTCCAGGATCGTTGGCTGCCAGAAAATGTTCGGGCCGAGAAAGGAACTCTTCTCCTGGTACGTATTCCGGATGGGTCCCGGCGGGTCCTCTGCCTCCACCGGATCTTCTGCTTCTTCCCAGTCCTCCGGTACCGGTCCTGGACGGGTCACCGCAGTGGCATATGGGCCTCGCAGGCCCTCTGCGGGAGTGAACTCCACTTTCTCTCCGACCACTAGATTATGCAGTCGCCCTGGGAGATAGCTGCGCTTGACGGACCGGCGATTTACATAATAGTCCCGGTTGGTGCCGGTTTCTTGGATGAAGCCAAATCCTCTGACCTTATCAAACTCGAGCACGACTCCGGTGCGGCGTTCAAGCTGGGGTTTGCTGTCCCTGGAATCTTCATAGATCCGCTTGGTAACTTCCTCGAAGTACTTCTTCTGCGTGGTGGTTTTTAAAGTTGCCGCCACTCGGATCTCGGCCATCAGGGCCAACCACGCGGGTTTCCGCGGGAGAAAGCCTTCTCGCTGTGGGTGGAAACGGCAGGGTTCGGCTTGTGGCCATGGACAGGTTTGGGCCATGTCGCTGGGAGTATACGCTGGGGCGCAGGGCGCTCCTTAGTTGCTCCTGAGGTCGCCTCCATTGCACCAACTACGGCCCGGATCCCTCCGATTCAGGTAGGAAACCCCGTAGCAGGGTGAGCCACTGTTCCAGCAGGCTCCACCCCGTCGATTCTTGCACGCCCCTAGGTATTCCAGTATAGGGTAGGCGGTGTCCATATTATAATCCTCAAAGGAAGGCGTTACCTCCAGGTCGTCTCCTCCTCCTTCTTGGAGGGTTTTGGCGCCAAATTTTCGCGCCACTGAGGACAGTGATGGCGCAAGAAGAAGTCCAATGACGCCGGCGGCCATCTTGGACGCCATGATGCATCAATTCAATGACAGCAAGCAGTGGTAGTAAAACAGCATAAAAGTCCACAAAAATGCACTTTGAAGTGGCGATTTTCTTCCTCTTGATAGCGCAACACTGCACAGCGCTTTTTAGAGGTTTTTGGGACACTTTTCTGTACGTTTTAGGTCCACAAAGTTTACTTCAAATAAACAGGCGTTTTGTCACTTGGCAAACTGGTTAAGGCACAAAGTTCACGTTTTTGCTCACAGTCCGTAAAACGTGCGTATCCTGTTCGTGACGCCAAAATGTAGCATCCCCAAGTCAGGGCAATGTCTGGAACTAACCTGGGGAATGCCAGTGATGGAGAGGCTGGCACGCTGTTCCTCTGGGGCACTCTCTGGGTTCTGAAGGGCCACAGCCAGGTGCAGTGTGAGGTGCCCTTGGTGTTGTAGTTTAACGTGCCTATAGCTGGGTCCTTGATGTGTCGTGACGCCAGTGCCAGTAAACGGTGGCACACCGTATTTATAGTAGGAATAACAGAGGTGCAGACTTGTAACTTGAAAACAGAATTCCAACTTTACTGAAAACAGTGATGATACAGTAAGCAGTCTTTCCAACAGTTCCTTTTGCAGACAATCACAATTGCAGTGGTCTTACATCCAGCAAGGTAAAACAGAGGGTGATAATACAGGACTTGGAATTGCAGGTGAACCTTACTTTCTTCCTGACTCGTCCTGACTGGAATTGATGCTTCAAGGCCCCAATGCCCTACTTCTGGCTTATATCCTTGAATCTCCAGTTTATAATGTACCTCCTCTTGACATTTAGTACCTCTTGCTCTAGGGATTGCCTCCAGGTTGACTTCTGCTGGACTCGCCTAGGCCTGAGACATGTGGCCTTCACAGACTCCAGGGTCTGCACTCCTTCTCCTAGGGCACCATCTTCCTAGGGTGGATTCCTCACAGGCCATAAGGCCTGGGTTTGGCCTTCACAGGCACATGGCCTGCACTTGTCTAAGGCACACTCTAGACTGCCTTCCCTTCCCCTGACTGGGCCTTATATAGACTAGGGCAACCTAGCTCCCTCTAGTGACTAGAGCTGGAATTACGTCCCTAGCCGGCCTGCACTTGCACATTTCACAGTAACAGGGGAATCAAATACCATAAATTACATTGATTTACATTGCATGGTACAAATAGGACCTTTACCAGCCTCCTCCTAAAATGAGAGGAGCGACAGCAGCCAAGTGACCCTTCCGTAGTGACGGGCAGTACAACTCCCGTACACTACACATCAAGCACCTGCATCTCCCAGGAGTGCACTGCAGTTAGCTCTTATTAACCCCTTCTCTGGTCTACCTCCCCTGCATAGAAAATAGTCATACACAGCCCCAGCAATTTCACTAATAAACAAATATATGTTATACAAGACCTTCTCCCAATTTCCATTTCTCCACTGTGTATGTATGTATATATCTATCTATAGATATATGGTCTGGTCTATTTTTACTGCATTTATATTGCAATAATACTTTGTTTCTTACTAATACATATCGTGGGTTAACCCCTTGAGCTATCAGCTTGTTAAAGCATTCAAAATCATCATATGACTATCATCAGATAAATCCTGCACATCATTAGGATTGTTACACAACATACTTCAAGTAGAACATCTTCTCTGTCAAATGAATTTTCATTTATTGTAGAGAAATTTCTAAAGGTGTCAATTACCCTTACAGAAAGTTTGTAAATAGAAAAACACTGATATCAATAGTTCTGTCCACTACATGTTACAGTTAAGTTGCTGCTTTATCCACTGAAATCTATTATAAAGAAGCTAACTGACTTATTATAAGTCAATGACATCCATCAGAATCAGAATCAACCCATCACATCTGTAATGGCTCCTGTTGTGAGATAAAAGACATGACCCAGTGTGAACAAAGGCTAAGTATTACATTATTTGTTAATAAGGTTAAAGGGGTGGTGTCACTTCAGCAAGCGGCATTTATCATATAGAGAAAGTTAATACAAGGTACTTACTAATGTATTGTGATTGTCCATATTGCTTCCTTTGCTGGCGGGATTCATTTTTCCATCACATTATACACTGCTCATTTTCATGGTTATGAGTTATGACCGCCCTGCAATCCATCAGCGGTGGTCGTGCTTGCACTCTATAGGAAAAACACTGGTCTCTTTGGTGACGGAGACCACGGAACTGCATATAGACTGGTGCTTTTTCCATGGAAACAAGCAGTGTATAAAGTGATGGAAAAATGAATCCAGCCAGCAAAGGAGACAACAGGGGCTGACTGGCAACTTTTGGCCCAGGGGGCAAGTAACACCCAGAGGCCCACTGAGCCCCCCTCTACTTCCTGATTCGCTGTCACAAGAGGCTGGGCGGGGAGCTGCGGGAGGAGAGCACAGCCTCCTTTGACAGCATTGACAGCTATCTCCGCCCCCACACCTCTGCTCTCCTGATCTGTCACAGGAGGCTGAGCATTGCGGAGAGGATAGATGTTGGCCACTCACATCGCTTATAGCCCCCCCCCCTTATGTGCCAGTAGCCGTCCCCCTTATGTGCCAGTAGCCGTCCCCTTAAGTGCCAGTAGCGGTCCCCTTAAGTGCCAGTAGCCACCCTTATGTGCCAGTAGCCGTCCCCTTATGTTCCAGTAGCCGTCCCCTTATGTTCCAGTAGCAGTCCCCTTATGTGCCAGTAGTCCCCCTTATGTGCCAGTAGCCGTCCCCTTATGTGCCAGTAGCCGCCCCTTATGTGCCAGTAGCCGTCCCCTTATGTGCCAGTAGCCGTCCCCCTTATGTGCCAGTAGCCCCTCTTATGTGCCAGTAGCACCCCCTTATGTGCCAGTAGCACCCCCTTATGTGCCAGTAGCACCCCCCTTATGTGCCAGTAGCCCTCCTTATGTGCCAGTCGCCCTCCTTATGTGCCAGTAGAATCCCCCTCACCTTATCATGTGCCAGTAGAATCCCCCTCACCTTATCATGTGCCAGTAGAACCCCCCAGTTATCATGTGCCAGTAGAATCCCCCACTCACTTTATCATGTGCCAGTAGATCCCCCTTATCTTATGTGCCAGTAGATTCCCCCTTTATCTTATGTGCCAGTAGATTCCCCCTTTATCTTATGTGCCAGTAGATTCCCCCCTTATCTTATGTGCCAGTAGATTCCCCCCTTTATCTTATGTGCCAGTAGATTCCCCCTCTATCTTATGTGCCAGTAGATTCCTCCCCCTTTATCTTATGTGCCAGTAGATTCCCCCCTTATCTTATGTGCCAGTAGATTCCCCCACTTTATCTTATGTGCCAGTAGATCCCCCCTTTATCTTATGTGCCAGTAGATTCCCCCTTTATCTTATGTGCCAGTAGATTCCTCCCCCTTATCTTATGTGCCAGTAGCCCCAAAAACACAAAAACAAACAAACAAACATACAAATAACAGTTATACTTACCTCCAGCGATGCGATGCAGGCCTCTTCTGGCCTGTGTCCCTTGCTGTACCGCTCCGGCGGCGCGATGACGTCATCGCGCCGCCTGCACCAGCCTCTGATAGGCTGCCGGCCTAGTGCTGGCAGCCTATCAGAGGAACAGGGAGGGGACATGCCTATCCCTGCTCTGCCGCAGCACAGCCATCTGTATCGCCGTCCTGAGGAGGGCATAAATCAACTAACATTCCTAAATTGTTTGGAATAACGTGCTTTAAAACATCCAGTGGGTGTATACGATCAGGTATGATGTTGTATCGATCAGGTAGTGTAAGGGTTACGCCCGCTTCACTGACATTGACAGACCAAACTCCCCTTTTAATGCACCGCAAACAACCGCAAACAGTCCATTTGCACAACCGCAAACTCCCCATTTGCACAAGGTTGGATACCAAGCTAGCCACGTCCCGGTGATGTCATTGAAGGTTTCTTCCTCCACCCAGCCACGTACAACACCAAGGGTCCCCGAAAGGTGAATTGAATTGATTTTTCGAACGGGGAGATGGTTAAAAAAACTCTGGCTCCCTCCCCTTTGTTTTTATCCACGGTCACTGCGTCTGCGCCGTGCAATTTACTGTCACACCCGATATGAGTGGTATTTTCTGTAGTACTATTCTCATCAGTTTAATCCCTTTAACGTCCCCAATCTGGGGCCATTTATTGAATAGATTTTTCGAACGGGAGATGGTTAAAAAACGCTGGCTCCCTCCACTCTGTTTTAAACCACGGTGACTGCGTCTGCGCCGTTCAATTTACTGTCACACCCGATATGAGTGGTATTTTCTGTAGTACTATTCTCATCAGTTTAATCCCTCTAACGTCCCCGACTCCCCAATCTGGGGGCCATTTATTAAATTGATTTTGCGAACCGGGAGATGGTTAAAAAAACGCTGGCTCCCTCCACTCTGTTTTAAACCACGGTGACTGCGTATGCGCCCGTGCAATTTACTGTCACACCCGATATGAGTGGTATTTTCTGTAGTACTATTCTCATCAGTTTAATCCCTTTAACGTCCCCAATCTGGGGGCCATTTATTGAATAGATTTTTCGAACGGGGAGATGGTTAAAAACGCTGGCTCCCTCCACTCTGTTTTAAACCACGGTGACTGCGTCTGCGCCTGTTCAATTTACTGTCACACCCGATATGAGTGGTATTTTCTGTAGTACTATTCTCATCAGTTTAATCCCTTTAACGTCCCCGACTCCCCAATCTGGGGGCCATTTATTAAATAGATTTTTCGAGACTGGGAGATGGTTAAAAAAACGCTGGCTCCCTACACTCTGTTTTAAACCACGGTGACTGCGTATGCGCCGTGCAATTTACTGTCACACCCGATATGAGTGGTATTTTCTGTAGTACTATTCTCATCAGTTTAATCCCTCTAACGTCCCCGACTCCCCAATCTGGGGGCCATTTATTAAATAGATTTTTCGAACGTGGAGATGGTTAAAAAAACGCTGGCTCCCTCCACTCTGTTTTAAACCACGGTGACTGCGTATGCGCCGTGCAATTTACTGTCACACCCGATATGAGTGGTATTTTCTGTAGTACTATTCTCATCAGTTTAATCCCTTTAACGTCCCCAATCTGGGGGCCATTTATTGAATAGATTTTTCGAACGGGGAGATGGTTAAAAAAACACTGGCTCCCTCCACTCTGTTTTAAACCACGGTGACTGCGTCTGCGCCGTTCAATTTACTGTCACACCCGATATGAGTGGTATTTTCTGTAGTACTATTCTCATCAGTTTAATCCCTCTAACGTCCCCAATCTGGGGGCCATTTATTAAATAGATTTTTCGAACTGGGAGATGGTTAAAAAAACGCTGGCTCCCTACACTCTGTTTTAAACCACGGTGACTGCGTATGCGCCGTGCAATTTACTGTCACACCCGATATGAGTGGTATTTTCTGTAGTACTATTCTCATCAGTTTAATCCCTCTAACGTCCCCGACTCCCCAATCTGGGGGCCATTTATTAAATAGATTTTTCGAACGTGGAGATGGTTAAAAAAACGCTGGCTCCCTCCACTCTGTTTTAAACCACGGTGACTGCGTCTGCGCCGTGCAATTTACTGTCACACCCGATATGAGTGGTATTTTCTGTAGTACTATTCTTATCAGTTTAATCCCTCTAACGTCCCCAATCTGGGGGCCATTTATTGAATAGATTTTTCGAACAGGGAGATGGTTAAAAAAACACTGGCTCCCTCCACTCTGTTTTAATTCACGGTCACTGCGTCTGCGCCGTGCAATGTACTGTCACACCCGATATGAGTGGTATTTTCTGTAGTACTATTCTCATCAGTTTAATCCCTGTTACGTCCCATATCAGGGATTGCCTTTTTTGAAAAAAAATTTTGTCCGGGTACCTTCCACTGTGGTGTCCCAATAGCGACAAATTTTTTGAAGGCCTCAGACTCTACCAGCTGGTATGGTAAAAGCTGGCGGGCTATGAGTTCTGTCAAGCCAGCTGTCAGTCGCCGGGCAAGGGGGTGACTTTGTGACATTGGATTCTTATGCTCAAACATGTCCTTGACAGACACCTGACTGTGGGCAGATGAGCAGGAACTGCTGAAGGTGAGAGATGGAGAGGCGGGTGGTTGAGAGGGGGCAGGGAGGACAGCAGTGGTTGACGTGGCTGAAGATGCTGGACCAGGAGGAGCATGGTGGCTTTGAGTTTGTGTGCTGCTTGTACTCATGTGTTGATCCCATAGGCGTTTGTGATGTGAGATCATGTGCCTTCGCAAAGCAGTTGTACCAAGGTGGGTGTTGGACTTCCCACGACTCAGTTTTTTTTGGCACAGGTTGCAAATGGCATTGCTTTTATCAGAGGCAGACACACAAAAAATGCCACACTGCTGAGCTTTGCAATGACGGCATTCTGGTGGTGGCAACAGCATGCGTTGACTGGCGTGCTGTCTGGATGACCCCAGGTGCCGATACATGCTGTCTGACTGTGCCACTAACTCCTTGCGACGACCTCCCCTGCTTCCAACTCGTCTCCTCATTCTCTGTCTCCCTTCAGAACTTTCCCCTCTTCTTCTCTTCGAGCAGGCACCCACGTGGCATCCGTGGACACATCGTCATCATCAACCGCTTCACTTGTATCTGACACCTCAGCAAAGGAAGCAGCAGCGGGTACAACATCATCATCATCATCATCACACTGTACGTCCATGTGTGTAATCCTGCCTGACTGAGACATATCCCCGTAATCTACATCATCTGGCAATAATGGTTGCGCATCACCAATTGCATCCAACTGATGTGTAAATAACTCCTCTGACGGATCAAGTGAAGCGGCTGTGGTGGCTGTGGTGGTAGTGGTGGTGGTGGCGACGGGCGGGTGCGTGGTAACTTGAGAGCAGGTGACCGAAGCTGAGCTGGAGGAGGATGGTGCGTCAAGGTTCTTAGCGGAAGCTGTTGAAGATTGGGTGTCCTGTCTAAGCCAGTCAACTACGCCCTCAGAATTTTTCGGGTTCAGGGTACGTGGCCTCTGAACACTGGGCATTATTCCAGGGACAGTGGAAATCACAGCACCACGATCACGACGGCCCCTGCGGGGTGGCCTGCCTCTGCCTGTCATTTTTTTTAGATAAGTGGTACCACGCGTGCTAGGTACTGTGCCACCCGGGTATGAGTGGTTGGCACTGGCAGTGGGCACACTACAGTCAGTGGAAGCGGGCCTGACACACACTGGCAGCAGGCAAGCAACTGAATTTAGACTACTGTCTAAAAATTAAATGCCTTATTTATCGGCAAGCTACTGTGCCACCCGGTATCAGTGGTTGAGCACTGGCAGTGGGCACACTACAGTCAGTGGAAGTGGGCCTGACACACACTGGCAGCAGGCAAGCAACTGAATTTAGACTACTGTCTAAAAATTAAATGCCTTATTTATCGGCAAGCTACTGTGCCACCCGGTATCAGTGGTTGGCACTGGCAGTGGGCACACTACAGTCAGTGGAAGCGGGCCTGACACACACTGGCAGCAGGCAAGCAACTGAATTTAGACTACTGTCTAAAAATTAAATGCCTTATTTATCGGCAAGCTACTGTGCCACCCGGTATCAGTGGTTGGCACTGGCAGTGGGCACACTACAGTCAGTGGAAGCGGGCCTGACACACACTGGCAGCAGGCAAGCAACTGAATTTAGACTACTGTCTAAAAATTAAATGCCTTATTTATCGGCAAGCTACTGTGCCACCCGGAATCAGTGGCTGGCACTGGCAGTGGGCACACTACAGTCTGTGGAAGTGGGCCTGACACACACTGGCAGCAGGCAAGCAACTGAAATTAGACTACTGTATAAAAATTAAATGCCTTATTTATCGGCAAGCTACTGTGCCACCCGGTATCAGTGGTGGGCACTGGCAGTGGGCACACTACAGTCAGTGGAAGTCGGCCTGACACACACTGGCAGCAGGCAAGCAACTGAAATTACACTAAAGTGTAAAAATTAAATGCCTGTTTTTGATGCAAAGTCCTGTGCCACACGGGATGACAGGGGTGGGCACTGGCAGTGGGCACACTACAGTCAGTTGAAGTCGGCCTGACACACACTAGCAGCAGGCAAGCAGCTGAAATTACACTAAAGTGTAAAAATTAAATGCCTTTTTTATGCAAAGTCCTGTGCCAGCCGGTATGAGTAGTGGGCACTGGCAGTGAGCACACTACAGTCAGTGGAAGTCAGCCTGACACACACTGGCAGGCAACTAACCTTAGATTAAAGTGTAAAAATTAAGTGCCTTTTTTTATGCAAAGTCCTGTGCCACACGGGATGACAGGGGTGGGCACTGGCAGTGGGCACACTACAGTCAGTTGAAGTCAGCCTGACACACACTAGCAGCAGGCAAGCAGCTGAAATTACACTAAAGTGTAAAAATTAAATGCCTTTTTTTGATGCAAAGTACTGTGCCAAACGGGATGACAGGGGTGGGCACACTACAGTCAGTGGAAGTCAGCCTGACACACACTGGCAGGCAACTAACCTTAGATTAAAGTGTAAAAATGAAATGCCTTTTTTTGATGCAAAGTCCTGTGCCACACGGGATGACAGGGGTGGGCACTGGCAGTGGGCACACTACAGTCTGTGGGCCTGTAGCTCCTCACACACAGGCAGGCCAGGCAACTGCAATATGTATATAAAGGGAAAAAAAAGCAGACTAATGTTGCAGCCCTAAAAACGGCTTTTTGGGGTGCTGTCAGGACGCTGTCCTTACAGCAGAGATCAGATGAGTCTTTCAGGACTGGAGTGGACACTGAATTCACTAGCCTAGCTATCAATTTCCCTATTAAATCAGCAGCAATTACACTCTCCCTCCTCTCACTAAGACTGCAAATTCCAAATGAATCTAAAATGGATGCTGTGCAGGAGGTGGGAGGGTCTGGGAGGGAGGGTATGCTGCTGATTGGCTGGAATGTGTCTGCTGACTGTGAGGTACAGGGTCAAAGTTTGCTCAATGATGATGTATAGGGGGCGGACCGAACATCGCATGTGTTCGCCCGTTGAGGCGAACGCGAACAAGCTATGTTCGCCGGGAACTGTTCGCTGGCGGATAGTTCGGGCCATCTCTAGATATGACATATAGGTTGATAATTAGTGATGAAAAAATGTTGGTATTATCTCTTTAATGATTATTTTATGTTGTTTATACAACTCCAAAATATTCTGTGACGCTATCAACTCTCACAGCAGTCCTTGTTCTCAATGGGGCTCACAAGCTACATTGCTTATCTTAAAGGAGTTTTCTGAGACGTTATAACTGATTATCTATCCTCAGGATTGGTTATTAGTATCTGATTGGTGGGGGTCCAACATCCAGAACCCCTGCCGATCAGCTGTTTCAGAAGGCACCGGTGCTCCTGTGATCGCCTCTGACTTCTCCGTGTCCACCAAGCACAGCGTCATACATTGCACAGTGGTTGCTTTCACTTCTATGGGGCTGAGTTGCGCATAGGCCACATCACTTATGAACGTGTCATCACTGGCCTAGGAAAAGCTGAGAGAAGGCCATGGTACTACTACGAGTGCCGCTGGCTTCCCAAACAGCTGATCGGCAGAGGGGCCCGGGTGTCAGACCACAAGTGATGAGCGGTAGGTGCCATATTCGATTTCGACGAAATTCACGAATATTCGAAAGAATATTCGTTTCATATTCATCGAAATCGAATATTCGTCATTATTCTAGTTATCGCGATTAATATGCGATTTAAATAATCGCGCATTGTGATTTTAACTTAGGCTACTTTCCTATTGGTTTCATATCTAGAATTATAGCAAATATAACTTGAATTAATTGCATTGCGATTTCTACTTAGACCTGGTTTACTATGGTTGGCTTGGTAGAATTAGCGAATATGACGAATGTATTCGTCATATTCCTCAAAACGAAGATAACGAAGTATTCTCCATCTTCGTTTTAGCAACCATAGTAAACCATGTCTGTTGAAATCGCAATGCGATTAATTCAAGTTATATTAATCGCATTGCGATTACAACTTAGCACTGCTATCTTACATATTAGGCTAGAATTAACAAATATGGAATATAGCAGCAGTGCTAAGTAGAATTCGCAATGCGATTAATTCAAGTTATATTAATCGCATTGCGATTTCAACTTCGAGCTGGGTTTATAATGGGTCAGCTTGCTAGAATTAACGAAGTTAACGAATATGGAATATATTATAGCAGTGCTAATTGAAATCGTAATGCGATTAATGTAACTTGAAGTAATCGCATTGCGATTTCTACTTAGCACTGCTGCTATATTCCATATTCGTTAATTCTAGCCTAATATGTAAGATAGCAGTGCACTGCTAAGTTGTAATCGCAATGCGATTAATATAACTTGAATTAATTGCATTGTGATTTCAACGTAATTCTCAAATCCGACAGTACATTTTAGTATATGGAGACATTCCCATGGTGATGGGGATGCTCCATGAGCACGGAAGTCGGCAGAAGCGGCAACGGGCACTGACTGGAGCAGCCAGGAAGCAAGGAATCCTCAGGACAGGTAAGAACTACTTTTGGGAAGTGGGAAAGAAAAAAATATAACTAAAAAAAAACACAAAAAAAAACCCGAATATTCGAAATAGCGAATTTATAGCGCTATATTCGAAATATTTGTGAATTAGCGAAGTGCCGATATTCGCGATAAAAATTCGCTATTCGAATATTCGCGCTCAACACTACGGACCGCCACTAATCAGATGCGGATGACCTATCCTGAGGATAGGTCATGTTATAAAGTCTCAGAAAACTGCTTTAAACAATAAAAAATGTATAGGAACATTCGTTCCCAATCATTGCCCCAGGTGAATATGCCCAGTAAACATGCAACAAATGTCGAAGATTGCATTTTTTGTGGAGGCATTTGTTTCAACCTCTCTCAAGAATTATCCTGTGAAAATGAAAGTGAGCGCTTATTGCCTTCCTATATTGATGATTGTTCAGGCAATCCATCTATCTGTGTAAAAGGACCTACACACACTAGGGCCACCTTATTGTGAACCTATAGGTTTGGAGTGCGGGCGGGTATTGCATAAACATTCTTTTTACAATGTCATTTGATTTATATGCTCAGATATTGACTGGAACTAGTGAACAAAGATTTTTAGTGTCCATACGAAGAAAGTGAAACCTCAAAGTGATCTCACCCCTGTTATTCAGTAAAATATGAAATAAGCACAGAATGGAGGGGTTTTCCAGGTCTGCTACACCAGTGACATTTCTCATATTCATAATAACTAGCTGTATCTATACCTCATGGTAATCCTGTTTCAGAGTTCTTAAATGTCAGAGAGCATCAGTTAAAGGCTTTTGAGATTTTCTCCAGCTGTCTAAGACATTTGGTCTGGTGCTTCCCTGAAGAGAAAAAGTGCCATCCATACATTCAGCCTGAGTAAAACTTTTGTCAGGGAACTGTTAGAGCGTATGAAAGGAAAATTGCAATGATAGATCATTTTTTCTGACAAAGGATGAATTGGCATCATTAGGTGGTAAATGAACTATTGAAAGAAAAGACCATTCTGACATTATTAAACCTAAAAGAAAAATTTTACAGACTCGTGGCCTTATCACAGCTAGCTATATTTCTTTGTCTACAGTTTGTTCTCTCTAAACAGTTATTTAGCAATAAAAGCAAAGTGCCTTCATTTTACCTGTCCATATCATCAGAAAAATGCACATTTATGGAATAAAAGACAGATGGAGAAGATAAGTCCTGGGAAATAGATTTTATACAATAGTTATCTATAAATCTTGAAGCCTACTAAAACTTGATAAAACCCATTGTCTTTCTCTCAGCTTCAAGTTTTAGTACAATGAAATTTTTTGGGAATTAATAAGCATTTTGTATTAATGGCTGAGGTCTTAATAAGGTTACATGAATTTTCTCAGATTGATTCTCTGTAATCTGTAAAAGCAGTTCAACATAGTCATGGAGGAGGTTAGAATATATATAATGCAGAGAAGGTATAAAAATCACCTTGTACTGTTGACTCGTGATTTTTAATACATCTGTACACAGTTGGCAGTGGCAGTCTGTGGCAGACATATGCAACTGAATTTATATACTTTTGGGGGTCATTTATTAAGAACGCTGGTCTTAATATCCCCCTGGCGGTGGATCCACTGGGGTTATGTAGAGGTACCAGCCCCTACATAACTTTGGTGGATCCACTTCCGCTTCTAAATGTAAGACAGCTTGCTAGCTGTCTTACATTTAGACCATTTTCTACATCTAAACCAGGGGTAAAAAATGTTAAATGAGATGGGTTTGCTCACTTTTTTAGACCTGGAGAGAGCGGAAAAATGTTGCAGATTGCAGAGCAAAGGCCCTTTATTCCACAATCTGCGCCAGAAATACGCCTAATATAGGTATATACTGGCAATTCCTACATGGAAGATTGGATAGCAGAGGAGTCTGAGGATAGTCCAGGGGTCTTGCATTTGCTCATGTTCCATCAAAGTAAAGCCAGTATTACACCTGCTGTAATACTGCCATCAACTGCCCTATGAACTAGCAAATGCTCGTTCATCGGGTAATCCAAATCTTTTGACATGTTAAAAAATTATCGCTTTCAGGGGGCAGATCATGGTGTCTAATCACAATCTGATGTTTGCAAACCACTATAGAGCATGATGACGAGTGATGGCATAGTGATCGCGCCTCTCCATGCTGCGGAAGAGATTGCTGCATGTAATAGCAGTGGTCTCCTCCGCTAACGAACAGTCGATTGCCAAGAGGGAACCTTTATCTCCCAACAATCGAACTGTGTAAGACAGCCTTAAGACTAGCCATGCAAATAAGATAGCTGTCAGCCGAATGCTTATTTGGAAGTTAACTATCACTCCCTATCCCCTCTAACACATGGCTGTTTGGCTCAGCCAAGAAAACATGTGTTCTCAGTAGACTTTTTGGCAACAGCTTATCTTTCAGAAATCAAAAGCATGAAATCCAACTTGCCCAATCCTTATCTCACTCAACATCTGGGGAGATTCTGCATGGGCAACATATCCATTAGCTGGCTATCCAGTCATGCTAAAAATCTGATTTTGACACACATTGACCTCTTAGATCATCAGTGTTATCTTGATACTGCTCCCAATACTTTGC
Organism: Bufotes viridis; assembly: GCA_033119425.1. Taxonomy (NCBI): domain Eukaryota; kingdom Metazoa; phylum Chordata; class Amphibia; order Anura; family Bufonidae; genus Bufotes; species Bufotes viridis. Next base: position 223,599,512 of record CM065589.1, read on the forward strand.
AATGCAGATATTCCCCAATAGTAACAGTGCTCTCAAAAGTCCCACCAATAGTAATTATCTCCCAGAACGCCCCCAATACTATTAATGTCCTCCATATTATGTCCAAACTAATGCCCCCCCTCCACTGTATCACCACTAGTAATAATGCCCCCCTAAAGTGCCACCATTGGTAATAAGGCCTCTCTATAGTGGCCCAGTAGTTATCATAGGCCTCACTATAGTGCCCTCAGTAGTTACTATAGGGCCCTCTATATTGCCCCCATTAGTTATTACAGCCCCTTCTATAGGGACCTCAATAGCTATTATATTTCCCTCTACAGTGCTCCCAGGAGTTAATATAGGCCCCTCTATAGTGCCCCCAATAGTTATTACAGGCCCCTCTATAGACAAAATCCCCAAATACTCACCTAAAACCTGCTTCTTGCTTCAATATGTGAAACAGGTTTCAGGCCTTTTCCAACCTGCAGCCTGAGTTCTAACTTCCCCTCATCCCAGCACAGGCGATCGCTCTGAAGACATTGTGCTGTCTATGCCCTGGAGCAATCTTCATCGCGATATCTGAGACCTTGATGATGTCATTATTTGTGACTGCCTGTGCTTCCTCATCCGCATCAGGCCTGTAAGAGTGAACGGTGGGACTAGGAACCATTGGTCCCCAAGCCCCGCCACACTGTTCAACTGTATCAGTGTCCTGATGATGGCTATACATGAAGTTTAAAAAAACACGATTGATTTTACCAAACATTACAGTCCTGTCTTTTATCGACCACGTACATGTAGGTGGTAATAGCTTGCTCTAGTTTGGTCTAGCGATCCTTTGTACTGAACTCATTGAAGTTATGGGTATGTATGTGCAAAATTAAAAGTAACTTTGCAGTGAAATATACACTACTCATAAAAAGTTTGGGATATTTGGCTTTCGGGTGAAATTTATGGAAAACGTGAAAAGTTCACACTACAGTGATATTGTGATTTCCTTATCTCAAACTATTTATTGAAACAAAAGCCAAAAATGTCAATGTCTCAAAAGCTTGTCATGTAGCCTGGAGCATCAATTATAGCTTGATAACAACATCTCATGCTGTTCACAAGTTCACTTATTGTCTGCTGAGGCATAGCATTCATTTTTCTTGAAGAGTGGCCCTCAGGTCTGGAGAAAGTGCAGACCACTCCATTTGAGGTACCCCAGTCTCCAGCAGCCGTTCCCTAAAGATGCGACCTCGATGAGCTGGTGCATTGTAGTCCATGAAAATGAAATTAGGCCTGTGTTGTTCATGCAGAGCACAATGACTGCATTAATGATGTTATTCAAGAAGTATGGGCTTGTAACTGTACCATTCGCATATTGTAGGGCAGTTCTGTATTGACTAGACACACCTGTCCACATTGTAACACCACCATCACCAAAGGCAAACAGTGGCTGATGCATAGTGCTCTGCTTGACATCTCCAACATCGTTGGTGGCCATCATTTCCACTCATTGTGAATCAACTTTATCAGTGAACAGCACTAATGCCCACTGGTCCCTTTTCCAGCTTAGATGCTCCTTGGCCCATGCAAGACGATGACGCCTGTGGTCAGGTTCCTTTTCAGGTCATATAGCATGCAGTCCACGCTAATGTAAATGGTTTTGAATGATCATAGCCCAGTGGAAAGTCATATCCGGGACAGTATGAAATGTTTGAGAATTCAGTTCTGCAAGAAGCTGTGGTTTGGTCAGTGTGGGTTGTGAGAGACTGGCGAGATTGTGTGAGAGAGTTAGTGACCAGTTGAAAAGCAGAGGTTGGCTACCCTGTGGTCTGTTGTACCAATTCTGATAAACCAGTATACTAATGGGGCTTAGGTTACATCCACATATAGAAGAATTGCTGTGAAAAATGTATGCAGAAATTCTGCAAAAACCTGCATGAGCAAATCTGAACCAAATTCAATTGGTGCAGATTTGCTTGCAGATTTTACCTGCAGAAAACAGCCAAGTGCCCCAAATAAAAAAAACATACCTCTTCTGGCACTCTCATACCAGCACATCTCTGGTCATGCACTCATCTCTGTACACCCAATTTCCTGTTATCTCGTTCCATGTCACAGCTGTAGTTTGCGATTGGCTGCAGTGGTCATGTGTGTTGAAACATCATATATATGCCTGGAAAACTGAGCATAGTGTTTAGTACTTGGCCAGGTTTTGCTGTGGATTTGCTGGTGGCAGATTGTGCTGTGTAATCACAATCTGCCCAATGCTGCCCTGCATGGGGATGAGCGATGGCATAGCGATTACTCCTCTCCATGCTGCAGAGGACATCTCTGCATGTAATAGCAGCAGTGTCCTCTGCTAGCTATCTAGTGACTGACGGGAGGGAACGCTTCCCAACAATCGCTTGCAGCATCGGGGTGTTAATACAGCCTTAAAATATAGAGTATCAGTAGTGTTGAGCGCGAATATTCGAAAAGCGAATTTTTTTAGCGAATATCGGCACTTCGCTAATTCGCGAATATTTCGAATATAGCGCTATAAATTCGCTATTTCGAATATTCGTTTTTTTTTTTTTAGTTATATTTTTCTTTCCTACTTCCCAAAAGTAGTTCTTACCTGTCCTGAGGATTCCTGGCTTCCTGGCTGCTCTAGTCAGTGCCCGTTGCCGCTTCTGCCGACTTCCGTGCTCATGTGGAGCGTCCCCATCCATGGGAGAATCTCCATATACTAAAATGTACTGTCGGATTTGAGGAATTACGTTGAAATCGCAATGCGATTAATTCAAGTTATATTAATCGCATTGCGATTACAACTAGCACTGCTATCTTACATAGGCTAGAATTACTTGAATATGGAGTATAGCTATGCACTAGCAGTGCTAAGTTGAAATCGCAATCGCGAATACTTTAAGTTAAATTAATCGCATTGCGATTACTAACTAGCACTGCTTATCTTACATAGGCTAGAATTATACGAATATGGGTATAGCTAATGCTATGCACTAGCAGTGCTAAGTTGAAATACGTAATGCGAATACTTTAAGTTAAATTAATCGCATTGCGATTTCAACTTAACACTGCTGCTATATTCCATATTCGTTAACTTCGTTAGAGTATCAGCCCAGAGGGTTCTTAGGAGATAGGCCAAGTGATTAGACAGTATACCTCCTCCTGTGTAATGAAAAAAGTTCAAGTGCTGTACACTGCACAGCAGGTTAGATTTGATCTGTAACAAGTGGTCAGTGTGAAGATAAAGTTATTCTGTGTAGAGTACTGTTACACATGTTCTACTGTATTGATGTCATTGCAAGTTAAAGGTGAGTTATCCTTTAAAAAGCAGTGGCATTTTATTTACAAGGACCGAGACCTGTGTTATTTCTCAATGGTCTGCACTCTGCACATATATTGTGCAGTTAGCCAACTTGCACATTTGCATTCTTACAGCTAAGGGTGGTTTGGAAGTAAATTCTGCGAAAGGAATAGCAGTTGTATGGACTCACAGTGCTGCTGTGGGTCTCTGGGAGGCTATCTACTGGCACAACCTGCCCTGGCCTAGGCATTTGTCTAGGGATTGCACTAGTCTTGTAGTTCAGAGCAGATCTACATAAAGTGGCTAGTGCAAACTCTTGAGAAATACCTAGGCCAATGCATGATATGCCTGTGGATAGCTTCCCAGAGACCCACAGCAGCACTGTAGGACAGGAGGAAAGTGGTCAGTCACTTCAGGAACAACCTGATTCTTGTGGAGTATCTTATGGTCCACTAGCCCAGAAGAGGACCACTCAAAAATAAAAAAAATTCTGCAACTTTCAAATATTTTATATCACCAAGTGTGACCTGTAACCATAATGCGTTAGAACAACTGTTGTTAACATAAAATAAACTCATCTGTTCAACAGTTAATGTTCAGGTTTTCTTAAAGAAGAAAACTACTCCTTATAACTTGCTGCCAGGTCCCCCTGCACATTAGAGCAGATCACTGGTGGTCCCAGTAGTGGAACCTATGGAGAGCTTTTTAGTTCATATGGGTAGGGATCTCTCACTATATCTTATATGTATCAATATTTTTGATACTGTGCTTTGACAATTGCATTTTTATGATGATTAAATGATCACTGCTCTTTTAGACAGCTTTGCATAAATCAATAGTACAGACAAAAATAAAAAACTTTGTAATATTTTATTTTCAACTGAAAATGTCATGTTACCATCAGTTTTCTTTCCTCCCCCATGCTTTCTAAACTAACTTTCTCTCTGAAATTTCTGAGAAGCTCTCTTGTTAGACCAAGACTGTCTGCCTGCTCAGTGAAGGATCAGATTACATCATCCCATAGAAGTATATTGACAGGCGAGGAGGAGGGAGGAAGTGGTAAAACCAGCACAACACAAGAATGATTTAGCAAATTAATTAGCTAATATTAAGTGTTCTATATTACGGCAAGTGCTTTATTCACATCCTGACTGCTTAGTACTTCAACCACCAGCTTAGAGATAGCCGAGAATTATAGCTGCAGTCTGCAAAGAAAAACTGTTTAAATTTGCCAAATGCAAGTCATCTAATGGTCACTATAGTGTTATCACTCATGTACACACACAGCAGCTCATTCTAAAAAGTTATTTCAAAGTTTATGTATGCTATAATAATAAAAAATAAGATTAAATATACTGACATTATTGTGCAGGCTAGAACAATTTATGCTTCACTAGACATCATAAATACTTATTAGAGATGAGCAAATTTTTTAAAAAAGCTGCTCATCAGCGACTCAGGCTGCTACTGATAGAGCTGGTACTGCTCCTGCCACCCCAGCCCTACCCAGCAGCCACGGCAGTGGAACTTGAGTGCAGCAGGCATCCCGAGTCGGACCTACGAGAGGATGGACGATGCCGCAGATAGGCAGCAGCCAACTGACCACATAGAATGTCTCTATAGTAGCTCAGTTTGTCCTCCCTCTCAGCGGGTGTAAAAAAAGCCCCCATTTTGGACCGGTAGCGAGGGTCCAACAAGGTGGAGAGCCAGAAGTCATCCCTCTGCCGAATTGTGAAAATTTGGCTGTCACTATGCAAGCAAGTGAGCATGCATCGGGCCATTTGTGCAAGAGACTCAGAGGGACTCCCTGCCTCCATCTCCACTGTATACTGCCACGGTGTGTCTGGGTCCTCTGCCTCATCTGACTCATCGCCCTGTAGGTACTTTGGCTGCTCCTGCTCCTCCTCTCCTGTCACCTGTGTATAAAAAACACCTGTTTTGCTGCACATTGCTTGTGCTCCAATGTCCTCCTCCAGTTCAGCCCCCACAGGGCTCATGTGGCTGTGAGATCTAGGTGCCACGTCTCCAGTTCCCTGACATGCCCAACTTACCAGCTTCTGTTCCAGGACATCAAGCAGTGGAATGACATTGTTCATCCCGTAGTCCTGGCGACTGACAAATACCGTGGCATCCTCATAGGGCATGTGCAAACTGCAGGTGTCACGCATGAGCTGCCACTGGCTGACATCAAAGTTACACAGGGGAGTACTCCTGTCCGCTTGGATCATTAAGAAATCGTTTATGGCCTTTCTCTGTTCGCATAGTCAGTCTAACATATGGAGGGTGGAATTCCAACAGGTGAAAACATTGCATATCAGCCTATGTTGGGGGATGCCGTTCTGCCGCTGCAGCTCAAGAAGCGTGTTCTTTGCAGTGTACGAGTGACTGAAGTGCATGCAAAGTTTCCTGGCCATTTTTAGGATGTCTTACAAATGGGTGGAAGACTTCAGGAACTGCTTGACAACCAGATTGAATATGTGTGCCATGCCGGGTGCATGGCTCAGCCCTCCTTGATGCAGCGCTGACACAATGTTCTTCCCATTGTCGGTCACCATGGTTCCGATTTTGAGTTTTCTCCGAGAAAGCGAAGATTCGATTTCTTGACAAAGGACACAGAGAAGTTCCCTCCCCTGTGTGACTCAGTTCGCCCAGGGAAACGAGGTGCAGAACAATGTGACCCCACCGTGCCCTGCACATGTGGTATGCTGGAGGGCCCCTGTGAATTGTCCCTGCAGTGGAGGGTCAGGACATGGTGGAGGCTGAGGAGGCAAAGGTGGACATTGTCGCAGGACCAACGCCGTGGCAACGTGGAGGCGGAAGAGGCATCATCTGGACAAGTTGCTGGTGTGGCTGTGCAAGAACCACATTCACCCAGTGTGCCGTAAAGGACATGTATTGTCCCTGACAGTAGTTACATCTCCAAACGTCTGTGCTTCCATGCACTTTGTCAGACATCGACAGGCTAAGGACTGGCCCACCTTCTGTTCTACATGTGTGTGTAGTGCTGGTACTGCCTTCTTGGCAAAGAAATGACTGCTTGGGACTCTCCACCTTGGCTCAGCGCAAGCCATCAGTTTTCTGAAAGGTGCAGAGTCAACCACTTGGAAAGGGAGGAACTGCAGCACCAGCAACTTGGACAGGAGCACGTCCAGCTTCTGCATACTGTTGTCTCTTGGTTCAGTGATCGATTGCTGACGGAATGAATGACGAGGAGGAGGAGCAGGAGCATCAGGACCAGCAGGAACAGCAGCTGATGGGAAGGACAGACAGCTCTCTTCGCCTAAGTTGGTGGAGCCTTGACTGCCTGAAACCAGGTGCGTGCCACTGGGTGAGGCAGTGGTTGCTGCGGCAGGCTGGACCACCACATCGGAGCCACGGTTCTTCAAGGCCACTTTATATTGACGCAACATATGTTGACACAATGCCGTGATGCCAACATTGGCACCCTGGCCACGCTTCAGCTTCTGCCCACATATTCTACATATGGCCATGTTCACCTCCTCCGGTGGCTTAACAAAAAACTGCCACACCACCGAGTAGGTGATTCTACCCTCAACACTCCGCACTGACTGACTGCTGCCGCTGCTGCCTCTGTGAACCCGTGCACCGTTACTTCCCGGGCAGGTAGGCTCCTGCGAAGCGGGTGGTCTACCCCGGGCACGTTTGACTCCCGACCTCCCACTGCTGCCACCCTGTTGACTCCTGGCCACACTAGCGACTTGCTGGCTCTGCCGCTGGCTCATTGGCAAGCTGCCACCCTATTCTCCCGTTGATGATGAATCCCCTTCGTCACCCGGTAACCAAGTGCGATCAGCTACATTATCATCATCGAGTACTGTCTGCACATCACTGATGTCCTCCTCAACCCTCTCTGGGTCAGGAGCCTGACCGCTCGCAACACCAGCTCCCACACCAGTGGAGTAACTGGCGGATGTCTCCTCCCGATCTTGGCTGGGCAGTAGCTGCTGACTGTCCTCTAGTAGCTCGTCCTCACTGAAAAGTCAAGCCAAGCTCACAGCATATAATACTTCTCTGGCTGAGGGAACAGAAAAGGACAGAGGCAGGTTGAGGACAGGTGCTCTCGGGCCATGCCAACTAAGCGCCGTGTCAGAGAAACCCACCGACTCTTGGCTGGGTGTGTCTGATATCACTTGGGACGAAGTGGATGACCAAGTCAACCATTCAAGAACTGCTAGATGACACTGGGAGCACTGGCCTCTTGCTGCGACCCCTGCTGCCACATCTCCTTACTCTGCTCCGACCTCTGCCTGCGCCAGAAACCTTTATGCCTCTGCCACTCCCTGTGCAGGGCCTGGCACTTCTCTGTATGACATCCTGTTAGATCAAATAATCCAATGTTAGATGAAATATTTTTTATTTCTCCACTAATACACAGCAAACAGGGCCTCACAATATATCACTGCACTGCAGAACGTCAATAAGGCCCAAATTTTGTTCTACTTTTACACAACAGGCTTTTCAACAGAGAAGTACAAAGCTGGACGGTGAATTTATTTTTATTTCGCCACTAATACACTGCAAACAGGGCTTCAGAATATATCACTGCACTGCAGAATGTCAATTAGGCACAATTTTTTTTCTACTTTTACACAACACTCAACAGGCTTTTCAACAGATAAGTGCAATGCTGGGCGGTGAATATATTTTTATTTCGCCACTAATACACGGCATACAGGGCTTCCGAATATCTCTCTGCACCGCTGAGAGTCAAAGAAATGTTTTCTTTTTCCACTAATACACACAGAAAAGGACTTTAAGGGTCCATTCACACTTCCATTTTAACACTCCATTTCTGTTCTGAATTAAATCGGAACGTTTTTTCGGATCAATTAATTTCAATTGCCTCCGCAAAAATGCGGACACCAATCATGGTGCTGTCCGAATCACGGAATCCGGTCCGTTTTCCTATTTTCCAGTATGCGGATCCTGAAAAAAATTAAGCTTGTCCTACTTTCTGTGCGATTTTCGGGTCCGTTGTCCATTCAAGTCAGTGGATCCGCAAAAATGCGGATGACATGCACAAAACCATCCGAATGTCATCAGATTTTGCGCATCCGTTGACAGGAAAATAAAAAAAAAATTAAGCCCAGCCCTCTGTGCCCGTGCTGAGAGAAGTTCAGGTCATCTTCTGCTCTCCTGCTCTCCTGCAAAATGGCATATGAAGTGGACCGATTGATGACTATGATCCAGGAACGGCCCTCTCTATGGGATACGAGACAAGAGGACTACCAAAATAGGTCGCTAAAGGTGTGTTGGGAGGAAGTTGCTCATGAACTTTTTCCATCCACCTGGGACTCGGGCAACTTAGCCGAGAGAGAAAAAGTAAGTGAGTAAATATATTATGTGTAATTTTACTTTTCCATCTGTCCTAGAGCAGTATAGTGTACGTGCTTGTAATTTTTTTGTGCTAATTAGAAAATTGCAGCTTCCAGACGTTCACTGCATTTATCAGAGATTTAAAACCTGCAATTGTAATAAATCTACAACTCCCATCAAGCACTTTTTAGTTTTAAACTTCTAGGCTATGATGGCAATGATGGTAGTTGTAGTTTTGCAAAAGTTTGACAAATGCTGCTTGAGCATCCCTGTTTTCATTTGTACAAGGCCTATTTTTTTTGCTCTGCATACATAGATTATTCTCACCGACAGGGTGCAAGCCGCATGGTATCACGGACCCATTCACTAGACAATGGGTCCACGATCCATGATACGGCTGTTGCCCATTTATTGTTAACCCGCTGTATGCAGACCGCAATATGGGCAAGGGCTTCACACGGTTGTGTGAACAAGCCCTTTTATAGGGTCACGATGCACGAACATCTGCTGCATGACTACTCATATATAGCAGTCATATCCAATATGCGGCCTTCCAACAGCAGAAAAACTACAATGCATGCCCTACTTATAGTAAACTAACCATAAAAGCTGTGAGTTTTACTTTTTTTGCAGTAGGAAGGCTTTTTTTTTTTTTTTAGCACTGTAGATAATCTGTCTACAGAATCTGCCACAGTTCCAGATCCAGGGTCAAGCTCCACCGCAAGTGCCTCTGAAGCTCCACCGCAAGAAACTCCTGAGCAAATAACTGAGATTTGCTCTGAACCCCAGCCGAGTACATGTCAAGACTTTACTGCTGAGTTAAGTACTGCACGTCTTGAGGAACCTGTTCCCCCTTCAACAGGCAGACGACGGCGCAGACCTGCCGCCAATTCTGAATTAGATGTTCGGAACCTCATTGATTCTCGGGTTATCCAATATCTTAATCAGAATCAGTCGGACAGTTTTGAAGAGAGAACAATTCGTTGTCTGGCCGCCAGTCTTTCTCGTGTGCCTGTAGAACGGCAAACACGTTGCCTCGGAGCGATATGTATGTTAATTGGTTTATTTTCAAATGAAAATGAACCAAAGGAGATCGTATGGCGTTAATGCGAGTTTAAAATCTCAATGTATAAATACCGATGTACAGACTTAACAGGCCTGAACCACCTGTAGTACAAACCCCCGGACCATTTACCTGGGAATTGTTCGATCTGTGATTTTTTTTATTTTATTTTTTGAATACTGTTTTATTTAAAGTGTTTGTTAATATTATATATAATTAATATATTTTTAAATATACTTTACTGTTCTATAAAAAAAAATCTAACGTCTTTTCGTTTTTATTTTTTTATTTACAGTATAATTTCTATATAATACCTTGTTGGCTAAGAAGTAAGTTCTTGGTGGATTGTGGGTCTTATTACGTCATGTTTTGCCATAGTTCAAAGATGAACTCTGACATATCCGATTTAAAATTATTTAACAAGTGGAATATTTTTGACTTCAGCAACTTAATTGATGAAAAAATTATATATATATATATATATATATATATATATAGAAAAGGAAAAAATGGCAGCACTGAGAGACCAAACAATGAAGCTGGTGGGTGCTAGGTCCAGGGGTTAAAGCCAACCCTTGAATGCGGACGAGGAAAATGGACAGCACTCCAAAGCGTAAATAAAAATTCTTCCTTTATTCACCCATGTGGTATGATACCTATATATATACCTATATACCTAGATATATATAATGACGTAATTATTAATGAGGTATTAGGAGGTATTTATACCAAAATTTTGGATTTTACTAAATACCTCAGCCCGCAAGCCAACGTCAAGGCTCCTCATTCTCTTGCGAGTCCCTACTCTAAACTAACAACAGGGGATCTAACTAAACTAAGTAAAATTTATTTTTGGAAAAATTTAGACCAGATTCCATCTGAAATCATCGACTACCACGGATGGCATCCAACTGCCACGACAATGCCCCCTCAGGGCTGCAGAAGTAGTCTGCATAGATTTCCCGAACAGCTAGTCCAGCTGTTCCAGGGCGTCCAGGCTGACTCAGATCTAAACTGACAGGGAATGTCATATTTAGGCCTAATTCTGAGTCTGTGGAGGCATCGTGGATCCTGGTGAAGTTGTGTAGTATTACACATGCCTGTATCACCAGGGTGGCATTGTCCGGATTCATTTGTATGGATGACAAGAATATTCTCCACTTTGTGGACAGTATTCCAAAAGCACACTCCACATACCGACGGGCACGAGTCAGTCGATAGTTGAAGATGCGCTTCCTGTCATCCAGATCGCATCTAGGGAAGGGCCGCATCATGTGGGGTGACAATGCGAACCCTTCGTCTGCCACGATCACAAATGGAGCCGGCGGACCTGCAGATCCAGGAAGTCTACTGGGCTCCTGCGGGGCAAGCTGGTTTGTCCGAAGCCACTCACCCATGCTGGAAGCACTAAAGATGCGGCTGTCTGAACTGCTCTCATAGGCCCCAATATCCACAATTACAAACCTGTAGTTACTGTCAGCAAGGCCCATCAGCACTGCAGAAAAATATTGCTTGTAATGGAAGTACCGGGACCCTGAGTGAGGCGGTTTTTTCACACGGATATGCTTACCGTCCAGTGCCCCAATGCAGTTAGGAAACTGCGCTGATTGGTAAAATCCCTTGGCAATCCGTAGCCAATCTTTCACCTTGGGGGTGGGCATCACCGCTTCTCTGAGATGCTGCCATATAACTTTACAGATATGGCAGACAATCCCAGAGATTGTAGAGATTCCTAGTAGAAACTCAAAGTGCAGAGAAGCGAATGAGTTCCCAGTAGCGCAGAATCTGAAATAAAAAAATAAAAAAGAAGAATAATTAGCTTGCTAACAATCATTTTCATAAATTAATTAGATATAGTATTTATAATATGAAAAATTCACTTACCTCAAGGTGACTATCAACCTTTGCTCTGGAGATATGCAGCACCACATACTTGTGTCCTGGAAACTGAGGTCAGGGTGGAGAGAGACCAGGAGATGGTCAAAAGCCTCCATGGACACACGGCAGTAAATTTTAACTTATAGGGGTCCTGTCGCAGGTCTTAAATAATGTGTGAAATTGACCTTTCTGAAGTCTCTGAGCAATAATCGGATGGACCCAGTGTCGTCTCCTCTTTCTCCCCGGCTCTTCGTCCAACATAGCTGATTGCCGTCTGAATCGCCGAGAAATAAGCCAGTGAAGGAGTACATTATCCAAGTCTTCAGACATGACGGTCGGTGAGATAACTGTAGAAAACTAAGCTAGCAAGGCAGAGAATTCTTACACAGCTCCTACTACACCAAAAGCACAATAAAATGGCACCTGTTCTAGAAGATGTCCTCTGTTTTCACCACTTTTTTTTTTGGTACCCTAGCAACATCTATTCCTCCTCTTTTTTCTTTTGGAAAAAAAATAAAAATAAGGAATAATGGAAAAACGGAACGAATTCGGAAGCACTTTAGTAAAAAAACGGAAGGCTGAAAAACTGATCCACAAAAAATGAAACGTTTATCTGGAGAGGTAAAAATACTGTCTTGTGAATGGACCGTAAAAGAGGTAACTGCACCGCTTGAAAACAAATAATTTTTTCCTTTTTCCACTAATTCACGCAAAAAAGGGCTTTCAAACAGATAACTGCACTGCTGACCGGCAAATATATTTTACTTTTGCCACTAATACACGACAAAATGGGCTGTTTTTTTTATCCCTTCACTACACAATGGCTAATAAGCCCTTTTTTCCCACTAATACAAACCAAAAAATGCTTTAGAACATATAACTGCACCGCTCAAGGGCTAATAAACCGTAGAAATATTTCCTTGTAATAAACCCTGTTAATACCTGTATCAAACAGCACTTGCACCCTAATAAGTACGGTTTGCTGGAATTACAGAGCTGTATAAATGGCAATTTGTGTCCCCAGTCAGTGCAGCAAGGTGTAATAGGATTGTTCCAATTACCCAGGCTGTAAACTCCCCGGCTGAACTCTGTTCAACATAAATGCTGTGGAATGCTTCCTCCCTATCCTTTCCTTACATCTTGAGTAGTCTTTCCCTGCACATGTAAACCTTTTTTTTTTTTTTTCACAACAATCAAGCCTTTCCTATCACTGTCCCTAGCGCCTGGAGATACGTCTCTCCCTGCACTAAGCACGCTGCTGAATGGCAGAATCGAAGATGGACGCCGTATTTATAGGTCTGTGACATCACAGGGCTGACCGGCTGCTGATTGGCTGCATGCATGTCAGTATGGTGATCCAGCCTTCCCATAGTTTCTTGCCCCATGTCCTCGCACGTGTAGGCGCCATTTTAGGAAAAAATGCGATTCGTTACCACGAAGCGCAAGGAAATACGCATTCAGTGCGAATTTAATTATTTCTGAAATTTGGATCGAATTCCAGTTCGTCAGCTTCGATTCGCTCATCTCTAATACTGATCTTACTTGGTTTAGTGCAATTTTTGCCTATGCCATAAACATAAGAAAGACACAAATCTTCAAGAAAATTAAAATAAAAAAGCTAAAAAATAAATTAACCTAGGAAAAATATCTTAATTACTTTGTAATTTTAGCAAGAGCTCTGATACAATAAAAGTCAAGGAATAACTGACAAATGAAATAATAAAATAATAAGTTATGTGTCACCATGCATCCTGAATTTATGATTCTTTGCATTCATGAAACTCTGGAGATCACACTGTAATAGAATGTCTTGGACAAGTTTAGCTCATATCCATGGCTTTATCGACTAAGTGACCTATTACCGTTTTTTCTGCAGTTAAACTTATTTATGTGCCAACCTTTCTGACCTTTTCACAGGCTGTCCATAAATTTTCTATATTACCTGCTACTTTCTCTTTCTTAGTTTCTGAAGATTTAAGTTAACACACTTGGGTAGTGTGACAGAAAAATTTACTTGTCATGATTCATGAATTGATGATAGTTAATCTAGACGTGGATGACTGCAGTGGTAACAAGTGGAAAGAAGCCACACCATTCACTGTCACATTATTCAGTGGAAATTCAACATGACATTGCTGTGCATCAAGGGTGAAGGGGACGTTCTAATTTGTCTACATTGTTTAAATCTTGAATGCTGCAAAATATACACATCTAATGGACAAGTGTGAGGCTATTTATGGATGAAAGCAACCATGCTTTTCTATCCTTATAAACTATGAGTAAACCCCAACAAGGGAATAGGAATTGTACAGGTGTCTAGTATAAATTTTATATTAGTATCATACTGGATAATAACTAATAGTGAGAAATGGGAATTGTGCAATTGGATTCGTTTTTGAGTTAGGAACTACATTTGAAGTAGTCTAATACAAAGGAATTTTCATAATCCATGATTGTAACATGTTTATTTCTGGAATAGCTGATCCTCCCTCAGCTTCTGTACCGGCTGCTATGGGGCCCGCAACCGCTGTAGCAGCTACTATGGTGCCTGTACCAGCAGGAGGCCCTGGGTGCTGGCCTGGGATAACAGGCATGGCAAGAGGACTGTTTACTACAGAGCCAGCCTATTCAGGCTTGGACTGACCCACCGGAGAGACAGGGAATTCCCTGGTGGGCCCCTGCCTACCTGTTTAGGTACCTTTCACATGACAGTCTTTGTCTTGAGGACTGCAAAGTCTGGATTTGATACACCGATTATCCAGACCATTCCGTAATTATAATTAATTATAGTTTTATTGAATTCATGTTAAAATCAATACACCATTAACAAAAAAGGACAATAACAATACATAAGTGTGCATCAGGGACTGGAGGAAAACCTCCCTAAAAAATACACAATGGTCAGTTTGAATATAGTAAATACAGGAGATCTAAATAAACACTGTGCTGCCATGGACCATGAGCTAATGCATAAAATAATATCAATAATGAATAAAGTGCAAAAAGTGCCAAAGCATAACCCCAGGCAGCAAAGTGCATTCCCTCCAAATTACATCATGACATATACAGACCAGAGTACACCACCCGACGATCGTTTCGCCGGAATAGCTTTTTCAAGGGCGTATGAGTAAAGTATGGATTTGCCAAACACGGACACTGGCCATGTGCACCCCATATTGTGGTGGGGACCCATTGGCTTCAATGGGCCCTCAATCTGCAAGATGCAGCAAAATTAGTATTCTTCCTATACAGCCTACAAGTCGATCAGCTTACACACGTCGGAAGTGGCGTACCTTCCACGGAGACAGACTACAAGAATGCTTGGAAGCCTGGGAGAATATCTCTCTATTGTGCATCATTGTTTGCACAGACATAAATGTGAAACCTAAAAGCACAACAGCTATATACTTACCTTATCAACTGAGACAGCAATGAAAACCACATGTTGCTGCAGCTCCAATCGTATCAAATTTGGTCAATCAGCCTGTGTGACCATATCAATAGTTCTAGTTAAGTAATTCCAAAGTCAAGAAGTAGGAATGCTGCTAACTAATCGGCAGTCGTTATATCCAAAATTAAGCAGCACACTGCAGCGGTGCCAGCAGTGTTAGACCTGAGCCCAACAGGCCCCTGTTAATCAAGGATTTGGGAAAAATACTGCAGCACTTGATGTCTACAATGCAATTCCTAATTAATTCACCAAGAATGAAACATTTCGACTACACTGAGTCGAAACATTGCATTATTGGTGAATAAATTAGGAATTGCATTGAAGACATCGAGTGCTGCAGTATTTCTCCCTAATCCTTCAACATCTCTACGAGATTCATCTCTAAGAGCTTCTGTTCCTCAAATCGCCCAATCCCAAATTTATTTAGTTTTTTTTTGCTACGATTCATCAGTACCCAGCATGACATACAGTTATATTTGTTATACTCAACTTATGCATTTACGATACACTATCAATAACCACATAATTTGTCATTATTGCTGTGAAAACTTCTATTTTAAGAACGTAGTCATTGCAAATCTATTTTTTTTTAAATGTTTCCATGTACGATCAAAAAATGCATCAGTAAAACAAGCTGTCATGTGCGCTACATACTTTTACGTTACTTAGGCTTTAACTCTTAATTGTGCATGAATGTTACATAACTTTAAATACTGTGTAATTCATCCTTCTAATTTACAGTTAGTTGAGTCAAGCCACCAGTAAACATACACTGACCCATGTTATATTATTAAGTTTAGCCCCACTACTGTATGGAAATACATCTGATCTTATTATTTTCAGATGTCTGCGATTTGCCGTCTCTTCTATGGGTCACCAGTAACAAGCCATTATTCTGGCCTCATTAAACTAGGTCAGAAAATCTTATTATGTTTCTGGATTCCACTGGAAAAGTCTTCAGTTAATGGTGAGCTACACTAGTTCTACAGATATATTTTTACATTATTGTGCTATCTATACTGATATCTATATACTGATTAACCCTAGTTTGGCACTTAAAGCGAACCTGTCACATTGAAAATGCAGCGCAGGCAGCATGTCACAGAGCAGAACATGAGCAGATTTATCTATTATTTTCTTAGAAAAGATCCAGTATAACTGTGTAACAGCACATGTTACAGCTGTGGGCCTCATACTGGGAGGTGGACTGAAATTGAAACTTTCTTCTGTTTCCTGACCTAAAATAATTACCACCACTAGGGAATCTAGCATAGAGATTTTGTAACCTCCAATGAGGTAAAGGGGACCTGTCACCCCAATTGTGGACCATTATCTACAATAATACGAGTAGTACTGCAGACCACTATTTTTTAATTTCCAACTGCCTCCAGCTCCCCTGCTGTTAGTGATCAGAACTGCAGTGAAATAAATTGTCAGTACTGCTGTGCATGCACAGATGAGTCATCTCTGTTATGTTAGAATGGCACAGTAGTCCTGACTGTGTATATCAGTGCAGCTTTGAGCGCTGAAAGCAGAGGAATCAGGGCCAAAAGAAACATTTAAAAAAATAGTGATCTGGACTCCTCATCTACAGTACTGTACTCGACTATCTCTGGAACTCACATAGAAATGTTCAACTCTCTGCTCCGTTCATTTCACGCGGGTGCCGGTCTGCATTGTTAATGGTCATACAGCACTTTCAATACCACTCGGCCATTAACAATGTAGACCATCTATACAGTAGGGTCTTCCTTAGTTAAGTAAGAGGCATCGCAGCTGCGCCCCAGATGGCTCACGACTGCGCATTGTGGTTGTACTGTAAGGTATCTGTGTAAACCACTGACTTAGTAGTCATGTGGGCAATAATATGTCTGCACACTCATACAGTAAAGACTGTCATTGAGCTGGGCTGCCCACATGACTCAGAATCAGTAGAGGTTTAAAAAGTCCTGCATGTAGAACTTTTCCTCCCTTCACAAAATAACTAATCTCTTATGGAACTTACACAAGCTGATGTAAACTGATCATAATTGATGCCATAAGAAATTTTATGTGGATTTGTCCAGCACTTGTAAAAAGAATTGTAAAAGATTTACTGTACTTAGCACCGAAAGGAATGAGTGCTAAAATTAAATGGCAAAACATAACATATAGTACTGAGAAAAATGATACTTGTAATACATTTGTATACTTAGCAATTGATTTTCAATTGTATTTTCTTTATTCTTTGTCAATAGTTAACCCTTTCAGTACCAGAGAAGTTGTACTTTCTAATGCCACCATTATGGCATAAAATCTAGTGAAAAGCAGTAAAAAAAATTCAAAATGGGGTGGAATTGGAAAAACGCTATTTCTTCACTGTTTTTTTTTTTTTTTTTTTTTTTTAACTGTGTTTTGTTTGCGGCAAAACTGACCCATGCCATTTATTCTCTGGGTTAGTATGATTAGAACAATACCCCATATATATCGGATTTTTATGTATAAATAGTGTAAAAATAAATTTAAACTTTAAAAATGATTGAAAGCTACTACCGACATCCCCATTGGCTGCAGGGGATATCGGTAGGAAGCCCGGAAGCACGACCATTCAGATGCCGCGATCTCACTTAATCACGGCATCTAAAGCCCTTAATTACCGAGATCAGCATTATTGCCAGTCACGGTAATTAGCAGCAGATCTCTGCTGTTTGATCCTCTAAGATACAGTCATTTTACCCCTAAGATACCGCATTCAATGCGGATTGCAGCATCTGAGAGTCACAGACTATCAGGGGGTTAATCAAGGGTTTAAACAATAAAATGCATAATCACCTCATCCATCTGATAGTGAAGAGGTCATCACGGTCATCTTGATTGAAGAAAACAAGCCAATTGTCGCCCACTTTGAAGTGTGACGTCATCACACTGGGCATTCGCGGTGACATCATAAATGACTGCCATTTCAGGAAAAATTGATTTGTTACCATAAAGTGCCAAGAAATTCGGATTGATGACGAATTAAATTTTTCCTGAAATTCGGATCAAATTCCACTTTGTTAACTTCGATTCGCTCAACATTAGCTATATTCTGTGGAATGTTTTTGGGGTATTCTCTGGGCACACATCCATGTGGAAGGCATTCTCAGCCGATTTGGGTATGAATCCATCCTTGCAGATCATGTACACCCATACATGTTGATTGTCTCCCCTGGGGTGAATGGTATCTTCCATGAAGAGAATGTGACATGCTACAATGCTAGAAATGTTCAACATTGGTTGGAAGAGCATGACGAAGACTTCCAAGTTCTACCCTGGCCATCTAATTCCCTAGACCTGAACCCAATTGAGCATCTGTGGGACCACCTCAATTATCATGTTCGCTATATGGATCCTCCACCATGCACCCTCGAGCAGCTGTGGGCTGCACTGCAGTCAGAATGGCTCCAGATACCAGTGAAAACCTAGCAGGACCTTATTAAGTCGCTTCCAGCCCATCTAGATGCTGTCCGTGTTGCACACAGCGGTTACTCTGGATATTAACTAGTGGAAACAGTGATCTGGAAAAGGCTAAATTAAAACCTAACTTTTATTTAATTGCTGATAAAAGATAGTCCCACAGGTATACACAGACACCACAAACGTCTCAAAGTCCCTCAGTATACGGGATAATTGTACACAGTTAATGGGAACAGAGATTCACTGACCATTCCGGTACATCAAGACGAAACAGTCATCAATTCTTTCAGTCAGAATCAAGTGAAAGAACAGGTGACTGTATATATAAAACCAAAAACGGATGTCCTCCAGCCTCCTAAACACAAAAAGAGGATGGAGGGAGGAAATGCACACAATATTGATTTACAATGGGCATCGATTGAAAGAAACAAGCACTTGTAGACCACAATATGATATATGTGGTTCCACCCACAACAAAGTAAGGGTGTAGAAAGTGCACAGCGGCACCGTAACCAATTGTCCTACCATACTGTTGATGGGAAAGTTTGGTGATGTGCCAGCTCAGGTTTTCTTTGATATGCAGCAGCCCTGGGGGGTTCCGTATATAGGATGGTACAGCTATACCTGAGCGTTCTAAGAACAGCCTAGCACTTATCTGTGCGTCGTTTGAGAGTGTAGCACCTACCAGTGCAGCACCTTTTTCAGTAGTCGCTGTATTTATCTTATGCAGCCTCTACCTTTTTGAACTTTATTTTGCCCTTAACAGCGGTTCCCCTGAAGAGAGGAAGATTTCCTCAGAAACGTGCATGTCGGGACTTGGGGTATTTTAGAGAATGCTTAGCCCTAGGGAAAGGTTCTGGACAGGGGCCCAGCTAGTGGGTTACTCCGTGGGTAGGTCTCCAGGGCTAGACCCAGGGACAGGTTCCGGACGGGGACCCAACTAGTGGGACACTCCGTGGTTAGCATTTTTCAGGGTAATTCGTGGATTGTAGGGTAAATTAGGGTTTCCTAAAGCATCTACCCTCCTTCCAATATCCCCATTATCCATTTAGCTGTACCATCCTATATACGGAACCCCCCAGGGCTGCTGCATATCAAAGAAAACCTGAGCTGGCACATCACCAAACTTTCCCATCAACAGTACGGTAGGACAATTGGTTACGGTGCCGCCGTGCACTTTCTACACCCTTACTTTGTTGTGGGTGGAACCACATATATCATATTGTGGTCTACAAGTGCTTGTTTCTTTCAATCGATGCCCATTGTAAATCAATATTGTGTGCATTTCCTCCCTCCATCCTCTTTTTGTGTTTAGGAGGCTGGAGGACATCCGTTTTTGGTTTTATATATACAGTCACCTGTTCTTTCACTTGATTCTGACTGAAAGAATTGATGACTGTTTCGTCTTGATGTACCGGAATGGTCAGTGAATCTCTGTTCCCATTAACTGTGTACAATTATCCCGTATACTGAGGGACTTCGAGACATTTGTGGTGTCTGTGTATACCTGTGGGACTATCTTTTATCAGCAATTAAATAAAAGTTAGGTTTTAATTTAGCCTTTTCCAGATCACTGTTTACAGTATTACACGATATAGTGAGTGATCAAACACACTGTGAAAAACCTTTTTGTTTTTCAAACTTCTTTTCCAATATTAACTAGTGGTCATAATAAAGTGACTCAGCTGTGTATAAGAATATTATTCTTCCGTCCGTACACCCATTATATTTAATAAACTTCTAAAATGAAGATTGTCTGGTTCACATAATAGCAATGACAATGAACTACAGAAAAGGTTTCAAGAAGAAAAAGTTGAGATAAAACGCAGCGTAGGATCTATCAATTGTATATATTTATACCTAAGTGTGTAGATCGTATGTTCCTTTTCTACTAATTCAAACATAAAGATTTGAGAACATTTCTTTGTGCATTATGTCTCATGAATTCTAGAATCCTCGTGGGATTTTCTGTTAAAGTCTTTCACTTACAACTTTAGCTGAGGAATTTCAGAGGATAAGAACCTTTTAATTGGCTCAAAATGTCAGTCATTTTTTTTTGTTCTTGTCATAAAGGGGTATTCCAGTTACCAAAAAAGTTAAAGGGGTTGGCCCATCTTGGACATTGGAGTCATATCGCTAGGATATGCTCCCATTGTGTGATAGGTGTGGATCACACCTCTGGGACCCACATCTATACTTAGAAGCGCAGCCACTTCTCCATTCAATTCTATGAGGCTTTTGGAAATAGCCAAGCCAGCACTCGTCTATTTTGGGCAGTCCCATAAAAATAAATGAATGGGGGACCATGTATACATGGTGCACCCTCTGACACTTTGCAGGCTCTGTTCTAAGTATAGATGCAGGTCGCAGAGGTGGGACCCACACCTATCAGACATTGGGGGCATTTACTAGCGATATGTCCCCAATTTCCAAGAGGGGAATACCACTTTAAGCCATATTAGCTGCATTGGGTATAACTGTTAGATCAGTGGAGATGCAAAAGTTAAGACTTTCAAAGATCACAAGAATGGGAGCCTTGCCTCCAATATTGGAGAAGCAATCAAACATGCATAGTGCCACACAATTTATCTCCATGGGACTAGAGATAGCCAACTACTGCTGGTCAGACAGAGCTTGAATGGAGTAGCAGTGCATATACCAGTCCAGTCAAACTAGGACACACGTCTCAGTAATTGGACTCCCACCAATCTGTCTTCTCTATCCATTGGATCTGGTAATAACCTGTTGTATCTGCAATAACCCTTTAAATAAGGAAAAGGGCCATAATTAAAAATCAGGCACTCCCTCTGTAAGTATTTCAGTATCTGAATTGTCCATTCCATATATAGCTTCAACAGTGAAATAGTGTACTACATCACCTATGTGGGAAAAAGTCCTGTTTGTTTTTGTAGGTTAGAGACAGCCCATACAAGAAGAAGTAGTCCCGGTGCTTAAAGTTGTCTGACCACTTTGTATATTTATTGCTAGTGGAAAAAATCCTGTTGGCATCACCAGAGTCAAAAGAGACAGAAACATAAGTTAGGAGATAAATATTAGACAGATGAGGTCCAATAAAATTTAGCAGACTTGGTTTGTTATGTTTTTCTTGCGCTGCAGATTCTTGTGTGAAGTGGGCAAAGTTCACATATACCAGTACATGCAAAAATAAGAATCGCGCTGCTGTATCTTCCTTCTATACCCGACAATGGACACTTAAAATGACATCATTTTACATGGCCAGATCTCCACGTGTGTAAATCCTTTCCACACCATTGCTCCCTGTGTGATAAAAATCCCACTGATAGTGGTTCGAGGTTAAAGGAAGAATGAATGATACGAGAGTTTTTGTGGTTAATTTAAAGCACGATTTTTTGTAGGAGGTAATGCTGATCATGTGAATGGTCATGTGACTGTTGGGGATTTATGAATGAACGAGCTAGTCTCCTGATAGTGGATAGAGTAACAACGAAGTATGCGAATATGGATACCTGAGATGAATGATGCCATTGTGAGTTTATTAATAAGGTATGCTCTATAAGATTAAATGATGTGCTATGCCAAAAATCAATTTTATTGCTTGTTTTATATTTTATCATGGGTATATGTAAATAGGACTCAGGTTTCCTTGTTTGGGATAAAAACCCACCCAAGGTGGGCAGGGAGTATCGCCCCTGACGAAGCGCGAAAGCGAAACCCGGGTCAGGCGTGGAGGATTCCCGAGCTGTATTTTATGGCGTTTTATGACTGTTATCATACGGCTGAAGATAAGTGTGGTTGTTTGCAACCGATTTGGCTCTGAAGCAAGGCGGTCATTGTGAGTATATGACTATTCGGTGCGGCTTTTTTCATGTGACAGTGCTTCACTATCAGTGGGATTTATATCACACAGGGAGCAACGGTGTGGAAAGGATTTACACACGCGGAGATCTGGCCATTTAAAATGAAGTCATTGTCGGGGATATAAGGAAGATACAGCAGATGAGGTCCAATGATGCGATCATGATAACAACACGTTTGGTCTGTACATACAAAGGCACTCTCCATACAAGTATTTTGAAAATTGGGAAATAGCTAAGTGAGGGCACTCAGCTGTTTCCATACCTAAAAGTAGGATTTGATTTGAATATGTATTCCATTCCATTCCTCTCTTCTTGTGTGGGCTCAGGGAAAATGGAGGTAGCGAATGTAAATCAATATCTTTCTGTCTGCCTGTTAGTTTGTCTGTCTGCCTGGCCATCCATCTGTGGAAAAATTCAGAGATATCCTAAGTTTCCTTATTGCAACCCCCAGAGAAAATTAAACAAGGTGTAAGCATTTAGATTGTTAAAATGCACTTGTTTCACTCCCTAATGTGGTTGTTTGATATATCATTGAACACATTTACCGTCTGTCCTAATAACACTGACCACTGCATAACATATGTGCTGTAAATTGGGTTTTTCCTCATGGGGACATTTTTCTTCTTGGTTGCTTAAAAGCTGATTTTGGAACAGTTCCAGCAAACCTGCACAAACCTTGTTCAAACAACCTCTTGAAGTTTTCCTTATGTAATGCAGCCACCATCTGTTTCAAGTTTACTATTACAAAAAAGTTTTATTTTTTGCCTTATTCTGTCTTAGATGCCTCTTTTTCAGAGATATTCAAATCACTCATAGGGACTATTTGAAGGTTTGGTGTTCTGGAGATGTGCAGACTAAAAGAATTCTTGGATTTATGAGCTTTCTTTTAATTAAAAAGGAAAAAAATAAAATAAAAAATGATGAATTGGAGCCAAGGTTTCATCTTCTGTAAAGCCTTGGTAAATCTAGGACAAACTCTGCTTGAGTCTGGGTCCCCCCTACTGGGATAGATGCTGATTTAATTCATAGTCCTATGGCGTACTATCTATTTTTTGCTCACTTTAATCTAATCTTGTATTGAAAGATAATGCCCAATAATATTTGCTTAAGAACACAGCATCCTTCTGCAAAAACTTTGTTTTTATCTTACAGTCAATCAAATCTTTATTTATGACTTTGCATAAAAGTGATTTTTTTCAAAAAAGGAAACAGGAGAGATTTATTAGGATAGTCATTTGTTATGACAGTCTAAATGAATACACGGACATTAGAAAATTAAGACGCTCATGCCTCTTAATAACTTTACCACATCTTTGGGAGGTCCATGAAATACCTGAATATAAAATGAAGCCACCCTCACATGGTGTCCAAAGAAGCATCATATCCTGGCACAAGTAAAAGGCAGTACAGAACATGTAGCAATGCACAGTAGAGTAGAGAGACACTACTTGTAATAGTTGGTAATAAAAATATATGTCTTAAATACTGTAGTAATGTGATTGTCAAAAGTAATATAAACAGTTTGCGCCAACCAGAACTTATTGACACATTTTCTTGCCACTAAAAGTTGCAAGAACCAATGATCAAAAAAGTACCAGAAAAGTAGTGTTATATGCCCCAGAAATGGCCCATAAAGTAGACAAAACATTGTGCCAATTTATTATGGTTGTGTGCCTATATTTGGCTTACAATATTTGTGTCTATGTACACATTTGGTAAGATTTGTGCCATTCTTTAACATTATTTATAAATGTGCATCTCTGTCTGTAGTTAACTTGCTTAGGAATGGATCTACTAATAAAAGGTATAGCCTTGAGTTCCTCCTTTTAGGACTGTACTGGTCAATACCAAATCTATTGAAAAAAAGTAATTGTAATTATATAATTTAGGAATTTTATCATCAATAAGTAATGCTTCATCTGTGACTGCTATCTGTGGAGGTCCCCTTGGTTATCTCTTTAAAGAAAGATCAAATATGATCCACAAGATGCCAACAATCAGCCTTTAGGTTAGAATACGGTGTCAAGAGACTCCTGCAGTATTGAAATTGACAGACTTTGGCCATGGCCCTGCATGGCTGTACAGCCAAATGTATAGCCAGTGTTAACATGAGAACATTATTCTGCAGCTGGCCTTTCAGTAAATCCCTGTGGGGCTCAGATATTTACCAGCAATACTTGCTTGTACTGCTCTAGTTAAAAAAGGAAAGCAAATTCAAAGTCAAGTAGTCTTTTAAAGGTGTATCTTGTTCCCAGTAAAATTGTCATTGACAGGTAAAGATTGAACACACAAGTCCACAGGCAATCATAGGTATATTTATCACTTACATGTCTTGTAATGAGCCATGGATCTGTGTTTTCATCACTTGACCAGGACATGAAAATGAGCTCTCTTTCCAAAAAGAAAAGAAAGCTATGTCTTTAGTGCCACCAGATATAAAGTAGCTACCCCTATAACTCAATGTTCAGCCTTTTAAACAGATCATGAGATATGCCTTAGGACTATAGCCAAGCCAGTACCTCATTTGCAGACAGCTAGTATGTAGTTATTGCCTCTCATTAGAGATGAGCGAATCAAAGCTGATGAAGTGGAATTTGATCTGAATTTCAGGAAAAAATTTGATTTGCACTGAATCTGAATTTCCTGATGCTTCGTGGTAACGAATCATATTCTTTCCAAAAATGGCTGCTGCATATTTTAGGACATGGGGCAAAGAACTCTGGGAACGATGGATTACCCACAATGCCATTCATGTAGCCAATGAGCAGCCAGCCAGCCCTGTGATGATACAGCTCTATAAATAGCCTTAGCCATGTTGGATTCACCATTTTCCAATGTACTTTAGTGCAGGGAGAGACGTTAGCAGGCGCTATAGAAAGTGGTAGGAAAGACTTGAAAACTTTTATTTTGCTGAATAGAAGTTCAGGGAAAGAGCATTAGAAGTGTAGGGAAAGGATAGGGAGCAATTATTTCACACTATAAAAGGAGAACAGGGTTCAATAGGGGAGTGTACAGCCTGGGTAATAGAAACAATTCTATTACACCTTGCTGCACTGACTGGGGATCCAATTTGTCATTATACTGCTGCTTTCAGGTTTGCAATAGATGATACCTCTGTAATTCCAGCAAACCATTCTTTTTATTGGGGTGCATGTGCTGTGTGATACAGCTATTAACAGGGTGTATTACTAGGAAATATTTATTCGTCTTATTTGCCCTTGTGCAGTGCAGTTATATGTTCTAAAGCCATTTTTGGCTTGTAAAAGTGGGGAAAAAGGGCTTATTTGCTCTTCAGCCGTGCAGTTATTGTTATAAAGCCTTTTTTGGTGTGTATAAGTGGGAAAAAAGGGCTTATTAGCCGTTGTGTGGTGAAGTGAGAAAATTGCAGCCCTTTTTGGAGTGTATTAGTGGCAAAGAAAAGTATTATTTGCCATTCAGCGGTGCAGTTATATGTTTTAATAAAGCCTTTTTTGTCGTGTCTTAGTGGCAAACAAAAAGTACTATTTCCGGTCAGCGGTGCACTTATATGTTTTAAAGCCTTTTGTGGTGCGTATAAGAGGGAACAAAAGGGGTTTATTAGACATTGTGTGCTAAAGTGAGAAAATTACAGCCCTTTTTGGCGTGCATTAGTGGCAAAAAAAAAAAAAAGTATTATTTGCCATTCAGCGGTGCAGTTATATGTCCTGAAGTAGAGTTGAGCGAACCCAAACTGTATAGTTCGGGTTCGTACCGAATTTTGGGGTGTTCAAGACCCGGACCCGGGTCAGTTGTTCAGTGATTTCTTCCCGCTTTCTGAAGGGCTGCACAGCAGCCAATCAGCTAGCGTTTTATTTCTTGCCCTAAGAAGCCATCACAGCAATGCCTACTAATGGTATGGCTGTAATTGGCCAAGTGCAGCATGTGAACCAGCCTCCATTTAAGCTGGAGTCACGTAGTGCCGCACGTCACTCTACTCCGATTAGTGTAGGGATAGGATGCAGCTGCTGTGAGGGTGAGATTAGGCAGGGAAAACTCAGCAAAAACACATAATAAAGTAATCAATCTACAGCTGTGAATCATTCAACTTCTGCTAGTTAATTGCTCACTGGTTTTTAATAGTGTCCGGCAAAGGATATATTTTTTTCTGGGGTGAAATTCAATTGCCAAAATAGCAATACCGTAAATCAGTGGTTTCAGCTGTGGCTGGCAAAGTTTAATAGTGTCCGGCAAAGGATAGATTTTGTTCTGGGGTAAAATTCAATTGACAAAATAGCAATCCCCTAAATCTGGTGTCCCAGCAGTGGCTGGCCAAGTTTAATAGCGTCTGGCAAAGAATATATTTTGTTCTGGGGTGAAATTCAATTGGCAAAATAGCAATACCGTAAATCTGGTGTTCCAGCTGTGGCTGGCCAAGTTTAATACTGTCCGGCAAAGGATAGATTTTTTTCTGAGGTTAAATTCAATTGCCAAAATAGCAATACCGTAAATCAGTGGTTTCAGCTGTGGCTGGCTAAGTTTAATAGTGTCCGGCAAAGGATATATTTTTTTCTGGGCTGAAATTCAATTGCCAAAATAGCAATTAGTGATGAGTGGCAGGGGCAATATTCGAATTTGCGATATTTTGCGATTATTTGAGCGAATATTCGCCATATATTTGAAAATTCGCAAATTAGTAATCTCCAGTCATTATTTTCTTGATTGTGAAAATCTGCATATAAAATTTGCATAAAATGTGCATAAAAATTCGCATAAACTGTTTTTTAAAAGGTATCTTTTAAATTCCAGTTTATGCGAATTTTTATGTAAATCTTTATATGCGAATTTTCGCAATCAAGAAAATAATGACATTATTTTCTTGATTGCGAAAATTTACATATAAAAAATTTGCATACAAATTTGCATAAACTGTTTTACAAAAAAATGAATATTCGCGATTGCGAATATATTTCACGATATTCTAAATATTCACTAATTCTCTAAGTGCCAATATTCGCAATTAAAATTCACAATTTGAAAATTCGTGATCAACACTAATAGTAATACCGTAAATTAGTGGTTTCAGCTGTGGCTGGCCAAGTTTAATAGTGTCCGGCAAAGGATATATTTTGTTCTGCGGTGAAATTCAATTGCCAAAATAGCAATCCCCTAAATCTGGTGTCCCAGCAGTGGCTGGCCAAGTTTAATAGTGTCCGGCAAAGGATAGATTTTGTTCTGGGGTAAAAATTCAATTGCCAAAATAGCAATCCCCTAAATCTGGTGTTCCAGCTGTGGCTGGCCAAGTTTACTAGTGTCCAGCAAAGGATATATTTTGTTCTGGGGTGAAATTCAATTAAAAGTAAGTGGTGGAGGGTTTACTGTTTTAGGAAAAAAATAAGTTATTTTCGTGTGTGAGCTATACTCTACACACATTCATTTTTCATAAAAGATTCACTGTATAAACCCAAATGTCATCAAATAAAACATATAAAAATAAAATAAAAATATGGATCAACTCGCTTTCGTTCGATGTCAAGTTAATGTCATCAGACAAGACATATAAAGTATGTAAAATATGAGTAAAACTCACTTCACCCAGGAGGTTTCGGATGGGATAAATTCATGACACCCTCCGAAATACCTCCTGCGCCTGGGTGGCTTGTAGATCTCCACGAAGTGACGGCAGTCCAACTCGTACTTCTTGTCAAAACGTCTTTATTAAAGACCACAGGGTAAGGGTGAAGGTATTGGCTCAACGCGTTTCGGGGCATAGGTAGAACCGCTTCATCAGGAGCATATAACATTCCTTGCATGGTGTGGGGTATAAATACATAAAAAACATAAAAAAGGCGCCAAAAGGGATTGGAGACGTCGCTTCCGGTTTGCGTTCCAGCGTGGAACGCACCGGAAGTGATGTATAGTCTCCCCTCGATTTGGATATATTTCAGAAAATAATAATACAATGTAGGGTGATATACAATATACATATACAATAAAAAAGGTACATACTTTAGTTTAATATCGTAGGGGAATTGTTGGGGGTGAGTTCGGGAACGTGTCCTCCGTTTTGCGTTCCAGAGTGGAACGCACCGGAAGTGGCTCACCGGAAGTGACGTGCCGCTCCTCCCGATTCAAAATATAGAAGCTCCCAGAGATAGGTGGAGTGTTCACTTATCTCTGGGAGCTTCTATATTTAGAATCGGGAGGAGTGGCACGTCACTCGGTGCATTCCACTCTGGAACGCAAAACGGAGGACACGTTCCCGAACTCACCCCCAACAATTCCCCTACGATATTAAACTAAAGTATGTACCTTTTTTATTGTATATGTATATTGTATATCACCCTACATTTTATTATTATTTTCTGAAATATATCCAAATCGAGGGGAGACTATACATCACTTCCGGTGCGTTCCACGCTGAAACGCAAACCGGAAGCAACGTCTCCAATCCCTTTTGGCGCCTTTTTTATGTTTTTTATGTATTTATACCCCACACCATGCAAGGAATGTTATATGCTCCTGATGAAGGGGTTCTACCTATGCCCCGAAACGCGTTGAGCCAATACCTTCACCCTTACCCTGTGGTCTTTAATAAAGACGTTTTGACAAGAAGTACGAGTTGGACTGCCGTCACTTCGTGGAGATCTACAAGCCACCCAGGCGCAGGAGGTATTTCGGAGGGTGTCATGAATTTATCCCATCCGAAACCTCCTGGGTGAAGTGAGTTTTACTAATATTTTACATATTTTACATACTTTATATGTCTTGTCTGATGACATTAACTTGACATCGAACGAAAGCGAGTTGATCCATATTTTTATTTTATTTTTATATGTTTTATTTGATGACATTTGGGTTTATACAGTAAATCTTTTATGAAAAATGAATGTGTGTAGAGTATAGCTCACACACGAAAATAACTTCTTTTTTTCCTAAAACAGTAAACCCTCCACCACTTACTTTTAACTGAGGAACCTTGGCGCCACCTAAAGGGACAAAACCTTTTTCTTTGCTTTTGTGTCTGCCCTGAATAAGCCCATTGAGGAATCCCCTTGATGGTCACTTGCCCCTGGCAGCCTTAAAAATCCTCTAGCAAAAATATAACTAACTAATACTACTTTCACTTCCACTTGTATTAATTTGCAGGTCCTTCCTCTGGCGCCCAGCCAGGTACGCTCGATCTTTCTAAAAGATCAGAGAGTAACCCCCCTTCCTTTTTCTTTTTCTTCTCCTCCTACCATGTGAAATTCAATTGCCAGAATAGCAATACCGTAAATCAGTGGTTTCAGCTGTCACTGGCAAAGTGTAATTCTGTCTCTAAAAGGGTATATTACACTCAGCATGTTAGAGTCTAAATACAAGGCCTGATAAATTAATACTCTATATTTGCACACGCTTCCGGGCATCTCCAAGTGTATTTCTTTCCGTAAAAGGGTATATTACACTAAGTGTTAAAATACAAGTGCTGAAAGCATAATCCTCTACATTTGCACACGCTATTGTGCATCTCAGTGTAATTCTGCCCGTAAAAGAGTATATTACACTCAAGGTATAAATACAAGTGCTGATAGGGTCATCCTCAATAACTGCACACGCTACCATGCATCTCCAAGTGTATTTCTTTCTGTAAAAGGGTATATTACACTAAGTGTTAAAATACAAGTGCTGAAAGCATAATCCTCTACATTTGCACACACTATTGTGCATATCCAAGTGTAATTCTGTCCGTAAAAGGATACCTTTCATCAAGGGCCTAAATACTAGGCCTACAATTGATATTTCCCTAAATCTGTGGTTACTGCTGTGCCTGTATTAGTGTAATACGGTACATAAATAGATTTTTAGTGTTAGGTGCCTGTAAAAAAAAGGCCTGAGTTTTAACTCAATACATTGGTCCAAATAATTTTTTTCTTATTGTGGTGAAGGGCAACAATGAGGAAAACATCTAGTAAGGGACACGGACATGGTCGTGGTGGTGTTAATGGACCCTCTGGTGCTGGGAGAGGAGGTGGTCGTTCTGCCATAGCCACACAAAGTATTGAACCAACTACCTCAGGTCCCAGTACCTGCCAGAATTTACCAGAATTTACAGCGATATTTGGTTGGGCCCAATGCTGTTCTAAGGATGGTAGGGCCTGAGCAAGTACAGGCGCTAGTCAATTGGGTGGCCGACAGTGGATCCAGCACATTCACAACATTATCTCCCACCCAGTCTTCTGCAGAAAGGGCACAGGTGGAGCCTGAAAACCAAGCCCATCAGTCTGTCACATCACCCCCATGCATATCAGGGAAACTGTCTGAGCCTCAAGTTATGCAGCAGTCTCTTATGCTGTTTGAAGACTCTGCTGGCAGGGTTTCCCAAGGGAATACACCTAGCCCTTCCCCAGCGGTGGAAGACATAGAATGCACTGACGCACAACCACTTATGTTTCCTGATGATGAGGACATGGGAATACAACCTCATCAGAGACCGCACGTCTCTGATGATGACGAAACACAGGTTCCAACTGCTGCGTCTTTCTGCAGTGTGCAGACCGAACAGGAGGTCAGGGAGGAAGACTGCGTGGAAGACGATGCAGGGGATGATAAGGTCCTAGTCCCCACATGGAATGAAGGTCTTGCCACTGACTTTCATAGTTCAGAGGAAGAGGCAGTGGTGAGCCAACAGCATAGCAAAAGAGGGAGCAGGGGCCAAAAGCAGAACAGCCGCCTCCAAGAGAGTTCGCCTGCTACTGGCCACCGCCACCAGGGACCGAGCACCCCAAAGGCAGCTTCAAGGAGTTCCCTGCCATGGCACTTACTCAAACAATGTGCTGACAGCAAGACCCAAGTTGTTTGCACGCTGTGCCATCAGAGCCTGAAGAGAGGCATTAACGTTCTGAACCTTAGCACAACCTGCATTACCAGGCATCTACATGCAAAGCATGAACTGCAGTGGAGTAAAAACCTTAAAAACAAGGAACTCACTCATGCTCCTCCTGCTCCCTTTTCGGCTGCTGTCTCGGCCTCTTCCTCCGCCTCAGGAGGAACGTTGGCACCTGCCGCCCAGCAAACAGAGGATGTGCCACCAACACCACCACCTCAGTCACCAAGCATCTCCACCATGTCACACGGCAGCGTTCAGCTCTCCATCTCACAAACCTTGGAGAGAAAGCGTAAATTCCCACCTAGCCACCCTCGAGCCCTGGGCCTGAATGCCAGCATTTCTAAACTACTGGCCTTTGAAATGCTTTCATTCAGGCTGGTGGACACAGACAGCTTCAAACAGCTGATGGCGGTGGCTGTCCCACAGTACATTGTTCTCAGCCGCCACTACATCTCCAAGAGAGCCGTGCCTTCCCTGCACAAACAAGTATCCGAAAGTGTGCACTGCGCAACGCCATCTGTGGCAAGGTCCACCTAACCACAGATACGTGGACCAGTAAGCACAGCCAAGGATGCTGTATCCTTCTAACTGCACACTGGGTAAATGTAGTGGCGGCTGGGCCCCAGGCGGAGAGTTGTTTGGTGCATGTCCTTCCGCCGCCAAGGATCACAGGGCATCATTCTTTGCCTCCTGTTGCCTCCTCCTCCTACACGGCTTCCTCCTCCTCTTCTTCCACCTGCTCATCCAGTCAGCCACACATCTTCACCACCAACTTCAGCACAGCCCGGGATAACGTCAGCAGGCCATTCTGAAACTCATATGTTTGGGGGACAGGCCCCACACCGCGCAGGAGTTGTGGCGAGGTATACAACAACAGACCGACGAGTGGTTGCTGCGACGAGGAGGACGTGGAGGAGGGTGAGGATGAAGCATGTTCACAGCGGGGTGGCACCCAACGCAGCTCGGGCCAATCACTGGGCGTGGCTGGGGGAAATGGCCCTGAGTCTGTGAATGAGGCCTGTGGCACTGCAGGCAGACATGAATCCTTTTTGGCTGTGATGAGAACTTCAACTCCCATAGCATTTCCACCTGACGCCACCCCAACCTTCTATTCCACGTCCTTCTCATCCTCCAAGTTGCCAATTGATATTGGTTAATTTTTATTTATTTTATTTTATTTTTCCCTATCCACATTTTTTTACAGGGTATTTACCTACATTTTGCTGCCTTTTGCAGCCCTCTATCCCTTTCCCGGGCTATTTTACAGCCTTTTTAGTGCCCAAAAGTTTGGGTCCCTATTGACTTCAATGGGGTTTGGGTTCGGGGTGAAGTTCGGGTCAAGTTCGGATCCCGAACCCGAACATTTTCGTGAAGTTCGGCCAAACTTCTCAAACCCGAACATCCAGGTGTTCGCTCAACTCTATTCTGAAGCCTTTTTTTGGCGTGTATTAGTGGGGAATAAAAAAGTTTTATTAGCCATTGTCTGGTGAAGTGAGAAAATTACAGCCCTTTTTGGCGTGTATTAGTGGCAAAAAAAAGTATTATTTGCCGTTCAGTAGTGCAGTTATATTTTGTAAAGCCTTTTTGGCGTGCATTAGTGGGGGGAAAAAAATATTAGCTGTTGTGTGGTGAAGTGAGAAAGTTGCAGCCTTTTTTGGCGTGTATTAGTGACAAAAAAAGGATTATTTGCCGTTCAGCTATGGAGTTACCATATATCTTCTAAAGCCTTTTTTTTTGTGTATTAGTGGCTAAAAAAATATTATTTATTTGCCGTTCAGCGGTGCAGTTATATGTTCTAAAGCTTTTTTGGTGTGTATTAGTGGGGGGAAAAGGGCTTATTAGCCATTGTGTGGTGAAGTGAGAAAATGACAGCCCTTTTTGGCGTGTATTAGTGGCAAAAAAAAGTATTATTTGCAGTTCAGAAGTGCAGTTACCGTATATCTTCTAAAGCTTTTTTTGTTGTGTATTAGTGGCAAAAAAAAGTATTATTTGCCGTTCAGCTGTGCCGTTATATGTTCTAAAGCATTTTCTGGAGAGTATCCGTGGGAAAAAGGATTTATTAGCCGTTGTGTGGTGAAGTGAGAAAATTACAGCCCTTTTTGGCATGTATTAGTGGCAAAAAAAGTATTATTTGCAGTTCAGAAGTGCAGTTATATGTTCTAAAGCCTGTTTTGGCATGTATTAGTGGCAAAATAAAGTTTTTTTGCCGTTCAGCGGTGCAATTATATCTTCTAAATCCTTTTTGTTGTGTATTAGTGGCAAAAAGTATTATTTGCCGTTCAGCAGTGCAGTTCCATATTCTAAAGCCTTTTTTGGCCTGTATAAATGGGGAAACAAGGATTTAATTAGCCGTTGTGTGGTGAAGTGAGAAAATTACAGCCCTTTTTGGCGTGTATTAGTGACAAAAAAAAATTATTTGCCGTTCAGCAGTGCATTTATATGTTGTAAAGCCTTTTTTGGGGTGTATTAGTGGGAAAAAAGGGCTTATTAGTCGTTGTGTCATTAAGTGAGAAAATTACAGCCCTTTTTGGCATGTATTAGTGGCACAAAAAAGGATTATTTGCCGTGTGTGGTAAAGTGACAAAATTATAGCCTTTTTTGGGGTGTATTAATTAACAGTATGTCAGACAGGGAAGTGAGAGGCCCTGCACAGGGGAGGGGCAGAGGCCTAAATGTTTCTGGTGCAGGCACAGGTTACAGCAGAGAAAGATGGCTTGGCAGCAGGGGTCACTTCGAGAGGCCTGAGCTCCCGGTGTAAGCTAGCGGTCATGTCTTGACCAGCGACCCAGAGGTGCTTGAATGGTTGACTCGGTCATCTACTTCATCCCAAGTGACATCAGACACCCTCAGCCAAGAGTCGGTGGGCTCGTGAGACACAAACGTTAGTTGGCATGGCCCGGGAGCAGGCCCTGTGCCCTCACCAGTCCTCAACCTGCCTCTGTCAAATTCTGTTTTCTCAGCCAGAGAATTATTATATGCTGTGGGCTCAGCACCACTATAAAGCGAGGATGAGCTACTAGAGGACAGTCAGCAGCTACTGCCCAGCCAAGATCTGGAGGAGACATCCGCCGCTTCCTCCGGTAGGCGGGCAAGTAGTGATGAGGAGAGTGGCGTGGGAGCTGGTGTTGCAAGCATCATCATCGGCAGAAGAGGGTGGCAGCTTGCGCGTGAGGCAGAGGCGGAGCCAGCAAGACGGTAGTATGGCTGTGAGTCATCAGGGTGGCAGCAGTGGGAGGTTTGGAGCCAAACATGCCTGGAGTAGACCACCCGCTTTGCAGGAGCCTACCTGCCCAGAAAGAAGTAATAAAGGGGTTCACGGAGGCAGCGGCAGTAGCAGTCTGTCAGCGCAGAGTGTTATGGGTAAAATCACCTAATCGGGGGTGTGGCAGTTTTTTATTAAGCCACGGGAGGAGGTGAACATGGCCATTTGCCGAATCTGTGAGCAGAAGGTGAAGCATGGCCAGGGTGCCAAGGTTGGCACCACGGCCCTGGGGCAACATATACAGCATCACCATAAAGCGGCTTGGGAGATCCGTGGCTCCAATGTGGTGGTCCAGCCTGCCGCAGTATCACCCAGTGGCACGCACCCGATTTCAGGCAATCAAGGCTCCACCACCTCAGCCGAAGGGAGCTGTTTGTCCTTCCCATTATCTACCGGTCCTAATGCTCCTCGCACTCCTACTCCTCGTCAGTCATTCCATAAGCAATCGATCACTGAAGTGATTGCCAATAGACAACAGTATGCATGGACTCATCCAACGGCGCAGAAGCTGAACGTGCTCCAGGCCAAGTAGCTGGTTCTGCAGTCCCTCCCTTTCCAAGTGGTAGATTCTGTACCTTTCAGAGGACTGATGGCTTGTGCCAAGCCATGGTGGAGATCCCAAGCCGTCATTTATTTTCCAAAAAGGCATTACCAGCACTGCAAAAATTTGTAGACCAGAAGGTGGGCCAGTCCTTCAGCCTGTCAGTGTCTGCAAAAGTGCATGGCAGAGCCAACGTGTGAAGCTGTAACTACGGTCAAGGGCAATATTTGTCCGTTATATCCCACTGGGTAAATATGGTTACTGTCCAGCCAAACCAGCAACTTGGCTAGGTGACACTGCTTCCACCTCTACGTTCTAACACCATTGGTCCTGCGACAATGTCCGCCTCTGCCTCCTCATCCTCCACCATGTCCTCAGCCTCCACTGCAGGGACAATTCACAGTGCTCCTCCAGTATGCCACATAAAACGGCGGTGTCACGCTGTTCTACACCTCTTTCGCCTGGGCTAACAAAGTCACACAGGGGAGGAACTGCTCCATGTCCTTCATCAAGAAATCAAATCCTGGCTTTCTCCGTGACAACTCAAAATCAGAACCATGGTGACCAAAAATGGGAAGAACATGGTGTCGGCGCTGCGTCAAGAAGGGCTGAGCCAGGCATCTACATGCAAAGCATGAACTGCAGTGGAGTAAAAACCTTAAAAACAAGGAACTCACTCATGCTCCTCCTGCTCCCTTTTCGGCTGCTGTCTCGGCCTCTTCCTCCGCCTCAGGAGGAACGTTGGCACCTGCCGCCCAGCAAACAGAGGATGTGCCACCAACACCACCACCTCAGTCACCAAGCATCTCCACCATGTCACACGGCAGCGTTCAGCTCTCCATCTCACAAACCTTGGAGAGAAAGCGTAAATTCCCACCTAGCCACCCTCGAGCCCTGGGCCTGAATGCCAGCATTTCTAAACTACTGGCCTTTGAAATGCTTTCATTCAGGCTGGTGGACACAGACAGCTTCAAACAGCTGATGGCGGTGGCTGTCCCACAGTACATTGTTCTCAGCCGCCACTACATCTCCAAGAGAGCCGTGCCTTCCCTGCACAAACAAGTATCCGATAAAATCAAGTGTGCACTGCGCAACGCCATCTGTGGCAAGGTCCACCTAACCACAGATACGTGGACCAGTAAGCACAGCCAAGGATGCTGTATCCTTCTAACTGCACACTGGGTAAATGTAGTGGCGGCTGGGCCCCAGGCGGAGAGTTGTTTGGTGCATGTCCTTCCGCCGCCAAGGATCACAGGGCATCATTCTTTGCCTCCTGTTGCCTCCTCCTCCTACACGGCTTCCTCCTCCTCTTCTTCCACCTGCTCATCCAGTCAGCCACACATCTTCACCACCAACTTCAGCACAGCCCGGGGTAAACGTCAGCAGGCCATTCTGAAACTCATATGTTTGGGGGACAGGCCCCACACCGCGCAGGAGTTGTGGCGAGGTATACAACAACAGACCGACGAGTGGTTGCTGCGACGAGGAGGACGTGGAGGAGGGTGAGGATGAAGCATGTTCACAGCGGGGTGGCACCAAACGCAGCTCGGGCCAATCACTGGGCGTGGCTGGGGGAAATGGCCCTGAGTCTGTGAATGAGGCCTGTGGCACTGCAGGCAGACATGAATCCTTTTTGGCTGTGATGAGAACTTCAACTCCCATAGCATTTCCACCTGACGCCACCCCAACCTCCTATTCCACGTCCTTCTCATCCTCCAAGTTGCCAATTGATATTGGTTAATTTTTATTTATTTTATTTTATTATCCACATTTTTTTGCAGGGTATTTACCTACATTTTGCTGCCTTTTGCAGCCCTCTATCCCTTTCCCGGGCTATTTTACAGCCTTTTTAGTGCCCAAAAGTTTGGGTCCCTATTGACTTTAATGGGGTTCGGGTTCGGGGTGAAGTTCGGGTCAAGTTCGGATCCCGAACCCGAACATTTTCGTGAAGTTAGGCCAAACTTCTCAAACCCGAACATCCAGGTGTTCGCTCAACTCTATTCTGAAGCCTTTTTTTGGCGTGTATTAGTGGGGAATAAAAAGTTTTATTAGCCATTGTCTGGTGAAGTGAGAAAATTACAGCCCTTTTTGGCGTGTATTAGTGGCAAAAAAAAGTATTATTTGCCGTTCAGTAGTGCAGTTATATTTTGTAAAGCCTTTTTGGCGTGCATTAGTGGGGGAAAAAAAATATTAGCTGTTGTGTGGTGAAGTGAGAAAGTTGCAGCCTTTTTTGGCGTGTATTAGTGACAAAAAAAGGATTATTTGCCGTTCAGCTATGGAGTTACCATATATCTTCTAAAGCCTTTTTTTTGTGTATTAGTGGCTAAAAAAATATTATTTATTTGCCGTTCAGCGGTGCAGTTATATGTTCTAAAGCTTTTTTGGTGTGTATTAGTGGGGGGAAAAGGGCTTATTAGCCATTGTGTGGTGAAGTGAGAAAATGACAGCCCTTTTTGGCGTGTATTAGTGGCAAAAAAAAGTATTATTTGCAGTTCAGAAGTGCAGTTACCGTATATCTTCTAAAGCTTTTTTTGTTGTGTATTAGTGGCAAAAAAAAGTATTATTTGCCGTTCAGCTGTGCCGTTATATGTTCTAAAGCATTTTCTGGAGAGTATCCGTGGGAAAAAAGGATTTATTAGCCGTTGTGTGGTGAAGTGAGAAAATTACAGCCCTTTTTGGCATGTATTAGTGGCAAAAAAAAGTATTATTTGCAGTTCAGAAGTGCAGTTATATGTTCTAAAGCCTGTTTTGGCATGTATTAGTGGCAAAATAAAGTTTTTTTTGCCGTTCAGCGGTGCAATTATATCTTCTAAATCCTTTTTTGTTGTGTATTAGTGGCAAAAAAGTATTATTTGCCGTTCAGCAGTGCAGTTCCATATTCTAAAGCCTTTTTGGCCTGTATAAATGGGGAAACAAGGATTTAATTAGCCGTTGTGTGGTGAAGTGAGAAAATTACAGCCCTTTTTGGCGTGTATTAGTGACAAAAAAAAAATTATTTGCCGTTCAGCAGTGCATTTATATGTTGTAAAGCCTTTTTTGGGGTGTATTAGTGGGAAAAAAGGGCTTATTAGTCGTTGTGTCATTAAGTGAGAAAATTACAGCCCTTTTTGGCATGTATTAGTGGCACAAAAAAGGATTATTTGCCGTGTGTGGTAAAGTGACAAAATTATAGCCTTTTTTGGGGTGTATTAATTAACAGTATGTCAGACAGGGAAGTGAGAGGCCCTGCACAGGGGAGGGGCAGAGGCCTAAATGTTTCTGGTGCAGGCACAGGTTACAGCAGAGAAAGATGAGCTTGGCAGCAGGGGTCACTCGAGAGGCCTGAGCTCCCGGTGTAAGCTAGCGGTCATGTCTTGACCAGCGACCCAGAGGTGCTTGAATGGTTGACTCGGTCATCTACTTCATCCCAAGTGACATCAGACACCCTCAGCCAAGAGTCGGTGGGCTCGTGAGACACAAACGTTAGTTGGCATGGCCCGGGAGCAGGCCCTGTGCCCTCACCAGTCCTCAACCTGCCTCTGTCAAATTCTGTTTTCTCAGCCAGAGAATTATTATATGCTGTGGGCTCAGCACCACTATACAGCGAGGATGAGCTACTAGAGGACAGTCAGCAGCTACTGCCCAGCCAAGATCTGGAGGAGACATCCGCCGCTTCCTCCGGTAGGCGGGCAAGTAGTGATGAGGAGAGTGGCGTGGGAGCTGGTGTTGCAAGCATCATCATCGGCAGAAGAGGGTGGCAGCTTGCGCGTGAGGCAGAGGCGGAGCCAGCAAGATGGTAGTATGGCTGTGAGTCATCAGGGTGGCAGCAGTGGGAGGTTTGGAGCCAAACATGCCTGGAGTAGACCACCCGCTTTGCAGGAGCCTACCTGCCCAGAAAGAAGTAATAAAGGGGTTCACGGAGGCAGTGGCAGTAGCAGTCTGTCAGCGCAGAGTGTTATGGGTAAAATCACCTAATCGGGGGTGTGGCAGTTTTTTATTAAGCCACGGGAGGAGGTGAACATGGCCATTTGCCGAATCTGTGAGCAGAAGGTGAAGCATGGCCAGGGTGCCAAGGTTGGCACCACGGCCCTGGGGCAACATATACAGCATCACCATAAAGCGGCTTGGGAGATCCGTGGCTCCAATGTGGTGGTCCAGCCTGCCGCAGTATCACCCAGTGGCACGCACCCGATTTCAGGCAATCAAGGCTCCACCACCTCAGCCGAAGGGAGCTGTTTGTCCTTCCCATTATCTACCGGTCCTAATGCTCCTCGCACTCCTACTCCTCGTCAGTCATTCCATAAGCAATCGATCACTGAAGTGATTGCCAATAGACAACAGTATGCATGCACTCATCCAACGGCGCAGAACCTGAACGTGCTCCAGGCCAAGTAGCTGGTTCTGCAGTCCCTCCCTTTCCAAGTGGTAGATTCTGTACCTTTCAGAGGACTGATGGCTTGTGCCAAGCCATGGTGGAGATCCCAAGCCGTTATTTATTTTCCAAAAAGGCATTACCAGCACTGCAAAAATTTGTAGACCAGAAGGTGGGCCAGTCCTTCAGCCTGTCAGTGTCTGCAAAAGTGCATGGCAGAGCCAACGTGTGAAGCTGTAACTACGGTCAAGGGCAATATTTGTCCGTTATATCCCACTGGGTAAATATGGTTACTGTCCAGCCAAACCAGCAACTTGGCTAGGTGACACTGCTTCCGCCTCTACGTTCTAACACCATTGGTCCTGCGACAATGTCCGCCTCTGCCTCCTCATCCTCCACCATGTCCTCAGCCTCCACTGCAGGGACAATTCACAGTGCTCCTCCAGTATGCCACATAAAACGGCGGTGTCACGCTGTTCTACACCTCTTTCGCCTGGGCTAACAAAGTCACACAGGGGAGGAACTGCTCCATGTCCTTCATCAAGAAATCAAATCCTGGCTTTCTCCGTGACAACTCAAAATCAGAACCATGGTGACCAAAAATGGGAAGAACATGGTGTCGGCGCTGCGTCAAGAAGGGCTGAGCCATGCGCCCTGCATGGCGCACGTGTTTAATCTGGTTATCAAGCGGTTCCTAAAGTCTGACACCCGTCTGCAAGACATCCTAAAAATGGCCAGGAAACTTTGCATGCACTTCAGCCACTCGTACACCGCCAATCACACCTTCCTTGAAATGCAGCGGCAGAACAGCATCCCCCAACATAGGCTGATATGCGACATTTCCACCCGTTGTAATTCCACTCTCCATTTGTTGGACCGACTATACGAACAGAGAAAGGCCATAAACGATTTCTTGATGATCTAAGCAGACAGGAGTACTCCCCTGTGTAACTTCAATGTCAGCCAGTGGCAGCTCATGTGTGACACCTGCTGTTTGCTCAGGCCCTTTGAGGATGCCATGTTATTTGTCAGTCGCAATGACTACGGGATGAACTAAGTCATTCCACTGATTCATATACTGTGGGGGCTGAACTGGAGGAGGAGGACAATGGAGCACAAGCAATTTGTAGCGAAATGGGTGGTTTTTCTACGCAGGTGACAGGAGAGGAGGAGCAGGAGCAGCCGGAGCAGCAAGAGGGAGATAAAGAAGATAAGGCAGATGACCCAAGCACACCGTGGCAGTATGCAGTGGAGATGGAGGCAGCGAGTCTGTCCGAGTCATATGTGCAAATGGCCCAATGACTTCTGGCTCTCCACCTTGTTGGACCCTTGCCACCGGTCCAAAATGGGGACCTTTTTTACACCCGCTGAGAGGGAGGACAAACTGAACTACTATAGAGACATCCTATGTAGTTAGTTGGCCGCTGCCTATCTGCGCCATCGTCCATCCTCTCGCAGGTCTGACCAGGGGGGGCACTCTGTGCTCTCGTTCCACTGCCATGGCTGCTGTGGCAGGGTTGGGGAGTGGGAGCAGTATCAGCAGCAGTTTGAGTCTAGAGTCGATGATGAGCTTCTTTCTTGACCCGCCTAATGAAGAAACTACTCACCAGCAGCAGGCAGCTAGACCTGGAGCAGAACCTAAACCAGCAGGTGGTGGCATACTTGGACAGCACCCTGCCACTCCACATTGAAGATCCACTGGACTACTGGTCAGCCAAACTGGATTTGTGGCCGCAACTGGCCGAGTTTGCCCTGGAAAAGCTGTCCTGCCCAGCCAGTAGTGTGGCATCAGAGCAGGTGTTTAGTGTGGGCCATAGTTACCCCAAGGAAAACTCTCCTGTCCACCCAAAATGTGGAGAAACTGACCTTTGTCAAGATGAATCAGCCAGGATTTCCACCCACCAATGCCTGATGCATCAGATTCGATCATCCATGCTGCCTCACCCAAACCTTGACAAAAGAGACAAGTTTCTTCTGGCTACCTTCCCTGGCTTCTATTCTGATGCTGCCACCCGCCTGATGCCACATATCTAATTACAAGTGCTCCTTTTTAAACCCACTCGTCAGCAGGTACTGTTATTGCCACCCACCTCCCCACTTTGTCACAGGGTCACTCTGTGGTCTTCTGATGCTGCTGCCACCTCACCAATCAGGTCTGCTTATGCTGCTTCCACCTCCACACTATGTCACCTTGCCACTCTGTGGCATCCTCATGCTGCTGCTGGCTCAACACTATGTAACCTTGCCACTCTGTGGCTTCCTCTTGCTGCTGCTACCACCTCCACAGTATGTCACCTTGCCATTCTGTGGTCTCCTCATGCTACGGCTAAATCCACACTGTCACTGGGTCACCCTGTGGCCTCCTCATGCTGCTGCCACCTCCACACTATGTCACCTTGCCACTCTGTGGTCTCCTCATGCTGCTTGCAACTTACAACTCTGTCTCTGGGGCACTCTGTGGTCTCCTCATGCTGCTGCCACCTCCACACTATGTCACCTTGCCACTTTGTGGCCTCCTTATGCTGCTGCTGATGCCACCTCCACACTGTCACTCTGCCACTCTGTGGCCACATCATGCTGCTGCTGCCACCTCCACACTATTCCACCTTGCCAGACTGTGGCCTCCTTATGCTGTTGTTGCTGCCACTTTCACACCATGACACCTTGCCACTCTGTGGCCTCCTGCTGCTGCTGCCACCTCCATGCTATGTCACCTTGCCACTCTGTTGCCTCCTAATGTTGCTGCTAGCTCAACACTATTTCACAATGCCACTCTATGTCCTCCTCGTGCTGTTGCTGCTGCTGCTGCCACCTCCACACTATGTTACCTTGCCACTCTGTGGCATCCTCATGCTGCTGATAAATCATCACTATGTCACTGGGCCACTCTGTGGTCTCCTCATGCTGCTGCTGCCACCTCCATGCTGTCACTGGGCCACTCTGTGGCTTCCTCATTCTGCTGCCACCTCACCACTATGTCACTAGGCCACTCTGTGGTCTCCTCATGTTGCTGCTACCTCTACACTATGTCATTGGGCCACTCTGTGGACTTCTCAAGCTACTCTCCCACCCTCCCCACTCCATGACTGGGCCACGATTTTGCCATTTTGGCCTGGTTGACATCATCATTTATTTGACCCTTCTTCTGATCTGTGAGAAGGAAGAAAAAATGAGACGCACAACGGATCCTGTCTGTGTAGCATCTGTAAGGCCTGTATGGTCCAATCAGAACTGGCTTATGATTTAGAGTCAAAAGCAGGAGTGGGTACAAAACACAGAAGACATGCAAATATTCCACTTGCGTGTCATCACTGTTTTGGATCCACTCCAAATGCTGACCGAGTAAAGGTGGATGCTCAACAGACAGGATCCGTTTTTAGGGGTTATTCTTCTGACGGATCAGAGGCAGGGCAAAATAATCAGTGACATCAACACAAACTTACTGCTAACACCCTTTCCACTCTGTCAGGGGGGCTCTACTTGTATAAATGTTTAATAGAACAGGTTCAGTTGACATCTATGTGAAATCAGCTGAAGACGGTGTAAAAGGAGTGCGCTTTTTCACCCTACAGTAGGATCTTGAGCCTCGGCACTGTTCTTTATACCTGACGCTAACATCGACCTGTAAGGCTAAGTTCACATTTGAGTTATTTGGTCAATTTTGGCCCCGGTAACTACCCAAATAAGTGAAGTGTGCAGTGAATCTAAGAGCGACGCCTGTCATGTGCATGTCATACTGACTCACAGTATTGTTTTACTACCACAGCAGACTCCCTATGCATGTTACTGCAAGGCAGAGTGTTCTACACCACTATACATGCTCTCTGCAGCCAGGAAATAGCTGTTTTTAACGCAATTCACTGTGAATAAATTTGGATCGAATCAAACCTTTTTAGAAAATTTGGTGAACCAGCCGAATCGAATTTTTGAGAAATTCGCTCATCCCTACCTCTCATTCATGTAGACACAGTTCAGAAACACCATGAAGCAGATGTCTACCGATGGGGCGCTGGCTGGCTACAATTCTGTTATGTCTCAAAGTCTGTTTAAAAGCTCAAATATTGACCTATACGATAGCTACCTTCCAACTGATGGCACCAAAGGCACAACTTTCTTTTCTTTTTGGAAAGAGAGCTCAAGCCTTTCTCCCAGGGGAGTATTATATGACAACAACAGCGTAATGCCCTTTGAAAATATAAAAAAAATAATAATAATTGTGCCACAACCCTGTATTCATTGAAAGACTCATGTTCTGTACACAATGTACTATAGATCCACAATGTACTATAGATTAATTATGACTTGAAGGACAATAGAGAAGTTTTATAAAAACTGGTGCAAAGGAAAACTGACTTAGTTGAGCATAGCAACCAAGCACATTTTTTTCGGAACTCTGAAAATCTCTGCACTAGTTTTGATACATTTCCCCCACAATTACTTTTAT
This sequence comes from Bufotes viridis, assembly GCA_033119425.1. Taxonomy (NCBI): domain Eukaryota; kingdom Metazoa; phylum Chordata; class Amphibia; order Anura; family Bufonidae; genus Bufotes; species Bufotes viridis. Next base: position 223,643,217 of record CM065589.1, read on the forward strand.
GAGCAATGGAAACATCATATTCTAAGTGGATGAGAAAATTGTGTAGCAAAACATTGTTTTTTCATAAAAAATAATAACTACACAAGCATGAATACTCGTGGTTTAAGGAATTTCAAAATTGTGCCCAAAAAGTGTCAGATCTGCATTAATTTAGCATTGAAACTTCCCACTTTACATTTTAAAACTTCCCATACACTTGTGACCTAAAAAGCTACCGTTTATAGGTCATTGTAAACAATTGGCTTCCAATTATAATCATCTGAGTCAAGGAGGGCTGACCCATGCACCCAGCATGGCACATGTCTTTAATCTGGTTGTAACCTGGTTCCTGAAGTCTTCCACCCAACTGCAAGACATCTTGAAAATGGCCTGAAAAATGTGCATGCACTTCAGCCACTCTTACTGTGCACAACACGTCCTCCTTGATCTGCAAAGGGAGAATGGTATTCCCCAACATCGACTCATATGCGACGTTTCCACACGTTGGAACTCCACCCTCTACATGTTGGACTGACTATATTACCAGTGGAAGGCCATCAATAATTTCTTGATGATGCAGGCAGACAGGAGCACTCCCCGTTTAACTTCGACATTATCCAGTGGCAGCTCATGTGTGACACCTGCCTTTTGCCCTTTGAGGGGGACAGTTTATTTGTCAATCACCAGGACTACTGGATGAATGATGTCATTCACTGCTTCATATCCTGGAGCAAATGCTGATAAATTGGCCAGCGGACAGGAGATATGGTGCCTATGGACTGAACCAGTGGAGGAGGAGGATGAGGACAAGGAGGAGGACATAAACACCCAGGAATTGTATACAGAAATATGTGGTTTATTCCCAAGTTACAGGAGAGAAGCAGGAGCTGGAGGGTGATGAGGAAGACCAGGCAGATGACCCCGACAGACCATGGCAGTATGCAGTGGAGATGGAGGCAGGGAGTCCCTCCGATTCCCTTTGTGCAAATGTTCAGATGCATGCTAAGTTGCTTACGCAGTGACAACTGCATTATCACCATTTGGCAGAGGTATGACTACTGGCTCTCCACAATGTTAGACACTTGCTCCCTGGCCAAAATGGGGGGGGGATGTCTACTATCAAGATATCCTATGCAGTCGGTTGGTCACTGCCTATGTGCGCCTTCACCCATCCTCATGAAGGTCTGACTGGGGGGACCCTCTGCGCTCACGCTCCACTGCCAACAGGTCTGGAGGGAGACAGGAGCAACACCAGCTCCATCAGCATCAACTTGAGTCTCTGAGAAGCACGTTTCTACACCCACCTACTGAAGAAACCAGCCAGCAGCAGCAGGACATGGAGCAGAACCTGATTCAGCAGGTGTTGGCATAATTTATAATTTGAATGCACCCTATCACCCATTATCCAAATTCTCCTGGACTACTGGACATGCAAACTTGAAGTATGTCCGCAACTATCCAAGTTTGCCATGGGCATGCTTTCTATCAGCTAGGATTTCCACACACCAGTGCCTGTTCATATCAGACTAGTAATGATCTGACTGCAGTGTGCTGCCACACAAAAACATTGTGAAAAATGGCCTGTTACTTCTGCCCACGTGCATCTGCCACTTTTCTGACGTTGCCACCTGCCTGCTGCCATCTTCTCCTACTGCCACCATCTTGTGCTATTACTGCCACTGCTGTAAGTCCCCACCACCACCATCACTCACTGTGACAGGGCCACTATGTTGACTCCTCATGGTGTTGTAACCCTCACCATTCTGTGACTGGGCCACTATTGTGACTCCTCATGCTGTTCAAACCCTCACCAGTGTGTTCTGGGGCCACTAATGGCCCTGTTTGGCCTTTTCTCTGTTTTGGACCCACTTCTGTTTTTGCTTTACAAATACTGATCAATTACTGACCAAATACAGACCATTTAAAAGGTGGATGTTCAAAATACAGGATCTAGTTTTTTTGGGCTGTTCTTCTGACTGATCAGAAGGAGGGAAAAATAAACAGTGATGTCAACATAATCTTACCGCTGACATCCTCTCCCCTCATGGGGTCACTGCTTGAATTAGTGGCTAACAGAATAGATTATCTATCAATCCAAGTGGACACCCCATAATCAGTGAAATGAAACAGCTCTTTCACAGTATAGTAGCATCAGCGGCTAACAGAATAGGTTATCTATCAATGTGGACACCCCACAAACAGTAAAATGAGATAGCTCTTTCACACTATAGTAGAATCAGTGGCTAACTGAATAGGTTATCTATAAATCAATGTGGACACATCAGACAGTGTAAAATGATACAGCGCTTTCCCACAATATTAGAATTTTGGGCCACTGCACGGTTAAGTAAATTTGACCTGACGCTAACATTGACCTGTAACACTGAGTTCACACTTTAGTTATTTGGTCAGTTGATTCCAGCAGTTACTGTATGGTGAGCCAAAATAAAGTGCCAATCCTATTCTTAGATAAGGTTTCATTAAAAGATCTGCACCTGTTCTGTGTTTTTGACCCGCAACTGACCAAATAAGTGAAGTGTGAACTGAGCCTAATAGTGACGCACAGTAATTCTACGGCAAACCTAAGTGATTCAAACACGTGTTTGCACTCCCACAACACGGCTTAAAAGTAGCTTTTTTTTACACTACTTTAATGGCATTGCCTCCCTGTCCTTCTTTTGTTCTACTGAAGAGTCATTCGGACACGCAAATTCCAAGAGAGAGCAAAGCTGTCTTCAAAGCAAAATGAGGCTGCTTTAAATAATCTAAAATTTAAAACATTGTGCTTTGCTTAACACTTTTTTGTTTACTACTTAATTCCACATGTATTCTATTCAAGTCTTTTATATGAATCTATAACATAGAAAATAAAAAAAGGAAAATGATGGTATAAAAAGATATAACCTTTGACTGGCATTATATGGAAGTGCCATTAAAAACAATAACCTTTTCAGACTTTGTAGCTCATTATAAACCTAATTAAATCTAATTTGACTAGTATATTGATAACTTTTGACAAATCAGAACTTTTGACAGAGATCCATAAATCCCTAAGATAAATAGGATATTTTAATTACAGTACATAAAAATTAGCCCTTGTTTTAAAATGAACCTGTCATGAAAATGCAAAGTAATCTGCAGGCAGCATTATAAGTTATAACTAACTCTCTATACACTGTCATAAAGGGAAGGCTGTCACTCACTGATAGGACCGCCTCCTTGACTTCAAAACTTACAGTGAGCACCTATATAAATCAGTAACATTACATTGAATCTTTTCCCATAAATCTATATATCAATCTGCTCTGCTCCTCCTGCTCTATAACATGCTGCTTTCAGCTTCCATTTAATGAACACAATGGTGATTATTGGTATTTATATTGGAGCCAAATATGTATAGCTGCTTATTTGTATAATTGCTTCAACAAAGAGAGAACAAAAAGGACTACTCAAATGCTATACTTAAATGGTGGCTGGCTGGATTTTCTAAAATAAATTTTAAAAATTTACAGCAGAAGATGCAACTGGGAGAGCATCCAGTCTGTTTGTTTAGATAAGAGTTTTTGCAGGAGAAGCTTTTCGTATCATAGAGTTGCCTAAGCAACCTTTAATGTTGGTCAGACCTTACCGAGGATCTTTTTGGCTAATGGGTGGTGTACCTGGATTCCTTATTCAGATATACTGTAGCACAAAGAATCAGGGGGATACATTTGTAACTTCGAGCAGTGTTTATGCTGAACTCCTGTTGAGTAATAAGTTACATAGGTGGTTACATAGGTGGTTACAAAGATTTCATAGGAGGCAACTTGCTTAGTAGATGCAAAAGGTTTACAAAAGGCAGCTGGCTTAGTGGTTACAATTGTCTCTACAGAGGCAACATGTCTGGTGGATTCAAAAGTTTCTACTGGTGATTACAGGCTAATTTTCTCCTTTTATAAGCTCTGGTCCAGATGTTTTACCCAATTGAATAGGTGCTGATAAATCTGTCCAGAAATCTCCCTCTCAATGGCATTGATGAAAAACTCAAAGTGCTTGAGGGTAAAAGAGCTAGGAAGCCTTATGATTGGCTCCCCCTGATCAATACGGACTAGTTTGCCAGCAGCAAAACGGGTTTACACAGCATGATCCAGCAAACCACGATTTTTATGTCCACACAAATGATCTATTACCTAATGAACAATCATTTTGCTTTCCACTGCCAGATAATCTCTAAAGAGTGTTCCAGCGATTATCTGGCAGATTTTCAGACCATGTAGAAGGCCCTTAAGTTTGGTGTTATACAGAGTGAAGCACAATAAATGGTGTGTCATACATAGCATATTAGAGTACATCACATATACATGAGATATGTCACATAATAAGCAAAGTACTGGAGCTTTCACAGTAAATAGTCCAACGGTTCAAAATAATTCATCATAGGTGGTATTGCCATCATAACAGGGTAATCGTGTATCCATAGCAACTGAACAGTAGATGAACATAACTATATACAAATTTCTTTAAGAGGGGGTGCAAGCATCTTCACCCTCTTATTAATTCAGTCTTCTGACCATGTCTCCCTTTGTCACATTTGAATTTCTCAATCACAACTGGGTAAATGTGTATAGCCTTTACACCAAATAAAACAAAGATGTCAGTAAAATGCAGCCAAAGACAAAAAAGTCAACATAAATAACATTGTTTCAATGATCAGAAGCTAGGCTAATTTCAATTACTATATAGAAAAGTACACTAATACACTAAGTACATACTAATCACACATTATTGCCAATTCATCTACTTTATGATTATGATCTTCTAAAATATGTGGTCAAAGTAAGGTGAACAATTTCTTATTTAGTCCCACTTATCTTCTCACCTATAACTATTTATTTTGTTTTTTAACACTCTAGAAAAAGTAATCCTCTCTTTCTGCTTTATTGCCAATTCTGTTTTTATATTAGGCAATAAATTGTATTATACAGAGTCCAATCTATTCAGTGCATTTATTAAGCACATAACTAAATATTTATTTAACACTAGGACTGTCACAGACAGGAGGGTGACAAGAAATCATTATTAATCAACTCTAGTTACTTTATTTGCTGAGATAAGAAAACATTGACCAATTTCCTTCCTACCCTCTTTTCTCAATTGCTAAATGTGGGATACCACAAGCAGAGACGAGATTTGTACTATAGAAAACAGATATGGTAGTTATTCTGTAGTTTTAGATAAATATAGATAGCACAAGCTCTAATTATGTTGGCATGGAATACAAATCCTCGCAGCTATTTCTGTCAGACCCTTTTTATGTATTTTATGAGAAACACAATCTAAGTGGTAGATGTTACATAACATTACACTTTTAAATATAGAAGGATGAAACTACAGTATGTTGACAAGTCCCATACTCTTTACATGTGCAAATGATCATCTCTAAACTTAGTCAGAACCATGAGAGACAAAGGTACAGAGACGCAAAGGCAAAACAATAGAAACTAAACAGTTCGAGGTCAAACACAGTAGCAAACAAGTTAAGGCAAAAAGAAATTGAGTACACAAGCCAGATCAAAAACATAACAATGCTCACAAACCACCAAGTAATCTACAACACACAAACGAGGATGAAAATATAATAACTGCCATTGAGCAGTCCCGCAGCAGGATTTAAATAGAGCACAGATCTCACTGATTGACTCTCAAACCAATTTTCCTTCTGCCTCTGTGCTCCAGAACAAGTGAGCTCATCAGTATAGAGGAGAACATTTCTTAAAATTTGTTTTGGTTCCAATGCAATTGATTCATCAGATTAGATTAGGTACAAATAAATTCGACCCAAATTGAAAGGGCTCCAATTGCCCAGAAAAGTTGTGTATGACACTCTGGGGCCTCCTGGGACTGTATAAAATCTCTTTCTAGCGCTTTTATGCCAAGACAGCATTAGTAATGACGATGTGAAAGTGAAATATATGGCTATGGGTAAACAGAAGGTAGCGGGTGTCAAAAAAACAGCCTGTTTAACAACATACTGTATTGTCCAATATTTTATGCTTTTTAAAATGAAGAAACAGTCCAGAATTATCAATTTGTGGTAGTAAAGCCTATTGGTATTTATACACACAGGCTGGTATCCGAAAAAATAATGGCTTTTTTAGCAAATGGTCCAAAAATGATCACTTTTTGGGAGCAGACGCTTGCTGGTGTTCATACACACGGTGGTATTGGAAGAAGCAATGGCTTGTTTTTAAAATTATCCCTCTTTAGGGAGTAGCAACAGGTTAGGGTTTTTTTTTTTTAAATAAAATATATATCGCCCTAGAAAGTGTAAAAGTAATAGCTTCTTACAAATGTCTATCAACAACAATGCAGTACACTATTTCCCTTTAAAACATGATTCTTTTATTAAACAACTTTAAAAAAAACATCATATAACCCACATAAAGAGGAGAAACAAATTTCAAGCGCCATACAGACCCTGCCCCATGTATCAAATCACTGTAAGGCTACATACTACCGCCCACTGAATGCACTAAAAACCACCAACCATTATACACCATCAACTACAATAACCACCCGGTTACCACTAAGGCATTCTCTGGTCGACAAAGTGCAGCTGAAAAACAACCATCAATCGATGATATTACCATATGTGAAACAGGGCTAATGCATACCTATCCAGTGGCAAATGAAAGTATCATGGCAGGACTGGCGCACCCCAGAAGGTGCCACTGGATAGGTATGCATTAGCCCTGTTTCACATATGGTAATATCATTGATTGATGGTTGTTTTTCAGCTGCTCTTTGTCGACCAGAGAATGCCTTAGTGGTAACCGGGTGGTTATTGTAATTGAGGGTGTATAATGGTTGGTGGTTATTAGTGCATTCAGTGGGCGGTAGTATGTAGCCTTACAGTGATTTGATACATGGGGCAGGGTCTGTATGGCACTTGAAATTTGTTTCTCCTCTTTATGTGGGTTATATGATGTTTTTTTTAAAGTTGTTTAATAAAAGAATCATGTTTTAAAGGGAAATAGTGTACTACATTGTTGTTGATATAAGTTGATTGGGTACTCCCTGGTGTTTAGATTGATCTTGCTATTGTATTAGTTTCTTACAAATGTGGTCAAAAAAATAATCCCTTTTGGGGAGCAACTTCAGGTTTGTTATACTGTGCAGTGAAGGTTTACCAGCAGCAGTACAATATGGAACATGGACAATGCAGGAGATGTGTGGACGTGTTGGAGTAGTGCCAAAGCAGCACAGTATGGAACATGATGCAGATATTTAAGTATAGTCAATCCAAAATAGGCAAAGCAAAAGCTTAGAATTTTTCCAGTATCCAGATGTGATTTCTTTTTAATTGTTCAAATATTGATTTTTTTAATATAATTGTTTGTTATTAGTTTGTCTTCATTGGTACCGACTCTTAAATTAAAGCTGATAAATGAAACTGTACTTTTATTTTAAGATATTTTCCAGTATGCACAGTGAAGCAAAGTCTATAGTAATTACTGCCCATGCACGCTGTGGTGTCTTATGTGCCAAGTACCTGCTTGTCCAGGCTATATTTATTTTTTGGGCACTACTGTAGTGGATGCATTTATTTTATATAACTGCGGTTATTTTAGTAAAATCTCGAATAGTATTTCCCATCAAGTTTAAATGTAAAAATTAACCTTTAGAGTTGGTAAAGATCTGTCAATGGTGAGGTAAAGCACTTTATATGCACCAATGAATAGCTACAAGTTTGTATGTAAAAATAAAATTTCAAGTCACCATCTAGTTAATTGTCAGGCCATATGTTTGCCCTGTTACATCTGTAACTTTTGCTGAACTTTAATTCAAATACAAAACCAAGTGTACAGCTAAACCAGTTTTTTCTTCTCCATTTCATTTTCATGAGTATGCCATTAAGCATAATGTGGAACATGAGGTTAGAAATGTCATCCGACGTGCCCATTGGCAACCTACATTAATGTCTGCAGCCAGCAAAATTTTGGCATCAATTGTTCTCTTACACTGACGCATGCTGTAATCTATACAATTTATTGCCAAAATACAGTTGAGAAGAGATTCCCAAAAAAGATACATTCATTTTCTAGCATGGACCATACATATTAACAAGGCTTTCCTAAAGATGCTAAAATATTTCACAAAAAACAACAACAATATACACTAGGAGACTTTTTAAAACTTTACACAAAGGTAACAATTATCAACAAAAAACAAGCCAGCATCCAGTTTAAGAATTTTGATTCATGAGCTCAGTAAAACAGAATAGATAATCAGCATTCTGCTAAATCTTTCAAAATGTAGACCCATTGAAGCAGAACACTAATTGAGTAAAATGTTTACCAAAATGGCTTACAGTGGAAATAATGGGATGTTTCCTCCACACATTTGAGGCAAGAAAAACATTACAGGTTTGAAAGCATAATAACCTATTTCATAAATTCCGGTGAGGGCAGAGGGGTCATATATGTCAAGTGTGATAGGCAAATAAAGAGTCCTAAGAATGCAGACGTGGTACTTACCTCTCTATGGACCTGTCAGCAAATGCTTTTCACTTTGTGCATTTCACTATATTGTATTCATACTAAATATCATAAGTCAAGCATTCTATCCTATATGAAGTCTGAAAGAAAACCAAGCCTGCATTACTAAGATAGAGAAAAAATGCATGAGCATCAAACCGAACAGTAAAGACAGCTGACAACCTAAAAATTAAGTGCCTCTTGACACTTCCTCATATATATCATCATGTGCTATACATATGTACAATACATCAACTTTGGTGTGTAATTTATATTCCTAAAGCGGTTGTCTCACTTCAGTAAGTGGCATTTATCATGTAGAGAAAGCGAATACAAGCCACTTACTAATGTACTGTTATTATCCATATTGCCTCCTTTGCTGGCTGGATTAATTTTTCTATCACATTATACACTGCTTTTTTCCATAGTTACAGACCTCCCTGCAATCCATCAGTGGTGGTCGTGTTTGCAAAGTTTAGGAAAAAGCACCAGCCTACATGAGCTCCCATGGTACAAGGACGTTTTTTCTTATAGTGTGCAAGCATGACCACCACTAATATAAACATCATGGGCATCCCCATACTATTAAAATATAAAAATATTTTCCTAATACCGCGAACAGCAAAACGGAAAAAACACTGTCAAAATAGCAGATTTTTTAATTGCTTCTCTTACACCAAAAAATGTTATAAAATGTGATCAAAAATTCACACACACTCCATAATGGTAATTATAAAAAAGGTATGGGTGTCAGAATATAGTGATGTAAAAACTAAAATAAAATAAATTTAACCCCTTTGGGACACATGACGTACCGGTACGGCATGTTTCCCGAGTCCTTAAGGACACATGACGTACCGGTACGTCATGTTTCCTAACGGCGATTGCGGCGGTGAAGGGGTTAATACAAACGGGATGCCCGCTGAAATCATTCAGCGGGCATCCCGTCACAACGCCGAGGGGGGTCATGTGACCCCCGTATCAGCGATCGCAGAAAACCGCAGGTCAATTCAGACCTGCGGTTTTCTGCGTTTCAGTCCATTCGGGTCTCCGGTGACCCGATGAACCGGAAAAGAATGGTGATCGGTGGTGTAATATCACACCACCAATCACCATTCTTGAATTATGTGCGTTGGTGGCGGTAGTGGCTGCTGATTGGTCCGGGGAGAGAGGCGGGTGATCCAAACACCCAGCGCTCCTCTCTCCCCTCCTCTTTCTCCCGCTGCTGCCGACGTGCCCGCACCTGCCCGCACTGCTCCAGCTCTGCTTCTGCTCCATCCCTGCTCCCCCCCTGCTCCATCCAGAACCCTCCTGCACCCTCCAGGTAGGTTAGGGTCAGTGAGGGAAAGGTCTATTTTAGGCAGGGCTAGGAAGGGATAGTGTAAGTTTTAGGGAAAGAAAAAAAAACTTTTTTTTCAGTGCCTCTGGTGGTTGGGGTCCACAGACCCTAAACCAACCCAGGGGTGCTGAGCCCCCCACCCGCCGCCCCCCTCCACCACCCCCAACCGCCGCCCTCCTCCACCACCCCCAACCGCCGCCCTCCTCCACCACCCCCAACCGCCGCCCTCCTCCACCACCCTCCGCTAAGATCCAGATTCCCACAGTGGGGTTCACTGAAATAGACTATTTCAGTTTTTTTTTCAGTGACCCGCTGGTGAATCTGATGGTGGAGCAGACGAATCTGTACGCCCAACAGTTCATCGCTCAGCACCCAGGTTCCTTTTGGCTAGGCCCGGTGGCTGGACGCCAGTCAGTGCAGCCGAGATGAGGACGCTTTGGGGCCTCGTGCTGCACATGGGCCTAGTGCAAAACCAAGCGTCAGGCAATACTGGAGTGGGGACGTCCTCTACCAGACCCCACTGTACAGTATGGCCATGACGCGCTCAAGGTTTGAGGCCATCCGGAAATGCCTGCATTATGCAGATAATGCAGCATGTCCCCCAAGGTGATCCCGCCTATGACCGGCTGTACAAGATACGGCCGATCATCGATCACTTTGGGGCCGCATTCGCGCAGGCCTACGTACCTGGAAGGGAGGTCGCGGTTGATGAGTCTCTCGTTGCGCTCAAGGGAGACTCAGTTTCCGCCAATACATTCCCACTAAGCGGGCGAGGTATGGCGTCAAAATGTACAAAATTTGTGAGAGTGCCTCAGGGTACACTTACAAATTTCATGTGTACGAGGGACGAGATTCCCGTATTGAACCCCCAGAATGTCCCCCACTCTGGGTGTTAGCGGGAAACTCGTGTGGGACCTATGTACCCACTACTGGATAAGGGTTACCACCTGTACGTGGATAACTTTTATACCAGTATACCCTTGTACCAGGCCCTCTACGCCAGATCCACGTTCGCTTGTGGGACCGTGCGGAAAAATCAGCGCGGCCTCCCTGCCCACCCCCTCCAGGTACCTATCCCCAGGGGTGAGACCCGTGCCCTTACTTGTGGAAACCTGCTGTTGGTCAGGTATAAGGACAAGAGGGATGTCCTTATGCTGACCACAATCCATGGTAATGGCACCACCCCAGTCTCTGGGCGAGGATCCTCGGCAACGGTCCTCAAACCCGATTGTATCGTCGACTACAATCGGTATATGGGTGGAGTTGATCTGTCTGATCAAGTTCTCCAACCATATAATGCCATCTGGAAAACCCAGGCATGGTACAAAATGGTTGCGGTCAACATGGTGCAGGTTGCCATGTACAACGCTTTTGTACTATGCCGAAGCGCTGGCAGCACAGGGACTTTCCTCCAGTTCTATGAGGCAGTCCTCAAGGACCTGATCTTTTCAGACCGGGAAAGAGCAGGTCGGAGTACCTCGGGAATTGGAGGCGCCCGGGTCGTCCCTGGCCAACATTTTCCAGGTGTGGTCCCCCATACTGGAAAAAAGGGACGAACCCAAAAAAGATGCAGAGTGTGTCACAAGAGGGGGATTCGGAAGGACACCACCACTCAATGTGACACTTGCCCCGATCATCCGGGCCTCTGCGTCATCAATTGCTTCAGGGAGTATCACACTTCCATGGAGTACTAAATTTTTATAAGTCCCGACAGTCCCCTAGAAAACATAAAAGTATGGCTCTAAGACTTTGGAGGCACATAAACATTTTTTTCCCCAAAATATTAGTTTTAGTGCAGGCATCCTCAAAATGCGGCCTTCCAGATGTTGTAAAACTACAACTCCCAGCATGCCCAGCTACAGGTATCAGCAGGGCATAGTGGGAATTGTAGTTTTACAACATCTGGAGGGCCGCTTTGAGGATGCCTGTTTTAGTGTCACCTAAGTCTGAGAGCCATACATATTGGGCATCGCGCGTCCGTAAAAATCTGCTCTATAAAAATAAAATTTGACCTAACCTCTTTGAAAAACTTCTTAAAAAAATAAAATAAAAACTATGTCCAAAAAGACATTTGTGTTATTACCTAACACTACAAAAATTGTAATAGCGAGCGATCAAAAAGTTGTATGCACCCCCAAATAGTGCCAATAAAACCGCCATCTCATCCTGCAAAAAATGAGCCCCTACATTATATATTCCCCCAAAAAAAAAAATGCAGCTACCAGGCTATGTAGATAGTAAAATTATCTTTTTTTTTCCTAAAATGATAATCTAGTGTCAAATCTGAATAAATCAAAAAATGTAGACATATTATGTATCGGCGCGTCCGTAATAATCTGCCCTATAAAAATAACATTAGAACCAACCCCTCGGATGAACGGCGTTAAAAATAAAAAATAAAAACAGTGTTAAAAAAATCCATTTATGTCTCCTAACACTACAAAAAGTGTAATAGCGAGCGATCAAAAAGTTGTATGCACCCCCAAATAGTGCCAAAAAAACCGCCATCTCATCCCGCAAAAAATGAGCCCCTACATTATATATTCCCCCCAAAAAAAAAATGCAGCTACCAGGCTATTTAGATAGTAAAATTATCTTTTTTTTTTCCTAAAATGATAATCTAGTGTCAAATCTGAATAATTCAAAGAAAGTAGACATATTAGGTATTGGCGCGTCCGTAATAATCTCCCCTATAAAAATAACATTAGACCCAACCCCTTACAGGAGCGGTGTTAAAAAAAAAAAAACTGCAAAAAAAACAATTTTTGGGCAAATTTTCCGTTTTAGTCCATATTTTCCAGTAATAAAGCAAGGGTTAACATTAAAAAAAATATATATTATTTATTCCCCCAATTCTGTACTTTGCAGAAACACCCCATATGTGGTCGTAAATGGCTATATAGCCACAAGGCAGGGCACAGAATGAAGGGAACGCCATATGGTTTCTGGAAGGCAGATTTTGATGGACTGGTTTATTTACACCATGGCCCATTAGAAGTCCCCTGATGTAGCCTAGACTAGAAACTCAAAAAAGTGACCCCATCTAAAAACTACACCCTCAAGGTATTCAAAAATTACTTTACAAACTTTGTTAACCCTTTAGGCGTTCCACAAAAATTAATGGCAAATGTATTAACAATTTTAGAATTTCAATTTTTGTTATATTGCCTCAAAAAGTATAATATAGAGCAACCAAAAACAAATTTACCCTAAAATAGTCCCAAAACAACAACCACCATATCCTGTAGTTTCCTAGATGGGGTCACTTTTATGGAGTTTCTACTCTAGGGGTGCAGCAGGGGGCTTGAAAGGGTACATGGTGTAAATAAACCAGTCCCGCAAAATCTGCCTTCCAAAACCATATGGCGTTCTCCTCCTTCAATGTCCTCCCGTTTGGCCAAACAGTAGTTTAGGACCACACATGGGGTGTTTCTGTAAACTAGAGAATCAGGGCAACCCATATTGAGTTTTGTTTGGCAGGTAACCCTCACTTTATGACTGGAAAAAATGGATTATAATGGAAATTTTTCCAAAAATTCCAAATTTCAAAATTGTTTCTCCATCTTCCACAAACTGTTGTGGAACACCTAAAGGGTTAACAATGTTTGTAAACCCAGCTTTGAATACCTTGAGGGGTGTACTTTCTTAGATGGAGTCACTTTTTGGAATTTGTATGCTAGGGTGCATCAGGGGGCTTGCAATAGGACATGGTGTAAAAAAACAGTCCCGCAAAATCTGCCATTCAAAACCCATATGGCGTTCCCTCCTTCAATGTCCTCCCGTTTGGCCAAACAGTAGTTTAGGACCACACATGGGGTGTTTCTGTAAACTAGAGAATCAGGGCAACCCATATTGAGTTTTGTTTGGCGGGTAACCCTCACTTTATGACTGGAAAAATGGATTATAATGGAAATTTTTCCAAAAATTCCAAATTTCAAAATTGTTTCTCCATCTTCCACAAACTGTTGTGGAACACCTAAAGGGTTAACAACGTTTGTAAACCCAGCTTTGAATACCTTGAGGGTGTACTTTCTTAGATGGAGTAACTTTTTGGAATTTGTATGCTAGGGTGCATCAGGGGGCTTGCAATAGGACATGGTGTAAAAAACCAGTCCCGCAAAATCTGCCATTCAAAACCCATATGGCGTTCCCCTCCTTCAATGTCCTCCCGTTTGGCCAAACAGTAGTTTAGGACAACACATGGGGTGTTTCTGTAAACTAGAGAATCAGGGCAACCCATATTGAGTTTTGTTTGGCGGGTAACCCTCATTTTTTGACTGGAAAAAATGGATTATAATGGAAATTTTTCAAAAAATTCCAAATTTCAAAATTGTTTCTCCATCTTCCACAAACTGTTGTGGAACACCTAAAGGGTTAACAACGTTTGTAAACCCAGCTTTGAATACCTTGAGGGGTGTAGTTTCTAAAATGGGGTCATTTTTGGGTGGTTTCTATTATGTGAGCCTCACAAAGTGACTCCAGACCTGGACTGGTCCATAAAAAGTGGAATTCGGGAAATTTCTGAAAAATTTCAAAATTTGCTTCTAAACTTCTAAGCTATGTAACATCTCAAAAAATAAAATGACATTCCCCAAATGCTCCAAAAATAAAGGAGACATATGGGAAATGTAAAATCATCCCTTTTTGGGGGGGTATTACTGTGTATTTTAGAAGTATAGAAACTGAAACTTTAAAATTTGCTAAATTTTCCAAATTTTTTTATGCAAAAAAATTGACTTTTTTGACCCAATTTTAGTAGTGTCGTGAAATACAATATGTGACGAAAAAGAATCTCAGAACGGCCTGGGTAAGTAAAAGCGTTTTAAAGTTATCCACACTTAAAGTGACAGTGGTCAGATTTTGAAAAAATGGCCTGGTCCTTAAGGTGAAATAGGGCCGTGTCCTTAAAGGGTTAATTAACAGTTTTAATTATTTTTTTCTGTATTTACACATATAAAACCTATATATATGTGGTATCGTTATAATCATAGTGACCCAGTGAATGAAGGGCAAGTCAGTTTCACCACAAAGGGAAAGCCGTTGGGACAAAACCCATAAAACTGTTAAGATGATGGTGTTTTTTTTTTCCAATTCCACCACATTTGGAATTTTGTTCCTGTTTCCCACTACATTGTATGCCATATTAAATAGTCACATTAGAAAACACAACTTGTCCCGCAAAAAACAACCCGTCATATGGATATGTGAATGAAAAAAAAACTTATGGCTCCAGGAAGACAGGGAAGAAAAAGGAAAACACAAAAATTAAAAACCTCCGGTACCCTAAGGGTTAATGTATTGATCATTTATACAAATTATTATAACAAGAAATTAATGTTCAAATATATGTAACAATATAAAAATACCAAATACACATACTAGTGGCTGCACTTTCACTCCTTACAGCTAGAGGGTACTTCTTTTATTTGTTAAGCTTGCCCTCAACCAAGACAGTCAATGTTGTTTGCTGTGGAAGCCATCTTGCTTCTTGTTTGATCCTACTTCAGATTACATGGAGACCATACAGTGCTTGAATATTGTAACTAGCTCTGTCGTCTAGCCCCAGGTTCATGCACTTGTGAACTGTATTTCTCAGACTGCTCTTATTTTCTTGCTGTATTTACTTCAACATGGTTTGTTTTACCAACATCTTTGCTGCACTGTGCTTATTTCCTTCCAGTCATTGGATTCCAGCAGTCTTCCGAGTATAGTAATAATATGTTGTCTTTGTATAAGGAGAAAGATTCATTTAAAAGTATTGCCACAGAATCTACCATGACTCTTATAGGATTGCATAGAGTGTGGGCGGCAACCTCTGACACTCCAGATGTCATGAAACTACTACTCCCAGCAAACTCCCTTCACTCCTAAGGGAGTTCTGAAGACAACTGAGCATGCTAGGAATTGTAGTTTCACAACTGGACTGCCAGAGGTTGTGGGTCCCTGGCGTAGAGACTGACAATGTAGCATTTGGCTAGTCAGTGTGTGTGTAAACCTGACCGTAAATAAAAGAATAATTTGGCATTAAAGCATTAAAGCATCTGGTAAGAAGACTACCTGTGCAACTTACACAAGTGGTAAGATGGTGATGCCAGAGATGCTGGGCCATGGGCAAAGTGCAGCTCTGAACTTTTCCTATGTACTATTACTACTGTGTTTTGCTTTTTTTTTGCCTGCAGTATTTCACAGCCAAGAAAGTTGTGGAAGTAGCAACTAAAATTTAACTGTAATGAAGGTTATCAAGATGTTGTTATGGTAAAAACATTCATAATTTACTAATATAATTGGCCATCGGCTAGCGAGATTGATTTTATAAAGCTACAATGCCATGTATCTCCTCCAAGCAATGTCTAGGTGACTATAAGTAGTCAGCTATTTGATACTTTGATGATCCTGTTCCTGGGTAGAATTTGATCCCCCATGGTCATACTAATAGGATGCTATTTATGAAGTGTGTAGCACTGGAAGCTGAAGAATTAAAATACTGAATCCACATAAAACTAGAGCAGAGTGAAGAGATGCTTGAAATACTTGTCAGTACGGGAACCGCCATGTGACATGACCCGGGTGCGACTGCCAAGGGTCAGAAAGTTTCTTACTCAACAAATGGTGGGTCAGAGTCCATTCTGATTTCTGGGGACAGGAGGAAAATGGAAAACAACCCAATGTTGATCGGATTAAAGAAATTGTGTCAAAGAAATGTTCCCAATAGTTAATTTTTATCCCCATTCTGCAGAGGGTGGAGCTGAGAAGCGCCTCCCTCCTATTCTGTCCCAGTCTTCTGGGATGGCCCTCATTACCTGTGCATGCTCCACTTCTCTTACTCAGCTGGCAGACATGAAACATTATTAAAACATGGCTTCCCGTCCACACTAATGGATATTCGGGACCCGACATGTTTTAATCATGTATATTATATCTGGCTAATCATTTTGATACCACACATGGCCGGTGTGGTTGTCCCAGAAGGTGAGATACTGGTTATGTGGGAATGCTGGCTGTCAGGGATGGGATGTTTAGACCCCCTATGATGCCCACATCACACGGAATGCAATGATCACAATTATTAATATGTATTAATATGTGAGTTGTAGAGATGAGTTATTGCTTATGAGAAATTTTCTTCATCCTCTGGCCCTGTATTTGAAAAGCCTCAGGTCACCTGCTGGGTGAGGTTCCATGCTGTCTGAGTGTCTGCATTTCCAAGGAACCACCTTCATCACCACTTGCAAAGGGCCAGTTTTTTAACATTCAGGTGATAAACGTATTTACTCCAAGGTCAGTGCGTATTCCACTGGCAGGCCCAGACGGAACGGCACGTACAATCACAGAATGGCATGAACATATATGGGATCACACTACAGGTATACAACATACACAGATAATAAAAGTTATAGAGAATTGTTGTTCATTTCTCTCAATACTCTTGAAGAATGACTAAATAGACCACTCATGAATGTTTCAGTAATCTACAATGCTAAACATTGCTATTTTCTCTCACATTGTCTCTTTCAAGTAAGTCAGCATTCGTTCCTGTTTCTGCGGTTTTATTTTGAGACTGCATAAGTATGTGCATATTTTACACATAAAATTACTATTATGTATGCCGCCTTTCAAATGTATTTCATCAGCATAGAAACAATGCGTGTCTGTTGCTTGGCCAGAGATGTGCTGTGGTTGCAGAATACATACAGACAAAGTTAGAAGCCTCTGAGGGGTCGTAATTTCTAATGCCAACGAGTACAGTATTAACCCCTCATACACAGATGAGCCAGCTGTCAACACCGACAACATTCAGGTCATTATTTATGTAGGAAATTTTGCTTCTGTAGACCTCATTTTTATTAAGTTTCAAACAAACTTCTGAGAGATATTATGTCAATATGAAATATCTCTTTTCTAAGTCACGTAGGCTAAAAATGTCAAAGATTCTTGCTGTTTGGGCATGGGCAGCACATACTCAAATAAATATTAACTTGAGGGAAGTGTGTTCCTTTCCCCTGTGAGAAATTAGCATATTAAAGATCATTATGGAACTTGGTTGATTTCATTTGTTTCCAGGTCATCAAAACAGTTCAGGTGATCATATTGAACTGGAGATTAATATAATAACAAGCATTAGGTTTATTTTACTGTGTGGTTTCCACAATCATTTTTATATCTATGGCTTTTGCGCTTTGTTGCTTTTGCTATATTATTGCATAACTTATTATGTTTTCATTTCTGAAAATGTAAAACTTAAAGGTTGTTAACAAATCTCGGACAAGCCCTGCCATAGACTAAAACAAAAAAAAAAAAAATCCCTCTTTCCAGTGCCGTTCAGTGTGTTTAGAGGTCTACAGTGATTGGCTGCAGTGGTCACTTATAGTATACTGTCACATTTCTGTGAAGTTTGAAAACAAGCAGTGGTGCAGAGAACAATGCTGGATAAAAGGGTGAGAATAAGATTTTTTTTTTTGTTTTTTACTTTAGACTATTGTAGGGCTCGTCTGAGATTTTTTATTATCTCTGACATTATTCTAACATTTGAAAATCATTTTCTTACTCATCTGCTTATCCGAAGGACTTTCTTACCATTCTCTAGGTAGGCAGTAGCTCACCAAGCATCTGCATCTCACAGGACAGATTGTAGTTATAGCTCCAAAGATACATTGGCTCGTCTGAGATTTTTTATTATCTCTGACATTATTCTAACATTTGAAAATCATTTTCTTACTCATCTGCTTATCCGAAGGACTTTCTTACCATTCTCTAGGTAGGCAGTAGCTCACCAAGCATCTGCATCTCACAGGACAGATTGTAGTTATAGCTCCAAAGATACATTGGCTGCTGTCTCTATTGCTCCAGTCTCTGTAAATCCTCCCCCAGGCAATGGCTGAGGATCCCTGAGTATATAACAAACCCTCTCCTAGCAGAGGGTGCCTGAGGTTTAGGCTCCCTGCTGCAAAGGTGCTAGTATTATGCCTCTTTGGTTTATCTGCATTTATACTGTGTCATCTCCAGGTTCTGTTCCTGGTGTGTTCCTTGTCTGTTCCCGCTGTGCCTGTGTACTCCTACACTTTCAAGTTAAGTTTGAGTTTTGTTTAGGTTTAAGTTAACCCTGTCTGTCTGCCTAGTCTGTATTTCTGCCAAACACACAGGCTTCCCTGCCTGTATCTGTATTATTAGCCTGCCTGCCAGTCTATCCTGTGTCTGCATACATCCAAACTTCCGATGTGGTTCCTGGACCTCAAAACCAGCATACAAGTCTAAGTGACTGTTTTGGTGGATTTTGTGATTCTGAGCTCCCGATGCTTGCACCAGTCCCATGTGGGTCATACTGGGACTTTCCCAAGAGGTAGAAGTCTGGTTGTTTCCTTGCAACGAAGTCCAGATCCCTGTACAGCGGTTAAAGGGTGAATACCAGGGGACTGCTGAAAAGTTAGTTGGCACAATGAGTCCGCACCCACTAATCTGTAACAATCTTTTTGTCAGGAAAGGAAAATTGAGTATCTTTCCCAGAAACTCAAATATATGCAAATTACCTTTCCAGTCGTAGTAAGATATGCTAATTTTTATATATTTTTCACAGAAATAAAGAGCAGCATTGCCTGACCTACAATACTCCTCACGCATAATAGGCATTTATAATGAGAAAGAGTACCCAACAGACAAAGCATGTATATTTCCCTGAAACCCAGTGAAGCATATTCGTCTCTTACTCTCTGATTTGTCTGAAAAGAATCAGCAGTTCATTAAAATTAGAATTTTTTTTTAAAAAAACGGTACACGGCAGGAATGTCCGCTATCGCCTTTGCTTTTTGTTCCTTGTATCGAACCTTTAGCGGCGGCCATACATTCTCACCCTGACATTCATGAGATTGAGGTTAATAAGGTAGAATTTAAACTTTCACTATTTGCAGATTACATTTTGCTAACACTGACTGACTTGCATACTACGCTCCCAAACCTTTTCAAATTGTTGGAGGCCTACGGGAAACTGTCTGGCTACAAAATCAATACTGCTAAAACGGAAGCCCTCCCCCTTAATCTTCCTCCCGATAGTCTGGCCACCTTAAAATCCAACTTTCATTTCCGCTGGACAGATATGACGTTGAGATATTTAGGTGTCAATTTAACCCCTACATATTCCTCTTTATCTGCCCAGAACTTTCCCTCTGTGTTTCGAGAACTTAAAGCCCTCATGCTTAAGCGGATGCCTCTACCCATCTCCCTATTAGGCCGTATAGCATCAGTCAAGATGACTATCTTGCCTAAATTGCTATATCTGTTCGAGACTCTCCCAATCTATGTTCCGGAAAAGGAGTTACGTAATTTTCAATCGTGTATGCTAAAGTTCATCTGAAATGGGAAGAAGCACCACATAGCTTGTTCAACCCTAATGTCACCTAAAGCACAGGGGGGATTATCAGCTCCTGATATTAAAAAATATTACTGGGCCACACACCTTAGAAGGCTGCCAGCTTGGTCTAATTTATATGCTTACTTCAGGTGGATGGAAATAGAGAAATTGTGGATAGCCCCAGTACATCCCAACTCTCTTCTCTGGTCTTCGCCTCAGTTCTCGCTAATACCGGAATTATTAGGTTCCATGTCCTTTACCTATAACATTTGGTCAAAATGTAACAGACTATTCTCACTAGCGTCAGAGAAATCCTCAATGATCTCCTTTATGTTTAATCCGTGGTTTACAATAGGTATGCAAACACCTTTCCTTAGAATATGGTTCCCCAAAAAGTTATTCCGTTTTGCAGATATTGTGGATTACAAAACTCTGGGTTTTCTACCATTTAATGAGCTACAATCTTCATATCAGCTACCAGAGTCTTCTAGATTCCAATATGTACAGATATGCCATTTTTTCTCTAGCCAGTTTCATTCAGTAAAAGTGTCGACCCCTACATCATTCCACAAACTGTGCAAACTGTCAGTTACCACACAAGGTCTCATATCAGATATATATCTTATCCTATCATCTTCATCTGTTACACACTCCTACATGACTAAATGGGAGTCAATTCTTGGTAGCCCCATATCACATGCGGAGTGGACACAGATATGGGAAAGGGCTGCAAAATCGTTGTCATGCATCACGCACAGGGAAAACACATATAAAGTGTTAATGTTTTGGTATCATACTCCGCAACTTCTGAAACACCTTAACCTGGCTATATCTGATAGATGTTGGAGGTGTAAAACAGGTGAGGGAACCCATACTGTATACATATCTTCTGGGAATTTGCTATGATTACGCCCTTTTGGAGAGTGGTGGGGTCGGTCCTCTTTCAACTCCTCTTACTTTTGAACCTTTTTTCGACTTATTAAATATGCCAAGAATGTCATTAAAGAAGCGTTTCCTGCTTCTAACTCTACAGGTGCTAACGGCGGCTAGATCCCTAATTGCGAGGTTTTGGTTGAGGATGGAAACACCTACACGGCCGGACCTCATCAATAGTATTATGAAGGTCAGAAAAATGTAATACCTGGCAGCCTGCGCTACTAATACTGTTGATAGATTTACAAAGGTTTGGCAGATATGGGATGATTCCTTTGCCCCTTTTTCATAATGGTCCACTGGGTGTCTGTTTTTTTTTTTTTTCTCCTTTTTTCCTTTCCCTCCTGTGTCATGTCCTATGTCTCTACCCCATGTCATTCAGGTACCTAACTATATCTTTGAGGGAATTTACTGTATAGTCGTTAGAACTGTTGATATTTATCTATCGAAGATTGATTCTATGTTCTCTGGAAAATATCACATCTGATTCATTTCCTTTTACTGTGTCCAATGGCACTGGATATAGATTGTATGTTTTGCCTTCCAATGTGTAATTTTGCTATTGATTGTGTGCAATATGACACTGAAACTGTATTGCATTTTATTAATAGTAAAAATCAATAAAATAGACAATTAGAAAAAAAAATAGAATTTATTTTTTTTAAATTTAGGATGAATCTAGTTACTCCACTTTGGGCCAATTATACCAAAAGCTATACCTAATTTCACACGTTGCAAATAACTTTGTACTCAAAATGATGCAGCAGGATACGATGGCAAGATCTGCGCTAATAAAGGATCAGATCATAAGACTGCCCCTGTTTATAGAATTGCACACACAAATGTTAATTTCAGAAGAAGCAGTGGCTTGGTGGCAGAGCTAGCGCCTGCAGTGGATGGCTGCCTGAGACAGCTGCTTCGTGTATACCATCAACCTATCTGCTTGGCGATCCCATTATGGTAAAAATCGTAGGACCTTAACCTGTTGACACCTCAGGACAACAGAGGACGGCGTCTGGTGGAGGTGACATGGATAAATTTATCAAAAAAGCCGCCACTGCTGACATAGCTCTTGACAGCAAGATGGCGCCGATTTCATCACAAGCTACAAGCCACCCACAGACGGAGCTTACAGGCGCTGCACAGGGAGGTGACAGCCTTCCTATCTCTCGCTCCTACCCAAAAGAAATGCTGGCCTCCTCCCTAGCTTCAGCACCTGAAACCCTGAGCACGGAGCTGGCTGCAATAAAGCAGGATGTCTGGCACATCGGGAAAAGGGTTGAATCCCTGGAAGACTCCCATACTGCCATTGTTCACCACCAAACATCAGTCTCCCAACACCTAGGCTCTATTTAGTCTACTTTAAACTCCCTATACTGTGCCCTGGAGCACCAGGAGAATCGTGGGAGGCGTAACAACCTGGTTTCCGCTGCATACCGGAATTGGTAGCCGCAAGTGATATCTTCTTGCCTTTTTAGTCATATCCCATATTTCGTCACCCAGATCTGCCTGTCTCTTCTAGGACCGGACTCAGCCCATAAAGTGACTTTATAAAGGGCTCATAGGGCTCTAGAGCCTAAACCTGCCACCGCTGCCCCACCAAGGGATATAATCTGCAAATTTTTGAGCTTCTCCGTGAAAGAGACCATACTAGCTAAAGCGCGTAAGGCCAGTTCAGTGATTTGGGATGGTCACAACATTTCCATTTTTCAAGACCTGGCCCAATCGACCTTGAAAAAAAGGAGAGCCCTAAAGCCCCTGACGGACTGGCTCAGGTCACATAATACACCATGCAGATAGGTGTTCCCTTTTGGACTCATTCATGTATGCTGGTTGCAGAATGTCTGTTTCCATGTTCATAGACTTGGTCCCAGTATACGAACACCTGAACATCAATCCACTGGGAATACAAAATTGGGATTCCATCCAGGATTTATCATCTCTCCCAGAACTGCCATCAATGGAACCTTGGGAAAAGCAACAAACCCCGAAATCCCACAAGAATAAGAGAAGTGCCTTGAGCTCTACCCCCAGAAGACTTCCCATGGGATAGTGAGATGATCCTACTTCTGTGCTCTTTTGTATATCATCCTTACTCTGGCTATCTTCTGTTGTTTACTCTATACACTCTGAATCTCCGGATTTCCACCTGGATCTTTCTCCTGTCAAAGGGTGGAACTACATGTCATAATAACTCCCCCACTGACTATACTGCTCACTCACTGCGCTATTGTTACTTCCAATACTTATTGAGTTGAGCGAACACCTGGATGTTCGGGTTCGAGAAGTTTGGCCGAAGTTCCCGAAAATGTTTGGGTTCGGGATCCGAACTCGACCCGAACTTCATCCCGAACCCCATTGAAGTCAATAGGGACCCAAACTTTTGGGCACTAAAAAGGCTGTAAAATAGTCCAGGAAAGGAGTAGAGGGCTGCAAAAGGCAGCAAAATGTAGGTAAATCCCCTGCAAACAAAGTGGATAAGGAAATGAATTAAAATAAAATAAATAAAAATTAAGCAATATCAATTGGAGAGAGGTCCCATAGCAGAGAATCAGGCTTCAAGTCACCCACCAATAGAGAAGGCCACTTTCATTTATTTAGGCCCCAGCACCCAGACAGAGGACAGAGGTCGCATAGCAGAGAATCAGGCGTCATGTCACCCAACAATGGAGAAGGCCACTTTTCGATAATTAGGCCCCTGGCACCCAGACGGAGGAGAGAGGTCGCATAGCAGAGAATCAGGCTTCATGTCACCAAGCAATAGAGAAGGCCAATTCCAGATATTTAGCCCACGGCACCCAGACAGAGGACAGAGGTCGCATAGCAGAGAATCAGGCTTCATGTCACCCACCACTGGAACAGGCCACTTTCAGATAATTAGGCCCCTGGCACCTAGACGGAGGAGAGGTTCATTCAACTTTTGGTTGCACCGCAATATAATGGTTAAATTAAAAAAAAAGAGGATTGAATAAAGAAGTGCCCCGGAGTACAAGAATATATGGTTGAGGGGGAGGCAGTTATAAATGTCTATTCTGCACAAGGGAGGGACAGGTCCTGTAGGATCCATGCCTGGTTCATTTTTATTAAAGTCACCTTGTCCACGTTGGCTGTGGACAGGCGGCTGCATTTGTCAGTAATGACACCACCTGCCGTGCTGAATACACTTTCAGACAAAACGCTGGCCGCCGGGCAGGCCAGCACCTACAAGGCATAAAAGGCTAGCTCTGGCCACGTGAACAATTTGGAGACCCAGAAGATTAATGGGGCCGAACCATCAGTCAGTACGTGGAGGGGTGTGCACAAGTACTGTTCACCCATGTTAGTGAAATGCTGCCTCCTGCTAACACGTTCCGTATCAGGTGGTGGTGCAGTTAGCTGTGGCGTGGTGACAAAACTTTTCCACATTTCTGCCATGCTAACCCTGCCCTCAGAGGAGCTGGACATGACACAGCTGTGTTGGCGACCTCTTGCTCCTCCTTGGCCTTCGCCTTGGGCTTCCATTTGTTCCCCTGTGACATTTGGGAATGCTCTCAGGAGCGTGTCTACCAGCGTGCGCTTGTACTCGCGCATCTTCCTATCACGCTCCAGTGCAGGAAGTAAGGTGGGCACATTGTCTTTGTACCAGGGTTCCAGCAGGGTGGCAACCCAGTAGTCCGCACACGTTAAAATGTGGGCAACTCTGCTGTCGTTGCGCAGGCACTGCAGCATGTAGTCGCTCATGTGTTCTAGGCTGCCCAGAGGTAAGGACAAGCTGTCCTCTGTGGGAGGCGTATCGTCAACGTCCTCCGTATACCCCCAGCCACGCACCAGTGATGGGCCTGAGCTGTGTTGGGTGCCACCCCGCTGTGAACCTGCTTCATCCTCATCCTCCTCCACCTCATCCTCCTCGTCCTCCAGTAGTGGGCCCTGGCTGGCCACATTTTATGCAGCAGCTCTGACATATCGGTGTAGTTGTGAATTAACTTCTGCACGACCAAATTCAGCACATGCACCAGGCAAGGGATGTGCATCCCAGAGCTACGACGAGATTTTGCCCATTATCGCAGACCACCAGGCCGGACTGGAGGCCCAGCGGCAGCAACCACTGGTCGGTCTGTTTTTCAATACCCCGCCAC
The DNA here is from genome assembly GCA_033119425.1 of Bufotes viridis. Taxonomy (NCBI): domain Eukaryota; kingdom Metazoa; phylum Chordata; class Amphibia; order Anura; family Bufonidae; genus Bufotes; species Bufotes viridis. The sequence goes on from CM065589.1 coordinate 223,668,441, forward strand.
AACTCCTGCGCGGTGTGGGGCCTGTCCCCTAAATATATGAGTTTCAGAACGGCGTGCTGACGTTTACCCCGGGCTGTGCTGAAGTTGGTGGTGAAGGTGTGTGGCTGACTGGATGAGAAGGTGGAAGCAGAGGAGGAGGAAGCCGAGTAGGAGGAGGAGGCTACAGGAGGCAAAGAATGAGGCCCTGCGATCCGTAGCGGCGGAAGGACGTGCGCCAAAGAACTCTCCGCCTGGGCCCAGCCGCCACTACATTTACCCAGTGTGCAGTTAGGGAGATATAGCATCCCTGGCCGTGCTTACTGGTCCACGTGTCTGTGGTTAGGTGGACCTTGCCACAGATGGCGTTGCGCAGTGCACACTTGATTTTATCGGATACTTGGTTGTGCAGGGAAGGCATGGCTGTCTTGGAGAAGTAGTGGTGGCTGGGAATAACATACTTTGGGACAGCCATCACCATCAGCTGTTTGAAGCTGTCTGTGTCCACCAGCCTGAATGACAGCATTTCAAAGGCCAGTAGTTTAGAAATGCTGGCATTCAGGCCCAGGGCTCGAGCGTGGCTAGGTGGGAATTTACGCTTTCTCTCCAAGGTTTGTGAGATGAGAGCTGAACGCTGCCGTGTGACATGGTGGAGATGTTGGTAACGCCGGTTGTGGTTGTCGGTGGCACATCCTCTGTTTGGTGGGTAGCAGGTGCCAACATTCCTCCAGAGGCGGAGGAAGAGGCCGAGGCAGCAGCAGAAGAGGGAGCAGGGGGAGCCTGAGTCAGTTCCTTGTTTTTAAGGTTTTTACTCCACTGCAGTTCATGCTTTGCATGTAGATGCTGGTCATGCAGGTTGTGCTAAGGTTCAGAACGTTAATGCCTCGCTTCAGGCTCTGATGGCACAGTGTGCAAACCACTTGGGTCTTGTCGTCAGCACATTGTTTAAACAAGTGCCATGCCAGGGAACTCCTTGAAGCTGCCTTTGAGGTGCTCGGCCCCTGGTGGCGGGGGCCAGTAGCAGGCGAACTCTCTAGGCGGCGGCTGTTCTGCTTTTGCCCCCTGCTCCCTCTTTTGCTACGCTGTTGGCTCGGTCTCACCACTGCCTCTTCCCTGAACTATGTCTCGTCAGTGGCACGACCTTTATTCCATGTGGGGTCTAGGACCTCATCGTCCCCTGCATCGTCTTCCACACAGTCTTCCTCCCTGACCTTCTGTTCGGTCTGCACACTGCAAAAAGAGGCAGAAGTCGGCACCTGTGTTTCGTCATCATCAGAGACGTGCGGACTCCGATGAGGTGGTATTCCCATGTCCTCATCATCAGGAAACATCAGTGGTTGTGCATCAGTGCATTCTATGTCTTCCACCACTGGGGAAGGGCTAGGTGGATTCCCTTGGGAAACCCTGCAGCAGAGTCTTCAAACAGCATAAGAGACTGCTGCATAACTTGAGGCTCAGACAGTTTCCCTGATATGCATGGGGGTGATGTGACAGACTGATAGGCTTGGTTTTCAGGCGCCACCTGTGCGCTTTCTGCAGAAGACTGGGTTGGACATAATGTTGTGAACATGCTGGATCCACTGTCGGCCACCCAATTGACTAGCGCCTGTACCTGCTCAGGCCTTACCATCCTTAGAACGGCATTGGGCCCCACCAAATATCGCTGTAAATTCTGGCGGGTACTGGAACCTGAAGTAGTTGGTTCACTAGGACGTGTGGCTGTGGCAGAATGGCCACGTCCTCTCCCAGCACCAGAGGGTCCACTAACACCACCACGACCGTGTCCACGTCCCTTACTAAATGTTTTCCTCATTGTTACCATTCACCAAGCACCACAATAAGAAAAAAATATTTGGCCCAATGTATTGATTTCAAGTTCAGGTCTTTTTTTACAGGCACCTAACAGTATCTGCCTATTTATTTATGTACCGTATTACACTAATCCAGGCACAGCAATAACCAGTGATTTGGGGGAATATCGATTTTAGGGCTAGTATTTAGGCCCTGGATGAAAGGCATCCTTTTATGGACAGATTTACACTTGGAGATGCACAGTAGCGTGTGAAAAAATATGTAGGATTATGCCTTCAGCAATTGTATTTTAACACTTTGTGTAACATACCCTTTAACGGACAGAAATCCAATGGGAGATGCACGGTAGCGTGTGAAGTTATTGAGGATTACCCTCTCAGCACTTGTATATACACATTGAGTGTAATATACCCTTTTACGGACAGATTAACACTTGGTCTGCATCAGCTGGAACACCAGATTCAGGGTATTGCTATTTTGGCAATTAAATTTCACCACAGAAAAAAATATGCCCTTTTACAGACAGATTTAAACTAGGCCTGCAACAGCTGGAACACCAGATTCAGGGTATTGCTATTTTGGCAATTAAAATTCACCCCAGAAAAAAATATACCCTTTTACTGAAAGATTTTAACTAGGCCTGCAACAGCTGGAACACCAGATTAAAGGTATTGCTATTTTAGCAATTTAATTTCACACCAGAAAAAAATATACCCTTTTACAGACAGATTTAAACTAGGCCTGCAACAGCTGGAACAGCAGATTCAGGGTATTGCTATTTTGGCAATTAGATTTCACCCCAGAAAAAAATATACCCTTTTACAGACAGATTTAAACGAAGCCTACAACAGCTGGAGCAACAGTTTTACTGTATTTCTATTTTTGCAACTGAATTTCACCGCAGAAAAAAAGAAAATAATAAATCCTTTGACGGACACTATTAAACTTGGCCAGCGACAGCTGAAACCACTGATTTATGGTATTGCTATTTTGGCAACTAAATTTCACTGCAGAAAATAATAAATCCTTTGACGGACACTATTAAACTTGTCCAGCCACTGCTGGGACGCCAGATTTACAGTATTGCTATTTTGGCAATTGAATTTCATCCCAGAAAATTATCTATCCTTTGCCGTACACTATTAAACTTGGCCAGCCACTGCTGGGACACCAGATTCATGGTATTGCTATATTGGCAATTGAGTTTCACCCCATAAAAAAATATATCCTTTGCCGTACACAATTAAACTTTGCCAGCCACTGCTGGGACTACAGATTTATGGTATTGCTATTTTAGGAATTGAATTTCACCCCAGAAAAAAATAAATCCTTTACCATACACTAATAAACTTGGCCAGCCACAGCTGAAACCACTGATTTATGGTATTGCTATTTTGGTAATTGAATTTCACCCCAGAACAAAATATATCTTTTGCCGTACACTAATAAACTTGGCCAGCCACAGCTGAAACCACTGATTTATGGTATTGCTATTTTGGCAACTGAATTTCCCCCCAGAAAATAATAAATCCTTTGCCGGACACTATTAAACTTGTCCAGTTACTGCTGGAACTCCAGATTTACGGTATTGCTATTTTGGCAATTGAATTTCACCCCAGAAAATTATCTATCCTTTGCCGTACACTATTAAACTTGGCCAGCCACTGCTGAAACCACTGATTTATAGTATTGCTATTTTGGCAACTCAATTTCACCCCAGAAAATAATAATCCTTTGCCGGACACTATTAAACTTGTCCAGTCACAGCTGGAACACCAGATTTATGGTATTGCTATTTTTGCAACTGAATTTCATCACAGAGAATAATATATCCTATGACGGACACTATGAAACTTGTCCAGTCACAGCTGGAACACCAGATTTACGGTATTGCTATTTTGGCAATTGAATTTCACCCCATAAAAAAATATATCCTTTGCCGTACACAATTAAACTTGGCCAGCCACTGCTGGGAAACCAGATTTATGGTATTGCTATTTTGGCAATTGAATTTCACCCCAGAAAAAAATAAATCCTTTGCCGTACACTATTAAACTTGGCCAGCCACAGCTGAAACCACTGATTTATGGTATTGCTATTTTGGCAACTGAATTTCATACCATAACAAAATATATCCTTTGCCGGACACTATTAAACTTGGCCAGCCACAGCTGAAACCACTGATTTATGGTATTGCTATTTTGGCAACTGAATTTCATACCATAACAAAATATATCCTTTGCCGGACACTATTAAACTTGGCCAGCCACAGCTGAAACCACTGATTTATGGTATTGCTATTTTGGCAACTGAATTTCACCCCAGAAAATAATAAATCCTTTGCCAGACACTATTAAACTTGTCCAGTCACAGCTGGAACACCAGATTTACGGTATTTTTATTTTTGCAACTGAATTTCACCGCAGAAAATAATATATCCTATAACGGACACTATGAAACTTGTCCAGTCACAGCTGGAACACCAGATTTACGGTATTTCTATTTTTGCAACTGAATTTCACCGCAGAGAATAATATATCCTATGACGGACACTATGAAACTTGTCCAGTCACAGCTGGAACACCAGATTTACGGTATTGCTATTTTGGCAATCGAATTTCACCCCAGAAAATTATCTATCCTTTGCCGTACACTATTAAACTTGTCCAGCCACTGCTGGGACACCAGATTTACGGTATTGCCATTTTGGCTATTGAACTTTACCCCAGAAAATTATCTATCCTTTGCCGGACACTATTAACCTTCGCCAGCCACTGCTTGGACACCAGATTCAGGCATTGCTATTTTGGCTATTGAATTTCACCACAGAAAAAAATCTATCCTTTGCCAGACAGCAGACAGCATTACATTTGGTTAGCCACAGCTGGAACACTAGATTTGGGGAATTGCTATTTTGGCAATTGAATTTAACCCCTTAATAAAATATAGAAATCTCTATCCTGAGTTTCTAGGGGTGAGAATAAGCACAGCCAAGCCCCTGATGTAGGATGTAGCAAAAAAAAATTGTATTGATGGATTTATGGACTTGGTGGCAGTTTGTGCTGGTGCACCACAAGACACAAAATGGCCGCCGATCAAAGTGACAGAAAAACGCTCTGTGCAGCCTAAAAACCAGTGAGCAATTAACTAGCAGAAGTTGAATGATTCACAGCTGTAGATCGATCACTTCATTAGGTGTTTTTGCTGACTTTTCCCTGCCTAATCTCTCCCTCACAGAAGCTGCATCCTCTCCCTTCACTAATCAGAGCATGTAATCAGAGCTCTACGTGACTCCAGCTTAAATAGAGGCTGGGTCACATGCTGCACTTGGCCAATCACAGCCATGCCATTAGTAGGCATGGCTGTGATGGCTTCTTAGGACAAGAAGTAAAACGCTAGCTGATTGGCTGCTGTGCAGCCCTTCAGAAAGCGGGAAGAAATCGCCGAACAACGGACCCGAACTGTTTTGAAAAAGTTCGGGTCCGGGTCCGTGTCCCGAACACCCCAAAATTCGGTACGAACCCGAACTATGCTCGAACTGTTCGCTCAACCCTACTTCTTGCCTGTTTAGTCATATCCCATATTTCGCAGCGTTCACTTACCACCTTTATAAACCTGACCTATATTATTATCGCTATGACACTTAAGGTGTACCATTTAGACCCTTTGATATTATTCCTTGCCTTGATCACTTCCGAAATTAGTGCGAGATGACTGATCTTTGCGTAGCATCATTTAATGTAAAGGGCTTTAATGCTCCTTCCAAAAGATGCCAAATTTTCTCTCTTGAAAAAGAAAAATTGCTCCGTACTCCTATTGCAGGAAACACATTTTAAATTTAACCGCTATCCGGATCTCTCTAATTTTCTTTGTGGTTTCACTGCAGGTTAAACTCCGCCAGGGGGTCAGCATAGGCTTTAGTAAGAAAACACCTTTTCACTATAGTACCCACATTCAGGATGCCGATGGAAGATATTTAATGGTGAAGGGTTCCATAGGGGCAACCATATATACACATTTATCAATATCTATGCACCTAATAATAACCAAATAACATGGTTCAATGACCTCTTCCCGATCATTGAAACCTTCAAAGAAGGAATGGTCATCATGGGAGGAGACTTCACTTTTACATTGGAGCCCTCCATTGACTCCTCCTCCCGGAGGTCTGCCTAGTTGTCACAGAGAGCCCTTAGTTCCCTACGTAAAAAGGTTCATAATTCACAGTTGGTGGATATTTGGAGAACCTTAAATCCTACTGATAGGGATTATACCTTCTTTTCAAATGGGCATGGTACATACCAAAGACTGGATTATGTACCTTATTTTTCGCCATATAAGACGCACTTTTTCTCCCCCAAAAGTGGGGGAAAGGCAGTGCGTCTTATGGGGCAAATGCTGGCGTTTACACTTGTATACTGCCGACCGCATGCTGCGCAGCGCGGTCGGCGGGTGTATCAGTGGGCAGGAGGAGGGAGGAGAAGCCGGCATCCAGTTATGTAATGACAGCGGGCCCGGTGCAGTCACTGTATTCTGCTACACCGGGCCCGCTAACTGCAGGAATCCTAACTGTAGGCGTATGTACAGGTTTATTAAATCGTTTCTATATCCTTTACTTACTATACTACTAACGTCCCAGGCAAGAGGCAGGAGAGGGGGCTGGACCGGCGGGCGGGCGCTGACAACGTAACTCACTACGTAATGCGCCTTCTCCGCTTTCTTCATTCATAAAGTGGGTGGAGCTGGCGCGTGACATAGTGAGTTACGCTGCCAGTGCCCGTCCGCCAGTCCAGCCTCCTCTCCTGCCTCTTGCCTGGGATGTTGGTAGCATAGTAAGAAAAGGATATATAGAAGATTGAATAAAACTATACATATGCCTACAGTTAGGATTCCTACAGTTAGCGGGCCCGGTGTAGCAGAATACAGTGACTGCACCGGGCCCGCTGTAATTACAGAACTACGGTATTGTAGATGCCTGCCCCCACCACCCTTTGGGGGTCATTCAGTGAATTGCGATGTTATGGGAATTTGTGGATGGCACTGCTATGGGGGTCTGTTGATGACACATAGCATAAAATGCTATTCATGTGTCATCCCTTGAATCCACCTATAGCAGCGTCATCCACAGATCTCCATAACAGTGTCATCCACAGACGCCCCCACTACAGTGCCATCCACAGTCCCCAATAACCGTGCCATCCACTGACCCCCATAACAGTGCCATCCACTGACCCCCATAACTGTGCCATCCACCGACCCCCATAACTGTGCCATCCACAGATCCCCCATAACTGTGCCATCCACAGATCCCCCATAACTGTGCCATCCACAGATCCCCCCATAACTGTGCCATCCACAGATCCCTCATAACATCATTAGCTCAAAACCCACCAAAAGGCACACCTTTTTGTTCAAAATATTTTTTTCTTATTTTCCTCCTCAAAAACCTAGGTGCGTCTTATGGGACGGTGCATCTTATAGGGCGAAAAATACGGTATTTATTTCCAGAGAACACCTCCAGTTCTGTTGTGGAGCTCAAATCGACTCTATACAATTCTTTATTATTCTCCAGTCTGGTACATATCAATCCACTGCATATACCCCCCAGGGCATTCAAATGGAGGCTTAACGAACAGCTGATCTCACCAACTGAATTCAAAGATAAGGTTCAGAAACTTCTGGATGACTTCTTCACACTGAACTCCCTCCCGGGTACCTCCCTACCTAAGGCTTACATGCTTGGTCAATTCATTGGCTTGGGGGTCTCATGTTAAAAAGCAGAGAATGCATTGCATAGATTCTCTCTTGTCGGAGATTCAGAAACTTGAAACATTACACGAAAAATCCCTCTCTGATCTACATCTCTCCAAGCTTAATGCATTATGCGCCGAGTTAAAAACCCACCTGAACTCTATATCGTCTAAATATTTTCTCCACTAACAATATAAATATTTCGCCCATGTAGATAAAGCATAAAAATTCATGATGAGTAGAAACAAACAAAGACGTGCACACAACCACATATGTAAAATCTCCTAACCAGGTGGCAATATGGTGTTGTCAACTAAAGATATAGCTCTCCAATTTCAGACTTTCTACCACTCACTATACAATATTCCCCAATCGGGTCCGGGAGTGAATGCCTTGTCCCAACTAGCTTCCATCAACCTATTTCTCTAATCAGTAACGCTCCCCAAATTAGATGCCTCCCAGAGAGATATACTAGGTGCTCCCTTCACGCCTGACGAACTAGCAGTAGCTATTAACCAACTTCCTAAGGGGAAGGCCCAGGGCCCTGATGGCCTTCCTGCCCTATACTACCATACATTTAGGCAATCCCTTCTCCCACACTTACTAGCTGTCTGCAATCAATCTCTCCAGGGTTCTCCCCTAACTCCAGATATGACAAAAGCCCATATTTCTATCATTCCTAAAGAGGGAAAGGACTTGACCCATTGTTCTAACTACCGCCCTATCTCTTTATTGAACTAGGACCTGAAACTTTTGGCTAAAATGATCGCTAACCACATTTCTCTACTTCTTCCTTCGCTGATTCATAGAGATCAGATGGGTTTCGTCCTAGGCAAAGAGGGAAAGGATAACTCAACTAGGATTTTTAATGCCCTGTTCCATGCTAAGAAACAAATGCTTCCATTAGTCCTTCTCAGCACAGACGCCGAAAAGGCCTTCAATAGGGTCAGTTGGGATTTTATGCGCCTCACCCTAGTTAAGCTGGGCCTCTCTGACACTTTTATACAGGCTATTTTTTCTTTGTACATTAATCATTAATGCCTCGGCGTCTGTGCTGGTGAATTACACCATATTGCTCTCTTTCCCTATCATGAACGGAACAAGACAGGGCTGCCCACTCTCCCCTCTTATCTTTGTGATGATCATGGAACCACTGCTCCAATCCAGGACAGCAGAATTGGGGGTATCAAACTAGGCGACCAGGAACATAAAGTTGCGGCATTTGCCAGTGTTCTCTTAATCCTGACAACTAACCCCGTAACTTCCCTACCATGCATTTATGATCTGTTAGAACAGTTCATTACCTTGTCTAATTTCAAGATTAACATGAAAAAATCACATGTCCTACCAATTGGATTAAAGGCATCGCTTAAAGCAGAATTAGCTGCACATTCCCCTTTCAACTGGGATACTCCCTACATAACTTATTTGGGAAACAAGATTGGCCCTGACCTCCGAACCCTTTTACCACCTAAACTATACTCCATTGCTTCAAGCCATGCAAGAACAATTAGCTACCATGCACTTCCCAATGCTATCTTGGTTTGGACGCAAAAACTTGGTCACCTCTTTAGTGTTACCCAGACTGAATTACTTATTACAGGTATTACCTTTCCCTGTCCCTACCTCCTTTTATATGACCCTTTCCAAACATATCTGCACCTTCATATGGGATAGGAAAAAGGCTCGTCTAGCTTTCTGTCCTTCAAAGGCCTAGAGAGTTTGGGGGCATAGGCCTCCCTGACCCCCCACTTTATAATACAGCGATACTACTATCTAGAGCCATAGATTGGTTCAGACAGACGTCCCACAAGTCATGGATAGAAATGAAGGCCTCTTTAATCCACTAGTCCTTTAGAACATTACATTTAGTACCCAAACTGACCTCCACACCTCGAAAAATGCTAGCCCTACAGTTAAAGCTACCCTTGAGGCATGGAAGAATTTTCAAAACTCGGCCTGGGGTATTCCACTTCCTTCCCCCTTGATACAAGTGAGAGATCTAATTGGCCTTGCGCCGATCGAGCTGAGACAAAGTCTCAGCTTCGATCCGCGACTCAAGAACTCTTGATCTCTCTTTAATTAATGAGGAATGCGAGGTTAGAGATAGAGATTCTATCCACTCTATACTCCCTGACACAAAACGATTTCCTTCCTTGATGTCTTTTCTCCGCTCATGCATTGCCAAACACATTCCTCACCAAGCTCTGCTCAGGCCTTTTACATAGTTTGAAAGCCTGATCAGTTCCCAAGCCCCTCTAAGGAAGCCAATATCGCAACTATATAAAAGACTTAAGGTAATTCCCCTATTCTCATGCCAAAACCAGCCTTTATTGGCTATTGGGAAATAGATTTTGGTATTTCGTTCTCCCCAGGAGACATGTCTCATCTTTTTATAGAGCCTCGCTCTTCTTCCAGATGCGTGGGAATACAGGAAAATGGATATTAAATCCTCACAAGGTGGTACAAAACTTCTGATGTTACTTGTAGATATGATGTAACGAGATCAGATGTTTTTTGGCGCTGTGGGGAGGAGAGGGGGGCACTTTTTACCATATCTGGTGGTCCTGTTCACAAAGTCATAAATGGTGGACGGAAATCTTTAAGACCATTAATCTGGTATGCAAAACATCATTCTTGCCTTCGGCACAACTAGCTCTTCTAAACCTGCCCCTCACCATGCCACCTGCGGGATTCCTTTTCTATTTTAGAAATTGCTGATGGTGGAACTGGCTTTCATCTGACCTCCCATCAACTGATCACTGGACAAACAAAGTTGACTCCATTTATAGATTTGAGGAGATAGCCACCTGGGAAAACCTCACTTACATCAAGTTTAGAAATCAATGGAGGAATTGGGAGGAATTTAGGCAGTTCAAACGATAATATCTATTGTGTCATTAGCTTTCGGATGTAGACTACTATTCTGTGTTAAACTTGATATGATATCTACTTCTGTTGTTGTTAATTTCTATGCAGCTTAGTGTTGCTGTTTTAAGCTGTGGCTTGTTCCTTAATGCATATATTTTTTCAATGGTACTTTCAATAAAGCTTTGGCCAAAAAAAAAAAGGGAAAAAAAAAGAAAAAGAGACAGTGGCTTGGGAACAAGCATCCAAAGATGATGCTTTAATGAGGGAAGGTGCATGCCCATATTTATACACACACGTGTTTATGGTCAGAAGAAAGTGGCTTGTTAACAACAAGCCTTAAAAAGTCTTTCATATTTTTAGGAGCAGCAGCAGAACAATGTGGATGTGGAAATGGTAAGTCAAGGTCTAACGTGTAGAGGCTGAATTAACAGCACAGTATTGAACAGACGAGTGTGTGTGGAGAAGTTAGAAAATTACAGCCTTTTTTTGTGTGTATTAGTGGAAAACAAAAAGTATTATTTGCCGTTCAGCGGTGCAGTTATATGTTCTAAAGCCTTTTTTGCAGTGTATTAGTAGGGGGAAAAAGGGCTTATTAGCCGATGTGTGGTGAAGTGAGAAAATTATAGCTTTCTTGGGGGTGCATTAATTTCCTTTTTATTTGATCTAACTGTATGTCAGACCGAGAAGTGACAGATCCTGCAAAGGGGAGGGGCAGAGACCAAAATGTTTCTGGCGCAGGCACAGGTCGCAGCAGAGTAAGGGGGCGTGGCAGCAGGGGTGACTGAGAGGCCTGAGCCCCCGATGTCATCTAGTGGTCGTGTCTTGACTAGCAAGCCAACAGTTCTTGAATAGTTGACTCGGTAATCCACTTCATCCCAAGTGACATCAAACACCCTCAGCCAAGAGTCAGTGGGTTCATCAGACACAACCTTGGGAGCAGGCCCTGTGTGATCTCACCTGTCCTCAACCTGCCTTTTTCCTTTTCTGTTCCCTCAGCCTGAGAAGTGTTATATGCTGTAGGCTCACTATACATCGAGGACGAGCTACTAGAGGACAGTCAGCAGCTACTGCGTAGCCAAGATCTGGAGGAGACATCCACCGCTTCCTCTGGTAGACGGGCAAGTAGTGATGATGAGAGTCGCGTGGAAGCAGGCTCCTGGCCCTGAGACCGTTGAGGGGGACATCAGTGACGTGCAGACAGTGGCGGATAATGATGATGATGTAGCTGATAACACTTGAGAGCTGAGTGAAGAAGGGGCTTCATCTTCGTCATCAGGAGAAGAGGGTGGCAGCTTGAGCATGAGGCAGTGACTGAGCCAGCAGGGTGGCAGCATGGCAGTGAGTCAGCATGGTGGCAGCAGTAGGAAGTCAGGAGCGAAACATGATCGGGGTAGACCACCCGCTTCGCAAGAGCCTACAAGCGGTTCCTGAAATCATCCACCCATCTGCAAGGCATCCTAATAATGGCCAGGAAACTTTGCATGCACTTCAGCAACTCGTACACCGTAAAGCACACCCTCCTTGACCTGCAGCGGCAGAACGGTATCCCCCAACATAGGCTAATATGCGACGTTTTCACACATTGGAATTCCACCCTCCATATGTTGGACCGACTATATGAACAGAGAAAGGCAATAAACGATTTCTTGACGATACAGGGGGACAAAGGTACTCCCCTGTGTAACTTCGATGTTAGCCAGTGGCAGCTCATGCGTGACACCTGCCGTTTGCTTGTGCCTTTTGAGGAGGCCACTTTATTTGTCAGTCGCCAGGACTACGGGATGAACAACGTCATTCCACTTATTCATGTCCTGGAAAAGATGCTGGTAAATCTGGCTGGTCAGGGGACTGGAGACATGGCGCCTTTTTTTTTTTTTTTTTTTTACACCCACTGAGAGGGAGGACAAACTGAACTACTATAGAGACATTCTATTTAGTCAGTTCAGTTGGCAGCTGCCTATGTGCGCCAACGTCTATCCTCTTGCAGGTCTTACCGGGGGGGGGCTCTCTGCGCTCACGTTCAGCTGCCATGGCTGCTGTGGCAGGGTGGGGCAGTAGGAGCAGTACCAGCTCCATCAGCAGCAACTTGAGTCTAGAGTCGCTGATGAGCAGCTGTCTTAACCCGTGTAATGAATAAACTATTCACCAGCAGCAGCAGCAGCTAGATATGAAGCAGAACCTGAACCAGCAGGTGGTGGACACTTGGACAGCACTCTGCCACCCCACATTGAAGATCCGCTGGACTACTGGGCAGCCAAACTGGATTTGTAGCCGCAACTGGCCGAGTTTGCCCTGGAAAAGCTGTCCTGTTCGGCCAGTAGTGTGGCATTAAAGCGGATGTTTACTGCGGCGGGGGCCATAGTTACCCCAAGGAGAACTCACCTGTCCACCCAAAATTTGGAGAGACTGACCTTTGTCAAGATGAATCAGGCATGGATCAGCCAGGATTTCCACCGCTCCACCAATGCCTGATGCATCAGATTAGATCATCCATGCTGCCTCACCCAAACCATGACAAAAGAGATTGGGTTATTCTGGCTACTAGTGTTGGGCGCGAATATTCGGATTGCGAATTTTAATCATAAATATCGCAACTTCGAAAATTCGCGAATATTTAGAATATAGTGATATATATTCATATTTTCGAATATTTAACTTTTTTTTTCATCAGTAACCTCCCTTTTTGCTTGTGGGACAATGAGAAGGCAGCAATGTCTTTGTCTGAGCTTAGCAACATCCCTAGCAACCAATAGGAAAGTTGCCTAACCCTTTAGTATATAAGAACTTCCCCACAGCTATTTTCTACAGTTTTTTTACAGTTCTGAGAGAGACAGCAGTGTCATTACTGTGATCTCTGCTTTTCACTCATTACTTTAGATAGCATATATATATATATATATATATATATATATATATATATATATAAAGAAAAAAACAGGCAGCACCAAACACAAGGCAATGCGGCGGGTGCAAGGTCCAAGGGTGTGAGCAACCCACAAAAATAGCGTAGAAAACGGACAGCACTCCAAAGGAAATCCAAGATTCTTTTATTCACCCAAGTGGGCAGGCAACGTTTCGGCTTAACAATAAAGCCTTTCTCAAGCAATAAACACAAGTGCATGGCAAACTTATATAGTGTAAAACAGGAAGTACACACAGATCATGTGATACACAAAGAGGGCGTGGCCCAATGGTAGAAGTGATACAAATGTAAATAGTGTCAGTATAATAATCAAATTATTACATTTCGTACAAATTATGAAAGTGTCATGGTGACCAGTGTATAAATTGCTATCCAGTCAAGATAGCGTGATAATGTACATTAAAGTGCTAGAAACTGACCCGGAAGGAAACGCCCTCCATTGGGGGGGAAGGATAAGACATACCCAAGCGTGGAAATCGAAAATACCTCACACAGCGCTGTTCCGCCGACCGGAAGTAGGTATGACTGCTTCCGGACATGCTCAATAAGAAAAGACGGCCGAGACGGCCATATTGGAGAAGGGCAGAAGAGCCGATCTCCTAAAGAAAAGCGGACAAGCGCTCTAAAGTTATGGTGAACAACCGGAGCCATATTAGACATTGGCAAAGTGGCCATAACAGCCAGTAGAGGCCATATGGATCAAAAGACTCGAGGTGTGGTGGGGGGACATGCCTCTCCCGAGGTAAGAAACCCCCTCCCAATGGTCACCCTAATAAAGAACCACAGTAGAGAACCTCCATGTGTCCTTCCTCGGGTGCCCATCCGAACCACCATAAGAGTCACACGATCCTTCCTTGAAGTTCTCCATTTCAGCCAACAGTGGCACCTGAGTATCACCAACAGAAGCGCTGCTCATTAAAAGTATAAAATAAAATGTGCGGTGGTGTGAAGAATGATATCGACATGGGTATGCCATCTTCCTCTCATGTGGGCGTTCAAAGAGTATCTACAAGAAATAAAAACAAAAATCATTAGAAACAAATATTTTCAGATATCCTCAGATATTTAAAATATCCATAATTATTTAGACACATTATGTTTCAAAAGAACAACTACACACATGGAGAGAGAGCCAATCACATTAGAGGGCAGTGGGCAAGTCAGAACTTTTCATGTTAACTGCATCGGGTTATATTCCACGTTGAGGCCATGAGGTCTCAGCGTATTCAAAGCATGAATCCAAAACAATTCTCTCCCCTTTAATAAGGCAACTCTGTTGCCACCTCGTCTAGGGACCATAACATGGTCCACAATCCAGCACATGAGTTCACGTTCAGTATGACCCTGTTCCGTAAAGTGTTTAGGGACGGGTAGATCCTTTCTTTTCTCCCTTATAGAGAATCTATGATTATTCAACCTGGTCTTAAAATCAGTGGAGGTCTCCCCCACGTACAGCAGTTTACAGGGACAAGAAAGGACATACACCACAAAATTCGTATCACAAGTCAGGTGATATTTGATGGGATGCACGGATCCTGTGGTAGGATGCACAAATTGTTTACTTTTGCAAATGTATTTACAATTGACACAGCGGAGGCAGGGGAAGCAACCATGACTGCGCTGTGTCAAAAATCTTTGCACTGGAACCCGAGTAGGTCCTATATCGGCCTTAACCAATTGGTCTCTTAAATTCCTAGATCTCCTGTAGGAGAAAAGTGGAGGCCGTTGGAACTCCGGTATACCTTTAAGCCTACCTAAAATACACCAATGCCTCCTGACAATATTTTTAATATCATTGCTCTGTTCATTATAGGTAGATATAAATGGAATTCTGCCCATACTTTTTTTGGGCCCACGTCTTTGTAGCAGGCTCTGTCTGTCCATATTCCGTACCTCACATACTTGAGGGCGTAGTATGGAGCTCGGATAACCACGTTCCTTAAATTTAGCTGTCATAGTCTCCAAAGTCCGATTAAGTGCGCAATCATCAGACTCTATCCTTCTTGCTCTTAAAAACTGAGAAAAAGGTAGATGTTTCACCATATGTCTCGGATGATTGCTCTCAAATCGGAGAACCGTATTCCTATCCGTAGGCTTAGTGAATAAAGAAGTGGACAACCTGGCGTCACAGAGTGTGACTGTGGTGTCTAAAAACTGGATTGATTCCTGGGACCAAACCAAGGTGAACTGGAGGTCCCTATTGACACTATTAAGGTAATCCTGGAACATCAAAATCTGTTCATGGGTGCCCGTCCAAACGAGGAAGACGTCGTCTATGTGTATTTCTGTTGGTGATACTCAGGTGCCACTGTTGGCTGAAATGGAGAACCCCAAGGAAGGATCGTGTGACTCTTATGGTGGTTCGGATGGGCACCCGAGGAAGGACACACGGAGGTTCTCTACTGTGGTTCATTATTAGGGTGACCATTGGGAGGGGGTTTCTTACCTTGGGAGAGGCATGTCCCCCCACCACACCTCGAGTCTTTTGATCCATATGGCCTCTACTGGCTGTTATGGCCACTTTGCCAATGTCTAATATGGCTCCGGTTGTTCACTATAACTTTAGAGCGCTTGCCCACTTTTCTTTAGGAGATCGGCTCTTCTGCCCTTCTCCAATATGGCCGTCTCGGCCGTCTTTTCTTATTGAGCATGTCCGGAAGCAGTCATACCTACTTCCGGTCGGCGGAACAGCGCGGTGTGAGGTATTTTCGATTTCCACGCTTGGGTATGTCTTATCCTTCCCCCCAATGGAGGGCGTTTCCTTCCGGGTCAGTTTCTAGCACTTTAATGTACATTATCACGCTATCTTGACTGGATAGCAATTTATACACTGGTCACCATGACACTTTCATAATTTGTACGAAATGTAATAATTTGATTATTATACTGACACTATTTACATTTGTATCACTTCTACCATTGGGCCACGCCCTCTTTGTGTATCACATGATCTGTGTGTACTTCCTGTTTTACACTATATAAGTTTGCCATGCACTTGTGTTTATTGCTTGAGAAAGGCTTTATTGTTAAGCCGAAACGTTGCCTGCCCACTTGGGTGAATAAAAGAATCTTGGATTTCCTTTGGAGTGCTGTCCGTTTTCTATACCTCATTCACACGTCATTGTTTTAGTCAGTGATTTCCATCAGTGATTGTGAACCAAAACCAGGTGTGGCTCTAAACACACAACAAGTGCAGTTCATTCATGTAACGGTCCGTTTCCGCAGACAAGGGGTAAAAACCGTTTAGGCGATCGGCCCCCTTTACAGAGATAAAGGCACAGCTACTGCAGAACACCAAACTCCCGAACTGGATACAAAATAGCACTCCAACTCCCGTACTGGAACCTCCCAAATAGCTGCTAGCAGACGAACAGGAAAAGCAGACGATCAGCTTACACTCCTGGCAATCAGTCTCTAACAGCATACAGTGAATCCCCCCAAGAACGAGACGAGGCTCCGTATTGATGGTAAACAGGAATTCTCTCATTTATTAACGGCTACCTGCCTGGTATTTATCCAGGTCTCCCACCTGGTGGACACTCCCTAGAGGACCAGAAGGAAGACTGCGACACGGGATACAGCAGCCAATCACACACATTGGGACAATACAGACACCCCCAGCATATCCCTCCCCTCTGCCTGTGATACCATCACCCTACATGGGTAATGCAATCATCACAGGCAGGAGAATACACAATGTCTTCTGTCCTGGAGACAATTGAGGAGTCATTCAATTATCTCTCAGGACAAAGGGAAATCGCCAATACACATGTGGGGACAATAGGACAGACATCACTATTCAATACACAATGTCCCACCCTTTACAATACACACAGACATTTCACAGACAAGACTCCATTATGCACATGGGGACACAGAACAAGCATTACTGTTAAAATACACCAGGTAAGACACATTACATTAAAACTATACATTTAACATATCCCCAGATAGCTCAGGTCTGAGCGCACATTATTAAGTGAATGGCGCTCAGACCACACTGAATACAGTTTAATCGCCATGGAGCCAAAGTCTTTACAGTCAGTTTCATACGAATGGGCTCCATGGGATTCCTATCTGAGGTATAACACATTCAACCAAAACTACCGAACCCCAGGCAGAAAAGCACGAATTAAGCTTTTCTGCAGGTAAAAGATGTCTTTTAACAGGGGGCCATAGTCCAAAGGCAGCAGGCGAGCAACCAGGTTTCTCCAATGCAATGTGGCGAGATTGGTCTCGTCACATCTCTCCCCTTTTCCAAACAGACTAACAGGGTATCTGACCTCCTGCCGGTCAGTGCCCTTGTTAGTCCAGCAGCCCACCCACAAAACACAATCAACAGCACAGCCCACCCACAATAAATAGTTACTGCAACTGGGTAGAGGAGAAGCTTGTCCATGTCCAGGTGCCTCACCACGGCTGTGCTGGGTGCAGATGCACGCTGACTTGGTGGGGTGCTGCATGGGCAGAGACCCGTGTCACTCTGCCCTGTTGCCAGCGCTACTGGGAGGGTAGCCTGGTTGAAGCCTGGTTGTTGGAGGGGAGACCGACTGTCTCCCCTTTAGATATACAGTCCTGCTGCTGGAGACCGACTGTCTCCCCTTTGGTTACACAGCTCTGCTGCTGGAGACCGACTGTCTCCCTTTGGTTACACAGCTCTGCTGCTGGGGAAAGGAGACTGAGCTCTCTATTCCCTGCCCATTAATGATCCGCCGCTGGGGAGAGGTGGTAGTAAGCTCCTCTCCCATACATACCTTCCTCCTCAGTGGAGGGAGACCGACTGTCTCTCCTCCCAATACAGAGTCCTGCTGCTGGAGAAAGGAGACTGGGCTCTCTATTCCCTGCTGGTTACTCTGCCGCTGGGGACTGGAGACCGGGCTCCCAATTCCCAACAAATAATACTGCCGCTGGGGAATGGAGACCGGGCTCCCAATTCCCGAAAAATCACGCTGCTGCTGTGGGGCAGGAACAACTACCTCTGCCCCCTGTAGCTCAGCCTGCCGCTGGGGAATGGAGCTCAGGCTCCCAATTCCCTGCAATATCTCCCGCTGGGGAATGGAGCTCAGGCTCCCAATTCCCTGCAATATCTCCCGCTGGGGAATGGAGCTCAGGCTCCCAATTCCCTGTAATATCTCCCGCTGGGGAATGGAGCTCAGGCTCCCAATTCCCTGCAATATCGGTGGAGAGACCTCGGTCCCATCTCCACCTGCCGCCTGGGGTTCCTCCCAGTAAATTTCAATAATATCTTCCCAGCGGAATGGGTCTGGAACTGGATCTGTCACCTTGCTGTCCTGCTGAGCCTTCCCAATGGAGTGGAAGAGATCTCGGTAGTCCTGCTCCAGTTCCCACTCCAGGGTTGCTAGGTGAGCCAGGTCTTGCTCTACCTCATGGGGGTCATCCCCGTCATGCCTAGCCTCCCTCTCGTAGAAAATGTCCTGAAGTCTGTTCTGTGCAGGACTCCCGAAGTCAGGCTCTGCAAAGGACTCCCATAACAAGCCAGAACCATCAAACTCCTCTCCCTCTGGCTTGTCATGCTCGGCTGTCCAGGGTATATACTGTGCCATATACCACCAGAGCGCCTGGTAGGCATCCTCCAGCCATAGCTCCTGCCATACCCGGTGCTCTAGTTCCTTCACCCATTCATCCAGGGGCTGCTCTCCCAGAAAGGGCATCCGCAGGACCACTTGCTTCTGCCACCGCTGCTCTTCACTGGGGAGACTCTCACCCCGCTGGTATTGTACATTGTCCAGGGCCTGGTACCAGATGCCTTTCCTTAATGCATCCCGGCCATCCAGGTCCTCCTCCTCGTATGACACTGCTGGTTCCATTCTGTTGCTTTTAGGGTCGCTGTACTGGGACATGCGTTGCCCCCACTTGTAAATCCAAGGAAATGGTGTCTCCTGTAGCTGTCCTTCTGGCTGTAGGAACGATCCCGCTGCTCGCCACCAATTGTAACGGTCCGTTTCCGCAGACAAGGGGTAAAAACCGTTTAGGCGATCGGCCCCCTTTACAGAGATAAAGGCACAGCTACTGCAGAACACCAAACTCCCGAACTGGATACAAAATAGCACTCCAACTCCCGTACTGGAACCTCCCAAATAGCTGCTAGCAGACGAACAGGAAAAGCAGACAATCAGCTTACACTCCTGGCAATCAGTCTCTAACAGCATACAGTGAATCCCCCCAAGAACGAGACGAGGCTCCGTATTGAGGGTAAACAGGAATTCTCTCCTTTATTAACGGCTACCTGCCTGGTATTTATCCAGGTCTCCCACCTGGTGGACACTCCCCTAGAGGACCAGAAGGAAGACTGCGACACGGGATACAGCAGCCAATCACACACATTGGGACAATACAGACACCCCCAGCATATCCCTCCCCTCTGCCTGTGATACAATCACCCTACATGGGTAATGCAATCATCACAGGCAGGACGAATACACAATGTCTTCTGTCCTGGAGACAATTGAGGAGTCATTCAATTATCTCTCAGGACAAAGGGAAATCGCCAATACACATGTGGGGACAATAGGACAGACATCACTATTCAATACACAATGTCCCACCCTTTACAATACACACAGACATTTCACAGACAAGACTCCATTATGCACATGGGGACACAGAACAAGCATTACTGTTAAAATACACCAGGTAAGACACATTACATTAAAACTATACATTTAACATATCCCCAGATAGCTCAGGTCTGAGCGCACATTATTAAGTGAATGGCGCTCAGACCACACGAATACAGTTTAATCGCCATGGAGCCAAAGTCTTTACAGTCAGTTTCATACGAATGGGCTCCATGGGATTCCTATCTGGGGTATAACACATTCAACCAAAACTACCGAACCCCAGGCAGAAAAGCACGAATTAAGCTTTTCTGCAGGTAAAAAAAGATGTCTTTTAACAGGGGGCCATAGTCCAAAGGCAGCAGGCGAGCAACCAGGTTTCTCCAATGCAATGTGGCGAGATTGGTCTCGTCACAATTCACTTAAACAGTTGTGTTCAAAATTATTCAACCCCCAATGCTGTAAAGGGTTTTAGGGAATTTAGTGTACATTTGTAATTGTGTTCAGAATGAAATCTTACAAGGACTTTTTAAAGAACCCAATGCAACTAAAATTACATCAATTGTTTTTGTAATACAGTATTGAATGTTTGTTTTGTGATTTCTTCATTGACACAATTATTCAACCCCTTAAAGACTACCACTCTTAAGAACAGAGGTTCATTCAAGTGTTTTCGATCAGGTATTGAAAACACCTCTGGATGTCAAGGAGCAGCAATCAAGCATAATAAGCACCAATTAGGCAGATGTAAAATTACTGTGATACTCAGCTCCTTCTAGACATTTACTGGTGTGTTTACAAACATGGCGAAGTCAAGAGAATGGTCCAGGAAGACAAGAGAAGAGGTGATTTCTCTTCACATGAAGGGCAATGGCTATAAGAAGATTGCAAAGATGTTAAACATACCAAGAGACACCATAGGAAGCATCATTCGCAAATTCAAGGCAAAGGGCACTGTTGAAACGCTACCTGGTCGTGGCAGAAAGAAGATGCTGACTACGACTGCTGTGCGCTACCTGAAGCGCAAAGTGGAGAAAAGTCCCCGTGGGACTGCTGAGGAACTGAAAAAAGATTTGTCAGATGCGGGTACTGAAGTTTCAGCTCAGACAATAAGGCACACACTGCGTAATGAAGGACTCCATGCCAGAACTCCCAGGCGTACCCCCTTGCTGTCTCCAAAGAATAAAAAGAGTCGACTGCAGTATGCCAAAACTCATGTGGACAAACCACAAAAGTTTTGGGATAGTGTTCTGTGGACTGATGAAACAAAATTAGAACTGTTTGGGCCCATGGATCAACGCTATGTTTGGAGGAGGAAGAACAAGGCCTATGAAGAAAAGAACACCTTGCCTACTGTGAAGCATGTTGGGGGGTCAATCATGCTTTGGGGCTGTTTTGCTTCTACAGGTACAGGGAAGCTTCAGCGTGTGCAAGGTACCATGAATTCTCTTCAGTACCAGGAGATATTAGATGAAAATGTGATGCAGTTCGTCACAAACCTGAGGCTTGGGAGACGTTGGAGCTATGCTTCACGTTTAAAAGCTGTTATAACTGGAAAAGGATTTTGTACTAAGTACTAAGATTGAATGTCACTTGGGGGTTGAATAAAACTGATAATGATGTGAGCACAGAAAAGACATTTGTGGTTATTTCATTATAAATGTTATGTTATATTTGTCTGACTTACAAGTGCCTCTTTGATTTAATTGTAGACAAGATGACTGAAATGATCAAAATCAATGTCAAACTGGCCAAAACACTCAATTTCAGTGTGGGTTGAATAATTTTGAACACAACTGTACATTAGGGGCCAGATTTATCATTAGATAAAGTCACTTTAATGAAGTGAAAAAGTCGCAAAAAAATGCGCAATCAGTAAAATTGCGCATTTTTTTGCGACCTTTTCAAGCTCTGCACTAAGCTCTCCAATTTTGTGAAAGTGGGCGTGTTGTCTTATGTACGTGAATCTCTAGACATATTTACTATTTCAAAAAAGTCTCAAAAAAAAAAATGCGCATTTTCACTCCAGAGGGGACCATGCTTATCTTATGTGACTTTTCTAAAGCAGCTTACTGAAGGATAAACTGCTACCGTCAAACCACATTTATCACAGTATTAAAGGACCATTAATAAATCTGACTAGCTAGAAGTGACTTTGGACATATGGAAAAGTGGAGTAAGATGTAAGCGTAATGATAAATCTGGCCCTAGGTCTGTGGAGGCTCCACTCATGGTTTTGGCTCACAATCACTGATGGAAATCACTGACCAAAACACTGATGTCTGAATGAGGCATAATACAGATAGTTAGTGTGAGATAGTGTAGGTTAGATTGTAATATAGTGTAGCTGTGCAGGGTGTTAGGTAGTGTTAGGATCTGCTGTCCATACATACATGCTACATACACAGCGCTGTATGAATGTATGTATGCATGTATATATATGTATGCTTGCTACGTACATTCATATGTAGTGCTGTGACGTCACAATTTCATAACAATACTTAGTGCACCAGTCACTAATATGTAGTCAGACTCGCTAAAACATGAATTTGCCTTATTGCGCAAAAATATGCTCATCATTAATTGCCAATTTGCGCAATCGCAAATATATCGGAGCACTCTATCTGCTTATAAAGCTATGGTAATGTTCTGCCGTGCCAACCATTTTCTCCAGTCTCAGGAAACTTTTAGCAGCTTGAAAAATGTATGTACAGTGACCCACGTCTGTATTGCGCATGCATTACGCGCATAGTACATTGGTGTTTTCGCAATCAAGAGAATAACCGAGAATTCGTTAATACTCTACAAAATATTCGTGAAATATAGCAAATTCGCTTATCGCTTATCACTATTGGCTCCCCGACTCAGCTACTATTCTGATGCTGCCACCCACCTGATGCCACACATCTGATGCCAAGTGCTCTTTCTTACACCCACCATCATCAGCGGGTACTGTTATTGCTACCCACCTCCCCACTCTGTCATCGTATCACTCTGTGGTCTCCTGATGCTGCTGCCACCTCACCACTCAGGTTACCTCATGCTGCTGTTGCCACCTCCACACTCTGTCATTTTGCCACTCTGTGGTCTCCTCATGCTGCTGCCAACTCACAACTCTGTCTCTGGGCCACTCTTTGGCCTCCTCATGCTGCTGCTGCCACCTCAACACTATGTCATTGTGCCACTCTGTGGTCTCCTCATGCTGCTGCTACCACCACACTGTCATTGTGCCACTCTGTGGTCTCCTCGTTCTGCTACTACCTCAACACCATGTCACTAGGCCACTCTGTGGTCTCCTCAAGCTGCTGCTGCCACCTCCACACTCTGTCATTATGCGACTCTGTGGACTCCTCATGCTGCTGCTGCTGCCGCCACCACCACGCTATGTAACCTTGCCATTCTGGTTTGTACCGAATTTTAGGAATTTCGGGACACGGACCCGAACCCAAACATTATCATAAAAGTTCGGGCTCGGGTCCGTTGTTCGTCGATTATTCCCGCTTTTTGAAAGACAGCAGAGCAGCCACCCAGCAAGTGTTTTACATCTTTGCTCTAAGAAGCCATCACAGCCATGCCTACTAATAGCATGGCTGTGATTGGCTAAATGGAGCATGTGACCCAGCCTCTTTATAAACTGGAGTCACGTAGTGCCGCACGTCACTCTGCTGCTGTTAGTATAGGAAAAGATTGCTGCCAGTGCTCCCAGGGAGAGATAAGGAAAGAAATCTGTTGAACCTGGTGGTGTGAAATCTTCAAGCTACAGCAATTATTGATGGAGGGTGCTACTACAATCCTACATTTTTGTACCCAGCCTTGAGCCCAGTGATACTGCAAAGTGTTTTTTATTAATCCATCTGTTACTGAGGTGGGGGGCCAGTGGCGATTTTAGCCACTGCAGTGTCTTTGGAACTGCATGTGACCTGCATGTGTGCCAGCTTGCCAGGGACATCAGTCTAATCCTTTTTGGTATCTCAGTGAAGGAAAAAATCCTTTTTTCTGGCAGGTCAAGTCCCCTACATTATCTTTTGTATAATTTAGGGGTGACATAGTCCATTTCTGCAGTTTGGGGCAGAAATCTGTATTGTGGTGCTAAAGAGCACTTGTGCACACAACGCACCAAAACGTATTGTCAATTTCAGCAGTGAAATAGTGCATCAGTGTATTTTTTGGGGAATAAAAGCAGTATTCCAGGTCCACAAAGCAGTTGTGCATACAGCGTACAAATACCTATTTTAAATATCAGCACTGAAATAGTGCTTTTGTGAATTTTGGGGAAAAAGACGTGTTCTTGGTCCACAAAGAAGTTGTGCATACAGCGTACAAATACCTATGTTTAATTCCAGCCGTTAAATAGTGCATTTGTGAATTTTGGGAAAAAGACGTGTTCTTGGTCCACAAAGCACTTGTGCATACAGCGTACAAATACATATTTTACATTTCTGCAGTGAACTAGTACATCAGTGTATTTTGAGGGAAATAAGAAGCGGTATTCCTGGTCCACAAAGCAGTTTTAAATACACCGCCCAAATATGTATTTTAAATTTCAGCACTGAAATAGTGCACTATTTTTTTTGGGGAAAAAAAGCCGTATTCTTGGGCCACAGGGCAGTTTTCAATAAACCGCACAAATACCTACGTTTAAATTTCAGCTGTGAAATACTGCATTAGTGTATTTTGAGGGAAATAAACCCGTATTGTTGTTACACAGAGCAATTTGGCATGCAACGCACAAAAACGTATTTTAAAATTTAGCAGTAACATACTGCATTTCTGTAGTTTGTTGCAATAAACACTGGTTTTGTTATACATGGCAGATCTGAGGTCTACCCTGTATTTCAGTAATTTAAAGTAACCTTTTGAACTCCGCATTTACATAGTTGGTTGCAAACACACTGGTTTTGTGGTAGATAGCACATTTGCGGTATATGCTGCATTTCTGACAGTCAAATAAAACCGTTAACTTCTGTTTTTACATTGTTGGTTTGAAAAATCAAATTTTTGGTGATAGTGAAGTAATTGTATTGAATCGCTCCGTTACACTGTTGTGTGACCTAAATAAATGTATTCTGTTTATGACACGGGCACTGCTTTACTGTTAGTGAACTTAATTGTTGACTATTGGCAGTTAAATGCAGTAGTCTCTTATTCTTCTTCATGACTCTGCTGGCAGGGTTTCCCAGGGCCATAACCATAGTCCAGCCCCAGAAGTGGAAGAGATTGAGTGCACGGATGCCCAACCACTTAGGTTTGAGGATGGGAACAGGGGAAGACCACGGCAGCACTTCTCTGATGATGACAAAACACAGGTGCAAACCGCTGCGGGTTTCTGCAGTGTGTAGCCCGACAAAGAAGGCAGGGGTGAAGACTGGGTGGAAGATGATGTTGAGAACAATGAGGTCCGTGACCAGAAATGTGAATAATCCTCTTTTAAATTGTTGGGTGCAATATTACCTTTTTTGCCGGGTACAAAGCCCTGCACTGCCTATCTGTCAGGGAACTTCCAGTTGGCGGTTACATTCTTGCATGACATAAAGCCTTTTTGGGCTGTGAAGCCAAAGGTACTAGTCGCCAACAACATGTTTAAAATTTTTTTTTTTTTAAATAAGTTGCTGTAGACCCCCAAAAATTGGGAAAATATATAAAAATAAAACAAATTTTAAGTGCACGGTAGTATAACAATGGTTTGGTGAGGCCGATATACATGTCTATTCTGCATAAAGATACAAACAAGTCCTGTGGGATCCATGCCTGGTTCTTTTTAATAAACAAAAGCTTGCCCAAAGCTTCAGACAATACAGTGGCTGCAGGGTAGGCCAGCACCTCCAAGGCGTAAAGGGCAACCTTAGGACATTTGCCCAATTTGAAGACCCATAAGTTGAATGGGGCAGACCCAGTGGCGTAGCTAGAAATGATTGGGCACCACAGCAAATATTTAAATGGGTACCCCACCTCCCACACTAATTTTTGTGCAAACCCTTCCTTTCATGCCGCCATTCCTGGGGCTACTAAAGATCGCTCTCTCAGACCAGGCCCAGCAGCTGTGCCATCCGCTTTTTACACTGTCTGTACTGCCACTGTATATAATTTCATTGTATAATACAGTTGAGGGGGCTCGACAAAGTCTTTTAGTCCTCCTCCTCCTGGATGGGCCCCTTCTTGGTTAGGACCCCAAATCAGTATCTTCCGCTGCTTCTCCTGTAGCTATGCCCCTGGGCAAACCCATCAGTCAGTACGTGTACTCTTCCACCATGTTGCTGAAATGCTGCCTCCTGCTAAGACGTTCCAGATCTGCAGGTTGTTCTGGAGTGATAAAAAAAAGCTTTCCCAAATTTCGCCAATGCTAACCCAGCCTTATGAGGTGCTGGTGGTGACCCAGCTGCGTTGACGACTTCTTTCTCCTCCTCCTCTGCTTTCACATTGCGCTTCCACTGAGTCCCCGGTTGTCAGGTGTGAATGCCATCAGCAGCGTGTCTACTGGCAGGCACATTTTCCGATCACACTCCAGTGAGGGAATCAAGGACGGCACGTTGTCCTTGTATACAGGGATTGAACAGGGTGGCCACCCAGTAATCAGCACAAGTTAGAATGTGGCAGTAACTTGGCGGTCGTTGCGCATGCACTACAGCATGTAGTCGCTCATGTGTGCTAGGCTGCCCAGAGGCAAGGACAAGCTGTCCTCTTTGAGGAAGGTGTATCGTCTGTGTCCTCTGTATCCCCCAATGTTCCTCCTACTCCCCCTCCTCACAGAACCAGAGATAGGTGCACACTGCCGTCATACCAAACCCTCACACTGATGTTAAAAATTGAGAGTTAGTTCGACATATCCTACTAGGAGGACGTGTCTTAAGCCTCGGGCACCAGCGTCAAGGTCTCTCAAGTAGCCCGTGGGCCCTAACACTCACCTACCTGCGCCATATGGGCGATATCAGGGGCCAGTGGGCAATTACAGGAGCATTAGGACGACTCACAAACATCTCCTTTTAGGAGATGTTTGTGAGATCGTCCTAATGCTCCTGTACTGCCCACTGGTCTGATCGCCCATATGGCGCAGGTAGGTGAGTGTTAGGCCCAGGGCACTGAGACCTTGACGCTGGTGCCCGAGGCTAAGACACGCCTCCTAGTGGTATGTCGAACTAACTCTCAATCTTAACATCAGTGTGAGGGTTTGATGTACGGCAGTGTGCACCTATCTCTGGTTCTGTGTTTGTTCTGAATTCTTGCCACATCCACATAAATTTCATCTTATGTAGGATGTCCATTGTGGTACTTGTAGTCCGTTGCTGGCATCATCCATTGTATGCATTTTTTGCTGGTGATTGCCATTAGCAATGGACTACAAGTGCAGGATGTGCTCCCCTATAGAAATGCACAACTGCATATGGGTATGAGCGCATCCTGCTTTCTTATCACCACATTTTTTGATGGTTTACTCCCCCTCCTCATCCTCCAGAACTGTGCCCTGGCTGGACAATTGTGTTCCAGGCTAGGGCCTATGTTAGTGCAGGAACCCACCCTCCGAGCCACTTGTATTTGGCTGGCCTTAAATTAAGAATAAGAAATGGATATAGTTTTGTTTATTTATATAGTTAGTTTAGCTACATTAAAGTTATTTTAATGTGTTTTTAAGTAAATTTGTAAATAGTTTGTTAATGGTTTGAGTGAAAGGGGGGTGGGGGTGTTGTGTGTGTTCAATTAACTGAATTGATTTTTACTGTCTGGTGTTCAGGAATTTCTGCACCCCAAATTCAGCACATGTGGCAGGCAGTGGATGTGCATCAAACCGGCTAGGCCCAGACCTGCTATTATATTTCGCCCATTAGCGCACATGACAAGGCCAGGCTGGAGGCTCAGTGGCACCAACCAGTCATTGGTCTGTTGTTCCATGCCTGTCCACAGCTCCTGTGCAGAGTGGGGTTTGTCCCACAAACAGACAAGTTTTAAAACAGCCTGCTGTCATTTCCCCCTGGCT
The DNA here is from genome assembly GCA_033119425.1 of Bufotes viridis. NCBI lineage: Eukaryota > Metazoa > Chordata > Amphibia > Anura > Bufonidae > Bufotes > Bufotes viridis. The sequence continues at coordinate 223,696,321 of CM065589.1, forward strand.
GTGCTGCTGTGGGTGGTGAAGGTGTTACGCTGAGTGGATGAGGGGGTGGTAGGAGGAGTAGGAGGAGGAGGAGGTAACAGGAGGCAAAGAGAAATGCCTTGCAATCCTCTGGGGACGGAAGGCCATTGTATCGGTTGTTATGTGGATCTTGCCACAGATGGCGTTGCATAGTGCACACCTTTGTCCGCCACTTGGTTGTGCAGGGAAGGGATGGCTCACCTGCAAAAGTAGTAGCGGCTGGGATCCACGTACTCTGGGACAGCCACCGCCATAAGGTTTTTAAAACTGTCCACCAGACAGAATGACAACATTTCAAAGGACCAGGAATTTTGCAATCAAGGCATTAAGGGCCAGGGATTGCGGGGGGGGGGGGGGGGGGGTTGGGGTAAGGGGGTACTTCCTCTTTCTATTTCTCTTTCTCTCCAGTGTTTGGGAGATGGACAGCTGATAACTGAGCACTTCCATGGGATTCGGTGGAGATGCCTGGTGACGGTGCCAGATGTCTGTCTGCTAGGTGGGAGGTGCCACTGTCACTCACTTGGGCTCAGGTTTATAACATTTTTTTTTCTGTATTTTATGTTATTTTAATACATTTCCCTATCCACATTTGTTTTCAGGGCATTTACCTACATTTTTCTGCCTTTTGCAGCCCTCTAGCCCCTTCCAGGGCTATTTTACAGCCATTTTAGTGCCCAAAAGTTCGGGTCCCCATTGTCTTTTTTGTGAAGTTCAGCCGAACCCATCGAACCTGAAATTCCAGGTGTTCGCTCAACTCAACTCAACACTATGTCACTGGGCTACTCTGTGGCCTCCTCATGCTACTACTGCTGCAACCTCCGCCCTATGTCACCTTGACACTCTGTGGTCTCCTCATGCTGCTGCTACCTCAACACTATGTGATTGGGCCACTCTGTGGACTTCTCAAGCTGTTCTCCCACCCTCCATACTCCATGACTGGGCCACTATTTTGCCTTTTTGGCTTGACTAACATCATCTTTTATTTGACCCTTTTTCTGATCTGTGTAGCAGCTGTAAGGCCTGTATGGTCCCATCAGAATTGGCTGATTTGGTAGCCAAAAGATGGAGTGGGTACAAAACACAGAAGGCATGCTAATATTCCATTTACGTTTCATCTCTGTTTTGGATCCACTCCTGTTTTTTTGGCATTAGCAATACTAATGGATTACTGACCAAATGCTAACCGAGTGAAGGTGGATGCTCAACAGACAGGAACCATTTTTGGGGGGTTATTGTTCTGACGGATCAGAGGAAGGGCAAAATAATCAGTGACGTCAACAGAAACTTACTGCTACCACCCTCTCCACTCTGTCAGGGGGGCTCTACTTGTTTAAGCGTTTAATAGAACAGGTTCTGTAGATATTTATGTGGAATCAGCTGATGACAGTATAAAAGGAGTGCTCTTTTTCACGCTACAGTAGGATCTTGGGCTTCTGCACGGTTCTTTATACCTGGCACTAACATCGACCTGTAGGGCTGAGTTCACACAGCAAGTCTTTGTATTTATCGGACCGCGCTGCTCAGAATCCTCAGGAAGTGTTCGTCTTTAATTCGGAGCCATAGCCATGCACCTTCAGACATACTAAAACATCGGTATCCACATAAGACGCCCTCCTTCTCAGTGAGACACTCTGTGAATCAGCAAAGAGGTCGCACAAAAAGTGAAGCACCTTCAGCTATGGTCAAATTTTAAAAAGATTTATTATACTCACAGACGTAAACAAGTTTAAAACATTTCATAAAAGCAGTTAGCCCTCGTGTTCCTGCCCGACTCGAGTTTTGCTCACACTTCGTCAGGTTCGCCCACGAAACCCGGGTCGTGCAGGGACACTGATTTTAAGATTAAGTAATTGATCACCTGTAACAGTATAGGAGTAATTTACCTTATTCAATGTCTATGTAATAAATAATATAGAGGAAGGCCTTCTAGGTCTCTAAAAAATGATTATTTGGACACATTTTCTATATACACATAGTTTACGAAAAATATTCACTTTCAACCCATTTAAAACATATGCATAACTGTGGTCTTGGTTGCCAAATTTTCTCAAACTAGTGAAAACGGATTGGCAAAGAAGAGACTATCTAGCAAAAATGTCTAGATCAGAGTCTAGGTTTATTTACAAATTTGACACTAACCTTCCTAAAGTGTTAAATTCTGAAGCAGAACAATACGTTTTTCTAAGTGGTAGGATAGGCCCCACGGTACATTCTTGTCAAGCTGTTGACCAGAACAAAAGTACCCCGGTGTCTCTCCTAGCCACTCATATGTTCATCACATATCATTTTTATGTAGATTGTTATTTAGAGTGTTATATTTGTTTTTTTCAGCCTTTGATTTGCTCTTATTGTCATTTTGCAGTGTACTAATAATCTACGATTTATTCTATTTGCTTTGTCATTCTATTTACTTTGTCATTCTATTTGCTATTAATGATGTCCCGAACTATTTGCCGGCGAACATAGCTTGTTCACATTCTCCGCGGCGGGCGAACATATGCGATGTTCGGTCCGCCCCCTATATGTCATCATTGAGCAAACTTTGACCCTGTACCTCACAGTCAGCAGACACATTCTAGCCAATCAGCATACCCTTCCTCCCAGACCCTCCCACCTCCTATTAAAAAGCAAGGACAGCATCCATCTTAGATTCATTCTGAAGCTGCATGTTCGTGAGATGCAGCTGCTGCTGTGCTGATGATTTTGAATTCTTAGGGGAAGCGTTAGCTAGGCCAGTGTTCTGTGTCCACAGACTCATCTGCTGTAAGGACAGCGTCACAGCACCTCAAAAAGCCCTTTTTAGGGCTACTACATTAGTCTGCTTTTATTTTATTTTTCTCCATATATATATTGCAGTTGCCTGGCGTGCCCGTGTGTGAGAGGCTGCAGGCCCACAGACTGTAGTGTGCCCACTGCCAGTGCCCACCACTCATACCGTGTGGCACAGGACTTTGCATTAAAAAAGGCATTTCATTTTTACACTTTAATGTAATTTCAGTTGCCTGGCCTGCCTGCTGCCAGTGTGTGTCAGGCCCACTTCCACTGACTGTAGTGTGCTCACTGACAGTGCCCACCACTCATACCGTGTGGCACAGGACTTTGCATAAAAAAAGGCATTTCATTTTTACACTTTAATCTAATTTCAGTTGCCCTTCCTGCTGCCAGTGTGTGTCAGGCCCACTTCCACTGACTGTAGTGTGCCCACTGCCAGTGCCTACCACTTATACCAGGTGGCACAGTAGCTTGCCGATAAATAATGCATTTCATTTTTACACTTTAATCAAATTTCAGTTGCCTGGCCTGCCTGCTGCCAGTGTGTGTCAGGCCCACTTCTACTGACTGTAGTGTGCCCACAGCCAGTGCCCACCAATCATACCGTGTGGCACAGGACTTTGCATAAAAAAAGGCATTTCATTTTTACATTCTAATCTAATTTCAGTTGCCTGCCTGCTGCCAGTGTGTGTCAGGCCCACGTCCACTGACTGTAGTGTGTCAACTGCCAGTGCCCACCACTCATACCGGGAGGCACAGTAGCTTGCCGATAAATAAGGCATTTAATTTTTACCCTTTAATCTAAGGTTAGTTGTCTGCCAGTGTGTGTCAGGCCCAGTTCCACTGACTGTAGTGTGCCCACTGCCAGTGCCCATCACTTATACCGGGAGGCACAGTAGCTTGCCGATAAATAAGGCATTTTATCTCTGGTCCAGACATCACCACCTTACTATCCAGAATCCCACAATGCCTATCTCGCATATCCTCCTTCTTCTCCTCTCGCTTTCTAAAACTTAATATGGATAAAACAGAATTCATCATCTTTCCCCCATCTTGCTCACCCCCCAACAGACCTATCTATCACAATCAATGACTGCACACTGTCCCCGGTCAACCAAGTCCGCTGCCTTGGAGTGACCTTGGATTCTGCCCTCTCCTTCCGACCACACATCCAAGCCCTTTCCACCACCTGCCGCTTCCAACTCAAAAACATCTCCCGCATCCGCCCTTTCCTCAACTTTGAATCGGCAAAAATGCTTGTACATTCCCTCATCATCTCCCGCCTAGACTACTGCAACATTCTCCTCTGTGGCCTTCCATCTAGCTCTCTCGCACCCCTAAAATCTATCCTCAACTCTGCTGCCCGACTAATCCATCTCTCCCCCCGTTACTCCTCTGCATCTCCCTCTGCCAGTCCCTGCACTGGCTCCCCATTGCCCAGCGAATTCAGTTTAAAATACTAACCAACACATACAAGGCCGTCCACAACCGGTCCCCTCCCTACATCTCTGAGCTACTTTCACGATACATCCCCACACGCAATCTTCGATCCTCACAGGACCTCCTTCTCTCCTCTCCTCTTATCACCTCTTCCCACACTCGCCTCCAGGATTTCTCCCGTGCATCCCCTATACTCTGGAACTCGCTACCCCAACATATCAGACTCTCACCTACAGTGGAATCCTTCAAAAGCAACCTGAAAACCCACCTCTTCAGACAAGCCTACGACCAGTGAAACGGCTGCCTCTATACCGCCATGACCAGCTTCACCCTCGCCTACTGTCTCCATCCCCCATACCATGTAGATTGTAAGCCCTCACAGGCAGGGCCCTCTCTCCTTCTGTACCAGTCTGTAACTTGTCTCGTTCATGCTTAAGGCGATAGCCTATATTATGTATGTGCACCGCTTATGATATGTACAGCGCTATGGAATGAATGGCGCTCTAAAAATAAATAATAATAATAATAATTTTATTTTTACCCTTAAATCTAAGGTTAGTTGCCTGCCAGTGTGTGTCAGGCCTACTTCCACTGACTGTAGTCTGCCCACTGCCAATGCCCACCACTCATACCGGGTGGCACAGTACCTTGCACGCATAGTACCACTAATCAAGAAAAAAATGACAGGCACAGGCAGGCTACCCCTCAGGGGCCGTCGTGATGCTGTGTTTTTTTCCTTTGGCCCTAGAATAATGCCCAGTGTTCAGAGGCCACATACCCTGAACTCGAAAAATTCTGAGGACATAGTTGACTGGTTAAACAGGACACCCAATATTCTACAGCTTCCGCTTGGAACCTTGACACACCATCCTCCTCCAGCTCAGCCTCGTGCACCTCTCAAGTTACCACTCACCCGCCCACCACCAACACTAGCAACACAGCCGCTTCATTTGATCTGTCAGGGGATTTATTTACACATCAGTTGGAAGAAATGAGTGATGCGCAACCATTATTGCCAGAGGATGTAGATAACATGGATATGTCTCAGCCAGGCAGCATTACATACATGGACATACAGTGTGATGATGATGATGTTGTACTCGCTGCTGCTTCCTTTGCTGAGTTGTCAGATACAAGGGAAACGGTTGATGATGACGATGCATCCTTGGATGTCACATGGATGCTCGCTCGAAGAGAAAAAGAACAGGGGGAAAGTTCAGATGGGGAGACAGAGATGAGGAAGAGGCTAGTTGGAAGCAGGGGGAGGTCATCACAAAGAGCTAGTGGCACAGTCAGACAGCATGTATCGGCACCCGGGGTCAGCCAGACCGCACGCCAATCAACGAATGCTGTTGCCACCACCAGAATTCCGTCATTGCAAAGCTCAGCAGTGTGGCATTTTTTTTTGTGTGTCTGCCTCTGATAACAGCGATGCCATTTGCAACCTGTGCCAAAATAAACTGAGTCGTGGGAAGTCCAACACCCACCTAGGTACAACTGCTTTGCGAAGGCGCATGATCTCACATCAAAAACGCCTATGGGATCAACACATGAGTACAAGCAGCACACAAACTCAAAACCACCATCCTTCCCCTGGTCCAGCATCTTCAGCCACGTCAACCACTGCTGTCCTCCTTGCCCCTCAACCACCTGCCACTCCTCCTCTCACCTTGAGCAGTTCCTGCTCATCTGCCCACAGTCAGGTGTCTGTCAAAGAAATGTTTGAGCATAAGAAGCCAATGTCACAGAGTCACCCCCTTGCCCGGCATCTGACAGCTGGCTTGACGGAACTCTTAGCCCGCCAGCTTTTACCATACAAGCTGGTGGAGTCTGAGGCCTTCAAAATATTTGTAGCTATTGGGACACCCCAGTGGAAGGTACCCGGCTAAAAAAATGTTTCACAAAAGGCAATCCCCAACCTGTACTCTATTGTGGAAAAGGAAGTCATGACATGTCTGGCACACAGTGTTGGGGCAAGGGTCCATCGGACCACTGATACAAAGCACGGTCAGGGCAGGTATATCACGTACACTGCACATTGGGTAAACCTGCTGATGGCTGACAAGCATGGAATGCGTGGCTCTGCAGCGGAGTTGATGACACCGCCACGACTTGCAGGCAGGCCTGCTGCCATCTCCTCTACTCCTCCTACTCCATCCTCTTTGCTAACCTCCTCGGCTGAGTCCTCTTCTGCTGCTGCATCTTGCTCCACATCATAAACTGCACGCCCCCCAGCTCCCCAGGGGCTATTCCACATCCCGGATACAACAGTGTCACGTCGTCTTGGGGTTGACTTGCCTGAAAGCAGAGAGTCACACCGGACCAGCACTCCTGTCCGCCCTGAATGCACAGGTGGATCAGTGGCTGACCCTGCACCGAATGAAGATCGGCAAAGTGGTGTGTGACAATGGAAGCAATCTGTTGGCGGCATTGAATTTGGGCAAGTTGACACATGTTCCGTGCATGGCACATGTGTTGAATCTGATTGTACAACGCTTTGTGTGTAAGTACCCAGGCTTACAGGACGTCCTCAAGCAGGCCAGGAAGGTGTATGGCCATTTCAGGCGTTCCTACATTGCCATGGTGCACTATTCCGATATTCAGCGGCGAAACAACATGCTAGTGAGGCGCTTGATTTGCGACAGCCCGACACGTTGGAATTCAACACTCCTAATGTTCGACCGCCTGCTCCAACAAGAAAAAGCCGTCAATGAGTATTTGTATGACCAGGGTGCTAGGACAGCCTCTGCAGAGCTGGGTATTTTTTTGCCACGTTACTGGACGCTCATGCGCAATGCCTGTAGGCTCATGCATCCTTTTGAGGAGGTGACAAAAATAGTCAGTCGCACTGAAGGCACCATCAGCGACATCATCCCATTTGTTTACTTCCTGGAGCGTGCCCTGTAAAGAGTGCTGGATTAGCCCATAGATGAGCGTGAAGAGGAAGAGTTGTGGTCACCATCACCACCAGAAACAGCCTTATTGTCATCGCTTGCTGGACCTGCGGCAACGCTGGAAGAGGAGTCTGAGGAAGAGGAGTCAGAGGAGAAATGTGGCTTTGAGGAGGAGGAAGACCAACCACAGCAGGAATCCCAGGGTGCTCGTTCTTGTCACCTATCTGGGACCCGTGGTGTTGTACGTGGCTGGGGGAAGAACAGACCTTCAATGACATCAGTGAGGACAAGGAACGGGAGATGAGTAGCTCGGCATCCAACCTTGTGCAAATGGGGTCTTTCATGCTGTCATGCCTGTTAAGGGACCCTCATATAAAAAGGCTGAAGGAGAACGACCTGTACTGGGTGGCCACGCTACTAGACCACCGGTATAAGCAGAAAGTGGCTAAAATGTTACCAAATTACCGGAAGTCGGAAAGGATGCAGCACTTCGCGAACAGAAAATTTTATGTTCGCGTGATCTCTATTTGCTATGTCATTTTATTCCACATTCATTATTTCAAATGAAGGTTCTAGAAAAAGTTTAAGTTATTATGACCCATCTGATATAAATAACCTAAGGCCTCAAGCACACGACCATGGCTCGGCATGCAGTTTGCAGTCCCCAATGCATGAGCAACATCCGTGCGGATTCCAGAGATGGATCCAGACCCATTTAACTTGAATGAGTCCGTGATCTGTACACACTACAAAAAAAATACATGTTCAAGTGAATTGGTCCGTATCCGTGATGCGGTGAACACACAGCCGTTGCCTGCATATTGCGGATCTGCTGTTTGTGGGCCACAATACGGACATGGCCGATGCATGAGGCCTAAAGTGGAGCCTTAGGAAATTATTCAGACTTTGCAATCATAATGTATGTCACTGAAGAAATGGGTAGGAGCCCCGAAACACGTTTGACCTGCATTGGTTGCGGTTAGAGTTCAGCGGACACCTGGGTGTTCGGGTTCGACGAGTTCAGCCGAACTTCACAAAATTGTTCGGGTTCGGGATCTGAACTTAACCCCGAACCCGAACCCCATTGAAGTCAATGCGGTCACAAACTTTTGGGCACTAAAATGGCTGTAAAATAGCCCTGGAAAGGGCTAGAGAGCTGCAAAACGCAGCAAAATGTAGGTAAATGCCCTGCAAACAAATGTGAATAGGGAAATGACTTAAAATAAAATAAATAAAAATTAAACATTATTAATTGGCAACTCAGAGGAGGAGGTGGATGTGGAGCAGATTATTAATTGGCAACTCAGAGGAGGAGGTGGATGTGGAGCAGGAGATTGAGGACGAGGAGGCGTCAGATGGGAATGCCATCAGCAGCGCGTCTACAAGCATGCTTTTGTAGTCAAGCATCTTTTGATCAGTAACAGACGTTTTTACAAAATTTCGTTACCTGCCAGCAATGGCCAGCAGGGGCAAAACTGTGTTAATGTCACCCACCAATGGAACAGGCAATTTTCAGTAAGTTAAGCCCCTGGCACCCAGACATAGGAGAGGTTCATTCACGGCAAAACAGGCTTCATGTCACCCACCAATGGAACAGGCAATTTTCACTTATGTAATCCCCTGGCACCCAAACAGAGGAGAGGTTTATTCACGGCAACACAGGCTTCATGTCACCCACCAATGAAGTAAATGCGTACCCGACATTTTGGGCACAAATATGGCTGTAACAAAGTCCTAGTAAGGACTATAGGGCTGCAAAAGGCAGCAAAATGTGGGTAAGTGCCCTGCAAACTAATCTGAATAGGGAAATAACATAAAATAAAACAAATAAAAATTAAACATTACTAACCAGCAACTCGGATGAGGAGGTGGATGCAGAGTCGGAGGTTGAGGAGGTGGTGAATATTGTGTTGTTGGTGAAAGAAGTGATGAAGGAGGAGGAGGAGGAGGGTGGTATCTTGAAAGTTTTTTTTTGTTTTGTTTTTAAAATTGGGGTAGCCCCCAAAATAATGGTACAGATTTAAAAAAAAGGATTCAATGAATAAGTGCACGGGAGTACAAGAATGCATGGTTGAGGCGGTTATAAATGTCTATTCTGCACAAGGTACGGACAAGTCCTGTGGGATCCATGCCTGGTTAATTTTAATGAACGTGAGCTCGTCCACGTTGGCTGTGGACAGGAGGCTGCGTTTGTCTGTAATGACGCCCCCTGCCGTGCTAAATACACGTTCAGACAATAAAGTGGCTGCAGGGTAGGCCAGCACCTCCAAGGTATTAAGGGCAAGTGCAGGCCATGTGGACAATTTGGAGACCTAGAATTTGAATGGGCCAGAACCATCAGTCAGTACGTGGAAGCGTGTGCACACGTACTGTTCCACCCTGTTGTTCAAATGCTGCCTCCTGCTAAGACGTTCCATATCAGCTGGTGGTGTAGGTTGCTGTGGTGCAGTGACAAAGCTTTTCCACATGTCGGCCATGCAAACCCTGCCTTCTGAGGTGCTGCCCGTGACACAGCTGTGTCGGCAACCTCTTCCTCCGCCTCCTCTGCCTTCGCCTTGTGCCTCCTCTTGTCCCCTAGTGTCAGTTGGGAATGCCCTCAGGAGCGCATCTACCAGCGTGCGCTTGTAGTCGTGCATCTTCCTATCACGCTCCACTGAGGGAATTATGGTGGGCACGTTGTCTTTGTAGCAGGAATCAAGCAGGGTGGCAACCCAGTAGTCAGCACAAGTTACAATGTGGGCACCTCTGCTGTCCTTGCACAGGCAATGCAGCATGTAGTCGCTCATGTGTACCAGGCTGCCCAGAGGTAAGGATAAGCTGTCCTCTGTAGGTGGTGTATAGTCTGTGTCCTCCGTATCCCCCCAGCCATGCTTCACTGATGGCCATGAGCTGCTTAGGTGCCACCCTGCTGTGAACCCGGTTCCTCCTCCTCCTCTACCTCATCCTCCAGAACTGTGCCCTGGCTGGCTACATTTGTACCTGGCCTCTGCTGGTGCAGGAACCCACCCGCTGAGCCACTTTTGAATGACCAGCCTGAAATCCTGTGAAATGCCCCCTCTTCCTCCTCCTCCTGTGCCACATACTCTTCCATCATTGCGGTAATTGTTTTTTCAAAGAGACATAGAAGTGGTATGGTAATGCTAACAAAGGCGTCATCAGCACTGGCCATGTTGGTTGAGTACTCAAAAGACTGCAACAAGGTACACAGGTCTCGCATGGAGGCCCAGTCACTGGTGGTGAAGTGGTGCTGTTCCGCCGAGCGACTGACCCATGCGTGCTGCAGCTAAAACTCCACTATCGCTAGCTGCTGCTGCTCGCACAGTCTCTCCAGCATATTCAAGGTAGAGTTCCAACTGGTGGGCACATCGCATATGAGGCGGTGAGCGGGAAGGCCAAAGTTACGCTGCAGGGCAGACGGCCAGGAGCAGCAGCAGGGTGAGAATGCCAAAAGCACACACAGACGCAGCAGCTGACATGTCTGGGTAGTTTTTAAGAAACTTTTGCACCACCAGATTCAGCACATGCACTAGGCAGGGGATGTGCATCAAACCGGCTAGTCCCAGAGCTGCGACGAGATTTTGCCCATTATTGCACACCACCAGGCCGGCCTTGAGGCTCACTGGCAGCAACCACTCATTGGTCTTTTGTTCTATGCCCCTCCAAAGCTCCTGTGCGGTGTGGGGTTTGTCCCCCAAACACATGAGTTTTAAAACCGCCTGCTGACGCTTACCCCTGGCTGTGCTGAAGTTGGTGGTGAAGTTTTTTCACTGACCGGATGTGGAGGTGGTAGAAGAGGAGGAGGAGGATGCGGAGAAGGAGGAGGAGGCAACAGAAGTCAAAGAATAATGCCCTGCGATCCTCGGTGGTGAAAGGACATGCGCCAAACCGCTATCCGCCTCGAGACCAGCCGCCACTACTTTTACCCAGTGTGCAGTCAGGGAGATATAGCGGCCCTGGCTGTGCTTACTGGTCCATGTATCTGTGGTTATGTGGACCTTGCCACAGATGGTGTTGCGCAGCGCACACTTGATTTTATCCTCCACTTAGTTATGCAGGGAAGGGACGGCTCGCCTCGAAAAGTAGTGGCGGCTGGGAACTACATACTGTGGGACCACCGCCATTAGCTGTTTGAAATATTCCGTCTCCACCAGACCGAATAACAGCATTTTAAAAGCCAGTAATTTTGAAATGCTGGCATTCAGGGCCAGGAAACCGAGGTTGGGTAGGTGGGTATTTCCTCCTTCTCTCCGGTGTTTAGGAGATGGACAGCTGAACGCTCGCGTGTGACATGGTGGAGATGCTTGGTGATGGTGAGGGAGGTGGTGGTGGTGTTGGTAGATCATTCTCTGTTTGCTGGTTGGCAGGTGTCACGATGACGCTAGAGGTGGAGGAAGAGACAGAGACAGCAGCAGAAGAGGAAGCAGGAGAAGCCTGAGACCTTTCTTGGTTTTTAAGGTGTTTACTCCACTGCAGTTCGTGCTTTGCATGTAGATGCCTGGTCATGCAGGTTGTGCTCAGGTTTAGAACATTTATGCCTTGCTTCAGGCTCTGATGGCACAACGTGCAAACCACTTGTGTCTTATCATCAGGAAATTGTGTGAAGAACTGCCACGCCAATGAACTCCTTGGAGCTGGCCTTGGTGTGCTCGGTCCCTGGGTGTGGTGGGCAGTAGCAAACGTACTGTCTCTGGAACGGCCACTCCGCTTTTGCACCCTGCTCCCTTTTTTGCTGTGCTGTTGCCTCTGTGCGACCACCGCCTCTTCCTCAGAACTGCACACATCACTTGCACGACCTTGATACCAGTCTGGGTCTAGGACCTCATCATCCTCCACATCATCTTCCACCCATTCTTGACCCCTGCCCTCCTCGTCGGTCTGCACATTGCAGAAAGCCACAGCAGTTGGCATCTGTGTTTCATCATCATCAGAGACGTTTTGTGGCAGTATTCCCATGTCCTCATCCTGCAACATAAGTGGTTGGGCATCAGTGCATTTAATGTCTTCCACTTCTGGGGCAGGGCTAGGTGGATGGGCCGGGGAAACCCTGCCAGCACAGTCATCAAAAAGCATAAGAGTTTGCTGCATGACTTGGAGCTCAGACTGCTTGGCTGATTTTCAAGGGGGTGAGGTGAAAGACTGATGGGCATGGGCTGCAGGTGCCAACTCTGAGCTTTCTGCAGAGGAATGGGTGGGAGATACTGTGAAGGAACTGGAGCCACTGTAAGCCACCCAATCTACTATCGCCTGTACTTGTTCTGGCCACACCATCCGTAGAGCGGCCTTCATGCCTACCAAAAAACGCTGCAGGTTCTGTTGCTCACTCCTGAGGAAGGTGTTTCACTTTGACCTGTAGTTGGCGCTGAGCGGCCACGTCCTCTCCCAGCAACAGGACCTCCTCCACCACGACCATGCCCACGTCACTTATTTGATGTTCTCCTCATTATTTGCGTTCACCCACCAAGCTGACAATTTAACTGTAAATAGTCAACAATTAAGTTCACTAACACTAAGGCAGTGCCGTGTCAAAAAAATGCTCTGAGGACCAAGAATACTGTTTTTTTTTCCAAAAAATACACTAATGCACTATGTCACTGCAGAAATGTAAATTAGGTATTTTTACACTGTATGCACAACTGCTTTTTGAAGCAAGAATACGGCTTTTTTCACAAAAATACACTAATGCACTATTTCTCAGCAGAAATGTGTATTTTAAACTGTTTTGTGGACCAGGAATACAGCTTTTTCTCCCTAAAACACAGTAATGCACTATTTTAGTGCTGAAATTTAAAATAGGTATTTGTACGCTGTATGCACAACTGCTTTGTGGACTAGGAATACCGCTTTTTTTTCCCAAAAATACACTGATGCACTATTTTACTGCAGAAATGTAAAATATATATTTGTACACTGTATGCACAACTGCTTTGTGGACCAAGAACACGGCTTTTTTCCCCAAAATTCACAAATGCAATATTTCAGTGCTGAAATTTAAAATAGGTATTTATACGCTTAATACACTGATGCACTATTTCACTGCAGAAATGTAAAATAGGTTTTTGGGCGGTATATTTTAAACTGCTTTGTGGACCAGAAATACCGCTTTTTCTCCCTAAAACACAGTAATGCACTATTTCAGTGCTGAAATTTAAAATACCGTATTTTTCGCTTTATAAGACGCACCTGATGATAAGACGCAGCTAGGTTTTTGAGGAGGAGAATAAGAAAAAAAAAATTTGAACCAAAAGGTGTGCTTTTGGTGGGTTTTGAACTAATGGTGGTCTGTGGATGACACTTTTATGGGGGATCTGTGGAGGACACACTGTTATGGAGGCGATCTGTGGATGACACACTGTTATGTAGGCGATCTGTTGATGACACACTGTTATGGAGGCGATCTGTGGAGGACACTTTGGGGGGATCTGTGGAGGACACTTTGGGGGGATCTGTGGAGGACACTTTGGGGGATCTGTGGAGGACACTTTGGGGGGGATCTGTGGAGGACACTTTGGGGGGGATCTGTGGAGGACACTTTGGGGGGGATCTCTGGAGGACACTTTGGGGGGGATCTCTGGAGGACACTTTGGGGGATCTCTGAGGACACTTTGGGGGATCTCTGGAGGACACTTTGGGGGATCTCTGGAGGACACTTTGGGGATCTCTGGAGGACACTTTGGGGGATCTCTGGAGGACACTTTGGGGGATCTCTGGAGGACACTTTGGGGGATCTCTGGAGGACACTTTGGGGGATCTGTGAGGACACTTTGGGGGATCTGTGGATGACATAAGTGTCATCCACAGATCCCCCAAAGTGTCCTCCGCAGATCCCTCCGATAGAAGTGTGGAAGGAGGAGGCGGGGAAACTCATGCAGTGCTCCAGTGCATTGCTTCTACTCTAAAACACCGGGCCCCGCTGCAACAGTTAAATACTATATTGCCAATCACGCTTACAGAAATAACCTAACTACTACTATAATCGCATAATCGCACATCCATACATCATAGTACTGTACACGCTGCAGACCGCAGCTCCCTCGGTCATGCGCCGCCTGTCCCGCCTGCCGCAGCTCCCTCCTCATGCGCCGCCTGCGGGACAGGCGGCGCATGACTGAGGGAGCTGCGGTCTGCGACGTGTACAGTACTATGATGTATGGATGTGCGATTATAGTAGTAGTTAGGTAAGTTAAGTAAGCGTGATTGGCAATATAGTATTTAACAGTTGCGGCGGGGCCCGGTGTTTTAGAGTAGAAGCACTGCATCGGGCCCCGCCATGAGTTTCCCCGCCTCCTCCCTCCACACTGATACTTCGCTGGCCGTGCTGTGCAGCATAGCGGTCAGCGAAGTAACAGTATTCGTTTTATAAGACGCACGGTCATTTTCCCCCCGACTTTGGGGGGGGGGGCGAAAGTGCGTCATATAAAGCGAAAAATACGGTAGGTATTTTTACGCTGTTTGCAGAACTGTTTTTTGAAGCAAGAATACGGCTTTTTTTCACAAAAATACACTAATGCACTATTTCACAGCAGAAACGTAAAATAGGTATTTGGGCGGTGTATTTTAAACTGTTTTGTGGACCAGGAATACAGCTTTTTCTCCCTAAAACACAGTAATGCACTATTTCAGTGCTGAAATTTAAAATAGGTATTTGTACGCTGTATGCACAACTGCTTTGTGGACCAAGAACATGGCTTTTTACCCCATAATTGACAAATGCAATATTTAACTGCTGAAAATTAAACGTAGGTATTTGTACGCTGTATGCACAACCGCTTTGTGAACCAAGAACACCGCTTTTTTTCCCTAAAACACACTAATGCACTATTTCAGTGCTGAAATTTAAAATAGGTATTTATACGCTTAATACACTGATGCACTATTTCACTGCAGAAATGTAAAATAGGTTTTTGGGCGGTATATTTTAAACTGCTTTGTGGACCAGAAATACCGCTTTTTCTCCCTAAAACACAGTAATGCACTATTTCAGTGCTGAAATTTAAAATAGGTATTTGTACGCTGTATGCACTACTGCTTTGTGGACCAGGAATACCGCTTTTTTCCCAAAAATACACTGACGCACCATTTCACTGTAGAAATGTAAAATAGGTATTTGGGCGGTGTATTTTAAACTGCTTTGTGGACCAGGAATTCCCTAAAAAATACACTGATGCAGTATTTCACTGCTGAAATTGAAAATAAGTTTTGGTGCGTTGTATGCACAAGTGCTCTATAGCACCACAATACAGATTTTTGCCCTAGACTACAGAAATGGACTATGTCACCCCTAAATTATACAAAAGGTAATGTAGGGGACTTGACCTGCCAGAAAAAATGATTTTTTCCTTCACTGAGCTACCACAAAGGATTAGACTGATGTCCCTGGCAAGCTGGCACACATGCAGGTCACATGCAGTGCCAAAGACACTGCAGTGGCTAGAATGGCCGCCGACCCCCACCTCAGTAACAGATGGATTTTTTTTTAAAAACAATTTGCAGTATCACTGGGCTCAAGGCTGGGTACAAAATTGGCAAGCTGGCACACTTGCAGGTCACATGCAGTTCCAAAGACACCACAGTGGCTAAAATGGCCACTGGCCCCCCACCTCAGTAACAGATGGATTAATAAAAAAAACACTTTGCAGTATCACTGGGCTCAGGGCTGGGTACAAAAATGTAGGATTGTAGTAGCACCCTCCCTCAATAATTGCTGTAGCTTGAATATTTCACACCACCAGGTTCAACAGATTTCTTTCCAAATCTCTCCCTGAGAGCACTGGCAGCAACCTTTCCCTATACTAACAGCAGCAGAGTGACGTGACTCCAGCTTATAAAGAGGTAGGGTCACATGCTACACTCAGCCAATCACAGCCAGGCCATTATTAGGCATGGCTGTGATGGCTTCTTAGGGCAAAGATGTAAAACGCTTGCTGATTGGCAGCTCTGCAGCCTTTCAAAAAGCAGGAAGAGTCACCAAACAACGGACCCGAACTTTTATAAAAATGTTCGGGTTCGAGTCCGTGTCCCGAACATACTAAAATTCGGTACGAACCCGAACTATACAGTTTAGGTTTGCGCAACTCTAGTTGCAATATTACCAACCTTTGATCTACCAATACTCTTCTATATTAATAACGTCTAGAAAGAAATTAACCACTTCAGCCCCCCTAGCTTAAACACCTTAATGACTAGGCCACTTTTTACAATTCTGCACTACACTACTTTCACCGTTTATTGCTCCGTCATACAACTTACCACCCAAATGAATTTTACCTGCTTTTCTTCTCACTAATAGAGCTTTCATTTGGTGGTATTTTATTGCTGCTGACATTTTTACTTTTTTTTATATTAATCGAAAATGACCAAAATGTTTGCAAAAAAAATGACATTTTTCAATTTTTGTTGTAAAATTTTTCCAAAAAAAACTACTAAAAAAAAAATCTTTAAGTGTATATTTATTGGTTTGGGTAAAAGTTATAGCGTTTACAAACTATGGTGCAAAAAAGTGAATTTCCGTATTTTGAAGCAGCTCTAACTTTCTGAGCACCTGTCATGTTTCTTCAGGTGCTAGAATGCCAGGATAGTATAAATACACCCAAATGACACCATTTTAGAAAGAAGACACCCAAAAGTATTCGCGGAGGGGCATGATGAGTTCATGTATCATTTCATTTTTTTTCACAAGTTAGCGGAAAATGACACTTTCTGAGGAAAAAAATAATAATAAAGTTTCCATTTCTGCTAACTTCTGGCAAAAACAAATAAAATCTCCCACGGACTCACTATGCCCCTCACTGAATACCTTGGGGTGTCTTCTTTCCAAAATGGGGTCATTTGTGGGGTGTTTGTACTGTTCTGGCCTTTTGGGCGGGGCTAAATTGTGAGCATCCCTGTAAAACCTAAAGGTACTCGTTGGAATTTGGGCCCCTTTGCGCACCCAGGCTGCAAAAAAAGTGTCACTCGTGTGGTATTGCCGTACTCAGGAGAAGTAGGGAAATGTGTTTTGGGGTGTATTTTTACATATACCCATGTTGGGTGAGAGAATTATCTCTGTAAACTGACAACTTTGTATAAAAAAAATTAAAAAGTTGTCATTTACAGAGATATTTCTCACACCCAGCATGGGTATATATAAAAATACACCCCAACTCATTGCCCTACTTCTCCTGATTACGGCGATACCACATGAGTGACACTTTTTTTGCAGCGAAGATGCGCAAAGGGGCCCAAATTCCAATGAGTACCTTTAGGATTTCACAGGGCATTTTTACGCATTTGGATTCTCACGCTTTAGGACCCCTAAAATGCCAGGGCAGTATAAATACCCCACATGTGACCCCATTTTGGAAAGAAGACACCCCAAGGTATTCCGCGAGGGCCATGGCGAGTTCACAGGAAAAAAAAATTTTGCCACAAGTTTTTTTTTTTTTTTTTACAAAGTCTCATATTCCACTAACTTGTGACAAAAAATAAAATTTTACATGAACTCACCATACCCCTCACGTAATACCTTGGGGTGTCTTCTTTCTAAAATGGGGTGACATGTGAGGTTTTTGTACTGCTCTGGCATTTGAGAGTCTCCACAATCATTACACGTATGGCCAGCATTAGGAGTTTCTGCGATTCTCCTTATATTGAGCATACGGGTAATGAGATTTTTTTTTTACTTTCAGTAAAAAAAAAAAAAATGAACGGCACTGATTTTTTCATTCGCATCGATCAATGTGGATGAAAAAATCTCTGCCAAAATCAGTGACTGCGGTTCGGTGGGCTGGCCGCTAACTAGCTAACAAGTAGCTAACTAACTGGCGGTGATAAGGGACCCTTATGCCCCATTCACACGTCCGCAATTCTGTTTGCGGAACGGAATTGCGGACCCATTCATTTCTATGGGGACAGACTTTGTCCGGCTCGGATCCGGAATTGCGGATCCGCACTTCCAGGTCTGCACTTCCGTTCTGCAAAAATATAGAACATGTCCTATTCTTGTCCACAATTGCGGACAAGAAAAGGCATTTTCTATATAGTTCTGGCAATGTGCGGATCTGCAAAATGCGGAAAGCACATTGCCAGTGTCCGTGTTTTGCGGATCCGCGGATCTGAAAAACACATATGGACATGTGAATGGAGTTTTACAGGGGGGTGATCAGTGACAGGGGGGTGATCAGGGAGTCTAGATGGGGTGATCAGGGGTTAACAAGGGGTTAATAAGTGACAGGGGGTGTAGTGTGGTGCTTGGTGTTACTCTACATAGCTACCTGGTCCTCTGGTGGTCGATCCCAGCAAATGGGACCACCAGAGGACCAGGTAGCAGGTATATCAGACGCTGTTAACAAAACAGAGTCTAATATACCTGTTTGATGCCTTTTATTTTAGATCTACAGCCTGCCAGCGATTGATCATCGCTGGCAGGCTGTAGTATAACTTCTGAGACGCGATATGTTGTGAACGTTCATAGCAAATCTCGCCTCTCGCGAGATGACGCGCCCCCGCGTCAAGAGGAACAAGCCTGCCGCCACCTGGACGCATCCCTGTGTTAGGTGGTCGGCAGTCGGTTAAAGGAGTTGTTTCACTTTAGCAATTGGCATTTATCATTTTGATAGTTAATACAAGGCACTAATGCATTGTAATTATCCATATTGCCACATTTGCTGGCTTCATTTATTTTCCAGTAGCATTATACACTGCTTGTTTCCCGGGGTTATACCACTGCTGAAATCAAGCGGTGGTCATAGGAAAAAGCGCTGGCTCTCTGTATCAGTTTTGCCGTTGTGGCTATAACCCCTGGATATGAGCAGTATGTAATGTAATAGAAAAATGTATCAAACCAAAAAAGGAAGCAATATGGACAATCAAAATACATTAGTAAGTGCCATTTGCTGAAGTGAGACAAACCCTTTAAATGGTGTGTCCTGTAACTAAGTGCGATCTACTCTATTTACATCTATTCAACTATTGTTTTTCTTCTGCATATTGTGGAACTACAGCTCCTAGACAGAATATACTCCATCTAAAAAGTGCATTGCTTTCAGCCAGCACCACTTTCCATTAATTTACTCACACTAGTATCTGGTGAATGACAGACTGATCCATAATACTCATGCGCAGAGACACCAAGCAGATGGCATTACCTACTGTTATACTTACCTACAACTGGCAAACCGCATTCTGTAATTTGAGCTGTGAAAAAAAGATACAAGAAAGCAAAATAGTGGAGTCCAAGAACCTTCTTTTCCTTTCCCTACGTGAAATGCTAGTCACGGTGAGTAACTCACAGTAAGGGCTCTTTCAAATGACCGTATCCATTTTTGCAGTTCACAAATTGCGGATCCGCAAAACACGAGTACTGGCCGTGTTCTTTACTCATTTGGCAGAACAGAGCGGCAAGCCCTATGATAGAAATGCCTATTCTTGTTGGCAATTGCAGACAAGAAAAGGACACAATCTATCTTTTTTTGTGGGGCCATGGAATGGAAATACGGATGAGGACAGCAAACCGTGTGCTGTCTGCAACTTTTGCGGCTCCATTGAAATGAATAGGTCTGCATCCATTCTGAAAAATTGTGGAACAGATGTGGTCTCAAACATAGTGGTAATTGACCTGCAGTTCGTGATAGCAATGGAGATGATGTGTTAGACAACTGTTCACATGGTGCAGTACTGCATGGTGGCCTTTGTTTTTGTGGTGCTGTGCTGGTGGGTCGGTGGGACCCAGTGCTATGGGTGGCATTATCAGACAGCAGGGTTGCTGTTTGACTCCTGGGTCCTGCCGCCCACTAGGGCAGTGCTGATTTGTCTCCGCATTGTGCTGCGCCTTTTTCAAAGTAGGTCCCACTCAAAGAAGCAACCTTGGCGTGGTGAGTTGGCTTATGCTTTTTGATCAAAACGTACACTAGTGCCTCTTGTACAGCATGCAGTATAGAGGGCTGTACACTTTAATATTGCGCTGAGAAGCGAGTTTAATTAGGTCAAAGCATAGCATTGTGGATGTGCGATCCAGTTCTGTTTTTCTCCACTTGATATATTCATCTTTAGTTTGTTTTATCATAAATTAGATTTTTTTATTTATTTAGAAAATGACATATCGTGAGGAGATATTAAATAAGGGAAAGTTACAGTAAATAATTTGATACAGTAGAATGATGCATTAACCATACAGGTATAACCACTCTGAAAACAATTCTGTGGATTGCTATGAAATTGGGATTTTTTTTTTTTCTTAATTGCATTCTCAAGAAAAGGATCATTCAGTTCAAATGTCTAAACAACCCTGGGTCATCATTAATCAAAATGTATGTGGAGTTTACCCCTAATGTTAAGTGAATAAAAAAGTCATAAACACAAAGCATGTCCTGACATTTTACATGTCAAACAGCATTAAATATTGATATTCATGTATATTTAATGATAATAGATCTACTCAGCAGGCAGACGTTTACCAAAGATATAGCGAATAGGATAAAAGGTCAAAGTATGAATTTAAAGGCTATGGACACCTTTGTGCACTAAAACAATCAACAACCCCATATCTTACTTAATGCAGCACATAATAAAATTGCACTTGCTTGTTAACTGCTATCATCTTTGCTTCACATGCTCTCAGAAATGCTCTTCTACGAGTTTTACTTACTGCAGTAATTTCCTGTGAGGCTCTGTGAGCGTTCCTGTGGATGTCACATGCACCAGCACAACTTCTGCTGCAATGCCCCCACATCCTGTTACACAGCACAGCTAGCAGCCACTTACATATAGGCTGCTGGAACTTGTAAGATTTAATTCCAAGCCCCACAACATGGTGAGTCTTACAGTATGCTACAAGTTCAACCTATAATCAGCAGATCTAATTCTCACTTTCCATTCTGTAGAAAGTCCATTTTTTGTAGACACAATAGATATTTCTGCTGATAACATTTGTGCAGTGATCTACAGTCAGAACCATGGTGTTAGAAGCCTGATATAGATCTCATTACTGATGCTCTCACTACATGCACTCTTTTCTGAATACAGTATTGTGTGCAGTCCGCACAGTGAGCGGTCACTTCTCCGACACAGATTAGTACAGTGTGATGACACAATGCTATGTACACATAGAAGGACACTGGGGGAAATTTATCAAAACTGGTGTTAGGTAGAACTGGCTTAGTTTCCCATAGCAATCAATCAGATTCCTCCATTCATTTTCCAATGAAGCTGTTTGAGGGATGATAATCCATTTTGTATGAGTACTTCATCTTGTGCATATGTGGAAAATTAATGAGCCAGCTGGCAGGACGTAGGGGGTTTCTGTGAATAAAACAAATGTTCTAGCTACAAGGTAAGCTCCCCTTATCAGAGTTTGATGTCCAAGAAAGTTATGCTTTGTTTTCTCAGTTTCGGGATGTATTGCTAAAGAATGTCAACTTTGAGATAAGATGCAGAAACTTTTTAATTATTAGAGTTCTGTTAGTATAGTGCGGAAGTATTGTCTTTTATGACTAACAAAACAAATCAAATCATTAGTTTCGATTTCCACCCCCTTGGTGGGAGCCTGATTTGTCCATGATTATCTGTAGTGTTATAAAGATGTATACTTGTATGTAATAAGGAGAGATAATCTGATTTAGCAGTGTGTCTGTGTCAGCTCTCTGACTGCTCATAATGAAAACTTCAATTGGGACCCTGACAATTATAGAAGAAGGGGGTTTTGCCCCAACAGCTGTGAAGAATGAAAGGTGGAATCTGATTGGTTGCTATGGGTGACTAAGCCAGTTATACTTTACACTAGTTTGATAAATGTGACCAACCACAGGAGTGTATAAAGTGTTTGAGAGTGCGGATATATATATATATATATATATATATATATATATATTTATATCTGCACTCTGAAACACTTTATTCACTCCTGTGGTCCCAATGTTTTCAGCTCATTCACAGAGTCTCTTTTAAAGCTATGACCTAAAAAGTTGCGACTAGTGTTGAGTGAACTTGTGTTTGAAGTTCAGCGTACAAGGTTCAGGTTATCTAAGATTTCCATTTTGAATTCCACTACCACAGACCAGAAGGGTCTATTTACACGTCCGCAACAGTTTTTTGTGTATCCACAAAACCCGGACACCAGCCATGTGCGTTCCGCATTTTGGGGACCACACATGGCCGGCACTATAATAGAAATGGACATGCTATATTTTTTTTGCAGGGCCACAGAATGAAAGTGCGGATGCGGGGAGCACACTATGGTATTGTCCGCATCTTTTGCGACCCCATTGAAAATTAATGGGTCCGCACCCCTTCCGCAAAATTGCGGGACAAATGCGGACCCATAATGCGGACTTGTAAATGGACCCTTAGTTATGGTCCGTGGTAACAGAATCCATAACGGAATTCTTATATAACCCGAACCTTGTACGCCAAACTTGAAACACATTCTCTCATAACTAGTTGCAACCGCAAGTGTGAATAAAGTGTTTTTCTTTTCACTCATTTTGTCTGAGAGTGCTGCCATTTTTTAAAATTCTTATATTGTCCTGGATTTGTTAATAGATTCATTGGCCCGCACCTCCATATTTGTATTTGGTCTGATGTGCTGCCATTGTGTGTATATATATTGTGACAGTCCATTACAAAGCTCACCTTTCCAGAGGTGAAAAGGTAGGGGGATTAGTCAGATTATTTCATACAAGGAGACCTCAGGAGACAGAAGTGCATTTCAACTGGCATCCTGCCAGCTTTATTTCACAGGTTGCACAAAAACACAAATCATAAACGGAAAACCTAGCCTTTAGTGATGAGCGAGCATGCTCGGCTGAGTACTGGTTCGGCTTGAGCATCGCTATGCTCGGCACATGGTGGTACTCGGCCGAATACCACGTGTGTTTGTCGCATTGCTCGAGTCTCCTCCCCACACTTTTGGTGTCTCCTAAGCAGCCAATCAACGTTCAGGTAAGTAATTCCCTTCAGTGTAATGCCATAGCCATGTTAGCCATTAGCCTTACACTGATCGGCTGGCCGATACACGTGATACCAGTTTATATAGGAGCCGATGTCCCGTGCTCGGATCATACAGCATCAGGGAGAGCAGACAGTAGGCAGGGAAAGATAGGTTTTGCTGGATATTCATAGATTTAACTCCTAAAAAACTATTGAAAGACCAAAAAGTCCTCTCAAGGACTACGGTGTGTGTTTGACAGCAGTGCAGCACCTTTTTTTTTTTTTTACCAGGGGTTAAATTCAGCAGTATCAGGGACAGGCGTCTTTAGGAAGGGACAGATAGTGCAGGGCTGGAAAAATCACTTTTTTAAGTACCCAAAAGCTTTGAAAAGACTGAAAGATTTGATATTAGTGAGATCTACAGTACGCCATCAGAAAGCAGTGTGTTTAGCAGACATTATAAAGAGGGGCTTATTCACTAGAAAGTGTCTGCAAGTGAGATCTACAGTACGCCATCAGAAAGCAGTGTGTTTAGCAGACATTATAAAGAGGGGCTTATTCACTAGAATGTGCCTGCTAGTACACCGCGCCATCAGAGAATTTTTTGGAGAAATTAACCTAATTTGTGCCATATCTGTGTGTGTGCATTCAATCAGCAACCGTTATATATTTATATTTTGGGCAAATTTAACTAGTTTTCGGCAAATCTGTGTATGTGTTTAGGCTGCAACAGTATATACAGTATTCCAGCAGAGAATACATTTTATTTGGGACAAATTTAACTAGTTTTAGGCACATCTGTGTGTGCGTTTAGGCCACAACCATATGTACATTATTCCAGCATAGAATTATTTGTATTTGGGACAAATTTAACTAGTTTGGGGCACATCTATGTGTGCATTCAATCCACAACCATTATATTCATTACTTTAGCAGAGAATTATTTATATTTTGGGCAAATTTAACTAGTTTTGGGCACATATGTGTGTGTATTTAGGCCGCAACCGTATATACAGTATTCCAGCAGACAATAAATTTTATTTGGAACAAATTTGTATCCCATACTGAACTGAATCGGAAAACACTGTGTATATTGCAATTTCCAGTAATCTGGGCTCAGTAAAGTGTCCACAATCTGGGGTTTTTTGTATCCAATACTGAACTGCATCTGAAAAAAGTGTGTATATTACAATTTCCATTAATCTGGGCCTAGTAAAGTGTCCAAAATCTGTGGGTTTTTGTATCCAATACTGAACAGCATCTAAAAACACTGTCTATATTACAACTTCCATTAAGGGACGGGGAAGTGGGCGTGATGCTTATGGTGCAAGTAGAGGTCGTGGTCGTGGCGCAATGAAACTGTGCCTGCTGCCAGTGCATCAGAAAAAACAAAAAAATCCAGCTTCATGTCCAACTTAGCTGAGTGGCGCAGGACAACACTGTCCAAGTCAGACCAGTGCGAACAGGTGGTTGGTTGGATTGCTGAAGATAATGCTTCCAGTCGTTTAAGCACCACCCTTTTTTTCCACTAAGTCCAGTCTCTGTAGCCAAGAGTCTGGTCAACCAAATCCTCACTCTGATCCTCCTTCCTCCCACCATGTCGAGTCTGGCCAAATAAGTGATCCCACACTCGGATATTCACATGACCTCTTTTCATCACCAGTACTTGGTTTGGCTATCTCGCCAAGAACATTTGAAGAGGTACCTGAGATATTGTGCACTGATTCCCAACCTTTTGAGCCTTCACAGTCTTAAGAACGGTAATCATTCGTTCACAAGGTGGATGATGATGAGACACAGTTGTCAATCACAGAGGTTGTGGTTAGGTCAAGTCAGGAGGATGAGCAGAGTGAGGAAGTGGAAGAGGAGGTAGTGGACGATGAGGTCACTGACCCAATATGGGAAAGTGAGAAGCCGAGCGAGGACAGCAGTACAGAGGGGGAGGTATCCGCAGCACCGCAACAGTCTGGAAGAGGCACTGGGGTTGCAAAAGGGAGACGCCAGCCAACATCAAACAGGGCTGCAACCGTTACATGGAGCACCCCTATGCATAAATCTAACTTGCCAAGGGGTAGGTGTTCCGCAGTAGGGCGCTTTTTTGAGGAAAGCGCAGACAACAAAAGAGTGGTAGTTTGCAACCTGTGCCATACCAAAATGAGCCGGTGCGTGAACACTAGCAACCTCTCCACCACCAGTATGATCCGCCACATGGCATCCAAGCACCCTAATAAGTGGGTCGAATGCCTGGGTCCACAATCTTGGTCTGCTGGTCACACCACTGCCTCCTCTTCCCCTGTTACGCACTGCTGGCCAATCCCCTGTCGAAGACGCAGGCCCGGATGCCCCTCACCCTGCACCTGTACCTTCGCATGAACCATCAGCAACATCCACTTCTCTGGCCCTGCGCAGCGTGCAAATATCTATAACACAGGCATTTGAACGCAAGTGCAAATACCCACCCACAGGCCATATCACTAAATCCGCAACTTTCGAAATTACTGGCCCTTAAAATGTTGCCATTTAGGCTTGTGGACACTGAGGCCTGATGTCAGTGGCCGTCCATCGGTACGCAGTCCCCAGCCGCCACGGACACATGGACAAGTGCTGGTGACCAGGGACACTACATTTCCCTGACCGCACACTGGGTGAATACTGTGAAGGCTGGGAGTGAGTCGTACCCTGGGATGGCACAGGTGCTATCCACACTCAGGATTGCGGGCCCTACGTCCATCAGGGTCTCCGCCAGCAGCTATGTTACTGGCTCCAACCCCCACTTCTCCTCCTCTTCCGCCTCCTCCTCCACTTCCACCTCCAACAGTGCCTTACAACTACTGGGTGTCCAAGCTGGACACGTGGCACAAACTTGTGCTCTATGCCTTGGAGGTTCTGGCCTGCCCTGCTCCCAGTGTTTTGTCTGAGCGTGTATTATAATTGATAAGCGTATTCGCATGTCCACTGACAATGCTGACAGGTTGACTCAGATAAAAATGAACAAGGCCTGGATTGCTCCTGACTTCTCAACTCCACCAGTGGAGAGCTGAGATTATTGAGGATGAACATAAAGGCAATTTCAATGTATTGTTTATAATGTGCTCAGTCTACTGTAGTGTATTCCCATGCACCTTTTCCACCACAAAAAAAGTGTATATGGTTGAATCTTGTTTTCTACTCCTCCTCCTCATCCAAATTGTATACATTCCCTCCACTACAATTTTTAAAGAGGCTCAGCTCACTAGCAGGCCCTCAACCATAGTGTTTTATAGGGTCAGCTCACCAGCAGGCCCTCAACCATAATGTTTTGCAGGGTCAGCTCACCAGCAGGCCCTCAACCATAATGTTTAATAGGCTTAGCTCACCAGCAGGTCCTCAACCATAATGTTTCACAGGGTCAGCTCAGCAGCAGGCCCTCTCCTTTAATGTTTTAGAGGGTCACCAGCAGGCCCTTGCTCCAAATGTTTTTGAGGGTCAGCTCACCAGCAGCCCCTCGCCCCTAATGTTTTAGAGGTATATACTAGAAGGTGAATCTGGATCGCACATCCTCAACACTATGCTTTTGACTTAATGACTGTATCAGCATAATTACGTGGCGTATCCGCACAATTTGTAATACATTGTATGCTGTGCATAAGAGGCATTAGTTTACAGTTTGATCAAAGAGCATAAGCCCACTTTCCAACGACAAGGAAGCCTCTGCAAGTGGGAAACTACTCTAACCTATAAATGGCGCAGACATGCGCGGCGACCACCGGCGCCCCAGCACCGCACCAGCAGCAGACAGCGGGACCCAGGAGCCACACAGCAACCCCACTGTGCAGCAAAGCCTCCTTGGCTCTGGGATCCACCGCCCCGCCAGCACAGCGCTGAGGCAGCAATGGCAGACAACGCAGTACTGCACCATGTGAACGAGTGCAAAGAGCTCACCCAGTCACGACCCTCAGGAAATGCATCTGAGAGATAGTGGGAGTTTTTAAACCCCTTGCAGCTAAGGCTAATTAAAAACACCTAGTCCAAATGGGGAGGAGTGCTGATACCAGAAAAGAAAAAAAGCGAATGAGTAATTTGGGTATATACTAGAAGGTGAATCTGGATCGCACATCCTCAACACTAATGTTTTAGAGGGTCAGCTCAGCAGCAGGCCCTCACCCGTAAAGATTTAGAGGATCAACAGCAGGCCCGTGCTTCAAACGTTTTTGAGGGTCACCAGCAGGCTACCAATCATAATTTTTCAAGGGTGTGTATGATGCCCTCCTTTGTATGTAATAAAGGGTGTATTGTAGTCTCGGTTCCTTGTAATTTTTGGCAGCCCTTTCACTTTATATACAATTAGGCTTTATGAGTGTAGGAGTCCTACTACCTGAACAATTGTACCAGAATGTGAACGGGCCCTCCTTTATGTGATATACAGGCTGTTCCGGAGTGCCTCTTGCTTGTAATTTTTGGCAGCACTTCCACTTTATATACAATTCAATATACAGGAAACATTGTTTCCTAACAATTTTTCCTGTGAAATATTTTTGGGTGGGGCTTTTGTGCGTATTTTTGTCAGTCTGTAAAAGTGGCATATAACTCGGAGTCTCATGCTGTTCCCGATCCATTTTGGTGGTGTTTCTGTCACTTTCAGACCTTTTCCAATGGACCAGACACCCTCCCCTCTTCAGAGCACGGGTGCCTGGTTGTCTCCCGTTGACTTCCATTATACTCGGGTGCTCGCCTGAGTGCACGAATATCGCTATGTGTTCGGACCGAGCACCCGAACACCTTGGTGCTCGCTCATCACTACTAGCCTTGTCAAGGCTCTAACTAAACAATAGGTCCCCCTTTAGGATGTGGCTGAGCTAACCTCAGTCCACCCAAAATAAACACGCTGTCAAACAACCTGTGATACTTGCGATTTGCAGGCTCTGAGATGTGGCTTCTCTCACTCCCAGGAAGTTCTGAGCAAGTATGTTGTCAGCCCAGTTATCTAGGAACTCCCCAGGTGCAGCTCATCAGGCTTAGGTTTTTAACCCTTTCCTAAATAACTTTCTTCAGCATATGTTAGGAATCTGGGAGACACATATATACCGTCAATTACTTCCCCCTGTGAGACACCACAATATATATATATATATATATATATATATATTAGGGTTACTCCTGCAGTATATACATCTTTTGCTAGAAGTAGCTGTGCTTTGTGTGTGTATATATATATATATATATATATATATATATTACTGTTTTTATGAAGCAAGGTAGCCAAAAAATTGCTTTTTGGCACAGTATTTATTTTTCTGTTTTTTACAATGTTCAAAAACAAAGAAACAAATTGAATGGTATTGTGGTATACACCCTCAAAATACTTCAGAAAATATAATATAATATTGAGGAGGAACGTTAAAACAAAACAAAAAAGTTTATTAGTGTATATCAATTAAAATAAAGGGGAGTCTAGCCAGAACACCCTCTCATACCTAGAATAGCTAGGCACGAATCACTAGTACGGGATCCCCACCAGGGCAGTGTGTGTCCTACGCTATTGTGGCGTTGACTACCAGTGTACCAGTGATACCCTAATAAGAGGCCCATTAGCCAATTATAACAATGGTGCTACTCTAAGGCCCATGGGGAAGACAACTGTTGTGACTCATGTACAGTCAACCAACAACCCCACGGCCAAAGCCACAGATGATAAGAGCTTGACGCGTTTCTGTGCACAACCAGTGCACTTCCTCAGGAGCTATAAGCACCATAAGCCTACCTAAGCCATATGCCTCTACACCGAGGAATTGCGTTGGAGAGAGATAAGCCGTATACCTCTAGTTTGAGGCACGGTGTCTGAGTACAGAGTACAGGTAACCTGCCTGAGCCGAACGCCTCTGGTATAGGGTACGGCGTATTAGTAACATAGTAACATAGTATATAAGACCGAAAAAAGACATTTGTCCATCCAGTTCGGCCTGTTTCCTACAAGTTGATCCAGAGGAAGGCAAAAAACCCCTGTGAGGCAGAAGCCAATTTTCCTCACTTATGGGAAAAAAATTCCTTCCCGACTCCAATCAGGCAATCAGAATAACTCCCTGGATCAAGACCCCTCTCTAGTAGCTGTAGCCTGCAATAGTATTACACTCCAGAAATACATCCAGTCCCCTCTTGAATTCCTTTATTGTACTTACCATCACCACCTCCTCAGGCAGAGAGTTCCATAGTCTCACTGCTCTTACAGTGAAGAATCCTTTTCTATGTTTGTGTACAAACCTTCTTTCCTCCAGACGCAGAGGATGTCCCCTTGTCACAGTCACAGTCCTGGGGATAAATAGATGATGGGACAGATCTCTGTACTTACCCCTGATATAGTTATACATAGTTATTAGATCTCCCCTCAGTCATCTTTTTTCTAAAGTGAATAACCCTAATTTTGATAACCTTTCAGGGTACTGTAGATCCCTCATTCCAGTTATTACTTTAGTTGCCCTCCTCTGAACCCTCTCCAGCTCTGCTATGTCTGTCTTGTTCACAGGAGCCCAGAACTGTATTGCTGGAACCTAGGAGACCTGCCTCAGCCGTGCACCTCTTATCTGAAACAGAAGTGCTACATAAGGGCCTCTCCTTTGTCCCTATGCAGAGGTTTGACTGTTTTGGTTGGGTGAAGGACTTAAATCTATTTGCACGTAAACTCAAATGGCGCAAGATTTTTGTCACCCACGATCGCAGGAAATGTGAAGAGCTAGGGATTGATCCATCTGATCTCCCTGATGTCCAGCTTCTGTCAGACCTCTTCACTGAAGGCCAACGCGCACCTGGAGAGAGCCCCTTCAAGAACCTACGGCCACCATCTAATAAGATGCCCCCCCTCAATGATAGTACTCCTATTAACACCTTTGTGTCAATAGTTTCCAATAAACTACGTCATCTGGATTCACAATAAGGTAGTACTGATAATCTGAGTGTTCAGGAAAGAGAAGCTCTCAGTGTGCTTCAGCAAGACAGTGAGCTGGTCATCAAGCCCTCAGATAAAGGTGGGAACATTGTTATTCTTTGGTATGAGCAATATAAAAACATGTGTATGAGAATACTCAATGATAAAGTAACTTATAGGCAGTTACCATCTGATCCCATGCTACTTTAAAAAAACTGTCCTGCATATGAACTAGAGCTCTAGCAAGCAAACTAATTGATAAAACTGAATTTTGATTTCTTCTACCCGAACACCCGGTCACGGCCACCTTTTACTGCCTTACAAAAATCCATAAGGGCTGTGATCCCTTGAAAGGGAGGCCAATCATAACAGGGACGGTTAGTCTTACTGCCAGAAATCAGTACATATGTTGATACCGTTCTGAGGCCATTTGTTACCAGTTTGCCCTCATATGTTGGGAACACTATCGAGGTACTGGGACGCCTGAACGATATCCAATGTGATAAAGGTGTACAACTGGCCAGTTTGGACGTTGAGGTGCTCTACAGCTCTATTCCTCATGATCTTGGCTGTAGAGCGATCCTCACGTTCCCCCTTTCGATTAGATACATCGACGATGTGCTTATCCTTTTGGTGGCGAAGGCACTAAATCTTTCAATGACTTCAATGACTGTGGCAGCTCTCAATATAAACCATTTGGGCTTATTTTTTACATCGTAAATCAATCAAAGTCATATTTCCTTTTTGGACCTTACTATCACGCTGAATGCGTCCGGCCATGTCATTACAAACATTTTCAGGAAACTCACTGCTACCAACAATTTGTTGAAATGGGAAAGTGGGCATCCATTGGATTTAAAAAGAGGGATCCCGAAAGGGCAATATTTGAGTTAGGAGAAATTGCTCCCAATTGGCGGATTTCAGAGTGGCTGCAAATAAGTTGCGACACAGATTCTGGTGATGTGGTTATCCAAAGAAGGAGCTTAAACAGGCGGGATCTGTTGCTGTCCCCCAAAAAAGAGATGATGGTGATAATGCCATCAGAATCATTGGGACCTATGATAATGCACACAATGCTGTGCATCAGGTCCTTGTTGATAACTGGGATATACTTAGATCGGATCCGGATATCGGCAGTCTGATTACGCCGAAACTGACAATCACATATCGCCGCAGTCAGAATTTATGGGATCTTCTGGTACATAGTCTTTACCAAAGCCCCAAACAGCATACTTGGCTACATAGCTCCCTTACTGGACTTTCCCATGTGGTTTTTGCAAGTTTTGTAAATATATAGACAAAACGAAATTTTTTACTGGCAATGCCTCTGATAAAACCTATTTCATTGGATCATTTGTCAATTGTAAGTTAGTTGGCGTGATCTACGTGATGACATGCACCTGCGGTATTAAATATGTCGGCAAGACCACAAGGGAACTGAGACGACGCATTGGCGAACATGTCTCAGATATTATCAAAATGAATGACACACCAATTGCTCGATATGTAACGGAGTGTCACAAAGTAAGGGTGTCCTCCGTGAAATTTCAAGGTATTGATCAAATCTTGATGTCACCAAGGGGAGAAGATAGTGACCTCATCCTTCTGCAAAAGGAGGCACGTTGGATGTTCAGATTAGATACCATTAAACCCCATTGCCTCAATGATGCCATCTCTTTTGTTCCGTTTATTTAGGGTGGTGTCCTACTCCTCAGAACCTTTTTATGCCCATTTCATGATAGTGAGTCACCCTGCCAATATTACATGTTTCCCACACTGCTATATTAGTAGTAGTAGGTGTTATGTGGTTTGCAATTTACACTCTGCGCATTTTGGAAGTTCTCCAGGTCACATAGTATATTTATTATTTTTTTACTATTATTTTGACTATGCTTATTGGTGGGGCAAGTGTCCCTTATCTCTGTGACGCTTTTCTAGACAACACTGCCGCATTATCTCTGTGATTTTTTCCCCTTGTCTCCCTCTTAAACTAGAGTAAGGTTAGTACTATTTTCTCAGCTGGAGCACCAGATATTGTACATATACTTATTGCCGTCTTTGTTCAGCCGCTGAAGTGTTCCCCATTCACTTTCTAGTGCTGCCGCGCTCACCCCGGGGCTTGCCCCGCTCCTCCCAGCCGATTGGTTCTGTCCTTGCCGTAACTCGAGCCAGACTGGCTGGCAGAGTGGAGGCTCACCCAATGGGGCAGGATGTCCACCGTTTAACCCTCGGCGCGCTTCACGACACATCTCTGCCATCAGAGCGCCAAGTTACATTGTTGCTACACTAGCACGCCATCCCTCAGATTAGAGGTGCACGGCTGAGGCAGGTCTCCTAGGCTCCAGCAATACTCCGTACCTCATACCAGAGGCGTTTAGCTCAGGCAGGTTACCTGTACTCTGTACTCAAACCAGAGGTATACGGCTTATCTCTACTCTCACGCAATTCCTCGGTGTAGAGGCATATGGCTTTGGTAGGCTTACGGTGCTTATAGTGCCTGAGGAAGTGCACTGGTTGTCCAAAGAAATGTGTTGAGCCCTTATCATCTGTGGCTTTGGCCGTGGGGTTGTTGGTTGACTGTACATGAGTCACAACAGTTGTCTTCCCCATGGGCCTTAGAGTAGCACCACTGTTATAATTTGCTAGTGGGCCTCTTATTAGGGTATCCTCACACTGGTAGTCAACGCCACAGTAGTGTAGGACACTTACTGCCCTGGTGGGGATCCCGTACTAGTGATTCGTGCCTAGCTATACTAGGTATGAGAGGGTTTTCTGGCTAGACCCCCCTTTATTTTAATTGATATCAACTAATAAACTTTTGTTGTTTTGTTTTAACGTTCCTCCTCAATATTATATTATATTTTTACAATGGTCACCTGACCTACGTAGATAATGTGATATTTTTATAGAGCAGGTCGTAATAACGCGACGAAACCTAACATGTCTATTTAAAAAAAAAATTACTTTGGATTTACACAATAAAAACGTGTTTCAATTTTCTGAAAGCCATATTTTTTATATTTTGGGGCAATTGTCTTATGTAGGGGATCATTTTTTGCGGGACTAGATGACGGTTTGATTGGTACCATTTTGGAGCACATATGACTTTTGATCGCTTGGTATCACACTTTTTGTGTTGTAAGGTGATAAAAAATGGCTTTTATTTCATTTTTTTTTTTTTACAGCTTTCACCAGATCCGTTAGCTTATGTGATATTTTTAAAGAGCAGGTTGTTACGGAAGCGGCGATAGATAATATGTCTATTTTTTTTTTATATATTTTGGTTTTACACAATAGGAGCATTTTTAAAACCAAAAAAATCATGTTTTAGTGTCTCCGTTTTCTGAAAGCCATATTTTTTTTATTTTTTGGGCGATTGTCTTAGATAGGGCTCTTTTTTATAGGATAAGATGATGGTTTGATTGGTACTATTTTGGAGTACATATGACTCTTTTAATCACTTTTTATGCCATTTACGGTGGGCAAAATTGCAATTCCATCATAGTTTTTCTTTTTTTTTTATGGCGTTCACTGTGCGTAATAAGTACGCCATCCTTTTATAGATCAGGTTGTTACTACGCGGTAATACCAATCATGTTTAGTGTTTTTTATTTTTTTACATTTTTAACCAATTATATGTGCGGATATAGGAAGAAGTTTTTTTTTTTCTTTTTTCTTTACTTTTTTTTCACTCTTTTTCACTTTTTTGACTCAGACCCACTTGGTTCTTGAAGATCCAGTGGGTCTGATGCCTCTACAATACACTGTAGTACACTGTATAGTGTACTGCAGTGTACTGTCATTCACAGTGAGGCATCTTGCACACGACCGTATGGCTTTTTCAGTATTTTGTGGTCCGCTTTTCACAGATCCGTTGTTCCGTTTTTTGTTTAGGTAGTGTTTCCATTCCATTCCGTTTCCGTATGATTTCCGTATGTGATCCGTTTTTTGTGAATCACAAACGGAAATGGAAGCATGGCATATACAGTATACAGTAATTACATTAAAAAATTTGGTTCGTCAGAAAATTTTCAATAGACTGAACCAATAAGGAAGACATACGGATGCATTCCGTATCCGTTCTGTTTTTTTTTTTACAGCCCCACTGACTTGAATGGAGCCACGGAACGTGATTTGCGGGCAATAATAGGACATGTTCTATCTTTGAACGGAACGGAAAAATGGAAATACGGAAACGGAATGCATACAGAGTACATTCCATTTTTTTTGCGGACCCATTGAAATGAATGGTTCCGTATACGGACCGTGTATGGACCGCAAAAAACGGAATGTAAACAGGAAAAAAAAAGGTTTGTTTGCAAGAGGCTTAAAGAGGACCTTTCATCACTTCTAAAGATATTAACTAACGATGCTCACATGTAGAGAGGCGACCAGGGATCTCCCTGCACTTACTATTATCCCTGGGCGCCGCTCTGTTCTCTCGGTATAGGCTCCGGTATCGACGCTCACCAAGTTATAGTAGGCGGGGACTTGGGGGACTTGGTTATAGCAGGCGGAGCCTGCCCTTCATATCCTTCTCCCAAGCTGTAGCGCTGGCCAATGGCAGCGCAGAGCTCATAGCCTGGGAGAAAAAAAACTCCCAGGCTATGAGCTCTGCGCTGCGATTGCCCAGAAGGAGAAGGAGATGAAGGGCAGGCTCCGCCCACTATAACCAAGTCCCCGAAGATACCGGAGCCTATACCGGGAGAACTGAACGGCGCCCAGGGATAATAGTAAGCGCAGGGAGATCCCTGGGTGCAGCTCTACATGTGAGCATCGTTAGTTAATATCTTTAGAAGTGATGAAAGGTCCTCTTTAAGCCTGTTCAGGCTCAGCTATACCATGGCAATCCGGATGCCTGTGAAGGCGCCCGGTTGCCATGGTAACCATCGGGACACTGCCACAGACATGGAAGGAGTTAAATGGCCAATATTGGTGACACCGGTGTAGTGTCAGCAGAGGCACTACATTTTTTCCAGAAGAGTAGAAATACTCCTCTTCACAATTTTGTGGAGTATTTTTTGCTGAGGAGGAGTACAAATTTTGCGGTAATTCATATATATAATACATAACGTTATAAGGCTGATATTTCTGCAGGGAATCCATTGCTAGTCTCACGTACAGAAATAAATGTAGACAATTTTACATTTATCCAACATCATACACTAAATATAAGCCCACTGGTTCAATACACAGCGCCCACCTGACTCTGCCATACACAGCGCCCACCTGACTCTGCCATACACAGCGCCCACCTAACACTGCCATACACAGGCCCCACCTGATGCTGCCATTCACAGCTCCCACCTGACGCTACCATACACAGCGCCCACCTGACGCTGCCATACAAGAGCTCAGTAAAGTATTAGAATGTATTGGCTCCGATTAGACTTCGCACAATAATTTCATGAAATTGATTTGTACTGTAAAAACCATTTCCTGAACTCAGGTTTGGTTCCAACATACTACTGATTGAGATAAATGAATATTCATAGTGTAATTTGGGGAAAAGTGCAGATCTTATAGCTTTAAATTATTTTTTATAATTTGAAGGCAGTTTAGGTAATAAAGTTGCAATACATTTCCTTGATATTAAGTAGGTGATATAATTATTGTCAGTGCATCAGGGCTTACCACAGGTATTCATTCATTAGTATATTCTAAAATCATGACAGGTAGGTGGACCTTGAGGACTGGAGTTGAGGAACACTGAACTAGGGTACCTTGTTTTGTCTAAATAATTAGATAATAAGTAATAATTTTAATACTTTTTTTAGGTGGAAAAGTACTAACATCTTTCAATTTTGGTGTAAATGGAGAGGCAGAAGAATGCTGGGAGTTGTTGTTATTTAACTGGGACTGTATGTTGATGGTGACTGAGGAGGGGGTGATGTTATTTACATGGAACTGTATGTTGTAGGCGTCTGGGGCAGGGGATGGTCTTATTTACATGGGACTGTATGTTGGAGGGGGCTGGGGCACGGTGATGTTATTTACATTTGAGTGTATGTTGAAGGCGGCTATGGGAGGGGATGGTGTTATTTACATGGGACTATATGTTGGAGGAAGCTGTGGGAGGGAGTGATGTTACTGTATGTACATAGGAATGTATGTTAGAAGGGGCTGGGGGAGGCAGTGATGTTATTTACATGGGACTGTATATTGAAGACGGCTGGGGAGGAGGTGATGTTATTTACATGGAACTGTATGTTGTAGGCGTCTGGGGCAGGGGATGGTCTTATTTACATGGGACTGTATGTTGGAGGGGGCTGGGGCACGGTGATGTTATTTACATTTGAGTGTATGTTGAAGGCGGCTATGGGAGGGGATGGTGTTATTTACATGGGACTATATGTTGGAGGAAGCTGTGGGAGGGAGTGATGTTACTGTATGTAAATAGGAATGTATGTTAGAAGGGGCTGGGGGAGGCAGTGAAGTTATTTACATGGGACTGTATATTGAAGACGGCTGGGGAGGAGGTGATGTTATTTACATGGGACTGTATTTTGGAGGGGGCTGTAGATAAAGAGAGGGATGTTATTTACATGGAACTGTATATTGGAGGGGGCTGGAGAGATGGTGTGACGTTATTTACATGGACTGAATGGTGGAGGGAGGAATATAACTACAGGGAGCTCTGCAGGGGGAATTATAAATAATGGGGGCACTTTAGGGTGAGCATTACAGCTGTAGGGGGCAGTATAAATACTGGGAGCACTGTAAGGGTATTATAGGCGTTCTTATTACTACTGGGGATTCTATAGGGGGACTTATAGATATGCCTTATTTCTACTAAGAGCACTATGGGGGCCTTATTACTACTGAGGGGTCTGCAGAGAGCTTTGTTACCACTGGAGGAACAATAGGGGACCTTATTTCTACTGGGGGCTTTATGATGGTATTATTAATACTGGAGGGCTCTTCTACTAATGGGGGCACTCTTGGGGAGCATTATCACGGTTGGGGGAACTGTAGGGGGCAGTATTACTAATGGAGGCAATCTTGGAGAGCGTTATCATGGTTGGGGGCACTGTAGGGGGCAGTACAGCTAATGAGGGTATTCTCGAATGGAATTACTATTAGTGGGACTATAAGGAGCCCTATTACTATGGGGGGCACTTATTTTCCTTCAGGATAGTATTTGGGGTATTGGGAAGCACATCGACCAGCAGGATAACACTGTGGGGACTACAGGTTGGGGGATGATGATAGAAATGTGAGGAAGCTAAGATGTCTGTGTGTCACACTCTGCAGAGACGAGGCGCGGCTGAGAAAGGTTGTCCGAACCGAATGGAGAAGATGACAGAGAAGATCTACATCGGAGGAGACGTCACCTGGGAGGCACTGGATGTGACAGGTATGTGCTGCTGTATAGCAAATACAGGAAAATGGGGTGGGTAGGGGGAGTAAATGTAAAAAAAAACTCAAGTCATATCATGGCTGAGATTTATCAAAACTGGTGTAAAGGAAAGCTTGCTTAGTTGTCCATAACAACCAATCAGATTCCACAATTGATTTTTTAGAGCTCCTTGGAAAAATGAAATGGGGAATTTTATTGGTTGCAATGGGCAACTAAGCAAGTTTTTCTTTACACCATATTCTGGAAAACCATAGGGAAGAAAGGTTGCACAGATATATTCTGCAGGTTTTAACCGGCAGCCACTCTTGGAAACTGGTTGCTCTTGTACTTTCCACCCCGGAGCACTGCGGGTGTTACTCTTGTGGTTTACATATGTCTTGCCTAGGCACTATTCAAATCCACCATCAATCTTCCTCACATTCAACCAGGCTCCCAACTCATGTTCCATCTTCGCCTATGTCTAGGACAGTGTTTCCCAACCAGTGTGCCTCCAGCTGTTGCAAAACTAAAACTCCCAGCATGCCTGAACAGCCAAAGGCTGTCCGGGTATGCTGGGAGTTGTAGTTTTGCAACATCTGGAGGCACACTGGTTGGGAAACACTGGTCTAGGAGACAGAAAAGCAACGCTGCGTGCAGCACCGTTTTAACTTTAAAAAAAAAAAAAATGCTTCAATGGTCTCACTTAAAAATGCAATAGAACTGGACAATATGAGCACATAGAGAGATTAGTACTAGCTTAATTACAGGGTGAAGCCTTTTCCCGAAACCGTTTAATTATCAGCCCAAAAAAAGGGGGGGGGGGTTGCAGTTATGTTTCTGTTACATAGAGCACATTCATTTTTGAATAGTGATGATGTGACCGTGCTTGTGATTCTCTAGCGTGTTTAATACTTTACAGCCACACTTACTACGCAAAAAAAATATGCAGGTTGACAATAGGATGGCAAATTGGATAATGACTACCTGTCAATAAGGCCACAGTTTGTACAGATGAGGCCAACCATATCAGGCAGATTACTGCTCTAGGGAACAGTGTTGTCTCCCTTTCTTTTCACCTTGTATACAGCAGGAAGGCAAGCTTAATGATTGGTTGCCAACTGGATACTTTTGAGGATGCAGTGGTGCAAAGAGTTCTTAAGATGTGTATGGCGATAATGAAAAATGATTCACACCCATTATATGAGCTGTTTATTAGGCAGAAGAGTACTTTCATTAACAGTCTAATTCAACTAAGATGTAAAATGAAAAGATACAGGAAACTGTTTGTATTGACAGCTATGGGGGAATATAACAACTGTTAAACCTTTAAAGTGAGTGTGTAATGTGATGTTGTGATATAGTACTATTAGTGCATGCATGTGGAACCTGCACCCACTGAATTTTATGGTGGCTGTTATGGCACATAACAGGTGGCATTTAGTGTTAGGTTCCTGTCTTACAGAGATCGCCTTGACGTTTGGCAGACGGGCCCAAATAATTTAGTACAAAATGTATTTGCCTTGAAGCTAAAATTTACTAAATAAGCATTGCATATTTTCTCTTACTATGGCATTATTTACTTTATTTGGTTTGCAGAGTGCTGTTGCATTGTATTTTTTTTCTTAGTACTATTAGTGTTATACCAACTGTTTATTGTACTGACGTGTCGGTGGTGTTAATCTATGGAGATTGTATTCTGGGAGGTGGTGTTATGTCCCCGGTGTGTTATTGTCTATGTTATTGTCTATGGTGTGTTATTGTGTATTGACCTGCGGTTTGCAGCGATCGCCGAAACGGGGGGGTTACAGGACCCCCTGGGCATTGTAACAAGGTACCTGCTGAATGATTTTAGCAGGTACCTCGTTCCGATCACTGCTGGCTGAGCAGCAGTGATCGGAATTACTCATGACATATCGGTACGTCATGGGTCCTTAAGGACTCGGGAAACATGCCATACCGGTACATCCTAAGTCCTTAAGGGGTTAAAGGTCTGCGCATGCTCAGACCAGAAGATCAGATCCATCAATGCAGTGATTTTAACCACCTCAGCCCCCCTAGCTTAAACACCCTTAATGACCAGGCCACTTTTTACAATTCTGCACTACACTACTTTCACCGTTTATTGCTCCGTCATACAACTTACCACCCAAATGAATTTTACCTCCTTTTCTTCTCACTAATAGAGCTTTCATTTGGTGGTATTTCATTGCTGCTGACATTTTTACTTTTTTGCTATTAATCAAAAATTACCGAAATTTTTGCAAAAAAATGACATTTTTCACTTTCTGTTGTAATTTTTTTTTTTAAAAAAACTACATTTCTATATAAATTTTTCTCTAAATTTATTTTTCTACATGTCTTTGATAAAAAAAAGTCCAATAAGTGTATATTTATTGGTTTGGGTAAAAGTTATAGCGTTTACAAACTATGGTGCAAAAAAGTGAATTTCCGCATTTTGAAGCAGCTCTGACTTTCTTAGCACCTGTCATGTTTCTTCAGGTGCTAGAATGCCAGGATAGTATAAATACCCCCCAAATCACACCATTTTAGAAAGAAGACACCCCAAAGTATTCGCGGAGGGGCATGGTGAGTTCATGTATCATTTCATTTTTTTTCAC
The DNA here is from genome assembly GCA_033119425.1 of Bufotes viridis. Lineage (NCBI taxonomy): Eukaryota > Metazoa > Chordata > Amphibia > Anura > Bufonidae > Bufotes > Bufotes viridis. Next base: position 223,736,200 of record CM065589.1, read on the forward strand.
AAGTTAGCGGAAAATGACAGTAGGGCAATGTGTTTTGAGGTGTATTTTTACATATACCCATGTTGGGTGAGAGAAATATCTCTGTAAATTGTCAACTTTGTATAAAAAATTTTAAAAGTTGTCGTTTACAGAGATATTTTTCACACAAAGTATGGGTATATATAAAAATACACCCCAAAACACATTGCCCTACTCTACTTCTCCTGAGTACGGCGATACCACATGTGTGCCACTTTCTTGCAGCCTGGGTGCGCAAAGGGGCCCTAAAACCAATGAGTACCTTTAGGATTTCACAGGGCATTTTTACGCATTTGGATTCCAGACTTCTTCTCACGCTTTAGGGGCCCCTAAAATGCCAGGACAGTATAACTACCCCACATGTGACCCCATTTTGGAAAGAAGACACCCCAAGGTATTCCGTGAGGGATATGGTAAGTTCATGTAAAATTTTATTTTTTGTCACAAGTTAGTGGAATATGAGACTTTGTAAAAAACAAAATTAAAAAAAAAAATATATCAATTTCCGCTAACTTGTGCCAAAAAATAAATATTCTGTGAACTCGCCATGCCCCTCACGGAATACCTTGGGATGTCTTCTTTCCAAAATGGGGTCACATGTGGGGTATTTATACTGACCTGGCATTTTAGGGGCCCCTAAAGCGTGAGAATCCAAACTTTAGGGCCCCTTTGCGCACCTTGGCTGCAAAAAGTGTCACTCATGTGGTATCGCCGTACTCAGGAGAAGTAGGGCAATGTGTTTTGGGGTGTATTTTTACATATACCCATGCTGCGTGTGAGAAATATCGCTGTAAGCGACAACTTTTACATTTTTTATTCAAAGTTGTCAATTTACAGAGATATTTCTTTCACTAAACATGGGTATATGTAAAATACACCCTAAAACACATTGCCCACTTCTCCTGAGTACGGCGATACCACATGAGTGACACTTTTTGCAGCCAAGATGCGAAAGGGGCCCTAAACCAATGAGTACCTTTTAGGAGGGCATTTTTACGCAATTTTCTTCTCACGCTTTAGGGCCCCTAAATTGCCAGGGCAGTATAAATACCCCACATGTGACCCCATTTTGGAAAGAAGACACCCCAAGGTATTCTGTGAGGGGCATGGCGAGTTCATAGAAGATTTTTTGGCACAAGTTAGCGGAAATTGATTTTTTATTGTTTTTTCTCATAAAGTCTACTTTTCTGTTAACTTTTGACAAAAAGTTACATTTTTCATCGACTCACTATGCCCCTCAGCGAATACCTTGGGGTGTCTTCTTTCCAAAATGGGGTCATTTGTGGGGTGTTTGTACTGTTCTGGCATTTTGGGCGGGGCTAAATTGTGAGCCGCCATGTAAAAGCTAAAGGTACTCGTTGGAATTTGGGCCCCTTTGCGCACCTAGGCTGCAAAAAAGTGTCACTCATGTGGTATCGCCGTACTCAGGAGGAAGTAGGGCAATGTGTTTTGGGGTGTATTTTTACATATACCCATACTTTGTGTGATAAATATCTCTGTAAATTGACAACATTGAATAAAAAAATTAAAAAAGTTGTCGTTTATAGTGATATTTCTCACACACAGTATGGGTATATGTAAAAATACACCCCAAACCACATTGCCCTACTTCTCCTGAGTTCGGCGATACCACATGAGTGACACTTTTTTGCAGCCAAGATGCGCAAAGGGGCCCTAAAACCAATGAGTACCTTTAGGATTTCACAGGGCATTTTTATGCATTTGGATTCTCACGCTTTAGGACCCCTAAAATGCCAGGGCAGTATAAATACCCCACATGTGACCCCCATTGTGGAAATAAGACACCCCAAGGTATTCTGTGAGGGGTATGGCGAGTTCACAGAAAAAAAAAAATTTGGCACAAGTTAGCGGAAATTGATTATTTTTTTTTTACAGTCTCATATTCCACTAACTTGTGACAAAAAATAAAATTTTACATGAACTCACCATACCCCTCACGGAATACCTTGGGGTGTCTTCTTTCTAAAATGGAGTCACATGTGAGGTTTTTGTACTGCTCTGGCATTTTAGGGTCTCCGCAATCATTACACGTATGGCCAGCATTAGGAGTTTCTGCGATTTTCCTTATATTGAGCATACGGGTAATGAGATTTTTTTTCCCGTTCAGCCTCTGGGCTGAAAAAAGAAAAAAAAAAAACGTCACAGATTTCCTCATTCGCATCGATCAATGTGGATGAATAAATCTCTGCCAAAAAATGTGCAAAGAAAAAAGTAGTAAGGCCCCATTCACACGTCCGCAAAAATGTCCGCATCTATTCCGCAATTCTGCAGAATAGATGCAGACCTATTCAGTGTGAATGGGGCTGGCGGTGATGCGGAGAGCACACTATGTGCTCGCCGCATCAGCATTTGCGGAGCTGCGGCCACAAACTTCCGGGTTTCGGCCACCAAACATCCGGCCGCAGCTCCGCAAAAGATAGAGCATGTACTATTCTTGTCTGCAATTGCGGACAAGAAAAGGCATTTTCTATATAGTTCTGGCAATGTGCGGATCCGCAAAATGCGGAAAGCACATTGCTGGTGTCCGTGTTTTGCGGATCCGCGGATCCATGGATCCGCAAAACACATACGGACGTCTGAATGAGCCTTAGAGGGGGTAATTAGTGTCAGGGGGTGACATGGGGTGATCGGGGTTAATCAGGGGTTAATCAGGGGTTAATCAGGGGTTAATCAGGGTTAATCAGGGGTTAATCAGTGACTGGGGTTGGGGGATGGGTGGGGGGTCTGTGTGGTGTTTGGTGCACTTATAAAAGTTTCCTTTGGTGGTCCCAAGCAAAAGGGACCACCAAAGGAACGATCAGCAAGCATATCAGACGCTGTTAACAAAACAGCGTCTGATATGCCATTTTTTTTAACTTCTACAGCCTGCCAGCGCACGATCAGCGCTGGCAGGCTGTAGTTTACCTTGTCCCCGACGTGATCCTGTGAACGCGCGTGCGAGATGACGCGCCCGCGCGTCAGAGAGGAATAGACCGACCGCCTGCAGGACGCAATCCTGCGTTAGGCGGTCGGTAAGCGGTTAATTACAGATCCGGCACTAATACATTTCAATGGAAATGAATGCTGGATCCGGCATTTCGACAAGTGTTCCGGAATTTTGGACGAAAACTGCAGCATGCTGCGGTATTTTCTCCGGCCAAAAAAGGTAAGAGGGACTGAACAGATGCATCCTTAGGCCTCTTGCACACGAACGTTTTTTTTTTATCAGTGTTTTGCTGTCCGTTTTTAACGGATCAGTTTTTCCGTGTTTTGGTTCCGTTTTGGTTCCGTTGTTCCGTTCCGTTTTTCCGTTTGGCATATACAGTATACAGTAATAACATTGAAAAAATTGGGCTGGTCTTAACATTTTCAATAGGTGGTTCCGCAAAAACGGAACAGATACGGAAGACATACGGATGCACTTCAGTATGCTTTCCGTTTTTTTTGCAGACCCATTGACTTGAATGGAGCCACTGAACATGATTTGCGGACAAGAATAGGACATGGTCTATATTTAAACGGAACAGAAAAAACGGAAAAACGGAAACGGAAGGCATACGGAGACACTTCAGTATTTTTTGCAGACCCATTGAAGTGAATGGTTCAGTATACTGTCAGTATACTGAACTGAAAAAACTGCCAGTATACGGTCCGCAAAAAACGTTCGTGTGCAAGGGGCCTTAAGGGAATGCTCTCCATTCATAATACATTAGGATTAAACTAGGATCAGTTTTTTCCAGTATTGAGCCCCTAGGACGGAACTCAATGCTGGAAAAGAATAACGCTAGTGTGAAAGTACCCTAAATGCTACCAGAACTGGCCTCAGCCTTATTTGTGATCTTCACAAATTATGCCTACATCAAATGCTTGCATGTTTAAGACAATGATGCTATTGTCTACCTGTGTATGCTTTTTAAAAGTCATGACTACAGAATCCGAATAGACAAAGTATGAGTATGTATCCATTTTTTTTTATAAACTGTCACCTCTTCAGGTAATGTTTAGAATAGAAATGTATTCTCTGTCCTACAGATTTCTGCAACATTGATCTCAATGAAAACATGGCTGCAAATTTACTTGCTTTCTGCTTTCTTTAAAAAACACAGTAACTCTTTATATTTTAGTCTAAGTGAGATTTCAGCATCAGGATCTGCATCAATGTACCACAGCTGGGATTTACAGTAAGGTATATTTATGTATAAAACAAACCATTGTGAGCATGATTATGGCCCTTTCTATCAACCGAGGAACATTCATATGAATGCTAATTCTAAATGAATGCCCCATAAAAAGGTACCACCAATCACCTGATGAAAAAGCAGACTGTTACACAGTGGCTATGAAACCAGTGTTTCAACCGAACAGATTTTATTTGGGGCTATTTCTAAGGATATTATCCTGACAGTTCCCTGGTATTCACCCAACCCCTATACAGGAATCTCAATTCCCCTGCAGAGGAACCAGCAAGCTGCTACCTCCTGTAGTAGTCTCTGTTTGCTTCACAACTGACCCACAGGGGTCAAGAGACACTGGTGCAGGGTATCAAGGGGTCAGGCAAAGCAAAGGTCAGGAACAGGTCGACGTCAGGGCAAGCAGATTATGTGAAATCCAAAAAACAGTCAAAGATCAGGGCAAGGGTCAATATGGAGATCAGGAACAGGTAAGGTCAGGCAGTGGATAGTCAATATCTAGAAAACAGGCAGAAAGTTGGTACAAAGGCAGACAAACAAAATACAGAACACCTTTGCAGAATACTAGCAGATTAGGAACCTATTGCTAAGGCACCTTCCCACAGAGGAAGATGCCTTAACCACACCAATGTTGCCAGCCATTGGCTGGTGAAGACTACGGTATGCACAATCCGGCACTGTGCAGATGCAAGCAGATGCAGCATGAATGGAGGGACAGGGACACCTGGCAGGCTGGAAAAGGATAGGAGCAGGAGGCGGGACAGAGCAAGGTAAGTAAAGCAGTGGCGGCCATAGACGATCATCTCTTTCATGCCACACTTAAAGTCATGAAACAATGAATCTGCATTGGGATGAATGATCATAGTGATCATTCATCCCTACACACATGAATGAAGCTGAAAGAGTAGACAGGGATCATGAAAAAATAGTTAATTCCCAGATCATTGCCCTGGATCCCAAGACTACCAAAACAAAGGCAAAAAGTGACCTGTATTGTTTGTATTACATTTTTTGCGACTGAGGATGTCATAGTAACTATAGTATAGGGCAAAGAGGACTAAGACGTCTACAGATTCTGCAATGAAAATTACTTGACAGGGACAACAGGGTGTGTATTAATATATTTGGTTTATGTCAAAATAGATTACTAATCTGTTACCAAATCTGTATGAATATTAACACTAACGACAAAAGAGAAGAAATATCTTGCTGCAAGCAATTAACAAAAAAATGAAAATAGATGACATAATTTAATCATTTTCTGGATATCCCTGACACGTATGACAGTAATGAATAAAAACAGGACATGTTTTGGAAATAGTAATGTAGTGTTGACAGGGACATCAGTTACTGTCATCCAGTGTACAGGAAGCACCGCAAGACTACTAGAACAGATTAGATGCAGAGAAATTGACTTTGAGTGATCGGTACAGAGGTGCAATGAGGCATCTCATGAAATAATACTTTCTCTAAAGGCTAACATGAACATGGGAATGAAATCAGATGCATCTCTAAAATTACATCTTTAAGGGCTTATAATAATTTACATTTTCCTGCTACACAGAAATTTCTGTTTTGTGCCATTAAAAGCATCAGTGACTGTACTGCATCTATAGCCTGTTATGTGTGGATATGTGTGTGCAGTGCCTTCAATACCACGGGGATAGGCACAAGAATACAATGGGATCCATTTGGAGAGGGTGCCACCGCTTTTCCTGCTTGCCCTAAAGGTATGACAGCTGCTACCTGTAACACCACTAGGGGGAGCACAATGTAGACAGATTTATGCAGCTGAGTTCAATACTCACTGTATAAATCCATATGCAGTTTTGTCCCATAACAATATCACTTAATAACATATTATTAACCTTAATAATAAGCCTTTTTGTTTTCAGTTTTTGTCTCTCCTTCTTTAAGCAGCCATAACCTTTTATTTTTCATTGACATGGCTGCAAAGGCCTAGTGTTATGTAGAGTAGAGTATACACTTTTTATATTTTTGCAACTATAGTTAAAAGCAATTTTAGACATTGTCATAGTTACTCTTTTGCTTATACTGTAAGTATTTCATGCTGAATTGTTAAATTAGTTGTTGAGGTTAATTAAAATTACAAAATTAATTTTAATGTATTAGTATTATTATATTATATTATTATTGTATTATTATAATGTATTAGCATTCTCCTGTATGCTAATACATAATAATCTGTGTCTCTATGGCACAGGCTGTGGATAGGGAAACACTATGGTGCAATAAGAGCAATATCACTGGACTTACAGTTCTGGTTAGGTACTCAGGGCTTCAGTCAGATCACTGGGATCCAATCTGGAGGCGAAATCCCCTATTAGTTACAATTCATTTGTAAGGTAGTAGTGCTCTCAGAAACAGGATGTTCCCTCTAAACAGCAACAACAAAAGACAGTGGGTGGTCTTTAAAGGGGTTATCCCATAACTAATGTAAAAAATGAAATTCAGAAATTAAATAGTACACGATAACCTCTTTGTAACAAAGCTAGAACCAGCCCTGTACCTCACATGGATCCAGAGATCTCTCCATTCATTGCTCTGCTAGATTTATATCAAGCTAACAGCTCAAGGGGAGTGTCTTTTCTGCTGCAGCTCAGGGGGCGTGTATCAGCTCTCTCTATCGCAGCTCAAGGGCAGGGTCTTTTCTGTGGCAGCTCAGAGGGCGTGTATCAGCTCTCTCTATCGCAGCTCAAGGGCAGGGTCTTTTCTGTGGCAGCTCAGAGGGCGTGTATCAGCTCTCTCTATCGCAGCTCAAGGGGAGGGTCTTTTCTGCTGCAGCTCAGGGGGCGTGTATCAGCTCTCTCTATCGCAGCTCAAGGGCAGGGTCTTTTCTGTGGCAGCTCAGAGGGCGTGTATCAGCTCTCTCTATCGCAGCTCAAGGGCAGGGTCTTTTCTGTGGCAGCTCAGAGGGCGTGTATCAGCTCTCTCTATCGCAGTTTAAGGGGAGGGTCTTTTCTGTGGCAGCTCAGGGGCGTGTATCAGCTCTCTCTATCGCAGCTCAAGGGGAGGGTCTTTTCTGCTGCAGCTCTGGGGGCGTGCCTCAGCTCTCCCTATCACATCTCAGGAGGCAGTTGAAGGATTAAAGAAATAAGAGAAAAAACAGGACAAAGCAAAAACAAACAGCAGGTAGTGCTACAGATATATTTTATTTGCGTCCCCACCTATTCCTTGGTTGAACTTGATGGACTTATGTCTTTTTTCAACCGTATTAACTATGTAACTAAGTAACTCAGTGACTATGCTAAATTTTTTATTACATGCAATTTTTTGGATCAAAAAACTGCATCAAAAACTGTACTAACATACATGTAGGAGTCCAATCTAAAGAAAGCAGTTGTCTATGGCAACCAACCAAGCTTTGCCTCTACTTTGTTTGAGACTTTTTAATGAAAGATGCATCCTGATTAGTTGCTATAGAAAACTTTTTATTTTCATTAGTTTTAATCATTCTGTTATACAAAATTGTAAGCAATGCATACGTTTCCTTAACGCATTAGTGACTGTCCATATATGTTTGTACAATGGTCACTAAAGGTCTAAAAACCCGCCCTACAGTTTTAGTTCAGCCCAGCATGGGTCTCCTGTACTTGGTGGAACTGCTGTCTGGCTGTTGGGAACTTACTCAAGAAGCCAGAATTGGAGAAACCTCCAATCTTGGCCATTTAACCATTTGTTTTAAGCGGAAAGGAGCTCTTTTTATCACCCATCAGCACAGTAATTGTGATTACAGGATGCCAATGCCTTTACATGGCAGCCAGAGGTCTATTGAAGGTTATCAGGTGTACTTATTAGGCACTGCTAAATACAGTAGTTTGTCTGGCAGTCTCCTACTGACAGTATAATATACTGCACTACATAGGTAGTACTTTATATTATGTAAGCGATCAAAGGATTGAATGTCAGTCCCCTTGTGGGATTGTTAAGTGGTTAAAAATAAGAATTAAAGTGTTGTGTAGTGTTGTGTAAAAAAATAAATCTAAAGATATCAAAATCTACCTTTTCCCTAAAAGAAAAGTTATAAAATGGAAAAAAATAATAATAAAATAAAATGTCCTCCACATATTTGGTACAATGATCACCTCCACAAGGTGAACATATTCAAAATGTCTTATGTACCCCAAAATAGTACAAAGCCCAAACACAGCCCTGTCAAAAGAAAAAGAAAAAGCTATGGGTCTTTTTTTAATAAAAATTTATTTAAAAGTTGTAAAACTTACAGAAAAAGCATATATACAGTGGATGTAAAAAGTCTACACACCCCTGTTAAAATGTCAGGACAAAGATAAATCAGACAAAGATAAGTCATTTCAGAACTTTTTCCACCTTTAATGTGACCTATAAACTGTACAATTCAATTGAAAAACAAACTGAAATCTTTTAGGTAGAGAGAAGAAAAAATATAAAAATAAATAATATGGTTGCCTCTTTCACACAGCCTTTGCGGTTGGTTGTGGGCCAACATGCGGGTGCGTTGCGGGAAAATATGCGATTTTTCCGTGCGAGTGTGTGGGAAAAATCGGCATGTTTGGTACCCAGACTTCACTGAAGTTCGGGTTTGGGTTCAGTATTCGGTAAATTTTATTATTTTAGCATTCTCAATACAGAATGCTAAGTAAAACAGTGATGGAGGGGTTAAAAAAAATTAACTCAACTTATCCACTTGATCGCGTAGTTGCCATTTCTTCTTTTTTTAATCATGTGAGCTGCCGGCTAAAGGACCATGGTGATGGACCATGTGATGTGACGTCACCACAGGTCCTTTAGCCGGCAGCTCACATGATTAAAGAAGAAAGAAGAGATTGCAACTACGCGATCAAGTGGATAAGGTGAGGTAAAAAAAAATTCTAACCCCTCCATCCACATTTTACTAAGCATTCTGTATTGAGAATGCTATTATTTTCCCAACTATGCATGAAAATCGCACCACATCCGCACTTGCTTGCACATTCACTTCTATGGGGCCTGCATTGCGTGAAAAAAGCACAATATAGAGCTTGCTGTGATTTTCACGTAACGCACAAGTGATGCGTGAAAATCACCGCTCAAGTACACAGCCCCATATAAATTAATGGGTCCGGATTCAGTGCGGGTGCAACACGTTAACCTCACGCATTGCACCCGCGCGGAAAACTCACCCATGTGAAAGGGGCCTTAAACTAATACTTTGTTGAAGCACCTTTTGATTTTATTACAGCACTCAGTCTTTTTGGGTATGAATCTATCAGCATTGCACATTTTGACTTGGCAAGATTTGTCCACTCTTCTTTGCAAAAACACTCCAAATCTGTCAGATTGCGAGAGCATCTACTGTGCACAGCTCTGGCTGGGCCATTCCAAAACTTTAATCTTCTTCTGTTGAAGCCATTCCTTTGTTGATTTGGATGTATGCTTTGGGTCGTTGTCATGCTGAAAGATGAAGTTCCTCTTCATGTTCAGCTTTCTAGCAGAAGCCTGAAGGTTTTGTGCCATTATTGACTGGTATTTGGAACTGTTCATAATTCCCTCTATCTTAACTAAGGCCCCAGTTCCAGCTGAAGAAAAACAGCCCCACAGCATGATGCTGCCACCACCATGCTTCACTGTGGGTATGGTGTTCTTTTGGTGATGTGCAGTGTTGTTTTTGCTCCAAACAGATCTTTTGGAATTATGGCCAAAAGGTTTAACCTTGGTCCCATCAGACCATAATACCTTTTCCAACATGCTTTTGGGAGACTTCAGATGTGTTTTTTGCAAAATGTAGCCTGGCTTGGATGTTTTTCTTTGTAAGAAAAGGCTTTTGTCTTGCCACTCTACCCCATAGCCCAGACATATGAAGAATACGGGAGATTGTTGTCACATGTACCACACAGCCAGTACTTGCCAGATATTCCTGCAGCTCCTTTAATGTTGCTGTAGGCCTCTTGGTAGCCTCCCAGACCAGTTTTCTTCTCGTCTTTTCATCAATTTTGGAGGGACGTCCAGTTCTTGGTAATGGTCACTGTTGTGCCATATTTTCTCCACTTGATGATAACTGTCTTCACTGTGTTCCATGGTATATCTAATGCCTTGGAAATTCTTTTGCACCCTTCTCCTGACTAATACCTTTTAACAATGAGATCCCTCTGATGCTTTGGAATCCCTCTGTTGACCATGGCTTTTGCTGTGGGATGTGACTAAGGAAATTTCAGGAAAGATCAACTAGAGCAGCTGAACTTAATTTGGGGTTAATCAGAGGCACTGTAAATGATGGCACGTGTATGCTGACTCCTATTTAACATGATTTTCAATGTGATTGATTAATTATGAACACAGCTACATCACCAGTTATAAGCAACCACATTTTTTTTTTCTTCCCCCACCTAAAAGATTTCAGTTTATTTTTCAATTGAGTGGTACAGGCTATAGGTCACATTAAAGTTGGAAAAAGTTTTTAAATGATTTATCTTTGTCTCATTTTTTTTACAGCATAAAAACCTGACCTTTTAACAGGGGTGTGTAGACTTTTTATATCCACTGTATTTTGTATCACTGCAATTGTACTAACCCAGAGATAAAATTATTTTATTATTTATGCCGCAAAATAATCGTTTCAAAATTTTTAATTTACATTTGTAAAATGTCAAGGGCAGAAATACTATTTTAATTCCATCCTCTCAGAAAGATTTAATAAAGGTTCATCAATGAGTTATGTGTAGCCCTAAATGGCTTCATGAAAACTACAACTTGTCCCGCAAAAAAGTAGTCTGACCACCTGATCAAAACAGGCTGGTCACTAAGGGGTTAACATATTGATAATGTCTTTAAGTTTTTTTTTTGTTACTGCCTTTTGGCTTCTTATTGTTTTTCTAGCCTCACAGTCACTTGTAACCAATTGCCAAAGTGTTTCCCTCCTTCAGTGGAAGTGCATGCAATTAAGAGTAAAACAGAAGAACAAGGAGAAAGAGGAAATCCACTTGTTTATAGTGAACACAAGACAAGCAGCCTTCATGCCAAGAATCTAAGCATTTAGAAGATTCTCCAAGAATCTCCATGCATTTCCAGTATTTACCTGAACTTATGTGTTTGCATTTCAAGGCCTTATATACAACTGAACATGAACAAAAACAAACAAAACAATGCACTGGAGACATACAGTGAAAAGGTGGCAGTATATGGCAGTATATAAAGACACTGTGGCACAGGAACCCAAGAAATTGTATAAATAAGTACTCCAATCCACAGCATGATAGGAAAATGGAGATCTTAAACAATTACCAGGAAAAATGAATAACAAGGCCATGCCTGAAGGATACCTACAATCAGTCACTCGCCCACCAGGCCAACCCCTCTATCTGAAACATATCAGTCAGCAAGTATGCAATAAAACATTTCATAAAAAGGAGGTAACAAAAACAGCAAAAAAAAAAATTGAAACTAAAACTACTAGGGCATATTGTCCTGTTACCAGTCAGGTACAAAATGACTAGACATGGAGAGCACTAATGCAAAGAAAGATGGCTAAAGGAAATGAGGCAAGAGCATCCCCATAATAGCAGGGCAGAGAAGATATTCTTCCTTATTAATAAGAATATCCAGAGTATCGAAGCCATTTAACCCAAGTGTGTTTGAATTCTCCCAGATTACCAAGTCATCTAGTGATAAGGTGCTCCATGGTACAGTTACGCAGAACAGTATGCGCAATCTCAGAAGGTATTGGGAGTTTGGCACTCATCCAGTTTCTACAGACAGTCAAAATATGAGATAATACAATAATGTCTGATAAAGACATACCCTCCAATCCCAATGAGATCAAAGCTACATTGTGCTCTAGGGAATATCATAGTCAAGAATTGTCTTAATTTAGCAGAAAGGTTTAATAGAGATGCATCACCACCAAATATGCAATAAACAGCCAACTTAGGAATGGCATCTCCAATACATGCAGGATGATTCTGGAAATATCTTGGATAGGGGGTAAGGTAACATGAATTCCTTCTGATCTGGATACTTCAGGGACTCTTATCCCGTACTATACACAGCCATTGCTTTTAAGTTGTGATTTTAAAAAGTTCTCTTTTATAAAAGCCTAAATGGTCATGGATGCATATTTCTCTAGAGCAAATCTATAAAACATGGCGCCATAATGAACCAGGCATGACTGAAAAGGGGTTTTCCTGTTTTCAGACCTGCTTCTATCAATACTTTTCTTGCTTTTCATTAACTATATTATGCCTGTAATGAGATTATTTGGAAAATGTTACTAAATCAACACAAAATATTAAACAATTGCCGAGTCCTTGATATTAATTAGTATTAGTATCCCCCATAACAGTGACCTCCACAGCACCCGCCCCTTTAATAGTGACCTCCACAGTGTCCGCCTCTTTAACAGTAACCTCCACAGCGCCTGCCTCTTTAACAGTGACCTCCACAGTGCCCGCCCCTTTAATAGTGACCTCCACAGCACCCACCCCTTTAACAGCGACCTCCACAGCGCCCATCCCTTTAACAGTAACCTCCACAGTGACCTGCCCCTGTAACAGTGACCTCCACAGTGCCCTGCCCCTCTAACAGTGACCTCAACAGTGCCCGCCTCTTTAACAGTGACCTCCACAGCACCCTGCCCCTTTAATGCTAGGGCTACACGACGACATGTGTCTTGTGACATTTTGTCTCAACAATTTTTATAATAATAGGCTATGGTGTTGCACTACGACATGCGACATGCTGCAACTGTGGTACCACAGTTGCAAAACATCCATCCAGTACGGATGCATGTAGCTGTGTAGTTATGCCCTATGTGTTGTGCGACTTATTGTCATCCTGTAGCCCTAACCCAGTGATGGGCAAAGTGCGGCTCTCCAGCTGTTGCAGAACTACAACTCCCAGCATGCAAAGACCATCTACAGCTATCAGCCTACTGCACGGCATGGTGGGATTTGTAGTTTTGCAACAGAAGGAGAGCCGCACTTTGCCCATCACTACCCTAGTCTAAAGCTGACCTACAGCAGTGAAGAATGGCGGAACATTACAATAGTTTATATGCAGATAGAGTGCTCCAATATATTTGCGATAGCGAAATCGGCACTAATGATGCGAATATTTTGGCGCAATACGTGCAACTTCACGTTTTAACAGGTCTGACTACATATCAGTGATTGGTGCACTAAGTATTGTTGTGAACTTGTGACCTCACAGCACTATGTATGTATGTACGTAGCATACATACATACTGCACTATGTATGTAGCATGTATGTATGCACAGCTACACAATACCACTATCTAACCTACACAGACTATCTCCCATTAACTATCTGTAATATATATATATATATATATATATATATAAACTAACTAACTAACTAACTATCTAATGTAATGTGACACAGGAAAGCAGAGAGCATAGCAAAGACACTGCTCTCTCTCTCTCAGAACTGTAATAATCTGTAGAAAATGGCTGCTGGGGAGGTTCTTATATAGTAAAGGGGTAGGCAACTACCCCTTCGAGATTAAAATTCGCAATTTCGAATATTCGCGCCCAACACTAGTGAGGAAAAATGGCTGGGTTGTTATGGAAACTTGGAGTAAAACTGTGTGTATGTTTCTATTGGCTGATAAGGGACATGTGACCGTGTGTATGGCAGTTGGGATATGAAGAGAAAGAATTGCAGGCTTGTATTAGCTATAATGCAGGTTATATTTTGGGAATATCTCAGGAACAGTACGTCCTAGAAAGCTGAGACTCGGTCTAAAACCTTCCCGGACACCTGATGTACTTGTGTGCCAAATTTGCTGTAGATCGCTTCAGTTATTTGGTCGCGCATAAAAAACAGATAGACAGACGAACGTCGGGACAGACAGACAGAAACTCATTTTTATAAGATAAGAGATGAAGAACTTAGGGTCCATTCACACGTCAGTATTTTTACCTTTCCAGATAAACGTTCAGTTTTTTTGCAGATCTGTTTTTCTGTACAACCTTCCGTTTTTGTACTAAAGTGCATCCGAATACGTTCCGTGTTTCCGTTTTTCTTTTTTTTTTTGTTTTTTTTCAAAATAAAAAAAAAGAGGAGGAGGAATACATGTTGTTAGGGTACCCAAAAAAACTGATTCTCAAAATGGGATGACATTCGTATGCTAAACTGCATGTCTTCCGTTTATTTTGCGGATCCATTGACTACAATGGAAAACGGAACGGAAAGTTGGACAGAAAGTAGGACAAGGTGTTTCTTTTTTCAGAATCCGCATGCAAAGATCCCGAGGAACGGAACGGAGTCACGGATGCGGACAGCACCATGAGTGCTATCCGCATTTTTGCGGAGGCCATAGAAATGAATGGATCCGATTAAACGTTCTGTTTTTTTTCGGAACTGAATCAGATTGCAAAATCAGACGTGTGAATGGACCCTTATGGTTTATGGCTGGTCTGTGAATTTTGTCATTTTGGATGATAACACCATAAGTTAAAATGACAAATCATTAATCAATCTATACCACGATCTGTGGTGCAGAATGCAGATTTGATATGAATGACTTTTCAACTACAGCACCCACCTATGGCAAGAAAAAAATCCAACAGAGATCAACATTTCAACACTCTTTGGACCGCACATATTATACTCATTTCTGTGACAAAATGGCAATGAGGGTTGACAGGGACTAGTCTCAATCTGCCTTTTCAGTCATATAAAAGCTCAACTGTATGGACAGGTTTAGGCTAGCAATAAGGGAGAGATTTATGTCGGTGGATCGCACTGACTTTGACAGAATCAGTTTCATGTCAGTGGCAGAGGTGTGAGAAATAACATAGCATTCTATACTGTTGGGATAATGGAGAATTATTATGTGTAGATACTGGAAAAAGCAATACATTTGAAAACTCACCTTTTGCATGTGCACTTAATCTGTTTGGAGTATTGATTGGGTTGAAGAACCCTTCTAGTCGCCCCCCCCACCCTTTTACCCGCATACTTGTCACTCAAATTAACATAAAGGGCTAATAGTTAAGCAGCAATTATTTTTTTACACTAAGCCACTCCTTTAACTCTGCCCAATGCATAATTAAACTCACCCAGTTCCGACTAATAAAATCTATTATAGGGTACACGCCAGTACCAATACACCTTGCAATAAATTAAAGAACCAAATGGTCCTACTGCATCCATTGTTTTCTTGTCACATATTGTACTTCATGACAGTGGTAAATTTGAGACAAAATATTTCATTTTTATTTATAAAAAAAAATATACAAAAAAGTTTGGAAAATTAGCACATTTCCAAATTTCAATTTCTCTACTTTTAAAATAGATAGTAATATCTCCAAAATAGTTATTACTTTACATTTCCCATATGTCTACTTCATGTTTGGATCATTTTGAAAATTACATTTTATTTTTTTGGGACGTTAGAAGGCAAATCTTAAAATCTTTAAGAAAATTTCAAAAACCCAATTTTTTAAGCACTCCATATGTGCTCAAAAACGGATACATGGGCGCACAGCAGGCTTCAGAGTGGAAGGAGCACCGTATGGCTTTTGGAGACTGGATTTAGCTTGAGTGGCAATTGAGAGCTATGTCGCATATGAGGTAGCCCTACAGTGGAAACCCCCAAAAAGGACCCTGTTTTGGAAACTACACCCCTCAGGGAATCTTTCAAGGTGTGTAGTGAGCACTTTGACCTCGAAGGTGTTTCCTAGCATTAGGAAACACTTGGAAGTGAAAATGAAAAATTGCATTTTTTTCCAAAAAAGTTGCTTTACGTCCACATTTTTCACTTTCCCAAAGGGTAAAAGGACAAAATGCACCCCACATTTTGTTCCCTATTTCCCCCCGAACACTGCAACATACCATATGTGCTCAAAAATGATATATGGGCGCACAGCAGGCTTCAGAGTGGAAGGAGCATCATATGGCTTTAGGTGTCGCATATGAAGACACCCTGAGGTGGCCCTAAAGTGGAAACCCAAAAAAGTAACCCCATTTTTGAAAATACACCCCTCAAGAAATCTTTCAAGGTGTGTAGTGAGCACTTTGACCTCAAAGGTGCTTCCTAGAATTAGGAAACACTTGGCAATGAAAATACAAAATCGTATTTTTTGCAAAAAAGTTGCTTTACACCCACATTTTTCACTTTCCCAAAGGGTAACAGGACAAAATTCACCCCGCATTTTGTTCCCCATTTCCCTCCAAATATGGCAACACACCATATGTGCTCAAAAAGTGATGTATGGGCGCAGGGCTCTAGAGTCAAACAGCAAAATATAGATTTTGCTGACCTGAATTGGCAGACAAGGATTTTAGGTGCCATGTCGCAATTAAAAGATTCCTGAGGTCCCCAGAAATTTAAAACCTCAAGAAGTGAGCCCATTTTGGAAAGCGCACCCCCGTACGAACATTTTAAGTGGTGGAAAGGGCACTTTTGACCTAACAGGTGTGTCACAGAAATGAATATGTAGTGGTTGATGAAAAGTGGATTTGTAAGCTATGCGGACTAAATCAGAGAAATAAGTTGGTAAAACTACAGATCATGGGTGAAATTAATACTCTATGGATGAGTGATAGATTTTAATTTTTAAAACAATCCTGCATGCACAGGACAGGATTTTTAGGGCAGGTTACGCAGTGGTAAATGGTGTCTTTCCTTAATCCTTATCCCCCTTTTGGAACACACCCTGCATCTTTTTTGGGACCTTCCTTTCCTTGCTGTCTGGGGGACTTGAGCTGGAAAATGTTGCCCCGGTACAACACGGGCACCATGACTTCCTGAAGTACTGGCACCCTCCCCAACCTGGCTTTGAAAAATTAGGGCCTTGATAACCACCTCTTGGAACTTAAGGAAAGTTCCTGTGTGGCCTGCAGATTGAAATAGCATGTACGCATTGTATATTGCCGTCTTTACAATGTGTATGGCCAGCTTTTTGTACCACACTTTCATTTTTCGTGTGGCACTGTAGCGCTTCAGAAGTTGATCTGAAAGATTCCCACCCCCCCATGTGCCAGTTGTAGTCCAGGATACAAACTGGTCTGGGGATAGTGGTTGTGGTACCTCGTACAGGAGCAGGGCGGCTGGTGTTAGTGTGAATAGTGGTCAGTACAAGGACGTCCCTCTTGTCCTTGTACTTAACCACCAGCATGTTCTCATGGAGGAGAGCCCTACTTTCACCCATTCTCAGTGGTTGCCCTAACAGGGATCTAGGGAGGCCTCTCTGATTTTTGCGCACTGTGCCGCAAGCCACAGTACCTCTGGCAGTTAGGAACATGAATAGGGGTATGCTGGATTTCATATTTATGCACATAGAGGTGGTAACTCTTATCCAGGGACAGGGACAGAGGGTGGTTTAGGAATCTGGAACAGCTGCATATGAAAAAAAATCAGTGCAGAAATTCCAGATCTTTTTCTTCTTTTCTTCTTTCAGCAGGAAAAGTTAAAATCACAGTGGTGGTGCACCACAAGTCCCAGCAAACCAACAAGCAGCACAGAAATGGACAGAATCTCTCTGCACACATTCACCAGCTAGAATGGCTGCATGCAGGGAGGTTCAGCTCTTTCCTGTGCAGCTACAGCGCTGCCATTGGCTGGAGCTTTGTTCCAGCCAATCGCAGCACTGGCAGGGGATGCCAAACAATGGTGTCCCCTGCCTCACCTTGGAGGAGACAGGTGCTGACCGTTTCATGCTGTGCGTGGTGATGTTGGCGTCACCATGCAGGCCGGCGTGAAAACGTCCACTTGGACAGCTCGAGAATTCGCTCAAGATCTTAAAGCAATATGGCGGCGGCCGGGCCTTCGCAAGCAAATGGAGGTGGTAAGTATGGTTTACATTTTTTAAGGTTAATTTTACATTGTATTATTACTCTCAGATGCTGCGATCATGTATGAACACAGCATCTGAGGGGTACAATGATGGGGGGGAAGCACTATCGCAGCTACTACTAATACTACCCGCTACTTACAAAAAAATGAGCTTCATGACGAAGTAATTCCGAAAAGCCTAATCTAATTTTCCAAAATTTCTCTCATCTCTAATGGCTAGCTAGATGGATGGATAGATAGATAGATGGATAATAGATAGATAGATAGATAGATAGATACATAGATAGATACATAGATAGATGTGAGATATATAAATAGATAGATATGAGATAGATAGATAGATAGATAGATAGATAGATAGATAGATAGATATGGCAGATACCTTGATCATGAGATGAAATGTCTATTATGAAATGAAAAGCCTATTATGAGTTTTCTAACGTCTGATCTATTAGCTAAAGATTTTATTTGATGGCTCCTATGACAGGCTTTTGTTAAAAGTGTCATTTTTTTACTTGCACCAATGTAAGAAATGAACAATAATTCATCTAAAATGCCTGCAGCGCTCTTATCATGAATAATTTAGTTGTCCATCGCATACTGAATGAACCATATATACCACTTTGCAATCATTTTACCATTATACCTGAAAATTATGTTAGGATTTATCTTGTTTTCTTTTATAATATGTTATTTTTTTTTCCATTTTCAATTTTCTTAATCTGATTGTCCTTCTATGAGCTGTTAAATCCCTTTCTTCCAGCATTATAAACATATACTTTTAACTTTCAATTGAATGTTACTTTCTTACAAAAGCTTTTGCTATTTCAATGGGTGTTTCATTTTTTTTCATCACATTCACACAGTACATTCATATAATAAAATATAATAATTTGTAAAAGAATAATTATTTGTTGTTCGAAGGTCTAATATAATATTACAATTGTTATAGTAATGTTAAATGTAGGTAATCAGTCAAATCAGCAATAAGTGAACACAAAACACGTCCCCTAACACCATGTTCAGCTCTATTACAGCCGATAAAGGGGCTTGGATACATGAAATCTATACAGTGATGTGGTGGAGGGGGAGAGGGGCAATGTTAGATCAAATACTTTAACAGACAGAGTGCACAGATTCTTCACAGAAGCCCTAGTTTATTTTGATGACAGTGTTGCATACCCCTGGCGTTGGGGTGGTCACTGTTCAATATGAATCTGGAATATGGAAAATAAAAAAAACACCATAGAATGAAAATGTGTGTCCAAACTTTTGACTGTATTTATAAAGACCTGAATTAGGCCTCATTCACATTTTCGTTCCATGGGTCCGTGGAAAATTCACAGAGACATGTCCTTCTCTGGTCCATGATGTGGACCAAACATGCCCATTTGTGAAAAACCACTAAGACGACAAGGATGACATTTGTGTTCTGTCAGTGTTTCATAGACTATTGGTAGGAGATGCTCTGGAAATAAATTTTCAGCTGAGTGGTGTCCATGGAATACGGATGACACAGAGGGCAAAAAGAGGGACTCATGGACCAAACACGGATTCTTCATGGACATCTACACAGACGAAACATGGACTGATTCTTCATGAACATTAGATGTGAATGAGGCCTAAATTGTATTATTGATCTATTTAATCAGCAGGGATGACCAATAAGATCACTAGAGGTTGGCAGTAAACCACTGGATCACCTGATATGGAAACTAAAATGTTGCTTATCTAATGGGTCACCAGGAGTGGGATATTATACCAATGGGTCATTAAAGAGGAGCTGTCACCTCTCCTGACATGTCTGTTTAAGTGACTACTTGCATTCCCAATGAAATTATTCTGGAGCATCTGTTCTTATGACTCTATGTTGTGCCATTCTTGTCTTATTCGTATTACAAGTGTATGAATGAATTGTCAGCAGTCTGCAATAAAGGTCCATCTGGGTGTTACCAGTTGGAGGTATGTCCCTACACAGTCTGACAGTGGCAGCATTGACTGGATAGTGCCAGACCATTCAGGAGACCCCTAGTGACTTGCTGACTAGGAACTGCTGGTAGACTATATTAATAATAATGGCCATGTGGGGCACAAAAAATTACTCCAATAGCGCTGTTCACTTGTCCATTCAAAAATTGCCTATTTAATAATGTCCCATCCTATCACAGTAGCAAACATTATGCCCCTGATGTGCCACGGTGTATATTATTTAACATTTAATATATCATAATCTGGCAGCCAACATTACAGAATTCGTACTAAACTTGTATCAAATGAAAATAATTCCAATCTCTGAATATCTAGAAATTGTCTATGGGTCCTATATTGTAAAAGTTTACAATGGAAATAATAATATCATATGGATTTATTGTCACCCGGGTTTTCCAATGACAGATATTGAGTTAAAAATTACGGTATTTCATCGTTATTTAAGAAATTAATTTACATTTTAAAAAAAAAGTCTTATGGTTTACATTTTTTTTCTCCACCTAAAATATTATTTATCTGGTTGTGTTAAAAAGTTACAATCTTTGTAGTCATATTATACCATGTTTCTAAAGGTAGAACCTCACCCATTTTTACTACCCATGTTTCATATAATTCAGTTTCTTTCCCCCACAGTCATTCAGTGTGTCATAACCCAGTGAAATCAAATCTTTTCTCAAAAGTTCCTTCCAGAAATCATCTAAAAAAAGGTAAGATCTATGTTGCAAGTACCATTTGATTTTTCAGGAATACCACACTACTGGAATCTCCAGTTTATCAACTGTAAGGGATTGCTCTCTCTCTCAGGGGGTCACAATCACAGACTTCTCCTGTGGGGTTCAAGACCAAAAGGTGCTTTATTTCGGCACTTCAGCACCATCACACACATAAACATCGAAAATAAACACCTGCCCATCTGGGCTCTACCTAATTCACGTGTTGTCTCTACCTCACCTATAGAGCACCGTTCACAAACAGGATTAGATCCAGCTTCCTCAGCCATATACGGTCCAGCAGCCTCCAGGCTGTGACCACACCAGCACCCTTGGGGGTAGATGGTCCAGAAGTCCTCCGAACTCTGACTGTGCAACCCTCTTTCCGTAGACATCGCTGGGCCCACCAAACTTCAGGCTTTACAAAGCATCTGAGGCTTCCTAGGCCTTCCTCTCAGACAGATTTAATACATTTTTATGTCACTCAGACATAAGCCAAAGTCTGTTCGTTTGCATCAGTCTTCGTAAGTTCCCGCATGATCATTTTATCACTCGGTCTGTCATGATCCAATTTATTTTTATAAAGGTTAACTGGTGACAGACATCAGATCCATTGATCAACTTTTAGAGATACATGGATCTCCCTCCTTCAGCTTTAGATGCATCCTTTGTAAATAGACAATAATCATCCAAGTATAGCACTGTTTTGGCAAAGAGGATGTGTACTTTTTTCCTTTATATTTTTACATTTTATTTATTTAATTTACTTTTTATCAATTTTTTTAACATTATATTTAATACATATTTATATTTAACTGTATTATTATTTTGAATTTATTTATTGTTTATTTTTTAATATGGGGGCCCAGGTTCGTAGAAAACTTATTATCTATGTGTTTCCTGCTGTCCCCATATACTGATCACTACTGGTAATTCTAATGCTAATGATAAGGCTACTTTCACATCTGCGCTTTCCCTTTCCTCTATTAAGATCTGTCATAGGATCTTAATAGTGGAGGAAAATGCTTCAGTTTTGCCCCAATTCATTGTCAATAGGGAGAAAACTGAGCTGAAGGGAACAGAGTGCCCTTCCATTCCATTTCGTTTTATTGCGTTCCCATGATGCACACAAAAGAGCTGCAAGCAGCGTTTTTGAGTACTTCATGGGATGCAACCAGATCCGTTCATAACGGATGCACACGCTTGTATGACGGAAGCGTTTTTGCTGATCCAGGCTACTTTCACACAAGCATTTTTTGCTGATCCATCATTGATCTGCAAAAATGCTTCCGTTACGATAATACAACCGCATGCATCCGTCATGAACAGATCCGGTTGTATCATGTCTTATATAGCTATGACAGATCAGTCATGACGTTGGTACTGGTAACTGGTCCGCTAACTCTCCAACCTATGTCCCAGGATGATTTTTTTCCTTTTCTCAATAACCACTCTAACACATTGGTGGATCTTAATCAGCCACAGCAGCCGTTTTATTAATTTACATCCATAATAAACATTACCAACCAAGGAAGGTTTTCAAAGCCAAAAATAATTAAATCCCATACAGGGAACTTCATCTTGCCTCCAGACAATAAACACCAACTCGGAGGCACCAACGATGGACACCTTAAATCCGCCACCAACAAAGGGAGTCCAACCCCAACCGTAGGGCCCTCCACACCTCATAAACCTGGCAACTCCGAGGAGCTCCCACCGCCACCAACATGCAGTCTTGAAACCTTAAGCCTGCGTGTCCCTCCACATAGATAGGGCCATCTCAATGCACCCTTTCAACCCCAAACACCATAGGTCGATACCCACAGCAATTAAATGCACCTTATAGCCCCTCAAAAACTCACCCAGACCTTGTTCCAATTCCCGATGCCGAACTGCCATGGAACCGTTCTGAACCAAAAACCTACAACCCCTCCCCCCTATGATTTACCTTGATTCTGGCCTTGTTAATTTGCTCCACAGACCGAGCTTCTCTCCACACCTTCCAAAGCACTATGTCTGACTAAGCCGTCAACATCTCTGGAAATAAATCCCACAAATGCAACAGGTCAAACTTCATATACTTTATTAACTCGTGGCACCTTCACAATGCGATGGACTTCCGGCAAAACCCCACTCCAAAGCATACCTGTCTGACCAAGCCATCGCAGCTGCACCGCCGCCCTCCAAAAGCCCAATTGGCATCCCTCTAGGCGAACCGCTGCCCTTAAAGCTCCCCAAAACACATACGAATGGCCTAAGATCCATATGAGAGCTGATGAGAAACCTGAAAGAAACAATAAAAAGAACACACTAGCACCACCAACAGCAGAAACCACCATAAAATAACCAAAACAGAGCCCCCAACCTGCGCCGCCCAGCTGGACGTAAGAACAGAATCACCTCAATTCCCAACGGCCAATCTTACGAATGACCTCCTCTCCCAAACCTTGAAGAGCCGCCTCCGTGCTGCCCCTATCCGGAAAGAATGGCCCGTATAATCCCTAAGATCCACTCCCAACTACGAAAACGAGACAAACATGTCCCATCTGCATGAACCAATAACGGTGAACTCAACAACCCCATAATCCACTAGACACTTCACCGGACACATATCACAACCCGGAACAGAAAAAAGAACCATATGACAACCCCTACCTTCCACATCAGTTTTTGACCTCCTAATCTGAAATTCCACCCGGTCCCCATAAAGGTGGACATCATCCCCAAACAACCCACCCAGACGATTAATACTCCCACTAACTAATTACCCAAGCCGAAGAGCCCCGAAAAAAAAGCCAACGCAAATGCTAAGCGAAAAAGCTTAATCTCGAATTCTGAATGACACACTTCCCCCAAATGAGCCCCCCACTCGAGCAACTGCTGAAACGCTCTCCTCACCCGCTTCAAACGCCACCATCCTTTTAATGCCTGTGCCACTAAAAACGATTTTGTGACATCCAGGAACCCACACAACTTAAAACCGAATGCCAGACCCGCCACACACCTATTCAGATTTGCCACGGACCACCCCTTATCCTTACAATTTCCCAAAAACAGCAACAATGGCACTTCAAAATCCTCCCTTGACACCCCAACTCATCGCACCAAACCTACCAGCGATGCCAAGCTGAGGCATACGCCGCCCACTTCCCCGATGCCAAAGACGACTTAATCAACTTAGCTACTGTTCTTCCAGAAGATCCCAAAGAAAACTTCGAGCACACCAAACCCTTGTCGTCTGCCTCCAGCGCCAGTTGCCGGAACGCTCCCACTGCAAACAAGAAAGGGCTTAAGCAATGCAATTTTGAACACCCGGTACATGTACTGCCATCACCCAAGCATTCAACAACAAACAGGCCAACACTAACTGCTGTAACAATTGAACAACTGGCAGGGACAAAGCGGACAAACTATTAATCGCTTGCACCACACCCAAATAGTCACAGTGAAAATCCACTTTTTTGTTCTGGAAAAAATCCCCCCAAAGAGCCACTGCCACCACAATTGGGAATAATTCCAATAAGGCCGAATTCCTCACCCAACCTCTGGAAACCCATTGCTCAGGCCAGCGTTCTGCACACCACTGACCCTGACAATACACCACAAACCTCACTCCCTCAGCCGCATCCGAATATAGCTCAAGGTGAAAAGAATCCACAACTCCTGCCATAACTATCGTGCGCCCATTAAAAGAATCCAAAAACGAAGCCCATACCTTCAAGTCCCCTCGCAACTCCTGACTCAACCGAACAAAGTGATAGGGAGAAGCCACACCCGCAGTAGCTGCTGCCAGTCTTCTGCAAAAAATTCTAACCATCAGCTTAATCCGACAGGCAAAATTAAGCTTACCCAAAAGAGACTGCAACTCGGGCAGCCGAAACTTCCTCTTCTGACCCGCCCTGGCTACTTCCCGCTGCAACCCCAACAGCTTGTCCTCTGGCAAACGACACTCCATCTTAACCGTATCTATGACAATACCTAAAAAACTAAGTTCCGTGACTGGGCCCACCGTTTTTTCTGCTGCCAAAGGAACCCCGAAACCTGCAAATACTGACTCCAGAGTGTGCAACAATAATGAACAGACCCCGAACCTGGAGGCCCAAACACAAAAAAATTATCCAAATAATGTATGATGGACCGGCAACCTGAAACGTCAATCCCCACCCACTCCAGAAACGTACTGAATGTTTCAAAATATGCACACGACAGTGAACACCCCATAGGAAGGCACCGGTCCACAAAATAACTCCCATCCCAGTAACAACCCAACAAATGCATACTCTTCAGATGCACTGGAAGCAAGCGAAATGCCGCTTCCACATCCACTTTCGCCAGCAATGCCCCAGCCCCCATAGCCGAACCCATTCCACTGCCACATCAAATGAAGTATAGACCACAGAACAAAGCTCTGGGTCGATACCGTCATTGACCGACGTGCCACTTGGGAATGATAAATGGTGAATGAGCTTAAATTTATTCAAATTTGAAAAAGGGGGCACTGCAAACGGACCCACCATCCTACCCGACAGCACCTCTTAACACCTTTTTATCTTATCAGCAACCACCCCAGGATATTCCCAAACTGACGGCAAATTCCTTACGCCCAAACAGTGGCGTAACTAGAGTGCTATGGGCCCCTCCCCCACGCCATGCCCGGTTGCACCCTCTGTGTCTGCAATTGTCACACCCCTGGTCCCTGATCGCCCAGTAATGTCCCCAGTAATGTCTCTCACGGACTCCCACTGCCCTCAGTAATGTCCCCTGTAGTGTCCCCCACTGCCTTAATTAATGCCCCCAGTAGTGTCCTCCACTGCCCCAGTAATGTCCCCTGTAGTGCCTCCCACAGCCCCTTGTAGTGTCCCCAACTGCCCACAGTCTTCATGTAACGGGGCCCAGCATTTTCTCTGTACTTATTGCCGGGCCCTGTCAGAGAGCTTATCTCACATTCATGATATGAACTTCTGCAGTCTCTAGGCCTCCAGTATCAGGTCCTGTCGCTGCCACTCTAAAACTAGTCACGCATTAAGGAGGTGGACGGAGCCTAACCTACGTTAGTCAGGCTCCTCCCACCTGCTTAATTTGTGACTAGTTTTAGAGTGGCAGCGCCGGGGCCTGATTCTGGAGGCCTAGAGACTACAGAAGATCATATCATGAAGGTGATATGAGCGCTCTGACGGGGCCCGGCATTAAGTACAGAGAAAATGCCACCATGCCGCGTTACATGTGAGCGCAGCGGGCCCCCTCCCCCTGCCGGGCCCGTTGCGGTCGCACACTCTGCGACCACGATCGTTACGCCCCTGCGCCCAAAACAGCATCCGACCGAACAAACGGCATGCGAAAACCAAACTGAAAACCCTCCTGCAACAACAACACCGCCTCCTGATCTATTTAGAAATGGTCCCATCCTTTCCAGTTGCACCGGCGTCACCCCCTTTTGTAGAGGCATCTCCCCCCTTTTGCCTTGCCCCTTTAAAACACTGACTCGCACCATGATTGCCCCCACAGGAGGAGCATTCCTGCTTGAATTTGCACTTAGCTCGAAACTTGCATCCCCGCTCGTTAAACAAGAAGCATAATTCTTTTGCTGACGCTGCAGGAATGCTGGACTGGCTTGACTCCTGTGCCTGGCCTGACCCCTCAATGGCCCCCCGAAAGGACTGCCCATACCTAGCAGGTGCTGTCGCCTTGAGCCATAAAGCAATATTCTTATGGTCCCACCTGATACTCGGGCGCACTGCCATCCGTTGCTTAAATTGCTCGTCATAACACAACCAGGCTTGTCCCCCATAAAACCGATACACCTCCCCAATAGCGTCTAAATAACAGAACAGAGCTGAACAATTTTCCGGCGCCTTCTCCCCCACCACGCTAGCAAAAATAGCAAACGCCTGGAGCCAATTAGAAAAAGTGTGGGGAATCAAACAATACTTCCTTGTTTCTTCCTACTCTTTTTTAGGGCTCATGCACAAGACCGTTGCTGTTTTGTGGTCCATTTTTCACAGATCCATTGTTCAGTATCTGAGGTTTTTTTCCCTCTAATTTAAGTCCTCTTCCGTTCCGTTATTGCACAAAATATCTCCGTATTGTTTCCGTATTTGATCCGTTTTTTGCGGATCGTATACTGAAACAGTAACTTATTAATCACCAAACACATGAGCAATATGGGCTGGGCATAGCATTTCTACAGTATGGATCCGCAAAATACTAATGACATACGGATGTGTTCCGTGTGTGTTCTGTATTTTTTGCGGACCCATTGATTTGAATTGGCCTCGGACCGTGATTTGTGGACAATAATAGGATATGCGCTACTTTTTTGCGCAATGGCCATGGGGACAAACGGAAACGTAATGCACACAGAGTAACTTCTGTATTTTCTACAGCCCCATTAAAGTAAATGGTTCCACATACGGTCTGCAAAAAAAACGAAATGGAAGCGGAAAGAAAATATGGTCATGTGCATGAGCCCTTACTCTCATCCTTCTTTGCCCTATCCAAATTAAAACGCTCAGGGGGGAGCAGTTAAAATATATCCACGTACTCACCTTTCCAAATTCGCTCCCTCACCTCCTGCCTTCGATGGGCCCCCAACGGTCCCTCAAAACAAACATACACCTCAGCTCTTGCTGCGTCATCAACCCGAGAACACTCCTCCGCAGAACCACAATAGACCCCCAACACTCCCAGATGCCAAACTGGATGCCGCCCCAGCACACCCACTGAACCCACCTTCTCCCCATGCCTGAACCGGCGACAGCTGCGAAACCCCCGCCCCTGCTAACAAGCGGATTAAGCGCCCCAACAGCTGGTCTAAACCTCTACCTAACTCCCCAGACCCGAAACCAATCCCGCTGCCCCCCTAAACCAAGCCCGCCGCCATCCACGGCGCCAATTGACCCAGTGTGTACTCACCAAGCTGCCTGGGCGCTGTGAACCTAGCAGCCGCAATGCCTTATTTCGGCCGCGTTGTCCCTCTATCTTCTCCACTCGCCGCTGTTGAGCTCTCAGGGGATCCGGTGACCTCTCTTGATGGACGCTGGGAAGATCTCACATGGGATAAAGATTCACTGCTGGAAACTGACACTCCAGGAACTTGGGACATTGCAGACTGCCCTCCAGCAAATGAACAGCAGGGGGCACTGAGGAGCATCTGGCACACATCTCTCAGTGCAGGCTGAGCAGGGCATAATGCTACCAGTGTTATCCAATATATTACAGAACTGTAAGGGTTACATAGCATCATAAATTAATATAATGCTATGTAAATCCAGTCAATGCTGTGAGGTCAGGCCGGGAGCTCCGTTGCAGACTCGCTGTGGAAGGAATGCTCATCTGCAAGGGGCCTAATAGGGTTCTACAAAAATTAGGACATTTTTTGTAACAGAGACATGAGTATTTTTCCATAATTTTGTAGTGCTGAACGTGAAAATGACATTGAAAATGCAAAATTGGTTCTTCTTTGTAAGTTAAAAAGGTTAAAAGTAAAAAAAAATAGTGAAAGAAGGAAGTAAACAGAAAGAGAAACATGAAAGGCTTTCAAAATTGTGTCAATTAGTTTGTTGGGATATGTCAGTCGAAAATTTCTGCTTGTAGATGAACTTCTAACAGCATACAAGAAAATGGGCTGCAGAATGACCCTAAAGCTGCGTATCCTGTATTCAGATAACTTCCTCATTAACCACTTCATGACTGCTTGGAGACTATAAGGCTACGTTCACACAACGACATTTGTCGCGCGACATTAAGTCGCGCGACAAATAGGGCACAACTTCACTGCAACATTTGTCGCGCGACAATAAGTCGCACTATTGTCGCGCTCGACAATTTTTATAATGGGAGTCTATGGTGTCGCATTGCGACATGCGACATGCTGCGACTGCGACGCAACAGTTGCAGAAAAATCCATCTTGCAGTCGCAGCATGTCGCACGTCGTAATGCGATACCATAGAGTTCCATTATAAAAATTGTCGCGCGACAATAGTGCAACTTAGTGTCGCGCGACAAATGTCGTTGTGTGAACGTAGCCTAAATGTCCTTGATAATCAAGCAGCTGCTGGACCAGGGAGGTCGCTGTCAGTATCAGTAGGGCTCTGTATAGAGAAGGCAAGGACGGTTTTTTACTGTCCCTGCCTTCTTCATTGCTCTATACCAGGGATCCGCAACCTTCATCACTGCAGATGCTATGAAATTACAACTCCCAGCAAGCAAACATGCTCAGCTGTTCTTCTAACTCCCACAGAAGTGAATGAAGCATTCTGGGAATTGTAGTTTCTGAACAGCTGGACTGCCAGAGCTTGCTGATCTCTGCTCTATACACTGACCGAGTGCTGTGTTTATAGATCAGAAAGCAGCCATGTCGCTTCCTGCTCCTGTCCAAGCGCTCATATGACTACCAGTGACCGCGAGTGTGTGATGCTGCCAGTGCTGTACAACCAATCCGGGGGCTGTATTCCCCATGTAACTGGGGCTGCAAAGTCAGAAACAAAAATGTTTAGAATGTTTAGTGTAGAATAAAATAAATAAAAATTAAAAAAACATCGCCACAGTCTGAAATGCAGCTTCTAGCGCCGCTGCAAGCAACCATAACCTATACATCCTATCTAAAAAGGCCATTATGATTTAGCAATGCTATTAACCAAAAAATCAATGAAAAATGGGAAAAACAAATTTTACCCTTTTTTAAAATGTTTATTTTAAAAAAATTAAGTTAAAAAAAAAACACGGAAATAAAAATGGCATAAAAATAAATCCCCATGTGTCGCTGAAAAAGGTATAAAAATTATTAACATAACCAAAAGGAAAATAGCGTATGGCTTTCAAAGACACATGTATAACAAAAAAACTGAAAATGCATCTGATGGTTAAATAGCCCAGTCATGAAGTGGTTAATCGCATTTTATAAGCATTTTCATCTATCACAGTCATTGAGAAGAGTTAGAAAGGCAAATGGAGCCCTGCAATGTTGGCAGATCAGAAGAGACGCTCTGGAATAGAAATACAAAAAGACCTCATATCTGAAGCCTGGATGTGGATTTTCTTTCTTAAGACTACATTCACACGACAGTATGTGTTTTACGGTCCGCAAAACACTGATCCGCTAAAAATACGGATGACATCCTTTTGGCATCCGTATTGCATCAGTTTTTTTTGCAGATGCATTGTAACAATGCCTATGCTTGTCTGCAAAACAGACAAGAATAGGGCATGTTCTATATTTAAACGGAACAGAAAAACGAAAACGGAAGGCATACAGAGACACTTCAGTATTTTTTGCAGACCCATTGAAGTGAATGGTTCAGTATACTGTCAGTATACTGAACTGAAAAAACTGCCAGTATACGGTCCGCAAAAGACTGTCGTGTGCAAGAGGCCTTAGGCCTCTTGCAGACGAACGTGTGCGCCCCGTGCCCGTATTGCGGACCGCATTTGCGGATCCGCAATACACGGCACCATTTCGTGGCCATTCCGCATCATGGATGCGGACCCATTCATTTCAATGGGTCCGCAAATCCGGAGATGCGGAACGGTGCGGAATGGAATGACGGAACAGAACACTACGGAAGCACTACGGAGTGCTTCCGTGGGGTTCCGTTCAGTACTTCCGTCACGCAAAAAGATAGAACATGTCCTATCTTTTTGCGGAACGGGCAGATCGCGGACCCATTCAAGTGAATGGGTCCGCGATCCGCTGCGGCTGCCCCACGGCCGGTGCCCGAGCATTGCCCCTTTCACACGGGCGAGTTTTCCGCTCGGGTGCAATGCGTGAGGAGGATGTATTGCACCCGCGCTGAATCCGGACCCATTCATTTCTATGGGGCTGTGCACATGAGCGGTGATTTTCACGCATCACTTCTGCGTTGCGTGAAAATCGCAGCATGCTCTATATTGTGCGTTTTTCACGCAACGCAGGCCCTATAGAAGTGGATGGGGCTGCGGGAAAATCGCAAGCATCTGCAAGCAAGTGTGGATGCGTTGCGATTTTCCCGCATAGTTGCTTAGCAACGGGACCAGATCTTTATTATTTTCCCTTATAACATGGTTATAAGGGGAAATAATAGCATTCTTAATAAAGAATGCATAGTAAAATGAAGAGGAAGGGGTTAAAAATAATAAAAGTTAACTTACCTTAGCCACTTGATCGCTAGTTGCGATCTGTCCTCTCTTTCCCAGCATCAGCTAAGAACTAAAGGACCTGTGATGACGTCACATCACATGGTCCAATCACATGGTCCATCTTACCATCACTTCAGTGATGAAGTCCGGCTTCGGGTCTGGGTACCAAACATGGCGATTTTTCTCACGCGCGTGCAAAACGCATTACAAACGTTTGCAAAATCGTGCATATTCCCGCAACGCACCCGCCTCTTATCCGGGCGTCATGTTTGAAAGAGGCCTTATAGTAAATCTGGCAGGCCAAGGTAGGCTCTGCCGCTACCACTAACCCACACCCCTTTTCTCTCCTCTTTAGAAAAGTGCAGAGAAGCTCAAAATGTTGCAAATTATGGGGCACGCCATCATTTTAAATTTATCACACCGCAATAGTTTTTTTAATGTACTTTCCTTTTTCCCTCTGTAACTTTTAAACAAGAACCAATCTTGCATCTTCAACATCACTTTCATGTTCAGCAACCAAAAATTATACAAGAATCATGCCTCCATTAGTATTGGGCGTGAATATTTGAATTGTGAATTTTAATTGCGAATATCGCAACTTTGAGAATTCACAAAGATTTAGAATATAGTGATATATATTCGTATTTGCGAATTTTCTAGATTTTTTTTCCTCTGAACTCATGATCCCTCCCTGCTTCTTGCTTGTGGGCCAATGAGAAGGCTGCAATGTCTTTGTCTGAGCTTAGCAACATCCCTAGCAACCAATAGGAAAGTTGCCTACCCCTTTAGTATATAAGAACCTCCCCAGCAGCCATTTTCTGCTGTTTATTACAGTTCTGAGAGAGATAGCAGTGTCACTGCTGTGCCTTTGTGCTTTCCTGTGTCACATTACATTAGATAGTTAGTTAGTTAGTTAGTTAGTTAGTTAGTTAGTTAGTTAGCTTATATATATATAATATAGATAGTTAGTGGGAGCTAGTCAGTGTAGGTTAGATAGTGATATAGTGTAGCTGATAGGTTCCAGTGCAGGGTGTTAGGTAGTGTTATAGGTTCTGCTGTCCATACATACATGCTACATACATACTGCTGTGATGTCACATTACATTAGTTAGTTAAGTTAGCTTATATATATATAATACAGATAGTTATTGGGAGATAGTCAGTGTAGGTTAGATAGTGATATAGTGTAGCTGATAGGTTCCAGTGCAGGGTGTTAGGTAGTGTGTTAGGTTCTGCTGTCCATACATACATGCTACAGACATAGTGCTGTGATGTCACAAGTTCACAATAATACTTAGTGCACCAATCACTAATATGTAGTTAGACCTCCTAAAATTTGAAGTTGCACGTATTGCGCAAAAATATGCGCATCATTAATTGCCGATTTTATATATTGGAGCACTCTATCTGCATATAAAGCTATTGTAATGTTCTGCTGTGCCAACCATTTTCTCCAGTCTCAGGAAACTTCTAGCAGCTTGAAAAATGTAGCAATAATGCCCCACGCAGGGGCGTAACTATAGGGGAAGCAGGGGAAGCGGCTGCTTTGGGGCCCTGACCCACAAGGGGCCAATCCAAGAGGAGGAGAAGTACTAAAAGATTTTGTCAGGGCCCCTCAACATTATTACACTATGGAATGATATACAGTGGCAGTATAGACAGTGTAGAAAATGAATGGAACAGCTGCCGGGCCTGGTCTGAGAGAGCGATCTGTACTAGCCACAGGAAAGGGGGCAGCATGAAAGGAAGGGGTTGTGAAAAACTTACTGGGGGAGGGGGCTCATTCAAAAATTTGCTGTGGGGCCCAGTCATTTCTAGTTACGCCACTGGCCCCACGCCTGTACTGCACGCGCATTACAAGAGTATTACATTGCCGATTTTCGCAATCAAGAATATTCGCCCAAATATTCGCGAAGTATCGTGAATTCGAATATTGCCCCTGCCGCTCATCACTAATGACTATACCCTTCGCAAAACCTGTGCTGAACTGTGTAACAGCCATTACAGCAGCTATGCGTGTACATATGCAGGCAGAGAAGATGCATATCATGTCTTCTCTACATGCCTCCAGGCTCTCTCTGCACAGGGAATCCCTGTGATGTCATCACTGACATCACAACGTTCCCTAGCAATCCCCTGCATCGGGAAGACTGCACAAAATAAGAGCACTGTTTGCAGGGTTTTCTGCGACAGTGATTATTTCTGTACCCTGTCACAGTACAGGATCGGACTTCCAGTGTGACAGTCTCATCCTGCCAATGGCACTGCATCCAGGAACATGCCTCAGTCCATTTTCTGCCACATTTGTGTGCCATGCAAGAGAACAATGATGCTAAATGCCTCCATATGATGTTGGAGTCAAATAGACCTACATTAAGGTCTTATGCACCTTTATGTGTTCTCTTATTATCGCTCCATCCAAAACTAAACCATAATATGTCAATATGTGAATGAGGCCTAAGACCACTTTCATATGGCGATATTCTAGTCAGTATTTTCCATCCATATTTGTAATCTAAAACCAGGAGTGGATCTAAAACATGGAAGAGGTGCAATTATTTCTTTACTTTTTGTGAAGGTTCCCCTCCCACACAGAAGTTTTTTCAAATTTTCTTTCCGTATCAGTTCTGTTTAGTTTGCGGACCGTATGCGGAACCATTCTTTCAATAGGTCCCCCCAAAAAACTGAAGTTACTCTGCGTGCATTCTGTTTCCGTATAGCCACATGTCCTAATATTGTCCGCATTACAGTCAAAGATACAGCTGTTCTATTAGGGGCTAGCTGTTCCGTTCCGCAAAATACGGAATGCACATGGATGCCATCAGTATTTTCTGCGGATTGCAAAATACATACGGTCGTGTGCATAAGCCCTGAGACTAAGCTAAAAGTGAATCCTGCAGAAAGGGAAATTGCGGACAGTATATTTCATATTTTATCTACTGCATTTCATTTGTAGATTATGTTAGACCCTGTGCGCACTCAGCAGATTAATACTGTACAACGCATGTGAGTAGAGCATCACAAGAAGCCCATACAGAAAAAAAATGCCCAGATGTGAGAGCATGCTGCAGATTTTCTATACTGTCACAGACTTGCCATGCATTTAACCCATTACTTGCCATGCATTTAACCCATTACTTTGCAAAGGCTCTGTGGCTCTATAGCCAAGATTTCCATGTGACATTTCAGCAGATTTCAGGCCATGTCTGCAGTGGAAAATGTTGTGTGTGTGCACATGGCCTTAGATAAAAAAAATTAAGAAGGATAGTTGAGATCATGGAAAGAAAATGATCAAACAATATTTGGTTGATCCAGAGTAGAACATGGATTTCCTGATCCATGTATGATGCAATGAAGCTGATGAAGCCTCCAGATTTGTCTACTTAGTCATGTATGAGAATGTCCTGTGGCCAGTAGAGTACTATGATTTAGATTCATTTTATTTACCATACATAGAGCACAAAAGACAAGGAGTGGTGAGGAGACAGGAAAGAAAAGCAGTAAAAGTATGTTAATGGCGCTGAAAGGCCTTTTACTTTGGGGTGTGGCTACAGGTTGCATCTTAAGTACCAGACTGCATGCAGAGGTGAAGTTCAGTCTATGTCAACCTTGGTCGAGGATCTGGTTCCTTCCTCTTTCTGCAAAATTGATTATAACTTGACTAACCAAACTTAAAAGAAATGCAATTCATAAGGTAAGAATTTTCCAAATGGGACGATTTAAATTGTGTATTAGTATTGAGGATTTGAAACCCACTGGGAATAGAAGCTAAGATGTTACATTTAATTGTCTTAACTGCATATCTCATCTACACATTTTATCGTCAGAGGGAAACTCTACCAGGTTCCTCAATTGGTGGGGTCACATGAAGTTTTCTGGAGAAGGTTTTGAGGCAGATTTGCCTTCAGGGTTTCCAGCCAAAGTCAGATGTGGATCCAGCCGGAAGGAGAAGTCCTTTCTTTATAGTTACCATTCATTTAGAATCCACTTCTGGTTTTAGCTTTAAAAACCTACCAGAAAATCTACCTCAAAACCTCTTCCAAAAAGTGCTCTGTGTACCTCCACGTTGTTTTATCGTTCAGATGTGCAATTCCCACAGGTATCACTATAACATGAGCTGATTTAGGTTGGGTTCACAAGTGACTGAAAATCCAGCAGAAAAATCTGCTACGGTTTTTACGCATGAAAAAACGCATGTATTGCATACAGTTTTGATGAGGAAAAGCCAGCAGATTTCACTCTCTCTATTGGAAAGGTTGAAATCCGCCATATAAATTGACATTCTGAAGACTTCAAGTCCGCAATACCACAGTTTTTCTGCTGCACTTTTTTAGGCAGCATGTGGATGAGATTTTTGAAATTCTCATCCACATTGCTGGTAATGTACAACGCTGTGGATTTGGTGCATGAAAATCCGTGATCGCAAATCCCCAGCCTTATAGGTTGATGGAGCATTTACACATCCGTTTTTAATGGCATTTGTTGGTGCAATTTATGGGTAAAAACTTCAGCTCCAAATGTTAGCTGAAAGTGTATGAGAAATAGGGTCACATAAGCTACTTGCGCTTGTTTGGTTCTCTGGCTTATATTTTTTTTTTTTTTTTTTACCGCAGCCTATTGACGCTTATGAAAACCACAAAAGGGCGCTGTCTTTATGGCAATTTTTTTTGTAGTAAATAAAATCCAGTGCAAACTTATGTGTGTACGGACCCTAAGGGCTTATACACATAAACTTATATTCTTTCCGTGTCCTTTTTTATTTTTTGCGGACCCCGTATTCTGGTCAGTATTTTCTATCCATATTCATATTTGCAATCTAAAACCAGAAGTGGATTTAAAACATGGAAAAGGTGCAATAATTTATTTACTTTTTCTGATGGTTCCCCTCCTGGTTTTGGCTTACAAATACGGATGAGAAATGCTGACCAAATACCGACCATTTGAAAGTAGCCTTAGGTTAGCTTCACATACAGGGATTCTTTTTTTTTTTTTCCTAAGGGTTCATGCACACAAACTTATTTTTCCCTTTCATTTGGTTCTGCATACAGTCCGCAAACAATTCATTTCAATGAAAAAACCAAAGTTACTCAGTGTGCATTCAGTTTCTGTATGTCTGCATGGCCATTTCACAAAAATAGAACGTCCTATTATTTTCCGCATAAAGCACAAGGATAGTACTGTTCTATTAGGGGCCAGCTGTTCTGTTCCACAAAATACGGAATGCACAAGGATGTTATCCGTATTTTTTGCGGATCCGTGTTTTGTGGACCTCAAAATACACATGGTCGTGTGCATGAGCCCTAATGCTGCATTTACACTGCTCAATTGTCGGGCAGATCATCGAGAGCGAACATTCATGTCTACTTATGTAAAGGTACTGCAGACTGAATGCTCCTTCATAGGGTAAAATAATCTGAGATACAAACACCGTAATTCATCATTTCTGGGCAGCGAATCATGCTGTTTAAACAGCGGTCTGCTGCCCAGAAACAATGAGCCTATATGAGGACAAGAGACAGCAGTGGCCATTACTCGTCCTCATACAGTGGAGGTGATCACTGCATGTAAAGGCAAATCTTAACTGCTCATCAGTGGAGGTGATCAGGAAGGAACGCTTGCTTCCTGGCAAGTGCATGCTCATCTGTGCCTTAAAGGGGTTGTCCAGGATTAGAAAAACATGGCTGCTTTCTACCAAAAACAGCACCCCACCAGTCCACAGGTTGTGTGTGGCATTGCAGCTCTGTCCCGTTGACGTTAATGAAGACAAGCTGCTATACCAGACACAACAAATAGATGGGGGTGGCGCTGTATTTGGAACAAACCAGCCATTTTTTCCAATCCTGGAAAACCCTTTAAGGCCTCATGCACATGACTGTATGTATTTTGCGGTTCACAAAAACGGATCCTCAAATATACGGAAGACGTCCGTGTGCATTCCGTATTTTACGGAACAGCTGGCCCCTAATAGAACAGTCCTTTCCTTGTCCGTATTGCGGACGATAATAGGATATGTTTTGTTTTGTTTATTTTTTTTGCTGAACGGAAATACGGACATACGGAAATGGAATGCACACGGAGTAACTTTCCATCGAAATGAATGGTTCCGTATATACGGTCCGCAAAAAAAACAGAGTAGACACGGAAAGAAAATATTGTTCATGTGCATGAGGCCTAAGGCTGAATCACATGCAGGAGTTTTGTTTTCTATACTTTTGAGGTATTTGCACATGTAATTCTTGCTGTAAATGTCAGCTCCAGATGTTAGCTGAAAGTCTATGGGAAAAATAAATTTTTTTTTTTTTTTCTTTGCCCAGTATTGCTTTTTCTCTCAATTGGGTGTGTTTTCAGTCTCTGTGTTCAGGCATTTTTATCCCTGAGATGAATGTGGTATACTGCCAGAGCAAAATCATGTATATAGGAGTCTTAGAGGGTTTCATAGAAGTAGGGAGAAAGCGGCATCCGCTGACTGGAGGGATAGTCCAACTCCAATGTCACAGACCTTGCTCTAGTCCACGTAAAAAAAATCCCATATATATAAATTAGCAACAGGAGCATTAAAACATATCAGACTATGATTTCATCAAAATAAGAATTCCAATGGCAAATCATGAAATGCAAGGCGAAGGTGATCTTAGGCCGTGCTCACACGTCAGTAAATTACGGTGCGTGCGGTCTGTGTTCTCCATGGGCAGCACACGTGCCCATTGATCTCAATGTGTTTATTCACACATCTGTGATTTTTTTTTTTTTTTCATTGCCCCAGTCAGTTAAAAAAACACTGAGACGTGCACTATTTGATCCATGATGCGGTCAAAACACACCCATTAAAGTCTATGGTTTCTGTTAAAGCCACTAATACAACACGGATAGCATCTGTGTTCTGTCAGTGTTTTTATGGACCATTGGTAGGAGAATCTCTGGAAACTCATTTTCAACTGTCAGTGGGATACGGAGGGCAAATAAACGGACATATGAACCAAACATGGATTCTTAGCAGACATCACGGATGAAACACTGAGCATCTTGTCAAGGATGTAATCATCAAGGACATTTGAATAAGGGCTTTAATCATGCTATAATTGAGGCTGCTTTCACACAATGTTCAGTGTTTGGTCAGTGATTTCCACTGGTGATTTTGAGCCAAAACCTGGAGCAGAGCCTACACAGAGAAAAGACTATAAGGTAAAGATCTGCACCTGTTCTGTGTTTTGGATCCAGCCCTGGATTTGGTTAAAAATCGCTGATGGTCGACGATCAAAATGCCTAAGTGGTGGTGGTTTATGATTTGCCATTGGCATTTTTAATATGATGGAATACAGTCTGATAGGAACATATCCTAAGTGAGTTTTCCTTACATTTTCCATTGAAATGCTTTGGAAAACATCATCAAAATATTACAAAGAGCATGCAGATTTTGTTGCAGTTTTGAGGGCAGTCACAAATGTCTCAAATCTATGCTTGGTGGTTACTTAAATGTATGTTTCTTGCCTCAAAAATACTCTCTCATTATTGTTGCAGGTTTCTGGTCAGCATCATGGTGTCTGCGGAGTACTTTATCACTTTCACCTACGGTAAGTAAAGTGTCCACTTTCACAAATTCTCAAACTTTCAGTTATAACTTCTGTTTTTGTTTGTGAGTTCCATAATTCCAACCAGTGAAAACCTAACTTCTGCCAAACTATAAGTGAGCCTTTCCTCGTGTTTGTGATTTTCTTCTATGTATAGTGAGATGTCCATCTGTGTATGATGGTTAGTGTTGAGCGAGTCAAAGTATCCAAAGTGGACTTTGATCTGAGTTTCTTGAAAAATGTGATATTCTGCATTGGGCTCCTACAAAGCTTCTGTGTGCCTCTGTTTCTATTTGGGGGACACACAGAGGATCTCTCACTAATTCATATGATGGTTCATTTGTCTTCATAAAATCTTTCTATGTGTCCAAAAAAGTCCATATCTGCAGCCAGACCCTTTTTATATAATATTTACCTGATTTTAGCATTTACATTGTATAAAGAAAAGCAGCGTAGTGTGAATGCATGCTTGTTGGAGGGTAATTAATAAAAATGTATGTCTGTATAACAACAATAGACTTCATGAAATGGCACAATCTTATACATTCTTTGGGCTCGTGATCCGGCCAGCCATGTACACAGAAGACTCATGGTTCCCTAGTACAGAGCAGTACCGGTTCTGTTCAATAATGTGCTTGTTACATTAGGTGCTGCTTGTCTGGAGATATTCTCCCGTGTAGCAAAGCTTTTGGATCGCTTGCAGTCCTCCATAGGCGCCTTGTTATTGCCTGGTAATGGCCATGTGCATGAGCATGTCTTGCATTTTATTGACTGCAGAACAATATATTAAAAAAGATCTAACCGATCTTAACCGCATCCGAGCCCCAGTTTTTACGGCTTGGATGCAGACCTATTTACTTCAATGGGGCCGCAAAAGATGTGGACAGCACTCCGTGTGCTGTCCGCATCCGTTGCTCCATTGCATGGTCCACAAACAAAATATAATATGTCCTATTCTTGTCCGTTTTGTGGACAAGAATAGGCAGTTATATCAATGGCTGTCTGTGCCGTTACGCAAATTGCGGAATGCACACGGACGCCTTCTGTGTTTTGCGGATCTGCAATTTGCGGACCGCAAAACACACAACGGTCGTGTGCATGTAGTCTAATATTACATGTACAAATAAATGAAGTCAATAAATATTCATATTGGTAAATTAAATATTCTCTTCTTTTTTTTTTTTTTCCAAAGGCAAATCATGTAAGGGTTTATTTTGCCATCAAGTGAATTTCCCTCATACAAATCTCAGCTCCTACATCACCCAGCCTGTGAGCAGCTCGACCTCAGAGAGTCCAAGCAGACCTGCCAACAAAGTAGCCTTCCAAGGCATCCTTAAAAGTAAGTGGAATTGGGGAAGGGGGGGGTGTTGGGGTTTTTTTATGTGTAAGGTTATGTTTGCAATGTTTATTTTTAATAAAGGGCTTTCACACTGGGTAGGTGTTAAATATATGACTGTCTGGGATATGACCCCTGGAATCCCCAGCGATCACTAGCATGGGGGTCCCTGACTATCCTGTGTTAAAGGATAGGTAGTGCTCATGGGTGACCAGTGCTCCATTCCCTTCTAAGGGGCTGCTGGAGACAATGCAGCGGCGGTATCATAGTTGTGAAAGAGGAGGTAATCATGTCTGTGAACTGCATGTCCATTCACATGGAGGACTCTGGGACCCCCATTTTTGTGATCAGTGGGGATCCTAGCAGTGAGAACTTATTTATTGGTACTATGTAAACTATAGTACCCTGTATATACAATGTTTATTACTGTATATAACATATATTTGTTAAAGGGGTTGTCTCACTTCAGCAAACGGCATTTATCATGTAAAGAAAGTTAATACAAAGCCCCTTACTAATATATTGTGATTGTCCATATTGTCTCCTTTGCTGGCTGGATTCATTTTTCCATCACATTATACACTGCTCGTATCCAGGGGTTATGACCACCCTGCAGTCTGGCAGTGGTGGTCGTGCATGAACACTATAGGAACAAGCGCCGGCTTCTCTGGTGTTTGGGACTGTGGGAATGAGCATAGGGACGCATGCGCAGCAGCTCGCACCCTGCACACCTTGTATCTGCTCTTCAGTGGTGGCAGGAAATGAACAGTGTATAATGTGATGCAAAAATGAATCCAGCCAGCAAAGGAGGTAATATGGATAATAACAATACATTAGTAAGTGCCTTGTATTCATTTTCTCTACATGATAAATGACATTTGCTGAAGTGAGGCAATCCCTTTAAGTGTAATAATTTTTTTTTTTTTTATGTATTGGATAAAAAAAAAAGTTTCTGGCAATGCTCTAAGTTTTTTTTTAAGCTTGAGCAAACTTGACTTGTTGCAATCAGCCAGATGTAACCATCCATCGTCATGGGTCTAGTAGGTCTGATGTGGAAAAAAGTGATAACCAGCATTTAGATAACATTAATATGTGAACTGCTTGATTTAGGCCGGGTCTTATTGCAGTTACAATATTTATGGGGAGAGTAAATCTAATGTGGCGGCTGCAGTCCTGACTGAGGAGTATGATTTTAGTGAGCCATAAATCAGGGCTGTAGGTTTGGCTTATGTTCCTGAAATATAAATAATTGTGTGAAATATTAATAGAGCTCTGCTGTAAATAAGGAGCAAAGCGCCGTTCAGAAAACCAAAAACTGAGAGATGCTTTTAGGGAAGTTATCACTTGATTCCTAAACTCTTTTTCATCTCTTCCAAACAGGTCACAAGTTAAAGAAGAAATGTTGTTATAATGGAGGAACTTGTTTCCTGGGAACGTTTTGCGTCTGTCCTAAGCAGTACACAGGACGTCACTGTGAATATGAAAAGAGGCCTCAGTAAGTGCTTCTAATTTCTAATGAATTTAGACTGGGCAAAAGAAAAATGCAAATGGGGTGTAGGGTAAAATTGGGGTTTATAGTTGTCATTACAAGGATAATTTTTCGGAAATCAAGCAGTTCTTACTACAGTCAGTGTATAGTGCTGCTTTCTTATAAGAAAACACCAGTTTTTCTATTAGTAGTGAAGGATTGTTTCCATCATAGGATCCAAATCTATAGGATGCGGGCTCTGGTCCCACTGGTCACTGATTCCAGGTGGGAAGTGAATGAAGAGGTGGCCATACTTGTTTGATTGTTTCCTTAACTACCACAGAAATGAATGGAAAAAGTTGTGCGCGTTTATGACCACCTCCATGCATGTAACAGATGTTGGCCATCTCGCCAATGGATAAGGCTTTATTCACACATGACAGTGGTCAATGATTTCTATCAGTGATTGTGAGCCAAAACCAGAATTGGAGCCTCCACAGACATAAGGTATAAGGGAAAGATCTTCTCCTGTTCTGTGTTTAGAGCCGAACCTGGTTTTGGTTCACAATCACTGACCGAACACTGATGTGTGTGACTAAGACCTAAGTGTGGGCACAACTCTGGGATCTGCACCTATCAGGCATTTATGGTATGGTATATTCTGTGGATAGTTTGTAAATATCAATCATGAGAATAGTCCTAATAAGATGCTAAGATCACCAGGTTATTCAAGTCCATAACACAAGATGGACGCCATGAACAGTTGTATTATGTACATGATAAACCTGCCCTTGCACTGATAATAGCCTGCTCCTAAATGGAAAGATATTTCCCCCAAAAAGCTAAAATTTAAGACCCATGTCTTTATTGTTTTAGAAACTGTGTTGGTGGCATCGCCAATGGAGAGTGGGTAGTCCGAGGTTGTGCCTTATGCAGATGTTTCTCGGGAGAACTTCACTGTTTGCCTCCAGCAGAAGGATGTGGTAAGTATGTTACTATCAATGCAGAAAAGTTCCTTATCAGTCTATTGTGTATATAAAGTAATATATTAAAGGGATATTCCAGCACAAAAAAAAAAAAAAACACTTTCCCCCGGGCTGAACGTGCTGTACAGTAAATAAAAGCACTTATACTCGCCTATTCCCAATATTACTGGGGCCCTCTGCATTCCACTTCCTACTCCGGTCTTGAAATGGCAAGAAATTAATGGGATTGTGGCACAGTCAATCACTAGCTCAGGTGGGTCATCGCTGAAAAATACATTTAACAATCTTACAAGAAAGAAGAAAAATACATTGTAGTATTAAACCACCCTTAGGGCTCCGTAATACACATTGTTGTTCCTGGCATCTTTTTTTTAAAAAAAAGCTCAATAAAGCGCCCAACTTGATCAGCATTTGGGTTTTACTCCCGACACACCCTCTTAGGCCATTGATGTCATGATCATTGGTCACATGGCCTATTTGCAGCTCAGTCCCATTCAGGTGAATGGGCCTGGGCTTCAATGCCAAGCACTGCCACTGCACAATCTACGGGGCTGTAATTGGTAAGCTGTGAGGAGGCCTCAGCTCCCATAGGAGTCGTGTGGCCTCTTCAAGTTGTTGATCGGTGAAAGTGCTGGGACTTTGACTTTAACAGATCCAATATTGATGACCTATACTTATTGATAACCCCTTTTAAGTAAATGAA
The DNA here is from genome assembly GCA_033119425.1 of Bufotes viridis. Lineage (NCBI taxonomy): Eukaryota > Metazoa > Chordata > Amphibia > Anura > Bufonidae > Bufotes > Bufotes viridis. The sequence goes on from CM065589.1 coordinate 223,779,077, forward strand.
AATGCTTCTTGTTTGTAGATGACTTGGAGGTAACCTATAATCCATACAAGAAACATGCGCCATTTCAAATGTCAGCCTGTATGTGAGCATCCCAATGGTAGCCATATGGGAGCAATTTTTTTTTCCCATGGGGAAAAATCATGTCTCTTGCAAATTTCCAATAATTTCCGTACTATAAAATGATTCTCCGAGTTGATCTAAAAATTCCATAGTGATGGAGATGAGAAAGGAGTGCCATGTTCCTCAATTCTCATACGACCTCTAGGATTATGGGCCACTAAACTGAATCTTAATACTACAGTGCATGCCAAACAAGAGAAGTATTGGCTTTCCTTTAGGCTCTTCATTGTGTATTTGCATGTGTTTAGAGGACATCCTGCAAGAACACAAAACGATCGGTTTTCGTAACAAAAGTGCATGGACCGCTATTCATACAGGCGGGCGTTGCCCTGTTGTGGGTAGTTGTATTCCTTTATCGTCTTCTGAGCCACTTGCATACTGTAAAGCCAGGCTGATTGTTTGCAACCTGTATGCATATAATGTATTTGCAATTCAATTTATTCTCTTTTTTTTTTCTTCTTAGAACACGTCTCCATGAGATCTGTGGGGTCGAAGCTACATCACTGCTGTGTGACTGTATTCGGACTGACGTTAATGATGATTTTTGCACTGTGTGCACTATTTTAAAGCATGCTTGATAGATACATTTTTTTGTATCCTGCACTTTTAAAGACTTTCCTATTTGCAAATGGAGTTTTGGTTGCATAGAATTTACATAAAACTCTAATGAACATTTGAAAATGGAAATACAATTCGTTCCCTCGACTGCTGGAAAACGGATTGATTTTTCTATGAATACGGGTGAACTTCACAAACAGCCAGCAGACGTTTTCTCTTTGGTACCTGGAAACTGGCTCTGGATCAATAGGAATAAGTAATATCTATATATGGTACATTCCCAAAGTGTCATGGTGAAACGTTTAACGTTAAAACAAAGTCAGACCCAACTTATGAACAAAGCTGATGTCCCACTAATGTAATGTAAGAAATAGCAGAGCTGAGTGAGTGTTAACTCCTTAAGGGCTGCATAATTTCAGCTTTGTGATGTTGCATTTGGTTTAGGCTAGTTTCACACTAGCTTGGGACATCTCTTGCTATCTGTTCTACCACTTGAGACCCACCGACCCCATTCACTACAACGGGGACGAGCAGAAATCTGGCTACAACTCGTCATACATGGTGATTCTCAGCAGCGGGATCTTTGCTAGTCCCTTTCATAGTAGTGAATGGTAGCTTCTGGAAATGCCGATATGCAGAGAGCTCTAAAAGCACTAGTATGAAACTAGCCTCACCCATAGCCCTATGGAAAAAAAAACACAGATTGATAGCGTAATAAACGTCATCAAATGACTCATTTAGTTTCCGCCTTAGTTTTTAATATTTGTCTATGCAACATTGTTCATTAGTGAATAGGATTGTTTTCTATATTTAAAACTTCGACTAATTGTAAATGTATTTGTCTGTCGTGTAAAATGGGAATTCTTAAAAAAAAAAAGCGGGTAGATTGTAAACTTGTTCAAGAGATGGAGTTGGCATATGATGGGGGAAAAGAACATTTTAGTTTTTCTCGTTTTTGATCTTTTACTATGTATAGAGTAGATTAGTAGCAACTGTTTTACTTGTCTGACAATCGCCACTTTGACTTGTGATGAGACAAATAAATACGCACTTACTATAGAATGACCGAATGTGTGACGTGTGCCGCCTAACGAGATCTTAGTCCTGATTGCTATAGCCTAGTTTACATGTCAGTGTTTGGTCAGTGTGGGTCAAAAGTAGTGTTGAGCGCGAATATTCGAATAGCGAATTTTTTTAGCGAATATCGGCACTTCACTAATTCGCGAATATTTCGAATATAGCGCTATAAATTCGCTATTTCGAATATTCGGGTTTTTTTTTTGTTTTTTTTTTAGTTATATTTTTTTCTTTCCCTCTTCCCAACAGTAGTTCTTACCTGTCCTGAGGATTCCTGGCTTCCTGGCTGCTCTAGTCAGTGCCCATTGCCGCTTCTGCCGACTTCCGTGCTCATGGAGCGTCCCCATCCATGGGAACGCCTCCATATACTAAAATGTACTGTCGGATTTGAGGAATTACGTTGAAATCGCAATGCGATTAATTCAAGTTATATTAATCGCATTGCGATTTCAACTTAGAGCTGGGTTTATAATGGGTCAGCTTGCTAGAATGAACGGTTAACGAATATGGAATATAGCAGCACTGCTAAGTTGAATTCGCAATGCGATTAATTTAACTTAAAGTAATCGCATTGCGATTTCAACTTAGCACTGCTAGTGCCACTGCTATATTCCATATTCGTTAATTCTAGCCTATGTAAGATAGCAGTGCTAAGTTGAAATCGCAATGCGATTACTTCAAGTTAAATTAATCGCATTGCGAATTCAACTTAGCAGTGCTGCTATATTCCATATTCGTAACTTCGCTCATTGAATCGTTAACTTGCTCATTCTAGCAAGCTGACCCATTATAAACCCAGCTCTAAGTTGAAATCGCAATGCGATTAATATAACTTGAATTAATCGCATTGCGATTTCAACGTAATTCCTCAAATCCGACAGTACATTTTAGTATATGGAGATGTTCCCATGGTGATGGGGACGCTCCATGAGCAAGGAACTTTATGGTTGGCTTGGTAGAATTAGCGAATAGCTTAATATGACGAATGTATTCGTCATATTCTCAAAACGAAGATAACGAAGTATTCTACATCTCGCTTTAGCAACCTATTCGTCAACCTCGCTAATTCTAGCAATCAAATAGGAAGGTTGACTATAGAGACAGCTGTGTTAAATTCGCTATGCGATTTTTTTTTTTTTAATAGAATAATTATATTACTTGATATAATTATTATAATTATTCTATTTATTAAAAAATATATATAAATAACGCATAGCGAATTAAACACAGTTGTCTCTATAGTCAACCTTCCTATTTGATTGCTAGAATTGGCGAAGTTGACGAATAGGTTGCTAAAACGAAGATGTAGAATACTTCGTTATCTTCGTTTTGAGGAATATGACGAATACATTCGTCATATCCGTCATCTTCGCTATAATTCTAGATATGAAACCAATAGGAAAGTAGCCTTAAGTTAAAATCGCAATACGCGATTATTTAAATCGCATATTAATCGCGGTAACTAGAATAATGACGAATAATCGAATATGGCACCTGCCGCTCATCACTAGTCAAAAGTACAGTCAGTACAAACCTTTCGATTATACCCTATCTATGTGTAGGCTTCACTCCTGGTTTCGGCTAAAAATTCAACCAAAACGCCGGCATATGAACTTGGCCTAGCAGTTTTGACTGTGTCATCTAATTCTATGATTCAGAAAACCCCTTTAAGTTAAGGATCGCCTAATGTCTGCCAAATGTTGTATTGTTTTTTACCTTTACATGTCCAATCAGAGATCTTATGAATATCCCAAAAAAAGAAAAACACATAAGCGGCACTCACCGACGCGATGGGTTTCTTTAGTTGGATTTCATGCATAACATCATTTCAGGCATGGGGTGGATCAGCAGGCAGTAAACTGTGGCGACGGCCGTTTCGCGCCTCAGCGCTTTCTCAGGCCAGTGTGTGCCGCTTATGTGTCTTTCTTTTTTTGCGATACTAACATGAAGACTTTAAAAGCAGAGCACCACTAATAGTGAAGGAACATGACCCGCTCCGAAACCCATCCGAACTAGAAGGAGAAATTGTGGCAGTGCCACCCTGTCTGATTCCTAAAGCATAAGATCTCATGAATGTTGTGATCTTGACTAAGTGTCTTTGGGCAGATTGATGATTCAGTAGCTCAGTCAATGTTTAAGGTCCATTTAAAGAGGACCGGTCACCTCTTCTGATATTACTTTAGTAAATACTTGCATTCCCCATATAATAATTCTGGGGCATCTATTCTTGTGACAGCTATGAATTAATGTTTCTGAATGAATTGTCAGCAGTCTGCAATAAAGGCCCAAATAGGTGTTGCCAGTTGGTTGTGTCCCTGCAGTCTGACACTAGCAGCACTGATTGGATAGTGCAAGGCCTTATTCACATGTCGGTGATTAACAGACGTGCTGTACATGTTCAACATGGACAGCACACATACCCATTTATTTTAATATGTGTATTCACACATCAGTGTTAGAGCACGGTTGGTGAGTCCTTGGTTTTTGCACGGAAGCATGCCCTATATGCATGTTCACAGATTCATCACACCCGTATAGTCTATGGGTCTGTGAAAAACGTGAACATCATCTGTGTTTCATTCATGTTTAATGGATCATTTATATGAGATGCTTTGAAAATTTATTTTTTAGCTGTGCAGTTTCAGTGGAACAGCAAAAAACGGGCACACAGACCCAACATATGTAGATTCTTCACAGAAATCTTCATGGCCATCTTATCATGAATTTCATCATGGACGTGTGAAGAATAAGGCCTTAGATTGTGCATGCCCCCCACCCCCCTCCCAGTTTGAACATTTATTGCAGATGACTGACTATTCATAAACCTCTAGTACAATAATAGAGGAATGGCACAAGTGGTTTCTTCATCAGACATGTCAGGAGAGGGGACAGGTCCAATCGCTGACCTCAGCGGTCACATGTGCTGGGATGGTACATCACTGGCGCTGACATACTCTTCTAGCACGTGTGACCACTGAGGCCAAGCAAGTTCTGGTCTAGCAGTAACCTGAAGTAGCCAGACCAGGGGCGGATTAAGTGCATGATGGGCTTGGGGCTGTCTACCCAACTGGGGCCCCTCCCTCCATTTTAGTTTAATTTTTTTTTCTGTAGGAAGAGACTGCGGTGCTTCGTGAGCGCCACAGTCTCTTCCTAGGCCATATGACAACACATTCATCGTTCACATGGTCTAGGTGCAGCTCAGTCCGATCCGAGTGATTGGGTTTGAGCTGCAATACCAAGCACAGTGCTATCAAATTGACAGTGCTGTGCTTGGTAAGGAGCAAAGAGACTACGGCGCTCACTGGAACATAGCTATCTCCTCAAACAGCTGATTGGCGGGGTGCCAGGAATCATACCCCCACCATCTCATAACTCTGAGTACAGATGTCGTAGATGTTACCTGCAGTCCTATGTAACACCCCACATAACACAGTGAATTATTGTGTTATGTGGGATGCTACATAGGACTGCATGGAACATCTACTACATTATCTGTACACAGAAAGTTACCACTGTTATCTGGGCTGTTACATAGGACTGCAGGTGACAAATAAAAAATGTAGTTGCCAAATTTAAAATAAATATGATTATGATTTAAAAAAAAAAAAAAGATTTGTAGGAGAAGATGAGATGCAGAACACAGTAGTGAGCCAGCTCTACATACAAGAGAATACAGCACCACATACATAGTAACATAGTATATAAGACCGAAAAAAGACATTTGTCCATCCAGTTCGGCCTGTTTCCTACAAGTTGATCCAGAGGAAGGCAAAAAACCCCTGTGAGGCAGAAGCCAATTTTCCCCACTTAAGGGGGAAAAAATTCCTTCCCGACTCCAATCAGGCAGTCAGAATAACTCCCTGGATCAACGACCCCTCTCTAGTAGCTGTAGCCTGTAATATTATTACACTCCAGAAATACATCCAGGCCCCTCTTGAATTCCTTTATTGTACTCACCATCACCACCTCCTCAGGCAGAGAGTTCCATAGTCTCACTGCTCTTACAGTGAAGAATCCTTTTCTATGTTTGTGTACAAACCTTCTTTCCTCCAGACGCAGAGGATGTCCCCTTGTCACAGTCCTGGGGATAAATAGATGATGAGACAGATCTCTGTACTGACCCCTGATATATTTATACATAGTTATTAGATGTCCCCTCAGTCGTCTTTTTTCTAAAGTCAATAGCCCTAATTTTGATAATCTTTCAGGGTACTGTAGATCCCTCATTCCAGTTATTACTTTAGTTGCCCTCCTCTGAACCCTCTCCAGCTCTGCTATGTCTGATTTGTTCACAGGAGCCCAGAACTGTACACTGTACTCCATGTGTGGTCTGACTAGTGATTTGTAAAGTGGTAGGACTATGTTCTCATCACGGGCGTCTATGCCCCTTTTGATGCAACCCATTATCTTATTGGACTTGGCAGTAGCTGCCTGACACTGGTTTTTGCAGCATAATTTGCAGTTTATTAAAATTCTTAGATCCTTTTCCATGTCAGTGTTACCGAGTGTTTTACTATTTAATATGTACCTCTTACTTCCAGTGACATCTCCTGTCATCATCGGGGTCATTTATCAAACTGGTGTAAAGTAGAACTGGCTTAGTTGCCCATAGCAACCAGATTCCACCTTTCATTTTCCATAGAAGCTGTCAAAAATGAAAGGTGGAATCTGTTGCTATGGGCTACTAAGCCAGTTCTACTTTACACCAGTTTGATAAATTATCTCAAAGGTCCCTATAGTGTCTACAGCAGTTATAATGTCCCCTAGAGTGCCCCCAGTAATAATGCACTATATTTTGCTCCAGGTAATAATACCTGTATAATGTCTCCAAAAATAATGCCCCATAATAGCAACACCCTCACACTGCCCCAATGAAGTAATTGGCCCCCATACTGTGCCTCCTGAAGTGATTTTGCCCCCATGTCCTTCTCTGCTCCCCAAAGTCGGGACACAGAAAATAAAAAAAATAAAAGCTAATACTTGCCTGTGTCCAGGATGGTGAGGCAGGCAGGCAGCAAGCGTGCAATCCTCATTGTCCTGCATCCCGGCGCAGGCACGCGATGATGTCATCACACATGCCTGCGCCAGGATTATACTACCACATAGGCCTCAGGCTTACTAGGCCTGAACTATGCTCAACCGTGCCCCGCTGCAGTATGTGGGCATTCAGTATGTGGGGCGAACGCCCCTATGTTAATCCGCCACTGGGCGGGACTGCAGACAGACAAGTGTTTTTTGGAGCAGGTTCTGAGGATTGGGATGGTTATCTCCTAAGCCAGACAACCCCTTTAGGCCTCTTTCACACGAGCGTGTCCGGATTAGGTCCGGATGCGTTGCGGATGCGTTCAGTGAAAACTGTGCGATTTCACAGGCAAAGCCATTCAGTTTTGCCTGCGATTGCGTTGAGTTGTTCAGTTTTTTCCGCGCGGGTGCAATGCGTTTTGATGCGTTTTTCACGCGCGTGATAAAAAACTGAAGGTTTACAAACAACATCTCCTAGCAACCATCAGTGAAAAACGCAACGCACCCGCGCCTGCTGCGGATGCAATGCGTTTTCACGCAGTCCCATTCACTTCTATGGGACTAGGGCTGCGTGAAAAACGCAAGAATATAGAACATGCTGCGATTTTCACGCAACGCATAAGTGATGCGTGAAAAAACGCTCATGTACACAGACCCATTGAAATTAATGGGTCAGGATTCGGTGCGGATGCTATGCGTTCACATCACGCATTGCACCCGTGCGGAAAACTCGCTCGTGTGAAAGGGGCCTTAAACTCTCAGTTTAATTTATTTAGAGCTGATTTAACAAAAGATTCACACATGTGGCTGAATGCTAACGATATTGCTGATCAATGAGACAATTGGAGAAAAGTACTCTCTACAGAGCTGTACTAAAATGTTTCTATAATGTATGATGGTAGCCATATTTCTCTTGTTGAATGCAGTCATGCTATAATAGTGTGGTATTCTTTTTAGTTTTATGGAGTGAAAGGGATTACTCTTAGATTGGTGGGTGTCCTACCACTGGGACCTCTGCTGATCATTAGTGTTGAGCGTGAATATTAGAATAGAGCTTATTTATTTTTTTTTAGCGAATATAGTGCTATATATTTGCTTTTCGAATATTCGTTTTAGTTTTTTTTTAAGTTGTTAATCCTTGTTGCTCTCTGGTTGTCATCCCACTTCCCAGAAGCTGTTCTTACTGGTCCAGAGAATTCTTGGCTCCCTGCCCGCTCCAGTCAATGCCCGTTGCCGCTTCTACCGACTTCCCGTGTGCATGTGAACGCCTCCATGCTAAAATGTACTGTCGGCTGTCACGATCTCACAAATTTGACTAAGTTGTAATTGCAATGCGATTAATATAACCTGAATTACCGTATATACTCGAGTATAAGCCGACCCGAGTATAAGCCTAATTTTACCCTAAAAAAACTGGGAAAAGTAGTGACTCGAATATAAGCCGAGGTGGAAATGGATGTCACTGTTATGGGGGGTATCTGTGGATGGCACTGTTATGGGGGATCTGTGGATTGCATCCACAGCCCCCTCATCCCATAACAGTGCCATCCACAGCCCCCCCCCCCCATTACCGCTCCTGTAAAGTTTTAAAATTCAATTACTCTTGCCCCCTCCTCAAATATCTCCTCACATGCCGCACTGAATACTCCAGGCAGACCGGGCGGGCGAGCACAGCGTGACTGACGTCACATGCCTGCGCCGCCTGGTTCATTCATAAATAAATAAATAAAGAATATTCCCAGCAATTTATTTACGTTGTGGAGCAACACTCCTTCCCGCGCAACCTCGCTGAAAAGATCGAGTGCTGACTATCTCTCTTCTTGGTTCATTCATAAAGCAGGCCGTGCAGGCACGTGACATTAGTTAGTCACGCTGCGCTCGCCCGCCCGCACCGGCCCCGCCGCAAATGCTCGCCCCCAGCTCCTCCTCCCACTCCGTCTCGAGTATATGACTCGAGTATAAGCCGAGTTTGTGTTTTTCGGCACAAATTTTGTGCTGAAAAACTCGGTTTATACTCGAGTATATACGGTACTCGCAATGCGAATTCAACTTAGAGCTGGGTTCCTAATGGTTGTATTGCTAGAATAAACGAATATTACGAATATAGCACTATATTCTAAATCTTCGTTATATTCTAGCAACAACCATTAGAACTCAGCTCTAAGTTGAATTTGCAAGGCGAATATAAATTTGCGTAACATTCGCAATATATAGAATAATGATAAATATTCAATCGAATAATCGAACCCTGTACCTTTTTGGAGGCCTCCAAAATTAACGGAGCCTCAGGTCCAGCATGTATTATTGATGGGGATCTGGCTGCTGCCACCCCATTGATCGTGAGAATGGAGGTCTCCAAGTCCCCTGTGTGAACAGGCTTGTGCAGTATGCATATGTGATCTGTAATCTGTTCAATATGGAACTGCTGAGTAGAGAACTCTGCTAGCTCTGTCTGTATCATAGAAGTGAATGGGAGCAGTGGTCACACATGCACACTAGTGCTCCATTCACACAAGCGCACCTCTCCAGCAGTCAGACCTGCAGCAAATATACCTTCATCATCTATCCTGTGGATAGGTGATAATTGTTATTCGTGGGCCATATTTGCCCATGATTTTTAAGCTAAAAAACTGCCTCATTTCTTATAGTGATTTTAAAAAATAAAGGTTGTGCTCTGATGGGAAACAAGAAAAGATTTCATAAACCTGGCCCATCATTAATCCTTTCATATTCAATGTGTGTTTTTTATTTGTTTGTTTTTTTGTTGATTTATTTTTTTTTTAATGTGGTTGACCGTTCCGGCATAGCATGTAATAAAAGAGGATGTGGGCTATTATTACATTGCTGTTTTGTGTTCATTTGTGTCCTACACATTTAATTAACCAAAATAGTCACAGAAATGTAGGTAAGTTTGAAAAAATGTTTAATCTGCATTCAGATTTAATGAGTCAGACCACACATAGAGTATTGTGTACAGTAGAGAACAAGGCAGACATAGCAGAGCTGGAGAGGGTTCAGAGGAGGGCAACTAAAGTAATAACTGGAATGGGTGGACTACAGTACCTAGAAAGATTATCAAAATTAGGCCTTATTCACACGTCCGCAATGTTCGTCCGCACCCGTTCCGCAAATCTGCGGAACGGGTGCGGACCCATTCATTTTTTAATGGGGACGTGATGGATGCGGAGAGCACACACTGTGCTCGCCGCATCCGCATTTGCGGAGCGCACCGCCGATCTTCCGGCCAGCGGCTCCGCAATAATATAGAGCATGTCCTATTCTTGCCCGCAATTGCGGACAAGTATAGGCATCTCTATAGGGCTGGTGGAAAGGTGTGTTGCGGATCCGCAACACACTACAGACGTGTGAATTAGGCCTAAGGGTTATTCACTTTAGAAAAAAGATGACTGAGGGGAGATCTAATAACAATGTATAAATATATCAGGGGTCAGTACATAGATCACTCCCGTCATTTACTGATCCCCAGGACTGTGATTGTGACAAGGGGACATCCTCTGCGTCTGGAGGAAAGAAGGTTTCTACACAAACATAGAAAAGGATTATTTACTGTAAAGCCTCATGCACACGACCAATGTTTTGGTCCGCGTCCGAGCTACATATTTTGTGGCTCGGGCGCTGACCCATTCACTTCAATGGGGCCGCAAAAGATGCGGACAGCACTGAAGTCCAGTTTCGGGTTGAGTATTCTTTATATTTTATTATTTTCCCTTATAACATGGTTATATGGGGAAAAAATAGCATTCTAAATACAGAATGCTATGTTAACAGGGCAATAGAGGGTTAAAAATAAAAAATAATTGAACTCCCCTCCTGCCATTGATCGCGTAGGTGCAAGGAACATCTTCTATCTTCATATCTGTTGGTTAAAGGACCTTCCGTGACGTCACTGGGTCACATTGTCCAATCATGGAAGCTTTTGATTGGACCATGTGACCCCATGTGACTCAGTGACGTCACGGAAGGTCATTTACCCAGCAGAATGAAGAAAGAAGAATTATCCCGGCACCTACGCGATCAAGAGGAGGAGGTGAGTTAAAAAATGTTTATTTTTAACCCTCGCTTCCCCTTTTTACATAACATTCTGTAATTAGAATGCTATTATTTTCCCTGATAACCATGTTATCAGGGAAAATAATAAAGATCGGGTCCCCATCCCGATCGTCTCCTAGCAACCATGCGGGAAAATCGCACCGCATCCGCAGTTGCTTGCGGATGCTTGCGATTTTCCCGCAGCCCCATTTACTTCTTGCGTGAAAAACGCAGAATATAGAACATGCTGCGATTTTAACGCAACGCAAAAGTGATGCATGAAAATCACTGCTCATGTACACAGCCCCATAGAAATGAATTGGTCCGAATTCAGTGCGGGTGCAATGCGTTCACCTCACGCATTGCACCCGCGCGGAAATCATGCCCGTGTGAATGCAGCCTAAGGCCCCTTTTACACGGGCGAGTTTTCCCACGCGGGTGCAATGCGTGAGGTGAACGCATTGCACCCGCACTGAATCCTGACCCATTCATTTCAATGGGTCTGTGTACATGAGCTTTTTTTACGCATCACTTGTATGCGTTGCGTGACAATCGCAGCATGTTCTATATTCTGCGTTTTCACGCAGCCTCAGCCCCATAGAAGTGAATGGGGCTGCGTGAAAAACGCATTGCATCCGCAAGCAGGTGCGGGTGCGTTGCGTTTTTCACTGATGGTTGCTAGAAGATGTTGTTTGTAAACCTTCAGTTTTTTATCACGCGCGTGAAAAATGCATCAAAACGCATTGCACCCGCACGGAAAAAACTGAACAACTGAACGCAATCGCAGGCAAAGGCCTCATGCACACGACCGTTGTTTGATTCCGTGTCCGTTGCTCCGTTTTTCGTGATTTTCTGAGGACCCATTGGTTTTCAATGGGTCCGTGGAAACCTCGGCAAGTGCACCGTTTGTCCTCCGCGTCCGTTGTCCGTGATTCCAGTCCGTCAAAAAAATATAACCTGTCCTATTCTTGTCCGTGAAAAACAGTTCACGGACCCATTCAAGTCAATGGGTCCGTGAAAAATGCGGATGGCCGTCCGTGTGTCATCCGCATTTTTTGCGGATCCCTTGGCAGGCACTTGGGAAACATTGTCAGCCTGTCTTTTGGTAAAATCTTTTGGGTCATGTCCGCTAAAAAAAACGGAAGACACACGGAAACACAACGGAAGGCAAAAACGGACACGGATCACTGAACAACGGAACCCCTTTTTGCGGACAGCATAAAAAAACGGTCGTGTGCATGAGGCCAAAACTAAATGGCTTTGCCTGTGAAATCGCACAGTTTTCCCTGAACGCATCTGCAACGCATCCGGACCTAATCCGGACACGCTCGTGTGAAAGAGGCCTAAGGGATGTGATCGCATCACTGCATTGCATCACTTGAGCCAGGCTGTTCATACCATGCAGGAGGAAGCAGACTGCTCATCATAGGAATGGGATTAGGGAAGTTTACATTTTTTTTATTTATTTTTTATTGGTGCAAAGGGAAAACATACGTCCTTTACAACGGCCTTCACATCAACATTATGGAACATACAGCCTTCACATCAACATTGTGGAAAACAGAGTTTCTCTTTTATGCCATCTCACAAAAAATTAATAAATTATACTATACAATAAATGCACGGGGAATGCTAATATTAAAAATGTAACAGGCCTGCAAGAAAAAAAAAATAATATAAAATAAAAAGCTTTTAAAATATGGAGATGAAAATTTGAAAAAAAAAAAGAAATCACTTCATTCAAAAGTACAAATCAGACTGAGTCTTAAAGGGATAGTCCAAAGGATGCGCCAAATTGTTCAACCTCTGGGACCAGCTCTAATTTTAAGAGCAGAGTCTGGTCTCTTACAGCCAGGATAGAAGAACAAAGCAAACTTTAACCCCTTATGGACCGGGCTCATTTTCACCTTAAGGACCAGGCCATTTTTTGTAAATCTGACCAATGCCAATTTATGTATTAATAACTTCTAGTTTTAGCTTCTACTTATCCAGGCCATTCTGAGATTGTTTTTTCGTTACATATTGTACTTCATGACGCTGGTAAAATGGAATAAAAAAAATCTTTTTTATTTATTAAAAAATACCAAATTTACCAAAAATTTGGAAAATTTTTCCAAGCTTTAATTTCTCTACATTTATAATACATAGTAATGCCGCCAAAAAATGTTATTAATTTACATTCCCCATATGTCTACTTCATGTTTGGATCATTTTGGGAATGCCATTTTATTCTTTGGGGACGTTACAACGCTTAGAAGTTTAAAAGCAAATCTTGAAAATTTTCTGAAATTTTAAAAAACCCATTTTTTAGGGACCAGTTAAGGTCTGAAGTCACTTTGTGAGGCTTACATAATAGAAACCACCCAAAAATGACCCCAATCTAGAAACTACACCCCTCAAGGTATTCAAAACTGATTTTTACAAACATCCTTAACCCTTTAGGTGTTTCACAAGAGTTATTGGCAAATGGAGATGAAATTTCAGAATTGTTATTTTTTGGCAAATTTTCCATTTTAATCCATTTTTTCCAGTAACTAAGCAAGGGTTAACAGCCAAACAAAACTCTATATTTATTGCCCTGATTCTGTAGTTTGCAAAAATACCCCATACGTGGTCGTAAACTACTGTATGGCCACGTGGCAGGGCGTAGAGTGAAAGGAGCGCCGTGTGGTTTTTGGAAGGCAGATTTTGCTGGACTGGTTTATCTACACCATGTGCCATTTGAAGCCCCCCTGATGCCCCCCTGGGATAGAAACCCCATAAAAGTGACCCCATTTTGGAAACTATGGGATAAGGAGTTTTGTTGGGACTATTTTTAGAGTACATATGATTTTTGGTTGCTCTATATTACATTTTTGTGATGCAAGGTTACCAAAAATATAGAAATTTTGAAATTTCATCTCGATTTGCCATAAACTCTTGAGGAACACCTGAAGGGTTAACAAAGTTTGTAAAATAAGTTTTGAATACCTTGAGGGGTGTAGTTTATTAGATGGGGTCACTTTTATGGAGTTTATACTCTAGGGTTACAACAGGGGTTCTTCAAATGGGACATGGTGTAAAAAAAAAAAAGGCCATCAAAATCTGCCTTCCAGAAACCAAATGGCGTTCCTTTCCTTCTGAGCCCTGTCGTGTGCCCGTACAGCAGAACCACATATGGGGTGTTTCTGTAAACTCCAGAATCAGTGCAATACATTTTAAGTTTTATTTTGCTGTTAACCCTTGCTTTGTTACTGGAAAAAATTGATTAAAATGGAAAATTTGCCTAAAAATAGTTTTTGCAACATTTTTATTTTATTTTTTTGATCGTGTTAATCTGAGGGGTTAGGTGATGAATTTTTTACTCTAAACTCTCCCTAAGTCTCCGTGCCTGACCTAAATCTTTCCCTAACCTGTCCCTAACCTACCTGCTAGTGCCATATGGCACTTTGAAGGGAGTGTTGGGGTGCTGGGCTCAGGCAACGTGCTGCTCTTCTCCTCGCTCCCGGACAAAGTATGGAGCAGGAGAGAAGAGCAGGGGGGAGTTAACCCTGCCCGCCCGTGCAGCCAATCGGATTAGATCCTGAGAGGTGATGTCACCATCA